>OY757244.1:25368513-30168513 GCA_963583935.1 Diaperis boleti
CGTACCGATCCGTGGTCTTCCACATGTAGTAATACTCGATGATGTTTTTCAACGTCTTCCACGGCAGAAAATCCTGGCGTATATCGTTGAAGTCCTTCCCGTACTTATCGAGCGCCTCCTCGAAGAGATTCGCCTCCGAAGCGCTCCACTCCTCCATTTCGTCACGACACAGCACTGGTCCACTCGAAGGTACCAAAGAACACAAAGCACTCGCCAGATCGTAAGCGTGATGATGTAGCGTGTCCATCGCGTGAAAGAGCGTTATGTCCCGACTGGCAGCCGCCGCCGACATGTGCAACGAGGGCTGCTTCACACTAGAACTACAGTCTAAAGCCCGAGCGAACGTACCGACCGATCGCGAAACCACTAAAAACTGATCGATTTGTCTATCTGTTAAATTGTGTTCTGGAGTCCAGACGAGCGTCTCGAGTTCGGCGAGATCGCGGGAATTCTGCTCGCCTTCCCGAAGCAGCGGCGTCACGTCACACTGATACCGGCTGCCGACGCGGATTTCACCTTTGTCCGCCAACAGCGTCTTCTGGGTGGGATCGAACACCAGGCAGTAGAAAAACATGTCGTCTTTATTCAAGTAAGAATTGAGCGATTCGGTTTCGTTGAAGAGGGTGACGGAACATTTACCACGGATATGGGTCGCCGGCAGGGTCTCCACTTGCCGGGACAGAAACAGCTCCCGGTGTTTCATTTGGTGCCGCTGCTTTGGATTCATGGCATCGCAACCGCGGCTGCTCGAATCCGACACGGGGCTCCCGTTGGATTCGTCTAAGGCACCTACAAAAAATACATTTATAAAATTGTGACTACCGAAAAATTTATTCCGCATTAAAATCCTCAGTACTCTCTCAGCCAGAAAAACGTATTTCTTCTATTTCACAAATTAATACTACGTGACTATATATTCCTGTAATTTGTTTTTGTAAAGTTGATTATATTTTATTAATCTTACATTGGCACATCTGATTTAAACTTAAATACGTCAAATTAAACGTAAAAAAATTAAAGCAAAAATCAAGTTGTGTCAATCATCAGTATCCTAACCTAAAAAGATCTGACAATGTGTCATCCGAGAGGGGTGTCAATCTATTTTTCTTTCAAGATTAAATAGTCACTTATAATAAATATTGATTAATGAATCAGCGTTCAGTGTCTATAATGGTGTAAAAAAACACGATATTTCATCGTTTTATTTTCAAGGCTTCTCTCAATAAAAACTAGCATTTGCGTAGCAACCAGATCTACATGAATTGTCAAGACCCAAAGAGTAATAAACAAAAAAAGTCCACTGTAAACATCATGTACTCTAAGAAATACATAGTGAGCAACCCTGCGCAAAAATCATTTTGGGTCCGGCGAGTCCAAATGTTCAACGTAGGGGGAGGTTATATCGCAGCAGCGTACCTCCTCAAATAGATATTTTTTTATTTTTATTATGATTAACAATTATTATTATTTTTAACAAAAACATCGACGCTGCATCTTGTTGAAGTGAAAACTTCTATAGGCACGTTAGGCGATTTTTGGAATATAGAAAGCATTCATATATATTTCTTACCGTTAAGGCAGCGTTCGTAAGAAACGCATTCGCTAGACAGTTTTTTCGCCGACTTACGTTGCAAAATTGGTCTCCACGAAAAGCCCTTAAAAGAGATAATATGTCTACCCTGAAGGTCCATTCTAAATATTGGCGAAATAATTTACACAGCCACTTTAATAGTAATAATAATTACATTTATGTTATATAATGGATTTTAGTACGATGAATCAGGAACAAGGGGATATTATTATTTTAAAATTAGAAAATCATGTTTTCACTTCTATCGTGTGGTCATAAGCACACACTTTTTTTATTAACCCGATTTAAACACATGATACGTCAAATAAAATAATTTTAAAAACACTTTAAAATCAGTATGTTTTATATTTTTTCTGAATTAAAAAATGTCAACGATGTCCACGTTAAAAAGTAATAAATAATTTAAATAACAAATATATTTTTTAAATGAAGTTACCGAAATAACTCATTGTTTCTAGAAGGCGTCGATAATGTCTGGGACAGCATTCATAACCAAAAAGTTTAAAATATAATCTGTTTAAAACCTTTTCAGAATTAGATGACGTCATTTAGATGTGACAGATAAACGATGTAATTGTTGTTTGTATTGTTTTCTGTTTATTTTAAATTTAGTAATCTATTCTCAATTATTAAATAAAGATAATGCAGATCTACGGCAACAATATTTTTAATCAACTACCAATTTACAAAAAAAATGCTCAATTTTGTCTAATTTCTCAAATTAAAATTTAAATATATTCAAGTCAAACTCCACAAACTTTAATAAACGTAAAATTACAATTGGAACATGTTTCGGGAGAAAAACTACTCCCATCTTCAGCCCTAATTCTACAAGAGATTAATGAATTAATTTTAATTTCTCAAAGTTCTTGTAAGCTTCTTCAATCTCGTCAACCCAAAAGCTAAAATTTAAAGCAATTAATTTGTCATCACTGCCTGAATTCTTCAGCTATTCCGTCATTTTTTTTCCACAAATTGCTAAAGCAATACGAGAAGCTTCTAAGGCTATACTGTTAGCTTAATTTTTTGCTTTATTGTAATAAAGAAACGAAATGCAGTTGTGCATTTGTGCATATAAAATGAGTATTTCTCTGTTCGACAGTTTTAAAATTGGGTGCTTTATAATAATGGTATAAAAATTTCATGTAGACTACTTAAGCTTTTATGACTTCATACTTCTTTATGTAAGCTGATCACCTGTTTAGGTTCTTTTCATTTTGTTTTTTACATAATATGTTAATATTAAATGCATTTGGAATTAATTTAAAGTTACCAAGCATGATTTTTCACTTTCAATTTCGCCTAGTCTCGGATGTCGGAGTATAATTAAAACCCCGTAAACCTTACGATTTTGGTGGCAGCTACTAAATACTTGCAAGAGTTTAGATGTGAAATTTTAGCTTTTGTGAACCTCCTAATTTTATATAAAAAAACACATTACAGAATCATTACAGACAAATATTGTCCAACACTTCTTTTTTTGTTCATAGGTACGGTATCTCTAATAGTTTGTCCCTGACACAGTTTACCATTAACAATAAAAGTCAATTTAAAAAATAGCTGCCTTTACATACACATTGATAAGTACTTTTATCTAGTTCTAGAAACGGTTAAGTGCATGAATATACATCTACATACACTGTAAGTGTAATATATGAGTTAATTTACGTCTTTATCATTTCATATATTCTAAATCTTTATGACAAACATCTGTTGAAACAAGCCCACAGGTCAAATTGACTAAACAGTAATTTTCTTTTGTTTTTACTGTATGTATTCTTGTTTTTTGAGTTTACTTAGAAATTCATATCAAAATTTACAATCAGATACATAATTCAAAAAATAATTTAATTTTGATATCGCCCGCTTGAAAATATGTATTGTGTTCTGATGATGTCATTATTTTTGGTTAAATACATTATTTTCATGTCATTGTTCTCAAGCTTTCAACAGTACATACAATTTTAACAACCCTAAAGAACAATGCAATCAATTGAATATTGTGTGTATCAACTGATACGTCCTTGATACATTCGTACAGAAATCATTTGATGTTTATAGATTTACCTAATCAAGAACATAGCTTCACGTAGTACTACAGTATCACATCTTAGCAAGTAATTTATTTAGTTGTCAAGCATATCGTAGCCACTTTACCTTTTAAACAAATTTTATTTTAAAAAGACTTGATAATGACTAAAAATCTGGGTATTACATTATTTTACAGAATCGGTGACTGATAAGCCTTTTGCTAATACGAATGAGGCGCAAAACGAGTATTGAATTTTAAAAAGCGATTTTATGAACAACAATATTTCCAATCATTTTTTCCAATAACTGGTACAATATGTGGTCAAACAAAAGAAAAAGAAAAGGCCTGTGCAATCCTAAAGTTTGTAAAATCAAGTACAATACTTGTTCATTTGCAAAACTTGCATTGTATTAATTGTCAGCTGAATTTTCTGAATGTGAGTGTGGGGGCCTTTACACAGAGTAGCTAATACCTTCAGGTAAGAGTGTAGATCTATTTTTGCCTTTGAGTTGGCGGAATGAGTTGTAAATGCCATGTTAGGTTTGTTTAGTAACTGTCAACCATCACTCATCGACTAACAACCGATCACACATTTAATAGTTTTCATGTAGATAGTATTGTTGCCAACTAATCTTGATCACTCAGTACATATTCTATGGTGCAATTTCTTTATTATCTTCACAGGTAATATGGCGGGTGATGTTTGACAAATTTTTATATGTACGTCAGTGCTAGCAAGCTTTTTTATTGTTACTTCAATTCATTACAACTGGAGTCGTGGGTTGGAGAAAAAAAACATATTAGGTTAATCGGATTAAAAGTGCCATTTTTTTGATCCGTATTTATAATTATGTAGTTACTTATTAAAAAATGCTGCACTTTTAATTTTGATTTAGTTAACTTTGGATTTTTTTTACATGTAAATTTTTCTATGCCGCTGCGCTCTATTCTTTTTGTATTTGCTAACTCATTTAATTAAATTAATTCAAGGAAGATACGGGACTCATCCGAGGCCCCGCAATCAGAATGAGTGTACTTCATTGTCATGGTAAACCTGACCAGGCCCGGAAAACACGGCTACAGAGGATTCTTCGTCGGATTGTTCTTCGTTAAAAGGGCATATAACTATTTTCATAAAGCGACATTTTTTATTTTACATTGAAAATGCACAGGCGACTAGATAAAAATCTTGTACATACTACCTTTATTTACTTTTTTTTATCGGGAATTGGAACAATTTAAAACAGTACATATTTTGTCAATCATCTCAAAATTTTGTGGACACCGAGTTCAGAGTTTAACAAATTCTTTAATGAGTTTTTAATGACTTCTTGATGAGTTCGCGGATTCGGTAAAAAGTTAATAGAATTTTGAGAGTTCTTGAGGCTTCAGCTTGAGGTTCACATATCGTCGTCGAAGTGTCAAAGACAATAATATAATTATTGACAGGAATCTGTAAAAACTCAAATTTCATAAAAATGGAACTTACGAGGTCGTCGATATGCAATTTTTAAATTTGCTCTTCCTCTAACAAAGTGAGTACATATTATAAAAAATATTAATTTTACAATAAAAAGAATTTTTGAAAGAAAAATGAAAGTATCGGGTGTTCATAAATGATGGAAAACAAAATGTACTTGTAGTTAGATGGAAAATTTTGACGTTCAAAGCCTACTGAATAATTTATGAATTGTTGATAGTAGATTATAAGGCAAACATTTTTCAGGGCTTTTATAAAGAAGATTGAATTACGAATGTGCTTATAGAGAGAAATGCATTTATGGGTGAAACGAATTTTCCAAGAATCTTAAAGGAATTCATAAGTTCACGCATGAGTTCACCAAATTCACATGAGTTCTATGAGTTCAGGCATAATTCACCTTTCGACTTGGTCGTTTAAATAAACGAAACTAGTCGACAAAATAATGTTTTACATTGTTCCAGTCCCTATAAGAAGATATACAGTGGTACTACCACATTTGAAAATGACATTTAATTAAAAATATATGTAATATACATACTGATGTACGCACTTTCAATATCATTCATCCCATTATCTTTGAACCGATTAATTCTACGAACAAAAGATCACATGGCTACTTTTTATTAATTAATTATTTCATAGCGTCTTTTGTTAAAGCAGTAAAACAAGAAAAAAGTTAAAGAATTTTCGTAAAACAACATTATCTACGGAAATTTTCTAGAAAACACGTCACTGTCAATTATTTGCCAGATAATTAAAAATGTTTATTTGTAATAATTAGACAATTTTATATTAACTGAAGAAAAAGTTTATTTTGTGAAAAAATGTAGAGGATTATTTTCATAGCCAGTGCTATTTTTCTAAATTTATTTTAAAACTGAAATCCGTGTAAATTAGATAATTTCGGGTCTCAATAATATTTTTATTTTCGCTGCCTAGATTTACCTTCAAATTCTATTTTATAAAACAGGGTTTAGCAAATTTAAGGTTTGCAATTGGCTTAATGTATTATTATAAAATCAATATACACATACTTTTTATCTAACAGGTTGTTACTCAATGTACGTGTGCAGTTGATAAGACAACTTTACATACATACAACATTTTAGAAATAGGAGGTGCATTCCTGGCGTACCATCCTGTTCGATTAAATTCAAATGACCGCACTGTCTACCTGTGTCCAAAAATTTAATTAAATAAAAACATTCATTTTGATCCGAACAAAAATCCCTTTTTCGGTGATCTCGCCGAATCAAATTCAACAGTGCCTGGCAGTGTGGCCGCAATTTCGTGTTGTTCCCAGACATCGCGTCCGTAGACAGCACGTCTACCAAATTGGAAAACCGCATTAAACCGTCCGTCATCCGCCGAATATCCAATTGTTTTTGATGCACTTTTGTCCAATAGTGTAATTGGTGGCTCCAATTTCGGTACAGTCTGAAAGAAGTGAGCATCTCATTGCAGTCGTCATAGCGACGCTCTGATCGCGTACAGTTCCGTCAGGATTTCGCGAAACAGTACGGTCGGTGACAAGACAGGTACAGTCAGCGAATATCGATCGCCTAATCAAGACTTTTGCCCCACCACTCATTTAGAATGCGTGAAAAGCGACGAGGAATGTCGGTCCCCCCCGAAATACCAATTAAAAGATAGATCGACGCCTGAAAAATAAAAATTAAAAACCATCACTTACATTGATGCTTGTCTGCAAGCTGGATCAGCTGGCTGGGGAGGTCCCTCCGTCGGTAGAAGCACATCACCTTCGCCTCCACGTTCCCAGAAGCGGTCTTGTTGAGCTCCTCGATGCGCCGAATTTGGTACGGAGACGTCGATGACGTCTCGAAGTACACGTAATCTACAAGAGCAAAGACAACGTAAACAAACAGTGGTCGTCGCGACGCCCGCCTCGAACAGCGGTCCCGTCAAGTTGGCAACACCTGCGGAAGTCTCGCTCTTCCCAGCGATTCCAATGTTTGATTACTGCTGATACGCGAGATAAACCAAGGCAAAGCCGTGAGTACCTAGAGCTCTTCCTCGTAGGTTTCCAACCCCGCGCAATCCTAACTCTACCAATACACCACACACGGGGCCCAAAAGCAAGCCTTGATAACAATTAACATATTAACAAAAGGTCCATGGACACGGCACCGTGGACAACTCAAGACTTCCTCTTGAGCGAAGCCGGTTAATTAGTCGGTCAAACACTCACCTCCGACGCGATACATGTTGGCTGTCATCTTCAAAGGGAGAAATAATAATTCCTTAATACAAATATTAGGTTAATGCGACGCACATTTTACACAATTTCGGAAATTTCGTTAATGTTTTGCCACTGCACGTATCACTATCAAGCAAACAGACGCCATTTTCTCAAACTCCCAGTTGGCGTCTGAGGGAAGAATCACACATAACCGTTGATAGTAGCGCCAAAAGAACTCGCGGCGGACAGTAGCGGAAACATTGAGACGATAAAACAGAAACATGTAAAAAAATTAAAAAAGAAAATGGAGGAAATTAGTGGGACAAGTGCTGCCAATTACGTCCCAGCCAGGTGCACACTATGAAAAACTAATTAACATTTAAAGCGGCAATAAATTCTTTGTTACTTAAATATTCATTGAGGCGGCTCCATTTTTGATAATTCTAAATTACCTTCATTTTAATAAAAGTAATCAACTGATGTCCGTAAAGATCTTTTAAAATAATATCTGTCAATTTTTTTTAAATTATGCAGGTACATTTTTATACTAAAACAATGAAAAAAACCTGGATAAAAATAATGTGTTTAATGTAGTAGAGCCTTTTGTCTGTTGTTTTCAAACTGAAGTTATATAATACCCATAATATAAAATACAAAAAAAAAAATACGGACTTCATGTTTTGTGCATTTATTTTATGCGTTTTTTGAAAACAACCTCACAGCACTAATAACAATAATTCATCCAAACTAAACTTACTCCTGTAATAAATAATAAGAACCAACGTATTTAATTTAAAGGATTTTGATTGTTTTTTATGCTCAAAAAGGAGTTGTAGCGTTGATCGAAGTATTGAGATTGATACGTCAATCAACGGTTGTAGAATGTCAAGGACCAATGGAAGACCTATTTATACAGAGTCTTCATAAATGATGCATACATGCACTATGCTTTGAACGTCAAAATTCTCCATCTATATAACTATTCTAACTAACTAACTCTATCTAACTATAGGTATATATCAATTTTGTTTTTCAGTGACAACGTGATGTATGAATCATTTATGAAGACTCGATACCGATACGTACTTTTTTATACAAAGTGGTTTATACATTATTATTACATTGCAATTAGGTTTTTTCGCATAATTTAATAAAAACAGCTTTTTAGATTTCAGAATGCTCGAACGAAAAGCATAGTGTACTGAAGGATATTCAGCACTCAAACAATATATTATTGTTAGATATATTTAAATTTTAATCAATATACTATTGTATAAAATTTTATTTTGTTGATTTAAACTACCAAATTTGCTGATTTGTGTGGGTGAAGAAATTTGACTCCCTTAGCGAAAATGTAATGCTTTGAAAGCATTACAGTAAAAATGCTTCTACGGTAGTAATATTATAAATTCTTAAAACCACCAGTTTGTTTATCATTATTCTACTCTCTGACATTATCTAGTTTTTAATCTTACAATAACATTCATATTTTTTGTGACGTGACTATTTTTATGAAATTGTTATATTTTATTGATGTTACATTGGCACATATAATTTCAAATTCAACAACGTTAAATTGAGCGTCAAAACAAATCGAATGTGTTGAATCAAAAATTACACAGGTCGACAAAAAAATATTTTTTCTTTGGGTTTCTTAATTCTGATTCTGTGCATAAAATAAAACCAAAATATCCATTTTAGACTTTTCGAAGTTTGCTTTTGTGAGTTTTACGTCGATAAGTAAGTTTTGAAAATTTTAATTGATTTTATGAGCAACAAATAGCAGCACATTGAAGCAAAATGGCGGCAAGTTACATATCATTTGCGTAGTGCACAGTAATGAGTGTTTACTTGTCTATTACAGCTCCAACAACCGTTTTTGAGTGTCCCTGAATAAAAAAATGGCGTCAAGACAATGTAATAATGATGTTGATTCCTCCTATTTTATTTGCAAATTTTCTTTGGTAACAAATTTAAAGCTTTGTGGAACTAAACTTTTGAAACGAAGAATATTTTAAGTTACGAGTTCGGAATTAAGATCAAAAATGCACGCCTCATTTCTCCTGTGTTAACTGCAAAAATACTTTAGAAGGTAAAAAATAAAATTTTGAGCATACTATTTATTTTCGTAACTTGAACAATAAATGAATGTTATTATATGGAAGAATCATCAGAATTAAGGCCTCGATTCTAATGATTCTTCTTAATTAACAATAAATTCCAAATATTCCAATATCAACATTTTTTTTAGTTTTATCAATTGTAATTCTTCAATAAAAGTGACTCAGATGTATAGTAAAAATTTGTTTAATAGTTTAATTTAGAATATTATTCTGAGAAAATAGGTAGTTTTTCTCAAAATTCAAAATATCGCTCTGGTTTCTACAAAAGCAAACTTTGACCAAATAAACTATTTTTCCCTTTATTAATTACGTAAGAGAAAGCAAAATTTGATATTTAAAACCCAAACCCAAAAATCGTGTCGACCGGTGTTAGTAATTATCCTGTCATAACTTTATTAGTCTGTCAATGTGTCAACGACAAAGTGTACCAATTATTCAATGTTGCCAATCCTCTTTATTTGCTTCAAGATTAAATAATCACCTGTTATTTTACAGTCTAAATAAAAATGCGAATATCATAGTATATTTGTTTGGATAATAATTATGCACATCGGAAGCGATTTTGTTTTTAATAAAACGTGTTTTTCATTTATCTAAATGATAAGCGATGATATAGTTTATGCAACCCAGAATACTAGCCAGTATAAAGTGCCCTAATGTGAAATGAGCTGCATCTTGCAACTGACGTCACCAGACCACCACGTGAAACGTCGATCACAACATAACCTCACAAAACTATCCAACCATGGGCAAAAAACGAAAACTTTCAAAACAAAATCCCAACGACGACACCGAATTTGACCCAGCTCCTAAACATTTCGTGACTGCCCACCTAAAGAATCAAGAAAAGCGTCTCATCATCATCCTCGAAGGGGCCCAATTAGAGACCGTCAAAGTAGGAAACAAATTCGAATTGCTCAACTGTGACGACCACGCCAACATCTTGAAGAATTCCGGGCGTTCACAAGCGAACTATAGACCAGATATCACACATCAGTGTCTGTTGATGTTGTTCGACAGCCCTTTAAATCGTGCAGGACTGTTGCAAGTGTATGTGCATACGCATAACAATGTGCTCGTTGAACTGAACCCACAAACCAGAATTCCGAGGACTTTTAAACGTTTTGCTGGTTTGATGGTGCAGTTGTTACACAAGTTCGCGATTCGCGCAGAAAACGGACCCAAGCTGTTGAAAGTAATCAAGAATCCAGTGACAGATCATCTGCCTGTCGGGGTGAAAAAGGTGGCTATGTCCTTTGGAGGGAAGAGGATAGTGAAGTGTGAGGAACTGGTGCCAGATGGAGAAGACCCAATGGTGGTAGTTGTGGGAGCCATGGCAAGGGGCAGTGTTGATGTAGACTATACGGAAGATACATTGTCTGTTAGTAACTATCCACTGTCAGCAGCTCTAACATGTACTAAACTTTGTTCAGCCTTTGAAGACAAGTGGGGAATACATTAATGCGGTTTTAATTAAAATATTATATTTGACACATTATAATAATTAGAACATTTGATAAAGTAATAACAATTCAATTATGAGTATCATTAAAATATGTGTTTTCCACAAACTGACTCATTATCCATTGGAAAGGGCACAACCATTTCCCATGTTGAGAGCATAAGTGTTCAATATAAACTATTAAAGCAAAACACAAAACAAACAGTAGAAATAAGGTATAAACATAGAATTTTAAACCTGGGAAACAAAACCTAAAACTTAATGTGAGATTATATCAGTAAGGTACTTTAATTACCTAACAACTGATTGGGGACCTGCTCCACTCCTAACCACACTACTGGGAATTGACCATGAATTCAACTTTGTTTCCAAACATGGATTCCTCCTTTTTCTGATTATAAAACAAACATACTCAGGTTGGCCGAATACAACAAGCTAGATGCTGTAAAACAAATTCCTACACTCACTTTTGTCTTTGTACGTTTTCTTGGGTTAACATTGCCACATAATTAATCACTGATTTCCAGCAGTTCGCGGTGCGTTTTTCGTATAGGAGAACTCCACATTTCACGGCCACATGGAAAATATCTTCACTAATATTTTTTAAATGCCTCAAACAGACAGTAGCTTGTTTTCTTCTCTTGTTCATCTCGGCAGCGTTTGCGTTTGATAACAAATTAATAGAATAATTCAAATAAGTAAAAAACTTTATTGTTAATTGATGGAACCTGTCGTTTTCATATGTGTTTCGCGTCTTCAAGGTGCCTACATCCAGAGTAAGCAACAGAGCGAAGTTCGCAAACTTCTCGTCCAGTTCTTTACGAGATAAACCCCTGAAATATAATTATAGGATGCATACATACAAAATCTTTTACTGCACCTCCAATCCACATTTTCAAGCTGTAAATTGTCCAAGAAAGAATCCCGTTCAAGCAGTCCAAATTGTGGTAAACCCTTAAACAAAGATTTTCATTGACTGGTGACCATTATCACCCTCTTACTTCTAGAAAACAGGAGATCTCACTCGAGGCCGTCACAAAACTCTCTTCATCTATATGAAATTCTGTGTCATCTTCATCAACTTCAGCGGGGCTGCTACAAACTTTTTTTAAATCAGAGCTCCTCAATGAATAACTCACCTTGTTTTTTCAAACACGTGTTTTTCACAAAATTCTTGAAATAATGCTGCAACCATCTCTATATTTGATTTTATAGTCGTTACTTGACTTTCCAAACTTCTTAAGTTTTCGTTAATTTCATTTTGGATAAATTCATCAAAGTCACGTTGACTCTGAAGTGTTAAACCTTCTAATTTGCAAAAATCCAAAAAGTTACTAATGATCCTGAAATAACGGTTGTGTATTTAAATGTTCGCCGTACATTGATCGTGATCTACCTTCTCAGCTCATTGCGACACAAAGACAAAATTTCTAAACTCATCTCGTTTTTCTTCTTCATTAAGACAATTTCAGTTTTTTTCTCTGCAATTTCACCCCGAAGTTGCTTAACCAACAAGTGGTGTACAGTGTTCGCATCCATCAATTGCTTCGTCAAATGAAACTGAACAACGGCATTCTCTTTCACTTTCGCCTCCAAGTGGCACTGCTTGTTCATCAGTAGTTCTTTCTCCAAAGAAACCTCTCGATTTGCTCCCGCTTCCAAAACCAACTGATCTTCGTTGTAATGGACTCTCCTCTCTAACGCTTCAATTGTAGATTTTAGATTAGTGTTGTCGCTTTGCAACTGCAACATTTCCGTTTCCAATTCAGCGACTTGGCTCAAAAGGCTCCTTCTGTCAGACTCTAGAAGCACGACGGTCGCATCTTTTTCTTTCAGTTGCTTCTCATAGAGATCCAGACTCTTCTTGGTGCTGTCGGCTTCCGAGCACAACTTGGTGTTGATCTTCCGCTCCGTTGTTAGTTCTTTTTCTAGCCGGTCCTGCTTTTCCAAGAGACTATCAATTTTCATCTGTTGTTTGGTGTAATTACTCCGCTTGGGTTTGACTTCTGTTATGATACTACGAGATACATCACAGAAGTTGTCAGTTTCGGTGCTCTGATTCACGACAACGACGGATTTCTTCGGAAGAAGTGTCAGGTCGTGCTTTATGACGCCCTGGGGTTCATCAAAGTCAGTTTGATTGCTCTGATTCACCGTAGGGGAGGTGAAAAAGGCTGGTCTCTTCTGGAGAACTGACAAATCGCGTTTTATGGACTTTAATTTCCGCTTCATTTTAGCATCTAGCAACTTCTGCAGTGTTAAGTTGGTTTCTAGACCATGTAGTTGTGATGATACCTAAACGGGTAACAAAACCAAAAATTCATTTGGAGCATATTGAGAATGCTTAATCATCAAGTGTGTTCAATCGAATGAAATGTTAGTTAGACCAAAAACCTATTAAACGACATGTACGATTTCTTATCTCGAAAACTTAATTTCCAAAAATTATTTGCTTTACAAACAGTTGATGCAAACACATAAGAATTTATATAACAGCTGAATATAAACTCTTCCATTAAATAATGGAAACAAATGTTGTTTTTGATTATTATTGTCTGGGCAAATATGATGTGACTTGAAATCATTTCTATAACATCGCAGAATATGTATTTGAATCCGCGACAATAGCAATTCAAATTTAAAGTTGTTTAAAAATGTAAAATCCACGCAGACGACGGTTTGACTTTCTTTAAAATTAGCATTCAATTTTTTTTTTTAAGTTGTTTGTTACCTGACTGCCGACATCAAAGACCTTCATGTTCGGCCCCATATTCATCTCACACTCCCTTTCAAAATCCCTGAGAGCCCTATTTTGCTCAACATACTTCCTCTTGTACTCCAGAAGAATTTTGTTCTCCCTGCTCAGCTTCTTCATGTCGTCCCACATTCGGTCATTTACTTCTTCCTGCTCTCTGATAATTTTTTTCAAACGATCGTCATTCGAAACGTCCTTCAAACTTTCGGCCAGTTCCTCCTTCAGGGACTTGTGCGGCTTTCGCAAAGTTACCCCCACAAGGTTAGAAGAATCAAAAGTTTTGCTACTGACGCTAGTTGAAGAACTTTTCACAGGTGTGCTTGTGTTAAAAGATTTCGGCGTGGATTGTATCGGACTTAGCGGCTGCGCTAGTTGCTGCACGAGTTTCGGTGTGTTGAAAGGTTCGTCGTTTATGGAGGAATCTTCAGGAAAAGACATTAGGCTGTAGGGAGTTTTTAAAGAAGATTCTAATTCACGGTTTCTCTGTTTCAGAAGCTTTTGTTCGTTTACATAGAAGTTGATGAGGTAGGTTTTTTCTTCGAGTTCACTTTTTAGATCGTCGACTACTTCAAGTAAGGTGGAGATTTCAATTTCTTTAGAGTCAAGAGACTCATTCATTTTGGTGAGAGATTTTCGGTCTTGTCGCTTTGCTCGTTCAAGGGATGTCACTTTCTTTGTCAGGGTAGCATTCTAAGTTGGAAATGGGTAAAGCTCAGGTTTCGAAACATTGCAATTATAAATACCTCATTCTCAAGAAGAGAAATCTTCTCAAACAAATCAAGTTTTTGTTTCTCATGACAGGCAACCAATTTCTCCAACTCCTCACACCTCTTTTTGTCAGCAGCAGCCCTCTTTTGAATCTGCTCATTCTCGAATAAGATTTCATCACACATATTACTGTATCCTTCTCTATATAAACAATAGTTGAAATACTAAAGTTAAGAAAATTTAAAACTTGCCTGTGGGTACATTTTTGGCGGGAATTTAACTGTGCCAGCAATGTCTCATTTTGCTCTTCACAAGCTGCTAATTGCATCTGGGCCAACTCCAGTTCAGTTTGAGCTTTACTCAATTGCTGTTTTAATGTCTCAATGTGCCCCTCTATAGTAAACTCACCTAAAAACAACGTCTTAATACAAATTAAACATTCATTTTAATATAACACTTGTGTTGTTGTTGTTCGATTGAATGTCAGCAAGTTCAGATGCATTAGTGTTAAGACTTTGGCTACAATTAAAATAATAAATATCAACTGAGGAGAAAAATTAAAACAGTTACTGTAAAGGGACGTCTGACAAACTACTACTGATATCAGCCCCTTGAATGTTGGCGATCCAGTCGCCCATGATGTGTTCAAAAAAGTCTTGGTCTATGAAGGGATCAGAACCATTCGGGTCAAGTTTGAACTGCAAATTCACAAGTTCATTCCTACAAATACCTCATTGGTAAAGTAATGACAACAACGACAAGTATTTACGAATTATTCGGCATGTAAGGCTTTATAAACTCAATTAGTGTAGACACCAACACATTGTTACAGTTCTTCTTGTCACACGATTTGTAAATGCTTTCAACAATGTTATCCATGTTCACAAAAGTAGGATTAACTTTAATCACTGCACACACACAACTGCACTTTGGGGCTTAAAAAGTAAATTAACTTATTTACTGAATAAAGTTACCAAAAAAAACAACTTTCTTTCGTCGACATTTTCAAAAAACACGAAATATTCTTACAGAACGCATGCGTAGTGCGTCTGCGAGCACGTGAAAATTTAACGGTCTCGAGAACGCAGAAGGGTTTTAATTTTAGTGTGAACTAACTTTGGAGTCGCTACTTTTATCTTATTGAAGACAATTTTCAGTTGGATATCTAATAAAAGATAGTACATTTATTGTTTTTAGGATTTAGTTAATAAATCCTGCACAATAATAATGTTGGTTGTCCTGATACGAACTTGGGGATTTTCGCTATAATTTGTTTACATATTCTGATTTTAAATTTTAATTTTGGAAATGAAAGCACTGTGCAGACAAGACAAATTTCTGCATCTCTTTGGAATCAAGTGTTTCTAATTCATGCAGCAGTTATAGTCTTTCAATAACGGAAAATAAATCTACGCTAGTGTCTACAGTCGCAACAGAAGATTTCATTTCTGTCATTTTAAATATTTTGAAGTAGTCTGATTCCCATTTTGACGTTTAAGGTTTATCAGATTGGCCAACCTAATGATAAGTGTTAAGTGTTAAAGTAGGTTACAATAGTTAAGGGTGTTTTACACATTGTGCAAGTGTCTAAGATTTGCTGCCTGCGATTGTACATTGCGCTGGAAAACTCAAAAATTGCAATAAAACATCTATTTTTATGAAGTTAAAATATTATATCGTGATTCATACATCATGTTGCCCCTGGAAAACAAAATTTACTTGTAAATAAATTTACATTTATTTTTACATTGTCATTGACACAAATTGTCAGTCACTGTCACAAACTGAAAAATGTGAAGAAAATGACATAAGTCAATGTCTCTTTTTTTCCGCAATCAACTGTATTTTAAAAAGATAAAATCAAATTCATATAAAAAACATCGCATGTCAGTTTATAGCTGCCTCAAAATTCAGTCTACATTCGGTATATTTTTAAAATATTTTTCTTCTCGTAGACCTAATATCTACATAGTCATTTTAATATCTTGTAATTCGTTATTGATAAATTGTAGTTTTTTTTCCTCTTGCCTTAGCATTTACCTTCCATTTTCAATATTCTTTATAATATCTGCAAATTAATGTTAAATGTTGCGTATACGTATTTAGATCTCTATATCGTCAGCTACGGGACAATACCTCGATCCTATCTAAACAGGCACAACTTTTCAGGAGAGATAAAAAACTTCTTGGTTCCCCGTACTTATCAGAAATCAATTGACTGAATATAATTTAGGTTTCCTTTGGGTCTTACGGATCAGACTGTAAAGTCAAAAATGTAATGAAAAAAAAAAAATTTTTGAAAATGTTACATGATTTTTTTTTTAATTTGGAAAAAACTACATTTTTTAAAATTGTAAAGATTAAAAATGGATCGAGGAGAATCTGGTAAGTTTGTTTAAACTATATTTGAGTGGTATAAAGGTGACAGATAATGAAAGCATTATAAGTGAAAGAAGTGACATAATATTGGATGGAAAAAATTAATTGAAAAATTAAAACAGTGAATTGATAATGGCATTATTGCAGTTATTATGTTCATGTAAACAAGATCCGTTTTCCAGTTTCAAGGCTTTCCTTATTTCCACAGTCTCAAGTTATCTAATTTCCGACTTTTATTGCATTTGTGAATCAATTTGGAATTGGATGGTGAAAAACTATGATTCGTTATTAATATATGATTTGCGAAGGCGGAAGGTGTTGAAGGCCTCAATTTGTATACACCGGATGACGTTTTGTAATCTAATGGATCTTTATTCTTATTAAACAATCTGGATAAGTTGTTATCTGTTTTAAATGAAACTCTGAACTCAGAGAAGAAGTGCGTACGTGTTTTGAGAGAGCTTCTCAATTTCTATTGTTTATAAAAATGTTAAAATTACAGTTAATACAGGATGTTCCAAAATTTGCGGAAAAAAAAAGTTAAACGCAACACAATAAGCCATAAATAGCAAGGAAAAAAAAATAAAAAATTAAAATTAATAAAAAGTAAAATTAATAAAATCATGTTACAAACAAAAGTCACAGTAACAGGGAATTTTAATTTTTGTTTCTAAAGTTTACCACCTTATAACTTTTCAGCTAAGTTAAGAGTGTAAATTTTTAAAGCATATTATTCGTACATGGAAAACCCTTTTTGCCTGGCATGCTCTTTTTTTCCGCTAATTTTGGAACATCCTGTATAACGCGGATTCATTATTTTGACTCAAAGTTTCATTAAATGAGTTATTTAGTCGCTAATCTGTGTAGAAAAGGTGCGTCAACTGTTCAAAAGAAAAAAAACCTTGGAGTGCGTAGTTTACAAAAAGATTACATTTATGTATTAATTTTCCGTTGGATTTATTGGAATCACAAGGTATTGTTTTTTCTTTCTTCTATTACCTACAGAAGATTTATTAAACTCAATGACAGTGAAATTTAATATTTATTGTATTTATTGTAATTTGTATTGTCATTTACGATTCATAAAATTGAGATAATTCATTCAAAAATGGGAGACACCTTTAGCTGGCAATGATATGGACCTTTAATAAACCTAATTCAACTACAGCATCGCGTAGACTATATAACATGAAGCCCTAAAACGTGTTCTGTTGTTTAATAAAGTTGTTTTGTGAGATAATAGAGCGTAAAAAAAAATGTAATTTCGACTAGCATTTTCAAACGCTGTATTTTTACGGCTTCTTGTGACGTTATTTCGGGGTAGCATTCTCATTGGTTGGTGTGTTTCTCATTAGTCCGCGCGTCTAGTAACTTTGAATTTTGTCCCGCGTTGTCGTCACATAAAGGCGCGCGTTTCAAATAAGACAAATGTTTCGCGCTAATCGCTCCAGAGAATTTTCCACCATATGCGACGTAGAGGTAGTGGCTTTTTCTGGTGAATGCGACCATTGGTCTAGTAACTCTGAATTTTGTCCCGTGTTGACGTCACAGAAAGCCGCGCGTTTCAAATAAGACAAATATGTTGGATTTTTTTCCTAGTATTTTGCGATTTCGAATACACAAACAATTGGGGTGTAATATTTTTTCGTCTAGTTTCTAGAAAAGCTGTTTTTGAAAATTGCTCAAGGGTGTAAATTAATTGTTAAATTATATTGTTGCAAATTATTAAATAACCATCAAATCGAGACATATTTTTAAATCAAATTAAATTGTTAATCAAAAATCAAATAATGAAAATTTCAGACATACATTTATAAATCCGAAATCTACGCTACATATCGTGGGCCAAGCTTAATAGTTTTAAGGTAGACTTTAATAGATATCGATATTTACAGTTTACTTTAAACTATTTAAATCAACGTATTGTAGAAATTATTTAGTCAGTTTTGTACTCGAAGCCCCGACATTTTATAGAACTAAAATTTAAATATATCTAAGTCAATTTTTTTATATTCTTTTAAGGGCTGATGATGGCAGTAGTGTTCTGCCGAAACATGTTCCATTTGTAATTTTACACTTATTAAAGTTTGTGGAGTTTGACTTAGATATATTTAAATTTACTCCACTTGGATTTATCGACATTCTTCTGGTTTATTTTATAGAACACTTACAATTAATAAAAAGTATAAAAATGTACTTACACTCTCCTGTAAGTCAACTCTCTGGGAATACTGACGGTTGCCGACTGCGACGAGGTCGTCATTGAAACCAGCTTAAAGGTTTGATGTGTGTATTTCAATGTACAATATACATTGTAGAGTTAAATCAATCATAGAAATACAGATATAAATATTCAGTTCAAGGGTTGGACTCTTGTAATAACACAATTGTTAATATTTACCAATATCACAATAAGTCAAGTGCCAATAACCGTTAGTCGTTAGCTTTGAAAGCTGAAGAAACAACAAAATTTTAAGAGTAATTAGAGACACTTTGGCATTAAATGATGGATCTGTCCATGTTTTGTTGAAAAATTTACACAATTAAATAATAATATTGCAGCAAGAGACTCTTAAACATTTGTTTTTATTGTGTTATAGAAAAATGGCACCATATTGAATACTCTACACAATAGTTATATTAAATATGAAATAAATCTATAAATATCTTGATTCTTAGTCGAATGCCTAATTAGAAAAAATATTTTACAAAAGACCTATCTATTGTCTTTTCAAGATTATACGCAATCTTTTTCAAAAGAATCAATCGTACGAAAATATAGAGATTTATACAAATTTGTTATCTTAATGGTAAAATGTCACACACATTATTTACACAGCTTAGCCTTAGAAACTACTACATGTTCATTCTTGGGTAAGGTAAGTAGGAATAAGGAACTTTTTCAAGTTGCTAGAAATCATAAAAAAGACTGACGCATTTCAGGAGCAATTTTTGCCTTTCCTGCGTGTCTCGGGAATACGGAAGAACAATACTTTCTGTTTTTAGAGATATGCAGGAAAGGTCGGACTCAGTACAATATTTACAAAATAACAATATGACTGTCTTATGTACAGAATAATAAAAAATATAAACTAACACATTAAAATATAGTTTCAAGTAAAACGGAAGCAAATTTAGACAAATAAGACATCTCCCATCTTTGCTGGTTCAGCTACCATTGCACAACAGTTTTATGCTTTAAAGCTATATGTCTTACAAATTACACATGAAAACCGCACTACTTTTTGTTCTCTTTGTAAGATTTTTCCAAAACAATAATATTTACCCACACAACATAATAACATCAAAATATTGAGAATTCCTTGCCGTGTATGAATTGATCGATATTTCGGGCTAAAATCATTTAAATATAAAAATATTGATATAGTCGTAACAAATTGAAGGCACATGCCCGCTTCAACCGGCGTGTTTAGACAGATTCAACGGCATATCTGCAAAGAATAAAAACGACTTAGAGAGTGGCGTGATGATTCGGAGGGTTGCATAAACGTTCATCAAAAATTAATCATTGATTTAAAAACCGTTACCTGAGCTGAGTGGTCAAATTATCCACAATTGATGGTTGATTAACTTTTAATTTGCGTACATGCAACTATAGCTTAAATGATAGCAAGAATTATCCTTGTTGGTTAATTATGTCGAAATTTTATAGGTTTTTAAATGCATATTTATGTATGTGTTTCTGAAAGATGAATAGAAGTTATTGGAGTTGGAAGCGTAAGGTGACTTATGTAAGGCATTATATTGTACTTTGTGGTCTTTTTTTTGTGGATCTGGTGAAAACGGGGCTTTATTGCAGCCTCCTTCCCCTTTTCCACAATTTTGTCCAGAATCGCTTCCTGTATGGCTTCTAATTATTGCTCTATTGTCAGAAGTGTCCGGGGTGTTTGACCACAACGTACCACCATTACGCCTTGTAGTGGCTTCTGTTGCAGTCAACCACCTTGCGTCCAGCTATCGTGAATTGTAGGCAAATTTTAACAAATTAGATTTTACACAAATAATTAAGTTAGTTTTTAAAAACACGAATTTTTGTGGCCGCAATAGGTATCACACCAACAAGAATGTTTCAAGGGTCAAAAATTAAAGTGCGATAAATACCTGTTATATTATCATCTCTGTGTTCTAAATCCCTGGGAGGATCCGCTGCCCAAGAACAAGAAGGAGTATCTTGCCGTACTTCCAACGGCATAGGAGGAGTGTGGTAAACTGGAGGCATTATATAACCTCTTCCGTAGACAGTAGGATTGTAACACGGCGGAAGAGTATATGGGTACATGTAGTGCGGTAAATATGATGGATGAGGATATGAAGGATAACCTCGCTTGTCGGCCTGCTGTAAAAAAGATTTCATAAATAGGAGTCTACATAATAATTTAAGTTGTTTTTTTTATGTTACATTTACAGTATCAATTGTTTTTTTTTTTTTTTTTGATGAGCGATTAGTTAATGCTATTTTTTCTGTTGTTTTAAATTGTTCAGCAAAGACTTCTATGGCAAACAAAAGCTAATAAAACGTGTGTCGTTTATCATTCCATGTGCGCCTACTTGTCAGATTTGTGATGTAAGGTTATCAGAACAGGCTGTGAAATACCCATTTGACACTTGTTGTTGACATTTGTTATGCAAAATCAAAGTTTTCGGCATATTTGCGAATTAAAATTTTAAGCCAAAAGACTCCCAAATACGGAACTTTTTTTCCATGGCCATGCGCGAAAAGTCGCTTGTCGTAGTCCAATCAAATTATTATGAAATGTCGGAGGGGTTAATCAGTCTTCCTTTAACAAAAGAGATTGCAAAATTTGAAAATTGCATAGCGTCTTTGCGGGCATGGCCACCTTTGACTAATTTAGTTTTCAATCTCTCTGTACCACTGAGAGCAGAAAATATTGAGAAAGCATAATCTTGTTACACTTTCAAAATTCACATCATGCACTAGTATGAATCATCACTTGCCATGCCATTTGTTAGTATATTATCAAAACCCTGATAAAAACAATAGGTGTCACTTTTGACAATTCATCTAAAAGGATAAAAGAACAAATTAATCATCTGAAAATTTCTTGTGTCAGCATTTTCTGCTCTCAGTGATGATACGTCTCCGAGGACCAAATTTTGTATAGTTTGTCCATAGGTGAGACGACACGGCCATTGATAATGGAAATTTGAAAGAAATTTTTGCGAAGCCAATGGTTGTCTGAAATTTCACTGTTGGATCACAAGCTCCAGATTCAGGGAGACCACTTTTATTTTTAATAGATGCAAGATAGACAGATATTTTTGAAACATGAAATGTACATGTCTTTTCTCCCGCCGGACAGGAAACACTTAGAATGGCCGTCATTGTTCGCTCCTAATGGGTCTATTATTTCTGGATCTTGATAAAATCATCGCAACACACAACGAGCATGGTCGTAATTACGGAATAAAAAAGAAACGGGGAAGTGTTTAATCCATCACACTAGACTTAACATCCAATCTCATCCTAGATTTTCACACCGCAGTGAGTGCGGATGCACGAAACAGACCACGTCAACCGCTTGAACCGTGAACGAAAACAACTTTCTTTCGCAAAAAAAGCCCACAAACTTACCGTAAGTTCAATGGATCGCAGCCTGTCCACACTCTCCGAATACCACCTATCCTCCGAAGAAGGCGAACAGTACTGTGTCGGCGTCATCGAGGCGTTGAAGTGACTAGGGGAGTTACTTGGAGATCGCTTAACATTTCGATCTTCCGCTAGCAGTGATGTGATACTGTAACTGCAATTCCGCGGGGGCTTCACGTCCTCCGACGTCCCGTTCGAGACGCTCGCCAGCTTCGTTACAGTCTGATTTTGGGGCGTCTTGTTCCTGCTCCTCTTCTGACATCCGTCCTCGATCTGCACTTTGTCTTTTTCCATCTCGCGCAAGAACCTCTTTCGCGGCGAGACGACCATGTCTGCGCAACGCGTTTTGTCCAAGAGATTTTGCACGACGACGAGCAAGGAAGCACGGCCACTACGTTTCTTGTCTTTCGATGTCCTATCACTGTACACGATTCGCAAATCTTTCTCGGATATCGCGGAGTATGGACGACGCGTTCTGCGATTTTTGCCAAAGAGACGCTTTCGCTTTGGGCGCCAGAAAAAGAACGCCAGTTCCTTGGACTGGTTGCGTCGCGGCGACAGCTGCTTCCAAGAATGGTCGCGCTGCCATGGCGAAGACTGGATGGAACTGTTGTCGTCCGACACTGGAAAAACAAAATTGCGTTTGACTGAAGAGATCTAGATTCTAAAGCAATTTGGAAAATAAAAAACATCTTCAAAGACCCCTAGGAGCCCAGATAACCATTTCTGGACGTATGGTAATAGGAACTCAGGTGAAAATCCGGTGATTTTCGGCACAATTTTGGGTACAAAAAAGTTTCATTATTGCACTAGAGCAAAATGTTCTAATTTATTATTTAGTGCAATAAAAATGTTTTATAAATTAATAATATTAATATTCATTTAATAATATTCTTTTTCTTCTTCTTACTGGTATTTGTTTCGTTTGTAAATACGAAATGCAGCTTAAGTAACAGTAATGTAGGTATGTATATTTTCCAGAAAAGTGAAGCCTGGAGTGATCGTAGAAAAAATATTGTATTCGTGTAAAAGGTAGTATGGTGACGTGTTGAGCTATGGCTTCGAAGAACAATTTTGGGGTCGCGTACTATAAACTTTTTACACTTGTTGCTTAAATAAATATTAAAGTTTTTTTTTTCTGGCTTTTCAAATCAATTTTCATTAGAAAGAGTGATCGCTTTGGGAGATAAGAAATTAATTTACAAGAAATTCTCGAGATGGTGCAATTTATTTGGACACCTATAGTGTTAATGGATCATCTTTAAAAAGTTATATCGTGCAATTCTTTAAATTTCCTTTCTAGGTAAGCCTTGGAATTTGAACGTAGGTCCATGGCGAATTGCTTCGTCTGCTTATAGCTGTCAGTTTGAAACGTCAACCAGAAAACCCAACCATGACATTTAAAAAATGAGCTATAACCAAAGACATGACTTTTTTTCCACCGCCTACTCAGAATGGAAATTTTAAGAATCGCACGTTATGTATCTTGAAGTTAGTTTGACATCGAACTATGTGTGTTACCAGATCGAAGTCAATCAAATGGCACCCCATCTTCAATTCAGAAATCAATAATTTTATGTACCCTTATTTATGATGAAGATGCGACATCAGACTATTTTTCCTATTATAGCAAAATTTTAGATTGAGTAACTTTAATAATTCAGTTGTGCTACAAATATACATGTAGGGCGTAAATCATTTCTGTGCTTATTGAAGGCTTTCTACTGGGTGCCAAAATTAAAGTATAGCGGATTTATTCGAAGCATTTCAAAAGTTCGTGTTTCTGTCGATTTATGATTTAAAAATGTATTCATAAAATAAAAATCACATTTTACAAAATTTGCTTTTCTTATAACCTTGACGAACGAGGCGCCATTGCTTGTCCTATATATCTGACGTGTGTGAAATGTCAAAAGTGACATAGATGGTAAAGAGCTGACTTTATATTGATAAAGGAAATCTTTACATGTCTCACCAGTCAGAAGAGTTCTTTGAAGCCAGAATGTTAATCAAGCAAAAATTGGAGAATGTTGCGATAACCGTGTAGTGTAAACAAACAATTCTTTCAGTTTCCAAAGATCTCTTTGATTAAAGTTCATCTGAATCACTCAGTACAACATCGTTCTCATTTCTATAATCGGAAAATATCTTTTTGAAGAAAATGTTTTTATAGGAAAAAAATTTTGAGGATTTTTTATGAAAATATGTTTAGCTTGATGAGATTCTTAACGGGTTAAATTCTGGTTACTTATTTTTGATAAATATTGCAGTTATTTTTACCAGTGTAAAAAAAAAGTAAAATAATCATTCAGCATCAACATTCAGTGACAATGACGAAAATACACAAGGTTATGTCAAAAACTTCATCTGTGCACAAATATAATATAATATTGATTTACAAATTATATGTATTGGACATTGAGCTGGAAGAGTGTGATCTTGTAAAGACTTCCCAAAATTACATAATTCATTTGTGTGGATCAGTCATTTTGGCTTATGTATTGTATTTTGTGATTTTTGTTTTGTTGAAAATGTATCAAGTGATGCCAATCTTATGAATTTCATGCATGTTATCCATAGTTAATGGGGCCCCTTTTTTTTCTTGCTTTCGTGCTTTTCGAATAAAGAAATTAGGTATATACTTTTTTATCATTTATGATCAAGTGACCGATTGCCGTAAAATTCGATATGCAGGTAAAACAATAAAAAGAAAAGTACTACGTAACCACAGTAATCAGGATTTATTGCCGCGCTTAATTCTTATATTTATACTCTTTTTCTTATTAAACACTCGATAGTCCTTGAGTATGAAACAAATTATGTAAAAAAATCGCACCTTTTTCAAGAGACCAATTACTAAAATTACATATTTTCTGACAGTCTCGTAATATGCCAATCGTTATAAGACTAATTAATGATTAACGATTTTGCTATCCTAAAACACAAAAAAAATCAAGGATATTGCGGTCTCATGTGGTCAATATATTTTGCAGTTAAAGGTATTTTTAGTTCTGTAAATTGATGAGACTCTCATACCCATTTTAAAATGAAATTTTAACCCCACTTGTTTAAAATATACTATGGGAAACGTTAATAATTATTTTAAACTACATTTTTTGAACACGTGTTATTACCTTCTAGTGTTTGGATTTTTAGAACATACTTTATTAAGAAATCCTTAAAAGTACTGACCTATTCTATTTATGATTGTTAACACTAAGCTTCTCATCAGAGTTATTGGATAAGATTTAAATTGTTTTCTGTTAAAAACAAAAATTCTTGTAACAATCTTGTAGTGGTGAAATTTTGAAGACAACTGTCATATCAGATGTTCTGATCTTTATCTAATGTTTAACAAATGAAGTGAAATTTTCCTTCAAAATTATAAAAATATAAATTTATAAATAATTTTTATATGTATATAAAACAATAAAAAAACTAAATAACTATTTATTTAGTACATCCAACTGACTAACACTAACTCAAATTCAAAAGTTGTGAACATCTAGTCACAAGGTCATTGAAATTAAAAACGTCAAAGTGACACTGGAATATTTATTTTTACAGCTCATTTGTTGCCAATTTTTTTATGGGTGAAATTTATAAAGGAAACACTTCAAATAAGCGCTAATTGTGGGTTTCTCCCCATTGCACCTTTTCAAACTGGAAAATCTTGCAGTCTCATTAAAACTGAAACTCACCACTCAATGAAGCACAACTTTCCTGCTTGTATGTGGGTGTTGACGCGGCCGTGCCCTGCGGTGGCCAGAAGGTCTTTCTGGGGACTGAAACCCACGACATTCTCTCGCCCTCGCGCGCTCTTTCCAGTTCCAGGATAAATTTTCCATCTAGAACAACCCCCATGCCAGAAGTCAGTTTATATAAATGTAAGCTGTAACACCCACCTTTGAAAAACTTAAGTCGCCCTCCTTGCACATAATTGTTCTTGAGAGGTTCCTCCTTGATAGCCCCATCAGCAGTGCCATTCATGCCATGTCTTTTGTGCTTTTCTTCTGTCATTTTTGAACATTTTGTCAAGATGGTGTTCGAAGACTGGCGTGATTCGGATATATGCATCTCATAGCGTTTCCACGAGGTTTCGGAGCACCAAGTCGCAAGTTCGCATGTTTAAATTGCTTAATTCTTTGAATGTGATGTTTCATTCCATTCCACCTGCTGACACTACCGAGAATCGTTGCGGTAATTTCACCTCCACTACGCCCGCTGGTAAACGCTCCAGATCACATCGTATCAATTGTGTTTTCGCCATATTTCGCACATTATTCACGTTAAAACCCACTGTTTACTCTCCTTCGACGATAAACAACACAGATCAACGTACACCACACGATCTTTCAGTCCCGTGGTCAAAATTTGTGATGATGTAGTCGATGGCTCGGTCGGTTTCGTAAAAAGTTCATTCACATGCACAGCGACGTTTTACAGCTGGAATTTCGGACGTTTCTTCAGCAGAAACGAACGATTCAAACGCCGCAACGGACGCAGATTCTCCCTCTTCTCACATAAATCAACCCCCGAGCTCACGGATATTGCCAATGTTTAATTAATAACAATTTAAAACGATTAATTTTCGAAATTCGCGGGCAACCGTCGGACGTCGATCGATAACGCAGATATATTTTTTTGACAGACGCACGCCAGCCAGCTTTCCCGGGAGTAACAACAGGACGGCCCCGGTGTCCCCAATCACAACTAAATTCCCAGGAAGAAGGTGCCCCCAGGATAAAACAAGTCGAGGAAAATATATTTATTTATCAAACGGGCGCACTGTCATATATCAAGGACACAGTCCAATTTTGTAACAAATTATGATAACACCAAAGGTTGATGATTTAAAAGATTAATTTGAATTTTATATAAGCACTAGATGGCCCGTCCCGGCTTCGCACGGTGATTTTATTTAATAAAGAATGGAATTTTGAGTGAGTGCCTGCGTGGTAAAATAAGGAAGTTTGCAAAATTTCATTGCAATCGGTTCAGTGGATCCGGAGATTAACCCCCACCCCTGGAAGGAATTTTGAAAAACCGTTTCTTAGTGAGCGCCTACGTGGTGAAATAAGTAAGTGTGGAAAATTTTCTCTCAATTAATGTTCTTCAGCAAATTGTCAAATGCTTTTATTTTTATTGAGTTTTATTTACTAGCTTGCATCTCTCAAATCTCACTAAATTCTTGCTGCTTTTCAGGGATTTGACATTTTCTAAAATTTAATTCAAAAGAGAACACATTTATTGCAATCTTGTAATACAGGAAATCTCAAGTGAAATCAGATATACCCACACGATGTAAATTCGCTTGTTCCGTTTTTTTTTGCAACCTACTTAATAGCTGAAAAGCCACGTTTATCGCTGTGATCTTAGTCACCTGTACATCAATATGACACGTGGTGAGCATCACGCACTAGACATTTATTATTGTAAAACATAATTCAAGTAGGTACTGCTTTGTATTTTAAACTATTTTTTCCTCAATTCAGTTTAGTAAGTAAAATTAAAAGATTTATTAAAAAATAGAATGAACACTAAAAGATTTATTAAAAATTAGAATGAACACAAAAAGATTCTCCCATTGGTCACAACAAATTCACTTTCTCAAGGTGTTTCCTCTCTTTAGCAGAAACCTTCTTGGACTTCCTCTCAATATGCTTTTGCAATTTATTAGTTTTTTTCAGCTCCTCATACTTCTCAATAAGTGATTCTAATTTTTTTACAGCTGAAAACATAACATTACTAATGGCAATATTTACTTGACTATATTTACATTTCTTTTTGTATTGAGGTTTATTGCTTTCACTGTTTTTCTTATTGACTGATTTGCTATCAAACTCTTGCTGCCTTTGTCTGGCCTTTACTTCTTCTTCATGGATTTGATTATTCTAAAAAATAATAACAATATACTGTTTTCATGAAGCAGTAAAAAATTACCAGTCTCTGCAACACAAATTTGATGTTCTTCTTTTCCTCGGGATCAGTTGTATTGCTTAGATCCTCTTCTAATTTTTTCTTCTCATTCTTTCTGATATCATTTACAAATTTGTAGTTACTTTTAAATGTCTGTTTATCAAATGTTCCACACATTGGTTCAAATCTGGGATCTCTGGCAATGTGTTTTTTAGCAGTTGGAATAATGGGGTTTTTGATTGGCCTCTTTGAACTCATTTCTCTAGGCCTGTTCTTATTTGCTCTTTTGAAAGATGTGGTTGCTTGTTTCTTTCCATCACCAAAAAGTGTTTTGTTGTATAACTTTGAACCCATTTCTTCTTTTAGCTTAAGCAAATCTTCAAACGTCATCTGACCCAATCTCCCCTTAATTTTTTCCTAAAAATGTCTTTAGTTTGTGAATTTGTGAGTAATAAAAATGAGTACCCTGTCCTCCTCATCGATTTCTTCTGTTTCTTCATTTTCAGAGGCAGAGGTAGAGTCAAGTTCTTCGTTTCCACTCATGGCTTTTTTGAGGCTTAACTGAGAAAATTCCACAAAGGAAGAGTTGTGAAAAAGGTCTCTAACCTCAACTAAAGTGAGGTTATCTCATCCTGTCACGGAACTGTCAAAACGTTTCTACAAGCAGTGGCGTACCAAGCCATGTGGTAATTTGGAAAAAAGTCCAAACTCCGTTGATTGTCAGAGAAAACATTAAACAATACATTTTGGGGCCAAAGCATGGATAAAATTGGAGGAGTACGTGACAATGTAAAGGTAAAGCAAATGCCAGACTTCATTGCTGCGTTATTGCCGCCACTGTTCAGTTTAGCTAATTTGGGTAAAGAGACACCTTGAAAATACACGACATTATTCCATCCAATTACACATGAGATTAAAGAACACATGTCTATATTGCTTGGTTTAATTGGGTGATTGCTCTATGTGGTTTGTACTTACCTACTAACCCTACGACCTGGACACGTTGACACATTTATGATTTAGATTTTTGTTTGAATGTGTTGTTCCTTGAGATAATCAATCTTAACACCTTACAAAAGGTAAGAAACAGTACTATTTATTTTAATGGATTTGAAAGAAAAAATATTTCATATTTTTGTAGAACTACTTAGAGATACCTAATCCAGTTCTTGCAAGTCATTTAAGATAATATACAATTCTAATAATTTGAATAACCAAGGCACAAACATGGTGGAACCCCGTCACATCTTACACAGTTCCATTTTCAACTCTACCCTCAGAGACTGGCAGTGTTTGGATACAGATATCTCTCCGAAGAACTTGATGTACCCCCTGTTTATAATAGAAGACGATGATGGGATTGAACCCATCGCGAGTATGCCTGGAGTGTCCCGTTTTGGCGTTAATAAACTCAAGGAACATTTACAACCTCTCATAGCTAAGGGTCTCAGCTCTGTGCTACTTTTTGGTGTTGTTGAGAAACTCCCAAAAGATGAGCAAGGCTCCAATGCCGACAGCGACAAGAACCCTGTAATTCTCGCGTTAGGCAAACTCACATCTTGGTTTCCAACACTAACAATAGCCTGTGATGTATGTCTCTGCCCTTATACATCCCATGGACACTGTGGGATTTTATTCCCTGATGGTACCATCAACAACCCTGCTAGCATCCAACGCATTGCGGAAATCGCATTAGCTTACGCACGTGCAGGCGCTCATATCGTAGCCCCCTCCGACATGATGGACGGCCGCATTGGAAAAATTAAGCAGACGTTGACAACCCACAATCTAGTTCATAAAACTGCAGTCTTATCCTATACATCAAAGTTTGCCTCTGGCTTCTATGGCCCCTTTAGAGATGCCGCCAAGTCCAAACCAGCTTTTGGCGACAGGAAATGCTATCAGCTACCCCCGGGAAGCCGAGGATTGGCTTTGAGAGCTGCGGCACGAGATGTTGCTGAAGGTGCTGATATGTTGATGGTGAAGCCTGTATTGAGTTACATGGATGTGTTGAAAGAAATCAAAGACAGGTATCCAGAATATCCCATGTTTGTCTACCAGGTTTCAGGAGAGTATTCCATGATTTACCATGCAGCCAAAACAGGGGCGCTGGATTTTAAAACGGCGTTGACGGAGATTTTAGTGTCTTTGAGAAGGGCTGGTGCTGATGTTATTATTAGTTACTACACACCAGTGATTTTGGATTGGCTCCAACTGAAAAGCAAGATTTAGAGAGACATATTCATGAGAGTTTATAACTGTTGGTTGTTAAAGTTGATGTTCTGTTTAGATTGGATTAAAATGTGTACTTCTGTTTTTTTGTTTTTTTTTGTTAACCCCACACCACAGATTCTTGGACTTGCATTTTTAATTCAAATTATTATTATCAGAGTTATTATCTAATACAGTCGACTGCAGAAAAAAACGGGACATTAAGATCATAGGATCATTTTTTCACATTTTAGGGTCTTCATTCATTTCAACATTTCAATTTTGTTTTCCAATACAGATATAAGTAGTAATGTTCTAACTGTTTCACATAAGTGATTTAACCTGCCAATTGAATTTCAATTTGAGAATGTCATCTCTTGAAATCAGATTTACATTATATAAATTAGTTTATCCCACTTTTTATGAAATCTACTGTAGATAACGGTACGTTTACCTTTTTCACTACATTCCTTTAAAATAGTACGTAATTATGCAACCAACAATATAGACACTTGTTTAGTGTGAAAGGGTCTTCCCAATATCCCCATCCTTTTTTAGTGCGTTTGTGATTTTGACGCTACCGTCACGGTGAGAGGTTATAATTTTCTACGTCGAGCGTTGTTGTCCTCCAGTGAATTCTTTTTCCCCAAAAGTGGTGTTAGAAGCCAACAAGAGTTATATTTTACCCATAAATAGCATCTACCAAGTCTTTTGATATGGCAACGGACAAACCGTCGGGCCGTAACACGGCCCTCGAAGATCTCTCCAACGTGGAGTTCGAGACCAGCGAAGATGTGGAGGTAATCGAACAGTTCAAGCACATGCATTTAAAAGATGAACTTCTTCGTGGAGTTTTTGCATATGGTAAGTTACACGTACAATGTAGGTCATGTTTTGAGGTTAAATTTACGAGGTCGTTGTCTTTTCGATAGGCTTTGAAAAACCTTCGGCTATACAACAGAGGTCCATCAAGCCCATAATAAAAGGGCGAGATGTGATTGCTCAGGCCCAATCTGGTACTGGAAAGACAGCAACGTTCTCAATTGCTATACTGCAGTCTCTTGACCTCACAATGCGCGAGACGCAAGTCCTATGTCTGTCGCCTACAAGAGAGTTGGCCGTGCAGATCCAAAAGGTTATTTTGGCTCTGGGGGACTTTATGAACGTGCAATGTCATGCTTGCATTGGTGGTACCAACCTGGGGGAGGATATAAGAAAGTTGGATTATGGACAACATGTTGTCAGTGGGACCCCAGGACGAGTTTACGGTAATAACGCTAAATAATATGAGTAGTTGTCAATTTTGTTGTGTAGATATGATTCGTAGGCGCGCATTGCGTACCCGCTCTGTAAAGATGTTGGTTCTTGATGAAGCTGATGAGATGCTAAATAAGGGCTTCAAGGAACAGATATATGATGTATACCGGTTCCTGCCACCATCCACCCAAGTTGTGCTGATTTCTGCAACACTACCCCATGAAATACTGGAAATTACATCAAAATTCATGACAGATCCCATACGTATTCTAGTAAAACGGTAATTTCCTTCCAGCTACAACTTCTTTCTTACATTAACTCTACTTGTATTTCAGTGATGAGTTGACCCTTGAAGGTATCAAGCAGTTCTTCGTTGCAGTGGAACGAGAAGAATGGAAATTCGACACTCTATGCGACTTGTATGATACATTGACCATCACCCAGGCTGTCATTTTCTGCAACACCAAACGTAAAGTTGATTGGTTGACAGAAAAAATGCGCGAAAATAACTTCACTGTCAGCTCTATGCATGGTGATATGCCACAAAAGGAGCGCGACAATATTATGAAAGAGTTCAGATCGGGGCAAAGCCGCGTTTTGATTACTACAGACGTGTGGGCCCGAGGTATAGACGTGCAACAAGTCAGTCTTGTTATCAATTACGACCTGCCGAATAACCGTGAGTTGTACATCCACCGCATAGGTCGATCCGGTAGATTTGGACGAAAGGGTGTTGCTATTAATTTTGTCAAGTCAGATGACATCAGAATTCTGAGGGATATTGAACAATATTATTCCACACAGATCGACGAAATGCCCATGAATGTGGCGGATTTGATTTAATTATTTTATGTATTTAAAGAAAGTATTGTTAAGTCAGGAGAGAGTGGTTTTCTTAATATAATGGACTAAAATGTATGCATTCTTTTGCCATTTTCCTGGTAATCGCCAAAACACGTGATAATAAAGTGGGGGCTTTATAAAAATAGTGCACAAACGGGGAAATATAATTTTTGATTCACCTTAAAACTTTTTCCATAATTACTTTTACATTATATTCACACAAACTATTACATATGTAGATGGAACATGCCAAAACCCCCATTAGAACTTGAACTCTTTGTACTTTTTTGTTTGCTTTGTGTCCTGCTGTTGTCGTTTGCGTTTGTTCTAAAAAAAAAAAAACATGAATTTGTATAATTTTGATGAACTTCTGTTACCTTTTGTTTCGCCACGTGTTCAGCCAACATGTCGCTGAGATCTTCTTTTTGTAACTGGGACTGATTTTCCCTCATCTGTTGCTCATATCTGACAGCCATAGCGTCGCTATCCATATCAAGTTCTGAAGGGTCCAAAGCCAACTCCACCATTCCTTCCCTGTCGCCAGTTTTGCGCGCCGCCACCGGAACAGCCCCCACAGTCGACAAGTCGTAAACATGGCTGCTGCCCATCATTGTGTTGCCGATCCTATCGTTGCGCTTTTCTGGGATGATGTGGTACAAAGTCGGGCCTTCGCTCCTATGAAAAAGTTTAAGTTTTGGATTTCACGTTGTTGGGTTCTTACTGTTCCATTTCGCTTTCTATCTTCTTCTTTCTCAGTTCGATAGCTTCTGGGGTTTCCATTCCCGCAGGGACGCTGGTTAGACCGCTGGGAGTTACTAGACCTTCATGGGGTGTAACCAATCCTGAGTCGTCAGCGGCGTTTTGCTTATCATCGTCATCTTCTTCTTCCTCCTCGCTTTCTTCTTCAGATTCGGATTCTAACTCGCCCCAAAGTGTACGATCTACGGACGGATCCTCCCCAATATCCTGAAAGTTATTGAGTTTATTGATATATTATTTAATACTTTATATAATTAACTTACATCAATGTTGGTAACGTTGGTCCCGAAAACGTCCCCATAAAGCGGTTTGCCATTTTCGTCAACGGGGGGTTTGCCCCACCCACCGGCATGGTACCCGAATGCACAGCCGTCTGGGATCGGTGCATTTAAACCGGGAATCTTCAAATTAGGATAACTGGGGGGTGGGCCATAACGCTGCATGGCAATCAGCCACGGGGGCGGAACTTTATTGGCGTTTGGACCAACCGGCATGCCCAATGCCGTGCGAAGTTCCTCAGAAAGATCTCCCGGTTTTTTCTCTTTCAAACGCGTTTCAAACTCCTTTCCCTCATAATACAAGTCGCCGTGGATGGTCATTTTGGGCTTTGTTTGCCACTTGAAAAAGGCATCATGCAATTTCTGGTAATCTATGTCGATTTTTCCAAGTTTCGGTCGGGCCTTCTCCCTCATTTTCGCCTTTAGTGTTTTGGATTCATCCTTGTCTTGCAAAGATGCCCGCATTTCCATTATTCCGGTTCTCTTGATAAAATCTGGCAGATTGAAAGGGGGTTTTTCTATACCGCGTTTACCTTGCAGATATTTCCGTTTGAAACACCAGTGGCGGGGAACCTAAATTTTATATTTATTCACAATAAGTATAAAAAGACAACTAATTGAGTTTACTTGAACTGTATTCCTATGAGCTTTCAGCTGTACCAGTAATTTGGGATCTCTGGCTGTAACGTCGTGCATTTCAACAACATCTGGGCGGCTTACGAGTTGTTTAAGCTCGGCGACGCTCAAACGGGTCAACTTCTTCAACTTTCTTTTGGACAGCTTCGATTTATCGTCAATTTTTTTCTGTAAAGACAGACTTAAAATGTTGTTTATGTAAAAAAATTAAATTTGGATCATAAGACTGTAAAAATAGATTTCACCAACTTACATCGTCAAGATCTTCCATTTCCTCCTGGAAATGATCCCCTAAATTATTCAACACCGACTTGCTTGCTAAAGATGTTGGTGTAGCCAAAATAGGGGGTGGGATATCATGCTTCTGGTCTGATATTTTAAAGGATTCAAAAATACTGTAGTACTGCCGGTACTGTGGAGCTAATTCCAATAAACTAATCGTTTCCTGGACATATCTACATACAATAGTTAAAACAGGAATTGCTCTATTCTGAAAGAACTTACTCAACTTCGACATCTGTGTCTTCATTTTGCTCATTCTTGTTGTTTTCATTCTTTTCTTGATTTTCTCTATTCTTTTTATTCTTCTTTCTCTTCTTCTTTTTCTTGTTCCTGCTGATTTTGTTATTCTTATTTTGGTTGTCTTCCTCATTCTCGCCAGTAGCTTCCTGCAATCACAAATTTTTATGAAGAAAAACAAATCAAATTACCTACAACATTGTCATCCTTTTCCCATAACACCTCTCTAGTTGCTGCTTGCACTTCCTGATCTTCTGTATCTTCTAATTCACGTGCACGCTGGTTTTTCAGTGCCAGAACCTCTTCCAAGACTTGAGGCAGAACAACCTCCGTTGGTGTCTCTGATATTTGCTCAGGTGGATCCACTTTGAGTGACAATAAAGAGGGTAATTGTTTTTCATTGAGTGCACCTGCAATGTTTATTGGTTTCTAAGTATGAAAGGGCAATTATTAAAGTACCTGTGGGGACAAACATTCCGTCCGGGGGGGCTTCGTGTAAAGGTATTTGCTCCGGATTCATTTTGACAACGATCGGCGGTCTCCTAACCTATAAATTTTAACTACATATATTTGAGGCGGATAAAAGTTTCTTACAATTATTTTACCTGCTGGGGATGGTGTAGTTGTTGTTTTTAAGAAGTGTTTGAGAACTACAGTTATTTTGTATTGTTTTTTATTATTTTTCTTGCTACTAACGCTTGCTGCTGTCAAAAAAGAACACAAACTGTCAAATCTGCTGTCAAATGGCATTTTGTGGGGAGTTTGCATCCAGACCAATCACAGCGATGCATCACACATTCAAAAAATTTATTACCGAACTTTCTTGTTGTCCTGTTATCATTAAACAATTTTTATTCATATCTGTGTTATTTGTTGAGTAAAAATGTCGAGAGTGCTGCAACATCTTATTTGTTAATGCATCTACCTGTTAAAGTTTTAGTTTGGTTCTGGATGTAAGTGTTTATAAGATTCCTCATTCCCAACTTTAATTTGTATTTATTTTAGTGTTGACTATGTCGCCAAAAGCAAATCGAAACACTAGACAGGTCCAATTAAATACTCCTGATTTACTTTCATCACTCCCATTTCAAGGTGATGACATTCCGACAAGCAGCCATAAATGTCTTAAAAAGGCAAGAAAGATTAGAAGAACACAAGACCTAGTTTGCCTTCCAATTAATGAGAGCAGTCTATGTGTGGATAATAACTTGGTCCAAATTAAAGAACATAAGAAAAATAAAATGTCAGTAACCCCACCAACACCTACTACTACTGCTTCCACTAATAAACTGCAGCAGAAGAGAATTTCAAAACATAAATTAAATCATTTGGATCTTTCAAATTCAGGTGAATTGGCTGTGAATGACCAAAAACATTCTCAAAAGGATGGAAAAAGACCAGTTGAAATTGCTGATAATCTTGCCATTGATAATTATTCAATGGAGGTAAAAATAAAAGACATTAATTCTTCAAAGTCTAGAAAATCAAGTAAATTAGATCTGACTGAAAAAATTGATAACTCTCCTCAAACAAGAAAGGAACACAACTGGTCTGAGATTGGAGCATATGAAGAACAAGATACACCTGACAAGAGGCTGGAAGAAGCAACAGTTGAAGAAAAAGTTGATGAAGTTAAGTTTGAAATTTCTGAAGAGATGGACCTAGTGGATAAGCTAGAGCAGCCAACTATTAAAGCTGAATTTCCAGAAAGAAAATTTGTTAAAGCCAAAAGAGTTTTCAAGACTAAAGCTCTTGAACAGAATTCTGCAGAAATAGTGTCATTAAATGTATACAATCAAGTTGTTCAAAAGAGTGAAGAAAGCTCAAAGCTACAAAGTCTTCATAATCCATTGTCTCCAGGAGAAAGTACCCATGACAGCTCTTTATTTTTTGAAAAAAAGTCACAGGATAATTTTTTCATTGTTGAAAGCCTTCCAAGTCCCATATTATCACCTTCAGGGAGCTCAGATGATGGTTCTGTTTCGTTTGGAAAAAAATCTTTTCACTTTAAATCTTCTCAAGAAAACCTGGTTCCATCAACCAGTGGTGCAGTAAATTCATCAAAACGACGAACATACGAACTTGAGGACAGCATCATTGACATCTCAAGCTTGAAATCTTTGTCTGCAAGAGATTCTAAAAGAATGAGTTCCATCTCCAACATAGACACGGTATCCAAAACCCCACAAAGTCTGGTCTCCAAAGTCACAAACCGAAGGAGATGGAACAAAAACGTCGCCTTCTCACCTTGCACAAACCATGAAAGTCCGGGGTGGGTTAGTAACAAAAAATCCAAAGATTGCATTATTGTTGCAGGCAGTGCTGAAAGTAAGAAATCCTCAAAGAAAAACTTCTTTTCCCGAATTCAAATGCCCGATTTCGCGGCGATTCACCAAAAAAGTCAAAGCCGATTAGAGAACTTATCGGAGTACAAAGATCGGAAAGAATTACGAGCCAAAATGTTGATAGCAGGTCTAAAACCTCCAAAAAGTGGTCATAAATCTGTCACGAAGTCTGCTGCTGGACCCGTGGGCACAGGAGGTAGTAGAAAGAATCTGCGATTTGCACCCGAGACTGTTGAGGCCATAAAATCGCCTACGTTTATTCCATTGCCTTCGACACCGCGACCGAAAGCCCGGCCCCCTCCGTCGCCATCACCACGTCCGAAAGTACGGCCCCCTCCGTCGCCATCACCACGTCCTGTTTTCAAATTTGGAAAAGAAAATCAAAAAGAAAAAGGTTTCAAGCCCCCTCCAAAAGAGGCTCCCGGAATTTTAAAACCTCCCAACGTCTTCACGTTCAGAGCAAATAATAAAAATGATTTCCAGAAGAAACAGCAAATCAAGTCAATTGTTACAAAGTGCAAACCGGCTACGAACGTCAAGGAGGCTCAGCGGTGCGCCATAAAGGGTGTGAGGTCAAATAGACGTTTCGACCTGCTAATGAAGATGAGGAAAAATGCATTATGAGTTTATTTTTATCATATGATTACAGTATTGTATATTCTTATTATTTAACCCTGACATATAGTGTTTTTTTAACGTGTATATTAATTCCAAACTACTTGTCCTTAATCGTTGACTCATCAAAGTACTTGTTAAACTTTTTCCACTGATAGCGTTTCTTGGGGTCCTTTTTACTATTTGCAGGGTTTAAATTCGACAGAAGTCCTGAAAACAGATGACAACAGTGTGTTGGAGGAACATAAACGAGTTGTTAATAAAATTACTTAGTTCTGATGAACACATTAACTTAGTGTTTATGATAAGAGTGTATTTAGTTATTGGTATACTGAATTACTGTGCTCATATATGTTCCTTAAAATGTCCATTATAAAAGCGGACGAAACTTTTAATCTAAATTCAAATAAGACCACACAAACCCGGTCCAAGTAACGTTATTGAGAACAGTGTTTGATTCTCTCCTCCAACTCACCAGCTTTTTGGGCCATTGTGACTAATGAAGACATCCTCTTCTGTTGTTTCTTACACAGTCCAGTTATTCTTCTTGGTAACATACATCCATCAGACCGAACAAACTGGCTTAAAATTAATACATCAGTGTGTTTTATGTCCAATCCTGAGGCACAAACAGGGCAGACTGTCGTGTTCTCATGTGGCAACAGATATGGAACTCTATCAGATGACACAATTTTAGCACTGATCGTTAGAACATTTCCACTTTGTTGCTCTTCAACTATTAAATTGAAAATGATTAGTTAAGTTGGAGATTTGTGGTTAGTACCGACTTTGTTTTAACCTCAATTGTGATGATGCGAATAAAGATCTCGCTTGATGTAGGTATGTGCCCTGACACTTTCCAAGGGAAGTTACAGCACGTATAAAGGACATTTTAGACCAATATTGAGGAATTCTAGTTTTCAAAATTGGTGGTGACACATAACCTTAAACACACGTGACAGCTCTGACAAATTTCGACTTATTAAAAAAGAAATGGTAAATTATAGCGGAATATCTACTTATTTTACGTGTTATTTTTACTTTTACTCATCTTCAGTGCAAACAAAAATATATTTTTTTGAAATATACTTACTCGATTACAGATTACTTCCTTTCCGTCAACCGGTATGTCGGTAACTTTTGAACAAAGAAAAAATGGCGTAAAATAAAAATTAGAAATATCTATTAAGAGAAATGAAAATACAACATTATAACAGAAAAGCCAAAGTAATATTTTTGTTAGTTTAGTAGAACAAAGCCGCCATCCCTTGTTTGATTTTTATTAGGGTTTTGTTTCTTCTTGTAGGCTGGAGGCCCTTTTGATCTGTCTCTCTGCTTCTTAGCTAAATCTGATGTTGGGGGCAGCTGCTGATTGTTTTGTTGAGCCACTTTAATATCCTCATTGACCCGCAAGTAATAAATTAAAATCTGTTCTCCTCCACTCACAAAACCTGAAACTGTGTCTACTCCTAGTGAAATGCAAGCATCATCCTTGAACAAGTCCTGATTTTCTATATCAATAGACTGGCAATAGTCACTCAAGATAATCTTCTTTTTTATTCTTCCTGGCTTGAAGATTTCAATTTCATATGAATAGTTCTCTGCCTCCTTGATATTACCAATATACTGTACAGCCCAGAATAGTTTATTATTGGTGATCTTGCACTTGAACCAGAATATTTTATTGTAGGCATTCACCATGTTCACATAGTAAGACTCCGCCTTCATTTTAGTGTGGCAAATATTGCTTTTATGGTAGGGTTTACTTGTCATCTTTTTTGAAGACCAGTGGCCAACCAAATCCTCATGCCTTCCCACCCAATTGCACTTGTCCATAGCACATTTGTAGCCCCTATGAGGGCAGCGGGCCTCATGGGCGTCACGTTCAGAGAATGTAAGTTTTACATCGCAGCCTGCAAATTTGTTAACACAGGGATAACGTAGCTTAGTGGCAAGACCTTCTAGAGAGAGGTTGCGGGACTCAGTAAATTTTCCTTGGCAAAGGGCGCATCTTTGTAGCTTCTTGACACACGTGTCGCAGATACTGTGTCCTGTGGAGCATTGGCGAATGGGGGCCGACATGTAGTGGGTACATATGGGGCACTCCAGTTCTATTAGGAGTTCGTCGTAAAGGCCCGCCTCCATTGTTGGTGCAATCTGAGAATTTATGAAAAATATATTAGTAAAAGAAGTGACTTTTAGAGGTTTGTTATCAAGATCATACAAACAGTTTATCCATAAAGTAAATGTAGGTACTATAGGTTGGAATCGTCAACATTAAAATTCTGAGTACGGCTCTGGTACTGCATCAGATAAATCTATTGCGTCGTATGTATAGACATAGGTAACCTATAAAAATTGTAAAAACATACTGGCAAAGTCGCAGAAAGACAAAGAAACCACCACGAGATTGTTTCAGACTTCTGGTATATCCAGCATATTGCCAAAATACATAAATTCAACTGTTCTCACTGTTATCACTACATTCCTCCACAATGATAAGAAAGATAAGAAAGTGACGTAAAAAGCACAAACGATAGCAAACAGATCGTGAAATTACCTGTGGTCTGCGGTATAGTAACACTCAAAATAATCAGAACTGGAAACATGAACAAACTTTCAAGGACAGTATGAAAAATTACACCTACTAGATGGCGCTGAAAGCAAGGTCATTTTTGATTTAGGGTACTTTCATAAAATTTTGAAATCCAAAAATTTATAATTAGAATAAACGTCTATCAAGTTTATAATAATAACAACAATTTATTGATACAATGCCAGCCGTATCTGAATTTAATAAAGCTAAAATCGTAACCCTTCGCAATTTAGTGTTACCCAAGGGTGTTATCCACGCCATTATGCGGAGGTGGGAACATATTGGGACGGTGATTCATCGGCGTCCAGGTTCTGGAAGAAGGTGGGTGTCTTCCGCGGAATAGGCCTTTCTTTAACGCTGAGGAAGCATAAATCATTTCCCGGGGTTGGTGAGAACTGCTCGACGAAGATTAAAAGCAAGAGGGATAAATAATCACGCGGCAGCAAGAAAAATGACCTCGCCACAAGGAAATCAGAGTTGGTTTTGCTCTACAACAGTTGCCACGGGATGATGCCTTCTGGAGTCGAATAGTTTTCTCCGACGAAAAAACGTTTCAATCGTACCCCAATGAAAATATACGAAAATACGAAGTACGTTATGTTGATGGTACCCATCGTAGTGGCCGTTTCTCGGTGAATATGTGGGCCTGGATTTCTGTGGATAGTCCGGGGGTACTCTTACATGTGGAGGAAAGGTTAACCAGTGCCGTTTATATTAGGATTCCTGAAAACGTGCCTTCTGTGGAACCACATTTTCCCAATAATATTTTTATTTTGCAAAATGATAATTGCTCAATCCATACAGCACATAGGGTAGCAGCATGGATTCAAGATCGTAATATAAACGTTCTTGAGTGGCCAAATCGCAGTCCGGATATAAATCCAAAAAAATTAAAAGCTCCGCGGAGAATATTTCGAAATAGGGAAGAAGTTTTGACCACGATTACCGAAGCATGAATAGCATTACCCCCGAACTATCACCCAAATCTGTGTCTATCCGCCAACAGATTGCCCTTCTAAAAAAAAAATAAATAAAAAAAATGGAGCAGTGACCAAATATTGACTTCTTCAGTTTGATTTTGTAAAGTTTTTCTTTATTTTAAACCTTTGATCTGTACTATCTGAATTTTTTGATATTTGCGTACCAAAATGAAACCTGTTCGGTAATAAGATTTTAAATTTGGGTTCATTTATGAGGAAGACACTCCAGATTTTCCGCGACATCCAGCTCGGCATCTTCGACATGTTCGTACCCTTAGCCATTGTAAATCGATTATTAGAAAACAATATATAGAATGTCTCACAAAAAAAGTCCTCCGCTATATCGTATTTATACGTATATTATTCAGGATTATTAGAGTTGTTGGGTCTAAATTGGTTTGGTGGCAAATACGGAAGATACCAAAATCGAAAGCAATTAAAAAATTATTACAAAGCCAGCGAGTTTTTTGGCGATGGTAAGATAGAGATTCACCTTTAAGTAGTATTTTTTTATTTTATTGTAATGCTATATATATTTTGTTACTATTTGAAGAGCTTGTATTTTTCTCAAATTCAGAGATGCTTCACAAGAATTTCAAAAATTGAAAATGTAGTGGAAAAGGAAAAAGCCAAACATTCATGGTTGCTATGATTAAGAAATATTTTTTTGTTTAAACATAATGATCAGTTACAGTATGAACTCCCAAGATCACTAAACAATTCCACTACTATAATAATATAAAATAAATACAAGTTGTAAGAAAGAGAAATAAATAAATACAAAATGAAATAAAGTTAAACGGGATATTCTTTTTAATACAAATAGAGAAGTTTTGTGTGAATACCAAAAAATCGAAATTAGCTTAACGCTTATTTTTTACATACTAATATTTATATCGTGCGATTCTTTAAATTTCCATTCTAGGTAAGCCTTGGAATTTGAGCGTAGGTCCCCGGCTTCGTCTGCTTATAGCTGTCAGTTTGCAACGTCAACCAGAAATAATCATCAATAATTTTCTTAAATTTGTCTTGGCCAATACTTTTGGCTGAAGCAGCAGAATCCCAGAAGACCAAAGAGATAATTGGTTATCGACATCAACCATTTTCAGAAATTGCAGCTTGGAAATCGTCAAAATTTCTGCCAGGAGCAGCAAGATTGCAGAAAGAACAAGGAGGTGCTCCGAAATCAAAAAGATATTTAGGTACACGTGTTTGGCCGCACAGACTAAACAGTTTTAAAACCTTAAAATTTTTAGAGACCTAAAAATAACAATCTGAAAATCTAGGAAGCGAGTTCTAGAAACGATTGAAACCTGAGAAACCGAGAATTAAAAAAAAATGAAAAACTAAGAAGCTCACAGCCCGATTTCATGTTGATTTGCGACTGCAAATCAACATGAAATCGGGGTGTCAGTTCCTATAATATCTTTCAAATTAGAAAACAGAAGTCCTGAAAAACTGACATAAAAAGATCGCATAACGTATCATGATGTCAAGAAATGTTTTTTTGACAATTTTTAATTGAACGCGTTTCTAATACCATAAATATTAAGTTGACGTATTTTGTATTTCTTAGACAGCTTCATAAATTTAATGTCTTTTTAGTGTCACAGTTTTTGGCCAATGGAATAAGGTGTCACCCACCGTAACAGGATGTCAGAAAGTAGTTTCTGATAATTTTTTGAATTCTACGAAGTACTATCGACCTATTTGACGAATTCTGTATATTGTAAATACATAAATGTCACTTTCTACTGCCACAGATTATGATCTAATGTAAAAATGTCTCACAACTTATCAGGAAAGCAGGTTTTCTTTTTTCAATTGAACAAATTCATGACACCAACGAAATGAAAGATCTCACACGAGTTTGCAGAATTATGCCACGAGCCGAAATCGAATTTTCAACACGTGTTGTACACTATACTTTTTTTACGACTGATTTTATTTTAATTTATTTTATAACGTTTTATAATAAAAACAATATATTTATTATTATCTACTTACTTAAAATTATAATTTATTGTTATATTGGAACAATTTTCCAATTTAATTCCAGGAGTTTCCATTTTTTTAAATATATTTTCTGTCAATAAAAAGCTTGTGGAACATTTTCTGACAAGATATTTGAACATGAGGGAAGTTCAGTTTCTGCCAAGATTGTTGAATTTTCACTGGCAGGTTCAACTGATGCAACAATTTTATTCGACAATTGTATTTTGTTTTGGATGGAATCGTCTATGTATCATTCGGCAACAGCAATGGAACGCCAACCTCCATAGCGTTTGGGGGTTAGCAAATCACCATCTGCGTTTACCAGTAGTGTAGCCGATGACCGGCGAAAGCAATTGTCCAGGGTTTGGAAGTTTTAAAAAGACAGCTATGTCTTTTGCCATACTTCCTATTTTGTTTATACCCACAACTTGCTTGGTACATTTACCATTTTTATAATTTGAAAAAATCTTTTTACTAGGATATTTGGGGACCAAGATTTTTCAAAATCTGGTAAAAAGTTTCTGTAACGATGAATGATCTAGCTATCTTATTTTTAGTGTGTTTTATCGTAATTAACATGGCAGAATTTAAATCCTTCATGTCGTCAACTGTTAAATGGCATAGTTCATACCTTCTATACATGCCCCAGAAAGTCCAATATCAACTACAGCCTAGAAATTAAATAATAATTATTATATGTATATATTTTTTGTTTTTTACAAGCCTACCTTTATCAATAAATAAATATGATCTGGCGCTAAGTTCAAAAATTTGTTAAAATCTTCTGAATCTAGAATTTTTGACTTCTTCGGGGCGTAATTTTCTGATTTTCTTTTCAAAGACGCTCTTACTTTTAGGTATTTAGATATATCAATGTTGTGTTTAATACTTCCTCAACATTGAATATTGAGACCACATTGTCAATGATTTATATCTTAATTTCTCATACGAAGTTAAATATCTCTCCTTTGAAGTTGAAGGCAATAAGTTTACTGAGACTTGAGCATCTTTTTTTGATACATTTACATTAAAAATTGTTTACATTAAAAACAGAATGACAGAATAACAATTTTTTGGAATCGTCGTTGCAGCACAGCTTACGTGATTTTTAAATTTTGGCGTCTGTTCCGCCTAGAATGTATGTTTGGTTGCCTAAATACACAAAATTAGCGTGTGAAACCTTTTCACACGGTTTTAGGATGCGTTCTGCATTTATTACACGTTTCGTGAAATAAACGAATTTCAAGTGTAGCTACTGGTGTTTTTTTACACACTTTTCATAGCAGTCGTACAAAAAAAATATAAAAAAAAACTAAAAGATGCTTTTAGATTAGGACTAAAGAGGTATTGGGGTGGTGACTAGAAGAATAGAGTTGGTAGAGAGAGGTTTCTGACTCCAAAAAGTTGATTATCTACAAACATATTCAGGGCTTTCAAGGCTTTCTGTTAATGTAGTTTATTTTATCTATTTTCTAAATGACTAGAAAAAATTGTCGTGACCTTTTCAAGAGGTTCTTTAATGGTCAATTTGAAAACACAAGTTACATTGTTAGTTTATGTTATTGAATTTATATAGTAGACCTAAAATCATAAATTAAAGAAGAAAACAATAATTGTACAATCAGAAAAAGAAGTATAAAATATAAATTTCTTTCTTGCATATTTTAAAAGATTTAAGAAATTACATCTAGATTAAAACTGAAAAATACAAATGGCAAACAGGTGGTCGAGCGGCTGCGACATTCATCTCCCACACCTCTATTGAAGTTCGATTTTCGCCGCGGAGAAAAAAAAAATTGGATTGCAAAGCACGTGGTAGTGGCCAACCCAGTCACTTTAAATAACGAGTTCTGTGTAAGAACGAGAGGTAATAGTATACGAGTGTCTAATGCGCGGTGCTCACCACATCACCCCGTATGGGACGAGGCACTCGGGTGTCAGAATCAGGAATAACGAAACCCGTGGGATTTCGGCTGCCAGGCCTTTCTTCTTCATGGGGTGATTTGGAAACCTAATTTAATAAAATTGTATTATGGTACTATAAAACCAGAAAATGGAGCTAAAGAACCATGAAATTTGCAATTACGTAAATGCAAAACAAAACTAGCTATCGGAGTTATACTCCTTAAAAGAAGTGTATGTTATATTGCAAAGATTTCAAAAATCTATCAATTATTCAAAGAAGAAAGTAGAAGAAAACGACTCAATTATCAACATTAAACACAATTTAATTTATTCTAACATAATACATTATATTATTCAATACTCAGTTCTTTTACTTCTAAAATAAAGTTTCTTCTATCCAATCTAAATATCTATCGACTCTTGTGTAGACAGTAGGGAGACTAGGATTTCCGCAAGTTCGAGTTGATGCAAAAGAGACTATCCCAATTTGAAAATATCGGAGATCTCCTCCTTGGTCCATTGTGGCGTTGACTAAAGGACCTCCACTATCTCCCATGCATGCGTCTTCCGTGGAAGGACCATTAGCGCACAACTGAGAATCTGTGATGGGTTGAACATCAGGAGGGACGCTTTTCGCACATACTGCTTGATTCCAAACTATTACTGGCGCAAATTGGAGTACGGTAGATCCTCCTACGTTATTAGCACTAGTTTTGCCCCATCCGCTAATTGTGAATTTTTGCCCAGTCAAATTTTTCTTGTCCAAGTTCCGTGCAAATGGTAAACAGATAGGATTGATGAAATCTACAAAGATAAGTTTATTTTTTTATTAAAATATTGCTTTAGATACCTGTAAATTTGATTCTTTTTCTTGTTTTAATCAACGCTATGTCGCTGTGGAGATTACGATTGTCGTAGTATGGATGTATCACCGTACTGTCGATAGGATGGTCAACATGAGGATCAGCACAACTCTCAAAACCGTTAAGTTTAACGCAGTCCTTCTCTGACGATAAATCGTTTTCTCCTAATCTCACCACCACCCTAAAGTCATTTTTGTCAATTACGATTCTAATGGTTATTTACCTACAGGTCGAGTCTTGGATCCAGGTTGATACAATGAGCTGCTGTCACTACATACTGTTCGGTTATAATGCTGCCCCCACACAGGAATTCTATGAAATCGACTTGACGTTCTAGAAAACTTGTTTCAAAAGTACAAATACACCATTTTCGTTATTTATTACGTTTGTAACCCAATAGGCTCATCCAAGGAAACTGACCAAACTCGGCTCTTTTTCCGCCGCTGATTTTGTCTGAGCTCAGAACAAGGCCACATTCGACTGGAAATGAACTCGTCTTGCGATTTTCCAAACTAGTAGTGTTGACATGGTGAGATCCAGAAGGGCAGCAAATCAGACCTTTATGGCAAGGGTAAATGAAGGCGCCGAAGTCTTCGATGTTGCATTGGGTCAGAGGCACGCAGTCATGATTGTTTGGACATTTTATGGGGATGTCCTCTTGGTGTGAAGAAATAAAAACTAAAATAGAATATAATTTAAATATATCTAAGTCGAACTCCACAAACTTTAATAAGTGTAAAATTACAAATGGAACATGTTTCGGCAGAACACTACTGCCATCATCAGCCCTTAAAAAAAAATTAATTCAAAATTACGTCAACGTCATAATTTTTTATATTCTTTAAGGACTGATGATGGCAGTAGTGTTCTGCCGAAACATGTTCCATTTGTAATTTTACACTTATTAAAGTTTGTGGAGTTCGACTTAGATATATTTAAATTTTAATTTAAATTTACTCCACTTGGATTTATCGACATTCTTCTGGTTTAAAATAGAATACTCGATTTAACCAATTATACTAGTTGTATGAAAATTTGGAATTGGTCCCTATACCTAAAAAGTAAACGGGTGATTCTATTCTAACAGTGATTATACAGGCCTGCGATGGTTTTCCCCTAAAAAACTAATTAGCAATTAAGGTAGGTATTAGGTACTAAGATATGGGAAAAAAAAATAATAAAAAAATTGAACTTTTTTATTTTTATCCTTGATTGCCTGTTTAATTTGCATTTCTGGGAGTGGACGAGCGTTTGTTTTATTAACGAGTGAGCAACAAAATTTGTGATCGCAGTTGGCTAAACGTATATCGGTTTTTTTACTTTACTGTTTACATTAATCGTCAATTCACATTACTCGATGACTTTTTACACAATCGTATCGATCAAAAATCGACTCAAAATTTTGGATTCAGAGGCTCCTACGATCACGAATTTTGTTGCTCACTCGTTATTATTTATTACTATTATTTTGGTTTTTCTTTTATGGTTTTAAGTACCGACATAATGAAATTTGAAACACTAGTAGCTAGTCAGCTGACTGCAGTTGACTGCAGTGAACTAAAGAGGAACACCATCCTACATCGTACCTCCTATGAATAACAATATGTTAGTCGGACGTCCGACTTTCTATCTTTATCTCAAGCATGCATTACGTCGCTTTCATGATTCGATTATACAATGAGATGCTCTTGGGCTGTTGACCGTGAGAACTTTGTTTCCTTGTTTAGTACAATGTAGAAATGCAATAGTTTTGTTTTTGTCGCACTCGTTACAATTGGCTACCAGCATTGTAACGAGTGCAGGAGTTGGCTTTGACCCGGGCGAAGTCGACAATCTCCGCGCTTCACGGTGGATACAATTCTTCTTATACGAAAACTGAAACATCATAATTTGAATTTGTATGACGCGTGCGCCAGATACCTCGAGATTACTGAAACAACTAGTTAGCCATATTAAAAGTACGTCATGTGAGTTATGTTTACAAACCTAACGCTGATGGAATAGTGCAACAAGTTTGTGTCATTTTAAAAGTTAATTTTCAAAAAGGTGTGTCATAAATTTACGTGTCAGTCAGATAAACTTAATTAATTTTTTTATTATCATAAGCAATAGATTTTTATACTTATTACTAACCTAAATAATATTATAATTGGACATTATCACATTAATAACCAAATAATTACAGTTGCTAATTAAATTTATAATATCAGTACCGCGGCTTTCAGTACCATATAGTTTAGATGAGTCAGTACCATGGCAAGAAAAAATTGAAATTTGATTCTCTTTCTCGATTTTTTAAAAACGGGGAGAATGTCGATGAATCAAAGTGGAGTAAATTTAAATATGTATCTAGTCAAACTCTACAAAATTACAATAGGAACATGTTTCGGAACCACTACCATCTTCGATATTTTAAAGTTTTTCTGTAATGATTCTTGTAACCGTTTTTTTACAGTACCAGAGTTGATTGTTAAAGATGTTCTTTCTCCCTGCATGCTATTATTACCGGAGCTCATTTTGAGTCAGTTTTTACCGATAAATTAATATTAGTGTTTTTTATTGTAATTTTATACAGACCGTTTCAATCGAAACGAGCCACCCTCAATAACTTTTTAGGACAAGAAATTTAAGAAAAATCTAAAAACAGGTCAATTTTTATCTCGATGGGGACATGTTTTGATGCAATAGTAAGCAGGCTTGGTGCAACCCCATACCCCTGATAGGAACAACCTCGATTTTTTAAATAGGGAATAGGGGTCGAGTAACATGTCGTTTGAAATGTCTTTTAATTGTCTTTTCAGCCACATAAGTATTTTTTATTTACATAGTCTATAAGTTAGTAATTAAAATAAAACATTTGTTTAACGGATTTGTTTTGTATTTAGACATGCTTGCAATTATTAACAATAAAAAGCTTTTTTAAAATGTTTTTCGCAAGAACATTACATAACTAAATTATGAATTTTGTGCGTAACTTTTTGTTCACTCTGTATATAAAAATCAATGCCACTTTTCGTTGTAATTTTATAACTCAAGAACGGGCTCACCTATCCAAACCAAATGTTTAGGCTTTGTTCGGACTATTTAGTAGATGGTTTATGTGAAGTTTGCACAAAATCGGTCGAGGGGTTCTTCATTTATCACATTTTTTGTAACAAATGAATTCAATAAATGGCGGATCATTTTCTTAATGGGTCGTGTTAGTTACACTATTTATAACTCAAGAACGGCTGAACCGATTTGGCTGAAAATTGGTGGGGAGGTAGCTTAGAACCAGGAGCCGGACATAGGATACTTTTTATCGACATGGGGGCCCAGGGGAGGCCCTTAGGCTCGACCGATTTTTTGGGTTGACCGATTCTTATGATTTTTTTTTTGTATATTATTATTAGAATAAGTGGTAAGCTATTTTCCACATGGACATGGGGGCCCAGGGGGGGCCCTTGGGCTGGATATATTTTTCGGGTCGACCGATTCTTATGAAATTTTTTTGTATATTTGGTAGGTATGAGAATAGGTGGTAAGCAATTTTTCACATAGACATGGTGGCCCAGGGGGTCCCCTTGGGCTGCACCGATTTTTTGGCTCGACCGACATAATAAGGGCTTTTATGATATTTGATTTGTTGGATTTGTCTCCGCCCCCAATAGCAGAATAACTGTTGAACCATGGACAGGGGGCTCAGGGGGAACTCTTGGGTTTATATCTCAAGAACGGTTGTACTGATTTTTATGATCTTCGATGTGTTAGATTTGTGTCCGCCCCGAATAGCAGAATATTATTAAAACATGGACATGGGTGCTCAGGGGGCCCCTTGCGTTTATAACTGAAGAACGGCTGTACCGATTTTTATGATCTTCGATTTGTTGGATTGGTCTCCGCCCCGAATAGCAGAATAACTATTAAAACATGGACAGCGGGCACAGGGTGTTGCCTTAGGTTTATAACTCAAGAGCGGCTTGATCGACTTTTATGATCTTTCATTTGTTTTATTTGCCTACGCCCCGAATAGCAGAATTACTATTAAAACATCGGAAAAATTACAGGGGGCGGGGAGCTAAGCACAGGGCAACGACAATAACAAAGCCCCCTGGTACAGGGCAACAATAAGAAATAACGCCGGCCACCAAAATTCGTACCGGGCTTAAAAATGAAAATCGATTTTTAAGGAGTATACTCCAAAGTTTCACTTCTGTTGCGCGTGGAATTTTTTGATGATATCTCGAGAATGGATTGACTGACTTTTTTCGAGGGCGAATAACTATTAAAACACCAGACACATTAACAAAAAAAATGTTCTCATACATTTAGTATAGAATCCGTATATAACGCCATCTTTGATACATGACAGAAACAAAAATAAACATGGCGTTGTATGCTGGTTCCGGTAATTCCAGTAGATGGCGTTGTGGGCATTATCCTTTTATAAAAAAATGAATTTAATTCAGCTAATAAGTTGCCACAACATTTATTGATTCTGAGGCGGTACAAAGTTCGCCGGGTCAGCTAGTTTTTTTATAGTTCTAAATGTAGTTATATTTTTTTTTTCTGTAAGTTAGGCGAAAAGCTAAATATACGCATCTAACCGTACTTGTAGCTGGACTAGCTATTTAGGGTGGTTATTTTACCCCTCGGATGTCAGTACACCCTGAACACCCGACGATCGGGGCGCAGAGGATTTTGCCCCTTTTGTCCGGGACCCTCTTTGACGCTGTCTTCGTAGTGTTAGTTAATATAAAAAAACACTGCGGTTTAATTTGTGTATTTATCTTTACTAGTGATCGCCTGTCACTCGAAATTCGAGTGGAACCAATTGGATTGGTAAAACACAGACGATGCAATTTGTTGTAGGATCTTGGTTGGTTCAACCGTTTGAACGATAATTGCCACGTGTGTGGTGTGTTGTTTATGCAATGGTCCAGCCTGCAAATTGACTGACAGAGTAACATTTGAGGTTATGGTAAACACTGTGACGTTTATGTTTCTCATGTTAAATTGTCATTTAATTTAACATTTCTCATGTTAATTTAAAGAAAATAATCTAACAAATAATAAAGGTTGATTGAGAAGCACAGCAAATGTTCAAAGTGTTCTCCCCCAGCTTCATGCATTTTCCAAAATCTGAAAGGTTATTGCGTTGCATGCATTAAAAATTGACTCTTGCTGTTCTTCAAGATTGTGTCGGTTATTTTTAAATACGGTGTTTTTGAGATACGGGAAAATAAAATAATTTAGAATTGTCAGGTCCGGACTGCGAGGCGGAAATTGAATGACACGATCGTCATAAAACTAACACTCGTTCCGCTACACCGTGTGTACCTATTTTGTCCACTTGTTCATATATTTTTTTCGATTTCAGTGTATTGAGTAGTGAGAATGTCTTTCTTCTGGACGAATTGCATCTCTTATGACCATTTTTTACCCACACGTTTTTTTTTATTTTTTACTTCATTATTGGTATCATCCGAAAACAATGCAAATACTACTACAGCTGCCTTTTTTGAAACGGTTGGTGCCATGGTGAACAATATACTAACTAACGAGTGAGCAACAAAATTCGTGATCGTAGGAGCCTCTGTATCCAAAATTTTGAGTCTAGTCTTGATTGATACGATTGTCTAAAAAGTCATCGAGTTGTCAAATCTGATTTGAAATAAAAATCTGTTCTTTTGCAAATGTTCACTTTAGTGGGACCCGCATAACCTTGTTTTCACAATGCAACAAATGTAAACGGGATTACGGATATCTGGGAAGAATTTCGTGCTGAATATCGTGATATTGGTATAAGCTACAGTAATTTCTGCAACGTTCTAAATCGGAGCTACTGGAAGTGTTAACTGAGAAGAAGGTAGTGGTAGATATCGGGATGTTCGAATACCTGAAACGGTTGAAAGAGTGAGACAAGTTATGGAAGGAACAAGAGCTTCGATCAACTTATTAAGAGTATTTTTTATAACCGAATTATTAGCAGAATGTTAAAGAATTGCCCCTAAAACCAGGCAACCATAATCACTCCATGACCCCGTTCAAACCTCACTCTTCCAGTGCTCTTATAAAAATGTTCTACATAATCGGCGACTGCAAAGACAGCACAGTCAAAGGTTTAGAAATTATAAAACGTTGCGACAAAGTCTATCTGGAGGTCTACACGTCGATCCTAACCTTTGGCACCGAAGCGCTAGTATTAAGTCCCAATATTTCAAATTTAGTTATTATAATGACTCTTGGAAAGCCAGGAGCATGGTAGCAGACCGGGACTTGGTAGAACAAGGAGCCGACGACCTCCTTTTAGGGACTGAAACTACAGACGTTGCCTTGCTGGTGGTTGGAGACTCGTTTGGGGCCACGACCCACACGGACCTGGTGCTGAGGGCAAGAGAGCGTAGGGTTGACACGAGGGTGGTCCACAATGCTTCCATTTTGAATGCTGTGGATTGCAGTTGTACAGTTTTGAGGAGACTGTCTCAATTCCCTATTGGACTGAGGGTTGAAAACCAGCCTCGTTTTCACTGAAGAAACATTGAGCAACTTTTGTGTTTCTGTTGATTGTTTCCGAAAATGTTTCTAAAAGTTCCCAAATGTTTCCGAATATTTCTCATTGTTTCGGAAACAAATGTTGATTGTTCCCATTTCTAGAGGTAACACCAAAGGAAAACATCAACACGTCTTCTTCCTCCATTTTGCTGCAACTTTTCACATCAGTGGAAACACTGAGTTACGCTTTCTCAAGCTACAACTATAGGCGACTTTCAGTTGCTCAGATGGAGACACAAAGTTTATGTATGTTGCCAATTCTTTAAGTTGTCAAACATTTCTTAAGCACGCGACAAAGGGAAACACCAAGTTCCTCAACGTTTCTTCAGTGGAAACTGGGCTTGAAAGGGACAACAGTTTTGACGCAGAAATTCAAATTTTTGACAGTGAGAGAAAATTAATGTAAACAGTAAAGTGAAAGAACCGATATACGTTTAGCCAACTGCGATCACGAATTTTATTGCTCACTCGTTACATAGTTGTACTACCAATCGCTTGGAATCTTTTCACGTCTGTGGACAAAACGTTCTACATCTATCTACAGTGCAACTTATTGTGCGAGCAGTAGTACAACAGATTGCATCGTCTGTGGCCCGCATAACTCACACGCACGAACACATACCCGGGTAGATTTTTTTAAACACAGGTCAAGGCTTTTTCAGCGGTGTATATATTGTTTAGAGGTGTTAGAAATTCCGATAATCAGAACAAGAGCATACAAAATATCGATTAAACTTCCGAGTCATTTCGTATTCCGACGAAATACCACGACAGCGCAGCTGGAGTGATATTTCGCGGAATACGTCGAATGACGAGGATAGTTTAATCAGATTATTTTCAATGCTCGAGTGGTATTCATTACGATTACATAACGAAAAAATGCGAAATCTTGACGGAACTTTTTTTCTGACGTTAATTAACAATCAAAAAAATCGTTCCTATGGTCCATTGTTGGAGCCAGCCGAAGCACCGAAATGAATATACCCCGTCGTCAAGGGGATACTCACTTATATACATCGTAACTATGAAAAATCTGTAATTGCTATTGGCTCAATTTATTTTGTGTTATATAATCGTTATTATTTACTTTGTCAGAAGTTATGTAAAGGCTGTTCAAAAACAATTTTTAAATGTGACTATCTGCAATATGCGCAAACAAGAATGCACATTTAAAAAGTATTATGTACGTGAATAGATTCGCTACTGTGTTGAGAACCGAAGGTTATCTAAATTGAAGAAAACCAATTACGTTTACACTTATACAGTAAAGATATTTAAATAATCTAAAATGTTGGTGTTACACAAATAAAATTAACAACTTAAAATACCATAAAAAAACAATTAATAACAAATAAAAAACTCACAAACGAAGCTCAGGATGTTGATAACAAGTTGCTCTCTAAAAGCCATTTAAGTGATTAAACAAACAAAACTTACCTGGAACGATGTCAATCTTAAGACACGCTTGCGCACCATAATGAGGTTTACACTTGAGTAACGGTTTTAAATGCATGTCACATTTTAAGGTTCGAAGAGAGCTGAATTCTTGAACACAGATTTAAAATAAAAAACCAAACTTTCTTGTTTGTTGTGTTTATTTCAACCCAATGGCCTTACATGACCCTGACCTCGGGAACCTTTAACGTTATGTGGTTAGACACCGACCGGTTTCGTACATGCGCTGAGGGGAATCCTCAGATTTATCGCACAAGTTTAAAGTATTGAGATAATTTATGATTAAGGTTTTATGTTATCTAAAATCCAGTCCATGTAGGAAGCAACGCGTGTGTATACTCCTGGAAGTGATAACTTTCCACAGAACTTAGGTCCAAAGGATACGATTCCTTGTTGGATGTACCGCGCTTGATCGTTCAGTGCTTCTAAACTATGCAATGGACCTCCGCTGTCACCTCCACAGGAATCACTTATGCGGTTTCCGCCCGCGCAGATTTGGGTCTCTATCAGGTTATATACTTTTTCGTATTGCTTAGAGCATTCTTTTAATGGAGACACATTCAGTTCGGCTTTCAGAAGTACTGGACTTGGGATAAAGTCCTCCGTGTCTCCCCATCCTGTTACCACAACTCTTCTGTTAGTGTAGTTGAAATTTCCTGTGCCCTCAAATGGTAAACACACGGGCCTGCTGTTTTCTGAAACCAAAATAGATGTTGAATTGAATTTTTAAACTTAGTTAGGTGTTACCTTGTGTTAAATCAATTAGAGCCACTCTGAGCAATGCTATATCATTGACATGTGACTTCATGTTATATTGGGGATGGAAGATTACTTCTTCTATATTGACGTCCTGAACTGGGGGAGCACAATCATCTGGATCGTCTTCTTCGCAGTCTTTCTCAGTGCGTAAATCATGCTCTCCAACACGCACTGCTCTTCTACACAAAATAAATAAAACATTGATTAACAAAACAACAAACCCAGAAGTTAGAACTTACAATGTATACTTATCCCGTTTAGTGTCAAGACCAGTGACACAATGTGCTGCTGTAAGAATGTACCTCTTGTTGATGATGCTACCGCCGCAGTGAAACTCGGGACCTCTAGCTATAAACCAGTGAAAAAACCGAAATTGTGTGATTTAAACTAACCTGTATTGTATTGCAAGAGAGCCATCCACGGGAACTCAAACAAAGACGTCTTGTTTCCATTTACAATCTTCTTAACAGTGTCCAAATGGCCACAATCCTTGGGGATTAAGTTAAGATTTCTGTGCCTAGAAACGTCCGGAAAGTGAAATCTTTCTTGAGATGTTCCCTCAGACGTGTCGAAATCGATCGGTGTTGATGGACAACAAACTTTCGGTTTTCTGTTCACCACTCCGCATTGGTAGGCATTGAGTTTCTGTCGAATTTCTTGGGACACGGGTTGGGGAACTTTGCTTACGAAATCCTGCATGGTTCTACATGTTTGGACCGGAATGCAGAAACCTGATTGTTTGTCGGGAGTTTGACAAACCCCATTGTTTGATTCTAAAATGGTCGAATTATTGCATAAAAGTTTTAAACATGTTTTTGAACATACGTGAAGAAACAGTTAGAACGATTTGTAGGAAAAGCAAAGTCGCAAACATGCTGTTGTTGTTTCTCGACCGAAACTAATTTTTATTTTTTAAGAGTAGATCGAGTTTTGTTCATTTACTTTACATTATAGCAACCGGTTTTTAAAATCAATTTGAATCTTTGTTATTAACTAATGAGACTTCAAATTGTTAAGTAAAGCGATATGTTCGCATTAAAACGTAATTACTACATTATATACATTAGAAAGTAAAAATTTAAATCATTTTGTAGAATAATGTGAATTTAAGAGAACTGAAGAAGACAAATGTATTAAGGACACAATTTTAGTTGAATAAAGAAAGAATAATGTAATTTAAATTCACAAAGGGCGCTTATTCGTATTAGAAAAAAAAAAAAACAGTAAGTAATATACGGGGTAAAATTGAAATACATGTAAAAATTTTAACTGGTGCTCATAAGGTCCAGCACAACATAACTGAAAATTTGAATCAAAAATTTTAATGGGGCATAAACTTTTTAAATCACCCTAGTTTCGGCGTTCATGAAGTCGCCGTGACATCAAAAAAAGGCATACGGTCGAATCCGAGCGATAAGGTTTAAATGGGCACTTGACAAGATTTGATTTACGTGCCTCAATAACAATATTTAAAAATGAGGTCCCTTATTTTGTTTCAAAAATTACCCACGACACGGCACATCGGACGTTGATACGAAACTGTTGTTTTGTTGTTGTATTGCGCACGTTCACGTAAAACACCCTTCGTCCGTCAACAACACAATGTTTAAAAAGTTTAGCAAAAAGAACCTGCACCTTTTGTACAATTTTCGGGAAAAGACGCGTGATACGTCTTTGGTTTCGAGGCTCTTTTAGAACTGAGGTCATTTAACTGAGGTAGATAAAAAAAGGATGACAGTTTTTGTCTATTATTTATGAACTAAAGATATGTCTTTATTAATTATCTTGATTACAGAGGCGGAGTAGAAAACCCAAACCAAGGGTTTACCACTTGTTTACTACTCATCCCAAGGTGTTACCAGATTTTTTTTTTACATACATTTCGATGTATGTATAAAATAATGAATAAAATATTCTGCAAATTAACTTTTCTTCTTCTTCTCTTTTTTTCATTGTTTACTATGGGTACTTGTTTTTGGAGCACATTCGTTGTAGATTTTCCATTCTTTCTTTGTATCTACTGTTCTATTTCATGTTTCTTTTGATCATGACGTTGCTTACATAGGTTTTTTTGTTGTCTATTGTAAATTTATCCATCGAATTATTTAATTCCACTATGCAGCTTATTTTTCCTTCTATAAACATTTCATATTTATTCTTCATCATTTTCTTCAATATATTTATTTATATTTCTTGTATTATCACTTTGTTTTACCTCTTCTTCCTCTCCATATTCTTTGCTTTAGGTCTTATTTTTTTAGATCGCTATTTTTTAGTTCTATCGTTTCCTTTCTGTATTGGCGTTGTTCAGGTTGTTCTCCCTTTATTTCTTGAATATTGGTTGTTAGACTTTTCAAAGTCCTAAGGAATTTATCGTTCTTTATGTGTTTTTAAATACATTTACATAAGCAAATCACTAGAGAGGAATAAAAACCTTAAAAATTCGATGTACAATAGGAGAAAATGAGAGAAGGGGGGAAAACGTAATAAAAGCACCAAAAAATTAGGACGAAGGACGAAGATGTCAAAAAAGAACAAAGTTGTGTCAACTGAACATGTGAATTTCAAGGTCCAACGATAATAAACTTTTATTTTTAAATAAAATCACATTCTTCTATAATGTACAAGGGCATTTCTTTGCATTCAACGATGTATTAGAAAATGTTTAAGAAAAAACCGAGTCAATTATGATTTTTCAAAAATCAAGTTGTTTATGAAATAATTTTTTGGGAGATCACATTTCAAACACACCAATTATTTTAAAATAAACAAAAATATACTATTAAGTACGTTTAAAAAATAAAAATTTAAACTAAATGAAAATATCTTTTGACCTTGAAATTCATATGGAGAAAAATATCTTTGTATCCCAGTTTGTAGTCAATAAAGTGCTGTGTCACTCACTTGTTTCACTTGTTTAAAACAAACATAAGAATAAGAAAGAAACAGCTCTGTCTAACACCGCGTATCGAGTCTTCATAAATGATTCATACATCATCATGTTACCTGTAGAAAACAAAATTTACATGTAGTGAGGTAGAGAATTTTGACGTCCAGAGCCTACTGGATGTATGAATCATTTATGAAGACCCTGTACATTTAAACGGATTCGGACATCTACGAACTGAAATAGACTAATAGAGACAAATTCCACGAAAAGAAGCTAATAAGAATGGAAATAAAAAGACGATTTATGACGATGAAGCAAAGAAAAATGACAAAAAGAAGAACATTAAAAAGTGGTTTTGATAATATACCGAGCGATTGAGAGTAATCTTAAACAAATCTACAAATTTGGACGTCGTGTGTAGATCAGGCCAACAGAGGAGTAGGCATTACTGTGGGTATTGTAGCGTTTACGGGTTCACAAACTATTTATTTAAAGAAAGTATTTACAATTTATTTCAACAACTGTATTTATTTCAATAGATCACGGTTATAACCGCATGCATTGTGTCGCTTAGTAGTTCCGACTTTAGACTGGCCTCAGACGGAATATTTCGCGTTATACAGGGTGTATATTAAACATTGGCTAAAAATGCAGGGGGCGACTCCTTGGGGCCCTCCAAGACTATTTCGTCCCTTGGTGATTTCCGAAAAATTGCTTTGTATCGAAGATACAGGGCGATAAATATTAAAAAAAAAATTAAAGTTTACAATTATTTCGATGCTAGCTAAGAATTTTTTTGAATTTTTAACCGCAACATGTGGGGATCGCTGGATAGGTCGAGGTGGACCTCATCTATGGCCTGCTCGATCTCCAGATCTCAACCCTTTAGATTTTTACTTATGGGGGCATGTCAAATCATTAGATTACACCACACCAGTAGAAGATGTAAAAGAATTGAGAAATCGGATAACTGCTGAGTCTAATAGTATACGAAACGACTCTGATGTTCGTCAGTTCATGAGGAGAAGATTGGACGCATGCATTCTAGCTGGTGGTCATTTTGAGCAGTTTTTGTAGATTTGTAAGGATGCGGCTTCTGTAACGTTCACTGTAGAAGTGTTAAGCTGTTATTTTCTGATACAAATGTTGCATGTGGCTAATGGTAACTAACACAAGGGGGTCTCTTTGAGGTAGGGGAGCCTCTTGGGAGAGGTTTTTTTTAGGGGGTCCAATTGGGAGAGGGGCCCCATTGAGACAAGCTAAAATCTGAACCGCCGTGACACTTACTACGCCAGTCATTTCATTCACACGCGTCCCCACTCTCATTATTCCCAACACGAAAGCGTTTCACTTTGATTTCCGTTTCAGTTTTTCGGACTCACTATCTCGCTAAAGAAAGTTTCACAAATTCTAGATAGAAACTGCTGAATGGTAAAACAACAACTTAAAAAAATACAAAGAATGTAGGTTGAGACATTATTTTTCAGAAGAAGAGGAAATTATCCAGAGATAAAGACAATATTTTAAAGATTTGTTAGAGGGAAAAAATTAATAGCAACAGAATTTAAGATAAATTGAAGTAGGACAGAAACAGGAAGGTAAGAAAGACTCCAGAGTGTGATAACATAACTTTACTGCAAATGTAAACAAAAACCAAAAGGAGAAATGCATCTAGACGCCTTCGACAGAAAAAAAAGTACCAGACTAAAGAAAAGAGGAGTAGATGAATTAATTAATGAGATAACAGTATATTATACAAACGGGATTTAATGATAGCCATTAAGACACGAATGAGAATTACGACAGGAGCCATACACTTTTTTTTGTACTTACAATATATATAAAAGATGGCTACTTTATTTCCAAAATTTATCAACCACGTTTGCAAAAAATAGACTCCTACGGATATGCATCTTGAGCCCCATGTTGTTCACAGTGTCTTGGGTGATATCATAGAAGAAAGAGGTCGGCTATGCAGATAATTATATTCTGTATAGCACAGGATGAAAACACGTTGAAGACATTTTTGAAAACATATAGTCAATATTTAGAACCAGTAAACTTGAAATAAAACAAACAAAAAACAAATATGTACATAAGTAAGGAAAAACACGAAATTACCCTAAACTTAACAAAATTTGAATTGTACAAAATTTTACATACTGACACAGTTTTAGCAGATAATGACTACAATAAGACTACGTTTCTAATCCAAATTTCAGTAATATAAAAAGGATTGCCAATAGCTAGGTCATACCTATTCAAGTTAATAACTATATCTATATAGTTTATTGTTTAACATGAATCGAGGGGTTTTAAATAAAACAGTGTGTACTGCACCGATTTCTATAATTGTTTTTTAAATAAAAGACATTAATAAAATACATCAGTAATTACTTTTCATTGATTTATTTGCATTTTCTTTTCGGCGCACACCAGCCCATTGCAGTCACCGACTTGAACCAGCGTGGGTCGTCTGAGTAAGAAACTGGCAAACTGAAAACAAAGACCAGGTTGATGCACGCACCAAATCAGTTCGGATTAGAATAATGAATTTGCATCATACACGGGCGATCACTAGTTTGTACTTCTAGTAAATTGTAAAAACTCTGATACTAGGGCATCAGTTATTTCAAGATTGTCCCATTTCTTTGGTAGCCTCTATACATAAAAGTTCATAGCGCTCCTTGAAACTAATTACGTATCAGTTGTTTACGTCAAAATAAACTTATTTCTTGCACCTGCATTGAAAATCGCTACAGGCAAGAGAGAAACAATTGTCCAACTTTTTTCCGTGATGTGGCAATTAGTTTCCTTTTGTATTAAAATGAAAATGGACTCTTAGTTTACAATATTGTCTATTACCTTGCTTTTTATATTTGTTTATACAACTTGGTTTTGGGGAGTTTGGGGAATTTTCTTGGACATTTAGATTCTTGAGGTTAAGTTGGGAAATCTTGGAAAATAACATTGTTTTTATTCAAAATACAATAAAAGTTACGGATATTATAACAATACCAAGTTACTATTGGTGCATTGTGAACTTGTACTGGCTTGAGAATATTCTACAGAAATTTCGTCAGCATCGTATATTTCATGAACATCTTCAGTTCCGTCCTCATCATCGTCGTTATTATTGTTACGTCGATGTGGTCGATGTCAGAGTCTGCCAGGGAGATTATGACTGGTGGAATCTCGTCCAAGGGAAAATTACCCATTTCTTTGAGATCATAAGGAGTATTTGCCGTTCCAACTTACTGTAATATGTAATGTATTACCGAAAATAAGTTCTTCAGGTGTTCCTGAATTTGGCGCCCAGTAATGGTTGGCAGTTATCACTGTTTGACCTTAAATTCTTCATAACTCAAGAACCATCCATAATGAACCGGTGGTACCTTATATCATTTTGTTCAGCATTAATTGCTGTTTCATTTAACCCACTAATGTACAGGGCATTCCATTAAAAAAAATTGCTTTGGTATATTACTAATATTAGAACACTCTGTATATGATTTCCAACCATTTAAAATTGTGAAGGTATAGTGTGGCCCAAAAACCCCGTTTTAATATCTTTCAAAATAAGGGCCTAAATGATGGTCAAACACCTCTGGGACACCGGTATAATATATTTGGAAGTAGGTCATCGATTTATAAAAGAGAGTAAAATGAGTTTTCACTAATAAAAGTCATGATGATCATGATTGTATTTTATAGACGGTATTTTTCTTTAACCATTTAAACTATATTGTTAGAAATGTCTCTATTATTATCGCTGATCCAGTGGTTTGAATAATTGTTTGTTGTGTTTTTTAATTATTACACTTTGTATAAATTGTAAGCAGATGCACTACAGATCGCGACTGACATAACTAATTATGTTCTTTGAGTCATTTTACATATTTATTTCTTATCGTGAATTTGTACAGTAAATGAAGTAAAAATTCATTATTAAGAACAATTTCTCGTAGTGCTTTTTTGAATTGAATTAGCGTGACCCCTAGAATTGAAATACCATGAAATCATTTAAATTATAAATTAGAGTAGGCGGTTTTTTTATGCAAATTGACTGACAGTAAAATTTGAGTTTATGGTAAACATTGTCACGTTTATGTTTCTCATGTTAAATTGTTTTAATTTAAAGAAAGAAAAACACTAAAAAATAATGTATTATGTTTCTCATGTTAAATTGTTTTAATTTAAAGAAAGAAAAACACTAACAAATAATGTAGATTTATTAAGAATTACAGAAAATTAATGTTCAAAGTGTTCTCCCCCAGCTTCAGTGCAGCTCTTAACTCTCCGTTTCATATTTTCAAATGTATTTTCCAACATGTGAGAGATTATAGCGTTGCATGCATTAAAAATTGCCTCTTGCAGTTCTTCAAGATTGTGCGGGTTATTTTTACATAAGGTGTTTTTTGATACGGGAAAATGAAATAATCTTGAATTGTCAGGTCCGGACTTCGAGGCGGAAATTGAATGACACGATCATCACAAAACTAACACTCGCTTCACTACACCACACTAACATCACACATTTATAAATTTGTTGGGCTGATTTTTGATAATCTACAGGAAAATTAGGGTAGGCATTTCGAAAAACTTTTAACACAGCGTTCTATAGAATACTTCCATTCATCATTCCGTTGTCACTTTAACATTCAAATTTTAAATAAAAATGTCAAAAGTTATTACTGCCAACCTAATTTGAATTTCACAGCCTACTCTAATTTATAATTTAAATGACCTCATGGTATGGTCGACCGGTTCTGCATGTAGATGAATGAGGGGAATCCATGATGGGTTTATCATACTTTCTTATTACCTACGAACTTTAGTACCGCTTTACAAGTAGGTGCATAAATTTAGGAGTTCCAATTGAAACACTTCATTACTTCTCACTGGCGCACACTTCGGTTTTTTTTATTTGATGAGTTTAAAAACAAATAAAAAACTAGACTGCGAATTCCCGATTAAGGCTTTAAATTGTTTAAAATCCAATCCATAAAAGCCGCCACTCGAGTATAGACTCCAGGAATTGGGACTTGTCCACATCTTGCAGGTCCAAACGAAACGATGCCTTGCTGCACCATTTTTGAATTCCCATTTATCGTCCCCAAAACATGAAGTGGTCCTCCGCTGTCTCCAGCACACGAGTCTTTGCCCTGTTTACCACCAGCACACATCTGGTTTGGATGAAGTTTTGTAATGTTTCGGTATAAATTTTGACATTGTTCAAAAGATCTGACGGAAAGCGACACTTTCAATAATTCTGGACTCGTAATGCCCTTTTCTGTTACTCCCCATCCCGTCACTATTGCATTTCTTCCGGTGAAATTGTAGGTTCTGGATTCGGCCAAGGGGAGGCAGACAGGTTGGCTGTTTTCTGAAAAAAATGTACTGATAAAATCCGTAAAGAGATACACGATTTAATTTATACCTAACGAGAAATCGATCCTTGAAACTCGAATAAGAGCAATATCACTGCTTAAATCTCTAGAATTGTATTGGGAATGAGTGATGATGTCTTCTATTCTTAGATCCTGGTAAGGTGGAGCACAAATTGTTTCCCATCTTGTAGTTTCGCAGTCTGTTTGTGTCCTAATATTATGCTCTCCGACGCGAACCCCTAGACTATTTAACAGTTTGTGGTCATAATAATACACACAGTAATAACACTTACATGGGCCATTTTACATTTTTCAAACAATGAGCAGCTGTTAGAATATATTTGTCATTAATTATGGTGCCGCCGCATTTAAATTCTGGTCCGTTCTCTAAAAAACAACATATTTACATAATTTACCTCAAGTTATAGATACAACTGCAATAAATCTTTGCCCCCCAAAGTTGGAAAAAATAAACATCTCAGTTGAATAAATCTTACTTACCAGTCCGGTAAGACAGTAATGCCATCCATGGAAACTCAAAAATTCCCGTTTTTTCACCCCCAATAATTTTATCGTCGGTGTCTAAATAGCCACAATTAGTTGGTAAAAGTCGGAGGTTTCTGTGTCGGGAAACATCTGGGAAGTCACTGTCTCCAGAGTTTTGAACGTTGAAAGCTATCGGTCCGTTTGGACAACAAACCTTTGGCTCTTTTCCTTCAAACCCACACTGGTAGGATCTCAAGTATCTTTGGATTTCACGAGATATATGATTTTGAACTTCATCCAAGAAATTTAATATTGGGTTGCAGTCATGAATGGGAATGCATGATCCCATTTGTTGATCGGGAGTAAGACAGTTGTTGTTCTGTGGCCACTCTGAAAAACAAGTTTTTGGTGCGAAAATTATAATCATAATTGGAAATGTTTACTTACGTGCTCCGACTAGCACAAAAAGTTGTAGATAGTATCCCAGCAAAACCTGCGACATTGGATCTTTCGAAGGACACTGGTCCTAAAAGCTGACTGATTTTTCTTCAGGCGAACTGATACAACCAGCGAAAATTTAGGACAAAATTTAACTAGTTTTAAAGCGACTGAGCCATTGGATGGCTTCGGAATATGTATACCCACTCTTGTCGAGAAGACATTCGGATTGGGGGGCAATTGCATACACAAAAAGAGAACAATGCACGTTTTATCTGCGTTTGTTTTAAAATTAACGGAAATTTTGAAATTAGCCCCACAGAAGTGCATCAGACCCATTAAATTAATGTCACATTACAAGCCTGAGCTCAAATAGTGCGTCATCGGTCGTCACACCCGGCTGGGATTTACCTACTCATCACACTTTTCCTTTCCTTAGAACAATTTCCTTTAATAAATGTGTTCAAGGATTGGAATGGGAATTTTGCTATTTATTTGTAATTTGTTGTTGATTGTCATTAAAGAGTAAATAAAATACTTTTTATCTAAAATAAAACGATGTGCAATGAATAATTATTAACCTAAGTGCGTCCTCAAAAATAGGTTAATAAAACTCTCGTGTAAAATGAGACAAGCAATGAATAATGTAGAGTTGAGATTTTGTCATAAATATTTATTTATAAAGATTTTTTCAAAAGGTAGGACAGACAGACAGACGAGAAGGTTTATTGGCGACAGTTATTACAATCACAAAGTGCTATTTGGATTGACGCTATGTATATAATTCAAGATGTTAGAATTACATTCATTTAACTGCCGGCACGCTGTTTAGGCTTCTGCCTCTTCAGCGGAGAACAAAAGGTAGGTGTTTCATAGCCTAATTAACTAAACCATTGAGTTGTCTTGAATAAGAAATAAACGTCAAGGATTAAATGATTTTGTTGTGAATATTGTATTGTAGGTTCTAGAGACAATTTCACAGTTACTCGACTCTCGCTAATCCGGCTATTCCTTCAAGAATCACAATAAAAATAGGTATCCAATTTAATATTTCAATAAATTTTTATATACTACATAAAGTATTTTGTATGTAATGTACATACATACATATGTAATTGTAATAACCTACTGAGTCTAGTATTCTTGTAATTTTGTCGCGTAACCTTGAATTTAAATGGGCCCGAATTACTGATAGGCCGGATTGCTGAGGGCCCGATTACCGAGAATTGAGTGTAATATAAATTTAAAGAAAAAACAAGGTGGGTGTGTTTAAGACATCTGAAGTAAAAATTTCTTTAGGGATCGTAATTCGAAACGTCTTTTTTCTATTGGCAGTAGCGACAGTTTAAAAGCAAGACGCGTGTGAGCACTGTAAAAATCAAATACGTCCATGGCTTCGAGGATTGTTCTTCATCTTTCTCTTGCTCGCCCCTTCGAGTCCCTTACTCCCATTAGTTCCACAATTTTCAAAATCTCTGTTCCATATGTTTTAGGTCGTCCTTTTCTCGCTCATCCCCAGACTCTTATTTTCTCAGTCGTTGCCTCTTCATCACTATTATCAAACTCATTCATTAAGTAGATACATAAGCTCCTTTGTTCTTCGTTCCCACCAATTTTCTTTTTTCTCTAGAACATTCTGATTACCTTTCGCTTCCATATATTCAATAGACTCCATTGTGTCTCCATAGTCTCCAAAGATAACGATTGGTATGATTATTTATCGATTCTTTGGATAAGTTTCTATTGGATCTCACATCTGCATTCCGTTGTTCTGCATATACTCGCCCTCAAGTACTTGAACGTGTTGGTATTCTTCTCCCTACAAGGACATGTACTTTGTTTTCTGCTAATTTATTTTGATTTACGAGGTACCGTCGCTCAACTCCATAATCTAAGATATTATTACATACTTGAAATGTTTTTTGGACCTCATGAGAGTGCAGCAAGCATGTTGGACAATTGTACTTAACTTTTTTGATGATATTATTTTTTGAATACCAAATTAAACAAGACCTCGATGTCAATGTGAAAGGGAGTGAGCTGATTCGAACTGGCGCGGGCGGGGAGTGGGAAATATGTATACAGATATCGGCATCTGTACGCTTCATCCTTTATTGATGGTTTTAGCTACATCGCCCCATGAAAATCGTCAGATTATAATATGTTTTTCGTATTCCTAATAGGATTTCTTTCAAAATATTTTTTTTTATCGCGCTCGAGTATTTCGAGGTGACATTTTTTTTACAACTTTGTGACTCGCCCATTTCCTTACGTCACGCTCAAATTCTCAGATTATTGAAATATACACCTTTCTACATGTACTTAACTTACCTTGTCTTAATCTGATGCCCTCGAGTTTTTCTGAGGATCGATTTTTTTTTATAATCTGACGGGCTGCCCTCAACGAACCCCTCTATATTAAGGGTTCATATTTGCTAGGTGTACATTACAGGGTGCAAGGTTTCTCCACATATGATTTTCTGACGCGCTCGAGTAATGCGCAAAATCCCCGCTTGGGCTCCTCTACTATAAGTGTCTATGTTACTGCATGTCAGGTGTTTTTTCTGTAAATTTTTCTTTTGGCTCCAGGCATATCTCCTCATTGTTTCCAGTTTTCGAACGGTTTGTATTTTGTATCACTTCCCAACTCTTGTCTAAAAATTTTTGACTTCTTCTTTCAGGTTATCTTTCGTCTTCAGTTTCAACTTTTTTAATACCAGGTTGTTTTTTTTTTCTAAATTGTTGAGTCTTACGAGCAGATAATTGATTTTTGCTTCCATCCCTGCGTTGTCCTCTCTAAGATCTTTCATTTCAGTCGCGTCTTTCACTTCTTCTGTCCTTTCTTTAAATCGTCTATACCCCTCATCCAATACCCCATCACTTCTTTCAATTCTTTCAGTTCTTCAGAATCCTGTTTATTTGATTTTTATTTGGGGCTCTCTGTCCTACTCGATTCTTTTTTAATATCATGGTGGAGAAAATTCGCCGCTTGTTCACACGTTCAATGGCCGCGAGAAACTCCTTAACAATGATTTAACAGAAAAAGTAAAAGTGACGTTGATGTCCGGAAAGCTCAAGGAAAGTAGTTCTGAAGAGTAAGTTAGTGCGCACCCTGTATAATTGACAGAAAAAGATAACAAGAAAGTACGAAGAGATACAGAAGTGGTCATCATCTATGTCACTATCGTGTACCTCTTAAGGGTTCAAGCCACCCCACCCCCCAACCTACCCAACAGTACGTGTATTTTTTTGTTGAAGATATTTTCAGAATTTGTTTTTATGAAAGGCCAGGTAGTAAGTTTAGTATTAAAGATATTAAATTAAGAACTTGAAAGAATTAATATAAGAAACTGAAAGCCTAAAAATTAAAAATTTGTGTCCGAAAATCCGAAGACCTGAAAATCTAGGAATCTCCCAACCTGAAAACCTAAAAAAATTAAAAATTATTATCTGAAAACTTGACATACAGAGAACCTGAAAAATTTAAGAATTTCAAAATGTAAAATCTAAAAATATGAAAGGTTGAGAAGATGAGTTGAGAGAAAACTCAAAAATCTAAGAGCTTAACACTTCAGGACCCTAAGAACTCGGGGAGTAAAAAATAAAGAATATCAAGGAAATGTACAGTTGGAGAACCTACACATCTGATAACTGATTTGATAAGCTAGAAATCTAGAAAATCAGAAATTCGAAAAATTGAAAACCTAAGAGTTCGATAGCTTGAAAACCTGAATATCTCAAAGGCAGAACCTGTATGAAAAAATGATAATCTGTAGGAACCTAAAACTGTAGGCTCAGTAAATTGTTTTCAAACTTAAGAAGCTGAGAAACTGGAAAGCAGAAAACTATAAAACGTGAAGACTTCAAATGAGGAAGAGCTGAAAAAAAAATGAAAACCTGGGACTCAAAAACTAAATAAACTTAAAATCTGTAACTTAAAAGAGAGGAGATGGGAAAAACTCAAAAACATGCCGAAGAATCTCTAAAATTTGAAAACCTGAATACGTAAAAACATGAATTTTTCAGCTTTGGAATAACTGAAATTCTACAGTGATTCTCAGCTTCTGGAAACGTTAAAGAAATTACAAAATCCAGAAACTGAAATCCCGAGAACTAAAAAATCTGAGAAAGTTTGATGACCTGAAAACTTGAAGAGAACTTGAAAAAATGTTAACTAAAAATCATACAGAAATTGAATAGGTACCTTGAAAACATTAAAACCTTTAAAACTATGGAGTGGTGAAGCAAAAGCAGATAAATCCATTCGATGTAGTTATTTTATCTTATTCTTCAATTTATAATATCATTCTTCTATTATATTTTAAACTAGCTGACCCGGCGAACTTTGTACCGCCTCAGAATCAATAAATAATGTTGTGTTAACTTTTTAGCTGAATTAAATTCAGTTGTTTTATCAAAGGATAATGCACAGAACGCCATCTACTGGCATTACCGGAACCAGCATATAATGGCATGTTCATTTTTGTTTCTGTCATGTATCAAATATGGCGTTATATACGGATTCCATACAAAATGTATGAGAAAATTTTTAATAGTTATTCGCCCACGAAAAAAGTCGAGTCAATCCGTTCTCAAGATATCATCAAAAAATTTGTGTGTGGAGTCCACGCGCAACAGAAGTGAAACTTTAGAGTTTACGTATTAAAAAACGATTTTAATTTTTAAAGCCCGGTTCGCCAAATTTTGGTGGTCGGCGTTATTTATTATTGTTGCCCTGTACCAGGGGGGCTTTGTTATTGTCGTTGCCCTATAGCAAGCTCTCCGCCCCCTGTAGTGTTTCCGAAGTTTTAATAGTTATTCTGCTATTCGGTACGGAGACAAATCCAACAAATTAAAGATCATAAAAATTGCTCCAGCCGTTCTTGAGTTATAAACCCAAGGGAGCCCCCTGTCCATAGTTATTCTGCTATGCCGTTCTTAACCAAAGGGAACGCTCTGGGGACCCCTGTCCATGTGTTAATAGTTATTCTGCTATTCCGGGCGGAGACAAATCCAACAAATCAAAGATCATAAAATCGGTCCAGCCGTTCTTGAGTTATAAACCAAAGGATGCCCCTTGGGCCCCCATGTCCATGTTTTGATAGTGATTCTGCTACTCGGGACGGAGACAAATCCAACAAATCAAAGATCATAAAATCGGTCCAGCCGTTCTTGAGTTATAAACCAAAGGATGCCCCTTGGGCCCCCATGTCCATGTTTTGATAGTGATTCTGCTACTCGGGACGGAGACAAATCCAACAAATCAAAGATCATAAAAATCGGTCCAGCCGTTATTAAGTTATAAACCCAAGTTCTGACCCCCCTGTTTATGTTTTGATAGTTATTCTTCTATTCGGGGCAGAGACAAATCCAACAAAACAAAAATTATAAAAATCGGTCCAGCCGTTCTTAACTTATAAACCCAAGGGCACCCCCTGAGCCCCCCTGTCCATACCTTCCTCGAACTTAAAGGAATATTAAAAAAAAAATTGCTAAATTGGTTCAGCGGTTCTCAAGTGATGGCGTGACCAACGAAAATAGGGATTCATTTTTATATACAGTGTGGAAATTAAGTAAGAAATAAATTCAGTAACTCCGTTAGTATTTCCGCTAGAAATAAAACTTAAAAAGCATCTGGTAGGGCTATTTATAGCGCATTCGACGAACGTTTACTAATTTTTTCATCAATATTTTTTTTTTTAATGGAAACAGTTCTTTATTCTGATTTCAACGTTATCAAACACTCAATAGGTTACATAAGGAAAAAACAAATAAAAACGGCATTAAATTTCAAATTAAAATTTTTCAATTTTTTTCAATTTTTTAAAAAAGTACTAATTTTGACCTAAAATTCTTCATAACTCAAGAACCATCTATAATAAACCTGTAGTACCTTATATCATTTTGCTCAGCATTAACTGCTCTTTCAATTCGCCAACAAATATACGGGGCATTCGATTAAAAAAAAAACATAACTTTGGTATAGTACTAATACTTGGACACTCTGTATATGATTTCTAATAATTTTAAAGGTATCGTATCATTTTGAAGGTATCGTGTGGCTATCGTCCCCCGAAAACCCCGTTTTGATATCTTTCAAAATAAGAACGTAATTGATGGTCCACACACCTCTGGGACACCCGGTATATAGATGTAAATAAGGCTAAGGATCAGCGGTCCGTCCATCCATCCGTCTGTTTGTCACAGGGCTGTACCTTTTGAACCGTAAAAGGTACACTTGAAATTTTTACAGAATGTGTACTAATATGGCCGCTATAACAACAAATAATAAAAATAAAATAAAGTTAAAAATTAAATACAGGGATTTCATTTTATTCATAACGCATGCTAAATTTTAAATAAGCAACACATAATTTATTCCACTGTTTTCGAATTTGTTAATTAATTTGAAAACTAACAAATAGTAACCATTTTCATATTCATGTCAGTGTTAGCCGTGAATGTCAAAAATTTTATTCATCAAAAGCTATGTAGTGTTAAATATTATCAATACATTATTGTCTATTGTCAATCCAATATTGTACGAGACCCTTCTTGTGAGATACCGAGACGGAATTGGCCGATTTTTCATCCTTAATCATTTAGTCGTAATCCGCAATCCTTTTGTCTTCGTTCACAGTTTTTTTTTAATTTTTCCTTTATCTTTTAACATTTAGAAAACATTCAGACTCTATTTTTCATTCTTCAATTTGGACGGTACCAGAGTAAACACTAATTGTAAGAAATCACTGGTGTTAGAAAATCCAGCATTGGGAATAGAAAGGAGAACTAGAAGAAAGCTTTCTTGAGACACCCAAAAATTGGAAGGTTCAAATTGAGATACCGAGGTACGAAAATTGTCAAACTGAACAATACTACGAGATCGACTCAATGGAAATACCGAAAATTAAAAAAATTACTCTTCCACAATGTCAAACACTGAGAAAGTCACATTGAGATTCTGAAATGCTAAACAGTTCAAAATGAAATACCGTGACATTGGAAAATTGAGCAACTGAAAATGTAAGAAACTGAAATTGAGATACTGAAACAATTATAGGAAAATTTAAATTGAAAGACTACCAGAAAGAGAAACTGGGATATTGAGATAATAAAAATTACCATCCATGACACTTTTATATTAACAAAATAAGAGAATGTGAGACATTGAGAAATTGAGACACGGAATATCCGACAAGAATAAACACGAAAAAAAAAAAACGAGAGACAGACGAGAAAATTGAGGAACTTAAAAGTATTCTAAGATTGGGAAACTGGAAGATTGAGACTATGAAAATACTGAAAAAACTAACAATTTAATAAGAATGTGGAACATTGAGAAATTGAGACACTCAAGATCCGACAAGAATAAGCACGAAAAAAAAAACGAGAGACAGACGAGAAAATTGAGAAGATTGAGACTGTGAAGATACCGAAAAAACTAACAATTTAAACAAAACTTCTATCCTAAACATATACTAAACAATCATAAACTCTTGAAGACTGACAGCTCGATTTCATGTTGAGTTGCGACTGGTCGCAAGTGCCGGTTGCTATGGAAACTAAATACCAGTCAGTAAGGATCAATTTCAAGTGAAATGAAACATGAAATTGAGCCTTACTGCCTAATTTATTGCACTTAATCGCAAATTACGACCCAGAACATGAAATCGGGCTGTAAGACGCCAAAAATTTGAGATATTCAAATTGACATACAAGGAAATTGAGATACTTATAAGGAATTCAAATTGAAATATTGGAAAATTAAAAAATTGGAAGGCACTGCGAAATTGAGTAAGTGAAAAATTGATACAATAGAACAACTTAAAGAATTACACTCTACGATATTGTGAGATTGAGAAATTGAGACAATGTGGGACACTAAAAAATTAAAAGAACTGAATCCAAAAGTCCGAAGCAAAAATAATGAGAGTCTGGGGGATTGAGAAAAAATTAGAAATTCAAATTGAGATATTGAGACGTAGGAAAATTGAGAAATTGAAAAGCACTGCAAGATTGGGAAACTGGCACATTGAGACAATTGAAATTCTGAAAAAATATACTCCATTCCACTGTGTGATCAAGAAATTAAGACACTGCAACTGAAAATCCGAAAGCTCGAAGCACGGAAAAGGAGACATAGCAAAAGTGAGAAACTGCAAGGCAAATTCAGAAAAATCCATAAAGAATGGGGACACTCAAATACTTATAAACTAAAAGGCACGGCGAGGTTGAGAAACTGAAGGATTGAAACAATGAAAATATATGTAGTGAAAATAGTATATTATTATACGAGTTCCTGTGTAAATTGGACGGTTTCCGGCACTAGGCCCCGAGTGGCGGTTAATTTACACAGGAACGAGTGTAATACAACGTTTTATAGTTCGACACAACCCCGGCAAGTCTTTAAATTGTAAAAAATTCATAAAAATAGTGTGACGTTTATCTGACATTTTATTATTGCATGACAGAGAGTGTTTACACAGGCGAAAAGTTGAAAATTCTGACAGTGTCGACATTCCATGATACTTTGAGATTGACAGATTGAGACAATGTGAGGCATTAAAAAAAGGGATTTCGAGAAATTGAGACACGAAACGACTGAACAATCGAAAGGTCAAACTAAAGAGGTAAACATTATAATGAAGCCATTAAAATAAACAGTAGTACCGTCTCGTAAATAAATTATGTAAACACTCAGAAATAAATTTTACGTATTGCTGTCAGTTATATGGAGGAATAATTTTAATAAACCGTAAATAATCTTCCAAATAATATTTGTTCAAATAAAAAATATTTATAAAAAGGTTTAAATTGTTCCAACATATGATTTTAGGCATCTAGTGGTGTTTCATTTACAGTACGATCACTAGTCTTTTTGATAATAAATTTAGTTGATCCTCTGTATAAAGGAAACTAGTAAACAAAGTAAGATTAACTAGTGGAGAACTGCATAGTTATAATGAATATTTTAATAATTCCCAAATAAATATTATTTTTCAATTTTCAAAACTGTTTGGTTTCGATTTCTTTGTTAACAAGTCACTACATTGATAAAAAAGCAAACACATGTAGTCATTTTATATTTTTTCAGCGTACAAAAATAATATAAATAAGCATATCGTAACCTATAAAAATAACTTAGTATAATTAAAAATCGTTTCACGTTTTTTCTAATTGACCAAATACGTCATTTTCTCGGCAGTCTGTCGCAATAAAAATACAGTCTTCACCTCTCAACTTAAGGTTTCATGTTATTAAGAATCCAGTCCATATAATACACCACTCGAGTGTACACCCCTGGCAACCCCAGCTTTCCACAATCTCTAGGTCCGAAAGACACTACACCTTGCTGAATCAATCGGACGTCTCCGTTGAGACGTGCCATCACTTGAAGGGGACCACCACTGTCACCCGCACAAGAATCACCTTTCGTTTTACCACCAGCACACAGCTGATTGTAGTTGATCTTCGTCAAGTTTTTGTAAATGTTTGAACATTCACTGTTAGATAAGGCAGGAATCGCCACTTTCAACAACTCGGGGCTGGAACGGCCTGTTTCAGTTACTCCCCATCCGGTGACGACGCAGTTTCGATTGGTGAAGTTGTAGTTTCTGGTTGCACCAAGCGGAAGACAAACTGGTCGGATGTGTTCTAAGGAATGGAAGTAATTTTAGTCTTAGTAGTTTGGCGAGAAAGGTATTACCTTGGTCTAGGTCCATTTGGGTGACCCGGAGCAGGCCGATGTCGTTAGTATGAAGTTTAACGTTGTAATCAGGATGGGGAATGATTTCTTCTATGGCAAGATCTTGAAAGGGTTTGGCACAGATTTCTTCACCGTCATCGGTTATTTCGCAGTCAACTGCCGTTTGGATGTTGTGCTCACCGACACGAACCCCCAACCTGAAATTTTATGTTATGTAAAGAAGTATTTATGAAAAGTTGTTTCATGGTGAAGCACTTACAGTGGACTCTGAAGTGCCGCTATACAGTGCGCCGCAGTCAAAATGTAGTTCTTGTTGATAATGGTGGCTCCACATTTAAAATCTGGGCCACGATCTACAAAAATTTGTTTAAACAAAAAAAAAAAGAAAGAAACCACTACTTACTAGTCCTATAAGATAAAAGCGCCATCCACGGAAATTCAAACAAGCTGGTCTTGTTCCCGTTAATGATTTTATCCCCTGTGTCCAGTCTGCCGCAATTTTCAGGCAAAAGTCCTATATTCCTATGCCCTGAAACATCTGGCGGTGAAGGAACAGTTTCTCTAGTTTCCGTGGTTGCATCTTCAATTTGAATTGGTTTGTCTGGACAACATACTTTAGGGGATTTTCCGCTAAACCCACATTGATAAGATCTAAGTATGGTAATAATGTGCTGGGGAAGAGGTTGAGATACAGAGTCCAGAAGGTCCATCATTGGCTGACAAGAACTGATTACTACACAGGTGCCCCTTTCTCCTCTGGGTGTCTTGCAGAAATCTTCGTCTGGTACCCATTCTGGAAAAGCAATGTCGATGTTGTTTTCGGAGTCACTGACTAAAAAGAGAATGCTGAGTGTGCAAAGATTGATGGGCTCCTCTTTAATGTGAAATCTTCTGAACTTTAATACTTTTGCACCTTGTTAGATGTGGATTGGCCGGTAGTACGAATTTTATTGTCTTAACTGTTTCCTCATTATAAACAGGTTTCTTAATTAACATCTTTTTGTTATGATATATTTGCTTCTTTATTTATACAAATTTTGGGAAACGTGTTTCTGAGAATTTAAAGCGCATTTATAAATATACCCGGCCTTCACCTTCTTTAATATGGTACTATTTTCGTAATTCCCTCAATGTCTATGAATCTTAATTGTTGGGCATCCTAACAAAATGCTCCAATGAGAAGCATTAAGCCACGAGCATTGTGTACACTTACGTTAATTACAAAAATAAAGTTATACAACCATAATAATTTACTCCTTCATTGCTTCACTTTAACTTACTCGATTACACGCTTTGGAAGCTTCTATCAATAATGAATAAATAATCAAATTGGTCTTTTCTTACAAGTCTTTTACATTACAGTGGAAAAAAATTTCAAGAATTTTTTATTGCTCCTAAGTTTGTTTACTCAACTTATATCAAATTCATATTGAGTCGGTATAATTATTTATTAAGTATTAAAAAAACTGGCATAACCACATTCATACGCTCTGACTAAATACCTCAAAAATGATAAATACGGAACTGAACGTCTCACATCCAATTATAAAAATTGACATTTCGGATAACCCATTGACGATATCTTTTCCTATGATGCATAAAGATGTAGTATTTAAGATTAAATAAAATGATCTTTCTTGAATTCGGAACTAATTTGTCACAACTTGGAATTTCCCACTTTTCGTAATAAAACGTAACAAACAACAGATTTTAGGAAATTGACATAATTACTGTGCAATTACTTGTACTTGTGTTGCCGGAATCTATTCGTTCGATTTAGATTGAGCCAGCTACCGAAAAGTTAATAGAGCAAGAAAATAGTTTCAAGACTGCTACTTACGTGCATCTACCAAAAACAGATGCACCAACACAAAAACAAGATCACAAATTTTGGTGCACTGTCCGCGCCACATCTCGAACCAGTACAACCGAACCGACTAATCTCCGACCGTCCTTGCAGATCTTTTAATGTTGCTGACTTCCAACGTCACCGCATGTTATTGGCAAAAATAGCGGTTAGTGGTATTCGTTGTGAAGCACACATCCCGAGCAACCTTTGTGGTTTAGATGAGGAAAAGAAGTATGAAAGAGCAATTAGTGGTGAAAAAAATAATATCACCTAATTACCTGTTAAAACAAGTTTCCTTCCTTGTATAACACTGCGTTAGTTAGCTGTTTTATTACAGTGACACTTTATCAGAAAGGTCATTGATAGTAGAACTATTCTGAAAGAAGAACTATTCACAATAATAAGTCAAGAACAATGACTAATACGTATAGGTGTAAAGAGAAGAACCAAATGGAATAACGAGTAAATTAATGTTTCAGTTAGTACCTACTGGTTTCAGATAAAAGTGTAGAACTATTTTGGCTTTTAAGTTGGCGGAATGGCATTCGTAAATGCAAGGTTATGTTTGTTTTTTGCTGTCACCTATCTGTCATCGTCTGACAACCATATCACAAGCCTTGCAATTCTAATGTAAATTGAATTTTTATCTTGATCACTCAGTGGCATCTAGCCATAACCAGCCAGTTGAACGATTAGAAATAAGTAAGTCACAACAAAAACGTCTAGTAGATCAAAACTTGTAGTCTAAAAATTGCTAGTAGTTGCTAAATCATTAAACTTAATTTAAAAATAAAGATTCTCGCCCTTGTGATTATATATTTTAATTGTAAAAAAAGTAATAATTGGAAGAAACTATAACTATACAATGTAAAACAATAGGAACAATAGACTAAACAAAGTAACTTGTCAATTGGTTGTTTAAATTTCCCACATAATTCTAAACATATTAAACAATAATTGATCTCAAAAAACATAATGTTAAAAATAAAATAAAATTGGAAAGGCCGATGATAAATCTAATATGTAGTACCTATGTACATATCTAATATGAAATGAAGAAGATTATCTACGAAAATAGTCTACTCATTGGTGACACAGCATTATTCAAAGAAGCAAAGAAAAGTGCTTGTTTTAACAGGGAACTGGGTGATATTATTTTTTTCACCACAAATACTTCCCCCATACTTCGTTTACTCACCCAAACCACTAAGATTGCTCGAGATGTGTACTTCACAATACATATTGTGATTTCAGTAATTTAAATACTTTTACTAACTTTTACATTTGATAATTTTTGTCTTCACTTTTAATTATTGTAATCGATCTTGCTTTTTGCATTTCCACTGATTTTATCATTGTTTGGTTGTTGCATTAGTCGTGTTCCGTGATAACCCAACTGCTACTTTTGCTTTTTGATATTTTGTAGAATAGTCAATTTCATAACTCCGCAATGAACTGAGATGGTTTAGTCAATGTTTCAGCATTATATTTGTCTTGTCGAGCACTCTTCATAGATAAATTATCATTAATAATTGTAAAACGTTGCCACGTAAAAATTTTGTTGATTCATTTAATTTAATTTCCTCAAAATAAATAATAATAATGACTTGGCGGCTAAATGCAGAAAGCAGTTATCTTGGGGTCGATGCCTATACTCAGGGTATTCGTAGGATTCATGGTTTTGATGAGCAATTTTGACTAGTTGTGAAAGTCGGAATCACTAAAAGCTCCTTCTTGTCAATTTAAAAAAATCAAAAATAAGAGCACTGAGTTTCGCAGGCTTGATCGAATATTATTCTTCTTCATTCTTCCTTATTATTTGTTTTTTCTTCCCAATTGTTGATGTTAAAGTTCTGCATATCCTTTGGTACCTCACTCCTCCATGTTGTCTTGGGTCTCATGTTTCTCTTTATTGAGATTGATAATATTGTATACAGGGTGTTTCAGAAATAAGTGCCATAACTGAAACCAGTGGTAGAACTCATCAAGAGCAACAACTTTTCCGAAAACTACAAATTCCCCCTTACAAATTAACGAGTCGCATATGGATATTTATTTTAATTTGACCTACTGAGAATCAATTGTTTTTGTCCGGAAAAGTCAGCGTGCTTATCATCTAAATTTTTTGCACACGTGCGTTACCTATTGATAAACTCACAATAATTATATTATTATTGAAATCAGTTTCTCGAGACAACTTAACCAGGCGGCGGAAATTTGTTGTTATTAATGTGCGTTAATGTTGTGCAATCACTTACAGAAAGTACAATTTTCACCGCCTGAGAATTTACTACGGAGGTTCTGCCAATGGGCCCTGGACAAAATAAACCAACAGCCAATCGAAGTTTTGTGAGAGTCTTTTTAATCTTTATGGTAAATTTTCCAGTGTTAAGAGAAGTGGCTTTGAGTTTATTACGGGGTCAATTTTTGCAGAAGTGTTAAAAAAGAGGCCTTAAATTTGTTGTGGTGGTTTATTTCTTTTGTGATTTTTTTTGGAAATGGTACTTTATTCGTAGAAATTTCGCAGAGATGGGGATAAAAAAGTTTCGAGGATTTTAAATAATAACATTGGATGTTGATGTAGTTACGTTTAGTAGGTAGGTTTTCTATTTTTAGTTTATTTACGGCGAGAGGTTTGGATTATTTCCCAATGTTTTGCTAAAGTGCTTTTTAGTGCGTTATCATTAGTCCAGCCGTTCAGTGGTGGGTAACTAAATTAACGTCAAAATAAATTTTATCTCGATAACTACGAGTTTAGGACAAAAATTTATAGAGAAAAATTGTAGACAATGATGAGTTCTATTACCAATTGAACTTATTGATCATTTCTGTGAATATCATCTAAATCTTTGAGTTTTAGCTATTGCTACTCATAGCTACTCATACAGTTCTTCCTAGTTCTTCCTACATTTTCAAGGAGGTTGAGTTTTATCAGAAAATGCCCATTTTGAGGCCATTTGAGAGATTTTTCAAAAAACGGTTATAACTCGACTTCCCCGTGTCTATTTACATGGGATATTGATCTTCGAAACAATTTTTTTTAATTTTCAAATTTTACCCCTTTGAGGTTCAAGAATTTTTAATTTTTCCTCAATCCTCTCCTACTCCTAAACTATTTGACTTTTAGTGACGTAGTACCGAACACAAGTAAATGCCGAGGTCCTTTTGCGATTGGCGCCCTGAAATATCGTATCGTACTGTTTGCTCGTAAAAAAAAATATCGAAAAATCCAAAGAAATTACCCGAAATTTTCTCTGTGGGTCCTGGCTTTCCCAAATCCCGTAGGTATTACAGCACACATTACATACTCAAACTAAGAGGATTTCAAGACGAACACGCTTCAATTTGCATCAAATAGTGATCTTTTGGAAAGGATTCGAAAGTAAAAAAAAGAAATGTCGTGGTAACTTTGTTTCTTTTCTAAAACGTTTGGTTTAAAAATGCCAATGGATCAACACAAAGATAGCAAATAAATTTGCACTAAATAATATATCAAGTTATCAATGTTAGATAAATTTGTCAAATGTGACGTTCACTCAGTGGCGTTCTATTATTATTAAAAATTTGTATTGCCGTGTTTTACGAAAAAATTGCAGAAAAATTTAAATTAGAAATTTTTCAGAAAAAATTGCAAAATAACGTTTCTATAGCTTCTACCAGTTAGTGGCTTAAGAATTGTCCTTTACTTACGAAACAGCCTGTATACATTATAGTTTACGAGATATAAGCGAAAATATTTTCATAATTATCTCCGGAACCGTTGGAGATATCGGGTTGGGGGTTGCAGCGTTGGATTCAGAAGAATGAGTTCTATCAAAAAATGGGGAAACCAAGGCAAAGAATTTCAAGACGAACACGTTGGTGCCAATTAATAAATCAGGTCGTTGTTGGACTGTTCCTTCTTTTCTTTAATAGGTCTTATTGCTGTAATTAGCATGTTTTTTCTATTTCTCCTTTATTATTTTGAGTATACAAAATAATCTGTCTAACATTATATGTACCTTGAAATTTACAAACGCAATTTGTTATTGTACCAGTTTATTCTGTTGTTGGTTTTCTTTTTTCGTTTATTTTTCTTTTAGACAGTACTGTTTTTCTAATCTTTCTCTGTTTGGTGTTTTACTTTTGTACTTTTTCCTTTACTTTTTCAAGCAAAATTTTTTCTTTTTCTATCCAATTCTATTACACATCTTCTCTCCCAGTCTTCATTTATTCTACAGGAAAATCGAAAATTAAGTTTCTCAAAGTTGCCCATGCACGAAAAGCCGCTTCTCGTAGTTTAATGTAATTATTTACTCCCCTATATTTTATTGTTTTAGCTTCACATCTTTTCCTTTTTATCTTCTTTGTATTTTGAGTGATACCTTTCAGTGGTTTCATTATTTGAGTCAGCATCTCTTGGTTAATAGCTTTGGATTTAAATGCACATTTTCCTTGGTTTTAATTTCAGAAATTAATGTCAAGATTATAATATTACCTTCTGGTACGATTTTAAATCTTTTGGACAATAGCATTAGTGAAAAATAGAAATACAGATGTTCCAAAATGGTCGGCCTTGAACCTGTGCATTAAATACCTTAATTACTAATTTTCTGAATTTGTAACTTACTGTTTCCAGGGTACGGTTTTTCCCATCACTCTGCGTAATAAATGTGACTAAATAATTCAAGGAAACTGAATTAATTACTGTGCAATTAATTGTATTTGTGTTTTCAAAACGCTTAATTTATTTGAATAAAGTCTTGGTTGTTTCATGCACAGCAATATACATACAGTATACCCCTAACTACTGACTCCAATCACATGAAGTTGAGGGTTCTCCAGTGGCAGGTATATTTCTGCCGGTCGAAGCACATTTTCTCGCAATATCTTTTTTTAATTTACAAATTTCAAAAAATCGCTCTGTAGCTGCAAAGATCTATATTTTTATCAACACGCCCACAAAATTTCAACGAAAAATCTTCAAAAATAAAAAAGTTATATTCAACGACGCGCAAAAATGTACAGCAATGTGCGGCATTGAATGTAACTTTTTTATTTTTAATGTAAATTAAAAAAAAGATATTGCGGGAAAATGTGCTTCGACCGGCAGAAATGTACGATAAGGTCTGTACACGGTGGGTCACTAATACTTACTAGACCCTCATTATCACCTGTATCTATTAATTTCTTAAGTTCATTGTCAGTTGAAGGTCATTGTGAAATGTCAGGTGTCCATATTCCTACACTGAAGTTAACCTTTATAAATATATACAGACCTCCAAGACGTAACTTTAATGTGTTCTTAAATACGATTCCTGATGTGCTTTTAAAAATTTATGTTCTTGAGCAACTCTGTGATCTTATGATTAGCTTTTATTTAGAACCAATTATTGTTGAATTTCCTATGCGTAGTAAAAATTTTCTCGATAATATACACTCCGCGCCAAAATTGTCGCATATCGTTACAGAAAGGATAAAAATTTATTAATATGCTCTTCATGGTTGTCGAAAGGATGGTTTTTAAGAGCAAATGTACTATCTTGAACTTTTGTTTCTATATTATAAGATATTTTGCGCACAACTGCATCTTTTATACTTATTTACATCTTGGTTACCATGATTGAAAATGGAACACCCGTAAAACAAATGCCCGTAAAGTAAAAGCTCGTAAAGTAAAAAACCCGTAAAGAAAAAAACCCGTAAAGAAAAGGCCCGTAAAGAAAAAGCCCGTAAAGTAAAAACCCGTAAAGAAAAAGCCCACAAAATTATCACAAAAGAAATGAATATTTATTTATGATAATTATAACTATTAATTGTGCGTAAAACGTTGTACGAACCTCTGGCCGAAAGACCGTTTACGCACTCGGACGACTTAAAGGCCCTCCTCGCCAGATTGTCGTATGCCAGTTTATAGGAAACCAGGAGAACGATATCTTCAGTATATTTTTTTTTTTGGTGGAGGTTCTGTGATGTTGTAGGGAGGCATTTCTTGAGGAGCCCATACAGAGTTAGTTTCTTTACCAAGAGCAAAACTAACTGCTCACACGTGACGTATAATGTATAACGGACATCTTAGAGCCACATGTACCGTTTGCACCATTTATATTGGTGATAATTTTGGTTTGATGCAGGATAACGCTAGACCGCATTTTGCCAGAATTGTGAATTCGTACCTTAACGAGGTCGGAATTGTATCGATGGTGTGGCCTCCAAATAGTGTGGACTTAAATCCTATCGAGCACGTATGGGAGCATCTAAATTGGCGAATTGACATCACTATAATGAAATAAGAAATTGTTTCGAAAATAAATCATTTTGTGCAGCCCCACCTTCATGGATCTGTCCAAATTTTTGATTGTGTTTCCTATAACATTCTATTAGACAAACTACGTCACTATAAATTAGCTGAAATGAAACTTGTTCATTCATTTCTCTAAGATCGAGTTCTATACGTAAACTTTAAAAGTAAAAATTCAGACCATCATAATATAAGTCAAGGAGTACCTCAAGGATCAGTCCTTGGTTCACTTCTATTTTTAATCTTCATAAATGACTTTTCATCTTTCGTGTCACCAAACAATTCTTTTTGCAGACGATACAACAATGTTAGTTAGTTAGTGGAATGTTAGTTTTCGGTCATTCGGCCAGTCTTGACCGCATTTTTTAACGACGTTACAGAAATGTCCGAATTTAAATACAAAATTAAGAGCCGTCAGCGAAGCGACATCCACACCGCGTACCTGAAAATTGAACAAATAATTCGCCGGGAGAAATAGTTTGAAGTGTCACAGCCGGATATTTTTTTCATTATCACCACCGGAAAATTAGCGCGCTCCAAACGAACCGACTTCGGAGTCCCTACTACCACGCTCAACCCCCGACCTTGTCACGCCCGACCACGCCCTTTCGTCGAACCGGAAACCGCCGAAAATAAATACTTCCGGTTATCGGTCTCCGGAAGGTTGGGTTCACGCGACCAACCAGACCGATCATTTCTTTTTGCTAGCTTCCCGCACCTTCCGACGACTAGCCACCAGCGATTATAATAAGTTGTCCCAGCTTCTACTGGTCTTCGGAAGGTTGGGTTCACGTGGGGGATCCCAGGGTTCAACGCTGGCTAAGCTTCCAGACCAACCAGACCGACATCTTTTCTGCTGGCTAGCCCGGATCAAACCCGACCTCACCGTCCCGCCCCGCGAATCAGCAGGACGAGTCCTGGGCAACGCCAATAAACGTGTACTACAGGGTGTTCCGTAACTTTTGTCATCAACCACTCACAAACCGAAACGTGCAGAATCTGAACCGCCGTATACAGGGTGCAATTCGACAGAGGTATGCAGGGTGAATCTCAAGGTTCGTCACCGAGTTACCACCGACCAAATCGCTAAGCTTCGTAAATATATTGTAAATAATTGTAAACAAGGGAAACATTAAACTGTATATCAAATCAAATCAACTTTATTTTTCCCTCTCGCCAAACTAGACAGTTGACCCCTGGAGTTCCGTACTCCGACTTTTAGCTACCCGTGGTCCCGTGGAGCATACCACGTAAAAAACTGGCGCTTGAGGCAACCGCCGCCGTAAACAAGCGTCACAGTTCATAAACGTTATTAACTGTTCCTTGTATTTTTATCTACCAATCTTTAGTATACATAAAGCAAAACGTTGAAATGTATGACTTACACTCAGAAATTCATGACTTTAACACCCGACACAGAATGAACCTATACCCATACTATTGCAGATTAACAAAATCTCAAACAGCTACTGGATACTAACTATGGCGTAAATTTTTTTAATGCGTTGCCTCCAAGAGTACAAAGCCAAAGTTAGACGCCTTTAAAAAAACTATTAAAAACCTTTTGATTTCTAAAGCTTTTTACTCTTTTGAGGAATATTTTAATTTCTCAGTTTTAATGTTTATGTAACAATATTTATTTTAAACTAGAAGAATGTTCTTAAATCCAAGTGGAGTAAATTTAAATTAAAAAATTTAAATATATCTAAGTCGAACTCCACAAACTTTAATCAGCGTAAAATTATAAATGGAACATGTTTCGGCAGAACACTTCTGCCATCATCAGCCCTTAAATATATTTTTTTATATTCTTTAAAGGCTGATGATGGCAGAAATGTTCTGCCGAAACATGTTCCATTTATAATTTTACGCTGATTAAAGTTTGTGGAGTTCGACTTAGATATATTTAAATTTTTTAATATTTATTTTAACAACGGGATTGTTATTTGTGTTGTGTTAATTACTTGTAAATGTTTTTTTATCATTTATTTTAGTTGTTCCTTTTGTCATTATTTGCTTGTCGCAAATTATAAAAATTTTGAATTTTAAATTAGGTACAAGGCACAAAAAAGTGTTGATGCTACCTTAACAGAGAAAGAAAAAGAAGCAAGTTCTTCATGTCATTTTTGAATTTTTATAGAGCATTTATAAAAATTCTTATTGCCTTCACTGCTTAAAATAAATAATCTTTTGCCAATTATTCATGTTTAGTGCCTAGCCCACGACTGGTAAACTTTACACTTTAGTCCTCATAATTTATAGGAGGTTAAAAAATATTAAAAGTATTTAGTATTTTTAGTTTATAGTTAAAATTCCAAATATTGTACAATTTGTCATTCCAGATTGTCCAAAATCCACCTTACATACTTCTGAACATTAGTGTAAATTCCTGGCCTATTACTAAGCCCGCATTGCGTTGGTCCAAATGAAACAATGCCATATTGAACATATCGAGGTGAGTTATTGATGTCATCCACTTTTTGAAGGGGACCGCCGCTGTCTCCATCGCAAGAGTCTCTCCCCTGATCGGCACCAGCGCAAATTTGGTTTTTGGTAATGGGTTTCAAATTCTGATACAGTCTTTGACAAAGCGAGTTTGACATTACCGGAACTAAGACTTTCCTGAGGGTTGTACTTTTATGTCCTAAAAGCATCAAATTTACGTAAGAGACGTCCCGTATTGCAGTTGTTATATTTTGCCTTGTTCTGTAGCTCCCCATCCTGTCACTATCAGCTTTTGCCCCTCTAGATTAACGTCCAAGAGATCTCCCAATGGAAGGCAAATTGGTCGAACGTTGCCTACAAGAATTGCAAACTTGAATTAAAAAATAAGTAAGAACCGTTTAACTTTATTGCTTATTACCAAGTCTCAACTTCCTGTACTTATTACCGATTATCGTACCTACCATAACTGTAGTTTGCTGGTGTTAGCAACTTCACTAAAGCTATGTCGTTAATAAAAGTGGTCCGGTTGTAATATGTGTGAATTATAGTTTTATCAATTAATAAATTTTGAACAGGAGGATGGCAGTTTCGTTCATTTGGGTCACAATCTGTCTCTTCCATGTCATATTCTCCTAAACGAACTCCATATCTTAAAAAAAATTAAAACCAAAAAGTTAAAATTAATAACATATTTTACTTACAGTGTGTCATATCCCATGCAATGAGCAGCCGTTAGGACGTAATTTTCAGTAATTAAGGTTCCTGCACATTTGAATTCTAACTGATTGGAGTCATTTCCTGAAAATATCACATAAATTTGCTGGCTTGGATCATAATCACATCTGCTGGGTTGTAAATAAAGACCGGATTATATGCAACATAAAAAGTCCAAAATATGCATAAAAAATGCTTGAAATGTCCAAGTAACGTGAGAAAATGTGCAACATAAAATAGAACAAAAACAAGACAAATTGAAAAAATTCTCACAAAGAGTATAAAAGATCCCCGCCGTAAATATTTACGGATAGTCTGTAATACAGATTTGACACTCTTTTTCTCTGGACGCATGGTACATTTGAAATTTGACACTCTTGTGCAATACATACTCCTATTTATCTTGAAACATATTTTTATAGGATTTTACAAACAAGTGATTTTTTGTTCGTTTCAGCGACATCAATAACGGTGTATTCTCTGGAAAATTAAATTCTGGAGTTATCGTAGAAAAAATGTTATGCATGTGACTATTTTAATTCAGTTTCATTTCAAATTCTCAATTAAACATTTTCATTTTCCTCACATTTAATTTCTTAATTATTTATTGACTGTTTTGAGCAATTATGTAATGCTATGGAATTACTATAAATATGTAGCGCGCAAGGAAATTGTCGAGTGAAGTAGAGAATTGTTGAGTTTAAATCAAATACAAATCATATCATCAATCCTATATCACAACATAGTTACCGAACCCTTATAATGAAGCAAATCTAGAAACCAAACAATTAAATAAAAACAATATTGGAAAAATGAAGAGATAGAAGACTGAATTTTAGGTTTTGAAACTACGGAACTAGAAGAATAATGATAAAGTACAGAAACCCAGAAATAAAACTGATTGCATATAATAATTATTCATAAATATTAATGATAAAAATGTTAAAAAGTAAAACAATATTCTAAGATGTTTTTACATGTGAGTCACCCGATATATTATTATACAAACTACGAAACTATCAACACATTGGAAAAACAATTAACTAAAAGAAAAAATAAAAATAATAAAGGAATAGTTATTAGTATATTGAAACACTAGTTTTGTAACTGCCGTAGGCAGGAGTGCCTGTAAAGAACGAGTGCTCTTAAGTTTTTCGTTTTTTTTTCCTAATTTAGAGAATTTTGTTAAATTTTGATTTTTTTTGTCCCTGACGTATACTTGACATGACTGACATGGAACCATAATCTCAAAATCACACTGAGATTTCGTTCAGTGCAGGGTTCAGTGTGTGTTAACAATGGAAAAAGAAATTCTATATTTTGGGTTTATTAACGCATTCAAATTGGATGCGTTAATGGCTTTTTTCTAATTTGCTGTTCATTTTGAGTGCGTTAATAAACCATTATAGATCGACACTGTAAGAATTTTCAAATTTTCGCTTGTATAAACACTCTTCTGTCAGGCAATAAGAAAATGTCAGATAAACAAATATAATAAGAAATTTTTTATGGATTTTAAGCAATTTAAAGCCTTGCCGCGGTGGTGTCGAACTATAAAATGTTACACTCGTTCCTGTGTAAAGTTGGGTGCTTTCGTGCTTTATTAAGCCCTCGTGCCGGGAATCACCCAATTTACACAGGAACTCGTATAATAAATAACTATTAACGCACCCAAAACACACACTGAACCCTGCACTGAACGAAATGTCGATTTTGAGATTATGGTTCCATGTAAGTCTTGTCAAGTAACTTGAGGTACATAAAAATCAAAATTTAACAAAATTCCCTAAATTTCCAAAATTAATTTATTTGTAAAAAAAAAAATTAAGTTAATATGCAAATTAGAAAGAATTACTTGAAAAACTCGTTTTGTAAAACTTATGAGCACTCGTTCTTTACAGGCACTCCTGTCTACGGCAGTCGTGCTGCAAATCTGAACTCGTGTTTCAATATACAGGGTGTTTAAAAATTGCCGCACCAAAAAATGCCGTGATCAGAAGCAAAGAGTACGAAATAGAAAAATATTAAAAAAAAATTTGGTGTTAGATTCGCATGTGGCTGAAGGTTTCTTTTATAGTAAATCTGGCAACTGAGGAAATTGCAATGAACAATTAAAAAGTACTGGCATGTTAAGTAACCAAGGCAATGTTTTTCTCAGGTACTGGAATTAATTGTAACAATAATTGTTGAGTATTGTCAATTATTTTTGAAGTTTGTAATTTTTTATAACAATAATAATTAAAGGAACAATTTATTATTTAACGGAACATTAAAATACAATTCACAGCAAATGTTCAAATTGTCGACCATTGCCCGTAAGACTAGCGTTTGCACGTCTCTCAATATTGGCCTGGGTCCAGTCCAAAAATTCTTGCGAGAAGGTCTTCACAACTCTCAGGTGGTGTTACATAAACCAACGATTTAAAATGACCGCAAAGAAAAAATCTAAACGATTAAGGTCGGGCGAACGGGGAGCTAACGCGTTAGGCCATCTCGCCCAATTCATCGCTAAGCATGACCAGGCCATCACAGGACCGGATGATGATGAACTGGTGCTTCATCCAGTTGAATTCACATATCCCTCAATAGAAGTTTTAGAGGGAGAGTTTTTAAAGAAATCTGAAAAATTAGTTACTATGCATACAATCCCATTGTTGCATTAAAATATCCATTGTTATATTAAAATGTTGCCGCATTGATTTTTGCATAAATCTCGATAATTTAAGATGCGTTTAAATACATTTATGTAAAAGACCAAAGGTGTTGCGTCAAATAATTATTGATCTACATTTTGTTTCGTATACTTTAGCAGCATTTTGAGTGATTTACTGATAATAAATAGCTGTAATCAACATTCGAAGATCCCTAAAAGAAACCCACATACACAGAAGAAATAAACACCAAGAATTTTTTAAATATTTTTCTCTGACTTACCAAATGGTCCTAAATAACGTACGATTGCGTTGGTGCGGCAATTTTTAAACACCCTGTATGTACTAGATATTTTACAACAGCAAATTAGAAAAAGATTTTTTTTTTGCTACAAAAATTGACACGAGTATTGCGTTTTAATCAACTTGGGCATTACAACAGATTGTTTCAGAAGCACGAAAGTAATTCGGTAAGATCCTTTCATGAATAAAATTGTTTAAACATTAAAGAATGTTCCCCAAAATGAATCATGTTGAAATCTGACATAAAAGTAAAAAATTGTGACACTTATATTCAGTGTTGCCTTGGGAATAAAAACATTTGAAAAAGAAGGATTATCGAAGAGAGTTCGCCTAGCAATTTTGCGAATTTTGCCATTAGCAAAATTGTAGAACTCGAGTCCACAATTGGTAAATTTCTCTAGTGAAATCTCAACTCGAATTGAATGTTGTGTAATAGCGACTGTTCATTGGTCCGTAACCCCCGATAAAATTTTGACAAGTTGATTTTTTCAATTTAAATTTTGATTCCATTGTTGAATGATCACATATGATTGGTTAAAATATATATGAGTGAAATAGTCAGCAAAAAATGAAATTTGCCACCATAAATTACACAGGTCTACAAAAAAAAATTTTTTCTTTGTCTTTCTGTTTTTATGCATAAATTCTGATTCTATGCATAAAGTAAAACCGAAATATCCATTTTCGACTTATAAAGTTTGCTTTTGTGAGTTTTACGTCGATAAGCAAGTTTTGAAGATTTTAGTTCATTTTATGAGCAACAAGTAGCAGCACATTGAAACAAACTGGCGGCATATCATTTGCGTAGTGCACTGTAATGCAAAAAATGGCGTCAAAACAATGTAATAATGATGTTGATTCATTCTGTTTTATTTGTGGTGAATTTATCAAAGGAAGAAGTACAAAAATTTTTTTAGTAACAAATTTAAAGCTTTTAACTTTTTAAGCTATTTTAACTTACAAATTCAAAATCAAGATAAAAATGCATGCCTCATTTCTCCTGTGGTAACTGCAAAAATACTTTAGAAGGTAAAAAAAATAAATTTTGAACATACTATTTATTTTCGTAACGTGAACAGTAAATTAACGCCAATTGGCCTCGATTATAATTATTTTTCTTAATTAACAATAAATTCCCAATATTTACAAAAATATTCATTTTTGAACTTGTTTTTTCAATTTTAATGTACATTGTGTAATACCTACAATTTTTTTTAGTCTTATTAATTATAATTCTTGAATAAAACTTGACACCAAAAATTGACATCGGTAAAATTAACCCCATGAGAATTTAAGGCTATTTAAAGGCTAATTTAATGCCACAGAGTTGATTTTATTGTTCTCATAGTTTTCTTGAGAAATTATGGATGGCTCTGCTGGCTTGACGTCAAGCTAGCAGGACCATAACTGGTAAAAATTGAAAAATATTTAATTTTATTGCTCTTACGGTTTTCATGCAAACGAAACACGCCAAAAAAATTAAATTTTCTGTAGAAAATCCTCTAGTAGAGCTCATAGGTTCTTAAAGGTAGGCCTTAAAATCATTAAAATTAAAATTAAGTCTTTTGCATTAAATTATGATACAAATAACCTTAAATTCCTGGTTAATTGTTGGTCTTTACAATATTTTAAGGCCATGATCCTGCTAACTTGACGTGAAGCCATAATGACCATAACTTTGAGAAAAACTCGATTTAATTATCTTTACCATTAAATTACCCTTCAAATAGCCTTGAAATCCTGTAGTTATTTTTTAAATTTTTATCTAATATTAAGTTATAATTTCTACGAAAGCTATAAGAGCAATAAAATTAAGTTTTTGGCAGTAAATTAGACTTTAAATAGCCTTAAATTCCCATAGAGTTAATTTCTGATTTTTTCATATTTTAATGTCATGGTCCTGCTAGCTTGACGTCAGGGTAGCAGAGCATCGTTTCCGTGAAAACCGTAAGAGCAATAAAATTAAATCTTTGGCATTAAATTCGCCTTTAAAAAGTAGCTTTAAAATCCTACGTGGTTATTTTTCAATTTTTACCAAATTTTAAGTCATGGTCCTGCTAGCTTGACGTCAAGCCAGCAGAGCCATAATTTCTCAAGAAAACTATGAGAGCAATAAAATCAACTTTAAGCCTTTAAATAGCCCTAAATTCTCATTAATTTAATTTTTGTTTTTTCGACTTTGTTCCTGCCTTGCTTTACCGACATGAAAATTAAATAAAAACAAAAATAAAATTTAGCACCAAAAATTGTTAGCAAAAAATCAAATTTGACACAAAATGAAATTAGACCCAAAAAATAGAAAGTGCTCTTACACACTTGTGTGTAAGATGCATAACCTCAAGAGTTGCAGTTGTCACTTATAAGATATACTACTTCGATTTAATTAGATAAGTAGTGTTTGTTTTCGCTCATTTCTAAAGCTATTTCTAGCATTTTGAATGTCTATATTGTGGCTTTCCAATTTCGATAATACTCTCGTTGTCGCTTTAATCTTCAGGTTAATGAAGAATCTTCAGGAATTAAGGTCATTACTCTTCCTTGGCTTTATATTCATAACTACATATTTGGATTATTTTTTGTAGGTTGAATGAATAAGGGGTGTAGCTGGCGCTTGCAGATGTAATGAGCTCACATATTTGAAAATTGATAATGTAAAAGACAAAGAAAATATTTGTATGTTATAATACATGCAACAAAAACCTACGATTCACGTAGTTTTTGAAAGTGAAACTTTCTTTAGCGAGGTAGTGAGGTGGGGAGGCGTGTGAATGTAGTAGGTCCCTGTCTCAAGGGGGGCTACATCGTTTTCACTTTTAGTCGTGTGCTTATAAACGTGAGGCACACAATATTTTTTTTTTCTGTTAAGACTCTTGACATCTAAGGTTCTTTTCTCAGGGTAGATTATTTATGCGGTATATGGATGGAAAATGTACAAATCAGTCTGTCGGAATTAACACAGTGTCAAAAATACCTGCCGCTGTGGCTTCTTTTTTTAAATTACCAGATGCTCAGTCATATTATAGGTATACTGGTCATAGCATGAGACGATCTTCCGCTACATTATTAGCTAATGCAGGAGGAGATCTTATAGCCAATATAAAAGTCACGGTGGATGAAGGTAATGTACCGTAGCAGAAGGCTACGTTGAGAATTCTCTTTTAAATAAAATTGAAACAGCCAAAATGATTCAAAGAAAGTCATTAAAGGCAAGTCAAAATTATGCATGCTGAAGAAACTGTTCGTGAAACTTCAATTCCAGCTGCTTTTGATGTTAAGCCCATTTTTATATTCAACACCTTTAGATAACAGTATTATATGTTAAAAATGAAATAGTGTAAAATAAAATAATAGTGATAGACTAATGCTGAATTTATAAACTAGAAGAATGTTCTTAAATCCAAGTGGAGTAAATTTAAATTAAAAAATTTAAATATATCTAAGTCGAACTCCACAAACTTTAATCAGCGTAAAATTACAAATGGAACATGTTTCGGCAGAACACTTCTGCCATCATCAGCCCTTAAAGAATATAAAAAATTATGTGTTCTGCCGAAACATGTTCCATTTGTAATTTTACGCTGATTAAAGTTTGTGGAGTTCGACTTAGATATATTTAAATTTTTTAAGGCTGAATTTGTTCGACAATTTTCAGATATGTACCTGTCTTTTTTAAAAGATTTTTTGAGTTCCTTTAAAGACACTCCAAAACAGAGTGCACTTCATTTCCAACTGATGTTTAGTTTCTTAGTTCATTATATGAATGAAGTTTGGGAGGAAAATTTTCTTTGATTATTTTTCGATACCTCAAGAGACATTTTTAAGTGACAATAATAAAATAGAATATTAAAATAAAAATAATAAATTAATAAAAGAAAAAATCCGAAGCTATTTTAAAACTTTTCAAGGATTTTTTCACTTTTTATCTTGAAACTAAGTTTAATTGATTAAAATTTGAACCCAAAAACTAATGTGTTTTGATTAAAACCTTTTTCTTTTGTATTTTGGGATAAAAGTTTTTGGTGATCTTAAGGTTACGCCAAGTTTCGCCAAGATAAGTTGATTCCTAGAACGTTCATTCCTCTTAGTGAATCATAAACGAGAGCGGTTGGAAACACCCGGAATCTTGGCTTAAAAAATTCTTCGAAGAATATGAACTATTATATAATGAAAAATTGATTGATGACACTAGATTATTCCATTTGAAATATAAATTTAACTTAAAATTTTGGAACGCTTGCGCTTGATTGATTGATATCTTTAATTTTGTTTCATTGATAATAAATAAACATATATTTACAATATTACTAAATTACTAGAACTCTGACGCATTCTACCATTTTATAACTCACTTCTATGAATCGGTACCTGTTTGATACGTGATCAAGGCCATCCAAGGAAATTCCCCTGGACTAGTGTTTCTCCCTGCAGTTATCCTTAATCGACTAGCAATCACACCACATTTATCAATGGGCAGAAGTTGAAAATTTTTATGGTCTAACTTGTAGTTGTTGCGTGTGGTAACAGGTGTAGGCTTCGCCGTTGTCGTTGTCGGCATTGGTAAACAACAAATTTTTATAGAGCTTCCACCATAACCACAAAAAGAAGTCTTTATTTGAGAGAAAAATTGATTCTGGCAGTTGGAAATATCTGTACAAGCAGTGGGAGGGATGCAGTAATGGACTGCAACAGAGAAGCAAGTGTAGTGACCTCAAATATAATAATTATTGTCTATATAGTCATTTGGTAATTAGGAGTCAAAAATTAATTACTTAGTTTTAATTTTGGACACTTTTTTTATGTTAAATTAACTTTTAAATGTTCAAACACGCACACTCAGTCTTTTTTCGTTGTTTCGATTTAAAAACAGTAATATTTGGCCCTTGAACCTTACCTGCAAAAATCAGTTCCAAATTTATGACAAAATACTTACGATGTATTTTCGAAGCTGCCAAAATCTGAACACACAACACTGAAATTAAAAGAAACATTCTTGTAAAAACTTGTGCACTTGCAATACACGAATGCAATCATTCTAAAGGTGCAAAATGTAAAAATAAATACGTCAGAAGGTGGAATTTGTTCCAGCAAATTAAATCTATAATTGTTTTCACGGTGCTGTTATTGACTTTTTTGTTTACTGATTTCCTCTATCAGTAGAGTTTCTAATGGCTTTTTAAAATTTTATATTAATTTTGAATTTAGCTAGTGTTTACTGGCTGATAAACGGTAGAATCATAGACTTCATATTATTATTATTTATTAACTATAAATTAAATTAATGTAAATTATACATCCATATACAAACTAAAAAATAACACTCATTTGGCAAGCAATTAAAAAATACAAGACCACTTATTAGGGCTCTATGTTATCTAGAATCCACGACATGTATTCCTTAACGTTGGTATAAATTGCGGGCCAACCACTTAGTCCACATTTTTTGGCTCCATATGACACTATACCAACTTGAACGTAGCGTTGATTTTCTGTGACAATATATTGGAGAGGTCCCCCACTGTCTCCAGAACATGAATCCTTGCCCTTGTAACCACCAGCACAAATTTGGGTTTTCGAGATGGAGGCCCATACTCCATACGCTTTTATACACTTGTTTAAAGGTACTACAGGAATTGACACCTTGCTGAGAACCATGCTTTTATGGCCTAAAAGATAAACTATCACTTAGGAGTTACTTAACATGGACCCAATGGGTGTTTACCGGTTTCAGTAGTGCCCCATCCTGTCACGGTTGCAGACTTTCCCAAAAGATTTGTTTTTAATTTGCCGATGGGCAAGCAGATTGGCTTTACATTGTCTGAAACCACAACGTGTTTATCTAAACATAGAGAATTATTATTTAATTATTATCTTACCATATTTGATATTTGCCGGAGTTGAAAGTCGTATCAGTCCTATATCGTTAGTATGCTGTACTGATGTGTAGCTTTTATGAATTATTATCTTGTCAATTAATATATCTTGAACAGGAGGTTCGCAATCTATGTTATTTTTATGATAACACTCGGTGTCTTTCGATAAGTCATATTCTCCCAGACGCACACCTAGTCTAAAAGTCATTTATGAATAAAAACAACCGGAAGGGCCAAATTACTTACAAAGTTTTGTCGTCCAAGCAGTGAGCCGCCGTTAAAACATATCTTACGCTGATCAAACTACCTGCACATTTGAAGTCTTGATCATCCTCGGAATCCCCTTCAGTAGAAAGTTGATTAAAGTACCATTCAATTTTAATATTAAACCAAGATACCTGTTTTATAAGCTATGAGTGCCATCCAGGGAAATTCTCTGGGACTAGCTTTGGCGCCGTTTACAATTCTAGGACCATAAGAAATGGGCCCACATGTATCCACTGGTAACAAAGAAAAGTTTTCATGGTCGCTGATACCATCGTCATGTTGTGGACAACAAACTTTCGGAGTCTGCAAATTGATTCCGCATAAATTCTGTTTCACTTCCGTAAGCAAAGATCGTGGTCGAGGTTTCTGTTTGAACTGGTTCATGTAGTAAGGACACGAGGTTATCAAAGTGCAAGTGCCGCTTCTAGGACTTCGACATGATACATCTGAAAGAAATATATAATATGATTCAATAATAAGTAATTAGTGATGTAACGAATATTCACATTCTCATTCGCATTCGCGAATATTCGCATATCTCTTGCCATTCGCACTCGGAATATGAACGTTCGCAAATAACACATAATTGTGTAATAATATTAGGTAAGTAAATGAAACGAAAAAATATTTATTTTTTATCATTTTTATTATAGAAAAGCTGTTTCCTTACTTCTTTTTATAGAAAATAACTTAACCTAACCTCGCAATTATATCTGTAATCAGCCTTCACTGTCACATTCTCTTTTATGAAACTAAAAATATTAATATTTTTAAAACAAACAAAAACTAAACTTTTTTGGTTTTTATTGCTCAATCAGAAAAATAGTATCTTTGCAACCTTTGTTACGGTTGAAAAGTAATTGTTTCCCCATATTATACCAAACGCAAATTATTCTTTGCACACGCAAATTCCGATACACAAACTGCTGAAATTAAACAAAACAAAAAAGAAACACAATCGAAATATTAAAACTGAATTTGCCCCTGGACCCTACCGGGGTTTCGCACCTGGGCCCCAATTTTATACTGGGATTTATTCCGCATTCGCAATAAAAAATAGTATGTGCATCTCGTGCGGCGTTGTCGATTGCCCCCTTAAGCGAATGAGCGCACGAACAACTTCGCTTTGGGGGAATCGACAACTTGCCGCACTAGTTGCACAATATACTATTAGTGTTGTAAATAATCTACTTCTCATTACAAAACAAAAAAAGTATAATTTAGCTTTAAAGCAACAAAATAGTATATTAAAGTATGAGTGGATAACAAGGTCTTTAAAACACGCGCGAGTTTTCGAGCACGACGGCGTAGCCGGGAGTGCTCGAAATAGAGCAAGTGTTTTAAAGACCAGTTATCCACGAATACTTTACGATATTTTTTATTATACCAGCAATACTGGAAACAAATTAAGCACTAAAAACTTAGAAATATTTTTGTCGTGATAAATCGAAATGGCGTAATAATATTGTTTACGTTTTTCTCGCATCCACGTCTGTCATTGCATTTAGTCGTGTCAGCAAAAATCGAGGAAAAATGAATTAAAACGAGATTTCACCCGATATAGAAGCATTGGCCGAACAAGCGGAATCCAAAATACTACCATTGAAGTCAAAAGACCCATACCTGAAGGAATATGAAAAGTTTTCAAATTTGATGAAGTTATAATGATACCTATATTTCCTTGACAACCTTTAAAGCTCGCCGTGCTTTAATCTCCTGTATTCGCACGCTCAGGCGTGCTTTAAACGGCGATTCTGATGCAGGTATAATAAAAACATACTTATTTTCTTTTTACACTTTTATCAGCCTTTGCTTATCCTTTAAGGTACATTAAAACCATTAATTTTGACTTGCAAACAAAAACAAATAACAAAGTTATTCTCTTAACAAGCAGTCAATAAATAAATGCTTCGAAGTCTTTTCTCCTTCAAGACTGTTTCGATGCGGTGTATAAAGAAGCCCAGCACCACAATTTTCAAAAAACTCTTTTTTAGAAAATAGACAAAAAAATATTATACCCCTTTTTTTCTTTATTCGAAATCACGCGTTAACTACGTAAAAATATCCGAAACATTTGTCTTATTTTAAACGCGCGCCTTTCTGTGACGTCAACACGGGAAAAAAATCACCAGACAAAAATCAAAGTTACTAGATGGGCGGACTACTAAAAAGCGCACGAACCAATGAGTAGGTTCTCCCGAAATAACGTCGCAAGACGCGGTAAATGTACAACGTTTGAAAATGTTAGCCGAAATCTGTCAAATTGGAACCGTAGGATTATAAATGGCGCCCATCGATGGATAAAACTGAAACTACTCATGGTCTGGTTTATAAATTGCAAAACGTGTTAATTCTTGCTATTGCGAGTTAAAATACGCTCATTGTAATCACCTCTAGAAAAATGTGCAAAAGTTTCAAAACCGCACATAAACAATTAAAAAAGTTATTAACAATTATTATAAAATCCCAAAAAGGGGGTCTATTTTCTTTCAAATAACTCGAAAGCTATTGAAGTTAGAGATATCTAAAAAAAGGTTCTTAAAGAGGAGGAGATTTAAAAAAAAAGTCGACTCGGAATTTTTATAAATATTTTTCATTTAATGTTGAAAATAGGGCTCCGCGTGATCGGCGCTTTACGTTACACTGTCTTGAAACCGGCCGTTGCATTTTTTTTCCTTATGAAATATTAATTTAAAAATATGAAAAAATATGGTACTATCTAGTCTAGACACTTGAAAAAAGTTCCGCAGTTAAAAAAAATTATTCTCTGCCAATTGTAATTTTTCTAGTGTTTTCGTTCCCATTCTAAATCTGATAATTGTTAAACTATAAAGCTCCTAAAGTTACGCTTTGTGGAGACCTTTTAACAACTATACTTTATGAGATTAGTAATTATGATTTATTTAAACAACAAGAAAATAGAAAATTTAAAAAAACGGTTTACATTTTTTTTTTAATAAAAATAGTTTTTAGATATGGAAAAGCTATTACATAACATTTTACAACAATTTTTAGGACCATTTGTTTAAACAAATATTTTAATTACATTGTTTTGAAAACAATCTTTTGCCGTCTTATAATAGTTATATTATCACACATATATGATATATATGATCACTTATATGATAAAAGATTTTTGTTTCAGAATAAATACATGACGGTTGAAAATTAAGGACCCTTGCTTTGATACTGCGAAATTTGTTCCATTTTTTTTTCTTCTAATTTTGACAAATAAAATGTAATTTTTTACAACTGACATTATTTGGGAAACGTCAAATTTTGCGTAACTAGTTTGAGTTTAAGTTACGGAAGTCATGTCAAATCCTATCAGAGGTCCATTTGGATAATCACCCTGTATAGGGATTCACGAAGTATAGTAGATATTTAAACCTCAAATTATAAGGCCCCTAAACGTAGTTTTGACGGTACTAAAAAACGTCCAGCGATGCACTCAAAACATTTTGATGTGGCCCCACACGAAAAAAATACTTATTTCGATCCACTTTTCGTGTCAATTTCGTGCATTTGTTGTCTTATGTTCCGAACGTCCGCTAATAAATTACACGCTTAGAGAGTTCCCACGGGTTATACATAATATGATAACAGACATAATCATATCGGTCACGATTTGAAAATAAAGGCATTTTAAAACCCTGCACTGAACCCTGCACTGCACGAAATGTCAAATGTGTGTGATTTTGAGGTTATGGTACCATGTCAAATCATGTCAAGTATACGTGCTGCAAATTTGAACTCGTGTCTTAATATAAGTTTTAAAAAACTAGTGTTTTAATACAGTATAGTGTGCACCGTCAACAGTAAAAAAGTCCTATATTTGTTTAGGTCAAGAGATAGGAGTTTATTTACTAATGGTTCTTCAATCATGCTAACGGTTCTCAATCGGTTTTCGCGTAAATTTTGAAAACATTTTTTTTTTGTATAGTTAAAATGTTTTTTATATTTTTCTAGGTTTCCTCATATTAGGGACTGTCCCAGGTTTAAATAACTACTATACTTCGTGGTTTTGAAATATTAACAGCTGTAACAGCGAAAGAAGATGCAAAGTCCTTGTAAGATAAAACAGGTTTCTATTTAAAAGATAATTAATTCATGTTTTAATTTTTCTTCAAAACTACAAAAAATCTTGTGTGTAACACGTTATAAATCGAGGGTATCGAGCGAAAAACCGATAAATGCAAGAAAAGTAGTTCCCCAATAAATCAGTTTAAAGTTTAGAAAAATTAAAACTTTTGTAAAAACTAAAATATTTTTGCTTCGAAGACGTGAGTTGATACCCTCGAAGTTTTGTGTAACTCCTGTCATATTCGCTTGTTCCAAAATTCCATTCGTTACAGAAAACATTTCATAGCTGGTTACATAAATAGATAGTTATTCCTACAACCGTTATTTTACAAATTAAATCGAATATTTATTAAATATTAAAAAACAAAATATATCATTTGGAAACAAAAATTGGCTACTACAGATGAACATAAAGTTCCGCACAAAATTCATAATTTAGTTATGTAATGTTTGTGCGAAAAACACTCGAACAGGTCGATTTTTGTTTTCAAATTGCCATTTTTTGACATAAAAATTTTGATGATGACGTCATCTGTTTTTGAACTATGACACCGTCATCATTTTTTTAAATGGCAACCTCCAACTTCTTTTTGGGTTTTAGATGCACTTTTCAATTCTATATTCAACAAGAGTAAAAAAGTGATACCTTGCATAACTTTTTTTTTAATTACAAATTTTACTTCAAAAAATTAAATTTTTATTCCTTGAAAAAGTACTATTTCACTACGAATTCGTGGTGAAATGACGCAGATTAATCCCGAAGTGGTTGAACGAAGTTCAAAGCGTTAAAACACGTCTGGGAATGTGTCAAATAGTTGGCGGGTGGCAATTTGAGCACTTGCATCATGGTTTTTAATTTTTCGTTGTTTGCTTTCCAAATTTTGTTTTTTCAAGAAATAAAATTTTTATTTTTGATGTAAACGTATTTAAAAAAAAGTTATGCAAAGTGGCCATTTTTTACGCTTGTTGAATAGAGAATTGAAAAGTGTATTTAAAACCCAAAAATAAATTCTTGTAGGAAATTTTGTCTACTTGAATCTTGTTTATAGTGGTATTTTCGTAAAAACGCCTCGTTTTCGAGTTATAAGCAAAAAACTGGAAATAGTCGGGAATTTTTGAAGTTTCTTGCATTCCCTGAAGTTAGCTCACCTCTGGCGAGGGGGCAAACCTCAAATTCGGATTCAGCGACCCAAAAAACATAAAACATAAAACCGTTGAGAAAAAAACTTCCGGATTTTTTTCCTGGGAAAAAACTAGATTTACTGGACTACATAGCTACCAAATATAACGAGTGAGCAACAAAATTCGTGATCGCAGTTGGCTAAACGTATATCGGTTTTTTTACTTTACTGTTTACAATTCACATTACTCGATGACTTTTTACACAATCGTGTCAAACAATTTTTCATTTTTTTTTCAAGGAATAAAAATTTAATTTTTTAAAGTAAATTTTTTTCCAAAAAAAGAGTTATGCACGGTATAACTTTTTTACTCGTGTTGAATAGAGAATTGAAAAGTGCATCGAAAACCCCAAAAAAAGTTGGGGGTTGCATTTAAAAAAAATGATGACGGTGTCATAGTTCAAAAACAGATGACGTCATCAACAAAATTTTTATGTCTATTTAAAAACAAAAATCGACCTATTCGAGCGTTTTTCGCAAAAACATAGCATAACTAAATTATGAATTTTGTGCGGAACTTTATGATCACACTGTATATTAGAATATAGTGTGCAATCTGTAATAATTGTTCTTATTGAATTGTATCGGACATACATACATTTTTTATACTGTGCATAAAGCAATAACATATATTTAAATACTGGTGTAACCTACCGTGCAACTGGTTACTATAGTTACAATGACAATTATTTACTGTGCAAAAATGCGTTAAAATACCGAACAGTTAATTACATGCCAAACATAAATACTGCTTAGACAAAAATATTTATAATGAAGACAGTTTTGAAAATTCTTGATATAATAAGTAAAAAACGTTAATAAATTATTAATATAGGCACCACACAGGTATCCACAACTAAGTGCAAAAACCAAACTCGGGCTTGATCATTTTTATTGTGGAATGCAGATAGTAGATTATAAAAACGCCCAAAACCACTGCAATAACTGTTTCTACCAGTGTTTGACATTTGTCAACCAATTTAACATTAAGAATTAATTTACTAAAACTTACTTATCTGTGGTGTCGCTGGAGAAGCACAAATAAGACAAAAAACCAAAGTTAGCTTGATATGCATTGCCATCAAGTGCGTACGATCAAGTGGTTTCGAAGGGGTAATTTTTGGTACTGACAATATATTTAAATTATTTTCTACCTGTCGATATCGGCAAGGATTTAACCCAGGATTTCCCCATCATCAAGTGTTCTTGGAATCGAGTTCGTTTTGACATAGAGGTAAGAAAAGGTCTTGGGATTTCAATTTATTTTATGTAAATCTTGTTAGAAATATCGCTTCCTGTTGTAAACCGATTTAACGTTTTTGTAATCTGTATTTGTCAGAATTGCACTGATCTTATTTTGAATGGAATCTAGTGCGACGTGCAATTATTATCAAACACTGGTGTTTGCAACTAAAAATTAATAGAAAATGTGCTGTTTTGTGAGAAAATCAAAATGAAAAGTTCGAGATGGACAATTTAACAATTTCGTCGAAAACAAAAAACACCCAACTCTTTGGCAAATAAACAATTTTAAGCAAGTAACAATAAAAAATACTACATGTACTCATATTGGTCAAGTTCTTTCTACATGTTCCCATTGTAATTTATTAGTTTGTGGAGTTCGACTTAAATATATTTAAATTTTAAGACATTTATTTTTAATAATTTTTTTTTATAAAGTAATAATATATAAATATTTTTTTTATAATTTATTGTTTTGCATATTTGTATAACTAAGTAAACAGAGATAATGGTTCATTTTACGAGTTCGTTATTTGCACGGTCAGGTTCAGGGGGAAAACCAGCTGCAATAAAATTGTTTACCCTTTGTCTAGGAAACAACGTCTGGGTTTTCCAATCCAAAACCACCCCAAGAGTGAGCGGGGGTAGTGGTGGGAAGAACGGAGGAACGAATAAAACTGGCAATTTAACAGTTTTATGTCATACTTCTATTTTGACATCTAACCATGACGACCATGGCGTCTTCCTTATTATTCATTGCCTTGATGTTTGTGAAAATTTCGTGGGCCAAAAACTGCACCTGTGTCCCGTTTTACCAATGTTCAGACGACTACACCATTATATCCGATGGAAAGGGCCTAGTTGAGGTTCGGTAAGTAATCTCTTCACCAATGTTGTTATAAATGAGTAATTAATTTTATTTGTGTAGAAATTCTGACGACTGCGAAGGATTCCTAAACGTTTGTTGCACCGTGGTGCATACCACAACCAGCGAACCTCAATCGAAAGGACGCAAAGTTTGCGGTTCTCAAAAGCAAGAAAACTTCCCTTGGTCTGCCGCGCTGTTGTTCAAACAATACCCAAACTTCGTACCATCTTACAAATGTCGTGTGTCTCTCATCAACGAAAAAGTGGCCATCACAGCCGCTCATTGCCTGCAGGAACGTGGTTACTACCAAATCAAGATTGGCAGCGTCGTTCGGATTGTTCTTCACATCCACACGTATCCTTTCTTCAAACTGGACACTCTTCAAAACGACATTGCAGTGTTGGTTTTAAATAAGCCCTTCAAAATGGAAAATCTTGAAACAGTGTGTATTCCCACACCAGGAAGCATTCTCAGTGGTGTAAATTGCACCACGGTAACCCATAAGGACAAGGAACGTTCGCAGTTGAAGGTGATAACGTTACCGGTTGTTGAAAACTCCAATTGTGTGGAAAAGTTGAGGGAAACTAAGCTGGGGAAGCACTATGAATTACATAAGTCTTTTATATGTGCGGGGGGCATCTTGGACCAAGACACTTGTGGGGGCGACGGTGGAAGTCCTTTGATTTGTCCTGTTCCGGGAGTTCCCGGGAGGTTTCAGCAAGCTGGGATTGTTTCTTGGGGAATTGGTTGCGGGGGCGAGACTCCAGGGGTTTATGTGAATTTGGCGCATTTTCGCGATTGGATTGACGAAATCATGACTGCGAACCGACTTGATACGAGTTCTTATAGAGTTTAATGCAGGATTTAGATAATTTTCATGTTATATTATACTGACATCATTTTGTATTTTGTCTTAATAAAGTTTACTTCTTTAAAAACTGCTTTGCTTTTATTGTGATTAGTAATTTAATTTAATGTAATTTCTTTAATTATGTTCCCTTGACAAAAAAGCTACTTGTGAAAAAAAAAAGGCATTATTGGAAGCGTTCTTGTCTAGAAAAGTGCCATTTATTCGGTAAATTTAAGCAAAATTGACATATGTACGTATTTTTAAAGAGCATGAACAAATAACACGACAATTTTCCTCTCGATTTTCGTTGAGTTTCAGTTCTTACTCTCAAATGAACGAGGACGGATATTGTTCGTTAATTGTTAAGAATTATTAATTTGTGTTTAAATGGCCCCCGAAAAGGATGCTCACCTTAAAAGAAAAAAATGGAAGTGGTCAACGTTTTAGACAAAAATGTGGAAATAAATGAATTACCGGCAATTTGGAAGTCAAATAGAAACGTCTGGAGCACTGGAGACATTGTGACTGAGTGGATGTCAGAGTTGGGCAGAAAAATGGGAATTCAAAGGAGGAATAGTAGATTATTTTATGCGGAGGAGAAGTATGACTTTTTAAATTTTTTCTTCAAACGTAAAATAATTAGGTCATAATTTGACTGAAGTGGCTGCGGAAAAATGCAACTTTTCCGCCGGCGACAGTTTTACTTTTCCTTTTCTCTCCATGAAGGGAAAAGTGTTGATATGGAACATTATTTACTTATATCAATTCCGTTTTTAATTATTATTATTAGTTGCGATTTGATCATGGAATATCGCGGCCACATGGTCGATGATTTCCATTTTTTCTCTTTAGTCATTGTGTTGAAATATGCTAGAAACACATTTTCTTCAAATTTATTTACATTCTTTGAATCGCACCACTTTTTAAAATGATCGTACGCGGCACAATATTTCTCGCTAGATTTTGTGGGTCTAAGAGAGGAGAGACAGCCCCATTGGCCGCAGTCTCAATTTCTGCCGACAAGCTCGGTTGCATTTCAAAAACTAACCGGTCACAACTAACAGCACTGATGAACAATTTATATCTGTCAAAACGTTTTTTTTTTGTATAACAATCGAAACTACTCGCATTTCTTAAACGCCTATACTACATTTCTAGTATTGTATGCATAAATCAAACCCAAAGCTGAGTATTAAAAACATAAAAACATGGCAGCTTTATAAACATATTTTAAAGCGTTTGAAGAAAAAATAGCATATTTAATTTGGAGGAGAAGTGACTTGCGTTCGGCGGGTAAACTCAGGCGCGCCATGAAAAGTCATACTTCTCCTCCGCATAAAATAATATACTATTACTTTTGGATCCCATCAACGCGAATTAAATTAAAAAAAAATAGTTTTTCAGCACCAAATGCAACTTCAGTCTGTCAACCATTGGACCAAGGAATCATAAATAACTTCAAATTTTATTATCAGGATTTGATAGTAAAACATATTCTATCAGAGATAGATAACGTTAAATATGTGCAAGTGAATCTTTCAAAGAAGATTGATGTTTTAGAAGCTTTGTATTTTCTCAAAGCTGCCTGGAATAAAGTAACTTCTACAACCATACAAAACTTGATATGCCGTTGGCAACAATTGCTAATTTATTAAAAAATGTTAGAGAATTTAAGTCACCAGAAGAAGAAAATTTTCATTTGGTAAACATTGACAACAACATCCAGAAGATAATGAAATTGATACTGCTAATTTAAATATTGAAGTTTTAAGTGACAGTAGTAAAGAAAGTGAAGGTGTAGGCATTTGCGTATACATACATATAAAGAATTTGGAAATTCATTTACAGAGCCGTGTGCAGGAAAAAAAGAACGAAAAAAAAAAACGTCAGCCAGTTCACTTCAACTTCTAGCTCGGTGGGTTCAAAATAACTTTAATGTATCGAGTGAGCAACAAAATTCGTGATCGCAGTTGGCTAAACGTATATCGGTTCTTTTACCTTACTGTTTACATTAATTGTCAAACTTTAACCGGAATAGAATGTTTCCAAATCCCGTTTACTTTTGTTGCATTTATACAATCGTATCGATCAAGAATCGACTCAAAATTTTGGATTCATAGGCTCCTACGAACACGAATTTGGTTACTCACTCGTTAGATATGTACATACAGGTAGCGCAAAAGTATGGAAACACTTGGATATCTCAAAAACTCGTAGTCCGATCTAAACCAAATTTAGTAGAATTATTATAGCACATCGCTATATTCAGAAAAAAATGCCTTTTCCAAAAAGGTTATTTTCACCCTATCTTGCTGTTTAAAAAAATATTTGTTGGTTTTGTATCTCGAAAACAAATGACAGTGCAACTATGAAAAAATTACACCAAGTAGATATTATAGACCCCTATATACCTGCAAAATTTGGTTTAGATGGGACTAACAGTTTTTGAGATATTCAGAGGGTTCTCCAGTGGCAGGTACATTTCTGCCGGTCGAAGTACATTTTTCCGCAATATCTTTTTTTTAATCTAAAAATTTCAAAAAATCGCTTTGTAGCTGCAAAGATCTATATTTTATCAACACGCCCACAAAATTTCAACGAAAAATCTTCAAAAATAAAAAAGTTACATTCAATGCCGCACATTTTTGTACATTTTTGCGCGCCGTTGAATATAACTTTTTTATTTTTGAAGATTTTTTGTTGAAATTTTGTGGACGTGTTGATAAAATATAGATCTTTGCAGCTACAGAGCGATTTTTTTGAAAATTGTAAATTAAAAAAAGATATTGCGGGAAAATATACTTCGACCGGCAGAAATCAACCTGCCACTGGAGAACCCTCTTCAGGTGTTTCCATACTTTTGCGCTACCCTGTATACTTATAATTATACATATTTGTTTCTTTGCAATACATAGTACTAAGTGTCTTAAAACCAATACAGTATTCTTTAAAGTTCATAATTATGTGTGTGCAAAATTTCATTGCAATCGGTTCAGTGAATCCGGAGATTTCGTGATGAGTCAGTCAGTAAGTGGTATTTGGATTTTATATATTATATAGATAGATAATAAAATCGTTCTATTAATAAATGTAAAAAGTTTTTATATCAAATTTTTTGAACATCGCGAATCCCTTTCCTTTAACCGGACATCTCCCATGAACGGACGAAAAATTAGGATCTTAAGTGTCCGCTTATGAGAGCTTAATTATAAACTGATAAGAGAAGTACATGTTTATCCTTTGCGTGATTAATTAAACAGAAGTATTTTGCAGGAGTAGAGCTAAATGAGATAAAACATAATTATACAAAACAAGTTTTCAGTTTCAAATGATTTTCATTTTTATTTAATTTTGAATCTAAATTTCTTATAAAATTATAGAAGTGTCCGAAAATAAAATTAGTGATTAAATTATAATAACTGATTCATAGAATTTCCATAAGTCATGTTATCATGGTCTGATTCATAGGATAAGTCATGGAATGTCAAATGTCATCGTTGTAGTTTTTTGCGTTCAGTCTCAGCTCTTTTATTACTATGTTATTAAATTTCTTCTTTCGCGTATTTCTTTTTGTTCCATTTCCGTCTCTTCTTTTCTAGAAGGATTTTCTTTTTTCTGCATCTTTTCTGTTTTTCTTTTTTCGCTTTCTTCAGTTGGTTCATTTTTCTTTTCAGTTCTTCCATATCTTCTCTATGCTATATTGTCGTTCTTCAACTCTCTCATTTCTTTCCTGGTTTCACTTGTATCTTGTTTTACTTGTTTTGGGTCATTTATCATCTCCCTAGTGATATGGCACTATATGCAAGTATATACTGTAAGCCCAATAGTGAGAGCGAGAGTATTATGGTATTATTATTCCAAATGGAATCCTGTTTTTGATATATGTACATATTTATATAACTTATATGAGTGGAATATTATTTTGACCATGAATAAGTTTAATAAAATCACAAGTAAATAAAACTTGAAAAAATATTTTGGGTTGTGCGGTTTCAAAATTTCTTTGGGTAGGGAAAGATTTTCTGAGAAATTTATTTCAGTTGGTAGTTTTCCAAATATGCATATAAATATTTATATACATATATTCATTGTTTAGGATTTAATCGTTATCAAACCAGTTAGATTATCTTTCTCATTTTTATCACTAATTAAAAATAATCTAACAATTTTTCATATTTCTTTATATTCTTCGTAAATATACCGGATGTCCCTGTCAAAATCTCTAAAACCATTCATGCTATTAGCTTACTAAATTTATATGTAACAAATTTCTGAACTAAAAACATGAGACTGGAAACATGTATGTATACCAAATTTTGAAGATTTTCATCATGTTTCTATAATCTGGATAATGCATTTTGATAAACCATATTCTTCTTTAAATTATAAGTAAAATGTAAACCTGCTAAATCGTATTTAGAACGACTTAAGGTAATTTTGTTGATTTGTTGTTTTCGAGTGGTAGTGAGAGTCATAGTTTGAAAATTTTAAAATCCTTTTCAATCCGGATCTTGAATTAAATTATAACAAAAGATCTGACGCACTACAAATATAAAACCTGGAATTACCTTCTTCAGAATTCTCAATGAGATTAACTTTTATGTACACAGGAGCGGTGAGATAAACAACAATATTAACGAACTTATTCAGATGTCTCATTGTTATAGTGAGAATAGCAAGGACCAAATTTTAACATCGCCCACAACAGCTAATAACACTGTTGCAATTCACCATGTATTGTATAACTTGAAATGCTTAGTTCATCATTTATAGAAAAATTAAAACCTGGTATAGTAACAAAAGCAGCAAGGCGCGACGGTTAAAATTTTTGGAAATAATTATTATCAAGGAAGTTAATAATGCCACACATCGCCAGAGGTCAATGTTTGACTTTAGCTCTTAACAATCTAAATTAAATATAATGTTTAGAAACGAACGAACGTTGTCAATTCGTCTTTTACAGGTCATAACATTCAAAGCTAAAATCTAAACTTCCTATAGGTGTACTTTATTAATTCTTAGCTTGTTGAAAGAAAAAGGATTTAATAAAGAAAAAATTGTAAAAGTTGCCGAATATACAAATCGATGCAAATTATCTGATTCTGATGTAAATAAAATTCCAAGCCTATGACTTTTTTACACAACCTTTACATCAAAACATTTTAGTATGCATTAAAGATATGAAGAATATGTATAAATATGTAATTGATGCTAGAAATATTTTTAATTATAAATCGTTAAAGGTGAGCTACCTGATTTGAATACATACAAGCACGTTAACAAAGGAGCGTTTTTATTTCTGTTTTTGTCGATATTTATCAATTTACCTCCAACATTTTGGCGTCATAGTGTACAGACTTTTACAAAATGTTGTGTACAGACTATAAAACCACAACTCAAAAAATAGTGTTTTTTAACACAATTTCTTTAGTGTTTACAGTTTTGCGAGGTACAGTGCAGTTTGTGACTAGAAATTCATATTTTATGCTACCTCTGTTTTAGAAAACAGTCTTCAGTGCCAATTACCTCTAGCATGTGTCCCCTTAAAAAACTGCGATGCTTTAAAAACAATGATAAAAACGTCTAAAAATCACCAGGAGACGTTGAGATTCCTGAAAAGCCAGTTTTGCGATTCCCATAGCGAAACCGAGATAAAAGTTTGTTGTCCCGATGTTCGTCTCGCTCATAAAAGCATCAAAAGTGAGTACTTTATTGCTTTATTACATTTAATACCTGAAATCTTCTAGAACAATTAAGTGAATCACCTTGCAAACCTACATTTCGGTGTGTCAGCTTGTTAGAATGCCACCCTTTGAAGCCGTTGTTGACCACGGGAAAACCGGTGGTAAAAGGGGCCATAAAGTTTATCAAGTCTCAACAGTGCGGGGTTGACGGAATTTACCCGAAGGTCTGTTGTAAAGAAGAGTCACAATCGAAACAGTTAGATCATAAGATAATAATAACAACGGAAAGAGTCGCTCCTGTTTCGACGACGATGTCTTTGAAAGAAAAGACTGAAGCGATAAATAAATATTTTAGTGGAGATTGGTTTGATGATTTAATGTTTGACTTAATATAAAGAGAAACTTATTTTAATAGAGGCTTATCGGTATTTAAATATTATAACAAAATTGAAAAAAATAAATAGGAACTGGTGTCTTGTCTTTACAGTTTTCTTGTGATGAACATTTTATTTACAGCAGATGGCGCAGCGACCATAAATGAGATAAGAGGAGAATGTTTTAAATCTAGTATTTACCCCCAATTGAAGAATCTACAATGCAAGAATAATTCTCTCATGATGAATGCAGATTAAAATTGCAATGAACTACTGAAATGAAAACCTTTATATTTTTTCTTATGACAAAACATGACGTTGAAATATTTATAACAGTCTTTGAGAGGAGAAAAAATCATTAATCGTCATAATTTTGGATCCACATTCATTTAGTAAAATAAAGGTAACATAAATAATAATTATTTCCATATGTACACCAAAAATTTATGCTTTATTATTCCTAATCATAATCATATAGGTAAAATTAGATTTAATTAGAAGAGATGGTTAGTTTTCCGTCCAAAGGAAGAAACCGTCAACATTTTATTTAATTTATAGAGATCGAAAATTAAATTAAGCAAAGTTGGTGATGTCAGAAAAGCCGCTTGTGATAGTTTAATCATGTACTTGAAAAAAAAATCAATGATAATAAAGCTTCCAAAAATTTATAATAGTACACAAAACAATCCACATGTTTTGTTTTAAGATAATTTAACGATAATAAAGCATATATCATATTATAAAATGTTTTGTTAGACAGGCAACCAACAATACCACTAACAGTTTCTTCGGTTATTAGAATTTTATAATACACTAGCTGACCCGGCAAACTTTGTATCGCCTTAGAATCAATAACACAGGGGCCCAGGGCCCCCAATGTCCATGTTTTAATAGATATTCTGCTATTTGGGGCGGAGACAAATCCAACAAATCAAAAACCATGAAAATTGGTCCAGCCGTTTTCGAGTAATAAACCCAAGGGCCCCCCTGGCCTCATATCCATATTTTAATAATTATTCTGCTAAAAAAAAAACATAAATATCGGACCAGCCCAATAGGGCACCCTGGGCCCCCATATCCATGTGAAAAATAGTTTACCATCTATTCTCATACCTACCAAATATACAAAAAGAAAATTATCAAAATCTGTCGAACCAAAAAATTGGTCCAGCCCAAGGGGCTTCCTTGAACCCCCATATCCATGTGAAAAATAGTTTACCACCTATTCTCATATTTGCCAAATAAACAAAGAAAAACTCATCAAAATCGGTCGAGTCGAAAAACCGGTCCAGCCCAAGGGCCCCCCCTGGGTCCCTATATTCATGTTAAAAATAGTTTACCACCTATTCTCATACCTGCCAAATGTACAAAAAAAATTACTATTAAAAAGCAGGGGTTGGTGATAGAAAAGTGAAAATTAGGGTTGTATGTATTTTTTAATGCCACATAATAATAAAAAAAAAATATCAAAAAAAAAATTGGGGTGGACACCCCTTAACATTTAGGGGGATGAAAAATAGATCTCCGATTCGCACACCCAACCGATATGCATACAAAGATTCACGAAAATCGGTCGAGCCATTTCGGAGGAGTTTAATTACAAACACTGTGACACGAGAATTTTATATATACATAATACATAATATTCGGTCTTTATAAATGATTCATACATCCAGTAGGCGTTGAATGTCAAAATTCTCCATCTAATTACTTGTAGATTTTGTTCTCATGGACAATATGATGTATGAATCATTTATGAAGACTCGATATAATCTTATTTCTGTCTTTGCGTAGGTAAGTAAACGTTGCGTTAAAACATGCATACCTACATAAAACATGATTAAAATAATAATTTATCTTTTGAATAATAGTTATATAATAATTATTATAAATAATATGATATAAGGCGGTAAAATAGAATTTTATCTTTGAGAGTGTAAAAAGTCACTCGAAAAGATAATCAGCAATTTTATAAAATTTTATTCAATCTTCACCGTTTATACTGCCGCATGGATTTAATTCTTTAACGGGAAAAAATTCAACTGTCGAAATGTCAAAAAAATTACTTAGATACTATATAGATACTTGGATGCAATGGATGTTGGCATAGAAGGTTTTTTTTTTCTTCTAAACGATAAAATTGTATTTTATACATGCAGTAAAGAGTAGATAAAATGCAATTTTGACATTAAAGATTGAATAATTTTATTTTTTTTTTTTGAAAATTTATTATTACTATTTCGTTTATTCTACAAGTGCTGAAAAATGGATATTTTGAACGAGTTGTGATAGTTTGAAATATTCAGCAGCACGTGTTGTGGACTATGATTTTAATAACATTCTAAAATCGAAAAAAATATCTTTAATTTTTTAAATATTCAGGTGTTGGGTGCAATTAATTGTGAATCTTCCACTCCAGTTCCATATTTTTAACATTCGTTCTTACAATGTTCTTTGTTATTGTCGTCGGCGTTTCTTCCTTCCTATATTTTTCCATTCTTCAACCCCTTTCTTTCTTCCTACCTTTATTTCCCGTCTTCGCTGTTTTATTCACTTTTCTACGTTTTATTTAAGTACTTCATTTTCATCAATTTTCTCCCCGTCATTTTTTTCCATGTGTTCACATGTCGGTCGGTAATCTAATGCTAAATGTTTTCGAATAAGTAGCCAAAATACACTACTCACAAAAATTAAGGGAGCGGCTATATTTAAGTGAAATATGGTCCTCGCGAGGATTTAAAAAAAGCATTTTAAAGCTCCAAGGTTTTGGCTTTCTTTTTTTTACTCCACGGGCTCGGAAAAATTATTTCGGGTTGAACCATAATATGCCTGGTCCTGGACCATTTTCCTGGTTCTTTTGCCTTCCTAATTTCCCCAGTAGCAGATACAAAATTGTGAACAAAGTTGAAGAAAACTTGCTTTTTCCATTTTTATGAAGATTATACGATTTTTAAAAACAAAAATCTTGTTAATTTAATTTTTTCCTAAACTTTGATCAATCGGGAAAGAAACCGCTCGATGGATCAATTTGCCGTTTCACAGGACTATTGGGGGTACATTGAGGTCTAAAAATCCCTAAGATCCTTAGCCTGCTCATAAATATTTGTGAAGATGCGGTTGATTTACCAAAACAAGGGAAAACATGGCTCCTAAAAATTTTTGACCAAAAGATCGGAAAACTAGAATTTTGGAGCTTTAAAATGCTTTTTTTAAATCCTCGAGACGATCATTTTTCACTTAAATACAGCCGGTCAAAAATCACCGAAAGCTTTGAAATTTTTTTTGCTCCCTTAATTTTAGTGAGTAGTGTATGAAAGCCCGGCTTTGCAACAATTTAGTAATCTAAAGCTTACAAAGTAATTCTCAAATGATAGCTACCTGCACATGATACATGTACGGGCTGATTATAAATAATTTTTCATCAAGTTGGCTTTGGAAAATTTCAACGTATTTTTAACCATGTGCCGCTTCATTGAAATGCACAATATTCACTGGTGCACAATGATCAAGGAGTAAATTGTTGGTTGCCTACTAATTAATTAAAATAAGAGGCAAATTGTCCTTAAAATTACGTTGACATTTTCCAAAGCCAACTTGGTGGGAAATCATTTATAATCACCCTGTATATGCGAACTAAATTTTAAATTGCAGAGCCAAACTCCTCCGCGTATTATAAATCTGAACTGAATTCTGGGTTGCAGAGCCAAGCTCACTGACAGACTCTTGTAATGTTCAAGATTACTAGGGAAGAATATTGTATCTATTGTATGTACATATCGTATTTGAGTTATAATAAAATGGATGTTTAGTTCAAAAATCTATCATTTATTTGAAACAATCGTCGTAAGTTAAAGTACTATTTTATTTTTATTATTAAATTGGCATCAATTAAACAATTTTGAATGTTGTAACAATGGTTGGCGTTAACGTAAAATTGGGGTTGCAGCTTTTTATTTTTCTTATTTTAATGAATTTATATTACCTCATAATACTACTTACTTATTGTATCTTCTTTTTCAAAGCTATTAATACATTTTTAGTTCTGGAAATCGACATCATCGCATCAATTGACACAGCGGCCCCGGACGAAAAGATGAAACAGTGAGATGAATCGACTTCAAAAGTAAGGTCACGTCCGCGACTAAACAAATCTAATGGTATTTATGAATGATGAGGCAATTAGTATCGTCTAACGTCAATCATCCCGTGACTTATGAATGACAATCTCATATTAAAGACGGATGGACAAAGTTATAAAATAAGATCAAACATCAGAAAAATCTTAGGAGGGCGCCGAAGATGTAAACAGCTTATGTTAGGCAAATAAAGCTTTTCTACATATTCAAACAATCAGAGTCGTATCAAAAGTGCCGACCCGAGACCAAAATACTTTGACTGTTTTTAAAACTTCACACTCGCGTGTTCGAAGGGCCAAAGTATACAAACTAGGCGGTCTCGTTTCAACTTTCTTTTTCTACGAATCGATTCTCGAGTGGTTGGAGTGATTGTTTGAAGATGCAGAGGATAGAGCGATTGTATAACCGGAATTCACACGAGAAGTTTCGGTAATTCTTCAAACTAATGCGAAAAACTGTTAGGGGAATCGGACGTCAATTGGGCAGTAGCCAATTATTTTACTTTGTGTACTTTATGGAATTTCGAAGTATTTCTACTTACAGCAATCTCGATACAGAAGTAAAATATTGTAATTTCCACCTAAAAAGACGTTTAATGAGAACCGCATCCATTATAGCTAGTAAACATGCATATTGTAACGTTAAAATTTTATTAAAAATTAACGATTTACTATGTGCAATTTGCACGGTAATTATTCACAATTCACAATAACTTTCTTCGCTGACCGACTTGTGCTCTCCTGCTCTTCCTGTACACTAAGACTACTCTTTACGTCGGTTTCCCCTTTTAGTGTTCTCGATTTCTTCTGTTCTGGAATGATGACATCCTTCCGACGCGACCGAACGTTCTGGACTGATGACATCATCCTATGTGAAAATTCGACAGATAGATGACCGCTGTGAATGCTCGACCACGACTAGATGCGATTTCCGGTGCGGCCGTCGTAGCAATATCTTTTTATGCTTTTAAGGTAAAAATATATCTCCATGTCTTTATATGCTTTTATGAAATCGAAATTGTACAAAGTTTTTTAAAATGTAATTCTGTTCAAAGTAATTTAATTTATTGACTTTTTCTTTGTAATTCTTCTTGTTGTTTGATTTGTTAGTTGTTACGTTCGGGAAACTTTTAATACCTATTGTACTTACATAAAACGCAACATTTAAATGAGATTATTTGAAGGGAACTGATAACAATAATTTGGCTTGTTATGATTAAGAACAGTCCCACAGTTGCTGAACATAGGTACAAGTCATTACAAAGCAAAAGGTGTTGCAGTTGTTAAACCATATTTCGTAACAAACTCCACAAACTTTAATAAACGTGAATTACAATAGGAACATGTTTCGGGAGAAAACTATGTACTCCCATCTTCAGCCCTAATTTGACAAGAGATTAATGATACAACTTCAAATTTAATAATCTTTCAAAACAACGTCATAATTTAAACATTCTTTAAGGTAAGAACCCCACTGTAATTTATCAATTGTATCATCAATCTCTTGTAAAATTAGGGCTGAAGATGGGAGTAGTTTTCTCCCGAAACATCTTCCTATTGTAATTTACGTTTATTAAAGTTTGTGGAGTTTGACTTGAATATACATACGTATTTAAATTTTAATTGAAATAAAATGAATTCTTCAACGGGAAAATATGTCCGTAATATATCAGTGTCAAGTGCAAAAATATTCAGAGATTCAAATATTAATAAACTAGTATTATTATTTTCCGGTGATGACAAATTTATGGTGCAATATTAATGCCATTTATTTTGGGAGCAAGAAGGTAAATGATGACTTGTCAGAACATCATTTGCTACTTAAAATAAGATGAAAGGTAATAATTATGATTAACTTCAAAGATAATTATGCATTACCCATTTGATGTTAATTGACGAAAAGTACTTTAAGTGCTTAAATAAATTTATATACCAACGTATCCATGATAACTATTACATCTGTATTAAAGACTGTTTGATACTTGACGACATATCTATTTATGTTAAAAGATCCTCGTATTCTATGGACAATTTGATGACTGTCATGTTTATATGTGTACACATCTTGATTTAAAACTATTAATCTACGAGTTCGTAAATATAAACATGCCTTATACCGACTTTTATAGATGACGAGGTATCAATAACAATATCAAAATAATTTTTTGAAATCCCAAAACTATAAGATTCAGAAATTCATACATTCTCAGTTTACATACACAAGCTTAGAGATTCCAAAATATTCTAATATTACAAATTCTAAGCTGAAATTTTTAAGGAGAAATTGATAGAGAAGTTTGAAAAGAGAATTATATTTCGTATTGCCGTTCTCGAATTACAATGACAACTTGTAGTCGCAAATTTCCTTGCGCTCACCATGAATAGTTTAAAATAAATAAAATCCACTTATCACCACTACCCAATATGCTGACTCCATGTAGCTCCTGTCTCGCACGTATATTCTCATTGCAAATTTTTCGTGCTTCACCACGGACGTATTTTAAGTGCTCCGAAAATGGACAAAGTGAAAGTTCCCAGGGCTAACCCTTCCAACCGAAAAGCAAAATTCAATCGGTTTTTTAAAGAAATCCCGGAAAGTCTAAGGAAGTACCCAATGAATCTATCTATTCCGTCGTCACTGCCCTGCGACCCAATGGCGGTGCGACAACATTCCTCCTTGTGAGTTACTTGAACTTGAACATAATTGTTTACCTTTCGGACTTTGCACCGCGCCCTTATTTTTACAAAGATTCAGACCACTTCTCGGTCACTTGAGAACCCAGGGTGTCACCTGAGTCGCCTATTTAGACGACATTTTAATCATTAGTCCAAATCACTATAAAACGAATAGCCCGGCCCGTCCCGTCAGCTGGGTCCATGTACTTCCAGTCGACCAGTCAATCCAGTGGACCAGTTGGACTCCTTGAACATAGTTGTACTCTTTAGTCCTATAGTTCAGGAGTCAGGGCGGCTTGGATATACAATCTCTGTTGTTGTCCATAACAGCCGCCCCCATCAGGAGTTGGATTCCATGAGCCATACCAGCCCCATCAGCAGTTGGATTCCATGAACATAGTTGTACTCTTTAGTCCTATAGTTCAGAACTCAGGGCGTACTTGCATATACAATCTCTGTGGTTGTCCATAACAGCCGCCCCATCAGGAGTTGGGTTCCATGAACCATAACAGCCCCATCAGCAGTTGGACTCCATGAACATAGTAGGTCGATTCTCTGATCGCTATAGTTCATGGCGTGATTGGATTATTACAATCTCTGTTGTTGTCCATACTAGTCCCCTCAGGAGTTGTGACGTGCTATACTTTGTCCCTCGGTTTCTGGACTTTTTTCTGGACTTTTCTCTGCTCACATGTGTCAATCGGTTTTCTGAAATGCACTTGGGTATTTTGTGTCGACTTTCTCTTAAATGGACTCGACTTACATCAGAACCTTTTTGAAGTTTGTAGTTTAAATTTTCAGTTTACTGAGCTGCTCAACAAAGCTCATACCGCTCTCTGGTTCGGTGTCAACCCTTCGTAGGAGTCAACAGGTTGGATTACATGAACATTATATTCTCTGATGGCTATTGTTCAGGGCGTGCGTAGATATTACAATCTCTGTTCTTGTCCATAACCGCCCCATCTGGAGTTGGATTACCTGAACCTAGTTATTCTCCGATTATTCTCTGACCGCTATAGTTCAGGGCGTGCTTGGATTATTACAATCTCTATTGTTATCCATACCTACAAGCCCCATCCGGAGTTGGATTCTTACAATCTCTGTTGTTGTCCAGAATACTTCATAACTCCCCATCTAGAATCGCTGCTGGGCACTAATTCAGCTGGGTCAAAAGGGCTAGAAGTGCCCATAGAAGTCACGACACTATCATCACGTCGTCATCCAACCTTATCACCCACCCTTAGCCAACTACATCGCCTTAGTCCCGTCGGTCTTTAACGTGGAAGTTTTCAATTTCAGTCCCATTATTGGACCCTGCTGTGAAACAAATTAGTGGCGATTGCCACTTGGCATTTTCTTTTTTTTTGGACAAGCTTTTCCTGAGCACTTCAACGCCGCACAAGAAACAAAGAAGCCACCTAGCTTCTTCAGAAATTCCTCTTCGGACGTTACCTTCTTTCAAGCCAGGACTTTGGCTACACCGGTCCCAAACTCCCGGTCCATCTGCACTCAACCGACCGGGTTTTACAAATAAATATTTGGATGAAGAAGGAGGAGGGGAGGCGATACCAATTGCTGGACGCTTAAGTAACTTTCTGAGTAACTCATTTAAGCTGGATCTCCGGTTAGACAATTTATAAACAATGTGTCTTCACACGAATCGACTCAAGGAGCCCCTCTTCTACGATTTAAGTCGCTCAAAGCGATCGAATATATTTTCAAAACTATTATCCGATAATGAACATATCCGCATCAGCAAAACACGATTTAGACTGGTGGAGTGAGTCGCTGTCACACAGTCGGGGAACGAACCTATGTAATAATTTTACCCTAGAAATCTGGTTGGGGCGCTGTTATCAATGTTCTCGAATTAATGGCCGCTTTTAATGCCTTAAACTCCTTTGCCAAAGGAAGGTCCAACTGTCATATTCTTCTTAGTTTTGACATACATACAACACATAGGCAGTGTCAGATTCCCCAGGTTCAACACGGTTGCCAGGGATATATTTTGGCAGTGGTGCGAATAACGCAACATTTTCCTTACTGCTTCGTATTATATATGTAGATACGAAACATAATGTTCAAGCAGACAAAGAATCCCGTTTAAAAAAAAAAAGTTTCATCTTGCCTGTTACAACCCCTAGAGCCTTAACTTTGGACGTCTACAAGTTGTCATTGTAATTCGAGAACGGCAATACGAAATATAATTGATAGATCAAGTGACTTACCTGTAAGGAAAGTTGATCCAAATTATATGAGTATTGCCGTTCGAAGAATTACAATCCCCCCCAAACATCTCCCTCCCGTGGGGTCCTTAACGCTCTAGAACTACCCTCAAATTTGCAATGAGAATATACGTGCGAGGCAGGAGCTACATGGAGTCAGCATATTGGGTAGTGGTGATAAGTGGATTTTATTTATTTTAAACAATTCTTGGTGAGCGCAAGGAAATTTGCGACTACAAGTTGTCATTGTAAGTCTTCGAACGGCAATACTCATATAATTTCGATCAACTTTCCTTACAGGTAAGTCACTTGATCTATCAATTATGTGGCTGAATTGGAATTGCTTTCAATTTAGTACCAGCAGAGAACTAGTCTAAAATCTGGTTAATTTGCTAAACGAAATTTAGTCACTTACGGATATATTTCTGAAGTTATAGGTTTACACTGTTACAATATATTATATTCATCTCAAAGTCATACAATGACTGTTCGCACGGATTGGTACAAGTGAAACTAATTGGTTCTAAAGGAAATATAAAGTGGACCAATCAGGTTATCGAACGATACTCCTAATATTGATTTTAACAGCATGTTAGGAAAGATTTTGATATAAGTAGGTGAGATCATACCTACATATTATCATTGTTTAAGTATATATAATATATAATATACATAAACAATGATATTATCAATAAAACGTCGATATCTTTAGAAAAAAATATCTTAAGATTCATCAATTAATACAGATTTAATGGTAAATATTTGATTGGAAACGATTATTAAAATTGGGACCTATAATAATGACAAAAAGTAAAGTCATTACAAAATAGCTATTTCCTGTGCAATTTTTGATTTACATTTATGTATGGATATTGAAGTTGTATATCTAGTTCAACAAGTTTTCACTTATTGAGAGATCCCAATTTCTTTACAACATTTATAACGTGACATAATTTCAATTTACCACGTCCATTCCATGAATGTCAATATACCGTTCGATGTAATTAATTCTTCAGTAATTGTCCAGTTATGTGCATGTATACCAAATTGGTTTTATTGTGACGACCTATAATAAACATCGTCGACAAAAAGTTATTAAGAGTAAAAAGAATCACGTCGTATAAATTGTTTCGAAGCATCACAAGTTAATTTTTCTTAGCTCAAAACAGAATTTTTTAAGCCTGAACCTGAACGTTTTCTTGTTTTGGGATCTCTTAAAGCCACATTTGCTGGCAGTTTGGTACTACCAGTTTCCAAACAAAAGTTGGCATTTTGGTGGTTCCACAAAATAATTTTATAACTCAAAAACTAAAGGTGATACCTGATTTCTGTTTTTGCGATCGATTTTCCCATTTTTATTAATGTGTCTTCCAAATCACAAGGCCCTACAGCAACAAATATTTCATCTAGGATTTTTTAAGTGTGTGAGAAATCAAGTTGAATAATAATATTTTTATCAGAACGTTTTCTTGCGTATTTTAGCCATTTCTTAACGTTTTAAACATTTTTTTTGTGTCTCATGAACGACGTTTTGTTATTCTTATTTAACTACTGCCAAACAGCAGTCGTTGAATGTGTCGTTATGCTTAACATGGTTGCTGTTTGTGAACAGGATTCGAACTAATGGGACAAGTGGTAGTGTTATTCTGTAACTGCTTTACATACTTTTCCGCTTTTGGCAGTTACCAAAAATCAATCGCAAAATATAGACCCAAGACTATATGCTTCAGCCTAGTGTTAATAGATGTTTGCATAAAGTGGTAGATGTAATGATAAATATTTAGCGACCAAGATATATAAAATAAATGAAGAAATAGCGGTAGTGACAAATATTTTTTATCAAAAGTTTCAATTTCCTGGAATTATTGGATGTATCGATTGTACGTATCATATTTACCTTTTTCCTTCGTTTACAAATGATCCCGTATATCAAGGAAATGTATCAATAGAAAATGATAACACTGGATAAACAGTCAGTGCACGATGCAGCAATTTTTGGTTGATAGGATCCACTGCAACCTTCTCTCGATCCCGAGTCGATACCGAGTCGCCAGAAGGCAGATTCGTTCTAGGCGATTATGTACTAATAGAAATTGCATTGAAAGGTGCAATGGATACTTAAAAGGATCATTTAGATGTATTAGAAGAGGCAGAGTACTCCACTATAAACCAAAATTTGCAGCAAAAATTGTTCATGTTTATGTCGTACTACATAACATTAAACTAATATGGAATATAGTAGATGATGAGTTGGTTGATAATTGCAACGATGAAAATAATGGTATGGCATACAACGTTTATTAAATTTGCTGTATACTGTAGATCCTTTTTGTTTGTAGCCATTTATATAGACGAAAATCGGCAGTACGATTTTTGTATTTCTTTTGTATTAAAAGTTAAATTAAATTAATTAAAACATTATGGATAAAAGATGTTAAAAAGACAAATATCAGTTACAATTATTTTAATTGATCAGCATAATAAGTAAAACAGTTATAAGAATTATAAGCATTCATTATTATAAAAAATAAAAAAAAAACATCGTCAGAATTTTCTCAAGACGATATATTTTTTTAAGTTTAAAAGATTCTTTATGGATTCTTTGATTTCTTTCAAGTGGCCTTCACAATAATTAGTGTCCGCAGTAACTACCGTTGTCAACGTCCTTAGCACGAGACCCCTTTTTCCTCTCAATGGAGTACTAGTAGTTGTACCTGTTGTGCTTGTAGAAGCTGTTGATGGTTCTGCTACAGCATCTGGGTCAGACGTAGTGACAGAAGGCTTTACAGAACTAGTTGTCAGAATAAATAAAAAGAAGCCACTTCCCTGTGAGGTTCAAAAGTCTCTTCTCCAAATCCGTTAGAGGCTTCAGGGGCTCTTCTTGGCTCCTGGTCTCTTTCAATTTTCTCACCTTTCTGGCTCTTTTGCGAACCTGCTCCTTCCAATCAGAGAATATCTAAAAAAAAAGTCAATAAAATTATATCAAAGAAAATATTTTAAATCTTACCTTTTTTCATTCTGCAATTTCTTTAATCGGTCTCCCGGAAGCGTTTAACTTAAATCGCCCAAAATGGTTGGGTGTAAATTAAGCACTAAAAATCGAAATGGCGTAATAATATTGCCATTAGTTACGACAATTATTGTTTACGTTTTTCTCGCGTCCACGTCTGTCATTGCATTTAGTCGTGTCAGCAAAAATCGAGGAAAAATGTGTTAAAACGAGATTTCACCCAATATAGAAGCATTGGCCGAACAAGCGGAATCCAAAATACTACCATCGAAGTCAAAACACCCATACCTGAAGGAATATGAAAAGATTTCAAATTTGATGAAGTTATAATGATACCTATATTTCCTTGACAACCTTTAAAGCTCGCCATGCTTTAATCGCCTGTATTCGCACGCTCAGGCGTGCTTTAAACGGCGATTCTGATGCAGGTATAATAAAAAAAATGTTTTGGCGGAATGGAGCGTTTTTTTTAATTTAGATTCACCTCCATAATAATTTTGGCGTCTGATTCGATTTTTCAATTCGCGCATGTGACATGTACTAACTTGATTACAAGTTTTATAAGGGTCATTGTTAGGAAATTCCATTACTTCGAAAGTAAATATACGTGGATAGAGAATAGAATATTTATTTATTTAACATGAAGCCCGGCACGACAAATTAATGTGGGTAGTAAAGACGAGCGTTAAAAAGCGTTATGTTTTGATTAGCCCTCTACACTGTGCCATGTATTGTTGGTTGCCGACCTCCTTTATTATTATGCAGTTTCTTCCTCCGTAGGAGCGGACTATCCAAAATGTACATAGTTTGTAAACAGTATGAATATAGACTCCTAACAGAAAACTTGTTGTTTTCAATTAAAAACGGTCCTCGAACGAACATGAACATGAACAACGATAGTATTGATGAAATTAATGTTCAAGCTGGTATCAATAGTGAAGAAAATAAATCTTCCTGTATTTACGTAATATAAGTAATAAATTTTTATGTAACATGATTTATGTATAATATTTTATCGAATCAATATAAACAAATATGAATAAAAGTATATACATGGTTTCAATATTATAAGAGATGCGTTTATTTACCCCCTTCGCCTAATGTATATTCAAAAACGATCACACTTAAAGAGTAAATTCCAGTTGCGCGTCGGAGCTGACACGCACAATTATTTTTTTTATTCTTTAATTATCGAACGCGACGTCGCCATTAATGCACGGAACATTCTACAAAAATTTTTAGGTTGGCAAAGCGTGATTATCTTGTCATTAATGTCAGTTTAAATTACAAAATCTGTCAAAAATATGAAGTGACAAGCACGTGAAAGCGAACAATACCAACAGCCACAAAAATCCCTAAATCGACTAAATTAAAAAAAAAAATTCAAAAACGGCAAATTACAAAAAATAGCATGAAATACTCGTTTTATAAGACCTTGAAGCATACTTTAAAATAACTCCTTTTTGTAAACTTGAAATCGTGCTTTAAGACTGGTCTTATGAAACTTTTTGATTAATATACAATTTTGCGTTTTCAAATTCATAAATCAAAAAGGGAAGACGATAAATGAATTCTGCTTCATTGTTCAATTTTTGATCTTTTATATAGGTAGGTATGTCGCTGTAGCCTAGACCGACAGATAGGACTGTTGTAAGTCTGAAAAATCTAATAATACAGCGGATATTAGGTATAAACTCATATTCAGATAAAACGATAAAACATTATTGTGTAAAATGAAGGTGTGAGGTTCCTATGTTACCGACCGACATGAGAACATGTGACGAGGTGAAAATTAATGAAAATAACGCAAATAAAACGTATAGAAAAGTGAAGAAAACAGCGAAGAAGGGAAGAGAAACATAGAAGACGGGGGTTGAGGAGTGAAAAAATATACGAAAGAAGAAACGACAAGGGCAGTATAAAAAATGCCAACCAACAATACAAAGTACAAGTAGCAAAAAACAGAGAATGGAAACATAAGCACCACGTCATGAGAAACAAAGAAAAACTGAGAAATAGGGCATGATAATATTTTTTTTATAAACAACCATTTTACACAACAAAGAAAGAGAGATACAGAAAAATATAAGAAAGATAGCGAAGAAGAAGGAGAGACGGTAAGAATAGGGAAATGTGCGGAGATGGAATGCCGAAACCGGGCGAATGGAAAATTTTTAAGGATAAAATAAAAAACCAAGAAAGAAAAAGAAGACAGAACTCAAACGAAATAAGGTATTCGAAAACGGAAAAGCAACACAAGAACACAAAAGAATGAATAATAAGATTGTTGTATTGGAATGTAACAGGAATAAAAAAAACAAAGGAGAAAATTTTTGCAAGTATATAAACCAATTAACATACCTAATTGAAATGGTAGAAACGTGGGTAGATAAAAAAGAATGGAAGAAGATAGAAGGGAGAATGCCGAGAGACTACGCGGGGAGATGTCAACCAGCAGATTAAAGGAAGAGCGAAAGGAGGCAAGGACAGAAATAAGAAAAGAACTATATATAGAATGAGAATAACAGAGAGAAATCTGAAACTAGGAACCAAAAAAATTGTTAAAATAGTCACAATATACAGAAAAGAGAAGACAAAAAAATACAAGAGGGTGTTAGGTATTAAGTGGGACCTGGTGGACGATGCAGGGGAATTTACGCCGAACGAAGAATTAGTGATTGATTATTATGCAATACTGAACCGAATGTTGAGACGAAGAACGAAGATTTTAAGTGGAAAACAGAGTTGCATAAAAATCAGGAGAAGGAATAAAAAGAACAAGATAGGAGAAAGAAATAGTGATAAGAACAATCTAAGCACAAAGTACAGAAAAGCGCTACAACACATTGAAACAGTATAAGCAAAACAAAAAGATTCCGAAACAAGAATTAAAGAACTCGAAAGAAGCGATGTCAACAAAGAAAATAGAAGTAGAAGTAGTAGAAAGAATAAGAAACAGATGGTGGCACGAAGAATCTAAGTAAATGAAAAGTCTAGCCAGAACGGAAATTAATGAGAAAATGGATAAATGGGAGGCGATCGAGAGAAGAATACCATATGCAACTAAAGAAATACAAAGACACTGTGAGAAGAAGAAAAGGAAATCAACACGAAAAATAAGTCTGGAAATACATAAACATAGAACTTAAGATGGAAAAGAGGGTGATGAGAAGATAACGATAAGAATGGAAAGAATACTTAAAAAAATTACTAGACAGAAAGGAAGAAAAGTTAAGAAGACAGAAGAGAGTTGAAACAAGAGAACGAGAGAAACATGAAGAAATTACGAAGGAAATGATTAAGAGGTAATAGGAAGAATGAAGAAAGGATAAGCAGAGGAAGAAGACGAACTAAAAAACAAAGCGTGGATGTTTGCAACAGAAGAGATAATAAATACAATGAGGAAAATAGAGATGGGTCAGTGTGTCCGATACACAAAAAAGGGAAAAGAGAAAAAATGGGGATCTACCGAAGAGTAAGCTTGCTGTGCACGGTATAGAAAATCTATGCAATGATACCAGAAAATAAACCTAAGGAACAACTAAAGAAAAAAGAAACACCTAATAGATAAAGAACTCGCGATAAGGAAGGGGGAAATGTATGCGTTGTTTATTGACTTGAAGGCAGGTTTCGAAAGAGAGAGATTATGGGAGCATCTGAGAGAGAAAGGAATAAGCGAACACACCTGGTGAGGATAATAGAGGAAATCTACATAGAAAAGGAGAACGGAGTAAAAGTAAACGGGATAATGAGTGAAATTCTGGACGACGAAAGGGGTAAGATAAGGATTCCCACTCAGTTCCAGTCTACATAAACGACCTGGAAGAAAAACTAATACTAGCGCAGCCAGGGGCAGTGTATGTGGTGGGAAACACGAAACTGCAATCACTGATGGCATAATTATGAAGACGCCAAGAGCGAAGGAGGCTACCTGAAAAAAAGGAAGCTTGAGTTAAACGTGGAGAAAACAAAAATTAGGATATTTCAGAAAGGAAGCAGAAGAAAGAAAGAGGAATGGAAGTGGGAAGAAAAAAAAATATAGAAAAAGCAAAAGAATTTAAATAGCTAAGCGCTACACCTTTAACGAGTCCAGTAAATACCTAAAGCAATAATAGTCCAGTAAATCTAGGGTTTTCTCAGAAAAAACATCCGGAAGTTTTTTTTCTGAACGGTTCTATATGTTTTTTGGGTCGCTAAATCCGAATTTGAGTTTTTCCCCTCGACAGAGGTGAGCTAACTTCAGGATATGCAAAAAACCTTGAAAATTTCCGACTTTTTCCAGTGTTTTACTTATAACTCGAAAACGAAGCGTTTTAGCAAAAAGACCATTATAGGTATACAAAATTACCTACAAGAATATGATATTTGGATTGTGTAGCGAGAAAAGACATATAAAGGAGCTGGAAAGATAATCGAACGGGGTGGTAGGTGAAGCATGGGGAATAGGAGAGGGAAAATTCGGCATAAGGAGTGGGCGAAAGGTTAGTACAGAGTGTCATGATGTAAGGAGCAGAAATATGGGGATGGAAGGAGCTGGAAGCAATCTAAGCTAAGTACTGGTGATGGATTCTAGGATTGGATAGAGAAGCGTCAGCATATAATTATCGTACTGGAAAAAGTAAGACAGATAAGATAAAAGTGGAAGCAACAAAATGAGCAGTGAGATTTAAAGAGAGATTATAAGAAAGAACGGAATTTAATATCTTACAAGAGTGTTGGAAAGACATAAAGAATGAGAAGGCAGAAAGAGCATCATGAAAAAATACTAAGAGAGAAGCGTTGGGAGGAAATATAGCGGCGAAGAAATAATGGAACAAATGTACTTAGAGGTAACAAATAAAAAAAAAACAAATTCCGCAATCGTTCCAGATACATAATACTTACAGTTTTCTTTGAAAGTCTACTTAACTTTAGTTTAGTGACAGGAAACAGTGGTACTAAAACACTATAATGATTTTAGATAGTAAACAAAGAGTATTGTAATTACTTTAGAGATTGCCAAATAGTTGTTAAACTTTATAGTGCTCATACAACGGTTACGTTTGGGCGGCTTAATTGAACATATAGAAGCTGTTATATAACGTTTATTATTACGTTAATAGTACTTTGGCTATCGCTACATTTTATAGATACTCATTGTTAATTTGCACTAAAATTTGATGATTTAATTACACCCTGTATGGTAACTGCAGCAAATCATTTTAATATAGTCAATATGAGTGATCTCACCATTTGAGATGTGTAGGTATATGAGACCTGTTTCTTATACGACATTGTAGGTCAAAAATGTTCGCATGAAGAATAAAATTCAAAATAAATTCTTGAGATAAGATATTGATCTTTTGCAAAAATGAAAAAAGAACCGGTTCCTAAAATTTGCACTTGAGTTTTCAAGAAATTTAAGTTGTACAGTGTTTGTAGTTTCTTAAGATTTTCAAAGAGTTGTTTAATCTTTATCATTTTGAATTCATAAGCACTGATTCCACCCCTTGTCACAATCTATTTGAGGAATTTGAGGAAGTCGGGACACTAGAGGAACCTAAGAGGTTTTACAAAACAATTAATGCTGTTATTGAGACACGGGAATCTTAGTACCTACTTTGAAAAATTGAGATGTTTGGTGATTTTGAATAGATTTGTTGACACATAACAATTTGTAAGTAATTTGATACACTTTAGAAATCAAAATTTAAGGTTAATAGACCTCGAAAAATTCAGAAACCTAAGAAACGAAATAAATTGGAAAAATGTTTCAATGCATAAGAAACTGAAAAGAATTCTGACACCCGATTGAAACCAAAATAATTTAAGATGTTGAGTTTGAGCAACCAGACAAATTGAAGTTGGCACACCTGAGAGACTTCAGAGTTGTAAAGATGTTGAGAAACTGAGAATTTATAAGGTTTGGAAAAAAGTGAAAATAAGAAAAACCTGAAGCCTGAAGAACTGAAGGAAATGAGATCTCTTAGGAAACCTGAGAAATTTGAACTAGGGACACTCGAGAAAAAAACCTTGAAATAAGTAGTAAAGAATTTTTTTAAAAACCTGAAAAGTTTAGTAACACGGATTTGAAAAACAAAATAGTGGGCATACCTGAGAAATTAAGAAATTTGAGAAGCCTGGGAAATTTGAAGAAATTGAGACAACAATTTGTAAGTCATTTGAGAAACGTAAGAATGTTGTAACATCCGAGAAACAAACGAAATTTGAAGTTGAGACATCTGAGAAACTTGAGAAATTTGAACAAATTGTGATACATGAGAACTGTGACGAAGTTGAGATACAAATAAATTTACAGATGTTGAGACACGTGACAATGTGCAATTTGCGAAACCAAAACACATTAGAGAAAACACTCCACTTGATAATATGTCAAAAACGAAATTATAATGAGAAATGGTGATTCAAATGGTAAAATAGGTACAAAGATATTTCGTCAAAATTGGTATGGGAGAGAAAAAGTAACGTCAAAATACGCGACTTCAAGAAAGTGTGTTAAGAATGTTTCCATTAATTTTTCATTTATTTTCATACCGTCTTACTTAATATTATGTATGTAACTGCTAAATACACTTTGAATGGCTCAATATAATTAAAATCCTATTTTTTCACTACTAGCTGTAAAATGTACCATTATGCAGGGTGTATTATATTAAACATTGGCCAAAAATGCAACTATACGACTCCTTGGGTCACGTGCAACTAAACTGAATGGGGTGGTGCCCCGTCGTGTATAAATCACATAACATTTCTTTTTTGTTGTTTGTTAAATTAAATTAAACAATTACCAACAATTCAACTACAGTCTTCAACTACATACTTCATGAGGATTTTTATCGGCCCAAAAATGGTTATTGTGAAAAAAAGCTGTTGTATGGCGATTCGTGATGGAGTAGAGATTTAGAAAACGTATTGAAATAAAATCCATGACGATCTGACTTTGTGGGCATTAGCCTGCTGTGAATACAAAAATTAGCCAGCCTTATAGCAACCGAAATAATTGTGAACTTAAAAAAATTCATTTTTTTTTTAATATTTATCGCCCTGTATATCTTCAAAACAAAGCGGTTTTTGGGAAATCACCAAGAGACGAAATAGTCTTGGAGGACCCCAAGGGGCGACTCCTTCATTTTTGGCCAATGCTTATTATACTGTATAGTTTGTCGAGGATGTGTGAAATTGTTTTTCTCTCCTCGTAGTTAATAATCATTTCATTATTGACTAGTAGTTAATAATGAAGAGATAGTAGTTAATAATCATTACACTATAGTATAGGTAGTTATAATAATTAAATTATCGTCAGTCATTTTAAATTTTATCGTTCTCCAAATTTCTCCAAATTATTCCCATTTGAGAATGGTATAGATCGAATTGCCAATGTTCAAGTGAGAATTAGCACTTTAAATGTGACCTATTAACGTCGAACAATAGATTCACAGGTAAGACCACTTCACACCAGGCCATTTATAAATTTATCAAAAAATTATTTAACGACCATTTTAATTTGCGTAGAGGTGGGTAGGTAGGTTATTCTGTTTATACCTATTTAGAACAGGTTTAATTACGAGCTAGTTTTTAAAATATTTTTGTTGTTCAAAACAAACCAATTTTTCTCGAAGCAAATCACAAATCCGCGTCGACCTTCCCCCACCTTCTCTAAACAGGTAGCTAGTAGGTACCTGCGGTAGCTCGCCATCGTCCGATTATGTCATCATCAGAGTATGCAAATCGGGTGCAAATGGAAACAAGTGTCAAACAAGATTGTCAAGAACAACAAAACAATCTGCACGTGGTGTGCGGAAGTGGTCGCAAGGAAGGCGTGTCGATCACTGGACGCCATCCAATGATACTAGATGAATAGACGGTGTCCGCCCCCACTGTCGGCGCTGTCTTGATCTGAAAACGCTCAGTTCGTAGCTAGTTCGAGTGGAAGCAAGTGTAAGTGACTACGTCTCAGTGAACAACCGCGGCATGAAGCGTCGCGGCGCGGGACTCTTAGCTTCCGTCGCTTTGTGGACGCTTCTACTGCAAAACACGGATGCCGACTGGTGGTAAGTTGTTTTGTTTTCCGAAAAAGTATGCAACCCGTATGATATTGTGGTGGACGTTATTTTCCCGACATTCGTGTCCAAGTGAAGTGAGTCATTTTGAAACTTGTGTCCGATTGTTTACATGTATAATTTGTATTTGTTGTGAGTGATGTGATAGACTTTCTGAACAGCTGTATGTACATATATAAAATAGTTGGGATGTGAGAATTCGGAGTGGCTTTTCATCAGTAGACCGCAGTTGACTGCCCCATAGATCAATTATTTTATCGATTATGCGAGGGTACTTTTTATGCCTCGGAAGGAGATTATCAATATAAAGACACTATCTACCTATACAGTCCAAAATTGATAAATTTATTGTTGAATGAGTATTGATGCCGTTGATTTATAAACCGTTGGTGTATACTATGTTTAATAGTTTACAAAAAAAGTGGAACGATCAACTAATTTTAAGTCTCAATTTTTTTTCGAATTACAAATGGAATTATTCATTCCTGTTCTGTAACCAAAATACATTGGGACGAGAATGATTTTGTATTGCGTGTCAGGTTACATAAACTTCATTTAACATGAAACACTGATGTCGATGTAGGAATCAATAATTACAATAATAATATAATTACAGTAAGCTGGATTAATTAAAATCACAGGACAGTTCTTTATTAAATATCAATTAAAAAAGCGTTAAATAGGTAGCTATATTTAGAAATTATTAATTTATTAATACTTGCGTTCATAATGAACGTGTTCTTTGAGCATAAAATGTTCACAGATATGTATACATGGACGCAAACTACTAAATGCTTTTAAAATCGATTATATATTACAATAATCCTAACACAAAGCACCACAATATGGGACGTACGAGTATACAGAGGTGCGGAATGTGGTACGAACCACTTCCTGCTCCAAACAAAGTTTAATAAGATAAGTGACCAACCTCACCAGGTGGAGAAAATAACAACAGAAGAAATCGAAATTGCAGAAACCAGAAACAATAAAGCTGCAGGTCCAGGAGGTATTCCAATCGAATTAAACACTGTACAATATCTAAGATAGTACATATATCCTTAAAATAAAAAATCCATTATCCAGAATAGACTGCAATAAATAGGCGTTCGAATGGACGCATAACAAAGGAATACATACGTGGAAATACAATTGAAAGATGTAGAAGAGTGGACTGTTTGTCAGATTGGAATTTAGAAATGCATATGAGACCGTGCCCAGAAAGAAAATGTTTGCAATTGTGAACCAAAAATACATACAAACAATTAAAGACATCTACACCGGCACAAAAGCCTAATAAACCGTTCTTACCTCCACAATTTATTATTCGCCGATGATCAAGTGGTTATAGCATCAGACAAAGATGATACTGACCAGAAAGTATGAAGCACGAGGGTTGGAAATAAGTTAAATAAGTTAACACCGAATACATGGCGGTGGGGGGTGAAAGCGAAGATTTAGATTAATAAAATTCATAAAACAGTGCAAAGAATTTAAATACTTATGGGTGTAATCTTTAACATCAGTTCAAAGAGTGATAAAGACATAGAGCATGGAATAAGGCTGCGAAAAAAGGGTATTTACCAACTAAATAGTAGGTATATGGTGTTGCAAAATAAACAAAAACATACGTTCATTAATTAATTTGCAATTTGAACATGGAAGTTTGTGCACAAAGGAAAATTACTTTCTGTAGAGGGACATGTTAATCGTCTAACTTCTTTAGCATCAATCTCTTCATCATATTTAATCAGTTTCTCTATAGCCAGAAGCATAATGAAACTCAAACTTGAAGAATTTGAATACTATTGAGTCTATTGTAATTCCACTGCTACAAATAGCTATAGTAAAAAGTGATAGACCCGCCCCGGCGTTCTAATTCATTTGAAGCATTCTTCATGGTCATATATGATGGCCGAATTTTAACCTGTGTATAAGTTTTTTTTAAATTTGTCCCTTTGGGTTTCAAAAATATAAAATATGTTTGTCTAATGAGGGTTTTTCTCGAATCCCGGCAAAATCCCAGTTGTGCGGCAAGTGTTGTTATTACTAAATTCAACCTTTACTGTTGTTACTATTATTATATTATTACTGACTAGTTATTAGAGCAAAGAAATAGTAAATTGCCTTCTCTTCCATAAATTATACTACCAACATACTGTATAACATCCAGATCATTGAATTAGCGAAAACTGGGATTTCAAGTTAGGGTACGGTTGTCCATACCTATCGAGAAATTCAAAGTAGGAAACTATAATACTTGCTATAATATTCAACTTATGGTACCGCAAATTGAAATAGCACTCCAAGGCGGAAAAATGATTTGAACTATTTAGTTTCTAAAAGTTTGAATAACAAATTTATTTTTATATTTTATAAAACTTGCCGATTTATTTCTTTAATATATTATTCAAAATACAGGGTGGAAGCTTTAACTGGAATAACTTGCTTATATAACACGTCTGCGAAAATTCCAAAAATAGGTCAGTTTTAATTTTTTACGGGCTACATTATCTCTATCCTGAAGAGTTAAAACTACCCCTACTTTTTGATTTTAAATGTAGGAGTATGTCAGGTTACACATCATTGGAATATCTATTTTTGTTCTAAGTACATGTACAGTTTTTGCGGACCAATCGTTGCTGTAGATAAGGCTGTAAAAACTTTTTAGGTCTGTGTAATAAACAATGTTTTTTGTCATAGCTATACAAATTTTTAAATAAAGAATATATCATTGTGATTCTTGGACTTTTCGCATATACCCCAAATCGGGGCTGTTTTTTCAAACCCCCTCGCGGTGTCAGAACTGGGATTGGGCCTTCCGTTCTCTTCTGTAATGAGTTTGACATGACGTCTAATTTTATACCGGTCTGCCCATCCAAGTCACTATGCTAAAAACTTTATCATGATGGTAAACCAAAACCCATTTCTGGTTCCGGAAACTTTTTGAAAAAAAATCCACCCTCAGAAAACGGTCCTTTTTCTAGGAAAATTGTTTTCACTCAGATCGATCGGTAAATGGCTATTTAATCAAAAATAATCCGGTTGCTATGACTACTTTTAGGGACTAGGCCGTAAATGTACCATTTTACGGACTCAAATGAGTCCCTAAAATTATAATTTTGGGGAGCGTCTACAAAAAAGCTTATCTCAAGAAGATTTCAATGGACCTGTTATTTTCTAATTTGCAAAAGGTACCTACTTCTTACCTACCTCTGGCGAGGGGGCAAACCTCAAATTCGTATGCAGCGACCCAAAAAACATATAGAACCGTTGAGAAAAAAACTTCCGGATTTTTTTCCTGGGAAAAAAACTAGATTTACTGGACTATAAATAGTCCGAGCTTTATTGTTTTTTCTTTTCTATTTTTTCTTGCTGTCAGCAGCCTCATTTTCTCTCCAAGCAAGTTCAAATGTATATACGTGGAAACATTTTCTTTGCAAACCGTCGGGCTCTTCCGCATTCGCAAACAGAATATCTGTAAACGGATTAATTCTTACTTGATACATACTCGGAAAAATATTTTTTTATTGCTCATGTAGACAAATAGTATCTTTGCAACCTTGGTCACGGTTGCAAAGTAACGGTTTGCCCATTTATTAATTTGGGTGCGCAAAGTTTACTTGTTTATTCTTTGCACACGCAAATTCAGATAAACAAACTACTGAAAACTGAATTTGCCCTTGGAGTCCAATTTTATATTGGGATTTATTCCGCATTCGCAAAAAAAAAATAGTATATCCAACTCGTGCGGCGTTGTCGATTGCCCCCTCAAGCTCACTTCGTTCGTGCGCTCAACTTCACTTTCGTGGGCAATCGACAACTTGCCGCACTAGTTCCACAATATATTATTCTTCCACCAATTTGGAAGTGGTGTTCCAAATGAATTTTACGCACGTCTCTTTATAGTCTTCACCTTTCTTTTTTCTCAAATTATATGGAAATTCTTGTTTTAACAGTATTTTGGGGCACATTCTGGGACACTGCATTTCTAATATGTTCGAAGGATTTGTCGCTAAAACGTTTCGGTTCATTGATTTTAGACAAATTTTTGACTTTCAAAAATATTCTTTACTTCGTTGTTATGACAAAAATTTTGCCATTTAAAAAATCTCTAGCTTCGCGATTTCATTGGAGCATACGATCTGGCAAAATTTTCATTAGATTAGTTTTTCCAGTTGAAATTTAGTATTCATTGTTGAGTGACGGAATATGATTGGTTCAAGCAACTATGAATGAAATAGTCGTTAGAAAACGGAGAGAATAGTCCTTTTATCAAGTAAAGCCATAGAATGAATTACCGAGAAAATTATTGCCACTGATATATTCGCCGGAAAGAAACGAAGAGTAAGAAGTTGTGAGAACTCGCCGAGCTTTGGAGTTTTTGGAGTATAATAAATTGGAATTTGGAGTTATGGAGTTTTGAGTATTGTTTTGTGTCCCTGTTAAAATTTTAATTAACGAGTCCTTTAAACGTCCTCTATGACCTTTTGAAGTCCGGTGTCGAGTAAGGGGTTGAAAGAGGAAAGACTCGCTATATCTGGTGCAGCTCGTCGATAGATGAACCCTTAGGAGTAGGTCGTAGGAGTAACTCCATAAAAATTGTTTACGCAAGTATTTGTGCGAGCGATCTTTTTGTGGGAGGTTTTTCATTGTATTTTATGATATTTGGGTATTATTGTTATTTAAATTAAGCCTAAATTTAAAGTCATATTTGGTGCTTTCTTTGTATTTTGATATTTGTATTATTGTCACTCAATGCCTACAGAGTAATTTAAAGTCAAATTTGGTGCTTTTATATATAATAATATGTAACTATTTTTCACTGAAACCCACACTATCTGCAAACGAGAATGTAATACTACGCATTTGACATTTTTGTGGACGTCACATTTCGACCGGAATTTTCACAAAATACAATGTTTCACATCTTTTTGGCAGGCGCGGTTCCTGAAGGCGGACAATGGGTGAAATTGTTCCCTCTCATCAAATTCGCTATCAAAGTATATTTTATATTCGTTAAAATTTTAAGATGACGTTCTTTATAATGCAACAGTTGTTGCTCATCGTTTCGTTCTTGACACAAAGCTAGTCGTTGGTAGAACGCCTCTCTTGTATTCCTCAACATTTCTTGCGTGATTTATCTGATTTCATTCCGTATTCGCTGCTGTAAATCTACAAAATCATCTGGTTTTGTTGCATGTAGGCTCCTTTATCTTTTAAGTAACCACGCAAAAAGTAATCAAGTAGACTCAAGTCAGTTGATCTTGCCGCCTACTCGATTTGGCCTCTTCCCCCCTCCACCTATTGTCAAATATTTCGTCTAATATCTACGACCAACTGCAGCAAATTGCGGTGGAACTCCGTCCTGTTGAAACCAGATCCTAGGTTTAACCAGGGTATATCCGGATCTAGCTCATTTGGGCATAAAGCGGCCAAAGTGGGAACAAGTTCTTCTCTTCAATCGGCATCATCTTCCATTAGTTTCTGTACCATCTGCATTTTGTACTTTTCAGGATTTTCACGACAGTTGTATGACTTATATCGTTGTTTCGAGCAAGTTGTCGAGCTGGGATAACTGAATTTTCTTGGAGAGTTAACAAAACGTTCATCTTTGTTTTGTCATCAACGACAGTCTCGTTGTCTAGGCACAGTCCTGACCTGACCAAATTCTCGGTATTTTGCCTCAATTTTACTAACTGTGCCTTGACTAATAGGTGGTAGCTCTGAATGTCGCTCGCGGAACAATTGAACTTTATTTTGAGTTCGAAATTTGTCACAATACCCGATCATCAACAAAATTTCGATGGAGAACTTCTGTTAAATAAGACATTTTTAACTTGCACCACATAAATTAAGTACCTATTTGCTCAAGACAGGTCACCAACCTACAATTTACCTACAATTATTATCTGTTTAGTTCAAAAATACATAATGTGTTATTTTAAAATACAAGAACTTATTTTTTCCCGAACCTATTTCTCAAAATTAGAAAATAATACATCTATTGTGAATTGTGATGCTCTTGAAATAAGCTTTCCGTCGATGTGTCACATGATATACCCTTCCATTTAAAAATAAAATTTAAGGGTAGTTTGAACCCTTTAGGATAGGGATAAATACAAAACACTAGTTTCAGTGTTTGTAGGCAGCAAAAAAATTAAAATTCACCTGCTTTTGGAATTTGTAGTGGTATATAGATATGTAAGCAAGTTACAGAATAATTTATTCCAGTCAAAGTTTCCACCCTGTATATTACACATTGTAATAAAACAATACAATTGCTAGAACGTCGATTGCTTTTTTCAAAATTGATTTTCTTACATTTTTTTGTTTATAATTGTTCACCAATTTTGAACTCCCACTCTGTTCATTTTCATGTATTTACTTTTGTCCGTTCATTTGTAAACAAAAAACAACTAAATACTCGAAAATTGAACAGACCTTTCATTCTATATTCTCGTTTATAAATTGTGACCACTGTTTGTAAGTGCCACAGATCTAAATCCCGATGGCTTCCAAAAATCTTTGAAGATCTTTTACATGTAGTTAAACGTAAGTGGTGTTTCTTATACAGATTTCACTATTGTTTCACTTTTATTTTATCACATTTAATAGGTATTTGACGTTTCTATAAAGTAATAATTGTGTTACATCTTTCTAATGCATGATAATAACGTTAACAAGATGGTGTGATGTCACGTCATATTAAGAAAATCTAAATTTCTATTGTTAACTTGTACAAATGCGATGACTTCTTAGATAACCGACAATTATTAACATAATGAGTAACATTTACTTGTCAGGTTTGACATTTTTAGTGCAATCTATAATTTATTGAATGTCTCTTGCTTGTTTTGCTAAATTTTTCGTACTAATTTCACTAATCACAGGTTAAATGTGTGCCAACAGTAGTATATTTATCTACATGTAGGTATACTCTTATCTGAATTTTTATCTGTTTTGAAATTTTGCAATTAGAAATTTTTGGGGTCAACATTTTTCGATAACGAAATTGTTATGGGTGGTAGTTAGATAAGAAGGTGTCATTTACAGTAAGTAGGTATGTTATTTATTAACACATATTTAATAATAGGTTTTATTTTTTTGCCTTCCGGGTTTCCCATAAAGCAATAACACTAGATAAATTAATTTTAATTTCTTTCTGTTTCTTCTGTCTTTTTCTCTGTGTTTTCTGTTTACTACAGCTTAGCCCTTTCCCTTCTTCTTCTAACAGCACTTTCCAGTCTTGTCTTTTGCGGTTCCTCCGCTTGTCAAGATTGCTTTCTCAAGGCCTCAAGTTTTCTAAGATCTCGTTTTATCCAAATTGTCATGTTCTTTAAGTTCTAAAGTTTCCCTGTTCTCAATTGTGTTTCTTAAGTTCTCAGATTCTTAAATGTCTTAAGTTTTCTAGAATGTCAGGTTGTCAAACTTCTCAAGTTTTGGGGTTCCGTAAGACCTTTGCATCGAATATAGGAGCTGAAGAAGAAGCTGGACAGAGCATTCCTTCACTTCATTTTTGGTTTCTCAAGTTCTCGGTTTTTTGGTTACTCAAGGTTTCAAGTTCCCTAAAATCCCAGGTTTTTCAATTTCTCAAAATTTTCTGATTCCTTAATATCTCAGTTTATTTTAAGATTTTAGGTTCCTCAAATTTTAAAGTTCTCAATTTCTCAGGTTCTCACATTCCTCCAGGTCAAAGGTTTCCTTAGCTTGAAAGATTCCAGCATTTCTTTCTGTCAGTATTCAGATATTGGTGACTCCATGGTTCCCTTTGGTTCTTCATCATTTGCTGGTGTTTGCCCCAAGAATTTTAATTGTATGAATTATTTCTATACTTTTGATTGTAATAATGTAATACATAAACGTTCTCCGTTTTTCTTCTGTGACTTCTTCTTCTTCTGTGTTGAGTGACCTAATTTCCTCTTCTTCTCTCAATTCTTCTCCTCACAAGTGTCTTTGTATTCTTCTTTTGATCCCTTCCCATTTATCCATTTCCTCATTTGCTTTCTGGCTAGCCTTTTCATTTGGTTACATTCTTTGTCCCATCATCTTTTTCTTCCCATTTTTTCTCTTACTTCTGCTTCCATTTTCTATCTTTCATTTTTCTTTTAAGTTTTTAGTACCTCATATCCTCTTACTTCCATAAATTCGATCATTTTCTTCCTTCTTTTTCTTCAATTTCTGTCTTTGGTCCTGTAATATACTATATCTATTTTTCAATAGCTTTTGTCTAACATTATTTTTTCACTTCTTTACTTAATCATCCATAATGAATTTATTCTCATGGGTGAAACAAAAATGAAAGATAGTTCACAATTTCTTTCTTTCTTCCCATTTGCACATCCATGAATTACTTCCAAATATTGTCTTTGGAAATAAAGTAAAATAAAAAATATTTAAGACTTCCTTTATTACTAAACAAAACCCTAATGGCATTTTAGTATGCGAACGTGTCTTAGGATGGTTTTTTCAATAATACTGTAAATACCAAATGAAAGTGGATCAGCCACTCATTATTCTCTATTATTGCCTCTCACATTCCAGTGAACTGTAAATAAAAAAGAAGAATAGATAACTTTTCTTTCGTAGAAATATACGTTAATGAGTTAGATTTAGGTACATTTTTTTATATCTCTAAACTGTTATGATGCTTGAAAAGATCTGAAAACGAATGATACAGCATCAGGATATCAATTCTTGACATACATAAATATTCAGCAAAGAATTTCACAATAACTGTTTGTGACTGACATTTCTGTATATTTAACAATACCTTAATAGTATTATTTCATTTTATTCTTTGAAAAGCATTTGTAAGACAGAGGCGTCAAAAATTGGTTGTCATTTCGAAAATACCATTCCAGAAATTCTGTAATTAGACAGTGTTGATTTCAACTGTAAAAAATGGAGTCATTAGCATAAATGTTATCTCAATTAACGAATAAAAAATTCTTGGAATACTTACTCTGTCTGAATGTAATAAATTGTCTGTGGGAACAGATAATCCTCAAAACCTGATCTTTACCTATTTGACTTTTGACAATAAGTAAACAACAACCCATCCATCGCGAAACTGTTTTTGTCTCCAGAAGAATTTGGCGCACGTCTTCTCTGCCGTTCTTGCATTCAAAAATTAGACTTTTAAATGTCTCGCAGTCTCCCGTGCGTTATAAAAACTATTTCTGTGGTCGTTTTAGACGTTCCATGTTAATTAATACGTTTGTTAACGCTTTTAACGTTTCCACATCGCCGTAGAATCCGCCTCCTTCCATACCTGAACTGAACGATTAACAAATATTTATAATTCAGGTCTCGGTGGACTAAGTGGAATGTCTTGTCAGACATTTGTCCCGGGTCAAATGTTTGTCGAATTCGTTTTATTGTCTCGGAGAAACGAAACATCCCGCTTTTTACAGACACCTGTATATATGGAGCCCTTTCGCGCTTAATGCCATCATATACACTGTATTTTATTGAGCTGTTAAAGCGGTATTAGATGCCGTCTCATTTATACTTTTTTCAAAAACCAAGTCTCGACGTTACAATAGGTGATGTTTAGTCTCGACAAAGAGTTTTCATCAAAGTCTGGAAAGTTGTATGAAGCGAGCGGGTTGAGGCTTCTGATAAACATTTTAAGTAGTTAGTGAAGGAAGGTATTTAAGGATGTTGATGGAAGGGCATGTGCTGCGAGTTGGTTAAGAAATAATTTGTCTGGTTTTCTCTCAGATGAATTTATGAATATTCATCCGGCCTAATAGAGAACGGTGATTATTTCGGATTTTTTCGTAAGAGCTGGTTGATTGGGAGTAATTTTATTCTTTATTGCCGTTTTACATAATTTTGTCTCTATTTAAGAAAATTTTCCAATGAACTGTAAATTATTGTAGTCTTAGTCTTTAGTTTTCTCTACAAAGAATTTTAAAATACACTCCGCCCAACTATTAACGCATATACTGTTCAAATTCGTTGCAACTATATTGTAATTATTAGTATTAAGAAAAACATAATTTTAAATTGAACAATTATTAGTTTTGAGTCACTTTTTTTTTGGTTAAAATAAAATTTTGATATTTTGCGGACCTAATGTGGGATTTATTTATGATTTTTTGGTGCAACTTACAAGAGGTTATTTTATCCCTTTGGAAGGTGGTGATATGTCGTCAAATAACGACACTGTGACTATATTTGGGTAATGGAAAAATTAAATCTTAAAATAAACATTTTTGGTTCTATTGTACCATCTGATATTCACATGGGAAATCTTAATGATTTGCTCCATTGAATTCACTCTTTTGGAGTCAACTTATGTTGTCCCATAAATTTATTTTTAGCCCTTTTCTTTTCAGCAGGTGTTGCTGATGTACTTGGTTCAGGTTGAGGCTCAAGAACTTTTGCTAGCGGAGTTTCTTCAAAATCTAAATCTTCAAAATAGTGCACTTGTGCTTAGGAATAATTAAATTTGTAATATCAACCTTCATCTTCAGATACCTCACTCTCAATCCCTTCCTCAATTTCCTCTTTGGACTGAAACCTGAAACGTTGTTTGTCAGGTCAACAAGCTCCTCGTATGTGAATCGAAGCGACAATCTACATATTTTTATTAATTTACTCATTAATTCTATACCCCAGATAGTCACACTGTCGTCAATTGACTACACTCAATTTCATATTGATCGAAACTCACCCCACCAAATTTTAATTTAATAATTAAATTAATTAATACACACAAAACTATGCACTCTTTATACATAAAATTGGTTTTCTAAACTCAAAACAATGGATGCAATTTCAATGGTAATTTTTTTACAGATCCTTGCATAGTGCTCTACAATACCATTGCAGCAACCTGTAACTTATAATTTTTTTTCTCAGCTTCTCAACGTTAGATGTTAATACAACTTTGTCAGTGTCAATTGACTGGAAGGGGTAAATTACATATTTCTTCAAAACAAGATTTAATGTTTTCTACAGCCTCCCCGTGTCTACTTTACGGCTTGCAAACATCGAGACATAACTTTTAATTCAATTGTAAATTAAATTTTGGGGTAAGTTTTCCCATTTTTTACTAGTGCATTTTCTAGTTGATTTAGCTGCCTCAATGGCATTTTGCGTTGCCGAATTTGGGCCCCGTTGTGGTACTTCAGGGTTCCGATATTTATTTATACCCTTAGATAAGATTGCACTATTCTGACTGAGTGCGGTTGCAGTCTCTAAATAAGGACACGTCTATCTGACGAGTATAAAATAAATCTGGAGTCTTCAGATAATAAAATAAATAATAAATAAAGCCTTCTAGTACTTGATTATATATTATTTGCTTGTCTGTAATTACAATTTAAAGTGTTTGCTCAGATGGAAGAATGATGTACAGTTACGGCCACACAAATCTCGTACAACCACATTTTGACATCACGACAAATTTTTCCAATAAAACATGAATTTGGGTAAATCAATCAAATCAAATCTTATTTAGATGAAATTTGTAATAATTAAAAAGGATTAATATTATAGTATATAATTTATTTTGTGCGAGATTTATGTGGCCAAAGCTGTACATATTGTGATTGTGCGAATTTTTAGGTTGAACATGGGTTTTGGAGCAAATTTTCTTTATACCTCTGTATTCGTTTATTAGAGGAGAACTGCGATAATATTTTTTGCGGCTCTTCGATTTCAACAACATTTTATCTTGTGTTTTACGTATCGAATGGTTGTTGCAAGTACTTTCTCCACTCATTAAGAAATGTACCTTTGAAAACACAAAATTAACGGATATTGGGACGTCACATTCAATTTATGCAATTTTTATTAATTATTTTGAATAATAAAATGTAGATTTCGCAAATAACGATTGTGCGACGTTTATTGAAGCGCTATTTCATCCAATTATTCTGAGACAGTTGACTTGAGACAGACTTCTTGAAATCCGACGATCCCAATACATCAATCCATGTAATCTCTCCCAATAAAATGTCCCGTCAAAACTGAAGTCGCCGAAATCCGTCATCGACCGTTTATCCATCCACAACAAACTCTATTGGTATCTCAACAGTCCTTATCTGTCTTCCCGTTTACGAACGTCTACCTGTGCCCTCCTATTGTAAATCCAGCGAAAGCAATCCTCGAAGTCGTCGGTCGGTGCGATTGTGGCCTTCTTTGTGTTGTCTGAGCAGGAGGCTGTTTTCATGGCTTGTTATTAGTTTGTAGGGTTTCTTTAATGGATTCTTAAATATCCGCCGACAGTTTATGGGAAACTCACACCGTACCTGCCGGCTAAGAGCCATCAACACCCGAAAATACCGCCGAATTCCTCCAATCCTTAATTAGGGCCGGTACCAAGTACAATGCGACAATGGATCATAACTTTGGAAAACACGACGTTTCTTTAAAAGCGTAACCAAATCGGACGATGGTAATCGAAGAGTTGAGCTTAACGGATGACTAGATTACATGTGTTGATTATTTCGGTTCGTTGAGTTGTCGATTCGTATTGAGACGAAAAGCCGGATTTTGGAAAAAGGTTTTTGATGGGAGTGAAAAAAAAATTAAAGGGAGGGGCTCAGCAAGTGTCTACCTGCGATAGTGCGAAAATACACAGCTCCTTGGAATTAGACAAATCTTTCTTAAAACTCTGGTAGCAGTAACACCTGTAAGTACGAGGGGACAGTCTTGTAAATTGTTGTTGGGTGAGCAACAAAGAGTAGGCTTTCAAATGAAGTTTTTAATGGAAATCAACTAAAGAACAAAGTACTGGTTGTCGGGCATTTTAAGAGCAACTTTGGAAACAAAGTGATAATGAAGTGCTAAGTGTTGAAAAAATTCTGAAAATGTGAGATTAAAAGTCAGGATGTACCTAATGCAGTACTTGTACCCACAATAAAAGTCAGAGTTAATTATTTATTGTAAATATAAAATCCATTTCTCTGCGGTGGTACAAGGAATATGTGTGTGTGTAATAAAAGACCGGACTTGTAACGGACTGTTTTGAACCCGGTTTTATGTTTGTTTTGTTTATTTCTTTTTATGTTGGCAGTATATTGAAATAATAACGGATATAATGTTTGGTAAATTAATCACAAGAATTTGAAACCTTTTACAATTAATCTATGATTTCTAAACACTTTTAAATGTGCACACGTTATTATAGTCTCAGTGTCTCTTTTACAAAAAAATCTTACAGTAAAGTTTAGATCAACGTCCTGTTTTTTGGTAAAACTTTCAGTTTCACTGGCTTGTTTTGTGTTTTTATTAAGGATCTTAGGTTTTCATATTTTTATGCTTCGAATTTTCAGATTCCCAGGTTTTCAATTTTTCAAGTATTTACGTCTTTTATGGTTTTCGATTTTCAGGTTTTCTACAGTTCTTTACTGTCCATCCACAACTTTAACCTCTTATAATTTTCTTGGACTTCATGCCTTTATTCCACTTATTCTATATTCTTTACCTTTTTATTAGCCCCCCTACTGCACACTGCTTCACTCTTCACCTTCCATGTCTTTCATCTTTATCGTGTTATTCTTCTATATCCTCTTTCCTCATTCTTCAATTTATGATGTTATTCAGCTTTTACTTTTCAGTTTTAATAAATGGTTCACCTTCCGGCCCTTTCGCTATTGCTTTATTTATTCATTGAAATTATTCTCTAAAAGTTATTGTAAATTTTGACTATAAATGATTAATAATTGAAATTGAAATATTCAATAAATATATCATACATTTAAACGGGTACACGATGAGATCGTGTATAGTATCCATTTCTCGATTTTTAGCCGGTAGAGTGGGACACAACCCCCTTAAATCATCCCAGTTTCGACATTTATGAGAGAATAATTTAAAATGCAGGAAAAAGGTAAAAAATCTGCACAAAAAATGTTTACATCTCTTACCTTACATTACAAGAGATTTGAGCTCTGCGAAGCATGTTGTGCCGAATTCGCGTAAATGGTGTAAGTGGTGTATGTATCTCCTGGTGCTAATACCCGGATTTTGTTCTACGCCCTCGAAAATTTGTTCTTCCGCCTGCAGGATACGATCGGTGCGATTGCGACCTCGATGTTGACGTTGAAGGAGAAAGGTCCCGTGGTCTCGTATGTGTTTTTAGGAACACGTCTAATCGGGTACTTTTGCATCTGCCATTTTCACCACCACTAATAACGCATGCACGATTACAAACATACTGTTTGATTTCACGATCAAAACTGAGATCGATAGTTTCAAAAACTATTCTGTTTTTTTTTGTCTACTAGTTATCAATTCAAAGGAAAGTCGCAAAAACTCCTTGGTTCCATTGCACCGAAATATGTTCATTTCCGGTGGCGTACCTCGATTTTATAGCAAAAATTTAAATAATTATATCTGGATACAGGGGCCAAGTTGAACACCCAAACCAAGGGGGTTGTACTGTATTCACCCCAAGGTATTACCGGATTTTTTAATGCATGTATTTCGATTTCACCCTGTAGTATCGAATTTCTTTATTTATTCTTTTCTTAGTACCTATTTTCTAGCTTCATTCTGTTTCAGGTTTTCAGGTGTTGAGGCTATCAAATTTTCATTTCTGAGGTTTTCAGTTCCTGTCTTTTAGGTTTTCAGATCTAGTGTCTTAGGTTCTCAAGGGCTAAGACTTTCACACTGAGGTGCTCAAATTTTTATTTTTTCAACCATTCAGATTTTCATTAGTTTCAAGTTTTCAGATGGTTACTTTTCAGGTTTCTGATCATTCGGGTCTTGCATTCCAGGTTTTTATGTTCTCAAATTAGGTTCTCTCCCATTCGGATTTTTTCAGGTGTTTTTTTTTTTAGTTTTTCAGATTTTCAGTTTTAGTTCTCCAAACAAATTTTCAAGCTTCCTATATTGCAGGTTCTATGTTCTTGCGCTTTCAATTTATTTTCAAATTTTCAAAACTATACATTTTAAGGTTGTCATTTACCAGCGATAGAGCCTATACCAAATGCACGGGAAACATGTCACCATTTCATTGAATTTTACGGGTTTATTTTTGATTATTTGACTATGCGGTTATGAAAAATCGATAAAGGACATCTTAATTTAGGGTAAGACGGTATTACAAAGCCGATATTAGCATTTGTTTATTCATAAAAAAATGACAAAGTTGCTTCATTTTCAGGAGTATAAATGAATGTTTTTGGAATTTTATTCCTGAAAAACAACGCAAAATTCGTAAATTTCAAATAGACGTTACCCTGTAGCAAGAATTAAACTTTCGTTAGAAAAAAACTCACGTGCCTTAGCATTATAAAATTCAATAATGTTTGTCGGGAAAATTATTTCTGAAGTAAGCTTGAAGAATACAGAAAGCTGTATAATTGGGTAGGAACTTGGGTAGAAAATTTAAAATTTGGTGTGGCCTTGGAGCGGAAGATGTCGCATTTTACAGCAGTCAGGTGAACGGTCAGGTATAAGACAGAACCCATTCATACAATTCAGCCATAAAATCATAAAATTGTGCGGCGAAGACAAAGCCCACAAACACAGCAGGTTTTTTTTATGATGCTTTCCAGCTTCCGGAATACCGATATTCGGAAACTCTCAAAATACGGACCGACCCAAGACCAGTTATAAGTAAAAATACTTTGCAGTATTTATCAAAAAAAGTTGCTTGTCTCTGTATAAACGATGAGACCAAGCAAATACAAATAAACAAAGGACATGATTATTGTACATGTATATACAAATAAATTAAAATAAATATCTTAATTATATTGTAAACTGGTTATGTAAATTTTCAGATTCAAAGACAATTAGCAATTTTTCGAAAAAATTTTTGTTTTTTCGTTGTATATTCCCGCGATCAAAATGATTTATTAATTGAAATAATTTATAGAAATGAAATTCTTTGGCAAGAAATTAAAAATGTTTTTTTTTATTGCATAGCAGGTGGCATAAAAAAATTGACCTGTCCGAGCGATTTGCTTAAAAACATTACATAACGCAATTAATAACTAATGAATAGGAATGAAATCTGTAACGACTTGTCTCCACACAGAGGATCATCGCCCCCCGGTTTAATTGCACACGCCAAAAATCAAGGAAGGTATATAATTTGTTTTATGTTTTTATGGCACCGACTTCAAAATTATAAAACAATTAATAATTAGATAATAAACAATATTTTCTGAATTTCATTAAACGGAACAATAAATAATTACATTAAGCGGAACAACAAATAACTCTGAAATTGAACATTTTTATTTTTTACTTTTTAGTTAACTTTGGGTTTTTTGAAGTCGTTTCTTTTTTTTAAAGGTAATTATTTTTTAAATGGCAGTAGCGAACGTGTTAAAAACATTACATAACGCAATTAATTAATAATTAATTGTTTTAAACTCTAGCATTACACAGTGACAATACCACAGTATTGTATTGTCACTTATCAATAACAAACGACAACACTGAATCCACATTGTTGATTTTTGTCGAAATTATATTCTCAGAACATTACTCCTATATTTTTATAATACATTTCTTTACGCCACCATAAATATTGTTATTTTATATTTATCATAATTTCTTTATTCAATAAATACTACACACCAAGCGAAAAAGAATTCGCTCAACAACGTTTAAAATAAATGAGGTATTTATTACTTAGTTTTATTGAGGGTAGGTAGAAGCAATAGGTTGGACCCTATTGTAAAGAGATATGGTCACCCAGGTCAATATTCAGTTTGAACGTAGGGAATAAGACAGAAAATAATCTTTGGTTAACTGGGTATTTTCTTGGTCCCTAAAAGCAACAGGTCACTGTAATATCACAAAGCAGATCTCACCGAGACACTTTAGTTCCACTATTCTACACCAGGTTACAGCATCTCACGACGAATGTACAAAATTTTATCTCACTTCAACATCGGAAGAAATTTGTCTCTCACTAAATGACAACCTTAAGGTATTCACGTGTTTAGATTGTGGGGTTTTCGGTTTCACGTAGTTTTTTTTTATTGTCACGCTCTCAATTTCCATTATTTTTAACTTTTAGGATTCTTAGGGTGTTCTTCAACTTATGTATTATCTTCTTAATAAATAACGTACAGAAATTTATATTAAAAGTAAAATATTATATATAATATAATATAATATAATATATAATATTATAAATAAAGTATATATAATAAAGTATATATATATATATATATATATATATATATAATATTATATATAAAGTAAAATATTAAAAGTAATTCTGTAAAGTAGTTCTGTAATTTATTCGTGGGGTGTACATTTCAATTCGACAGACTGCTTTCCTTTTGGAGTCGTTATGATCTTTGGTGTTTTTCCATTTTTTAGTTAGTGGCCATACTGGTATTATGGAAGATGTTATAAAAACAAAACGGAAATGAATTTAAATGAGATTTTTAATGTTGTCTACAACTTTTTGTACTTGACGAAAACAAAGTAAATAAAACGTAGAAAAGAAACTAAAGGCGTATGCTATAAAGGGAGAAGACATGATAGTAGCGAAAATAGAGACATGGGAACAGAAGCAGAACGTCATGAGAAACAAAGAAAAAAAGGCAGGATCAAAAATCTGCATAAACAACGGTATGACAAGGAAAGAAAGAGTGATACAGAAAAAGATAAGAGCGATAACGAAGAGTGAAAGGGAAGAAAGAAAGACGGTAAAAATAAGCTACATAAAACTTCACGTAGAAGGAAATTGGCATAGATGCAATAGCGACACCGGACGAATGGAAAATTTTTAAAGGGAAAAATAAAAAACCCAGAAAGAAAAAGAGAACAAAATGGGAAGCAAAATAAGGTATACGATTTAAAGGAAAAGCAACAAAACAAGGCAAAAGGGAAAATAAGATTTTTATATTGGAATGAATTTTAGAAGTATATAAGTAAATTTGACATAATTGGAACGGCAGAAAGGCGGCATTGTTACACCAGCAAGGAAATAAATTGAAGAAGAAATAATGAAATAAGGAAAAACAAACGTTAAAATAGAGGAGAAGAGACCATAAGGGAGAGAAAGAAAAGAAATGTAATAATTTGTGAGGACTTCAATTCGAGAATTGGGATAAGTTTAGGAAGACAAAATAATGGGACAGAAGAAGCGTAAAGAGTATCGAAAGATAAAACAGAAAATGAAGAAGGAAAACGAATTATCGAATTTATAAAAGAGAGAGGTTATGGGGTACTAAATAGGAACTGGGAGGATGATGCAGGGAATAGTGAACCAAGACGATTGGGAAGAAGTACAAAGATTTGAAGTGGAACAAGACACGAAAAAGAAAAATAATCATAAAAACAACCTGGAGAAGAAAGCATACAAAAGTACCTCGAAAAGTACAGAAATGTGCTACAACACATTTAAAGAGAAGAGGGATGACAAAGATACGGAAACAAGAATGAAAGAACTCTAAAGCAGATGGAAAGAAGCGATGTCAACAAAGAAAATAGAAGGAAAGAAACAGATGTCGTAGCAATGAATGTAAAAAATGAAAAGGCTAGCTAGAAAGCAAAATGAATAAATGGAGAAATGGGAAGAGATCGAGAGAAGAATACCTGGCGCAACTAAAGAAATACAAGGACAAAGGAAGAAGAAAAGCAGAGAGAAGAACAACAGGAAATTAGATAAATCAACACAAAAGAAGAAGTATAGAAATACATAAACACAGAACTAAAGTTAAAAAAGAGGATAGATGGGAAGATAACGATAGAAGAATGGAGAGAATAGATTTCAAAGGATTACTAGATCCTTCTCAAAGCCGGAAGGCAAGAAAATAAATCTTGTTATATCTATCAGTGGTTTATTTACTTTCTTTATAGAAAGATCTATTTTTTTCTTTATTTAATTACTTTCTTGAGAAAATTGCGAATACCATTTTTAATTTTTTTTTTCTTATATTGCTTATATGTATTATCTTTCCATGTTAATCCGTTTGTTATCTATGTCAAATTTCATGTAGCCTTGACCTTCATTTTTGAGAGGTATTTACACCCACTTCCATCAATATATTAGTCGAGATGAAGCAACAATAGTTTGGAACCTGAGAAAGGAATACAATGAACTGGGGTATTTACAACAGTAATCCTGCTTTGATGTCTACCGCCTTCAAACACTACTAGAAATGCTTGTTTACACTGGGACATACCACCAGACAAGTTAAGACAGGTGCAATTGTCAAAACACAATTTCCTCCATAATTACTAAATTTAGAATCACTTATTGTTAGAATAATAAATTGTCATATTTATCACAAGCAGGGCCAGTGCTGCCACACTTTTCATAGACTTTTTCATGGAACAGTTAGGGAAAATGAGTTTTACATGCTGCTTGGAATTTTGAAGATACAATGATTGTGTCTCACTGTGTTGCTGATACGTTTTATCATAGTTGAAAACGAAACAACCCCAACAACAAAATCAGTTAGAAGTCTTCTGAGCAGCTTCCACAATAAATCTGGCGAAAATCGTTTGTCAAGTGTAAAGTCGTCGCCTTTCTCACGTCACACAACATTCAATCGAATCTGACAGCATGAAATCCGTACACTCGTACACGGTTCGGACACACCGCATGTCTGTGAATAATTCCCTCAGACGAAGGAAGCAATAAATCAGCTGTTTAGTATAATAATCAATTAGGCTTGGTAGTCCTGCAACCGTCGAAGCCGCTCTCTTGTCTACCTCCTCGGCATTGTCCGAACTGACAATTCCTGGAAGCGCAATTGCGTGTGCAAGAGCCATCAGCCGACCAAAACAACTTGTTAATTACATTGCGGCCATAAAATGTCCCGCATGCCGAAGACTAAAGACCATGTCTGGATTAGTCTGGAGAGGAAGTTTGGGAAAGTCGGGGGATTTGATACGTGATTTCATGCCGTTAAAGATGGTGCTATCTCACCTGGATTTCCACGGTGACTCATGAGCGTTAATAATACAGCGAGCTGTAATAAGTGGCGTTGTTACGCTCGAATTTACCTACAGCAATTTGACTACAAGTGCTGCAAACTTGTGTGATTCATGGTAAACGGGTTTTAATATTTAAATTTAGCGCCAATTTAACTTTTTCGGTTACTGGATAATTGGCACGCCGACCAGCAGAACGAAAAAGTGATTTCTGGAGGGAATTTTGTGCTCGACTCAATTATATTGGCCAATGACTGTGGTGTGCATGGTTGTAATACTGCATGGATAGTTTTCAAAAACTGAAATTGCCACTACGAGAATATTATTTAAACAAAAAAAATTGTATGATCAACAATATAATTAATGCTATTTTAACTTTGCATAGTGGGTGGGTTAAAATTGATGGAAATGAAGCTCTTATCTTCTGAAAATGCCCTGAAGCGGACCGAACCTGGACAGTTTTTAACTAAAATCAAATTAGACCACAATCAGAACACGTTTGCCTGCTGTTCATTTGGAGATATGTATTCTCAGTTTCTTCTGCATAAGTTTCACTAATTTATTCAAGATCTAATACATAGTCCAAATGGGTATTTTTTTTTTTTGTAAAACTTGTTCCTCTTGAATTTTACTTTCATGAACTTTTTTTGCTTATTTCAGTTCACTTAGGGTTCCAACAGAATTTTTGAGAACATTTCAGAAGCCTTCAGGATTGTTCAGAATTCTTTAATGCTCTTCAAAACAAGTCAGAATTTTTTTTACCTTCGGATTTTCAGGATTCTTCAGAAGTACTCCCGTCCTTTTGGAATTCGTTAAGCAGTGTGTATTTTGAATAAATTTTAGGCATAAGTTTAATATTGGCGCATTTTTGGCAAATTTTAGTCGCTCCCACCACGTCATAAATTTTATCAAAAAAAACCGGTTATACATTATATTGTTTTTTTTAGAACTCTAAGAAGATTTTTTGAAAAAGCCGTTGGAGGTGGAGGTGTAATGTTCTGTTAAATTTAATTTATTGCTGAAGATCGTATTATGTGGATGAAAAGGTTCGCAACTCCTCAAGATCATACAGTTTATATAACATTTCACACAGCAATAGTTTATGATCTGCCGATAAAGTTGACCAATGAAATGCGTTCAGAAAAAGTAAAAGTGAATTTGATCTCCGGGAAGCTCAAGGAAACTAGTTCTGAAGAGCGAGTGCAGCCTGTTTAATACCAAAAGCCATTCATTCACATACCGCCGCCTGTAACGATACACTCACAGTACAAGCAATTTGTACGCCACTCAAGAACGGTGTCATAAAAATAACCCTTACACTTTGTCAATATTCTCATCATCGTTATGTCAAAGGACGAAAATAAAAGCTGGTCATTTGAGAACGTAACAATTTAGTGGTTCGCTCCTACTTACTAATTTGTTAGACTGGTCAGTTAAGAAATGAAGACATCAATCAACCTGGAGGATTTCGATAAACATATTCGAATGGTTCAAGACATCGTAAAACCCGAACGTGTCCATACAGGAGTATAAATATCGACATTCCGCGAGTCAACTGCCGCAATTCGTCACACGGAGTTAACAATAGACACGTACAAGTCGGTAGGTGTAATTCCTGCGAATCAAAGCCGACGACTTGATCGGCTTCTCTATTCCGCACCTAAAACTATCAGAATTTGTCTTTGGAGATTTTGGCACAAAGCGGCTTAACGCGTATTTGCCAGAAGACACTGAATAAATTTTAGTTTATATGACACCAGTTCCAGTAATTAAGTGGTAAATTATCCCACTTGCTCCTGATTTAATGAAATAAATCCTATCTTAGCCGATGATTTACCGCAATCCATTGGCCGCGAGTTAGTGTGACAAACCAAAAAAAGGATTTCGTGCTTTGAGTGCATGTTATGTACAGTTCATAACTGAGCCGCATTAGCCTTTACCGCGTCTCATTAGGACAGTTTACGATTGCACTTGGTTATTTTGGGACTATGTGTCGACTTAAATTAAGAATTTCAATATAATATGGATGGAGGACGCAGAGGTGGTGATATTCTTTAAACAAATGTCCCGTACTGTGTATTATTAGTACTATGCACCTCTAAACTCCATTTCAAATTCTTTTATATTGTTGATAATATGTAACTGCATCATTGTTTTCAACATATTTTAAAAATCAACACGATTTCAACAGAAACGTGACTCTTCCAACTTACTAATGAAAGAACGTGAAGCGTCCTTTCGCCAGGATTGAAGCAATTCACATAAGAACATTTAACGTCATTGTTCTAGAGTGGGATCCATAGAACCTTGGATCGAAAAAAACTGAAAAAATGAGCTGATAAAAAAGTGTGGAAAGGAGAAAAACATCGAAACTGTGGAGAGATATCGTGATAATATCGATTCATAAAAAGGGGGATAGGACAATCGGGACAATCTGCGAGACGCAAAGATTGCCCTATTGGACGTAACGTATAAACGTATTTAGCAATAGCCATTAAGAACAGACTAAATGCTCTTACTTAAGCTAAACTAAAATAAATGGACTAGAAGAATGTTCTTAAATCCAAGTGGAGTAAATTTAAATTAAAAAATTTAAATATATCTAACTCCACAAACTTTAATCAGCGAAAAATTACAAATGGAACATGTTTCGGCAGAATTATAATAATTTTTTATATTCTTTAAGGGCGGATGATGGCAGAAGTGTTCTGCCGAAACATGTTCCATTTGTAATTTTTCGCTGATTAAAGTTTGTGGAGTTAGATATATTTAAATTTTTTAATTTAAAATAAATGAGGTTAAAACAAACTCAAGTGATTATTATCAGTGCGGTTTCCAGCGTAACAAATCAGCCATCAAAATTTTTTTTACACTGAAACAAATCCAAGATAGCAATGACCAAAACCATGCTTTTCAGGACCTGAAATAGGCGTATAATTCGGTCAAGCGAGATAAACTTTATGAGACGAAGAATGCTTCTGACAGATGCAAAAATGAAATATTTAACGGTAAACATAGTGCGCAAGGACTCATCCAAGGATTAACTTTGTCCACCACTGTGTTTAATGTGGTAATGGAGAAATTAATTAGACATGTAGTAAAGGATGTGACAATACTGATCAGTACCAAAAGGTATCTAATAAACACATCTATTATTAAAAAAGACCAAAAATGAAATACATAATACATATAATGGATTTGAGAAAAAAAAAGGAAAACTAGCAGAGCATTGAAGATAAGAGAACGAAAGAAGTGTTGACCTAGAAAACAAAGCAGACCTAGAACGAACCTGGAGCGGTGGAACGGGTTCTAGTATATCTGTAGAACTGATAGATAACTGGAGAGAAAGAACTGGAAATGGAGAAAAAGCATGGGCCTGCAGAGCTGCCCGAAAACCCTACACATTGAAAGCTGCAAATTCGTATTTCAGATTTTGCAAGTTCCATATGAGAGGTCCATCTCTTGTGCTAACCTGCGGAAAGGTTTCTTGGGAGACGCTTCCACTACTGCTGCAACATCTGCCACAATCTCAGGAGTTCTTTTTTTGGGCGCTCCGCTACCCGCTTTTCGACCAACAGTCCCAACATCACGAAATCTTGTCACACATTTATAAATTTGTTGGACTAATTTTTGATAATCTTGATCTTAATAAAATTGATGTAGGCATTTCCAAAATCATCAACACAGCGTTCTATAGAATAATTCCATTCACCATTCTGTTGCCGTTCAGTTCTTAAAATAATTTTCAGTAAGAACAATTTTATGCTCTAATTCAAAGATGTTGTCACTTTGACATTCAAATTTTAAATCAGATTAATAATATATGAGCGAGCGAAGCGAGTTACTATTCATAAAAAATACGAATCAATAATTTCTCATTACAGCCGAGTTTTATACAAGATTTTATGTTCCTTTTGTGTTGTTTGGACTCAAACTTTGAAGACTTTCGTAATTTTTCATTTCGTTGCATATTTACCAATACTGTAGTCATTGTTTGGTGTTATTTTTGTTCTCATTTCGATCACTTTTTCCAAAATTCTATGAATTCAAAATTTTTATATTCAAAAATTTTACTACTTTAACCCTTTCAGTCACCGCGTCGTCAATTGACGACATCAGTTTTCTACCTCCACCAAGGAAACTAAAAGCTCTTAAATAGCGATTGTTCACCACTGTCCACTATACTCATCGACTGACTAAATGGATGAGAAATGACAACCATTTATTGAATTGTTTTTTTTTTAAACTAGGACTCACTCTCGTGTTCAATCGAATTTCAAAATTTTTAAGTCAAGAAATGGTTGTCATTCCAATACCATTAGTCAGGTGTGGATGCGGTGGTCCACCCGCCCACCGCATTCACATGTGGTGCCATGAACGAAATGATTTTTTGTCACAAAGAGCAACTGTGAAATACAAGAAGCGGAGTGTGGATACAATAGGAAAATGGTTGTCATTCCGAACCAGTTTGTCAACCATTCAGTCAAAAATGTAAATTTGAGTTTAATATATTTTGGTGTAAATCTCAATTTGGATTTATTCTTATTACTGGTATAAGTTTTTTTTTGTGACTAAAAAGCGTATGGTTTTGGCACCGTTTACGAGCGCGGTGGGCGGGTGGGCCACCCTGTCCACTATACTCATTGACTGACTAAATGGATGAGCAATGACAACCATTTATTGATTTTTTTTTCCTTTAAAAACTAGAACTCTCTCGTGTTCAATCGAATTTCAAAATTTTTAAGTCAAGAAATGGTTGTCATTCCAATACCATTAGTCAGGTGTGGATGCGGTGGTCCACCCGCCCACCGCATTCACATGTGGTGCCATGAACGAAATGATTTTTTTGTCACAAAGAGCAACTGTGAAATACAAGAAGCGGAGTGTGGATACAATAGGAAAATGGTTGTCATTCCGAACCAGTTTGTCAACCATTCAGTCAAAAATGTAAATTTGAGTTTAATATATTTTGGTGTAAATCTCAATTTGGATTTATTCTTATTACTGGTATAAGTTTTTTTTGTGACTAAAAAGCGTATGGTTTTGGCACCGTTTACGAGCGCGGTGGGCGGGTGGGCCACCCTGTCCACTATACTCATTGACTGACTAAATGGATGAGCAATGACAACCATTTATTGATTTTTTTTTCCTTTAAAAACTAGAACTCTCTCGTGTTCAATAAAATTTCAAAATTTTTAAGTCAAAAAATGGTTGTCATTCCAATACCATTAGTCAATCAGTCAGTTGTGGATTAACTTTACATACCCCACATACCCTAAGTTGTATTGACATTTAACGTTCAGAAGTTGAGAAAAAAAATTTAAGCTTACAGATTGCTGCAAGGATATTGTAGAGCACTATACAGGGGTCGTTTATTCCATCGCTTATAAAAACCAATTTTATGTTCTAAAAAGTACATAGTTTTGTGTGTATTGAACAAATTAAAATTCGGTCTAGTGACTTTTGATCAATAATTTTATGAAATTGAGTGTTGTCAATTGACGACACTGTGACTATCTGGGTATAAAATTAATAGGTAACATAACTTCCAGTTTAGTTTGAAATTTTAAATTTATTAGAAACATGCATATTGTCGCTTCGAGAATGAGCCACAAACGTCCTCTCACATACAAGGAGCTTGTAGAACTGGCAAACAACGTTTCTAACTTGAAATATCTGAGCGAGGAAGAGTCCGACGAAGAAATAGAGGAAGTGATTGAGAGTGATGTATCTGGAGATGAATGTAGATATTGCAAATTTAATTATTACTAAGCACAAGTAAACTATTTTGAAGATTTAGATGTTGAAAAAACCCCACCAGCATATTTTCTTGAGCCTCAATCTGGACCAAGCACATCAGCAACACCTGCTGAAAAGTCATAAGTTGACTCCAAAAGAGAAAATTAAATGGAGCAAAGGATTAACATTTCCCACTCTGAAAATAAGATATGACCAAATCCCCCATAAATAAAAATATTCATTTTAATCTTTTATTTTTTCATTACCCTTATAGTCACACTGTCGTCAATTGACGACATGTCACCACCTTCGAAGGGGGTAAAATATTGCCTCGCAAGTTGCACCAAAAAATCATAAATAAATCAAACATTGGGTGTGCAGAATATCAAAATTTTATTTTAACCAGAAAAAAAGAGTGACTAAAAGGGTTAATTCCATATTTTTACATTTTCAAATGCCAACTTTGAGTTTCCAACTTTGATACTTCTTCTCCCTGGATGGGGTGCCCATGAGGTGATTTTCTCTATTAAGTTGTTTGGAGAAGAATATTTTTGGTCTTGACTGGTTTTGCTTGTTATAAAATTACAAAAAAAGATAAAACATTGCAAAACATAGTTGATATGTTTTAATTGGGGTATTTTTTCTTCGAATAGGATCGAATTTTTGTCTAAGTCTCAATATTTTTGATAAATTTAGTATTTAAAGCCGAACACTGCCTAGCAACGCCTAAAAAATACCATTGAAACTGTATGAAACTTCATTGTTGTCAAAAAAATCGGAATACTAAGTCTTTAGCAAAGATTTTTTAAAATTCAGTGTTACGGTCTTGGCGACCTATCATATCAACACGTAATCCAAGAATTTCAAGAAAAAATTCTGGGGTTCATTTGAGCCGCAATGGATTGTTCAAATTGTTTTGTTAATTATTTTACTCGAAATAAGGTATCAGCCGTCACTGCCACTGTGTACAGGTTGCTAGGCAATTTTGCCTTCAGTTTATGGACTTCAAAATTTAAAATCTTCAAAATTAAAGAAAAAACCGCTTAATTTAAAACAGGTTGATTAAAATGTTTGACTGTTTTAGTTTTCTACAGTTGTAAGATAAGCAAAACCAGTCTAGACCAAAAATATTCCTCTCCAAACAACTTAATAGAGAAAATCACCTTATGGGCACCCCATCCAGGGACACACTGTATATGAACGAGCGAAGCGAGCTACTATTCATAAACACAAAATATTATATATTCTAACTCGTAACAAAATGAATAACGAAATAGTTTTCTACAATGCATAAACAAGACGAGTCAATAATTTCCCATTACCGCCGAGTTTCATACAAGATTGTATGTTCCTTTTGAGTTGTTTGGAGTCAAACTTTGAAGACTTTCGTAATTTTTCATGTCGTTGCATATTTACCAATACTGTAGTCATTGTTTGGTGTTATTTTTGTTCTCATTTCGATCACTTTTTCCAAAATTCTATGAATTCAAAATTTTTATATTGAAAAATTTACTACCTTAATTTGATATTTTTGCATTTTCAAATCCCAACTTTGAGTTCCAAAATTAAAAAGGATACATTCTTTTACAATAAAAAATTGTAATAATTTTGTTATATATGAGCGAGCGAAGCGAGCTACTATTTATAAACACAAAATCTTGTATGCAACTGGATTGATTATGTAATTTACTGATTCCCATTGTTCATAAATACCAGCTCGCTTCGCTCGCTCATATACTCTGACTCGTAACAAAATGAATAACGAAATAGTTTTCTACAATGCATAAACAAGAGGAGTCAATAATTTCTCATTACAGCCGAGTTTCATACAAGATTTTATGTTCCTCTTGTGTTGTTTGAAATCAAACTTTGAAGACCTTCGTAAGTTTTCATTTCGTTGCATATTTTTATCATAAAAACTTTATTTCGTCTTTTGCGTTTGTCACGATTTTATTATGTAAGGGCGAGCGAAACGAGCTACTATTCATAAACAACACGAGTCAATAATTTCCCATTACAACCGAGTTTCATACAAGATTTTATGTTCCTTCTGTGTTGTTTAAAGTCAAACTTTGATGAGCCTGATGGTATATAAAGGGGAAAAATAATAACATAACAATAAAAATAGACTACCGTTCTGTATTGTTCGTTGAACGATTTTTGAAACTGGCGGGGATTTCCACGAAAAGAGTGGTAAATAAATTGTGCGGCAATTGTCTCAATTCGGGGAATCCGATACATAGAAAATATTTAATATTGTCTATATGTTTGCGGACAAAATAGAAAACCTTAAAAAAGTAAAATAATAAGTTTAATGTTTTTTTTTATATATTATGTAATAATAATGTGTATTTTTTAATTAAAAAGTTGGCGTAAGATTTTGAGCTCACATAAAATGGACGACCCCAAAGAGTTTTCGATCTAGAGAACAAACACATCATTGCAATATAAACATGCAGCATCATCGTCATCAATGTCTTCGACCTCTTCATCGTCACTGACATCGTCCTTTCCTTCTTCAACCAAAATCTTCTTTTTTCCTTCCTTTTTTTGATAACTTTTCCCTTTCCTTTTTTGCCTTTTCTTCTACTTCCCTGTTCAATTCATCAATGTCTGGCTTGGAATTTTTATGTCCCTTTTCGCTAGGCTTTCTCAATCTTTTCTTTGTAGCTCCAGGTGATGCCTGTGGCAGTGGAGAATACTACAAACTATACCCCTCTTTAGCTACTTGGAGATGTTTGACGATTCAGGGACGTTGAAGGTTTTCGACGCTAATTATTACGACCCCATCTTTCTCAAAGCCTCCACCATGTTTTCCTCTTGCCATTCTTGCCTCTTAGCCTTATTTAATATTGTACATACTAAGAAGAGGGAGTTTTGAACACCTTATTTAATAAAAAGTTTTTCGTTTGTGTTTTATTTTTCATATTTTGTTCACATTTTGTTCAATGTTTGTAATTTTTACCATTTATACACCCGAAGGTGCCTACCAGAGCGAAAGTCTCGAATGGCTTTTGGGGATTAACGATTTCTGGCAACAGTGTAAATAAAATTCGGAAAGTGAACGTTTCATCTGGTTTTCCCAAAAATTATCGACTCTACATTTTTTTTTAATTCGAGTCCACGAGTTGTCCAAATAATGAATTTTTCGGACGGACAGCGGAGTCTTAGTAATAGGGTCCCGTTGGCACTCTTTGGGTACGGAACCCTAAAAATTCTTGGAACTATTTTGTCTCTCGCTTTCTCCAACGAGTGAACGAGATGTATACCGACCGCCAGGTTTGGCAGGACAAGTGATTTCCTTTGCTAGCGCCAGAAAGTTAAGCAATTGCATTCATATTTTTCGCAAATAGACGCTCGGGAACTTATTCCTCATTACTTGAGTATTTTTTATTTTGATATGTACAAGGTATCAATTCAAAGTTAAAGAGTGTGTTAATGTCGCTACGAAGCTTTATTAGTTGTAACAATTTTTGTTTCGGAGTAAGTTTCCGAGAAAATTTGTCAAAAGTATCAAAACGCATTGAAACATTTATTTTAATAAAATTAATTACTGAAAGATCCTGAATAGTCAACCCTAAAACGCTGAAAAGGCCTTAAAAATGTAAAATTAAATAATATTGGAATCCTATAAGAATCCTGAGTGAGTCAAGACGAATTCTAGCAAATCCTAAAGATTGTCTGACTAAATTTCTGAGAAATTCTGAGGAATCAGATTGTGAATTTCTAATGTATTTTCTCAAAGGTCTAAGTTTCTGAGGTTCTCAAGTTCTCAGATTGGAGATTCTCAGTTACTAAAATTTTCATTTTTTCAGCTCTAATTCTTATTTAAAATTAAACATTTAATTGTTATATAAATATGCTGACAATAAATAACTCTTGAGTATGACAGTTGATAAGTCTCATCTGATTCACACAATACACAAGTATTACTTTGTTGTTTCGTAATGTAGTCCTACTAAAGCTACATACATCAGGAACTTCTTTATGAATCAATATTTTTGCAAAAGTGTCGAAATATTCCACTATTATACATCAGCCCCTGCTATTGTACCTTACTTATCTTTAAGCAAGTGCTTTAATTATATCAGAAAAGAATACCTCTTTTGTTGCCGGTAATTTTTTTAAAAGCAATTTTATGTGCTTCCGATTTCCACAAACCAATTTTCTCCGAAAAGCTTCATTGTGTTCTGCACAACAGCGCAATGTTTGCAATTTGGACAAAACTTTGTTAACTGGAATAATACCGCTATTATTTTAATTTTAGTTAAGCAAAATCATTTTTTAATGTGTCATAAATACAGTTTAAGACATTCATAAGCTCAAATCATAACACGAACTTAATAACTTTAAACAAGCAAGTGGTCAAACGAGAATCAAGAACGAGACACTTTCATAACCACTTCATAAAATATAATTTTTTGAGTTTACTGCTGCAAATTTTAAACGAATAGTCTGTTTGCTTGTACAATTTGTTTGAACGGCTTTTACATGAGTCAGAAATGTGGATGAGTAATAAGTACATAGTTAATTTTATTACATGTTTTAAGATAAATTTCAAAAGCTAGATACTTAAATAAACGTTAAAGTTGTAAAGTTTGTTAATACTGAGGATACATAAATAAGGTTTTTCGGTGGTTCTAATGGAAATGTGAAGTTTTTATTTTAGGGTATTCAGAAGAACTATCATTCCTGTTTTATCATAGCTAGTTTATGCTGCTATTTATGCAGGTTTCAATTTATTGAACTATGTTGGTATAAAAATTGACAGGACTGACAATTGAATTTATTTTTAAATTACAGACTTGAACGTCTAAAATAAAATAATACTAGGTTACTGCATCCACCTCAGCCGCAACCCCGTGGCACCCCTGTTTAAAGACGAAAAAAGTATAATATCATTTAAATCATAACTTCAACTCGTGCTTATAAATTTTTAATGAAAAATGCAAATATCCAACGGCCGAGATTACATTTTCTTATATCTGTGCACATAACTCGAATATCCAACATATGTTCCTCATTCCTGCCGATGGCGACTGTGGCAGCAATAATCCTTGTAGAAATTTTTAACATTTTTAATAACGAAGGATGTATTTTTGCCCACTCTATGTTTAGCTATCAAATTAACTACTTAACCCTATTGCGTCAGTGGCACTGTAAATTTTGTTTATGAAATCTTAATTCAAAGTCGTCCAAAGAAAGCGTGCCACTGGACACATAAAATAAATCACTTTCATTTATTATTTATGGATGTCTTTCAACGCGTATAATTTCCACGATTAATTGAATTAAGGCCGTTTGATTATAAACCTGCCAATGTGTGGCAAACTGCACCGTTAACAAGAACATTTCCTTCACTTTACTACAGAATTTATTGTTAAATTAAAAGTGTAAAATGCAAACTTGCCTTCGATGGGTAATAAACTTGGAATTTTTACACGGTACATAAATACTACTGCATCTTTTAATAGATTTCAGTAAGCTTGTGGTGAATTTTGAAAAGTAACTGTACATCGTAGCCCCGTATAATTTCTACATCGAAATCCAAAACTTTATAAATCTACCTCAGCTATCAGTAAGGGTTGATCTCAACGGTGAAAAATTTGAATGCGACCCCTAAATGTCTCAGATAACGTGTTGATTAAAATTTGATTTACGCACTCACTATGCGGTAAAAATTTCGTCTGGTTTTTGAACTCCGTTATAGGGATTGTGTTTGTTGAGGCAAATATTGGCTAACATTGGATGCATCAGCAAGTTTAGATAATATGTGAAATGATAAGCTAATAATTACATAATTTCTATTTTATATTATGTATTACGTGTGGGAATGTCAGTTAATTAGGTAATGTAAAAAATGTAATAAATGTGTGGCATTAAAAAATGTTCTTTTTACTATACGATTTTGGGCCAAATTCTCAAGCACCTAAAAGTTCTTCGTGCATTTTTTAACTTATTTCAAATTCGATCTCCTTATTTAAAACGGCAGCGTAGGTGAGGACCGGTGGCAAGGAAGGCTGACATGATGTGCACTTGTATCACGATAACAGGCAGACAATGAGGAGAGTGAGGTGTATTACCCTCGGGTATGGTTAATGAGATATTGGGTAGACCGCGCCAACCTCGGTCGTCCGCCAACAGTTAATTATACGAAGAGGGTTCAGTCCTTATAGGGGTGGTTCTCGGCAAGCGAGCTGTCTTCTCGGAAAACCGCATTATATACCTGAACAGAGCAGGAGACCGACTTCGGCTAGTAAAAAAATTGTTTCACATGAAAAGTATTTCGGGAATTTTCTTTCAAGTTCAAATCGATTTATTGTGAAGGATTAAGCTTTAATATAAATACGTGATACTAAAATTTTTATTGACTGTTTAGCAGAGATAAATTATTTGGTATTAAAACTTTGTAATTTTCTCACGTTGAAAATACATAATATTACTGCAAATATTAATAATATGGGTCTATGAATGATAAGCATTGTAAAAGCCATCGAACAGGTGTTTCATTTCCTTTGTACTGAAGATATTATTGGTCAGGCCCCATGTCACATAAAAACAGGGGATTTACCTATACCATTAATTATATTGAATTATAAAAGAAATTGCATTTCCCACGGTCTGTCATATAAATGGTGGACACAATATGATGCAACAAAATTACTTTTTATTATACAAAACTTGAAATATGAAATATGAAAATGTGCAAATTATTTTTTGGTCAGCGCTTTTTCGGACTTAAGTAGATCGCATAGAACATGTGCGTGTCAAAAAGTTTCATAACAATACTTTGAAAAACAGATAAATTTCTATTGACAATTTTTGAACTGCTCCTTTTCCGAGGATTATAGATGTTTTATTTAAAAATCTCTAAACTATTCTCCTTTCATAGAAGAAAGGAACAGTTGCAGATCTGACATTATATTAGATGTGAAGATGTCAAAATGTGCCATATCAATGCCTTAAACAGCCACATATATTTTAGACAATTTCTGAAAATTTCTTGTGCTTAGGTTCACAGACTTAAAACTAAAATTTATTTCTGAACGGTCCTTTTTCTGATGATCACAGACGTTTTACTTAAAAATCTAAACTATTCTGCTTCCATAAAAGAAAGTGACAGATGCAAATCTGACATATAAACAGCCACATATATTTTAGACAATTTCTCAAAATTTCTTGTTCTTAGGTTCACAGACTTAAAACAATTTTATTCTAAAAAATGTGGCAACCGCAAACGTGACATTCCTTTACATTATAAGCATGTCAAAACGTTTCATAACGATACCAAAAGTGTCATAACGATGTCTTGAAAGACACATATATTTCTGTTTATAATTTCTGAGCGGTCCTTTTTCTGAGGATCCCAGACGTGTTACTTAAAAATCTCTAAACTATTTTGCTTCCATAAAAGAAAGTGACAGATGCAAATCTGACATATAAACAGCCACATAATATATTTCAGACAATTCCTGAAAATTTCTTCTTTTTAGGTTCACAGACTTAAAACAATTTTATTCTAAAAAATGTGGCAACCGCAAACGTGACATTCTTTTATATAAGGATGTCAAAAAGTTTCATAACGATACCAAAAGTGTCATAACGATGCCTTGAAAGACACATCAATTTCTGTTTATAATTTCTGAACGGTCCTTTTTCTGAGGATCCCAGACGTGTTACTTAAAAATCTCTAAAGTATTCTGCTTCCATAAAAGAAAGTGACAGATGCAAATCTGACATATAAACAGCCACATAATATATTTCAGACAATTCCTGAAAATTTCTTCTTCTTAGGTTCACAGACTTAAAACAATTTTATTCTAAAAAATGTGGCAACCGCAAACGTGACATTCTTTTACATATAAGGATGTCAAAAAGTTTCATAACGATACCAAAAGTGTCATAACGATGCCTTGAAAGACACATAAATTTCTGTTTATAATTTCTGAACGGTCCTTTTTCTGAGGATCCCAGACGTGTTACTTAAAAATCTCTAAACTATTTTACTTCCATAAAAGAAAGTGACAGATGCAAATCTGACATATAAACAGCCACATAATATATTTCAGACAATTCCTGAAAATTTCTTCTTTTTAGGTTCACAGACTTAAAACAATTTTATTCTAAAAAATGTGGCAACCGCAAACGTGACATTCTTTTATATAAGGATGTCAAAAAGTTTCATAACGATACCAAAAGTGTCATAACGATGCCTTGAAAGACACATCAATTTCTGTTTATAATTTCTGAACGGTCCTTTTTCTGAGGATCCCAGACGTGTTACTTAAAAATCTCTAAAGTATTCTGCTTCCATAAAAGAAAGTGACAGATGCAAATCTGACATATAAACAGCCACAGATATTTTAGACAATTTCTGAAAAATTCTTGTTTTTAGGTTCACAGACTTAAAACAATTTTATTCTAAAAATCTGACATTATATTAGATGTGAATATATTATATATTTCTGAGGATCACAGACGTTTTACTTAAAAATTTCTAATTAAACTATTCTGCTTCCATAAAAGAAAGTGACAGATGCAAATCTGACATTATATTTTTCCGGCAATCGTGTTGGAAACAACATTTTCCTGCTTATTTACGCGCAGGAAATTTGAATTTTCCGGACTAGTATTGTAAAGACTTTACAAGATGTTGTTTACTTTGTAAGTATAGTTGCCAACAAAATTGACAAACTTGATCTTTGTGGAATTTGTAAAAAAAAAATCTAAAATTTGTAAATTTCGTCTTTTTACAATTTCGGAAAAATTTAATACAAAACACGTCAGTAAAATCTTTTACTTGACTCGGAGCTTTAAAATACTGGGGTAGAAAGTGCCTCGTATTTCAGTTTAGCTGCTCTTCAGTAATGTAAGATTTTCCTGACTTTTATGTAAATAACTATGATGTGAAGATGTCAAAATGTGCCATGTCAATGCCTTAAACAGCACACACATATTTTAGACAATTTCTGAAATTTGCGGACTAGATGGACACTGCCTTCACAAAAAATGTAGCTTTTAAAGATTTCTCAGGTGTTTCGTATATTATTATTCGTATAATTACTATTAAAGGGTTTTTATTTATTCTGCTCACATGTTTGCTTTATAGGTTGAATTGTAGCTATAAATAAAAAGTGCAGCAAAATGAAAAAAATGGTATGGAGGTTGTTTAGTTGTCAACTTGACTGCAAATTAATTAAAATATATACCACATTGCTTTTGGGTCTGCTAGCTTTATTATTGTTTTAGTATTGACGCTGTATTTTCTAGTACCGTTTCCTCTGTATAGCTTAAAAATATGTATGTGTTACTCTTACCTGGGTATATTATACTGAGGATAAATGGCTCTGTGGTTGAGTCTGCTGCTAAAATCTCGGATAAGATACTCTAAAAATACTAGAATCAGTAATTATATGTATCTGACAGTAATATAAATTGTGCATTAATATAATATATATAAAATGTATCGGAAATGTACACTACGGTTTGTTTTTGAAACCAAAAAGTACAAAGATCCATGACCCATAACATCGTTAAAGGCGTAACGTAAATACAAGTCAAATGTTGCAGTTATATAAATCTTAAATGGACCGAATACAGACTGGAACCCTGCGGAACTGTGGAAATTAGCAAAGAGAAAATGTGGACACCCAAGAATTCTCAGTACCTACACTCAATAATAACTTACACTAGACGGAACTTCAGGCTATCGTGAATGTTACTGCGGTCTTATTTTCGTACACGTTTCACAAATCAACGTATACCATTTCACTTTTTTTTTTTGGTTTCAGAGAATTGTTCCAATATGAATTATAGCTAAAATACCGAACTACATATTGTTAAAATATAGCAGATCTTATTTTACAAGACTATTATCTCAGTAAAAAAAAAAGTTTCTAGTTCTCATTACTAAAATGTGTATTAAATCGTTCTTTAAGTTGCCTAATTCATCTCAGCTTATGGATGTCTTAAGGTTAATAAAATCAACTGTGTTAGTTCAACAACACTATCGACTGAGTCCAAATAATCGCTTGAAATATAGTGTAACAAAAAAATATTTTAATAGTAACGAGGATAATATTCTCCAGAAAATCGAGTTCCGGTATAATCGTAGAAAAAATGTTGTGTACAACTAGTGTAAATAATAAACAACCACTTTTTACACTTGTTGCCGGTAGAAAAAGTTTATTATACAAAAAAACCACCACCATCTATGAATATTTTCTTCAGATGCCAAAAATCGTTTGTGCGTATTTAGATAAATTACTTCTTTTCTGCTTGTCAAAATTTGACACTCTAAAATCGACAATAAAGCCCATGAAAGAAGTAAGTATTAACAAAGGGGTTAAGCTGCAAAGTTATTAAGCTGCTCTGTTATTTGGTGTTTTGGGTGGTGTTTTTATTAAGTACTAGCTGGTTACTAGAAAAATTACGCCCCAAAAATAAAGTAAAACACATCCGATTTGACTGGTGCAACGAACAAATACACCACGATGGGTAAACAATGAACTAATCCGGGTGGCATCACGCTCATGTTACACACTTCTCTTCAGGAATATTTTTTGATTTGAGGTCAAAATCTCATATCGATGCGTTGACCGATCTAGGAGCCTATTCGGAACATAGAAACAGACAAACATACAAATAATAAAACACATTCGTTTTTTCTGTGAAGACCCAGGGTCCCCTCCTGGTGTCGTGTTCTTCCTCGACGGCGCGCCATCTTAACTTCGGGTGTGCCGGTTGTGGGTCTCTGCTTGCTTCCGGTTTTTCTTCGGACTGTGCTTTGTTGACTGGGCAGTCTTGAGCTTCCTCTTGATCAACGCTTGCCTGCTTCTCTCTCCCCAGACTTCTGATGCCTACACCAAGGCAGGTTTGACCTCACCGTTGTGGATCTCCCGCCACCGCTCTGGCCTTGTGAGCCATCTCGGCGACTTTTCCCTATACGTATTTCGAGTGCTCCATTCACGTCGTTGAGGATGACTTCCAGGTACTTCATCTTTTGTTCCACCTTGACCGAGAAGTCCCCGACCTTGATTTTCCGTGCGCCCTTCACTCTCGGGTGATTTCCCCGAGACGCAGCTCACCGACCGTCGAACCGGTGATGATGATAAGCTGATCATCGGTGAAGGCCTGCGTGTGCCTACTAGAACTCCTTCTGGGTGCTTGACGCTTTCCACCTTCTTGAACCATCCCTCCATGATCAGAACTCACAAGACACGAGCCCTGCGGGCATCCTCTCGATGTCCGGACCGTGACTCCTTCCGACGTGACTTCTCGCTCGGAGCTCTCCCCAAGTCCTCGGAGCATTCGCTCTCGGCCAGAATCCATTTCAGACGCGGATACCACGTGGAATTGAACGTGTTCTTCATGTCGAGTGCGACCACCAAGGCGTGTTTTTTTTCTCTATCGACCATCCGCAGCTCTCTGCTGCCCTGGCGAGGGCCTCCGTTCTTCCTCTGCCCTTCTTGAATCGAACTGATTTTCGGAGAACTTTCGTTTGTCTTCCAAGAAGTACGACAGTCTCCTTGCGGATGAGCTTATGGATCCAAGCGATCTGCGTTTCCAGATCCGAGGGAACCGTCATTCCTTTAGGCATTGGTTCATGATCTCGACGACCTTTTTTTCTGCGCCCCCCGGAGGTATTCAAGTGCCGTTCATCCCCGGCGCTTTTTTTTCGGTCTTCCCTTGATCACGTTCTCGATCTCTTCGTCTGTTGCTTCGCTCCACCGCAGTTACATTCCGCGGATGTCGCAGTGTTCTTCGTTATCCTCTTCTACGAGGTTTTCGGGAAAGTAGTGCTTTCGCTGTTTCCTTTCTGTTTCCTAAATGTGTTACAAATTACAGCAGAAAAATTATAGCATGTCAATCGTCAAATAGATACAGATGAATCAGCACTCCTAAAAGAAGACCAAACCCGTATGAAAGGAGAAGGAGTGAAACTGCATTTAATTAGAGCAACATCACAAGACCGAGAGTGAGGGAAAATACTGGAAAAAGACCAATAAGCTTAACTCCATTATCTCTATTTCATGAAGACCAAATGAAGAAAAAAAAAAAATTAGATTATACAAGATTATTCTTGTAAACTAAAAGTTCTTTCATGTGGATTTTATGGCTGTTTTTCTCCTTGTTGGGTCACCATACATGTGCCCAGTCTGGGAGTTTTTTCCTTCGGTTGCTCTTCGGGTCAATACTTTTTCTCTTTCTTCTCCCGTCGTTTGGTTTCTTCTTGTGTGGGTTCTAGTAGGCTGAATTTGTTCTGTGTCAAACAAAATATATTTGCTCAAACGGAACAGTGGATTCAGGCATTCGGTCTTGAAATTGGACTTTACAAAATTCTAATGTTTAGTAAAAAAAATTCTGAGATGGCTCAATGTGCTGGTAACGTTGGTATTCAACTGTTTTATGATTCTCTAAAAGAATGTCTTTCTTATCTGTGGATAATGTACTGTTGCATATTGTGGAGACTGCAGTGCAACTCAACTTTGATTTGTTGAGAAACACGTCTTTATTTCAAAATAACTTCTGAGGTACCGTTAAAAACAACAAACAAAAACATCACACGACCATTTCTTCACTTGCAACTGTCGAACTTCGTTTCCCCGAAATCTCTCCGCAAAACCCATAATTATTTCATCAGCGTTGATCTAGTGCTTGGGAAATTTGTCGATCTAGCAATTATCGCCATTAATGCCTCTAATTTATTATGTGTGCTCATAGTTCGACGTGTCCTTATCTAACATGTGGCTTTCGTTAAAAAATCATTAAGCAACTTGCATCTGTTGATTAGCGTACAAATTTTAATTAGCAACCGACAAAGTCTTTATTAATTACGGTCGGTGCTGCCGCAGAACCATTTGCATCCTCCTACATAAAGTACGCAGAACAAAACGCATCGAGACATGCAATGTTAAAAACAAAGGCTCAAATCGACCGACATCTTTAATAACCCGCTCAAATTTATTACGAGAACTCGAAACCGGTTATTAAAGTCCGTTCAAATTTTCTATACTCTCAATTATTGTCCATAAGAAACTGCCGGTGTCCTAGCGGAGTGGGCTTCATTATCCTTTTTTGAGATTTCACGAAAAGGAAAGGAGATTTTTAATTAAAGAAAAATTTTATAGCCGTAAATTCGTTTTGACAAGGTGTTATTAAAATTGATTCCGGACCTTATTAATCGTTATTACTAATCATAAGTCGACTGGTTATCTCCATGTTTGAAGTTGTATTAACAAATTACGACCTGTAAACGTATTATTAGACGTGTAAATCATAATTAAGAAGAGACAGCTCGGATTATTGGGAAAAACTCGTCAGAGGAGTCAGTTCATCAACGTTATGGTAGCTCACATGGAATTTTATGTTTCAATGATTAGAAATTTTTAAGACTGGAAAAGTACTCGCAATATTGCAATAACTTACATTTTCGATTAAAACTTTAAATTGGTTATACGTATTAAATGACATGTGTTTAATTGACACAGTAAATTTTATGGAGGTATGTAAATATAAAATTTGATCTCAAACGGAGAAATTCCTTTCTTCATGTTGCCTCTGGAAAACAAAATTTACATGTAGTTAAGTAGGTTTGACGTTCAGAGCCTACTGGATGTATGAATCATTTATGAAGACCCCGTATAATTATTGATGAGAAGCTTATAATTAACTAATTTGTAAATGACATTAAAAATCACCTTAGTTTATGAAAATGTAGATCTCTGCATTGTGTTCCTTTTGAGACAAAAGTGCTACATGTATGTATTTTAAAGGGTAGAATGGAGTTATCCCCATTCCAGCTGTAAATAAATTAACTCAATTCAAAAAACTTAAAAGCTCTTCTCTGTAATAGTTAAACAGGTTTTTAGCAAAAATGACATGTGCTGTTTCATCCTTTCAAAGCAAAGGTATTTTAATGCCTCCAAGTTATTTTACGGAGGTAAACTGTTGACCCAGATGACCATAAACATAATTTTACTTTTATTTTTTGTAGTGCTTGAAACTAGTGTTCACAGTAGAGATAATAACAGGAGTTGATTGCAACCCCGAAATTATATCGCACCGGCAACACAGCAGATGTTAGACGATCGTTCACCCCTTTCGTCCACTTGACTAGGTATTTATTTGAGTAGTTTCGGTGTTATTTCCGGAACTAGCTGTATGTGGTCCAAACATCTCCGTTGAGGTTTACGACGTGTTTTCGATTAAATATGCAAATGACAAGCTGTCGTTTTCACAAATTAGATTCTATTTCTGTTGCATCGAATTGATTGCTCGCCACATCCAGCCAGGTAGGTGAATAACTAAAAAAATCGACAGCTACGAGATTAAATTAAAATCAAATTTATGTTCTCGGGTTCATTATCGAATGAGACAAAAGGGTTTAATCAGCTATCTAAGTGAGTTTTGTGATGAATAACAATTAAGAATCCGGCATCTCGAGGGAGGTTATTATCGGACGAGCCCTCGCTCCGAAGGAGGGTGCAGGGCTGGCTTCGTGTGTGGACAAATTTCAGACCAAATAAACCTCTCATTCCAGTCGAACGGAAACCTGATCCACCAGGTGTGTCCATTTGAATTATTTATTGGAAATGATCTTCGGTGTACCTACCAGAAATTTCTCGACGGGAATATTCCGGATAATTAAAGTTAACGTATCGTAAGTATTGTTTTGTGGGTTCTCGGGTGCCCAAAACGGCCCTGCCTAATTGGACGCGAATTGCGAACGTGCTTTTTGTCCACTTTACGGTAATTTTATTGGTGCGAATTGATGTTACCGGTTTTGGAGGCAATTTGTTGAAGTTTGACAACGTCGAGCATGGAAGCAGGGGAAATATTGATACCAACACTGTAAATATTGAGATTTTTGTAGTAGTAGTATGTATATTTATTACCTTTACAGGTTTATAAAGTATCCGATACCTTTCCCATAACTCAAATATTGTCCCTCTTCTCCACTCAACCTTCCTCATCTATTCGATCCCTCTTCCGTCCTCATTAAAAATTTCTTCTCTACTTTCATCTCTCCCTCTCAATTCTACGCATTCCTTCAACAAATGCTCTATCGTCTCCTTTTTTTCTCCACACATCCTGCATACTCTATTATTATCCTCACTCCAATAATTATTCTCTCTCTCCTTATTTCCACATCTAAATCTTGCTATTATCACTCTCTCTTTTCTACTCTCTCTTCCCAGGTACTTTGGCATTTCTTCCGTTATTATTTTTTCATACTTCCCATTGTACCTAATTATCGTTATTCTTTCCTGCCCTTGCACATCTCTATCTCTCTGCACTAATTCATCTGTCATTACTCTGCCTCTCTCTCGCATGCTTTCTATCTCCGCGCCTGCATACCAATTTCTTTCGAAATATGTCTCCCTCTCTTTCCATATTCCCTTTCCTATTTCTTTCCTCTTTTCTTTCAAACACTTGCAAAATTCTGCACTCTCCTCTCTCTATCACTCTCCCCTCAAATCTTACTGCTCTTTTCCCTGCTTCTATTCTTATTCCATCTCTCTTTGTTTCCTCCATCACTATATACCCCGGTGTCTCTCTCTCTACCCCTAGCACCCATTTCATATATTTTTCTTGCACCCCTTCCAATCTTTCTTGCTCTTTCCATTCCCATATTTCCGCTCCATACATCATCACGCTTTTCACCAAAGTATCAAACATCATTACTCTCCTTCTAAAATCATGTCCAAATTTTCTCTCTCCTATTCCCCATAGAGCTCCTATTATCTTATTTGCTTTTTTCACTAACTCTCTCACATGTGCTGTTGCTGTGTTTCTTTCATTCATCACATAACCTAAATACTTAAATTCTCTCACTTCTTCAATTTTCTTTTTCTCCCATCCACTCATTTACTTTTCTCCTACCACCTCTTTTTCTGAACACCATCATCTTGGATTTCTCTACATTCACCGTCAACTTTTTCCTTCTCATATATTTCTCCATGTTTCCTATAATTTCTTTCATACCTTTCTCCTCTCTCGCTAGCACCACCAAATCATCCGCATATTCTAAAGACCACACTTTTTCTTTGACCACCACAACCCGCCCTGCCTGCCCCTTCCTGAACATCTCAGCTGCAAATAGGCTGGGGCTTAGTGGGAAACCTTGTCTTACTCCCTTATAAGTTTTGAAACATTCACTCACCCTCCCATCCACTCTCACTCTACTTATCGTCTCTTCATATATCTCTTCAATTTTTGTTACCAGATGCTCATTTATTCCTTTCTTTCTCAAGCATTCCCACAGTAAATCTCTTTCCACATTAGCAAAAGCCGCCTTCAGGTCCACAAAGAATGCATATATCTTGCCACTCCTCTTTTTTTATCTCATTTCCTGCTATGTGATTCAAGATATATACATTATCCATGGTCCCTCTACCTTTCCTAAATCCCGCCTGTCCGTCTGGTAACACCCCCTTCTCATTCATTTCTCATCAGCCTCTCTTCCACAATCATCGCGTATACCTTATATGCTGTATTTAGGAGAGTGATCCCCCTATAATTACTGACTGTATCGTTTTCTCCTTTCTTATATATGGGGCATATTATCCCCTCCTTCCACTCTTGGGGGAATCCCTCTCCCTTCCACACTCCATTCATTATCTCTAACAACCTGTCAACTTCCCTTTCCGTTCCATATATCCACACTTCATTCTGTATACCATCCCTCCCCGGTGTCTTTTTTTTCAGTTTTTTTAGTTGTTGGTCTAGTTCTTTTCTTGTTATCTCTTCTATTTCTTCCACTCTTTGTTGTCTCTTTTCCTAATAAATATTCTTCACAATTTTTCTTCTAAACTCATTCACACTTCCTCTATCTTTCTCTCTTCCTTTTGTCTTCACTTCTAAAGGCATATGGTCCGACTCCATTCTTTCTCCCACCTTGAATTTCTCTATTTCATCCCATGCTTCTTCATTTACCATAACATAATCAATAACTGTCTCCCCTCTTGATCCAATATACGTGTACTCCCCTTTCTCATCTCCTGTGCAGTTCCCATTAAGTATGTGCCACCCTCTTTCTTCTACTAAGCTAGTCAGTACTCTCCCTTCTGTGTTTTCTGTTCCATCTTTTGTTGATCTTCCTTCTATTGTTGCTTGTTCCTCTTCTATCCGTCTTCCTTTTCCCCCAATTCTTGCATTAAAATTCCCCCCAATCACCAAAGTTCCTTCTTCTTGCTCTTTTACTCGCTCTTCTATTATTCTCTTCGTTTCCTTCATACTTCTGCTGTACACTGTTACAATTCTCCATTTTCTCTGTTTACTTTTCACCGTTCTTTCCATAATCTCTCTTTCTTCTTTTGCTTCAGTACCATTTTCTCCTTCCAGTCCCTCTTTCACCCCCATTATTATTCCACCTTTATCTCTCCCTTTCTTGCTTTCCCTCTCTGCATATTGACATTTCCACTTAAACTCTTTCAGCATTCTCTTTTCCAATTTTTTCCACCCGTTTTCTTCCACCCACGTTTCAACCATTCCCACTACGTCAAATACTCAAAATTCATTCTCTTTGTTTTTTATTCCTGCTACGTTCCAGAATACTATTCTTATTTGCTCCTTTTCTCCTTTATTCCTCTCCGTATTCGTTTTCCCTTTTCGGCCCTGTCGTCTTTTTCTTGTGCTCTTATTCAAAAATTTTCTGTATCTAACTCCCCCTTTTCTTCGTTCCACCTAAGCCCTTTTCCCTCTATCCGTATCTTTTTATAACCCACTTTAACCCGCTGTCCTTTTTGTCGCTCTTTTTTGGCTATCGCCCTTAATTCCTTCTTACACCCTTCATAATTTTTTTCAGCATCTCTTTCATTTCCTCTTCCATTGTCTTTTTAACCGGTGATCCTTCTAACTTTTGACTTTTCCTAAAGGGGTTTATCCTCTCTTGTGACTCTCGTTCTTCTTCTCTTTTTCTTTTGTAATCTTCTTCTCTCTCGCTCTTACTACCACTTTTTTCATTCTATTTCTTTTTCAGTTTTTCACGCTTTTTTATCCGCTCGCTCGTGTAGAAGAAACATTTTCTGAAAGTATTGAGAAGAAAAAACATAATTTCGGTTGAAAGATACAATATAATTATTTAATTTTAAAGCAATAAATTAAAAACAATAAATTAGTTTGTTCACAAAAGTACTTCTTCAAAACAAGACTTAATATCTTGTACATCATTCTCATAACTGCCGAATTTGGTGTCCCTACCCTTTAAGGTTCAAATAATGTTGACCACGTCAGGGTTTTAGTATTTAGCAAAGTTATACATAAGGTACCTACTAAGATGCAAGTATTATACCGTGAAGATATACGAGCTTCTGGAAGTCCAACCAACTCTAATACGCCCATTATATGAAATGCTGCTCCGAACCATAACGGAGCCCCCACCAAAATGTACTTGAGGGCCTAAAAATTAGCTGAATAGACTATTAGACTAAACTACACTAAATTTCGATTTGTCAGATTATAAAACTTTTGATCGAATTTTTCTCTTCTATTCCGAATATATCCTAGCAAATTGGAATCTGGTAACTCGATGTTCTCTGGTGAGAAGTGAGGCAGGAGCAGGAAATTTGATGTGGATATTGTCTTTTCAATTTTTAATTGTTTGTTCAGAAATTCTTACGTGACGGGCATTCGGGAGTTTTTACTGAAGCATGATCGTTTCTTGCAGAAATCACACTATACAACAGATAAATCACTGATACTAAATGCATTCTCTGTACATGAACTAACTTTTTAAGTCCAGATTTTGAATGCCTTTTTATATCGCTCTCTTGTTTTGAATGATAATAGATCTTCAGTAGCAGCAGCCGCAGCTTCACTTACATAGAATGCCGTGGGCACCGTCGCGATGTGTTCGTCCTCTTGACAATAATTTTTTTCTTTATATATTTGTTGTTGTTTGTTTGTAACCATGGAGTTAACAAATTGACAATCTTGATTTTAGATCAGTCTTAAAACATTTCCATTGCCTCGATTTGCAACACATAGGTACAGATGATCCTGACGTTCCACTGGCGGCGCGCGCATAGCAACGATACCCAAAGATAATCTGAAATCCGAAAATCACCGAAATTCAAGTTTACTCCAGTGATGGACGAGATGGGCTAAGGGTCTTCCAGAGAGGAGGTCGACTGCCTCTCTCTGTGGTTTAGAGGAGATGCGCTAAGCGTCTCCCAGAGAGATGATCGTCTGCCTCTCTTTGTAGTGAAGAGGAGATGCGCTGAGTGTCTCCCAGAGAGGAGGTCGTCTGCTATTCTCTGTAGTGAGAAGGAGATGCACTGAGCATCTCCCAAAGAGGAGATCGTTTGTCTTTCTCTGTAGTGAAGAGAAGATGCGCTGAATGCCTCCCAGAGCGGAGGTCGTTTGCCTCTCTCAGGAGTGAAGTCTCCCAGAGAGAAGGTTGTGGGTCTTCCTCCGTAAAAGGAGATGTTCTGTCGAATCTCCGTATCGAACTTGAGACAAGGTGGCGTGCTCCCTTTGACTCCAGTGTCTGAAGGCAATTTTCTCTCATATATAGAGAGAATAAGATCCAAACAGAAGTTGTTTGTTATTAAAGGGTTGTCAAATAAATTGTGCAAATCATGACATCTTTTTTGTTTTGGCAAAAATATTACTTCGGTTTTGGTCCTTGTCGGACCTATACAATTTGCCTAATTTTCTTAAATCTTATTATATCATATCATCAATTTATTTTATACGCTGTCGTATATTTTTGGAAATTGTTTTTAACTTTTTAAATGTGTTTAATTTTTATTCGAGTGAATTTTAATTATTTTATTTATTTTGCTACAAAGCTTGTATGACGCAACTACTGGTAGATGGCACTGTAGCTGTCTCTTCTGACGCTAACAAATGCTTAATTAATAAATTGATAATTTATTTCGATTTTGCAAAATACACCGTGATCAAGAAGGACTGTTTGAGTTGGTAATACTGAATTTCATTTTTAAATGGTAGAATTGTAACAACTTCCGATTGTTAACGTCTTGACACTGAAAGCTGTCATTTTCACGTGTCAGCATCATTCACAACTGACATTTCAAATTTGAAATCAAAACCTCGTGAAATTAGACTGAATGGGCAGCAGTTTGGACACCGACACCATTGCCAATGGAAATTCGTGTTTATACGTTGTGGTGAGCTGAATTTGGTTCAACGTTACCATTACTGTGTGTGAGGTTTTCTAACACAAAAGTCGAACAATAACTGTAAGTTAAAATTTAAATATATCTAAGTCCAACTCCCCAAGCTTTAATAAGTGTAAAATTACAAATGGAACATGTTTCGGCAGAACACTACTGCCATCATCAGCCCTTAAAGAATATAAAAAATTATTAAATAATTAAATAATTGTAAGAACGCCTATATGTATGATGACGTGTAGACACATTCTACGATGCAAGTTAAGGAATCGACCTTGTGTAGGTATGTTAATATTATTGGTGCCGGAATTCTGCACAATGAGAAATTTCACACATGCTGGTGAATGTCTTCGAGAGCCTAAAACCAAGAGTTAATTTATGTTTAGAGCAAAATGGGAGACATTTTGAGCATTACCTTTAGTCTGATTATCGTTCTGTATTTCAAGTTTAATTTCTGCTTCGTTTAATTTCCTTAAATTATTTTAATTTCTATTCACCTAACCTACAATTTTTTTCTCAGTTGACATTACGTCAAATATGTGTATTCAGCTGCAGTGTTATAAATAGCTGAACAAAAAAGTAATACCAACTTAAAAGTCCTTCTTGATCACTCTGTATTTAAGTTCACTTAGAACGATTTTATTACGTGTGTGAAGTTTTTTTTTTGTACAAAATATACTAACCAAAAAAAATTACTTACATTTGTTTTAATAGTACATTATACGGAGGATATATTCTTAAATTTATTCTAAGGCCGTAATTTTTGTTTTGGAAATTATGTTGAAGATGACAAAGTCAAAACTAGTCATTTCCGCAAGTCACAGTGCAAAATCAATTTTATAAAATAATAATTATTGTAGTCTTACAAAATCTGTTTGAAAAGTCTTTCTTGGTAGTTGTTTCCAGTACCATTTTTACAGTGTTATTATTCACAGATGAAGGTGATCACTTCTTAACGATACGAAAATAAAAAAAAAACATTCGGCAAGTAGTCGTGCATAAATCAGTATATTTAGTGAAAGGTTTATGATCTTGTAAGTGCTGGAGTGTATTTTATGACATGCTACTTATACGTTTTTGAGTTATTATATAAAACAAGCCCTCACATCTGGGCATTGTGCGCCATAAAATATTGTGATACGGGGTATAATTAAAATGCATGCAAATATATCTTATATCAAAAGAAGAAATCTTCTTTGTACTACATTTTTAAAACAACTGTCAATTTTTTGCACATTTTCGATCAGTATGTGTAATGTCGCATCCAACTGTAAACCTCAACAGGTGACGAATAAGAAAGCGGTATTGTCTCGTGGAATTACAGTTAATTTTTTGTGTATACAGGTGATCCAAAACGGACCACCGCCCGAAAAACCTGTTTTTGACTTTAGAGACGCATTTTCGCGCTCATTTTCATCTCGGCAGAGGCTGCATGCTCCCCGGTCCATTCATCCGAAGAATTTTAATTGGCTTTTGCGCTTCTGAATGCTCTTGATCGTATTCTTCGCGACAAGTTGGACGATACGGTAACAAATTACAATGAACTTAAGCCACGACTGAAATGATTTATAAGCAAACAGCACGCGACGGGTTTTCAGCAGTTTCAATATTTGCCTTGAAAGGATAGTGCCGATAATTACCAGTCAACAAGGACTTGCTGATTCATGGCTCCATTATCAGACCAATTAAATGCCTCGGCAAACATGCACAGAGAGACTATCTTCGTTGAAGTCTTGTTCTTAATGGTCGCTCAAAAATAGGGAATAAAATAATGATTAAAACGCAGTAAAAGCTTTATAGTTAATTCGATTTCATTACTGAAATAAAACAAATTGTTTATTGTTGATAAAGAGTGGATTAAAAGCTGGACAAGCTGCTTTTAATGGGTGATTAATGGTGATATCGACGCCGCAATAAAGGACTTTCTTATGGTGTTTAATTCTTGATGATGTTTCCAATTAAAACTCTATGAGTTTATCCCAGACGCTAAATTGTCTCTTGGTCTAAAAATATCAGTGAATTTCTTGATAATAAATCGTTCGCGGCAGGAATTGTTTACAGTAGTCGGAGGTGCGGAATGACGGACGCACCCGAGAACATCACAAATTATCACATTTTACACTGGATTATATTACGATTTGACGTTTTAAATGGGGGATTCATCATTTGGTGTAACTAGTGGTGACAGATTACGTTGGGAGGCCCTATTTCTGTGAACACTGCGTAAAATGGGATTTTTTAGAGTTTCATGAGGGGAAAGAACATCAAAAAATAGTTTTTTAAACAATTTTGTCTGACATTTACTACTCGTGTGTAAGATGCTGGTGTCAGCTGTCGCTATCTAAACTTAATTCAAGCATAAAAATAAGTTGACTTCTCCAAATGACGAGAAAATGTGCTATATTATTTTACCTCGATACGATGGTTTACATAATCAAATGGCCGAATGTAATTTTATTAGTTAAACATCACAAACATCCCTGATAACTACTAACCAAGCACTGTAAACAGGGATTTTACCAGTTTGCAGCAAATGTAGAGTTTAGTTTCTCATAAAACTTGCGTGCAGGAATTTAAGCACTGACAAACATTCATGTTGTTTGGTTGTAGAATTTCAAAAAAAGAACAGACACTAATAATTCGGCCATAAAAAAAATGATCTTAGAGTTCCCAATATGTGTCGAGTATTGCCTGGGATTTCTAACCTTATTCTTAGTAAATAAAAATAACTGGTCTACAAAGTTGTCACAAAACACCTCATGTTTCTTGATTTTATGTAATCTTAACGCCCGTTTTAGGAATAAAGCCCATTTTTCATTTTTATCTATTTTAATTTTACTTTTCATTTTATTTACATAATCTCTGATTTGTACAGTAAGTGCATACAATAAGGCCATGCATACAAGGTTAATTAAAATAATTAAAAAAAAATATTTTTAAAGTATCTATTGCTGCTAACTTAATAAAAGAACAATTTTTTATTATCATAATGAAGAGAAAAAAAATAATTAAGAAGACTAAAATATTATTTTTTAAAGTAAGGTCTAATTGGTTTGTGTTACAATAAGGCCATAATAAAAACACGTTAAATATGTATGCACTATTCGCACCTGCTAGGTCATAAAGATTTGCACCTTAGTGAACATTAATCTTGCATTTTATGCACATCCGCATGTCTAACACCACATCATTTGAGCATATACTTCCAGCATTTCCTTTTTTGGAGGACTTTTTTTAAATGTTTTATTGACCTTGCTATTTGTTTTGTTATTAAAAAGATCTTTCGGAAGTTCTTGTGCTCTGCTGTTTTATGCTTTACGTCCCGCTTTTTTATTTTCCTGCTTTTTGATTCTTTAAGGCCAACCAGTTATTCCGGCATGGCCTTATTAAAACCACATGCAAACCTTCTTTATTTATATGTTTGAAACCACACATAAACCGTATATTATCACATATCATTAGGATGCGTTCAAAATATGATTTCTATAACTTTTTGCCATATTTTGTAGTTTTTACTAATTGGCTTTATTGCAGCCCTGGCCTTATTGTATGCACTAACCATATTTATTTCCACATCTTTTTTCCAATACGGTCACCACCAAGATTTTTAAATCGTTCAGGTTCTTCGTGTTCTCCATATTCTTTACCATGTGTATTAGGTACCATATTCAGCTACTTTATTTTTAAGTTCTCTTTATATCCTGCGATTTCAAGTTGTTCATGGGTTACTCAAATTATCAGCTAGTCCTCATTAGATTTTTTGGGTTTTTAAAGTTTTTCTTTTTCATATTTCAGCTACTTCAGGTTGTTTTTTTCTTGAAATCATCCAGAAAACCTGACAATAAATAAAAATTCTATCAAGGGCACTCATTATACCTCTTATGACAAAATCTAAGATTTTTATTGGTAAATCATTACATTTTGCACACGTAATAGTATATTTCGATATAAGACACTTTTCAGGTTTTAAATTCTTTATGAAAAGAATTAAACAACATGTTTTGTAATCGTTCACGCAAAACGAGAAAAAACACTAATTAACATCAAATTTTGAGGATAGGTTTGACAACAAATTAAATACATATACAGTCTTTATTCAACACTATTTACGTAAATATTCACTTTTTTTTAATTTTTACATTGATTTGATTACCAATTCAATACATACCACTCGAAGTTCGAGCGACGGGCGATCACTAGTATTTATTATATCAGTGTTTTCATCTTTATTGTCTCGAATATTTGTTTGGAAACCTGCTGGAAATTGTGTTAACTAGCCTATAGACGGTTTAGTCATCAATCGATTGACGCGCGCTTCAATCAACTTTCAACAAACCTTCAATCAACCCTTCATTCTTTCGGTCAAAGCTCAGTCTCAGTTGAGTCTCTCTCTTGATGAAAATTTGTATGGTGGTCCACACTGAAAATCGTGGGATGGATGTTGGTCAAAGATCAAAGTCTTGAGGAAGCAATGTCAGTCTTCAGGAAGGGTGGGAGTACAGCACGAACTTGTATCTAAGATGGACTGCTAAGAAGCATACCCGCAGTAATGCAAAAATGACCCCACTATGGGTGCCGCCATATTGTGCACAAACTAGGGAATTTGTCATTGTTGGTAACATGGTACTACCGGCACTACCATTATCTGTCATCTGCTACGGCATCTGCACATGTTTGTTTGGCGTCATTTTGGCGGTAATTTTGCCGAAGTTTACAAGTATGTTAACAACAACCACAGTGACAAAAGAAGGCCTGAAAAAGTTGCTTTGTTGGTCATTTGAGTCATTTTTTATTTTGAGTTTTAATTTCGTGCGTCTTTTGACGCCAAGTGCACAATATGGCTGCGCCCTATGTGTGGTCATATTTGTTAGCAGCATTGGCAGTCCATCTTAGATACAAGTTCGTGGAGTCCAAATTTTGTCTTATTTTGAAAAGTTTTATTCCGATTCTGAATCTGATTCTCCTAGTGTAATTATAATAGGAGGTATGTGGTACCCATAAGTTTTGTCCAATCTTGTCTAATAAATATCTCACAGTGTCTAATGCAGTTGGTCCAAAACTCAGCTGTACACAACGACAAAGATTCTTTCCATAAATTAGAAACCTTATCTTTAGATGAAATGACCACCACACATTTTCCGTCAAAGCATGACAAAGCAGGAATGAGCTGTTTTTCAGTCCACTCTCTGAAAAGGATCTCCAGTGTCTTGTGATAGTCGTGGTCGTTATTTTTACTGTCTAGTAGTAACTCACAGACAGGTAAAAATCTTGAAGTACTTCCGGCATGTAGAATGGTAAATTTTTTAGCTTCACTTTTTAATTTAGCAAGATAACTGTTCACTACAATTTAGATATTGTGAATACCGTCTATGAAATTTTCTCTGCAATCACGTATTTTCGTTCACATAGCATTTTGTGATTACTGAAATTTTGCATTTATATCCCTAAGACAAAGGAAATTTTGTACGGCGTACTGCGGTTACCTTTAAGTTTCGTACAGACCTGAACATTACTCCGAAAACGGCATTCGCGCGCATATATTCTTTCAAGTGATTACCGAATGGCCAGGATCTGCATTGCAACCAGAAACGCATTCGTAGCCCCGTCCAAATTAGTGTTCCGAATGTCGTTCGGTTTGTTGTCCGGTTTGTTGTTCGGCTTAATGTTCAGGTCTGTACGTAGCTTTAAATTTAAGCCTTTCACGTGCGTAACTTAGTAATCGGTCTAATGTATAGTTTTCATTGTTTGAATTCCACTGGTAAATTTTAATTTGCAGATATTTTTTGAAAGTGGAATTCCAAAAGGATTTTTTTTTTGTTTAATTCCTTTTTTTTTATCGCGACCAACGTTTCGAAATTTTCTTTTGAATTTTTTTTACTTTTCCTTCTGATATCTGAGAGTTACTGCTTGTGAATAATTATTTATTGGTATACTTTTATTTAGTATCGCAAAATACATAAAAAATTTCATATAAGTATCTCTTGCAATTTTTAAATTTTGGCTCTGTGGAGACGTTTTATCTAAAGACCAGGCAGTAATCAGTAATCAGATATCAAGCTGTGATATTATGGAGATAAAATGATGAATAACCATCTGCATTTTGGTACACCAAGAAGTAGCGTAAATCAACTATGCTTCATTCATTATAATTCAAGTCAAGTCCAGTCCGACTTGAGACAAATAGCCAACCCTTTCCGGAAGACCGTACCTTCCAGCCCGCATTCTTGGTGGTCCCGTATCTAACTCTTGATTAACAGTTTCACCACCCAGTAATCAGATACCCCATCAATCCTCCAAGACAGCACCTTGATGCCCTCAAAAACACCAGAAAAAATCTCACCGAATTAGCCCCGAGGCTCGCACCCTCATGTTTGCGTAATGTGGGGCTGCCATAATTCTCTATTTGTCTTGAAGCCGGCCGGTCGGGGATATGTGTATCTGGTTTACCGCGAGTTACAGCCCCTAATGTAATGTAACTAACCCTCACCCTTGTCGCTTCGAATAAAATTACTAGCAAATTCAGGGGTCCCAGGGTGTGTATGAGCCGGACCAATTAAATTATTAACGGCGGCAACGACGCACCGGAGGTTTTCCACCGGCGACCTTGAACGTGAAAAGCCAAAAATAACTGTCACTGAACTATGGCTGGCAGAGATCCTCGCAGGAGTTTATTTTGATTAAGGCGAGTCCCCACCACGGTGGAAAAATAAATCCGACGATGTCGATGCTACCGCTGATTCAATAAATAAAAGGTACAGTGCTGTGGGAGGAGCTGCGGTCCCTCAAATATTGTTTTAAGATAATCCAGTGCATCCGCATTTTTGTGTGAAATGCTTATCAGTTTGTCCGGGAAATCCAGCTTGTACAACGACCGGTGGGGTTGTAAATTATTTCGGTTTCACTTTTTTCGACAGGAGCGTTAAGGTTTAATTCAGACTTTTGTGACAAAAATTATGTGCTTTCTGATTCAGCGTGTTTAAAAGGCACTTTGAAATTTACAACTGTAATTACAATGTCATAATTTTGATGTTGTTTATGGTTGACCTTAAAAAGCACTTACAATTTAGACTTGGCATGCTTTTTAAACATCCTGTTACGACTTATTTTTCTTGTCGAAAGTCTTTTCATCAGTATCCAAATTATCAAAATTTACGACTGTTTCAGTTATCAACGGTATGCTTTCGTGATGTAATCGCTTTATTTATTATAATTATTATGCTTATTACTTTATGTCACACTATGTTTTATGATATTTTTACTGGGTTAATAAACCCTCTCTCAATACTTTTAAATGAAAGTTTTTTTTTTATTTATTGCTAAGAAATGCTACGGTCAGTTTCTAAAATCTGAATCACTGTATCACCGATGAGAATAGGGCTGTTGAGATCTACGACATAAAAGTTTGGTAAAATTTGGTCCAATAACAAAATTGACCTGTTCGAGCGTTTTCTTCTGAGAAAATATCGAATTCATGCTTTTCGATAAATGTAGGTCTGGATAGGGAATGGAATAAGCTTTAAAATGATGGATCACACGACCCCCCATGCCATTTAATTTTTTTAAGGGGAGGCCCCCCTGGCTAAAGGGGTGAGATCTGAGACTTGAAAGTTTGGTACAATTTAGTCCTCCTTGATAACAAAATTGACCTGTTCGAGCGTTCTTTTCTGAGTCTTTCGAAATTGGAATTGTTGGGGGGTACAAATTTTAGTTGGGACACCCGGTATATACGTACTCTTAAATGGAAGACATGTAGAAAATTACCAATACATTCACACAATTCACCAAATTATGAGGGGATTTCTTTTTTCAAAATTTGGTTAAAGTAAAATTCCCTAGTACCGCAACTGAAGGCAGCAAAGAATGCAAGCAAGCAGAATGCGCATAAACGCCCGGCCAAAAACAAAGTACTTACCGATTACAAATTAGACGATCGTTATCACAATGGCATCGGTATAATATGCTATTTTGAAACCAATTAAAAATATTGATGAATGTGCGGAGCCATGAAATTGCACCATTACGACTGTTTGCAAAATTTTAGTTAAGCCAACCAACGCGACTAAACGTAATTTTTGCGTGCGGAATATTTATTTCGACTAGTCTCTATTTAGGTTCCTGATGATAAATTCTGGAATGGGAACACGTCACGAACTTGTATCTAAGATGGACTGCTAGTAAGTATAGCCGCAGTAATCGAAAAATTACCCCACTATGAGCGCCGCCATATTGTGCACAAACTAGGGAAGTCATCTGCTGCGGCATCTGCACATGTTTGTTTGGCGTCATTTTGGTTTTAATTTTTCCGAAGTATGTTAATAATTGTTTTGTGAAAATGCGGTGTTTTGTGCCGACTTGTAACAACCACAGTGATAAAAGAAGGCCTGAAAAAGTTGCTTTGTTCGTCATTTGAGTAATTTTTTAAGTTTCAATTTCGCGCGTCTTTTGACGTCAAGTGCATAATATGGATGCGCCTATGTGGGGTCATATTTATTAGCAGCATTGGCTGTCCATCTTACATACAAGTTGGTGGGCCGCGTGGACCACCATAAAACCTTCCCAATCTAATAATCTGACATGTCAAATGTCAGATGTCAAGTGACAAATTTGTCACCATTTTTAATCCATGGCCCACTTGACGTCATTTTTTGCTGAACGCACGATAGTAGTTTTTAGACGACTGCATATAACCATATCGACTAAGCAACCTAGTTGCCGAAAGTTTTGATTATCACGATAGTTTCAATGTGAATTATGTTGCAACGCTTCCGGTTCTATATCATAACAGTTTCGATATCAGTCACCTGATAACATCCATAATAGTATATTATTATACAAGTTTCACAAGACGGTTGATTGTAGCACGAATAGTTTGGGGCACGACGAGCGTAGCGAGAAGTGCTCCAAAGGCACGAGTGCTACAATTTCGGCTTGTGAAAAGCGTGTAATATACAATTTTTTCGAATTTGGCTTTATTTAATTAAGAAAAAGTGAAAATTTGTGCTAAATTGATGACTTTGGGACTTTTGAATAACACGAGTGGTATTTCAGTATAATTGGTATTTCTGCTAAATGACGTTTCTGATTTGGAGGTTAGATTTGGAAACTTTTGATTATCCAGACACAAGCTGTACCTCACGTTTGATTGCCATTTTTTCAATTCTTGTTTTTACCAATGCTTATATCTAATCATGGAACGAAAGTCATTTACTTCTCTTTGGTTTATTTTCGTTCACATCTGGTTCTCATATGTCATATGGCGCGATTAGTTGACGTTTATAACGTCGTTGTCGCGGTCACATTGCAGTACAGTTGCAAAGTTGCAGGCAACATTAAGACAAGAAAAGTTACCAAAAACAGAATTATAATTTAGATCATTATGATTCTGTTTTTGGTATTATAATTTGCAAATTATGAAACCAAATTCCAAAAGAACTTTTTTCTACTTTGCGTTCGTACTGAGGCTATTACGATACGCGTTTGCGTGTCATAATAGACAAAAGCGGTGTTATAATAATTACACTAAAAACAGTATAATTTATTTTTTTAATATTGGAATCTTGACAATCCTAACATGATCCTAACTTCGCCGTGTCAAGTCCAAACCGATTTCAACGGCTGTCAATACGAATTGGGTTTCAGCGGTTTGAGCCATTCAAACAAAAGCACTGATGGCGTTTGAAGAAGACTGTGGGTCAGGAAATGCTTGAGGGTGTCTCCGGTGATCACGCGGATAAGGGGGTTCCACTTGTTTGTGTGGTGGGATTTGATTCTAGACATTCTGTGGATGTGGAGATTAAGACTTTTGCAGGACCAGGATATCGCGTTCGTCCTAGCCAATGTCCACACCGCGGATCACAAAGAAAAAGAACGGGCCTGTGCGTGGGGGCGTTTTTTACGGATGTTATTGTGAGGTTAGGGGCTTCAGTTACAGAGTCCGACGTTTTTGGAGGTCGTTCGGTATGATAACAAATAACAGACGCGATTGATTGTAAAATCGAGGTGGAGCCGGATTATTGACGTTAATAACTATAACGTAATTTTAATCAAATGTGGAATACTTTGAAAACACCCTTTAATTTTATTATTTGTTCCAACAATTAAACCATAAACGAGAAGAATGTCGATGAATCAAAGTGGAGTAAATTTAAATTAAATTTTAAATATATTCAAGTCGAACTCCACAAACTTTAATAAACGTACAATTACAATTGAAACATGTTTCGGGAGAAAACTACTCCCATCATCAGCCCTAATTTAACAAGAGATATTAAAATTATGACGTTATTTTGAAAGTATTAAATTTGACGTTTTGAAAAGGTTACATGATTTTTAAAAGATTTGGTAAAAACATTTTATAAAATGTAAAAATTAAAAATGGATCAAGGAGAATCTGGTAAGTTTGTTTGAGTGGTAGAAAAGATGATAAATAATGAAATAATTATAAGTAAAAAAAGTTGACATTTGAGGTTAAAATAATGAATGAAAAAATAAAAAAAATGATTGGGAAAATTAAAATAATGAATTGATTGTTGAAGTTATTCTGTTCGTTTAAACAAGATCTGTTGTCCAGTTTTAAGGCTTTCCTTATTTCCAAAGTCTCAAGAAAATCTAATTTTCGGCCTTTATTGCATTTGTGAATCAATTTGGAATTTGATGAAAAACTATGTTTCGTTATTAATATAATGATTGGCGAAAGAAGAAGGTGTGGATGGAGGAGGATCAAGATCTGTGTTGTTATAGATGTGCCTGAAATGTTCTTTAATACGGTCTGATATTTTGCGACTTGTTTGACCTATGTAGAGTATCTAGACTCACAAGAAGAGCAGTTCAATTTGTATACACCGGATGACGTTTTGTAATCTAATGGATCTTTATTTTTAATAAACAATCTGGATAAGTTGTTATCTGTTTTAAATGAAACTTTAAAACCGTTTTTCTCAAGTATTTTAGAACATTTCTCTGAGACTACTCTAAAGTATGTTAATGAATAAAGAAATTAAAACATAAACTTGTTTTGAGTTAATAAGAATGTAACTTATAAATGTAATTTATTTAAAAGTGCATTTTGTTCGGCTTCGGCTCGTTCGTCAAGCTTCACACTAGTATGATATGTCTCACTTTCGACACTAGATACGAAAACTACTATTCACCTTTAATCATAATTATATAATTATAGCAATAAGCAATTTAACTTTTTAAAGATAGTCTTTATCAATGATTCTTTTTTGGATGGACATAAAGGTTGGAACAAAATATTTATCGAAAAGTTTTTTAATGATAAAGATGTTTGATTTTTAAATTGTATCCTCAGTTTACACTACTGTGGGTTGAATGCTGGTGAATTTTTAATGTTGCACGCATCGAACGTGTAGTCTGTTTTAACTCCGTTTATTTAAGATTACTAATTACAAACGAAACTTAATCTTTATACGAACGGTATTACGTAGCCGTCGTGCGTACAACATAGAACAATAAGCGTCCGGTGGTCGGAATGGATCGGTATTCCCTATGGGTCCGATGGTCAAAATTCGCCGGAGTTCCCGATGGTTGGAAAACCCGGCTATTTGCAACCATAAACCTTAAAAGCGTCATAAAGCCCAACGGGGCCGACAACGAGCCGACCACCATATCCGGCACTACTTTTCCGTCTAAACCGTTTTTTCGTCACCAGATCTTTCTCAAAAATTCTGGCTGTTATTAGTTAGTCTTATTTAGGGCAGATTGCCGAGCGATGGCATCCAAGAAACCCCTTCTGAGTAAAAAGGATATAAAAGCCAGACAAAAGTTTACAGAATATCATATTCACTGAACTGAAACGAGTGTAAACTTCTAGTTTTAAGATTAAATAAAAAGTATAATATGCGACTTATGGTAAAACACGATGAAGGTTCAATATAACGGTAAAGAGCTTCTTGTCTTCGTACGGTATCGGACCAATTCATTTAATAGGAGAATAATGGATAGATTCATCTATCGAGAGCTACATGTTTAGTTAGATCCCTATATATTTATAACGATTCAAGATATTTATCAAAGTTAGTCATGACAACAAAGTCCGGTTTTGAATCTTATCGACAATCTAATACATTGTCGATAAAAAAAAGCTTGGAGAACAATCGACCGTTGTCAAATTGAAATCCTGATGGAGTCTGTGCCAATAATAATAATTGTGTACATAAAATAAAGTACTGTTGGCAAAAATCGAATGTTATGGCCAACACTGGATTTGTCTTTGGAACAATATATCTCAAATATTTCAAAAATTGTTAATAGCTGCAGTGTAATCTTGGAAAACTTCTGCATCTTTGAGGTCATCGTCTTATATCTGTAGCTTCAGATACATCACAAGGAGGGTTTCTTGTAAATTCATCATAACATTTCATCGTCTGAGCTCGACATATTGAATTTTGTTTATAAATTTAGTAGAGAGAGTACATCATCAAATGGACAAAGCGGAAACGCATAATTGAATTTTTTTCTTCCTGTCAAACATGGGCGTCTTGGATTTACTGGATTTTATTGGAAACAAATTAAGCAGAGCCCTGGATAGAGATGAAGTCGAAGACGAGATGACAGAGCAATGAACTACGACATGTGTGAATGCACAGAAACGAGAATTTTTATTGCCCGCCGATAGAAGTCTTTTGCAAGCTATTATCACAGGTTCAAACAAACAGCGCCGAATTACCGGCCTTATCCAAGCACAAGCCTTTACGAAATCGAATCAGTGACATGTTGGTTTTGAGATCGAGCAAACATAATCTCCATTGTGTTGCGCTTGTGTTGTCTTAGAAAAATAGGTTAAAAATGCAAGGCCCGATGAGTCGAATAATACTGACACATCCTGCTCTCTGGCAGCGCACAAAAAGTCCTCATTGAATAGCATCCTTCATAATTTTTATAATAAGAAATTTGATTGACGGTGCCCCCTTCGGAAAATAATACCCTCGACTCGGCCGCACAAAAGCGAAATCACAATGCACTCCGTGTTTACGAATCACATTTATAATTAGAGAATTTTATAATAACGCTCGTTTTTCTCTCATGGCCCCTGGCCAATCTCCAATTAAAAAGGAAACTCCAACCTCTTCACATTCGAGATATGCAGCAGCTGCCGACTGCAAGTTGCATTTTGTGACGAAATGCAATATCGCCAACATTTTTATTGGACGATAAAGGGGGTCCAGGAGGTTTTTACGCAATACTCTGTGGTATAAACACTTTTATTGCAACATATTAAGGGAGAAGGGCTGATTCAAACCTAATAGCTAGTGTTATGTGCCATTAGACGGTGAAAATGCAACGTGCTTTATGCCGTAATAGACGCAACTCAGTCATAAGCAGAAGCGTTTTTCTTTGTTTGACTGGCGCTTGATGGATACGATTTCGCCAATGTGGATCATAAATTTGTCGTTTCGCGTGGACGTAATGAACGCCATTAATTTTATACAACGATACTAAATATTTTATCTATCGCTAACGGAATGAAGCCGTATTTCATTAATGGAGCTTCCGTGGATTGCCAACTAAACAGACAATAATGTCTCGACAAAATACAATATTAACCCCCTAACCAAAAGCATCCGATGAAACTGTCTACTTCGCAGGTACGTGTGACCATGACCTGTGGAAGTACACAGATGATGGTCGTAAAATTGGGATTGCAATCCTAATTACTTCGTAAAACATTGTACATTTGTTTTTGCATCCACGTTTGTAAAAATTAAAACAAAGAAGAACGAGTTCTAATTGTAGATGCGTAACTCGCACACGAGAGCAATTTGCACTTCGTAGATTCAAAATTAAAAAAGATGTAGGTAAAACAAGAAGTTATTATTACGTGATAATCTATACAGAAATTGTAATTATAGGTATACGGAGGTAGAAAGCACACGTTTATAGCCAAGCTTAAAGCTCATTATAAGTTGTAATGTACAAAAGGCTTCCCAAATTAGGTTGAGTTTTAAACCGTGGTGCCTCAAACATCAAAAACCGTTTTAGCTTTTCTATAATTGTATAATTCCATCGAAATGAAAATAAAATAGTCACTTAGGTCTTTTCAAGTTTTCAAAAACTAACAAAATATGGCATGCAATCCCTAAAATTCAGGTAAATCTAGTTTTAAGTTTAGTTTAAAGCAAATGCCACCACCAAGAATAGTAATTTAGTTGCAAAACGTACTCGTTAACCAAGTGGTTGCCTATTAAACCTCGGTTTTTCTTCACACAACGGCAGCGAATCGAGAAAAAACTCGTTTGCAACAAATGAGATTGTTAATTATCGTCTGGTTTTGTATTAAAAAGAGCCGACATATAATTATTTCGAAAAAATCTCATTAACATTATTACTTTCGTAAGCCATAATAAAACTTCTCATGTAACGATCCATCAGATGATTTTAAGTCACCCGGTCTTATCTTGATCACAATTATGTCACTATTAATCGCAACATTTTTGAAGTTTTTATGTCGGGATTTTTTTTGGTCGATAAAGGGTCGTAAATTTTATGCCCGTGGGGTGGTTTTTATGGTTAATTAGGTTTTTGTTTTAAAGTCCGAATGCCACTAAATATATAATGATGTACTTCTTCTGATAAGTTTTATGCTTGAAAAATACTAAACAAACGCATAAGAAAACTATAAAATTTATTACTTCCAGCAGTTGACTTAAACCTGAAGTCTTCTCTCTGTGTAAACATACGGAATTCTTTGGCTTTGGCTAGAAACTTACACTTTCAGCGGTAATTTAACCATCACGTCTGAAAAGCGGCATTATGTTAATGTAGTGGGAAGAGTTATTTTCAAAAAGTTCTAAACAGGTGTACTTGATGCTCGCGTTGTAAAAATGTGTGGAACTGTCGTGAATTAAGATAGCCTTTGGCTCCAGCCTAGCCAAAATCAAAACGTCTTTTTGGTGTAGTGCAGAACCGATTCTACTAAAACTTTTTTATTAATCTTACTGTCCCCTAGTCGTAGCAAGCCCCTCAGTTTAACACGCCATTAAGCAGAGGAAACACGCTGTGGACCACAAAATGCACACACGACATGAAAGGCATCTTTCAATAACGTAAACCGGGATCGATCTATATTAATATATAGTTGCAGTAGATAGTTCTGGAGGGTAAAAGATTTATGCAGTAGGCAATAAATGCTGGTATTAGCAATCAAATCTAGGCGGCCATCATAAAGTCGAGGGTTCGAGCTCGTAAACATGTGTCCGCTTCCTATATTGACAAATTTCAAATTTCATATAGGACGCCCGCACAGGTCCGGACTTGATACAGGGAAGACTAGAGTGTTGTCCGAGAACAGGCGAGTTGTCCAAGTTTTAATTTAATACAACAATTCTAAACTCACTTTTAAGATGACATTTCTGTGAAATTAGAATATAATTTCGTGTAAGTCTCCACTTCCAATCTCGGAAGTGCCAGTTCCACACTGTCTCACAACTATCTCGGGAAACTAACATTCTCTTATCTTGCTTGACGAAAACATATTTGAATATTTAAGATTCTGCTATATGAGGAAACAAACATAAAAAACCGTTCTATACGGTTTCATCTAGCTGTAGGAAAATTTTATATCTTTGACTTCTTTATCGCCGATGTAATCCCGGAATTATTTAATACTAAATGAGGGGTGCGACCTCTGTATCAAGGGTATTATCGCTCTGATAATCGGATCGGATTAGGGTATCTAATATAATTAAAAATATATCGGTTTTAATCCTCCGAGAGTCGGTCAGTTATTAAAATTGATAACGTTGTAAATAGAGTTTCAGCTGCTCGAAGGGGAGGTCCGATCTTCTGCAAGTGGGTTTTGCGGCGGTATACGAGTAGTCTTTCTATCACTATCTATCGCACATGTACGAGAAGAAGTAGCAATATTTCTATGTTGAAAATTAAACCCACCTTTTCAAATTTTTTTCCTACTAATTAATATTTAAATTAACTAATAACTTGCATCAATAACAATTTATTACATTTACATCTTTCTCACATTGAAAAACAAAGATATTAATCCTTTCAGGACTGGTTATTAAAATTGTTGTTTTGAAGCTTTTGTTTCTCCTTTTTCTCTATGTGTATAAGGGGGAAATTATTCTAAATTATCAAACCTTCCTAAAAATAAAAGTGCCCTATAAATCGTGATATATGTGGTGAGTGCAAGTTGATACATCTAAATCATGTTGCCTGTGAAAAACAACATTTAGATGTATTTAGATGGAGAATTTTACGTAGAAAGTCTATATATACTACTGGATATATGAATTATTAAATTTATGAAAACTCTCATGAATGGGTTTTTCAAACATTCTCAAAATTAATTATTGGGTTTTATCAAAATTGGAACATTTAAGTAGCCCGTATTGTGTTGAGAATTCTGTTCGACCAACCTGCATTTCGTCAGACAATTAATAAAAAATTTTGACGTAGTAGCATCGTCACTAATTCGTTAATTATTATCGACCTGCGGACGTGTTTTGCTCCGAGTGTAGAGATAAGAAACGGAGTGATAAATATGCCATATGCAATGTACGAGCAACAAATGCAAATGCAAAATCACGTGAAGCAGCAGCGGTGATCTCTGCCGGGGCCCTCAACTCCAGGAGAATTGCTGCTATCTCAGCAAAACCAGGTCCTTATTCAGGAAAATCAGACATGACTAGGATATAAATAAAATTATCGATATAGCAGATATACTAACATCTTTTGCACCACTACAAAAACTGCCAAGACATACCCAAAGATATTGTGGAAAAATATCAAGATGCGTGAGATGCACTGGTAACCACCATTGTGGCGAAGCACATGCTGCAAATTACCGCGGTTACATGGTAGCCAGGGAATACAAAAAAATTCAAATAAAAAAGAAAAGAAGCCAAGATATGCAGAACAGGTACAAAGAAACTAACATATAGCTAATAAGCACGAGCTGGCAAAACAACAAAAGAATAAAGAAGAGCGGAAATAGAAGCAGCAACCACTGACGACATGCTATAATGATTCTAAAGAAGTTAAACAAGATAAATGAAAAAATTTGTCCCTAGGTAACATTCGAAGAAATTGACTCTTCTGTGATGGTACAAGTAGCTAAGGATGCCGCCGAAGCAGTGTTGGAAGTTGAAGTGTTGGTGGGTTCCTTGTGTTCTTGTATGGACGAATCGATGCGGCGTTGCTCTTGCTTATTTGGTAACCGCAGTTTGCTTTCTCGGCACTTTGTTTTGTCCATTTCATTGATGCCTACGGGACAATACTTAAACCACTCATTCCCATTAGGTTTATTCCAAAAACGATTTGCAGTCAAGAACAATCTGTCAGTTTTGATATTAGGTCCCCTCTTAGAAAGTATTTTTTCTAAAACCCCAACGGAAATAAATTAAATAACAGATTAATGCGATTCTAAGAGAAACTAACCTCAGTGGACAAACATTCGGATCGTCGACATTGGGTGTCAACCATTAGCTGTCAGCAAGATGTGAGCTCCTCCCTGACACGTTTTACTAAATATGGAATGTCTGTTGTCTAATTCTTTCTTGAAATATGGGTGAAACAATCAGGTCCCTCTCCTCCTCTCCATGCAAACTCTCTTGTAGCTACTAGAAAAAATCTTGAGTTGCAGTCAAGAAGGAGTGCAACCAAACTGAGTTTTGGAAGCAGATTGTTCGATTTTTGCAATGGTTTTTACGCCAAATATATTTTTACTGGTCATGCTCTTCTTTTTAACTATTTTTAACACTAAATTTGACGAACTGTTTTCAAATTAATTTTTGTTTTTCATTCTTGTTTATTGACGATCACTTCACGTACACATTTGCAAAACGATCAAAGCTCACACAAGCGAATTAAATATAAATTCTTTGGATGGTCGTGGTTTTAAAGCTGTCGGTTTTTTCAGTCCAACGGACTCGTAGCTGCTGCTTCTAGACAATCGGCAAAAAATTACCGGTAAGATTCAAACCACTGGTTGTATTGGAAGTGAAAAGACTAAGACCAGTAATGCAAAAATGGGACATGATTCCTACCCATCAGTTGGACTCCGACAAAAACACTCGATAATCTATCAGGTCCATAGGATAACAAGTATCATCGAAAAATCTCCTTCTCTCTTTCTAGATGTCTTCCTAGACAATTTTCACAGATACTAGAATCAGATATCTCGGATAGATGTTTTAGAATAAAACATGAAGACGTCTACACAGAGCAAAAAGAAATCGAGGCAGGAGTTCCACAAGGGATTATGCTGGGGCTGTTCTGTATTTTATACCGGGTGTCATGGAAATGGATACAATTTATTTTAGTCAATTTGAGTAATAGCACATTTTTTCTCACTCACTTATTTTGTGGAATTTGACGACCGAAATTCATTCCAATTTATCGAAATGCCAAGAACCACAGCACCAAGTGGATGAATAGACCCACATCCTTTCCAGCTAAAAGTTCCGTATTGTTGGTGGCAGAATGATAAAAGGACTAGGTAGAGAAGGTTCTGGGTAGAAAAAGAAAATTTTGAAGTTGCTCTTCATGGCCACGAGGACACTCACCATCACCTGGTGTTATTTAGTAGGTCGTGTCCATGGCAGGATAATTGCAAACCCCTACGTGTAGGAGATTTTAAGACTTCAGCTAAATAACCACCCAGGCACCACTGCAGATTCACCTATACAGCACCTACAGCAAACCTGGAATACAGTTGGAAATGATAACCTGGAATAACATACATGAGCAAATTGATCACCTGATTAAAAATATGCTCCACCAAGATACGGAATGTATTAACAGCCGTGGTGATGTTACATATTTTTTATGATACACCTACCTGATATTTGATCATTTCTGTACTGTTTTCAGTATTATGGTAAATTTATCAGTCAAGGAGGATGTTTGTAAACTATGTCGTTACTAGGGTAAGAAATTAAGCTCGCCTGATTAGTTTCTTAATGAATTTTTTATATATTTTTTAAATAATCAGTTCTTGTAGGTATCAGGAAAAATATTGAACAACATACGGCCGATATAGCATATAACTGGCTATAGTCTAAAGTTGTCCTTATAAATTAAAAAGTGAAGGAAAAAGATTTATCATTCTATATACCGGAAGTACAGGATTTTTACCCGGCTGTGACTAAAAATAACGACCGCGATTATCACAAGACAATGACTGGAGACCTTGTTAATTTATGGAAAGAAGCTTACAATTAGACAAGATTGGACAAAACTTATGGGTACTTGTGACGTTGACGATATACCTCCTATGATAATTACACTAATTGTAAAAGAATCAGATTCAGAATCGGAAGAAAACTTTTCAGATTGTGAAACTGATCCACTTAGTAAGACTGCCTAAGTTGAATATTAATTTTTTTCAAAATTACAAAATTTCATTAACGTTTCCAAAAAGATTTTTTCAAGACTTCCCTGGAATTTCGTACATATTTCTTCAAAATATCTGGACTTCCAACCTTCCTGAAGACTGACAATGCATCCTCAAGACTGACAAACATTCATCTCACGCTTTTCAGTGTCGACCACCATTATATACAAATTGCTCTTTGCTAGATTAGGTTGCCACGGCGGTGCACAATGAAGATCGAATATTAGGTGCATTGTTGTTGAGTAATGATAAACAATCAAGAATAAGTTATACAGAAACGTTAACAGAATGGTATAAATTATATTCTATTCGATAGGTCTTCTTCTAGAATCAGAATACACATGTTATTCTATGACAACGCACTATTAACCCTTTCAGTCAATTGACGACATCAGGTTTCTACCTCTACCAAGGAAACTAAAATCTCTTAAATAGCGATCGGTCACCACGTATTTAAATAGTTATACTATTAACATTACATATCCTAAGTTGTATTGACATCTAACGTTCAGAAGTTAGATGAACAAAAAAAAAAAGGTTACAGATTGCTGCAATGATATTGTAGAGCACTATACATCGTTTTGAGTTTCTAAAACCAATTTTATGTTCTAAAAAATGCATAGTTTTGTGTGTATTGAACAAATTAAAATTTGGTCTAGTGACTTTTGATCAATAATTTTATGAAATTGAGTGTCATCAATCGACGACACTGTGACTATCTGGGTATAAAATTAATAGGTAACATTACCTCCAAATTAGTTTGAAATTTTAAATTTAAGGCGTTTCTCTCACCCCATGTTTGCAGTGTACATTTATAAAAATCTCTGTATTGTTAATTACTGATCAATAATCTTTAAATTTTGAATATAGTTGTAGAAAAAGGATTGCTTTAGAACGTACGCATATTTTTTTTTTTCAAAACTGTTTTGCTAAATATGCAAAAAGTCGAACTGAACATACGTAACTTTTGTCACCATTTTATTGACACTTACGAATTTAAAACCTACCAAGAAACATGCGTATCGCCTTGCCTAAAGTTTTTTCTTATTGTTTGCTACATTATTGAAGATGGAAGCGCAAATACAACTATGTAATAATGTTTTAAATAAAACCCTGTTCGGTTGATTTCTACGTCAAGAAAGTAGCTCCACCTATACAGCCATGCTACAAATTCGCCGAGTAAAATCTTAGACCTATACCTAAACAAAATTATGCGGGACGGAGAGGCCCTGTTATCTTTTTTGGACATATCTGCTGTTTGTGGCCGAGGCGTGAGTCGAGGTGCACACGACGTTTTTTAGGCGATGATCATAAATACATAAAACTCAACCTTTTCCCATTAGACCAGTTTTTTCTTTTGTCAATTCACCTGTATCAATACTTTCAAAATGGCTTAATACAATTCTTAGACAACATTTAGATTTTAATAACAAATTTGCAATAAGAGACTCAATAGATCTTTGCTCCAAAATTAGAAATTTCCAAATTCCATCAGACACTAGACTTGTTTCATTTGACGTAGTTAATTTATCCCAGCATCCCACCCAAATCTTGCTTATTAATTTTAAAAAACCTACTATTTAATTCTTATATGCCAACCATATATGCACTAAATTTACATTCACTTTGTGAGACTGTCCTAGATCAAAATTTCTTTCAATTTAATAATAATTTTTATTCACAAGACTCAGGCTTAGCAATGGGTTCTAATTTGTCACCTCTTTTAGCAGAAATATTCATGAATAACTTAGAAGATCAGTTTTTAACTTCTTCACTCTTTAAAGATCATTTTCTCTTTTGGTACAGATATGTAGATGACATAATTGTTTTATTCAAAGGATCTGATTCTGAACTTGATAACGCACTCAGCAACTTAAATTCTTTAAACCAATCCATTTAATTCACCGTTGAAATTGAAATCAATTCCCAAATTTCCTTTTCAGACTTGTTAATCACTAGAAATAATAATACTTAAATTTGACATTTATAGAAAACCTAGTATCACAGATTGCGTAATACCTTTTGACTCTTGTCACCCTGTTTCCCATAAATTTACAGCTTTTCATTCCTTTTTCCACCGATTATTTTCTATACCACTATCAGATTCATCTTTTCAAACAGAACTTAATAACATTAAACAAGTTGCTTCAAATAATGGATATTCTTTAAAAAACTATAAATAAATTATACTATAGATACTATAACAAATTCAAATACACACACCACTTGGTTAAAAATCCTTCAGAAACAATTTCCTTTTCAAATTCATTAACATACTCTGGCGTCGTCTCAGAGAAATGTTCTAAAATACTTAAGAAAAACGGTTTTAAAGTTTCATTTAAAACAGACAACTTATCCAGATTTTTTAATAAAAATAAAGATCCGTTAGATTACAAATCATCATCAGGTGTATACAAATTAAACTGCTCTTCTTGTGAGTCATTCTACATAGGTCAGACAGGTCGCAAAATATCAGACCGTATTAAAGAACATTTCAGGCACATCTATAACACAGATCTTGATCGTCCACCATCAACACCTTCTTCTTTCGCCAATCATATATTAATAACGAAACATAGTTTTTCACCATCAAATTCCAAATTGATTCATAAATGCAATAAAGACCGGAAATTAGATTTTCTTGAGACTTTGGAAATAAGGAAAGCCTTGAAACTGGAAAACAGATCTTGTTTAAATGAACAGAATAACTTCAATAATCCCATTATTAATTCACTATTTTAATTTTTCACCACTCAAACAAACTTACCAGATTCTCTTTGATCCATTTTTAATTTTTACATTTTATAAATAGTATATTACATTATAAGTGTGGTAGGTTCAATTTTACATCACGAAGCTTTAATATTGAAACACGACGCGCAGCGGAGTGTTTTAATAAAACTAAGTGATGTAAAATACCTACCACACATATAATGTATACAACTTTTTAGCCGATGACGAAGTTTTCCACTCGGCGCCCCCATTTAACAAAAATTATCGTTGGACCGAAGTTACATTAACATTATTGACATTAAGATAGGTGCAGGATAGTGTGACGGACGCAGATTTTGCCCAAAAGGATACGGGAGTTGTAGGAATGCATAAATGGCATAAATAGGGCACAATTCCTAAAAATATGAGAGAGGTTATGTTGTTCGAGTGTTTTGTTGACTTACCTTAACTTTTTCATTATCTTATTCTTGACGTGTTTTACTTTTAGTTCAATGACTTCACCTATTTTGCCATATTATTGTATTTTATGAGAGTAATAATCGCAATAAATTAACATTTTTAGATTGAGTGACAGTGTAAATTGACAAGGTAAATAGGCAACTGAAATGCTTACTATTTATACCATGAGATGGTGCGCCTTCGAGTGTCTTTAAATTGGTCATTATTATATCTTAGAAACTTATTCAAAGACAGTTAAGTGCGGTATCTTCTTTCAAAATATACGACCAATATTTATCATAAAGGATCTTTTTTTTGCGCGTTTCTTAAAGAAGAAAATTTTGGACTATTTTACCGCTTAAAGGCGGTAGGTGACAGCTTCAATGTGTAAAAAATGGGTTACCATGGCTGTCTAAAATATGGTAGAACGTAGTTTACAACTGTCAAGGCTAAAAATGTTGTTTACGAAATCTTTTAAAAAATCATGTAACCCTTTGAAAACGTCAAATTTAATTCAAAATTAAGTCAACTTCATAATTTTTTATATTCTTTAAGGTAAGAACCCCTCTGAAATTCAATGGTATCATTAATCTCTTGTTAAATTAGGGCTGAAACATGTTCTATTTGTAATTTTACAGTTATTAAAGTTTGTGGAGTTCGACTTAGATATATTTAAATTTTAATTTAAATTTACTCCACTTGGATTTATCGACATTCTTCTGGTTTATAGATAATTACATCACTAATAACAAAGCACCAAAACTTCGCTGGCAAAAGAAGCAGCAGTGTGTTAAAAAAAACTTTGCATCGCGAAGCCCTACGACCATAAATTCCCTATAATAAAGATAGAGTGCGTAAACCATTTACTACGTAACTACTGTAGTAAATTCAGAGGCTATTTTTGTCAAGGAAGCAAGGAAGGCAAAATCAACACAGTTCCAGACATGATCGAGTCTGGCCTTTTTGACGACATTGAGTCGTGTGGAAAAAGACTTGTTCAAAATGTGCATAGTCTAATTTTGAATATGAAAAATAATGCAGCAGAAACTTATAATTCTATCAACAAGAAGAATGTTCTTAAATCTAAGTGGAGTAAATTTAAATTAAAAAATTTAAATATATCTAAGTCGAACTCCACAAACTTTAATCAGCGTAAAATTATAAATGGTACATGTTTCGGCAGAACACTTCTGATAATTTTACGCTGATTAAAGTTTGTGGAGTTCGACTTAGATATATTTAAATTTTTTAATTATAATTCTATCGTCTGTAAATTTATAGGGGACAATTTCATATAATAAAAAGGAAGAATATTTTGTCCTATTGCACAGGAAAATTTTGTAGTCCAGGAAAATTCGCTAAAAACTATATCGCGGGACTGAAAAGAAAACGCGAGTATAATAAAACTCGCAGAGTTATTTATACGAATTAAAAAAAGAAAGACTGCTGCTCCACCCGATGAAAATTACGGTCTGACTAAACAAATTTATTAGAAATACGTCAAAGCTAACTCGAAATATTGTCTGTTCTGAATTTCGAAAGAGCGCAGCTATAATAATGTGGGAAAGAGAAGATGAAGCAAAAGCACAAAAATACTATGGGGTACTTGTGCGTGAGTGCGGACTGTTTATTGACAAGGAAAATTGTTTTCTCGGTGCCAGTCCGGATGGAATTATTGATCAAGATCATATTGTGGAAATAAAATGCCCTTGGTCCATTCGAGACTTAAATCCCCAACAAGCGGTCAATGAAGAAAAAATTAATTACTTAAAAATAGACCAAAGGTTCAAGGGAATTGGCAATTACTGGTGCTAACAATTATTGCTAAATTGTATGCATTGTATCTATTGGAATTGTTGTCGACAAGTACAAAAAATTTATTCCATAGCAATTTTATTTTGTATGTTCTTTTGCACATTGAAAAAAAAAATTATGTCCTTTTGGGACAAAATTGTGCCAAAATTTAAAAAATATGTATTTAAATGTAATGGCCCGTGAAATACTAAAAAATAGTTGAACTGTTTCTCTCATTACGATGTCACGTTCTCATTCGACTCTTTCATCAGAAGCAAAGTACGACCAGACTTATAGTAATTTTATGGACTCCGGTCAATAATACTTTTATAATCCCGAATGTCTTCTTGGGTGGTGGTTGAATTTAGAATATTGTATTTGTATTGTGCTACCATTTGGGTCGTTAGACAGGTAGAGGTTTATGACCCTTTGGCTGTGCTTTGGGTTTCACAACTGGCCGCTGCAAATATTTCTGAACAGAAAGCATTGTTTCACAGAATGTATCTTTTCTGTGTCTCGCGTGGATTTTTGTTTACGTCCTACTACTTATGTCACACTTCGAACTTTTTGATCACTCTCACCCAGTAGTTGCTCGTCCTTGCGTGCCCTTAATAGAAACATGTATATTATCGCTACGAAAATGAGCCACAAACGTCCTCCCACATACGAGGAGCTTGTTGAACTAGCAAACAACGTTTCAAGTGATGAATGTAGTTTGCAAATTTAATTAATACTAAGCACAAGTAAACTATTTTGAAGATTTAGATTGTGAAAAAACTTCACCAGCATATTTTCTTGAGCCTCAACCTGGACAGCAACACCTGCTGAAAAGTCTTGAGTTGACTGCAAAAGAGAAATTTAAATGGAGCAAAGGATTAACATTTCCCACTCTGAACATCAGATGGTACAAGATAACCAAAACCCAAATAAATAAAAATGTTCATTTTAATATTTTATTTTTTCATATAGTCACAGTGTCGTCAATTGAAGACATGTTACCACTCTCGAAGGGGGTAAAATATCGCCTCGCAAGTTGCAAAAAATCATAAATAAATCAAACATTAGGTGTGCAAAAGTTCAAAATTTTATTTTAACCAGAAAAAAAAGAGTAACTAAAAGGGTTAATCATTGCAACGGGTGTCTGAATAAAAATCTGGTCAAGATTGCTTTGGTAAAAATTACAAATATTCAACGTGTGACCTAGAGATAACAAACAAAACATCAAAAATGAAACACAGAAGAACAAGAACTTTTTATTAAATAAGGTGTTCAAAACGTCCTCCTTCTGCTTCTTGACGACTATTCTTCGAACACCGTTCAAGATACTTTGGAGCATTTGTGGAGAATTTCTTCGATTTTGGCCGTTATCCGATCTATACTAAGATCTTGAAAATCAATGACAGGTGTACAACATTGACATTGGCTACGACGTGCCGAATGCGAACCGCTTTTGTTTCATGGCAATCTTGACTAGATTTGTATTTAGACAGCCGATAGTTAGTTCTATTATAACGGCAATAATAAAACAAAATTCTTTTATTTCTCCCTTCTAATTAAATGACACATTACAGGTATTTATGTAACTAAGTAAATGGCTAATTACAGAAACAGACCTGTAAAGTTTTACGGGCTTGTATAGAAGAAACATGTAAAGTGCAATACCATGACAACGCATCGTCACAGACTGTTCTGCCGTCAGATGACAGAATTTTATATCTATAAAAATTGAAAAAAAGTCGTCTTAAGGTGGAAATAAAAGTTTGTACGGGATTCGCCTTGCAATTATGTAATCTTTACTGGGCTTGATGCCGGTTAATTTCCCGGCTCACCCGTAAAGACTAATTTACAAGGCTTTTCCCGTAAATAACTATTTCCGCTGCCGGTAATGAAAGTAATTCATACATGCTTAGATACAAAACATGAAAATGGCAAATATCATTCGTGTATTATTTTTCCTTGACGACGGAATGTAAATACTGTCATTTACATTCCTAGGAGAATAAAAAGAGTAAATCAAGTTGATTTATTATCACAGGATTGAACAAAACAGATTAACAATTATTATTAGTTATTTGTTAAAATTGAATACAAAAGAACAATTTTATTTGATTTCTTCTCAAATTGGGCTGTGATGGTTTCTATTGTTTCCGAAGGCCTTTGAGCAAATCCTGATTGAAGTGAAGTAGACATTTCCACTGTAGTTAAAGTCACAGGGTCGGGTTCAATTTGAGAAGTTGACAACGTTGAAGATGCACACCTCCTTTCCATGATCAACAACATCAGCCATTTCCATTCTGCAGAACTCGTCGGTTCTGCACGCTCCTGCGAACCCACTAGTTTTAAAGACTTGGAAATGTCCACATTATCTTTATAGTTCAGTGTTGTCTTTAACATAGAATATTCAGACCAAAGACTTGCTGACGGTTTTAGTTGTTCCGATCTTTCCAGCATCTAAGCCAGCATCACGTTTTCGGACACACATACCACATTATTCTTCACCACTTCTTAAAAGTTTCGTACGTGAATTCATACCTTGCTCTGGATTTTATCGGCAACAAACACTTCGAAGCAATGTTAGCAGCTTCATCAATATCCATTTTTGAATTTTTCTTGTCACGTTTTGCTTTGTTTAAATTTGTCACATCGGGTAACCCTAATAGTTACGCACATACATGCAGGCAACTCAAATGAAAGTGACGAGCGTCCAAACTAAGGCAAACATTTCATGCAAATTTGAGGAAATTTTCAACGGCAGCGGGAAAAATGTAATAAGTAACACGGAATGTATCGACTCGGCAAGAGACAAGCCTCGGCTCGTACTCACTTGCCTTGGATGTTAACATGCCTTTACATTCCTTGTTACTTAAATAACTATTGAATTCACTGTCAAATTAATGACACAATTGAATTTTAGCCCCTAGACCGACGGTCAATCATTTTGATCAAAAACTGGAGTCAATCGATTGAATCAAGCATGATTTTACCCTCTATATGAACCATCAAACGGGTTCCTAGACGGTCAATCATGCTTGATTCAATCAGCTTTTGATCAAAATGGTTGACCGTCCAGGGGCTACTTTATACTATAAAAACAGTAGAACCAAAATGCTAGCGTCGCACAATTGAAAAGTTACGTGAGTTCCGTATAATGAAAATAAATTTAATTTAGTGTTTAAAACGACATTTTAACCGGTAACTACTTTTAATCAGTTTTTTCCGTAAAACACCAAAAACAATTTTATTATAATTGCCAACGCACGTTTCACCAACAATGTTGGCATCATCAGGGCGATGAGTAAACTAGTTTACTAGTTTAATAAAATTGTTTTTGGTGTTTTAGGGAAAAAACTGATTAAAAGTAGTTATCTACCACCAAAAGTGATCCAGACAATTGTTTTGTTTTTGATTTTAACCGGTGGAAAATTGCAAAAAAAATTTTTTAATAGTAATATATTCCAATATTTTTAACTTGTATTAATACGCTAACAAAATTCGAAAATGAGAAGTTTCTAATCAAAATCTGAAATGTTCTAATCTCATTTTAAATGACGACAGCTACCCGTCGTTGACGAACAATGTTTCGGTACGTAAACCACCCATGAAGTACGACTAATGATATAAATAATCCACTTTATTAAGTCAATAAACATGCAGATAATCCCGTCAACGATTTACAAGAGTGTGGGCGGACCCCCTGAACACGGCTGTTTGTCACACTTCTGTTGGGCTACCTTGCTATTGTTCTATTTGGATAATAATGTCGAAGGGTTGTGGGCGTTCGAGCATTCCAGAAAATTGCAACTTTGAACCCTTTGTGCGTATTTATTAAAATTATGGGTCGTGATAGTTAATGGAAGGCAAGACTTGAAACTTTAGTTGATGGAATGTTATTTCTGACTTTGAATGTGCGATTAGATATCCTAAGAGCAAAGTTGCACAAAGCGATTTACGAGGCAAAGTTCTAATTTTTATTTACCTTTTAACTTACAATAATGGGTATTTTAGTTTTAGGACTTGACCTCATCCTTCAAGACGATCTAAAGCACTAAAGGCTTGTTTATTTTTGCAATTGTAGCGAGAAGCGATATTCGCATTAGCCATTGTCGAGTGCATCAGATGGTGATGTGGGTTTATTTTCGCAAAATGCTAAAGGTATAATAGTTTGATGAATAATTTATAAACAAGCGGTAATTGTGTATTCTATGTAATCTAAAAACGTAGCGCATGTTGCCCGTAATTCAAAGATAAACAAATTAAAAATCTCACTCGTCAATCACACCTTAAAATAAGAAATGTAAACAACGAAGAGTTAAAAATGTTATAAACATTATAAAACCAGAAAATTCTCACGAATTCATTCTTCGGTTATTGAGACGGTCGATGTTGAAGCCGTGCACATGTTCCCCGGTCCCAGCTGTGGTGTCAAAGGTACTATTCCGATTAAAGTAAATTTATAAATAATATTTTATAGGTCGTAAAATCCAGATTTATTTTACTCTAAAGAGCAACAAGCAACTATGTAAACCAGTAAAGTTTTATCTGTCAAAGTGATGCATGCCAATCGGTACTTGACGTCTGATCATACACAGACACCACAAGTAACTGCTATTATTCTCCCCAAAATCGCAATCGAAATTAGAGTAAAGTGACACGCTTACGGCTAATTACTCTGGCGAGAGCTATTTTTAATTTCAAAGCATATTTCCGACGCTTTTCACTCGACTGGAAACTCATTTTATTCTAGTTATATTGGTACAAATTTTTATTTGGACGGGTATTAGTACGCTTTATTAAAGGCACATGTGCCCCGACACCATTAGTCGGGACGACCTGATTTATGCTGACTTGAAACGCAACTGTGTCAGAGATCCAAGAGGGGAAGGTAAACAAAGCCTAAGTTATAATTTATTGATTAGTTAGAAAGGTCTTCTTGATTGATTTGTCTTCAAATCAAATCCGCGACATGTCTGAAGAATTATTTAGTGCTATTCGCAAACATCCAAACTATTCCACACTCCAAAATTATCGTGTTGAACCACCCTTAAGTGATAGCACTTAAACTTATCGTTGGTTTGAAAAGCATTACTAAAGAATAAACAAATTACGAAGCTATGAAGGGGGGATAGTCAAGAATTACAATAATCAAAAGTCACAATTTAAATTTTTTTGTACTTCCAACGATTCAAATACTGTTACACAAATCTATATAAAAATCAATATTAATTTGTTCGTTTGTTTGTTCGTATGTTAAGCACTCCTACACCGCTCAAACGGTCGTTATGAAATTTCGACCACAAATAATATTTACAATGGGGAGTAACATAGGGGGGGTTGACGACCCGAATATTTAATCTTCAAACCTTCCGAAAATGAGTCAGATAAAAATGTCACAGTGACATGTCACAGTTTCCGACATAAAATGTTACTCATCAGTATTCGTCAAAATCATTTCACAAGGGAGGAATACTGTGGTGAAGTCGAGAGAGAAGTGCCAAAATTTATTGTGGATGTGTCCAAGATTGCTTTCGAAGTGGGCGCAACTTTAAGTCCTGTTTGGATAGGACGTGCAATCGGCAAGTAACGCTAATTTGCTGTTCACTAAAAATAGTTTTACTTTATTTTTGGGGCGCAGCCACTCGCGCCGGGTATTTTGAATGTCTTAGGTTTATTTACTATTTCAAAAAATACTTAAAAATGCCAAAAAAGGAAAATTATCTGTTGGAAAATCAACGAAAAAATCGAAGTAAATGAAAGCCAATAGGGCAGCTGAGACACCCGATCTACGTGAAAATCGTCTGGAGGAAATGCGGTTAAGAGATTTCAGATCAAAAGCTGCTGAAACACTTGCGGTATGTGTGCTCATCCCACACATACCAATGGTTCGATTTGCCTTTCGATTTCAATTTCCATTGCGCCTTGCTTTTGCAAGCCCAAGGACAGTCACAGAGTGTTGGTGGGGTCAATTTGGGAAGTCCATGTTTCTCACATGGCCAATTATATGTTTCTTGCGCCAAATGGGAAAACAAAAAAATATTGCTTCATCCAGATCCATTCATTGCTTCCCCATCGTGGTTTACTTGTTCGTTGCACCGGTCAAATCGGATGAGACGTGTTTTACTATATTTTTGGGGCGTAGCAACGTGCGCCGCGTACGAACTAGTTGTAAATAAAACCCATAAACAATATAATTATTAAAGTAACAACGCAAAGTCTAGAATACAACTGACGAGTTCTAAAACTCACTCATGTTTCTGACATTTATGAAACGAAGTGTGTAACTGATTTAACACTTCAAATAGCAAATCTAACCTTTGTGTTTGACACAAATACTAAGAACACGACGTAAAATCAGATAGTGTGTAAATTTCTATGAGATTTTGTTAAAAGTACAAGTAATTCTCCACTATACAGCCCTCAACTCATCATTTGCTTCTTTATAACACCAGAATATATTTCTTACTTCATAAACTACGTAAGCAGTCATCGCAGATAATAATATTGTCTTAAAGCAAAGTCGCAATTGAGAGTTCTCTTTCTTTAGCAAGGTCAGAATGATCACTTATTAACTTAGATGTCGTCATCAGGTGCAGATATGGTTACAATATGTTCCACATTATGAACATTACTAACAGTCTTCATCATTTGTCGATTTTCTGTTTTCAGATTCTTTGATGCTCAAGATATTAGCCCGTCAAGTTTTTAGATTCTGAAGCTTTCGTGTTCTCAGTTTGCCTAACTTTCAGATTCTCAGATTTTCAGGTTTTTCACTGCTTCGACGGTCTACTACGGACTAAGGATTTAAAATTCACAAATTTCAATTCACATGAAACAGTTGTATAGAATAAACACCTCCACGGCGAGAAAGTAGGTATCATCTGGAGAGCTCTGCTTTCTTTTTTCAAGAAAGGATTACAATAATCAAAAGTCACAATCAAAGTCCTATGTTCGGCTGTATGTATGTCTTTTACCGACTTCATGTTTTTTTAAATTTTTTGTCTTTTTATGTATGTTCACCGATTTCTTCGTCAATTGTGGACCGATTTTGAAAATTATTTTTTATTTGAAAGGGTATACTCCTGAGGTTGCCACCAAGTCAGGAGCTGATGAAGGGAATCGAGCGAAATCCTCAAATTTTATAATTACATATTATCTCTCAAATGTATAGTCGTTTAATAATAATGATTCAAGTTTTTGCGCCTGGGAGTCATCATTAAAGGCACAATTGCCTTTTCAGATAGTAATTCATTCATCATTGTTTCAATATTTCTGGTTCTATTTTTTTAGCGTTTTCGTCTTTGATCTTCCTTTTCTTTTCTCATCCGAGAAGCGTCCTTACTAGATGGGTAGCATCACTTAAAATTGTAAAATAATTAGCTTTAAAAAAAAAATAAAAAATAAACCGACCTGAAAAATCGAAAGATAAGTAAGTACATGTATTGTTACATGATTGTGCTACCTACTCATTTGTTTGAAGTCGATAGATAGGTAGTAGATAGGCAGTCCGCTCCCGCCACATCGCAAATCTCTCCGCTCGCGCGCCGGGGGCTCGTGCTGAGCAAAACAACCCAAACGGGCAGACGTCGTTGACGGTCTGATATTGAATTTTTGATGTGCTATAACGTTGTTGATATATTTGTATAATTACAATAGGTTGCATTATGTTTGGTACCTACAACAAAACCCTATATTAATGTAAATAACATGGATGACATTTCTTGTCAACTGTCAGTGACACGTCAGCTCGACAGCGTATAACTTATTCTTACTATTTTTGACTACCTAACCTAATTTCTGTTTACAATAACAGAAAAAACACTAGCCATGCCTCAGCCATGTTGTCACTTGTATTTTCGAGCGTGGCTGCCACATGAGTGGACAAATAAAAAAATATATATAGAATGTGAACTCTGAAATTTGTTCTCAAATCTAAAATATGAAATTAAAAATCTTTACCCAAAATCGTGTGTAATAAGCGAATTACTATGCTAATTTGAGGGTGTAATGCTGATCATTACACACTAGGTGAGAGAACATCTCGGAATAGTCCAAATCAATCAAATGCAAAACTATAACAACCATTCCATAGCTCTCTGCTTTTAATGGAAAATGGATAAAAAACACAAAGGATATAATTATTATTAGGAATGATTTTGGATAAAACTTAATATTAAACTCGTGTGGATTACTATATTAGGCACTTAAGAAAATTACCCGTTCGCTCTTCGAGCTTACCGGTAAACTTTTTCTTGCGTGCCTAATATAGTACATTCCACACTTGTATAATAAATAACTATTATCCAAAATCGTGTGTAATAAGCGAATTACTATGCTAATTTGAGGGTGTAATGTGGATCATTACATACTAGTGAGAGAACAACTCGGACTCACGGAATAGTCCAAATCAACCAAATGCCAAACTATAACAACCATTCCATAGCTCTCTGCTTTTAATGGAAAATGGATAAAAAACACAAAGGATATAATTATTATTAGAAATGATTTTGGATAAAACTTAATATTACACTCGTGTAGATTACTATATTAGGCACTTAAGAAAATTACCCGTTCGCTCTTCGAGCTCACCGGAAAACTTTTTCTTGCGTGCCTAATATAGTACATTCCACACTTGTATAATAAATAACTATTATCCAAAATCGTGTGTAATAAGCGAATTACTATGCTAATTTGAGGGTGTAATGTGGATCATTACATACTAGTGAGAGAACAACTCGGACTCACGGAATAGTCCAAATCAACCAAATGCCAAACTATAACAACCATTCCATAGCTCGCTGCTTTTAATGGGAAATGGATAAAAAACACAAAATATTACACTCGTGTGGAGTACTATATTAAGCACGTAAGCAAAGTTTTTCTTGCGTGCCTAATTTAGTACATTCCACACTCGTATAATAAATAACTATTATTCGGAATATAAAACAAAGTTTGAAATTACAAATTGAAAATCTGGAATGTGAAATCTACGAAATCTGAAATGAGACATCGACAACCCCCAATTTGAAATTTAAGTTTGCATTCTGAATCTGAAATCTGGAACTTGTAATTGAAAATTTGAATCTCGAATTCTGCATTATGAAATCTAAAATATCAAATCTTAAATATTTGGAATGTGAAATCTGAAATCTGCATTATAAAATCTTAAACATAAAATTGGAAATCTGAAATCTACAATGTGAAATCTAGTGTTGAATATAAAATGTGAAATCTGGAATCTATATCTATAATTTGCAAACTAAAAATTAATTTAAAAAATTATACAAAATTTATTAAATTTGATAAAAAGATAATGCACTAGCACACTCGGCGGTAAAACCTACAGACTAGGCAAGAAAAGAAAATAAAACAATATATGTACTATTACAACTTAAATTGTTGTAACGCCCTGTCAAAATTGTGAAGTGTGGATGTGTGAAAATCATATAATGAATAAATAAAATAAATACAGGAAGTTTCTACAATTAGACAGTATTAAAATAATGTGGTGAAAATTGAAATTAAATTGACTGGTAACAAGTTGGTTAAATAAAAACTATATGTGAAATAGAAATATGACAGTTAAATTATGACTAATGCACTACTCTTAAAGGTTAAATTACATTAAAATGATTACTGAAGTTTTACAATTTTAATTGACACGCTAATAAAAAAAACTGGATGATTTGATAACACAAAAAAATATTAAGAGAAATGATCTATTACTTATCTTCTGAGCGATACTACGGTTTCCTGCTGGTTTTGGAGCTGTCCTTAAAATTGCTTTCCTGCGATCCTGCGATTTTGCGTTTCCTGGGAAATTAACCCTGATTCCACGTGTAGACTTCGTGAGTCGAGGAAAGAATATTACAGCTATTCCAAAGTAAAAGGTACAAGAAAGATCCTCTGGTGAATGTTGGTGAATCTGCCTATTTGATTGAAAAAGAACAGTCAAGGTCTGCACGCAATAAAGTAGTTCTTCTTACCTCTTTTTCCCCGAATCGACACCTAAACGATTTCATCCGCTAACGCGATTTCGTTATAGAAATAACTGAACACCCCAGTCGTATTATCCGTACTCTACGCGGTTGTCTAGACCTCCTCTTGCCCAGGAGAAATATTACGCTGAGATGTTACCTCGGTCAGATGTCGAACGAAAAGGAAGGCTGTAGGTTTGTAGCGCGGCATTGCAAGAACTTATCGTTTTTTTTTTTTTTTTTGTATATGCCGGTTATCTCTAAACGCTGATTCGTTTCTGAGCTTGGATGGTGAATGCCCGGCAAACATCAAATTGTAACAGTACATTATGTACTAAGTTTTCTTTTCAGTCGTCATAATCAGCTCTTGGATGAGTTTTGTGTTCTTAATATCGCTTTACTAACCATATTCCACACGTACTCGATTGGATTCATATCCGGAAAGCTTGCTGGCTTATGTAGTCTTTGTACATTTGCTTCTTCCAACAAATTTTGGGCCCTTCTCGTGGGGTTTGGTCGAATATCCAACTTTTAGCCCAGGCAGAGCTTTCCTGTTAGATTGTGGTATATGGATAAAACTAAACAAAATGAATGATGACGAAAAATGGAAAAAAGAAGCAGAATATTTTTTTTATGATTATCGTGACGTTTACAATTTCTCCTTATGTACAACAATTTATTGTAAGTTTTTTTTAGTACCTAACCATGAAAATGTATGATCATTTTGTCACACACTTAATTTAATACATAAAACCATTACAAATTATACTGGGTGTTATAGAAATTGATACAAATATTTTAAGGGGTGGTAGAAGAATTTTGCGAAAAATCCTTAATTCGGGAGGTAAAATTCCACAAATTTTGAGCACTCAACCGCGTACCCGCTACGAATATATCCAACACACACAACGACTCGTCAATATTAGAAGAGGGTGAATTACGAAAAAAAAAGAGATTTTAAAAAAAAGTTATTAAGAAAAGTTGCTCAAATTGACCACCCCAAAAATATTTGTATCCATTTCTATAACACCCGGTATTGTTTGATAATTGCCTAAGTCGCTTATCTCCTAAAGTGTGGATTTTAAAGTTTTCGAAAACCGTAAAGAGAAGTTTTTAATAATATAATTAGTGCAAGATCGCATTACAATTGGATTTACAAATTACTAAACGAACAAAACAATTGAATTAAAAAGGTGAAGAGAAATTGTAGAATATTGATTTTTAAGAATAATCTAAAAATGATAAATTAATGTTGTTCATATTAATTTATCATTTTAAAACAACATTCATCATCATAGAAGACACAGATGAGGTTTTACACGACAACAGCTCTAGAGAAATATTGAAAAAAGTGAAATGAAATAAAGGACGCAGTTAAATATGTAACAATAAAAGACATCAGTGGATGTGGATGCTGATTTATGATCACGTCGGGGTAGACCAAGAAAATTCGAAAGTGTCGAGTTGTAATTTTAATAGGAATTGTAAATTTAACTCTTTCAGATACATATAGTGTGACACAGTAAAATTTAAAAAAATATTATTTTAACAATACAATTTCAATTAAAATTTAAATATATCTAAGTCGAACTCCACAAACTGTAATAACTGTGAAATTACTAATGGAATATGTTTCGGCAGAACACTTCTGCCATCATCAGCCCTTAAAGAATATAAAAAATATGACATTTCTTAATTTTTTAAAAATAAGTTTGTGGAGTTCGACTTAGATATATTTAAATTTTAATTTAAATTTACTCCACCTGGATTTAAGAACATTCTTCTGGTTTAATACAATTTCAATATAAAATATGGAAAGAACTGTACTAAATATTTATAAAACAGAGACTTAAGAGGCTAAGATAAAAAAACAAAGTACTGTTTGTAGTACTGCTCAGAACTGCATTAAATAATCTAGCAGTCAGTGGCTCAGTCTGATATGAATTGAGTGGGAAAGTAAATAAAAGTAGACCAGCGAACATAGATTCACCGAGAAAACACATAATTCAATTCAAAACCATGCCTAGGCTAGCCGTGGAATGAGGAAAGGAATAAAAAAAGGATTTTTTTCACAGAAAAACATTTTTTATTGTAAACTCTTCAGCATGCGACGTATCAATGCCCATAAGGGTAGCAATCCTTTTCTAAATTCAAACCGCACACTTTCAAAGATTGCCCTTGCGCTTTATTGAAAGATATCGAGAATGCACCCAAGGGATGAGTGGTATTCGTGGAAGTGGTACGTCGTCTTCACCTTTATGTTGTCCAATTGTTGCTTTAAGAATAATCTAAAAATGATAAATTAATGTTGTTCATATTAACTATTAATCACAATTATAGAAGAATTGATGAACTTTTTAGATGTTTTTGAGATACAGGGTGATGAGTTATGTACTTTCAATACTTTCAGTATGGCAGACAAACTGCGATGACATTTAATGAGCGACCTCCTTAAAAACATCTCATGTTTATATTTTGACACTGGTGGCAAAATTTAAAGAAACTGGGTCTCAAATCAAAATCGTACAGTACGAAGAATATTAAATGAAGAAACTCAAATAGAAATTTTATATTTTGGAAATTAGAATTTTGTTGCGAATGCTATGACAACTATTCGACGTGTAGCAGCTGAAATACATGAAGTGTCGGTAGGAAGCGTACAAAAAGTAATGAAATTTCACAAATTTTATCCTTATCAGATGCACGTTAATCAGAAACTCACGGAAGATGATTTTGATCGTAGAATACAATTTTGTCGATATTGGAGTTACCAAAAAACCTCATTTATTCAGGGAAGGACACACTCAATGGCCTCAAAAAAATTATGTTTGGGCAGGTATTTTGGAAAACCAAAATCTTTTTAGACGATAACCTGACCGGAGCAATTTATTAAAATATATGCTTGAAACCATAATAATCGATCCAATGATAACTTAAGCTCTGGAAAATCAAAACGAGAATAATGGGCAAACGGTTTTTAACAAGATGGCGCACTTCCTCACTATGTCTTACCAGTAGACGGGGAGCAATTGAATGGCCTGTATCCCAAAAACAAATCCTTCAATTTTAATTTTCTTTATACAGCTGAAAAGCTTTCCAAACTCTTTCAAATGAGGTATCACTTATGGTACAGTACCATTTAAAATTTCACAGTATCGGGGGCGTGGTAGGTGCTACAATCATTCTCATCCCAAATTAATAGCTTCCCTTCTCGATATTGCAAATCGATCTTAATATTCAAATTCAGTTCAAAAGTTATTAGGGTTGCAAATTTTTGAATTTATAAAGATATTTAATTAAAATTTCTCCTGAATAAGAATCAATTTAAGAATTACTAGACCACTTGATAGATCTCATTGAACGAAGAAAAAGCTGAAGCACGACCACATTACAATCTAAATCGAAAACTATTTTGATGATATACCCTTATGCTTATAAAGAGTTTAATTTAATTAGAATTGATCTAAAATGGAACAATTTGGCAATACCTATATTTTCCGTTCAAGATCTGTCTCAAAAAGATTTTCAAGAATTGCGGAACTACCTCACATGTTGAAATAAGTCATTAAATAACTCGAGATGTCATAAGAGCTCCAAACTACTCCTATTACTTCACTAAAAACTCCCAAAGTTCCAAATTTTAAATTGAATTGGCTTTAAAACGATATGGACGAGTTACAAACTTCAATAATTTAGTCCTGAATTAGTCGGATCGCCCACATAAACTTACAAGAGATAGAATAATATTAAAAAACACATTGGCCACATCTCAAGAGGGAATTAAATTTTCGTGATTTGTTTTCACCGTTATCGGAACCAACAAAGGAGCCGGACCACGTGCCATGGTCAGCTTCATCCCCACAGAGCGGAAAATGCAATTTGTAGACACTTTATTACATTAGATTTCAATACATGATTTGTGGTATCGCGTTCCTGTCCATTGTCCTGGGGGCTGTGGTTCGAATTATTTCCCGTACATTTTATAGCAGTCGTAAAAAGTAACGATTCCGACTGTGCTCCACGGTGGTACACCCTCCAAAATATGTCCGGGCTTTTCTCCAGACTATTTATTCCAGACGCACAGACAAATGAATTTTGTCTAAACGATGAGGATTTTCCACCGGTTAAGGGTGTTAGGAGATAACCTTGAAAGTACGGGGAAGGTGGGTAATTGACAGGCGGGGTGTGTGTGGAATTGATAGTGATTGCCTAGAGGAGGGTGGTTTTATTGGATGGTTTTGGGACGGAATGCAGGTGTTGAACGGTGATTCATTTATTTCGCTATGAAAATAAAATGAGGTTTGTGAGGAATTGTTATTTATGCGATGCACCGTTTCGCTTGTATCTGCCCACCTATTTCTTATAAACAAGTCGACATTCTTGTTTTCGATTAATTTCTCTATTATAAATTGGTCGGGAATCGGTTATAATGTAGTGTCCTTAACTCTCCATACGAACAGAAGAATATGTTGCTCATTAAAACGACTACAAATCAATACGGTGTTCTACATACTACGTTTCGCTACGATGATCAGTTATTTTTACAAAATGAATAGATTTTTTTGTTTGGGCGTGAAAGAAAAATGCGGAACGAAAGATGTAATTAGCTGAACAAAAGTCATCGTCGGGTTTCACGTTTCTTCGAGAGAAGTTGCGATTCCAGAAGGGAAAATTTTTGGTCATGCGTAAAAGCGAAATATCGAAATGTACGTACCTTGCATAATTGGCTTTTGCGTTCGGATATGACGTTCAGTTTTTGTAAGCATAAACCTGAAAAGACAAAAAAACTGTAAATTTGCAACTATGATATTCAAGTTTTACAGTGAATAAGTGCTAGTAGATATTCTGCATTCAGAAAATCTTTTGAAAGAGTTTGAATGAAAGCATTTCCAAAAATTAAACTATCGTTCCTGTTTCGGAATTGGGAATCATATTATGTGATTTTTCCTAATTTTTGAACATAACATAATAAGTTGTTGGTTTTACAAATCTGTAGTTTTATAATTTCACAAATTAATAACGTCCTGAGTTTCATAATTTTTCAGCAAAGTTTCTATAGTTTTAGATTTACAATATGTCAGGTTTTACAATTTCATAACTCAATTCTTGGATTTTATAAATTATATGTTTTATCTAGTATACCTCAGGTTTCATAATTTTTCCGGTTCAATACATAATATATGTATTTAGTTTACTCAAATAAATTCTGTTGTTTATATATTATAATTTAACAGATTTTTTTAAATAAACTTGTAGAAAGCTTGTAGAAAGATAACTGAATAATTTGCTTTACACAAAACGTTTCCAATCGCTAGGCTCAGTATCTTGAAGTTAGTTATGACTTTCTTTTATTCACCCGTCTCTAATTCACAAACAATTTTCCGTGTAACGTTTTGAGATACGTCTTCACACACGCACCTGCAAAGACAACAGATAAAACACAGCCATGTAATCTTTATTATTTTATTTGCACAATTTAATGTAACCTCTGCACACTTTCTTTGTCTCCGCCACTTTTTGCACCAGGATGTTAATACCACTAACACCATTCTTCTCACGTCTACGGCAATAAAATCAATGCAACTTGTTACATTCCAGCATTGAATGACGACTATTGCGTATTTTGTGTGTGCGAAGAAGGGTTCAAGCTGTTCGGAAACAGATGAGGTTATCGTCTAGGGACGAGTTTAGTAACATCGTCCACCTGAGACCGAAGTCAGAAGCCAATATCTTGTACTTTAGCGCCTGCAGACACGTCTGATGTCCTTGCTGAATTTCTAGTTATTAAAGACAAGGTTCGATCGTTAAATATTCGACTAGAAATATTTTTAGTTGGCTGGACGGTTACAAAGAAATTAAACATATGAAATCCATAAAAGGCGAGGTCGATATATTGGAAAACTAAGATGCCATGAGATTACGAAATTCATTGAATTTTTTGGATTGAGACATTGTAATTTTTGGGAGGCTGAGATACAGAAAGAATGAGAATGACTGGGAGATTGAGAGAATAAAAACTTTAGTGGCAGACAGTCCGATTGAGGGGTTGGGGGATGAAAATACTGAGGGTTAGATATATTGGAAGATTAAGATGTTATGAGATTACGATTTTCTTTGAATTGAGAAATTGTAATTTTTGGGAGGTTGAGATACAGAAAATATGAGAATGACTGGGAGATTGAGAGAATAAAAACTTTAGTGTAAGACAGTCCGAGATATCGTGACATTGAAAGCTTGATACCTACATTAACATATTTTATTGATATATTGCAACATTGATATACTCAAACGTGAAGAATTTGTGAGATAGATAATTGGAGATTGTAATATTGATAAAACGAGATAATATACTAAACGATTGAGGGGTTGGGGGATAGAAATACTGAGGGTTCGATATATTGGAGGATTAAGATGTTATCAGATTACAAATTTCTTTGACTTGAGAAGGGAGGTTCATATACAGAAAATATGAGAATGACTGGGAGATTGAGAGAATAAAAACTTTAGTGCAAGACAGTTCGAGATATTGTGACATTGAAAGCTTGATACCTATATTAGCATATTTTATTAATATATTGCAAGATTGATATACTCAAAGGTGGAGAATTTGTGAGATAGATAATTGGAGATTGTAATATTGATAACACGAGATAAAATACTAAACAATTGAGGAATTGGGGGATAGAAATACTGAGGGTTCGATATATTGGAAGATTAAGATGTTATGAGATTGCGAATTTCTTTGAATTGAAAAATTGTAATTTTTGTGAGGTTGAGATACAGAAAATATGAGAATGACTTTGAGATTGAGAGAATAAAAACTTTAGTGTAAGACTGTTCGAGATACCATGACATATAAAGCTTGATACCTATATTAATATATTTTATTGATGTATTGCAAGATTGATATACTCAAACGTGGAGAATTGGTGAGATAGATAATTGGAGATTGTAATATTGATAAAACGAGATAAAATACTAAACGATTGAGGGGTTGGTGGATGAAAATATTGAGGGTTCGATATATTGGAATTTAAAGATGTTATGAGATTACGAATTTCAATGAATTGAGAAATTGTAATTTTTGGGACGCTGAGATACAGAAAGAATGAGAATGACTGGGAGATTCAGAGAGTAAAAACTTTAGTGGAAGACTGTCCGAGATATTGTGACATTGAAACCTTGATACGTGTATTAACATATTTTACTGATATATTGCGAGATTGATATGCTCAAACGTGGAGAATTTGTGAGATAGATAATTTGAGATTATAATATTGATAAAACGAGATAAAATACTAAACGATAGAGGGGTGGGCGGATGAAAACACGCAGGGTTCGATATATCGGAAGTTTAAGATTTTATGAGATTACGAATTTCTTTGAATTGAGAAATTGTAATTTTTGGGAGGCTGAGATACAGAAAGAATGAGAATGACTGGGAGATTGAGAGAATAAAAACTTTAGTGGAAGACAGTTCGAGATATTGTGAAATTGAAAACTTGATACGTATATTAACATATTTTACGGATATATTGCGAGATTTATATACTCAAACGTGGAGAATTTGTGATATAGATAATTGGAGATTATAATATTGATAAAACGAGATAAAAAACTAAACGATTGAGGGGTTGGGGGATGGAAATACTGAGGGTTCGATATATTGGAGGATTAAGATGTTATGAGATTACGAATTTCTTTGAATTGAGAAATTGTAATTTTTGGGAGGCTGAGATACAGAAAGAATGATGAGAATGACTGGGAGATTGAGAGAATAAAAACTTTAGTGGAATACAGTCCGAGATATTGTGACATTGAAAGCGTGATACGTATATTAACATATTTTACTGATATATTGCGAGATTGATATGCTCAAACGTGGAGAATTTGTCAGATAGATAATTGGAGATTATAATATTGATAAAACGAGATAAAATACTAAACGATAGAGGGGTTGGGGGATGAAAATACTCAGGGTGCGATATATCGGAAGTTTAAGATTTTATGAGATTACGAATTTCTTTGAATTGAGAAATTGTAATTTTTGGGAGGCTGAGATACAGAAAGAATGAGATTGACTGGGAGATTGAGAGAAAAAAAACTTTAGTGGAAGACAGTTCGAGATATTGTGAAATTTAAAGCTTGATACGTATATTAACATATTTTACTGATATATTACGAGATTGATATAATGAAACGTGGAGAATTTGTGAGATAGATAATTATTGGAGATTATAATATTGATTACAATTTTCTTTAAATTGAGAAATTATAATTTTTGGGAGGCTGAGATACAAAAGGAATAAGAATGACTGGGAGATTGAGAGAACAAAAACTTTAGTGAAAGACAGTCCGAGATATTGTGACATTGAAAGTTTGATACGTATATTAACATATTTTATTGATATATTGCGAGATTGATATACTCAAACGTAGAGAATTTGTGAGACAGATAATTGGAGATTATAATATTGATTACGAATTTCTTTAAATTGAGAAATTGTAATTTTTGGGAGACTGAAATACAAAAAGAATGAGAATGACTGGGAGATTGAAAGAATCAAAACTTTAGTGGAAGACAGTCTGAGATATTGTGAAATTGAAAGCTTGATACGCATATTTTACTGATATATTGCGAGATTGATATACTCAAACGTGGAGAATTTGTGAGGTAGATAATATTGATAGAACGAGATAAAATACTAAACGATTGAGGGGTTGGGGGATGAAAATACTAAGGGTTCGATATATTGGAAGATTAAGATGTTATGAGATTATGAATTTTTTTGTATTGAGAAATTGTAGTTTTTGGGAGATTGAGATACAGAAAATATGAGAATGACTGGGAGATTGAGAGAATAAAAACTTTAGTGGAAGACAGTTCGATATATTGTGACATTGAAAGCTTGATACGTATATTAACATATTTTACGGATATATTGCGAGATTTATATACTCAAACGTGGAGAATTTGTGATATAGATAATTGGAGATTATAATATTGATAAAACGAGATAAAATACTAAACGATTGAGGGGTTGGGGGATGGAAATACTGAGGGTTCGATATCTTGGAAGATTAAGATGTTATGAGATTACGAATTACTTTGAATTGAGAAATTGTAATTTTTGAGACGCTGAGATACAGAAATAATGAGAATGACTGGGAGATTGAGAGAATAAAATCTTTAGTGGAAGACAGTTCGAGATATTGTGACATTGAAAGCTTGATACGTATATTAACATATTTTACTGATATATTGCGAGATTGATATGCTCAAACGTGGAGAATTTGTGAGATAGATAATTGGAGATTGCAATATTGATAAAACGAGATAAAATACTAAACGATTGAGGGGTTGGGGGATGGAAATACTGAGGGTTCGATATCTTGGAAGATTAACATGTTATGAGATTACGAATTACTTTGAATTGAGAAATTGTAATTTTTGAGACGCTGAGATACAGAAATAATGAGAATGACTGGGAGATTGAGAGAATAAAAACTTTAGTGGAAGACAGTTCGAGATATTGTGACATTGAAAGCTTGATACGTATATTAACATATTTTACTGATATATTGCGAGATTGATATGCTCAAACGTGGAGAATTTGTGAGATGGATAATTATTGGAGACTGTAATGTTGATAAAATGAGATAAAATAGGAACGGAGGGGTTGGGGGATGGAAATATTGAGGGTTCGATATATTGGAATTTTAAGATGTTTAGAATTACGTTTAGAATTTGGTTCGAAGTTGTGACTTATTCGTCTGGAGGCCACTGATATTGTGCTTACAATAATAATTAGTCTAAACTTTAAAAATATATTTGGTTATTTATATTTAAATTATCCTGGATTTTCTTCTTGTCTGAAAATAATTATTGCATTAATTAGGGGTAACGATTAAATTCTTCCAGATTTTGCAGAAGCATCTAGAAAAGGAAGACTTTTATGGACTCGACCCAAAATTTCCCATCAAGATAGCAGACTTTCTCAACGTCCATTTCTTACTAGTACATTTCTTGTTAGTAATTTGTTCTGTGTTTTATTATATTAATAGTAACACCGGGTACTGATTGAAATGAAATTTGATCAAAATAAGTTAGCTTGCGGAACAGAATTCAATTGTTGTTTCGCTATCAGTGTTCAGTTACTCCATAGATCTGATTAGTCTCGGCAGAATCATAGGTCACTACGGCTCGTCAATATTAAATAACCGCAAAGTAAAAATTCCCATTTCGCGGGAGCGCGCTCGTTCTAAAATTATTTCTTTCACGGCGACGATCTCCAACAATGAAACCCCTCGTCGATGCAACGACGAAAAGCTCCGCCATTTTAATGGACTGGCATATACGGAAGATTGGCCATTACGGTTGATTAGTTGTTGAATGCAATTAACATGAATGCAAATACGCATAATAGCGCTATTGTTGTTCAACAACGAGCTAACAATGGCCGTGTTTCAAACCAATAGGGCATGAAGTAACCCTTGAAAATGGTTCGCTATTGGACGCCTCAAGCCAACCCCAGTTTTGTTGGATTAATTAGTTCCCTGTTTCTGCAGTTCAGCGTAATTTGATACGATGTTCTACGTCGAATGCGAGGATCAAGAACAGAAAAAAATTCAAGAGGAATTCGTTCCGCTCCAATAATACATTTCCCATATATTGTCCCTTAATATTCTCTCTGAATAGGTCTCTAGTGTGTAGCAGAATATCTATTGATGGGTTAGATAACAACCTGTCAGAAATATAAATATATTGTGTAATAAAATCCCTAGAGTAAAGTGATAATTTCCATGGTTTAACAAAGTTTTTGAGCCGGATTCAAAAGCAAAAATGTAAGATCAGACAAGCATCATCTAATTAAAGATCTACAAAACTGCGAATTACAATATATTATATTATATAAAGCACTTTCAGTTTTACAGCCCGATTTCACGTGGAGTTGCGACGGTTGCTATGGAGACGTCTTAACTAAAGACCAGGCAGTAAAGCTCAATTTAGTGAAATGAAACATAAAATTGGTTCTCAATATGAAATTGGGCTGTCAGATTCTAAATAGATATAGGTCCAATGGAAATTTTATTGAATGGTTAATTGAATCAGAAGCATTTTTTGATATTTGAAAACCTAATAGAATATCATTAATTCATCATTGGAAAGCAGGTTAATAAAATTACTAATTTAGAATAAACAGTAATTATATACAGGGACTTCTAAAATGCCAGTAAGCGGGAAATATGGAATGAAACATCATTTTGACACTTTCATTATTTTTTTGATTTTTAACTTTTACAAGAAATTACACGTCGGGTATAAAACGTCGTATCTTACACGCGACCGAAATGACATTGTAAGCTCGTGAGATGTGTATCACTCGTGCTATCGCTATTCGGTACCTGAAAACTTCACAATAAATTCCCCATAAGTTATTTCTTTGTTTCTGATTTCGTCTAGTTATGCTTCTATCATTCTTTAGAATAGGTCTGGTTGTCAATTAAATAATTAATAGTTATAACGAGCCACATGTGGATTTGTAAAATCAGCATCTCACAATTATTAAATTTGTATTCGTGAATTATCTTGTCAATAAATTTCTGTTCTCCGTTACAAACTGTATATTTCTCACATCCAAAATCCTCCTCAGTTCGTGGTTTCATGTAATTTTTTGTTTTTCCCCCTTTCTCCTCTCTTCTTATTTTTAATTTTGTCTTTGTTGTTCGTCTCACATACTTCATTATTACTGTTTGACTCTATGATAACCATGTATCTTTTCATCTAATTTTATCTCTCTGCTTCAAGCTTATTCCTTACATGACACAAAATATTGTTTCAAAAATTGGTCCTATAAAATTATGTCAATATTTTGCAATATTGGACCACGATTTTTCCGAATATTGACCCACTGTTGTTCTTCTATCAAATGTATGTAATATCATAGTATTTATTAAAACAAAAATCTACAACATTTTGTCTATACTTATTTTAATTTCAACTTCAATCAAAATGGCCCATTATGAGGCTAAAATATTGTTTTATAATCAAGAACCAATCAGTAGCCAATGTTCGTGTCTTCCATGACTACAATGTACACCAATATAGGCACTAACTTTATGTTGTCCCAATATTGGCATCAGAAAATCCTTGTTGAGAAATAATGGCCCAATATTTCTTTAATAGTATATTATTTATCTAGAACGAAAAGTGAAAAAAATAATAAATTTCATATTGCGAGTTTGAAGAACTTGATTAAAATAAAAAGAAATTTTTAGTTTTTATCTTGCACAAATTATTATTATTAGTCGTAATAATTAAATATGCGGGAACTAACATTCCTCTAGTAACAAACGTTTGTTAAAAATCACAACGAAAAATGTGGATCACGTTTTTTTTTTTGGATATTTAATTCGATTATTCGGTTTAAAATTGATAAAATTAAGGTGCCTCAGTGCCTCAAGATACGGTAGCGTTTCTGGGTTCCATTTATTTATTCATTTATTTATTTGAACACTATGTGCAAATTATTTATACTTCTAATATTACACTATTTTACATTATTTACACTATTTACAATTTACTACTTTACGGGCACGTCTCGTATTATTTATTTACACATCACGCGGCACTCCGTATAGATAAAAGTAAGTGTCCGACTCGACCCACTGATTTTTGATGAAACGACTGACTCACTGGACTCGACGCGACTACTCTCTATACTGGTTTCCGCTGGAACGTCCTCTAATAAATATACCGGCGCCTAAATCTTTCGAGGCGACTCCAGATAGTTCCATCGCACTCTCGATGTGTGCCGAATATTCCAAAAGATGTCATACTCTTGTACCTTGTAGTATAAATTCAGCACATTCTAGTAATTGATGACGCCGCTACAGCGATGAGTCATCGCGGGTCCACGTCCGTTACAATATTCTGGATGAAGCTGATCGCGTGAAGAAGAATTTGATGCCACAGAAATCTCTGTAGCAATATGAGAAGGAATACCGGTTGTTTCGTGAGTGATGGGCAACATTTGGGCAATAATGTTTTTCTAGGAAAATTCCGCAAATGCATATGATTGAATAATTGCAACTGCCGATTCTACTACTACTACTACTACTACTTGATTTCTTCGTTTAATTATTAAGGTTTTATAGTTTCGATTTATATATCTCCTCTTTATTTTATCTATCCTTTGTCCTGTTTTTTGATGTAAACATCTTTTTACTTTGACGTCGTTCGCCCCGTTTCTTCTTCTTTGTACTCAATCAATGGTAGTTTGATAGAATGACTGAATTTTACACTTATAAGATTTTAATTTTTTTACGATTTTTTCTTTTATAATAAAGCACTATTATTTTTAAATTTAAAAATTTGAAAATTTAAAAAATATTTTTTGCACAATTTCACCACAAGTCGACTCTTTGGAGTATCCTCACTGTCTCCTCTCTTATTCAGAACCATGACTGGAACCTAATAACCTGAAAATGACAATCTAAAAATCTGTGAACCGAAAAACGTATAAATCAGAGATTTTGAAAACCTGAACACATCAACACTTGGAAACCTGAAAATGAACTTGAGAACCTGAAAACTTGAGAGACTGAAAAGTAAAACTCTGAAATTCTGAGGACTTGAAAGCCTTGGAATTAGAGAATTTGCAAATACCGCAAGTTGAACATCTGAAATACTAAGCTTGAATACCTGAAAATGATTTTGACAAACTAAAACCCTGAGAATTGAGTAGCTGAAAACATCAGAACCTTTTATTTACTTTTATTTACCTAATCCAAAAGCCCATTGCTACCTTCTGTTATGTGTATTATGTTATTATTATGTGTATTAGTACTTGAAAGCATGAAAATCCATGGCTTGAGAACCTGACAACCTAAAGACTTAAAAATTTTATATTCTTAGAAGCTAAAAACCTAAAATAAGTATATTTTACAATTTGATACTTGGTTTTTGTAGGTGTAGTATCCTTGATGCTCTTTACTTGTTCCTTTGTGTTTTTATAAAATATTAATCTTACTACTATTGTATATAAATGCTAAAGTTTAGATGGATGGATGGATGGATGTTTGTTGCTCAATCACGCCAGAACGGCTGAACGGATCTAGATGAAATTTAAAATAAAATATAGGCGGTGTGCACATTTTAAATTCCGCGTGTTTTACAGCGCCTCAAACGGCCTTTCTGGCATATTTAGTGGTAAAACAAATAAAGGTCAGTCACAGCACAACAAAACAACAACCGATTCTCGATGAAGCATTTTTTCCCACTTCAGACATTTGTCGAATTGAAGAAATTACTATTTGTCAATTCGGTTCTGTACCACTAAAAATGACAGAGATGCCGCGTGGTGGCGCTGAGGTAAACTGTGCACATCGCCTAATCTGGAATTGCACATAGATAGATTTGGATAGATTTGTTCTTGTTCATAATATTTTTAAACGTTTATACCCTTTTGGGATAATCCTCATCTCCCCGTATGTTAGTGCTTTTACCTATTTTAACTATCTCGAAAATCGAGATGTTATACTCTTTCTTAATCTTTCCTATGATTAAATATCTTTCTCATAGTCTTTATACATCATCATCCCTTTCTCACTTTTCTTTTTTATTTATTCCTTTATTCTTCTCAGAAACTTTTCAATGTTCGATGTATATTTTCTTTCCAATCAACTGTTCAATTCATTTCAGCTGTTCCATTTTGTTAAATATAAATTAAATATGTTGATACTTAATTTAATTATTTTATTTTTAATTCCATTATCATATCATTTTTTTAACTTTATATGCGTGTCACTAAAATAGTAGTTCAACTAATCTTCTTCTCTTTCTTTGAGTTCTGTGTGTTGTCAATAAAACCAATTTTACAACCAAAGTTGTATACAACACAGAACTTTTTTAGTTAATTTCCTACAACCCTTTATTGTGAGAAAGACTGTGCAGGGCCTATTTTAACGAACTAAGGTAAAATTTGTTTCCGTATTTAGCGACTGCACGATATCTTCATTTTAGGACCATTAAAGGTCTGTTGTCAGGTGACTGAAACTGTTGTGACATAGAACCGGAAGAGTGGTGATATAGAACCGAAATATCACATTGTAACTGTGGTGATGTCTGTTTATGTTATTTTCAGACTAATAGTTTTTAGTATCGTCAAAAATATATACCGCCGAAGAATTAATACTGTATAAGCCACTAGTTCCTGAAGATATAACCAGTTAAAATGAATATTCAATTTGTCTTTCCAGGCAGCTCGGATTGCCAACTTCCATATCCAATTCAGTAGACTTGTCACCAGCGGCCCACAAAGAACGCTGCAGCAAACTAGAGTACCTGGTCGATCGCCAAAAACAACTGTGTTCACAACACGATAGGATATTACCTGTGAGTACCAAAAAAGTTGATGCCGAAATGAAATTTGTGTTACTTTTGGTGACCCCACGTTCTTGTGCAGGTTCTTGGAAATGGCGCCAAGTTGGCGATGGACGAGTGCCAACATCAGTTTAGGAATAGTAGATGGAATTGTACGGCGTTTCCCGAGAAGAACATTACGTTCGGAAATGTCGTGACAATTAGTACGTTAATAATGTATATTCTCGGAAACGATATTTCTAATTAAAGCATTGCAGGAAGTAGAGAAGCAGCGTACTTATCAGCGGTGTCAGCGGCCAGCGTGGCGTTCGCAGTGACGCGCGCTTGTTCAAAAGGTGACCTGGCCGAGTGTTCCTGTGACACGAAGATCAGACAGAAGAAATCACAGAAGTGGAAATGGGGAGGATGTTCGGAGGACATCAGGTATGGAGAACGAATGAGTAAGGAGTTCTTGGATGTAAAAGAAGATGCCAACACGGCAACGGGGCTCATGAACCTCCACAATAATGAAGCGGGAAGAAGGGTAAGTAAATTCAGTAGCTTCGAGGAAATAATATAAACGTGGGGATTTTCAGGGAGTGAGATCCAGGATGCAGCGCATTTGCAAATGCCACGGCGTTTCCGGATCCTGCAGTATGCAGATCTGTTGGAGACGCATGCCATCGTTCCGACAAGTCGGAGAAGCTCTTCTACAGAGATATGAGGGCGCCTCTCACGTTAAATTCGTCGAAAGGCGAAGGAAAAAGCTGAGAGCTATAAGTCCAGATCTCAAGAAGCCCAACAAGACCGATCTGGTCTACTTGGACGAATCTCCGGACTACTGCGAGAAGAACGAAACGTAAGTATAGGTTTTCTCTTTATAACATGCTAGTATTTTTAGCAGTACATGGTAGTTTTTAAAATTAAACCTTACATTATTCAAACAAACTTTTCTAAAAAAAATGGACGCATTCCGATAAAAAAAATGCACTCGTTAAGTGGCCCACTTGAAAAGTCATGAAATTACATGAAATTAATTAATGCAAAAAGTTTGAATTTTGATTACTTATTTCAAGAATGGTAAAAAGATTTGTTACGAGTGCAGTGTCAACGTAGAAGAATCATGGAAAATAACGGAAAAAGACAATATACTGATGTCAAAATCGTCGCAACCTTTTATGTAGTCACTGAATGTTCTGCACGAATTACAATAATTATTAAGACCGGTGAAGGTAAATCCGGGAACACTAGTAGAGGCTGGTTTATTCGACCGCCGTTACTTTCTGGACAGAATATAAAAGCCCAACAACTGTTTTCTACAGAACAGATCAACCGATCTACAACATTCTGAAGACACAAATCTACGAAGGCACAGAAAGGACATATATATAACTTTTTTTTTCATTATTTCGACTATAATCTTGAAATTCCTACTTGAAACTCGAAATTATCCGCACGTACACCCATTAACACATTTCGAGTTTTACGTATAGGGAGATATGACCTTCTTGGAGTGTTTCTTTTAGGGGTCGAGCGCGTGGCGCGAGGCACCAATTTCAATGATCTACGGAAAAACAAATTTTCACAGACGGCAACTCCGCAAGAACATTTCAATTTTTTTTCTCATTTCTTCTTCATCCGCTTTTTTATTTCATTTTAACCCATAAAAAGCTTCTCTGAGTAGGAATTCTTATAGTAGAGTGCCAGTCTCGCTTAAATGTGTCACCCTGTGGGCCTTTCAATTCACAAAGCTAAAATTTTCAGGAATGAAAGCTAATGCCCTAAATACATTACATATGAATTCGTCAAGAAATCGTCCTGTGCAAAAAAAAATTATTAAAAATTTTAGAGTTTTCGATATAGTGAGTTACTTGATACCTGGTTTGATTTTTCTGATATATTTTTAAAACATTCTCTGTAGTCTTTTGGCCAAAAATAAATAAACAGTGACTTTATGCCATTTTTGCCGTTTCTCACCCGTTATCTCCAAATCTAAGCCCTAAATCAAAAAAATGTTCTCTTGTAAAACTATTGCCCCATTTATTGTGATTCCTACAGTACCACTTTCATATTTTTGTCGTAAATAATAAACTAGAAACAATTATAAATGTAGAATGATGTAAAATTTGGAAGTCTGGAGACCGCGCGAACCCCACCCTCTCTCCCCACTACGTCCTTCGCCTATGGTAATTGCATGAGGCAGGTTTTTAAAAATAATAAAATTATAGGAAATTATTCTTACGTGTTTATTCTGTTTAATATTTTCGATAATTTAATCTCGATTTGTCCTCTCTGCGCCTTTGTACAAAACATACATAAGAAAAAAGAAAAATTCAAGAAGAAGAGGAAACTAAAAGAAAAAGAGAGCTAGAAGAAAGCCCAGAAGCATCCCAAAAAACCCAGAAAACAATAAGATCATCAGAGCAAACAAGTCGAGACGAAATGGGACTGAAAATGGAAGAGATGATGGGGAAAATTATGGATGACCTAAAACAGTTAAAAGAAGATATAAGTGAAAGCAGGAAAGAAATGAGAGAACTGAAGAGCGACAATAGACAGCCCAGAGAAGATATGGAAGAACTGAAGAGAGAAATGAAAAAATGAAGAATGCGACGGAAGAAATGGAGAGAAGAGAAAATCTTCCTCGAAAGGAAGACAGGATAGATGGAGACGAAGATGAAAGAAAAAGAAATATGCAAAAGAACAAATAACAGTAATATCGGTGCTTACGAACTTTTGGCATTTCTGACATTCTTACTTTATAGGGCATATTGAAGGACCTAATACTATGTGGATCTTTTTGAGTACTTAGAAAGTGGCTCTCAAAAGGAAGCAGTATCTCTTTTAACGATATTATCAAGTCCTTTTAGTATCTTGGAACGCTTCACTGACCGTCTTAGTACGGCAGATGATGATTTGATTGTGGTTGATGATGCTAGATAGAAAAATGATATCTTTTTTTTTGGAACATTCAGAATATTGAATCGAAATGACAGCAGTAAGACTTGGGTAGGAATTTAATGAATTTTTTTTATTATTGATTGAATAAAGGGACTGACAAATCGTATGTGCTTAATTTTTTTGGGGGCGATTCTTTAATTTAATTCGTTGCCGTTGTTAATGGATGTGCGCCCGAAATTTCGACTTTAATCTCTATTTGTCCTCTCTGCGCCTTCGTACGAAACATAGGTACGTAAGAAAAAAGAGAAATTCAAGAAGAAGAGGAAACTAAAAGAAAAAGAGAGCTAAAAGAAAGCCCAGAAGCATCCCAAAAATGCCAGAAAACAATAAAATCACTAGAGCAAACAAGTCGAGGCGAAATGGGACTGAAAATGGAAGAGATGATGGAGAAAATTATGGATGACCTAAAACAATTAAAAGAAGATATAAGTGAAAGCAGGAAAGAAATGAGAGAACTGAAGAGCGCCAATAGACAGCCCAGGGAAGATATGGAAGAACTGAAGAGAGAAATGAAAAAAATGAAGAATGCGACGGAAGAAATGAGAGAAGAGAAAATCTTCCTCGAAAGGAAGACAGGATAGATGGAGACGAAGATGAAAGAAAAAGAAAGATGCAAAAGAAGGAATAACAGTAATATCGGTGCTTACGAACTTTTGGCATTTTTGACATTCTTACTTTATAGGGCATATTGAAGGACCTAATACTATGTGTTTTTTTTTTTGAGTACTTAGGTAGAAAGTGGCTCTCAAAACGAAGCAGTATCTCTTTTAACGATATTATCAAATTTTTTTAATATCTTGAAACGCTTTGCTGACCGTCTTAGTGATATCAAAGCAAAGTGATATCTTTTTTGGCACATTCAGAATATTGAAACGTAATGACAGCAGTAAGACTTGGGTAGGAATATAATGAAATTTTTTATTATTGATTGAATAAAGGGACTGACAAATCGTACGTCCTTAATTTTTTTGGGGGCGATTCTTTATTTCTTTTTTTTTCTTTAATTGAAAGCCCGAAAATATTTCAGCAATACATTTTACATTAGGCCCATGTACTATTTGCATTGTGATAATTATGTCGTTGCCAGTATGTAAAATCTCCTTTTTACCTGTTTCAGACTCAATATTTTGGGTACTCACGGGAGAATCTGCAACCGAACCAGTGACGGAATCGACGGTTGCAAACTGCTCTGCTGCGGCAGAGGCTACCAGACGCGGGTCCGTGAGGTCGAAGAGAAATGCAATTGTAAATTTGTGTGGTGCTGCAATGTTGTCTGCAACGTCTGCAGGTTTAGGAAAGAAGAGCACGTTTGCAACTAGACTATGAACTTTTGACGATCGACTGAAGATACCGAAGACTACGACTACTTAATACTCGGAAATACCTAAAACGTCCTTATAACTTCTTGTTTTGTCATTGTAGATAATTGTAATAACTCGTTTTCTCAAAATTTGTCTGTTTAGATATAGCTCGTACTCGTTTTATACAATTTTAGGATCTAAAATCGTGACATAATATTTATTGCAATTATCTCAAATTCACGACCGCTTCAACCATTCTCATCCAGTAACTGTATCATCACGTTGTATATTTATTTATGTGTTTGCACCTAGTACATGATATTAATGTGTAATGTATTGAGATTTATATAGATCTGTACATAAATTTTTAATATATTTATTAGGTACTTAATATTTGTAGTATGGCTAAGTTCTTTGTACATAGTTAATTTAATGAACGTAGTTTATGTCGTATTCAATCAAAACTTTTAAATTTGCTCATCTGCGAACTGCTCTGGTGATAAAATTATTTTTCCAGTGTTTAATGTGCCATAAACTTCATTCGATTTGTCGACTGATACTGAATTCGTTTTCTGATGTCTCACAAAACACAGTAATAAACCATTAATAAACTCTTTGTGTAAAAATCTATCCATTTATTTCAAAATACCCGTTGACATGTTAACCGCCGATACTAATTTATGCATCTAATTGGTCACGTAATGAAATTTATCGCAACAGATTTGCAAGATTGCTGTTTCAATCTTCGATTAGTGATTAATAGTAATTGCTATTTTAATTTATATTCTATAAAGTTGCCCCTAGTCGACGAAATGAAACGAGTCTCCATTTCAATTTACGAATTTCTGTCATAAATTATTACAAATATAATTATAGTATATAAGAATTAAATTTTCTATGGGTTAGGTGAACATGTGTGAAAAATTGAAACAACTGATTTCCATAAACATAATATGATCTATTTTTTGAATCATAATATGGTATAATCTACAACTGATTAATAAATTGAGGTATTATACTTGTAAGCTATGAATACTTAACTAGTTCTATTAAACACAGCAGCCAGGCTCGGTTTTTAAGAATTATTATTAACTGGCCATGAAATAATAAATATTGACAACTGTGGAAATTTTTTTCTCAACGTCAAGTTTTTCACAAGGTTTAATTTCTAATTTTAATTCTAAAAGTACAGTTGTAGATAAAACGTCGTATTTCACTCGCATAATATAATGGTGGCTATTGTACACTCGAATCTACTATTATGGAATTCACTTAATATTGTCGCCAAAAGAACTGTAATAAACCAAGAATAATGTGGACAGAACTGAGCAGATGTTTAAACAGTGTCAATTAATTACTCGGATAACAGCCTCATGTTGTCCGTCATCCGCTAGCGATACGAATGTTCTGAATAGTAGGAATAGTACCAGAATCAACGACGGCCGTAGTTCAAATATTTAGTCGTTTCAAACATGTAAAAACGGATTAGAATTATTTTGTGTAAAACGTTATGCAGATAAAACACAAAAAGAGAAATACTGCAGATACTAGACTACTGTAACTACAGAAAACCTATAAGAGAAAACTTTACCTAACCTAAGGAGGTGGATAAATTTTTTTCTGAATTGTCTTAGAAGAAATTTAGTTCAATTCAAATTCAAATTTAGTTTAGTTCAATTTACTGACATCAGATTGTATCGAGGATTGTACGTTATCAAAATTAGCTGCTTCTAAACTATAGTCTCCTATAGAGTGTAACAACTCTAGAGGGCTCTCGTGGAGATGTTTACGAGGTTGCAAGGCGATGGGGTCTCGAGTGAAGTGAGAGAGAAATTCATTTATATCATTTATTTTGGAAAAACCCAGAGCTGATTGCAGGTAGTCAGAACTCTCTCTTTTACAATAGGGTTACTATTCCCTCTTTTGTCCCCCTACGCACTATTGCGCATGTGTATCAACATTCCAATTCCCAACGGTCAGACAAACAAAAGGTCCCTTTACACTAGCGTTCTATCGTACGTGTTTGGAGTGTCCCGTTCCAAACTCTTGCGGAAGCGTGTGAATATAACATGTGATCACACAGTTTTCAGACGTGTCCGTAAGCACATTCAAGGAACGCCGCACTCTTGGCGCATTGAAAGACTGCGTGATTGGAACGGGACGCTCCAAACACGTACGATAGAACGCTAGTGTAATGGTACCTAAACACAAGCCGCTTGACCACTTTGACACTTGTACCTGTCACAACTCTGTAGTTGTCCGACGTGTTTGGCGCATGCTTCCCTTATATACATACAGTACATAGTCGAAAGGCGTAATGGCGCTAGACTGTCACCTCTTAATTACTTGACCAATGCTGACTTCACATTCTTATAGTCTACAACAACTTCCCGGTCACGAAGTATTAGCGGAAGGGAAGCTCCGCTCATTTCGCGGTGACGCAACACAGTTCCCCCCACACTTGGCTCTTTTCTGAATACTGCTTGGCGCCGTGCTTCCACGTCTGCCTCTTGTCACGGCGTCTCCTACGTCTTGAGATTCTGCACGTGTGGGTTGCTGTTTTCTCTAAACGTTGCTTTGTTGGTGCGGCGGCGGCAGTGTGCCTCAGCCATCTAAAGTTGAGGTTCCACGATTCGCTGTCGTCCGGCGTTGTTCAGCATTTTGAACGTTCTTCGTCGTCGACTTCGCGCCGCGTTCTAGCCGGGCCTTCTTCGACATACCGGCGTTGGTACTGCTGCCTCTTGCCGTTGTTCCGCGGTGGTGTTGGCGGCTTAGTTGGCCACGTCCAGCGATCTCGGATCCAATCAGGAAGTGGCTGGGGAACAGTCCTCCGGCGTAGCGGAAGTTTTCAGCGTCATGGAATTCGTGCAATACACGTGCTCTGCCTGTGGTCTGGGCCCACAGCTTCTCCACAGTAGGCCATCCTGGACCGTGTGGTGGGCACGGAAGGCGGCGTCCTCGTGTCACCCTCTCGTGTCCCTCATTCCTGTCTTTCATCCAGCCATTCGCCATTGTCGAAAAAAGCTAGGATGGTTCCAGGCGAGGTACACCTCAAGTTGACCCAGCTGTCTCCCTCAGTATGGACTTTCTGGTCGAAGCGAAAGCCGGACATTCCCGTAGGATATGTTCGAAAGTCTCGTCCTCCTCTAAACATCCCCTGCACGTTGGGTCGTTTACCACCCTCATCACGTGGAGGTGTTTATTTAACCTGCAGTGTCCGGTCTAGATGCCCACCATAAGGACTCCCTTGAGAAATGCAGACAGGACATGGCTCTTTTAAAGCAAGGATTTTTGATAAAAACTTGCTTTGTCTGCAGCCTGTTGTCGTTTCCCATCTAGCACAGTGTCTAGAATGGGTGTCAGTTTTGATCAGGTTTGAGAGGAAGCGGTTTGTCGGTCGGATGTACGGTTCGGTCCCATCCGGTGTTCTCGTCGCGCCCTGTCAAGCCAGCTCGTCGGCCCTCTCATTCCCTTCATTTCCGTTATGTCTTCGAATCCACCTTAGCTCAACGACATTATTTAGTGCTAATCTCGACAGTGCCAGATGGCAGTCGTGTACCACTTGGAAGGTAATCCTGCCATTGGCCAAAGCCCGCAGAGCTGCTTGACTGTCGCTGAAGAAGCACATCGTTTTTTCACTGATATTGCGTCCAGTGATTTCTGTGGAACTCCTTAGAATGGCCGCGATTTCCGTCTGGAAAATATTGGCACATTCCCCTAGGGTTGCGCTGAGATTGCATTTCATTTCGGGGATGTGAATCTCCGCTCCAAAGCCTGCTTTCGTTTTTGATTCATGCACTGCATAGAATTTGTCGAAAGCATATTTAGGACAGATACGGTCCGACCCCGCACCCAAGAGAGGTACTCTGTGGAGTCCCTCGCTCAGGGTGCGGGCGTGCCCGCGCTATGATTTCCCAGCTTTTCAAAGGTTAAGTCCAGAGCTGCGGTCGGGGTGGTTTTCATGGCACCCGTCACAGCGACACATACCATCCGTTGGATGCGTCCGAAACGTGTCATCGTTGTTTTTTATCTGACTCTTTACCACCAGACAATTGCTCAGCATCGGTCTGATGACGGCCGTGTAGAGCCAGAGGGTAATCCTGGGTGTTAAGCCCCAGGACCTTCCCACCGCTCTCCTACACTGCCACAGGGCGACGCTAGCTTTGTCTATTTTGCTCCCCAGGTGCTTTTTCCAAGACAGCTTATGATCCAACATAACGCCCAGGTACTTCACATCCTGCGAGAGTTTCAGCTTGGCGCCGCTAAAAGAGGGCAGCCTTAGCTGTCCCACCTTCCTTCTATTCATGACCATTTTACCATTTTTGTACCAAGCAGAGTGCTGTCTGCATAAGGTCGCATAGTACATCTTCGTACTTACCAGTAAGCAGTATGACCAGGTCATCCCGCCTCGTTGAGTGTGCATAGAAGGTCGTCCACTACTATGTCCCATAGCAATGGGGAGAGAGCCCTTCTTAACCACCCCTCGAGTAGTAATTTAGAGGAGGTCTTCTATCTGGGCTTCCTTTACTTCGTCCGCCAATGTGATCACCTCCAATGTGGCGATGGTAGCACTAGTTTCAGGACGATCAGGGTAGGTGGTTCTGTCCAGGTCTTCCGTGGTTGTGGTTCTCAGCGTAAATTCGCGGTCCTTCAGGTGCGCTCGGTACCTCTTTACCGCAAAGACAATGGCTAACCACTCTTGCTCATTCATGTGGTATTTTCGCTAAGTAGTGTTTATCTTCGCGCTGGCGTAGGAGTTGACCAGACACCGGTCGTCCTCCTCGTGGTATAGAACGGCTGCGACCCCTATACCGTTAGCGTCCGTCTGCAGGATGAATCTCCTGGAGCTGTCGGGCCGATGCAGTTGCAGTTTCAAAGGCCTGGTGAGCTCTACCTTTTCACTTGAATCCCAGCTTCCTCTTCAACAGATCCGTGAGTATTGCGGCGATTTCGGAGAATCTGGGTATATATTCTCGGATTTAATTCGCAAGTGGCAAGAAGCTCTGCAGCAGCGATCTGTTTCAGGTGGTGTTGCTGCGGTTCGTAGGTACTGCAGCTCCGTCACCCCAAGCGGCACATCTCAGCCCGTATTCCTGATGGAGGCCTTCTTTCGTAGCCGGCGGAGCAGACGCTGATGTCGTCCAGGAATATGTGGGCGATCTTCTCGATGAGGTCCGATAATACGCGGGTCATCAGCTTCTGGAAGGTCGCGGGAGCGTTTTTTAACCCAAACGGCATTACTCGAAACTGATAGGTGGCCCCGTCGGGTGTGGAAAAAGTCGTAGATCTAGGCGAATATTCGGATCGTAGGTCTAGGGCTGAGAAGATGGTGACGCTCCTAAGTCGCGTAGAGTGTTGTGGATGCATCCTTTTTCCGCACTAGTACGGCCGGAGAGCAATAAGCACATCTCACGCACACACTCGAAGCGTTCCTCCTTCTTTTGCGTACTGAGCCTACAGACTCGGGATCGTTTTGATTCTTACCATTTGGGAGGGAATCCGTGGCAGACGGGGTTTGGGAGCGTCGTGTTGGCTTGGGATGACGTCCCGTTGTCTCAATATGTCCTCATCGGATGATGTGTTCCATGGCACAAGTGGAGCCACGGATCGCCGAGGATGACGTCATTATAGTAAGTTTTGGATGGTTATACGTGTCCCGGTCTGGATGAACGCGGTCACCATGGGTAGGGGCCCTCGATTGTGCTCCAGCCCGAAGCATCGGGCCGCGACTTATGGCGAAAAAACGTCCTATCTAGCACCGTTTGTTCGAAAAAAATCAAAATGTATACGATCTTTACGATCTCTAGTAAAGAGGGCCTCCTTTTCCAATTGGGCTCCCTGAGGCTCCTGACCAAGGGAGCTCCGACCAAAGGGGCTCCTGACCAAGGAGGCGCCCGACCAAGGGGACCCTTGACCAAGGGCGCTCCCGATCAGGGGGGCTACCGGCAAAGGAGTGCCCCGACCAAAGGGCTCACTCAATAAACTCTAAAAGTTTCACTTCTGTCGTGCGTGGACTCCACACACCATTTTCTTTTATTTTTAGTGAACCCACCTACCCCTGATATTTTTAGTATAGTTCTAAGAAAATATTTTGGTGGGTCCACTGATGAGTTTCTTCCTCCTTCTCAGGTCTTTCCGAAACGATTAACAATTCGGTTAAAGCAGGAGGCCCACTGAATCCGCTCTGTCCGGTCCGCTCGGTCGTCAAATTTTGATACACACGTAACCTTATGGAATCACGCCCACTGCATCCGGTCCGTCCGTTCCGTTCGGTCCGCTCGGCCCGGCTACGGACGTGAATTCTCCAAGAGGCAAAAATTGCCGATCCTACGGATCCAGACAGATGTGGCCAGATGCAGTTTACAGTTGGGTTTTGGGTTTTTACCACATGCTAATTAACATGTGTTAAATTAACAAGTAAATCGGGAAATAAATGATAAAATTCTCCATAAGTTTCTTTTTTGAGATTGATATCGTGCACCCAAAATTTACGTTTCTCCATCTCCATCCAAGCTAGGGCTACCATAACATCTTCATCAGAATCAGACTCTGACGAAGAACTCATTTTCTTTGGCGTTTATAATTTAAACAATCTTGAAGTCGTCTCTCGCCGATATGATACCACGGAACTGACTAATGCAATGGGCGGCTGATCTTGCCGTACCCGACCGAACGGATCGTAGCCTACCGATCGGACCGGACGGAGCGGATTCAGTGGGCGTCCTGCTTGAACCTTGCGTGTTGAACGAAATGTCAGTGTGAATTTGTGGTTAAGGTTCCATGTAAGTCATCTCAAGTATACGTCAGGTACAAAAAAATCTAAATTTAACAAAATGTCCTAAATTACCAAAATTGATTTTATTTGTTAAAATTAGGAAAAATAACATGAAAAACTCGTTTTGTAAAACTTAAGAGCATTTGTTCTTTACAGGCACTCCTGCCTACGGCAGTCGTGCTGCAAACCTGAACTCGTGTCTTAATATAAGTTTTACAAAACTAGTGTTTCAATATACTATTACATCCTCAGAACTCACTCAATTTCTGATAGACAAATCAACAAACAACGCTAGTTTGTTGGTTCATCTAGACTAGCATTTCAGATTTTTTTTATGGAACAGTTCAAAATTATCGTTCGCGGTAAAATAAAATCTCGAAAAATAAAATTTAAATTAATAAAAAGTTATTGCTGCTTTTTTTGTGCTTCAATTAGATAATAACAGGTGAGATTAGTGTAGTAAGAGTTTCTAACTAATGAAATACAATTAATTACTTTTTTAGGCGATGATTACGAAAAAGGTGATTTTACGTACGGCCTCTTTTGGAGCCGTAAAGTTTTACTTTTTTGTACGCATCTGTCAAACTCTACTTTTTTGGGACTGATCTGTCAAACTCCACTTTTTTGGGACTGATCTGTAAGAATTTGACAGATGTGTACAAAAAAGTAAAACTTCACGGCTCCAAAAAAGCGGCCATACAAACACCTTTTTGGTAATCATCGTCTAAAAAAAAAATATGACCAAATTTTTGAGATATTTTGTGATCATCACCTAAAAAACGTCGTGTGCACCTCGGCCAAAAGATCTTTTTTGGCCTTATCTGCATTGTGTCCTCGACTCACGCCTCGGCCACAAACAGCAGATGCGTCGAAAAAAGCTAAGTTTTACGGCCTAGGTACACAAATTACTATATTAGAATCCTTGAAGTTTGATGGAGAACGGATTTGCTTGTCGGAGTATCACAAATATCTGGTTATGAAAAACATGTAACAGAAGCAAGGATTAAAAACAAAAAGGAAAGACAGTAAAAATAGAGAATAAAAGTCAATCATGAATGAAGAAAATTTAATGTGGAAGCGAAGGCAAAATTCTATTGAAGAATAAAAAATTCTATAAGATAAGTAAGGAACCCAAAAGGATATAACATTTTTATATAAAAAATTTAGAAACAAAAATTATACACATTATTATAAGAATAAAAGAAGGGTGTCGGGCCCTAGTTTTTTAAATTAGTTGATATTCATTGTGGTAATTAATAGTACATACCTACAAACAAATAAACTGCTTCAATAAAGTATTAAGAATGTGATACTGGTTGTAATATGTTTTCTTAAACCTTCATGAAAACTATCGAGAACTTTTTTTTTATTTCAAGTGCATGCAAGAAAATTTAGTTAAAATATGACTGTTAACACAGTATTACCAATAGGTTTATTTTGTATTTTCATGTCCTTTTTGGCATTTCGTAAGTAAGTGCGTTTGTATTGTCAGGTCACTTAAAGATATTATAAGAACTACCAAATTCTTGAATTTTACTGTACCCTTATTTTTTGGTTGTCCTGCATTTTTACAGACAGGAAAACACCGATTACATATTATAGGTATGGGTATCAACTATATCCGCACTCATTATCAAATACCGCACCCGATTTGAGTCTAATAAAGATGGCATCTTACCAACTGTAACCTTGAAAGTAGGTTGTCAAAGATGAGAAAAATTTAGAAACACTCCCACTCCTCGAGCAAATATATGACAAAAAATTACTTAATCTTGATGAATGTGCAAAATCAAGCATGCCAAAAAGTCAGTAACTTTTTCATTATGCACTATCTTCATTCTTTTCAGAACACTTCATTAAAATATTTAGAGCCCAAGTTAATCCAAGTATCAGCAGAGGTATCTACCTAACACTAAATATCAATGTAAGAGCCGTTTAACACTATGCTTATTTCAATACTGAATTCCGTACTTAAAATTACGCACTGCAAATTTGATGCGCGCGCCGTTTTAGTACGAGAAATTAGAGCCGTTTGACACTATACTTATTTCAATACTGAATTCCGTACTTAAAATTACGCACTGAAAATTTGATGCGCGCGCCGTTTTAGTACGAGAAATTAGAACATGTTTTATTTTTAACCGACTTCAAAAAAGGAGGAGGTTCTCTATTCGACTGTATATATGTTTTTTTTTTTTGTATGTATGTTCGGGATAACTTCTTTGTTTATGAACCGATTTCAATTATTCTTTTTGCGTTTAGATGAGTATGGCTCCAAGGTGGTCCCATTTAATTTCATTCATATTGAACGTAAGACTTCGGAGTTATAGCAGGAAACTCTTGAAAATCAGATGGAAATGTGGTGATTGGATATGCTTGTGCGCGCATAACTTCTTTGTTTATGAACCGATTTCAATTATTCTTCTTGCGTTATATTCAGTATACCTTCAGGATGCTCCCATTTTAATTTAATTCGTATTGGACGTAAGATTTCGAAGTTATAGAAGGAAATTCCTCAAAATCAAATGGAAATGTGTTCGAATGACGCTACCTGCTCGAAATGAATGGTTTATGGCCTCAACCCAACCCCATTGACAAGCCGAGAATAAATACACAGTGGTCAACGACGTGATTTATTGTGTCTTACCGAAACCGACTTCAAATATAATTTCTTTGTTTATGAGCCGATTTCAATTGAATCGTTTATTGTTAAAACAAGCCAAGTAACATTTTGCAAACTTTTCAGGAAACGAAAAAACTATGGAAAATTGATCTACAATTGTGTTTTACTATGCCCTTGGCATATAAGCACTATCAATTAGTCGCAAATTTTAGCATACATGATATGGTACTTGGATGCTTTCTGCACCAATCGATTTATGTCTATAATATACAGGCTGTCTCATTTAAAACTCTCCAGTCCAGATTTCTCCGAATTGATAACTCTGATTGAAAAATCCTCGAACAGGTCGATTTTATTTGCCAGGGGCACATCGTTTCAGATTCTTTTCAAGTTTCGGCGCTTCGCCCTCTTCGCGAGGGGGCTGTTAGCCCCAAAATCTTAAATGGCACTATGGGTCGAGTGATACCTCATTTGAAAGGTATTGAAGGGCTATCTACAATTTTTTGCAGTTTTGACCGTACAAACAATAATTTTCTATTTTCAACATAATCCACATTTTCTCATGCTGTATCCCATAGAAACCACAAAGACAATCTATTTTCGCGCTCGCGTGGATTTGAAGCGTCCTTACTAGGTCTACCCATCACTTAAAATTGTAAAATAATTAGCTTTTAAAAAAAAGGAAACCGACTTCAAAAAACCCAAAGTAACTAAAACTAAAAAGTAAAAAATAAAAATTTCCAATTTCAGAGTTATTTGTTGTTCCGGTTAATGTAATTATTTATTTTTCCGTTTAATGAAATTCAGAAATTATTGTTGATTATCTAATTATTAATTGTTTTATAATTTTGAAGTTGGTGCCATAAAAGCAAATTATACACCTTCCTACAATAAATAACAAATTAGTTACTACGAAAAAAATTATAAAAACAATTCATAGGAATTACATCATAAATAATTTTTTATTTATTTCAAATCTAACAATAATTCATCTCTCGGTAAATCCAACCTAAATCATGCAAAATTATTACTACGAATATATAGCTTTTACCTAATGTATCAAATGTGTTCTGAAAACTTTAATTCAGTAATCATAATCGTGAATTAAGAAGTCTGAAATTATCAGGGAATTATAACTTTAAAATGTATAATTTTATGTTTTACTTGGCACCGACTTAAAAATTATAAAACAATTAATAATTAGATAATCAACAATAATTTCTGAATTTCATTAAACGGAAAAATAAATAATTACATTAACCGGAACAACAAATAACTCTGAAATTGGAAATTTTTATTTTTTACTTTTTAGTTTTAGTTACTTTGGGTTTTTTGAAGTCGGTTTCCTTTTTTTTTAAAAGTTAATTATCTAGTATACAAGTTTGCGTCTCGTACTCAAATTGAGCAGATCAGACGCGCATTGCACCAATCAGCTGATATACCGACCACCCGACCACTCACAAAATTATTTGCTGCAGTCATTATGGTCACCCATCTCGCCCATTTGTTTTCTCAAATGCGACTTTGGTCTAGGAAATTCCCAAATTTTATTACTCTCCTTTGTACCTGCGTAGGGTGATCCGGGTGATATCCGGTATTTGGTGATTTGTTGTTGTGTCTTGTCGTAACAATGTGATCTCAATCAATCTCAATCTCTTTATTTAGAAACAACGAGTGCTTATACAGTCCGTTTTTGATTTAAAAAACCATTGTGGTGCAAGTTGTAACACCCAAAATTTATTTCCCCATATCAAAAGCATTACGATGTTATGGAAACCAGAATAGGGTGTGAATTATTTGCACCACAATGGTTTTTTAATAAAAGAAACGGACTTTATGCCCCAAAACATAATTTATTATATAAAAAACGCAACGCCAGAAACGGGGCTCTAGAAAAAATTCAACGCGAGCTTTTAAAGTTGGTTCTGAAGGTATCTGGTGTATTCATGATTCGCCCACAATACACTGTAGATAAATAATTATAATAAAGAATGCCACAACAGTAAGACCGGCAGGAGTACGTCATTTGTAGTTTGACAGCCACAAAATTGACAGCTGCAACTGAGCTAGAGCGCATGTGCATATACTAAAAATTGTATTGAAAATTCATAATAGTCGCACACAGGGACGAAACTTCTCTCGTACTAAAACGGCGCGCGCTTACAATTTTCAGTACGAGAATTTTGAGTACTGAATTCAGTACTGAAATAAGTATAGTGTCAAACGGCTCTTAGAACATGTTCTATTTTCTAGTATACAAGTTTGCGTCTCGTACTCAAATTGAGCAGATCAGATGCGCATTGCACCAACCAGCTGATATACCGACCACCTGACCACTCACAAAATTATTTGCTGCAGTCACGATGGTCACCCATCTCGCCCATTTGTTTTCTCAAATGCGACTTTGGTCTAGGAAATTCCCAAATTTTATTACTCTCCTTTGTACCTGCGTAGGGTGATCCGGGTGATATCCGGTATTTGGTGATTTGTTGTTGTGTCTTGTCGTAACAATGTCAATCTCAAAAGCAAGTTTCCATGCTAATCTCTTTATTTAGAAACGAGTGCTTATACAGTCCGTTTTTTATTTAAAAAACCATTGTGGTGCAAATTGTGGTGCAAACACCCTAAATTTAATTCCCCATATCAAAAGCATTACGTTGTTATGGAAACCAGAATAGGGTGTGAATTATTTGCACCACAATGATTTTTTAATAAAAAAAACGGAATTTATGCCCCAAAACATAATTTATTATGTAAAAATCGCAACGCCAGAAACGGGGCTCTAGAAAAAATTCAATGCGAGCGTTTAAAGTTGGTTCTGAAGGTATCTGATGTATTCATGATTCGCCCACAATACACCGTAGATAAATAATTATAATAAAGAATCCCACAACAGTAAGACCGGCAGGAGTACGTCATTTGTAGTTTGACAGCCACAAAATTGACAGCTGCACCTGAGCTAGAGCGCATGTGCATATACTAAAAATTGTATTGAAAATTCATAATAGTCGCACACAGGGACGAAACTTCTCTCGTACTAAAACGGCGCGCGCTTACAATTTTCAGTACGAGAATTTTGAGTACTGAATTCAGTACTGAAATAAGTATAGTGTCAAACGGCTCTAACTAGCTGGTAATCGCTGTGCGTTCCTACGACCTAAAAATAAAGTAAAACAAAGTAAAATTATTTTGACATTTTATGTCTAAAACTTTCATTGCTCAAAACTAAAACTCTCACTTTCGAAGAAACTCGTTTTTTATTTGGTTTTGATCCGATCGCGACCAAACTTCAAACAGTCCCTAGACTATTCAACATTTACCCTGAAAATTTCATCAAACTCGGTCTAGCCGTTTTAGAGTCCTTAGAGAACACATACACACATCGATTTTTATATAAATATATTTTGTCATATTGATTAAATCATCAACGGAAATAAAAGTAAAAGTTACTGTTTACCTTTTATTGGGGATAAGTAACTATATAACAACCCTAGTAGTAGTTATACTATGAGAGTTAACAGTCAGATTTCATATTCTGAAAATTAATACCCAAATACTACTTTTAGTTCGTGCACCTATAATTTGTTAGTTTTAGTTGCTCAGACCACCGCTAAAATGTTTACTTTTGGTCAATTTGTTGTACAATATTGTATAGTAGTTGATGCGGAAATCTTTCAGGAATCTTCTTTATATGATTACGAATCGAATTTAGACTTTCTTCTTTATACTTTTCGTAACATGCTCGTATGCCCAACTCTTCAAACACGTTCCGAACAGCATTCTCTGCTTCACAACTCGGTTTGCCATAATTCTCCATCAATATTTTTCTCTGTGTAGGATTTGACTTTTCCAAAGCAGTAACCACAAGCCACGTACATTTTCCTTCACGAATATCAGTTCCTTTTTTACCGCTAAGATATGAATCAATATAGAGGTCCCAAAAATCATTCTGTAAAAGACATGAAAAATCGTTTGTGCCTAATGTAATGACTTACCTGTATTTGGTAAAATTCTCCTAACTGTATCAAAACTTGTTCTACTTGTTTTTCTACAGCAGTGTCTTTGATGTTTGCCAAGTGCATTGCTGCAAAAATGGGTAAGAAGAAGGTGTAGTAAGCACCTTTGTGTTTAACAATCCAAGCATAATTTTCCATAGTAAAGATTTTCCAATTAGGTTGTTTATTTAAATTTGACATACAATCAAGAGCTTCTCCTTTTGTGGTTTTCAAACCCGTGTCCAGAAATAGTTGTACCAAAGATAAATAAGCCTGATGGTTAGAAAAATGTTTTCTTAATAATGCATACGTTGCTTGTTCTAAGTAAAGTCCGTCATTTATACTTTCAAAGCATCGATTTTCAATTGTGTGCCACGATGGTGCCCCACGTCTAGTGTCCGATTGGTCTATAATATCGTCAATTAACATTAAAAAACTTCCATACTAAAAGAAAATATTTAATTGTGTCGTAGAAACCAAATACTGTAATAAACCATTTCTATAAGCCATGCTAAGATATATGCAAGTCTTAAGTTTTCGGAAGTAAGATTTTCTTGTTTTTCTAAGCTTCTGTATGATGCTAGTAGTATCATAGCTCTGTTTCTCTTTCCATTAGGTACAATATAATTCAACAGTTTGTTAAAATGGGCATCCACAGGAGAATGGCTTTCATTGTTATCTGTTAGATCATTAACAACGCTGGGGAAAAAGGACATAAATTCGTCCATTTCTTTTTGTGATAGTAGAGCATTTCCTTTTCTAGTAGTTTGGTTAATGGAGAATGACCTGGAAAAGTGTGATAACGTGTTTGTTGGATACATTATTATAGACTTACTTCTTGCAATTTTTAAATGAGACTGTCGATTTCTTATAGTTTTCTCTGAGTGATAAAATATTATACAGTCTTGACAAACCACAGCTATTCCTAGTTAGTGTAGGCAGTATTGAAGGGAACATAGTTCTGTGTTATTCGTTCCCATTGTATTCTAAAACCTTAATCTTGAGCTTTATATACTTATAGAGCCATCTATATGCTTGTTTGTCTGTTTATTGTTTAAATGCGTTTTTACGCCAAACAATAAAAAAATATACATTGAATGAGAAAAGTAAACAGTAATTAAACTATCTAATTTTAATATGATGTATTTAGTTAGTCACAAATAAACAAACGATTAAAATGTGGAACAAAAAGAAATAACCATAATAAAGTTATTAAGGTGGCTATTCTGTAGCCCATAATTTGATGTTTACTAACATTTATCGTTAATAAACAACTTTAGTTATTCTGTAGCGTTATATGATCGCAAACGACATAGTTCATAAACAGCAAATCTGTCTACGAACTTTTTTGAATTATTGAGATATTATTGTGTTAGATAACGATAAGTCTATTCTGTATTCATTTTTGATACTTCGTGGACGATAAAATGGCTGAAATTTGTATGTTCGTAAACGCTTACTGATTTGAAACCGCCATTGGGTCTATTTGTTGTTAATAGTAGCGCTACTGTTCTTTATTGATCAAGAATGAATAGAGAATTGATCAGTGAAGTCTTACAAGAATAAAATTAGAAAGCCGTTAAGTACTTATAGCTAACATAATTTTCTTAACAAAAAAAATATAGGTAGTGTTATAATTTTGGATATTGTAGCAGACAAAATAATGACATGTCGGCTCAGTTTACTCATCACCTTGATGATGCCAACATTGTTGGCGAAACGTGCGTTGGCAGTTGTAATAGAATTGTTTTAGGTGTTTTAGGGAAAAACTGATTAAAAGTAGTCAATTGGTGATTAATTTATTATACTCATAATCTGTTTCATTTACTGATTCAATAAAAAAAAATCGGTATAACCCCTTAGAAAATTATTTTAATCGACTTTGAAAACACTTTGTTAGTCCTCCAGTCTCGTCGAACTGTCACTTGTGCGAACTGTCTTACCGGGTAATTAATTGTTAAATTGTTTTAATTTAAAGAAAATAAAACACTAACAAATAATGTTGGTTTATTGAGAATTACAGCAAATGATCAAAGTGTTCTTCCCCAGCTTCAATGCAGCTCTTAACTCTCCGTTTCATATTCTCAAATGCATTTTTCAACATGTGAAAGGTTATAGCGTTGCATGCATTATAAATTGCCTCTTGCAGTTCTTCAAGATTGTGCGGGTTATTTTTAAATACGGTGTTTTTGAGATACGGGAAAATGAAATAATCTAGTAGTGAATGACACGATCATCAAAAAACTAATACTCGCTCCGCTACGCCACATTTATAAATTCGTTGGACTAATTGTTGTAATCTGCAGGAAAATTAGGGTAAGCATTTCGAAAAAACCTTTAACACAGCGTTCTATAGAATTCACCATTCTGTCGCCGTTTTTTGAAGTCACTGTGACATTCAAAATTTAAATCAAATTGTCAAAAGTTAGTAGTGTCAACCTAATTTAAATTTCGCAGTCTACTCTAATTTATAATTTAAATGATCTCATGGTATACTAATCTAAACATCATCGCATCGTATGCATTTCGAACTGGTTCTTCGTACGAAATCCTGACAAATATGTGTGATTTTTTTATTTTGAAACAGTACCTTTAAGTTCTATGAATACCTGGAGTAGTAGGCTATTATATTGACCGCACTGATGTCTACATTTTTTACCACCATCTAATCATCCAGTATATCCCGGAAGTCTATTTATTAATAGAAAAGGGTCTCACAATTGCAAAATATTTTTTATGGAGGAGATAACATTTATCTTGGTTAATTGGTAGCAAGTATTTTTATAGATAATTACATGATAATAACCACAAATGTATAAGTAGGTGATTCTGGCTATCGCCTGCAACATTTTTTGATGATAACAATAATTGTTGGTGCACCTGAAGGCACCCGAGAAGGACGTTGTACCCTTCAAATAAATAGAATAAGAAATTGTTTTGGAAGATGCAATGGAAATTGAAAAGGATGTTTTTGTTGTTTACGACTGGACAGAATTTTACACCATGACCCTATTACTTGTGCTAAAATAATATGTTGTTGTGCAATAATTTTACACAATTGAAAAAGATTAAGATTTTTTTGACCATAATGGTAATTTTGTACAATTGTTCATAAGGAAAAGCTCTTATTATTATTAATAATATTATTTTCTTTTAGATATTGATGACGATAAATATGTAAATTATCATTATAATAATAAACAACTTTTTCGGCAAGGACAAGCAATTAGAAATAATATAATAATACACGATCATTTAAAGTAAAATTAATTTATCAAAATAATAACTGACCTGACCTGACCTGACCTAACCTGACCGAGGGATATTTGTTCAGACAATCGCTCGAACAACATTAACAAAAAATTGAAACGTCAAGATCTCATAAATCATGTTTTGAGTTGGTTGTCATGGTGGTCGACAATTTCCCTAGGGAGATTTTCGCCACGCGGGAAATTGTCGCGAAATTCAAATTTGATTGGTCGATTTAAAAAAAACCTGAAATTTAGATTGGTCCGACATATCAGTTTGACAGGTGAGGGCGATTGTCACAGCAATTGTTTTTGATTGGTCAAAATATTGAAATTGTACGGTTGCTGTTGGTCGAATGTCACAGTTTGACAGGTGAACTGCATAGTCTTAGAAGAAATTTAGTTCAATTCAAATTCAAATTTAGTTTAGTTCAATTTATTGACATCAGGTAGCACGATTTGTTCGAAAGAAAATCAAAATGTCAATATATATATATACATATTGACATATATATATATATATATATATATATATATATATATAATAATTATAATGGAAACTGAACTGTTTATATATATATATATATAACATAACACATTCAAAACAGTTTAGTTTCCATTATAATTATTATTCTAATATATTGAGACGACGGCGCGACGGCCCAGAAGCGGATGATGTCATGATGATCTCACCACGTATGGTAACGTAATTAATCTGGAATAGTCTACATGAGAACGTCTGGGAATAATTATTCACATGGGATGCTCTCATAGGTCTAGAAGACTCTGTGGCGGTGATCTCATGCTATACCACGCTCGTACAAGAAACTAATCTCATTATTCTAGAATAATCCATTGCGTCGGAAACATGATCTCATGATTCCGGGAATAGAAGAAATCGAGAACGAAGCGAGCGGTATAAGAAGGGATCAAACAACGGAGCAGTCAGTCTATTGGAAGCATCGTGAACAAGTGATCAGCGCGTGATATTGTGGAAGTCTGTACATTGTGAAAAGTTAGTCTTAGTAGTCTTTTTAATAAAAGTTTGTAAATACGGTGTGCGCCAGAATATTTCTTTAAATCCTCGAACCCGCCCGGCTCAGGCTACGTTACATTGGTGTCAGAAGTGGGATTTAAAGAAGCGGACGTAAAAAAAAGAAACATCGAACCAACCGGTACGTGACGCATGTCAAAGCAACCTTCTGGAAGAGTCACGAGAAGTAAAACCATGGAGGTTCTACAAGAACAAATGGCCGTTCTTCTGGAATAATTAGAAAAGAGACGACAATAAGAAAAAGAAGAACAAGAAAAGAGACGACAAGCAGAAAAAGAAGAACAAGAAAAAAGACGACAGGAAGAAAGGAGAGAACAAATGGCACTTCTAGAACAACTAAAGAAGCGACGACAAGATGAAAAAGAAGAGCAAGAAAAGAGACGACAAGAAGAAAAAGAAGAACAAGAAAAAATACGACAAGAAGAAAAAGAAGAACAAGAAAAGAGACGACAAGAAGAAAGGAAAGAACAAATGGCACTTCTAGAACAACTAGAAAAGCGACGACAAGAAGAAAATGAAGAACAAGAAAATCGACGACAAAAGGAACAGAAGAGAATTTTCGATCAGCTGGACATTTTGCAAAACACTTTTAAAAAAGACGTGGAAGAAAAGGTTCAAGTTGTGGAATGGAAAGTTCTAGAAATTCAAGAAGTTGTATAAGAAAAAGTTCTGGAAATGAAAGAAGACGTAAAATGGATAAAAGAAGATTTGGAAAAGAAAGTCAAGGAAATGGAAACAAAGCTGAAAAGGATGACAACCGGGCAGTCAGTCGTGTCAGAGCCGTCATCACAAAGGCTAAAACCTCCGACTTTTGATGGCCAGACCTCATGGTTTATGTACAGGAGGCAATTCGAGGCAGCGGCCGAAATGAACAACTGGGGTGAAGAAGAGAAAGCCACTGCACTGGTGTTATCCTTGCGAGGACAAGCTCTTCAGCTGCTGCAAACCGTCCCGGAGAGGTAACAAAAGAACTACGTCGCCGTGGTCAACGCTCTCGAGCTGCGGTATGGAGACCTCCACTTGAACCAAGTGTACCAGTCACAGCTGAAGTCACGAGTTCAGAAGAATGGCGAAAGCCTGCAGGAGTTTGCGGCGGACGTTGAGAGACTCGTACATCTGGCCTACCCAAGCGCCCCTAGCGAGTTCCACCACCAACTTGGAACAAGCGCGTTTATTGATGGGGTCCGCGACGGTGAGCAACGGGAGAAGCAGCACGAGTATTCGGGGAAGTTGAGGCAAGACTCGAGTTGGGGAGGTTCGAGTTTATTCACAAGGTTATTGTAGCTGATATAGTAGACGATTTCATCTTGGGTCTTGACATCATGAAGAAGTTCGGATTCGTGCTGGACATCAAGAATCGCATGCTGCTAGTTGGCAACGAAGAAATCTCCCTGCACTCTGAGATACCATCCGCCGACGAAGTGAAAGTGATAGTCTCCGAAACGGTCCGTGTACAGAAGAACTCGGAACAGATTGTGCTGGCAGAGTTGGAAGAAGACCCTGGGGGATACCGGACTGGAATAATAGAACCGAACGTGACACAGAAAACACAGATCATGATAGCAAGAACACTCGTTGAGGCTAATGGACGAATTCCTATCCGTGTAGCGAATTTAGGCGAAAGTCGTGTTACACTATAGAAAGGGCAGACGATTGGACTATACCATCCTGTACTACGGGTCGTCCGTTGCGAAGAACAACCTGTTGGGTGTAACAGAAAAGAGGCTCAGCAAACGAGTGTAGTGAAGCTCTTCCTAGAAGACTGGGAACACCTTACGAACCATCAATTAGAGAAGGCCAAGGCATTTATCCGCAAGAAGACTGACATCTTTGCTACAGAAGACCGAAACACCGGCAGAACCAACATGGTGCAGCACAGAATCAACACAGGAGATGTTGCTCCGGTCCGACAACCGCCAAGAAGACTTCCGTTCGCAAAACACCAAGAGGTGGCTCAGATGGTGGACAAAATGAAAGCAGACGGAATAATTGAAGACTCCTCAAGCCCGTGGTCGTCACCAGTTGTTTTGGTAACGAAGAAAGATGGTTCCACTCGCTTTTGCGTTGACTACAGACGGCTGAACGATGTAACTAAAAAGGACAGCTATCCGTTGCCACGTATCGATTACACCCTAAGCATGTTGTCGGGATCGCAGTGGCTTTCCACCCTGGTCTTGAAAAGCGGCTACTGGCAAGTTGAGATCCATCCCGATGACAAAGAGAAGACGGCGTTCTCGACTGGAAGCGGTCTCTACCAGTTTAACGTCATGCCATTTGGACTCTGCAATGCTCCAGCCACTTTCGAGAGGTTGATGGAACTGGTTCTGCGAGGGCTGACATGGAAAACCTGCTTGGTGTACCTCGATGACGTCATGGTAGTTGGAAGAACCTTCGAAGAACATTTGAAAAATTTGGAAGAGATCTTCAGCCGCCTGCGGAATGCCAACCTTCAGCTCAACCCCAAGAAATGCCGATTGTTCCAGACAGAAGTGAAGTTCTTGGGTCATGTGGTTTCACCCAGCGGAGTACAAGCAGATCCAGACAAGATCGCGTGGCCACGACCAAGGGACAAGCACCAGCTGAGAAGCTTCTTGGGCCTCTGTACCTACTATCGCAGATTTGTCAAAGGGTTTGTTGACATTGCCAAGCCTCTGCACAGACTCACGGAAGACAAAACCCCATTTATCTGGAATAACGAGAGCGAAGTAGCGTTTAGAACTTTTAAGATCTCGCTGTGCACGGGTCCTATTCTGTCTTACCCGAGAGCAAAAGGGCGGTATGTCCTGGATACAGACGCCAGTAACAACGGTATCGGGGCAGTCCTTTCGCAGGTACAGGAAGGCGAAGAAAAAGTCATCGAATACTATAGCAAGGTGCTTTCTAAGCCGGAAAGAAACTACTGCGTTACGAGGAAGGAGTTATTGGCAATCGTAAATGCAGTAGGACATTTTCACAAGTACCTGTACGGTCAACACTTCAAAATCCGAACGGATCATGCTGCGTTGAGGTGGCTGTTAAGCCTTAAGGATCCAGAAGGACAGACAGCCAGATGGTTGGAGAGGCTCCAACAGTATGATTTTGAAATCGAACACCGACCAGGCAGATCACACCAGAATGCGGACGCACTTTCTAGGAGGCCGTGCCGGAGTGACTGCAAACATTGCAGTCGGAGAGAGGCATCCAAAGAATTCGAGGACGTGAAGAGATTGGTTCTGCAACCTCAAGATGGGTGGACAACGGCGGAGATGAGGGCAGAACAACTTGGAGATAGCGAGATTAGTGCAATTTTGGAAAGCAAAGAGAACGGAAATCAGAGACCACAATGGCCAGACATTTCGGACAAGAGTCCTGCTCTCAAAGCACTATGGGCCCAATGGGATTCACTGAAAGTGGAAAATGGCCTGCTGAAGCCAGCATGGGAGAGTGCAGACGAAAAGTCGGTGACGATGCAACTGGTTTTGCCCAAGTGTCGCGTGAAGGAGGTCTTGCAAGAAATCCACGGTGGAGTGTCTGGTGCACATCTGGGCGTGAATAAGACCATGGGTAAAGTCCGTAAACGCTTCTATTGGGTGAACGTTCGAAACGATGTCGAGAGCTGGTGTCGAAAATGTGACACTTGTGCGGCGAGCAACGGTCCACAGACGCGTAGTCGAGGAGCCATGAAGCAGTACAACGTTGGGGCACCATTCGAGAGAATAGCCTTCGACGTAGCAGGTCCGTTTCCTACCACTGATTCGGGGAACAAGTACATCATGGTGGTCATCGACTACTTTAGCAAGTGGCCGGAAGCCTATGCCCTACCCAATCAAGAAGCTGTGACGGTTGCCAGGGCGTTGGTAGAAAATTGGATTTGCCGCTACGGACTTCCACTGGAAATGCACTCGGACCAAGGGCGGAACTTTGAATCTGGAGTGTTCCAGGGCGTCTGCGAACTATTGGGTGTACGGAAGACAAGGACGACACCCCTGCATCCTCAGTCAGATGGAATGGTCGAGCGTTTCAACAAGACCATGGAGCAGCACTTGTCCAAGGTGGTCGATCAACATCAGCGGGACTGGGATCGGCGTCTACCTTTGTTTTTGCTGGCGTACAGAGCGGCAATTCACGAGACGACCCACCAGACACCGGCGAAGATCCTGTTTGGACGGGAAATGCGTCTACCATGCGATCTGGCTTTCGGATCACCGGGACAAGAGCGGAAGGACGTGGGAAACTACGTAGACAAACTACACGAAGCCATGTCTAGTATACATGAACTCACGCGCAGTCACATTCGCGTGGCGAGCGACCGGATGAAGACGCGTTACGATCTGAGGGTGAATTCGGCAGGATTCAGTGATGGAGACTTGGTATGGTTGTTCAACCCTCGGCGAAAGAAAGGTCGCTGCCCAAAGTTACAACCCAGTTGGGAAGGCCCGTACACGGTTCTAAAGAGGATTATAGAAGAAATCGAGAACGAAGCGAGCGGTATAAGAAGGGATCAAACAACGGAGCAGTCAGTCTATTGGAAGCATCGTGAACAAGTGATCAGCGTGTGATATTGTGGAAGTCTGTACAGTGTGAAAAGTTAGTCTTAGCAGTAGAATATTTTTTTAAATCCTCTAACCCGCCCGGCTCAGGCTTCCTTACAATATTTAGTTACGTTAGGAGATTTAGCTTATTGAACTCAGTCCCAAAATACTGAATAGCAGCAATAGAATTTTTCTATTATGTATTCTGTTTTCCAACCAAAATTATCAGGAAAAAAATGGTTTCCAAAGTTATTAAGTATGTATACACAAATAAAAATAATCTAAATTATTTAAATTAATAAAAAGTTATTGCTGCTTTTTTTTGTGCTTAAATTAGATGATAACAGGTGAGATTAGTGAGAACGGATTTGCTTGTCCTAGTATCACAAATCTCTGGTTATGAAAAACATGTGACAGATGCAAGGAGGAAAAACAAAAAGGAAAGACAGTAAAAATAGAGAATAAAAGTTGATATGAATGAAGAAAATTTAATGTGGAATGGAGGGCAAAATGCTATTGAAGAATAAAAAATTGTATAAGATAAGTAAAGAACCCAAAAGTGTATTAACAAAAATTATACACATTATTATAAGAATAAAAGAAGGGTGTCGGGCCCTGTTTTTTTTAAATTAGTTGATATTCATTGTGGTAATTAATAGTACATACCTACAAACAAATAAACTGCTCCAATAAAGTATTAAGAATGTGATACATTGGTTGTAATATGTTTTCTTAAACCTTAAAATATGACTGTTAACACGGTGTTACCAATAGGTTTATTTTGTATTTTCATGTACATTTTGGCATTTCGTAAGTAAGTGCGTTTGTATTGTCAGATCACTTAAAGCCGTATAAGAACTACCAAATTCTTGAATTTTATTGTACCCTTATTTTTTGGTTGTCCTGCATTTTTACAGACAGGAAAACACCGATTACATATTATAGGTATGGGTATCAACTATATCCGCACTCATTATCAAATACCGCACCCGATTTGAGTCTAATAAAGATGGCATCTTACCAACTGTAACCTTGAAAGTAGGTTGTCAAAGATGAGAAAAATTTAGAAACACTCCCACTCCTCGAGCAAATATATGTCAAAAAATTACTTAATCTTGAAGAATGTGCAAAATCATTACGCACTATCTTTATTTTTTTCAAAACACTTTATTAACATATTTAGTGCCCAAGTTAATCCAAGTTTCAGCAGAGGTATCTACCTAACACCATTGTTTAAGTATATTATATATACTTAAACAATGCTAACACTAAATGTCAATGTAACTAGCTGGTACCCGGCGCGCGTTGCTACGACCAAAAAATAAAGTAAAACAAAGTAAAAGTATTTTGACATTTTATGTCTAAAACTTTCATTATTAAAAACTAAAACTCTCACTTTCGAAGAAACTCGTTTTTTATTTGGTTTTGATCCGATCACGACCAAACTTCACAGGAACACTCCCTAAACTATTCTACATTTACCCTGAAAATTTCATCAAACTCGGTCTAGCCGTTCTAGAGTCCATAGAGAACACATACACACATCGATTTTTATATAAATATATTTTGTCATATTGATTACATAAAACGGAAATAAAAGTAAAAGTTACTGTTTATCTTTTATTGGGGATAAGTAACTATATAACAACCCTAGTAGTAGTTATAATATGAGAGTTAACAGTCAGATTTCATATTCTGAAAATTCATACCCAAATACTACTTTTGCTTAGGCTACCGCTAAAATGTTTCCTTTTGGTCAATTTGTTGTACAATATTGTATAGTAATTGATGCGGAAATCTTTCAGGAATCTTCTTTATATGATTACGAATCGAATTTAGACTTTCATCTTTATACTTTTCGTAACATGCTCGTATGCCCAACTCTTCAAACACGTTCCGAACAGCATTCTCTGCTTCACAACTCGGTTTGCCATAATTCTCCATCAATATTTTTCTCTGTGTAGGATTTGACTTTTCCAAAGCAGTAACCACTAGCCACGTACATTTTCCTTCATGAATATCATTTCCTTTCTTACCGCTAAGATATGAGTCAATATAGACGTCCCAAAAATCATTCTGTAAAAGACATGAAAAATCGTTTGTGCCTAATGTAATGACTTACCTGTATTTGGTAAAATTCTCCTAACTGTATCAAAACTTGTTCTACTTGTTTTTCTACAGCAGTGTCTTTGATGTTTGCCAAGTGCATTGCTGCAAAAATGGGTAAGAAGAAAGTGCAGTAAGCAGCTTTGTGTTTAGCAATCCAAGTATAATTTTCCATAGTAAAGATTTTCCAATTAGGTTGTTTATTTAAATTTGACATGCAATCAAGAGCTTGTCCTCTAATGGTTTTCAAACCCGTGTCAAGAAAAAGTTTTACCAAAGGTATATAAGCCTCGTGATTAGAAAAGTGTTTTGTTAATAATGCATACGTTGCTTGTTCTAAGTAAAATCCGTCATTTATACTTTCCAAACATCGATTTTCAATTGTATGCCACGATGGTGCCCCACGTCTAGTGTCCGATTGGTCTATAATATCGTCAATTAAGATTAAAAAACTTAGATACTAAAAGAAAATATTTAATTGTGTCGTAGAAACCAAATACTGTAATAAACCATTTCTATAAGCCATGATAAGATATATGCAAGTCTTAAGTTTTCGGAAGTAAGATTTTCTTGTTTTTCTAAGCTTCTGTATGATGCTAGTAGCATCATAACTCTGATTTTCCTTCCATTAGGTACAATATAATTCAACAGTTTGTTAAAATGGGCATCCACAGGAGAATGGCTTTCATTGTTATCCGTTAAATCATTAACAACGCTGGGGAAAAAGGACATAAATTTGTCCATTTCTTTTTGTGATAGTAGAGTATTTCCTTTTCTAGTAGTTTGGTTAAGGGAGAATGACCTGGAAAAGTGTGATAACGTGTTTGTTGGATACATTATTATAGACTTACTTTTTGCAATTTTTAAATGAGACTGTCGATTTCTTATAGTTTTCTCTGAATGATAAAATATTATACAGTCTTGACAAACCACAGCTTTTCCTAGTTAGTGTAGGCAGTATTGAAGGGAACATAGTTCTGTGTTATTCGTTCCCATTGTATTCTAAAACCTTAATCATGAGCTTTATATACTTATAGAGCTATCTATATGCTTGTTTGTCTGTTTATGGTTTAAATGCATTTTTATGCCAAATAATAAAAAAATATAAATTGAATGAGGAAAGTAAACAGTAATTAAACTATCTAACTTTAATATAATGTATTTAGTTAGTCACAAATAAACAAACGATTAAATTGTGGAACAAAAAGAAATAACCATAATAAAGTTATTAAGGTGGCTATTCTGTAACCCATAACTTGATCTTTACTAACATTTATCGTTAATAAACAACTTTAGTTATTCTGTAGCGCCATATGATCGCAAACGACATAGTTCATAAACAGCAAATCTATCTACGAACTTTTTTCAATTATGGCTGAAATTTGTATGTTCGTAAACGCCTACTGATTTGAAACCTCCATTGGGTCTATTAATTGTTGTTAATAGTATAGCGATACTGTTCTTTATTGAGGTGAACTTGAAATATCAATACGAGAGGCTGCAAGACACATATTTTTTGAACTTGAAAATTTTTTGCAGCCTCCCCGGAGACGAACAGCAATTCTTATGTAATAAATAAATTATATATATTATAAATTCTTATATAAGCAATCTTATATAATTTGGTGGTCAGTTTTTACAGCTTTACACTTTTTTGCGCATGGTTGCTATCAAGAGTTCATTGGAAAAGATCGACATTGCGTAGTATGGCTCAGGCGTCTGTTAGCAGAGCATGGCATAGTGTGCTGGAAGCTATGCTTTGACACCAAGATATTATGTCAAGTTTCCAACGAATGCAGAAGAAGTTATAGGAGTAAAAAATGGGTGCCTAGTTTTCATGCAAGATTCAGTTCGACATTAATACTACTATCCTGCATACCATGAGATCATTTACATTATAAATTAAAGTAGGCGGGTTATTTTTTATGCAATGGCCCAGCCTGCAAATTTACTAACAGTAAAATTTGAGGTTATGGTAAACATTATAGCTTAGACAAGCTCGACGACACTGGAGGACCAGCATAACCCTGCTTCATAAGATTTACACTTGTGTGCAGTAAGTTTGGATGAGTTGTTTAGTGATAGAGAGAAGATATATTTGAGAACTTTGTATTTTTTTGACATTTAGTAGTAGTAGTAAATTATCTAATTCTGAAGTCAAAACAGTCTATATCGCATTTAATTTAAAATTTGGAAATCCATGAAAATGGTCCAATTGGTGATTAATTTTATTATACTCATAATCTGTTTCATTTTTTGATCCAATAAAAAAATCGGTATAACCCTTTAGAAAATTATTTTAATCGACTTTGAAAACACGCAAATTATATGGAGCATGGTTGTGTTGGTCCTCCAGTCTCGTCGAACTGTCACTTGTGCGAACTGTCTTACCTGGTAAGACATCGTTGCGCTTATAAATTGTTTTAATTTAAAGAAAATAAAACATTAACAAATAATGTATGTTTATTGAGAATTACAGCAAATGATCAAAGTGTTCTTCCCCAGCTTCAATGCAGCTCTTAACTCTCCGTCTCATATTTTCAAATGCATTTTCCAACATGTGAAGGTTATAGCGTTGTATGCATTAAAAATTGCCTCTTGCAGTTCTTCAAGATTGTGCTGGTTATTTTTAAATACGGTGTTTTTGAGATACGGGAAAATGAAATAATCTAGTATTGTCAAGTCCGGACTTCGAGGCGGAAATTGAATGACACGATCATCAAAAAACTAATACTCGCTCCGCTACGACGCCACACTAACATCACGAAATCTTGCCACACATTTATAAATTTGTTGGACTAATTTTTGATAATCTGCAGGAAAATTAGGGTAAGCATTTCGAAAAATCTTTAACACAGCGTTCTATAGAATACTTCCATTCACCATTCTGTCGCCTGCAACTTTGACATTCAAATTTTAAATCAAATTGTCAAAAGTCAGTAGTGCCAACACAATTTCAATTTTCAGGTCCACTTACAGAGCAACATTGAAGACAAAAAATATAACACATGAGAAAAAAAACAAAATTCGAATATACTAGAACAAAATTAGTATCAAAAAAAAGATAAAAAAAATAAATGAACATAGTAAATGCAAAAAGAAAGGAAAACAAGCAGATCGCAGATACTGAATTTATGAACAAAGTAACAATTCAAAAATTTAAAAGCTAAAAGAAAATACTTATATTTGATCACATTCATAAATACAAACATTACGACAGTGTCACGGCGAAAACGGCATAACATGATGTTCCATTAAAGGATCAATTTGCGTCCGGTAGGTGAGCTATTACAGTATCAGAGCCGGTAAGTGTCGCTAGGCAACACTTACCGGACAGTTTCATCTTTATAAATCAAATCTGACATTAATCTGACATTTTTAAACGTATTTGTCGGCTACTGATGAAGTTTTACATGTACAACGAAGGTGATGCGATTTCCACAAAATGTGATTTTTTTATTTTTGAAATAAAATAATGAAGAACTGACTTACAGTATGAAATAAAATACATAACGATACACGTCCGGTAGTTACTTGTAACTCGTTTAGACATTCTAGACTCGGCTCCTAACGTCGCCTCGTCCATAATGTCTAACTCGTTACAAGTAACCTACCGGACTTGTAACGTTAAATACTATTAATGTGGCTTAAGCTTACCAAAAAAATATCTGATTTATTAGAAATCTTGTTATAGTTTGATATAACAACGGACAGGGGAGAACGCAATAGAATATTGGTTCTCGAGGTCAGAGGTTTCAGACCAAGATTCCTCCTGCAATTAAGTCTCGGTACTATGAACTGTAATTTCGCAAGCAACCATGCACAATCAGTCTCAAAGTGTAATAATTTAAACAAAAACACAACACTATTTACTTTTCTTCTGCATTCAAGTGACGCCATCTCAAAGGTATTTAGTAGCACATCATGATGAAATCCACGAACAGGGTATGTACCATAAGTTTTAAACCATAAATATTTTAAAAAATTTCGTTGCACACTTTCAACAATTAATATATGATGCTGATAGAAGGGACACCAAATTAAGGATGCATAATCAAGTTTTGACAAAATAAATGCAAAAAATAACGTTTTTAGTGCGGATAAAGAATGAAAGAGTTTAGTGTTACGTATTATGAAACCTAGCATTGAAGAGGCTGACGACATTATATCACTAACATGGTGGTTAAAGGTAAATTTGGCGTCGATGTAAACACCTAGATCCTTCACGATATCACAACGAGAAAAAACATGCTGACCCATGCTATAGTCATAAATTACTGGTGACACCTTACGTGAGAAAGAGACAATTTTGCATTTATTCAAATTTAAGGATAACTTATTACTTTTGCACCATTCACGCAGCAGAATCAAACACATCTGCAAACGATATGCATCACTAAGACAATTTACTGATCGATAGATTTTAGCATCATCAGCATATAGCAAAATTTCACAATTATTATTGAAAATTTCCGGCAGATCATTGATAAAAATCAGAAATATCAAAGGACCGAGATTTAAGTTCTATGAATACCTGGAGTAGTAGGCTATATTGACTGCACTCATGTCTACATTTTTTATCACCATCTAGTCATCCAGTATATCCCGGAAGTCTATTTATTAATAGAAAAGGGTCTTACAGCATAAATTGCCAAATAGTATTATTATATACGGTTAGATATAAAATTTGTCATTTAATATAATTTGTAGATATGTGATGTCAATTTAAAAATCCTTGCAATATTAAAGCAAAATTGCAAAATATTTTTTATGGAGGAGATAACATTTATCTTGGTTAATTGGTAGCAAGTATTTTTATAGATAATTACATGATAATAACCACAAATGTATAAGTAGGTGATTCTGGCTATCGCCTGCAACATTTTTTGATGATAACAATAATTGTTGGTGCACCTGAAGGCACCCGAGAAGGACGTTGTACCCTTCAAACAGAATTTTACACCATGACCCTATTACTTGTGCTAAAATAATATGTTGTTGTGCAATAATTTTACACAATTTAAACATTATTTGGAACATAGAAGATGAAGATTTTTTTGACCATAATGGTAATTTTGTACAATAATTGTTCATAAGGAAAAGCTCTTATTATTATTAATAATAGTATTTTCTTTTAGATATTGATGACGATGAATATGTAAATTATCATTATAATAATGAACAACTTTTTCGGCAAGGACAAGCAATAAGAAATAATATAATCCACGATCATTTCAAGTAAAATTAATTTATGAAAATAATAATGTAGGTACTCGGAAAAATTAGAATTAGGTACATTTTATTAATCTCAAATTTTGAATTAAACAATAATAATGTAGAACATGTTTATAAACGCACAATTATGTAAAAAAGATATTGTAGCGTTTCTGGGTTCCATTTATTTATTTATTTGAACACTATGTACAATTTATATTTTATACGTCTAATATTACACTATTTACAATTTACTACTTCACCGGCACGTCTCGTATTATTTATTTACACATCACGCGGCACTCCGGATAGATAAAAGCAACTGTCCGACTCGACCCACTGATCTTCGATGATATGAGTGACTTCACTGATACGACTAGACTGATTTTCGCTGGAACGTCCTCTAATAAATATACGTCATACGTCATACTAGTACGTTGTAGTATAAATCCAGCACATTCTAGTAATTGACGGCGCCGCTACAGCGATGAGTCATCTGGGGTCCACGTCCGTTACAATATTATTCATCCTGGATATTTAAATGAGGCTATTTACTTTTAGCAATTTGCACTTCTAAATTACAGCGATTTTTTTCTGTTTGCACCAAACATTTTATTTTCACTACGATCGGCAATATTTCACTAGTGCTACTACCTGTATGGGTTTCTTTGTTGGCTATTTGCGTCAATGAAGAGAGGAAAGACTGTTTTTTAACTTTATTTTTTGGCGGTTCCGGGCGGTTCATTGTCAATAACATTCTCCACCACATCAGGTTCTTCGGGGGCATCAAAATTTTCCACGGTTGCAGGCAATTCAGGCACCTGCAGATCTCCAATTCCAACTTCTGGAACATCGAGTCCTTCGACAACAATGCGCCCTGTAATATCTAGCAGTCGCTCTTGCAGGTCGCTTTCCAATCAGAAAAAAATTCAAATTGTAAATAACCATTTTTTTATTTTTTGCCTATTGTTGCAATATTATGCAATATTTGCAATTGCGAACCCTTTTCCACCCTGCCACATCTTCTATGGGACCTGCAGTGCAATTTAATTTTTATACAAGATTTCTTAAATGTCTTGATTTTCAGCATGAAATTTATTTTCTCGAAACTCCAGCACATTAGGTACCTACATACTTACACTCTTTCGTGTGCGATTGGAGCGCCCCGTTCCAATCATGTGCGAAAGTGCGCCTGTGTAGCTCTTACGTTTCTCAACACAGGATAAAACCGCGCGACTAGAGCGTTGTAATTTTAAGGGACATATGGTAAGACGCCATCACAGAAAAAATAAATAGCTTTAATTAAGCTATTTATTTATTCTGTGGCGCCGCACTTTGGTGCGCGTGAATACATGCGTGAAAAGAAGGCGCTCCAATCGCGCACGAAAGAGTGTAAGTGTCTAGGTACCTATTCTCCAACTTTTCCAAGTATAATTCATATTGTCGCCGAGTAGTTCTTGCACTACGTTTAGCTTTGCTCATAGCTTTGTTGATTAGTTAATTTGGAATAATAATAAATCGAAAATTAACTGAATGTCAAAATGCGCCGTCAAATTAAATTCAAACGTCAACGCGGTTGTCCAACGCCATCTGAGTTTTGTGTGCTGATGGTGCCGCTAGGAATTCCCATTAGTTCAAATCTGAACATCGTAAGATACAGAATAGATTTTTTGGAAATATCGTTAGGGGTCGCCCATTAATTACGTGAGCTCAAAATGGGGGGAGGGGTCCAGCTCATCAAATCTCATCTAAAGGGAGCAGGGGGTCATTGTAATCTCACAACTTTTTAATTAAAAAAATACACATTATTATTACATAGAATATAAAAAAAAAACATTAAACTTATTTTCTATTTCTATTTTATCGGCAAACATTTGTTTATTACAATAGCAATATTGAGTACAGACAGTATTAAATATTTTCTATGTATGGAATTAATAGAAAAACACCTCACGTAATTAATGGGGTCGCACCCAACTCATCAACACAAATCGCCAACTGCCATTTCATCAATGCCCAGTTGATCAACGGGACATAACATTAACGTACCAACACATCAACGACCCAACTCACCAATTAAGATTGTCATCAACAAATTGTAACAATTGGAGACAGGTTAGTTCAACCGACTTCAAAAAAAAGGAGGGGGTTATCAATTCGGTTGTATTTTTTTTAATGTTTGTTACCACAGAACTCCGTCATTTATAAACCGATTTGTAAAATTCTTCTTTATTTGAAAGAGTATACTTCCAGATTGGTCCCATTGTCACCAAGTCAGGATCTGATCGGGAATCCCATGGAAATCAAGGGAAATCCTCAATTTTTTTCTTCCTTTTATGTATCTTCACCGATTTTAATTAAACATTATTCTTTCAGTTTATAATGTCCACTTTATTTTCCTTAATTATTGCATTTTCTAAAGTATTTACATTTGATTTTAATTGAAACAATAAATATATCTTTTACGAAATACGTATTGCAATTTGAAGTATAACTTCAAAAAATTGCGCTACTTGAGTTGGTTATACGAACATTTCACTATTTATGTGTGGCTTTGATTGTCAGAGATTTCGTAGCCTCGTTATTTCCATCAACGATCTGTCGTTTTGTGGTCGGTTTAATAATTTGTTGGCGTCCAAATCTGACGAATTCTGGCTACTAATCTTTCAACGCTGGAGTTTCTGCTGGACGCCTGCGGCGATGAGTTTCTTTTTTGTATTTCGGATTCAATCAGGCTCGAAGGACCATATGTTAACCAATGAGGTTTGATAAATGTTGCACTTGTAGTTTGATTAAACTACCTTGATTTGCATAGTATGTATAAACAAAAAAAAATTTTAACAAGAAAATTGTTACCGACTTCAAAACAAAAAAAAAAACGGATGCAAAAAACACAAAAGCAAGATAAGTTAATTAAAAAGCAAAAAATGCTTTTTATACAACAAGTTAATACTTATTCCGATTATTGTAATTCCGATTAATGTAATTAAGAGAGCATTGTTTATTACGTAATTATTAATTTATAAGTGCCAAGTACATATAACATAAAAAAAACTCCAATGTGCGTCATTGTAATAAAAGTGAGTTTTGGTTTAACAATAATTATGATTTTTTTAATATATTTTGAGTGATTTGCAATATTAAGTATGGACTGATTATAAATGAGAATATTGCCACTGTTTTCATGTCGTTCATGAACATTTTTCGTTTACGAACATGTCGTTCAGAGATGCAGAATAGGCCGCCTAATACCATTAGTACTATAAACTAGTAATACCAGAAACCACTAGTCGTCTCTGGTAATACTAGTAATGTAGGGACTTTATGATCTTCATCTTTTATATTCTGCAGAGCCCTCTAGTGACCGTGATCCACTCTCAGAAGCATCTCTGCTCTGGACGCAACTAACTAGGCAACCAACGATTTTGGTGTAGGACGGTCGTAGGACGGTTGGTGGCGCTGTCTAGGCAGTGATAGTTGGTTCCATTCCTTATCTAGGGTTGGTTCATAACCTTAAAAATTTTGAAAGTTTGTCGCAAAAATGTCTTTTAGTTTCGGAACCCCGAAAACAGCCACCGGATTTACTCTTCCAGCAGCAAGCACTCCAAGTAAGAGAAACAAATCACAAAAACTTGGTTCTAATTTTTAACTTAGGTACAACTGCTGCAACCGGTGGCGCCGGAGATAACAAACAAGGGATAAAACCGGCAACTGGTCTCTTTGGAGCTCCTGCAAGTGTTCCTACATTTTCATTTGGAAGCACCCCAAAAAGCACCACTACTGGACTAAGTTTTGGCATAACCACAACTACAAATGCAACCTCAACTCCAAGTTTTTCACTTTCTGCTACATGTAAGCTTTAATTTATATTATTTTTATGACTAATTTGTCAATTTATAGCTGCAACTTCAACTGCAACACCACAGTTTAGTTTGGGAACCAGTCTTGCAGCTGCTACTGCAACTGCTGCAACAACATCATTTACACCAATATTAGGAACTGCAACATCTTTAGCATCTTGTAAAATTATTTAAAAATGTGTTTGTAAAAATTCTAGTTTTGTTTTTATAGCCAGCGCCGCACCAACATCAGCTCCATTAAAGCTAACTGCAACATTGACTCCTGCAAGTACTGCTCCTACAACAACCAGCTCGGGACTTGGAGGGCCCACTAGTACAACAACACTGTATGTGAATGTTTATAAATTGTTGATCAGAATTAATTTAATTGTAATTTAGAGCTACTGCTATAACCACAACAACCACTACAACCACACCAGCAACAGGTAATCTGACTTTTGCCCAGTTGGAGGACTCAATAAATAAATGGACCATGGACCTGGAAGAACAAGGAAAATTCTTCATTAATCAGGCAAAACAGCTAAACGCGTGGGATAATCTATTGGTCTCCAATAGTGACAAGATTCTTCAACTAAATGAAACAATTGAGCGTATTAAACAACAACAGAAACAGCTTGATCAAGAGCTTGATTTTGTTTTGGCACAACAAAATGAATTGGATGAACTGAGTCTACCATTAGAGAAACAACTCGCAGATATTCCAGTCGCTGATCAGAACAGATTCCAAACGTAAATTTTTCTGATGTTAAAATATAATCCTAAACATTGTGTTTCAGGTATCAGTTGTCGGAAATTATAGACTCCCAGTTGAAACAAATGTCTGAAGATCTGAAGGAAATTGTGGAACACTTGAATGAGTCAAATAAGGATGAAGACCTTTCAGATCCTGTGAGTTTTTCTTTAATTTACTGGTCCATATATGACATAATAACTTTGCAGGTGATTCAGATTAGTCGTATTTTGAATGCACACATGAATTCCCTCCAGTGGATTGATAGAAACACTTCTCAGATATGTTCACATTTAGAGCAGGTTTCACAGCTACATGAAACTTATAAGAAAAACCATTTGAATCTATAATTCAATATGTATATTTTTGTGTATTCATACTCTAATAAAGGTTTGCTTCATTTTAAATCAAAACTAAATAATAAAATGTGTTCCTATATTTAAATTTTTGAATTTCCCGCCATAAATAAATTTTACTGATAAAATTTGTAAAAAAAATTTATTTATCTATTACATTAGCTCACATTGTGTAAAAATTCCCAGAATTCGAAAATAATCAGAAATAAAAGAAAATTATAAGACCACTTTAGTTACCATTAGAAAATTTGTGACTGTTTTGTTGGCAATGATTACATAACTATGCTTCTCTGTCTGCAGCACACAACATCAAATTTTCATCTCTGTCTATTGCTACTTCAGAAATCTGATTTGGGGCCCTCGCCCGGACATTTTGTGTGCTCTTGAATTTTGCAAAAAGGAGTGAAAATGCTATCCCGGGCCGCACTTTTGTCCGGTAAGTGTAACTTTACATTTATTTTTACGTCGCTGAAATTAGCATTTTACCTTACAATTACCTGCATTTTTACCGACCATTTTGTTTATGTAATAGTTCATTTTTGGACTTCCAGGTCGACAGTCTCGTGCTCTGGTGGCTTGCACATCTAAAGCCAGTAGTGCCACCGCACCACCCACACAAGACGATGGACCCCTGTTTCGAAGACCTGTAAGTTTTTTGAGTTACTTCTTCATTGATTAGGTTTACCCATATTTGGGGTGCAGGTACGTCAAGAGCCTGGCAAAGTACGTTTGGGATTCGTCCCAGAGGAATGGTTCACCTACTTCTACAAGAAGACAGGTGTCACAGGACCCTACACATTTGCAGTTACATTTTCAACCTATCTGATAAGTAAAGAAATCTATGTCATGGAACATGAGTTCTACAATGGGCTGTCTTTGGCTGTTATGTGGATTGCGGGAATTAAGCTGTTGGGCCCTAAACTAGCCGCCTATTTGGACAAAGAAATTGACGTAAGTTTGGTAGGAGGTTTGTTACAAAAATTCTAAAATATATATTAGGACTATGAAAACCAATGGAAAGAAACTCGTGGTGTCAACAAGAGCACAATTGAAGATGCGATTGCTGATGAAGAAAAGAAGCAGTGGAGTGTGGAAGGACAGAACTTGCTCGTTCAGGCAAAACGTGAAAATGTCGCTTTGCAGTTGGAGGCAGCATACCGTCAGCGTCTTCTAACTGCCTATGAGGAAGTTAAGAAACGCTTGGACTATCAAGTAGAGAAACAGAACATCGAGCGCAGGATTTCACAGAAGAATCTTGTTGATTGGGTAGTGAGGAAGGTCAAATCTTCCATCACTCCAGACCAGGAAAAGCAGAATATTGATAGTTGCATTGCAGCATTGGGAAGTCTAGCCAGGGCTTAAATTGTTAATTGATGAGTTTGTACAGTAAAGAACATTAGAATTCTTGTCATATGGCAAATATTCCCTTTTATTTAATAAATAAATGTACTGTCAGAGTTTTGGCATTATTTAGTTTCGTCGGAATTGGACAGTTTTAATTTTTCTCCAACTAAACAGTTTAGTTGGAAAGGTACACACAGAGAGCAGACAGTCTGTCAACCCTTTAGTATTGGCCGTGAAAACGAGTAATAGTTGCCGCAAAATTTTATTCTTTACTATTAATTACATTTTCATTCTAGTGTATTTTATTGTATTATGTAGAAAAACTTATTTTCTTTAACTCTTCTTGGTTCTTCTAGGGTATTTCTCTATAATTTTATGTGTACTTTTTAATCTATATTTCTTAAACTGAATTATCTAGAAATCGTAACCGATTTTAATAATATTGCTCGTCAGTACGATATATCCGCGAATATGACCAGGGAAAGCCTATTCCTTCCACTAGACGTAGTACTGAGTACTAAGGCAATAATAACAATAATTAAATGAAATATACAGGGTGATTCACGAAGTATAGGCGGTGTGCACATTTTACCTCAGCGCCACCACGCGGCATCTCTGTCATTTTTAGTGCTACGTAATTTACGGTACGAACCGAATTAACAGATTCGACAGATTTCTTCAATTCAACAAATGTCTGAAGTGCGAGCAAATGCTTCATCGAGAATCGGTTGTTGTGTTGTTGGCTGTCCTAATAAATAGTATAATAATATATAACCGTCTGTAAAATTTTACACCGTTCCAAACAAATCCAAACAAAAAGAAAGACAGCAGATTTGGATAAAATTTGCATTTAGATTTTGTGCAAACTTCTAATATATCACAAACAGAGATCAGCGTTTTATAGTTTGTTGCACAGCCATTTCTTTTTTATTAATGATACTTAAGAATTTAGACAAATTTAATATTGCAAATATGAGCAATATTTGTTTTACCACTAAAAATGCCAAAAAGGGAGACGCTGTAAAGCGCGCGGAATTTAAAATGTGCACACCGCCTTATTCAAATTATATGACCCCTAAACGTAGTTTTGACGGTATTAAAAAACGCTTAAAGTAAAGTTGAAAAATTAATGGCAACCAGCGATGCACTCAATTGATAGTTGCTGAATTTATTTTGGGCAAAAAACTTTCTATATACTTACAATACAAACTATTGTAAACATCTCGGTTTTATTGATGAACCCTTTCCGACTGACTAAAACCACTTGTGATTTCAATTGAAAAACAAAGAGTCACTGACCTAGACCAACGTACCATTTATAAAAATTGTTCGAAATGATGACTGCCCTGGACATTTTTCGCAGATGCATTCCCCATTATCATCTTTTGGCGTTAATGGCATAAACCAGATGTTTCATGTGGCCTCACACAAAAAAAAAAAACTTATTCCGATGCACCTTTCGTGTAAATTTCGCGCATTTGTTGTCTTATGTTGCGAACGTCCACTAATAGATTTCACACTCAGAGAGTTCCCACGGGTTTCACATAATATAATAATAGACATAATCATATCGGTCACTATTTGAAAATAAAGGCATTTTAAAATATTTAGTGTGCACTGTCAACAGTCAAAGTAAAACTGAAAGTATGTAATTAGTTGGTAGCCGTTCACCGCACTCGTTCCAGCTTAAATGTCCTTTTTTTATTTACGCCAAGAGATAAGAGTTTATTTACTAATGGTTCTTCAATCATGCTAGCGGTTCTCAATCGGTTATCGCGTAAATTTTAAAACCATAATTATATATTTTTTTTACAGTAATTATTTTTTCTATTTTTCTAGATCTCCTCATATAAGTTACTGTCACAGGTTTAAATAACTACTATACTTCGTGAATCACCCTGTATGAATAACCATTAAACTAGTTAAACAACTTAAACTTCATTTAAGACACCATTATGCGATATACCAGACACCAGTGCTGCCCTATGTCCCGAACGATATTGAGTCCGTTGTGGAGAACGAAAGATGCCGAATCTATTGGAACTTCTCGTTCTCCACGGTCAGGCAACAGCGAACAAGCCTGACATGGTTCTATTGGACCACTCCAAGCTGATGTTTGTTATTGAATTTTCGGATCTTGCTGAAAATAACAACTGCGTCAAGGAGGAGGAAAAGCGGACAAAGTATCAAGACCTGCTCTTTGAACTTATGAGGCTGTACTCAAGTTACTCAGTGAAGCTCGTCGTTTTGGTAATTGGGTGCATGGTAGGCATCAAGCTCGCTCGTCTCCAATCTGAAAATCATTCCGGCCTGCCGTAAACTGGCAGAGACCCTTGCAGCTGGAATGCAGAAAGCGGTCATCTTGGGGTCGTTCCGTCTGCTTAGGGCACATGATTTACGGGATTCATATCTACTGACCTCATGGTTTTCAGGAGTGGCTATGATGTACGAAATGGACCTGACCAGCAAGGAACCTCGTGAAGGTCGGAATACGAGAAAAAAACAATGAAACAATACTTCTACTAATCTTCACACGTGTTTGAAGCAACTTGCCGGTTCATTTGACAGACGACAGGAGAATTTTCGGCTAAATTTGATGTGAGAGTCTGTTGAGATTACCTTCCTATCACCTTGTCGGCCCCGGGGTGCATCCACAAAATTTATGCTGCCAATTTACCAATGTAAGCTGCACCCACATGTTGTAGACTTTGTGTTACACTGTTCACTGCGCGCATCGTAAGAATTTACTCTCATCAATTTTTCATAACGCGCCTAAAGAAGTATGAATTCAAAAACGTCCCAAACCTCCCTAAATCGTTGCGTGTGTTTATGGGTTGAAAGTTGGCATTGACCGGCACTTAAAACGTAGGTAAGTATGAGAAATTTTTAAGTAAATTTCTTTCCTTTAATTTATGTAGATACCTGTAGATACACATTTCTGTAGATAAATACACATAACAAATTGAAGTATTGTACATATTATTGGAGTTTTTTAAAGCCCGGTACGACAAATTGATGGGGAACAAATTCGAGCGTTAAAAGTTTTCATTAACCCTCTACACTGTGCCATGTATTGTTGGTTGCCAGCATTCTTTGTTATTGTCGTAACAGTTTCTTCCTCCGTATGTTTCTTCATTCCCTTTCTCTTATTTATATCTATTGATATTTATATTTATATACAGTGAAGCGAATAAAGGTGTAAAATATTGTAAGACATGGAAGAAACCAGTTCAAGTGATGATGATTTTTGTTACCACAAACCTATTGCCACAGTATTTAATAATGACGATAGTACTGATGAAATTAATGCTCAAGATGATATCAATTATAGTGAAGGAAATAAGTATAAGTAATATATTTTTATGTTTCATGATTTTATCTATAATATTTTCTCGAATCAATATAAATACATATGAATAACATTTGAAATGAGCATTTTAAATTTGTTGTATGGTTATATTTGGCCAACATTTCGGTCGTTATATTCGGCCTTTTTCAAGGCGTCTATAAATTAATAAAAAATTAAATTAATGAATATAAAGGTCGAATGTAAAACGTTCATTTCCCGATAATTTACAAGAATAATTTTATTAATGATATATAACAGTATAGGTAACTTCTAACGCCCGTACATAAGTATACCAAAGCCTACTAGAGTATCAAGCCAGAGTCAAGCGACGAGTGGAGCGTTTGAGGTCACACTAGTAGTCATACATGCGAGAGATGTCTGTCTGCATTATTGCAGTTTATTATGCATGTTACCGCCTTTTTTGGCGGAACGGGTGCACAAGCACGTGTCATGTGAATCAAAATAAATAAAGTAAGTAATCTTCGACAGATTCTGAGAAACAATAACAGATTGTATTGTGGAGTATGTATTCATAGAGACAATTTTACACCTACTAACAATTCTGTTGTCTGCATTGCTCATTGTGATTAACGTTTTTTAATTCGGAAAGACAAAGTGAATTGTGATGACGGCAGTTTTCTAATAGTTCCTAGAAAAAGACCGAAACTAACAGATGATGCTTTTCCCACAATTTTCAAAAATCAACCAGGGTATATGATAAAAGTTCTAAATAAAAAACGAATAGCTCCAGAAGAAAGGTTACATAAAATTGAAAAGCGACAACTTGTGGAAGAGGAACGAACTATGTATTAGAAATTTTTACGATTTTAGTTTCCAAAAATTTCGAAAAATTATTTTTAAACGTCAAGCCACAGAGGCGCGTCTTTTGTGATATTTGTGAAATTTTAGTCCATGAAATACTAGCTGAAGATAAATGTGACTTATTATTATTAATGTGACGATATTTTGGCAACATTGTCTTAAACAACTATTCTAAAGCTATAAACATTAAGGAATGCAGCACAGTAGGGTAGTTATAAAATAATTATAAAATAAAATTTAGACCATGTGTTCAGGATATTATCGAATTATGTACCTGTATGTGCTTTTTGTTACCTTTTTATATGTTTAGTAACTATGAGCCCTATTTTGTTAATATTGTTTTTTTTTTTTAATATTTGAGCTACAGTTACTTTTATAATGTTGATGTTTGCAAGAATTTTTATTTATCTTATCTTTTTTTTTTTGTTTATAACAATATATTCTTAAATGTTATGTTCATTTCGATAAATATATGAACACATTTAAATAAAACAGGACTGGATACATTACATAAGTACATTAATCTAATTCCTGTGTATATTTGTGCTAAAATAAATATCTCATCTACCTACTAAAACTGATACTGCACAATTCATACTGATGGATAGTCATTCAAGGTAATTGTTGAATGTAAAAACATAGTGTTATTTCAATTTAAAACAATAATTATAGGTTGTTTCCTAAAAAAAACGACACTTTTAGCAGGAGCGCGCTTTGCCTACATACGCGCGAGCCGGACCACTAGTGCCGCCATTAAAACTCATGACCCTGGCTTGATACTCTAGTAGGCTTTGAGTATACTCACCCACTTTTTTCCACTTGGAGGTCCATGGAAAGAGTCGCTAACTTCACAATTGCTTATTTCATAAGGCGCATAAAGAAGTATAACTTCATGGTGTAGACTTTGTGTTACACTGTGTGTTTGTTGTTTTGAATTGTGGTTTGTTGTTTTGAATTGTGGACACAAAGTACTAGTAAGATCCGCTTTTGGGTGATGACCCGTTTATTTAACACACCATAATTACACTATGTACATTTCATAAAAAAGGACATTGTTAGGAGCAAGCTCCGTCTTAGTGAAGATTTAGATTTTGAATAAGTGGTGTGGCTGGAGCCACCCCAAAAGAAAAGGTAAGGTGGGGGTGCGTAGTACCCCCTACCCTAAGTGCCTCAAGGGCGGAAAAGATCGTTCATTCTCCCCCCCTTGAAGTCACCGACTTCAATAAACAAAAGTATAAATTTATAGAATAAACAATATAAAACAATATACGAAAATGAGTCATAAAAAACTAACTATATAAGCTACACACTAATTGAAAAAGTTAAAACACAAGAAAATAAACATAATTATGTAGGTGTAATAATGATCACGCAGGATCAACGAACGGAATCACTTTTATAGTTTTGGTAGCAAACACAATTTGCGCACTGCACGTTTTATTTCACCACTTGGCGTCTTTAGCGTTGCGACGCGCACTACACCGTCACGTCCAGGGTGGAGTTCGATGATGCGTCCTAGTTGCCATCTCTGCGGAGGGCAGTTTTCCTCGACGATAACTGCGAGATCGTTAAGGTTGATTTCCACTCCCTTGGTCGATTGCTTTTTGGGTCGTTGCTGAAGTTGGGATAGGTACTCCTTTCGCCAACGTTTCCAGAAATGCTGCCGCATTTGTTCCACTCGCTGCCATCTCTTCAAACGGTTCTCGGGGACATCAGTGAGGTCCACTTCGGCGATGGTGGTCATTGGTTGTCCGATCAGGAAGTGTCCAGGAGTTAGAGCTTCTAGGTCATTGGGATCGGAAGTAGGTAAGCGGGGTAATTGGTCGGGAATTTAGGATCGCTTCGATGCGTGGAAGGAGCGTGTACATTTCCTCATACGTCAGAAATGACATCCCGAGGATGCGCTTTAAATGAAATTTAACGGCCTTTACATTAATTTCCCAAAGTCCGCCTAGGTGGGGCGAACCAGGTGCTATATTGTGCCACGTTATGCCTTTGCTTGCGAGATCTTCAATTACGTCACTAAAGGTGATTGATTTTAAAAACTGGCGCATTTCGCCAAGCTCGCGTTGTGCACCGCGGAAATTGGTGGCATTGTCTGAGTAGATGTGGGACACGTGCCCCCGTCTCGAAACCAAACGTTTTAATGCATTCAAAAAGGACGCCGTCGTCAAGTCACCTACAAGCTCAAGATGCACAGAAGCAGACGAAGACAGCGACGTAAGCCTTAACATTTCGCTTACCGCGACCGTGAGACTCCTTAATTAACAGCGGCCCAGCGAAGTCGACTCCGCTGACCGTGAAAGGGCGCGCATTTTTTACCCTAAATGTAGGCAAGTCACCCATAAATGTGTTTGTGCGTTTAGGATTTGACCTATAACATTTTATACAATTGTGTATTTCCTGCCGAACCGCGGTTTTGCCAGAAATGATCCAAAATCTTTGGCGTAGAGCCGATAGGGTACCTTGTACTCTGGCGTGTAATTGACTGTGATGCTCCTGCCTAATTATTAATCGAGTAATGTGGTGGCTTTTTGGCAATAAAATGGGGTGCATACTTTCATATCGTATCGCCGCGTTTTTTAATCGACCCCCGACTCTTATGACCTTGTCGACAGGATCAAAAAGCGGATTTAAGGACAGTAGGTTAGAACATTTGTGAAGTTGCTTATTACTGCATAATGACGCAATTTCACTGGCGAACTCGTTTTTTTGAACAAGCTGCGCAATCTTTATTGTAGCTTCTCTGAGTTCCGTTGCGCTTAAATACTTGTTGGAAACTTTATCGTTGGGATTTTGACTATTTTTGCAAAACCGTAGAATCCACGCCACGACGCGCTGGGTTTTGGCAAAGGACGAGAATTTTGTCAACATTTGGTTTAAATTTGAGTTATCCGTGGCAGCGGATGTCATGGAAACGGTGCGCCTTTCAGGCAACTCCTTGTCAATAGTAAATTTATCAGTAGGCCACGTATCTTGGGGTCTGGCTAGCCATGCTGGGCCATCCCACCAAGTTGAAATGTCTTTGATTTTGGAGGGCGCGACGCCGCGACTGAGTAAATCGGCGGGATTATCTTCTCCCTTAACATGGTACCAATCGTTTTCGTTAGACAGCGCTTGAATTGTGGACACGCGGTTGGCCACGAAGGTTTGAAATTGTCCGGAGGTGGACTTAATCCAGGCCAGAACTATTTTTGAATCCGTCCAAAAGAATTTTTTAGCGATGTTGAGGTTTAATGTTTTTTCCACGGACTCTAGCAAGTGCGCCAAAAGTGCCGCGGCACACAACTCTAACCTTGGGATAGTTATCACACGGAGAGGAGATACACGTGACTTAGCACATAATAACCGAACGCAAATTTCGTTATTAGAATTTAGTGATCGAAGATACACGGCCGCACCGTATGCGGTTTGAGAAGCGTCACTAAAACCGTGCAACTCAATGAAACTGGGTTTATCTATCAGAACTTTTCTTGAAATTCGAATATTATTAAGCGATGAAAGCTCGCGTAAAAAATGACTCCATGTGTGACACATGTCTTCAGGTACGGGTTCATCCCATGACAGTTTGAGCTGCCATAGTTTCTGCATAATTATTTTTGGCGTTATTATGATGGGACCTAAGAGTCCTAATGGATCAAAAATCTGCGCTGTGGCTGACAAAATGTTTCGTTTTGTGATTTTGGTTGCATTGATTAAGGGTTTGACCTGGTATTTTAACGAATCTGAAGCGGGATTCCACAGAAGTCCAAGGGTTTTTGTGAATTCATTTTTGTCTAATCGCACGTCATGTTTACAATTATTGTCGTTATGTGTTTTAATCAAAGACAACTCATTAGATGCCCATTTACGGAGTTCAAATCCGCCTTGTATTAAAATTGCAATGATTTGATTTTTTATTTTTGAGAGTTTTTCTAGATCGTCGTGACCGGTTAATAAATCGTCGACATAGAAATCGCGTCGAATGACATCGCTTGCGTCCGAAAAGTTTTTCGCGTTCAAGTCCGCTAGTTCTTGAAGACAGCGCGTTGCGATATAGGATGCCGGTTTGGTACCGTACGTTAAGGTTTTAAGGCAAAATATCTTTAGCGGTTGTAATTTGTCTTCACGCCAAAATATCCGATGGTACTTACTATGATCGGGGTGCAAGAGGATCATGCGATACATTTTTGCGATATCGCCACTAATTACGTATCGGAACGTTCTGAATCGCGTTAAAATTGCAAACAAATCTTGCTGGATTGTCGGACCGGCCATTAGATTGTCATTTAAGCTCAACCCATTTGTGCTTCTAGCAGACGCATTAAAAACGACGCGTAATTTTGTTGAAACCGATTCTATTAACACGGCGTGATGCGGTAAGTAAAATGCATTTGAATCGTCTAATTCATTTTGTGTGACTTCCTGCATGTGGCCCAAATGCTCATATTCGCGCATGAATTTTATATAATCCTTTTTAAGATTGGATTGATCCGCTAATCGGCGCTCTAATGATAAAAAATTGCTTTTCAGCTGTTTCCCTGGTTTTGCCTAGATCCGGGGGGTAATCCTTGAAGGGTAGATTTATCACGAATTGACCGGATGTCGTCCGTTGAGTTGTTTGTTGAAAGTACCGCTCGCACTCCAGATGTTCTTTAGCAATACCCGACGTGTTTATAACTTTATTGCCTTCGTCTTCTAGTCTCCAAAATTTCTCTAATTGCTGTTGTAAGGTCAATAGAGTGGTTGTATGCATTGAAATAGGCGGGTCGGAAACGTCCAATAAAGTACCTGCGACGACCCATCCTAAATGTGTTTCCTGAAGGACAGTTGGCCCTTTTACGATTTTACCCGAACGGAGTAATTTCCAAAATAAATTTGAGCCGATAAGAAGGTCCACCGACGATGACGTCGTGAAATTCGGGTCCGCTAATTTTATTGAACTTGGTATTTGTAGGCCCAATTTGCTAATTGTTCTAACAGGTAAATTTTCGGTTATTTGGTCGATGACAAAACATTTTATGTGACCAGAGAAATCATCGTATTTTGATTTAAAATAGGCTTGGGCCGCGTATTTTATTTTCGTTTTAATTTGACCGATACCGCATACCGAAATATCGGTATTAAATCGTTTCAATCCTAATTTTCGGCACATCGATGCCGAAATGTAATTGAACATGGACCCCGAATCAAGCAAGACCCTACAATTGTGCCACTTATTGTTCGCGTCGCGGATATAAACTAGAGCGGTTGGTAAAAGCGCGATTTTGTCTTGGGTCTTTCTATTAGAAATTAGGGATACCTCGTGATTTATGATTAGCGATTCAGATTCACTGGTTTGAGGTTCTTGATCGTGAAGCAACGTGTGATGCCGTTTGTTGCACGTTCGGCAATTGGTGCGAATCAAACATCTGGAAACGTGGTGCCCAATCCGGAGGCAATTAAGACAAAGTTTTAATTGTCGTACCCTTTGTGATCTTTGGCCCACCGTTAATTTTAAAAATTCTGCACAAGCACTAATTTTGGGGCAATCACCCTTGCAAAGGACACAGTTTACTTTTATTGCCGCTGTGTGGGAAAGTACCCGCTTATATTTGGGATCTGTGACATATGGTTTTGAAGGAGTGCTGTTGTTACCGATCGCGTTTAATGATTTTAATAATTGACATCGTTTTTCTAAAAAGCGTCTTAAAGATTCGAATTCTGGAACTTCTGTATTTAAGGTGATTTGCCATTCTTTAATCGTGTTATAGTCTAATTTCTCTACTACTATCGGTACTAATAAAGCATGGTACGTATGAATTGGTATGTTCAGCTTGTTTAGCGCGGCTATATTGACCTTAAGTGTATTCAAAAAGTCCTGTAGTGCAGTATGTGACTGCCTAGACATAGCGGGATGCTTTAGAATAGCGAGGACGTGGTCCTGTACAATTAATCGCGTATTTTTAAACTGTTCTTCAAGTATCTGCCATGCGGTACGATAATTTGCTTCGGCGATTTCAAGAGCATCTATTGATTTTAGTGCATCTAAATTAAACTTTGACAATTCAAAACCTAACCAACCCCCAAGTCCAATTAAAAATAAAGCCATTAGCTTTATTATTAAAGGTAAAATAATAACAAACACGATTTTAAGTACTGTAATCGTTGACAATCATTTAAACCGTTTTTTGGATCGTCGATCGCAGCAGTAAAGGAATTATAAAATGATAGCCAATCTTGGTATTTTCCGGAAAACGTTTTTAAATCTAACACCGGCAAGTTTACGTGGGGTGTCGCTCGACGTTCGCTTGTTTCTTCGGACGTTTGTCGCGTTGAATTATTATCGGATTTTTGCGGAGTCGACTTCGCTGGGCCGCTGTTAATTAAGAATTTTAGTCATTTTCTCCGCTATGGCATAGTAATCGTTTTCAAAATGTACGCGTTCTTCGTCATGCTTTTCCCGCGAAGAGGTTTTGTCGATTTGTTCAATTTCAAATTGAATGTTTTCAAGATTTCGAAAAGCATCTAGGGCTTGTTGGCGGCGCTCCGCAATTCCATGAATACTGTCTTTGTTAGTATCAAATTTATCGATCCAATTGTAAAGACGCGTTAATTTCCCTTTAAGAGTGCCCCTAGTTCTAACGAGTTTTTCGAGTTGTTCGGCCATCGTAATAATGTTTCAATTTGTCACGAATGAGAAAATGTACATGCGTGTAACACAAAGGAAGGATAAATAGAAGGATGACTGACCTTATGCCGTGGAAATGTTGCTTCGTAGAGGCGTGGGTTTTTCTTGATTTGGTTCGTTATGGTGTTGATGACACTGAAGTCTTTCCTCTTCCTCTGGAGACGTCGACGGAAAGCTCCTGGGTTTACGAGTACTTGAATCCGGCTCGAAGGACCAACGTTTGTTGTTTTGAATTGTGGACACAAAGTACTAGTAAGATCCGCTTTTGGGTGATGACCCGTTTATTTAACACACCATAATTACACTATGTACATTTCATAAAAAAGGACATTGTTAGGAGCAAGCTCCGTCTTAGTGAAGATTTAGATTTTGAATGAGTGGTGTGGCTGGAGCCACCCCAAAAGAAAAGGTAAGGTGGGGGTGCGTAGTACCCCCTACCCTAAGTGCCTCAAGGGCGGAAAAGATCGTTCACTGTGCACGCCCATAAGTTTCTTTATTTTTTACAAACCATGTGCTGTTTAACTGCACATACTGAATTGGTAATTGTAATTTTAAAAATGGAAAAATGTAATTCAACATTATTTAAATATAAATTGTGATTAGCGTGATAATTGAACAATATTTAAATGTAAAAGATGGCAAAATTTAAAGTGATAATTGAACAATAGATAGTGTGAACAAAAACTATATATGAACGTTGAGAAAAAAATGCTTAATTTATGCTGGTTGCGACGCCTCTGGCTGTTTGAGGCTGAGTGTCTTTCAAACTAAATTGGCCAACAACGGGACACTTGAGGCACCGTCTGTTATATCTGTACGAACACGATTTGTTTCTGAAACCTTCCGCTTATCAGAAACTCTAAAATTCAGGCGGCGATATCTACACCGTGTCTCTCGCAGGTTGAAATCGGAAAGACGGAATCGAATCGTCCCAGTCAGAACGAAACCCTTCGCTTGTTTTTGATTTTTTTGATTTTAAAAATGTAACAGTACATAATTATCTCTAAAATATGCTAAATAAATGTGCTAAATTTAAAATCTAAAACTTGAAATTGGAAATTTGAGTCAAATATGTTAAATCTGGAATCTGAAACAGAAAATCTAAAATTTGAACTTTGAAATATTTTATACGTTATCGGAAACCTGGAATGTGACATTCCCAACCTAAATTTTGTAATCTCAAACCTTAAATCTGCCTACTAAGTAAATACGAAATATAAAACCTAAAATTGGAAAACCGATCTGGAATCTGACCTCCACAACCCCAAACTGGAATATAAATTCAATGTAAAAATATGTTTTGTAATATGTTTCAATTATTAGAATCTTGATCTTATCTGTTAAATTTTTAGTTTTTATTAAGCACATTATCTTCAATATTTTTGCATTCCTTATAAAATGTATTTATATATTTTTTTGATAAATGATTATTATCATTATTTAGGTATCGTATTCTATTAAAAGTCGTGCGCTAAAGATGCAACAAGTCAATTCAAGTCTGTTTAATAGCGTGCTAAGTGAGAGCGCTATATGAAGCATCTAATATATTATCTATCTATATAAGCATAACTAACTATACAGAATGAGTCAAAAGTGCGAGGACGGAAGATAGTGGCTTTACTATTGAAAATAAACAAAAAATTATATCATATAATATTATAATATGTACCATCAAAACTGCGTCTACTAAATGTATGTTCGGCTATATTTGATGTTTCACTATTCCAGGGCCTTAATGGAGCTCTATATATTTTTCATATTCTGATTTGTTGTTCTAAATGCTACAACTGTATACCTTTTTCCTAAATTTAGAATGCAAAGTTTCCAAGTTATTAATTTTCTTGTGAAGTCATGTGATCATTTAAAATTCTGCATCAGGCTTTGGATAGCGCAATTAATTATCTTTCACTTTTGTTATACATAATAAATGGTTGTATATCCAATACGTGTAACTATTGAGGTAATTAGACATTTCATTCGCAAAAATTAGGCTTTGAAAACATTTTTATAGCAATACGAAGTGTCAATGAAGTTTTGATTTAGTTTCGTCCGTTAATAACGTGTTGCTAAGAATCTGTTATTTGATAAAAGTGAATTCAGGAAGAACTTATTGATATAGTATATTCCTTGGGTGCAAGAGACCGAAATTCATTTCTGACCTCTAGAATTTCTGCTGGTTGTATTTTCTACGATGAAATCTATATAGGCGTAGTTGAAGCACTTGGCAGATCTGGTTAACCTGCACAACTTGAAAAAGTTAAAAAAAATGTTATAATTCTCAAGATGAGTCTAGAGAAAATAAAAAATCCAAACAAGTTGAATAACTTAAGGTAACATCTCTGGGAAATTTGTGTAAATTGAAGGACCTGCAAATCCAGAACAACCTGCAGAACCTGAAAGAACTGATTTTTTAGCTTCTGAAATCTGAACACTTTCACAATTTGCAAGGTGGAATAAGTCAATGCGGTTTAGATGCTGTTCTCTGGTGAGATCTATTGCAATCTGTATTTACTTTCATAAAGTAGTAAGAAACGAAAACATATTTCATAAGCAAACAAAGTTTTTCTCATACCTTTTTAGTGACTTCAGCAAGAAAAATGATGTAGTTAAGCTGTTGTCGTGTGCAGTAACGAGCAGGTATACACGACCTGACACATATATCTCAATTTTCAATCTTATCTTGATAGAAATAAACACCTACTTTATTTTCTTTAGGGTAGAGTTTTCAAAACTTCACCTTGCATCTAAATAGACATTTAGTTATAATAAATTTACTTTTTTATATGTGACATCAGATGAAACTCACCCCATCAATCATTTTTATTGCTTTTATGTTATGTGACGAGAAAATGTATTAAGTCATTAACATACTTTGACAAAAAGACACCTGTAATTACAAGAATTTATAAGTTTCATTAACCTGCTAAAACGCAATAAAATTACGCAGAAGATAAATTTGCATAATAATTATGAACTGGCGTAAAGAGCTTGCGTGCTTATTTATCTCTTCTCATTTACCCCATCACGCCATATTCAAATATTTTTTAATCAACGTGAAACAATGAAATTAATTCCATTATTCATAATAAAACGAAATACTATAAATGGGTGCGTGACATGCTCCAACCATCAATTACGGGCGATAAATCGAAAAAAGACATTACTTGAGATATAGTTTGGTGTTCGACCTCCATAAGCTCCTTTAATTAATTTATTCAGAACATAAAATTTTATAGTAAAGTGTTTAGTTGAAGTAATTTAGTCGTGAAGCTTAACGGGAAAGTTATTCAGCAGAAAGAAGAGAACAACGTTCATGTATTTCCCATGTGGATAATGTAAAACCTTTCGTGAAACAATATTGTAATTGCCGAAAGCAACTCCATTAGGGCTTTTTTCTTTAATTTATAGGCGATAAAGCTCGGGTAAATTTAAATAATGCAGGCCTTTTTGCGAACATGCTCTGTAATGAATACTGAGTCTCTTATAAAAGTACCAAACAATGTACAGTAAAACTCTAATTAGTGCACATTTCGTTGGCGCACAACTCTTTTTACTAGCATTTAAATTATCTGTTTAGGGGCTGTAAAAATGTCTAATGGTAACAAAAATGTCTACGCTGATAAATGGAGCATTTTGATTTTAGATTACTATAAAATGTGAAGTAAGAATTTTATTTTGAAAGCTTTGAAGCGATTTATTGCCAGATTCGTTATTGTTTTATATGTATCCTTATACTAAACAACAGTTATTCTGAGGATTTTAACGAACAGTAATTAAGTTGTGTTTTTCATTTTTATACCTCTTTTCCAAGTGTAGTTAATTCATTTTTCTTGCTGATGCTGTAAAAATATCCCTAAATGAAAAGATTTGGTTAGAGTCGTGGCTGCTAGTTCTTTTCCCATGAGCTTTGATAACTCTAAAAACTGAACCTGAATGAAAAACTTACATAAAGACCTTGCCACCTACAGTTTCAACTGAGCTTTGTGCGCTCGCATAAAAGCAAGTTTTCGCCAGAGATTCGGAATCTGCAAATTTCCATCTAAATATTCGAGAAAAGCTTCTCTGTGGAAATATTCATTATACCTCAGTGCAAGGTAAAGGTATCGTGCGAATGGAGTGTGAGGGAGATAATAAGAGGGGTGATCGAAATGGCACGATAAAAGGTAAAATCCACACTCGAACTGTTCATAACAAATTTAATAATATAGTTTGAGTTTAAAACAGTTTCTGTTCCATTAATGCCACAAACGATTACGACTAAACAATTAAACAGATAGGTAGTTTTTGGGATCGGGTTTGAGTTGGCAGAACAACAGTTGGCACGACACAAACTTTAAACGATTGCCTACTAAACGGAGAACACTAAATAATTAACTAAGGTGGGATTATGCTCGAGTATCGGTTAAATAAATAACTGGATGTAAGTTGGTTCGCTAGAAAGATGTTGCAGTTGTATTGTCAAAAATTGTGCCATTATAAAATTAGTTATCGTGATCTTCATAAATGATTCGTACATCACGTTGCCTCTGGAAACAAAAATTTACAACATGATGTACGAATCATTTATGAGGCCCTCTATATACGGAAGAAAAATGTCATTTTCTCAAACGGAACTTTAAAACATTGCTTGTATGTACATCCTTTTAAAATTATTTACTGCATTCCATTCCACCCCACAAATGTGTAACAATGTCACGATCATTAATTTACACCGTGAAATTTTTACTATATAACTTTGAAGTTTGAGCAGCTGAAGCATATCAAACTAACGAAAGTTAGTTCGAGCAAAGTTTCTGATGGTTTTCGCCACAAGACATTATGCTCCAGTATCGACTCCTGTGGAAAATGACTTACGCATTTGTCCCAAGAAAGGGAGGAAATCAAGTGGCTATCTGGCTCAGATTATAAGTCTCTTTATCATTGACTTCGACGACGTCATTTCCGATCTGTCAGGATTGAATTAACGATCCTCCTCTCTCTATTAATTTTCTAACAGAAAACGCAATTAATTTTCAATAATGCTACTCCCGGGTCTGTTAATTAACGCTCTTTAAAAAGTTTTTGGAGTAGTAGTGGAGCCATGCCTGTCCAAACAGAGCGTTAACTCGCTTCAGTTGGTAGAAGAGGCTTGCATAAAGTTAACGCAATTACAAATTCATTTTTGCGGTATAATAAGCCGTGCAACGTTCTTTCATTTTTTCGTCTGAAATTTTATGTTTTGGCCACTCTGCTACTAATTAGTTTTCATTTGGTTCAGAATTCATAAAAACTTGCCAATGTTTGCACCGTTCATGAATGTATTTTATCCAACACCTGATTATTATAAAGTCATAATAATGCCTATTTTGAATATATTATTAGGTCTATAATTATGTCAAAAGATATAACTTTATTATTTGTTTAATTTTTTGTCAGTTCAATGTTGTTTCCACATTTATTCGTTTTTTTCTTCCCAGCATCCACATTAACATTCCCTTCTGTTCCCGAATAATCACACTGTGTATCCTGTGTACGACTGTGGTTCCGGTAATTTCAAAAAATCAGCTACTATAAATGTATTTAGATAGACTGTTTATTCCCACTGGCTGTTCTCATTTCTATAGCACAAAAACAGCCTGTTGTGAGAAATATTCTTAAGTCCCAGAGATATAATTATATTTTCTACAAATAATAATATCCAGCGCATTAACAGAAAATCCTTCTTCCATAATCGTAAAGCTGCATGACACAAAAGTTTTTTTTTATCTGGTACATAATTAACAATATTTTTGAACAATATTTTTGTTCATATTATTTCTGTAATTGGGTATCTAACTACCTGTTGGAATAAATTATTCTTATATATAAATTATTGTTATATATACATATTCTTATATATAGTTATGATCCTTTATCTGTTGCGTTATTGATGATTGACATTTTCAATAATTATTCATTACATACATCGGCAGCTACCTGATATACGTAAAATTAGTGCAACCTGTAATGTAAATAATTAAATTTCATTCTTAAATAACAAAATCGACCTACCTTCATCATCATCAAATATTTTTTATTAGGTGCTTCCACTAGAAACTGTTGAATATGCTCGCTTTCAAGAACTTTGGTTTCTTCGGCTTGTAATTTTTTGATTCGTTCTTCAGAAAAGCGATTAACTTGCCATATTGTAAAATATCTGTATTTTCGTGAAGCTTTAGGTAATGTCGATCTTAACATGCTATATTTCGTCCACATTGAAGAGGCCGCAACAATTTGTCATAGCCACCACATGGGCAACCAGTTCATAGACTACCAGCGTTTAACGATGTTTTAAGAACTGTTACAGAAGGAGGTGTTGGATAAAACTATATATTACACTCGTGACTTAACAGCAAATAAGTCAATCAAGAAAAATTAGCCTTATAAGACACTTTCTTTCCCTTATAAGACACTTGTTTAGTATAATAAATGGCTATTAGAAGGTCTTAGTAGAGCAATAAATACTTTAGTTTGTATTTGTAGTTCTATCATTGGTATCTACGAGGGGAGATTTTAATATCATCTATCTAACCATGAAGGAAAAGAGGTAGAAGAAAAGTAATATTTTATTTTTGGATATAAGGTCCACTACCGGTCACACACTTACTCCAACGTTTTTCCAATAAGGCTATACATTCCAAAAACACCTCCTTTCAGACACTCATCCGAAGAAAAACTACGTCCGCGCAACTGTTTTTTTTTTCTTAGAAAAGACATAATAGTCACACGGTGCCAAGTCCGCACTGTAAGGTGGATGTTGCATATAGTTACAGTCGTTGATTACTTCTCGGATTTGGCAAGCTTAATGGACTCGGCAATTTTCAATTTGGGAATCCAACGCGCCTTATTGATTCCTAAATCTTCAAATCTTCGTGTAGAATTTTTAACACTGGGGCTTCTGATATCCCCACTTCAGCGGCAATCTTTTCCTTCAACAGGCCTTCCGCATATTGGGTCTACTTGAAAATAGGACGGCGCATCTTTGGCGTATCTTTGGGTCGACTTCCTTCTTTCGTAAAGAACTTGATTACGCTTCTATGTTCCAACTGAATTAATTAACTACCATTAAATGAAAATCAAACAAAACATTCACCAATTCGATCAAATGTTGCAACAATTATTGGCAACTCACATTGTTAAAGTTATTTGCTATGTGGGAATTAATGGTTGGCAAGCTTCGGTGTAAAGCTTGAGGTCTACCTTATCACACACTAACGAACAAGCTTCCAGGATGTTTGCAAGATGAATATAATTCGAAATGCAAGACAAATTAACTGAACTGACACAAAGACTAATTTAGCAGAAACACTAAAGTTTTCACCATGTGTGGTGAGTTTGCAAGAGTTCAGGCAATAAACTTCAGTACAGATCTTATTTTTGGGGCAGCTATTCAAAGATTTAATAACACTAGTTAGATCTAAACGGTACATGTAACGGAGAAATGTATAGAATTAATTTTATTTTGTTATGAAAGTGTCTGCAAAAAATGAATTATTATTGTGTTATGTCTCATTTACATAACCGTAAGTATGTACGTTACAACGCCTAAAGGAAGAGAAAAAAAAATTATACAGCTTTTGTCTTTTTGCATTGTTTTATCGCGTCTTGTGACGTCTTGTAGCGTCTTGTAACGAGGCATGAGCCACATTTGCATTTTGGAATTTGAAAGAATTGTCAACTTCATCCTATATAACTATTCAACAATTTTGATTTATACTCTACATTAAAATTTGATTATTGGATAACAATGCACTCTGCGGGTTTATTATTTATGCTTTTTGATGCTGTTTCTAGTGACTCTGTTTCTTTACGCAGGAACTGTAAACTGTAGCCCTTCGGTCGCCACATCGGTTTTGAGTAACTGCGAGCGGCGCTGTCTGATGACTAGAACGAAAGTCTTTTACCTATACTATCGTACGTTTACATTTAAAGGACTGTTCATACTTAATGAGTAATTGACGGATATGAGAGAAAAATTTCGTGACGCTCAGTTTTTGATAAGATGTGAAAATTTCATTAAATTCCATCGAGTAAATTTCACGTAATTGAAGACAAAATTAACAGACCGACAGACAGACAGACAGACAGACAGACAGACAGACAAAACAGGTTTTCTGGTTTCTATTAGTTATCATTTTATACTTACTAGTGATCGCCCGTCACTCGAAATTCGAGGGGTATGTATTGAATTGGTAATCAAATCAATGTAAAAATTAAAAAAAGTGAATACTTGTTGAAAAACCTCTTGAAGTATATGATCAATAACGGCACGTTATTAGCCGTTTCATACATTTGATTAAACAATAAATTTTCCGCTCCTCGATTGATTTGTTGAGAAAGTCGCAGGTCAGTTAAACGAAAATATTGTGGAATTGGTAAACCAATTTATTGACAAGAAAAATTATGCGATAAAAGAATTGTATTTTGCACAGCTATTCGTCCTCTATTTCACACTCTTCACACTCCGCACCCAACCTCAGGGGAGGGGCTAAGATACCTATATTTAGCTACAGTTGTCCAACTTCTCACTTAAAATGATTCACGCTCATTTAAATCGATGACTGTAATGGACCGCTTTTCCCATAAAATAATTTGCAAATAATTAATGAACCTGTAAAATTTTTGAAAATGGAAAAAAAAACATTTTTCATGTACAGAATTCACTAAGTTATAGTTTTATTTTAAAATAAGCATCATAGACTAGCTTTTACCCGCGACTTTGTTGTGTACGTGAAACAATAAATATTATTTAAAAAAATAGTATTTAGCATGTAAATTTTGTTTTCCAGAGGCAATAGGCGGTGTGCACATTTTAAATTCCGCGCGTTTTACAACGCCTCCAACGGCCTTTCAGGCATTTTTAGTGGTAAATCAAGTAAACGTCAGTCACAGACGGTGAACTGTTATAGTTAATGTGACCATTTGTCATAGTTTTCATAGTGGGACGTCTTCTATGGAATTAGAATTTTTGAACCTCAATTTTGAATATTCATCATCATTATCATATATAAATTGACGCTACAAATGCGTCTGTACCCTCGGCTTCCTCCTAAATGAAGCTTAAATCTCTAAAATTGCATTCATTGCCATTATTTGGTAGTAATCGACCTTTTGAATCCAATGGCGCAACCCTCACCCCGATATCTCTAATGGTTTTGGAGATATGGCGTTTTAAAATTTTGACACTTGGGAAAAATTCATGAACACCCAAAAACATTTTCGCTCATATCTTGTAAACTATAGGTCACTGACCTGATTTGGTGGTACCAGCGTGTTTCTCTTGAAATTCTCTTTAATTTGAATGTGTAATATGTAGTAGTTTCAAAATATCGATAACTGTCTTCAGTGTAAAGGTAGTTTCGAGTACTAGTTTATTGGGGTACAAACCGTACTTAACGGAAACTAAGAGCCGTTTAATGTGGAATATAGAAGAGAATATACTAGAATTTTATTCATGAGAATAATTTGTGTTATATTGTTTTTGGGAGGTGATTTAGTTTCTTTTCTATTTTATGTTAAAGTGGTTTTATATTTTTTTTGGATTTGAATTCGTAGACTTTACCGACACCATACTTATTTCAATACTGAATTCAGTACCTACTTAAAATTCTGGGACTGAAAATTGTATGCGCGCGTCGTTTCAGTACGAGTGAAGTTGCGTCCCTGTGTGCCACTATTGTTAATTTTCAATACATTTTTTAGTATAATATGCACATGCGCTTAGGTTCAGCTGTCAATTTTGTGGCTGTCAAACTTCAATATAAGTTGGGGCATATAAGCACTCGTTGTCTCTAAATAAAGAGATCAGCATGGAAACTAACGAAGTCACAAAAATCCGGACGTAAATACCAAATTATGAACCGCCAGCGAAGCGACATTGACACCGCGGAGCGCACCGTCGATTCGCTATTTAAACAAGACCGTGCTCCTGAAAATTAAACTTATAACTCACCGAAAAAAATACTGCAGTGTTACAGCAGGATAATGTTTTCATCATCACCACCCGAAAATTAGCGCGCTCCCGACGAGCCTAATCTGGAGTCCCCCAACCCCCGACCTTGTCACGCCCGACCACACCCTTACATCGATCCGGAAACCGCCGAAAATAAATGCTTCCGGTTATCACACCGCAATGAATTTTACATCATCTTGACCAGCGGAGAAGCGCGTACCTGAAGCCGCCGCTCCGGAGCCAATACGATGCCTGGAACCGATTTTACTCCGGAGAGAAGATAACACGAAGATAAGACCCTCACTCCTAGTGCGCATAATGCTACTTCATTGTCACTCCACCATCGGTCTATAAAAGAGGCTGCGCTCCCTTAGCACTTAGAACGACAATAATGAGTCGTGCCCGCTCCGAAGAAGACCTACCAGAAGGAAGCCGCCTAGGAAGAAGAAGCAGACTAAGGTGAGGGGTTCCAACCATCATTCCCACCTCCCTCCTGCTTCTCTCCGGTAACTAGCCAACGTAACACCTTATCTCCGTTTTTACCCTGAAAGGTTATTTCTGGAAGGTTGTTCACGCGTGAGGATCCCAGGGTTCAACGCTGTTCAAGCTTCCAGACCAACCAGCCCCGTCTCTCTCTTTCTCTGCTAGTTACCCCACACCCGCCCAGGTCTAGCCATCGTAACACCTTATCTCGGTTTTTACTAGTCTCTGGAAAGTTGGGTTCACGCGGGGGGATCCCCGGGTTCAACGTTGGCCAAGCTTCCATACCACCGAGCATTTTTCTTTTTGATAGCAACCCGCACCCTCCGACGACTAGCGACCAGTGTTGTAGTAAGTTATCCCGGTTTTCAGTGGTCTCTGGAAGGTTGGGTTCACGCGGGGGGATCCAGATCAAACCAGACCAAACCAGACTGACTTGTTTTCTGCTGACCAGTCCGGATCTAACCCAACCTCACCGTTCTGCCCCGCAAGCTAGCAAGTCGAGCCCCGGGAGGCAGACGCCGATAAACGTATACCACGTGAATGAAACGTGTCACCGGGCTAATGTAAATCACAATCAGCCGTTTACAATATATTATCAAAATGTCAGAGGCCTCAGAAGCAAAGTTTATGATTTTAATTGTGCCATGTTAGATGAAGAATTTTGTGTTGTTGCATTAACCGAAACCTGGTTAAATACAAATATAAATAGTAATAAAATAAAAAGTTCTTGACAACAGGTTCACGGTGTACAGATGTGATCGTAATAATGATAATAGTGTCAAAAAATCTGGTGGCGGAGTGCTATTAGGTGTTAATAACAAGTTTAAATCTATTCAAATTGATGGTGCTGCTTCTGTTGAAGAAGTGTGGGTAAAAGTGTCCTGTGATGTTCGTGATCTAGTCATTGGCTGCATATATCTTCCACCATCTACTGATTATTCCAAATTTGTTGACCATTCAATCTCTTGAAAATATCTGTGATCTGTATAACTGTGATATAATAGTTTTAGGCGATTTTAATTTACCTCATGTTTCATGGAATGCTCAAGATGTAGATTGTTATGGTTTAGTCCCATCCAATGTTAGTTTGCAGAAAGAAATTTGTTTATGTGATGGATATTTTAGTCTAAATTTTAACCAGTTCAATAATTTAAGAAATGTTAGTGGTAATGTGTGAAATTTCGCCCTGTGAAGCTATTTCAAAATTAGATCTGTGTCATCCAACATTTATTGTAAGTGTGGATATTATGTACTCTGACGCTGTGATAAATAACAGTCTCGATTATTGGCATTACGACTCCTCAATGCTAACTATTTTGAAATTAATAACTTTTTTTCCAACTGCAATTGGTCAAGTTTACTTTGCAATTTCGCCAATATTGATGAGACTATTGACATGTTTTACAATTATGTATATTATGCGTGTGAAATGTTTGTGCCGTTAAAACCAAAATTTAGTTCTACATATCCTAGCTGGTTCGATTGTAACATTCGGAAGCTCATCAGGGATAAAAAGTTGGCTCATAAGCGTTTTAAAATTACTGGGAATGAAGCAGATTATAATCATTTCAGTAGATTACGGTCAGAATGTAAAAAATGTATATCTGAGGTATATCATAGATATTTAACAAATACTGAATTTAATCTGTCTTCTGATCCCAAATACTTCTGGAAATTTATAAAAAGCAAATCGACTAACAAAAATATCACTTTACCCATGAAATTTAACAACACCTTGTTGGAAAATCATGTTGATGTATGTAATGCTTTTAAATCTTACTTTAGTACTGTATATAACAAATCTGGAATTGTGAACTGTAATTTTATCACTTAATGTTCTGTAAACTTAAGGCGACTAAACATAAGCGTTGTTGAAATCGAAAATGCCCTCGCAAAGCTAAGCCCAAATAAGGGTCCTGGTCCGGATGGTTTACCTTCAGTTTTCTTCAAAAATTGCAAGGACTCATTAGTGTTGCCTCTCTTCGTATTGTTTAATTCTTCTTTAGATTCGGGTACATTTCCATCTGTCTGGAAACATTCACATATTGTACCGATTTACAAATCTGGTTCAGCTGCTCTAGTTGAGAATTATAGAGGAGTTTCAATTCTTTCAATTCCTTCCAAATTGTTTGAATCTATTTTATTTACGAAGTTGTTTCCCTTACTTAAAAATGTCATTTCTATAAAACAACATGGTTTCTTTCAAAAACGTTCTACTATCACAAATTTATTTTCATATATAAATTATATTTCAACTACCATTAGTCAAGGCTTTGAGGTCCATTCACTGTATGCCGATTTTAGCAAAGCTTTTGACACAGTAAATCACAGCATTTTGTTGTACAAACTTTCTGCTTACGGTATCAATGATTGTCTTTTAATGTGGTTTAAAAGTTACCTCTCTGATAGAACACAACAGGTAAAGTTTGTTAATTGTTATTCGGATACAGTCAGTGTTCCTTTGGGTGTACCTCAGGGTTCTGTTTTAGGTCCTCTCCTTTTTGCTTTATTCATTAATGATATTGGAATTAACTTCAAAAATGACTTTTGCCTATTTGCAGACGACTTAAAAATTTTCAAGTGCATTAGATCTCACAGTGATGTCGTTCAACTACAAAACGATTTGGATTACCTTTGTAAATGGTGTAAAAATAACATGTTGTTAAATCCTAGCAAATGAAATAAATTTTTCAAAAAAACTTGTACCTACTTTGCCAAACTACAGCTTGAATGGTATAAAGGTTCCAATCGTATCCCTGGTTAAAGATTTAGGCATATATTTAGATTCCAAGTTACTATTCAATAATCACTATGAAATCATTTTTTCCAAAGCGAATAAAGTTCTAGGGTGTATTAAAAGGTATGGGAAGGAATTTCGTAATGTTAATACACTAAAGATTCTGTTTGTTACGCTTTTTGGAGTACGGATGCATTATATATGGACACCATATTACAATTGTCATACAGAAAGAATTGAAGCTATTCAGTATAAATTTTTTAAGTTTGTGAAATGGAGATTACCTGAATCTGTAAAACATAGTTACGATCTCAGTTTACAATACCAAAGTCTGTCCAAATTAGAAACTAGAAGATCATTTTTTGCTATTTGTTTCATTTATAAAGTTTTAAACAATTTAATTGACTCTTCTGACATTTTTAATTTGTTAAAATTTTATGTACCGCAATATCCCATCCGGAAGGCACCTTGTTTTGGCTTAGGCTTATCAAAAACGAATTATCTGATGAGGTCTCCATTAAATGCCTCTTTGTTATGTTGCAATCGTTACTACGATGAATTTGACTTTTTTAATTCTAAGTCGCTTGCGGCCTTTAAAAGCCAGCTAAGGCAAGTTTTAGATTGCTATTAATTTTATAGTTTTTTTTTATTCGTTCTGTTAATAATGTACATATGTATCTATACTGTATAATTAGCTTTTTTAAAAAAAGAAACCGACTTCAAAAAGCGAGAAATAACTCAGTACATGTATTATTACATGTGCTACCTACTGATCTGGTTGAAATCGGTGCCAAGCCAAAGAGGTTAACAAATTTGTAACCTATTGTCATTATACAAATATATCAACAACGTTATAGCGCATCAAAAATTCAATATCAGGCCGTCAACGACGTCTGCCCCGCACGTGTCTGCCCGTTTGGGATGATTTGCTCAGAGCGAGCCCCCCACCCACGCTCACGCATTCCGGCGCGCGCGCGGTGGGACTTGCGATGTGACGGGAGCGGACAGCCTATCTATCTACTACCTATTTTTTTGGCTTGGCACCGACTTCAACCAGATCAGTAGGTAGCACATGTAATAATACATGTACTGAGTTATTTCTCGCTTTTTGAAGTCGGTTTCTTTTTTTAAAAAAGCTAATTATTTTACAATTTTAAGTGATGGGTAGACCTAGTAAGGACGCTGCTCGAATGAGGAAACGACGGCTGGTTGAAAATGAAGATGAAAGATGCAAACTATAAAAAATTAAAACCAGAAATACTGAAACAATGATGAATTAATATTACTACCTGAAAATCTAAGGCAATGATGACTCCCAGACGCAAAGACCTGCATAATTATTGAACGACTACATTCGAGAGAGTTCATAATAATTATAAAATGTGAGGATTTCGCCCCATTCCCATGCGATCACCTCATCAGGTCCGGACTTGCTGACAATGGGACTACCTCCGGAGTATACTCTTTCAAATAAAAAAAGAATTTTCGAAATCGATCCACAATTGACGAAGAAATCGGTGAACGAACATAAAAGGAAAAATTTGAGAATTTCCCTCGATTTCCATGGGATTCCCTGATCAGATCCGGACTTGCTGTCAATGGGACTACCTTTGGAGTATACCCTTTCAAATAAAAGAAGAATTTTCAAAATCGATCCACAATTAACGAAGAAATCGCTGAACATACATAAAAGGAAAAATTTGACAATTTTTCTCGATTTCCATGGGAGCCCTTTATCAGATCCGGACTTGGTGTCAATGGGACCACCTCTGGAGTATACCCTTTCAAATAAAAGAAGAATTTTCAAAATCGGTCCACAATTAACGGAGATATCGGTGAACATACATAAAAGGAAAAAAAAAAACATACATACAGCCGAACATAGAACCTCCTCCTTTTTTGAAGTCGGTAAAAAGCATTTATTTGTTACTAAATTGTAAACGTCATTTATTCGAACTGTCACTTGACGTTGAAAAGTCATCTTAACTGGCTAGTAGTGTTAAATTGACAGCAGACAAGTTATGAATTTAACAAGTTAGTAGAGAAATTTTAAATTTGAAAAAGATAGTAGCGTTTTTAACATTTGAACATTTTTATTTCTTTGTTTCATACAAATTAAAATTAAATGTACAATTAGAATTTCCGCTAAAGCCGAACATTCCTGAAGCGGAAGTGAATTCGCTCGTCATTGGACAATTAATTGTAGAACCTCCCGAAGTAGAAGCCACATTTATCGAAGTGGAAGCCACACCTGTTGAGTTTCGTCCAAGAAAATTTTTTTTCGCAATTTCAATTTTTTTATTGATAGAATCATCCACATAACCTTCCGCAATTCCACTACTTTTCCATCCTTGCTTCTACTTGCTCTTTTGTTAAAACCCTTGCCTTCTTCGGCACGTAACGTTCTCTTGAGAAAAGCAATTACCTTTTGAAATCTACAAATGTTAAGTTAAAATATCACTTTTTTGATAACGTCTGTAATAGGAAAACAAACCTGCGAACTTCAGCATTTTCTTTAACCTCCAGGCAGCTTTTTAACATGGACCATTTCGACCACAAAGAATTGGGGCTAAATTTTTCTGATAGTTGGTGAAGATACACCAAAAGAACGTCTTCCGTTACACCAGTTACATTATTGTTTTTCTGCCAATTTTTAAATTCTTCATATTCTCGTTCATATCTTGCTAAAGACTTCGCTGGCAGTAAACTGGAAGTCACGTTTATATCTTGCTTTTTGATTTCTTCTGGCACGTTCATTTGAGAACAAATCTTGACGGAAATAAACAATTTGAACAAACGCCGCGTTGTCATAGTAATTGTACTAAGGTTTCTGAGTTTTGAGCAATAATTTGGAAGAAGACAGAATTTGATCATTTTTAATTTTATTCGACTCTTATTTAGTTGTTTAAAATTTAGTAACAAATAAAATATTATACAAGACACGCCAGGTAACTGGTTTTACTGGCTCAAGGAGGTAACTGACTCGTCTGCGACTCGTCAGTTATATGCTCCATTCGCCAGTAAAAACCATTTTACCTGGCTTGTAATGTAAAATACTATTAACTGCGTCAATAAAGACATTATTATTACAGGGTGTTCCGTAACTTTTGTCATCAACCGCCCGGGTTCCGAAGCTTGTGATAATCGAATCATCTACGACGCGATGATGTGAATCTGAAGTTTTGCCATCGGTCGAGTTCCGAAATATCCAATAACCAGACCGCCGCACTAAAAGGGGGGGCATCGACGTCTACAGGGGGCAGTATAACTTTTGTCATCGACCACCCGGGTTCCGAAACTTTTGCTAACTGAACCGCCGTACTCAAGGGGTGGGTGCATCATCGTCTACAGGGTCTCTCATAACTTTTGTCACCGACCACTCGAGTTCCGAACTAGCCGAACCACCGTGTACAGGGGCAAGTATAGCAGCGTCAACAGGGTGCATCCTAACTTTTGTCATCAACCCGTCGGGTTCCGAAACTCATACCAGCCGAACCATCATATTCAGGGGGTGGCTACATCGACATCAACAGGGTGCATCGTAACTAAATAAACTACCGTATATGGGGGGCGGGTACGCCGACGTCTACAGGGTGACTCGCAACCTTTGTCGTCAACGATTCGCAAACCGAAACGCGTAGATTCTGAAGCGCCGTAAGCAGGGTGCAATTCGACAGAGGTGTACAGGGGGAATATCAAGTTTCATCACCGAGTTACTAGCAAACAAGTCATTAAAATGTTATTCAAAATTCCTCTATATTCTATAAAGTTAATTTTTTAAGTTCTCCATAAATCACATTCTATTTTACCCCAAATGTATTCACGGTTTAATACTACAATACACCGTTCTTGTGAAGAAGTAATCCTGCAATGTCCCTCATTTAGTTCGGCGTGTTTTTTGACGATTTCAAATTTAAATTCCTCCATGACGGCTCTAGCGGCCAACGTTAACAAAAAGGAACGATTTTCAAGTGTTTTTGTGTACTGGTTATTCTCTGAGCGGAATCGTTCGAAACAATGACGTGGCCATTTATTGGGGATGCACACAACGTTTCTATCGAATTCACGAGCACAATACGAATGCTGACATGTTAGAATAGCGAATTCGCATTGTTGAGGTGTATAAGCCAACGAGCCAATATAGCAAAAATATTGCTTTAATAAAATTGTATTTCGTGTACTCGGAGTTGTAAATTTTAGAAACCGACAGATCATATATTATATTGATGAGATCTACAGATGGATTTTTTGCGATAATATCTTTTTTCCCATTATAGGAATGTAATTTAAAATGTTCAAGTTTTTGTTCTCGTTTGTTCAAAAGTCACATTGACGATATTTGGAAGTTTAAAACTCACGTAGTTTTTAATCCCGCAATTTAGTCAGGAGGTTGTATTAAAATATTTTTTATGTGTATCGTTAAAATTTCCTACGAGCAACTTGTGAGAAAATAAAGCTTCCTTTGTCTTGGCTGTTAATGAGCGTCGGATTAATTAGTACCAACTTAATCCAGTTAAAAACAAATTTCTCTCATAATTTATGGGAATTAAAAATAGAAGCAATTATCGCTCCCCAAACAAACTATTCGCTGGTTTTGATGGCTGCTCCTGACAAAGATAAATTGCACGTATTCATTTTTATCAGGCATCGTAATTCCGGAAGTTTTTAATTACGGTTATGACTAATTGGCAGAAATACAAATTGTAAACTAATATTAACTTCATTCGTTTGAAGTTTTAATACGAGCGGATTAAAATGATTATGTTGACTGAACTTGCCCCAATTAATTATGAAGTATTGTAAAATATTAATTTTTCCAATGAAAGGGATTGTTTACTTTCTCAGGTAGAAGCCCTTTCAGACTATACAGGCTCGGAACTTTTTGTTGTCGAAATTATTAATTACAGCGTTATTGACAGTTCTTTGTTCGAAGACAAATCAGAGACAAAAGCCTGTTGTAAATTGCTTTTAAATTAAAGTTCACCCCAAACAAGAGATCACCTTAAGTGAACACTGCCAGTCGGCTTACGAAATATGATTTACGAGGGCGTAATTTTGGGTTCTGGGTGATAAGATTATTGTTATTAACATATTAAAATGGGTACAGAATTGGAATTTGCTTTACTCGAAGTATGTGACTGATTATTTTGTATAATATGATGGTCTTATTTTAATATGAACGAATTAAGTCAGAGGGGTTCGAAGTTCGTGAGCCTTAATGAAGTTATTTTAGACTGTTTTTCTTTGATAAAATTTAAAATTTTAAAAGGAATGGGAAAGCGGTGTTTTAAAGTTGTTTTTATTGGAATTCGGTCTGTTTTTGCGGCATCAATCGAATTATTGAATTAGGAACAGTTATCTGTGGAAGTGAATTATTAATAAGATTTCAAATTGATTCCCGCCTGCGCGTTTAGAATAAAAGCGTCGATAAAATTAAGCAGAATTTGATACAATTGCGTAAAAAGTTCTATGCGCGGTTTAGTTATCAGAAATGAGTGTGATCGATTACGAAGGATTTTAGGTGGATAATAAATGTAGGGTTTTTGTCTTTAAGACGAATAAGAGGAGGACATGAAAGCGCTTTACCATTAATAATGGAGGAGGAATGTCATCAAAGTCGGTTTGCTATGCATTGAAATTTTCCAGTGGGGGATAATGTGGAAAGGAGGGTTTTTCCTGCTTGAACTGGGCTAAAAAGTGATCTTGTAGATTTTTTGCTAATTAAATAACGGAGATGAGAAATTACAGGTATGGGGCTATCTTTAGAACTACTCTATATTTATAAATAGGAGTCTCTAAGTTATAGTCGTATTTTATTTTTAACTGCGACTTCATTCGAAAGGAAAAAATCTTCCGCAATTACAACGCCCTTTCAGAATTAATATTAATTAAAAGAAATTGCTCTCGCCCTTCTAATTGCAAAGGCTGAGAGCTCCCGAAGAAAAGTGTAGAACCTAAAAAACGATACTGTTAATCGAATTATTGGAATGTGCCTACAGAGGCAATTTGTGGATTATCTTGGATTGTAAGTTCGTTCTTTCAACCACCCAACTTTTACTGGGAACTAATGAGATTTCGGTTCTTGCTTAAAATAAAAGTCGTCAGACATACGTGCAGATACACGTATGACGCACTGACATCATTAATGATAGTTTTGAATTAAATTTCCTATGAAATTGTGTTGTAATTTTTGCTGCGCCACAACACTTTTTGGGATTTTTTATTTTGATCGTCTAAGTGCGACATAAAAGGGTTAACCAACTACAACGATTATATGATCATACAGTGTAGACATAAATAATCTACATCAAAGAAGAGAAAGAAATTTGAATAAAAATGAATAAGCCAATTCAATTTCCTATGAGCGGACATAAACTAAAATTGTCTCTCTTTAAAACGTCGCAAATTTTTTCACTTTGCTCTAGAATTTTTACACATAAAGTGTTGTTTAATTTTATTTCGTCGTTTGCTTTGAAATAGGATTTGAGGCACTTCTGCATGAAAATCGAGCTGCAATTCTGCGATTTGTTGAGGGATTCGCCGACTTTGTGCATGAATGGAGATATGACGAGAAGTGCAAAAGGATATTTAAGATCTTGTTATGGCAACGAGATGCAACTGGAATCGGATTTCGATTGCAGTGAACTTGTGCGTCTGGAGGAAAAATACAGTGGTGTGAATGCAATATTAGATGGATTGGAATATCTGCGGAGATGTTTCGGTTGCTCCCTTCTAGTCTTCTGGTTATCGTCGATCTTGCGAATAAACTGAGCGACATCCTGAAACAAGCCTTTTTAAATGGAGGGAATAAAAGAGGCAAATCTGGCGACTCTCCGACATTTCAGCTCCGCTCTGCCATTTCCTGCATAAATATTGAAAAGGCAGAAGCATTAGTAAAATTGAAATCAATATGGCTGGCGGCAAGACGTTACCCAATAATTAACAATGTTAACCTCTTTGTCAATGTAATTTATAAGTGAGATATGTGCTGACAGTTTTCTAATGTACGTAATCGCCGACATAATTAATTTAATTAACGATATATCAATTATAAACCGGCACGTAATCTGCCGTATTTCGTCCTTTATCCTGAATTATTGCTGAAAGGACATACATGACGTGCTCCAGTGCCCAATCCCGTCTGTCCTACTCAGGCCTACACGTAATTATGGATGCTCTAATATCACACACAAAGCCCTAGAAACCTTCTCGCGTAAATTATACTCGTAGAAATCTCACATGCGATCACATCATTGGTACTGATGACAATTATGATCAAATTTAATCGCTTTACTGGGAGTAAAGATCTGAATTAATAATTAACTGGTGAACAGTAATTAGCCAAAATCAACAGTTCCTTCCAAATGCGCATATTGTAAGTAACAGTTAATAAATGGTTATCCAAATGTCCTGGATGGGGTAAAATATCTTAAACTTCTTCCACTAAAAAATTAAACAGTTGTACATATTACATTTATCATAGACAGTTACCATTCGTAGAAAAGGATATTTTTTTATATTTTTTTTGGACCATATATCAAATTAATGAAAATTTGATGCATCCAATTTTAGTGTATTGCATCGGTTTAGAGCCATTGAATTCTAATTGTTAAGCCCTCGCACAATAATAATTGTGCAACAAAATTCGTAAAATCTCTTTTTGAGAAGTGGGAGCGTTGCAAAAACTAGCTATAGTAAGAAATAATAATTCCAAAAAAAGTTTTTCTTCGAACGTCAGAAAAACGTGACATTGTGACAAATGGTCATTTCTGTGCCATGGCAGTCAAAGTGTTTTGTCTTCCGCTCAATTGACCAAGCGTGTGCTTTGAAAAATTTTCATGTCATTGAGGTTAGGAAACTGTCAGATTTGGATTTCGTCGGCGATTTTCGGCGTTTGTTTTATTGGAAGAAAAGTTGATTTTCGTGGCTCGTCTGTAGTTGCCACGAAAAGTCCCACTTTTACTTCTAATAAAACAATCTAACATTTTAAATCAATTCTATATTTAAGACAGGTGACAGAATTACCAATTAAAATTGAGAAGTAGTTCCGGGTAACCATATATCAAAGTTCAAAGAAATTAGTGTTGTCTAATTATATTTAGACACATTGTATAATTATAGTATGCAGTCAAAGTAATGATAAATATTGTCCAAAACTCCTAACTAACTAAAGATTATCAAAAAAATTTGTGTAGCAATATATCAAAACCGTAATTTACAAATTTATTACGCTTTGCATCATATTTAAAACAAACTTTACATCTGCTAATTGGACAATTTTTTAACTACTGTCATACATAAAATTATTACTGATGTGTGTATTTCTTATCATCCCAATTCAAACAACTATAAAAGGCACAGTCCAAACCTGAACAGTTCATCAACATAAAGATGTTGGTACTCCTCGCCCTAGTCGCCCTCGCTGCAAATGGTAGTGGTAAGATTTATAGTAAAACATAAATTCTGAACACATATTTACAGCATATGCCCAAAGTTGTGCCAGCAGAGATTATGGCAATGGAGGAACTGTCTGCGTTTGTAACACCACTTACTGTGATACCATCTCAAGGCCACAACCAGTACCAAGAGGTCGATTTCTAGCCTACACTTCGGACATATCTGGTTTGAGACTTCAGCCATACACTGGCAGTTTCAGAGACATCACTACTTTGGACAGGATTTACCAACAGAACGCCTCGCAAGTAGTCTTTGGATGGGACACAAGTGCTAATTTGGTATTCGTCGATTCCACAACTCAGTTCCAGACGGTTCTTGGTTGGGGTGGCGGTTTTACGGATGCGTCTGCGATTAACATCAATTCTCTACCTTCAAGCCTTCAGGACAGTGTCTTAAGGTCTTTGTTCTCAGATCAAGGAATCGAATATAATTTGGGAAGAGTACCAATCGGTGGTTCAGACTTTTCGACGCACGCTTATTCTTATGACGATGGACCTGAAGACCAGCAGCTAGTCAACTTCAAACTAGCTCCTGAAGATTTTAATCTCAAGGTTAATTCCATTTTGGAACTGAACAACCGTCATTAGAGGTCAAAATTTTCAGATTCCACTTATCCGAAGAGCCTTAGAACTGACCAACGGCCAGCTAGAGTTAGTCGCTACAGCTTGGGCAGCACCCAAATGGATAAAAACAAATGGAGAATATTCTGGCTACGGATTTCTTCGTCGAACTCAATACCAAACATGGGCCGACTACCACGTTAGGTTCCTACAGGCATACCAACAGCAAAACATTTCGTTCTTCGGCTTAACGACGGGAAATCAGCCTTCCAATGCATTTAATCCTTTTGACACTGTAGAGGTGGTTGGATGGCCTTCGTGGTTAATGGTATAAGCTTCAATTTGAAAAAATCTGTACCAATTATTGGTGATTGCAGGGTGGATGGGTTTCTCAAAATCTGGGACCAACAATTCGAAGCTCAAACTTTTCCAACATCAAACTTTTGACCGTTGACGATACAAGAATCTTCTTGCCCTGGTATTTGGATCAAGTAAGTATTATAATTGTAGGAAGATTATGCTGATTGTGGTAATTTTAAGGCTTTTGCTAACAACGATGCACGTGGGTATATCGATGGAATAGCCGTGCAGTGGTATCTCGATGAATACGTCGATGGGCAACTTCTAACTGACACCCAGCAAAGATATCCAGAAAAGTTCCTTCTGGCGACTGAAGCCAGTATCATACCTACAGGTGGTGAAAACCCTGTACTCTTAGGTTCGTGGAACAGAGGCGAAAAGTACTCCTGGGACATCATTCAGGTACGATTTTAAATAAACTTAATAACATCTGAAGTCACTTGAGTAGGACATGTTGCACTATGTCACCGGCTGGATCGACTCCAACTTGGCTCTAAATCTGCAAGGCGGTCCCAACTACGTCAACAACTTCAGAGATGGTGTCATTATAGTCAATCCCGAAAATAACGAGTTCTACAAACAGCCGCTTTTCTACCATTTGGCGCACTTTTCCAAATTCATTCCACGTGGGTCGGTTAGAGTACGTTCGTTCGGAAATAACGGCGATAACTTCAACGTGGTAGCATTCCAAAGACCCGATAAGAGCACTGCTGTCATCCTTCTGAACAAGTTTGTTAAAAAGCCTTTTTCTTAACTGAAGTACTAAATTTGACTTTATAGGAGTGCTGACCCGATTCCAGTCAATGTGACCGACGTCACTAGAGGTTCTGCTGCCTTCCACCTGACCCCAAGATCGATTACCACGGTTCTATATTGGTAATAAAAAAATAATGCTGTGTTTTACAATGGCTGAATATAATAAAAAAGTGCATATAATAACAAGTGTGATTAATTAAGAAAGGTTGAATACTCATATATGTCTCTTCAAAACGTATCTGACACTTCAATACGTTCAAGTAGAATTAGTTATTAAATTAATTATGCCCCAGTATCTATTCAAGCTTGATTGTATTAATTTGTTTTACTCGTGCTTTTTTAAACCCCTAGTGCCGGAAAGCACCCAATTTACACAGGAACTCGTATAATAATATACTATTACAATTTTATTTCTATACATTTCTTGCTCCCACTAATGAAAACTATATTAATTTTCCAACGTCATTTATGAGCGTTGCCTGGGAGAGCAAAAACAGAATATAATAAGTCCTATAACATTTTCTCGTCGGAGTTACCGTTTACGAGAAAAATGCAGAATGCTTCATGAGCTGACGCTGCGGGCGGTTTTTTGGGCAGAGGAGACCGTCTAAATCAAAATTATCTGCACTAAGATCATATAGACACCCGACATTAAAATTAATAAATTAGACAATACTAAATTTATAGCGTTATTGAAATAAGTGTGTGACCGGTAGTGCACCTTATATCGAAAAATAAAATATTAGTTTTCTTCTACCTTTTTTTCTTCATGGCTAGGTAGATAATATAAAAATCTCTCCTTATACATAAAGGGATTTATATACAATAATATATTAGATTCCGATTCGAGCAGTTGAGCCGAGCGGACGTGTTTTGCGGCGCTCGATAAGATAAGCGGATAAGAAAGCGTGAAAAAGTGAAAAAGAAATAGAATGAAAAAAAGTGGTAGTGAGAGCGAGAGAGAAAAAGATTACAAAAGAAAAAGAGAAGACGGACGAGAGTCGGAAGAGAGGATTAACCTCTTTAGGAAAAGTAAGAAGTTAGAAAGATCACCGGTTAAAAAAGCAATGGATGAGGAAATGAAAGAGATGCTGAAAAAAATTATGGAGGATGTAGGGGAGATAAAGGAAGAGAATCGGAAGATGAGTCGGGAACTGGAACAGTTGAAAATTATGATGCGTGAAAAGGAAGAAAAATGGGAAAGAGAAAAGATGGAACTAAAAGAAAAAATGAAAAAATTTGAGGAGAAAATGGAAGAGCAGGAAAAAAGAGCGAGAAAAAAGAATATTGTAGTAACGGGATTGGACGAAGAGGAATGCGAGAGTGAGAAGAAACTGGAAAAATGGATGAAGGTGGAATTAGAGGTAGAAGTGACTGTGAGAGAGATGTATAAAATAAATGGAGGAAAAATGATTGTGGCGGAACTTGGGAGCTGGGGGGAAAGGAGGAAAGTTATGGAAAATAAAAGAAAACTCAGAGAAAAAAAAAGAAAAGAGAGTATACATAGAAGATGATCTGACAAAGAAGGAAAGAGATATACAGAAGAAATTAAAAGCGATAGCCAAAGAAGAGCGACAAAAAGGACAGCGGGTGAAAGTGGGTTATAAAAAGATATGGATAGAGAGAAAAGAGCTTAGGTGAGACGAAGGAAAGGGGGAGTTAGATACAGAAAATTTTTGAATAAGAACACAAGAAAAAGACGACAGGGCAGAAAAGGGAAAACGAATACGGAGAGGAATAAAGGAGAAAAGGAGCAAATAAGAATAGTATTCTGGAACGTAGCGGGAATAAAAAACAAAGAGAATGAATTTTGGGAGTATTTGAGAGATAATTTGACGTAGTGGGAATGGTAAAAATGTGGGTGGAAGAAAAGGGGTGAGAAAAATTGGAAAAGAGAATGCCGAAAGAGTTTAAGTGGAAATGTCAATAGAAAGGGAGAGCTAAAGGTGGGATAATAATGGGGGTGAAAGAGAGACTGGAAGGAGAAAATGGAACTGAAGCAAAAGAAGAAAGAGGGATTATGGAAAGAACGGTGAAAAGTAAACAGAGAAAATGGAGAATTGTAACAATGTACAGCAGAAGTATGAAGGAAGTGAACAGAATAATAGGAGAGCGAGTAAAAGAGCAAGAAGAAGGAACTTTGGTGATTGGGGGGGATTTTAATGCAAGAATTGGGGGAAAAGGAAGACGGATAGAAGAGGAACAAGAAACAATAGAAGGAGGATCAACAAAAGATGGAACAGAAAACCTAGAAGGGAAAGTACTGATTAGCTTAGTAGAAGAAAAAGGGTGGGACATACTTAATGGGAACTGCACAGGAGATGAGAAAAGGGAGTACACGTATATTGGATCAAGAGGGGAGACAGTTATTGATTATGTTATGGTAAATGAAGAAGCATGGGATGAAATAGAGAAATTCAAGGTGGGAGAAAAAATGGAGTCGGACCATATGCCTTTAGAAGTGAAGACAAAAGGAAGAGAGAAAGATAGAGGAAGCGTGAATGAGTTTAGAAGAAAAATTGTAAAGAATATTTGGACGAAAGAAAGAAAAAAAAATTATAGAGCAAGACTTAGGGAGGCAAAATACGAAGAAACAGAAATAAACGAAAAGGTGAGGAAACTGAACGATAACATAAGAAACGCAACGATAGAGATAAGAGAGGAGATGGGGCTGTGGAAGAACGAGTGGTGGGATAAAGAATTCAGGGAAAGGAAGCAGGAAGCAAGAAGGAAATTAAGAAATTGGAAAAAATAAAAAGCAACCAAGGAAGAGTACATGAGAGCACGCAAAAGGTACAATTTAGTATGCAAAGAGAAGAAGCAAAAGAAACGGATGGAAGAAGAGCTAAGGATGAAGGGTATAAAGACGGAAGTATGGAGATACAAAAATAAGGAAAGAAAGAAAAAGAGAAAGATAGTGAGTGATGGAATTACTATGGAGGAATGAAGAGAGTACTTCAGTGAGCTGCTGGGGGGTGATGAAAACAGACAAGAAAAGGAAAAAAGACAACAAAGGTTAGAAGAAATAGAAGAGATAACAAGAGAAGAACTAGAGCAACAACTAAGAACACTGAAAAGAAAAAAGACACCGGGGAGGGATGGTATACAAAATGAAGCGTGAATATATGGAACGGAAAGGGAAGTTGACAGGTTGTTAGAGATAATAAATGGAGTGTGGAAGGGAGAGGGATTCCCCCAAGAGTGGAAGGAGGGGATAATATGTCCCATATATAAGAAAGGAGAAAAGGATACAGTCAGTAATTATAGGGGGATCACTCTCCTAAATACAGCATATAAGGTATACGCGATGATTGTGGAAGAGAGGCTGATGAAGCAAATAAATGAGAGGGGGGTGTTACCAGACGGACAGACGGGATTTAGGAAAGGTAGAGGGACCATGGATAATGTATATATTTTGAATCACATAGCAGGAAATGAGATAACAAAGAGGGGTGGCACGATATATGCATTCTTTGTGGACCTGAAGGCCGCTTTTGATAATGTGGAAAGAGATTTACTGTGGGAATGCTTGAGAAAGAGAGGGATAAATGAGCATCTAGTAACAAAAATAGAAGAGATATATGAAGAGACGATAAGTAGAGTGAGAGTGGATGGAAGTTTGAGTAAATGTTTTCAAAGAAAAAGTGTGGTCTTTAGCTTATGCGGATGATTTGATGGTGCTAGCGAGAGAGAAGAAAGGTATGAAAGAAATGATAGGAAACATGGAGAAATATATGAGGAGGAAAAAGTTGACGGTGAATGTAGAGAAATCCAAGATGATGGTGTTCAGAAAAGGGGGTGGTAGGAGAAAAGTAAATGAGTGGAGATGGGAGAAAAAGAAAATTGAAGAAGTGAAAGAATTTAAGTATTTAGGTTATGCGATGAATGAAAGAAACAGCAACAGCACATGTGAGAGAGTTAGTGATTTTAGAAGGAGAGTAATGATGTTTGATAGTTTGGTGAAAAGCGTGATGATGTATGGAGCGGAAACATGGGGATGGAGAAAGCAAGAAGGATTGGAAGGGGTGCAAGGAAAATATATGAAATGGGTGCTAGGGGTGGAGAGAGAGACACCGGGGTATATAGTGATGGAGGAAACAAAGAGAGATGGAATAAGAATAGAAGCAGGAAAAAGAGCAATAAGATTTGAGGAAAGAGTGATAGAGAGAGGAGAGTGCAGAATTTTGCAAGAGTGTTTGAAAGAAAAAAGGAAAGAAATAGGAAAGGGGATATGGGAAGAGAGGGAGGCATATTTCGAAAGAAACGGGTATGCAGGCGCGGAGGTAGAAAAAATGCGAGAGAAAGGCAGAGTAATGACAGATGAATTAGTGCAGAGAGATAGAGATGTGCAAGTGCAAAAAAGAAGAACGAGAATTAGGGAGTCTAGGTACAATGGGAAGTATGAAAAAATAATAACGGAAGAAATGCCAAAGTACCTAAGAAGAGAGTGTAGAAAAGAGATAGTGATAAGCAAGATTTAGATGTGGAAATAAGGAGAGAGAGAATAAATATTGGAGTGAGGATAATAATAGAGTATGCAGGATGTGTGGAGAAAAAAAGGAGACGATAGAGCATTTGTTGAAGGAATGCGTAGAACTGAGAGGGAGAGATGAGAGTAGAGAAGAAATTTTGAATGAGGACGGAAGAGGGATCGGATGGATGAGGAAGGTTGTGTGGAGAAGAGGGACAATAAATGGGAAGGGATAAAAGCTGCTAGTTATTGTGTTGAATTATTGATTTATTTAGTTTTATTTATTATATTATATTTTATTTTATTTGAGTTATGGGAAATGTATCGGATATTTTATAAACCTGTAAAGGTAATAAATATACATACTACTATTTTATACAATATATTATGTAGGTGTATCAATGAACTGTTGTGATTTAAACTATTGAATTAAGTTAAGTCTCTTCATTGTCAGTGAGATTTTCATTCAAAACTAACTTTGAAGCTGTGAAAATGTGAATATTCAAATCTTGTACTGCACAGGTGGATTATGAGATAATGTTTCCTACAAACTTTCTGAATGGTAGTATGATACCTCAGGTTACTCACTCGTACAGTAAATAAGTATTATTATCAAAATTTATCGTCACCTGCACTTAATCACTGACAAAAATATTATATTCTCTAAATAACTAAGACTCTTAAGTTATCTTAGTGGTTAGATATCACGTCCCCGCGTCCCCCTTTCCACGGTGTAATAATCGTGACAGTTCGGTTGCAACTTGCACCGTCTGCAACAGCTAATTTGAAATAAGGGTGTAAGACCAACTCAACTTTATGAACGTATATGAACTCTAAGAACGCTACATTTAATTTTATTGTTTATAGAGATTTCATGAGGGGTGGCAACTGCGCTGAACGCTAAAATGTATTTGTAGCGGACAGGAATATGCAAAGGACGTTCTGTCTCGTAATATATGGACGCCTAATAGATGGTCATTTGAATTATAGCACGATGGCTTCTAAGGTCATCGCAATATCGATCATGAATCATAATATACACCATGAAGCAAATAATATACTTTACGGCATGGTTTAAAAAATGTATATTTTCCAATATGAAGTTTTTCCTTTTACGTTGTTTTCCTTTTGTCCTATAACCAGTATTTATCTATCTAATATTATTACACACACGGTAAAAAACTCTACAAGGTGTTATAAAATGATTTGCATCTAGTCACCTGTGCATTTTCCATGTAAAATAAAAAATGCCGCTTTATGAAAATAGTTATACTTTTAACAAGACACAATCCGACGAAGGATCCTCTGCCGCCGTGTTTTCCGGCCCTGGTGGGGTTTCCCATTCCATTACGGCGCGTCGGATAAGTCCCGTATCTTCCTTGAATTAATTCCATTTTATCGTTTATCTATTGCGTTATTGACAGAATTAGCAAATGCAAAAAGAATAGAGCGGCACAGAAACAATTACGTGTGAAAAAAGTTAACTAGATGAAAATTATTTTATAACACCCCGTACTCACGATCACTTTTTATAGAAATAATTACATACAAATTGCCGTTTTTTTGTGGTGGCGGAAAAGAAAGTCAGTTTGGCATCAATCTAAAAAAAAATGTCTGTGTTTGTCGAAAAATGTTCGGACATCCAATTTTGGATCTTGATAGGGCAAGGATAATCACCAAATTTCAGTAACACTTGATATAGACAATTTGCTGTAAGAACAGAATTTTAGATCTAGAAGACGTTTAATAGTGGCTACACTCTTATTATGGAACATTTCAGCGATACTGGCTTGTGCTAAAAAGGCATTTCTCTTAAGAAATGGGCTGTGATATTTTGAAGCAGTATTATGCATGGTGTAAAGACTGAATACGCCAGCAACCTCGCCAGATATGAATCCAATAGAGTACATGTGGAATATGATTGGTAAAGCAATATTACTTAAACAAAACCTCCCCATAAACCTACAGAAGCTAATTATAGCGAATAAAGAAGAACGGGACAATTTCCACAAAAGAAAGTTGATTTTAATGCGACTGTGGTTCAAATCACTAGGTTCTCCAGAACAGACCAATTATGAGTTTTAAAGATACCACGCTTTTCTTTGAAGTGCATTATTTTGTAAATTTACAATTTTAGTAAGTTACATTTTTTGTCTCAATGGGGTCGTCCCCCACAATTGAATTTGACGAATTCCACTATAGCATCTCGTAGACTATATAACATGAAGCCCCAAAACGTGTTCTGTTGTTTAATAAAGTTGTTTTCTGAGATAACAGAGCGTTTAAAAAATCGCAATTTCAAACGCTGGACATTTACCGCCTCTTGTTACGTCATATTGGGAGAGCATTTTCATTGGTTGGTGTTTTGCTAATTATTAGTCCGCGCGTCTAGTAACTTTGAATTTTGTCTGGTCCCGTGTTGACGTCACAGAAAGGCGCGCGTTTCAAAGAAGACAAAGTCTAGTTTCTATAAAAGCTGTTTTTGAAACAAACAAAATGTATGAAAAGCATCACAATTGAGGAACGAATTTTATGAAATTCATTGAAACATGTTTTATTCCTTCATTCTAAAAATGTGGGGAAGAGGTAAGAATTTCATCGCTATATGTATTTGCTATTTTTAAATGTTAGATCAAGACATATGTACAAAACGAGTCTATTCCGCAGTCTTTTTTATTTTTACCCCATATATAATCGTTTGTTGGCACGCGCTGACAGTATCTCTCAAAATTTCCCTTTCTTCCAGTCATCACACCTTCGAAAGAAAAAACCTTCTAATTTACGCCCCCGATCTCTCCACTTCTTCGGCTTCCTCTCATATCGCCGGCTTTTATCGACGCCGCCACGTCTATTCAACAGCACGACCTGGGGGCGGAAGCACCTTGGCGTGCGCAATAATCGATCATGTCGTCCAGTTCTGCGCACTCACTACTCAATGAGTGTTGCAGACACTCGCGAGTACTACAACTACCACCGCGCTGCCATAGTAACCATCTCCGATCGTCGTACGTCATTGACCCAACATACGTTCATACCCATCTGCTTACTCACGTGACTGATGTCCTCCGGAGTCTGGAACTCTTCCGGTGATTTTCCCGGAGCGAGGACGTTAATTGCCCTTTTTACGCCGGAGGAACAAAGAAAAATGTTAACGATGGGTATTAATATGGGGATACTAACGAGGGTAGTTTGTCCAACTTAGGACCGCGTGTTAAGGGAAGATATTTCACAAGACGTTATTACAGGGATGCGAAGCAGCCACATATTAGCCTTTTGAGGACGGAGCTCCAAAGGAGTAATTTCGGAAGGGATAAAAGCAAGTTTTTAGGAGGTGTTGTAGGTAGAAATTGCGTCACTAGAGGGTCTTTTCTTAAATTTCGCTCAAGCAATCTCGTATGTATGTAATATTTATGTTTAATGTTACTTATAAGTACGATCACAGCGATTTTATCTTATCGTCTGTTTGAAATTCCTGTTGTTGAGAATTTCTAACTTCACTAATAATGTTTTCTAGACTACTCCCAGGGGCACAATTCCGAGTGGGCCTAAATTGTCCGTACCTCACTATGCTTTATTTACAACAACTGAGAGATGGCGCACTACTGAGTCTCATTCAGGTGGACTTCAGGGGACTTTGCCCAACGCAAATTAAAAAAAATCACTTTGATAATTTGGTCTACTCGCTGATGTTAAAATTATTGCAGGAAATTTCCATGACAGCTTGTATAAGTTTTATTTACAAACAATCAGTCTCCACTAAACGGCTAGTTATAAAAAAAGTCACAAAAAGTTATGTCACTGAGTAATCAAAATTAAAAATTTGATTTTACAACAATACATTTTTACATTAAATTAGTAAGCCTGTGATTTTAGAACAAACAAACATAACCTTGTATTTACAAATGCCTTTCCGCCAAGCTGAAGGCAAAAATAAATCTACACTTTATCTGAATTTATTCCCAACTGAAACATTAATTGTTGATCAGTCTGTATCATATATTTGATGTTTTTATAATTCCTGTTGTCTTCATCCTAAATAAATTTTTTAGTCAACAGATTAAAACAACTCTACGTTTTCTAAGTCGAAAAAGTTAGAGCGACAATTTGAATGTGATAATTAGGAGGATAATAATAATTGATACTACCTATGCAGTATTCACTAGAAATTCAAGGCAACTGAATGTCACACCTACGGGTCCACAAATTTTCAGTCGATCGATAGTACTACACAAACTAATTATTTAGTTACTTCCCCGTGACTAAATTCCAGCCAAAACTATTCAACCAATTCTATGTACGTCTAGACCGCTTCAAACAGTTCTTGGAGAGCGTCAATTGTAATCCGCTAAAAATTTTAATTGTCGGCGCCAGGGGGCATTGCTTAATAAACATGCAAATGCGACGGTAAATAAATTAGTTGTAATGGAATGGTGATGACTGTTTACTTAACGTCAAAAAACGGAAGGTTTTAATGAATAATAATAGGAAAAACAAGAATAGAATTTAAATTTTCCGCCAATCGCGGTTTTTAATTGAACGACGAAGACCTGGTTTTGGTGTTTTGCAGCGAACTTCAATCTGCAATTCAAAGTGGGTTATAGATTGGCAAGTTTTTGTTTTATTCGGAGTAGTAATCGATATAGAATTTCAATTTTATGAAGGCGAGACTAGCGATTTCTATTTATATCAAAAAAGTTACGATCGACACAAATTGACCTCTCTTTTATTCGGTTCGTTGCAGTTGATGGCTGCAGTTCTGTGCTTAAGATTTTTAAATCGAAATTATATTTACGTGATTTATAAAAGTTTCTTTCCCAACCTTATGGATGACGTCCTTCTTAAATGATCAACTGAATTATAGTTCTGCTCATTGTTGCTTGACATTGGCATGTATACACTTTAATTATCTCTAACTGTAATCATATATGTATAGACCCGTAGAAGTTATGAGTTATAAGTTTACTCTTAAGCTAAAAACGTCCGAGAATAAATTATTAATTTCGTTCTCCAATGTAAAGCATGTCAACATTGTGGAGGAAATTCCATCCTCTCACGCAATTTATTAACGGAATTAGTACGCTCAAATACATGCGTCGAATTAATTTCATAACGCAATGTTTGTTTCCTGCCACAATTTTGATTGATGCAACATTTCGTAGGTTGTTCATCACCAACGCCCATTTTCTTGGGAACAAAGATCCATTGTCGTTAAAACAATAGGGAGGTATTAGTAGCCACTATCCCCTAGACACGACACGGGTTATTTATGCACAAACGAAGTAAAATGTTTCTTAGTCCGCTCAATTTGTATGAAAAAATTCTGGCTTCAGCGTAATTAATTCAGAACAAAGATGGAAATTTCTATCAAGTGATATATGAATCTTCCTGGAACCTTTCAAGCAAATCGGATTCTATGAATGCACTTGAATTTGGGAAAACCATTTTCCATTTTACCGTCTACGTTACCGGAACAAATAAGATGGAGCTTAGTGGCCATCTTTGTTGTGTTTGCTGGAATATCGGACATTGTTCTCGGACAAACGCGAAGTGCCTGCTCAGAATGTAGACGATTTGAATTTTATATTGCGTTGTTACAGAGAGGTTTCGTAAATAAATGTTTTTTTTTAACAGACTAGTGAGCAGAAAGTTTCTTTTTCCGTGCTCACTGTATTGTGTCGGTTCTGTGGTTGTTGATTAAAGAATAAGAAAGTTGTCCCTACTTATTAAAGATGCAGAATTATTTATAAAAATAAATACCAGTAAACTGGTGATGCGTTGTTAGTTTAAGATAAAAAATAAGGGTTAATAAGATTAAGTCCTTGAAGCTAGATAAAAAAAAAATCATTTCAAATTGCAGTAGGGTTGGCACACGTAATTATTGAAAATCTTATTAAAGTACTTTGCTAATTTTCGTGGATTAGATATATTTAATACTATAATGTATTAATCTGTATTTTACAGGGAAATCAATTACCACTAAAACTTATACGAGTTGATTGAGCAGCATCTGTAGTATTACATAGAAAAATTACATACAAAAATAGGCGAACGGGGTTCGTTTCTGACTGCGACCGTCCGATCTTGCTTTCCAATTTCAACCTACGAGTGGCACGGTACCGATACCACCGTCTAATTTTAGATTTCAGTATTTCTGAGGTTTCAGAAATAAATCGTATTAATGCGGATATAATAGACGGCGGTTATAGCGATTTGTGATAATTGCGAGCGGTAAATTTGGGCGGATTGTGTACCGTGTAACGTGGGAAGAGGTTAAGCTCAAAGTTTTTATACTGTGCAAATTTTAATTGTTTCCCAATCAATTTAGACAACATCGAGTCCCGTTGTTGGTAGTTTAAAAATGGCCAAGGGAGATTGAAAACACGCAGCTCCAGACAGCCAGAGCAATGCAATCAGTATTAATAAGAGATAAGGAGATAATTTTCAATTTCTTATCAACGTCAACAAAAAATTCTGTAGGACATTAACATTTAAATTTTGATATCATCTTACACTTAATTTGTTCAATATACACGAATAAATTTGTTATATATCTAGATCAATTTTCACGTTAAACACCAGTTATATTTAAATATTGTTATAATTCAATTATTATGGTTGTTAATGTTAAATTTACATTATAGGGCATAAGGAGGTAAAAGTGTATTTTTATAAACCGTGTCCCTTCTCCAACCTTGACAGGAACGTTACGTCAATTTTGATCGTAACAGTACACCAACCGGTTTTAAAATTTCATCACTATAACCGTCCTCGAAAGCCAGAGGTGACCTGTATCCATGACATATAGCGGCTCATACCATAACGCTTGATAGTGTTACGCCACGGAACCACATATTATGAATAAAAGCGGAATTCACCACTGAATAGGATATTATTGTATTCCTCTATCCAATGCTGCCGTTCTTCGCACCATTGAAGTGTAGCTGCCTTATGCTTTGAAGTGAAAGGAAGGCTTCTCCATAGTCGGTAATAGTGTAGACTAAATAATGTGATACTCCTATAAACTGTTCATTCCAACTTCAATTCAATGACGAAACCTATCTTTTAAGTTTGTGAAGCTTTCTACGGTCGGGATGCCTCGAGCGCCAGTTTTTTATTGTGGTATGCTCCACACGTGTCCACGGGTAGTTTAGTGGAGTACGGTGAACCAGGGGTCAGCTGTCGAGTTTGGCGGAGAGTAAATAAGTAGCCACGGGTTTCTTACAGGTTTTAATTTACACGGAATATTTACAAGGGTAATATATACAGCGGTTGATATTTACAGGGGTTACAGATATTCGTGGTTTATGTACAAAGGTTTTTTACAATATCACGGAAACGATTTCCGGGGACCAAGCAGTCGTGCCCTACACTACCCGCCGTGTCGCTCGGGGTCGGAGGTGGGGTAGAACAGGGTCGGCGGATGGAAACGCCGCCCAAAAGAATCTGTCGGGATATCTCGGTTTTCGACCAGCAGGTGCACCGTAAGCCAGACACCTGGACAGCTTCTCGGAAAAAGACACCGCAGGCGCCCTGCCCCCGTTACACTAGGTCGACACCCAAACTACCAGGACCGGTCCTTTTCGGTCGGTGGTCGGGAGTCCCAGCAAGAGACCCGCCCGAATATTCCAATGATCGACCAGCAGGACCAGACACCTGGACAGCCTCTCGGAAGAAGCCACCGCAGGCGCCCTGCCCCCGTTACACTAGGTCGACACCAAGAATACCAAGGCTGGCCCCTTCTGGTCGAGTGAGAGGATCCCTAGAAGGACTCGTCCGGGTATCTCGGTGGTCAACCGGCAGGTGCACCGAAAACCAGACACCTGGACAGCTTCTGGAAAGAAGCCACCACAAGTGCCCTAACCCCGTTGCACCAGGTTGGCACCAAAGATACCAGGGCTGGCCCCTTTAGGTCGGTGAGAAGGAAACGACGAGCGGGCAGCAGGAGGTCCCCTACCTTACTGTTTCCTACGGTCGTCGGTCCGGTCCTTCTGGTCTGCTGCTGCTGGACGGGAGGGCAGGAACTCACTCACTGTTCACTATAACTATATATCACTACCGGAACGGTCACCACTTGAAGGGTTGTGGTCACCAACTGAAACGGTCGGAATCACCAATTGGAACGGTAGTTGTTACCAACTGTCTTCTGCCGGGTTCTGTTCGCTCTTTTATAGGGGGCTTGTGACGAAACGGTAACGTTCTTCCCCTGCGTGAACGGCCGCGCGTGGGCGACTCACCCAAGGTCTTCATCGCTATACGATTCGGCGTCCTATTCTCCCGGAACGGCGGTGAATCCCGGCGGTACACAGACTCCGGAACGACGGGGCCCGGATCACGGTAGTGAAAGAATCATCCCGATACGTCAACGTTAAGCATTTATTCTTACATTTAAATGGAGTGATGAGAGGAGCGTGGTCCGGGGTTACAAGAGCGAAAACTTAGAGTGGTCGTAGCGACTCCGGGATGGTCTCGTTTGCAGCGGGCAAATTTTATGATGATCGAACCAAAAGAGTTATCCCGGTCCGATGCCTGGAAGTATTTTTTCGGCGAGTTAAGATATGCGATTTTACGGCGTTCTGCGATCGGTTTTATTCATGCGGTAAAGAAACAAGCGGGTGGGATCAACGAGGGGCGGCCGTTGCTAGCGAAACTCGATGCATTCGGTCTTTACAGAATTTGTAACTCCGTTACAAGTTTTCCATCTCCTGAAGAATGAAAATGAAAATCCGACATGTCGACGATGCGACCCTTTCAAAGTCTGAAAATATGGTAAAACGCTGTCTTTTATCATTTATAACTATTATTAAGACACTGTCTGAGAATTTACTGATTATTTAGTTCTGCTATGTTAAAGATAACAATTGATTATCTGAAATAAAATTTGATAATTTTATCAATCACTTGCTACTAGGGGACAAGCATTTTGTAAAAATTTCAACTCGGTAGCTTTACTTCTTCTGGATGGTAAAATTTTCTGGGGAAGAAGACGAGTCCAAATTTTTATCAAAGAAAAGAAAAAAGGAAGCAAACAGGGGAGGGCGTAACGGGAAGACAAGATAAGGAGGAAGTGAGGATCTATAAAATAAGTAAAATTTACAGAAATATCGCCAAAAGAAAATAAAAAAAATGACAGTGAAATGGAACGAATCATGGATAAGGCAGAAATAAATACGAAGAGAGACTGAACGAAGACTAAGATTGAAAGGCAAAAGAGAAGAGAGAAAGGAGAGAGAAAGAGAAACAGGTTGAGAGAAAGAGAGAGAGAGAGAGATACACAGCTGGGAGAAAGGGGAAAACAATATTGTGGCGTGGGAAAGAGAAGAGGAAACAGCAGGCCAAAGAGGGGATAGAAGATTTTATATAAAAAAAAGTCATAATCAAGAACTGTTACAGTACAAATAGAGATCAAGTACTAGTAGAAATGGAAGATTGAGAGGGGAAGGAAAAAGTCAAGTAAAAAGGAAAACTAAGGGAAAAGAAAGAAACAGATATGATATTTATAGGTAACTAGATAACCCTTAGCACGGTGATTCTATTTTATTATTTTATTTAATACTTAATTAAAGTGTGCAAAATTTTATTGCAATCGGTTCAGTGGATTCAGAGATAACCTTTTCACCTCGTTTCCTTTGAGAATGGAATTTTGCAAAATCGTTTCTTAGTGAGCGCCTACGTGGTAAAAGAAATAAGTGTACGAAATTTCATTGCAATCGGTTCAGTGAATCCGAAAATAACCTCACAAAGCAAAAAAGAGAATTACAGAAGAAATTAAGTGGCATAGCGAAGGAAGAACGGGGAGACGGGAAAAATTAAGGGTGGGATGCTGGAAATTAACAATAGTCGGAGTTCAATCCAGATGGAATAAAAAGAGAGGAAGACTAGAACAGTGAAGGGGGTGGTGGAACTATATCAATACATAGAGAAAGAAAACATAAGTAGTGAGTGAGGGATAACGATGAAAGAGTGGGAGGAATACTTGATGAGGCTGCTGAAGGAGAAAAAAAAAAAGGGACAACAGTGGAGAGGATAGAGATTTCCGTATGGAGTTGATTTCGACAAGGTGGATAGAGAAAGAATGTTCGAGTGGTTGAGGAAGAGAGGAATAAATGAATGGCTTGTAAAAAAGGTGGAGGAAATATACGAAAGGACAATAAGTAAAGTGAAGGTAGAGAGAGGGAAAATGAATGGTTTGTGACAACAAAAGGACTTAGGCAGGGTTGCCCACTTGGTGGACAGAGGTGGGAGTGGATAGAGAAACGCCAGAGCACATAGTGAGAGAAGAATAGGTTCATTGTGAAAGTGGGGAAAAGATAGTTCGAAGAAAGGATAGAAGGAAGGGGAGAATTTAGGATATTGAATGAATGCTGGAGAGAAAAGAAGAAGAACGCAACATAGAATGGATACGCGAGCACTACTAACTTTTGACAATTTCATTTAAAATTTGAATGTCAAAGTGACTTTAAAAAAACGGCAACAGAATGGCGAATGGAGTTATAACAGCTGAATTGAAGATGCGGGAGAACACTTTGAACATTTGTTATAATTTAAATGATCGCACGGTACCGAAGTATTTGTAGAGGAAGAGTGGGAGAGAAAGAAAGATTATTAGGTGTGGAAAGAGAGCGAGAATAGGTATGGGTTAGAAGAGGGAGGAAGAAAGTGTATAACCTCCTAAGAGGAGAGAGACGATTGAACTTTATGTGGAATGGGTGTGGAATGGGAATTAGAGAAAGACAGAAAAAGGAAAAATAGGAAATCCTAAAAAATAAATAAATTGGATGAAAGAGGTATGGAAGAGGAGGGAGAAGGCAAAAGAGTAGAAGGGAGGGGAAGAGAAATGATGATGCGTTGTTTTGAAATCAATACAGAATGAAATAGTAATTTACAAACCAAGTGCGGAAACACAATTTTTCCGAACGCAGTTTTGAAGCACGAGCGACGAAAGAGCGAGTGCCTTCATTTGTTCACGCATGATTGTACAATATTTTTTGAAACGAACATTACCACGATTTTTAAATTAAAATTGATTTAATATGCAATTGGACTTCAAAATATGAAATAAAGCAAGCCATGGCTTCTATAACAATTGACTAATTAATTGTAAGTCATCAAGCTTCGCCGAAGGTTACGTAGACGATTCTCTACAAAGTAAAACTAATGTAGCAAAAAATGAATGCAACCAAGACCTGGCCGGCCCATCCACATAAAAGCAAGTTGGAAAGTGCATATTCGACACCGTTAGCACAGTCCATGACTTTGGGGGTTCAGGAATCACCCCTACCAATTGCATCAATTGCACTATAAATATTTACAGGAACAGTGGTTGAATATTCAAAGGGTTGAACACATTGAATTGTAGTATAACCTAAAAAAATATGTTATTCTTCTTCGTTGTAATAGTGAAATTATGTACCTTTCCATCATATTGAAATAAATCTGACGTATACCAAATTATTATGTAATGGGTTATGTTGTGTAATCACAGGAATAGTAAAGCCCGTAGGGCAAATAACGATTATATTGTTGAAAAGCTAAAGAAGCTGACAAACTTAAAGAATCTTGATGGATTAATATAGTTGATAAATTTGAGAACCAGATCCAAAAAAGTTACTTTTTTACTATTGTTTGGGGTTGCCATTTACAAAAAATTGATGAAGTCGTCATAGTTCAAAAACATATGACATCATCAAATTTTTATGTCAAAATATGGGAATTTGAAAACAAAAAACGGCCTGTTCGAGCGTTCTTCGCAAAAACATTAGGTACAAAGTTATAAATTTTGTGCGGAACTTTATGATCACTGTATTTTTGTGTTTTTCTTTTTAGGCTAACAGTTCATTTATAAATTTTGTGCATTTCATGGTTTACCGACAGAATAAATACAGTAGAAGTCCGATAATCCAGCACCCAACAGTCCGGGAAGCCCGATGGTTTGGCACCATTTTGGCGAATTTCATTTCTTGCCGTAACGGCAAATTAAAGAGCCCAGTGCGATTTGTAAACACTTCGGTAAACACTCGTAACTGTTCATTAGGCTTCTGCTACTGTTCAAGAAATAACTTTTATGATAAACGTCAAAAATCTTGAAAACAAAAACATATTCGAGATTTTTTCAAGTCAAAGTAAAATATTGTACACTGAAGTGTGAAATAAAAATTTTCTATTGGGTTGATTTTTAGTCAAAGTTGTTAATATAACGATTCTGCTAATAACCGTTTTGTTGCAAAAACCAAGTTAATTTTTGTTGTTGTAGAGGTACCGCCTTATAATCAGGCATTTTCGGTAATCCTGCATCGCGCCGGTCCCGTACATGCCGGATTATCGGACTTCTACTGTAGTAGTTTAGTTAACGTAATCGCCCTAAAACAGGCAGAAAATCCTCAAATAATAATAATTAGGTACTTATTGTTGGATTGTTGCTAAAGATGTCATATTACAATTTATTGTTTTTTCTTACGCAAACTTTCTTGAAAATGCTTATATGCGTATAATAGTAATGATATACACCAACGTTGCAAAGACATTTTTCTTAGCCAAGTTATTTAGTGCGAGGCTAAAGTAAAGGCTATCAACCGTGGTTTATATACTTTTTTTTACACTACTAGCACTTTGCATCTTTTGTTCAATCAATGATGTAGCGATAGGTCGTAACGAATTTATCTAAGATATCCATGAAAACCAAGTAGCATGTCCTGTCACTTCTATTTTTTCCATCTAAACACTAAAAAGAAAAATGTCAAGTAGCGAAGAAAATCCGCAGAAAAGCCAGTCGGGTACAATATGACAAATTCTTGCCAGAAATATCAAACGATTTTAGATTTTAGAGAAAAATCCATTATTGCGTAAATTGCAGAACATCAATTTCTCAAACTTCAAACACAATATATAATGATGTTTCCTGAAGCTAGTAGCGAAAAAATATTTGATTTTCCTTCAAAAGACGGAATTACGCAAATAGCGCTAATGTTACAGAGTCGCCTTTAAAAGACGCAGATCAAAATTAGCTCCTTCCCGACGCAACTAGTGTCAAAGGTTTTCGTGATTAGACGTCTAATCGCCGCTTTCGACCCCACACTTTACAAGGTGTCCGTAACTCGAACTAGGTCAGATACATTAGCACGGAATTGATTTTCATCTATGAATAATTTGCGCCCCATCCATTTCGTGTGGACGGCACGGCGTATTGCGATTTTAATGAAAATTTAATCTTATTTTCGCGCCGGCAATTTTCATCTCTTTTAACGACGACGCGACGGATTCACCGAATGGAAAAAGTCAGTTAAAAGGGGCTATCAGAGTCGCTCGGGGATCGCATGATTTCAAATCAGATGATGCTGCGTGACCAATAAGATTAAAATTATCGAAAGTGTCAATTAGGACGCATGTTAAGGAAAATTGTAACGGTAAGCATATTTTTGTTCATCATTAACGTCTTTAATCCCCTTAAAGAAATTAACCCGGCGCACCCACCATATTTAGAAAACAATGAACGGATTTTAAGATAGGCAGTGCTAAATTTAAAACTAAATTTTTGGTAATTGCGATAACCAATTGGTTTCCCATTTAAAATCTAAACTTATTATATTATTATTGTTATATTGATTACTAATGAATAATTTTCTTAAATATTTTATTCTATTTTTACGACATTTAATTCGTAAAATTCCACATCATAAACTTGGAGTTATGTCTTTGTCGTGTCACCACTGTTATAGATCGTCAGATCATAGTTCAATGGAATGGAATTGTTCTGACGTGATAGGGAATAGTTGCTACACATTTACCCTATTGTGTGTATTTCCTATATATTCTGTATGTCAATTTTTGATCAAGTTTGCTCGAAAATGGTGTTCATACTAACTTGTAGAGTAGGTATTATGTATTATGCAAGTAAGTAATTTGCACTGCTTTTCAACATTGTTACGTTCTGGAAGAAACTCGTGATTGATTGAACGACCGAGATCGTTCTGGAACAATTCTGCGAGCGAACGTTCAAGAAGTCTGGGCGACACAATGCATGTAGTTCGTGCGAATTATCTATATATTAATAGGTGAAGCGAAAACTTTGGATCCCTTTTGAAGCTTATTGTGGGTACGGAGGACTTTGAGATTTGGCATAGTTAAAGTTCATATGGAGAAAAAGTGCACAAAGCTAAAATTTATGTTTAATATGCGTTGCAAATACATTAAATTAATAAAATAAAACGTGAGCAACAAAATTCGACATCGTAGGAGCCTCTGAATCCAAAAATACGATTGTGTAAAATGTCATCGACTTGTCAAATCTGACTTAAAATAAAAATCTGTGCTTTTGCAAAAGTTTACTTGAACCCGTACAATGTCTTTTTCGGGATCGGCTCTGCGAAAACAGCTACTGTAAAAATTTGATTGACTGGGGATTGACAGACGACGAGCCGGGAAAGTGTGGTTGTTTATTGTATGCAAGTGTCGCATTCGAGTTAATAAGAAGAAATTAAAAAGGTAAAAATGACCCAAACCGCTTTTTCTGTGTACCCACTTACAGAATAGTTTTTGTTTGCTTCAGGTGGAAAGAGAAGAAGCGCAAAGGACGAGGCTTTTATCACAATTTGTTGCAAGAAATGCGCCTTGGAGCCACCGATTTTTTTTTCCAATTTCACAAGGATCACCGTCCAGTCGGTCGACAAATTATTGTCACTTCTTGGTCACGGATTACAAAAACATTCTCGCCGTGAAAGTGTATCTGCAGGATGCCGGTTAGCAGTGACTCTTAGGTTTCTTGCCACTGGAGATTTTTACCCCAGTTTGTCATATGGGTTTCGTTTGAGGGTATCCACGATATGTATGATCGTGCGGAACTATAATATGTCAAGGCACCAAATGGCCAAAATAACAATGGACATAGCGATTTATCGATTGAGCCGAGCTCGGAGAACAATAGAAAACATATTTGAGATTTTTGTCTCCCGTTTTATAATTTTCCATAGGACCATCAATGCAGAAATCGTTGATGATATTGTCAAGGAGCTACAAGACAACAGCTCTGCAGAGGAGATGAGGAACATGTAATGTTTCTAACTTAGCTAATTCTAAAGGTCAGGGATTATTTGAAACATTATGTTAATGGTATAGGAGCTGCAGTTGCACCATGGCTATGAAATAGTGTTTAATAAAATACATCTATTAGTGTTAATGTTAACTAGTCTATTAGTGTTAATTAGTTTATTATGGGCCTGTAAACGCATGGTGGGAAAGAAGTGGGGATTAAAACTAGAAATGGTTCACTGGCTCTACACTAAGGTCATAAATCCCACGGTAACATACTCTTCATTAGTTTGGTGCCATAAGGGGTCTGGAAAACACGCTACACTGCTAGGGGTGGCTGGAGCAACATCAGGAGATGACATGACTATTAACCTGGGTTCCCGGGAACCGTGTTATAGGCAGAAATTACTGCAATGGACATTTTTGTTCCGAGGAAATATGTAGTGAGGAGGGGCTGTGCATACAGGCGGATGGATACATATTAAGACCGATATTCGGGCAGCGCTAAAAGATCTGGAAAGTGTCGAAGTAAAGAAACAGAGAAAGAGAGACGCGCAGAGTGGTGAGAGGAAGTCTCGAATCGCTGGTGAAACTGGCAGAATACAATAGAGTGCCCCTTTGTGATGGGTGTCGGGACATGAGGGATTTCAAGGAAACCAAAGCGCCGAAAAGACCTGTGATAGGCCTACAGCCCACATGAGACCGCACTAAGTGTGGCACAATAAGCTTAAGCTTCAGTGCAACGGGGTTAAAACCGCACCCCTTAAGAATAAGAAGGAATGTGTAATTTATGTCAAAAGATAGAGATTTACAAATAAAAATTGACCTACCGAGGAATATTGTTAACACATAAGAATAAACATATAATGAATTTTATTCCATACTTTGTATACTAATACGTGAAGAGAAACTTTTGTACCCCTTTTTAGCCATATTGAGCGCACGGAGGAGTGAGATTTAGCATAAATAAAGTTTATATGAAGAAGGAAAGTAGAAAGCTAAAATCTATACAGTGTGGAAATTAAGTAAGAAATAAATTCAGTAACTCCGTTAGTATTTGCAGTAGAACTATAACTTAAAAAACATGTGATAGGGCTAATTATAGCGCATCCGAGGAACGTATAGTAAATTTTTTTCATTAGTTTTTTTTGACAGTTATGACGTCATCAATTTTTTTTTTAATAGCAACCTATGTTTTTTATTTTACATTTAAATAGAGTTTTTTATTCTGTTTTCGACGTTGTCAAATACTTAATAGGTTAGATAAGGAAAAAATGAATTAAAACGGTTGCTAAAGTTCAAATTAGTAAAATTTCAAAAAATTAACAGAACTGTCTAATGTTATCGAAATTTAAGAAAAAACCATAGAGATACCAATACAATGTTGACAAGTTCTTAATTGCTACAAAATAATTGTGTCTGAACTGTTTTTCTCTATTACATAATAAATTAACTTCTAAATATTAATATCTGGTTGCAACAGGATGGTGCTCCAGCACACTAAGCCCCGTGCGGCGTTATTTGGACGAAGTGTTCCTAAGAAGATGGAAGAAGAGGTCCAATAGAATGGCAGGCTAGGTCCCCAGATCCAACCCCATTAGATCTTTTTCTATGGGGGCACTTAAAAAGCAAGGTGTATCAAAACCGAGCCAACAATTTGGATGATCTGGAAAAAAGAATTCGACATGAGTGCAGTTTAATAACTCCCCAAACCATTCAAAACGTATTGGCTGCTTTTTATGATTGCCTTGGATTTTGTCAAAGGATGCAGGGTCATCAGTTTGATCATTTAGTGTAATATCTTTAATTTATAACTCTCACATCAAGAGCTTTTTTGTTAATTTTGTTCATTTGTTAGCCCTACTTTGAAATTTGGGTTTTTTCTTACTTTTTCTCATTGATTGCTTTTGGGAACTTTGTTTTGTTTGGATTTTTATGGTTTTTTTCCCTAAATTCTAATAAAATTAGACAGCTCTGTTAATTTTTTGAAATTTTACTAATTTGAAATTTAGTGCCGTTTTTATTAATTTTTTCCTTATGTAACCTATCGAGTATTTGATAACGTTGAAATCAGAATAAAAAACTCTATGCGAATGTAAAATCAAAAACATAGGTTGCCATTAAAAAAATTTTGATGACGTCATAACTGTCAAAAAAAATTATAAAAAAAAATTGTATACGTTCGTCGGATGCGCTATAATTAGCCCTACCACATGCTTTTTAAGTTTTATTTCTAGCGCAAATACTAACGGAGTTACTGAATTTATTCCTTACTTAATTTCCACACTGTATAATGTAATAATATGTGTTACAAATACATTAAATAATAAATAATATGTGGTCAAACAGTTGCATAGGACACTGAAGGAGTTTCGAGCTGTGAATTTTGTGATTTCAGATGTTTCTTTTTCATAGGTATTGCAGGGATTTAAGGCAAAGAACACATGTTAATGACGTATTTGTACACGCTCGCAGCAAACGTAATAGAACAAAAATCAAAAATTATATGCAATGAGTATAGATGTGTACTATTTGGAAAAGATCCTCAATAACGTTCAAGCTTACAAATTAATTAATTACGGTCGAATTTCGACCACTGGACGACCACTAGTTTAAATAAATAGCCGTTCCGTTATAACTGAGCTCTGTATATAGAGAAATGTTTTTGAAATATTTTTTAATACTTCGTTCAAATATATACATAGTTTTGAACCCCTAAATACCACAAAATTTAGCCCGTTCTAGGCTTATGATGAAATCTTTGTTGTCATCTGGTTTCAGAGGCACAATACATTTACTAACAGTAAATTCATTTTTATAGGTGATTATTTAAAAAAGTGTGGTTGAAGTAATAATATCCATATTATTAATCTGATCTGAACCTCAGACTCGAATTTTGTTTGTATCTTCTACTTTTGAAGTGAAACTTCTTTACGGTCGGTGGGGTAAGTTAAAAACTAATGAAAAGGTTATTTTGGAAACGACAAAAATATTATCAAGGAGTGCTTCGAAACTATCGACTTCTAATAGGATAGTTGATTAGCATCTACGAGTGTCATTTTTTGACGTTTTAATTTCCCGATGCACCAGCAGAGTATTGCGTTTTAATCAACTTCAATATTACAACAGATTGTTTTAGAAGCACGAAAGTAATTCAGTAAGATTATTTCATGAATAAAGTTGTTTAAACATCAAAGAATGTTTCCCAAAACGATTCATTATAATTACAGATTGCAACACATGTATGTAATTTTGAGAATCTTAAATTAAGTTAAGTTTGTGTTGCATTTAGGTCATTAACTACTATGTTTTGTAATTATGTTATTGTTACTTTTATAGTTGCTTTGTTATTAAATAAATAATTGTTAACAACGAAAGCAATATCTTTCCTATTTAATTATACTATAAGAAATTATTATAATGTCCAAAAATAAAAGCCAGTAAAAGATTCAGTTTCTTACACCTGCCTGAGTAAGCCACACATTAGATTTAGAATAAGCAAATATCTAATATACCTCTTTTAAATGATATAAAAAACTATTTATTTATAAAAAATCTAATATTTAGTATTACGTCTCTTTTTCTTTCTTGTCCCAATATTTATCTTGTGCTGTTGTAAAGTCTTATTACTAAATTAATAGATTATATAGTGAGAGAAATGTATCGACCACAACTTTCCTTTTGCAGCCTTTAGGCTTATCATGATCTCGATAATACAATAACTCCCCAAAACTCTTATTACCATTGAAAATAATTCCAAATAGAAAATCTCGAAGGCAAAGGAGCTTCAGAAAAAGCGTGTATTTCCGAATTATTTATTTCATCGAAAATTCTGAACTCAACGAGCAAAAGATCAGTCTTGAGATAACACAAGGAGTGGACTGACTGTCTCTTTGTAGAGGAGTTGGAAAGCAAAGGGGACATTCGAGAAATTTTGTGGAAATTTTTGTTGATCTGTGCAATGACTGTACTGTATAGTAATCACAAAAATATGATTAAGATTTAGAAAATAAAATTTATATATATTCAAGTCAAACTCCACAAGCTTTAATAAACGTAAATCACAATCTTTCAAAACGTCATAATTTAAACATTCAATTATTTTTCACTTTTTGAAGTGGGTTCTTTTTTTTTTTAAAGCTAATTTTTTTACAATTTTAACTGATAAGTTAGTGAAGTTAGTGAATTTAAGGGCTGAAGATGGGAGTAGTGTTCTCCCAAAACATGTTCCTATTGTGATTTATACGTTTATTAAAGTTTGTGGAGTTTGAATTGAATATACTTCCCCTTTATGATTAAGACTAGCAGTTACCTGCGGCTTTGCCCGCGTAAGTTGGGATTGACTTTACTCGCGCTTATATTTGGAATTCGTACAAACGCTTAAAGCAGTTTGTCATAAAAAAAAATTAGAAAAAGCAAAAAAAAAAACGTCAAACATGGTTCTAGTTACGTTCTCAATTTTCAAGTTATAAGAACTTTGAGTAAAAACACTCCCAAATCCACCCTCCCATTTTTTCGCAGTTGTTAAAATTTTTCTTGCAAAATCATCAAACACGGGCCCAGTCTTTGTTAGAAGAGAATCTAGATCCCAATCTTCACATATGTAACACTGTTTGTTTTCCAGTTATCAGAATTCTCAGGGAAACTACACTTTTTGGCGGTTTGAAATAGATATTTATGTACCAAGGGCATAATGAGAATGTTTATATTCGAGGGTAACAGTTTACAAATTCGAGGGCCTCCGGTCCGAGATTTTGTAAATTGCCCGAGTTTTATAAACATCGAGTTATGCCCGTGGTTTTATATTTCGCTGCATTTGCAAAACTGATGTTCAATTAGTGAATCTTCATTTACAAATTGTACTTTTAACTTTAAATAAATAATAATAACATGGTCACATTTTTTGAGGGCATAATAAGCGGGCATTATGATTTATACGCCCTAGGGCATTATTACCTACTTAAAATATCTCGTTGTCAAGGTATAAAAAACAAATAATGATTCAGTGAAACATAAAAAAAATTTTTGCAAAATCGTCAAACAGTTATTATTAAAGGAGAGTCCAAGTGGTAAGTCTCATGCCTGTAACATTGTCGATCTTCAAGTTATAAGAATTCTAAAAAACATCAAATTCCAAAATCCACCCTTCCTTTTAAAGGAGAATCTAGATCACAATTTTCAAAATCGTCAAGCACGGGTCTAGTTATTTTTAAAGGACACTCTAAGTGTCAATTCTCACGCCTGTAACATTCTCGATCTTCAAGTTGTAAGAATTTTTAGTAAACTCACTCCCAAATCAACCCTACCCTTTTTTACAGATAGTAAAAAAAGAAAAATCTGCAAAATCGTCAAACACGCGTACAGGCATTTTTAAAGGAGAATCTAGATTCCAATTGTCATATAGGTAATACCGTTTGTTTTCCAGTTATTAGAATTTTCAGTATAGCTACCCTCTCCTTTTTAGCCACTTTTTTGCGGTTTGTTAGTAATTGCAAAAATTTACAATTTTCACATAATTATGTAACACTATTTGTTTTCCAGTTATGAGAATCCTTAGGAAAACTACCCTCCCCATTGAAGCCCCTTTTTGGCGGATTGTAAATATATTTTTGCAAAATCGCCAAACATGGGTCTAGTTATTTTTAAAGGAGAGTGCAAGTGCCAATTCTCATGTCTGTAAAATTGTCGGTCTTCAAGTCATAAGAATTTTGAGAAAAATCACTCTCAAATCCACTCTCTCTTTTTTCCACAGGTGGTATTGTTTTTTGCAAAATCACACCTCCAGACATTTTTAAATGAGAATGTAGATCCCAGTTTTCACGTATGTAACACAGTTTGTTTTCCACTTATGAGAATTCTGAAGAAAACTATACCTTCCCCATTTCCGCCCCTTTTTCGCGGTTTGTAAATTTTTTTGGCAAAATTGTCAAACACGAGTCAAGTTGTTTAAAGGGTGGTATAATAACACACCTGTTGGAAAAAATCAGATGTCATTGTGGATGGTTCAGTCAGCGAAGAAAATTGGTATTGACACGACAGATGTTAAAGTAACTAATCATTCAATAAGGGCATCAGCTGTATCAAATTTAGCAAAACAAGGAGTTGGCGAAGAGCAACTGATTAAAGTTATCGGCCACAGTAATGTCCATTCCATACAACCATATTTTCAGATGGATCAGGCACATCTCTCGAAAATTATTGAATCGAATGCTGTTTCTTTTGCTTTTCATATTAATAAATAATAATTTGTTACTTATTTATTGTAAATTAAAGGTTTTTTAAAATTAAATAAGTTCTCGTTCAAATGTAGATTTTAATTGTTGCAAAAAATTACCACTTACTAATTTCAGTTAGGTTGGGTAAGGAGAAAAAATTACCGGAATAATCTAGCGGTTACCACGAAAATGTCTTAAAATCCCATTGTGTCCATTGGTTCATATAAACGTCATGGGATTCTCAAGAAAACTACACTCCCCATTTACGCTCCTTTTTCGGGGTTTGTAAATATTTTTTGAAAAATCGTCAAGCACGGGTCTAGTTATTTTAAGATGAGAGTCCAAGTACCAATTCTCATGCTTGTAACATTATCGATCTTCAAGTTATAAGAATTTTTTGAAAAATCACTCCAAAATCCACCCTTTCACAAATTTTGAGAAAAACCGTTTGCCCCTTTTGTAACTACGTACCTACCAAATTTCACATTTCAAGACTCAACGGTCTGGGCTGTGCGTTGATCAATGAGAAATCAGTTTCGCATTTATATAATACACTCAGCGGCACAAAATTCGATCCATCAATATTATTCATAAAAAGTTTATTGTCTATTCTATTCGATCACATAATTTTAAAACAGGCATAATATATCCTTTCAATCATTTTTTCTTTGGTCACATTTTTCGCAATCTTCTTAAGAATCCGAAGGTAACTTAGTGTTTCTGAAAGCAAATATGGTCTTAAGCACAACGCACCCTGCTCAAGCTATTGCTCTGATTCAAGAAGGTCAGTTGTAATACTACGCTGCACGAGTTCTTGGTGTTTCCAGATGTAGTGTCCAAAGGGCTTTAGAACGGTCTAGAGAAAGTGGGGACTACACCAGAAGAGCTGGATCAGGCAGAAAAGATGCACAAACGCCCGAAATGATCATTTTCTTACGTTACAAGTTTAGCGAAATAGGGACACAACTGTTGTTAGTGCTCGAAACGCGTTAGAAGAAGTTCGGGGTGTAGTTGTTAGTGCAAGAACAGTGAGAAGAAGATTAGAGGAAGAAGGTCTAACTGCAAGAAGACCTGCAAATGAACCACTCTTGACCAGGGAACAGCACAAAGAGCGGTTGCTTTTTGCTTAAGGTGCGTTTACATCTGAGATTTATTGCATGATATTTATGTCAGACAGATATCCTGACTAATGTAAACAGTGTCGAATTTATGTCGGACATATATGCTCCAACTTCCAGCTATATGTGTCGATACTTCTATACCACCAGATATAAACGCTGATTATTTGCAAATTCCAACTCGCCTGAGAGAAATCGCAAAAGTTGACTTATCGTCTACTTTTGTGCCACTGTCGGGCAATAAGTTTCGTGTTCATAAACATGGGGGACAAGAAAGAGTGGTTAAAACTTAAAATATATGAACTAATATTAATATGTACCTCTGTAAACCTGAATTATGGGACGTTATATGCAAAGTGTATAAAGATAGTGAAGGACCATAATACCTTAACAGAAATGGCAGAAGCATGTAGAAGAAATTCAGAGAAAAATTCATAATTTAAGAAATCAATTTAACAGTAAATTTAAAGAAAAAAAAAAAAAACAAAATCAGATCAGACCACTGATAAATTGTTTGTATCAAAAAGGCCAGACTATAATTTGCTTTTATTTCTGCAAGGAGAATCTACGTGCAAAATAGCTATAGGATTTTTTTTATTTATTCCAATTTAGTTGTTTACAACATTAATCTGTACTGCCAAGGAACTTCCCCTTGGTTGCTAACAAAATATTGTATATACTCTTCTCGTACTTCTTTAGCATTCTTTGAAAGGTTATTACTGCCTTGTTGGGCCAGTGGTAGCAACCTATCTGTTGGCATAATATCTTCATTTTGCCAGATTCCATGTATTATTTCGTCTCTCTAAATTTTCGGGGTCAAATGTGCATTCTGGAGCGTATACATTTGCACAAGATTTTTCAGATAATAACCAATTATGTCAATGTATGAATTGACTATTGGCACCCAATTTTTCACGTTTCAAAATCCACTCTCGAACCCACACAGAACGTTTTTTCTTCTTTTTTGACATACCTACATTTATTTAGAACAATTTTATTACACTCGATGCTATTTTGAGTTTTGATGCTTTCATAGTGGCAAGATAAAATAGGTAAAATGAACTTTCTCTAGAACGATAAATGTGTACGACACATGACACATCTATATTTTGTATGTATATGTAAACGGGTCGTACATTTATTGCATATTTCACGATTTCGGAGACTGTCATACACATATCCATGACATAAATTTCTTGTGATTTCTGTCGGTATGTAAACAGGCAAAGCGATTTTATGTCGGACACTTGACATATATGTCCGGATATAACTATCAGATGTAAACGCACCTTTATGAACATGAAAATTGGGAAATTAACGAGTTGTGTCAAATTCTCTTCATTGATGAATCCAGATTCTACCTCAGATCACCAAATGGCCGACAGAGAGTGTTGCGTCGTACAGGAGAAAGATTTGCTCAGTGCAATATTGTACCAAGGCTCAGTCTTGGTGGAGGGTCAATTATGGTTTGGGGTGGTATCAATTTGGAAGGTCGCACAGAATTAGTGACGGTGAATGGAGGAAAAACGAATGCTGTGAGGTACATTTGAGATACTCTGAAACCTCATGTTATGCCCTATGCACCCTCTATTAGCAACAATTTTGTTTTAGTGCATGAAAATGCCCGTACTCACATCGCTCGAATTGTTAACAATTACCTGGATGAAGTTGAAATTCAACGAATGATTTGGCCAGTGCGAAGTGTTTATCCAAATCCCATCGAGCACGTTTGGGACAAGGTGGGAAAAAAAGGTGGAGGCAGAATTCCTGCTCCTGCAAATTTAGGGGACCTCAATGACTCAAATTTGGGAAGAAATTGACCAGCAAGAAATTCAACATCGCATTGAGGGTATGCCAAGAAGAATAGCAGCTGGGGAGGCAACACACGTTATTGAAATTGGGCCTAGATTAATATTTTTTACAAAAAAAAAAAAAAACTTGCTACTTAAATTTTGAAAGCGAAATTGCACTTTATTTGCACCGCCTCAGAATCAATAAATGTTGTGTTAACTTTTTAGCTGATTAAATTTAGTTTTTTTGTTTATCAAAGGATAATGCACACAACGCCTTTTACTGGCAACACGGAACCAGCATACAACGCCATGTTCATTTTTGTTTCTGTCATGTATCAAAAATAGCGTTATATACGGATTCCATACAAAATTTATGAGAAAATTGTTTCCGTTAATTTTTCCGATTTTTTAATAGCTAGTCGCTCCCGAAAAATGTCAGTCAATCCGTTCTTGAGATATTATCAAAAAAATTGTGTGTGGAGTCCACGCGCAACAGAAGTGAAACTTTGGAGTGTACTCCTTAAAAATCGATTTTCATTTTTAAAGCCCTGTACGACAAATTTTGGTTATTTATTGTTGCCCTGTACCAGGGGCTTTGTTATTGTCGTTGCCCTGTACCAAGCTCCCCGTCTCTGTAATTTTTTCTATGTTTTAATAGTTATTCTGCTATTCGGTGCGGAGGAACATCCAACAAATTAAAGATCATAAAAATCGGTCCCCCGTTCTTGACTTATAAACCCAAGGGAGCCCCCTGAGCTCACTGTCGATGTTTTCATAGTTATTCTGCTATTCGTAGCGGAGACAAATCCAACGAATCAAAGATCATAAAAATCGGTCCAACCGTTCTTGAGTTATAACCCAGGGTGACCCCCTGAGCCCCCTGTCTATATTTTAATAGCTATTTTGCTATTCGGGGCGGAGTCAAATCCAACAAATCGAAGATAATAAAAATCGGTCCAATCGTTTTTGAGTTATAATACCCCTGGGCCCCCATGTCCATGTTTAAATAGTTATTCTGCTATTCGGGGCGGAGGCAAATCCAACAAATCAAAGATCATAAAAATCGGTCCAGCCGTTCTTGAGTTATAAACCCTAGGGGCCCCCCTGGGCCCCCTTGTTCATGTGTTAATAGTTATTTTGCTATTCGGGGCGGAGACAAATCCAACAAATCGAACATAATAAAAATCGGTCCAGCCGTTCTTAAGTTATAAACCTAAGGGGGCCCCCTGAGCCCCCTGTCCATGTTTTACTTCATAAGAACCTTCCTCGAACTTAAAAGAATATTAAAAAAATATATTAGCTAAATTGGTCCAGCGGTTCTCAAATAATGGCGTGACCAAGGAAAATAGGGATTCATTTATATATATGTATAGATTACAACTTGTGATTGGTTATGAAAACCGTCACATAAACCTGTATGGCAACCCTTTCAACATAAGAATTCAAGTAATGAAAAGCTTTGACAACGACAAAATTATCTTTACCCTTCAGTCGAGGCCTGCCACCGGACATGTGAGGACCCACGTTCCGAAAAACGATCACCAATTTTCGAATATTTTTTAGAATTGGCCATCTCAGTAGTGAATCATTCGGAACTTTCTGCCTAGCAAGTGAAGAAAGTTTACGTTTCCGGTTTAAAGGTTATTACAAAAAAGGCCTGTGAGATCAAGCGCCCCTACTCATGTTTCTATTTTATGCAGTATATAAATTAATATACATTTATAAACAAGAAGAATGTTCTTAAATCCAAGTGGAGTAAATTTAAATTAAAATTTAAAGTTATTAAAGTTTGTGGAGTTCGACATAGATATATTTAAATTTTAATATACATTTATTGGTAATTTTATATTGTAAATAATATTTTTTCTATTTTAGTGTGTAAATTTATGTTGCACTGTCGTACATTTATCTCATTAATAGAAAAAATTAGAATAGAAATATCGACAAAGATATTCTTAATATTTAAGTTTCAAGAAGAAAATAATTATTATGAACATTATTATGGTGTACATTCAAAAAAACAGAAAACAACAGAAAATAAATAATCATAATTTTATTATTAAATGTGAAGCATAAGACGCAAATCATGATAATGAAACGTTCAATACATAAACAAGTATTAAATATGATTAATTATTTAAACTAAATATAAAAGTATAAAATATGAAACACGAAATGTAAATCATGGGAGGTAAACGATTAAATAATATGAAGGGTGAAATATAAAACGTTAAATAGGAATAATACAACATAAAGCAAATCATAAAACACGAAATACGAAATTTGAAAAGTAAATACAGACCCTAAAATATATTATGAGATGTAATGTCAAATATAAAGTGTGAAATATGAAATTTGGAACATGACGTATAATACATGAAATGTAAAATGCGAGTATTCCATTCACCTGTCATTTGTAAAAAATGGACCAATAAAAATGCAATTTTTCACATGTATTACTAAGGATTCAAAGAATTCGACCGAATCTTCCACTAGTGAAAATTGGATCGAATATTCAACTAGTGATCCCAGCAAATATTTTTAAAATATAAATGAAGTTCAGTTTTTTTGCTGCGCTTTTCGTTCTATGCTCTTGTGATATTAAAACTGAGAATATTGAAATGTAAAACCTGAAATATGAATAATAATGAACATGAAATTTGAAATAGAAATATTATTGTATATTATTGAATATGAATTCTATTAAACAATAACAAAAATGAAATATAAAATATGACATGAAACGTGTAATGTAAAATACGAAAGATAAAATGAAAGACGACGGAATAATGTAAAACATAAAATATACCTTTTTTTTTTTAATTCTTTATTACCGGTTCAACAATTACACATTATTATTCACAGTATTTGTAGTAAATTAAAAATAACAACATGAACGTGGCTGAGGAACACTTAACTACCTTTGGTTTGGCTAGCGAAGTTAGCTAGTGGTTCACATCTGGATACTCTGTTAAGTAGATATCTTGTGGTAGGTTTCGTTTCAGTCGTGTGTGGATATTTCGTTGTCCTATTTGATAATAAACGGCATTTGGGTTCTGGTGAAGTTTGAAGAAAAATTTCTTCGTAACATTCTGAATGTTATCCTGAATAGTTCTCATTCCAAGTTCAGTGTGAATTTGTTTATTGCGCATGAACCACGGTGCGTTCACTGCGATTCTAAGGATCTTGTTTTGGAATGACTGAAGTCTGTTTAAATTTGTTTGCGAGGTATTGCTCCAAACCTCACACTCGTACATAAAGAGGGGCCGCAGTAATGATTTATAGAGAAGTAGGCTGCATTCAATCTTTAAAGCAGATTTGCGGTTTAGCAGGGGATACAGTTGTTGCAATCTTAGATTGGCCTGTTGTAATTTGTAATTAATGTGGTACCTCTAAGTTAATCGGCTGTCTAAGAAAACGCCTAAGTATTTGACTGCTCGATCTTTGGGATTCCAACTTATTTCATTTCCATTTATGGTGATGTTACGATGCTCGGAAATTCTTTTGAGAGTGAAGATTTTGGCTTCGCACTTGGTGGGATTCAGTTTAATGTTCCATTCGTTGAACCACCTAGTCAGTGATTGGACACGTTTCTGCAGATGAGCCACCGCTTCTTGAAGCTCTTCGTATTGTGCGATGATAGCTGTGTCGTCAGCAAACATGGCTAGGGTGGTGTTCTCTGTTGGTATGTCACTGATATATATATTAAATAGGACTGGCCCCAAAATGCTGCCTTGCGGAATTCCTGCCTGCATGCTCTTAATGTCAGACAATTCGTTGTTGATTTTTACAGCAAACTTTCTATCATCTAAAAATGAGAAGAGAATTCCTTGAAGGTATGGAGAGAAGTTGTACTTCAGCAACTTGTACTTCAAACCATCAGTCCAGACAGTGTCGAAAGCTTGAGCGATGTCCAGAAAAACTATAACAGTATATTGTTTACTTTCGTAGCCCCTTTCAATAATCTCGGTTAATCTAAGCAGCTGCTGCACTGTGTTGTGTTGTTTTCGAAATCCGAATTGGAAAGTGGGTAAAATGTTTAATTCTTCAAGTTCCTCGTGTAGTCTGGATTGGATGACCTTCTCGAAAATATTTGATAAGGTGTTCAAAAGGCTAATTGGACGAAAACTTTCTACGGCATCCTTGTTCCTGCTAGGTTTATGAAACATTAGAATGTGGGCCAGTGTCCAGTTATTCGGGAAATATCCTGCTTGTAGGCAGGCATTTAACAATAAGGCGAGGAATGCTAGAAATTTTGTGGTTAGGTGTTTTAGCACTAAGTTTGGTATTTGGTCTGGACCAGGGGATTTTCTTGTTGGCAATGATTGGATGATTGTTTTTAATTCGGCAGGCGAAGTTGACTTGAAATTAGTTGGTACGGGTATGTGACTTTCTACATAATTCTTTACACAGACATTGTGGATTGCGTTTGTTGACCGTGACGTAGTAAATACGTTTTCGAGATGATTGGCGAGAATTTTGCATTTGTCGGCGTCCGAATAAGATGTCTTATTAGCAGTCTTAATCGGGGCTACAATTTGTGGTTCTTTTATTAGTTTCTTAGTCGTTTTCCACATTCCAGGATCGTTAGGGACTTGTGATTCAATGAGTCTGTTGTACGATTCTATTCGATACGCATCTAATTCTCGCTTGACCCTGTGTTAGGTTATTCAGGAAGGTTTTTTGTTCTGGCGTCCTATATCTTTGGTAGTTCCGCCTTGCTTTATTTTTAGCCTGAATTAATTTCACAATATATGGGGGTGTCTGGTAGTTTTTGTAGTTTGATGTCGCTTTCTAGTCGCTTTCTCTATTGATGTTACGATGTTTGCCGTGAGTAGTTGAATTTCCACATCGATCTCGGTCTTGGATTTTACTTTTGGTGCTTGAATTGTTTCATCAAGGTGGAACCGAAATTTTTGCCAGTCTATGATTCCTTTGATAAGTCGCTCAGGTGGATTTATTGGCACACGCGTATTTACAAACGAAAGCACTACCGGTAGGTGGTCTGAATCAAGTTCTGTGTGCACGTTCAGATAACTTTGCTTCGCGAAATTCTTGGCCACAATAATGTCTAGTATATCAGGTTGATGGTTTAGTCGATAGGGATAGTAAGTGTTTTCGCCAGGTGCAATAATATTAAGTCCGAAATCAGATGTGATGTTATACAAACGAATTCCATCTGGGTTATTGCAGCGACAGCCCCACAATGTATTTTTACAATTTAGATCGCCAATAACCAGTGTCGTTGAAGCATCGGAGAATATTTTTTCTATGTCTGATGTGTTAAGACGTTGGTTTGGTTGTTTGTATGTACTGTAAAGATTGATATGACTGCCTCTTTCGATTTCGAGCTGTATTCCTTGAACCTCAAGACTTTGACACGTCAGTTTAGGAAGTTCCTGATGGTTAATACCACGTTTTACAAAAACGGCTACTCCACCAGATGCGTGCTCGGTTTCTCTGTCGTTGCGATAGATGAGATATCCAGGAATTTTTAGTTGTTCATTTTGATTCAAATGTGTTTCAGAGATGCATGCAATTGATATTTGATGTCTTGATAAGAAATCTATTAATATACTACGTTGGCGCTTGACTCCATTGGCATTCCAGTTTAAAATTGTGATGTTTTGGATGACGTTGATGTTATTAGTTGGAGCCATTGAAGAATCCAGGAAGTATATGATGAATAAAAAAGTTTTAGATTTTTTCCATATATGGAGTAATGAGTTTGTACACAAAATTAAAAATTTGGTCTAATAGGGATTCAGTTTGGGGTAAGGGAGGGAAAGAATTCTGGGATGTAGATTGTTGTGTGGCTCTGGCATATGTGTAATTGTTATTATAATGGGTTTGGGGATTGAAAGGCCGATTTATTGGGTTCGTAGACGTTACATTTCCGTTAGTCTTTTCATTCGAGTTCAGTTGTAATTTTTGTGACTGTCTGGTCGTACGATTATTAACGATTTCCATAAAATGCTTACACCCTCTATAATTTGCAGGATGATGTTCCCCACAATTTACACAGGTTGGTGGTGTGCTTAACGTTTTGGTGCATTCTTTATGGGAATGATTTCCGGAGCATTTCACGCATTTTGTTTCCATATGACAGTAGTTGCGGGTGTGTCCAAATTTTTGGCAACGGTAACATTGTGGAATGTTATGACGATTTTTCCGTAGTTCTACAATGTTGGTTTTTCAGTTTGTCTGTGATTTCGTCGTTGGTTAAGGAGCGAGGAATATTCTTGATTACGACTGAGAGGGGTTTATTGAGAGGGTCCCGATAGGTGTAATAATTGATGGAATTGTTATCGTAAAATTTTGTAACTTTACGGAAGTTCTCGATATCAGTTAAATTGATACGTATTTGTTCATAGCTGTTTGTCGTTGTGAAAGTGCTTTTTGCTATTTGGTCGAGATCTTTGACGATTTCATTATAATTTAGTACCGAGATGAAAATTGGAGGAACCTTGACTTTTCGTGACGAATTTTCAGTTTGTGTGTTGTCATTTGATTGGGATTGAGTTTCGTTATGTTGTGTTAGATCATTGTCATCATCAGCTTGACTTAAATTTTGCAGTGGGGCAAATTTATTATGTGTAAGGATTTGCGTACTATCCCACGCGTAGCGTTTCAGGGTATCTTCATTCGCGGGTGGTGACAATTGATCGGCTCGGCGTTTACTTGATGACATTTCTGGCACCCACCCTGGTGGTAAGTGCCTTTGTACAAAACAATAGTGTTATTAGCTTCTTATGAGCGCAATGGGCGCTAATCTTGATATAAGTAATTATTAAGATAATTATAAATAATCGACTAACCTGCCCAGTAAAAAGCTGAGTTGGTTTTTGCGCGCTGATAACAGAGCTCGAAAACACATCCGTCTGCGTCCGCTGTCGCAGCCGAACTCAAATATGGAGCCTGAAATATGAAATTTAAAACATCAGATAACGAAATGTAATATTAATTCAATCTGAATTGTCAAATGCAAACATGAAATACGAAATGTGAAATACATTAAATATGGAATTTAATTACTTAATTTAAAAATTTGTTAGCATCTTCCAGAGAAGTTTGATTTTACCACAAGCCATGGGAGTGAGCATTTTAATTAAATACCAGTGTATACAATTAAAACATGTTATAGTTTGTAAAACCATAAACTCCCAAGTTTAAAAATACAATTTGAATGGATATATACCTAATCACCATAAAATACGGACTTCAGAAGAGGGCAGAACTACTGGAATAATCTCATCTAGCTAGGCCACTTGAACTGGGACACTCGTAATAAACATTGGTCCGTATTCTCCCTTTGCTGCAACGCTACTTTTTTCTACCTCCTGCTCAACTTCAAACGTATAAAAATGTTTTATGCATGCTTTAAGTATTGGGTTAATTAAATTATTGAGGGTCGAGTAGATTCTTCCAAGTACGGTGGTGCAGCAGCAAATAAAAATTCCTCGTTGCGTAAAGAGTTTTTTGTGTGCGTTCAAAAGTTCACAGAGAACTCACTCCATCAAGCGCGTGGCTAAGCAGGAAGCTTTATATTCGGTAAGCAGAGAATCAATAGAACCCTTAGAAAATCCCCTGATACTCTTCGTTTATTAAAAAACTTCCATGGATAAAACAATACCGGATTCACTAAAAACTCTGAAAAGCGTAATGGGAATATTATTTTTGTAGAGAAATGGAGAGTCCTCGCGAACTTCCGTTATTATTGTTATTAAAAGCTTCTAAAATAGTGTCTTGAATAATGATGAGGAGCGGGAGATTAATGATATTTTTGGGGAGAACGGGCGGAATTTATATCAAATCCGCTTTTAATGATAAGATATTTTTTGGAAAAAGTTATCGAAATGAAAAATATGCGATTTATATAGTGGTATAATGGTTTTCATTACAATTCGTTTACGTTTGTAAACGAATATAGGGGAGCCACCTGTAAGAACGCTGTTACTTCTAACTTAAGAATGGTTTTCGGCATAAGATATATCGTTGCGTACGACTTTATACAAGTTTTCCCTATATTTTTCTTAGCGTTTTTAAAATGCATGCCTGTGGCGGCAATTCAATTTGGTTTTCCCGGCTAAGTGATCAATTTTCCGACTGATCAAGCAAATTCGTGTCGTCGGCGATATCGATATCTGCGTTGAAGTCGACTTTTATCTCCCGATAAAACTCAAATTTAAATTATCGATTTCAGTTTTCAACGACGCCTTCGTGAAAAGTGAATTAATTTTGTTCCGGAGTTACGTGCATTAAACTAATTCCAGGGAGTAATTAGAAAATAGCTGCTAATCCATGTTAACGTCTTGAAAAATGGGGGATCCGTTATTGAATTACTTCAAGAACCGTATTTTTTATATTAATGAAATACATTCCAACCCGAAATGGCAAGTGGCTAATTTAACCGTTTTAATATTCGATTACCTGCCTCGAATTCAACAACAGATGGGAAAAGAATACTGTGGTTCAAGTAAAAGGTATACTATTAACTACATCTGCTTGGGTCGATTTGATCTGAATTTATTTGAATTAAATTGTATGAAATCAAAGAACGAATGAAGTTTATTAACATCCCTAATGATAAATGTTTCATAAGTAACAAAAATAAGAAGGGAATGTTTCTACAAACTTTTAATTGTATGGTAGCTGCAATTTAAGAAAAGCATAAAATATATCCAAGTTTGCTCATACTCTTAAATGGACTAGGAGACGCAGTTAATTACACGTTGTAACAATAAACTTCTCTTGACTTTCTCGACGAGTCCGCTCGTTACTGAACGTGTTATTTTTTATTTCTGCAAGCTTTATGTTCACTAAAAATTTTAAAAACTTCTAATTGGCGCACTGACGGCGTGTCAAAACGAGGTAGTTGTGGGTGGAGGTAAAAATGTTGATTTTGTTAATGCAGGTAGTTCGTGGTAAGATAAATAGACAGGGAAATGACAAATGACATTAAAAGTGTATTATGCATACAAATATACTGCTATGGCTATACGTTAGGTTTTGCCTGTATTTTTAACGCACTCACTTTGCAAGTACGTAAATTTATCACATATGTATATGGAATAGGAAGAAAGGATGAATGGACAAAACCAGCGATAATATATTGTGGATACAATAAAAAAATGTATGAATTAAAATTATGTCAGTGTAGAGATAACAACCCGCTATCATAGTTTGTATGGAACAGTGAAGTAGGATTATCAACATTTTTCGCTATTTGTCTGTTTTCCAATGGACTCGTAACTTCTTTAGAAATAAATTTATATCTTAATTGAACATCTGCAGATAAACAGAAGTCGCCATTTGTTCAAGTCAATAAAGAAGGAAATGCCGAACCACCAGGAAAACAAAAACAGACTGGACGAAATTAAGTAATTCGCGTCGCTGTGTGACCTGCACAAGAAAAGCGAATGAAATTTTATTGTGTGGAAAACCTATCTTGAAACGGCGGCTGAAAGAAGTGAAAAGACGGAAACAAATGGACCAGAACCCTGGACGAAAAAACGGAAATGAAATGACTTAAGCCGTCGAAGGCGCCTTCTGCGTTGTATCACAAGCGTCAATTATTTCCAAGAGTTTTTTATCTGTACAGTAGCGTGCAGAAACTTAGAGACTTTAAAATTTACAAGCAGTTTCAATATTTTATACCGTGGAGTGATGTTTTCCATAGGAGACGTTAATTACTATTTATCGTGTAAGTAAATCAATACCAGTAACAAAAAAATGTTTTCCAACTTTTGCGCAGCACTGTATCCGATAAAAATTAGGAAAAGGAAACGGCTTTTATTGCGATCAGCAATTTTCTCTTATTCACTTCCCCTTAATGGAATTTTTTTCTTTACCTGCGCCATTTTAGCCCAATTTCTCTCGTTTTCGTCCGAGTTCGTGTGCGTCTTTTATCCATCGTCACGTATCTCATTCAGTTAAGGCCGAAAAAGCTAAGCTTGTTAAAAGTTGGAGAAAACGAAGAGTCTTGCTGATAATGCTATAAACTTGCCTAACGTCAATTACTCTTCGCCAATCAATATGCATGCCGGAGATGCTTTCTCTTCATAGATACCGTCTGCATTCCTGCGGCATAACGATGTTTCATATAAGTTGGGGTTTCGGTTTGACCTTTTCCGTGGATTTATCAGTTCTAATAAATTTGTGCAAATATACCGGCAGTTTACTTCTTGAACTATTGTTTCTTATACTCTATATGTCTTTACATTAATCAGAATGGGTCTACTCTTTTAACTAAAATATTGTGTAACGATTGAAATTGTTGAAAGAACTGAAGTACAATAATTATTATTATTATTTATACCCATGATTTACTTACAACTGTATTTTGTGCATAGTTGTAACAGTATTATTAGTGCTGTGCAGTATTATACAAAATTTAATTTGAACCTCTTGTTAGTAAATATTAGTTTATTAATTTAAACAACCTCACTCTGTTTTCGTTAATAAATTTCATTTCCCTCATTATTAACCCTTAAATAACTACAGTAGGGACAAACAACACTGGATTGTTGAAAATTTTCTAATTTGGTGGGAAGCTGGAGATAAGTTCGGAATATAGAAAACTTTGTTTAACATGTAAAGGATGATGCCGTCAATTGGCGGGAGACAAACACATTCTTTTATAAGTTAGTGTAATAGTGACCGTCATGTTTTCTTTAGAATGTAAAGTAGGTGCAAGTAAAACTTGCATAAACTTCTTAGATTTACTCGTTAGAGCAACCTGGCGTGAAAGCTTCTTCTGTTTAGCATCTATTCGGACTACAGATAAAGGAAAATAATATTATTTTAATATACATAATTATACAGTGTGGAAATTAAGTAAGGAATAAATTCAGTAACTCCGTTAGCATTTGCGCTAGAAATAAAAAGCATGTGGTAGGGCTAATTATAGCGCATCCGACGAACGTATACAAATTTTTTTTCATTACTTTTTTTTGACAGTTATGACATCATTTTTGACAACAATATTTTTTTTTAATGGTAACCCATGATTTTGATTTTACATTCGCGTAGAGTTTTTTTATTCTTATTTCAACGTTATCAAATGCTCAATAGGTTACATAAGGAAAAAATTAATAAAAACGGTACTAAATTTCAAATTAGTAAAATTTCAAAAAATTAACTTAGCTGTCTAATTTTATCAGAATTTAAGGAAGAAACCTTAGAAATCCAAACAAAGCAAAGTTCCCAAAAGCAATCAATGAGAAAAAGTAAGAAAACAACCCTAAATTTCAAAGTAGGGCTAACAAATTAACAAAATTAACAAAAAGACTATTGATGTGAGAGTTATACATTAAAGATATTACACCAAATGTTCAAACTGATGACCCTGCATCATCTGACAAAATCCAAGACGATCATAAAAAGCAGCCAATACGTTTTGAATGGTTTGGGTAGTTATTAAACTGCACTCATGTCGAATTCTTCCTTCAAGATCATCCAAATTGTTGGCTCGGTTTTGATACACCTTGCTTTTTAAGTGCCCTCATAGGAACACTTCGTCCAAATAACGCCGTACCGGGCTTAGTGCGCTGGAGCACCATCCTGTTGCAGCCAGATATTAATATTTAGAAGTTCATTTATTATGTAATAGAGAAAGAAAGTTCAGACACAATTATTTTGTACCAATTCAGAACTTGTCAACATTGTATTGGTATCTCTATGGTTTTTTCTTAAATTCCGATAACATTAAACAGTTCTGTTAATTTTTTGAAATTTTACTAATTTTAACTTTAGCGCCGTTTTAATTCGTTTTTTCCTTATCTAACCTATTAAGTATTTGACAAAGTTGAAAACGGAATAAAAAAGTCTATTCAAATGTAAAATAAAAAACATAGGTTGCCATTAAAAAAATATATTGATGACGTCATAACTGTCAAAAAAAAAACACTAATGAAAAAAAAATAGTATACGTTCCTCGGATGCGCTATAATTAGCCCTATCACATGCTTTTTAAGTTCTATTTTTAGTGCAAATACTAACAGAGTTACTGAGTTTACCTAATTTCCACACTGTATATTATTAACATACGATCCTGATAAGAATATATATCTGCGCTATAGATTCCTCTCGCTTAAGAGGTTTGTCTAAGTATAGACTCAAATAATTTGTCATTTTAATGAATTTAATTTACAACTTTAAATAAATAAATAATATAATATTTTATACGCAAACGTCACAAAAGTGACAACTTATGTGCCTCCATTGCAAAGGTAAAAGTGTCATTTTATCTGATTAGGCTCATAAAGTAGCCAACAGGTGTTATTTTATGTGCTTAATCACATAAAATAAGTGACACTTGTACCTTCTCAATGAATTCTTTTAAATTCTTACTAAATTGTTGTTTTCTAATTTATTGAAAGTGAACTAGCGAGGGGGGCCGAACACGGGTGCTCATGACCAAGGGGGCTCCCGGTTAGGGTGCTCCCAGACAAGGGGGCTCCCGACCAAAAGGGCTCCCGACCAAGGGGGCTCCCAACCAAGGGGGCTCCCGACCAAGGGGGCTCCCGACCAAGGGGGCTCCCGATCAAGGGAGGACTCGACCAAGAGGGAACCCGAACAAGGGGGCTAGTGACCAAGGGGGCTCCCAACCAAGGGGGCTCCCGACCAAGGGGGCTCCCAACCAAGGGGGCTCCCGACCAAGGGGGCTCCCGATCAAGGGAGGACTCGACCAAGAGGGAACCCGAACAAGGGGGCTCCTGACCAAGGGGGCTTCTGAGTAAGGTTTGCGGATAAAATAGTATATATCATTCAGAGCATAAGTCGCTTTATGTGCTTCGCCTGGACTTAACCGACTCACTTCGTTCGTCGGTCAACAGTCCAGGCTCAGCACATAAAGCGTAACTTATGCTCCTCGGGCTCCCTCTTCGGGGTGTCCCTCGGGCTCCCTTTTTGGGGACCCCTCGGGCTCCCTTTTCGGGCCCCCCCTCGCGCTCCCTTTTTGAGCCCCCCTCGGATTCCCTTTACGGGGCCCCCTCGGGCTCCCTTTTTGTGGGGACCCCCGGGCTGCTTTTCGGAGGGGCCCCCGGACTCCACTTTTGGGGGGGGGGGACATCGGGTTCCCATCGGGATTCTCGGGCTTGCCTGTTTCGGAGTGCCCCCTGGGGTCGCCTGTTTCGGGAGGCCCTCGTCGGGCTCGCCTGTTTCGGTGGCCTACTAATAATACGACTTAAACTCCCCAAGTTTTTTTTATTCTCCGTTAATCAATGAACAAATTGAGCTGCCCCGTTTTTGCGGCAATTATCTCGCCATTAGTGTAATTTTAGTACACTTAATTAGAAATTTTTGCCCTTTTGTTAATTGATTTTATTAATGTGACAGTAAGATTGACGGTGGAATGCGTTCGCAGAGCGAAAGGTCTTCGGATTAGTTATGAACTGATCAAAGATCACGCATGCGCATGATGAAATACACAATCAGTCAACAACTTATCCACAAACTAATCTAAAACTCCACTACGAACAAACCTTATATTTTAATAAAGCTTGCAGATCACACATGTTTTCATCGAAGAAACTTCTTCCGACCCCTTTGAGGAGATTCTTGTTCCTAAAGTAATATTTGAAGTTCCTTTACTGTAGAGCGTAGAGTGTGCTTTTGGTTAATTTATATTTATGAATTCTATACACTGTTTCAAGTACGTTAGAAGGCCACTAAGAATTATTAAAAAAAAATCTATCTATTTTGTTCGCACAATCTTCGGAGTAATGGCAATATTCTGATTTTAAACTGTTGTAATCAAAGTTTGTTAATCTTGTTACAGGGAACCACTATCGGCAGGTTACGACAAGTAAATTAGATTTTGATGTGTACATTGACAGGTCATAATTAAAATAAATTGTGCCAGCAGATAAAGCAGGCTTTACATAGTGTACATTATTAATTTAATGTTTATGTATTTTCAAACTTCTTCTTCTGTGTTGATTGATCTAATTTCCTCTTCTGCTTCTCTTTTCTTTTCTTCTTCTTCTCACAAGTGTCCTTGTATTTCTTTAATTGCATCCGATATTCTTCTCTCGATCCCTTCCCATTTCTCCATTTTCTCATTTGCTTTCTGGCTAGTCTTTTCATTTCTTTGCATTCTTTATCCCACCATCTATTTCTTCCTATTCTTTGCCTCATTTCTACTTCTATTTTTTTTGTTGATATCGCTTCTCTCATTCTCCTTTCAAGTGCTTTTATTCTTGTTTTGGTGTCTTTTTGTTTTTCTTTTTCTCTTTCAATATGTTGTAGCGCACTTCTATACTTTTGTATTCTTTCTTCTTCCCAGATTGTTTTTATAATTGTTTCTTTCTCGTTTTTTTTTCTTCTCCGGCAATTTCTATTTCTAACGGTTGGTGATCTGATTCCACTCTGTTTCCCACTTCGAATCTTCTTACTTCACCCCATGCATGTTGATTGACTATTGCGTAATCAATCACTGATTCTCCCCTTGGCCCCACGTACGTAAATTCCCCTGTATCCTCTTCCCAGTTCCCGTTCAGTACCTCGTATCCTCTCTCTTCTATAAACTAGATCATTTTTCTTCCTTCTTTATTTTCTGTTTTGTCCTTCTTCTCGCATCTTCTGTCTCATTATTCCGACTTTCTAACCTTGTCCCAATTCTCGCATTAAAGTCGCCCCCAATTATTACAATTCTTTTTTCTGTCTCACTTATGGTCTCTTCTAACATTTGTTTTGTATACTGTGATTATTTTAACTTTTTTTGTTCCAAGTTTTATATTTCTTTCTGTTATTCCAGTTCTCTGTTGTTCTTGTTTTGTTTTTATTTCGCCCTCAATTTCCTTCCTTACTCCTCTGATGATGCCTCCTTTCGCTCGCCCTTTCTTGTTTTACCTTTCTGCTGCTTGACATTTCCATACATAGTCCCTCGGCATTCTCTCTTCTATCTTCTTCCACTCCTTTTAATTTACCTACGTTTCTACCATTCTAATTACGTCAAATTCACTTATGTATTTCCAGAAGTCTTGTCCTTTGTTTCTTATCCCCGCTCCATTCCAATATACCAATTTTATTCTTCCTTTTCTTTTCTTTTGTTGCTTTCCCGTTGAATCATGTACCTTCTTTCTTTTTGCTTTTTCTTTACCGGTTTTTTCCTTTCTCTTTTAAAATTTTTCCAGTCACTCGGTGTCATCGTTTCGTTTCCTCCAATTTCCCTCTACCTGCAGTTTCCTGTAGCTTACCCTTGGTTTAACATGTAAAGCATGATGCCGTCAATTATTGGCGGGAGACAAACACATTCTTTTATAAGTTAGTGTAACTCAGATATAAGTAGTGACCGTGATGTTTTCTTTAGAATGTAAAGTAGGTGCAAGTAAAACTTGCATAAACTTCTTAAATTTACTCGTTAGAGCAACCTGGCGTGAAAGCTTCTTCTGTTTAGCATCTATTTGGACTACAGATAAAGGAAAAGAATATTATTTTAATATACATAATTATATATTATTAATATACGATCCTGATAAGAATATACATCTGCGCATAGATTCCTCTCGCTTAAAAGGTTTCTCTAGGTATAGACTCAAATAGTTTGTCATTTTAATGAATTTAATATACAACTTTAGATAAATAAATATTATCTTTTTTTCACTACTAGCTGTAAAATGTACCATTATCGTTCGACACTGTCAGAATTTTCAAATTTTCGCTTGTGTAAACACTCTCTGTCATGAAATAATGAAAATGACAGATAAACGTCAAACTATTTTTATTGATTTTAAGCAATTTAAAGGCTTTCCGGGGTGGTGTCGAACGATAAAACGTCGTATTACACTCGTTCCTGTATAGATTGAACGCTTTACGCCACTCGTGGTTCACAAAAGCACTCGTTTCACTCGTGCTTCTATAAACCACTTATGGCTTAAAGCGTCCAATTTACACAGGAACTCGTATAATAATCATAGCTTGTCGAGGATGTGTGAAATATTGTTTTTCTTTCCTAGTAGTTAATAATGAAGAGACCGAATTTCATGCAAAATGCATATCTAATAAATGTCATTCTCTGAATTTGCCAGAATATTCGTGAATTTGTTTGCGCAATTATAAGTACAAGAATGGACAGAAAAATATGAGATTTAAGCTGCTAATAGTTAAAAAAAATATATAAACCTATATAAACCACGGTAGAGAAACCTTTTCTCAGCTTCGCAACTTAATTCCCCTGCTCAGCTGAGAAAGACGACTTCTCTACCTTGGTATATAATACACTATTATCTACTAGTTCGAAATAACAAATATGTAACATGTTCAAGGGTATATTTTAATAAAGCTTGCAGATCACACGTTTTCATTGAAGAAACTTCTTCCTACCTCTTTGAGGAGATCCTTGTTCCTAAAGTAATATTTGAAGTTCCTTTACTGTAGAGTGTAGAGTGTGCTTGGTTAATTTATATTTATGAATTATACACTGTTTCAAGTACGTTATAACGTCCTTAGGAATTATAAAAAAAAACTATTTTGTTGGCACAATATTCTGATTTTAAACTGTTGTAATCAAAGTTTGTTAAGCTTGTTACACGGAACCACTATCGGCAGGTTACGACAAGTAAATTAGATTTTGACGTATACATTGACAGGTCATAATTAAAATAAATTGTGCCAGCAGATAAAGCAGGCTTTACATAGTGTACATTATTTAATGATTCATTGTAGTCTACTACGTAAAGAACTCCAATTAATAAACGTGTTAACCACTAAACTTGACTGTAGCTTCACTTTGTACAAACATATAGAGTGCCTTTACTTTCTGTCCCTTTTTGGCGAGTTAAAATTTGCTTCCTTATTAGTTTACTTTGGAATATAATTTCTTTTTTTTTTGGAACGTCTGTATTTATGTATTCTGAACGATATAGTTTGGAAAATAAGAAAATCCCAGTCTCCTTATTTACGAGGATGGGATGAATTATTTCCATATTATATAGTTGGAAATTTATTAATTTTTCAATTGTTTCATGGATCGTTACCCTTCAATAGTTTGAGAGTGAAATTTCATTGTGTTCTGTCAAGCAGTTTGCATTTAAGCCTTTATCAAAGAGAGCAACTGAGTTTTTCAAAGAATGGAGAAAATTGAAGTGTGATAAAGTATTTTTTTATTTAGGGCTTAAGCTCGACAGAAATTAAAACCGAGCTGGATTCCTCTACGCCAGTCAAAACGTGGGTTTAGCACTAAAGCTTGATTCATACTATCGGTTCGGCGACGCTCCGGTCACGCTCCAGTCACGGTCCAGTAAATTGGTGTACCATTCACACTGTACCATCTACCAACGGTCTTGTTTCGGTCAAGTGGGATACATTTTAATCTCAAAACTATTTATCATCAGTAGCAACACAGCCGTGTGCCAGTGCGCAACTATGTTTAAGAAATTTTCAATGACGGATTTAGCCGTGATGGCATATATTCTTGACGTCGAAGAAACCCCAAACCTAAGCCACTTATCTTAGACATTATGACTATAATACAATAGATATAATACTCCTAATTATTAATTATAACAAATTTATTTTGTTAATTGTTGCTAATATATTTTTGACTTCTTCGATTCGCGTCATTGTATAAAAGAGTGTTAAGTTTTTGTTTAATAACTAGCTGTCCCGATAGACGTTGTCCTGTCCAAATTTCAATAAATTTGTTTTTGGATAAATCGCGAGCGAAACAAAAGTAAAAAAATGTACTTTTATTTTAATTTAGGGTGGAATGAGTTTTTTCAAATGATTCTCCAGATTTTTCTGATTTTTTTTTTTTGTTGGAAACATTCAATTGAGTTATTTCTAACTCGTGCAAGCACTTGTCATTATTTTCGTCACAACAGAAACTCGTATCTGAATCGCAAAAATTATTGTCGGCAATATTTTGACCTCTCGTCCTATTACTATTGAAAACTTTCCATAACCACAATGATCAAAACAAAAAAATAATTACGCATATCCATTCAGTTCATGCAAAAATCCCATAGAAAAAGCATGGCATATCAAGAAAGGGCCAATACTAGAGCTAAACGGGTCGAAAACTGACTGCGCCCTGTTCAGACCAGCAGTGTTACATCGGGAAGGTCCGCTCTCGGTTCGATCTCGGTCCGGTAAAGTATTGTGGCGAAGAAACGCCGCGGTCAATTTACCGAACCGTTGCTGGAGCGGACCGGGTAGTCTGTATGGTCTAATACAAAATACATTGAACAATATTTTACTGGACCGTGACTGGAGCGTGAGCGGAGCGTTGCCGTACCGATAGTATGAATCAAGCTTAATGATGCTGAGCGTCCAGGCAGGCTAAAAACGTCCACAAGAGAAAGCTTTCTGCGCGATGGGTGCCGCTCTCAAAAACTCAAAAACTTTGTAACGGTAAATTAAACCTGGATTCACCATTATACCCCTGAGACAAAACAGCAATCAAAACAATGGACAGCAAAAGGAGAACCAGTCCCAAAGGAGGCGAAAACAGTTCCATGAGCTGGTAAAGTCATGGCGATCGTGTTTTGTAATGCAAAAGTAATTCTTTTAGCAGATTACCTTCCAAAGGTAAGAGTGCAAAGGTAAGTAACAAGATTATTAATGTGGAATACTATGCAAATCTTAGGATTGAATTAACAAAAAAAAGTAATATTTTTTATCAGGATAATGCACCCTGTCACAAGTATCTTGTTGCAATGGCAAAAATTCATTGAGTGGGTTTTGAATTGTTGCCTCATGCACCCTACTCCCCAGACTTGCCCCATCCGACTTTAGTTTAATTCCAAACTTAAAAACATCTCACGCTGGGAAAAACTATGGGTCAAATAATATGGAAGTATTATTCTAAGGCCCTTGAATATCGCCCGACCAAGTGTATTGAGTTGCAAGAAGAGTATGCCAAAAAAATAAAACCATTTTTGACCCTATGTTTTGTTTCATTCCTTTTTAGGCCGGATATCATTCATCTAATCCTCATAGACATGTCAACAAATATTTTGATGTGAAGCGCAAATAGCTTTTAAAATTTTTATGTTTGTGATGGACGGCAAAATATTTTGCTTGTTTACACGATATTCTTTTTTATTAATTGCCCATCTGCCTGTTAGTCCTGGCTTCAAACACCTGTTTGACTATTCTTAGTTCCGGCATCCTTTTCATTTGTTCTCAGTGTTGCCCTACCGTATAAAAGTGTTGGCATGGCTACTTTCTTAAATACTTGTTCTTCGTACTTTAACATCTTTCGGTATCTCTTTCTTTTCTAGGAATGAATTTTTTCTACTTTTAAATAGTCTTTCTCCTGCTGTTATTCTTTTCTTTATTTCTTCTTCTATTTTTCCGTCTTCTGATAGTATTACACCCAAGTACTTAAATTTCTTTACTTGGTCTACATTTCCTTCTCCTACTTTCATTGAGTGTTTTTGAGGATTCCTTCCTATTATCATTGTCTTAGTCTGCTCTAAATTGATATTTATGTTTATTTTTTCCAATGTTTCCTTGTAAATCTGTGTTCATATTAAGTGTTTCTTCATCTTTTGCAGTTATAACCATATTTACCGCTAGCACAACCCGAAATTTCAAACTAGGGCTAATAAATTAACTAAATTAACAAAAGTACTATTGATCTAAGACTTATAAATAAAAGATTTATTACACTAATGTTTAAACTGATGACCCTGCGTATCATCTGACAAAATCCAAAACGATCATAAAAAGCAGCCACGTTTTGAATGGTTTGGGGAGTTATTAAACTACACTCATGTCAAATCCTTGCTTTAAGATCCATCCAAATTGTTGGGTCGGCTTTGCTTTTTAAGTGCCCCGAAAGAAAAAAATCGAATGGGGTTAGATCTGGGGACCTAGTTGGCCATTCTATTCCTTTTTCCTAGCCATCTTCTTGGGAATACTTCGTCCTAATAAGGCCGCTCATTAAGGGCGTAGTGTGGTGGAGCACCATTCTGTTGCAACCAGATATTATTAATTAGAATTTCATTTATTAATTAATCAGAGAAAAACAGCTTAGACACAATTATTTTGTACAATTCAGAACTTGTCAACTTTGTGTTGGCATCTCTATGTTTTTTTTTTATTAAATTCCGATAACATTAGACAGCCCAGTCCCATGTTCCTAATTGCACCGAAAAAAGCTTCTGGTTATCTTTATACTCTGACTTCCTTTCTTCCTTGTTTGTATTTCTCATAGTCTGTTTGGTTTCTTGTTTGCACTGCTCACAAATTTTTAGTTTTTAAATATCTATTTACTCTTTTTGATGAGCCACATGTGCGCTCTTGGCTGTTGTTAGAAGTATATCTTTAAATCTCTTTCACCCTTTCCTCTCATCCCACTCTTCCGTTTAACGCTCCCCTTATTATTTGTGCTGTTTGTTTCTTCTTGAAAATCTCCAAAAAATTATCACATTCACACATTCATCACAGCCAGTCCGACATTAAACCTCCAGCAATTATAAACATTCAATTCCACGCCAATGGCACCCCATTGTCCACCACTTCAAACCCTTTTTTTTAATTCATGCATGTTGTGATCCTGCTCTAGTGGTTGTCGCGCGCCTCACCAAGATCGAGCACCGAGATGATGTACTAGTTAAGCATGCCTCGATTTCGCACCCCCTGCAGGAAGGAGTGCCGCGCGCATCCCTATCGCATGGCAGCAGGACTCGCAGGAATAGTCAGTGTGTGGCCGTCGTAAGGGACTCACCGGTCCCATGTGTGTGCTGGTGGTGTTCTGATAGCATGGGGCAATTATGACTAGTGCCTCGGTCGTATGGTGCTGGACCGCGCTTTTTTTTACACAGGGTGAGTGCTTTCATGCTTATTATAATTCGGCAAACCGCAATAAGTTGCCGGTACCGAAGTTTATAACTTAAATTAGCCGAACGGGTTGAATTTTAAATGGACACATGTTTAGGCAGAACTACGGGAAATTGAGACCGATAAATTTTCGTGGACCACTTAAAAATATCCTCTTAAATGCGTGGTTAGCAGGAAATTAAAAAAACTGGTCTCGGCATAAACTGTTAATTAGTTTTTAATTATAAAATTATTTGTTATATAATTGTTAAAAAAATCTCTTATCGCCTAATAAAAAATTCAGTTTTAATTAAATTTCAGAGTGTTTTTTTACTTTTAGCCTATAACGTACGTCTATGTGCAACACGATTAAGAAACAACTTGCCGGAGAAACCGTATTCTTACTAAACACTGAAATATCAAGTTAATATTTTTGTCGGAGATGATCAAAACTTGATAGATATGATGTGTTCCTAACTCAAAAAATAAAATATTGTAAGTGGTTTGATTCTAGTATTGTAAGTTATAACTCTTGTGGTTTAGAAAGCTTTACTTACCACCACATTTTGGACGTCGTGCATAAATATTAATATATATCTAATTAATATGCATTAACATTAAAATCTTATACAAAAATTATTTATAACAACAATATTAAGATTATTGGACCTCTAGAGAGTATCCAAGAAGTCGAATTTTAGGCATTTTAATTGAAGCTACTGTGAATGAATTTTTAACGAAATGTAACGCCCCTCTTGGATAAAAATTTGCTGAAAGGTTTCCTCTAGGTACAGGGAGATTCGAAAATGGTTGTCGAAGAATATCCAACCAGTATCGACAGTTTTAGAGGCAATGTGGCTGGTTATATTAAAATATAAATGTGTCTAAGACATTGATTCTAAAATAAGTCATAATTGTTTTAGATAAAAAGCCATACAGGGTGTGCTACGTAAACTTTTCGCATACAATATTTCTATTGTCTATTTATGAACTGATGTATATAAATATAATATAGATGAACCAAATATGTCATATGTACTATTATGAAAATAATTCAAACCACCACACACATTTATTTCAATCTACTGACTATACAATTCTAAATGTTATTGTTATTGTATACATTACATATTGACTGTCGATTCGCTGCTATAGATCCAATACGATCCAAGTGTTTATGATGTCTACATTCTTGTTAAGGGGAAGAAAAGATGATATTATGTTAATAATGGTTCATAGAGACTATATCGTGAAACTTAGATGTTCAGGATATTCCACTATTATAATAATGCTTATCCAATCAGATTCAGAAACTAATGTAGATATTATCCAATTCCGATACCTCTAGGCCCGATCAGGCAGTGGAAAATGATAGTTCTCATGAAACCTCGAACCAACCTTGAAGTGATTTAATTCATTTCTGGTTGATTTAATCTCAAGAATTCTTCACGAATTAATACTATCTAGATATATCTTTTTGTATTTTTTTTTTACTTTTATTACTTCTATTAAAATCAAATTTTCCGAATTTTGACATTTGACATTTTTAGAGCCATATTTTATAGATAAAAAAGTCACAATCTGTGAAAGCACCACGTATTTTGGTTTTCAATGCGTCAGAAAAAAAAAAGATACAGCTCTGTGGAGTTTCTAAACAGCCTGTACAACCGGTGGACATACAATGTGTCCCTGGATGGGGTGCCCATGAGGTGATTTTTTCTAGTAAGTTGTTTGCAGAAGTATATTTTTGGTCTTGACTGGTTTTGCTTGTTATAAAATTACAAAAAAAGATAAAACATTGCAAATCATAGTTGATATGTTTTAATTGGGGGCCTTTTTCTTCGAATAGCATAGAATTTTTGTCTAAGTCTCAATATTTTTGATAAATCTAGTATTTAAAGCCGAACACTGCCTAGCAACGCCTAAAAAATACCATTGAAATTTTATGAAACTTCATTGTTGTCAAAAAAATCGGAATACTAAGTCTTCAGCAAAGAATTCTTTTAATTCACTGTTACGGTCTTGGCGACCTATCATATCAACACGTAATCCAAGAATTTCAAGAAAAAATTCCTGGGCTGCATTTGAGCTGCAATGGATTGTTCAAATTGTTTTGTTAATTATTATTTTACTTGAAATAAGGTATCAGCCGTGACTGCCACTGTGTTCAGGTTACTAGGCAACTTTGCCTTTGGTTTATGAACTCCAAACAACTTAATAGAGAAAATCACCCCACGGGCACCCCATCCAGGGACACACTGTATAAAACTAGTACAAAACTGTCAAAGGAAAAGAAGGAAAAACAGAAAATTACCTATGTAATATGTTAATGTTTTCACAACAAGGTTATGTTCTGTGATAAATCAATGACAGACACTATAAATTTTTTATTGACAACTGTGTAGATTGGTACGACTTATTGATTGTTCAAATTTTACTTGTACTAGTTTTATATGTCCACTGATTGTATATAATATAGTGAGGTGTCTAATTTAATTGTTGTGATTTTAGGATGATACGTACTTCCAAAATTCACATAATTCTTTAGTCGACTTGTTGACACGCTTGACATGCACCCGACATAATATGCTGCTGCTAATTATTTGCAGTAGATTGTCAAAACCCTGAGTTATTCATATATGAGACTACTAGACTGGTTTTGATTAAATTTTTAACTAAATAATGGTCATCTAAAATAAATTAATTAGTTCAAAATTTCGTTCGCCCAGTATGTTTTGCTTTCGATGGCACTTAGGGAGAATGCAAACAACAAGTTGTTGATATTATTAAAAAATAAATAATAATTTGGTATTGGGGCCATTAAATTAAAAAGAAGGGAACAGAAACGAAGGTGTAGAAAAATGGATAGAGAAACAAGGGGATAATACAGGGTGACCCAAACACTATAGTGTATATATGAACTTAAAGCACAGCATTTTACGTGAATTAGGGTGTATAAAAATTATAGTGAAAACAGCATACTTGAATTCTGTAAAGAAAATAAACTAACATTGTTTAACCTTCTTCATACAGGACAGTAGTTAAAGAAATGAAAAATAAGCATCGTAGATGCTGGCAAAAAAATAGTAGAAAATATTCAGACTGTTAAAATCACAAAAATATTAACCGCGGAAAAGAAGGACGTAAAGACAACATTTCTTTATAAAGTTTCTAGTAGAATCAGCGTTGTTACTATGAAAATGAAAAATAAACTTATTCAAATCTCAAGGAGTAACGCAGATATTCGTGGAAAAATTGGAAAAACTCCCGAGGGAACGTAAAAATATTACCTTAATGCTTCAATAATGCAAGAAAATTTATTAATAATAATACAGTATCAAAGCAACAATACAATAACAAAAGCGTGTAAATCTATTCTTTTGCATAATGTACATGGAAATTTTCTGTGTTTTATTATCATGTTTCCGTGGGTAAATGGAAGTTTCCTTCAGCTGGATCGTCTGCTTGGTTTGCCACATTTTCCGCCAGTTTTTCGTCCACTGCGTAAGAGTACGTTCCTTTTGATTTCACAGCGAACTGCTCTTAAATGATTCCACCTGCGGCACAAATAAATTTCAACCCCAACATTAAGAAAGATGCAAGAACAGCTTCATTTACTAGGTTCCCGTTTTTTTTCACCATCCACTGTTCAAAACCATTTTGTTCTTCTAAAATTTCTACCTGAACTTGAAAATTAGAACTGGACTTTTCACTTTCCATTTTTGTTATAAACGACTCCACGGCCACCATTTGAAGCTATAGTTGCCCGAAACGATATTGTGCACTGAAGCTATCTAGATGACCAGCGAAGTCGTAAACTTTGTTTCTATGCTTTAAACCAGTTTGCCAAGGTAATTCAATCACTGATATTTCGCTCGTGTCGAGAAGTATTTCGGCTTTATTTTTTTGGTATTATTTTAACAGATATCATTGATTTAAACGTTTTATAGTTGGATGAATATAATGAATAAAATAACACTATCACGTTAATAAATACTTGAATCTGGACACTGAACACTCAAGAAAAACACTAAGACACAATGAAAAAAATAAATAAAGAATAGAAAGAAGAAAACTTGTATCAAACTCGTAGAAAACAATGTATCCACTTGTTCGGCCCGCTTGCAAATTAATTTATTTCAGACCTGTATCATATGATGCACCTGCATCGATGTATCTGCATTGATGAAGACGGACAGGTTTTTTGCAACGTAAAACCAGCTTCGTATTCAATGTTTTTCAATCCTGAGGCCCTTACAAATTAACTGGTCTACTTCATTGATCGCGTGCCACAAAGAAAACAAAACATTATAGCCTCAATATAGCAACAATTTTTGTAGTAAATCAGCTGATTATTTTTTTTACATTACTTATTTGTATAATTTATAATAAAACTTGCTTGTATTCATTGTTGGTCGTTTCTTGTTATCTTGTTTGCAAAGTAACTACATGACCAACAACCAAAAACAGCCCTATCCTATCGGAATCCATCCCAAATGTTTATAAACATAAACACGGGTGAAGAAATTGTGGAACAATATTCAAAAAGAAAAGTTAATAATTTAAAGATATGAGATTTAGTCTAAACAATAAAAAAGAATCATGCCTTTCCTTTTTATTTTTTGAAGAAAAAAATTATCGACAACTTGGAGCTACACTTCTATGTATTATAAAACACAAACTTGTTTTAAAGTATGATCTTCGGCCCCTATTGCTTTTCAGTAATTTACCTAATTTAACTTCTTCCTATTGGTTGTATAATTGGTTTAATTTGATGAAGACACTAACTTCAGAAAATTGTATTTATATTTACGATGAGAAAGTGGACCCTTGGGAATGTTCATTATACGATCTTACGCACCAGGAAATATTACTGCTCATTGAGTTGTTTGTTATTTATTTGTATTTTGTGCATTAACGTTAAAAATTGTAATTAAATTACACTCTTACGCCGAATATTTTTTTGGTTATATTCTCAAAGCAACAAGATAATAGCTGAACGGAACTTTAATTTAAACCTCACTTTATTAAGCGATATTTTACCTGGCAATAATCCATCTCGTAGTATTTCAGGCGGAGGATTAATTTCTGCCAGAATTTCAGCAAATTAGATTTCCGGAATTTTAATAACGGAGTGTTTTTCTTTGAGTTCTGGACTCTTTTTGTTCCAAACTTTGTTTTTACCTTAGAGTTAACAGTCATCATCATAAAGTTGGCAGGTGGGCGTTTAATTCGGTTCAACGCTAGCGCAAATTAAATTAATGCTGTTATTCTTTCAAAAATGATTACCGATCTCTTAAAATTGTCGGAACTCAGGTGACCGCTATATAACAATTTCTTTATACGCTATTTTACAATGATCTTTTCGGTCACATAAAATGTATCCGATCTTCAAAAGAAAGCTTAGAAGAAATAATTTTAGATATTCTGCCAGATTCGTTTAAAATTTAGTATTTAAGGAGGTTGAAGGCATTAGACAATAGTATATTGAAACACTAGTTTTGTAAAACTCATATTAAGACACGAGTTCAGGTTTGCAGCACGAGTATCAACCAGTAAAGAACGAGAGCTCTTAAGATTTACAAAACGAGTTTTTTCAATGTTATTTCTTCTAATTTGCATTTTAATTGCATATTATTTGCATTTTTTCCAAATAAAATCAGTTTTGGTAATTTGGGGAATTTTGAAAAATTTTGATTCTTTTGTACCTGACGTATTCTTGACATGACTTGACATGGTACCATAACCTCAAAATCACACTGACATTTCGTTCAGTGCAGGGTTCAGGGGGTATTACCAATGGAAAAAAGTCTACATTTTGGATGCGTTAATGGCTTATTAACGCACTCAAAATAAATGCTTTAATAGCTTTGTTACAGCAGCAAATTAGAGAAAAATAATGAAAAAATTCTAAAATATATTTTTTTTTCAGTAGATTATTTAATTACACAATTTTCTGTAAAAAATCCAAGATCATTAGGAAGCTTATTAAGTAGTAAATGGAATAAAGCTGTCACAAGTAGTCTTAAGGACTCAACTCTACATTTGAATGGCACATTCTTTATTCTAACTAATGAACAAGTAATGATGCCAGCAGTACAAATGTAACACGTTGTTTTTCTATTTGAAAATATACCGTGTGTTAATTCGATTATACTGAGTGTTAATTCCCATTTGTCAAAATTTGTCATTACATCGTGTGAACAAAAGGCCTAACGTCTTTAACACATTAAAATTTTAATATTAAGTGCTTTACCTGTTTTACAAAATTACTCCTTGGATGGCCAGTTATGTTGGTCGAGAGAGGTATCGAGTATCGAAAGGTCATGTTGCAATTCTAAATGGAAAATGATTTATGAACAACTAATCCTAATTAGATTCGTCAATCTTAAATTGTAACCTTTTCTGAGTCTTTCAAATCAACAGATTAGAATGATTACTTTAAGTTCGTCATTTACTGATCAACTGATGATACTGGTCTGTTTTAGAACCTGAATACTTAATCATATCAATTATCAATTGTCTCAATTATCAAACATATCAATTATTATTAACATTTCGATTGAGCTCTGCCTAGGTAGTTAGGAGACCTTAGACACTCAAGTAATAGCAAGCAGTGCAATGGAGCTGTGGGAGACCCCAAACGTACAAACGCGGTCCTTCTTTGACCGGGGAAACCCAGAGCTCCTGCCTAGACTATTACTGAAACGACTAGAAGTGAGTCGTGCAATGGGCGGTACCTGAGCATCATAACGATACCCCTGCTAACGATGGCACGTGGTGACATGCTGATGATGATGTTGATGATGATGATGATGCTGGCAAGATGGTAGAGATGATGATGACGAGATGGTAGAGATGATGATGGCAAGATGGTAGAGCTGCTGATGTAAGAACAGCTACTCTTCAGTCACCACGGTGTAGATATCTGAAATGTACCACCCCGCTCCATCTTAACTAGTCTTAGGCCTATCAAAAGGATGTGCAATACCATCACGGGGTATCCCCTGATAGAGCCTTTGTCCGCGTGACCGTCTGGGCTTTACCCTACCTGAGTCATGACTAACTGGTTCAACTCCGACAGTAGTATCCGTGCAATGGATTAAACTTAATCCGGACTCGTACTGCCAGCATACTCAACGAGTACAAAATCCATACAAATGGAGAACTCTAGAATTCATCCTGGAGATATCATAAATCTCCCCAAAGTGCTGATGGGCCAGTGCAATGATAAACGATCTCCCACCAGCACCCCCAGTAGTCCTTGGATTCACATTGGGAGGTCGGCAGAATAATTACAGATTAATTAACTTGACGTCAAGGCTCAATCTCAATAATATCTCTTGTACAAAATTCATAACACAACAATGACTCATTTAATGAATCAACCAGTACTTCAATCTCAGCAATATTGCAAAATAACTATAGTACTCTCATGATAATATCCACTTGCAATTGGTTAACAGTTAAATGTAAATTAGAACGGACTCACCAATCTGTTGTCTGGCAATTTCACAGCAATAAATCACTCAAAACACTTTAACTTAGACTCAGAAATGATTACAAATGCACCTGGATTATTTGCTCAGTGAAAACCTCACCTCAATCACTTTTGAATTAATCTTAAATCAAACCTCGATAATGAACACTTGTTTGAATGAAGAACAAAGCAAGACTGACTACAGTTTCTCAATATGTGTTAATTTTGGGGCGAGTCGCCGATAAAAACCCTCTTAAACATTCCAAAAAAAGCTAATTTATGGGTCTGGTAACGTTATGTAAACAAAACTCGCCGCTTGGGTGATTTCTATCGTTGACAAGCTTATTTTCTACAGGGCGAAGTTATTTAAAAATTACAAAGTGACTAATTAAAATTGGGTCGGCCGGGATGGTGTTACAGATTCGGCCATCCTGCAAACGCCTCGTCCCGAGGTGCACCTAGTTGTCGTCTGATAACACGACCCCGTCTTCTCCGCTCTCACTAGTCGTGTCATCTGACACTCCACCTGGTGGACACCAAGGTCTCATTCGATCCACGGCGATGATCTTCTCATATACCGCTTTTCGACTGGTTCGATGACTTCCTTCCATGTCCGTTATGATATAACGATCGTTTGGTAGGACAGCTTTTACTTGCTCATCCCAACGATCCTCCTCTAGAGTGGTTGCCAACAATGCATTTAGGATCGTTCGGTTGAGTCTCTCTACTTGACCATTTGCTCGTGGTGTGGCGACAGCGTTCAACACATGCTTGATATTATTCTGATAGCAGAATTCTTCAAACTTTCTTGATGTGAAGGCACTACCTTGGTCGGAAATTAAGATCTCTGGCACTCAATACGTGGCAAAAACATCTCGCAGGTACTCGACCACGAATCGGCTATTTGTCGACTTGATTGCACGTAGGTATACGAACTTAGTGAATCCATCAATTCCAGCTATGATGTGAGTCTTCGGCCCAAATGGTCTAGATGGATGGTGTGAATGGGCTCAGCCGTTCTTTTGATAGGGTGGAGGAAACCTTCCTTTTTTTCTGAGTTTCTCTTGTTATCGAGGCATGGAATGCAACATGCGATGTATTGTTCCACATACTTTCTCATACGAGGGAACCAATAATGATCTGACAGACGGTATAGTGTCTCTTCGATAGCAAAGTGACCCGATTCATCATGGGCAGCACGGACGACCTGGTGCCTCATGCCTCTAGGCACTACCCACTGAATTCCCCGCGCGGTGATGCGGTAAACTCTACCGTCTCTCAAGGCATAATCCTTATAGACTGATCGTTCTTCATCAGTTACCGGCGGTCTCGACAGAATCCTGTGGATCTCCTGGATTCTTTGGTCGGTGAGTTGACCTGACAGAACCCAATCGGCCTGGGTAATGTGGAATACCCGTTCATCCTTTTCCGGACGTACAGGATTGCGACTCAATGCGTCGGCATGTTTCATCCGCTCTCCTGGTCTGTACTTCACCTCGAACGTGTACTCTTGTAGTTGAAGCCACCATCTTGCAATCCTCGGAATTATTTGTTTTTTGTTGCTGGTAGCCTTCAAGGCATTGCAATCTGTTACAACTGTAAATTGGACTCCCAACAAATACACCCGAAACTTCTTCAGACTTTCCACTACTGCGAGCGTCTCTAACTCGTAAGAGTGATATTTTTGTTCGGTGTCTGTTGTCTGGCGGCTGTAGTAGGCGATAGGATGTAAACGCTCGTCCTGTTGCATTTGGAGTAGAATTCCAGCCAAACCCATCATACTTGCGTCCGTATGTACTTCGGTTTGGGACTCAGGATTATACAGGGCCAGCGTCGGTTTCGCGACCAAAGCTTCTTTCAGTTTATCAAAGGCTTCTTGCTCTTTAATAGTCCATTGCCAAGGCACAGTCTTCTTCGTGAGATGGGTTACTGGTTTGGCAATGATGGCGTAATCCCGAACGAACTGTCGGAAGTATCCTGTCAGCCCAATAAATTGTCTAATCTGGTGGACCGACTTTGGCGGCGTATACTCCTGAATCGCAAGCGTCTTCTCCTTTCCAGGGCTTACGAGTCCACCTTCGATTTCAAAACCCAGGAAGGTCACAGCCTGCATTAGGAAAGTACACTTCTTCAGATTCAAGGTTAAACCCTCCCTGCGGAAGAGCAATAACACCCTCCTCAGGTCCTCTAACGCTTCTTCAACTGCTTTGGCATGTAGTAAGACATCATCGAGATAGACTGCGGCAGAAACGCGAGAAGGGTGGAGTAATTTGTTCATAAACCGCTGAAAGGTTCTTGGGGCGTTTGTCAGACCAAAGGGTACTCTGTGGTTCACTCTCAAAACTCTGTCGTTGAGATGATGTTGCTGGAGTGTTGACAAAGGTCAAATAAGGCAGTAACGTCTCCGGCTCGGTGTGGTTGCCGGCCTTGGCACCCATCTTGACAACGTTGTCGTCGATACTTCCTCTTATGTAGGCGACAGCATCCGTGCCCTTGATCTTACATGCTGTCAACATTGCCACGTTCTGATGGAAGTAGGTGGTATACGACTCATCTGAGTGTTTATGGCGACGTATCATCTTGGCTAAATCCTCATGGAAGTCTCTTTTTGCCATGAACACTTGTTGAAGCTTGAGCTTTCATTCTTCCCATGAGAGCTTCAGGGTTGTTGGCTCTTGTACCAAACCTCAGCCATCTCGCGCAATTTTGACAACCCGTAGTAGATCGTCAATTTCTCAGGCCATTGGAACACCTCCTTGAATTCATCAACTTTATGACACCACTTTTCGGCGGTCTCTTCGTGGTTCTCAGGGCTGAACATTGGTACGATCTCGCCCCTGGTAGCAAAGGGAGTCGTGGGCCTCTTCGTTTGTGTTTCCACAAAACATGCCATCAGTCCGGCCAATTGATCAAAGAAGCATGAAGTGGCAGTTGATGAGGTCCCGCGAGATCGATGTTGTTTGTGATGACGCTTATGGTCTCGATGACGATCATGACGATCATAACGTTCATGACGATCGTCTTCAGAAGGAGATGATTGTGGATTATGTCTCCTCTTGTGTGGACCCATTTTAATGTTTTAGATTACGAAAATGAACATGAAAGCCCTTTTTTTTATCACCTCGACCTTATAACACTCTCTGACCTTAGATGTTTTAAGAACAAGTTTTAAATTCAACTCAAAAGTGCCTGATCTTAGGGACAAATAGGTCACTTATCTGAAGGATACATAAGTATCTGATCTTAGGGATACATAAGATCTGCTCTTAGGGGCACATAAGTATCTGATCCCACTTCTGAAATTTGTAACACGTTGTTTTTCTATTTGAAAATATACCGTGTGTTAATTCGATTATACTGAGTGTTAATTCCCATTTGTCAAAATTTGTCATTACATCGTGTGAACAAAAGGCCTAACGTCTTTAACACATTAAAATTTTAATATTAAGTGCTTTACCTGTTTTACAAAATTACTCCTTGGATGGCCAGTTATGTTGGTCGAGAGAGGTATCGAGTATCGAAAGGTCATGTTGCAATTCTAAATGGAAAATGATTTATGAACAACTAATCCTAATTAGATTCGTCAATCTTAAATTGTAACCTTTTCTGAGTCTTTCAAATCAACAGATTAGAATGATTACTTTAAGTTCGTCATTTACTGATCAACTGATGATACTGGTCTGTTTTAGAACCTGAATACTTAATCATATCAATTATCAATTGTCTCAATTATCAAACATATCAATTATTATTAACATTTCGATTGAGCTCTGCCTAGGTAGTTAGGAGACCTTAGACACTCAAGTAATAGCAAGCAGTGCAATGGAGCTGTGGGAGACCCCAAACGTACAAACGCGGTCCTTCTTTGACCGGGGAAACCCAGAGCTCCTGCCTAGACTATTACTGAAACGACTAGAAGTGAGTCGTGCAATGGGCGGTACCTGAGCATCATAACGATACCCCTGCTAACGATGGCACGTGGTGACATGCTGATGATGATGTTGATGATGATGATGATGCTGGCAAGATGGTAGAGATGATGATGACGAGATGGTAGAGATGATGATGGCAAGATGGTAGAGCTGCTGATGTAAGAACAGCTACTCTTCAGTCACCACGGTGTAGATATCTGAAATGTACCACCCCGCTCCATCTTAACTAGTCTTAGGCCTATCAAAAGGATGTGCAATACCATCACGGGGTATCCCCTGATAGAGCCTTTGTCCGCGTGACCGTCTGGGCTTTACCCTACCTGAGTCATGACTAACTGGTTCAACTCCGACAGTAGTATCCGTGCAATGGATTAAACTTAATCCGGACTCGTACTGCCAGCATACTCAACGAGTACAAAATCCATACAAATGGAGAACTCTAGAATTCATCCTGGAGATATCATAAATCTCCCCAAAGTGCTGATGGGCCAGTGCAATGATAAACGATCTCCCACCAGCACCCCCAGTAGTCCTTGGATTCACATTGGGAGGTCGGCAGAATAATTACAGATTAATTAACTTGACGTCAAGGCTCAATCTCAATAATATCTCTTGTACAAAATTCATAACACAACAATGACTCATTTAATGAATCAACCAGTACTTCAATCTCAGCAATATTGCAAAATAACTATAGTACTCTCATGATAATATCCACTTGCAATTGGTTAACAGTTAAATGTAAATTAGAACGGACTCACCAATCTGTTGTCTGGCAATTTCACAGCAATAAATCACTCAAAACACTTTAACTTAGACTCAGAAATGATTACAAATGCACCTGGATTATTTGCTCAGTGAAAACCTCACCTCAATCACTTTTGAATTAATCTTAAATCAAACCTCGATAATGAACACTTGTTTGAATGAAGAACAAAGCAAGACTGACTACAGTTTCTCAATATGTGTTAATTTTGGGGCGAGTCGCCGATAAAAACCCTCTTAAACATTCCAAAAAAAGCTAATTTATGGGTCTGGTAACGTTATGTAAACAAAACTCGCCGCTTGGGTGATTTCTATCGTTGACAAGCTTATTTTCTACAGGGCGAAGTTATTTAAAAATTACAAAGTGACTAATTAAAATTGGGTCGGCCGGGATGGTGTTACACAAAAATTAACAATGTTAGACATTGATATTTTTAGTGTTTTAGTGATAATTTGAGTGTTTTTTCCAATACGGTTAGGAAGCTTTCATAGTCCGGTCAATCTAGACCAAAAAATGAGAGTGAAGGTGCATAAAATTCCAACAAGCTGAAAATCAGTAAAATTGTTCAAAACATAATTATAAATACAATTTAAAAGTTCCATTGTAATAAATGGATATCTGAATCATTTTTTATTATTAAAAATCAACTAATTTATTTTATTTTATTATTTTAAGTTGATGGATTAACTTTTGGATGTTTTGTCCAAGAAAAAAAATATGACAAAGAAAAATGTATTAGAATTTACGATTTTTGATAAATTATTGAAATAAATAAAAGATCAAAACTTTATAGTTCAATAATTAAAAATCATAAAATTAATTAAACATCGTATTTTAGAATGAGGGAATTGAACAGTGTACAAGCGGCAACGTTGCTTAGAATAGAAGAATTGGCAGTATTGACTGTCTATATTATTGGAAACAGAAATTTTATTTGTGCGACAATAAAATTAATCAAAAATGTCATTTAGTAATGATAATTGTTACTTATTCAATTGCCAATCCGTGAGAAGGAAAATCCTGAGCTGAGAAAGGTGATTATGAGCGTTCAGGTAAGGAGTTTTAGAAAACAAAGAAACATAACCTAAAATACATTTTTTTTTTAAATTGAAGGTTGGGCCACGAAAAAGCAATCTGTAGTAATCTCAATAAAAATGGAAAATCAACTATCAGTGTTTCAATTTGAATTCACATAGCCATGCTGGTGTTAAAAACTTGAGAACCGTCCGCGAATCTCCCAGTCAGCATGAATTAATGGAAACGAGAATAGAAAGAAAGAACATTAGAAACGTCCTGCAAGTGAACACAAGTTGGACCAGGTGAATTCTAAATAATGGTTGACTCTTTGGTTCAAGTCAACATATGAGATTATAACTTGCAAAGATACAGCAGGGCTGGTGGATACTCGCAGTGAGCTGACTATACGGGGTGAGGTCCAGTACAACATAACTGTGAAAATTTGAGTCAAAAATTTTAATTTTTTAACCCAACCTAGTTTCGGCGTTCATGAAGTCGACATGACAAAAAAAAATCATACGCTCGAGTCCCAGCGATAAGGTTTAAATTGCAACTTAACATTGAAGTTGATTTACCTGCCACAATAACATTATCTCAAAATAACGTCCCTTATTTTGTTTCAAAAATCACACCCACGACACGGCCCATCAGACGTTCATACGGAACTGTTGTTGTTTTGCACACCATCACGTAAAACTCGCTTCGTCCGACAACAACTACTTTTAATGCTTAAAAAGTTTCGTTTGTACAATTAAGACGTTTATCGTTCGACACTGTCAGAATTTTTATATTTTCGCTTTTGTAAACACTCTCCGTCATAAAATAATGAAAATGACAGATAAACGTCACACAATTTTTTATGGATTTTAAGGAATTTAAAGGCTTTCCGGGGTTGTGTCGAACGATAAAACGTTGTATTACACTCGTTCCTGTGTAGATTGAACGCTTTACGCCACTCGGGGCTCCCAAAAGCACTCGTTTCACTCGTGTTTTTTAAACCCCTTGTGGCATAAACCGTCCAATTTACACAGGAACTCGTATAATAAACTACTATAACGTCTTCGGTTTCGACGCTTGATCAGAACTGAGGTCAGTTAACCTTGGTGAATAAAAAAAAGGATGAGAGTTTTTGTCTATTATTTGATGAACTAAAGATATGTCGCAAAAAAATTCTTGTTTACATTGCACCGGATGCAGTGGCGTGCACCATTTTTACAGCTAAACTTTAAAGAATTTTATCTCGATACAGGGGCGGAGTGGAAAACCCAAACCAAGAGGGTTGCATTCTACTCCACCCAAGATATTACCAGATTTTTTTACATACATTTCGATTTCACTCTGTAAGTGATTTTGTGAAAACTGAAAAACACTTGACCAGCTTGACAGGAATTAGTTTGTTCTCAACCATTGTAATTTTTTTTTTCACGTCAACTTCATCGTTTATCAGTGTACAATCGAGTTCTTTTAAGTTTATTGAAAAAAATAGAAAATAAAATACATTAATAGTTAACTCGACTATTTCATTTATCTAAATAAAAAATTAATACAACAAAAATAACATAAGGCTTGAATTTGAATTTACCGCCACTTATTTCTAAATACAAGGTTACCGCTTCGCTAAAGCTAGATGGTCGATTCAAAAGTAGCCATGTTTAATATTTTTTTTCGTTAACTAATAGTCCGGTCAATTTAGACATTCGAAGGTGCATAAAATCCCAATAAGCTGAAAATCAGTAAAATTGTTCAAAACATAATTATAAATAAAATTCAAAAGTTCCCCATCATTCCCGTGTATGGAAAAAAAATTATTCAAGGTCAAAGGTTAAGAAAATGAGTTTTTCGCGATTTTCAGCAAAACGGTAAGCTTTATCATAAAAGTACCGCAGACAAAAATTGTAGATCATAAAATTATCTATAAAAAATGTATCAATACTTTTTTTCCTACTAGCCACCGTTTCTGAGATATAACGATTCAAAAAGTTGCAAAAGGCCTACTCTACGGGTCAGTTGTGATCCTGTTTAATTTGAAACTATCGCAAAATAACGGAAATTTTCAAATATTGGAAAAGATAAAAGCGATGTAAATTAAAAAAAAGTGGTGAAGTTCATTCGCCTTATTCGTAACTTTCAAATTCTTCTTGTTCTTCTTCTTGATCTTCTTCTTGTTCTTCTTCTTCTTCTTCTCCTGTTTCTTCTTTATCTTCATTTTGGATGCAAGTAAATTGCGTCAATAGCGATGTATCTCATGGCACTTCGTTGGAATCAAACGAATCCTCCACTGTTGGTGATTCAACATTAGAGCACGACCGGCCTTGACAATTTGTGCATGCCAGAAAACAAAACAGTCCGACTTTTTGGCAACCACATTTAGCACTGCATCCCTTTTTGCAGTTGCAAAAAATTGTGTTCATCAGTTTTTCCGGCGCAGGTGGAAGTAAAGTTTGAACTGGCTCTAATATATTGTTGACCAACTTCCAACCCCAGTCTGTAGGGTCTAGCTGATAACCAAGCCACACTTGAAATTAAGGGACTGGGTTTCATTTTACCTGATATTCTTATAGTTATAACTTATGTATATTTTATATTTTAAGTATAAGTTACAATGACCGATAGAAAAATATTTCAACATATTTATATAACAACTCTAGAGATGTAACGATAACAACTTTTACAACTTTTTGAATCGTTATATCTCAGAAACGGTGGCTCGTAGGAAAAAAAGTATTGATACATTTTTTATAGATAAGTTTGTGATCTACAATTTTTGTCTGGGGTACTTCTATGATAAAACTTACCGTTTTGCTGAAAATCGAGAAAAACTCATTTTTTTGGCCTTTGACTTTGAATAAAAAAAATTCTATACACGGGAATGATGGGGAACTTTTAAATTTTATTTATAATTATGTTTTGAACAATTTTACTGATTTTCAGCTTATTGGGATTTTATGCACCTTCGAATGTCTGAATTGACCGGACTATTAGTTAACGAAAAAAAATATTAAACATGGCTACTTTTGAATCGACCATCTAGCTTTAGCGAAGCGGCAACCTTGTATTTAGAAATAAGTGGCGGTAAATTCAAATTCAAGCCTTATGTTATTATTGTTGTATTAATTTTTTATTTAGATAAATGAAATAGTCGAGTTAACTATTAATGTATTTTATTTTCAATTTTTTTCAATAAACTTAAAAGAACTCGATTGTACACTGATAAACGATGAAGTTGACGTGAAAAAAAAAATTACAATGGTTGAGAACAAACTAATTCCTGTCAAGCTGATCAAGTGTTTTTCAGTTTTCACAAAATCACTTACAGGGTGAAATCGAAATGTATGTAAAAAAATCTGGTAATATCTTGGGTGGAGTAGAATGCAACCCTCTTGGTTTGGGCTTTCCACTCCGCCCCTGTATCGAGATAAAATTCTTTAAAGTTTAGCTGTAAAAATGGAGCACGCCACTGCATCCGGTGCAATGTAAACAAGAATTTTTTTGCGACATATCTTTAGTTCATCAAATAATAGACAAAAACTCTCATCCTTTTTTTTATTCACCTCGGTTAACTGACCTCAGTTCTGATCAAGCGTCGAAACCGAAGACGTTATAGTAGTTTATTATACGAGTTCCTGTGTAAATTGGACGGTTTATGCCACAAGGGGTTTAAAAAACACGAGTGAAACGAGTGCTTTTGGGAGCCCCGAGTGGCGTAAAGCGTTCAATCTACACAGGAACGAGTGTAATACAACGTTTTATCGTTCGACACAACCCCGGAAAGCCTTTAAATTCCTTAAAATCCATAAAAAATTGTGTGACGTTTATCTGTCATTTTCATTATTTTATGACGGAGAGTGTTTACAAAAGCGAAAATATAAAAATTCTGACAGTGTCGAACGATAAACGTCTTAATTGTACAAACGAAACTTTTTAAGCATTAAAAGTAGTTGTTGTCGGACGAAGCGAGTTTTACGTGATGGTGTGCAAAACAACAACAGTTCCGTATGAACGTCTGATGGGCCGTTTCGTGGGTGTGATTTTTGAAACAAAATAAGGGACGTTATTTTGAGATAATGTTATTGTGGCAGGTAAATCAACTTCAATGTTAAGTTGCAATTTAAACCTTATCGCTGGGACTCGAGCGTATGATTTTTTTTTGTCATGTCGACTTCATGAACGCCGAAACTAGGTTGGGTTAAAAAATTAAAATTTTTGACTCAAATTTTCACAGTTATGTTGTACTGGACCTCACCCCGTATAGTCAGCTCACTGCGAGTATCCACCAGCCCTGCTGTATCTTTGCAAGTATAATCTCATATGTTGACTTGAACCAAAGAGTTATATATACCATTATTTAGAATTCACCTGGTCCAACTTGTGTTCACTTGCAGGACGTTTCTAATGTTCTTTCTTTCTATTCTCGTTTCCATTAATTCATGCTGACTGGGAGATTCGCGGACGGTTCTCAAGTTTTTAACACCAGCATGGCTATGTGAATTCAAATTGAAACACTGATAGTTGATTTTCCATTTTTATTGCAGATTGCTTTTTCGTGGCCTAACCTTCAATTAAAAAAAAAAAGGATTTTAGGTTGTTTCCTTGTTTTTTAAAACTCCTCACCTAAACGCTCATAATCACCCTTTTCAGCTCAGGATTTTTCTTTCTCACGCATTGGCAATTGAATACAAAACAAATATCATTTCTAAATGACATTTTTGGGTAATTTCATTGCCGCAGAAATAAAATGACACTTTCCAATAATATAGAAAGTAAATACTGCCAACTCTTCAATTCTAAACAACGTTGCTGTTCAATTCTCTCATTCTAATATACGATTTTTATTAATTTTATATTTTTTTAATTATTGAACTATAAAGTTTAGATGTTTTTATATATTTTTTAAATTATTTACTTCAATAATTTAGCAAAAATCGTAAATTCTAATACATTTTTCTTTATAATATTTTTTTTCTTTAAGTTTGGACAAAACATCCAAAAGTTAATCTATCAACTTAAAATAATAAAATAAAATAAAATAGTTGATTTATAATACAGTTGAACCGTCAACGGACCACCGAATGTGTTCGTTATAAGCAGGCGTACGTTATAAACAAGGTTGAAAATATATGCACTAAAACATAATTCTTTATTGAAAATACAGCTTTTATACGTGTAATCATAATAATAATGCACTATGTTAAATACTGGGTGATCAATTTCTGCTGTACTTTTCTTTGCGACCTATTTCTTCATTCTCAATGTCTAAAATTGCCAGCAGCACGAAGAACTTCGCCACTAATTGGTACATTTAGACTCTAAACCATTTTGTGAGAGCATTGTCAACATCCTCTCTAACAGGACTTCGAAGACGCTTTAGTCACGTTCTTTTGAGGAAAATTGAGGAAATTGTAAATTTTGCTAGTCCAATTTTTTTGCATAATTTAGAATTGCATTGGTCGTTTTTTAATAAATCGATTATTTTTAATTTATCGGCCACAGTTACTGGGCCACGTTTCTTTTTCACTACAGCCTTTTCACTTGTTTTAGTAAGAAATAAAACTGAAATACTAATGTTTACATTTCGTTCGATTGCTCTCACAACACGAATATTTTTTGAGAAAGATGGGGTTTAAATCATGTTAATTATTCCAAGAAATCTGAGCAGTGAACACGTGCATACAGTTCGTTATAACCGAGCATACGCCGAAATTTTGGACTCTATAACCGATCGTTCGTTATAAACGAGGTTCGTTATAACCGATCAGAATTTACATTGTCCTTATGGCGGTTAAAACGGGACTTCGCAAACTGTACGTTATAAGCGAGAGTTCGTTATAAGCCGGGTTCGTTATAACCGAGTTCATCTGTAATCGAAAATGTTTCAGATATGCATTTATTACAATAGTAATTATATTGCAAATGTTACAATTATTTGCAATAAGTAATTAGAAAACAGTTCCGACTCAGATATCAATTAATTTTTGGTTGGGACTATCCCACCCCAACCTCCTTAAGTTTGGACAAAACATCCAAAAGTTAATCCATCAACTTAAAATAAATTAGTTGATTTTTAATAATAAAAAATGATTCAGATATCCATTTATTACAATGGTAATATATTATTGCAAATGTTACAATTATTTGTAATAAGTAATTACAAAACAGTTCCGACTGAGAACTCAATTAACTTTAGGTTGGGACTATCCCTACTCAACCTCCTAAATAATTGGCAGTATAAGTATAACCACGTAGTTATTTATTTTCATGGATGGTTTTCTAGCTGCTTATCTGTGATTCTTTTACAATCCGCGCATGTCGGAGACACTCCACTCTCCGAGTCAGTGCTTCCAACATAGGATAATTCAATGTGTGTTGTCACGTTTAAAGCCAGTTGTGCCAACCCAAATTGAAAATCTTCTCTATATAAACTGAATGTTTATTGGAATCTGATACGGTTTTGTTGACGTTCGTATCTTTCAGTTTTCCCAGAGTTTGTTTCGGAAGCGGTTTATGCGACAGTCGTGATTTACAACTTATATTGATACTAGGTTGGGGCGGAAATGGAAACATGCGCTCGAATTTCATCAAAACAAAAGTTCCAAGGAAGGAGGGACACAATGACCCCGTTAGTCTGGCGTTTTTAGTATTCCCGAAAAACATCTATCCCAAAGTTGTTCTAAATAACGCATAAATTAATTAAGAATCTTTTTAAAATCTGTGAAGTCATCTTGAGTAGCCTAAAAATTAAGGTGTTTCTCTCTACTTTTGCTTGCAGGCTGATTAGATATAACGCGATAAAAATCGGTGGATCTCCAAATTACCTAAAATTACAACGTCACTTCAAAGTTCCAGTAATGACGGCCATAAAACTCTTGGCTTTTTGAAATCATCCGTTAATGGAAACTTCTCCCTTTTCTGCTGCGTCACACCTCATTCATCGCCCCTTTTCGCTTCTTATTTATCAGATTCACATTTTTCACGTCGACAAAAATATGCGAAAAACCTCTCCACCCTGAATATTGACTGAAATAAAAGCCGCAAGCGCCATCCAGATTTATTACACGGATACAACATTTAAATGTCTCGTCGAATAAAAGAAAGTCGCGCCAGTGGCGTGCATACAATCTCGACAGGCAAAGGTTCACAATATTGATGGTATTGCACTTGTCAAAAATTTGGATGAAATTCAATTATTCGAAATTTTTATTTTATTCAAGAGGAACGGAAAATGCGATATGTCTGTGCACTTGACATCTGCTCGAATGGAGATGATATGCAAGGAAACAATCGGATTTGAGCGTTAGATAGAAAATAATGGGCTTGATGTTATTGAGCAGGGACGGTGTTGTTGTCGTTCAATATTTAAAGACCGTAAAGGGGTCCCTTGGTCCGAATGGGTCTGATAAGCTCGCGTAATGCCTTACGCGGAAAGTTTAAATCGACTACTAATATTTATCGGACGACGAGGGAGGGCGTTTAGAATGTAATGGGCAATGAAAATATTGATAAAACACAATACATACAATATTTGAATTTTATATTCATTAAATAATATTGCCCGCATCATATCAGTTTAATATAAATGTGTTCCAGTGAACAGTTATCTAGCAAAATACGATAATTTCCGGGGGAGCCCCGAAGAAATGTAATGGAACTATAAGAACCCTCATTTCTAAACGGAAATATCTTGCTAAATAACAATAAAAATCCATATTCTTTTATGGACGCACTTTCAGCATGAATCGCTAAACGGATTCATATGAAAACTGAAAAATGTATCTCGGGCTGTAATCACATTCAACATTTTTAGCTTTATCGTTCTCTTAACGAACGACTTAATTCCAGTAAAAAATCAAGTCCATCCGATTGTTATACAAATTTATATCTCACTGTGTCTCGTTATATTTTCCGGCAGGGATGAAAATGGATTTAAAAAAGTACCGGAAATTATTCCCAGACTCAGAGAAACTCATTAACTTAACGAATTTTAAAAAGTCGGATGCGGTACAATGAATAATGTCTTAATTTTGTTTATTTTTTAACGCGCTCGAAGGATTGCATCAGGAAACTGGATTTTTAATAACTCCAGAAAACATTTTTTTTTTGCGGATCTATCAGAAATGAGAATGAGGAACGAATGCAACTGAAATAAAACTCAAAAAGATTTTTTGAAGAATCGTGCTTGGCTTCAGCATTCACAACTTTTTACAAATTTAAAAATATTAATGTATTCTTTTAAAGTTCATAATGAAAAAGTTAAACTTTAGATTTTCTTCCGATTGGTTCCTAGAATAAAACTGAAAGAGAACTTTAGGTGTTATTATGACGATGACACAATGGGCCCGCGGTGTGGTCTAAGTGTCAGTGAGGGGAGCAAATTCCCTCACACCCCTCAACACCTAATCTAATTATGACGATGAACTTTAAGAAATAAATTTATGGTTTCATTGCAATGATTTTTTTTCTATAAAATTGATCAACATTTTTGGAACCCCCTACTTATTCCACAAATCCACTCGACAATTAATATTATTAGATATTATTATTATTATTAGATAATTAATTATCTAGCAATCGTGGCTTTTATTTGAAGGGTTTGTAACTAAAATTGTTTCGAGCGCCTTTCTCGATTTTTTTACACGACTGATCTCAATTAGAACGTTTCTCGCAGGATTTATAACTTCAGTATTTGTATAGTTATAAGAAAACGAATTTGACTCTGAAAAGGAAAAGCGGTGGAACTGTTTTCTTCTAATGTCAACAAAACTCTTGAATCTAAAGTATTTAATTTTGTAGGAAGATAAACTTGTATTTGTTTTGGTAAGCAGTATGGAGGAAGTGTGTACATTATGCTTGGAAAATGGAAGAGGATAGCAAACAAGACGAGTTCGTTTTAAACTGGACAACAAGCAATCCAATAGGAATTCTGTTTGTTCTGTGTAAACAAAGAAAATAGTAATTATACAGTTGTCTATACTTCCAGGTTAACGAAATAAATTGTAGCTTTCCATCCATCTAGTGTAATAATTTCAATTTATTAATTTTAAGAAAAAATAAAATTGCTGTGGATGTTTAATAGTAATAATTTTATTTTATTTTATGTTAGGCTTTTAATTTTATTATAAAATTACATACATTAGATTTTAATGCTTTAACGGTTATCGTCTTCTTCTTGGTCCACATACACAACTTTCTTTCGATATCTTTTAATGCATCATCTGGTGTGCCACAAGGTACTCACTGTGGACCTGTTCTATTGTTGCTGTTTGTAACCGCGGTCACATTATTTTCAACATTCAAATTATTTGTTATATGATGATGATTTAAAAGTTTTACCAAACACGTTAAGTGCCAAGTGCATCAGATATGATAGTCCATCCCAAGGGAGTCCCCTGGGCCCCTATGTCCATGTGAAAAATAGTTTACCACCTATTCTCATACCTACCGAATATACAAAAAAAAATCATGAAAATCGGTTGAGAAGAAAAATCGGTCCATCCCAAGGGGGCCCCCAGGACCCCAGATCCATGTAAAAAATAATTTACCACCTATTCTCATACCTGTCAAATATAAAAAAAGCAACGGGTTGCACTCCGGGAGTGCCGGCAGAAGTGAAAACTTGAACATTAACGTTGTGCATTTTTGAATATTTTGGAATGGTTAGGGAATAATTTCGCACGAATTGCTTTATTTATCATCAGTATAAAAGAACTATCATTTATGTGGTAAAATACAATATTCATTCATTGCGCTATCGTACACAAACATGACAATTTATATTACATTAAAAATTTAACATTTCAGAACTATTACAATTATTATTTTACATTAAAAAGTTTATCTCTCAGAAAACTCAACTTTCATCCATAATTTCAACGACTCTCTCACCATCATCACTACCAGCATCATAATCGCCAATCTCTAAAACTGATACAATCGGCTTATGGTAGCTGAAGTAAGAAACCAACAATTTTGATTCGAATCTATTTAAATGTCTAATAAAGACCGCATCAATAGTAGTTTTGTATTTCGTTGTGCTAAGATTGCGATCATTTGACATCGTTAAGGACGCGCCGACAAAGTGGTGGGGGGGTGCATATTGGTTTAGCATGCACAACTAGGTTCATTTGAAGGTTTGCATAAAAAGACATAGAGGGTGGTAATGGTGTGAAAATAAATAGGAAAACCATGGAATTCCACCATAAAGCCCGTGCATGGCCGTGCATAAATTAAAGCCGTGGTATCGGTTATTTGTAGCAATTTGCTTGTTGAGCAGATCTTTAAGTGTCGCAGTGTCGGGCATTTACGGTGACCACCTTCAGAGAGAGTCGGCTAGTTTCGGTGTTATTGGCAAATATTTTAGAAATTAAAAAAGTAAATAAAGTTAGAAGTTTGTTCTCTTGGGTTTCATGGGGGCTCAGGGAGGCCCCTTGGCTAAACCGATTTTTATGATCTTTGATTTCTTTGATTTGTCTCCGCCCCGAACAGCAGAATAACTACATATTAAAACATAGACGTGGGGCCCAGAAGCCCCCCTTGGGTTTATAACTCAAGAACGGCTTATTATGATCTTTGATTTGTTGGATTTGTCTCTGCCCCGAATAGCAAAATAACTATTAAAACATGGACATGGGGGCCCTTTTGGGTTTTTTCCACCTACAGATTTTAAACATACACAAATGACAATATGACAATTAAAGTTACCAGAATCTAGTAACTTTAATGACAATTGTCGGGTGCACCACCTATGTGAAAAGTCTTGAAGTTTCAAGCAATCACATGGCGATGGAATTGTCCGAGTCACTAACGCATGTTAAAATTACTCATTTTTTTTAAATATCCTTTTTTACCTAGTGCCGATTGGTTTCAAATTTTGTTGGTAATTATAAAAAAGTATGGAGACGGCAATTTGATATTTTCAATCCATTTCATAACTAAAAATTTTAAACCAGAAGAATGTTCTTAAATCCAGGTGGAGTAAATTTAAATTAAATATATCTAAGTCGAACTCCACAAACTTTAATAACTGTAAAATTACTAATGGAACATGTTTCGGCAGAACACTTCTGCCATCATCAGCCCTTAAAGAATATATAAATATTAAAAATTCAATTAATTGTTGATTTTTATCGTCTGCAAAGTTTATGTTGAAATCTTCACTAAAAATCATTGGCAAATCATGAAAGCTTTTTCCAATTTTTTTTTTAAGCAATGCAGATGCGGCATGAGAATAAATGAATAAATTTTCATATAAGAAGTCTCGTATAGCACGCAATGACTTATCTGGAGAAACGTAAACGGCAACCATAATAATGAACTGATTATCACCAGAGTGGTAACGACACATATCGCCGATATCAGAAACAGTAGCATTAAGGGTATTGGTCGCGACTTCATAAGATAGAAAGTTTTGCCCACGTCAAATTTTAAAGAAGTTTATTTCACATGTCACATTGGCTTTTTCACTCCTGCGCATTAATTGCAACGCAGTGCAGTCTACCAGCGCAGTTGTTGCTATGAATCAGCGGAGTGACCATTCAGAAATGACTGACCGACATGCGCTATCGACAGGGGCGGACTTGCCCCAAATATTAATAGATATTGCAATTAAAATTATTATGGGAGAGTTCAAGTTTATCATTTACCTTTTTTCCAACATATCACTTCTCACCGAACTGATGTCTGAAGAGACGGTAGGTATGTTTTCACTACAAATAATAATTATAAAATGAATCACATGGTTTTATAGTTTTACCGTAGCTGTGTTTTTTTCACTGCTTTTAATTGCGCTAAACGTCTATTTTTTCGATGAGCGGAAGGATATTTTTTATAGCATTCTTCCTCAAATTTCCCATTATTATTAGAAAAAAATAAACTAATAAAAATTTAAGAACAAACCAGTTTCGACACTAACATCTGAAACTCAAGTGACCATAGATCACTAGGCCATAATTCTGACGAGTGTCACCCTGTATTGCTTCGCGCCGAAAGTTGTGGACCTAAGAAGTTTTACCATGAACACGCGACGTTCTGTTCAGTAACGCTCGGACTGATTGTACGTCTTCAGTTCAAACGGTAAGAGATAACACTATTTCATCTTATATTATGTACGACGGAGATAGGAAATTTGCATCGCACTACGAATTTTGGAAAAACAAAGAAACCATTCGGTTATTTCAACAATGATTTAAGGATTTGTTTTTATAATCGAAAGCAGCTTCGTACAAAGTTTATTTCATAACTGATTTTTTTCAAGTTTTGGTTGATTTTGGTTTTCTCATTATGGATTCAACCTGTTATCAGATAAGATATTTTTATTTTATTTTGAGGGACATTCTACTTTAGTATTGATCATTATTCAAATGTTAAACCAAACATTGAAGTGCTAGGTGTGTTAATGATTAAGTAATTCCAAAACTAAACAATAATGTTTTGGACCGTCTAGCGTCTTTTTCCTATCCATGTCTAGTTATGCGATAAAAGAGTGGGGTGGTATGACGTTTAGGAATGTTGTTGTGCAGACAAATTATAGTCAAATGAAGCCGCGTTCAATTCCCTTAAACATGCTGGTGTATTTCGCATGCACATCCATATAATTTGTGCAATAATGAACTGTGTTCATATTTTGATAAATAGCTACTCCTCCCGCTGGACGATTATTTCTTCTGAAACTCGCAACAAAGAGAGGGGAATATTACCTCCTCTCCTACGCCGCGCCGACGCGAGTTTAACAATTTTTACCCATCCCAAAAAGTGCTCACCGCCGCTAAAGAAGTTTTCACTTCAAAGAAATGATAAAAATCGGTCGAGCCGTTTCGGAGGAGTTCGACCACAAACACCGTGACACGAGATTTTTATATATTACAAGATTATATGGGAAAAATAGAATCCTTTTCAAATCAAAAATTTTCAGTTTAATTTTCACTGTCTTATGACAACAATCGCTTTGCAATAACTTTTAATTTTTAATACAGAAGTATAACGTATAATAATATTATATATTTTTTTATTCATTTATTTATCTTTGTAAAAGGGATGGAGGTTTCGTTAATAAACAAACAAATACAGTACAAAATTGTAAAAATCTGTATAGATCTGATCTTATAAGCTACATTTTCCACGCTTTGACCGAAAGCTTTTCAACCATCGTCATAACGACAAAACTACCGACTGTAGCATCTTTCAGTCGTAGAAGTTTGTCAGCGATGGCCCTCGAAATTTCTTAAGAATAGCGCAACAACAAAAGCAGCGACTTAGCGAAATTACCTCCATGTCCGTCCTCCATGCCGCGTTGCCCCCAAATCAAGACGCTTTATCACCGCCTACAATCTTGCACCCAAAAGCACTTTTGTCGAGATGAATTCATTTAAGTTGTGAGTGATCTTAATAAAAGTAAATTAAATTTTCAAAGGAAACTTTTCCTCGACTAACTTCGAGGCGAGACAGTGGGCAACACTTACCTCGCTTCGGTATCTCATCGCCCAACCTCTTGAACCGATGTTAAATACCGCAAAGTTTAAACTATTTTTTCTATTTGATGTTGAAGGGATTAAATAGGCGGTGAAAAAATAATTGGGTTGGTAATTGGGAAATTGATATGAGAAACAAAACTAATATCTTCTTGCAACAGGAGAATTCGGTCTCAGACACATTAACTTTTCATTTTTAGTTATTTAAGAGGCTATAAATGACACTGTCCCTTAATAGCCTAATTTAGTGCACCAACGCTCAGTCTCTACAGAAAATTTGATCAGGGTATCAGAGAGTAATTTTTATTACTAATTTCAGTGACACAAACCACAGTGTTGTTATTTTGTAATTTTAAATCGACAAAAACCCTTGGACATGAGGAGCTATAAAACATAAAAGGATCTAATCAATCAACGAATGAAAATGGAACAAAAATATGGTGATATGAATATGATATATCACAATTATTAGAGGATCGAATTGAATATAAGGTAAGATTAAGAGGTTGAGATATTAGAAAGACTCAGTAATACAGCAACCAAAACACACAAAAAATTACAAAGTGAAAGAATAGGATTCTGATATAATATTAAAAACTAGCTGACCCGACAGACGTTGTCCTGTCCAAATTTCAATAAATTTGGACAGATAGCAAAACAACAGAAAAGTAAAAACAAATGTCATTTTATTTTAATTTAGGCTGGAATGCATTTTTCCAGATCGTCCCGATTGTTTTTTTTTTCAATTGAAAACATTCAATCGATTTACTTCCATCCCCCGAGCATAGCGAACAAAAAAAAAAGGCATATATCCATCTCGTTTGACTCGTGAGTTATGGTCTTGAGTTCATACAAAAATCCCATAGAAAAAAGCACTTTCAATTTTTCCCGGACTATCCAATTTTCAAAATTTTATTAAAATCGTCGTTTAGGAGTCTCTACCAGACATTCATAGGTACAACATACATTTACATACATCGGCTTTTATAATAATTGTAAAGTCTAAAAAAATAAAGATAAAAATATTCTTAAACGGGGCATTTTGGTAGTTAGAAACAGAAACTGAGAAACTCAAGGATTGAATAAGTGAAACCAAGGAACATTAGAAACAAGCGGATTGAAAAATTTACTGTTTAAAATTAAAATTCAGAAGATTCAGAAACAAAATCCATACTTCTGTTTTTCAAGCCATAAATTCCAAAAACAAACCTTTTTTTGTTATAAAATTACATTCATCTGTCATTTACAATCTAATATCACATACTTGATTTAAATCACCGTTTATTGGGTGCAAAAGTCCGAGTCGGTTCTGAGAAAATTACCCGTCAAAAAGACATAAAATTCGGTTAGAGACGCCATTAATTAATTCAAAAATTGGCCGATGAAAGTGAAAAAAATATTTTGGTGTTTATAATACAAAAGTAGTTAAAGACGAATTGAAAGTCATAATTTAACGTTGATAAATAAGGCGAAAGGACTTTTGAGATCCCTAAATTTCTTGTGGAAGTCTCATGGAATTCATCCCATGTCTTATTGAAATAATATACATCATATATAACTTTGAAATGTGACTTACCGGACGATGGGACTCCACACTAGCACCTAACATCCACATTTCTGTTGTTCAACCGATAAATCCCAAATACAAAGCACTTTTTGTCGCATAAAAATTACACTCAACATCTGTCATTTACACTCTATTACTTGCCTACTTGATTTAAATCAGCGTTTATTGGGTGCAGAAGTCCGAGTCGGTTCTGAGAAAATTATCCGTCAAAAGGACACAAAATGCGGTTAGAGACGCCATTAATTAATTCAAAAATTGACCGATGAAAGTGAAAAAATATTTTGGTGTTTATAATACAGGGGACAAAAGTAGTTGAAAACGCATTTAAATTCATAATTTAAGGTCGATAAAGAAGGCGACCGACTCGGATTTTTGCACACAATAAACACTGATTTAAATCAAGTAGGTAGTATTAGAGTGTAAATGACAGAGGTTGAGTGTAATTTTTATGCGACGAAAAGTGCTTTGTTTTTGGGATTTAGGGATTGAAAAACAGAGGTATGGGTGCTGGGTGCAAGTGTGAAGTCCCATCGTCCGGTAAGTCACTTTTCAAACTTATATTATATGCATTTTATTTTAAAAAGACATGGGATAAATTGCGTCAGAAACTCCATAAGAAAGGTAGGTCTTTCGACGTTAAATTGTGAGTTTCAAAGCGTTTATGAATACCTTTAACTACTTTTGTCCCTTGAATTATAAACACAGAAATATTTTTTTACTTTTATCGGATAATTTTTGAATTAATTAATGACGTCTCTAACTCCATTTTGTGTATTTTTGACGGGTAATTTTCTCAGAACCGGCCCGGACTTTTGCAACCCAATAAATGTTGATTTAAATCAAGTAGGTAGTATTAGAGTGTAAATGACAGATGTTTAGTGTGACAAAAAGTGCTTTGTTTTTGGTATTATTTATGGGTTGAAAACAGAAGTAAGGATGTTGGGTCCAAATATTGAGTCCACACGTCCGGTAAGTCACATAATATATACCTATATATCACTTTAGATTCTGTGAAATTTTCATCAGAAAGTTAGAGCCCTCAAGCGTCTTTTTCATCTTCTTTATCGACGTTTAATTATCAAGTAGTTTCAATGCACTTAACTACTTTTGCCCCTAAATTATAAACACCGAAATATTTTTCGCTTTCATCGGACACATTTTGAATTAATTAATGATGTTTCTAACCGGATTTTGTATCTTTTTGACGGGTAATTTTCTCAGAACCCACTCCGACTTTTGGACCCAATAAACACTGATTAATCAAGAATGTATTACATTTACAGTGTAAATGACAGATTATGAGTGTAATTTTTATCTGACAAAAAACTGCTTTGTTTTTGATGCAAGTGTGGAGTCCCATCGTCTGGTAAGTCACATTTGAAAGTTAAAGTTAACAATACGGCACTACTGCTCGATAGGCCCACCCCCTCGACACTTAGCGGTATGGTTTAATAAAACGGTTCAGTTACTGTCTTCCTTGTTCTAGTTGTCTTGGATTATTCCTGTCAAGTTCACCGACTCTGCATTCTGATTGTGTTTCATTTATCGCTGTCGTTATTGTATATCTGTGGTGCTTTATTTATATTATATTTGTATATCAAGTTCTATTATTTTATTTTGCTTATTGGTGACTATTTCATACGCAAAAATTTTATTGAACCAGACTCCATAATTCTAAACAAATAATATTGTTTCGCATCGTCAAAATTTCTAATTTAAAATTTTGCTGGGGTTACTTATAGCAAGTGAGAATTAAGCAAACAAGCGGGTTTTCAGCGGCAAATTTTCTTTTGTTTTCTCGCTAACATAGTAACCGATTCAACAAGTTTGAATATTTAATAATAAATTGAATTGTTTATTGAATGATTATTCTACTCAAGTTTGCTGGTTTGAGCAATTTCGCTGGTGGCACTGACAAAAAATAACTTGCGGCTCGTTATTTTTATATGACGATGTCACTCGCGAAATTGCCAAGCAACAAACTTTCTTAATAATCATTAAATTTTGTCGGCAAAATTATATCACTTATGGTATTATACAGGGTGTTATGGAAGTCCTAGCAGAAAATGTAACCACAAGAGGAACTCGTAAATTTTTTTTTTCTATTTACCACTTTGCTGAAATCCGCAATTTTTTTGAACATTTTTCTGACCCCTTATTTCACCCTCCGCCTATGACTAAATTGAACTTGAACGCATGAGAGAGTTTTTGCCGAACGAGGTAAACACCTTCTAACTTTTTTGGGACAAAAAATTTGTCGACAGTAAATTTTAGTTTTCAGTTATGTCGCGCCGGCCGCTAAGAAATGAACTGTGATCGATTCTTAAGCAAATACTAAGAATTTATTCATTGTGATTTCCACGAAAATGTTTTTTTTTATGGTGCAGTTTCTATGGTGTCAGTGTTAGAACCTAAAATTTTTAAGTATTCGAGGATGTGTGGTGTCGGTGTGTCAACATTTATCGTAGGTTAGAGAATTTATTACATACCGTGCGATCATTTAAATTATAAATTAGAGTAGGCGGCTTTTTTATTTTGCAATGGCCCAGCCTGCAAATCGACTGACTGCTGAGACTGACAGTAAAATTTGAGGTTATCGTAAACATTGTGACGTTTATGTTCTCATGAAAATAAAAGACTAACAAATAATGTAGAATAATTGAGAATTACAGCAAATTAATGTTAACTTCATTCACCACTCTGTTGCCGTTCTTTTGAAAAGGCACTTTGACATTCGAATTTTAAATAATATTGTCAAAAGTTAGTAGTGACAAAGCTAATTTAAATTTTACAGCTTACTCTAATTTATAATTTAAATAATCGCACGGTACGAACCTAACCCCTTCAATATTATGCATATTATGGTAGGTTAATACATGTTTCCATTTAAACAGTTTTTATTTCGATTCGTTTATCGGGTAGCGTTTTTGTGGATTCCTCACAGAATGAAATTGGGACCATAGGCGGGTATTGGTTTTAGGAGTTAAACTATTCTTAATTTTAACTCCGTAAGAGAGCGTTTGCCAAAAAAAATATAGATATAAAAATGTTTATTTTGACGAGTTCTACTTGTGGTTAAATTTTCTGCTAGGACTTCCATAACACCCTGTATATGACAATTTCAACGACTGTTTTCTTGTTCTATTTGGTTTGTCGGGTTTAGCAATTAGATTTCTTATTTTGGTATGTTTATTGTTACCGACTTTAAAAGACCAAATCATTACATTTCGAACGATTAAATTTTGAACCATTTATGTTATTATCTTATAAACAAATTCACTCCAAACACAGAAAGCTACAATAAAAAATAAAATTAGCTCTCAACTTTTTTAGGCGATGATTACGAAAAAGGTGATTTTACGGCCTCTTTTGGAGCCGTAAAGTTTTACTTTTTTTGTACGCATCTGTCACACTCTACTTTTTTGGGACTGATCTGTCACACTCTACTTTTTTGGGACTGATCTGTCAAACTTCACTTTTTTCGGACTGATGTGTCAGAATTTTACAGATGTGTATAAAAAAGTAAAACTTTATGGCTTCAAAAAAGGGGCCATACAAACACCTTTTTGGGAATAATCGCGTAAAAAAAATTTTTACCAAATGTTTGAATTCTTTTGTAATCATCGCCTAAAAAACGTTGTGTGCACCTCGGCCAATAGTAATTTGTGTACCTAGGCCGTAAAGGTTAGCTTTTTTGGACGCATCTGCTGTTTGTGGCCGAGGCATGAGCAGTACTTTGAGTTGAGTACTTTTGGCCGAGGGGCACACGACGTTTTTTAGGCGATGATCACAAATGAATTCAAAAATTTGGTCATATAATTTTTTTAAGACATTATTACGCATGGGGACGCATGGGAATAAAACGACTAGTGTAGTAGGTATTACGGCCCCTCAGATCGTAGCTACGCCCACCTGCCCCTAGGGGAGGGCTCTCCCAAGGCAGCTCCCCCCTGTCCCTTAACTTCAGTCACTTCAGTTGTGTCCTTATAAAGGTGAAGCACACAACATCTTTTGTACACATCTGTAAAATTGGAGTTCATGCTGGTATCTAAAATGACATTTTTCAGATTATTTATGATACAAAAAGTGGAACATTAACGTCGTAGTACTTTAAAGTAGAAATTTAAATTCCCAGTACTCTCCACTCAAAAAACAACTGGTATTCTTTCTCATATTATTAATAGTAATTTGTATTTGACTATAATTAACAGGCATGATTTTCTTTGAGACTGCAATCTTTTCGAAGATATGGCAACAAAGATATGACTTTGCCTGAGGACTTTATTTTTCCTACAATAAAAAGTTAATATCGATTACTGTCGTTATTTACATTTACCCAAATAACGACATTTTATCTCCAACAACCTTTGTGGCTTTCCAACACAAAATATAACACCATCAAGACAGTATGCTAGCCATGGATAAAGATGTCATTACAATTCCCATTTTTTTATGTTGTAAGTGGGGCTGTTTTTTTGTTGGTGTTGAAGGCCACTGGTTCCATTTCATTCCCATATGGAGTTGGTTTAGATGTTATGTGTTTTGAATGGAATTTTTTTTAACATTGTGCTCCAGACTTGTTTTTTAAAGGTACACACTGAGTGACATTTTGATCCTACGATAAATAATTTATACTAGCACCTTCAATTAACTGAAAAGTATTTTCCAACCTGTTATTCGATTTCCTCTTTTTGTTTTCCCACATTGAACAAATAGATAGTTGTAGTTGGATGTAATTAAGTAATGTGGATAGTTTTAAATACATGGTCTACAATGTCATAATTTAGTATTGACTTATTGGTAAATCACTTTCTAAAATGGGTAGAAATGATTGCCGGTGTAAATAGCAACAGAAATTACACGGATCGCCAATATTGTAACTATAACACAAAGCCGCAGTACACATGACTATAACAAATACAGATGACCCCATCACAATGACAAAGACGGTTAAAAATCAGATGATTTTCGACAGCAGCCAGCGACCTAAAACAGCTGATGTTAAATCCTTCGGTTAAATCTCAAGAGCAAACAACAGATTTCTTGAAAAGTATCAAAAGTTTAGTTTCTGACAGATCAGTCCTAAAAAAATGGAGTTTGACAGATCAGTCCCAAAAAAGTAGAGTTTGACAGATGCGTACAAAAAAGTAAAACTTTACGGCTCTAAAAGAGGCCGTAAAATCACATTTTTCGTAATCATCGCCTAAAAAAGTACTTTTTTGGCCTTATCTGCATTGTGTCCTCGGCTCATGCCTCGGCCACAAACAGCAGATGCGTCCAAAAGAACTAACTTTTGCGACCTAGGTACACAAATTTCTATTATGCACTGTTCCCCAAAAGTTTACAATGTTAGTTTCGCAATTGTCAATGTGCTAATGTTTTCAACACGTTTGTTAATATTGGTTAATATACAATTTCAGTGTTGTTGTAAATCCTTTGCAAAATGTTACAATGCGTACATTTACACCTTTTACCAAACACCGCCCTATCGCAATTTCCCACATCGCCGTAAAAACTTCAAAAACATATCCCGCAAATTTTATTCCACCTTGACGGCATTACCACTAAGGTAAACACTGTGAAATCAAGTGGAATAAATTCGCAGTCCGGTCGTTCGACTTCTTCCAGGAGTGAAAACGAAATAGGTCGATCGCAAAGATTGAAGCTAGACGAAAAAATAAATGGTCGACCTTTCGGAAGCATCGAGACTGACGTCGAGATAAAAACGGCCGGTAATATTGATGGTAAACCCCTACTGTAAGCACCACCGAGAGTCGGATTAAGCATGATTACAATAAAACCATTTTGTTTTTAAAATGACATCGATTGAAGGTTTTGTTTTATCCGGGAGCGAGTGGGAATTATACACTTTAAAATATCCGGCATGTGTATGTGATGCTTCAAAATTAATGCTCCGCTAGATTCATGCAATTTTTCCGAGTCATTTCGTTGAGAGAATGCTAAAGTTCTTTCCCGCAAAAGGGTTTGTCACCCCGCATCTTTTCTCTATTGTTATATAAAATCATTAAACGACTCTAGGTTGGAAACCCTTTTACGTTCCGTTTACTCTTTTCAATGAGTCGTAACCCTCAGTCACTGCGGAACTGAAAAAAAGATAAGAGTAGAGCTGTTATAATTTTGATGCCTACAGGTTCTTTCGAGCATTTTCGCTCTGCTCGTCGAAGCCATAATTTAAAGTTGGGAAGTAAACAAATCCATAAAATTTTGCGTCGCCAAATTTTATAGAAGTGGAATAGATAACAGTTTTGCAAATGTTTGTTTTAATTGGTTTATTGCACATAAACATGTTTGTACAAGAATTGATGCAATGTTGTTTTATTGTTTAAATGCGAAGGCTGTATTCCGGCGCATCCACCATTTTTCAAATAAACCACGTTTGTAATGGTGTATTGATGAAACAAACATTTACTCCAAATAAGTATAATACATGAAACAAAAATGTAGATCGGGCTATTTGAATTTAATACTGCAGAAATTTCAGTACACGTAAATAAAGATCGATAGTAATTTGAACATTATTAACAAAAATATATACAGGGTGAAATCGAAATGTATGTAAAAAAATCTGGAAGCACCGTGGGATGAGTACATTGCAATCCCCTGGGTTTGCATTTTCTACTCCACTATCGAGATAAAATTCTTTAAAGTTTGGCTATAAACAAGGAATTTTTTGCGACATATCTTAGTTCATAAATAATAGACAAAAAATATGTCATCCTCTTTTTGGAGAATCACCTCAGTTCCGTGCCGTGCTTTCCAGACCATGTGTGCTTTTTTCCCCAAAGTTCTTAACAACGCTTTTCCCCAAAAATGTACAAAATACTGACTGATGAGGATGTGTGGCATGTAAAGTGTCGCTCTCGCTGAATAGAACGGATTTTTAAATTTATTTTGTATTTTATTGTTTCTTTTATGTGATTTGCTTATATCTAACACGAACTGCATTGAATATCTATCGCAACGAAGATGAGTTTTTTATCTGCTATTTATTGGCGAGTCGATTAGGTTCTTGTTACTTTCGGGATGTCGATGTCATGTAGGCTGTGCCAATTGGTTGACAAATAGTGGGACGTCATTTTGAGAGTATATTATGAGGTATATAATGTTATTTAGGCAGATAAGTTCAATGTCAATTGGCAATTTAAACATTATCTGTCGGGCTCGAGCGTATGTGTTTTTCTGATCAGTTTTTTCTCATCGACTTCTAATTGCTTCATGTACGCCACAACTAGGGTGGTTTAAAGATTTTATGCCCTATTCTGATGCACCAGTTAAATTTTTAACATATATTTCAATTTCACCACGTAAATTGGTGTTCTAAATTATTTACAGTTATTTACAAATATTTTTAACAATAGATGCATTGTTTTAAGTAGGGAAACACAATTGTACGTTATGAGTTTTGTATTTTAAATTTCATTTTATAAACATCAACTGTTATAAAATATAATATTTCATTATGTCTGCTTTTTCGCTCTATAGACCAGATTTAAAAGTCTTCCCGTTTTCAAAAATGAACATGAATCGAAACGTTCGTATCTTCTTCAAGCTGAACAGCCACCAGCATTCTGACCCTTGTCTCATTGTTTGCGTTACATGTCAGCGGTAAAAGTTTTTCATAAGCTCGAGCTTTGTGACGGATTTTTGTCTTAGTACACTATTTTGTTCGACGTCCAATTTTTACAAGCAAGTTGTTAGAGAAAGTCACGAGGCATGAAGGGGCGTTTTACAAGAGACGTTATTAAATTTAAAAAGACCTCGCTGTCCCAAGTTCTACTAGAGTCGACGAAACAAAATTTTTCACAAATAATAAGAGAAAACTGATGTAGTTAAGAAAACAAACTTTTCCTTTTATCGCACCGACACGAAGGTTAGGGTAACAACGTTTTTCACCCTCGGAATTTCTCGGCAGTCCTTATTTCGTTTGCTGGTGCAATTTTACGTACACGTTTACACTTCAATTTTCTACAAATATAAAAAAGGCAATAGTTTGGATCGATAAGAACACATCTCAATGTTGTTCTTGTGTGTCAAGGGATACACAATTTCTTTGGCAATTTGAGATAATCTTGAAATGATATTTTTGTATTCGTTTCGTAAAACACATAATGCATAATGAAATGTATGCATAACGCACTTGTTTCGAAATATACTATTGGCCACAAGATGTAAGACGTGGCCAGGATTTATACATAAAAGCGGTCTAAGGTAGTTTTGAATTTCATGGTTAAGCCCACCTTTATATTTTCTATTAAGTTGAAAAAAGGTTTCCTATTTCATAATATTTCTAGTGCAGCAGTTTGCATTCTGACCGAAATTCAATTTTTCAACTTGTTTTATGGCGCCCACAGCTGCAAATTACATTACTGTAAAAATTTTGTCGGTGTGGGAGAGTATTCTAAATGTAAATGATACCGCCCTGGATTCAACTGACGTCAGTGACAAGAGATAAACTTCAAGGAAATACACACTTTATTTACGACTAATAAATAATATATGTAATTATCTAAGATATTATTTAATTTTGTAAACAAGCCCAGAAAAACAGTGCTTTTCGAGAAATTCTTGAAAAAGTCTTTGTCATTCAGAGGTATTGCAAATAATTGTATTCTTATCATAAATTAAAGCTTCCTTTAATTATGGTTACGATAGTTTTGCTAATAACACACAATCAATTCGGTCTCGAAATATATACAGGTTGTCTTACGAAAAACGCACCACACTATAACTCTGTCATTAATAATCTTATTTCAGAAATTCAAAAACCGTGTGAGACAGGTGTATAAATACTACAAAAGAGTATGATTCTTAATTTTTTTGAATAAGTCATTTTTGTCAACCAATAGTCAACCTTTTTTTTTTAAATAGCAACACATATTTTTTTTATTCAGTTTGGTGGAGATTTTTTTCTGAGTACAGTGGTGTGTTTCAACCAAAATAAATTAAATAGACACGGTCTTGAACATAGCCCCAAAGCCAAAAATCAAGCGGCGTGAGATCATATGAACGCACAGGCCACCAAACTGGCCCGTATGTCCCTATCCATTTTTGGCCAAATTTAGCATTCAACCAGGCAACATTTATCCTGGCATTATGTAGCGTAGCGCCATCCTGCTGGAAAAACACTCTATTTAACTCTGCAAGAGGTAATTCATTCAAGAAATTGTCCAAGTTTTGAATTAGTAGTTGGTGATACTTGTCCTGATTTAGGGTACCATCAATGAAAAAGAGTTCAATTAATCTATCACCCAGAATACCACACCACACATTTACGGAGAATCTATGTTGTCGATTGGTATCAGCAGTAACTCTCGGATTTTGTTGACTCCAATAACGGTGAATACTTCTGTTGAAAACGCCATTATTGCTAAAAGTGCACTCATCGGACCATAGAACAGCCCCTTTTGACATAGCATGTTTAAATAGAAAACACAAAATTGGTGTCGTCGATTTGGATCGTTTTCATATTGTGTTTCAAATTTCAAATTTGTGTTTTTTTTTTTTTAATTTTATGAACAGTGTCCTTTGACGTGCCAATATTATGTGCGACTTCCCGAGTTGAAGTTCTTGGATTTTCTTGAACATTGAGAATGGCATCTAACTCAACATTTTCACGAAAGTGGCGTCCCTCTCTTCGGTTTCTTAAAAGCTCAATGATTTCTTAAATTTCGTTCAATTCTTCTAAATTTCTGAGGGTCAGGAACTTCTCTATCGGGAAAGCGAGCTGCATAAAGGCGCACTGCTTGACCAGAAATTCTACGGCACTCGAAAAACACTTACAGCAATCAATTGATTGTTATCCATAATGAAATAACAATGTGATCACAAAATAATAAGAAAACTACAAGTTAGTAATAATACAAGCAACAATAAATAAAAACAAGTTGACAAATCTTAAATGACAGTTATTGTTTTGTGCGCTTTCATTGGATTCCAACGCACACAAAATCAACTTGAAAAAAAAAATTGATCCCATCCTTATCCCATTATCGGTCCAGGCCTAAAAGTTGCGGACTGAGTGACAGTTCTTTAGAAAAAAAAAATTCAGTAGGTACGTGTTTTTTGGAAATCAACATTTTATATTAAAAACTTGAAAATCTTTTCATTATATTTTTTCAAAAGTGTGTTTAAAAAGAAAAATTAAAAAAAAGAACGTCCGAATTGGCCCATTTTTCACAAAGTAATGGGCATTTACAAGAAAACGGCTCTACAAAAAAAAAATAAAAAAAACAGGGAGGCCTCTCTCAACCGATACCTACTACAACATAAAAAAAATCAAAAAATCGGAGATGCAAATGCTGTCCGATTTGGCGTGGAATAATATATAAATAAATAAATAAATCTAATTATATAAAGTAAACTTTAAGGATGACGCAAAAAATGTTTATTAAATTTGTACATTAGGTAAATAATAGTAGGTAGATTATTGTTTTATAAGGACCGAAAGTGGGATTCGTGGCAGGTCTGTAGGTTTGACGACAAATAGAAATTTACTAATAGAACAAGCAAAAATATAGCTACCTCCAACAAATTGGCAATTATAAATTTACGCTAGTGAAAAAGTAAATACCAAAATTAGTCACGCTACAGAGAGTTTTCGGCTTTACTATATACTGAGGGCAGCAATGATCTCACTGGTCCGAAATGGCTATCAAAAATATTTACCACAGGACAATATTATTTCAAAGCAGGTTAATCCTGTTGTATTTACTTTTCCTTGCATAGTGTTCAGAACTCATAATGTTACTCTTGAAAGTACAGTGGGACGCTGGGAGGTACCTATTCAAAAAATATTATTTGTGGCCGTAACGTTAATGTAGTTATAAATTCCTGCAAAAGACATCCACCTCAAACCTCATTATTTTTTTCTGGCGATAAATTCGTTAAATTTTAGTGTTACTGATGCTCAGTCTGCTGCTATCCTGAAAAGTGCTGTAGTATACTTATGCAAACCATTACCGTAATAATTTTTCTTACAGCGATTACCAACCAAGTCTAATAAAAGTTTTATGTCACACATAATTTGAAGTTATTAGTATATTTATGACTAGCTCTTTACATAATAATTATGAATAATAATGATTTAGAATAATTCTTCTCAGCACTTTTCAATAATAATTTCGTGTCTTGACCTTGTATTGAACTCACTAAATAGTTATTTATGAGTATTACGGGAATTATAAGGATGTTAATAACTGTGGGCAACGCGGTTACAATCCAGAGGGCCGTCAGGCCCAAGGAATTTGGGTATGTGGCCCAAGGTTATCAAACAATTCCCTTAATACATTGATAATTTTATTTCTTACGATTTCTTGGAAAACAAATACAAATTTTGGTCTTTTTTAAATTCTGCCTGTTTAGTTAGGTAGGTATGGATTTATTTATTGACAACAACATAAACAAACATTTGTCAATTTGTAAAATTGAGTCAGAACCCGAAATGCAGCAATATTTTGGAAGAACGATTAAAGAAAGCTGAGAAAGCTCGAGTTGTATTGGTTCCAGAAAAGTCTGAAGAAAAATAAACAAGAAGGAATATGACCGATCAATAATGGTTGAAGAATAACCATACTGGAAGAAAGTTGTAAATGAAATTTACATTAAATTTATTTATTCTTCCACGTTTTTTATTCGTAACATTAGTTTACATTTTTTACAGTCTGACTTGTATAGTCCTAATTCCTTGCGAGTTAAGTGGTCCATGCTTAACGTGATGCTGACAATACATGATAATGTAGAAGTGAAAAAATATGAATTGAAAGTGTTTCGAAAGAGTAAAAGTGTTCACTCGAGGTGACGTCAAGTTTTTGAAGAATGCTTCTGATGCTTCATAAGGTGGTTATGATTATGATTATTAGTGGAAGAAAAGGAGTTCTCCGCATCTTTTCATCATTTATTTTTTTATTACAGAGAATGTACATAAATATAGCCCAGTCAGTCGGAGGTTTAAGGGGTCGAAGTAGAAAGTGTAATTATAATTTTTAGTTGTTACTTTATGTTTTTGGAGATGCTGAAAACTAATTTCAAATCATACATGTCTCAAAAAACTGATAGGAATGTAAATTGTTGAAACATTTTAGTTTTTGGCTAAGTATATATTTTTTAGCATAAATCTTTTTGGACAGCTTCGTTTATCGCTCTTTTTATTTCTTGACACAATGGTTTTGCTTTGTCCCAAATCGTTTAACTTTGTACAACTTTGCTAAGTTTGTACAAAAAACTGTGAACATTTAAATTTATCCAAATATTCATATTATATTTCCTTGTCTGACTTTCCTTTGTCAACTGCAGATTGCAGTAGTATTTTCTTGTTTTTTTTTTTTATCTCAGTCAAGGCTTTTTGCTCTTAAATCTATGATTTATTTACTACCTTGCCATACCTATTTGTATTCGTCTAAATTTATATATACGTAGGTAATGAGTTTACAGTGCAAAACAGTTTTTTTGAATGACAAAGTGATGTATCGTTGCTTCAAAGACTAGAATTTTTTGGACATTATGGGGCGTATTCTGTAACTGCTCCTCTAAATTTTAAAGGCCGTTAAATTAAGTTGTCATAGCAATGACCAATCAGGGCTTGAAATTTTGAATTTTAAAGGACACAAAAATTTTAACGCCCCTTTAAAAATTACAGAATAGGTCCCTTTCTCCCTTAGGAGGTCCAGTTCGGTATCAAATAACAATTTATCTTGTTTCCTCCAAAATCCAAACCGTCCATCTGAAAATTAAAGTACTGTGTCAAAGACAAGTTGGTCACCCTATAATAACGTGTGTAATTATCAGCTCTACTCTTAGCACTATTTCTTAAGATGTAACTCAGATTAATTTAAGATGCGTTTTTGTACCCCTTATTTTCACATACCTTATTTATAATGGCAATATAGTATACTAAGACTTTTTATTTTTTATTTAACTATTTAACTAAAACAAGATGCATTCATGATGTATGAATGTCTGTTTAGATACTGATAAATGAAAAATATATAATAAAGAAAATGCTGGAATTTAATGACGCGTTCCACCAATTTAGAACCAATTCTTTAAATGTACGACTTAAAATGTTTTTCTTCATCAATATTCCAGTCGCGACGGGAAACTTTATTACCATTTCATAAATAATTCAGGTTGAAGAAGCTAGAATGTCAGATAAATTAGTTTCAATTAGCCAAGTTCTAATTCGAATTTGACTACCTACAAAGTCAAAAACGCTCAATTATCATCTCAAGTAAGGATTATTTGTGCGTTTCGTGTTACCCACTATAGTTATTGTCATTCTTTTCGTCAGAAACCGAACAGAATTTCAGTGCTGAATGCAAAGAGCTCATTAAGAATTAATTTTGGGTATGTAATTTTGGAATAATGTAGTTTTGAAATCTCTATGTAGCCACTCTAAGATAAACAGTACAGGAACAAATTAGGTACTAATAATAAATTATTATAAAAAAAGAAACTTTAGATTCTTTTAGCTACACGCTGAATTCATATGTCTTAGATAACTAATGCGCTCTTGTGAAGGTCATTTGAGATGTTTGAGAATATATTTATTATTAATTAATAATCATGTGTAAAAATGTTAACCGACAATGTCACTGCAGCACTCATATCTTTGCAGCAGGAAACTAATTATTCTATAACGATACGTGTATTATAAATTGGAACCAGTTATATTTATAAATTAAGAAACATTCATTGTAACAAGGAAGAGCGTTTGCATGTCTCAGTTCTCAAATTTTTAAAAGTAAATAAAATCTGTCTTTTAAAAACTCAGTTGTACCACTCACCAATGGTAAATCTTCAGCATTGTCATATTGTCATTTTTAACAGCAGTTGTAGTAGTCTAATAAAATTTTATTAGATAAGTTGTAAGATGCATAAATTAAGTAATCTCAACATTCATTAATTCATTTTATTTTTCAACAATTTCAACTTGATGGAGTTGCATTAGAGTTCTCAGTTTCTTATGAGCGTTTATTTTATAGACGTTATTTACCGAATTAGCTATTTTATAGCTGCTGCAGTTTCTTATAAGAAGTCATTATCACAGTTAATAATGACATAGAGGAAATACAATTGAATTTACCTTTACACCTTTGCTCAGAATGCCTGGTAAATCCCTTATCTACCTTCATCTAATCCGACACGCAGTTCCCCATGCGAAGCAATTAAATTTAAATGTCTTACGATCGTTTAAATCTGCACAAATCTACGCGACTCATTAGTGACAAGTTAAAGTTCGGTTACGCTAACGATTGGGGAGTGCTCAAGTGTAAATGACAAAAAATGTATAAACGCAAATATCACTGGATGTCCCTCCATCCTCAGTATGTGCGCCTCTTGCATTAATTTTTTCTTTTAAAATTGGCTTAAGCTTGTCGTGCATACGCAAGTCGCATTCGGGAGTGCTTAACTTCTGAGACTTCGTGGTGGTTTGCAAGAACGTCACATACGTGACTTCCGAGGATCTGTTTGAGGAGCGTTAAGGACTAAATTAGAGGTATTTAAAGTTTCAGCGTATTCAGCATGTACGTGCGAGCGTCTAATGGAGTGATACAAGACATTTTAGTGAAGCTTGCAGACTACAGATTGAACGAAACAAATCGGGAGGGCAGGGACCGATTAGAAAAATTCCCGAAGGATAACGAAATCGTGATCTTTTTATCAAGTAGTCGTTGAGAAAACTTGTTTTGCTTTTGAACTCTTTAGTTGTTTGTGGAAACTGAATCATGGCCTTTTTAACCGACTTCAAAAAAGGAGGAGGTTATTAATTCCGTTGTATATTTTTTCTGTTTTTTTTTTTTAGTGTTTGTTACCTCAGAACTCCGTCATTTATAAACCGATTTGTAAAATTCTGCTTTTATTTGAAAGAGTATTAGTACAGTTACGGCCACGGAATTTTGGCCGTCACTTATCATTGATTGTCATAAGATGTAAGGCGACCCTTAGGTATTCGTAACCTAACTTTCTGCTATTTCAAAGACTTGTCATTTTGACACTGACTCATTCGCATGAAAACACTAACAGTGACAAATTTTTAGATGTCAATTCCAAAAAGTCAATCATAATGACAATAATGCATGGACTACATCCGTTTTCTTTTAATTGACATTAAAGTGACGGCTAAAATTCCATGGCCGTGACTGTACGGCGGCGGAGAGAGCGAAATCGTTCATATTAAAGTGTAACCCACTACTTTGGTATAACTCAATGAGACATATATAGATTTGTTTGTTAAAAAAATCTGCATTTGGAATGAAAATTGACGACAGTGTGGGTTAGTCACGAAAAAAGTTATTCCAAGAAATCCGTGAAAATTGGCAAAAATTATTCCAATAAAAGAAATGCTCATATCTCTGGCTAAATAAAAGGTAAAAATATGCGGTTTGTTTCATTATGAAGCCCAGAATATTTACTTTAAAATGACTAATTGGAAAATTGCGCGAACTTATGCTTTTCGACCAAATTCTATTATTTAATGCGACGGCCCATGGTTTATTCATAAATTTTCTATATTCAAGTTGCTATAACTCGTATACTGTAGTCTTTGTAGTAAAAATTTTCACATCAAAAACTGCAGAATTTTGTTGTCTGTAATTCACCTCAACTAATAACGTATCCATCTACAATAATAAATTCGCTACAATCGTATTTCTGGGAAAATGTAACTTGCTCAGGCTACACTCTCGACACCCGCCCGCGCCTCTCTCCTACCGCAAACGCCTATATTATGCTATACACTGTACTACCACCGAGCGCAATGAATTAAATTGAAATTAATTTTTATTTTTAACCAAATACATAAAATTTTTAAAATTAACAATAATAATTCTTCTTAGTCCCTTAGTGCATGGAATTGAAATGCATCTTCGGTTGGAGGAATTTCTTTTTAGTGTTTAGTGTTAACTTTAACCTAGCCTCATTCAGATTCTTTGATTTTTCTTGTTTATATAAAAGCAAAATATTCTTACGTGCCTCTGCTGTTCAAAATAAAGGTTGCTGCAAAATTTGTCAATTGGATGTCATCACCCTTTTTCAAGAAAGTGCTTAGTGCAGATTTTTTACCAATTTAAATAAAGCATTAGTTGTATCACCTCCTGTTAAATTATGAAACGCTGGTAATCTTCTGCAGAAATCCTCAACTACAACAACAACAAAGTCTTCTAAATCATGCCCTTTTTAAGCGACTTCAAAAAAGGAGGAGGTTATTAATTGGGTTGTATATTTTTTTTGTTTTTGTTTTTAGTGTTTGTTACCTCAGAACTCCGTCATTTATACACCGATTTGTAAAATTCTGCTTTCATTTAAAAGAGTATACTTACAGATTATCACCATTGTCACCATTTCTGGATATGATGATGGCACCTCATGGAAATAGAGAAAAATCCTCAAATTTTTGCTCCCTTTTTTTAACCGACTTCATGTATGTTCACCGATTTCTTCGTCAATTGAGGACCGATTTACAAAACTCTTCTTTTATTTGAAAGGGTATACTCCTAAGGTGGTTCCATTGTCAAAAAGTTAGTATCTGATCAGGGAATCCCATAGAAACCGAGTAAAATCCTCAAATTTTTGCTCTTTTTTATTAACCGACTTCATGTATGTTCACCGATTTCTTCGTCAATTATTGTGGACCGATTTACAAAATTCTTTTTTTATTTGAAAGGGTATACTCTTGAGGTGGTTCCATTGTCAAAAAGTCAGGGTCTGATGAGGGAATCCCATGGAAATCGAGAGAAATTCTCAAATTTTTCTTTCTTTTTATGTATATGTTCACCGATTTCTTCGTCAATTTTATTGTGGACCTCATTATTGGAGAAGCGTCTTTACTAGGTCTATACCTATAGCTTAAAATTTTGTTTCCAGATTCTATTATCAAGTCCAGATATGGATAAACAGTAAGATTCAACACATTGAACCGTTGAATCCTTTGGAATTTGGCTGGATCAAAGATGGTTCCAATTTAACCCCAAAATTAATTAAAATTTAAATATATCTAAGTCGAATTCCACAAACTTTAATAACTGTAAAATTACTAATGGAACATGTTTCGGCAGAACACTTCTGCCATCATCAGCCCTAATTTAACAGGAGATTAATGATACAATTGATGAATTACAAGAGGGGTTCTTACCTTAAAGAATATAAAAAATTATGACATTGAGGTAATTTTGAATTAAATTTGACGTTTTCAAAGGGTTACATGATTTTTAAAAGATTTCGTAAAAACAACATTTTATAAAATGTAAAAATTAAAAATGGATCAAAGAGAATCTGGTAAGTTTGTTTGAGTGGTGAAAAATTAAAATAGTGAATTAATAATGGGATTATTGAAGTTATTCTGTTCATTTAAACAAGATCTGTTTTCCAGTTTCAAGGCATTCCCTATTTCCAAAGTCTCAAGAAAATCTAATTTCCGGCCTTTATTGCATTTATGAATCAATTTGGAATTTGATGGTGAAAAACTATGTTTCGTTATTAATATATGATTGGCGAAAGAAGAAGGTGTTGATGGTGGAGGATCAAGATCTGTGTTGTTATTGATGTGCCTGAAATGTTCTTTAATACGGTCTGATATTTTGCGACCTGTCTGACGTATGTAGAATGACTCACAAGAAGAGCAGTTTAATTTGTATACACCTGATGATGATTTGTAATCTAATGGATCTATATTTTTAATAAAAAATCTGGATAAGTTGTTATCTGTTTTAAATGAAACTTTAAAACCGTTTTTCTTAAGTATTTTAGAACATTTCTCTGAGACGACGCCAAAGTATGTTAATGAATTTGAAAAGGAAATTGTTTCTGAAGGATTTTTAACCAAGTGGTGTGTGTATTTTAATTTGTTATAGTATCTATAGTATAATTTATTTATAGTTTTTAAAGAATATCCATTATTTGAAGCAATTTGTTTAATGTTATTAAGTTCTGTTTGAAAAGATGAATCTGATAGTGGTATAGAAAATAATCGGTGGAAAAAGGAATGAAAAGCTGCAAATTTATGGGAAACAAGGTGACAAGAGTCAAAAGGTATTACGCAATCTGTGATACTAGGTTTTCTATAAATGTCAAATTTAAAAGTATTATTATTTCTAGTGATTAACAAGTCTAAAAAGGGGATTTGGGAATTGATTTCAATTTCCACGGTGAATTTAATGGATTGGTTTAAAGAATTTAAGTTGCTGAGTGCGTTATCAAGTTCAGAATCAGATCCTTTGAATAAAACAATTATGTCATCTACATATCTGTACCAAAAGAGAAAATGATCTTTAAAAGGTGAAGAAGTTTAAAACTGATCTTCTAAGTTATTCATGAATATTTCTGCTAAAAGAGGTGACAAATTAGAGCCCATTGCTAAGCCTGAGTCTTGTGAATAAAAATTATTATTAAATTGAAAGAAATTTTGATCTAGGACAGTCTCACAAAGTGAATGTAAATTTAGTGCATGTATGGTTGGCATATTAGAATTAAATAGTAGGTTTTTTAAAATTAATAAGCAAGATTTGGGTGGGATGCTGGGGAATAAATTAACTACGTCAAATGAAACAAGTCTAGTGTCTGATGGAATTTGGAAATTTCTAATTTTGGAGCAAAGATCTATTGAGTTTTTTATTGCAGATTTGTTATTAAAATCTAAATGTTGTCTAAGAATTGTATTAAGCCATTTTGAAAGTATTGATACAGGTGAATTGACAAAGGAAACTACTGGTCTAATGGGAAAAGGTTGAGTTTTATGTATTTTAGGTAGACCGTATAGTCTAGGTATGCAAGGATTCATGGGTATTAGTGTGAAAGCTTTTGGGTCAAAATATTTAACAGTTTCTGAAAGGTCTTTGAGCGTAGATTTAAGGTTGGAAACAAATTTTGAAGTAGGATCTTTTTTGAGTTTTGTAAAGTCACCAGATTTTAAGAAATTCTCTACTTTGTTTAAGTAATCTTGTTTGTTAAGTATTACCAAACAATTACCCTTGTCAGCTTTACTAATACAAATGTTGTTTTCTTTAATTTTTGTTTTTAAGCTTTTAATCATGTTTGAATCTGAAATGTTCTTTGTGATATTGTGGGGATCTTTAGATTAGGTAGTTAATGTAGTTACTAGTGATGGAATGGTATCGGGTATCAATGGTGTGTTATAATGATTGGTGATGATTTCTGTTGCAACTGCAAGTGTTTCTTTTACGTGTTGGATATTTAATGGTTGGACATTGTATTTAAGGCCTTTGGAAAGAAAATTAATTTCAGACTCTGAAAATAAGGTATTACTGTCATTTAAAACTTTATTGTGAAATTTATGATCTATAGCTTGACTACTTTGAATAGGTGAAGATTCTACATGATGGTCTAAGATAGACCTCTTATCTTTAAATGGCATGTTTAATGTTTTATTTTTATTAAAAATAAAGATCCATTAGATTACAAATCATCATCAGGTGTATACAAATTAAGCTGCTCTTCTTGTGAGTCATTCTACATAGGTCAGACAGGTCGCAAAATATCAGACCGTATTAAAGAACATTTCAGGCACATCTATAACAACACAAATCTTGATCCTCCACCATCAACACCTTCTTCTTTCGCGAATCATATACACCGTTATTCACGAAACAATACGAGCCCACCGAAATTTTCGATGCAACCAACATTGCATTTGCACAGGTTACATGGATTAAGAAAATTAATTCTTCAAAAACTAACACATAGTGTGCGCAATTAGGTAACAATAGATATTGTCAGTGTAAAAATTTTAAATTTGTTGTTTTAAAAATTCACGCAGTCAAAACAAAGGTGGATTGGCCTGTTAAGGTAAACTTTGTAAATTGACGGTGAATTGCATCTTGCAAGAACATTATTTTAAATTTTAGACGAGATGATCGAGAACCAACAAATCATTCCCTCGTGTGTAGTTGTCACTTTAAAGATTGAGAACCCAAAGAAGAAAAGAAAAACAATTAAAAAGTGGGTATTTACAGAATTCAATGTAATGAAATAAATTAACAGCTCCTATTGTAACAGAAGTAGCTAGTGATCCTAAGGAGACGATTGAGGACGAAATTGAAAGGTTTCAGCAGATTGTTGTTTCACATGCAGAACCAGGACCTCTGTAATATAACAGCCTCCACAAGTGGCAACAACAAAGGCAATATTTGCTATTATGAATAAAGCAGAAAACTATTTTTTGCATACCTGCCTCTTTGATGCCCAATCCGTTGTTTTCGAAGCTTGCTAATTTACAGTTTCTCTTAATAAGAGAAGTGGAGGAGTTGTACAAAGAATAATATTTAGGTATAAGTAGTAAATAAGTATTTACAGGTTTGTACATAAAGTTTTATTTTAGATTTAATTCACCAGAAATGTATAAGTATAATAAAACACTTCCATGGATGTTTTTACTCACGCTTCAGTCCTACTAATCTCCACAATCATGCTGTCTGCTGGTGTCCAGATCATCAGAAAGGCCTTATTTCTGGACGTAAAGTGCAATTGCTCTTGAATTTGGTGATAGTAATCATGATCTTGATGTCTTCATTATGAAATTCGATAATGTACTTTTTTATTTTTTGAGATCCTCGCTCAGGGACTTGTAAAGACATTTCACCTCTAAAATTCCACACCAGACGTTAACGGAAATAATATTTTGTAAGTGTCCTTCCCGAATCCAACGTGGATTGTCTTGAGCATAGGAATGACAATTGTGCTAATTTACACCCCCGTTATTGCTAAAAGTAGCTTCATCGCTAAACAAGACATTTTGCAAAAAGTTTTCATTAAATTGGATTCTTTCCCTGAAGAAACAGCACAACTCTAACCTTTTGGGAAAATCGGTCACTTTTAGTTCTTGAACCAAGGTGATGTGGTGAGGATGGAATTTATTGGCCCTCAAAATTTGGCATACTGATGCCTGGCTTATCTCAACAATTCGTGCCACTTCCTTCTGGTCAATATGTGATTCTTCTGTCACCATCTCTAAAGCGGCTACTTCATTATGTTCCCCAGTTGCAGTCCTTTCCCTAGGCGTAGTAACTGGAGGCCAATTCAGTCTCAGCTGTGCCTCTAATTTTTGAAAATTTTATCTGTTGGTCCTCTTCCTTCAAGCATAAACCCTGCAGCAAGAGAAGCGTTTTTTCTGCATTCGCCATAAATTAAAAGCATGTCGGTTTTCTCGTCATTGGAATACATTATTACCAAAACAACAATAAGGTCAAAATAGTTGACACTGAAAGTATCTAATGTCATCTAATAAATTAATGTGCACACTATGTTTTAGTTTTAAAAGAAATTGTTTTTTCAATCCATTTAACCTGTGCAAATGCAATGTTGGTTGCATCGAAAATTTCGTCACGTCGTACCGTATCGTGAATAACCTACGAGGAAATAGAAACAGGAGGGAACGTATGGTACAAACGATGCGCGACGGAAATGGAAATGAGCTGTTAAAAAAGTGGTCTCTGATGGTGGGGAGAGTTGTGATGCATTGTTCATAGGCGTCGACATAAGGATAAAAGAAGGAGCGTGGAAAAAAACGTGTATAGACGGAATTGCATTACGATTTAGGACGGTCTTGAACGTATTAAAATCTGTGGCTTGGAAGTGTTGCGAACAAAGCACTGCCCACTTTGTTATGCTCTCTTCTGTCCGATTGACAAATTTCAACCATTCTGCTTTCCGAATACTGCATTTTGAAAAACTAAAAAACCAATTTAGTTTTATCTAAAGTACTAACTACTAACGCAACAGAAAAAAAATACTCCTATTAATTTTGTACATTCACGTTGGGGATGCTAACGCACGCCACTGGCACAAAATCAACAAAATAAGATGGATACCGCGTGTAACTTGGCCACGACCTGCTCAATGTGGTCTCTTCAATGGCCGACTTCCGTCGCGTTTTGTGCCTACCCCCACTACCCATACATTCTCTCCTGTTTCTATTTCCTCGTAGTGAATAACCCAGTATTAATAACGAAACATAGTTTTTCACCATCAAATTCCAAATTGATTCATAAATGCAATAAAGGCCGGAAATTAGATTTTCTTGAGACTTTGGAAATAAGGAAAGCCTTGAAACTGGAAAACAGATCTTGTTTAAATGAACAGAATAACTTCAATAATCCCATTATTATTTCACTATTTTAATTTTTCACCACTCAAACAAACTTACTCGATTCTCTTTGATCCATTTTTAATTTTTACATTTCATAAAATGTTGTTTTTACGAAATCTTTTAAAAATCATGTAACCCTTTGAAAACGTCAAATTTAATTCAAAATTACGTCAATGTCATAATTTTTTATATTCTTTAAGGTAAGAACCCCTCTTGTAATTCATCAATTGTATCATTAATCTCTTGTTAAATTAGGGCTGATGATGGCAGAAGTGTTCTGCCGAAACATGTTCCATTAGTAATTTTACAGTTATTAAAGTTTGTGGAGTTCGACTTATATATATTTAAATTTTAATTGAAATTTTCTCCACCTGAATTTAAGAACATTCTTCTGGTTTCCAAAATTAATTAATGAAACACCTATACCGCATGCGATTAGACAAGCAATGGAATTATTTTGCAACGAGAAGAATTGTTCTTCTAGCAAATCTGCATGTAAACGTGAGGGTTATGTTTTGTTCTATAGTGTAAATATCAAATGAAGTGTATAAATAAGGATATAGTTAGAGACATAAGTGACGATGAAGAATTATTGTTAATTTTAAAAACTTTATGTATTTGGTTAAAAATAAAAATTAATTTCAGTTTAATTCATTGCGCTCGGTGGTAGTATAGCGTATAGCATACTGGCGTTTGCGGATGGAGAGGGGCGCGGGCGGGTGATCGAGAGTGCAGCCTGAGCAAGTTACATTTTCCCAGAAACACGATTGTAGCGAATTTATTATTGTAGATAGATACATTATTAGTTGAGGTGAATTAGAGACAACAAAATTCTGCAGTTTTTGATGTGAAAATTTTTACTACAAAGGCTACACTATACGAGTTATAGCAACTTGAATATAGAAAATTGATGAATAAATTATGCGCCGTAGCATTAAATAATAGAATTTGGTCAAAAAGCATAAGTTCGCGCAATTTTCCAATTAGCCATTTTAAAGTAAATATTCTGGGCTTCATAATGAAACAAACCGCATATTTTTACCTTTTATTTAGCCAAAGATATGAGTATTTATTTTATTGGAATAATTTTTGCCAATTTTCACGGTTTTCTTGGAACAACTTTCTCGTGACTAACCCACACTGTCGTCAATTTCCATTCTAAATGCAGAATTTTTTAACAAACAAATCTATATATGTCTTATTGAGTTACACCAAAGTAGTGGGTTACACTTTAATATGAACGATTTCGCTCTCTCCGCCGCCGTACTAAGTATATATTTTTGTCTACTCATTCGGCAATTTATTTCCATTTTCATCCTCATCAACACGCCAAAGGTCGAATCCTGCAATTTTCCACCTATCCGAAGAAGCAGCATCCGTCGTAAACAAAACCGTGGATTTAGTGAAGGCTCGTAAAGTTCCGCGACGAAAACAAACGTCTAATACCCCGAATTAAGTCCCGAAGAGTCTTCGTCTGGTTGCAACAGATTTATCCTCGTCGATCGCAAACGAGTTTATCTAGTTGCGAACTCCTGATGGAGTTGGGACCGTCCTACGTGTTCCAGCCAATAATATTGAAATTGGGTTACAAACCCGATCCTTGCAATCTCGCCTAGCTGTGATTATGTTTGCTATAACGGAAAAAAATGTAAGATTGGGAAATGGGCTCTAGGGTGTTAGAAAACACGTGAAAGCATTTTATAAATTCTACAGATTTACGTCCAACTTGAACTTACTTATGTCTAACATTGGCCACATTAAATTTTTACTTTACTTTACTTTATTTTTGCTAACTAACATAATATTAGGTTTTCTAGTAGAAATAGTAGAATTGTAAAAAAGTCTTTATGATTTAAAAAAGGGTAATTTTATCCGTATAATATAAAACTTATTCATAAATTAAATGAAGATTATTCAGATTGAAAACCACAATTTGACCATGGCAATTTTTGAAGTGAAATTTCTATACGCAGGCTCTGAACTTGGAAGTCACCCGTTTAATATTACATACTCTATAAGCCAAAGTGTTAGCTATTATGCACACTTATTTCAGATTAATGAAATTTAATGAGGAGTATTAGCTCAATGGCTGTAGAGTCAGACTGGCAATGTGCATTGTTGCTGAAGACACGGTTCGAATCCGAGCCGTGTTAATAAAAATTTCTCGGATCACCATATGATGTCCAGCATGGTATTTTCGGTTTATTTTTCGTAATACAATTTTGAATAAACGTAACTGCGATCTATTTAACATTTAAGATACAATCAGCCTGCTACCTGTTTACATACACACAATCCCACATCCACCTGTGTACAAATGCGATAATAACAATGAGTGCTTCAAGGTCTTCTAAAACGAGTAATTTATGCTATTTATTGTAATTTGCCCCTTTTAAACCGTTTTTAAACAAAAATTGTTACCTTAGTCGAATTAGGGATTTTTGTGTCGGTTGGGAATGTTCAGTTCTATGTGCTGGCACTTTCTACTTTTGACACATTTTGTAATTTAAACTGACATTTGTGACAAGATAATCACGCTTTGCCAACCTAAAAATTTTGGTAAAATGTTCCGTGCATTAATGGCTATTATAACATCCGTTAATACATTATGTCTATTACAGAATCAAAATATAGACAAATGACAAAAATATATTGTAACGATTTGATTTCTGGAACCCTTATAGTGCCTGCTACACCGGCAAATTGGAATAAAAGAAAAGAAGTATTCTCAAAATATTGCATATATCTTTTTTAAATAAGATACTGTAATTTAGTTTCAAAGTCTTGAGATGAAGTTGAAACCATTTTACGTGCTTCAGCCAATAATAACGAAATTGGGTTACCAACCCGATACCTTCAATCTGGCCTCCCCATGTTTGCTATAACGCAGAAATATGAAAACTCAAAAAATCTGCTTATTCAGCAAACCAAAGAACATCTAATACTGATGATGTTGGTTTATTAAGTGAACGGAAAACAGGGATGGGCAATGTTTCATTTTGTATATTTTAAAACACGAGGAGACATTGAAATTGAATGGAAAATATCGATGGCCCGAAGCTATCGGCAAAGTAATAAAATTCAAGGGATTCAAGGCAAGGACATATAGCGACGGTTGCACGCTCTGTCAACACCTGGATGGCACGCTCACGTCGGTATGAAAAACGGCGAGACTGATAGAGCAATTTGTGAAGATATTTTAGCTTGTTACGATTCAATACTGATAATAATAGTTATTGTTACATTCTGATATCAAAAGTTGAAGCAATTGCTAACAATGTTAATTACAAGTAAAATTTATATTTATCCAAACAGAATTTGATTAAAAATGTCGTAAATATTAAATTGAACAAATAAATTAAATTCAGATATATTTAGGAGCTTTACTTCCAACTTTACTTTACATGAAGACAATATTTTACCATATCTGAAGTATTTGTATATTTTTTGCAACTCCTAGTTTCGGAGACCGTCCATATAAAATCATAAAATTAGGTATTGTGTTAAACAATATTGCTACTATACATTACATATTTTAATATTACATTTAAAAGTTAAACAAATTTCAATGATTATTTTGCATTCTAGCGTTTCTAGCCCGGCGCATCCACCACTTCCGTCTTTTAAAACGCAATGTCAAAAGTAACGATGACATAAAACACCACTTAAAAATCAATATTTTCTTTCGGTTCATTGCTTCATCCTTAGCGGATTTCTGCATATTCGGTGGTAAGTTCTTCTTCTTTTCGACGATATTTATAGCGGAATAATTCGTAAATGGCGCTTATAACCATCGCGTCTCTCAATCCGGCTCAACCAAATTGGGCCTCCGTTAAAAATCTATCAAAAAACGATCGTTCGGACCATTTCGATGCGGAACTCGGCAATAATTAATCCGTTAGGCGAGACGTAAATAATTTGTGAGACGAATGACGCAAAGTTGAGCGATTTGGGATTTTCCCGAAATAACTGCTAATTGTTTAATAGGGTTACGACCCCACCGCTCTACCTGCGTAATCCCTTCCTATTAGTCTGCACACGTCGTCCAAAGTAGGCCGTGTTCGACAGGGTGTTTTCGGATAATTAGAGCGTGAGGTCGCATCATATTTGCAAATTCATCAATGCGTCTCCACTCGTTTTAAGTTGGCACTAATGAGCGGAGCGTATTCCGGTCGGAAGCTCGGGGGCTCTTGGCTGTTACTCCGGAGGACGTATGTAATTTTAGATGGCGATAATACACCGGAGGTTTTTTTCGCATTACCCCCGAAGGGTGTTTTTTTACTTGCATGCTATAATCAGAAAGCACTGTTATAGCGATGGATGCCATGTTTTTGTATAGTATCCAGGAGTAAAAATGTATGTGACGTTATTTGAAAAAGTTGCTCAAACTGCCGAGTTCTATAGTTTATTTATAGTCGCGTCAATGAAGTCTTTTTCTCGGAAACAGCTTAGATTTTGATGTTTTTTTTTTTAAATATTTGCCTTTTTTTATATTATTTATAATCAGAAACCTTTTGGAGCGGGGACATAACTATTAATATTATTTAAACAATATGTATGATATTTGTCTAAAAAAGAAATAGTTTTGCGTTTGTTTTAACAGACTTCAAAAAAGGAGGAAGTTATCAATTCGGTTGTATGTTTTTTTTTAATGCTTGTTACCTCAGAACATTTATATATTTATCTTTCATTTATGTTCACCGATTTCTTTGTCAATTGGGGACCGATTTACAAAATTCTTCTTTTATTTGAAAGGGTATACTCTTAAGGTGGCTCCATTATCAAAAAATGAGGATTTGACCAGGGAATCCCATGGGAATCGAGAAAAATCCTCAAATTTTCGCTCCTTTTTATTAACCGACTTCATGTATGTTCATCAATTTCTTCGTCAATTGTGTACCGATTTACAAAATTCTTCTTTTATTTGAAAGGGTATACTCTTGCGGAAATTCCTTTGTCAAGAAGTCAAGATCTGATCAGGGAATCCCATGGAAGTCGAGAAAAATACTAAAATTTTCGCTCCCTTTTATTAACCGACATCATGTATGTTCACCGATTTATTCGTCAATTGTGGGCCGATTTTCAAAATTCTTCTTTTATTTGAAAGGATATAATCTTGAGGTAGTTCCATTGTCAAAAAGTCAGGATCTGATCAGGGAATCCCATGGAAATCGAGAAAAATCCTCAAATTTTCGCTCCTTTTTATTAACCGACTTCATGTATGTTCATCAATTTCTTCGTCAATTGTGTACCGATTTACAAAATTCTTCTTTTATTTGAAAGGGTATACTCTTGCGGAAATTCCTTTGTCAAGAAGTCAAGATCTGATCAGGGAATCCCATGGAAATCGAGAAAGATCCTCAAATTTTCGCTCCCTTTTATTAACCGACTTCATCATGTATGTTCACCGATTTCTTCGTCAATTGTGTACCGATTTACAAAATTCTTCTTTTATTTGAAAGGGTATACTCTTGCGGAAATTCCTTTGTCAAGAAGTCAAGATCTGATCAGGGAATCCCATGGAAGTCGAGAAAAATACTAAAATTTTCGCTCCCTTTTATTAACCGACATCATGTATGTTCACCGATTTATTCGTCAATTGTGGGCCGATTTTCAAAATTCTTCTTTTATTTGAAAGGATATAATCTTGAGGTAGTTCCATTGTCAAAAAGTCAGGATCTGATCAGGGAATCCCATGGAAATCGAGAAAAATCCTCAAATTTTCGCTCCTTTTTATTAACCGACTTCATGTATGTTCATCAATTTCTTCGTCAATTGTGTACCGATTTACAAAATTCTTCTTTTATTTGAAAGGGTATACTCTTGCGGAAATTCCTTTGTCAAGAAGTCAAGATCTGATCAGGGAATCCCATGGAAATCGAGAAAGATCCTCAAATTTTCGCTCCCTTTTATTAACCGACTTCATCATGTAGGTTCACCGATTTCTTCGTCAATTGTGGACCGATTTACAAAATTCTTTTTTATTTGAAAGGGTATACTCTTGAGGTAGTTCCATTGTCAAAAAGTCAAGATCTGATCAGGGAATCCCATGGAAATCGAGAAAAATCCTCAAATTTTCGCTCCCTTTTATTAACCGACTTCATCATGTATGTTCACCGATTTCTTCGTCAATTGTGGGCCGATTTTCAAAATTCTTCTTTTATTTGAAAGGGTATACTCTTGAGGTGGTTCCATTGTCAAAAAGTCAGGATCTGATAAGGGACTCCCATCGAAATCGAGGAAAATTCTCAAATTTTTCCTTCCTACAAGTAATGATGAACAATTTTTAATTATTTTATTTATAAATGTCTAAAATAATTCATCATAATTTTGTAATTTACTTTCGTATATTATTTGTAGAATAATTAATTTTAATAACTAATTTTTTTATATAAATATAATAAATAGTGTTTAAACAATATAAATAATTATTTCCCCACTTCAAAAGGTTTCTGATTTTGAATAATATATAAAAACAAACATTCACAAAAAAAAATCATTAAAATCGAAGCTGTTCTTGAGGACTTCCGAAGATTGCCTGTTTTATGTATTTATTGACGCGACTGTTATGAAAGTTGGCGAAACGTGCGTCGGCTTAATAAATTTAGTTTTTGGTGTTTTAGGGGAAATTACTAAGTAAAAGTAGTTATCTACCACCAAAAGTGATCCAGACAATTGTATTTGACGTGTTGTACACTAGAAGAAAAAAAGTACATGTATTTTATCGTAGGTCATCATTATAATTGTTGAGTGGTTTGATAAACACTAACTCACGTGTTCGATGCAATTAATTCTAATTATTCTACTCCGTAGGTGAGTCTGTAAAAATTAAGCTTCTTTCTTTTATCTACCAGTTCACAATCACTACAAAAAGTTGTTCTTTGACGTTATTTGTCACGCTCCGCGTTGCTATGCACAATTTATAATTTTCGGAAGCAAAGATTAGCGCGATTTTAGTATTTTAAATATAGACCGTAATTGTAAGTAAACAATAATTTACAAAAACCTTTTAAAATTTACACTACAATTATTCAAATTGCAGACTGATTAACAATAATTAATGCTCCAAGTGGAAGCGTAGATTTATGTTTGCCTTTAAGTTGGTAGAATGGCATTTACAAATGCAAGGTTATGTTTGTTTCGTGCAAAGTTAAAGGTTGCTGTCACGGTAGCTGTCAAACATCCGTCGTCAGCTGACAACCAAATCATAGGATTAATAATTTTAATTTATGATGTAAATTGTTGCCCATTCAAATGTTTAATCTTGATCACTCAGTATTAAAATTCTCTTCAAAAGTATCTCTTGACGAAGATGAGAAGGATGCCTTGTGAATATTCATGAAGGTAATGTATCTGGAGTATAATATGGGTTCAGTTTAAAAGATTTTTGCTTTTTTGGAAGTAATTTCTTTGTAAACAAGAAGAATGTCCTTAAATCCAAGTGGAGTAAATTTAAATTAAAATTTAAATATATCTATGTCGAACTCCACAAACTTTAATAACTGAAGGATTACTAATGGTACATGTTTCGGCAGAATGCTTCTGCCATCATCAGCCCTAATTTAACAAGAGATTAATGATACAATTGATGAATTACAAGAGGGGTTCTTACCTTAAAGAATATAAAAAAAATTATGACATTGACGTAATTTTGAATTAAATTTGACGTTTTCAAAGGGTTACATGATTTTTAAAAGATTTCGTAAAAACAACATTTTATAAATGTAAAAATTAAAAATGGATCAAAGAGAATCTGGTAAGTTTGTTTGAGTGAAAAATTAAAATAGTGAATTAATAATGGGATTATTGAAGTTATTCTGTTCATTTAAACAAGATCTGTTTTCATTAATCTCTTGTTAAATTAGGGCTGATGATGGCAGAAGCATTCTGCCGAAACATGTACCATTAGTAATCCTTCAGTTATTAAAGTTTGTGGAGTTCGACATAGATATATTTAAATTTTAATTTCTTTGTAGTCTAGATTTTTTTTCTAAAGAATTTTCGGCAACGGAAGAAGAACACTAGCCCCCATGTCTTTTCAACATTCAACATTTTTTTAGGTTTGCTCCTATAGTGTTTATACCAACTGGTTGTATGCTACGTTTCTCTTTTTTGTAATTATTATTTATTTTTATAGTTTATTCCATTTATATTGCCCTGAAATTTTGGTTTTTGTCTCTGAAATAGTAATTTTTATAAATATCGATGCATCCTCATCTTCCACATATTTAATGTTAAAAAATGTTAGGCCCTCTCTTCTGCAAGCGCTGGATTTATACCGCATATTAAAGCAACCTTGAATATTAATAAAATAAATAATTTATTCAAATTGCGAATAATCGCTTTACCTTCATCAATAAATAACTTGTGTCATCCGCTTCTTTAATAATTTCTTTTTTAGAAAATATTCTTGATTTTTTTAAAGATATTTATTAAAGCAAACGGTTTAAAAAAAGTTTTAAATCAGGTTCTTTATAAAAAGAAATAGAATGATACAAAAATTTTGTTCAAATCGCCCTTATTCATATCACTTTCAAACGTGTTAACAGTAACCGAAGAATATATTATTTTAACAAAAAAAAAAAAGTGAAAAATGGTTCACTATTTAACTGAAAAACAAAGGAAAGAAAATTTAATTATGAGAGGATGTGGTGCAGGGAACACTTGATCACACTGTGGTATCAACAAGATGGAGCACCTGCCCACAATGACAATCTAGTCAGAAATTATCTGAATCGGCAGAAGAGGTTTCATTGAATGGCCTGCCCACTCACCAGATCTAATTCCTCTAGACTTCCTTTTATGGGGTTAATTAGAAAGTCAAGTCTATTTCAATAGGCTCGCTTCATTAGAAAAACTCAAAAATCGAATACGCATTCAATAGGCTTGCTTTGTGTCAAGAAGTTGACGGGCATCAGTTCGAACACCTTATTTAAATGTAATACATTATTTCGGATATTCAGATTTGAATAAAATTATTAAAGAAAGTGAATCCATTTTTTTTTCAACTTTTAAAGGCGTTTGTTACGAAAATTTTGAAATTCAAGATCATACTTTTTACATTTTTGTTTTTAGAGTTATATGAAGTTTTCAAATCTGCCAAAACATTGCGGATCGGTTTTTAAAAAAATGGTGATGTCATAAATATAGCGGAAAAAATTTGAAAAAAAAAATTAACCTGTTCGAGTTTTTTCCAAAAATGAACAAACAACTTTTTGTTCCCAGGTCTCCATACTATACAATTTTGTATGTTACCTTTTTTCTTTGATCCGATAATACACTAAACTGCATCAACAGCACAATCGGCAAAAGTGTTTTTGTTTTTCAACGATATTATCTTACCGGACAACCAAAATGTTTCATTTGTTACTAGTGGCTTACTAGAAATTGTGTCAACAAATCTAAATACTATCAAGTAAGTCGTCAATTTTAAATAGTTGTTAGAAGTGTCACCTGAATTCTTTATCTTTAAATTTTTCTGCTATTGTAGCTAAAATATTGTTTGCTACACATGCGAAATAGATATTTTAATAAGCACGCGACGTGTTGTCCAAATTCGCCCTACGTGCTTGTTGAGCAAACTTCACGTCTCGTACCATTTCACAACTTGTTGCATAAATATCTATTATAAAGTTAATAAGGAGTGAAAAGGGGAAAATTACTGAGAGATTGTGTTTTTTGTGTACTGACTTGTTTTACTTTTTTTCTGATGAAGGGGTATACAGTCCTTTTTACAATTCAATAGGCGTAGATTGGGATATAAGATGGAGCAACCTTGATGGCGAAGATCTAAATTAGAGCAAGTACCCACCACAACACTTCTTTAAGAAAAGGCAAACGTTTATTTACAGGGTGTCCTAACTAAAATTTGTACTCCCTTGGCTAAGGGGGTGAGAACTGAGACTTGAAAGATTGGTACAATTTGGTCCCCTTGATAACAAAATTGACCTGTTCGAGCGTTTTCTTCAGAGTTACGAAATTGGAATTGTTGGGGGGCACAAATTTTAGTTCAGACACCCGGTATACTGCAGGGCAAGGAAGAGAACGGGCTAGACCAAGACAAATTTGAAAGGAACGAATACTTATAAACTTATGGAAAGTTGTTGTTACCCAATTTTTAAAATCCAGTCTTTAGAAGGGCAATCTGAAAATCTGATTGACAATTTATTGTTAAGCATTTTCTAAAGAAAATTGTAACTGAAAAATTAAATTGTTCATACTGCAGATACTTCCATGGAAGATTACTGTCATATAATTAATATTTTATACTCTATGATACATTCGTCTAGGCAAAAATGATACAATATGGTTTAATATAGGGCTATTTTACTGCGACTGAACTTACTTTCGATAAAACTCAATCAAACTCATAAAAATCTAAAAGCAGCCTTGTTATTGGTAAAAAATTTCATACATCTGCCAGAGAATTGTATATTGAGCTGTTCTATGTAGGCTCCCATTCAAAAAGTTGGTGCTTTGATGTCACATTTATGAACGATATTGTAAAACGGCTTTTAAAAAGTTCCATTATTATCAAATGTAGTTCAACTAATCGATATTTTATAAATCCATAAATTATTCTGCTAGCAAAATCTATATTATAAAAAAATGGACAGATAAAATAAGAAATGTTGAACCGATGTTATTTTTGAGATAAACGTAAATTACCAATGATCTATTCTATTCTCTATTCCCTAGACATCCTTCTTCCATGATCGAGACAACCGTATTAAAAATCATCCACTTGTACCGCACTCTCTTGTTGCGGTCACGGTTATCCTACTTTTCCGCGAAATTTAACCCAAACTCTCCTCCTGATTTCGTAGTTTACGGAGGCAAGCGTGATAACCACAATTATTTAGCGAAGCTCATGTTACTTTCCAAGCTTCTCAAAGAGGCATCGTCACGACACGCCACCACAATTACTCCTAACAGGCCAACTCGCTTCTTTAATTAATAAGAATTGCGGTGGAGAAAATGAGCTTTTTTGTAATGAATTTTCTTTTATCGTCGGCCCGGATCACGAAGGAGAAAAACACGCGGAAACAATTTGGAAACGATTGGTCCCAGATGGAAACGTTAAGCGTTTTTGCTTCGCATGATGCAATTAAGGTAAATGCCTTGCAAGCTTGCGTTGGTCTAAATAACAATTTATATTTTGCGGGTATAAAAATGTAATAAAATGTCGTGTTAGTGTTAGTGCACTTCAGGATAACTACTTGTATATTAAAACCTTTTGAAACCAATTATTGTGCTGTCTACTGTAGTTCCTCCATCAAACATCATGTATGTAGTTGACCAGAATTAATATCAATAGACATAATGTCACATACAGTTGCGAAAAGAACGTAGCGATTGGCTTAGTCACACGAAATATTCTTCAGCACGTGTTGTACACTATGCCTTTCCTTCGACCACCACTCAAAAGAAGAAGAAAAAGTACACGTTCGTATTGTAATCATGACACATTCTAATATCTCAAAAATCACCTTTGTTGAATCATTTGATAAAGACCCACTTAATCATTGCAATATTAATGTTTAGATCCCACAATATTCAACGGTGTGGAGCAGGCTGCTCCCCTGTTACGTTCGTAATTACAATGATTAGAAAATCAAAATTAAGCTTCTTTCCTTTAGATTTATCACCATTATCACCAGTTTCAGTTCACAGTCACTACAATAAGTTGTTCTTTGAAGTGAGCTGTCGTAACTTTACTTTTCCTTATTTCACTGATTATTACTGCACGCCCTGGGTTGCTATGCGCAATTTCTAGTTTTCCATTAGCGCGATTTTTGGTATTTTACATTTAGGTCGTAGTAAAAATTACTTTATCACGTTTAGTATTTATGCAACATGTAAACAAAATAAAATTGTAGACTATGACATCCATAGTAGACATCTACATAAAACGTATTTAATCCGCATGCAAGGAAACTAAATTCAACACATTCTGCACCCCAGTTCGAGCATGTGTTCTCTTCGTAAATCAGCCATTACAAAGTGCATCAGCAACCACTCGCCCACCTAATTCACATGCAAGAAAGTGGTTTTCGAATGAATTCCTCATCACCTCATCCTTAAATAGCTTCATTAGAGGCGGAGTATCCGACTAATGAATGCCGAAATTGTCGACTCTGCACTTTGCACGACACCGCAGCTAAGCTCGACCTGGATTAAGTGTCTTCAAGCACTTTATTATTTAGAATTTGCAAGTACTGTCGCACTTTAAACAAAATGTTTGGTAATTAATAAAAGATTCTTGCCACCTGTCACAAAGTACTTCGTCGCCTCTTATGCATTCGAAATTAGAACAGACATAAAGCGAACCAAATTGAATTTCAAGCAACAAACTTAAGAGTCAATTACGGAATGAAATAAAGTTCCTCAGGAAAAGAGCTGAAATGTTTCAAATCTTATATTTCAAGTTGCGTTCGCGGAGATGAGAAGTGTATATATTTCATCTCTACGTTATTACCTCCCATGTTCTCAGTCGCAACTGATTCATTAGGGTCGTTGTTAACGTTAAAAAGAAGCACAAGAAATTCTATAAAAATATTTCTGTTAGACAAGTCCGTATTTTATAATTGTACAAGGGCTGCGTTAGCTTCATTCTGTATTCGGAACATCTCGCTCCAACGAATTGGGGCAATATACCAAAGTCAGGGACGTAATAAGAACAATTTACAAAAGGAGTGAACTATAACATAGTGAGTTTGAGCTTCATTGCATACGTGACATCTTTTACTCATTATACAGCAAAATTACGCTCTTAATTCTTGGATTTCCTAAAAACTTCTTGTAAAATTCCGTCGATAATTTATTTGCCGTTCCGCGAGGAGCCTTTTCCCATTAAATTTGCCTCTTCATTATCCTTCATCTGGCGTGCAAAATTACACTCTGAAGTCATCAATCACGTCACATGTTCCGGTTTCAGGAAGTATTTTTTCGATTAGGGTTCAGCTGGCTTCTCGGAATTGGTGGTTTTTTCGTTAATGACACTTGTAGATCTCTGCAAAAGAAGATGTCCAATGAGGAAATTACTTTACGAGTGAAAACAAATAGCCGCGATTCAACAAGGGTTTATTGTATAAAACAATAAGAACTTGAAACTCTTAAAATATATAATATCAATAAATATAAAAAAATATTCACTGGGAATGAAGCACGCACTTTTCTTAATAAATATCAAATAATTCAAATATTGTGTCACATCTAACTTAAAAAAAAAAACACAATATTAAAAAGCCATTCTTCATTTCTAATTTCAAAGTTGGGTAATGTAATGTACATTAAGCTTCCAATAAAGGGCTGCCGGAGAGTAAAAATTAAAGTTTAACTATCGTATAAATTTTATGTCTTAGCATAATTAATGAGCTAAATCTATGAGCAGACACAAAATTTTATAGTTTTCAACTAAGATTAACAAAACTGGTTGAAAAATTAGAACTTTAGAAGCTCTTAAAACTCTTCCAGCTGTTTTTTCCTTGAGGTAGAATTTCATTAATATTTGTTGTTTAAAGCACGTGAATTTTTCAGTTATAATATAATAAGAGTTGAGATTTCGTCGGAAAAATTTACCGATTGTTACGAGAGTTCGCCTAGCAATTTTGCGAATGACATTGACATAAAAATCACGAAACGCAGTTGATCAATGTCATGAGCAAAATTGTAGAACTCGTGTCCAATTCGTCAGACTATTTCACGAAAACGCACAAATTATTGATAATGTGGTGGAAGGTGACAGGTACTTGAGGTAATTGACATGCAGTATGCTGCCACAGTGATATATAAGTTGGTTTTGTATCTCGAAAACAAATGACAGTGCAACTATGAAAAAATTACACCAAGTAGATATTATAGACCCCTATACACCTGCAAAATTTGGTTTAGATGGGACTAACAGTTTTTGAGATATTCAGGTGTTTCCATACTTTTGCGCTACCCTGTATATGAGTGAAATAGTCAGTATAAATGTATTATTACTTATACCTATATGAATTATCAAGATAAAAGAAAATGTATATATTTTATGCTCTAATACCAATGTCTAGATGACTTATTATTCCACGCAAATGTATAATGTAGCATTTTACTCACAAGTAACATAATGTTAAAAGGGGGTGAATTACTATGGTAACCGCATTAGCTATTTTTTGGAACGTGCTATCGCATTCGTGATTCAAAGATCTCACTCGCTGACAATGAAGCATTTCTGTGACTTGTACTATAATCTACTGTTATATATTCGACGTTTTATAATAGCAAAAATATAATTCACCCCTTCTTTTTTATAATTAGATTTATACAATGCCAGATATATGCATATTTTTGGGCGTATTAGTCGTTTAGTACATACTATATTTAAAAAAGTATTCTGAATTTTTAAAGCCCAAAATTCCAAGACAAGAAAGTAATATAAAATTGAAATTATATAATATAATTAATTGTATAATCATCAAAAATCATCACAAATTACTTGTAATTTCAAATGTCTTGAAAAATAACAGAAAATAAACCTGAAAACCGTTGGTGGAATTTTACTCTCAAATTTATCTGTATTTCTGGAAATAAGCAACTCCTACATTATTGTGTCTACTAATAAATATAAAATTATTAAATTATTTGTTTAACACGTCAGCAGTGGTGTGGCAGGTGAAGTTTGAAATTGAATATACTGGGTGTTACAAAATGATTTTCATCTAGTTAACTTTGGAATTTTTTTACATTTGCCGCTTGCATTTGCTAATTCTGCCAACGCATTGGTTGTCAAACGATAAAGGTTATTTAATTAAATTAATTTAAGGAAGCTACGGGATTCACCTGAATCGGAATCGGAATGGTAAACCTGACCAGGCCCGGAAAACACAGCACAGCAGCACAGCAGCATTTTTTATTTTACATGGAAAATGCACAGGAGACTAGATGAAAATTATTTTGTAACACCTTGTATGTCTGTTGTTGATAGATAAAAAATATTACATATCTACTCAATATTTAATTGGAAACGCTATTGTTTTCTGGAATATTACACGTTTGCGTTTGTATTTTAATATTTTCTACCTACCTATTACCTAAAATGTAAGACTAGAGAGGGAGGAGACAATTTTCTTTTGTGTAATTTTATTTATTTCTTCTTCTCTTGAATTTCATTTTTTTATTTTTATTATGTATAATACCTGGCTGAGTTCTTAACTTATCTAATGCATCGGTATTATACATACCGGGTGTCCCAGAGGATATCAAAACGGGGTTTTTGATGGACGATAGCCACACGATACCTTCACAATTTAAAATTATTAGAAATCATACACAGAGTGTCCTAGTATTAGTAATATACCAAAGTTATGTTTTTTAAAATGGAATACCCTGTATATTAGTTGGTGAATTGAAGGAGCAGTTAATGCTGAGCAGAATGATATAAGGTACTACAGGTTTATTATGGATGGTTCTTGAGTTATGAAGAATTTTAGGTCAAAATTAGTGCTTTTTAAAAAAATTGCAGAGACCATTCCAACAGAGATAACTGAATACTTTTCTGTCAATAACTTTTTATAGATCCAAACTTTAATACTTACTAATTGAAAGTCATCTAAATTTATATTTCTGTACAGTGTGTACGGTTTCGCAAAATGTATAATAACTTTTTTCTTCAAATGGAACACCCTATATTCCATTATACCACCAAGTAGCATTTTTAATAAGCTTTTTTCCAATATACGGTTTGCCTGGGCAAATGTTAGTACTTTAGGTAATTTTTACAAGAAACCTAGAAAATTTCCAGAAATTGCTAAAATCGCTTATTAAGATCAGATCGCCTTGGACTTGTTGCCATGGAGATAGCCACAATCGTTTCCCGAAAACCCCGTTTTGATATCTTTCAAAATAAGGGCGTAATTGATGGTCCACACACCTCTGGGACACCCGGTATTTAACTCTTATCTACGTATTTTATTTTTCATTCTGCCTTTCATTGATTTTCCTGTGCATTTTTGGTCCTCTTATACAGCTTATATCCCCAATTGTTGGTGTCCAAAATAATTATTATGTTTTCTTCATGCTCTAGTGCAAAATGAAAATTTATTTCTACACAAAATACTTCTACAAAACAAGTCTTACGTACATCCTCCTCGTGCCAGCCTTACGGCTTGCATGCCGAGGCATAATTCTAATTGAATTGTGAATTAAATTAGGCGAAAAACAAATTGATTGGCGTGCACTAAAACTCTCTAAAACTGACAGTGTTTAAATTTGTTTGCGACAAATAAATAGAACTGGCAGCAGATGGCCAGTACTAAACGCATGCGCGAAAAATGTCGGACAACTACAGGTTATGACAGGTACAGGTGTCAAAGTGGTCAAGTGGCTTGTGTTTATTACAACCTAATAAGGCGCAACTTGTTGCCAAATATTGAGTTATGGGGTAAGACAGAAAAATGCAGTTATGTCACACAAAGTCATATAATGATTAAATTAACAGAGATTACATACAATTAAACAATATTAAATTAAACGATAGTTAAAATAAAATTGATAACTATAACCAGATGATTAACTAAAAACTATATTATGTCTGAATAAAGAAAATGTAACAAATTATAATACGACTTTTGTACAGTTTTTAAAATGTTAAGCTGAAAATTACAATAAAAGATTGACGCGAACAAAAACTACTTGGAATGTTTAATAAAAAAAAAGATCTACTACTTATCTTATTTTGAGCTGGTTTTCGACAGTTTTCTCCTGGTCTTTGGAGCTGACGCGTCCTTTCAATTCCTCCCCTTAAAAAGACTACCTTGTGGATATGGACGGGATATATGAATATGGACTAGAAAGTAGAAACCGGTCGTTATAGCCAGGGAAGTTTGGCTGCATTCCTGGAAGAAAAGAAAAAAAAATTGAACAAACAGGGGAGGATGGAACAGAAAAGTTAGAATAAATAAAAAGGGAACTAACGGAAGAAATGAAGGAGATACGAAGAAGGACCTAAGAGATTAAGAGAGAGATTGAAAGCCAAAGAGAAGAATTTCAGAAGAAAGAGCCCTTGTTATCTAATCTGATGTATTATTTCCTGTTATGCTTATTAAGTTTTTCCGTCACATTATTTGAACTTTGCACGTAAAAACTTACACTGCTTTTCTATTTTGTTGTTGTCACCATTTCCAAAATCATTACCGATCCTGAATAGGCCACAGACCGACCACAAACACGCAACATTTAATTGCAAAGAAATGATTTTTCCGGTCTTCGGCCGAAAGCTGCAATAATTAAATCTGGATGCAGGAATGAGCCACCCAATAAATTCGCTGCAGCCCCAGAATTCGCAATAGACTCGCTCCAAATTGAACGTTCTGTAGTGGTGTTTATCCATAATTGCGTTCCAACGTTAAATTTTTTCGTGTTTGCGTTTGGGAGTTGGGCGAAGAAATTTTAATAAGCTTTTGCGCAAACAGCAGGGGACAAGAATTTAAAGTTGAGGGAGACAGGCGAATTTTTGAGCGTAAGATAAACTGGATTAATGGTGATTAAATGTGTCTTTTCTAATTTACTTACATCGCGTTCTGACAAGCTTCTTGCTACGCATCGTTGCTGTTTATAATCCAGACTTGCGTCTAGATTTAGAAAGATTTCGACTGGAATTGTGACTATATTAGGTTAAATGGTGCTAAGCGAGACGATCCCATTTAATAATTACGCATTCGGTGGAAGCAGTAGGAAAACGCATTCACAAAACTGGATGTTTCGCACAATTATAAGAAATAGCTTTATTGTTAGTTCAATAAACTTGCAAAATATATTGTTTGATACACAGGGTGTCTCGCATAAGGTTAGCTGTCTGTAACATGAGTGAACTATACAGTTTAAAAAAGTCTTGTACCAAATTGTATTCCAATTGAATTACTGAATTATGTTTCTATCATCAGAGGTTTCAAAATTTAATTATACACAAGAGACTTTTTTCTGTTAGTTTGTTAATTTTGGCCCTAGTAGTACTTAAATTTCTTTTTTAAAGTTAAAGTAACAGATATCACATTTTCAGGACCTTGCGAGACACCTGTAGAGATAAATTATAATTGATTAACTAAATTTAGAAATACCTGAAAAAATTTCCTGACATTAGTGGCTTATTTCTGAAACCGGTGCTAGGACAAAAAATACCACTTGATCTTTGACTATTAATCGCATTTTTTCCACATTCTAAAGAGGTATTCCCTATGCTTTTTGTCGTCCTAATTAGCGAGTCCGGTCCTGAGGGTAATTCGAACCGAGATGTGTTAGATATTTAATACTCTGTTGGGTTTCAGGTTTAAGCACATCAAAGTGCGTTAATTAAGGCGTGAAATTCGTCTAATACGACCTCTCGAACTCTTTTAATCCGGCCCGTTGTGATTTTTTTATTGTTAGCGAACATGGATTGATGGTCGTTCGGAGGGAAGAAAGTAAGTAAACCCAGTCGTGTAAATATATTAAGCCTACGGGAATCCTTTATTGGTGGCTATAAATGTTTGGAAGTCGTGATGTAGAGACTCTCAAATGCTCTTCGAACTATTTGTCTTCACCAGTTTAAATCCGCTCCTGATTTCATTCAGGAATTTCAACGGAAAAAATTTATAGCGACAACGCCAGTGGCGCATTTTGGGGGAGATGGTGGGATTGAGTTTTCTCTGTGGAAACAACTGTTCCAAATATAGGAGGTTGAAATGAGAATTTGTAGGTGTAAGTTTACCTTTATATCATAGGTAAGAGGAACATAACCTTACACAAGACATTTTTCTATTTATTGCTATTTTAGTTATAAACTTCAACTTTAATGTAAGAGTGTCCCTTTGTAAAATCTCTAAATACGCCACTCCATTCTACGAAGAAAATCGGTCACAGTTAATTGATTTTCGTCGGTTTCCTTTCATGTCTGCATTAATTGAATGTAATTTCGGAACTCCCTCGAATTTAGTGTTTCTTATCTGGCGTGCATTTGCGAGGATTCTGTTGAAATCGAGCTCCAGAATGAAATATATGGTAGCGCGCAGGAGTTCCCTCGTTTCACTTGTGAAATAATAACAGTCTCCGATGTTGTACATTGGCAATATATAAAGTAGCTTGTTGAAATTACGTTTTACATAAGCGGGTTTTAATCAAAGGCTAATACGGGCTTTACCGTGGATTGTGATTATTATTGGTAATATATAGGACCTCGGGGTGGAGGCAGACGTTTTGAAGCTCAAGTGCTGCCGACGGAGTAGTAATTGAACATCCAGTGCAGATGTAGGTTATGGTAGTTTGTCAAATCTAATTTACAGCATGTTCTGTCAAGTGGAAAATGAGTAAAGTATTGAAAATGTACAGGTTTGTGAAGGGGATTTATCCATTTAAGAGTTTTTCTGCTGATACTCTTTATGTATTTTTCATAAATTAAAGAATGGTTACAAAACAGTAATACAAATTAATAGATCAAGTAGGTGATTTTTCAAGATACTACCAATAAGTCTATCCAAAAATATACATTTAAATAGACATAATTCCTCTAGATAAAATGTAATTTGTAAATATGTGTACATTCATAAGAAATGTAAATGCGAAATGTAAATCTAATGGGGTCGTCCCCCTCAATTGAATTTGACGAATTCAACTATAGGATCTCGTAGACTATATAACATGAAGCCCTAAAACGTGTCCTGTTGTTTGATAAAGTTGCTTTGTGAGATAACAGAGCGTATTAAAAAACGCAATTTTGGCAAGCATTTTCAAGCCTTTTGTGACATAATTTCGAGGCAGCATTCTCATTGGTTCTAAACAAAAAAATAGGGGTATAATATTTTTTAATCTAGTTTCTAGAAAAGCCGTTCTTGAAAATTGTGGGACGACCCCATTTAATATTTACGTTGTGTTTAGTGTTCACAGTTTATTAAGGAAAGTGGTAAGCAGGTGCAAGGAGGTTGATTTTGCTCCATAACCCTTTTTAAGAAGTTTTATATATTTATATGCCGCCATCGTGTTCTTAATTTTTCTGAAGGTAACATTTTAGAATTCAATAGCACTAAACTGGTTTCTCTCTGTTTGTAATTTCTACCAATTGTACAAAAGTAATTATAAAGATTGTATAGCAGCTATTTAATTGCAGGTTGCAATAAGTAAAAATCCATACATGTAGAAGGCAAAAGTTTTATTTCTAAAAATGTTTCTTTAAAAATCAGAGAACGGATAGTGATGTTGAGAATGGTATTTAGAAGATACAAAACATAATAATCAAACCAAATTCTAAGAAAAAATGATAAAAATTGAAAAATAAGAACTAACTGCAAACAACGTAAAATGGAAATCGTTCGACAAAAAGTGTTTTCACAATGATACAATACGTAAAGGTGAAAAAAAAAAGTCAGTAGCTTGTGCCTTTCGGGACCTCACCAAAGACCGACAACAGTAACTGTCAATCCGAGTCACCGCGCGCCCACTGCGCTCTCGTATATGACAGGAAAACATATACAGGGTGTCCCAACTAAAATTTGTACCCCCCCAACAATTCCAATTTCGAAAGACTCAGAAGAAAACGCTCGAACAGGTCAATTTTGTTATGAAGGGGGACTAAATTGTATCAAACTTTCATGTCTTAGATCTCACCCCTTTAGCCAGGGGAGCCACCCCCTTAAAAAATTTAAATAGCATGGGGGGTCGTGTGATACATCATTTTAAAGCTTATTCAATTCTCTATCCAGACCTACATTAAATTTATCGAAGTTTTTTCTACAAAAAAAAAAACATGAAATCGATATTTTCCAAATCTACATGAAATACTAAACTAAAATTGGTACCCCCCAACCATTTTAATTTCGAAACACTTAGAAGAAAACACTCGAACAGGTCAATTTTGTTATCAAGGGGGGCCAAATTGTACCAAACTTTCAAGTCTTAGATCTCGCCCCTTTAGCCAGGGGAGCCACCCCCTTAAAAAATTTAAATGGCATGGGGGGTCATGTGGTACATCATTTTAAAGCTTATAAAATTCTCTATCCAAACCTACTTTTATCGATTCGTTTTTACAAAAAAGAGCATAAGAATTTGTTATTTTCCAAATCTACATAGAATACTCTTGATTTGGAAAATAACAAATTCATGTTATTTTTGTAGAAAGAAATCTATAAACGTAGATTTGGATAGAGAACTGAATAAGCTTTAAAATCACGCGACCCCACATGCCATTTATAGTTATTTACGGGAAAAGCCTTGTAAATTAGTCTTTACGGGTGAGCGGGGAGATTGTGGGTCGAGCGACGAAGGAGCGAGACCCATAACCCGGCGAGCCCAGTAAAGATTAATTGCAAGGCGAATCCCGTACAAACTTTTATTTCCACCTTAAGACGACTTTTTTTCAATTTTTATAGATATAAAATTCTGTAATCTGACGGCACGACAGTCGACGATGCGTTGTCATGGTATTGCACTTTACAGGTCTCTTCTACAAGCCCGTAAAACTTTACAGATCTGTTTCTGTAATTAGCCATTTACTTAGTTACATAAATACATGTAATGTGTCATTTACTTAGAAGGGGGAAATAAAATTTTTTAAGGGGTGGCTCCCCTGGCTAAAGGGGTGAGATCTAAGAGTTGAAAGTTTAGTACAATTTGGTGCCCCTTGATAACAAAATTGACCTGTTTGAGCGTTTTCTTCTGAGTCTTTCGAAATTGGAATTGTTGGGGGATATAAATTTTAGATGAGTAGTTATGTAGATTTGGAAAATATCGAATTCAAAGTTTTTTTTGTAGAAAGGAATCGATAAATGTAGGTTTGGATAGAAAATTGAATAAGCTTTAAAATGATGTATTACACGACCCCCAATGCCATTTAATTTTTTTAAGGGAGTGGCTCCCCTGGCTCAAGGGGTGAGATTTAAGACTTGAGAGTTTGGTACAATTAGGTCCCCCTTGATAACAAAATTGACCTGTTCAAGCGTTTTCTTCTGAGTCTTTCGAAATTGGAATTGTTGGGGGGTACAAATTTTAGTTGGGACACCCGATATGTTGTTATCCTATAATAGTCCGGGAGACGAGAGATCAAATACTGCAAGCATTTTCTAAAGGCTGATTTTTTGATCTTACGTCACATTGGTGGAATAGAGAAACAGCCTACCGTCAGTCATCTGGATTCCTTAGCGTTTGGCGCAGAGGCGGCTTTAATTTTATAAAAAAAACTGTATACCTCACAACTACTTTCTGAAACCTGAAAATTAATTTGCAAGTAGTAAGTATATTAATTAAAAATAAGTTTTACTTTCGTCAGTTATGTAAATCTTGTAACCGGGCGCGTCAGTCACGTGTTAAAGTTGTAAAAAAAAACGGTACATCGTGCAAGTACTTTCTGTACATTTCTGAGTTTTGTCCTTTGTTGACGTCACAGAAAGACGCGCGTTTCAAATGAGACAAATGTTTCGGATTTTTTTTTACCTAATAAACGGGTGATTTCAAATAAGCAAAAATATAGAGGTTTTTGAAAATAGTGGGACGAAAAAAAAACACATTTTTCTATCTGGGTGCATGAACATCAAATATGAAAGTGACAACAGCGAAAGCCCTTGGAAGTGTCATTCAGCAAGTAGGAAAGTAATAGTAGAATTAATGGTGAATGCAAATTCAAATTGACTTCAGTAATGAAGCTCTTGGAAGTGTCAAACAGCAAGGAATGGTGGATACGGCCTTTCAAAATAAAAATTTTAGAATCATTTTAAAGATAGGTATGTAAGTTGGTTGATTGTAGAATTAAATTCTTCAGAATTGTTTTGGTTTTACTTTTACAGTCATTTGCGTTTGTGTTCTTATTCACCTCTATTGAAACATCAAGGAATAGAAAGCCTGGAAGATAAAATGTGAAGGATAAAAAATGTTTACGGTTGCGTTTACGGTTATGTTTACAGTTACGTTTACCATTACAGTTACAGTTACGTTTACGGTTACGATAGCGTTTATGGTTACGATAGAGTTTACGGTTACGGTTACGCTTACGCTTTCGTTTAATAGAGAGTTTTTGCAAATTGTTTAATTTATTCCGTTAACCCCAATGACAACGTCATTTAGTTGTCGTAGAACAAATGTCGGGAACGTCATTATAAAGTCTTTTTGCAAACCGTCTATGTTAAATCGTTTACGTTAATTTATTGTCTGTCAAATTTAAAAGTGCAATTTATATGATGGATGATTTATTAAATTTAGTTGCTTTAGGAGATTTTAATAATGATGAAATCGAAGAAGCAATTCTGCGAAATAATCTAGGGTATTAGAATAAGGTCAAACACTTATTCAAGACTGGGTATAAATATGGTTTACCTGCAGAAGAATTTACTGCTTACTTCAGGTACTATTACAACCTAAAATGTTGTAACGCCCTGACAAATCTCTGAGGTATGGGTGGTGACACAAAAAATACACTTATGTCCCCAAAAGTCATATAATGAACAAATAAAATAATTACTTTACAATTAAACAATATTAAAATAACGTTAAAATGAAATTGACTATTAACAAGTTTTTTAAATAAATAAAACTATATGAATGTTAAAAGGTTCAATTACATTGAAGTAAAAGACAAAAAAAAATAAAAACATGATCTACTACTTATCTTCTGAGCCGTTCAACGGTTTCCTGCTGGTTTTGAAGCTGAGGTGTCCTTACAATTACTTTTCCTTCGATCTTGAGAGGCAACCTTATGAATTTTCCACGTGTGGATTACATCAGTTCAGGAAAAGTCACGAGTGGAAAATACTCAGCAGCTATTTCAATGATAGTGAAAACAAGAAAACAATCCTACGGTGAATGCTGGTGAATCTGCTTATTTGATTGAGAAAGAATAGTTAAGGTTAAGGTCTGCACGCAATAACGTAGATTTTCTTACCTCTTTTTCCTCCGAATCAACACCTAATCGATATATCCGCTATTGCTAGTTAGTTATGAAATTAACTAGACATCTAAATCGTTTAATCCGTACTTGACGCAATTCCCTAGATCTTACTCTTACTCTTACGCAGGTTCGTGGCGTGGTATGCAAGAAATTTTCGTGCTTTGTACGTGCGGGTTATCTTTAAACGCTGATCGTTCTTGGATCTTCGGTGGTGAATGCGCGTATTATTAAATATATTTCAGTTACATGTTGTATTCAATATTTTTTTAAGATTTAGACTAGAAGATATTGGTCGGCTTCGCAATGTAGGAGGTATACCAGTTAATGTCGAAACTCAAACAAGGTATAAGATCTCTGGAGTTGAAGCTCTGTGTATTCTTCTATCCATCCGACTAACGCGTACACAATTTTTTTTTTCATTACATTTTTTGACAGTTATGACGTCATCAATTTTTTTTTAATGGCAACCAATGTTTTTTATTTTACATTTGAGTAAAGTTTTTTATTCTGTTTTCAACGTTGTCAAATACTTAATAGGTTAGATAAGGAAAAAATGAATTAAAACGGCACTAAAGTTCAGATTAGTAAAATTTCAAAAAATTAACAGAGCTGTCTAATTTTATCAGAATTAAAGGAGAAAACCATAGAAATCCAAACAAAACAAAGTTCCCAAAACTAATCAATGAGAAAAAATAAGAAAACAACCCTAAATCTCAAAGTAGGGCTAACAAACTAACAAAATTAACAAAAAGACTATTGATGCAAGAGTTATAAATTAAAGATTTCACACCAAATATTCAAACTGATGACCCTGCATCATCTGATAAAATCCAAGACGATCATAAAAAGCAGCCAATACGTTTTGAATGATTTTGGGAGTTATTAAACTGCACTTATGTCGAATTCTTCCGTCAAGATCATCCAAATTGTTGGGTCGGTTTTGATATACTTTTTAAGTGCCCCCATAGAAAAAATCTAATGGGGTTCGATCTGGGGACCTAGCCTGCCATTCTGTTGGACCTCTTCTTCCATCTTCTTGGGAACACTTCGTCCAAGTAACCCCGCACCGGGCTCAGTGTGTTGGAGCACCATCCTGTTGCAACCAGATATTATTATTTAGAAGTTCATTTATTATTTAATAGAGAAACACAGTTCAGACACAATTATTTTGTACCAATTCAGAACTTGTCAACATTGTATTGGTATCTCTATGGTCTTTTCTTAAATTCCGATAACATTAGAGAGTTCTGTTAATTTTTTCAAATTTTACTAATTTGATCTTTAGCGATGTTTTAATTCATTTTTTCCTTATCTAACCTATTAAGTGTTTGACAACGTTGAAATCAGAATAAAAACTCTATTCAAATGTAAAATAAAAAACGTAGGTTGCCATTTAAACAAAATATTGATAACGTCATAACTGTAAAAAAAAAACTAATGAAAAAAAAATAGTATACGTTCCTCGGATGCGCTATAATTAGCCCTATCACATGCTTTTTAAGTTCTATTTTTAGTGCAAATACTAACGGAGTTACTGAATTTATTCCTTTCTTAATTTCCACACTGTATATCTGCAATTTGTACCAAAGCAGTGAATGTCATATTTGATAACAAATCGTTTTTGATAAATGATTTACGGTTAGTACCTTCGCTCACTAAAACTAAAGTAAATTATTATGCTAACGCGTTAATTACAAAGGGCGTTGGTTTAGAAAATTGTTGGGCATTTATAGATGGTACCGCTAGACCTATATGCACACCAACTGTTATTCAGGAAGATTATTACTCTTGTATTTTCTTTCTTGTAGATATTGCAGAGCATTATTTTTTAAGCGTTTATTTTTCGCTGCGCGAGAACGGACTGCGGGTGTCATAATTTCTACCTCATCGTGAATTTCAATTTGCTGCTATTCAGGTTGAAGGGGGTCCATTTTGAAGAGTTTCTTGCGAATCCTGTAGAGTTTTTTGCGATTCAGTAGCATCATGCTCTTCTTGGATTGTATTTTGTCTTCATCATCTTCGCTATCATCAGATATTTCATATCTTGTGCTAGTGGTCGCTACATTGTTCCTAGATAGTTTCTTTCCCTTTTTTGATTTTTCAAATTATCTTTTTAGATCTACTAGCTGCTACAGTAGTTGCTCTCTTTCAGCATACTGTTGTTCTGTTCCAGATCTACGATATAGATAATTATGTAATACTAGCTGACCCGGCGAACTTTGTACCTCCTCAAAATCAGTTCTTTCAGATAACTGAATACTTTTCTATCAATAAATTTTTATAGATCCAAACTTTAATACACACTGATTGAAAGTCATCTAAATTGATATTTCTATACAGGGTGTACGGTTTCGCAAAATGTATAATAACTTATTTTTGTCAAATGGAACACCATATATTCCATTATACCACCAAATAGCATTTTTAATAAGCTTTTTTTCAATGTATGGTTTGCCTCGGCAAATGTTAGTACTTTAGGTAATTTTTACAATAAACCTAGAAAGTTTCCCGAAATTGCTAGAATCGCTTATTAAGATCAGATCGCCTTGGACTTGTTGCCATGGAGATAGTCCTTTATTGTCTAATTTATTAAATTACTTCAGAAATGTCACCGAAAGGTAGACAGGCTTAGGTTTTAGTAAGAATTCGATAGACTATATCCTTTACATAACCACAAACGAAAAAATCTAGAGGAGTTAAATCTGATGATCTTGCGGGCCATTTGATAGGGCCGCCCTTACTAATCCAACAGCTCGGCAACCAGTCATTTAAATATCTTCTTACATTCCTAAAGAAATCTACAGGAGCTCCATCCTGTTGCAACTACATTAAGTACCTCTGATTTTGATAATCAATCGTCGGCATCCAGTGGGGATTTTCAGTGGCATAATAGTGCATGTTATGCCTTTCGACACGCCCATTACTCTTAAAGATCGCCTCATCAGTGAACAAAATTATGTTTAAAATATTTATATTCCTTTCTAGAAGTTTGTCCATTATTTCGTAGAATTCCATTCTTTTTGCAAAATAAGCTTCTTGCAATTCTTAATGGAGTTCAATGTGGTATGGATGAAACCGATGTCCTAACCCCACATTGGATTTCAAAATGACAGCGTCAAATTTCTGACATCAACGCACAAGAAATTATAATAAAGCCTAAATCACATCAAAATTTTCAAAACTGACGGAAAATTGATGTCCCACTTTCTTTGCTCGGAACTGTAGCATATTCATCATTACTTCTTTCTTAAAATTCATTTTGTAAAAAAATCACAAAAATAAAACTATTTCTAAAACTTACTGTCAACAAGAACAAACGGATCCATGGTAACCAGTTTAAAATGATATCTCCATGGCAACAAGTCCAAGGCGATCTGATATGATCTCAATACACGGTTTTATCAATTTGAAAAAGTTTTCTACGTTCTTTGTAAAAATTATCTAAAGTACTAACATTTGCCGAGGCAAACTATATATTGACAGAAAGCTTATTAAAAATGCTATTTGGTGGTATAATGGAATATAGGGTGTTCCATTTGAAAAAGAAAAAGTTATTATACGTTTTACGAAATCGTACACCCTGTATAGAAATATTAATTTAGATGACTTTCAGTCAGTGTGTATTAAAGTTTTGGTCTATAAAAAATTATTGACAGAAAAAGATTCAGTTATCTCTGTTGGAATGGTCTCTGCAATTTAAAAAAAAGCACTAATTTTGACCTAAAATTCTTCATAACTCAAGAACCATCCATAATAAACCTGTAGTACCTTATATCATTTTGCTCAGCATTAACTGCTCTTTCAATTCACCAACTAATATACAGGGCATTCTATTTAAAAAAAGATAACTTTGGTATATTACTAACACTAGGACACTCTGTATATGATTTCTAATAATTTTAGATTGTGAAAGCAACGTGTGGCTATCGTCCCTCGAAAACCCCGTTGTGATATCTTTCAAAATAAGGGCGTAATTGATGGTCGACACACCTCTGAGACACCTGGTATATCAGAGATGGTGCTAGAGACGTATTCCATACAAAATGTATGAGAAATTTTTTTTCGTTAATTTTTCCGATGTTTTAATAATTTTTCGCCACCGAAAAAAATTCTGTCAATCCGTTCTCGAGATATCATCAAAAAATTTGTGTGTGGAGTACACGCGTAACAGAAGCGATATTTTGGAGTTTACTCCTTAAGAATCGATTTCCCCCTGTCCCCAGGGTCCTGCACAATAGAGGTCCCTCTGGGCCCCCATGTCTATGTGAAAAATACTTTACGACCTATTCTCATATCTACCAAAAATACAAAAAAAAAAATAAATACAAAATCTGTCCATCAAAAGGGGCTTTTCTGGTCCCCCATGCCCATGTGAAAAATAGTTTACCACCTATTCTCATACCTACCAAATATACAGAAAAAATTTCATAGAAATCGGTCGAGCCGTTTCGGAGGAGTTCGACCACAAACACCGTGACACGAGATTTTTATTTATATTAGATTAAATTTTAACGTATAGGTCCTACATTTTATATAGTATAAGGTGTACTTACTTTCTTAAATTTGTTTTATTATTTTTCTTAAATAATTTCAAAAGATGTTCCGTGTGTTCTTTTACAGATCTTAAAGAATAATCTTTGGAAGTTTGGGCTAATAAATTTATTTTAATGTCGCTCCATTTTTCGTTATCTTCATATGGATTCGAACCCAAAACCTCTATTAATAATATAAGGTCCTCAAAGATGTTAAAACGTATTTTTTTTTTAAATCGAGATATTTCACTTTTCGGGTAAAACGGTAAAATTTTAATATTGTTGTGGACGCGTTGTGGACAAAAGATTTCTAATGTCGTGTACGTCTTTCGCGGGTGAAGGACGTATCCCGTCATTTGAAAAACGTTTACGTAAACGTCTTATTTTCGGATTTCCTAGCAACGTTACGTTACAGTTACGTTTGTGGGCTTATTCACCTATATTAAAACATTCAGAAATAGCAAGCCTGGAACATAAATTATGCAGTATAAAATATTTACGGTTTCGTTTACGTTGACGTTTATTTTTTTCTTTAACTTTTTTTGTGTTACTATGTCTCGTACAATTAATTAGTACATCTATTTTGAATTTATGTCCTAAGGTTTTCTTTTTGAATTTTTTCTTTATTATTTCAACCCTTCAGTGTGTGTTCAGGCCTTCACTTTCTCACCAGTTTCATAAATTCGTGGGGTTTTGGCTCTCTAGATTTGTAGGTTTAAATAATATCCGTTTTTTAAGTTTTGAAGTTTTTGGCTTATTCTTAATGTTCTCAAGTTCTCAAGTTGTCTGGTCTTCAAGTTCCCTTATTGAAAGGTTTCTTCAGGTTTGCAGGTTTTCAATTTCATAGGTTTTTATGTTTATGTTTAGTTACTGATGGAGTTTACAGATTTGCAGACTCAGCTTTTCTGCCATTCAGGTTTTCAGGTTTTTAACTTTAATATAACGAGTGAGCAACAAAATTCGTGATCGCAGTTGGCTAAACGTATATCGGTTCTTTTACTTTACTGTTTACAATTCACATTACTCGATGACTTTTTAGACAATCGTATCGATCAAGAATCGACTCAAAATTTCGGATTCATAGGCTCCTACGAGCACGAATTTTGTTGCTCACTCGTTATTTTTTAAAGAGCGGCTACTTTGAAATGTTGGTTTATTTATAGCAAAGCCTAACAATAGTTTAGCGCTAGGGTTATGTCCTTATATGTTGAAAAATATACTTTCAACTTTCAAAAAAACACGCTCAATGTGGATCGTTGTCCTGTGGTAATAGTCAGTCTTGATCAAAACTGTTACACTCTACTTTTTATAGGAATCCTGAAGTGTTCAAAGCACTTGAAAAATTATTCTAAAATATTTATTTCTCTTCACTTTCAAATTTTAGAAAAACATAAATACGAATGGACGCTAATCTTGCTTTATCCAACCCGGTGATCTATCCCATTAGTCTGTTTTCTAGCTGTCAGTTTTTTGTTTATGAGCCAGTAAAAAATGAATATAAATGCTAAGCAATAAATCAGCTGAAACGTTTTGTGGGAAACGAGTTTGCATATGAATGATAATACAAAATGTTGGAGGTAGCATGTTTATCCGAAAACTACAAATAAACAAATACAATGTGAGTATTTAATACTTACAAAAATTTATAAAAGTTGCTGTTTGGATTTTCCGGGGCCATGTATGCATAGGTGGAAGTACAAAACCGGAGTTGCGCTAAACTGCCATCGACTAAGTTTGCGGGCATGCGGTTGCATGATTTATGATTGCTGAGGTTTTGGCACATCTTGCTGCAATAGTAAACAATTGTTAATGATGTAAAGTGGTGGTAAAGCGTTTCTGAACATATCATTGATGCAATTTAAAGTTATAAAACGCTCATTTCATTCTGTGTCAGCAGTGCAAAACTATCATACCTCCTCGCCTACATTCTCCACCAAATCCGAAACTTCAAAAAGCTTCCCTGTCAGCGTGAAATCCCCGCTACCTCTAATTGCAATCAATCCTCTCCATTTGGGTAGCTAATCCTTAAAATTTAAAGGCACAAATCCGCTCCAATAAAAGGCTCCCCTTTTCATCTCGCTGTAGTCAATAAATTCCGCAATATAGAGGGAAGTTCCTCGGCTCGGTTCATCACTGACAGTATGTCTTTTGAATTCCGATAAAATTTCAAGTTGCATTAAAAATTAGTGACAAAATACATTCATATCGACCAGTTAAATAGTAAAGTGGAACAGTGCCAAAAGGCTGTATGACCGTTTAACAGTAATTTAATTTTTGTTCGAGCGAGCACTATTAATGTGAACAGGGCTAGTTCTGGATAAATGGCAAGAGAGAGGTTTTATTTATGATGGATTATTGTATCGGCCATTTCCTGGCCTTTTGTTGGCTAGTTTGTGTCTTTTATGCACACATCATGAGCACCGGTCGGTGCTAACAATAATTTATAATGGGGCGGTGCATTCTGCCATTTAATGCTGATTCTGGCGCTGTTCATTTAAAAGTTAGGCAATTATTGATAAATTATGGTCGCACAGAACTTATAAATAATATTATCCAAACAGAATTTAATGAGAAAAACACATTTGTTGCATCAAGTAATTTACCGTTTAAAACTAATGTTTTATCACCAATGTAATTAAAGGTGTGCCATTTAATTACAAGCGCTACATGGAACAAATATGGAAAATATTTCCGTTCGAAGGCCGCTTTTGTAGACACAAATTAGTTTGCAGGGCCCTATTGTACTTGTGTGCTTTGTTGTTTGATTAACACGTTTGATATAAATAATTAATTTCGGTTGTTTCGGTCGAAAAAATTAAGAGTTTAATTCTAATTTTGCTGAAGTTGGGAATTATGGTTTTGTGTTCTACTACCAAAATCACATTTCGAAAGAACACACCAAATTAAAACACATAATAAAAACATTGCTGTGTGTACCAGGTCAAAATTAATATTACCGAATTTATGTTCATAAAACCTGTTCGTTATTCCCACTGTTTTTTAAATGTTACACCTATTTTGGTTTCTAAAATTGGAATTGAAAAATTATTTGTTTTCTGACACTGGCTTACATTTAAAATAGAACAGGCCTTCTCGTATCTATAATACAGAACTTAAGATAAGCATTAACTTGGGATCCATCAAGTTTCTTGTGATCACATTCATACCAAACAATAGAATTGAAAGTATTTATTATTATTAGAAAGAAGTTATTATAAAGTTAGTCAGGCGACGAATAAAAACAAGCTTATCGATAATATAATTAAGTAGAAAGCCTCACCTGAACCGGGTCGCTAATAAATCTTCCGAATCGTTTTCTCCCTCAAACCCACCTCAATTTGCGATGTTATCGCTTAGCCCTTCCTCAATTTTTCTCAGCGCAAATTTCTCTTCATATATCTTATTACCCTTTTCATAATCGCGAAAGAAGTCTGTTTTGCACAAAAATATGAGCGACTTTCAACACGATTTCACCCCGTTCGCATAAGCAAAGTTTGCATTTACGTATCACACCACACCCTCTTTAATTGAATGCTCCACCGCATTTGTAACGTTCTGTCAGATGCACTCATGCTTTTACCGATGTTTTAGGTTCACATCTTTGCGCCTTCCCTCGTCATTTCGCCATTAAGCCGCCAAAAACGTGACGTGTAGTTGCGAGAAATATTCCACGATACAATTTTAATTTCACGCATGGGATGTCGGACCACGAAAACGAGGGTATATTACTGTTAGCGGCAGTGCTGAGGTTGCGATAAATTATAAGCAAAATGTGAATGAAGAAAAAAGACTAATTTGCACTACCGAGTATTTGAAATGTGGCAGGAAAATTAGGTACAGTGAGTCGTGGCAAAATTTATCGATGCAGAAACCCTTAATTACAACAGTTTTTAACATTTGTCAGCGTGTAAAGTGCTCTTAATACAAATTTTATATTAGGTCACGTTTTTTCTTTGAAAAATATAGTAACATTCATAATTGGCTATCAGATATGTAAATAAATGGGCTCTTCTGATGTTATATGGCTTCTTAGTTTGTTACATAATGTTTAATTAATAAACAAGTTGTCTACTTGAATGCATCTGTTGCTTAGTTAGATAATCACTTACCATGAGCGTCATCATTAAAAACGCTACATAAAATAGAACAAACAGTTATGTATAGAAAATTACATGAATTTCCGTTCACGTCCACAAAACACAAAACCCATTCAATCAAATTTAATATTTGAAAAAACAATGTCTCTTCTGGCGTCAATTGTTGATATAATACATGTCCAAATAAATCGTTTCTGTTCCCTCGATTCCATCCCAACTTCGAAGAAGACCTTGAGGATTGAAAACAACCAAAATAACATTGAGACAGATACAAAATGAGATAATAATTTAAGGAACACAGCATAGCTACATATAATAAATGATATGAGTAAAATAATAAACCCTCATGGAAAAGCAATATCTAGATAGTGTACTGAAGAAGTAAAGAATAATTGTTTTTTTAAAAAAGAAACGACTTTAAAAAGCGAAAAATAACTGAGTAGATGTATTATTACATGAGCTACCTACTGATCTGTTTGAAGTAGGTGCCAAGCCAAATAAATAGGTAGTAGATAGATAGGCTGTCCGCTTTTTAAGTGATGGGTAGACCTAGTAAGGACGCTTCTCGAATGAGGAAACGACGGCTGGTTGAAAAGGAAGATGAAAGACGCAATCGCTAAAAAAATAGAACCAGAAATACTGAAACAATGATGAATTATTAATATTACCACATGAAAAATCTAAGGCAAGGTACAAGGCCATTCATTGTGCCTTTAATGATGGACTACCAGACGCAAAGACCTGAGTAATTTATTAAACGACTACATTTGAGAGCGTTCATAATAATTATAAAATGTGAGGATTTCGCTCGATTCCCATGGGATCCCCTTATGAGATCCGGACTTACTGACAATGGGACTACCTCAGGAGTATACCCCTTTTAAATAAAAGAAGAATTTTCAACATCGATCTACAATTATTGACGAAGAAATCGGTGAACAAACATAAATGGAAAAATTTGAGAATTTCCCTCGATCTCCATGGGAGTCCCTCATCAGATCCGGACTTGGTGACAATGGGACCATCTCAGGAGTATACCCTTTTAAATAAAAGAAGAATTTTCTAAATCAATCCACAATTGACGAAGAAATGGGTGAACATACATAAAAGGACAAATTTGAGAATTTCCCTCGATTTCCATGGGATCCCCTCATCAGATCCGGACTTGGTGACAATGGGACTATCTCAGGGGTATACCCTTTCAAATATCAATGGAATTTTCAAAATCAGTCCACAATTGACGAAGAAATCGATGAACATAGATAAAAGAAGTCGGTAATGAAGGAAAGATTTGAGGATTTTGCTCGATTCCCATGGGATCCCCTCATCGGGTTTGGACTTACTGACAATGGGACTACTTCAGGAGTATACCCCTTTTAAATAAAAGAAGAATTTTCAACATCGATCTACAATTATTGACGAAGAAATCGGTGAACATACATAACAGGAAAAATTTGAGAATTTCCCTCGATTTCCATGGGATCCCCTTATCAGATCCAGACTTGCTAACAATGGGACCACCTCCGGAGTATACCCTTTCAAATAAAAAAGAATTTTAAAAATCGTTCCACAATTGACGAAGAAATCGGTGAACATACATAAAAGGAAAAAATTTGAGAATTTCCCTCGATTTCCATGGGATCCCCTCATCAGATCCAGACTTGCTGACAATGGGACTACCTCAGAAGTATACCCTTTCAAATAAAAGAAGAACTTTCAAAATCGATCCACAATTGACGAAGAAATCGGTGAACAAACATAAAAGGAAAAATTTGAGAATTTCCCTCGATTTCCATGGGAGTCCCCCATCAGATCCGGACTTGGTGACAATTTCATGAGTATACCCTTTCAAATAAAAAAATAATTTTCAAAAACTGTAATGAAGGAAAAATTTGTGGATTCTCGTCGATTTCCATAGGATTCCCGCATCAGATCCGGGCTTGGTGACAATGGAGTAAATAAAAAAAGAATTTTCAAAATCGGTACACAATTAACGGAGAAATGGGTAAACATACATAAAAGGAAAAAAAAAACATACTTACAGCCGAACATAGAACCTCCTCCTTTTTTGAAGTCGGTAAAAATTTAGAATACAAGCACACGGTTTGGAAAAGATTTACGAATAGCAAAAGCGAGATGAAATGAGTTAGATCGAAAAAAGAAAAACAAAACAACAATAACAAATAAACATTAAATTTTTCGGCTTCAATTTTATTGAACTAATTTCCACCGCTACGATACGCTTAGATAGGCGGCGTAATTATTGTATGTATCCATCAACGTACTTGTCAACGCACACGACTCGTAGACGCCCAAGGAGCAGAGGCGCTGAGGCTTGTCTCATAGTGTGGACTCCACGTCCCGCGTGGCCCCGTTCGGAATTTTATTAGAAAAGACAACAGGGAATTCTTTGGTGGCAAACCAATCGTTTTAAATTGGGGTAGAACACCCTTTCGTATTTCAAGGGAGCATTTGTACATTAATAGTTTCTTATTCAAAACGACATTAACAAAATTTTCTTAAAGACCAGGATATAACACTGGTGACAGATTGCTTGACCTACGTAGATATAATGTGGCAGTATTTGAACAATTCAAAATTTGCCTCGTTTTTACAGAGCTTTTATAACACTTTTTGAATTGGTAGGAACAAAAACTTTTTGTCGAGATCTGTAAAAACTTTTTGGAAAATCATAATGCCTTACAAATTTTTATATCCAGATCTATTGTTGAAAACAGTCTTGTGAATCTTTTTACAAAATTCGTTTTTTTTTTTAGTTTCGGATCAATTTTATTATTACTTATTACGTATTTCCTTAAAGGGCTTTTATGGCACTTTTTCAATACTTTAAAGTTGGGGGGCCCAAGGAGAGTTTTGTAGAATTTCTTACGAATTTTTATGGTCGGATCTATTTAGTGTTGGTAGAAACGATCAGAGAATTTCATTAATAATTAAAAAACATACTTCGTTCTCTCTTAAAAGATTAATGTTTGTGTGTTCGTCCTTTCTGCCTGAGCCAACCGTTCATCCGATAGCACTGATACTTTGCCAAGTTGTTGTTTATATGCCAGGGAGTCACAAGAATAAAATTATAATGTGGGAATATTATGTGTTAATTTCTTTTGTTCAATCCAATGCGGCCATGCCATTGCATGTTGTAGAAACATCAAAGCAGATCGCTTCAGTTTATTGTTTACCTTCCAAATAATAGCTGGCGCGACCGCTGCAAGTTGTTAAAGCAACAAATTATTTATATGCCTGGAAAGGTTAGCGAGTCATAAATATAAAAGTGCAATGTGTGAATGTATGTGTGTTAACTATCAACCAAACTTCAAATTATTGTTAGAGCAACAAATTACCTATTTCAAGTTGTCGACGTACCAACAAAAGTGTTAAAATAAATAATGCCTCCCAAATATTGGGGGAGCTACAACGGGGACACTTAAAAGACGTACATTGCGAGTTTATTCTCAAACAAACGAGGAACGAGAAGCAAGCAATTGTATAATAAAAAATAAATGGTGTTCGTTGGTAAGCGCAATTCGTATAGTTCTGTATCTACAAAAAAATTAAAAAGATTAAAAAAATTACAGACAAATAAGAAAGCCGCAGAGGGAAAATGAAAGCACTAGTACTAGACATAAGAGCTTGGAAATACTGGGTAAACAATGTTTAGGACTGAACGGCCAATATCGATGCTGACAACCTGGAAAAAAAAGAATAGTCAAACCTAACTAATGAAAGTCAACATATAACTAGTCTCTTTGAAGATTTTTATTCTCCTATGTGTTATGCCCAAAATAATCTGTGGCTAGAGTCTAGGTTTCTCTAAACAGTTTAGGCTGATGTCATCCAACGGAAATATTAGACCTCATCAGACTGTCGATGGAATTTTGTAGGATCAGAACGCGTGGTACTTTGCTGATGCTACCAAAGAGATGGCGCCACGATTCTCTCGCTCCTATATTAATGTTTGTTGTGAACTGATATTGTATTGTTTCAACACAATATGTATTTCAATAATCTGCAAAACCGGCCATTGAAAACCTGCAGATGTACGGAAATTTAACAATTGCAGAGGGCTTGTATAATGTTGGGTAACGGACTTGTCCTTGTTCACCACAAAAGGAACCAGCCTGTTGTAATTATTATTACTGAACTAGGAATAATTTATGTCCTATTTCTTGTTCATAATATTATGCATACAAAATGTGTGCATGTAACACCTGTGCTCTTGCTGCTATTGAAGCTAATGGAATAATATTAAAATAACCATACTCGTGATCACACTTTGTGAAATCGTGTTAGTACGCCGTAAGAAAATTCCTTTCCAATTAAAACGATGTATTTCTTCTGTTTTGCTCAGAAAGATTTTTTTTAATATTTATTTATTTCCTAATGAGATTTTCCCGACTGAAAGCTCAATGTTTTTCATGGCATCTGTAATCCGAGTTGTTACGCTAAATTCATTACGAAATAAAGCGATCGTCTCTCATTTTAACTGGTACAAATGCCTTGTTAAGTGGATTTTAAGCTGGCCTTTAGTACATAAAAACTTAACTGTGTATCCAATTGAGACTTTTCACCAAATACAAAGTTTTTTTTTGTTAACAAATATCTTGATTTGTAACGTCTTCCAATTCATTCATCTTCTCAAAAAGCGGGCTTTATGAAATCTGCTTCCGTGTCAGCGGCAATTAGATACTTATTTAATACTGATGGTGAAAATGATTGAGAATGTTAAGTGTAAAAGTATATGTACCATAGTACAGGTCTAACCCTCGCGTTTATGCCTCACGCAAAAGATTCTCGTTCGGAAGTGATCAGACACACCTGAAACTGCAACTGAAATTAGAAACAACCAAAAATCATATAATTATAATAACCACACATAGTGACTGACCTAACTATTTTTTGAAGACTAAAGATCAAATTTGTTAATATTAAGAAGTTTGAGAAATTCACACGAATAATATTTTTTTACTATAAATCTATATATACAGACCGTTTCAATCGAAACGAGCCACCCTCAATAACTTTTTTGGAAAATTTAAAAACAGGTCAATTTTTATCTCGAGGGGGACATGTTTTGATGCAATAGTAAGCAGGCTTGGTGCAACCCCATACGCCTGACAGGAACAACCTCGATTTTTTAAATAGGGAATAGGGGTCGAGTAACATGTCGTTTGGAAGGTCTTTTAATTGTCTTTTTGGCTACATAATAATTTTTTTATTTGTATAGTCTATAAGTTAGTAATTAAAAATGAAACATTTTTATTACGGATTTTTTTTTTGTATTTAGGAATGTCTGCAATTAACGATAAAAAGCTTGCAATAAACATTATTAGACAGTTTATTATTGATCTGAATAATGCTGTAATCAAATTTGTCGTCATCCATACTCATTTATACCAATCCTTAACAATAAGTAAATGTTCCCATTGTAATTTATTAAAGTTTGTGGAGTTCAACTTAAATATATTTAAATTTTAATAAGTAAATAAATAAACTGAAAACAAAATAGTCGTGTTTAATTTCCTGAGCGATAAAGCAACTGTAGCATTGAACACTAAATTTGATTTCATCTGAAATGTTCAAAATGATTTCCATCGACTTCCATGCACTCATACAGACGATTATGAAATACGCTTTTTAGGTTACGCAACGTTTCCGGTGTTATTTGTCGAGATTCCAGGATAATCTTTTGTCGCAAAAATTTTGGACTTGAGGTGTCCCCACAAATAAAAATCCAGGGGAGTCAAATCGGACGATCTAACTGGCCATTCTACAGGACCTTGTCTACCAATCCAGTGGTCGGGGAAGTTATAGTCCAGGAACTGCCGTACTGACGCAGGATAATAAGGTGGTGCTCCATCCTGTTGAAAGACCAACGGGTTCTCTAGCTCTAGCCAAAAACCGATAAGATAATAAATACTAATAATGTCTAACATTGTTGATTGCAAGCTTTTTATTGTTAATATTTGCAAGCATGTCTAAATACAAAACAAATCCGTTAAAAAATTGTTTTATTTTAATTACTAACTTATAGACTATGTAAATAAAAAATATTTATGTGGCTGAAAAGACAATTGAAAGACCTTTCAAACGACATGTTGCTCGACCCTTATTCCCTGCTTACTATTGCATCAAAACATGTCCCCCTTCGAGATAAAAATTGACCTGTTTTTCAATTTTTTTTTCGATTGAAACGGTTTGTATGTAGGTATACTAATACGCAAACACAACACTTTTAACTTATTTTCCCTCAACACACCTAAACAATATATACACCGTTGGAAAGGTGATGTGAGGAAAGTGTGTGTGAGTTACGCGCTGTTGAACATTCCACTCGATTTTCGACTGACGGACAGTCACTAGTACAACTTAAATTTCATGCTCTTCTCAAGTTACATATTTTATTATTTCTATACGATTATTACTTTTTTGAAATAAATCCTCAATTTCCCGAGCACAAGAAATTTGCATATCCTTTTGGCACCCTTTTGCACTTTTCGTCCAGATGTAAAGTAGTGCCATTACTCGATATTGAAGGCAATAGAGGTGGAATAAATGCATTGTTCCCTAATGGAGTCATCGAAAGCGTCTTCAAACCGCAGCAGCAATTACTGTTTCCAACTCTTACATTCGGTCCTTTGTATTTGATTTTTCTGCTCCAGTTAGCACGATTTAAGATGCTCTTTCAATGCGAATGGTGGTAATTATATTAACACAAGTAAACATGTATAATGCGTGTTCGAAACAGGGAGCGGCGGCGATAAAACGTGTAATTTATTCCCCTACACATATATATTTACCGAGTTTTTGATCGGCAATTTTAATATCATCGCGAGCGAGTTTCTCGTTGTAAAAGCAATTTTCATTTTTTTTGCGTAAACAGTATAATGGAAATGCTAATTATAAATTGTAGGGTCATCATTCGCAAAACCCGGGACGTATAAAAGTATTTATTGGGGGATTTTGCAGCTTCTATGCTTTTATTACAAGGGCATTTTTTGTTGTCTGAAGCTTTTAGCACGTTATCGTGCAAATGTAAAATTGTATTATCATAATTTAAGAATACAAAATATAATTCAAATTTAAAAGCTATATAGATTTAGCAAATGTCAAAAGTGTCTCATTAATAATAACTGATTTCTGACTTTATTAGGTCATTAATACTGCTCAGTCTCAAAATGTTAGCCTAAACATTACCTTTTACACCCAATGAAACATTCAAGACAAATCTGCGCCAGATAAATATTCTTAATGACAATTACCTAAAAAATTAAATTAAAAAGTCCATTAGACGTAATATTTTTGACCAGAAACTGAATAAATAAATAGTCTCCCTGAGCGCAGAACACAGGGTTGCTTCGAGCGTTTTGTACATTTAAAATTAAAATCTTGTGCGTGGAAATCCATCGCGAACAAAACAGAGTATTATAATGAGAAGGCTGCCACTTACTACTAACCCTTGTTTTCGTACCACGATTCAGACATTTTAAACAGGAATGTGCAGCGTGTGGAACATGAATTGGTGGGTGCTCTTGAATATTAAATGGATTGGAAGCAAACATAATCTGGAGAGCTCTCCTCAACGATATGACTGTTGTTTACAAAAATATAACAGTAACACTTTTAGATGAAATAAAAATTCAAAGAAGTTGTCTGTTATTGCGTTAAACATGCCGACAATCCATTGAAACATGTTCTCATTTTAACGAAACCAAAAGAAACAGACACAGTTCTTTAGTGGCTGCAAACTGTGCTACAAAGATATCATTAGACAAATGAATTTCAAAGCGCATCAAACGATAGTCAACTTTTATTAATAGCTATTCATTATACAAGTGTACAAAAATTTTTCTTGAGTGACTTATTTGCTGTTAAGACAAGTGTGTAATACCTACATAGTTTTATCCAACACCTCCTTCTGTAACAGTTCTTAAAACATTCATCAAAACCCAAAAAAATTTGACGTTCATTTGACGTTCAAATCTGTTGGGTTATGAACTGGTTGCTATGACAAATTAGAAAACCGTTGAATTATGGGTTCATAAGTCACAACATGTGTCTTATAATAGACCTCATAATACATTCAAAATCGGCATTACTATGACTTCATAATAAACAAGTGTTGGATAAATATATTGTCACGTTCTGGAACAATCGTGGCGTGATGATTTCATCGAAAACTCGTGCGACCAGACCAGAGAACACTCTGGACTTCCGTCGAGATTCTGGGCGAATCGAGAAAGCGGCGTCCCTCTTTAAATTCGATGCAAGAGCGGACGTAGGGGGAGTCGAAGTCTGAATAAGCTACTGAGCGACATAATCCGTGTGACTCGTGCGAACTGTTAAAAATAAATAATTGTGCCGTTATAACTGTGATCTGTACATAGTCTAGTGTAAATTGTAAATTGTAACTTTTAAATAAATAGTTTTGTGAACCCGTAAACGCTACAATATTAATATATTATGTTTTTTGAAATCGTATTTTGGTATGAATTTTACGATGTATTTTATGTATGGCGAAATAAGAAAAATGTTAACTTTTCCAAAAATCACGTTTTTCGCTACACTCGTCGTGTCCTAAACCCGTGCGTGCGACAAAATGCTTCTTATAAAACTCGTATCATACTATACTGTTGTCGTACAGTTCGTGGCACTAAAGAACTGTGTTATAATTATGGTTTTAATCAAACAATAAATAAGAAAGATACATCTCTCTCCGTTTTTCCTGATACATCTTGTATACTTATTTCCATTATACTGTCCAATATATGTGTCCGAGAAGAATAGCTATAATGGACGAAATGCTAAAAGCAGGAGAGAGTAAACTTCAAAACGGATATATTATATAGCTTGATCAAAAAGATTTGGAAAGAAGAAAGAATTTGCAAGAATTTGTCTTATTCACATAAAAGTTGACCAGCAAAAATGCGAGCATTACAGGGACATCGCTATAAGGTTCTTTCGCAATGTCTACTAAGAATGTCGATGAGTCAAAGTGGAGTAAATATAAATTAAAATATTTATATTCAAGTCAAACTCCGCAAACTTTAATAAACGTAAATTACAATAGGAACATGTTTCTGGAGAAAACTACTCCCATCTTCAGCCCTAATTTTACAAGAGATTAATGATACAATTAATGAATTACAGTAGAGTTCTTACCTTAAAGAATGTTTAAATTATGACGTTTTGAAAGATTATTAAATTTGACGTCTTGAAAAAGTTTAGTTTATTTTGTTTAGTTTGACCGAAAATGTAGGAAGTTGTGGGAGAGTTATGGATATCAAACCAACTGATAAGACTATTTACTAGTCATCTTTAGATGACCCTTGCCACTACCAAAAATGAAGTAACTTGAAGATTATACCAGGACTTAGACAAGGAGACCCGCTGTCAACCGCAATTTGAAAGAAAGAGCTAAAAAGAATAGCAGGGGAAGCGAAAGCATTTCCACCAAGAAAAGACTAAATATATGGTCATGGGAGACACCAAAAAAAAAGGAAATATGAGTGAAAGCCTGTAAAGGAAAGCAAAAGAGAGAGCTACAAGACTGTTGTTGTTAAATCAGATGAAGATAAATAAATAAATACAAGTGAAGGAAGGAAAAGGAGAACCAACAGTTACTATCTACTGAACCAAGAATTACTGCAATTCGAAAATAACAAAGAATAAGGTAACTGGGACACACGCAAAGATTTAGAAACGATACAATGACAAAAATTTTAATGAACAGACAGCCAATTGAAAAAAGAAGAAATGGAAGGCCAACGAACAGATGGTTGGAAGGGGTGCAAGTGGACCTGTAAAAGATGAATATCAGGAACTGGAAAGAGAAGTAGGTAGAAGAATTATGACCCAAAAAGGTGTTAAAAATTATATTTACTTACTAGCTGATCCGGCGAACTTCGTACCGCCTCAGAATCAATAAATATTGTTAAAATTTAAATACATATATTCAAGTCGAACTCCACAAACTTTAATAAACATAAAATTACAATTGGAACATGTTTCGGAAGAACACTACTCCCATCATCAGCCCTAATTTTACAAGAGATTAATGATACAATTTATGAATTACAGAGGGGTTCTTACCTTAAAGAATGTTTAAAATTATGACGTTATTCTGAATTAAATTTGAAAAGGTTACATGATTTTTAAAATATTTCGTAAAAACATTTTATAAAAAGTAAAAATTAAAAACGGATCAAGGAAAATCTGCTAAGTTTGTTTGAGTGGTAGAAAAAGTGATAAATAATGAAATCATTATAAGTAAAAAAAGTTGGCATTTGAGGTTAAAATAATGTCAAATGAAAAAATAAAAAATTGATTGGAAAAATTAAAATAGTGAATTGATAATGGGATTATTGAAGATCTGTTTTCCAGTTTCAAAGGTTTCCTTATTTCCAAAGTCTCAAGAAAATCTAATTTCCGGCCTTTATTGCATTTGTGAATCAATTTAGAATTTGATGGTGAAAAACTATGTTTCGTTATTAATATATGATTGGCGAAAGAAGAAGGTGTTGATGGAGGAGGATCAAGATCTGTGTTGTTATAGATGTGCCTGAAATGTTCTTTAATACGATTTGATATTTGTTGTCGTTGTTAAGTTGTTATCTGTTTTAAATGAAACTTTAAAACCGTCTTTGTTGAGTATTTTAGATAATTTCTCTGAGACTACTCCAAAGTATGTTAATGAATTTGAAAAGGAAATTGTTTTGAAAGATTTCTAACCAAGTGGTGTGTGTATTTGAATTTGTTATAACGAGTGAGCAACAAAATTCGTGATCGTAGGAGCCTCTGAACTCAAAATTTTTAGTCGATTCTTGATCGATACGATTGTGTAAAAAGTCATCGAGCTGTCAAATCTGATGCAAATTTGTGACAGTCAGAGAAAATAGGTTAAAAGTAAAGTAAAAGAACTGGTGTAAGTTTAGCCAACTGCGATCACGAATTTTGTTGCTCACTCGTTAGTATCTATAGTATAATTTATTTTATAGTTTTTAAAGAATATCCATTATTTGAAGCAATTTGTTTAATGTTATTAAGTTCTGTTTGAAAAGATAAATCTGATAGGTGTATAGAAAATAATCGGTGAAAAAAGGAATGAGAAGCTGCAAATTTATGAGAAACAGAGTGACAAGAGTCAAAAGGTATTACATAATTTGTGATACTAGGTTTTCTATAAATGTCAAGTTGGCAAGTATTATTATTTCTAGAGATTAACAAGTCTAAAAATGGAATTTGGGAATTGATTTCAATTTCAACGGTGAATTTAATGGATTGGTTTAAAGAATTTAAAAACCAAATGAATGTTGTTAATCCAGGTGGAGTAAATTTAAATTAAAATTTAAATATATCTAAGTCGAACTCCACAAACTTCAATGAGCGTAAAATTACAAATGGAACATGTTTCGGCAGAACACTACTGCCATCATCAGCCCTAATTTAACAAGAGATTAATGATACAATAAATTGATGAATTACAAGAGGGGTACCTCAAAGAATTTTCAAAATTATGACGTTGACGTTATTTTGAATTAAATTTGACGTTTTGAAAAGGTTACATGATTTTTAAAACATTTCGTAAAATCAACATTTTATAAAATGTAAAAATTAAAATGGATCAAGAGGAATCTGGTAAGTTTGATTAAGTGGTGAAAAATTAAAATAGTGAATTAATAATGGGATTATTGAAGTTATTCTGTTCGTTTAAACAAGATCTGTTTTCCAGTTTCAAGGCTTTCCTTATTTCCAGTCTTAAAAAAATCTAATTTCCGGCCTTTATTGCATTTATGAATCAATTTGGAATTTGATGGTGAAAAACTATGTTTCGTTATTAATATATGATTGGCGAAAGAAGAAGGTGTTGATGGAGGAGGATCAAGATCTGTGTTGTTGTAGATGTGCCTGAAATGTTCTTTAATACGGTCTGATATTTTACGACCTGTCTGACCTATGTACAATGACTCACAAGAAGAGCAGTTCAATTTGTATACACCTGATGACGATTTGTAATCTAATGGATCTTTATTTTTAATAAAAAATCTAAATAAGTTGTTATCTGTTTTAAATGAAACTTTAAAACCGTTTTTTTAAGTATTTTTGAACATTTCTCTGAGACGACACCAAACTATAAAATGTTGTTTTTACGAAATGTTTTAAAAATCATGTAACCTTTTCAAAACGTCAAATTTAATTCAAAATAACGTCAACGTCATAATTTAAAAAAAAAAAAGGTAAGAACCCCTCTTGTAATTCATCAATTGTATCATTAATCTCTTGTTAAATTAGGGCTGATGATGGCAGTAGTGTTCTGCCGAAACATGTTCCATTTGTAATTTTACGCTCATTAAAGTTTGTGGAGTTCGACTTAAATATATTTAAATTTTAAAGAATGTAAGTTGCGGAGTGCGTTATCTATATATCTGTACCAAAAGAGAAAATGATCTTTAAAGGGAGAAGAAGTTAAAAACTGATCTTCTAAGTTATTCATGAATATTTCTGCTAAAAGTGATGACAAATTAGAACCCATTGCTAAGCCTGAGTTTTGTGAATAAAAATTATTATTAAATTGAAAGAAATTTTGATCTAGGACAGTCTGACAAAGTGAATGTAAATTAAGTGCATGTATGGTTGGGATATTAGAATTAAATAGTAGATTTTTTTAAAATTAATAAGCAAGATTTGGGTGGGATGCTGGGGAATATATTAGCTGAATTAAATTCAGAAGACGAATCTATTTTCATTTCTTAAAGCCTGGTACGACAAATTTTGCCGGCGTCCTTTGTTATTGTCGTTGCCCCGTATCAAGCCCCCCCCCTGTAATTTTTCCGATGTTTTAATAGTTATTCTGCTATTCGGGGCGGGGACAAATCCAACAAATCAAAGATCATTTAAGTCGGTCCAGACTTTCTTGAGTTATAAACCCAAGGGGGCCCCCTGAGCCCCGATGTCTATGTTTTAATAGTTATTCTGCTATTCGGGTAAGTCAGTTTGAATCATTTGGGATGCGTGGTATCAAAACGTCTTCTCCTTTGCTTCGATCACGTTGTTCACTAATTTTTTCACCGCTAGCCGTCCGCCGTTACAAAGACGCGGTTGCTTGATACATTTTGCAACATTATGACTACCGATCCAATCTTTAATTGAAGATTGTGAGGCGGAAATCCTGGCAACTAGTAGCGGTTAGTAGCGGAATCAACTGATTTGTATGGCCTCAATTCAGCGGAAATTGAATTTTGAATTTTGAAATGTTATTCATTTAAATCCATGTTTTTGGCAGCCAATATAGCTCGTTCGCTTAACCGAATATGATCTCTGTAATTTTGAACAACCTTGGGAACACCTTTTGAATGAGTTCAGCTTTTGAATTAGAAAACTGACAAAAACTGTCAGGAAAGGTAATGCAGCCAGTTAAAATTAGTTTTGAAAATATTTCTCCAGATTGATCATTCTGCAACTCGACACGCATATTTTGCTTAAATTTAGTATCTTGACGGTTCCATAAATAAAAAGAAAATGGGAAAAAGAAAAGTGAGCTTTTTACGTTTTTCTGGCCAATTTTTCCAATTTCTCTCTTCATAAGAACCTTCCTGGAACTTCCAGGAAAAAAGGCTAAATTGGTCCAGCCTTTCTCGAGTTTTGTTTTAGAATAACGTAATAATGTAAGTAAGGCCCAGGCCTGAAGAGCATTATTATAGAGAAAAGTACTAACTCAATTTATTATTTGAGTCTAAAAAGTCTATCTGAAATATAACACCTATGATGTTACAATTCATTTCTACATGATGTTTCAGGTTGTGAATAGAATTTTTTTGTCAGCCGAATTGCTATAGATTGTTCATTGTTGCCACTTTCTTCTATATTTTCTTGCAATATTTTTAATGAGTTCTCTTATCTCTATTTATGCCTTTTGTTGGGTAAAGTTGTCTAAAATTCACAAAATAATGCCGTTGTGACCGACCAGATCGATTATTATCAAAGACCTTCCATCCAATAACCGCTCACTCAGACTTACCCGACCAGACAACTTTCGACCCCGACATGGTCCGCCCCCGAAATGGTGTCATGTATGGACATCTCTCCTTTAATTATTATCAACGATCGGTGCAGAATCTGAAATTGGGGTAAGCCAGTGATCGACTGAGCCGGTGCGGTTGCGCAGCCATCCAGCATCCAGTAATTAGAGGTGCATTGCATTTTTAAAGAAATCGATGGCGGTAACGAGCGTACTCTCGTCATAGGTCACGCTCGGCTCGTAGCTCTTCAATGCAGCTGCGAGTAAATGTCACCGTGCTTTTAGAACACGCCATACTAATTAATGACCTATAAATAGCTGCAGGCTGGTCCGAAAGAGATGAGCCAAATTCAGTGCAACTATCCCTCCCGGAGTAAAGATCCACGTTCGAAGAGTTCATTAATACATAATCCTCTTGAGTTCATTAATAAATAATCATCTTTGCTTAAATGAAGCACTTGGAGATATCATCATGCACTTTACACATTGCAGCGTCTAATGAGAATTTCAGAACGCCTTTGAATACGAACTGAGTTAGGACGTCCCCGGCGGAAATGTTAAAGAGACCGAGGAAATTCCGCCAGTTTAGATGTTGGAAAGCTGAAGCCAATAAATAAAACAAAACGAATCGAAAGTATTTCTATCGTTGTTCAATCAGTTGATAAAATTTAAGTGAACTGTTTGGTCATTTACGTCACACGATGTCCAAATAGGCAGGGATGCTGTTCCAATGATGAGATGGTGCTTATTTTAATGCGGTCTAAACAGATAGTGCGATTACATGCAATTTCCATAATTACAATCTATAATAGAATTGTTGTTGACAGATATTTTGTGAAACAGTTATTGAAACAGCTGGAATAACGGAATGAGGGCTCGAGTTTATTAAAGCACATAATATAACAAGCAGTAAAGTTTTATTTAGGGAACGAAAGGACAATAGATAAAAAAATGTAGTGCATTTAACTATGTTAACAGTATTAAGACAAAATTTCTGGGAGTAGAAATCTGTAGAACAAAACTGAAAAGGATGTCGTCGGGTTCACAAAATATAATTTTGTGAGTTGTGAGTTATGACGGTGTTAAAATTACAACCACGTTATGCGGTTATGAATGACAGTGATTTATGTGTAAGAACAGTTCACGACGAACGAAATTGACATTCAAACATCTATACAGACATTATTAATTACATACTACCAAACCCTCACATTGACCAAACAATTTTTTTAAATGTAGAATTAGCATAAACGCCATTGAAATAAACACAGAGATATAAATTTTTGTAATGAAAAGAAACAAAATCTGTTATTATTCGTATTATTGAAATCAGTGATGTGTGCAACAGCACCTTTCCACGTCATAATTATTCTATTTTGCTATCTATAGAGTACATAAATCAATATGTACGCTGACCAACTTTCAACGAAAATGGTAATCAAATTAACCATTTTGACATTTTCATATTGATTTCGACTCTAAAATGGCTGTAAATATTCTGGCTTATAATTAGTTGAAATATTTGGGAAGAACTCGCCTTATTCTCCTATTGTAGATTAAATCCTTTTTTTCAACATCAAAGGAACTATGAATTAAAATAGGTTTAAAAAAGCTAATTTGATCTTAAATTTTAATCTGAAGACTAATCATCACTGCGGAGACTTTCTTGATTTATTCCCTAATTTGCAATGATAAAACTGAGGAGAACCATTTTGCATGTTGAGATTGTTTTTCCCAAAAGAACAAGGGTTGATGAGGTTTCGCATCGGTGATATTGTATAATTGGTTGTCTACATTACATCGCTGACTTTTGAGAAAATGTACGTGCATTTTGTCACCCATTTTATAAGTGCTATTACTGGAGGAGTGTCGGACCAATTAAATACCACAGAAATAAAGGAGTGTGGAGAAAATTTGTTTTACAATAACTTAGACTTAATACTTAATTTTATTTATACTTATTTATACACAGCAAGATATTTGCGTTAAAGAATCAAAAATAAAGCGGCGGAGAATCCAAGGGACTAAAATAAAACGTATAATGCTGGGTGCTCCATACTCATTGCAAAATCTTTAAAAAAATTAGTCACTTAAATACTTAGCAGAAAGTGGATGTTTACTTACTTTTGCCTAACTCTTCTAAGGTCTTCTATATTATTCAGAAACAATACAGTTTTTGAGTATTTCTGGTTGGTTGAAGGCTTCCGTCACTTGACTAAATCTTCAATTAAATTGAACATCACTACATGCTCCATTTTGTCTTTAGCTGTTTAAGAGCACAAACTGTACAACGGACTAATGTTAAAATCCAATGCAATATACACATAACCTCACTCTTTCTTAACGAACGCCAAGGCGGGGAATAAACATTACTTTAATTATTTATTTCTGTTTAACTCAGTATTAGAGGTTTAGTTTATTTACAACCCTATAAACACTTTATTTGAGTATTTAGATTTTGAATTTGCCAACTAACGCCATATGTCAAATCTCACCGAGAAATTGTCACTCGTGAAAAGTCATCAACATTTGACACAGCTGAGAAATGTCATTAGAATGACGTCACTTTTGTGACTGTTAATAAATAATGTCTTTTATTTTTTATATTGCTCCAGATATTAATTACTATTGTGACTTTGATTGTACTTGTACTATTGATACAACTAGCATAATATTGTAACTGTATAATATTCAGTGTGAAACCACATGAACAGGTCAAATTTCAGTTAAATGTGTATTGCTATAAAAATAAGTTTTGGCCCAGAAGTTTTCAGTCCGGTCCGTTTCATCCACCAATAAACAAGAAACTCAAAGACGTTGTTTGACAAGCCTGAACCTTTCTCATTGTGCATCTAATTTCAGGCAATGGGCAGTTTTATAGGTGTTAGATTATCGTGCCTCACACTTTTTTTTAAGTGGAATTCAATCGAATTGTCGAAGACTGATTTTTTCCAAAAAGTATTCACACTCAATAATAGCACATTGCTTCCTATTGAGGTTATGTAAACCGACTGGCAAAAGAAAGAAAAGGAATTGAATTGTGTCAGTTTTGGTTTTGCCCTACACTCGTATTCACTGTACCACTTGGCCTCATTTCTAACGAATACAATGACTTTGAACGTTGTAGTCGCTGGAAAATGTACCACCTTTCATCTATCCCGTTCCAACATTGATGGCCAACATCTGCGGCGATGTTTCGTGAAGCTTACTTCACGGGGAACTGGATTTTAGAGTACCAACAATTATTACTGAATGTGTGATTATAATAAACAGAAAAATTTATAATCTATAAATCATGTGTATAGTTTGAACGTACAAAGGAGGGTACTACAATTATTGAATTTTGAGATATATTGGCACTACATTCAACCAATTAGATTGGTAAAAATCCATAATTCACTGCTTTGGCCCAATCAACGTACCAAATATTCATAATCTGAAATCATTAAAATGACAAGAAGAACAACTTGCAAAAAAATTACAGTAAGCCGTATGGAGCAGCGTATGGATTGGTGTGAAATGCTAATGACGAAAATACCTTACAAGAAAAGTAAGACACTCTGAACCACGTTAATATATTCACATTTTTGAAGTGAAAACTTCTTTAGCGTTGGTCAGCACTTTTTGGGATGAGTAAAAATTGTTAAACTCGCGTCAGGACGTGGCCTGATTGAAAATTCGTAAGACGGAGGGAGGGTAGACCGCCGAGCCGGCGCGGCGTAGGAGAGGAGGTAATATCCCCCTCTCTTTGTTGCGAGTTTCAGAAAAAATAATCGTCCAGCGGGAGGAGTAGCTATTTATCAAAATATGAACACAGTTCATTATTGCACCAATTATATGGATGTGCATGCGAAATACACCAGCATGTTTAAGGGAATTGAACGCGGCTTCATTTGACTATACCTAATTTGTCTGCACAACAACATTCTTAAACATCAAACCAGTCCACTCTTTTATCGCATACCTAGACATGGATAGGAAGAATTATTGTTAGTTTTGGAATTACTTAATCATTAACACACCTAGCACTTTAATTTTTGGTTTAACATTTGAATAATGATCAATACTAAAGTAGAATGTCCCTCAAAATAAAATAAAAATATCTTATCTGATAACAGGTTGAATCCGTAATGAGAGAACCAAAATCAACCAAAACTTGAAAAAATCAATTATGAAATAAACTTTATACGAAGCTGCTTTCGATTATGAAAGCAAATCCATAAATCATTGTTGAAATAACCGAATAGTTTCTTTGTTTCTCCAAAATTCGTATCTCCGTCGTACATAATATAAGATGCAATAGTGTTATCTCTTACCGTTTGAACTGGAGACGTACAATCAGTTCGAGCGTTACTGAACAGAAAGTCGCGTGTTTATGGTAAAAAGTTCTTAGGTCCACAACTTTCGGCGCGAAGGAATACAGGGTGACACTCGTCAGAATTATGATTTTAAAGTCAAATACGGTATGTTCAGTTATTTGTATATATTATTATTTAATTATGCATATAGACTTGACTTCTGATATTTTTTTACTATGAAATAAACTTGAACTGTCCCATAATAATTTTAATTGCAATATCTATGAATATTTGGGGCAAGTCCGCCCCTGTCGATAGCGCATGTGGACCCTTAGTCGGTCAGTCATTTCTGAATGGTCACTCCGCTGATTCATAGCAACAACTGCGCTGGTAGACTGCACTGCAGTCATCTCTCTCCTCGCACTGTGTAGCAATTAATGCGTAAGTCGCGACCAATACCCTTAATGCTTCTGTTTCTGATATCGGCGATATGTGTATAAGTCGTTGCCAGTCTGGTGATAATCAGTTCATTATTATAGTTGCCGTTTACATTTCTCCGGATAAGTCATTGCGTGCTATACGAGACTTCTTGTATGAAAATTTATTCATTTGTTCTCATGACGCATCTGCATTGCTTCAAAAAAAATTGGGAAAAGCTTTGATGATTTGCCAATGATTTTTAGTGGAGATTTCAACATAACCTTTGCAGACGATAAAAATCAACAATTAATTGAATTTTTAAATAATGAATTTGGTTTAACGATGTCAAATGATCGCAATCTTAGCACAACGAAATACAAAACTACTATTGATGCGGTCTTTATTAGACATTTAAATAGATTCGAATCAAAGTTGTTCGTTTCTTACTTCAGCTACCATAAACCTATTGTATCAGCTTTAGAGATTGGCGATGATGATGCTGGTAATGATGATGGTGAGAGTCGTTGAAATTATGGATGAAAGTTGATTTTTCTGAGAGATAAACTTTTTAATGTAAAATAATCGTTTAATAATACCTAACAGCCCTCGTGTTTCTACTGTGGTCCGATTCGCTTATTTTATAACACAATTCAGCACCTGGATTTTTCATAACATAGAGAAAAAGTAGTGCGGAAAAATTGATTTTACAACGCGACAAATATTGTTTTAGAAAAAAGAAAATTAAATTAAAATATTAGAAATTATTTAGTTTTTTAATATTTGTATTCACAAACTTTTACATTTTGTCTAATTCAAATTTTGAAACATGTCAGACACAGACAGTGAAATTTTACGGGTCTCTCTCAATAGGAAAATTAATATTGCAAATATGTTGACGAAGAAAACGTCGTCCTCTTCAAAGAGACTACCAGATCCAAATAATGAATTTCCTCTAGATTTAGAAACTGAAAACGAAAATACACATTTAACATCACAATCATCATGTGCACGTTGAGTTAGAAAATCCGAATTTACCGTCAACTTCAAATATTCAGGCCACTCAATCAATTCCTTCCTGGTCGATTTTCACATGTTGAGAATAGTACAATCAACATTAATATTTATAATAATTGCGTTTCTAAAAAATATTTAGTGTTGATTTTTGTATTTATTAGGATAAAAGTTAGAAGTTATTAAAATAATTTCTTTCAAATATGGAGCTTCTTTTTAATTAATTCATGCTGGAGTTTTGGGAACAAAAAGGAATTACAGAGGAGATTGGATCTTGAAACCTTCAATAACACGTGCAGTCGGGCAGATCAAATCAGCCTACAAAAAAGCATGCACACAGGTTGAAGTTAAGTAATACATACCCATTTTGAGAAGCGTTTTGTATTCATATAAAATTACACTAAAATTTGTAGGAGTAATAGTTGATAACTAACTAAAAGTAATTAACCATCAATTTGTCAAATGTCATTATTAATATAATATGACAGTGGTACCAAAATTAATGTTCAATTCTTTTAAATTCTCATAGATGGCGCCACATATAATAATAAAACATAAAAAATTATTACCGTTTTATTTTGTACATTATTGTGCCAATTATAAAGTAGCGTGTACTAAATTAGACTTTTTGTCTTATACTTCCTGAAAAGCTAAAAATTCACTGGTTACTTTACCGCATAGTAGCCGCACTTTACAACATTTTGCGTAAAAATCTTCAGAAGGCCAAAAATAATTTCACGTAACCAGTAGGCTTGATAAATAGGTTACTAGCTCCTCTCCAAACTGAGACAATACTTTACCATTTAAATAAATCAGTATAAATGCGAAATTTCGAAACAGGAGCTCGATTAAGCCTCCGTAAAATACGTTAACGTTTGTCGGACACGACCATTTTTCTGTATAAACCGCAAATGATATTTCGTCTTTGAATGAAAGCCGTGCGAGCCTCGACACACAGCCCTGACACCCCAGCGACAGGGATGAAATATGCGGCGCCAATATATTTATCTCCCAAAGCCCTTGCTAAATTCTAGATTGCTTATAGAACGGGACAAACGCGTATTTATACGACAAACCACCTCCTGTTTGGATTATCCTGAAATATGGGCCGAATAAACTGTCCCTTGACAAGAAAAATTACACTTCTAGGAGAATCGTGCTTTAATGTCTTTTTTATTTACAATTATGTTTTTATGAAGAAAAACAAACGGACGCTAGTAAAAGCTCTGTCCTCTTGTTATACGTGATACATGAAATTCCCATACTTATTCAAGAATAGAAGCACTGGGAGAATGCAAAATGTAATCATTTTACGGATATCAACATTTGCATTTGACTTAATATACTTTATAGAACATTGTAATTTAAATTTTCTAAAACTATAAAGTGCTGCTAGACATTAATATAATATGCACAGAAAATTTTAATTTTATTTAATTTTATTTAATAAATATTCTTTAATAAAATTAATGTAGTTTATTGAACTATTTTTTTTTCGTTATAAACTTAATATTTCTTATAATAATAATAATTTCTTTTTTTCAAACGTCAGAAAAACGTGACATTGTATACGTCAATAGGTAATTACAAATGGCCATTTCACTGCCATGACAAACAAAGTCGTCTAGCGGCGCATAAAGTCCTCTAGCGATGCATAAAGTAACCTTGAAATTACTTTATGCGCCGCTGGTGGTCAGTCAAATCAAAGAAATTGTCATATTTTCGGCGTTTGAAGAAAAAAAAATAGCATGTTTTATTCGGAGAAAATTGGCTTTTCGTGGCTCGTCTGTATTTGGGTTTAATAATAAAACGATCTACTATTATTAGTATTGGGTTCAGATCCTTCCGTATAGAAACAACTTTGCATGCACAAAATTAAAAACTAATTAGTGCGATGGAGTGGGACTGATGATAATATCCTAGAAAACAAAGAAAATAGGGGAAATAATTAATAATGGATGTGTAAAATATTGAACAATTATTGTCCAATTGGTTTTTGAGATCTTTCCATTTTCGTCTCTGTAGGTTAGATTTAGAAAAAATACAATTTTGAATTAGCAACTCTTTTAAAGTTTATTGTCATGTTTGACTTGTATAAACAAATAAAGGAACATGATCTCAGCAATATCAATTAGTGGGTTTATTGTTGCAAGCCACCTTTGAACTTATATCAGATGGTACGCTGCAAGAAAAACCAAATTAACATAAAATTCCGCAAACATCAGCGTCTTCTGTCCGACTTTAATTAAAATCTTCCATCTTCAGAATTTAAGGGTGAAAGTTACACAAAGAGCCTTATGTTTGACGTCTCCATTGCCACTCCACTTCAAGAGTCCCTTCCTGCATGATTCTTTCAGTATCTGCTAACAATGCCTCGCGAACGCTCTTTTTAAAATATGCAGACGCTCATCGTTTCTACAGAACCAAACTGCAACGTCGATTCTCGTTTACAACTTCGAAGATTCGCCGAGTTTTATATACTGGAGGTCAGTGTCTTCCACTCCAGGCGCACTCGAGAGAGCTTCTTCTTTAATTGTGATTTCGAAACGCAATATTCGGCGATGATTTTTTCCGATATCTCCTTCGAGCTTTTGTAAACAAGCGGTAATCCGATACCCCTTTTATCTGTCTCTGCCACCATCAACTCCGAGTTTCCTGTGTCAGTCCCTCTTCGCGCCCTGTTTGCTGCGAAAAAGCATCATCTTTTCTGCTGTCACTCTGAAGAGTATTCTTTCTGCTGTCGCGCACTTTGGGTTTTCTATATCGAATCCAATTTGAAATTGAGAACAAAGAAATTTGCTAGAAAGCACTGACTTAAACAAAACGTAATGTGTAGGTTCGCATGTGTTGGTACTAATGTAAAAGTTGTCAGAAGTATAAGACAGCATCGATTAGAGGAAGCACATAATAGCTATTTATGTTAGCAGTAAATAATGCAGTATTATTGGAAGCGCCCTGGTTTATGGACGAGCGAGCTTGGGAGCGAACGGAATATTTACGTTGTCATGCATGTTTTTTTTTGGTCAAAAAACATGATTTTTTTTATTTTTGAATTATGTAGTTCGTTAAACGTAAAATCTCAGCCGAAGCGCCAGAGGAGTAGTTCCCGTGGAGCTCCAAAATATTGCGTCAAGGTCAAGGGAGCAACCACTGCCGAACAAATCAAAGATTTTATACGAAAACATCCGTTGGGGTTCAAATTACTGTACAGTCGAATAAAAACTTTACAGCCTCTCAGAATCAATTCAAAATAAAAATTAGGAAATTTTATACCTCTGGAATAGGTTCCGCGACATTTAATTCTGTTATATAGGATACTAGCAGTTACCCGCGGCTTTGCCCGCGTAAGTTGGGTTTGGCTTTACTGGCACTTATATTTTTAATTGGTACAGCCCCTTAATTAAAGCAGTTTTAATAATAAATAACAAACAGTAAAAAATAACATTTTTTTTTGCAAAAACATCAAACACGGGTCTAGTTATTTTTAAAGCAGAGTCCAAGTGCCAATTCTCATGCCTGTCGGTCTTGAAGTCATAAAAAAATTGAGAAAAATCACTCCCAAATCTACCCTTCTTCTATTCCAGTTGTTTCTTTTTTGTAAAATCCTCAAACACGCCCCCAGTCAATTTTAAATGTAAGTCTGGATCCCAGTTTTCACGTATGTAACACCGTTTGTTTTCCAGTTATGAGAATTCTCAGGAAAACTATCCTCCCCATTTTTGAGGTCTGTAAATATTTTTTGCAAAATTGTCAAACACGGGTCTCGTTATGTTTAAATGAGGGTCCAAGTGCAAATTCTCATGCCTGTAAGATTGTCGATCTTCAGATTATAAGAATTTTGAAAAAAATCACTCCCAAATCCACCCTCACCTTTTTTTTGCAGTTGGATTTTTTTTTTTTTTTGGAAAATCATCAAACACGGGTCCAGTCTTCTTAAAAAAGGAATCTAGATCCCAATTTTCGCGTTTGTAACACTGTTTGTTATCTAGTTATGAGAATTCTCAGGAAAATTATTCTCCCCGTTTACGCCCTTTTTTTGAAGTCTGTAAATATTTTTTTGCATCGGTTCAGTGAATCTAGAGATTAACTCCCCCGCCCCTTTACCCCCCTTAAAAATGGAATTTTGAAAAACCCTTTCTTATTGAGCGCCCACATGGTCAAATAAGCATGTGTGCAAAATTTCATTCCAATCGGTTCAGTGGATCTAGAGATTAACTCCCCCGCCTCGTTACCCTCCTTAGGGATTGAATTTTGAAAAACCGTTTCTTAGTGAGCGCCAACGTGGTAAAATGAGTAAGTGTGCAAAATTTCATTCCAATCGGTTCAGTGGATCTAGAAATTACTCCCCCGCCCCGTTACCCCCCTTAGGGATGGATTTTGAAAAACCTTTTCTTAGTGGGCGCTTAAGTGGTCAAATAAGTATGTGTGCAAAAGTTCATTCCAATCGGTTCAGTGGATCTAGAGATTAACTCCGCCGCCCCGTTACCCCCCTTGGGGATGGAATTTTGAAAAACCGTTTCTTAGTGAGCGCCTACTTGGTAAAATAAGTAAGTGTGCAAAATTTCATTGCAATCGGTTCTGTGGATCTAAAGATTAACTCCCCCGCCCCGTTACCCCCTTTAGGGATATAATTTTGAAAAACCGTTTCTTAGCGGGCGCTTACGTAGTGAAATAAGTAAGTGTGCAAAATTTCATTGCAATGGGTTCAGTGGATACAGAGATTAACGGGGCGGGGGGGGGGCATTACCCCCCTTTAGAATGGAATTTTTTAAAACCGTTTCTTAGTGAGCGCCTACGTGGTGAAATAAGTAAGCGTGCAAAGTTTCATTGCAATCCCTTCGATGGATCCGGAGATTTCGTGATGAGTCAGTGAGTGGTATTTGGATTATATACCTATATATAGATAATATTAAATTAACTAAATGGATAATAAATATCTACTGAAATTATTAATAATGTTTTCTGCGCATTCAATGTATTTATTGTATAAGTAGGTTCTAGACTACAGTAAAGTGGCTTTTCATCTGTTGTATTATTCAGGTATACAAAATTAATTCAGATTACTAGATCCACCAAATCCGCTTATATGTAGCTGCAAACGACTACAGCCCTACCTTATGTTACCACACTACACAATTTATATGAGTACATAATTATATCTATTTCACATCTCATAAATTTGTTTTAAAATGGGCCTCATGTTTTATTGTATTTATAAACTTAGTGATGTAGTTATTTCTGCAACAAGTGCAAAAAGTGACTGTTTGATTGTTGTGTTTCATACATTTTTCTACGAACCTCCTATACTTCACTTTTCTGGAGAAGTTAGATTAATGTTAATTAAGCTCCATATTCACTATTTATAAACGAGGCAGATATACTTTTTGTTCTTTTTTTCTGTACAATAATGAAACAGTTTTTATCTCCAAAATGGTTCAAGAAATTACCTGTTTTCGGACGACAGTATAAAAAATTACATAATCATAACAATATTAACAATTAGAATTTTGGTCTGACGAGTTAGACGATTCTACAAAAAAAAAAAAAAATAACTATTGGACATGATTGCGATCAAACTAAAGGAATATTTCTTTATTTCTAATATAAAAGTGGAGAAAATAGAAACACATTTTTTACACGCAAAACTAATTTCACAATTTCACATGAAATTGATCTTTACTCAATTTACTCTTTAGATAAGACGCCTGCATAGCAACCGGCATTTAAGACCGTCGCATCTCAATTTGAAATCGGGCTGCATATAAATTTGTACCTATTGATTAAACTTACCCCGAATCACATGGTATAAAAATTAAAAAAAAAATGAGGTTGTAAAGCTTTTTTAATGTAGATAAAAGTATTAACCTGCACGAAAAAAACATGCATCCATCTAATCCCAACAAAAACGAAAAGTGCAATTGGGTTCAATCGTATTAATAGAGCTTAGACTGCAGTTTGTGGTTTTCCGGAGAGTGATTGAACTTTAATCCATTGTGGTTACAGATTATTTACGTATATACATATAGTAGGTAATACTATATGACTCTGAGGGTCAATTTTACAATTATCGGATTACGTTATAAAAGTCCTACTGTTTTCAGATATCTAATAAAACGAATATTACAAAAGTCGTATTTTTGTGCCATTAAAATTTTAAAGACCTAGTTGGTTAAAAATTGAATGCATTTATAAAATTCAATAATACTATAGATTCGAATTTTTATTTGCTATAAACATCAGTTTCCATTTTGACAACTCCGAGCCCGATAGAGTACGAAACGAACATTAATTAATACTACTGCAATAAGTATGACGCATAGAGCAATAATAATGTTATTGTTGTTATATCGGGCGTGTCATAAATCGCGGACAGCAAGAAAATGGTAGGTTCTACTGTATTCAAGAAACAATAAACAGATACAAATTTTTCATTTTTTGTTCACAGTTAAGCTTAAGACCTCTTCAAAACTAATAAATTAACACTTTAAACACTGAGCTATCTGCTGCATAACCAATGTTCTTATAATTATAATTATTCACAGTATTTGTAAATCTTTTGATTGGAAGTCAAAAATGATAACTATACTAACAATAAGAGAATATCTACCTCATCAATAAACTGATATGTAAAGGAACAGTCAAACTACGTCTATAAAATGTCAATATCAAAAATAGGAATAGCAACTTTCAGCTGAAAATCTGTACAGCAGGAATAGGAAACAAACTGTAATTCGATGTCAGTTTAACAAATGCAGAAAATTAAATTAAATTGCGCAATTACAATTACAACGGGGGCCTAGTGATTTTTATTATTGAATTGAGTAGACAAAAGGAGAAAATTTTGGAAATGGAAATATTTAACACATTTACGCTTTTAAGCTAACAACTTTGTTTACCAAGCAAATTTAACTATTTTATAAATTGTCAATGATGTGTTTAATTCAATTAAAAAAATATTATTACGACCGATAATAACAATGCAAATTTTATATAACTAGATCAAATGGTGGATGCGCCGGGATATTGTTCCAACTGATAATTTATAATTTCATAAGTTATTTTGTAAAAAACATTTAATGTTCTAATACAAATGCAAAATAGCTGCAATAAAAATAAATTTATTTTTTAACAACAGATACACGTTGAATTAATGAATGGAATTTACGCATATCCCACCAACAAAGAAATATTTATTTTCATACCATTTGTAACCTACCTGAACACGGTGTTAGTTGCAACCGTTGTACTACTTTAACGCTCCTTTCACTTAATAGGGTTGTACGTGCTTTTTCAAATAATGATTGTAAAATGAAATTTATTGTTTGCTGCAGTTTAAGAAATAGTTAATTCCGTCCACGTGACTACAGTGAATACCATTTTGCTCGCAGTACATTTACACTAATCTAAAAGGGTTGGGAAATTTCTCATTAACGCAAAGCCAAATACATGTGTAAAATAAACAACAGTTATTTACCTAACGTGTTTGGAAAATCAAATTTCCCGCTTGATGACCTTGTTTGTTTCCCTTCCAAATAAGTTAGGCACAATATTTTTTGTAACGAATCAAGCCCAAAAAAAAAGAATCAAAAAAAAAAGTTCGTTGAATGTGGCGAGCCATTTCGTGAATTCGGCCTTACTGTCACTTCCTGTATTCGTTGCAGTGACCAACACCCACCTATGTCCCTCCTAGGCGTGGAAAGTAAAAAAGTGCGGAAAATTCTTGTTTCCGCGCATAGGCGATAAACGGAAAATAGGTATCTATAAGCAATGAGTACAAAACATTTTTATAGTTTTTTTACAAAAGTAAAGTAATACATTAAATTAATATCAACGGCAACGATTCTATCAAATTATTATTATTCTGTTAGTCACAGTTACAGTTTCAGTTAAAATTAATTCTTCGATCATATTTTACTTGAATAAACTGGAGTGTTAGAAAATATTAAAAATGTGAGATGTTTTTCGCTCTTTAGTCGCATAGAAAAAGTTTTAAATTACCAACAATCTATGGTGAATAATTTTTATTATGAAAATATAAATGATCACAATACCGGCCCTTAATGGCCCAGATATCCAAGAATCAGCAACACACAGGCTGTACCAATGAGGAAGCCCATGCGGTTCTTCAAAATATGCAACAAAATGCAACGGTCCCAGTAAACACAACCACGTGAGAAAAACGTAAAAAAAGACGAGTACCAACGGTTGTATAGACGTAACGATGTCGCTGACTTCAACGTTTCTTTTTTTTTACGTGATTTTACCACGTTGTTAAGACGTACTGATTTTCCGTAAACAAAACAACGTGAAAAAAAAACGTTAAACAAACGAGTACCCAGCAACCGTTGAATAGACGTTACGATGTCGCCGAAATCAACGTTACTTTTGACGTGTAAAAATCACGTGTTACAAACGTCTGATAAAACACGTCTCTTTCAGGTATTTTTACCAGGTTGAAAAGACGTGTTGATTTTCTGAATTAAACGTCATTTTCAATGTCTCAACAAAACGTTCTGTAAACGTATTTTAAAGATATTATAAAATACGTCTTTTTTAGGTGATTTTAAGAAGTAAGTATATTAAAAAAGTGTTGATTTTCATGACATATATTTATTATAAAACAAACAAAAAAAATTGTTTTACAAAAGTTCAAATCTATTATAATGTATAAAGGTGAATAGAAATAATTACTAAAAACTATAATATCAACTATGTACTACTAATATTATAAACTATATAACTATAACTATAATTATTATTATAAAAAAAAACTAAAATAATTATTATGGGCTAATTGTCCTAATTAAATTAAATAATTTTTTTCATGACTCGGATTGTGTGTTGCTCGACGTGCTGTGTCTGTTTTGCCAATGTTTGCAGTACAGTTGTCTGAAAATCTATAAGAAATAACTATAAGTAACTATTGCAAAAATAAAAAAATCCTTACTAGGTATATGATTGTCGTAAATTATATAAAATGACACAATTTACCAGGATATGTTAAAGCTCGTGAAAATGCTGACATTGGCGATGCATAAGACGTCGTCGGGGTACAGCAAAAATCTTCTCCAACGTTTACAGTTCTACGCCGCTTACTATCAAAAAGAGACTCATCACCAAAAACTTGCTTTCTTGAGAGACTTTCCACTGATGAGTTGTTTCCCCTGCAGTTTCCCCAATCTCCTTGATGAGGTTGTTGGCCTTTTTATCGTCTGTGTCATAATCCTCTGCAAAGAAGCTCAAAAGTTAAAAAATATATATTTAATTAGAAAAATCATAAATATAATATCATATATGTATATACCTGTCTTAAAATTAATCTTAAAAACCTTGTAAGAAGGCCAGGTCTTACATGGAGTACCACTTTTGACGAAAGTCATAAAATCGGTACACTTGCGGAATAAATTTAAATTCTGGTTAGTAATATGCATAAAAAATGTATATTTAGTTACTACTTTTAAATAAAATACTGTACTACTTACCTTTAAGACTTTTGGAAGCTACACAAATCTCAAAACTTGGTAAGGCAAACGAAAACGAAACGAACTGCACGATCTCAGACGAAAAATGAAAATGAACAAAATCGAACGAAGCAATGGCCAAGCACAGATGACACATCTGGAAAGAGTTCCTTGGTTTCGTTTCGTTCGGGGTGCACGGCGCAATAAAAAAAGCTGTAAATCACGTACATTTTTGTGTCTTGGAAGCAGCATGTTTGTTTGTCGCCAAAATAAATTAAATATCAATACTCTAACTACTCTACCTAGAGTATTGATATTCAATGATAGTACTGATCTATACGTTTGGTCAGTGGCGGCTCGTGGAACATTTTTATGGTAGAGCCAGTGAGCGTAAAATATATACCCCCCGCCTATTTATTTTCCTGGTAATCCTATTGCAAGGTTATTGATTGTTAGTTATTATGTAATGTTTATAGTTTCAAAGAGTTTTATTTAATAAAGGTATAATGAAAATCTGGAAGTAACTATTATAAAAGCAAAAACAAATAGTACTGATTATGAAAATAAAATAAACTGAATGATAAATCGTACGGTAGATAAAGTCCATTTTGCGTAATTTTTTATTCGCGAATAGTTCAAAAACACGCTTATTAAAGTCTTCAATATTACCGAGAAAAGTTTTTTCGGCGGACAGCATTACCAACTGCTTAATTTGCACTTTTCCCTCAATAGTGCATGAGGAAAAAGCTTAAAATGTAATGCACTAATCTTATTCATCGTGCGGAACAGAGTCTCTACTTGCGGGATGTAGTGTTACAGTGCACAGTGGTGACCGGTGAGCCAGCCAGCCCTTGGCTCCAAACTCATGTTTTCAATGCGACTGAATCCCTACCTGCTTCCAACCGCGCACCTCCGTCACAGCCTATATTCTAAGGAAATTCGGTGCCAGAAATGAAGTGGCCCCGTTCGCGGCATGTTCGCGGCGCAGCCCGAGGTTGCAGCAACCGAATGCGCTGCGATTTTCTTCAACTTACTAAAATTATCCAATGCAGGTATTAGGTATTGTTCAACATCTAAAATAATTAAAAAACTTAAAATGTTTAAAATTTTAGATTTTAATTTTGTAAGTCGAAACTGCAGGCCGTGGTATGGCTCCTTGGCTCTACATGACGAGCCGCCACTGCGTTTGGTTATTATTTATTTTCGACAATAAAATTACGCTCGCGTCGTCGGTTCCTCAACCTTCAGCCCCCACCATAAACCAATATCCGTTCTTCTCAAAATTCCAGCCCTTAAACGGTAAAACTTCTCAACGTATGTTTCAAACTGTCCCTTAATTATACCTGTTTTCAATTTCGTTTTCAAAAACTATTCATTCCCTATCTGACCAACACTAAACTCTTCTCCGGTCAAAGACACACTCAAACTTCGCGACACGACTCTCTAAAGATATTCGTTGTTTTATTTTTAATCTTTTCGCTGGTCTTTTGACACCTTCACTTACTTCACAGCGTTTCACATTACCAGACATTACCAATATTTATTAATTTCGTTGATTAACCGTAATAATTAAAGATCTTAATTTTTGTTTTCAACTTTAACAAACACATTCAAATTAATATTTACGTACCTATCTACGTAAGTAAATATACATTGAATTATTTCTTTGCCGTTGGGTTAAAGAGCTTTTGTAATTTTTTATAACATTAACACCGTAATAGAATAGGGAATGTCAATTTTATTTTTAAATTTTAATTTAATAATAATTATATGACTACTTTTAATCAGTTTTCCCTAAAACACCAAAAACATTTTTTTTATAAATACCGACGCACGTTTCGCCAACAATGTTGGCATCATCAGGGTGATGAGGGAATCGGAAAACTGATTAAAAGTAGTTATCTACCACCAAAAGTGATCCAGAGAATTGTTTTGTTTTTGAATAGTTATATGAATTTTCAAAGAGCGATTGTTCATCTCTATTGCGAACTAGGCGCGCGAGATGATCCTAAAACATTTCAACTACGAGAAAACGTCAAACTTTCAAATTTGTTTGGGTAAAATTCGGAGTGCCAAATGTTTACAAGAGCTAACTTAGTTGTTACCATGTTTCGTAAAAATTATGAAAGAAATGCTAGCCTTAAAATATTTCTATTGTTTCTACTTTTAAATTCTATAACCATTCTATTTTATTTAAAATGTGATTCAAATAAAAAATGTACATATGTTTTATAACCCGCAACAAACAATTTACAGTGGCTTCTAAACTTGGCGCAAAAACCGCCCATATGATGGAATCTGTAAAAGACGCCAATGGAATGCGTTCCTTTGTAGTACATAAATTAAATATAATTGTATGAGTATATAAACACGTAAATTTATTGTAAAAATTTCACGAGAAATTAATGCCAGAACTGAACGTCAAAAATTACTTATATTTTACCCACATTAATTCCTTTCTATGCTTCTATATTTGATTTTAATCGTAATTCAAATAAAAAATATAAATTAAGTAGGATTATTATACATTATGTATTTTAAAATCATTATTTTTATCTTTGAAACCCCTTAGTGACTTATAAACTTGATCACAAAACACGCCTAATAATATGATATTGAATACGTTATTTCTAGTGTTTATTTGCCTAGAAAAACACGTTTACTTAACGTGAAAATTTCACGAAAAGTAAACGGCGCCAAAACACGCCTCGAATGAGTTTTTATTTGTAGTATAGATGACTAGAAAAACACGTGTATTTAATGTTAAAATTTTACGAGAAATAATAGTCAAAAATAATAATAATTTAGACTTCACCGCGATTCGTTCTTTTCTATTTTATATAATTTGATTTAAGTTATTATTTAAATAATAAATATATATTTTTTAGCATGATTTTTTATAAAAAAAGTAAATTGAGGTAAAGTAAAATACAATAATAAAAAAATAAGGAAAGTAAATTGAAAAACCTCCTTTTAAACCCAAAAACCTATAGGGCTACACCATGATGATGATTTTTTAGACTCTGCTGGAACTCTTTCACAAACAACAAACAAACGTCAGAACTGCACGTGGAAAATAACTTATATTTTGTCAACATCATGTACCTTTCGTTGATTAACAATATTGATTAAACGTCTTTATTGCGTCATATATAATATTTAAAAATAACGTATTTTTTTAACGTTGAATTGTCGTAATTTGTAGATAAGTAGTCAATATTTTATTGTAAATCAACGTTGAATTTACGTTATGTAAAATACGTTGAAATAACGTTGAAGGTATTACCAAAATATAACGTGATATTTTCAACCATAAACGTGTTATCAACTACATACACGGCTTTTCCACGTTTAAACAACGTGCATGTGTTTACTGGGTAGGGATGCTCTGTAGTATGTCTGAAACCGAACTCGACACGATGATCTGAAAGTAACCCAACATTACAATAAATTGGACACCTACACATATGCTAGAGCATCTAGAGTCCAACTACTATTATAACCCTACATCGGCAGAAGACTCAAAAGAAATTATCCAGCAGCCACTTTCTGTAAATCTGTACTTTTCTCTCAATCTCATAGCGGGTGATTCAAACGAACATTGATAAGAGTACAGACGCGTTGGTATTTGATCAATTTCGAATATCAATCAAAAAATTGTAAATGTATCCTTATAAAGTTCAAATATTACATGAATTAAAACGTCTAGACTATTGCAAACTCATGAATTACTGTCACTGGGTTGAGCAACATAAGGAATGATTGATATTCGAAATTTTACCTTTATGGTCATGAAACCTGAATTTATGGATGACCTCGTAAATTTGAAAATCCTCATCGGTTTGCAGAATTTGGTATTTAGGTGGGAGTGTCCCGTTTTGAAGCAACCCCAAATTCGGAGCGACATCAGCAGACCATTTTAGAGCAATAATTTATGACCAACTGTTTGATGAAGAATTGGTGCTACCTGCCATACTTGAAATACAACAATGAATTACCTACAACAGTATTTTAATGAGTACTTGATCTGAATTGATATTTGTGGTCCCCTAGATGGCCGGACCTTTCCCTTTGATTATTTTCTGTTTGGCCATAGTAAAACTACAGTTTTTGGGAATCATCTGAATAACATGAATGATTTGAAGAATGTTATACTTCTAAGTCCGGTCCTCATAGAACACCTGGTAGTAACGCATTTCCGTGCGTGTGTGTGCACTGTATGTTTAAAGAAGAAAAAACAACACCGTGATTCAGCCCAGATCCACTTACTCCCATTACGGTTTTCAGTGCGTTTGTGTGCGGGTGTTCGTGAAATTGCTCCCAAGATGCCTGGCAATTTAAAACGAAAATCCGTAGGAAAATTGAAGAAACTCAAAAAGAAATTAACGAAATTAGAAGAGTCCCTAAACATCTCATCAAGCACCAGTAAGCCCGAGTTATTGTCACTCTTATTATGCCCTGCGTGGTTAAGACGTGACAAAATCATATTATCCAATTTTCATAGTCCTGCGTGACGTATGGATAAATGTAATCTAGAGAAAGTTTTTCACTTTATGCCCTGCGTGGTAGAAAAACTTTTCTCTTTTATTAAAGGAGCTTATAATGTTATGCATCTTTTGCTCACTCCTGGTTTCTGAACGTTTTTGGTAAGATATTTCTGTTCTTGTTCAGGCAGCAGCAGTGACAGCGCTGCTGACGAATCATTTTGCGTGTCGGCTCCCAGTCAAAACATAGCCATATCGGTTAGAGTCAGCTCGGATGTCGAATTTGATAACAACTCAGCCTTTTATAATTTGCTATTAGGAACAGATCCGGACTCCTGCAAAAATAAAATGGGGCCTTCGCTTAACGAGAATCTGGTATCATGTTGCAGTAGTTATCTGACGGCGGGTTTAGACAAAGCCGGAAGGGATAAATTATTGGAAAAATGGGTTGTACCGGAAAATTGTCCTGTTTTTGAGCACTCCAAAATTAACTCCGGAATTGTTGAATTTGTTTAATGAAAACGAAACAAGACTCGACTCTTTTATGGCCAGATTCCAAAGTGAAATAGGCACCGGTCTCGCTGCACTAGACTCAGCGTTAAATTTATTACTTGATGAACCAAATCAGAAAAGTGAAGAACTTATTGCGTTGTTAGCAGACTCGGGAAAAATGTTCTGCAATGTTCATCACTTATTGTCGATTCATCGTAGATACCGGGCTCATCCCAAATTGGACTCCTCAGTTCAAAAAACTGCGAGGGACTGTAATTGATTCTCTTCTTTTCGGTGCGGACTTTGCAGGAAAATGTAAATCTGCTCAGGCAGTCAAGAAAACAAGTCATGAGCTCAAGGCAAAAACGACCTTTACCAAATCACGTCCGTCAACATCAGCTCAACATTCTTTAAACTCCGAGCGCCTTCTACGCAACACGAAATTCAAACAAAATCTCTATTCATCTCGAGAATCCAGTTCGCTTAGGAAGGAATACGTACGGCAAACCAACTTCCGGAAGCAAGAGGAACGGAAGATGGGGAGCAAGCATCGTCCTCATTAAAGGTACATTGTTTTGCTGGCAGACTACAACATTTTTGGAACGAGTGGTGTAAATTAACCCACGATTTTAATATTCTACAGTGCATTAAAGGCTATTGGATTCCTTTTAACGAGCCACCTATCCAAAATTATTTGGCGATACACCAATCATTTGCGAGGGCAGAAGTGGCTTTGTACAAAGAGGCCCTTCCTAATCTTTTAAAGATTGGTGCCATAAGTATATGTAGCCTGACAAACCCACAGTTTGTGTCAAACATTTTTCTAGTGCCAAAACCTAACGGCACATATAGATTTATCTTAAACTTAAAGAACCTAAATAAATTTATATCACCACCTCATTTTAAAATGGATGACTACCGAACTGTAAAAACATTAATTTTTCGTGGTTGTTTCATGACATCACTAGACCTTAAAGATGCTTATTTTACTATATTAATATCTAAAGAATACCGAAGGTATCTTCGTTTTCTATTTTTGGATCAAATGTTTGAGTTTACCTGCTTACCTTTTGGTTTGTGCACAGCACCTTATAAATATATATACTAAAATTATGAAACCGGTTATGAAAAAATTAAGATCCATGGGAGTTTTATCGTTAATATACCTGGATGATCTGCTTGTTTTCGGTAATTCGGAACAAGAATGCAAGGATAACATCTTAAAATCAGTAAAACTTTTTCAATCAGTAGGTTTCTTAATCAACTTTGTAAAAAGTAATTTGCAACCCAGCACGTCATGCAAATATTTAGGCTTTGTTTTTAATACTATCGACTTAAATATATGCATCCCGGAGGAAAGAAGTAAACGTATTAAAGACGAAATTAATAATTTTCTAAAATTACAACATTGCAAAATTAGATTATTTATTAGCCAAAATTCTTGGTAACCTTATATCAATTTGCCCTACTGTGAAGTATGGTTGGATGTATACCAAGACTTTAGAAAGGCAGAAATACTTAGCTCTTAAACGGTATAATGGTGATTGTAACGGCCATCTTCAAATTATATCCATTATTAGAAAAGATCTGCAGTGGTGGTTGAAATCTTTAAATTCATCAAAACAATCGTAACTACCTCCTTTGTTCGCTTTAGAAATTTATTGTGCTGCAGAAAGTTCAAGAGGCTTCTGGAGCCCTCGAGAGATACAGTATCACACTAACTATTTAGAACTATTGGCCTATATTAAAAAATATAAACTATATAATAATATTATCTATTTATATAAAACTATATTAAAATGTTTTGCATAATGTAAACAATATTGCAACATCCTTTTTGAGAATTGATAAAAAACAGCTATTGCTTATATTAACAAAATGGGAGGCATACAACGTGATCAAATCTGTCACGCAAAATTTGGGAATGCAGAATTGGATTTTTTGCATCCAATATTGAGTCACAACGTAATAAAAAAGCTGATTACGAGTCAGCTAAGGTCTAAGTCTAAGCTAAGGCTAAGGTCTAAGTCTATCGAAACTGAATACTCTCTTTCAAAAAAAAAATAAAATAAAAATTGATGTTTTGGGTATTCCGGAGATAGATTTATTCGCATCAAATCTGAACAACAAATGAGCTTATTATGTTTCTTGGTAAAGGGATCTAGGTTCAGAGGCAGTTTATTCATTTACAATTAACTGGGAAAACAATTTTTTTCTCTCTATGCATTCCCCTCATTTTAATAAAATTTTAGTAGAGTAGAGTGAAGGTATAGTTGTGGTACCAAAATGGAAGACACACATTCATGAAACTTTTAATATCAGAATTGGTTATTCTTTCGCCTGATAAATTTCTATTGCTGTCCATTTAGGTGCAGGTATCCTCTCTTACCCTGGTTGCAGGAGTTTTATCAGGGAAAGTTATAAGCTCCGAGGTTTCCAAGATTCTTTCATAACGAAATCTCTTAGTTCCAACACCATAAAACAGTATGACACAGCTTTAAAAAAATGGTGGTCATTTGGAATACTGGTAATTTAGATATTTTCCGACTTGCTATCAAATATGTTTTGGATTTTTTACAACAGAATTATAATTCTGGAGCTAGTTATGGAACTATCAACTCGTTAGATCAATTGTAAACTAAATAAAAACTAATACTTATGATGAAAATATTATAAATCGTTTTATGAGGGGAACCTTTAAGCAAAGACCAGTATTTCCAAAATATTCTCAAACTTGGGATCCTCAGACGGTATTAAATTTCTTATCTCTGTGGCACCCTCTCGAAGACCTATCACTAGAGCAACCTACATTAAAATCTATTACCCTATGTTTTCTTTGTACAGCTCATAGATTGCAAACTTTAAGTAAGATTACAGTAAATAATATTTTAGTTTTCAATGACAGATTAGGAATTCTTGTTTTTGATATATTAAAAACTTCATCCCCTAGCTCAATTCAACCAAAACTAATTGTTCCTGTTTTTCCCTGAAAAAATAAATATTTGCGTAGGATCAACTTTACAATTTTATATTAAAAAAAAAAAAAATATTGTTTTAAGGGGCAGAATCCAAAATTTATTTATCACTCATAGGAAGCCTTTTCGGGCTGCTACTTCTCAAACTCTTTCTAGTTGGATAAAACATGTATTAAATAAAAGCGGCATCGATGTTAAATTTTTTTCTGGATACAGTATTCGACATGCAGCTTCCTCAGCATCCCATAGGTCTGGAATTAGTATAGACACTATTAGATCTCATGCAGGTTCGCCAAAGAAATTCAGTACTTCTTTAAATTTTATAACAGACCTCGTTGATAATACTGTATTTGATAAAAGCGTTTTGAGCCTCCAACAAACTTAGTTACTATGTATTACCCTTTTTTACTTTTAAAGTTTAAGAAATGTTAATCGACTATAATCATTTTCATTATTACCATAATTATAATCATAAAAAGAAGTCTTTTTTGTATGATCATCGCTCATCTGATTTCTTTCAACAACTACCAGGTGTTCTATGAGGACCGGACTTAGAAGTATAATTTAAGATTAAACGACTTACCTTGTAAGGAAGTTCAATCGTAATTATACGATTAGTCCGGTCCGAGATAGAACACCCCTCCCAGTCATCCCAGCCCTAGATTCGCGATACTTATTCCCTAAAAACCGTAATGGGAGTAAGTGGATCTGGGCTGAATCACGGTGTTGTTTTTTCTTCTTTAAACATACAGTGCACACACACGCACGGAAATGCGTTACTACCAGGTGTTCTATCTCGGACCGGACTAATCGTATAATTACGATTGAACTTCCTTACAAGGTAAGTCGTTTAATCTTAAATAATTACAGAGGTTTGTCAAGTCATTCCACGCCAATGTTTAGTAGATGTTTTTGAAAACATGAAGAGACGAGTTCGACTTTGCTAAGAACATAACCGAGGACATTTTTTGTAAACAATGGAGCAAATAGTAAGAGAATCCAAATAGTTTTTTGTCAACTGAAATTAAAAGTTTTTCAAACGAGTAGTGACTCTAAAACATTTAATAAAAGCCGGGATCAATTAAGACAATCTATAGCAAATTAAAATTAATATTAAAATTACAACATCAAACTTGCTTCTAGTGGTATTAATTTGATGGAAAACATGTTACAATATCCATTACACACTATATACATAGCGTTTAACGTATTTAAACCTCAAACTACAAACTAGAACCCTATATCAAAATTAATCTTCGGAACAGTATACCCATTATTTTAATACGCATATTTCAAGTTTACAACCCAAAACTAAAATATTCATGGTCTAAGCGAAACTGCATGCTCTCTACACACGCCAAATATGTCAAGCAACACAAAGAACGAAAATAAAAAGACGGACATGGAGTTTGAGTTTGTGTCGAGTGGAATTGAGCGAATCGGCGTGAACAACTGGCTTGTGGTTATTTTGCATTGCAAACAGGTCCGGCCGAATCTCTCTCTGCCAGATTTTCCTTTTGAACCTCCTCACACAGATAAATAAATAAAAAAAGCAAAAAATATTCCGTCGTATTTATTGCAGGAATCGGAAAAGAGGAAATAAAGTAAACGCCCTTTGTGACGGACTTAATGAATAAATTTTCAGTGTTTTTGTTGGGCTGGCATAGCGAGTTATGCAAATGCAGACAGTTTCGGTCCCAAATTTGGGAATAATTAAGTTTCAACTTTCACCTCGACTTGTACCGAGAAGAGATCAAGTCGTCCAACTTTGTAATTATTCACTCACGCTTCGTGCGCTAGAGATATTTAATTTTACATCGAGCAGCTTCCTAAATAATATAAATATCTTTAATTTAATAGCGAGGAATCCCATCAAGTATGCACGTTGAGAAAATACAACTCCTTTTGAAGTTGTGAAATATTTAAGGCGTTCTCAACGCTCTTTACTCCGTTACGTACGACTTGGAAGTTCAGCGTTTTGCCGCTGCTAAGCGATGACGTGCTTTTCGCAAACAGTATGTTTAAAATATGCATAGAAATGTATCTTTTTATGGAAGTAATCGCGAAGTAAACAGAGGTATTGCCGGAATTCATGTTTGCCGTACTCACAGATAGGTACAATAACAGATGAAAATCACAGGTTCTTATGTTATGCGCTCCTAAAACGGTGAACACATCGTTATGAAAATTTGACCACAACTAATATTTGCAATGAGGAGTAACATTGGGACCCCAATGTAAAATCTCTTTTTCGTAAAAAAAAATATTGTAAATTCAATCAGGGCGAAAGTGAGTACTATGTCAGATCAAAATGTCACAGTGACAGTTTTAGACATAAAATCAGTTTATGTCAATTTAATTTCACAAGAGAGGAATAGTGTGGTGAAGTCGAGGGAGAAGTGCCAAAATTTATTGTGGATGTCTTTAGGACTACTTTCGAAGTGGTCGCAAATTCTTCCGGGATAGAACGTGCAACCGGCAAGTAATACTAATCAATTTAAAACGCTCCCTAAAGAAATATTTTACTTTTTGGGATGCAGCCACTCGCGCCAGGTATTTTGAATGATTTTGATCACAAGCTGCTGAAACACCTGAATAAGATAGCGTACGACTCGAAAACGATCGAATCAGAGTTTCAACTTCAAGAGCTGCTGAAACACCTAAACAACATAGCGTCCATTGAAACGACCATCCTCAATGGAAAATGTAATGGCAAAATGTGTTCATCCCACGCATATACCAATGGTTCGATTTGCCTTTCGATTTCAAACGGCTTCAATTTCCAGTGCGCCTTGCTTTCGCAATTACGATCAACAAAGCGCAAGGACACTCACTGAGTGTTACTGTGGTCAATTTGGAAAGTCCATATTTCTCACATGGCCGATTACATGTTGCTTGCTGCAGAGAGGGAACACATCTCATATTATGAAACACTATAATATATTTCTAGTAATAAGCATTTTAAGAACATTAATGCCCCACTAGTAAAGATAAGAAGGGTAAGTCGGATTATATTTAAGCACTTTGTTCCACAAAATCAATATTCTAGAAAGTATTTACTTTATCTCATTTCATATGCAAATGAGCGCACAGTTCTTCAGTCTTTTGTAACATTTAAACTTTTATGAAGCGCAAACTGTGCGAAGCGGCCATTTCAAGTAAACATTTTTATTTTTTATTGGTATTTATATAGGAGTTTAGCATTTTACTTTAAAACTTGCATCATATTTGGAAGCTATTAAATATGTTTTTTATTCATTTTTGAAAAATTCCTAACTAAAACTGTACTGCAGTTCTCAACCAACTAATTTTGTTCTATACCAGGTAGCCGCTTTTATATATGGGAATAATGAGGCCCCGATTTTCTTTTATTACTTAAATCGCAGATCCCACACAATTTAATTTTTCGCGCTCCCAAATTAAATTCAAAACTTCATAAAGCTTCGAATCATTATTTAGATTTGAAATTTTTAATTAACGTGTTTTCTGTTTTCGCAGAAAAGTAGATTTATGAGACGCATAATCGGATCGGACAAACCCGGAAGTGATAAATTAGCGGGAAATTGGAGACGGTTTTCTCGCAAACAAGCAGTTTTTCATGGAGTCGTACTCCAGACGTGAGTAGGGACGTTCTCTGTGGATTAAGGTGTCTCTTTTCTCCAGGAAACGCGCTCGAGCCTAAGTAAAGAAGATTATATATGGACTTTTTGTGGACCGTTTGATGATAAATTAAAAGTGGAACGCTGCAGGAAGAAGTTCAAATTACAATACACTCGGAATTCGCTTGTTGTTGTTTTACCGCGGAGGGCTCCAGACTGGCCTTTTGTCAAAGACGGTATAATCATTTTAGGTTGCCGCGAGGTTTGTAGCTAGAACAATGGCTGGAACCGAAAAAGAAAATGAACATTTTTTATTTCTATCTCAATGTGTTTTTATTAGCCTATTAATCTGAAGCTGAATGTACATGACAACAGTATGAGGTAAATTACACACACTTATTATCTGGAAAAACACTCACCTTTTAAATTATACGTACAAAAGTAATTTACGTATTTAAATTTTTGTACCCCATCTCACAAAAATGGCCAGTGATCAATTTAACACCACTCCATCAAATTGTAAATTCGAGTCGTTAACGAAACTATTGTAATCTCTAAAAGGTGAAACTATAATCAAAATTACCATGGGGTCAAATTAAAGATTTTGGAGGTTTAAATTTATTTAAGTACCACATCATAACGAAATAACTGCTCATCATGAAACTTTATGGTTTCTCGGGGCTTGTGACCTCTCGCGAAGTACATTTCATCCAATTATAAAATGTGCAGTTCGTGGCCATGCGGTTGATTAAACCACTAGCGCCTGCAATTATTATTAACATTGGAATTTTTTTACATATTCTGTACACTATCTGCCAATAGAAAAATGTAAAAAAAATTAAAGCGTAGTTTTTGGAAAACAAGATTAGTCGGAATGCTATAAAATAAATTTCAAGATTTAATTTTAATTAAAATTAAACGAAAGGTGGTAAAAACAACTATTTATGCTATTGTTGAGTATCACTTATTATTATAGATCAAAGAATATTTGTCGGGTATATGAGGGCTTTGATACTTTTTTTATTGTACACTAGGCCGACCCGGTGATGATGGGGTCGTCCCACAATTTTCAAAAATAGCTTTTCTAGAAACTAGACGGAAAAGTATTATATCCCTAGTTTTTTGTTTATTCGAAATCACACATTTACTATGTAAAAAAAAAATCGAAACATTTGTCTTATTTGAAACGCGCGACTTTTTGTGACGTCGATACGGGACAAAATTCACCAGATAAAACTCAAAGTTAAAGTTACTAGACGCGCGGACTAATGAGAAAGCTCCCCCGAAATTACGTCACAAGAGTCGGTAAATGTACAGCCTTTGAAAATCCCAGCCAAAATTACGATTTTTGATACGCTCTGTTATCTCACAAAACAACTTTATTAAACAACAGAACACGTTCTAGGGCTTCATGTTATATCGGGTGTCCCAACTAAAATTTGTACCCCCCAACAATTCCAATTTCGAAAGACTCAGAAGAAAACGCTAGAACAGGTCAATTTTGTTATCAAGGGGGACGTAATTATGCCAAACTTTCAAGTCTTAGATCTCACCCCTTTAGCCAGGGGAGCCACCCCATTAAAAAATTTAAATAGCATGGGGGGTCGCGTGATACATCATTTCAAAGTTTATTCAATTGTCTATACAGATCTGCTTTTATCGATTTGTTTCTACAATAAAAAATATGAATTTGTTATTTTCCAAATCAAGAATATTTTATGTATATTTAAAAATCAACAAATTCTTATGCTCTTTTTTGTAGAAACGAATCGATAGATGTAGGTCTAAATAGAAAATTGAATAAGCTTTAAAATGATGTATCACACGACCCCCCATGCTATTTAAATTTTTTAAGGTGGTGGCTCCCCTGGCTAAAGGGGTGAGATCAAAGACATGAAAGTTTGGTACAACTTGGTCCCCCTTAACTTGCAACCATGACTGGCATAGTATGGTACCATTGACCGTCTATTGATAGTATCGTCCTCATCTTGGTAAATTTATCATCTGCTTCTACATTTTGACAGACAAAGAATTCCATTGATTGACTTTCCGTGCAAGTTATAAAGCACGCAAAAATCGAAACAAAAATCGTCTTAAGGTAAAGTGAGAAGTCAAAACCACTTTTGTCGAGGTGTTTTAATGATTTATAAAAGTCCTGTTGCTATTAGAAACACCTTCCTAATGATAGAGAATAAATTGTATTTTTAGTATTTATACTGTTAATTTTAAATACAATAATTGTTAAATAAATATAATAGACTGAATATTTTATGAAAAATATTGGAAACAATTAAATGAAAAATTATCTACAAATTTCTACTTGCGTGATAGAATTGGACTAAACAAAGTCAATACATATTGTTGAAACCGGCGGTACTAGCTGACCCGGCGAACTTTGTACCGCCTCAGTATCAATGAATGTTGTGTTATCTTTTTAGCTGAATTAAATTCAGTTTTTTTTATCAAAGGATAATGCACACAACGCCTTCTACTGGCATTATCGGAACCAGCATACAACGCCATGTTCATTTTTGTTTCCATCATGTATCAAAAATCGCGTTATATACGGATTCCATACAAAATGTATGAGAAAATTTCATTCGTTATTTTTTTCCGATGTTTTAATAGTTATTCGCCCCCGAAAAATGTCAGTCAATCCGTTCTCGAGATATCATCAAAAAATTTGTGTGGGGAGTCCACGCGCAACAGAAGTAAAACGTTGAAGTTTACTCCTTAAAAATCTATTTTCATTTTCAAGCCCGATACGACAAATTTTGGTGGCCGGCGTTATTTGTTATTGTTGCCTTGTACCAGGGAGGCTTTGTTATTGTCGTCGCCCTGTACCAAGCTCCCCGCCCCTGTAATTTTTCCGATGTTTTCACATTTATTCTCCTATTGGGGGCCGAGACAAATCCAACAAATCGAAGATAATAAAAATCGGTCCAGCTGTTCTTGAGTGATAAACCGAAGGGGGGGGCTGGGCTCCCTTGTTCATGTGTTAATAGTTATTTTGCCATTCGGGGGAGACAAATCCAACAAATCAAAGATCATAAAAATCGGTCCAGCCGTTCTTGTTATAAACCCAAGGGGGCCAACAGGGCCCCCTTTTCTATATGTTAATAGTTATTTTGCTATTCGGGGCGGAAACAAATCCAACAAATCAAAGATCATAAAAATCGGTCCAGCCGTTCTTAAGTTATAAACCCAAGGGGGCCCCCTGAGCCCCTCAGCCCATGTTTTACTTCATAAAAACCTTCCTTGCACTTAAAGGAATACTTCAAAAAAAAATTAGCCAAATTGGTCCAGCCGTTCTCAAGTGATGGCGTGACCAAGGAAAATAGAGTTTCATTTTTATATACAGTGTGGAAATTAAGTTAGGAATAAATTCGGTAACTCCGTTAATATTTGCGCTAGAAAGAAAAATTTAAAAGCTTGTGGTAGGGCTAATTATAGCGCATCGGACGAACGTATACAAATTTTTTCACACTTTTTTTAACAGTTATGACGTCATCAATATATTTTTTTTAATGGCAACCTATGTTTTTGATTTTACATTCGCATAGAGTTTTTTAAAAAATTAATAAAAACGGCACTAAATTTCAAATTAGTAAAATTTAAAAAAATTAACAGAGCTGTCTAGTTTTATCAGAATTTAAGGAAAAAACCAAACATAACAAAGTTCCCAAAAGCAATCAATGAGAAAAGAAAGAAATGAAATGAAATGTCATCCAAATTGTTGGCTCGGTATTGATACACCTTGTTTTTTAAGTGCCCCCATAGAAAAAAAAATCTAATGGGGTTCGATATGGGGACCTAGCCTGCTATGCTACGCAGTTACTGAATTTAATCCTTACTTAATTTCCACACTGTATATAGATTTATTATATTTTATATATAAGTTGGACTGTTTACTAAGCTTCAAGGAATAATTCAAAACTGCCAACCTTCCACAAAAAAAAAACTAAAATGTACTTGGGTCGTTAACGGCGTTAATAGGTTAGGAAGTTTCTTTCTCTGTCTTATGAAAGCATTCATCTACTGAAATTGTATTCTCGGTCTTAGTTTCTTCCTATTCTGTGCGGGTTTCCATTCCTATATTTTTCGTTCGTTCGTCGCTCATCCATATCAAGTGACCGTACCAAAAAAAAATATCTTTCTTATTTTGTCAATATGCGTTTTATTAGTTGCATAGTATCTTTGATAGTGTTGTTTCTCAAACGATTTACAACATATCCACCAGTATGTATGTCATTTCGATAGAATATACGGGGTGAAATTGAAAGATATGTAAAAAAATTTAACTGGTGCATCATATGGTCCAGTACAACATAACTGTGAAAATTTGAGTCAAAAATTTTAGTAGGGCAGAAACTTTTTAACATTGAAGTTTATTTACCTGCTACAATAGCATTATCTCAAAATGACGTCCCATATTTTGTTTCAAAAATCACACCCACGACACGGCCCATCAGACGGAACTGTTGTCACGTAAAACTTACGTCGTCCGACAACAACTTTTAATATTTACAAAGTTTCGCACCTCTCGACGGGATGCACCTGCACCTTTTGTACAATTATTTTCGCTAAAACACGCGTAGTACGTCTTCGGTTTCGACGCTAGATCAGAACCGAGGTCAATTAACCGAGGTGAATCAAAAAAGGATGAGTTTTTGTCTGTTATGTGATGAACTAAAGATATGTTCCAAAAAATTTCTTGTTTACATTGCACCGGGTGCAGTGGCGTGCTCCATTTTTACAACTAATCTTTAAAGAATTTTATCTCGATACAGGGGCGGAGTGGAAAACCCAAACCAAGGGGCTTAAAAAATCTCAGAAAGAATCTTTTATTTTCCGTATTTTGTGGTCTCAAACTCACATATTTTCTAAATAATTCCAAGCATCGAAAATTTTCATTATCTAGAGAAACTTCTTTGTTGATGGTTTTTTGAATAAGGTATTTTAACCAGGACAAAGTTTCCTTTGTCTGTAATGTCATCTACAGTTATTTTACATAACTATCTTTGCGACAGGCTCCTGCAATTCCCATAATAGCGACCACTTTCTTCATGAGATATATTTTGTTCGGTGCTTCAGTCAAGAATTTTTCAATTTCTTCTATAGTAAATCTTTCACTTTTTTGGATGATAACCAATATTTTTAACTTTCAGAAATGCTTTCGACTTTAAATATTTTGAAATATCAACGTTATCGTTAGGGAACGTACCCATACTACGTGACCCGTTCGGGGGGGGGGGGGAGTTGGTCTTCAAAATACTACGCTTGGTCACAGGGGCGGGGGGAGGTCTTAGGTTTTTGTCACGTAGTCAATATCCTCTAGAGAAATTTTGCGCTTTTTTTTATATTCAAATTTGGCGCGCAGCGTTTTAAAGCGTGGAGTGGATAGACGTCGAGGCCGTCGATGAGGAGAAAATAATCACGTCTCAGGAAACTCCTGATGCTACCGCCGCGCCCCCGTGATCTACAATATGTGCGAGTGGATTTATGCTGAGAACGGGTTCGTTGAATATGATTGAGATCAAAAATAAATGGGAATAAAAGAACAAAATACTTTTGTTTTTGTAAATTAAGTTCCTGTTACAGTATGTTTTGACATGTTTTTTCTTCTTGATAATATTTTTTTCACTTGTAATTATAGGTATGCACGCACTCTTGGCGTCACGCGGCAAGCGCCGTATTAATAAAGACAGATATCAGCTTTTTTTAACTTTCTGTTTGTAAAAAATGATTTAAAACCATATTTATGAATTACTACGTGAAAACTAGAGGGGGAGGGGGGGTCCTGGCATATACCACGGGTGGTCACCCAGGGGAGGGAGGGGGGTAAAAAATTGTGAAAAATGGATCACGTAGTATGGGTACGTTCCCTTAAGAGAAATCGTAGAACGCAGCATTGAGTATTCACACCACAAACTCGATGGGGATGAGTACTTTTTAGCCTTCTCAAGGAAATACGTCAACAAAACTGGCTCTTCGGTATAGTTATTAACTTTTTTTCCTTCGCTCCACTTTCGAAACAGGTCATACGTAACTTCGTACCTTTTTTTTGATTTTTCAGGTAACAATGATGCACAAGCAAAACTTGCAGCCTCTTTAATATGATCCATTTTTCTATTTTCACTTGAAATACCTACAGAACAGTATTGAAGCGTTAGTTTTGCAACAAATGTTGATTTAAAGTCATGTTTTTTTTTGTTTTGTGTGCCTAACAAGAAACAAACGCCACACAAATTTTTAATTTTACAGCAATCTGACGTTTATTGATTTTTCATAAGAATGAATTCAGAAAATGCTTTACTTTTTGTCTTTTGTGCAGGTATTGCTAAAAATGCCTTACTAACCTCAAACTGTAAGTTTTTTTTTTTTTTTGGTTTGCAGTTGCACTTTACGGTACGTAATATACTATTGTTAATTTGTTTGGGACAAGACCCCTTAAGAACCACCCAACAAACTTACTACTTACCCTTTATAATAAATGACAATGCATTCACCACAACGGCTTAACATGCTATTTCCCACACAATTAAAAACGTTGATGAACAATAATCATGCAATAACACCATTTCGACTTATTTTGTATTTAAAAACTTTTTATTTACATTTTTTTGGGACTAGCGTTCCTACATTTTCATGACCGTGAAATATTTAGATTCATAACAGGGGCGTGTGCGCTAAAACAAAAAATTATTGTTCTAACATAATTAGACTTTATGCAGAAACGAACCAACCCCCATGAAGCCGATTCCTAGATATTCGTGTTTAAAGTTTCAAATTCAGATTCAAACGTTCATGTTTGGTTTGGACTTTTCTTGTTTAAAATCAACAGGAGTAGCCAGTATGGTATGGATCAATTCTGAAAAAATAAAATAGGCCTTCCTCTATTCAATGGTGATGATAACTCAATTTTCTATGTGTTATGGGTTGGTCCGTTTCTGCATAAAGCCGTCCAATTATTGAAATTTGAAAAACTGATTAAAAAAACAAGACCGTATGCAAAGTTGATTGAAATACAACGTGTCCCAGAAATAAGTACATTAATTCGAGAGGTGGTGGAACTCATCGAGTACAACAACTTTTTCCTTTACCATTTTTTCGAATCACATTTTGAAATTACAATTTTACAACCCAATGGTTTGAGTTTGTTATTTTTCTGGGAGGAAGGAAATATTCACACTTTATTATCTTTACTTTTTGTGAACTTTTTTGTCGTTGCGTCCCGGCTAAAACAGGTTGTAGTTAACTGTCCCGTGATTTGTTAATTTTTGTGGTGGACAAAGTTTGTGATCTGTTCTTGTGTCGTTTTGTTTTTAAAAATTCTAAATTTTATAAACAACGAATACTCCAGTTTCTGGAAGATTTGCTTTTATAAATCCGGAGAACCATGTGATTCGTGAACGACGGACGGTGCCCTTTGTCACTACGCTATAATATTGTACGAAATTGGTTGAATACGAATTTTCCCGTGTTCAACCTGCAGATGAAATGGAGGATTCTCTTATCGTACCTACTTCTGCATTTTGAGTGATAATTTTGTTAATAAGGTAATTAAGCAATGAAAATTAATAATGTGTAATTTTTATTTTGGTATTATGTTTTATTACATAAGAGTCTCTTCAGTTCATTTTCAATATCCCACAAAGAAACAAAAACAAAGTGTAAGTAAATGAATTTTTTGTATGCTTAGTTTATCAGTGGGGATTTATAGAAAACCAATCCAGTAGCAGGTAACGAAATTCATACCAAATCTTTACACAATTTTAACTCGAAAACTAGAGGGTTTAGAGGAAAAAGTATTGAGAAATTTTATTGCTATTCACTCGATCTATATACTGTTAAAATTAATGTACTTATTTCTGGGACACCCTGTATTACTAGCTGGTCCCCGGCGCGCGTTGCTACGCCCCAAAAATAAAGTAAAACACATCGCATCCGGTTTGACCGGTGCAACAACCCGGTAAACCACGATGGAAAACCACCCAACCGATCCGACGAATAGTATTTGATTAGTGTGTAGGAGCCTATTCGGAACATAGAAAACAAACGTACAAATAATAAAACACATTTTTTTTTAGTGAGCACTATTTTGAAATATGTATTTTATTTAATTTCTTCCCTTATTCTATAGCAGTCAGGCAAACAATATTTTTGGTTTTCCCATTTGGCGAATACATAAATAAGTTATTGGTGTTCCCTCTCTGTAGCAAGCAACATAATAAAATTATAATTGGCCATGTGAGAAAGGTGGACTTATCAAATTTGCCCCAGCAACACACAGTGGTTGTCCTTGGGCTTTGTTGGTGGTAATTGCGAAAGCAGGCGCACTGGAAATTGAAGCCGTTTGAAATCGAAAGGCAAATCGAACCATTGGTATGAGCACATCTTCCTTTTACACTTTTCCTTGAGGATGGTGGTTTCAATGGACGCTATGTTGTTCAGGTGTTTCAGCAGATTTTGAGGTTGAAGATCTGACTCGATCGTTTTCCAGTTCAGGTGTTCAGATGTTTCAGCAGCTTTTGATCTGGAATCTCTTAACCGCATTTGCTCCAGACTACTTTCTCGCTGCCCTTTCGGCTTTCATTTGCCTCTGTTTTTTGGTTGATTTTCCAACAGATTATTTTCTCGTTTTTGGCATTTGTAAATATTTTCTGAAATAGTGAGTGGTTGCGCCCCAAAAATTAGGTAAAACTATTTTTTAGTGAACAGAAAATTTGCGTTTTAAACAGGGATCAATCCTTGGTTTTAAATTAGTTACCGTTATTTGCCGATTGCACGTCCTACCCAAAAAGGAGTTAAAGTTGCGCCCACTTAAGCAATCCTGGACACATCCACATTAATTTTTGGCACTTCTCCCTCGACTTCACCACACTATTGCTTGCTTGTGAAATAATTTTGACGAAAACTGATGATTGACACTTTATATCTAAAATTGTCACTGTGACATTTTTATCTTACAGAGGACTGAATTATTTCGCCTGGTTTGAACATTAAATATTATTTTTTTACAAAAAAGGGGTGACACACTGGGGTCGCGAACCCCCCTATGTTACTCCCCATTGTGAATATTATTTGTGGTCAAAATTTCATAACGATCGTTTGACTGGTGTAGGAGTACATAACATACGAAATTGAGCCAATAGCAATTACAGATTTTACATAGTTACCGTGTATAGATAAGCGATGAAACCCTTGACTACCTGATATAATCACTTCGGTATTTCCGCTGGGTCCAACAATGAACTTGTCATAGTAACAGTTTTTGATGATTGTTAATAAACGTCCGAAAAAAAGTTCCGTCAAACTTTCGCATTTTTTGGATCGCTTTGATGGTTATACGTATAATCGTAACCAATACCACTCGAGCAAACGAAAATAATCGACGTATAATCTTTTATTTTAGATGCTTTTGTAATATTAAAACTGATAATAATAATCATTATTATCAAAGACATCATGTTTTCATATCCACTTAGACAAATCTAAAACAAAATAGCTCCCAAGGACGTCCCTGTTAATCCCTGAAAAAATTCACATTCTATTCTCATTTTCCCAAAAACGCTTTGAAGACCAATTCCCACAACATGTCGCGCAATTTTAATCCTTATCGTCACCCCAACATAAGCGAAATTTTAATGTAACGCCAGTGAAAACAGCTTTTTATTACAACGTCGGTCGGTATAACTTCCATAAAACAAAAAGCCTCTTTGTGGTGAACCCGATTGAGTCTAAATTATACACACTCGCATTCCTCCACAAAAATTTTTCAGTCTAAATTAACCAGACTGCAACTCGACATGTTGAGATTTATTATTTTTGGAGGTCGAGTGTGTCTTGAATTTCGAAGGATGCACAGGGGCTAAAATATCTCGCACACCAGTCCGTTATTGGAATCCCTCGGGCTTGTAAAATATAACTTTGCGCAAATCCTCATAAAATTTTAATATTAAAAATGTCATTTAGCTGATGTAGAATGCGAAGTATGGGAATAACTAGCGAGGCTATTTCTACATTTCAATGATGGAAATGAAATTAGCTGGAATTGGAGCTTTCACGGGTAATTTATTCTACGAGCTTAAATTGGAATTGTTGCACAAAACTGTGGTCAAATTGGGGTATTTATTGCCGATAATCACGTTTTTTATTGAGATACGCGTAATTAATTAACGCTAATTACGGAAAATGGGAAGCCTTCTTTGTTCTTCCAATTGTAATGAAATTTATGGAAAAAATTGCAATTCCATTACATTTCAATTTTATATCTATTGTTTGAGAATACACTAATTAGTATTACAACGGTTTCTTGTGTGAAAAGTATTCGTGAGATAAAAAAATGCTGAAATGTAAGTCTTGCACATCTGCATCCTTTTATCTGTTTTATTCCTTTTCCATGCACAGCTTCATAATGCAGTAGGACTTTACCGTGGCAGAAGACATTAATTCTTTGCAACGGCAAATTCTTCAATAACTTACGGAAAATATCCGCATGCAAACTAAGTTACCAGAATTTTAGAGAGGATTTATGAATAGAAAAGTATGTTACATAAAAATTACTCTCGGGGGGGTCTAGAAAGTGTCGTACATAACTAAGTAAACAAATTTGTTTTAAAAATTATACGCAACACGTAGAAGTTTTTTATTTCTCGCTAGATTATTTAACAATCAGACCACAAAATAATATTTTTTAGAGAACCATGTAACACATATTTTGACACAAACTTGTTTAATGTTCAAATAAGAACAATTTCTTTTATCTAGCGTTCTAATCTAATGGTCTTGATGTATACCTCTTCTAGCGAGAATCCATCTGTGAATATAAATCGAATCAAGTATAATCCATGGCATCCCTCCTGTTTTATTAGAGTATATTGTTATATCCAATTCCTCATAAATTTCCTGTAATCTTCCTTACAGACGCTAACACCCGTTCACGAACACATCCATTTTGTTAAATCTTGTCTCTGAGACTAATAACAGCATTATTATTGGCGCACACACCGACGACTCAATTATTAATATGTACCGAAACAAAGAGATTCCATATAAAGGCTCTTTTATGAGGGTGTTGTCATTATTGTCGGCTCACAACGTCGTACCCAGTCGATCTCTTGTCTGATCCACTTTAAAGTGCAAATCGCGTTATAGCCCAGCTGGTTATTAATAATAATGTCAAAATGAAGAGGGAGCAATAAAGGAAAAATCGTCATAAAATCTTATGGGAATGGAATATTGGAAATATTGGAACGTGCCTTGTTATGGAGGTCTTTATAAGAGCGCGACTCGAGTCTGCTTCAAGTTTGTTCACTGTTGAGAGCAATATCAGAAATTGTTATGGCTTTGTTGGAAGTTTCGGTAAATTAAAAGGTGTGCGTCGTAGGTCCCAGAACCATTAAAGTATTTTCAAGGAAAAAACTCTACAGGGAATGTGGAAGAATGATTCAACAATAATTATTGCCTCAAACACAATGTCGCTACACATGAGGAAAATATACAGTACATATTCAACTCTTTTAATAAAACCTTGAAGTTGAATGTCGCCCATTTAATTTATCAAATATTGATTTTTATTATAATTGAGGGTTTCTGAAAAAAAATTTGTTACTTTACTCTGAACCTTGTAAAATACTCGGCACGAAGTACACTTGCTTTCAAAACTTTCGCGTACACCATCAAAATCAAGTAACAAAGGTTTTACCAATATTTAGTTGTGTGAATGCCACATTTTGAATTTAGGTTATGATGACACTGACATACTGTCTTCTGCATATTATAAAAAAGACACGTAATTAGGAATTTGTGTCCTGAGGGACCGATCCATTATATTAGTTTATACATAATAAGCTGTATTTGGTAAACAGAAAGAAGGTAACAGAAATTTAATTAAAACGAACACATCAAAATAAATACAAATATATTAGAAAAGGTTTTAATATTTTGTCATGGCCTCATTAGCCTCTAGCACCGCATTCAATCTTCTGGGCATAGATCCTATAAGGTTTCGCCAATCATTTTGGTCTTCGCTCAACACTTCCCACGCATTTTGAATTAGTTCCCACAATTCTTCAGCATTTGCAATTCTAAAGTTCCTTTTATAAATTTTCTCGACAATTAAACCCCAAACATTTTCTATGGGATTACGACGGCAAGCTGTTACCTACGATTCTAAAAAGTTGGTCTCAAAAACTGCTTGTTTGGCCGTATTGAAAGAGTTTTACCTTAAATTATCCAAAAGGGCTCCGTCATGCACCGTGTTTGAAACTTCGGGTCTTCCCGATTATGGTCTTCTAGTCACCAACCCTTCTGGTTCCCACATCTTCTTTACTCGTAGAACAGTGCCTTTATCAAGTCCATAATGAGTAGCAACCCTTCTTGTGACCAACCATCTTCTAATTTAGAAAGAATTAAAACTTTATCTTGCTCCGTCAGTCGAAGCATTATGACTTTTCAAAAGATCAAATGTCAGAGTTGATTAATGTAGTATCTTATTAATTAATGGGTGTTGGTTGATACTTGAACCCGCACTTCCTGGTACTTCCGGTTTCGATATCTTCTCCATACGGCTGACGACCTTCCTGTCGGGTTGTCGCATTCTGAATTTAGACATTTCCTCCTTCATTTTTTCGTACTGGCTGAATCTTTCCTTCAGCTGTCTCATATCTTTTGCCCCATACAACATACCTTTGTTTACCGCGTCGTCCGGAATGCCCTCGATGATATACTGAATGACATTCCGTATTTCCATATTCCCCGGCGCGGCAATCTTCAACATTTTGTATGCGTATTCTTGCAGCGTTTCGTCTGCTTTCTTTTTTCTCTTGCTCAGCTCTCGGTGAATCTGTAAGCAATCGACGGCTTCTTCAAACTCGTCCTTTAACGCCTTTTTCAGTTTGTTCCACGTTTTGGCGCATCTTTCGTATTCAACGAATAGTTTGGCTGAACCTTGTAGCAGCTGTTTCGCATACGCGATTTTCTGCACTCCATTCCAGCCACACAGCGAAGCCATCTCTTCAAAATCATCCAACCACCGTTGAATATTGGAATGGTTATCTCCGCTGAATTTTTCTAACGAACCTTCGACATCTTTGAATGTTAATAATACGCGTTTTGATTCGTTACGCCTGCGAATCACTGGTGTATGACTGCCATCGTCTTCGTCGTCGTCGTCGTCGTCGTCTGGGTTGTGGTTGTCGGCTTCCACTTCGTCGTCTTCTTCATCGTCTTCGTCGTCTTCTTCCTCGTCAGCAACTTGGTCTCGTTCCAGTAACAGTGCTGCTCTTAGCCTTGCCAACAATTCAGGTTTACGACCTGTCACTCGGAGGTTTCGTCGTCTGAGCTCCTCTCTGAGCTCTGCAACTCTCATCCGCGGCAGCTGATCATCTTCCAGCCCTACCGCAGCAACACCTTCCGCGACCTGGTCAACAGCACGTTCCATGGCTCACTCTTCGCACACTTTACTGACCTGCACACAATGCTGACACGTCTTCACACTCACGCACTGATAATTTTCTTGATCACTGTGATCCCGGTTGAGCCCCCAAATGTAGTATCTTGTTAATTAATGGGTGTTGGTTGATACTTGAATAAAAAGTCACAGTCCTAAAATAACTTTGATGTAAGAAAGACCTAGGAAATAAACACGCACCGATATTTTTCAGACCTGTGACTTTTTATTCAAGTATCAACCAACACCCATTAATTAACAAGATACTACATTAATTACAACCCTGATTTAATACAGCAAAACATAGGTGTACGCGAAAGTTTTGAAACCAATTGTACCTCGTATGTCACTGTGGCTCCGCGGAAGTAATGGATCATTTTCCTGACTATCCAGTAAATACCTATTTATTTTATTATTTGTACTGTCCTTTCTCTGCCATTATCTTTTTTTTTCGGTTATCTCCGTTAAAGATTCCCTATGGAACGCAGTTTTACCTTTTATTGGCTCTGGAAACATCATATTGTATTAAATTTAATGTGGTATCATTTCATATAATTCCTTTGCATTTAAAGCAATACTATCGCTGTCAAAAACAAAATATTTTGGGATATTGCTTTAATTTTAGCAATACCTTGAAAACATTTCTTTTGAAAACGTTGACTATTGTAGCTCCCCCCATTATAATCCCATTGCAAATGTGACGATTTTTGGCAATAGTCTTTTAGTGATAACGACATTTCAAGGTAGTATTCAATGTCCTGAACAATTACTTTTGACAATTACAAGATATATGATGTTTTATATGTTATTCTCTGAACAAAAATTTACAAAACCATAAAAATACGTTATTATATTAAATTTGAATTGGTATGATTTAAAACAATACTGTTGTTGACGAAAATGCGAAATCTTGTAGTATTGCTTTAAAAAAAAAAAATCAATGACCTGTGGTATTGCAGAAATTCCTGTTGCAGAATTAAAAATTGTAAAAATCATTTTACATTACCCGGCTGTAGTTTTAAATCAACGGACTAATTCTATTTTTATTCATAAAAATATTCATAAAAAAAAAATTACAATACAATTAAGGAGGTTGGGGCGTTAGGCAAAAATAATGAAAAAATTCTAAAATATATTTTTTTCAATAGATTATTTCATTACACAATTTTCTGTAAAAAATCCAAGATCATTAGGAAGCTTATTAAGCAGTAAATGCAATAAAACTGTTACATGTAGCCTTATGGAAAATCTGTCAACTCTACATGTGAATGGCACATTTTTTATTCTAACTAATAAACAAATAATGCCAGCAGTACCGAAATTAACAATGTTATACATTGATATTTCCCGATAATTTTAATGTTTTTTCGGATACAGTTAGGAAGCTTTTAGTTAACGAAAAAAATTATTAAACATGAGTACTTTTGAATTATCGACCAACTAGCTGTAGCGAAGCGGCAACGTTGTATTTAGAAATAAGTGGCGGGAAATTCGAATATTTCATATCTGACATCAAGATAACAATAAATATCAAGCTTTATATTATTACAACTCCTATTATTTTTTTTATTTAGATAAATGAAATGGTCGAGTTAACTATTGAAGTAATTTATTATCTAATTTTTTAATATAATAAATACAATAATTAAATATGAGATAAACATACAAATAAATTTAACTTATTTTTGCAATAAACTTAAAAGAGCTCGATTGTACACTGATAAACGATGAACTTGACCTGAAAAGAAAAACTCACAAAATTTACAATGGTTGAGAAAAATACAAACTAATTAATTCCTGCCAAACTGGAGGTGTGTTTCAGTTTTCACAAAATCACTTATAGTCAGCTCACTGCGAGTATCCACCGGCACTGCAGCATCTTTGCAAGTACCTATAATCTCATAATTGTATTTCCAACAGTCAACCATTATTTTCAATTCACCTGGTCCAACTTGTATTGACTTGCAGGTCAAGGACATTTCTGATGTTTCTACATATTTAATTCATGCTCTGGGGGTGCGCGGACGGTTTTCAAGCCTTCAACAGCAGCATGGCTTTGTGAACCCCCTTGAATTAAAGTTGAAACTTCAACACTTGACAGTTCTTGACGATTTTCCATTTTGAGATTACTGCATCTGTGGTAGGTTCTGTGTTGGACAGGTATCAGGTTTTAACTGCTTTTTCGTGCCCCAACCTTCAATTTTAAAGAATTCGCATTTTAGGTTATGTTTCCTGCTTTTTAAAACTCCTTACCTGAACGCTCATATAATCACCTTTTTCAGCTCAGGATTTTTCTTTCTCACGCATTGGCAATTGAATACGCAACAATTATCATTTCGAAATGACATTTTTGGTTAATTTCATTGCCGCAGAAATAAAATGACACTTTCCAATAATATAGAGAATGAATACTGCCAACTCTTCAATTCTAAGCAACGTTGCCGCTTGAGCACTGTTCAATTCCCTCATTCTAATATACGATTTTTAATTAATTTTATGATTTTTTAATTATTGAACTATAAAGTTTAGATGTTTCTATATTTTTTTTAAATTATTTACTCAATAATTTAGCAAAAATCGTAAATTGTGATACATTTTTCTTTGTAATATTTTTTTTCTTTAAGTTTGGACAAAACATCCAAAAGTTAATTTATCAACTTAAAATAATAAAATAAAATAAAATAGTTGATTTATAATGATCGAAAAAGTTTCAGATATGCATTTATTACAATAGTAATTAGATTGCAAATGTTACAATTATTTGTAATAAGTAATTACAAAACACTTCCGACTGAGATATTAATTAATTTTTGGTTCGGACTATCCCACCCCAACCTCCTTAAGAGCTCATGGATTGCTTCAACTTTTATTTTTACAATACAAGAGCTCTCTTATTGCTTTAATTCATATTTTTACAATACAAGAGCTCATGTATTGCTTTATTTCCTATTTTTACAATACAAGAGCTCATGTATTTTTTTAATTCTTATAAATTGGCCAACCTGTTTTGCGTTAATTTCTATTGGTCGGGAGCACGGTTGGGGGATTTGGTTTTAACAGGTTGGAGGATAGGATGCTCTTTGCCGCCAATTCGCGATTATCGCCAATTTGCCGACAATTTGTGGTTAGGTTATATGTTTGCTCGTTTGTTGCAAGTATATTGTCGGCAAAGAACACCCTACCTAAATCCACCAACCGTGCTCCCGACCAATAGAAATTAACGCAATACAGGTTGATGGCCAACTTAAAAGAATGAGGTAGTATACTAAAAAATAAAGTTTTTGGAAAATACAATAATCATAAACTTCATTGGAAAGTGTATAGTTTAACGCTATTATGGTGAAATTATACTCACTGAAAATGCAAAGAAAATTGAATTGAAATTCGTTTATTTTTTTATGAGAGAACTGTACTAGTTTAAAATACGTCATTAGTGGCCGGCATATGAATTAAGTGAGGACCTACGCCTTTGCATTTCTCACTCTCACTCATTTTATAAGTAATTCTTTCCTTTTCGCTCTTACTCCCTCTATGCTCGGAAACTAATGACGTATTTATTCGCCCGCGAAATAGTTTTTCATTTATTTCATGAAAACGGTTATGATTTAAGCAAAACGAAAAAATAGGAGTCCTCTATTTTATGCAGTTTCATTTATAAAAAAAGTTTCAAAATTTTGTATACTACCTCATTAAAACAATACATGAGTTCTTGTATTGTAAAAATAGGAATTAAAACAATACATGAGATCTTGTATTGTAAAAATGGGAATTAAAGCAAAAAAATAAAATTAGTCCGTTGATTTAAAACTACAGCCGGGTATTGTAAAATGATTTTTACAATTTTAAATTCTGCAACAGGAACTCTTGCAATACCATAATAATTCATCGAAATTTTATAAAGCAATACTACAAGATTTCGCATTTTAGTCAACAACTGTATTGTTTTAAATCATACCAATTTAAATTTATTACAATATGGTATTTCCAGAGCTAATAAAAGGTAAAACGGCGTACCATAGCTTTTCTATAGAATTGTTTTAAAATTTTGATAGTGATCAGGTCAAAACTAAGACTCTTACTTGGGAATAAATTAGTGTTTAAAAACTTTGAAATTTCTAATAATACCGTTACTAAACTGGGCCAGTGTCAAACGCGGCTTTCTTTAGAGGATGGTACTGATGTTTTATTGTTATTCTAAAATTTGCTTTAAAAAAAAAAGAGAACCGACTTCAAAAAGTGAAAAATAATTGAATACATGTATTATTACATGTACTACCCAATGATCTGTCTGAAGTCGGTGCCAAGCTAAATAGGTTACAAATTTGGAAGATACTGTAATTATACAAAAATATCAACAACGTTATAACGCATACAAAATTCGATATCATTCGAGACGACCGTCAACGAAGTCTGCCGTTTGGGATGTTTTGCTCAGCACGAGCCCCCCACCCACGCTTACGCATTCCGGTGCGTTCGCCGGGAGACCTTCGATGTGGCTGGAGCAGGCAGCCTATCTATCTACAACCTATTTGGCTTAGCACCGACTTCAGACAGATCATTGGGTAGTACATGTAATAATACATGTATTCAATTATTTTTCACTTTTTGAAGTCGGTTCTCTTTTTTTTTAAAAGCAAATTTTTTTACAATTTTAAGTGATAAGTTAGTGATACCTAGTAAAGACGCTTCTCCAATATTGAGGTGCTCAATAAAGTTGACGAAGAAATCGGTATGAACATAATTATATACATAAAATGAAGAAAAAATATGGGGATTTTTCTCGATTTCCATGGGATCCCTGATCAGATAATGATTTTTTGACAATGGAAGAGTATACCCTTTCAAATAAAAGAAGAATTTTGTAAATCGGTCCACAACTGAGAAAGAAATCGGTGAACATACATGATAAGTCGGTTAAAAAGGGAGCGAGAATTTTGAGGATTTTTCGATTTCCATGAGATTCCCTAATCAGATCCTGGATTTTTTAACACTGTAACCACCTTTAGAATATGCCCTTTCAAATAAAAGAAGAATTTTGTAAATCGGTCCACAATTGACGAAGAAATCGGTGAACATACATGACAAGTCTGTTAAAGAGGGAGCGAAAATTTGAGGATTTTTCTCGATTTCCATGGGATTCCCTGATCAGATCCTGATTTTTTACCAATGTAACCACCTTTAGAGTATACTCTTTCAAATAAAAGAAGAATTTTCTAAATTGGTCCACAATTGACGAAGAAATCGGTGTACATACATGAAGTCGGTTAATAAAAGGGAACGAAAATTTGACGATTTTTCTTGATTTCCATGGGATTCCCTGATCAGATCCTGATTTTTTAACAATGTAACCATCTTTAGAGTATACCCTTTCAAATAAAAGAAGAATTTTGTAAATCGGTCCACAATTGACGAAGAAATCGGTAAACATACATGAAGTCGGTTAATTAAAGGGAGCGAAGATTTGAGGATTTTTCTCGATTTCCATGAGATCCCCTCATCAGATCCTGAAATGGTGACAATGGGACCAATCTGTAAGTATACTCTTTCGAATAAAAGAAGAATTTTACAAATCGGTTTATAAATGACGGAGTTCTGCGGTAACAAACATTAAAAAAAAAAAACATACAACCGTATTGATAACCTCCTCCTTTTTTGAAGTCGGTTAAAAATCTTTTTAGTTGTTTTCATAGTAATATATTAAGTAGTTTGTTTTTAATTTTAGCTTAATAATTTGTTTTTGTGCTTTTTGTGTTAATCTCTGCATTCATTAACATCAACAAACGTTCTATCACAGTACGGGAGACCGGGTACAGTTGTCACAAAATTTACGTTTTTTTTGTAGCTATATTTTCGCTCCCATAGTGCTGCTATTTTTTTGTAGGATAATTACATATCTTATGTGTATAGTAAAAAATCTTTGTTGCCAATTTGCCCCATCTGTGTCATCTGAGTCATAGTTATGATAAATGTATAATAAAGACTGCGATCTTCGTACACTGAATCCAGGGTTCATTTGACACACTATATTTTGTTATGTTATATTATTTTTGCGCCTCTTAACAAATCTCCATAAAACTACGAATGGTAGTGCAGGTGCCTGTAACACATATAAATATATGTATATACATATGTCTTGGCGCCATCCCAGTAAACACGACCACGACTTCAACGTTACTTTCGACGTGTAAATATGACGTGTTTATAACGTCTAGTAGAACACGTTTTTTTTTACGTGATTTTACCACGTTGTTAAGACGTACTGATTTTCCGTAAACAAAACAACGTGAAAAAAACGTAAAACAAACGAGTACCTACCAACCGTTGAATAGACGTTACGATGTCGCCGAGATCAACGTTACTTTTGACGTGTAAAAATCACGTGTTACAAACGTCTGACAAAACACGTCTCTTTCAGGTGTTTTTACCAGGTTGAAAAGACGTGTTCATTTTCTGAATTAAACGTTATTTTCAATGTCTCAACAAAACGTGCTGTAAACGTTTAAGTATATTAGAAAAGTGTTGATTTTCATGACATATATTTATTATAAAACAAACAAAAAAAATTGTTTTACAAAAGTTCAAATCTATTATAATGTATAAAGGTGAATAGAAAATATGAAAATAATTACTAAAAACTATAATATCAACTATGTACTACTAATATTATAAACTATAGAACTATAATTATTATTATAAAAAAAAAACTAAAATAATTATTATGGGCTAATTGTCGTAATTAAATTAAATCATTTTTTTCATGACTCGGATTGTGTGTTGCTCGACGTGCTGGGTCAGTTTTGCCAAAGTTTGCAGTACAGTTGCCTCAAAATCTATAAGAAATAACTATAAGTAACTATTGCAAAAATAAAAAAGTCCTCACTAGGTATATGATTGTCGTAAACGATATAAAATGCCACAATTTACCAGGATATGTTGAAGCTGGAGAAAATGCTGACATTGGCGATGCATGAGACGTCGTCGGGGTACAGCAAAAATCCTCTCCAAGGTTTACAGTTCAACGCCGCTTACTATCAAAAAGAGACTCATCACCAAAAACTTGCTTTCTTGAGAGACTTCCACTGATGAGTTGTTTCCTCTGCACTTTTCCCAATCTCCTTGATGAGGTTGTTGGCCTTTTTATCGTCTGTGTCATAATTCTCTGCAAAGAAGCTCAGAAGTTAAAAAAATATTTAATTAGAAAAATCATAAATATAATATCATATATTATGTATATACTTGTCTTAAAATGAATCTTAAAAACCTTGTAAGAAGGCCAGGTCTTACATGGAGTACCACTTTTGACGAAAGTCATAAAATCGGTACACTTGCGGAATAAATTTAAATTCTGGTTAGTAATATGCATAACAATGTATATTTAGTTACTACTTTTAAATAAAATACTGTACTGCTTACCTTTAGGACTTTTGGAAGCTACACAAATCTCAAAACTTGGTAAGGCAAACGAAAACGAAACGAACTGCACGATCTCAGACGAAAAATGAAAATGAACAAAATCGAACTAAGCAATGGCCAAGCACAGATGACACATCTGGAAAGAGTTCCTTGGTTTCACCGCCAAAACAAATTCGATAAGGCAGAAATTTTCATTGATAGTACCATTGAATATCAATACTCTAACTACTCTAACTAGAGTATTGATATTCAATGATAGTACTGATTTATACGTTTGGTTATTATTTATTTTCGACAATAAAATTACGCTCGCGTCGTCGGTTCCTCAACCTTCAGCCCCCATCATAAACCAATATCTGTTATTCTCAAAATTCCAGCCCCTAAACGGTACAACTTCGCAACGTATGTTTCAAATTGTCCCTTAATTATACCTGCTTTCAATTCCGTTTTTAAAAACTATTCATTCCCTGACCAACACTAAACTCTTCTCCTGTCACTCTCAAAAGAGATTCGTTGTTTTATGTTTAATCTTTTCGCTGGTTTTTTGACACCTTCACTTACTTCACAGCGTTTCACATTACCAGACATTACCACTATTTATTAATTTCGTTGATTAACCGTAATAATTAAAGATCTTCATTTTTGTTTTCAACTTTAACAAACACATTTAAATTAATATTTGTAAGTACCGATCTACGTAAGTAAATATAGCTACCTACATTGAATTATTTCTTTGCCGTTGGGTTAAAGAGCTTTTGTAATTTTTTATAACATTTTATAACCAAAAGTGACCCAGACAATTATTTTGTTTTTGAATAATTATATGAATTCTCAAAGGGCGATTGTTCATCTCTATTGCGAACTAGGCGTGCGAGATCATCTTAAAACATTTCAACCACGAGAAAACGTAAAACTTTCAAGGTTGTTTGGGTAAAATTCGGAGTGCCATATGTTTACAAGAGCTAACTTAGTTGCTACCATGTTTGGTAAAAATTATGAAAGAAATGCTAACCTTACTAAATATTTCTATTGTTTCTACTTTTAAATTCTATAACCATTCTATTTTATTTAAAATGTGATTCAAATAAAAAATGTACATATGTTTTATAACCCGCAACAAACAATTTACAGTGGCTTCTAAACTTGGCGCAAAAACCGCCCATATGGAATCTGTAAAAGACGCCAATGGAATGCGTTCCTTTGTAGTACATAAATTAAATATAATTATATGAGTATATAAACACGTTAATTTATTGTAAAAATTTCAAGAGAAATTAATGTCAGAACTGAACACATTAATTCCTTTCTATGCTTCTATATTTTAATCGTAATTCAAATAAAAAATATAAATTAAGTAGGATTATTATACATTATGTATTTTAAAATCATCATTTTTATCTTTGAAACCCCTTAGTGACTTATAAACTTGACCACAAAACACGCTTAATAATATGATATGGAATACGTTCTTTCTAGTGTTTATTTGCCTAGAAAAACACGTATACTTAACGTGAAAATTTCACGAAAAGTAAACGGCGCCAAAACACGCCTCGAATGCGTTTTTATTTGTAGTATAGATGACTAGAAAAACACGTGTATTTAATGTTAAAATTTTACGAGAAATAATAGTCAAAAATAATAATTTAGACTTCACCGCCATTCGTTCTTTTCTATTTTATATAATTTGAATTAAGTTATGATTTAAATAATAAATATAATTTTTTAACATGATTTTTTATTAAAAAAAAGTAAATTGAGGTAAAGTAAAATACAATAATAAAAAAATAAGGGAAGTCAATTGAAAAACCTCCTTTTAAACCCAAAAACCTATAGGGCTACACCATGATGATGATTTTTTATACTCTGCTGGAACTCTTTCACTCCTTAGGTATTTTTATTTCTTATTTGATTAGTACTTAATGTAAGAATTTCACGAAAAATAAACGACGACAAACACGCCTATATGACACTAGAAAAACACGTATATTTAATGTAAAAATTTCACGAGAAACAAACGTCAAAACTGCACGTGGAAAATAACTTATATTTTATCAACATTATGTACCTTTCGTTGATTAACAATATTGATTAAACGTCTTTATTGCGTCATATATAATATTTAAAAATAACGTAATTTTTTAACGTTGAATTGTCGGTATTACCAAAATATAACGTGATATTTTCAACCATAAACGTGTTATCAACCACATACATGGCTTTTCCACGTTAAAACAACGTGTATGTGTTTACTAGTAGCTCCTGTGACAACTTGCCCTTGTAACAACCATCCCCGGTCTCCCCTACTCAGCGAGTCTGACCTCTTCTTTATTTCTTTCAAAAGCAATTTTTGAACAATTCCTTTGTCCAACGGTCCGGTCCGTTATTTTTGGATCTATTACCTACCATATTGACTAGCGAAACTTACGAAATTGATACTAAGAATACAATAATCCTGCATATAAATAAATAGTCCCTAAGAATATGTCAAGCAATTGATTATTATCATTAAACTGAATATGTGTGAAAATGTAACGCTAGGGATTCCGACATTGCAACAAAGTTAACTTTTGGGATTACTCCTATAACGCAAATGGAATTAAGAGTCTGGGAATATACTTATTCCAATTTCTAGTACTTTTCTAGTTGACTTTTTACTATCGATTCCAACAGTACAGCTGCTCAAAACTCTTTTTTTAGGTAATTTAAACTCAAATAAAGCAAGGACCACAGAACCTGATATTTAGAACTTGCAGGACTGTCTCTTAAAATTGTTCTGCAATATAGAGAGTATAAAGTTACAATGACCAGTGTACACATCAATCTCAATCAAACTGCCAATATTGACCACAATCGTGACGGCCTGGATATTACATTACATATCTCTAACACTTCAGAGGCTTTAAGATAACAATTTTTAATGGAATCTGTACTATGAAACGTTAGTATTGTGTTCAGCTTCCGGGACCATAGCCTGCAACAAAAGAAACTAATTAAATTACACGTGAAAACAAGTACGGCTTTATATTAAATCGTATTTTCGTTAATTCCTATTGTTAGCCCCTACAAAAGTCGTAAACCTTTTTTGGTCGTGACCCAAGCACTACCTCGAAAGCATAATAAAAGAATTTAACGCAGCATTGTGCTGAAAACGCGATATTTTTTGCTTTGCACAGAGCGCCTGCATTAAATATGCAGATGTGTTGGCTTCAAAAACGCGCCCCAAGGAACTCCGTGTTCGGATAATTTGGCACAATTAAAAATTGAACGAGACGAATTCTTTTAAAGTAATTTAACCGATTTGGGAAACGATTCGTGGGATTTTTATTCTTGTCCGCTTGCTTTTCTTTGAAACGTGTCGCTTGAGGCTTGAGGATCCTTCAGTAAAGAGATAGACAGTTCCTAGGGGAATATTAGATTTAGCCCGAGTCTAACTGCTTTTGACAGATTTCAGCTTGTTGCGGCAGTTGGGAGGTCCATTGGCTTGCCAATTACAGCACGAAACTGAGGAAAAAAGTTTGTCGTCGACGTCTATGTCAAAAACTCTCGGATAACTTTATTATGAGTGGAAAATACTGTCTTATTTTATAACTTTCGCTCCGGGGGCTGCCCAACAGAATTTTTTTTTTGAAGTTGAACAATTACAGTATTCTTTACGAATGTTTGCTATTCATCAGAAGTATGGACACGCTGTGGTAAACATAGTACGTAACTACATGCTTTTTAAAAAATCTCATTTACAGCAAGCTTGAAAGGAAAATATCTTATTGCTTTTTTTGTAAGGACCCTCCAAGTCTTGAAATATCTTTGAAGTGTAACAATGTGTTATTTTCGTCATACATATTTATTATATTTAAAAAAATCCATTTACCGAACGCCCCTTCATAATTTACAAGAATTAAGGCTCAGAATCACCGAAAAAATTTATGAAATAAATAATAATCCATATATGCTACGAAATGTTATTCAAGGTGTTAGACGAACGGCTCATTTGTGCGTAGACCAAAATGGAGAACATTTTCAGCATTTATTATAACAGTTGAATGAAATAAATGTATTTTCCTTAAAATTTCACGTATTTTTGACAATAAAATCCTGTTTAAAAATTTCCACCATTTTATCTTTCAATTGACACATTATTTGACATTTATAAGTGCAGCTAAGTGTACGACATACGTTTTCGGATTCAAGGATGACTCGATTACAAATTATCTTGATCGCTCGATACTAATATACCGTGTGATCATTTAAATTATAAATTAGAGTAGTCTTTGAAATTTAAATTAGGTTGGCACTACTAACTGTTGACAATTTGGTTTAATATTTGAATGTCAAGTGACTTAAAAAAAACGGCAACAGAATGGTAAATGGAAGTATTATACCTACCCTAATTTTCCTGCAGATTAAAAATTAAATTAAAATTCCTAAATGTGTTGCAAGATTTCGTGATGTTAGTGTGGTGTAGTGGAGCGAGTGTTAGTTTTGTGATGATCGTGTCATTCAATTTCCGCCTCGAAGTCCGGTCCTGACAATTCTAGATTATTTCATTTTCCCGTATCTTTTAGATATTGGAAAATGCAGCCTAAATTCTCTGTTAGTGTTTTATTTTCTTTAAATGAAAACAATTTAACATGATAAACATAAACGTCACAATGTTTAGACCATAACCTCAAATTTTACTGTGAGTCAATTTGCAGGTTGGGCCAAATCCACCAGTCGAATGCGGATGTCAGTATAGGGATCTAAATTATCAATGTCGCATTTTCGATTGTCTACCCTACATGTGTCAAACGTTCAGCACAGTAAATCGTAAACGTACGTCAAATCAAATCGTGATGTCACCTTTAGGGGATGCGAGAGAAGTTTTAATTTTTTATTTCCGTCGTCACGGTAATGTCTGCTGAAATAATTAAATTCGCATCCGCTTTTTCCAGAGGTGAATTAAAAATGAGATCGATTCAAAGAAAAATGCTTCCTACTTTGGGAATTTTAAATGTCCAGTAATTGGTGTTGACGGCAGTGTCAATAGGGGTTCAGGTTACAAAGCGAGTGAATCAACATGCAGTTTTACATTTAAAAACATATGTTGCAATTTTTTTACAATTATTTGCACGATAACAATTTTGATACTTTACAATACTGTTGTTGCTGTTGCCAAGCCCCTTAATGGTCGTTGCTGCAGAAATTAAAAACTTCCACGTTTTACGTTTATCTTACAACAGTGGTCTCTAGGTAATAGACACTACACTTCCACCGTTATGAAATTTTACATTACATGCATAAATTACAAATTATGTTATACAGTGGAACGAAGACAATATCAACAAAATAATATATAGATAAATATAATCTGATTTGCGAGCGATGACGATTCTGTGTGAGTCCAATATGAAGCTAAGACAGTAATGGTATCAAATTATTATCAAGTATTAGTAGAGTAAAACACATGAAGAAAATCAAGGAAACAAAAATATAAAATTAATAAATATAGAAATCAATGCCTCCTGCATTTGGTTTTTTTCTCATTTGCTCAGGTAGTGTTATTACTGATAAATTCATTTAACATTCACTGTTGTAATTCACAATAAACAGTGCAATCAATATTAACAGTAAAAACAAAAAAGTAACGTTTAGCGCATAATTCCGAAATTCTTCTGTGAAAAACAGCATTCATGTCTAAAGTCTATTAATAAATTTGTTCGCGACAAGTACTTAATCTGGATTTTGAAATTACTTCGTTTAAATTTTAAAGTTACTCTTTTCACCCAAAAACTCCGTAAACTTTCCGAACTCTCTTTTTTGCTTCATAATCGTTCGTTCCAGTAGAACTGTGTCACAAGTGCTCTCAGAACCAGTTAATAAAACCATTCATTCCTAAAAACACCCATCTAACCCCACATTTAGTGGCCATATTATGAACTAATCTCGTAGTTAAAAGCAATATACGTGTAAATCCCGCAGGACTTACGCGTAACTCAACTTTAATCAAATAGCTATATTCCAGCAGTAAACAAACAGAAATTCTAAACGGATGTTTTGTTTTCTTCCTACCAACTATAATGCTTCCAACCTGCTTTTTTTCTTTATTTCTTTAATTAAAACCGTGAGCGCGTTGGATATAGTTTGTACGGATGACAAACACTGCGCTGCATACCTACTTTTTATTTTGCAAACACGAAACTGTTTGCGGACTTTTTTTGTGAGGCTGTAATGAAAAAATATCAACTGAATTAAATTTGCAAAAATTCTGGGACACGTATAAAATGTGTGCGCTCTTGATGAGTGCAAATTTAAACTGTTGGAAACATGCAGGAAATTATATTATTTTGTGGATTAATCGTTTAAATCAATCATTTTGCGATTTGAATGATGTTGGAAGCATGCAGAATTAGAAAGTAATTATTTCCCATCAGTCATTGCTGGATACGTAAATACTAGCGATTTAATGAAATGGTATGTTTTTATTACAAACTTAGTGCTGTGAAAATCCCCTACATGAAAATCTTTGTAATGTGAGCCATGTCATCAGCTATAATAATATAATTTTATTTTTCTAATTTGCTGTTGTAACAAAGCTATTAACGCACTCATTTTGAGTGCGTTAATATTCCATTAACGCACCCAAAATCTAAAATTTTTGTTTCCATTGGTTAGACACACTGAACTTTGCACTGAACGAAATGTCAGTGTGATTTTGTGGTTAAGGTTCCATGTAAGTCATCTCAAGTATACGTCAGGTACAAAAAAAAATCAAAATTTAACAAAATTTCCTAAATTACCAAAATTGAATTTATTTGTTAAAAAATGAAATTAATATGCAAATTAGGAAAAATAACATGAAAAACTCGTTTTGTAAAACTTTAGTTCTTTACAGGCACTCCTGCCTACGGCAGTCGTGCTGCAAACCTGAACTCGTGTCTTAATATAAATTTTTTGTACTCATTGCTTATAGATACCTATTTTCCGTTTACCGCCGATGCGCGGAAACAATGAATTTCCCGCACTGCGGTGTTTTTTACTTTCCACGTCAAGAAGGGACATTTGCTTCATAAAGTTGGTGGATTTGACAAGGAATTGACAGTAATTCCTCCGAATTCAAAAAATTGTCACAATCAACGTACTTCTTAATCGCTAAATTTCAAATTTCTTGATAGCACCCAAATTATTTTCTACACTTCACTTTCGCTTGCACTACACTATTGTGGTGTAAATAGAACAGTGGACACTATAACTATTATTTGTAAATTGATTGATTGTGGTGTTTTCAAACACTATACTGTCACTCAAGTGTCAAAAAACTGTCCCCAGCAGTTATCCTAGGAGCAAACCAAAAGTAAAAGCCACACAGACCGTAATCACTGCCGTTACCTCTAAATCTTATGGGCCTTAGATTTGAAGATATAAATAATAATAACCAATAAACAAAGTCGTAAGTAATATACTTTCAAACAAACAATATAAATTAGTTTTGAGATTTGGAAGAAAAAGTGTAATTGTTAAAAACTCGCACATTCACGCTGCAATTGCTGAGCCCTTTAATTTCCACTCCTGGAACATGAGTAAACGTAGAAGATACTTGTTGTGAATCTTGGATATTGACTGTAGTTACTAATGGTTGGTCTTTTGCACAATGTGGATTGTCAGTCGACTGAATTCTTTTAGATAGTTCAATTTTGTTACGCAGGGAATCTTGAATATATGACTCTGCAACCGAGGATGATTTCCAACTACCCAATTGCTTGATTCTAATTAGTCCTTCACCATGGTTTGCTAATAATGTTGCTGAACTTCTACGAAAACTGTGCCCGGTAAACGTATAAGGATTTTCAAGTTTTAGAAATTGAGCAATTTTCATTGGGATCTTTCCAATGGTATTAATTCCCAGAATTTATACATTTTCCGTTGGTATGTGTCAAAAAATACCGTTGTTCGTTAGGTTTTCTTAAACTACTGCATTTTTTCAGTTTATTAATCCATTGAGGCTGTGTGATGGCAAATGATCTGGGTGTACCTGTTTTCGTTTCTGGAATCGTTACCACCACGACATTATTGTCAAACTTAATGTCAGAAGGTTTCATTTTACACAAAGTTCTTTATTAGTGCCACCTAAATAAAGTGTTAAAATTTTAATAAAGGAATGTTATAAATATGAGCAGTTTTACCTTCATCATGAGATATGAACAATCTGGCGCTTCACCAACAAATTTTGATTTGTGATCATCATCTAATACAGCAGATTTTTTTGGCTTGTGGTGCTCTGTCGCCCTTTTTATATAAGCAATCAGTTTTGAAAATTTCGAAATGTTAACATTATTCTTTGTGATTAAACACAGTTTCAACATTGAATATACAGACCATAGAGAATTTTTACTTTGATGTAGTTCAAAATAAGCCAACAAACTATTTTCAGTAAACTTTTTGATACCTTTTTGTTGCACCATTCTACAAATTTTGCATAGGTTCGTTCATACCGCCCGCAACTCTTTGTAGGGAGTAATTTGGAAATCGCTTCATTTGCACGACGTTTTATATCTGGTGGCGTGCAAACACTTTCGTCAGTATCACTCATTCTTCTGGCTTCACTTTTTTACATAAGTGACAGACAGACAATAATTAAATAATTTAAAGAAATCTAGCGCTCAATGATTTCACCAACCTTGTCGCAAAAAAAAACTAATTTATGTTTTTTTTGGACTTAATTCGCTTGATTCGTTACAAAAAAAAATTGTACCTAACTTATTTGGAAGGGAAAAAATAGTATAATTTATTTTTTTAATATTGGTAATCTCCTGTCTGATTTTGGCAATCCTAACCTATACTTCGCTGTCAATGATGTATGAATGTGAATTGGCATTACTATTTTTGCCACTTGTATTGGAAACTCACGTGCATTTAGGGCAAGCGATTTTGTTGGGGGAGGTGTCCAACAAGCTGGTAACACTTGTCGCCTTCTTAGCGCACTGGTGTAGGACGGCGTCTGAAGGTTTTACATGTCCTGGATGGCTCGCCTTGACTTTGTGGGTGGACGCCGTCAGGAAGGTTTTTAATAGTATAAGACAACATTGTGGCGTTGCAGCTCAAATTACATACGGTAGGAAAATGTTTTTGGAGATCGTAGAGAACGTGTTCTCCTTCTGCCAATTTTCAAATTGGGCGTATGTTTTTCCGTTTACCTCGCGTGACTTTGAAGGTAGCAAATTACCTATCGTATTTTCGCCAAAGCCCGTATTTCTGGGGGCGTACATTGAAGAACTTCAGAACTCATTTTTGGAAGGACAAAAATACGAGTGTTGACGTTTCAAATTAATTCTTTTTCATAGGCGCCGTTAATGCAGTTCGCAAGAGTGCCAACCGCCGCGAAATTCCCTGGATTGTGAAATTTGATTATTTTGTATAAAAAGTGGCAAAGTAGAAAAAATTCTGTATGATAACTCGTTTATAAGACATTTTGTCACACTTACTCTTTTAGGGCACTTCTCGCTACGCTCGTCGTGCCCTAAACCCGTGCGTGCGACAAAATGCTTCTTTTAAAACTCGTATCATAATATACTAGTATAGCCTCTCAAACCCCGAAAATATACGGTTCCGCCGTTTAAGTTGGGAATGTCTTTAATAATAATTGACAATGGTCAATGAAGTTATTGTTAGTTCAAAAGAAAAAAGAAATACAAATTAATGATGTTGTATTGAAACAAACATTACTGAAAGAGCTAAAATCTATATCAACAATGAATGCGAGATCGGAAGAAACCTGAACTGATAGCAGACATAGAATTACAATGGAAATAGGATAATGAAACCCAATAATTATTGGATTATATTGTTTATTGAACAAAATATAAACAATGAAGCATTATTTTGAAATAACTACATAAACAATAGGGCCATATCCGTCGTTAATGCTCGTCGTCTCGCAAACTGTAAAGCAATACTTTATTAAGGCTGTCATTTACTAGGGATAGAGCCTATACCAAATGCACGGGAAACATGTTACCATTTTTTATTGAACTTTTTTTTTTATTATTTAAATATGCGGTTATCAAAAATATTAATTCAGGGCAAGACGGTATTACAAAGCGCATATTAGCATTTGTTTATTCATAAAAAATTACAAAGTTGCTTCATTTTTAGGAGTATTGGATTTTTTTTTCTGAAAAACAATGCACAATTGGTGAATTTCAAATAGACGTTACCCTGGAGCAAGAATTAAGCCATCGTTAGTAAAAACTCGCGTGCCTTAGCATTGTTGTTTGTGAATAAAATTCAATAATGTTTTTTGAGAAAATTAATTTAGAAGTAAGCATGAAATATACAGAAAGCTGTATAATTGGGTAGAAACTCGGGTAGAAAATTTAGAATTTGGTGTAGCTTTGGAGCGGAAGATGACGCATTTTACAGTGGTCAGGTTCTGTGGTCAGGTATAGGATAAATGCTCTCGACAAACCCTATCATAAAATAATAAAATTGGGCGAACACAAACAGAGCAGGTATTTTTTATGATGCTTTCCAGCTTCCGGAATACCGAAATTTGGAAACTCTTAAAATACGGACCGATCTAGACCAGTTATAGGTAAAAATAGTAGTATTTATCAAAAAAAGTTGCTTGTCTCTGTATAAACGATAAGACCAAGCAAATACAAATAAACAAAGGACATGATTATTATATAAATATTATATACAAGTAAATTAAAATAAAAATCTTAATTTAATTGTAAACAGATTATGTAAATTTTCAAATTTTCGTTGTGTATTCCGGCGATCAAAATGTTTTATTAATTGAAATAATTTAGCAGGTGGCATACAAAAAAAAGTTGACCTGTCTGAGCGATTAACATTACATAACGCAATTAATCATTTTGTTTCAAACTTTATCATCACACTTGATGTATTAGGCAGGAAATTATATAAACTCCAGGACAAAATTAAAGCACCACTCAATTAAAGTTGTATAATAATTGCACTACTGAAATTAATATTGCAATAAAATGTTCAGGAAAGCTTATTGTTAGGTACTGTCTAATAGCTTGTAAATGAAGTCAGCGAAACATGGCATTATTTCTAATATTTTTTTATTAAAAAGCTTTTTTTCTTGAAAACAAGGCAAACATGTAGACAACAAATAAACAAAAACAATAGATTTTATGGACTATTCTAATATCGTGCATGTCCTTCTAATCGAATATCCCTCCTTCAGCAAAGTTGATGCTCTTACTATTTCCTCCGCTGACAAATTTGTTCTGCGATTCATTACTAAAATGTATTACACTCGCACTGACACTATCAATAACAAAGAAACTTGGTGGCTTAAGACAACAAACTAGTCTTAAAAAGAAAAAAATTCCTATCAAATTTTATATCAATTTTTGCCGAGATAGTATATTAAAGTATGAGTGGATAACAAGGTCTTTAAAACACGCGCGAGTTTTCGAGCACGACGGCGTAGCCGGGAGTGCTCGAAATAGAGCAAGTGTTTTAAAGACCAGTTATCCACGAATACTTTACGCTATTTTTTATTATACCAGCAATACTGGAAACAAATTAAGCACTAAAAACTTAGAAATATTTTTTGTCGTGATAAATCGAAATGGCGTAATAATATTGCCATTAGTTACGACAATTATTGTTTACGTTTTTCTCGCGTCCACGTCTGTCATTGCATTTAGTCGTGTCAGCAAAAATCGAGGAAAAATGAGTTAAAACGAGATTTCACCCGATATAGAAGCATTGGCCGAACAAGCGGAATCCAAAATACTACCATGGAAGTCAAAAGACCCATACCTGAAGGAATATGAAAGGTTTTCAAATTTGATGAAGTTATAATGATACCTATATTTCCTTGACAACCTTTAAAGCTCGCCGTGCTTTAATCGCCTGTATTCGCACGCTCAGGCGTGCTTTAAACGGCGATTCTGATGCAGGTATAATAAAAATGCTTTTATCTGCAATTGTACTTTTAAAACAAAACCGTTGTTGACTGCATGTACATGAACTGTCAAAGTAGGTCCACAGCCAAATTGTAAAATAGCTAGAAAACTAAAAATCATCATTATTTTGGAATAACGCAAAATATATGCAGTAGTGCGTTAATTCTGTGATAATTCAATAAATTTCAATAATTTATAATTATTAATTTGTTAATTATTAATAATTCATTATTATTGTTAATTGTTAATATTACTTAATAATTATTATTATATTAATTATTTATTCCTTTTTTAACTCAATATTAGAGGTTTAGTTTATTTACAACACTCTCAACACTTTGTTTGAGTATTTACATATTGAATTTTTCAACTCACGCGAAATGTCAAATGTCACGAGAAATGTCAAATAAGTCACATAACGAGTGAGCAACAAAATTCGTGATCGTAGGAGCCTCCAAAATTTTGAGTCGATTCTTGATCGATACGATTGTGTAAAGTCATTGAGTAATGTGAATTGTAAACAGTAAAGTAAAAGAACCGATATACGTTTTAGGCCAGGCGACAGAGCGAAAAAAAAGCCTCAATAAGGAAATAATTAGTGGAAAGTTGGAAATGGCCTTAATCTCTTTATTTGGACCCACTTATTACTGTCCTAAGTTTTCCCCTTCGAGCGAAGTCGGCGTTGGCCCTTATGGCCCTAAGAAGGTACAATTTTTCAGTTGTTTGCAAATATCTCTTAAAACATCAACTTTATCAAGAAAATACTTATTAGCAAAAATAATCTATAGTAAATTTGCAACAAAAAAGTTCTTTACCGTTTATTTTTCTTGTAAACGGTAACTTCGACGAGAAAATGTTATCTGACTTATGTTCTTCATTAAATTCTGCATAAAATTGGTCTTATAAAGTTTTAGCCTATCTCCCATTCAATGCTCCTAAATGTCGTTGGAAAATGAGTATAGTTTTCAGCGCAGAGGCAAAAATTAATCAATCCCCGGATCTTTATTTAATAATAGGACCAATAGGACCAATAGGACCCTAATAGGACCAAATAACCAACATTTCAAAACTTTATAAATTATCTCTTCTATTCGTCGTTTTTTCGTCTAATTTGCTTTTACTATAGTTAGCCCCAACTGTTTGTCTTACATCGCAGTTATAATTGTAACAAGTTAATAGCTTATATAGGTGGGATATTCAAAATTATTTATAACATGCAGAAACTTTGATATAGCATGTGATTTTTATAATTTTTCCGCAAGGACCAAAAAAGACTCCACTTTGAATGGCCGTTGTATTGTAACGGTTAACTTTACAAACAAACGGTTAAGAACTTTTTTGTTGTAAATTTACTGTAGATTATTTTTGCTAATTAGTATTTTGCTGATAAAGTTGATGCTTTAAGAGATATTTGCAAGAAACTGAAAAATTGTACCTTATTAGGGCCATAAGGGCCAACGCCGACTTTGCTCGAAGGGGGAAACTTAGGGCAGTAATAATTGGGTCCAAATAAAGAGATTAAGTCCATTTCCAGCTTTCCACTAAATTATTTCCTTATTGAACTCTCTGTCGCCTGTCCTATTTAGCCAACTGCGATCACGAATTTTGTTGCTCACTCGTTACAAATTCGCATTCGAGAGAAATCATCGATTCTTAAGCGAAATTTACGTTTGTGTTTGTTTACGATGAGAAATGTAAATAAAATGACGTCACTTTTGTAAGTGTTATTACGGCTTGATAACGGTGAAATGAGTGTGGGAGACTTCGTTGTTACTTGAAAGACGTTCAAATTTAGACCATCTACGGTTTAGGCCTGGGTTTAGGCCCTTTAGACTAAGTTATAAGTTTATTTACAATAATGTTCGAAGTACGGTAATGTAGACAACCAACAATACCATCACACTCACTCGATCGATTCAATGGTAGACCCCCAGGTTTGAACTGTCTATGTATCGTCGTATTGTTTACTCCTCTAAAAATCAGTGGATGTCTCCTTTAAAATGAAGGAATAATTGGAAATGATTTGAAATAATCCCATTAAACGGTTATTAGAAATCATTTATTATTCACCCACGTTTACAGCAGTGTTCAAGTGAAGTATAATGGATTTAATAATTCACAGTGCTAGCGGCAAGTAAATAGATAATGTTATGTCAAAAACCGGATAATGCAATGCCAAACATTATTAGCTAGATAAGATTCCACGGCCAATATCTTACCATTTATATGCAGAAATGTTAAAACAACGTATTATAACCGATCTCTTTATATTATTATCGGTCTGCTTGCGTATCATATAAATTTTATTGCACCACTAACCTCCGAATAGAAATGATGAACATTTATGTACAATTTACAACAGTTCTGTAATAGGTCCTAATACAGTCCGATATTCTTTGGTAGTAAACCTCTATAATGTGTCTTTAATAAACATTACCCTTTCACATCTTGCCCCATTACCCGCCGTCACGTGTTCCAATAATAAGCCCGACGCGACGGTGGCCCAGAGCATCCACCCGCCCCAATTTCCTCTCTATTAACCCAACAATACACCCACCTGCGGCCAGTCCCTTTAATAACTTGAAATTCAGTCCTGAATTGTCGCCTGAAGGTATGCAATATAGTTCACGTGTAGAGCGTTAGAGGTACGAGAGCCTCTAATATGTCCATAATCCCTGTGTGGATTAACCCCGATCTGGGGCAATATCGTCAATAAAATTCGCATTCCGACGAAAACGCGCCTTCGGGGAGTATTTTCGTCGGGAACATCGCGCTTTAAGCAACGAATTCGTTTTGTGCGGAACGTATGAATTGTTAGTATTGTTTTGATTACAGTATGGAGTGGAGGCTTGGACTTGCAGGGGCCTTTGTTCTTGCACGAGCCGCCTCACAGGGTGGAGTTCAGCAACGCTTCGGGGGCCAAAGTGGACTGCTCGGCGCACGGAAGTCCCTCGCCGGAAGTTGAGTGGGTTCTTGCCGACGGCTCTACAGTCCATCAGGTAGTTATTTATTTAAAGTCTTTCTAAATCATAGCTTATCCCCTGAGATTATGTCTCAATCAGAACATCACTACTCTTCTAAAGTAATCTCTCTAAACAGACAACAATCAATTGAGTTTTAATAAACAAATAAAAATAAATTAGGGCGTACCATACAACAATGGGATAGCACCTTTCCAGGAGTATATAGTCGCTATTGTTATGATTGAAATATAGGTAATTCTTGCTGTGCGAAACGCGTTTGCTTTCATAGGATGTTGCCCCATTTAGAAATCAGATAGAATTTCTAGCAATAAATTGCTAAAGTTTAGGTTATTATTCTATTTCTATTATATTTAGTTATTACATTATATCATCTATACAAACAATTGTTACAACTCTGGTTGCTAATAAGCGTGGCCTAAGAAGTATAAAAATAGTATACCCTTGAGCTGATGATAACAATTATTCTCCTTACTAACATGATTAAAATTAAATTTAAAGAATTAGAATAATTGTGAATAAGTGTAAAAGAACTAAAAAAAAACAAATGAGAACAAACTAAATAACAGGAAATTATTGAGACCATTGAAAAATAGAGAAAGATTAAAAACGAAAGACAAATAAGTATAGTAAAATTAATTACATTATAAACAAACGAATCAAAGAGGCACCATAAAATCTAAAGATATAGAAGTTGCAGCACCTGAATACGATATTAATTCTAACCTGTATATTAAAAATGCTTTGAGAAGACATCAGTAAAAGGCAGTTCGGGTATCAAAATGAAATGAGAGTAATAGTTTTCCCGACAAGCTTAAGCTACTATTAATAAAAGATCCCATAATAATAATAAAAAATCAATATAAAAAACATTGTCAGCGATGTAAACGACAAACCAAAAAAAAAAAAAAACTGAGAAACATAATAAATCGGATTAGCAAAATAATGTAAAAACGAATACCATCTCACAGTATCGAACACATCATAATAAGCAAAGGTCTAGCAAATATTCTGATTTTAGAAAATAATGCAACACCCCAAAAATGGTTGTCCAATTTGACTTATTTTCTGCCCAGATGTAAAGAGTAAACGAGTTGATAAGAAATCGTGGAGGACTCACACATTATTAAATATTTTATTTTTTTAATGCAATTTTAATCATTTCAATGGTTCCTTGTATAAATTTCATTAAAATTGCAGCACAAATTCTAATTTTTTCCTCAAATCAGTAAAATCGACTCTTTTTAACTCGCCCTCCCTCGAAGTACAACTCCTCAAGGCGAATTATTTGTACGGCAATAGCACATGCGTAGCATCTTAGATGTAAAAATGTAACTCGACTTTCCTAAGTCGAACTGTCTGTAACTCGAACGTAATTTGTGCTCGTGCCATATCAGAACCAATGTTAATTAATCACTTTCTCTAAGTCTAACAGAAAAATCAGATGTACCTATTATATTGCAGATATACCACCGAGAGCAGAAAATACTGAGACAGCGTGATCCTGTAGAGACTTCCAAACAGTTGTCACTTTTGACAGTTCATCAAGAACGAATTAATCAACTCAGCTGTCCCAGTATATTTTCTGGTCTCGGTGGTACAAGTAACGTTTTTAAAAATTAAGGTGACAACGAGAGTATTATTGAAATTACAAAACCACAATATAAAGACATTCAAAATGCTAGAAATACAGAATGATCAAGGACTGTTTTTTTTTTGTTCGGCTATTTGTAACACTGCAGCCGGATACATATATTTGACGTAACGTCAACAGAGAGAAAATTGTAGGTGAGCAGAAATTAAACTTGAAATACAGAACGATATTCAAACTATAGGTAATGCTCAAAATGCCCATTTTGGTCAATACATAAATTAACTCTTCATTTTTGGTTCTCGAAGACATTCACCAGTATGTGTGAAATTTTTCATTGTGCAGAATTCCGGCACCAATAATATTAACATACTCCAGGGTCGATTCCTCAACGTGCATCGTAGAATGTGTCTACACGTCGTGATACCTATAGGCGTACTACTGTTGTTCGAATTTTGAGCCCAACAAATTGCGCTCTCCACAACGTATGAACACGAATTTAGAGTTCCATTGGCAATGTTGTCGGTGTCCAAACTGCTGTCCATTCAGTATAATTTCACGACGTTTTAATTTCAAATTCGAAATGTCAGTAAGTTGTGATGATGCTGACAAGCGTAAATGACGGCTTTCAGTGTCAAGACGTTAACAACCGAAAGTTCTACCATTTAAAAATGAAATTCAGTATTACTAACTCAAACAGTCTTTCTTGATCAGGCTGTAGCTTTTGGTATTCGATTTGTAAAATACATAATCGATAAATTGGTACATAGCTAACTATATAAACTCTTTTGTACATACTTTGACAGCTGTCAAACCTAACCTCAAAATTTGATGTTAATTCGTGCTTTTCTCATTTTGCGTCAACGAATACAAAAGAGGATGTTTAATACCCGTCCGCTGTCACTTTTCAGGGACTCGGCCTCATTACAAGCTTTTATTTTTACAATACTCGCTTCAAAAATTCGCCCTCGCCCCTGAAGAGTGTCTTGACTGCGCACTTCGAAAATGACTGTAGAAATAATCGAAATAATGTGGGAATTCACGACGAAATAAAGTTAAAAAGGGGTACATTAAAACGAAATTACAAGTCACTAAATAAAATTACAATTAAACACTGATTGGTCCTTTGGTAAAGGGTCGTACGGCTCGACGGGGTAGAATCTGCAAAATTACACGTTTTTGTCTAGGGGAAAAACTAAGTACCGTCACCACTGACCTGCGTCTCAACAACTGCCTTTAGGCGAGCCCATCGCCCTTGGCGGTACCATCGTGTTCTTCGGCTGGCGCTTGCGCATTCACGGTTCCTACAACTCGGCCATCCTGCGGGTCATCCGTCCCGGATGTCGACGACGCTGATGAAGAAGAATCGTGCTCACGGGCCCATGGCTTCATGTACTGAGCACAGGTAGAAGTCTTCAGCGGTCCTTCTTGCATACCCTCTCTGTGGATGTCGTAGGTGTCCTTTGGTTTTACCTTTGTGATCCGGTATGGACCAAGATACTTCGTTTTGAGCTTGCATCCTGGACCAAACTGAGTTCTCTTGATAGCAACTAGGTCGTTAACTCGATACTTGGCTGGTGGGCGTCTTCTCAGGTTGTAAGTTCGTCGATTTTCTTCTTGAACTTTCAGGATCTGATTCTTTGCTTCCCTTCTCAAGTTTCTTCTATCGTCATTGAAGTTCTCTACAGTGGCATCTTCTAGTAACTTCATAATTTCGAGGTCGGTTGTTAACTTCATTTTCACTCCGAAAAGTAACTCGAATGGGGTGGTGTTTATACTTCGATGGTGAGCTGAATTAATCAATTGTTGTAACTTATCTACGTGTCGATACCATTTCGTAGGGTTTTCGATGGAAAGCTTTGACAATACTGGAATGATTGTTCTATTGATTCGCTCAACTTGTCCGTTGCTTCTTGGTAAACCGGTGGTTATTAAATGTAGTTCGATATTTTCTTCTTTGCAATAATCTTGAAATTCTGCGGATCTAAAAGCAGAGCCTTTGTCGGCAATTATTTTAGTAGGATTACCGAAATTCTTTTGTTGTTGACTTAGCTTATCTATCACTTCTTTCGTCGTCGTTGATTTCGAGGGGTAGAGCCAAACAAATTTTGTGAAACTGTCTATAACGGCTAGTATGTGGTTGTAGTTCTTGTGCGTTGATTCTAATGGTCCTAAATGATCGATGTGATACGTGTCAAATGGAACATCTCCTTTTGATATAGGATTTAAATAACCTTCTTGCTTTCCACTTTTACGGTTAATCAATATACATGATACACAGTTGGCAATATATTTCTCGACCTTTTCATGCATCTTTGGAAAGTAAAAATCTCGTTTAATTATTTCTTCTGTCTTTCTTGCGGCGAAGTGTCCAGTTTCGTGTGTTCTTCGTATTATTTCGGTGCGCATCGTCTTCGGCACAACTAGTACTTCTCTGCCATCAACGAGTTTATATAACAGATTTCCTTTAATAAAATAATCTTCGTAGGATCTCAACTTCAATATATCTTTAATGGATCTCAATCCTTCGTCTTGCTCTTGTGCTTGTCTCATTTTCGGGATGATCTGGTCAGCTGTAACCGTCATTACAGGGTAACGGCTTAGGGCGTCGACATGCTTCATTTTTGAGCCTGATGTATGCTCTATAACGTAGTTGTACTCTTCTAAAAGCAATGCCCATCTTGCTACTCTCGTTGCTAGATCTTTTTTATCCATAGTCTTCTGGAATGCTGAACAGTCTGTTATGATTTTAAACCTTATGCCCAATAGGTATACTCGGAACTTCTTTAGGGCTTCTACTATCGCTAAAACTTCCAATTCATAGCTAGAATAATTTTTTTCGGGCGTCGTAGTTTTTCTGCTCATATAATATACAGGGTGAAACTTCAGATCGTTTGAATTCTTTTGGAGCAACACAGCACCATATCCTTCTTTCGAGGCATCTGTGTGAACTTCCGTTTCATACTCTTGATTGTAAATACTAAGGACTGGCTCCTTTGATAACAGTGCCTTCAATGTTTCAAAGCTTCGTCGTTCCTTATCTTCGAAGCGAAATTCATGCCCTTTCTTCAGTAAATCGCTAAGTGGTTTGGCCAATATTGAGAAATTTTCAACAAATTTCCTGAAATAGCCAGCAAGACCTAGAAAGCTTTGTACTTGCTTCTGGTTCGTAGGTTCTGGATACGCCATAACTGCTTTTATTTTAAACTGGGATGGATATATCTTCCCTTCTTCAATAATGTGTCCAATAAATTCTATTCTCCTTTTCAAAAATTCACATTTCTTTGTTTGTATTTCAAGTCCATATTCTTCAGCTGTTTCTAATACCGTTTTCAAGCGATTAATACCTTCATCTTCGTCCTTTGCTGGTATTATCAAGTCGTCCATGTATGTCAATACAAATCCTCTCATTGTCAAATCTCGAAATATGTTATTGATAAAACGTTGGAATACGGCGGGCGAATTACAAAGTCCAAATGGAACTTTCAAAAATTGAAACTGTCCATCACAAGTTACAAAGGATGTGTACTTCCTACTTTCTTCTTCTACATTCACATGAAAAAATCCGTTTCTTAAATCCAATGTGCTAAATATTCTTGCATTTTGTAATTTGTCCAACTGGTCCTCTATGAGCGGCAATGGGTAACGATCTTTCAGGATTACTTTGTTAATACGTCTGTAGTCGATACATATTCTTGGACTTCCATCTTTTTTCTTTACGACTACTACAGGGCTTGCATATTCAGATGAACATGGTTCCACTATCCCTTCATCAATCCAGTCTTTGACTTGTTTATCCACAATCTCTCTTTCGCTGAACGGTAGTCGACGTGGTCTTTGGTATATCGGTTTATCATCGGTTACTATGATAGACATCGTGACATTAGTATTCTTCTTGTCTTCTTTCCTTCTCGGGTTGTAATTGGAAATAAGTTGTTCTATTCTCTCCTTCTTTTCTTTACTTGTGTTTTCATCAAAATTAATTTTCGTTTCTAATTCCTGTTCCACATAGTCAATGTGCATTAAAGTTACGGATGGGGTTTTCTCAAAGTGTACGCCATCTTGATTTATGATCACTTGGGCTTGATTAATAATTTCTGTGCCTATCACGGCTTCCATTTTCATTGACTCTCTTGTCACTACATAAACGGTGGCTGGAAATTCGTCATAATCTATGTTGATCTTAGTCTGAAAATATCCCAATGGCTTAATTTGAGTAACTCCTAACCCAGTCAAGACAAGGTTTGATGGACTTAATTCAGTGAAGTCAATCTTATTGACAATGTCTTCTCTCAGCAAATTTACTTGACTTCCTGTGTCGATTAATGCGTTAATCTCAATGTCATGGATTCTTATTTTCTTATGCATTTGATTTGATATCATGCTTGGTTTTACATCGCACGTATTTACTGTCGCTTTATCTTTACCATCTTTCTTAACTGCTGCTCTGCATTCGGATGCCTTGTGACCAAAATTTTGACAATTAAAACATTTAAAACCCTTATCCTTATGTCTGCAATCGGTAGCTATATGTCCTTTTAAACCGCAATTGTGGCAACGTATAATTGAATATTTTGTTTTACATTCTATGGTTTTTGTGTTCTCATTCTTTACTTTATTAAAATTGTGGGGCTTCGCTTGGTTTGTTTTTATTTCCGAATAAATCTTAATTTTTCTTTTAAATTCTGCAATATTCGTAGCACCATGTAGAATTATTTTATTTCCAGAGTCGTCGTGAATGCCGTCTATAGTATATTGAATAAGAGCATCGTCTTCAATATGTCCTCTGTTCGCTAATTCTCTCATGTGTAGAAAATATTCTTGCACGGTTTCTTCTTTTTTCATTTTTCTCTCAACCATCAATTTGTGTAATTTTGCGCTATTTACTTTTTGTGAAAATTCCTTCTTAAGTGCTGTCTTTAATCGCTGCCATGAGGAAATACCTGTTTCGCTTTGTATGAATAGTTTGGCTAAATTCTTAAGAGACTTCTTTGCGAATATTAATTTTTGCAAGTTGTTCCAACCCAACAATACAGCGGTTTCCTCAAAATCATCGATCCATTTTTCTATTGGATAATCATCATTGCCGTAAAATGGTCTAACGGAGTCTTGGACGTCGTGAAATGTAATCGCAAATTTTGTACCGTGGCGCCTGGCGCCTCTTCCCTCATCACTACTTCCGTCATTCCTTATCTCCTCCTCATCGACATCGTTTTCATCTCGTTCGTGTTCATCTTCCTCTTCCTCTTCTTCATTATTAGTAATTAATTGTAAGTCAATTAACCGCGACAAAATTCTTCGTGTCAACGCATCTTCTGTACCGGCATAATCTAATTTTAGAATGTTACATATTGATGTTAAATCGCCCATCGTTAGATTTTCTGCGGCATAGGCTATTTTGGCATTAAACTCTTCAGATTCTTGTGCAAAATTGAATCCATTAAATTCGCGTAATCGCCTTCGATTTGACCTACCGCAATCCTCTTCAAAAATTAGCAGATGTAATGCCTTAATGGCCTTTACTGGGGCCGTGCTTAGATTTCTATTTACGGCTTCGATTTGTCCTAAATTTTCCATTATTCAATAATTAGGTCCGGCTTCAACAAGTTATTGGTCGTAAATTTCGTCGGCGGAGTTCTCAGAAATATTCGTAGAAATGAATTCGTTTCCTCGTAAATTAACACTAAAATGCTACTTCTGGCCTTCCCGAATATAAAATCGGTTTACACGATATCTTCGAACTTTTTGTAAATAATCATGCGTTACTTACAATACAATGACTAAGCTTTGTTTTCGTCTCTGCGTCGTACAGTTTGTTCAAAGATTCCTCTTTTCGTCTTTCTCTGTTGTCGTGCGCGTCAAGGGTGTAGCGATCCTTTTCTATTCTCGTCTTCACAATTTCTTCGTTAAAAAAAATCACTCACTAACACAACAACAGTTTTTATTTTAGTTCACGTCACGGCACGGATGAAAAGTTTACGTCTTCACTATCGAATTCGTACTTTTAATCGTCATTAATCTTTAATCGTCTTAAATCGAGCTATTGAGAGCAAGGTCAGTTTTTATCAACGTTTCTTATTCATGCACAGGTTACACATCGCGGAAGAGACCCCATGTTTGTGGGAATTCACGACGAAATAAAGTTAAAAAGGGGTACATTAAAACGAAATTACAAGTCACTAAATAAAATTACAATTAAACACTGATTGGTCCTTTGGTAAAGGGTCGTACGGCTCGACGGGGTAGAATCTGCAAAATTACACGTTTTTGTCTAGGGGAAAAACTAAGTACCGTCACCACTGACCTGCGTCTCAACAACTGCCTTTAGGCGAGCCCATCGCCCTTGGCGGTACCATCGTGTTCTTCGGCTGGCGCTTGCGCATTCACGGTTCCTACAATAATATATTGTGTACCTAGTGCTGAAAGTGTTGAGGTTATGCCATATCAACACGAGCGTGTAAGAGCACTTCCACACGTTTTGCACACGATACTTTTCGTACGCTTCTATTCATTGAATTAAAAAAGACGTATATTTTATTTGTTGTTTCTTGTATTAGGTGAACAAAATTATTAAAAATTAGAGGATTTGACATACTCTTTGTATTGGTTTTTCTTTCTAGGGTATGAAGAAAGTGTATTCGGCCGTCTTTAATCGTACCTTTTCTTGGATTTCTCGGCAGTAAACAAATGCGATGGTGTGCAAATTAATTCATCCAATTCACTCCATTTTAAAAGAAAAAGAAGTTGTTTATATTACAGCTGTCCGATTATCGTGCCTCGTACTTTATACTCTCAAACGTCACATTTTATTTGACACTTTCGGACAGGGAAATCAAAGACGAAAATGTCAGTTTCGGTAATATGAGTGGAAAAAATACTTTGTAACACTACAAACAGAAACAGTGTAAACAGACTCCAATTTCAGACTTTTTTTAAATTTGTAACTAATTTATACATTATTCTTGTTAAGAAACTTCATAAATGTTTCCAGATTTTTTTTATTCTATTACAGGTTGTTAGAAGTTCCCCAGATAATTGTGTGTTCGATTATTATTATCAGATAATATAAGATATAGGATTTTAATTTCTTAGGTCTTCAGTTCATCAGTTTCTCAATTTTCTGTTCTCAGTTTCTTAAATTTCCAGTTTTTTAGTTTTCAGATTGGCATTCTCCGCTTCTCAATTTCTGAGGGTATGGTTTTTACATGAGGTTTTTGTTTTATTATTTTTTCAAAGATGAAAAATGTACCAGAGAAATTTTGCTCCACTTGCATTGTGCATTGTTGCCCTCGAAGCAAGAAAAAGAAAAAGCAACCATAGAGATGGAACCACCTTGACTCACAATGTCCTTATCCATACGTCTGGGAATGGACAGTCAAACACAATTAATTATATATATAACATTTATATTTTATATTATATATGTAACATTTATATATGTATTTAATTTGACAGCTAACAACCAAACCTCAAAATTTGATGTAAATTCTATTTTTTTATCATTATGCGTGAACGAATACAATACTAGTACCGTGTTACTTTTCAGGGGCGAGAGCGAATTTTTGCAACACGAAGCGCTAGCCGAGGGTTGCAATGAGTCCGAGTGTCATGACAGCGCAACTCGTATCGAAATATACTAATGTGAATGATTTATTTGTTGACTGCGTGAATTTATTTCCGAAAGAACGTAAGGGCAGTAGTAAGAATTTGAATTTGAACTTAAATTTACCACGACGTGAGTGCAATTATCTAGAGTGCAAACGTGCAAGTTTAGTGTGTGATCAGCAATCGAAAAGGGTCAGCCAGCGCGGTTGTGGATGCCCAGTTGTGGGTGGAATATAATAGCAGCAGAAAGAAAGTTGGATGATGAGATCTTTGAGAGGAGTAAATTAACGAAAAGATCGCCGAATAAAAGCATTAGCGAGAATTAGTAAACTGTGATGATAAAATTCGAAATAAAAACGCCCAAATTAATTTTTAAATGTTTATCCTTGCAAAAATATCTGAAAAAACATCCATAGCGGGAATAATGGATAAAATGGAGGTGCTGAAAAATACTAGTAAAATGAAAGACATAACGTATACATATAGTCGGACTTGACAAGAAGGGAAAATCTGGAAACTGGCAAGAAAAGAAAGAGTATACATGGAACAGAATGAAAATGAGACATCGATAAGGGAACAATGACGCAAGGACTCGAAAACACTGAGGGAAAGGTCCCAAAAAGCTAAAAGCGAGGACCTAAAATAATGATGACTCAGGCAATGCACAGTAGGCACCACAATGAGAACGAAAACAGATGTTGATTGGGTTGACAGCCACGATAAAGAAAGAAAAAAGCCAGATACAAATTAATGGTTAATGAGTTAAAGTAGAAGAATATCTAAACCATCTGATAACTTGGAACATGTACGATCATATTAGCATATGGACCAAGTGAGACTAAAAAAAAAAGAACCAAAACAGACATTTTGGGAAAAATTGCCACAAAAGAGTCATGAGGCCGAAGAGTTGATTATACTGGGCGATTTGAACGGAAGATCCAATTACTAGCAGTGGTATAGTGTAAGAACATTTGGCAACCCAATCACCCTGATTATAACGAATACTCAAAGTTCACAAGAGTTGATGATGATCAGAAACGAGAAATCGATCATAGACCTAATCGTAGTCAGAACTAGACAATATTAAGAAAAGTGCACGATCTGGTAGTTAGAAAGGGAACAAAAATAAGCTCGGATCACTTTCTTATTAAAATGAAATTGAAGACACACTTGCAGAGAGACAATAGATGTGAGAATATCTGCGAGGAGTTTATCAGTACAAGAACATATAAGCTTCAGAACGGAGAACTGTCTTTAAAATACCAAGAATAATGTACCCTTAAGTTTGCACAGAAGCAATAAGACAAAATGATAATGGAAGCAGCTGCAAAAGTTTGTGGACTGTGGTGGTGCAAAGAAATCGAAGAGTTGGTGAAACAAAATAAAAAAGAGTTGGAAAAGAAATTACATAAGCTATGAATTTATAAAGGATGAGAGTAAAAGAAAATGAAGGAAGCCAAAAAAAATGGGGGAGGAGACAATTTAGGACAAGGTGGAAATAGAGTTGTTTAAAAAATGTCAAATCTGCTGGAGTAGATGAGATTAAATTAATAAAGATGGGTGATGCTCAAACATATAGGAGAGGAAAGATCTAGACGACTACAAGAATTAGTAAAGGTTTGGGCGAATAAGAACATACATAATTATTGCAGAATTGCAGAAATAGTACCAATAAAATTCTTAGACTTACAGCCCGACATCATGTTGAGTTGCGCCAGTCTTAAACGCCGGTTGCTGTGGAGACGTCTAAACTAAAGACCACGCAATAAGGCAACTCAACATGACATCAGGCTGTAAGACTGCAAATAGAAACAAAAATCCAAGAAAATCAAGCCGATTATGAAAGATAAGCGAGACAGTAATGAGAGGAGAAGATAAAGGATACATGTGTGCAATCGATATGGAAGAAACTTTTTATCCCTCTATAAAGTGCTATGGAAGACTATGGTGAGGACCTGAAATTCGATACCTAACAGTAACCAAGGAAGCGGATAAATAAGTAAGAAATTTTTTTCGATAAAGTTCGATTCGATAAAAAAGTTTAGATTTTGAGAATTCAAGGATATAGTAATAAATTAAATCATTGGTTGAAAGAACTTATACGATTACCGTGACATTACTTTTTGTAGAAGCTATTAGAAAATTAAATTAACGATGAAATTAATTTTATGGAGACATGTTACAGGACAATAATTATTATCGATCTAATTAATCGTATTTAATCCCAAATTGTCAAAGTGGAAATCTCGTAAGCCCATTAGTTATTATTGGTGGTTAATTGTAGTGAAATATTGCTTTCTATAAGGAATGCTGCATACAGCATACAAAATAATCATGATGGCTTAAAAGTCTTTACCAACAATAAATTAAAAATACAAAAAATAATGATGAAAATATGATAAGATATTAATGAAGATTGATGGTCGTGAAGTTTGTAATAACCTTTATAATAATTCTCAGATAGTCGGGAACGCATAATTTTCGAAATATATTCTCACTTAATAAACGTTAAAAATTAGATTTTGAACTTTTTATTGCAGCAAAATGCTATTAGCCGGAAAAAAATCAACAAAAAAATCAATATATTCCTTAGACACCAGTCATCAGTCACCTACTTGGACAGTGGGAAAAAAAAGTTCAAAACTTTAAAGTTGAACAGTTTGTTGTTGGTCCCACATGCCCAAAAAGTTCATGCAAGTATTAACTCCCTTTTGGAGTGGAAGAATAACAATTAATTGCACCGAAGATTTTTTAAGCGGGTTTTTATAATATAAATCAACAATAGTAATTTTTAGACTACCACGAATCAACATTAAAATTGCACAATGTACATAATTATTAAAATTGAAAAACAAGTTCAAAAATGAATATTTTTTGCAGTTAACACAGGAGAAATGAGGCGTTCATTTTTTATCTTGATTCCGAATTCGTAAGTTAAAATAGGCTTCATAAGCTTCACAAAGTTTTAAATTTGTTGCCAAAGAAAATTTTCTGCTTCTTACTTTGATAAATTCACCGCAAATAAAACGAAATGAATCAACATCATTATTACATTGTCTTGACGCCATTTTTTGATTCAGTGACACTCAAGAACGGTTGTTACAGCTGTGATAGACAAGTCAACACTCATTACTGATTACTGTGCACTACGCAAATGATTGTTGCTAAAACAATCAATTAATATCTTCAAAACTTACTTATCGACATAAAACTTTCAAAAGCAAACTCTGTAAGTCGAAAATGGAAATTTTTGGCTTTTTATACACAGATTCAGCATTAAAACAGAAACCAAAGAAAAAATATTTTGTCGACCTGTGTTATTTATTGAAACATATAAAAGTAGTAATTTTATGTTCATTAAAGTTTGTGGAGTTCGACTTAGATATACTTAAATTTTTAATATAAAAGTAGAACTACTCTATCTGTCGCTTAATGGTTTATTACGAATACCAGATATTATTATTATTATATATTATTATTTCCTTTAAGACTAATATAACAATATGTAAAATTACTTACTTATTTACTAAAAACGGCGAGCGCGATTACCAATAACTCACACTGTGTTGCAATTATCTAGTAATTTTAATTTGCAAGTTGAACAAAAAACAACAATTAATATTAATTATCCATAATTAAATTTGTTTAATTCCTTGTCATGAATCCTTCGCCAGTTTTTAAGCAAGAACATTTGAGATAAAAGTGATTAATGGTTCTCCGTTTCACTTAAGTTATCATTTGAAAATATTAAGGGGCATTATTGTCTCGACTCGCTTCATCAACAGAATTAATCCGGAGTTTTCCAGCGATTCTGCAATTGTCAGGATATAAATTGAAAAATACTTTCAAGCTATGACGTATATAAACTAGAATTTATGGCTAGAGTTGTTGTGATGACACTTTTATAATTGTGAGACTTTATTTTCCAATTAAATTCTTGACTGGTTGAACTTACTTAAATTTATATAACATTTACTTGCTCGAAATAAAAAGAAATGGAACACTGATTAATTTTTCTTTTTTACTGAAAGCATTGTGTTTGAAACAAAATTTGCGCTCCACCGATCAACTAAAAAGCCGAATTCCACAAATAACAGCTGTTCCATAGTGTATCTACTCATTACCAATTTATATCATTTTAAATATTCCAAAAAATAGTTGAAATGCATTGTTGGGTGGAAAAATTTAATCCATAAATGTTTAATTTTAAATATCTGTGCACATCAAAAGGTTTTAAAAACGGACCGAAAGGGCTGTAACGGTTTTTGCATCTACGCGAGATTTTACTCTGACGATATCTTAAAACATCTGATCGCATTTGTCTTAAAACATCGTTCTAACAAAAAATCTTGAGATTACTTTGGCCACAACTGTGTATAGTATACAGGATCTTTATAAATTATTCATACATCCAGTAGGCTTTAAACGTCCAAAGTCTCCTTTAAATACGGAGTAAAATATAAAATTTTACGATATTCACTTCTCATGCCAATGATTATTTTTTAATAATTTTAATTTTCCTTGATTTTAACTTTTATCAAAGAATAAATCACCATGTATCTGCCATCACAATGGAAAACGTCTTAACTTTATTTTAAAAAAGCCAACAAAACAAATCCAAAATACTATCGTCGTACAACATGCAGACAATTTATATACCGGGTATACAAAATTTAGATCAAAACGATAAACAAAATTTGTGGAGTATTAAAAATCCTATTAAACTCCATCTTTAGTTTTTCGATAGCAGCTTTTAGTAAAGCATTGAAACAATATAAAGTCAAAGAAGAATTTTCGTAAAACAGCATTGTCATAATCATACAACAGTGTCAATTACGTGCCAAAAATTAAACAGGTTGAGGTCTTTGGACTAATTTGGTTATGAATTTTTATACAATTGAAGAAAAAGCTTTCTTTCAATTTGTATTAAAGAACATTTCAGACACATCTATAACAACACATATCTAGACCCTAGTCCTTCAACACCTCCAGCCTTCGCAAATCATATATTAATAACGAAACATAGTTTTTCACCATCCAATTCCAAATAGATTCACAAATGTAATAAAAGCCAGAAATTAGAGTTTGGAAATAAGGAAAACCTTGAAACTGGAAAACTCATCTTATTTAAATGAACGAAATAACTTCAATAATTTTGAATTCCGACAACATTACAGTTCTGTTAATTTTTTTAAATTTTACTAATTTGAACTTTAGTGCCGTTTTAATTCATCTTTCCTTATCTAACCTATCAAGTGTTTGACAACGTTGAAAACAGAATTAAAAACTCTATTCAAATGTAAAATAAAAAAAGTAGGTTGCCATTAAAAAAAAATATTGATGTCATAACTGTAAAGAAAACTAATAAAAAAAATTAGTATACGTTCCTCGGATGCGCTATAATTAGCCCTATTATCACATGCTTTTTAAGTTCTATTTCTAATGCAAATACTAACGGAGCTACTGAATTTATTCCTTACTTAATTTCCACACTGTATATATAGTCATTTCAGACGTCAATGTAAAATAAACCAACAAAAGATATATTCGTTCGACACCATTAGTCTCGAGATCAAATTAAATGACAGATGTGGGCAATTTACCTCATTAGTGTTAGGTGTATAAATAAAAAGTAATTTAATTAATTTACGTAATTACCTCTATTCAATTTGTTACATTATCCTAAATTTACGACAGATTTGTAATTCATAATAATGTTTAAGACATTTATCATTTTAAAGTGTAGACGCCCTCCTTCTCTTATTTACTATAAAATCTAAAATACAGAACACATCAAAATCGTCTTTATACTTTTTCTTTAACTTACTTTGAACCCGTTAGTACTCTACACATCAAGGTCCCCGTCCACAAAATATCCCAAGTGCCCACGAAGGATTTTCGCGTCTTTACTACAGCCAATGAACATCTTCAACTTCCCAACCTACAAAGAGTAGGTCTCCAGTGACCGACCTCGGATTTTCCGCCTCGGACAAAAACAGTCCAGCCTGGAAATGAAAGAGAAAAAGTCGATCGTCGTTTTCCAAGGTACAAAGTACAGCAGCAATTTTCCTTTGAAATATGACTCCGGAGAGACCTTTTACGTCCCGACATTTTCAACCCTATAACTCTCTATCAACATCCACGTCGTTCACATTCAATGACAACATTATTTTCGTTTAATTACCCACTCGTTATTAAAGTACATCGGAGAATTCTCGTATGAATCGGTAAAAACAACTCCGTTTAGTCCATGAAAGCGGTGGACGGTTTTACAGCAACGAAACTCTTTGCAGAAATAAAACGACACAGAATTTCTCTTGTTTCTCAGTAATTATTTCAAAATATGCTCCGCTATAAAGCAATTACTTTGGGATTGAAAAACCTTTAACCCCGCGGCAGCATTATCGACGTTTCCAGTGAACTAATATCAAGCATTTCCCCACTTTGTTTATTCCAATTTGTTCAAACTGAAAATTAATATCGTCGGAATTTCATGAACATCACGTGTTCCACTTCTGATTGCTCTTGCAGACTATAATATTCCGAAAAGTTGAGATATATCTTTGTTAGAAGCTTATAAATTTCTGTGCGTTTAATTTGAACATGAAAAATGCGCAGAATTTTATAAACCAACGAAGTATAGGCGCTTTCAGCTCAAAAGAAATATTTTCTTAATAAAAATTTTGAGAGTTATATACGTCGACTCTACTCTAATAAATGAATTCAGTGTGAATGAAGATTCTAATCCAATTTAAGTTGGGAACTTTTTTATGAATTATGTTACATTGCACGGAAATGTGCACTGGAAAGAAGAAATTTAATAAATGTGTTTGACATTTGCAGAGTGTTGAATGTTCTGTTAGCGTAAAGCTCTTTGATATAACAGGGAAAATCCGTATCTGAAAAACTCATGTGCATGGATGATTTTCAAACGTATTGGTTCTGAAAAATCAAACAAAAGTAAAAAATATTAGTTTGAAAACTTTTACATTTTGTACAATAGGTTGATACCTATAATACAGGCCGTTTCAATCGAAACATGTCATCTATAAGGTCTTTTAATTTCCTCTTCAACCACATAATATTTTTTTTAATTAATAATAGTCTATAAGTTAGTAAATAAAAAAAACATTTTTTAACGGATTTGTTTATATTTGATATGATTATACCCATCCTTAACAATAAGTAAATAAATTGAAAACAAAACAGTCGTGTTTAATTTCCCGAGCGGTAAAGCAACTGTAGCATTGAACACTAAACTTATTGATTTCATAACAAATGTTCAAAATGATTCTCATCTACTGATACAGACATTCCAGGATAATCTATAATAATAAGATTTATTTCCTTGCCTTGCGGCTTTGAAAAGGATTCCTATTATTATGCTAGATAAATAAATAATGAGTAAATAAAACTATAAAACATAAACAATAACAATAGCTAAATTAATTTTATTTTCCTTCCATCTCTTCCCTCCTTTTCTCTATCAGTCCTCTCCTTCTTATATCTCGTCCGAATTTTCTCTTGCCTATTCCTCATACTTGACATACCACCCCGTTCACTTTCCTTTCTAGTTTCTTTATATGTCTTTTCTCTTTGTTAGTCTGATTAAAGGTGTAGCCCAAGTATTTAAATTCTTTTACTTTTTCTAGTTCTTTCACTTCCCACTTCCATTCCTCTTTATTTCTTCTGCCTCCTTTCTGAAAAATCATCATTTTTGTTTTCTCCACGTTTAATTGTAGCTTCTTTCTTTTCAGGTATCTTCTTAGGCATCTTATCATTTCCTTCATTTCTTTGGCCTCCCTCGCTATTATCACCATATCATCGGCGTATGCCAACGAGTGCACTTTTATGTTTCCTACCACTACTCCCCCTGCCTGCACTAGTCTTAGTTTTTTTTCCAGGTTGCTTATATATGCCGCGAATGGACTGGGGCTGAGTGGGCATCCTTGTCTTACTCCTTTCGTCGTCCAGAATTTTTTATTCCCGTTTACTTTTACTCTCTCTTTCTAGGTAAATTTCCCCTATTCTGCTCACCAGCTGCTCGTTGATTCCTTTCTGTCTTAGGTACTCCCATAATGTCTCTCTATTTACACTATCAATAGCCGCCTTCAGGTCCACAAACAGCGCGTACATCTTCCCTCCTTTCTTATCGAGTTCTTAGTCTATTAGATGTTTCACACGATATCGATGGTGCTTCTCCCTCTCCTAAAACCCGCTTGTCCATCTGGTAACAACTCTTTTTTCTCTAGTTCTTCTTTCAATTTCTCTTCTAGTATCATTGCGTAGATCTTGTACGCCGTGCTCAGCAGACTTATTCCTTGGTAGTTCTCCACTTTTTCTCTTTGTTCTTTTTTGTATATCGGACACACTAGCCCCATCCTCCATTAGCTTGGTAACCCCTTTCCTTGCCAGACGTCGTTTACTATCTCCCTCAATATCTCTATTATTTCTTCTGTTGCATAGATCCACGCTTCATTTTGCAGTTCATCTTCCCCCGCCGCTTTTCGTTTCTTCATTCTTCCTATTACCCTCTTAATCATTTCCTTCGTAATCTCTTCCCCTTTCTCTTGTTCTCTTGTTTCTTCTAGTAATTCTTTAAAGTATTATCTCCATTCTTCTATCCTTATCTTCTCGTCTGCCCTATTTTTAACTTTTCGTTCTCTGTTTATGTATTTCCAAATTTCTTCTTCTGTTAAAATTTAAATATATCTAAGTCAAACTCCACAAACTTTAATAAGTGTAGAATTACAGACGGAACATGTTTCGGCAGAACAGTACTGCCATCATTAGCCCTTAAAGAATATAAAAAATTATTCTTCTTCTGTGTTGATTGCTCTGATTTCCTCTTCTTCTTCTCTTTTCTTTTCTTCCTTCTTCTTCTTACAAGTATCTTTGTATTTCTTTAATTGCGTCCGGAATTCTTCTCTCTATCCCTTCCCATTTCTCCATGTTCTCATTTGCTTTCTGGCTAGTCTCTTCATTTCTTTGCATTCTTTATCCCACCATCTATTTTTTCCCATTCTTTCTCCCACTTCTACTTCTATTTTCTTTGTTGTCATCGCTTCTCTCATTCTCCTTTCCAGTTCTTTCATTCTTGTTTCGGTGTCTTTTTGTTTTTCTTTCTGGGTTTTTTCTTTTTATTTCTACTCCGGCGATTTCTATTTCTAACGGTTGGTGATCTGATTCCACTCTGTTTCCCACTTCGAATCTTCTTACTTCATCCAATGCATGTTGATTAACTATTGCGTAATCAATCACTGATTCTCCTCTCGGTCCCACGTACGTAAATTCCCCTGTATCCTCTTCCCAGTTCACGTTCAGTACCTCGTATCCTCTCTCTTCTATAAATTAGATCATTTTTCTTCCTTCTTTATTTTCTGTCTTGTCCTTCGATGTTCTTCTCGCATCTTCTGTCTAATTATTCCGTCTTCCTAATCTTGTCCCAATTCTCGCATTAAAGTCGGCTCCAATTATTACAATTCTTTTTTCTGTCTCACTTATGGTCTCTTCTAACATTTGTTTTGGTTTAGTAATCTCTTTACTGTATACTGTGATTATTTTATTTTATTTTAACTTTTTTTGTTCTTAGTTTTAGATTTCTTTCTATTATTCCAGTTCTCTGTAGTTCTTGTTTTGTTTTTATTTCGTCGTCAATTTCTTTCCTTACTCTGGTGATGATGCCTCCTTTCGCTCGTCCTTTCTTGTTTTTCCTTTCTGCTGCTTGACATCTCCATACATGGTCTGTCGGCATTCTCTCTTCTATCTTCTTCCACTCCTTTTCATGTACCCAGGTTTCTACCATTCCAATTACGTCAAATTCACTTATGTACTTCCAGAAATCTTCTCCTTTGTTTCTTATCCCCGCTACATTCCAATATACCAATTTTATTCTTCCTTCTTTTTTTTCTTTGTTTTGCCTTCTGTCTGCTTTTTCTTTCCCGGTTTTTTCCTTTCTCCTTTAAAAATTTTCCAGTCGTTCGGTATCATCGTTCCATTTCCTCCAATTTCCCTCTACCTGAAGTTTCCTGTAGCTTACCCTTACCGTCTTTCCTTCTTCCCTTTCCCTCTTCGCTATCTCTCTTATCTTTTTCTGTATCTCTCTTTCTTTCCTTGTTAGGTCTTTGTTTACAAAAATTTTTGGCCCTGTCTTATTTCTTATTTTTACTTTATTCCTCATGACGTTCAGCTCTGTTCCCAACTCTCAGTTTTTGCTATTATCATCTCTTCTCCATTTATAGCGTAGGCCTCTGTTATCTTCACTTCTGTTTCCAACTCCTTTTCAAACGATTTCTTTTTGTCTTTTTAGTCTCTTTTAGTCTTATCCCTGTTATTACTATGTTATTTCTTCTTTCACCTCTTTCTTTTTCCTGCATCTTCGACTCCATCTGTCCTATCTTCTTTTCTAGGAAGCTGTTCTCTTCTCACCATTTTTCCTCTTTTTTTTTCATTGCTTTCTTAAGTTGGTTCACTTTTCTCTTCAACTCTTTCATATCTTCCCTGAGCTGTCTGTTGTCGTTTTTCAGCTCTTTCACTTCTTTCCTCGTCGCTCTTGTGTCTTCTTTGATTTGCTTAAGGTTTTCTTTTTTTTGTCATTTCCTCCATCATCTTGCCTTCTTTCTTCCCCTGAAGATCTTGCTGGCTTTTTACGTTTTTGAAAGGCTACTGGACTTTCTTCTATGTCTCTTTTTCTTTTAATTTCCGCTTTATCTTCTCGAGTTCCTCCTACCGGTCCGCAACCTTCTACCGTGTATTGTTGGTTGCCGTCGTTCTTTGTTGTTGACGTTACTGTTTCTTCCTCTGGTTTTTCTCCACTCCTAGCACTCTATCTCTTCCTACCTTTTGTTTATGTTACTTTTTCTCTTCTCTGCTGTTTTATTCACTTTTCTCTGTTTTGATGACTCTATTTTCCTCAATTTTCTTCTCGACACTTCTTTCCACGTGCTCTCGTGACGGTCGGTAATATCATTATCATTCCAGGATAATCTTTTGTCGCAAATCTTCCAGAGAAGCTGGTTGTGTCGCATAAACTTTGAATAGGCCATTCTACAGGACCTCGTCTACCAATCCAGTGGTCGGGGAAGTTATTGTCCAGGACCTCCCGGACTGGAGCAGGTGGTGCTCCGTCCTGTTGAAAGACCAATTCGTGCTCTAGCAAATTAGGATCTTGCTCCAAAACCTCCATAATTTGTGGATAAATTTGATTCTGAAGCATATTCAAATATTCCAGCCCAAACGTTAATCTTCTGTTAATGATTACAGTCCAATATTTCTTTTATTTTTTTGTGTTGACAATTACATAATACGAATGGATACGGATGACGTTAAAATTAATTTAGAATACCAATCTAATCAATAATAAATTGCCTAATAATGTTTTTTTAACGTTTTTAATGTTTTTATCGTTTATTGCAAGCATGCCTAAATACAAAACAAATACGTTAAAAAATATTTTTTTTAGTTACTAACTTATATACTATTTAATTAAAAAAATAATTATGTGGTTGAAAAGACAATTAGAAGACCTTTCAATCGACATGTCAGTGGTATGGGGTGGCACCAAGCTTGCCTACTATTGCATCAAAACATGTCCCCCTCGAGATAAAAACTGACCGGTTTTTAGGTTTTGCTCAAATCTCTTTTCCTTAAAAGTTATTGAGGGTGGCCTCTTTCCTGAATACAGGAAATATTAATAAAAGAAAATAATTGACGGGAGCTGATATTTTAATGTTTGTTTTATACAGACCGTTTCAATCGAAACGAGCCACCCTCAATAACCTTTTAGGAAAAGATATTTAGGAAAAATCTAAAAACAGCTCAATTTTTATCTCGAGGGGGACATGTTTTGATGCAATAGTAAGCAGACTTGGTGCAATCCCATACCCCTGACAGGAGCAACCTCGATTTTTTAAATAGGGAATAGGGGTCGAGTAACATGTCGTTTGAAAGGTCTTTTAATTGTGTTTTCAGCTACAGAAGTATTTTTTTATTTACATAGTCAGTTAGTAATTAAAAATGAAACATTTTTTTTACGGATTTGTTTTGTATTTAGGAATGCCTGCAATTAACGATAAAAAGCTTGCAATAAACATTATTAGACAATTTATTATTAATCTGAATAATGCTGTAATCAAATTTGTCGTCATCCATACTCATGTATACCAATCCTTAACAATAAGTAAATAAATAAACTGAAAACAAAATAGTCGTGTTCAATTTCCTGAGCGATAAAGCAACTGTAGCATTGAACACTAAATTTGATTTTATATGAAATGTTCATAATGATTTCCATCGACTTCCATGCACTCATACAGACTATTATGAAATACGCTTTTTAGGTTACGCAACGTTTCCGGTGTTATTTGTCGAGATTCCAGGATAATCTTTTGTCGCAAATCTTCCAGAGAAGCTGGTTCTGTCGCATAAATTTTGGACTTGAGGTGTCACCACAAATAAAAATTTAAGGGAGTCAAATCGGACGATCTAAATGGCCATTCTACAGGACCTTGTCTACCAATCCAGTGGTCGGGGAAGTTATTGTCCAGGAACTGCCGTACTGGCGCAGTATAATGAGGTGGTGCTCCATCCTGTTGAAAGACCAATGCGTTTTCTAGCTCTAGCCAAAAACCGATAAGATAATAAATACGCAAATAAAAACACAGATTGTCTAACTTTGTTGATTGCAAGCTTTTTATTGTTAATAATTGCAAGCATGTCTAAATACAAAACAAATCCGTTAAAAAATTATTTTATTTTAATTATTAACTTATAGACTATGTAAATAAAAAATACTTCTGTAGCTGAAAACACAATTAAAAGACCTTTCAAACGACATGTTACTCGACCCCTATTCCCTATTTAAAATATCGAGGTTGCTCCTGTCAGGGGTATGGGGTTGCACCAAGCCTGCTTACTATTGCATCAAAACATGTCCCCCTCGAGATAAAAATTGACCTGTTTTTAGATTTTTCTTAAATCTCTTTTCCTAAAAAGTTATTGAGGGTGGTATTTAATAAAGTTGCAACAAAAATATTGACTATTGTATAGTTTTCTACTGTGTTTATTATGTGTGATTAATTTGTATATTTTCATTGTTTAATATTCTTTAGTAGCACCATAATAACTTAAAGGTCCTTACTGAAATTGGATATTGATCAATAGTTTGTGAGACTAGTGCAAAAGTGACTGTGTATTGCACATAAAGTTAAAATTATTGTTTGCACGTACCAAAACTAACTTTTCTTGTACAAATGAAACAGACACATGATTACATTATGAATTTCCAGTTAAGTGTTATTATACTCCGACGGGATTATTTTTTCAAATTGTTAATTGTATTTTCTCGTTATATAACAACTTTTAACTACGAAGGCGCAGAGAGGACATATTATAACTTTTTTTTTCAAATATTTCGACTTTAACAGTCTAGCTGCCAGCATATAATTTTTTAGTTGTTTTATTACAAGTTGTCAGTTATATGGGTCTGACAACTGTATTGTACAGTTTTGTGCTGTCAGTCGTTTATAACTGACAGCACTGGTTTCACTGAACGGCGTGTCAGATGCTTAATACCGACGCTACATGCAATCTCTTATGGCCATTAAAATCGTGACGCTTGATTTTACAAACTTGCAAAAACTTTCGGCGCATAGAAAAATAAGACAGCTGAAGAGAACGACTCAAACAATTTTACTGCAAAATTCTCATTAGGACATGCTGCATCGTTTTCTTCTTCAACGTCCATTCATTGCCCACAGAAGAATTTGAAACCCCACCCAATTAACTGTCTTCTGATTCATTATTTTCATAATCAGGATCAACGTCGGACAAATCCGAGAAATATCTAAATTCTTCCCCTAACACATCAGACAATTTGTCCGCTTCTTCCTGAAGAAAGAGGTTTTCTTAAATTAGAACTCCTACAGGATCGACGTAAAAAAAACGAATGATAACATAAAACGTCGATTTACCTATACATTTCGAATTTCACGTACAGGGAAATATGACATTCTTGGAGTATTTCTTTAAAGGGTCGAGCTCGTAGCGCAAAATGATGATTCACGCAAAAGCAAATTTTCACAAACGGCAACTTTAAAACAGGCTATCCTGCATAATGAACATTATGCGCTCCGCTACTCGCTTTTTGACCAACAGTCAACATCACAAAATCTTGCCACACATTTATAAATTTTTTAGACTAATTTTTGATAATCTGCTGGAAAATTGGGCTAGACATTTCGAAAATCATTAACACAGTGTTCTATAGAATAATTCCATTCATCATTCTGTTGCCTAATTCAAACATTTTGTCACTTTGACATTCAAATTTTAAATCAGATCAGAGGGAACGATCAGATTGTCAAAAGTTAGTAGTGCCTACCCAATTTAAATTTCACAGCCTACTCTAATTTATAATTTAAATGATCGCACGGTATATAATTTTTTTCAAATAGAAATGATAGAGGAATCGATTTTTCTATTAGAAAATGTAATACAAACAGCAGGAAAAAGTTGTGAGTCTCCAAAAGAGAAGAATACCTATAGGTAGCGCCCTCTACAATTAAGAACCAAGCTAAGATCAAATTTAAATTTCTAAAATTTTCAAAAAAAACAAGTTCCAATTTTCGTCCAAATATCAAAATACCAAAATTATTTAGAAAAAACAAGACTACAAATAAAGCTTAACACTCATGTTTATATAAACTTTATCTTAAAAATACCTAAAGAATTCTCTCTAAAATATCGGACACTTATTAACAAACCCCTGTATTACGTAATTTTGATCTGACATTTTTAATTCATATTCACCAAACGAATAAGTACAGTTTAGAAGGATGATCTTGACAAATAATAATTGTAGTTTCAGTCTCAGATGTGCCATTGTAGCTAACTTCATGTCATTCCCCATTAGAATTCTAGAACTAGGAATCTTGCTTGCATAATCCATTGGGAACGAGTTGCTTTATTTAATTACGATACAACTTTACACATATTTGTTTGATAAATTACATATTCAGGACATGGCTTGTCGGAACTAAAACTGTTTGGTTTGCAATATAATAAGATTATTTACATCAGCTAACAGACAAAATATTACCAAAAGTAAAATAAATAAAAATTCGGAATTAATAAGAACTATAAACCTGAAGTAAAAAACACAACGGGAAATTACCGGACTCTACAGGTGTAGTAAAAATGGCTGACCTAATTTTAACCTGTGCAAGAGGACGGCAAGATAAAAAAAAATCCCCATAATATTTTTTAGATTTTTTGATGTGTGACGTCTATAGCCGCGATATGGGAGTAAAACCGAATCGAATGTTATTACGTAAAATGGCGTCAGGTCCCCTCCCCGCCCGCGCTCTCTTCTTTCATGTGTGCGCAAGGAGCCGTGTCTAAGTAATTTCCGAAAATTTTACTTATCCGATTTCAAAAATTCTTTTACCAGTATTTAGAATGGACCTTCAGAGAGGACATAGGCTGCATATTATACTGTTAAAATAAAAAGGTTTTCTGTGGAGATTTGCAAAGTAAGTAATAATAAATCTTTATTTGCCCTGCGGGCTTTCTGATTCCTATACATATACAAGTAAACTTAACAATTATAATAATAAAGAAACTAAATAAAATTCTCTATTTCTTCTCCCCTCCCCTTTCCTCTTCACCCTTCTCCCTCCTCTTCCATACCTCTTTCATCAATTTAATTTCCCTTCCATCTACATTTAGTATTTCTTCTCTTTCTTTCCTCTCTCTTTGTTTCATCTCACTGCACTCGTTCCACATATGCTCAATCGTCTCTTTTTCCTCATAGCACATTCTACACATTCTTCCTCCATCTTCTGCCCAATACCTATTTTCCCACTCTTCATTTCCGCACCTAAACCTCGCCATCATCTTTCTTTCTTTCTCGCTCTCCCTCCCCAAATACTTCGGTACTTCCTCGATCATGCATCTTCCGTACTTCCCGTTGTATCTGGATTCTCTAATTCTTTCTCTTCTCTCTTGTCTATCCGTATCCTTATCTCTTTCACTTAGTTCTACATTCATCCACACGCCTCTTTCTCTCAGTCTCTCTATTTATTTGCTTGCATACCCATTCCTCCTGTAGTAATTCTACCTATCATTCTCCTATGAATTCTTCTTTTTTACTCTCCAGCACTCCTTTAGTATCCTACATTCTTCTTTCCTCCCTTCCATCCTGTCTTCGAACTTGACCGCTCTTTTTCCCGCTTTCACTCTCAACCTATTCCTCTTGCATTCTTCTCTCACTATGTACCATGGCGTTTCTCTCTCCACCCCTAGCACCCACCTCAGATATTTCTCTTGCACCCTCTCTATCTCTTTTTGTTCTTTCCATCCCCAGACCTCTACTCCGTACAACAACACGCTTTCAATAAGACTTTCAAACATCATCATTCTCCTCTTAAAATCGCCTCCCCACCTTCTCTCTCCTATTCCCCATACACCTCCTATCACCTTGTTTGCTTTTCTTGCCAGTTCTCTAATATGTGCCTTATCTGTGGCTCTTTCATTGAACACATACCCCAAGTATTTGAATTCTTTTACTTGTTCTATTACTTTTCCCTCCCACCTCCAATCACTCTCAACGTTCTTCCTCTTTCTCTTATTGAACACCAGCATTTTTGTTTTCTCTACATTCACTTCTAGTCTTTTCTTCTTCACATATTTTCCTAAACTCTTTATCATTTCCTTCATTTCTCTTTCATTCTTTGCCACCATTACCACATCATCCGCAAACGGCAGGCTCCACACTTTTTTTCTACCTAACACCACGCCCCCCCCCCCTCCCGCTTGTGCTCTTTCTAACATTCCGTCCATATCTGCCATATACATCGTGAACAACAAGGGGCTGAGCGGGCAACCTTGCCTCACTCCCTTTGTTGTCACAAACCATTCACTTTCCTTCTCCCCTACCTTCACTTTACTTTTTGTCTTCTCATATATCTCCTCCACTTTTCTTACCAGCCATTCATTTACCCCTTTCTCCCTCAGGCACTCAAACATCCTCTCTCTGTCCACCTTGTCAAACGCCGCCTTGAAGTCTACGAATAATGCATACACCCTCCCCCCTTTCTTCTTTAACTCACTCTTCGTCAAATGGTCCAGGATGTATACATTATCCATAGTTCCCCTCCCCTCTCTAAATCCTGCTTGGCTGTCTGGTATTGCTCCCTTTTCCTCTATCTCTCTGCTCATCCTTTCATTCAGAATTGATGCATACAACTTGTACCCTGTGTTTAGGAGAGTTATCCCTCGGTAATTTTCTATTTTATTTTTCTCCCCTTTTTTGTAAATGGGGTAAATTACCCCCTCTCTCCACCCTACCGGGAATCCTTCTCCTCTCCACACCCCATCCATTACCTCCACCAGCCTCTCTAGCACTCTTCTCGTCCCATACATCCACGACTCATTCTGTATTCTATCCCTCCCTGGTGCCTTTCCTTTCCTCAGTTTCTTCACATGCCTCTCCACCTCTTCCATTGTAATTTCTTCTCCTTCAGGTTCTACTCGGTTTCTCTTCGTCTCTATTTCCGTTTTCTTTTTTTCCTTTTCTCCCTCCAGCAGCCTCATGAAGTACTCCTCCCACTCATTCATCGTTATCTCCTCGCCCCCATTTTCTTTTTTCTTTCTCTCTCTATTAATATAGTTCCATATCTCCTTCTCTGTTCTTATTGCTTTTATCTCTTCCTCCTCTCTCTCCTTCTTCTGCCTCTTCTTCTCCCTGCATGTCTCTCTGTATCTTTTTTTCGCTTCTAAAAAGCCACTTCTGTTCCCTTTAGTCTTTCTCTTATACTCTTCCACCCCTTGCTCGTCCCATACTTTAATTATCACCTTCCGCATTTCCTCTATTTTTTCTTCTCCTCCTCTCTTCTCTCTCCCCCTTCCTATACTTATCTCTATAGGCAGATGGTCTGACTCTACTCTTTCCCCTATTCTGAATTCTTCGACTTCTTCCCATGCTTCTTCGTTTACTATTCCGTAGTCTATCACCGTCTCTCCTCTACCGCCTATGTAGGTCCATTCTCCTTCTTCGTCCCCTTGTTTATTTCCATTCAGCACTTCCCATCCTTTTTCTTCTATCCATTTTCTTTTTCCCTCTCCTCTCTCTTCTTCCCAATCCCTGACTCCTCTTTCCCCAATTCTCCCGTTAAAATCCCCTCCCAGAAGCAGACATTCTTCCCTGTTGTTTTTTAATGTTTCTTCTATCTTGCTTATTGTTTCTTTCATCTCTTTGCTGTACACTGTCACTATTTTCCACCATTTACTGTCTATTTTAACGTTTCTCACCATGTGACCTTCCTCTTCTCCCTTCTTTTTAGTATTCTCTTTTATTCCTTTTTTTACCCCTGTTATTATTCCCCCTGCTGCTCTTCCTTTTTTCTTTCCCCTTCTCGCCCCTTGCCATTCCCACTTGAACTCCTTTGGTAACAGTTTTTCTTTTTTTTCCCAGCTTTCTGACCATGTTTCTGTTAATCCAACAATATCGAACTCCTTCACATAGTCCCAAAAATCTTCTTCTTTTTTCCCTAGTCCCGCTACATTCCAAAATAGTGCCCTCACCCCTGTTTTTCTCTTTACCTTCTTTGAGTTCCCCCTTCCTTCCTTACTTTCCCTCCTACTTCCTTCTTTGTTTCTTTTTTCCCGTTTCATTGTCCTTTTTACTTTGCCGTTGTCCCCCTTTTTCCCTCCTCCCCTTATTCTTCTTATTGGAAAACCTCTAGTCTCTCTCTCTTTTCATTCCATCTCCATTGCTCCCCGTCCACTATTAATTTTTTGTATCCCAGTCTTACTTCTTTCCCTTCTTCCCTTTTTTCCTTTGCCATACTTCTTAGTTTCTTCTGTAAATCTCTTTCTTTCTTTGCGAGGTCGTTGTCTATGTATATCCCCCTTGTTTCCCTCTTCTCCCTCAATTTTCCTTTGTGCTTCATTATTCTTTCCTTCTCACTCCATCCCTCCATCTCCACCAATACTTGATCCTTGTTAATCCTGTAACAATCTTTTACTTTACTATCCTCTACAATTTCCCAAAAACTTCTCTACATCCTCTTTTTTTACATGAATTTTTCTTTCCCCATCCCACCCTGTTATCACGATGTTGTTCTTCCTCTTTCTTCTCTCTTCGATTTCCATTCTCTCTTCCAGCTTTTCCACTCTCTCCTTCCACCAGTCTCTCTCTCCTTCCCATCTCTTCTCCTTCTCTTTAAATTCGTCTCTCTGCCTCTCTATCTCTCTCTTGAGTTCCTTGTTTTCTCGTCCTATTTCTTTCATCTCCTCCTTCAACTCTTGCAACATCTCCAATATTTTTTTCTCCATCTCTGTGTCCGTTTCCTTCTCTTTCTCTGATGTCTTCTGTGTTTTCTTTACTCCAGGAGACCTCGCCGTCTTTTTACTTTTTTGAAAAAATTTCTCTTCCTCCTCTTCTTGTTTTTCTGTTCTATCCTCCCCTTTTCTCTTTCTTTTCCTTTCCTCCAGGTAAGAGTCCAGGCTTCCTTGACTGAGCGAGCGGTTTCTATCGTCTTTGTTCATCCGCTTCCTGTGGCGCCTCCTACATGTCGTTATGTTCCGGCTTCGCCGATTTATTCTTTTTCCTGACTATATCTCCTCTTCTCTGCCCAATTCTTTCTTCCTACCTTTCTCTAATACCTCTTCTCGCTTTTCTCAATATCTTCTCTAATTTTTTCTTAGTAAGTAAGTAAGTAAGTAAAAAACGTTTGAGCGACGAACGCTGCCTTAACGATTAGAGATATTCTGTAGAATGTTTTCTATAGAAAAGTTGTAGAGATCTATAAAAAAGTCCCCGACGACATATATCTATATGTTAAAGTTAATTCACAAATTGATAAAATATTAATATTCCTATGTGAAAGCGAATATACACTGATGCGCGCGTTAAAAGCCGAATCTCCGAAATCTTGTATTATTCTTTTCTAAAGAACATTGTTTGAAGTGCTTAAAGATTTTAAATCAGTGACAGTATTATTGAGTTTAAATATGAATAACAGTGACGATCAAGCGGCAAATCATTTTATTAATATACCGTCTAATAAAGCAACTATTACAGAAATCACAATTCATGCATCAAATAATATTCCGTAACTCCATTGTAAAAAAGTCTATATTAATAGTATATTTCAAATCAAGGCAAGAAAGTGCTCTCGTGCAGACCTCGGGCAAAGTTTGTAATTGCCCAAGGTTTGCAAGGGCACTTTCTTAACAAGGTTTAAATACTATTTTTTCCCTACCGGCAAAACTTCGTTTTAGTTTAAGTTCATATATTTTTCCAGGGTTATAAAGCTGTTTTTCCTGTTTCACTTCCTCAAGCTTTCTGATTTTTACGTTACTATAAAATATACTAAGATTTTCGGGTTTCAAATTTCCCGCTACTAGATGTTCAGGTTCTGTTTATTTCGTGTTCTTGTGTGTTGAGGTTTTTGAAGTCTCCTTGATATAAATCGGCTAGTAAGTAATTATAGACTCTCCCTTTAGATGCATATATTATTAACTTATTTTAAGTATAGGTTGTCCCAATTTATTTACTTAATTTACTCGACCATTAAAAACCCTTTGTGGTATAGTGCCAGATAACACATGGAGCAGTAGTAACAACTTATCAGTTAACTGTGTTTTGCGCAATTACTTACGCCGCCACTAAGTCTAGACATACTCCCAGCCCTTCCATGAACGGAACTTCGGACTCCAGCGGCCAGGTACCGGATGCTAGTAAAAACCCAACGGCCATAAACCTTATGTAGGTGGTATTTTTCAATAATATTAACTTCCCAAAAAGCTTGAAAGGCGCTCTCCTTGTAATCGTATGTAAATTGCCGATAAGTTTGTTAATAAGAATTAAACTCTCTTGGTACCTACTGTTTCTCGAGGATTCTGGAAAAGTGATTTTTTGTATTAAGTATCTTTTTATATTAAGCCCTCCATTCCTCCATTCCTCCTCCATCTACTTAGCTTTAGAATATTTCTATCACTAATATGGTTTCCATTAAAAGATTTGTTTTACTTGTGTTATCTCAAACGAGTATGTGTTAAAACACTTTTGTTTTCTTTTACGAGTTCGTCTTTGAAAAGATAAATAGAGTGTCCCTGCACCAAATTTAGCTGATTCCGCTCTCTCTTATTGTTGAGAAACCACTAGAAATACGGAACTCCATCGCTTCATTGAAGAAATGTAGTTATATATCAACCTCGTATTTGTTCTCCTTTTATTTCTAAATGTTGCTCGTGGCGCTGTTCCAGTGTGAGTTATGTGTCGTTTTTCAGGTTCCTGAACTGAGACTCCTATTCCCTAATGGGTCTTTGGTTTTTCCACCGTTTCCGAACGAAAGATACCGACACGATGTCCATGCTGCGCTCTACAGGTGCAAACTTAAGAGTGCTTTAGGAACGGTTATCAGCAAGGAGGTGCATGTTAAAGCAGGTGAGTGAATGTATATCAAATATGTAAACATATAAAATCAGCGTTGTTTTGTAAATCAGAATTGACAAATTACATTTATATTCTTATTCTTAAATTGTCTCCTGTTAGTACGCTAAAATCAACCTTTTTACAAGAAGTGTACTTAAGACTTCAGAAAAAAAAACGAGTTCCTTTGTTCATCAGTTTCAAAACTAATTTTACGCTTTCCAGAAACTTATGTGCTTCCCTTAACTTCAGTTAAAGCTAGGCAGTTATGTAGAATTTCCTTAGGCTTCTACACACGTTTTCGTTTCATTGGTATCATGTTGATAGTTCAAATGTGTTTCAGCGTGTACTGAAATCCCGTCTAAGAACTACAGGAACTATTTCGAGCCTTTCTTGCACCTGCAATTAAAGCTCCTTGCAAAGCCATTTTAATCTTGAATAAGCAAATTCACTATCAGAGGCACTTTCTTTTTATAGTAATATTAGTAATGCTACGGTTTAAGCGAATAAAAAAATATTTCAGTAATAAAATAGTAGACCCTATACATTTCCTCAGGACCATTACATTACAACTGAAAGTTTTCATCATTGCCGTATCATTGTTACTTGCAAAGCTGTCTTGCTATTATGAGCAATATAATGTTTTATATTATAATAAAGCTGAAATTGCTTGCAAGAAAACTCACTAAAAACAAGACTAAATTGAATAAAAAGCTGCATCCAAATGGTGGATGCGCCGGGAGAGTAATCAAAACGTGCGCATTTTATTTTCCACTTTTAGCTTTTACGGTTACTGCACATGGTTTCGCTCTAACTACTAAAACATTATGTAATAATATGCGACTAAAGCGTCCGGAACTTCAAGATATGACAATAAAATCCGTCGACTCAATTTGTCCAGGCACCGGGAAAACATCTTAATTTACTTTCGTCGTTTTGCTGCTCGTACTATTTATTCTATCTGATCACGCAACCACATAAATTCCGTTTAGCGTTGCGGCCACAACGGAAAAAATAGAAATTCAATTACCACTCCGAGGTATTTACGAGCGGCAATATTTACCAGAAGTTGGTGTAAATTTTCGGATTTTGCGGCTTGCGATTGCCCACACATATTATTGAATTGAATTTTTCCGGTGAATGCACAATATAGACTCAATTTATACGTTCCGATAAGACATCGGGATTATTTCCAACTCCCAAATGATTTGTGGTGATGCTTTATCTTTTTATTCCAATACAAATTTCAAATTTTCGGATGCCGGATAAGCTTATGCTCCAGTGTTTTACCCCGAAGATGTACAGTTCCGGTTACGATTTATGGCCTTGCATTTACATTTAAGATAACACATTCGTTATTCCTTGTTTTTTGCAATAAATGAACGTCGCAGTATATAACCCACATAATGGAGAAAATTGCGCTATGATAACGGTGTAAATTTAGAACTAATTTCTAGGTAGACAGAAGCACGACTATTGCGCTCGTGTAGTTATTTCTAAAAAGAAACAACATTACAACAATGTTAGTTCTCTGATATTGCTGCATATTTGTTAATAAAATTATTTATTAGATTTAGCAACCCACTTTACGCTTACATTTAAAACGGCAACTGCGATAACCGACAGCAACCCGTCCGTTCAACTCATATAATTAAATTTGTTGCGTACATTTTGTACTGTTCTACCATTCCGAGAATGAACTTGTCCTGCAAGTTCCACGTCCATGCGAAAATAGAAATTATATAGGAACGCTCTCTCGTTATTAATGTATTTCAGTACGTCGCAATTTGCCACATTTTCAGAACCAGTGGAGAGTAAATCGTTTCTATCGGCTTACAATGTCGCGGTAAAAGTTTTTGGGTAAGAGGTAAAGAATACAGATGACAGATTATCCCGGAAAGAGTCGAACGATCCACAGAGAATACTTGGTTGCGTTTCAGATTCAGTTACGTAGACTTGGCGAACTGTTGACAAGAAAGATTTATTCGACGCCGTTCAGCAAACATAATGAATTTGTAATATTTCAAATCCGTTTTTGTTCAATCTCAAGTTTCTGAATTAGAAAATGACTCTATTGAATTGTGGAAGATGGGAGAATGATGAATGATCGTGCGAAGGTGCATACTTCTTTTAATAATATGGATTCACTTAATTTAGTTCATTTACTAGTTCATAAGTGCGATTCGAAGAGCTTCAGATTTTTATGGAAATGTTAAAAAAACACCTTGTGAGGAAAAGAATATTACATCAAGTGTATTAAAGGAAAACATTTAAATTAATCAACAGCAAGAAAAACACAGTGGGTGCCCACTAAAGGGCGGCCTTAGCACACGCAACGACGGACATGGACGTCAATGTAAATGTATCCAATGAGTCAAGACAAAAAAGAAAATCGAATGCACTATCGCCAGCAAATGTACAAAAACGATCCAGTTTTATAACGAAATTGTAAAATATCCATAATAATTTGACAAACACGACAATAGAAAAGTTACAAACAAAGGTGACAATTTGGAGTATTATTCCACAAGCCAAAGAAAGACAAATCTAAAACAACCATCCATCTTCCTACAAGTCTCTTAACAACATTGTCGAAAATCTTAGAACGGGTCATCAAAAGGAGACTATGATCACACAGAAAATAATCAAATTCTACCACTGCCTCAATTTGGGTTCAGAAAGTGGCACTCTTTGGCAACCCGCCTAAGCGTTTTTATTATTTATTTTTAGTATTAAGTAAAATTGTTAATTGGTTGGGAATCATATAGGAGTCAGTCACTTCCGGGACTTACGTACACTCACTCTACAAGAAAAGAAAGTTTATTATGCAATTTATTTGAAAAAAAGTTCGAAAACAAACAGTATACAGTGGTGGCTCTACTCAAGCCTTCGACAATGTGTGGATTGAAGGACTGCAATATAAACAAAACAAAATAAAAAAACAATATTTTGTAGTTTGGTATACATTTTAAAATTTCCATAAAAGGGTTCTTTCTATTTCCTTATTTATACAGGGTGATTCCTAAATGGCGCATATGGTGTATACAGCGTTGTAGTGGACGCTGGAAAGAATAGGAATTTCAAAACCAAAATGAAATATGCAATTTTATTACGGAGATATGATTTTTTTTTTTGTTTAAATGAAAAACAGTTTTTTAGACGTAAATTAAAAGAATTCTGGCCTGTATTATCACGTAATTAGAAACGTTTAGCAATATTAATAACAACGCGTCCAAGTTTTTTTTTAACAATGCGATTTAAATCCGTTTTTAAATAATACATTTTGTAAATCTAATAATGCCTTCCAATCTGGCACCACTGCTACTGCTGTGTAGGTTGTTATAGTTATGTATTGACAAAAAGCTGGTGTCAAAAATAAATTGCAAAAGTCAAAAAGAAAACAAATGGAATACGAATTTGAGGAATACTCAAATATGTATGTTGTTGTGTCTAGGGGCGCAACTAATGGTGTGGCGGCTGAAACTGCAAGACTATAAATTAATGTAAGGCGATTTCCGCAGCGTGGACACCCAGTTGGAAATGTCATCCGAAGAGTAGAACAGCGACTTCCAGAAACCGGCCAATTGAAGCCAATTAACATTAACCGTGGGCCTCCTCGGTACGTCCGAACACCAGAATTTGACGAAAACGTTCTTGTGGCAATCAAAGAAGCTCCTGGACGAAGTATTAGAGGGCTAGCACGCAAATTTGACGTTAGTTATAGCAGAATTCACCGAATACTGCACGAAGAACGAGTACATCCTTACCGCTACGTCAAAATACAAGCACTATTGCCTCAGGATTTTCCGGCCAGAGAACAATATTGCTAATGGTTGCTGCAACTTTGCTGGAAGTGTTTTGTAGACGAATGAATCTACTTTTACTCGCGATGGCATTTTCAAGACAAAAAATAATCATGTTTGGGCTATTAAGAATGCAACTTTGAGAAAACCCCGTGCTCATCAAAGGTGGGCTGGAATTGAGGGATTCAATTTAATAGGTCCTTCTATTTTACCAAATAGATGCCCTGCGGATAATTTTTTGCACTTTTTACAAGTAAACTTGTGCAATTAACTTGATGGGGTACCACTGAAAGTACGTAGAACAATGTGGTTGCAAATGGATGGAGCCTCTGCTCACTTTGCTGGAGTAGTGCAAGACACCAGTGCAAACCTACCCAAACCAATGGATCAGTAGAGAGGTTGTTTGGCTTGCGCGGTCTCCAGATCTTACACACCTTGGGACGTTTTTTTTGGTGTTACTTAAAAGCTCTTGTTTATACAACTCCCATCGCAGATGTTGCTAAATCTCGACGAAGAATTGATGAAGCGGTAGCCACGATAGACGCTCCAATGTTACAAAGATTTCAAAGGAACATTCTACATAGATCAGAGTTGTGAGCAAATATGAATAGAGGACATTTTGAACATTCACTCTAAATAGTTTAAATAGTGATTTAATTGTTTTGGTTGTGTTTAATTGTTTTTTAATTACATTTTCTTATTATTTTGCTACTACTATCATTTTGTTATTATACTGTTAACGAGGATTTTTACAACTGGTAAATGAAAAAATGAAAAATTGCTTACACCAATATAGTACTGCGGCCGGTGGGTCAAATTCGTTCAACCACCCACTATTTTGGTATAACTCAATAAGACATATATAGATTTGTTTGTTAAAAAATTCTGCATTTAGAATGGAAATTGACGACAGTGTGGGTTAGTCACGAGAAAATTTATTCCAAGAAAACCGTGAAAATTGGCAAAAATTATTCCAATAAAATAAATGCTCATATCTTTGGCTCAATAAAAGGTAAAAATATGCGGTTTGTTTCATTATGAAGCCCAGAATATTTAATTTAAAATAGCTAATTGGAAAATGGCGCGAACTTATGCTTTTCGACAAAATTCTATTATTTAATGCGACGGCGCATGATTTATTCATAAATTTTCTATATTCAAGTTGCTATAACTCGTATAGTGTAGTCTTTGTAGTAAAAATTTTCACATCAAAAGCTGCAGAATTTTGTTGTCTGTAATTCACCTCAACTAATAATGTATCTATCTAATAATGTTTCTGGGAAAATGTAACTTGCTCAGGCTACACTCGATCACCCGCCCGCGCCCGTCTCCCACCGCAAACGCCTATATGCTATACGCTATACTACCACCGAGCGCGAGCGCAATGAATTAAACTAAAATTAATTTTTATTTTTAACCAAATACATAAAGTTTTTAAAATTAACAATAATTCTTCTTAGTCCCTTGGTGCATGCATGCAATTGAAATTGATTTTTCTTGTTTATATAAAAGCAAAATATGCTTACGTGCCTTTGCTGTTCAAAATAGAGGTTGCTGCAAAATTAGTCAATTGGATGTCATCACCCTTTTTCAACAAAGTGCTTAGTGCAGATTTTTTACCAATTTTGAATAAAGCATTAGTTGTATCACCTCCTGTTAAAATATGAAACGCTGGTAAGCTTCTGCAGAAATCCTCAACTACAACAACAAAGTCTTATTTTATTTGTGGAAACTGAATCATGACCTTTTTAACCGACTTCAAAAAAAGAGGAGGTTATCAATTCGGTTGTATTTTTTTTGTTTTTTTTTAGTGTTTGTTACCTCAGAACTCCGTCATTTATAAACCGATTTGTAAAAGTCTTCTTTTATTTGAAAGAGTATACTTACAGATTGTCACCATTGTCACCATTTCAGGATATGATGAGGCATCTCATGGAAATCGAGAAAAATCCTCAAATTTTCGTTCCCTTTTATTAACGGACTTCATGTATGTGCACCGATTTCTTCGTCAATTAAGGACCGATTTACAAAATTCTTCTTTCATTTGAAAGGGTATACTCTTGAGGTGGTTCCATTGCCAAAAATCAGGATTTGATCAGGGAATCCGATGGAAATCGAGAAAAATCCTCAAATTTTTGCTCCCTTTCATTAACCGACTTCATGTATGTTCACCGATTTCTTCGTCAATTGTGGACCGATTTACAAAATTCTTCTTTCAATTAAAAGAGCATACTCTTAAGGTGGTTCCATTATTAAAAAATCGGGATCTAACCAGGGGATCCCATGGAAATCGAAGGAAATTCTCAAATTTTTCCTTCCTTTTATGTATATGTTCACCGATTTCTTCGTCAATTTTATTGTGGACCTCATTATAGGAGAAGCGTGTTTACTAGGTCTATACTTATCGCTTAAAATTTTGTTTCCAGATGCTATTATCAAGTCCAGATATGGATAAACAGTAAGATTCAAAACATTGAACCGTTGAATCCGTTGGAATTTGGCTGGATCAAAGATGGTTCCAATTTAACCCCAAAATTAATTAATGAAACACTTATACCGCATGCGATTAGACAAGCAATAGAATTATTTTGCAATGAGAAGAATTCTTCTTCAAGCAAATGTGCATGTAAACGTGAGGGTTATGTTTTGTTCTATAGTGTAAATATCAAATATAGTGTATAAATAAGGATATAGTTAGAAACATAAGTGACGATGAAGAATTATTGTTAATTTTAAAATCTTTATGTATTTGGTTAAAAATAAAAATTAATTTCTCAGTGGTAGTACAGCGTATAGCATCTAGGCGTTTGCGGCGAGAAACGGGTGCGGGCGGGTGATCGAGAAGATAGCCTAAGCAAGTTACATTTTCCCAAAAACACGATTGTAGCGAATTTATTATTGTACATAAATACATTATTAGTTGAGGTGAATTACAGACAACAAAATTCTGTAGTTTTTGATGTGAAAATTTTTACTACAAAGACTACACTATACGAGTTATAGCAACTTGAATATAGAAAATTTATGAATAAATCATGCGCCGTCGCATTAAATAATAGAATTTGGTCGAAAAGCATAAGTTCGTGCCATTTTCCAATTAGCCATTTTAAAGTAAATATTCTGGGCTTCATAATGAAACAAACCGCATATTTTTACCTTTTATTGAGCCAAAGATATGAGCATTTATTTTATTGGAATAATTTTTGCCAATTTTCACGGTTTTCTTGGAATAACTTTTCTCGTGACTAACCCACACTGTCGTCAATTTCCATTCTAAATGCAGAATTTTTTAACAAACAAATCTATATATGTCTTATTGAGTTATACCAAAGTAGTGGGTTACTCTTTAATATGAACTAATAACTCTTGATCCTATCCAAGTTTACTTTTACTACATGTAACAATAGAAACGACTTACAATAATGATCTGAAAATAATGTTTGTTCTACTATCTACCAGTCAAACAGTGTTGCCATTTTCCGTTTTAGAAAACCGCTAATAACTTTGAGAGAAAAAAATATATAAATAAACGGACAGTGTTTTTGGCATTATTTATTTACAAGGAACCCTGCGCTTCTATTCCCATGCGACAATTAGGAATCACCCTGTATATATTTGTTTGATTTATTTCCCTGCATTCTAAATTACCCAGATCTTTTTATGTCGGTTTTTGGAGTTCTCTTGATGATTCTTTTCTTTATATTTCCGATTTCTGTTATTTATCACTGAATTTTATTTAAAATTGCATAATATAATATACGATGTGGTAAATTCCAAAGGTCATTTGACAGGTAAGATAATGTAACTCATAATTTATGTTTGTCACTACTACATTCATTTTGAAAACACTAAAAGATGGAAAATATCCTCAAATTGAGTTTTACTTTATTGCATTGAAGGTAAACGTAGGGGATTAGGTACGGGTGTGAAACACACGACGATGCCTGCTTTTATTGCACTTCTACGTTATTACAACTACATATCTTGAAAATAATAATAGGAATATGACGAAATTCTTCAGCATTCTTTCGCTTTGTAACCATCTCACCTTTTTAATATAATTCCTGGGAGGCGCAAACTAGATCTTCCCACTTGTCTCCTTCTTTCCGTCTAGAGCGCAGCTGCTTACCTGAGAGCTTTTAAATGATATCAATTATTCAATGTGCCAGTCTACATATCACGAACCTGAAATATGTGAATTCCAGACCAGAAGCGTTTTTGCGTAATTGAAAATATCATCGTCCTATGCCTTCAGAACACTTTGAAAACGTCTTTGGGCAATCCCATCAACGCATTCGATGGAATTAAGTCGATCCGTCAGGCATAATTACGGTTGATTGCTGAAACACGTGTAGAGACTTAACGGGAGAAGTAAATAGAGCCTTACGCCACATCCTACATTGATTAGCTATTTTGTCTCGGAGGCAACCGCAGACATATCAAAACACGTTTGCATTCAGGGAATTTCGACGAACAGAAGCCGTAATTAAGACGTTTGAACACATTTCTGTTTGGAAGGTGCAAAGGAGGGAGAGGATTTACATTTACATGACGTTTTGGCTTCCGACAGCAAGGTTTATTAGAATAGTTATTTATTATACAAGTATCTTATAAGGCAAATAAGTCACGAAAGCAATGTTTAGCCAACAAATGTTTACAAAATCAAATGCAGTCAAAATATAAAACGTCTGCACCACTCGATGCTTGTAAATCTCGGTCAATTTACAAAGTCTCGAACGGGTGACCCTCGAATTTTTAACTATTGCCCTCGAATATAAACATCCTCATTATGCCCTTGGTACATAAATTTCTATTGTAAATAAGTAAATGTAAATAAACTAGTCGAGAGCGAAACATTGAAAATGCTACAAACTGCTCTTGAATCCAGGGAAAATATCTTTTACATCAAGAAGGGCTTGCAGCTTTGGATAAGTCGCTATGTTTATGTTTTCATTAATATTTAGTGTATTCCTTAACATGGAGTATCGCGACCATAAGGAGATTGACCAGTTCCCCAAAGCTTGCCATCAAAACAGTTCAATTTCAAATTGTCAAATTTATTTCGGATGTCATACGGAGACGATTTTGAAAAAGCTCTCACACTGTTGGCTACTTTACCCATGAAGAATGATATTAAGCTGTTATGATTGGTTGCAGTGACCGTGAATAATGGAATGTGTGAATAATGAATATGGTTATTTAGGCATATCTGCAGTAGTATTGAGCTTGTTATCAAATAGTCGTAGAAAAACATATTTGCCATTTAACATTTCAATATAAAGAGATATTTAAGTAGAAGCGCCTAGATTAACTCTTCACTCATTGTCACTCAAGGTTGAGAAAGAATTTTAAGAATAAGTTCATCATTTAGAAGTAGATGTTTACAAATACGGTAACCATTCTCGGCGTATTATTTCGAAAGAAAATTATACCTACGTATAGAAATTATTAGGTAAATAGTGCTGCAACCTTCTCGGATTGTCTTATTGCTATATTTTTAATTAATTAAAGTGCAATAATCGTTTATTTATATATGGGACTGGCAGATATTCTCAAGCAAAGAATTCTTTAGAGACTTATAGGTTCTGTTGAATTGGCTATACTGAGGATTAGCTGTAAGATTACCTGTAGGAAATCATGTATACGTATGTGTAGTTTTGAAGAGTTTTACAAGTTAGAAGATTCGAAACTTTTCAGAATACTGGATATTCGGTAGAAACTACCATTCGAAATACAATACACTTTAGGGTGGTAAAAAACTTTCGTCAAGTATACGGGGGTCCGTTGCGCTAGACAGATATTTCGGCTCGGCCGATTTTTTTTTATAAACTATTTTTCCAATGGACATGGAGCGGCCCCCTTGGGCTGGACCGATTTTGCGGCTCGACCGATTGTTATGATTTTTTCTTGTATGTTTGGCAGGTATGAGAATAGGTGGTAAACTATTTTTTACGTGGATATGAGGGCCCAGGGAGCCCCCTTGGGGTCCACCGATTTTCGGCTAGACCGATTTTCATAAAGTTTTTTTTGGTATATTTGGTAGGTATGAGAATAGGTGGTAAACTATTTTTCACATTGACATGGCGGCCCAGGGGTTTCTGGTATCTTTGGTAGGTTGAGAATAGGTTGTAAAGTATTTTTCACATGGACTTGAGGGCCCGGAGGGACCCTTGGGTTTATAACTCAAGAACAGATGGACCGATTTGTTGGATTTACCTCCGCCCCGAATAGCAGAATTAGTGTTAAAACATCGGAAAAATTACAGGGGGGGGAGCTTGCTACAGGACAACGACAATAACAAATGACGCCGGCCACCAAAATTTGTCGTACCGGGCTGTAAAAATGAAAATTGATTCTTAAGGGGTAAACTCCAAAGTTTCACTTCTGTTGCGCGTGGACTCCACACACAAATTCTTTGATATGTCGAGAACGGATTGACTGATTTTTTTTTTCGGGGGCGAATAACTATTAAAACATTTCTCATACATTTTGTATGGAGTCCGTATGTAACGCCATCTCTGATACATGACAGAAACAAAAATGAACATGGCGTTGTATGCTGATTCTGGTAATGCCAGTAAATGGCGTTGTTGTGCATTATCCTTTGATAAAAAAAAACTGAATTTAATTCTGCTAATAAGTCAACACAACATTTATTGATTCTGAATCGGTACAAAGTTCGCCGGGTCAGCTAGTAGTAGTATAGTACTGTGGATCTATTGTTTATAAATATATAAAAGGCGGAAGCCAGAGGGCCATATTTATTGACAAACGACTTCTTCCTATAAAACACACTGATTTGTGTAGAACTGTAGATGATCGTACAAGTTTAAGTACTGCACTGGTCGATTGAATTAAAATTAATCACTTTTATCTAGAGAGTACTTGGTTTGCTTAACCCAAATGCTGTTTTCTGGAAGGTAAGCCAATCTCGTATTCTTGGTAACTTCAATATAATTCTGCCATAAGTGGTTGACAAAACTTTTAATGATAAATTTCAGGGAAACGATCACATTACAAATTAATAATAATTATTACGTAATAGCCATGTTATATGAATACGAGCCGAACGGACTTGATGTTTGGTATAAACTTCCAGGACCGGAGTTTCATTAATTAATTTTTGTTTATGCCGGGAACAATAAATTAAAAGAGTAGGAATCACGTTACAATGTGCAGGATATATCAAAAGGTTCGCACTAACTCCTCAAGATCGTATACTGGGGATCCTACCCATACCAAAACTGTTTATATAACGTGCAACAGAGCAATAGTTTACAAGCAGCAAGTCGATAAAGCTGACCAATGAAATGCCTCCAATAATGTTAATCCAAAGGTAATTCCCAATAATTTTGTGGTTCCTACATAACGAATCTATTGTTTTAGTTTAATTTATGAATATTTTCGAAACAGAGAAACAATAAGTACGGAAGGTGTCATTACTGGAAAAAAATATAAAAAAATTGCGTTTTTTTAACTGCCAAAATTGTTTCTACGTTATTATTCTACGCTCTCCAAGTTATACGATTTTTCAAAACGTTGAGATGAAGATGCGTCTTGGAAAAATTCCAAGTTCCAAATATGATTAACACCTGGCTCCGGTTTAGAACAAAGAAAATGTTTGTTTGTAAACGTTTTAGCCTACGTTAACCTGAATCCCAACGTATCCCTTCGCAAACCAGAATTCTGAAAGAACACAAATACCGTCCATTCAAAATCCAGCACTACTACCGGCACTACTTGACGATATTCTACTTGGCGGACGTATAGGAATGATGTGGCAACAAGACGGGGGCCCTCCACACAACACCAGGGATATCGCTGAGTACTTGAACACAATCTATCCTGATGGATGGATTGGCAACGGGGACCCGTTAGATGGCCAGCACAGTTATGAGGTTATCCCAAAGAATGTGTGTACTAGATACCATTAAATAACTACTGACTTATTCCTACCTTACACGTTAAAAAATCATCATCTGCTTCCTAAACAAATGTTTTTCAATATCTGCCTTTTGACTTGCATAGAATGAGAACCTGAATGGCTTGCTCATATTATGTTGTCATTGATATTGTGACGTCCAGAAGAATCGCGGCGTGATGATTTCATCCTAAACTCGTGCGATCGAGAAGAAGTCTGGACTGTCGACGAATCGAGAAAGTGGCTTCCCTCTTTAAATCGGACGCAAAAACGACCGTCTAGTCAGTCAGAAGTGAATAAGCTACTGAGCGACATAATCTGTTTGGCTCTTGAGAACTGTTGAAATAAATAACTGTAACGTTATAACTGTGATCTGTACATAGTCTAGTGTTTAAATAAATATTGTACATACTTCCTTTAAATAAATAGTTTTGTGAACCCGTAAATGCTACAATATATTGAAAAGAAACTAAACTAAATTTGATGCTAAATTGTAATAATTAGATTCATATAAAGTGCAAGTTATTTGCAACATATTCCCAATTCTCTTTTCTAAAATATGCATCATAGTCTTCCGAAGTACGTAACAAAAGAAGTAGTTGCATGCTTCTGTATTCATCTGGTTGGCTGAATAAGAGCCATCATAAGATATGTTTGTATACCATTAGCAAACTCACCCAGTAAACCGGTAAAATAATAGTAATATAAATGACTTTAGTACTCTGGAAACCACAGTTAAAGCACATGTATATTTACAAATCCATTAAAATATAAATTCTGTCTTTAAGGAAACTTTTGTAATAAAATTTGTATTTAATTATCCTTTCTATAATTTTCCCATATATTGGTCCAAATCCAGTCCCATTCACAAAACTCGCGACTATCCGAACGCCATACGACAAACTTGTCGGAACAGATTAATTCTTACACAATTTCCAGCTCATTCGAACCATAATTAAAACAGAGCCTCCCTTGCAGACGTTGCTCGTAAGCACATAAAACCTACATAAAGACATGTCCCTGCAGTAATGTTTCGAGAAGGAATTCACGTAGACGTAACATCAGTACTAAAACTCATTTATTTATGATACAACTAATGGATTCCTGGATGGAGTGAAATTAAAGGTGGACGGTTTACTGTTAAACAAAAAGGGTTTTAGAAGAAAAAAAGATGAACAAAAATCACTAACCCCGATCAATCATTTAAGAGAAGGTGTGTTTATTTTTAATTTCTTTTAAAATAATCTATAATATAAAAATTGATGCGTGTGTAAAAGAAGTACAGTACGCCGATTGAAAGATGAGCGGTTTAAAGAATGCAAAGGATGTAAAACGCGTGCCCCTATTCCAACAAAACGTTGAGATAATTCTAGCCCACCTATTAGCCAAATTGTGACAAATTTATCAACCGCAACGCTTTAGTATGTACCACTCAGTAAGTCAGATCGTTTTAATACGCGTTTCGCAGCGACAGATTTGTTTCTTATAATTTGGACAACTGGAGCACCTGTGTCGGTTTGCTACCGGTTTTTTTATTGCATGTACAATGCAGTGGTGTGGTCAGTTAGTTTTCACCTATAGGTTGAGATTAGTGGTCGTATTATGCATTATTTTTTGTGTGTATATTACAATAAAAAAACGTTTAGCAAAAAGGGAAAGACAATTCGCAGCGGCGCGCAAGAAATAATTGCAAATGTAATTAATGCGTGCGAGTTAGAAGCTTCCATACTTCAATATAAGATTTGCTTTCGCCGCCTATGACTTTTAAGTCATCTGCTCTGTCCCTAGACTTCCTTTCCCTTTCCCCACCGCTCAACTTTGGTTCGACGCACTATACACACCTTTATGCCGGAGCAAACCGTTCATCCGGTTGAACTGACAAGTTGTAACTTTGTGGAAATGTTATTTGTTAATTTATTTTGTTCAATGCAATGCGTCCATGTCATTACATGTCGCAGAAACGTTAAAAACAATGACACTGAAGCAGATTGCCAAACAATAGGTGGCGCGGCGCGCTGTCAACCTGAAAATAACTTTTTGTACCTCCGTATATTCCGCACAATATCCTTCTCTTCCATCTCTCCAGTTTTAACATATTCTTCTGATTCAAAACCCAAGTCTCGTTACCGAATGTTATTGAGGATTGTTTCACTGTGTTGTATAGTTTAGTTTTTGTAGAGATCACTTTGTTCATTTTGTTATTCCTTTATCAATTTCAGTATCCTCACGTGCCCTATTATTGATCGCTCACTCTCTCAAATTTATATCCTCTATTCCTACCCTCAACTGCTATTTTACTTCCTCTGGCAACAGTTCCTATCATTTCAAAATATTTTGTCTTGTTTTCATTTATGTATTCTTGTAAACATCTTCTCGAGTTCCATCCTCGACCTAATAATTAGACCTAGACTGCGGATGAGATGATTTATTGCTTCTTATAATATAATAATCCCCCGGTTTTTATCCCACTCCTGCTTGGTATTCTTTATCTCGTCTTCATATACAGGGTGTTCGGTAATTCGACAGCCATCGCTTTACTGTGGCCTCACAGCATTCAGAGATAGTAATTTATTATACAAGACGATAAAATTTTAGTTTATCTTTGAGAGTTTTGTTTAGCGTCGAGACGTCAGTCGAGACGCTAATTAAGCTCGAGAAGATAATTAAATTTATCGTCGTGTATAATATTCTATTTTTTTCTATAGCAAAATTGTGTATTTTTGTGTATTTTCTTAATGAAAAAATATTACGAATCGTGTAAGGTTTTAAAGTCTAACTAGTATGAGCGTTGTTATGGTTAAGCAAAAGTTTGTTTATTTCTTTTTGTTTTGAGAAATTTGTGAGCGTTCAGTTGAAAAGTCTGTCGAGATGAGCGAAAATGAAGAAAATCTACCATCAGACGTGGAAGAAGAGGCATTAGATGCCGTGGGAAAGCTACTGCCCCAAAAATCTCGCCTCGTCTACGAAAAAGAATATACGTGCTTCCAAAAGTGGAAAACTGCAAAGAATAGTGGTAGCGAAAGGGTACTTCTGGTATACTTTTCGGAAAAGTCTAAGAAAGTAAAGCCCTCAACATTATGGTCTTATTACAGCATGTTGAAATCTACGCTACTTGTCAATGAAAATTGTGATATGTATTTCAAAGTAAGGAATACGTTTAGTCTAGTGAATGCGATGTCAAATAAAATGTAAATGTTTACAGATACCACAACCTGATAACTTTGCTGAAGAAATTGACGGATAGTTACAAACCTAAGAAATCTAAAGTGTTTGAGCAAGAGGATATAACAAAATTTTTACAAGAAGCTGGAGATGAGTACCTGTTTCTAAAGGTTGTTGCGATAATGGACTTATATGGAGCGTGTCGAGCTAATGAATTATACAAGTTAGAAACATCTTATCTTGATGATCGAAAATCGGTCATAATCGTTTCGCTAATGGACACCAGAAATAAAGAAGATCGGTTATTCTGCATTACTGACAGTAAAAGTGGTGTGAGTGTTACCGACAATGAAAATGCACCATCCAACCTGTGGGGATAAATACTTTTTATAATGTTCCGCAGAAAATTGATGTTTTTTTGGGTTTAACGAATGTAGAACGTTACACAGGCCGATGTTTCCGACGGTCTGCAGCCAGAATGTTAGCAAATTCTGGCGCCGATCTGGTAACAGTCAAACGTGCAGGAAGGTGGAAATCATCTTCAATTGATGAATCTTAAATTGAAAACTCAGTAGCAACAAAAGTTGAGGCATCGAAGAAAATACTCTGTGGAAATTCTTGCAGTTCTAGTTCTTCTTCTTCTTTTTCTTCTTCTATTCAGTTAGCACAGGAAAAAATATCTGTTCCACGAGTTAATATTGCTGGAAATGTAAATTGTACAACTAATTCTGTTTTAGATCAAAATGTTAATCAAAAATTGTAAAATAAAAAAATAAATTACTTTATCTATTCTTGCTGTTAAAGTATTACTTTATCTATCCTTGCGGTTAAAGTGCTCCTTGACCTTTTGATTTGAATAGATCAAAGGAGACTTTAACATCTGCTATAGAAAAAAAGCATATTTTGCAATTACTTGATTTTTTTTAACATCCGATAAAGAACTAGAAGGATTTTAAATAGACCAATCAGAGAAATGGTTTCATCAGCCCCAGTTCTGTGGAATCAAGTATTCTGTTTCAAAAAAAAGAGACTTTGTCACATTTGACGGCTAAAGTCAATCAAAAATCAGTGGCGTATACTGGGAAAGATACTAACAAAATAACTGCATCATTCAAAGTGGTTTATTATTAAAGAAAGGTAACTTAAATATTTAAAATAAATGTTCAAATCGGCGACCATCGTTCTGTATACAAAGAAGGGCCCGTCTCAACAACGAACTTCTAGCGTTTTCAAAAACTTCTGGGGTATTCCTGATTTGATCAGACGCTAGTAGGATTCTGTGTTGCAATTCGTTCACATCAGGAATATCGATGACATAAACAACCGATTTCACATGCCCTCAGAAATAAAAATCTAACGGAGTTAAATCCATACTCCTGACCGGCCACGAAAACGGGCCATGCATCTCCCCGGAAATCATTCACAAAACTGCTGCCTTCTTGGAAGATCTTCAGGCACTAAAGCTGGGACACGATTAATATGGTATGGATGCAGATGTTCCTTCGAGATTGTTGTCCATACCGTTGTCGCTGGAACATGAATTCTGCGAGCAATCTCGCGCACACTAAGAGTGGGTTCAGCGGCTACCATATCCAATATTTGTTCATCCCGCGCTACAGCATTATCGGCTACAGGTCTACCTCTGTCTTAATTCATAGGCCTTAAATTTCCAAATTCTCGAATACGCCGATCCAAATTGGAAAACACACCGCGATAGGGGATGTGACGATCCTTCTCGGTACAACCTCACTGCCGCTCTACTATTGGCACCGACTTCACCATGGGTGCATGTCGGCTAGTTCATTAAAGGTATAAATGCCACCCATTTTTCAAGTTCAAATACCACTATGAACACCACTGGCTTCAATTAATCAAAATTGTGACACTGACGGTAGCCAGATTTTTTTTTTCCAGGTAGCGTGGATTCATGATCACAAACTAAATTCTGACCTAATCTCTGATTGGGTGAACTTTGAGACCTGTAGCTTCTCAAGGAGTCAAAGGGGAGAAAGTTTAACACTAGATTGGGACTCAGGGGGGTCGCCCCTACGATTCCTAAAGAGATGGCTGTCGAATTACCGAACACCCTGTATACTTAATCTGCTTCTCAGTATGAGGCCTAATACCTTCTATAAAAGGGCAAGTTCTCTATAGTTCTGGTATGTTATTCTTTTTTCCCCTTTTTTGTGTATTGGGCATATAACAGTATATGTTGTATTAAGTCTCCCATTCTTTCACGCAATTTTTGTCCTTCTACTTTTAACATTTCGGCAAAGATACCAATCTTCCCTCGACTTTTATTGTTCTTTAGCTTCTTTATCACGTCTGCTATTTCTTGGTCGGTATAGGTTCGCTTATTTCACAATTGTAAACTGCTTGTTCTACTATTGTTGATGGTCTGTTTTCAGCCCCTTTTGTGTACTTTCTAGTTCCTTTTCATACTCTATATCGAACCAATCTCTACTGCCATAAAATGGTCCCAGTTACTGATGTTTGGTCCGCGGTAGCTTCTGATGTTCTGGACTGTGTTCTTGTTTTCAAGTAATATTTCCCAAGACTACATTTGTCAATACTTCCACGTCCAATTTTTGCATTACAGGCAGTTAATGCAGTGGTAGTCGGTTTAGTAGGAGCTCTAGTCCTTAATTAAATTCTCCTTTAGTATCTATGTCTTTATCTTCGCTTGGGGCGTGTATGTTGAGGACCGATATTTTCCTGTATTCTCCTGTCTGATCTCAGCAGATTTCTCTGAAACCGATTTAAATTGTGCTACTGCTCTTTTTAGTTATTTGTTTATTGGAAAAACTGTTCCTAAGAGTCTTTCAGCTCGATTCAGCCAGCAAGGACCAATTTCTTTCACACGAAACGCGTTTATGTGTTTATTAAAAAAATAGTTTCCTGAAAAATTGTAGATTAAATAGTTTTATTGTGCGTACCTTTATGCACTTTTTCACTGCCAATTTACACTAAAATATTTCCAGGGAACTCTTATGGATTATTTAAATCATGCTATTACGAAATATTTTTTCTTTCTTTTTGCTGTGTTTGATGTTTTCATCATTGAAAATTGCTCATGAAAAGAATAATTTGCACTTAATGAATCCACAAAATCACATTGAATGCAAATGGAGATTTAGCCATTTTATTCCGAGCTTATGTACTTGAACCTATGAAATTCCTCGTGATGGGGTCTGGGGGCGGCAAATCCGCTTCAGGTGTGTACAGCCATTAGGTGGAAGTATATGGGTTGACGATAGACTTCGTTATGGGTTCTAAATCCTGTATTATGGCCAGATGCACTCAGACTTGTGGTAAACGAGGACTCCTGAGATGTTTCTCAGGTATCGGATATTCTACATCGGACATGTTACAACTTTGGAATATGCTTCATAGATTAGAGTAATTAAAGAGAAAATAGAGTTAGATTTAGCAGATATAAAGTTGATAAAAAGCTTAATCGGTTTTTAAAAATCCCGACATTTAAAACGTCATTTGTGAGTCACGCCATAACGTAAATTAAAATTGCGAATTATATTTTCGATTTTCGCAAACGGATTGATGTGTAAAGTACACTGAATAAAATTTGCAGTTGTGTTGGTTGTGCTAGGGAAATATTAATAACTGTAAACTGTAAAAGTAATGCGGTTTGAGAATTTTATGCTGCGCTCGTCTGGAAGCGGTAGTATTGAACAAACCACGAAATCTAACAATAGGATTCAATCTCGTAAATATTCAGTTCAAATGATGCTGCAAATCGGAGTCTTTTTATGGAAAGCCAATAAGTTTTATTTTTGTGAAACTGCCTTAATGTTACAGAGTAAAAGTTCTTAAGGAATTAAGAATACAGGCCAAATGGCAGGTAATCTAAACAATAAAGTAATTTGTACTTTAAGATCACACATATACAATTTTGGGCGTTTAAGACCTCTAGTTCTTTATACACGCTGTCTCAATGAAAATTGTCCATTTGAATTTATGCGAGTCACATTATATTTTCTTCAATTATATTCTTCTATTCTTTGTGCCTACAAAAGTGCCATTTATCCGGTAAATTTGAACAAAATTGATATTTCGAATACCTTAAAAAAATTATCCCGCAAGAAGCAGTGCGGAGAGGATACTTTAGTCATAATAAGTTTGAAATGTACCCCAAAAGTTGTCCCCCCGTACAGATAAAAATTGACCTGTCTCGGCGTTTTCGCTAAAAATTGTGTTACTCGACTCAAGTCGACAATTTTTGTTTAGACAGCCTGTATATCGTTGTTTAAAAGTCAACTGACGATTGTTAATAATAAAAAACAAGAACCACCTGGATTTCTTTTCTATCATGTATCACAAACTACCAATTTTTATAAATAAATCTATAATAATATTAATCCGACGTCTTGCCAATATTGATGGAAAAAACTTTAAGTAATAATTTTAGTTTTATTCGAAGTTACTAATATTATAAATTCTTTGCTATTTTATTTGTCTTCATGAACATGCAATCGTCTTAGTCAAGTCAAGTAAAGTCAAGTCAAAATACATTTATTTGTTTTGAAGTTGTTTACATGTGATTTTTTACTTAGGTGCTAACAGTTTGAAATATGGTGCTGCTGAGGCTTAGGGCCTTTTCAGCACTAGAATCTATATAATACTAAGTCTTAATCTAGTGTATTTACAAGTGTTGGGTCTTAATCTAACAATAATGTGTGAGAAAACAAAAAGGAGAAGAAAGAAAGAAAAAGTGGGGTTGTCCTGGCGTCCTGGGGTTGTCGTCTTCTTTCCTTGTCCTGGGTTTGGTTCTGGGTTGTCTTCGTCGTGTTGGGTCCTGGGGGTGCTGTGGAAAAACGGGGGTTGGTGGTCGCCGTCTTCGTCCGGTTGGGTCTTCGGGGTCCTGTGGGGTGCTGTAAGAGATGGGGGCTCGGGCTGGGGGATGAAGCTTTTCCTCGATGGAGTTGTTATCTCATTGATAGAGGTGTACTTTCGACCAATTCCTGAAGTGCTGGAGGAATGTTCGGATAGATGGTGCCTAGAAGAAAAGATGGTAGATGTTTGTGTTTTGTTTTTGGTTTTCTTGGGATGCGGTTTAGGAGTCTGTTTTTTGATTGGACTTTGAATGAAGTGTGGAGGTTTTGGGTGGCTATGGTGTTATCGCTGGCCAACACTCGGTTGACGTAGCGTTCCTGGAGATTGGTGAACCTAGTTAGGATTGGGATGCTGTTTGTTGTTTTGTGAATTGTTTCAGAGGGATAACGGGGGTCAAGGTTGTAAATTTTTCTATGGAGCTGTCTCTCGAAGGCGGCAATGTGAAATAGATTGCGTTTAGAAAGATGAGGGTAGATGAGTGCTCGATATTCAAAAATAGGTCTGATGAAGGAGTTATAAGTGTGATGGAGTGTCTTAGGGTTGCAGCCACGAATGTGGCCGCGGAGGAGGTAGAGTAGGTTGGCTCTGTTACGGGCTTTTTTAAGAGTTTCTTTAAGGTCTGGGATTAGGGAACCGTTCGACGAGAAAGTGACTCCCAGATAGTTTACTGTGTTAGTTTTAGGAATGTGTTGATTATTTAATGTTAGTGGTATACGTGTGAAGTTTTTGGGTTGTTTACATTTGGAGTCATGGGTGAAGATAATAGATTTGCACTTAGCTGGATTTGGTCGCACTCTCCATCTGTTGGTCCAATTCTCAATCTTGGTGAGCTCCTTTTGGATGGATTGGGAGGCGAGTTCGGCACTTTTATGACTGGACCAGATGGTGGTGTCATCCGCAAACAGTCTGGTTTTGGTCCTGTGATGGTCTGAAATTGGAAAGTCTGCGCAGTAAATGATGTACAGAAGGGGTGAAAGCACGGAGCCCTGGGGGACTCCAGCTTTTAGGTTAACTGGGTTTGAGAGGGTGTCATTTATTTTAACTTTGCAGGTTCTGTTTGATAAGAAGGAGTGGATTAATTTTATGGTGTTTGGGTTCATGCCGAAGTCGAGGAGTTTTTGGATTAGGCCTTGGTGCCAGACTTTGTCGAATGCCCTTTCGATGTCGAGGAAGACACCTACGGTGCACTCGTCTAGGTTGGCGGATCTGTTAATGTCAGTTTGGAGTTCTAGGGTTAGGTTGTTTGTGGATCTTTGGGATCGGAAGCCGAATTGGGCTTGGGGTAGGATGTTGTTGGCTTCTAGGGTTTGTGAGAGGCGGCTGGCTAGGATGCGTTCAAAGATTTTGCCAGTCGTGTTTAGAAGAGAGATGGGACAATAGTTCTTTGGGTCTTTGGGGCATTTTCCTGGTTTGGGGATCATAATGGTATGTGCTTCTTTCCATGCTTGGGGGAAGTAGTTATTGAAGATTGTTGTGAGTGATTGTATTCCTTTGTCCGAAAGATTTTTAAGAAGAATTGGTTTTATGTTGTCGGGGCCGGGGGCTTTGTTATTTTTTATTCTGCGGATTAGGTATGAAATTTCTATGTCAGTAGTTGGGTCAGTCATGTGTTCGTCTTGAAGCTGGTTTTGGGGGTGTTCGTCGATGGGTTTAGTTAGGAATTTGTTTACGTTACGGGTGACCTTTTGGTAAAAGGTTTTGTTAAAGTTGGGGTCGTTGGGTATTTGGTGGATTTCATTTAGTGGGGAGGCAAAGCAGTTGGATTTTTCTTGGGATGTGTGGTAGTAGTTGGTGGTTAGTTTTGGATTTTTGACCAGTAATTATTTTAAACTTGTCCCAGTATTTTTTCCCTTGTCTGTAGTCGAGATTTTCGCATGTTTTGTCCCAAGTGTCTTCGCGGAATCTGTTTATTTCTAATCTAATTTTGGCATTTAATTAGTTAAAAATGGTTTTTAAAAAGGGGTCCCTATGTTTAATTATTTCACGGTAGACTTTGCGTTTTTTCTTAATGAGGTTAATTATGCGTGCTGGAAGAGGTCTACGATTTTTGGGTATTCTTTTTGTTTTAATGGCCGAAATTTTCGCGGAGTTTATTGTGTCAGTTAGGTGAGCAATTTGTTGGTCAATTTGGTTGGGGTCGTTGGTTGGATTGATTGGTTGTAGTCTGCGTTTTTATAGTCGAAGATTTGTACGGGTTCAAAGGTTTTATGGGGGATTGGTAAAAGAAGTTTGCAAGTTAGTGGAAGATGGTCAGATGTTACTGTAGTTCCTATTGAAGCTTGTGAGTGAATTATTGGTGTAAGAGATTTAGAGATGATTATGTGGTCGATTATTGTGGCGCCTAAGTGTCCGATGAATGTTGGTGAACGATTTAGTAAGCGGTAGATAGGAAGCTCAGTTAGTAATTTTGAGAGTGAGGTGCCGTTGGGGGTGGTTCTAATGTCTCCAAAGTCTATATGCCTAGCATTGAAATCGCCTAATAGGATGAAGTGGTTTAGTGTGCATGCATACTGGAAGAGTTCTACAGAGATGTTTGCGTTCGGAGGGTTGTAGTATGAGAAGATTGTTATTCTAGTGTTATTGATTATGGTGTCTACTGCTGTTAGTTCAAGGTGGTTTAGGTGTGCGGGTAATTTGTGGGGGTTGCAGGGAATGTGGGTTGCTACGATTATTGCTGTTCCACGGCGGTCTGCCATGGTTGGAAAGGGTGTGTGAAAGCAAGAGAAGTTTCTGAATTTAATAGAAGCAGGGCTGAAAGTTTCTGTTGTGCAAGAATTTGAATGTTGTCGGTTTGAAGAAAGTTGTTAATAGCGAGTTTTTTGCGTTTCATGCCGGAGATGTTAACTGTGGAGATGTTTACTACTGAAGCGTTTACTGAAGCGGGTGCGATGGGGCCCCTGATGGGGGCCGGGGGAGGTGTTGCCTGAGAAGCCATTGGAAAGGGATGCTAGGATGGGGACAGGGGGGTCTGGGAGACAGGGTATAATCACTCGAAAGTGAAAAATATCCCGTTCCCGATGTGGCTGATTTTTGTGTGCAGTTTTTTGGCCGTTTTTTCCACGGCCTCGTGAATTTGGGGGCGCTGAAGAGGGAGCAGGTCATACAGGATTTTTGTTGTGAAAGCGATGGCCTGTTTTGTGGTGATTTTTGGTTCTTCTTCGGCGTCTTCTTCGTCGTTTTCTTCCTCGGAGGGTTCGTGGTCGGCGAACTCCGCGGGGGGGTTGATGATGTGGACAGGGGCGATTGGGGTTTCATCGGTTATGGGGGCTGCCTGAATTTTGGGACAGGACCTGGACCATGCTGGGTGGGTGCCCTTACAAAGGAGGCATGTGATTTCGGTGGAAGTGCATTTGTTTGGGGGGTGGTTGCCCGGGCATTTGGGACATGCGATCTTGTTGGGGCACTGAGTTTGGGGGTGACCAAGCTGGTAACACTTGGCACATTGAAGCGGGGTGGGGGCTGGGGGTTTTGAGGGCTCACACTGATGATGTTGATCCCGTGGGTTAATAATTGGTTGAGGGTGTTAGTTTCCGTGGTGGTTACACGGAAAAGCGGGGTCCATTTGCCAGTCTTGCGGGATCTAATTCTCCAACATCCTTCAAAGGGAAGTTTGAGTTTTTGGAAGGCAAGCATTATGTCACGTTCGTCGGTGTCAGATTCAACGTCTTTGATCACAAATGAAAAAAGCGGGCCGGTTTTGGTTACTGGGATTTTTGGTGTAAGTGTTAGTGAGCTGATTGTGAGTTCTGGCGCATTAGCCATTGCCGAAAGCCTTTTTTGTAGGTCGCTTGGGATTGCTTTAGTAGTGATCAGGAGGGCCGTTCGGTTGAAGTTAACTACCAGTGTCTTAATGTGGTTTAAGAGTATGTAGGTCGTCAGTACGGTATATAGAGTCTTTTGTGTGTTTATTCCGTCAGGCAGGTTTCTAATGGTGTAGCGGTAGGTCGTGGGGGCTGTGGGGGACGGGGATCTAGGACTGTTGCCGGTCCGGTGAGGGGGAGCGATTTTTTGCGGATTTTGTCATTACTGACTTACCGGATTTGCTGCTATGTTTACTAGTTGAACTTGAGGTTGATGCCACGCTCTTGCTTCTCGTCAGTCGCTGGCTCATCGGGCGGCGCACGATCAACAGCACAGGTCACGAGAATAAGAACAAGAACAAGATGCAGAACGATGTTCACTCGACGGAGTCAACACTCGGAATGGAATGCGTCTTAGTCTATGTTGCTAACTCTATAACATTGTAGCGTTGCCTGAGCCGGGCGGGTTCGAGGATTTAAAGAAATTCTAGTACACACCGTACTTTTATTTAAAAAAAAAACACTAACGTTTCACTATGTACACACTTTTACGATAACACGCCGACGACTTGTTCATGATGCTACCAATACAATGTCCTGCTCCGTCGTTTGTTCCCTTCTTATACCTCTGACGTTCTCGATTTCTTCTATTCCGGGAATAATGAGATCATTCTTTCGGCGCAATCGATTATTTCCTAAGAATGAGATCATCCTCTTTGTACGAGCGTCGTATAGTATGAGATCACCGCGACAGAATTTTCTAGGCTCATGAGAGCATCTTATGTGAACAATTATTCCCAAACGTTCTCATGTGGACTGTTCTAGATTAATCACGTTACCATACGTGGTGAGATCATCATGACATCATCAGCTTCCGGTGCCGTCGCGCCGTCGCGTCGTCTCAATATGTTCCTCTGTTAAAATACGTTCGCGATCAATTTTTACTTTCACGTAGCTTTAACATTCCTTAATTAAGTTACGTTTCTGCTTGAATTAAAAAAAAATGCTTAAAGTACGCTATAGCTGTGATTACGAAGGTTTGCTAATATATTAGTGAAAATCATGTATCTTTCGTTTATATCTTATCTAATAAATAATGTAAGTTGTTGGGTTTTTTTCTCCAGGCATATATCATTTTAAAGCAATTGAGACAGTATAAATTTGTCTAAGGAGGGTTGTTAATACTTTATTTTCTTGTGAAGTTACTATAATTTCTTAAAAAATGACAATTATTGTGGACTTTTGTTGAACACAAGTCTATATAATAGGTGTTCAAATAAAAATTTCATCCTGAAGGCCGTGTCTTTTTCACAACAATTTCATGTATGTTAACTCCAAAGTTGACTATTTGACATTTGTTTTTTTTTCTACAGCTGCAAGAACCATTAATGATTTAGTAAACAGCGAAAAAGACTAGAAAGCAAATAAGCCACAGATGTTTTTTCCGATATCTCCTTCTCATAATTTTACATAATATGTAACTTGATGAACACCCGATATAATTAATTATGCCCTAGCCAAAGATAAACGTCTAGTCGTTTTATAAATCTACTAATTACTTAATACTTAATGTTCAAAGTACGTAGTACAGTTAAATACAAAACCTGTAACAAACGGTGCAAAATAGTTTTTGTATTTTTAGATTTTAATCTTAAACCATGTCTTTTTAAAAACCATATAATTTTTCTATTTTTAGGTTATGCAAATGAAGTAGAAAGTTTTATGCTTTCAGGCCTTAGTTGGCAAACAGTATATTTACTTAAAATAATTTATTATTTTCTAAAGTTGATACAGGCGAAGTTTGAGCGAAATACATTGTCTGACTATCCAAGAACCCGATGTTCTCGTGAAACTTTCCAGTAAAAACTTGTAGATTTTATTGCATCGTAGAATTGTAGCTCTCGGTTAGAAAACATATCCATGAGGTTGCACAAGAAAGCACATTTATTCAAAGCAATTAGAAAAATGTTAAGTTTGCAGAATGCAGCCCGCTGTAAATTTTAATTGAAATTTGCGTGCTCAGAGGCACGGTAATATAGTAATATAATTTGTTTTGGATTAGGAGAAATGGTCTAGATGAACAGATTCCCGAAATTATGCTATGTATTCAACCACGTTTTACTTATTCTTCTAGTAATATAACTAATAATACCCTTTACGATTTCATAACGTAAATTTATGTAGATTTTGATGTCCTGCATCAAAATATAACGTGGCCTTAAAGTCCACTTAATGCAAGTGGTCTAGGAAGACACGGAGTTCATCCCTTAATTGAACCCTGAATGAAGAGAAACAGCGTCTCCATCGTCTCCTCTACATTGTAACAAACTGCATCCAAGAACTTGTCTTGCATTTTTAACGATGCTGTGTCCTCAGTCGCGTGTCAGTCTACATCAGATAAGTCCACACAAAAGAGTTATTAAAATAAAGTAATTTTTTCCAGCATGTCTTGAATTTTTCATTTGTTGATCTTAAATAATGTAGCTTTAAGTAATTCCGTTTGCGTAATACTCAGAATTATTGCCATCGTAAATAAACCGTAAAATCGAACACATTTATACCTATTGCTCGTACCCTGTACTTTATTGCTTTTATTTGAAATGAACACGTCTCGAGTACCATTTTACTAAATCACTTAAGGCCGTAATAGATTTCCGTTCATGTTCTGAAAGTTTATAGGAAGTTGCGCGCAAAATGAAAATAAACAAGGGAACAATGCATTTCATGTGGCAATGATTTTGAGGTAATATTATAAAAGCTGTAAAAGGCAGAAGAGTTTCCGAGGTATTAAATTATTTTTACAACTTATAAGTAATAAAGTTTTGGTACACATGGTACACATAGTACACATAACACTGATTGTTACTTGCAAGCACTCAAATGACTAAATTTTTATTCTAGTTCTGTAAAGGCAGATTCAAAACTATCGAATTATAACTATTTATCAGATTAGTAAAAATAGTAAGAATAAATAATTTCTCCATTCAGCAAGAGTCACATAAAGCTCTATTTTGAAATTGGCACACGTCCGTATAAATTTTCGTTTTATACTTTTTTTATTGCGGTATCCTTGAGTTCTTACGTCACTATTGAAATCTACTTAAACTGGCCAAGACACAAATAACTATCTACTGTTGTGATTATAATGGGTGCTTTTTTTTTTAATTTGGCGTCGAAGTTTGCCATGAATGTTTAACTGTGAACGTGCCATCCAAGTGACAATTATTAATTTGACATCTTAACCTCTAACCTCACTTTTAATTTAATTAATCGACAGTGTTATAACAAACCAGAAAATTAACTTTAATGAGGAGATAAGGTTTATAACAAATAATCAAAATGTGCTCCATCGACTCTTTGAATAACTGTGGTACCTACGGACATTCGTACTAGTATTGAAATAGCCGCTCATCTTCATACCATTTCGGGGTGCAGTGGCACCTCTTCGATAAAATTAGGTTTTTCTGAACTCCACATCTGCATGTTTTGTGAATTCACATAATGGTCTAAATAAAACCAGGAAAAAAATTGTGGCCCGTTCACAACAAATTCATTGACACCGCCAACTATGACGCCAAATTAACAAAAAAAAACACCCGTTACTCAATTCAGACTGTTCAGAGGTAGAAATTTGCGTTGACAACAATACAATTTACATCAAAATCAGTAAGCCTGTAATTCGGTTGTCACCCACGACATTATTGACAGTTAGCTTAATTTAGATATGAAAAAACATAACCTTGCAGTTGTCATTGAAAAGGCATCAAATCTACACTTTTATTTGAATGAAACCGAAATTTTAAATCTTGATCTATACCCATGATACTAAGACTAATATGATATGTTCACGCGCAGCTTTATGTCTACCTCTCTTCATTCTCGGACGTCATCGTGTGACAAAACTGCACGGAGCTAGTAGCTAAATTGCAGGTGTTTTCGTTCATTTATTTTATATACACTGTTTTAATTTCTGGTGAATAAGTTATTTAATAATTTTTCCATTGTATTTTGTAATAATATTACGAACAATGGTTTATTGTGCAGTGATGGGTTGTACCAGTAACAATAAGAAATGTAAAAACTATTCATCGAGTTATCGATACTTTAGTTTTTCAACTGTTAAGAAAATTTGCAATTTATAAGTGCAAAAATGCTATCAAAAGCATGAATTTAATATTAAAACTGTTACAATATGTTCGAAACATTTTTCGGATGATGATTTTTGTGTTAAGAAAAAACTATTGGAATTTCAATTGCCCAAAAATAAGTGAAAGCAAAAAGATGATTTTATACATTCACTTTATCTAGCCAAATCTCCAAAATCCCAAACATCTGAACAGAAAAATCGTGATGAAAGGATAAAAAAGAGGTTAAACATGTACCTAACTTGTATGTACTTCTTTAATTAATTTTATTAAATATATATATTTTTTTTTATTAAATCAGGCTTGTAAAAATATTCAATCGCAATTTTGCGCTTAAGACTGTAGACACAATTTTGGCTTTACTAAAATTTATGTATAGCCAAAAAAAGCACCATTGCACAAATAATAGTAGCGAACTTGAAGTATTGGTGATCCGCACAAATGGGCTTGAAACTTTATGAGTAGGTAACTCCAATAATAAAGATAACACAAACTTTAAGATAGAAATTATATTATGTTTTTGGCGACTTATGATAAAAAAATATATTTATTTCTTGCCTGTTTTTTTTTTTTTCAATATTACTAAATTTAATAATCTTTCAGTTGACAAGAAGAATCTGAAATTTAAAAAAAGGTTTTTTTGTTAGATGCAAAATAAATTTTAAAATAAGAACAGTTAATAAAAACAACATTAGAAAGCGCAAAATTATCAAAATTGTAAAGTAATAACTTATTTGCATTACAATAAAATATTTACTCAAAATAATGTTCCGAATGATTACGCACCGCTTTAAAATTCGTTCGGCAACTGATCATATCTTATTAGTCTTAGTATCATGATCTATACCTATCTTGAAAAAATTTCGCATATTATTATTATAGCAAAACAAAGTAATAAAACATTGTAAAAAAAGCCCACTTCGTTGATGTATGCTTATAAAACTACCTACAAATGCTATTAAAAGAAAATTTTAATGTCTTCTACACTAAAAAGGTGTAATTCAGTATAAGTTTTCCAATAAAACCCAACACATAATAAATTTTCCGCGAAAGTATTGATAAAGCATTAAACTTCTTCACTTTCCGCCATTAATATTCTGAACAACATTTTTCTCGTATCTCAAAAACCCTCGTTTGAAATAAATGCATCTTTAAATTATAACGAATGCCCATATCAATTTGTCATTGACTTGGCGTAATTGTCGTGAAATAACAATAACATTTATTCAGAAAACCATTTAATTCCGAATTAACTGATGATGATTTCGAGATTTCCAAACGGTTTCATTAATTTAACAGGGGATATTTAATTGCGAATTTTCTCAAGCTTGTTGCACATCATTCCGTCTCCTTCTATTGGGAGGGTAAATTACGGCACTGCTTAGATTTGTGGATTTACGTTCTGCAGCAAATTTTACATTGTAGGGTGTACAAGCATTTTCTAATTTGGTATATACAGGGTGTATCAAAAGGTGTGCACTAACTCTTCAAAACTAGTTTTCTTGAGGTTCCCGAACATCCAATTCACTTTCACTTTTTGAACTATCTATATATAAATTAAACTGGCCAAAGAGAATTCTTTATTAAATTTTAATATATTCGTTACAGTTATTAACCACAAAATTATTGGCCATTATTACCTTTGGATCAACATTGATGACTAGTCAAGTTTACCAACTTACTGCTCGTAAACTATTGATCTGATAATAGTTTTTTTGTCAACTGAAAGTATAATTCCAAGGTTTCTAACATACAGGCAAGCAATAATATTCGATGATCGTGTGGTGTAAACATAGACAATTTCTTAATTTCCAAAACGCTCTTTGATTAATGTTCCTCTGAATCATTCTGTATTATAAAAACGTGCAAAGTTTTAGATTCATTCAAAATACGTCTCAAATATTAATGAGATATTAATTTGTGGTGTACCTGTATCCTAATCTGTATAGCTGGAAGAACCTCAACAGTTAAATAAATAACAAATAACAAAAACGGAAGACAAATTAATTTCCTAAGCAATTAATAATAATCATTGTAAACTTTCTCAACGCCTTTACTGCTTTGACAGAGTGTGATAAATTTTTAGCATTTAATTGCGAATTTTCTCAGACTTGTCGCAATTTGCGTCTCTTTCTATACGGAGGATATAAATGATGACACTGTATCGAGTTCTTTTCGTTCTTTCACGACAAATTAACCGTTTAACTTTCCGATTGTGACCATCTTGGGGTTTTGACCTCTCTTTTCGTCAATTGCACATACCAGAACTGAAAATGGGCTTTCAGTGCGAAACTTTATTAGGTGACCAGCATTAGTGGTCTATTGTTATTCAGCGCGTGAGGTGGTGTTCTTTTTGCTTTGAGAAGCTTTTAGCGAATTGAATTCGCTTTAGAAACAGCAAAGGGTTCTGTTCAAGTGGAAAAAATGCATTCGACGTACTAGAAATTTGTCGTTGTATTTTTGTCCTTTAAGCGGCAGTTTTGACAAAAGCTATTTTATCGGATTCTCTTGTGTCGCGCGAATAAAAAGCTCGAAATTGATGAAGATGAAGAAATAAAGGATAGTGGTAGCTATTTTTACCAGTTTACATCATTTTATTTTTTTTGAATTTGTCACTGCAAAGTAATTGGACCGTTATCTATTATAATAATTGACGTGATAGATTTTGTTACAATAGTAACTGGTGCTGGTAAGAAATTGTGAGCTTTTTCAAGTATAATAAAACTTTAGTTGATTTAGAACATACAGCATTTGGAATCAGCACAAAAAATGTTTTAAAGACCCTACCAACTCAGTGAATTTAAATTATTTGAAGAAAAGTATTGAAAATCGCACGACACTGAAAAATAGCCAATAGAAAAACAGAATTCGGTATCGTTTCTATAACAATATAAAAATTTCCTGAAAATTTTTTGCACCTAGCTAACCCAACATGAAATTAATAAGTGGAAATCTTTTCAGTCAATCAAAATCATTTATGTATTTATTGAAAATCTCAAATTACAAAATTAATATTAACTTCAACAATAATTAATTAGAAGAGTTACTGTTAAAATTGAATACACAATTGTTGTAAGTAATCATATCTGATAGTGATGAAGTTTCATTGAACTGCTTCCAAATGATGGTTTGATGATGCTCCATGTCCATTTGTAAGTATAGACGGATAGAATGTGCGCTGCTATGTCCACTAATTTTAATAAGCTGCTGTTCTCCGACTCCTTGCTTTGCTAAGTTGGAAACTGCCGTGGCTCTTACAGAATGATTAGTGATTTTATTTTTTTGTGTCGATACAAATTTTTTTTACCGATTCAGCCATCCATGAAGATATCTGGTTTCTTCCCACGGGCGTGTTTTTAAACCATCATTTAGATTGTTTGTTTTGCCAATTTGGGTTAGGAGTTAAAAATAATCTGTCTGTGCTAATAAATTTTGTTCTTTTTTTTAACAATCTGAAAACAAGAAGGGGTTGTTTATAATGTATGGCAAATTGCAAGTTTGTATTTACCGAACTGGACAAATATATGAATTATCTTTATACGGCTCTGGAGCTGCTGAATTCAATGTCGGTAAATGTATCAGACTTCATATTAAACTTCTTATAGTACATTTCTTGTAATTGTTTGGCACTGGAGTTCCACATGATTTTTACCACTGACCATTTCCATTCCTGTTCCTCATGTTAAAAGCCCAGTCTTTCAATATAATTGCGAGCTCTTCTTTCGATACGCAATTTTCAATGTTATACGTTTTGTCTTTACAAAAACTTGTAAACTGGATCCACACACCTGTTTTGCTGCGTTTTGTGTTCACTGGTACTGTATTTTCTACCGCTTCATCAATATTTAGCAAAGATGGAAAACCAAAACGTGACATTTTTCGAAATTAAACAATTTTTTCCGTTGTCAGGGATAATTCTGTTATATAACTTGATTTTTTTTTGTCAGAAATTTATAATTTAAGAAGTATAATATCCGTGTCGTTGCGATTTTCTTACCGAATATGCCCTCGTGCTTTGATTAATGTCCGGAAATTTGATTCTCATGCATTTCGTGTTCCACTCGGGCTAATTAATACGTTTTGGAAATGCATTCGAAAAAATTTCCGGAAATAATCAATGCACTTGGGATATTATAAGTGAAAATTTGAAAGTATTCATAACAAAAAATTCTATCTTTATGAAGGCTTCCCTCTTTACGGCGTTTTGCTTCTACGTAGAAGAACATTTTGACACTGAGCTTCCACCTGGATTTAGTAATATTCGAATGGACTGATTAAAAAATTTATCACCGAGCATATTATGCTAAAAAAATATGACATTACGATGTCACATAAAAAGAACCAATAGTAAGAGTAGATATAAAAATTTATGGTGACAACATAAAACTTTCACAGTCCACTGAAAAAAATGTATGTTTGTTACGCTATGATGTTAAAAATTCACTGGTATAACCCCACACATGTTCTAGTAATAAATGTTAATGGTGATCAGAAATGTTTATTTTCTTCAAACCTCAGAAAAACGTGACAAAGTATTTTGTCTGCCGCTCAATTGACAAGAGGCGTGTGTTTTGAAAAATTTTCATGTCATTTAATTTCGTCATTAAAGTTAGTAGTAAATTATCAGATTTAGATTTCGTTGGCGATTTTCGACGTTGAAGAAAAAATAACATGTTTTATTCGGAGAAAAGTGGCTTTTCGTGGCTCGTCTGTAGTTGTCAAACCTACAGGTTTGCCACGGAAAGTCCCACTTTACTCCTAATAAAACAATCTACTATTGTTATTAGGTGCGTAGTACAAGGACAACTTACATTTGTAAAGTTCGTTATACGGATTTTTTGCAATACCAAAATACTTGTTAATAATAATAATTGGATGATGTTAAGCAATAATGGTTTAATAAGCCACATCATTATAATTTTGAAATAATTGCTGTTAAAGTTCGTTTAATTAATTAATTTCTTGTAGTTTGCGTTTGTGGCTTGACAATACATCGTCCATCAGATGGCACAGATTTCCATTTACGGCTTGAATCATTTTTGACAAATGCATAGAAGAAAAACAACCCATGAAGTTGGTTAACTAATTCTTTTTCTCTATTGTGCGTTAACTCATTATTGCTTAACAATAACTAATTTAATTTTTAAGCAAAATATTAGGTTTGTAAAATGTAGTTTTCAAAGTACTCCGCTAACCTTATACATTTTAACCAAATTGATGGGGTTGAAATCGTCTTGGATGCGAATTAGTCTGCTGCAAATTTGTTCCGAGACAAATTGGCGGATATGAAGTGGTTGGACACGAACCGGAGAAATGCATTAGAATTAGTTGAACATTCCAGCAACGATTGAAAAGCTAGCGGCATTCTCTATAAGAAGACAGTAGCTACAGTTATAGGCAGCTGACAGCATTGTCACAGTTTTAGTTGCAACTTATTTTATTATAACGTTATAATATGAAGAACAAAATTCGTTGTTTTTTTTTTTTCATTACATCCTGAGTATACATTGTATTTAATATACTTTGATAATACTCCTACGTATTAATTTAGCTAATAATAATATAATAATGTCTCTGAGGACGTTATAGTCTTGGTTGTTCTTTCAATAAATTGCATTTCATATTATGATAATGAACTAAATTCATGGGACACATGACGTGTTGAGGGAAAGCATGTAAGGTCAACACTGACCACATAATTGGATTCTCGTAATCTAGTTGTCAAGTTTTCACCCAGGTACAGCTTCTTCTTCAGCAATAAATATAAATAGTCCAATAAAAAAAAAAAACAAAAATGAGTCAAGGCTGTTATTGCATGTCCAGTATTTCATCCGGATCCCTGATAATTTCAAAGTTAGTTCTTTAAATAGCCATGACAGGATGTATACGGAGAAAATACAATTCAGGAAGGCGAGATGACTTAACGAGATTAAGAAATACTTTCATTTCATTTTTCTTTCTTCCAGCAGTGCCTTAAAATATACTCAGTGAGATTAGAAATGTTACACCCAGAAGGAATAATTTTTTGGACGTGATTTTTTGGCAATGCGTTAATCTTACATCTAGAAGGAAACGATAAAATTTGCAAGAAATTTTAATAACAAATAATTCGAAAAAAAAAAGCAATAATGTGTTTGGCGACCCCGTAGCTGAATTCACGCCTGTGTACATGCCTAGGCATCACAAAATGAGATGGTCGATGTCTGCTTATGGCACCTCGTTCCAAGCAACCTGAACTTCGTGGATTAACCGTGCCAGAGTCTGTGGAGGATGGCGCAAAGTAGTCAGTCTTCTCCCCATTATCTTCTATGGGATTTAAATCCGGTGAACGGACTGCCCACAGCAAAACATTAACGCTTTTTTGCTGAAAAAGGACATGTGGACGATCATCTAGACAAAGCAATAAAGTGGTTCATAGGACGTCAACATAACGTGCAGCCGTCATACTGCCTCGAATAAACACAAGAGGGAATCGGCTTCCATTACTCCCCAGTATCCCCCCAAACCATTACTCCAACAGTCCTGTGCACATGCCTCAGCAAATCCAATATCACTTCGCTCTCCACGGTGGCGTCTTACCCTCCGATAGCCCTCATGCATGCCTAGGCAGAATCGCGATTCGTCGCTGAATACGACATTATACAATTTTGCTTTCCAACGCTGTCGTTATCTGCACCAGTCCAAACGTTGACGACGGTGTTCCGCAGTCAAGCACTAATTGTGGACGGTATGAAAAAAGTTTAAAAGCTAAAATGTGCCGATATAATGTTCGCATACTAACAAGTCGATCTTCTTCTCCAAACCATTGGTCACAGAGTTGGCGCGTAGTAGCAAAACGGTCTCACAGAGCTATGCAAATGGCTCCATAGCGCTAAATAAAGTTATTAAAAGGAGACCCCCACCTCCATATACTCCCTTTCTTTCACAAATCTAATAGAACGGACCCGTTCAGACCTGGTAATTGGAGTTGCTGAGGGCCCGCTTACAAATAAAATGCCCCAATACCTCTACGGACGTTCACAAAGTGCTCGGAAAAGCTAAAACCCAAAAGAGTTCATTAATTTACCCTGTACTGTAGTATAGATTGATGTAATAGTATATTACATAACAAGAGTTGTAAGAAGCATATTACACACGACCGGAAAAAGTTACGCACGAGGCGCGTACCGCCGAGTGTGTAATTCCAGGAGGTGTAATATGCTTTACAACTCGAGCTTTATGTACTATGCTTTTTCTACGATCACAGGTAGAAAAAAGTAATTAATAGTATGAAAAAAAATTGAACAGTTAGGAACAACTCAATAATTCCATTGTCATAATTATTTGAATAATTTTTTCATTGCCACTTAAGAATTGTTAAATATAAGAGAATGGTCAATATGGTTGGTTTTGTTGTTGTTTGTGGTCTGACTACAAGATGCAGACACAATAGAATAATATTATGATTATTATTATTTGATGTAAGTTTATAGAGGTTTATTTCTTGCAAGTTGAATAAAAGGTTTCAGTTAAAATTAAACAACGTTGAGTATTAGTTGTTAAATTACGAATAGTGGTAAATAATTTAATGATTTTCCAGTACAGTACAGTAAATCTTTTAGAATGTTAAATTTTATATGTACAATTACTGTGCGTAAGGACTGGCCTACATAGATAGCAGAATGTACAATTTTAGCTATTTACAATGATGATCGTAGAAAAACCAATATTAAACTACTTTATTGAACTAAAAAAAATACGTCTTTTACATAATTCTCCGAAGTGGGGACCCAAACAAATTTACACTTATTTACAAAATTACACTTCTACAAATCTACAGTATGTGAGGGGTATTTATGATGTAGGCGCTCGATGGCAAGGATTTGAGCAACAAAACAACCCAGGAATATCGAGCACCGTAATTTATCAAATTTTTTTTATTTGTATTTTATGTATTTGTTCATAAATTTAAGTGAAAGGTTTGAATTTGATTTCCCCTATTAGAATACGGCCTTGTTGGAAGTTAGGTATTAATTACCACATTATTTATTTCTACTCGTACAATTTTCTTTCGAGATACAACGTACAAAGGGGTCCTCCGACAATGAAGAAGTGTTATTTCGATTTTGTTCGGAATAAAAATCATTATCTGAAGAAAAGGGTTAAAGGGGTGGACTCTTACAGTATGTTTTATGTACATGGAAAGAATATAGAGGACGGACATATGGAAAATGCTAAGAAATAAAGGAAGTAGATAAAATATCAGAGCAATATAAAAATAAATACAACAAACAATAATGAATTAATAAAATTTGAAAGCAATGAAAAACTGAATGAGCTAATGTTGCGTTGATAGCGGATACAAATATGAAGTAATAGATAAAAAGTGGAAGAGACAAAATTAAAAATGAGACAAACAGACGAAACCTGCGATTACAACTCATTAACAAAAAAGCGAATGACGGCCTTACTAAAACAGTGCTTTTAAAACGAAAGTGGTGTATCTTCACAACAGACAAAGAACAAGAAAGACAGATAAAATCAGGGAAGAAGCAAAGAGGAAGAGTCTAGCAATTCAACACCACCCTTGGTAGGAAGGTATCGGTACTAAGAATGTTTATTTTATCGACCATCTATGCGAGGTGGAGCGGTCAAACACATCACATTTTACCATACACCATACGAGTCTTCTATTTTAGGTTTTCTTCATCTTATTACTGTTCTCCTTGTTTTTGTAAATAAATTGAATAGATTTGATATTGTATTTTTATTATATACTAGTTGGCCCATCATGGCTTAGCTCATGAAGTATTCGTTTTCATATAGGAATTACTCTTTCCCGTTCACGCTTCCGTTCCCGTTCATATAGGTCGATGTATAAAACCACGCAGGCATGCAACATTATGTCAAAATTTCAAAGCAATCGGTGAAGAACTTTCGGCAGTCACAATTTCCGCACCAAATGGAAATCATTTGGAAGCAAGAGTTGCATTTCCTGATGTTCGATAGGAAATGCTTCGATTCAGCGGTAGATCCAGCAAGTTTTAAATGGCTCTGGTGGTGCTTCAAGTTGGAGCAATTGAAGCAACATCCCTTTCGTTTCATTATTGAACTTTAGAGCCTGGCAGTAGGTACAGACATGACTCATCTGGCCAATGACATGGCGACTTGAACTATAATCAACAGCTGGATTGTACCGGAATGCAAGACGATTGTATTGCAGATTCAGATCTGCTGTTCTTTGGGTACGTGTTTCAGCTACCCTCACCCTCTCGAGTTCATTCCGTTGAAAACGAACCAAATCTGTTGCTGCAGAACGCGACAGTTGTGCTCACAATCGTGTATCGTCAAGTCTGGCTGCTTGTCTTTCTGCTGGTTCCGCGATCCGCATCTGGATGGTGCATCGTCTGTTCCTCTTTCGTACGAATGCCTGTTCTTCCTCAATCATATTCAAAAGCCGTCTTCACGATTCTTCTGTGTGGCGAGTGCGACGACTCAAATTTGTTATTCTGCGAGGCATTATTTTATGTAATTTCACAACATCTAATGTTTCCTGTCACTTGTGACAGCGGCTGTCATTGATACACAGCTGACCGTTAGAAAAGCTGTTATCTCGCAGTCGTGGGTATGTTAATGACGTGAGATATAGATAAGAACCATCCTTAAAGCGGTTTGTATATTGTGTCAAAATTTGAGCTCAATCGGTGCAGAACTTTTCGAGTTTTTGACTCATACACAAACCAACACAACATTTTTATATACAGGGTGATTTTTTGAAAACGATCCACCCTAAATATCTAGAAAACAAACACGTTATGAGCAAAATGCCGAAACCGGTCAATTTTGGTTGTGAGGGGGACACTGACTTAGTGTAGTTTTAGACCTGTAGGTGCACCCCCTTGGCCGGGGCAGCAGCCCCCTCAAAAATTTTAAATGGAACAGGGGGTTAAAAAGTTTATTTTTTGAAAGGTCCATTTAACCTCTTTTTGACTATGTAGTAGTTTTTTATTTCTACGATTAGTTTTTGAGAAAACCGCTTATTTTGTAGCACAGCCCACGTTCATGTTTTTCCTGAACAACATTGTTGTTAAGCACCTATTGTTAGTAGAAACAACGCTTGGGAATGTCAACTATCAAAGACATATTGAGATGTTTTGATGAAACTATTGTTTGAGCCACTGTTTAGATTTTAACGTCAAGTAATCAGTTAAATTTCAATCAATAAGTAAAGAAACACACCATCAATGATGAAAAAAAAAATCTTCAAAAATAAAAACCCTATCTTTTAAAACAGTTGAATTTTACAAGATATGCTCGAAATGGGCAGCGTTTTATCCCAAGCAATAGTAAATCCGGTTTTCAAATTCAATTTCTAACTTTTTGAAATGGTTCTCGCGGAATTCGCCTGCATTCATCAACAATTCGTTGTCTGACTTCAAATGGCCCCAGAGAAAAAAATCTAAACTTGTCAAGTCTGATGATCTTGCTGGCAACTCAATTGCATCACGGCTGCCAATCCAATGGGTCGGCAATCGCTTTTTAAGGCACAATGTGGTGGAGCTCCATGTTGTTGAAATGTCGTTTATGAATATGTTTAGCACTTTTGTTTTGGGAGCCGTAAATAAAAATAATTTCAACTTTTTCAGCAACTGAGTTGACCATTTTTTCATCCGAACGTATGCAGATTTAGTTTAAAACTGAATAAGAAACTACTACATAGTCAAAAGGACGTTAAATGGACCCTTCAAAAAATAAACTTTTTAACCCCCTGTTCCATGTAAGATTTTTGAGGGGCCTGCTGCCCCGGCCAAGGGGGTGCACCTGCAGGTCTAAAACTATACTAATTAAGTGTCCCCCTCAGAAACAAAATTGACCGGTTTCAGCATTTTGCACATAACGTTTTTGTTTTCTACATATTTAGGGTGGATCGTTTTCAAAAAATCACCTGTATATAGATTGTATTAGCTCGGTATAACCTTCTGTTCAATCTTTCAATTCTTCCGAATTGAATCTAGCTGAACCAAATTCTACTATCTTTAAACGTTTATATGCTATATTGTCTTAGTGGATTCGTTTAATTTTGTTTCCCCCGACGGCGACGCGACGATATAAGAAAGTGACAAATATGTGTTTGTTATGGGTTAAAAATTTTCACTTCACTATCTAGTAGGCTTGTTTGATTTTTGACAGTTCGAAAATATTGAGAATTTGTTAGCTTTAGTGGCGTTTTCAAGAAAAGTTGCATTAAAATCCAATTATTGCTACAAATAATGAATGAAGATAGTGAAAGGGATTCACCTTTGGAGTGTACGCTACCAAATATCACCGAAGCAGCTCAAAATACCTCCCTAAACTTACTCCCCGAAAAATCTCGAGAGAAATATAAAACAGCATACCTACAGTTGTTTTTTTATAATCAAATGTCAGTGTCAAAAATTTATAAAAAAAAAACATGCTGTATCACCCTAAACGGGTTCATTTACGGGCCAGCTCTATTACATTTCTCTTCAAATCAAAATTTCGGTTATGTTATGTCAGTGTCAAATTGTGTCGATAACGAGATTAATAATAACACTGCGTTACAAATAAAAAAAATTAAGTACCCACTTCAATTTTTCCTGTTTATTTATTCATAAACATCGCTTAATACGAATGCATACGGTTTTTTTTATATCACGTACTGTTTTTTAGGTATAGTAGCTAACAATTTATTAGTACAAAATTAAAGTTAACGACTAGTGTACACATTGCTTTATTTAATTATCAATAATTCGAGTAAAACTGACGATAATAGTATATTATTCAACGAGCGTATATTGATGGCTATTATTCACGAGGTGAAGTTTCAGGCGAGTGGCCTAAATCACCGAGAGGATAATAGCCGTTATACGCGAGTAGAATACTAAACTTTATGCACGACTACTAAATATATTTGTTGAAATTAAAAAAAAAATGGTATGTTAAGAAACAGATATACGACACACACATCCGAGGTTGCTGATGGCTCAGTGTAGATGCCTTTCAACGGCAGGTCCCGGGTTCGAATCTATTCTACGAAAATTCACTTTTTTAATTTTTTTAGTATATATATTAATATAGTTTATATATTAAATATTTTAGTGGTTTACACGATGAAATTTTAAAAACCGATTCTTTGTAGCAAAACAATATAATATTATAGCTAAATCAAAGAAGCATCTGACAGCAGTGATTAATGACTCATTAATCCATGCTGTCAGATGCTTCTTTGATTTAGCTATAATATTATATTGTTTGGCTCTGTAATTACCTAAAAAAGCTTCTATCGCAGCTTTTAACAACGTCCATGTACATAGTTCTTTGGCATTTAGTTTTTGATCGACATTTTGATGCTTCATTAATGGGCGTATTTGTGGACGGATAAAAATCCCTTCTTTTAACTTTGCGTCTTTTAACTTAATTTTGAAAAAATATACTTTCAATATCAAAATCTTTCGCCATTTTTATCCATTTCCTTCATAAAATGAGGGTCTTTTAAAAAACACTTGTCGATGTGTACTTCAAAAACTAGACGTGATAGAAACAAAAGACATTCACTGCCTACATACTGTGACTAATAGAAAATTATAATAGCAATCAGTTTTTCGGGTACCGAAATCGTGTCACGCAGTGTAATTAGTTAATTTTAAATTAATAATAAAACGCTAGTGGTAAAAGTGCGGAGATAGACGGCAAGTTCAATAATATAAAACACAATTACATACAGCTCAAAAAAAAACATGACAATACGTTTAATGAACACACCAAATGTTGGAAAATTATTCATGTACGTCTGAATCCGACGACTCTTCAGATCTTCAGACTTTTCGTAATCTAAATCTTCTCCAAGTTGTTTGATTATGGGAGGTATAAGTTTTTGTGAGTCCTCCCGAATAAGTTCTTCAAGTGGACGTTTATACCACATGTCTGGAGTAAAATGAGCAATAGCGATCATCCACACTTTTTTGAACATCTTGTTTGATTTTGCCGTACTATTGAATTTTTTCGTTGTCCCTTGTTTGAACATTCAGCGTCATTAAATTTCCATTTATTTCGAAATAATGTGTTATTGGTTGTAACTCTAATTTTATTTAAACCGGTAAATGGGGCCTGAATACACCTGTGATTTGCCTAAAGCATAAAGCACTTATCTACCCAGTTATTGTCAATCACAGTGTTCTAATGCACGTTCAATTATTCCCATTTTCATTTGTTTCATGTTCACTCATTAGTATTTATTTCGTAATCCTGCTATTATTGAGATTATTAGTATTATTATACAATTCCATAGTTTATTAGTTATTTATCCTATTAATGGGATTGGAGCAGCATTAAAGCAACGAGGGTGAAGATTGCAGATGACGAGGTCGTTAGACGTTTGTAATCACTGGTTAGTCGCAACCTAAGCGCATTCTTTTTTATTTTGCCGCTTATCTTCGTAAAGATTTTTGTTCATGGCATTTTTTATTAATTCATCTTTCCATTTGGTCCTTTGACGTCCTTTCTTTCTTCTCCTGTTTAGTATCGATGCATAACATTTTTTTGGTAGTCTCTCTTCGCTCATTCTTTTCATTTGCCTGTTTTTCTTCGATCCTCTGTTAAGGTTTTTTTTAACCTGTAGCTTTTCTCCTATTGTTTCTGTTCTTATGTGGTCTAAAAGAGTGACATTGTTCTCCACTGCATTTATTCTTCGTTTTAGGTTTTTATCTAATGTCCAAATTTCTGAGCCATAGGTCGATATACATACATTCAACGAGAAATCTAAATAATTTTATCTTTTTTTTGTTTCCAAAACATCTTCATCATCTTGTCGTAAACACTCGAGTTGCTGCAATTATGCTTTAGCGGACCTATGATGGGATTCAAAATTTTATCTACAGCTGCCTAAAACTGACAAAAATCATTGTTTCTATTTAAAATTAAGTATCAAGAAAATTTTAAATTGTTATTGTATGAGAATGAGATCATTCCGAGGTTCATTACTCAACTCAAGTTGCGTCATATAAGTGGTATAATGACATAATTATACAGCGGTATTAGATAAATAAAATTACCAACAATGAACTCGTTAGGCTTTTCGATTATTCCAAAAATATAATTATCGAATCCGTATAATCGCCGGTTATATATCTTCCATATTCAATCCACGTTACATTTAATTTAAATGTATAAAGTTTAAGTTATATATTTTATGCCAAGACATTCAATACAAAACTACCTTTTACCCGGACTTGTTCAAGTTCCGGAAATAAATAAATCTCTTTTAGAATATTACCATATACGTAGAAGACATTTTCGCAATTTTCGGCTGTTTCACTTATACATTGTAGAAAAAGACATTATTTGATGCCGAGTATAGCCAAACTATTTTTGAAAATAATGTTTATATAATAATTTCAAATCCTACAGTTTTTATTAATTTACAAGCTTCGTTATTGAAGACCACAATGTGACACCTCTCGAAAATTTATTTTGTAAAATATTGTAAATTCCTCGATCGCATTCATGCACGGTGCAGCGAGAATTCTCCATAACTAACTCTCCGGCTTTTCCATTTGCAGTTGTCAAGCAGAAATACGACGTCCAAGTGCACGACGAGTACGTTATAGCAGGAAACACGGCTGTGCTCAAATGCAAGATTCCAAACTATGTGACCGAGTATGTGATGGTGACGTCCTGGGTGCAGGATGAGACTGTAAATATTTACCCGAACACGGACATCGGAGGCAAATACGTCGTTCTCAGCAATGGAGACCTTTACATCGCCAATGTCGGACCCGGAGACGGGTACAAGAACTACGGCTGCAGGACAGTGAACCGCCTGACAGGTACGGTGACGTATGATATATGTATTTAGATATTATATTTATATAATAGCATTTAGTATTTATATGTTAATTTGGTAAATACAAATTTCAGTCATCAAAATCACACCTTATTGTCGATGCAGATCTATTTCCAGCGACATTTATATTATCTTTAACATCTTTTTAAGCCATTAATGTCCAGAATGCTTTACAGAAACTGTTTTTGAAACCGCTCCCACAGCCATTACGTAGAGAAACTTTCTACTTTCTTTGTCCTCATATACCGACCCCTCTTTGTCGAGACTATATTAGCCTGTTTCCTAAATGTGTTCGTGGAACTTTTCCAATTCGATACAAACAACCTCCTCCGTCCAGAGCAACTTTTTCATTTAAAAAACCACCGGCTCTAAATATTTTTAGAGGCGATGTTTGGCGAGAGCCATGTATTTCTTGGGTTAACAGGAAGCGCAAAGCGACAATTTCTCCTAATGTATTCTGTTCGCGAGCCAACGTAATTTTTTGCTAGAGGGAAGTAACCTCCGGAAAGTTTGCAGTTTCAAAAAGGAAAGTTTTACATAAACTTGCTTACCGACTTCTTCGGACAGAATTACGAACTGCAAAGTGGTCTAAAGTTGACAAACGAAATTAGTCTTGTTTGATGCATGTTTGATCGTGAAAGCTAACAGGGTTCTGAACAAAGTTTTATTTCAAGAAGTGTGTTTAATGACGTTGTTAAATCAACATAACTAATACCATCTTTGACTTGGGATTTATGTTACATTTAGACAAAGAATCGTAAAAAAGTGGGCTTAAATGACTGAAATTTGTTTGTATGTATTTTTTTTATTAAAACAAGTTAGTTATAGGTTAGAACGTTAGTGTTTATTTTTATTTTAACTGGGTGATAAATAGTATTCACTAAAACAACTCCTTCACAGTGGAACAACACACCCTCCCGACTCTATTCAAACACTTTCAATCTCATTATACCTTATTATTACTTAGTCATTACAATCAAGGCAAACGTATTCTTTGTACCACGAAGTTGTAGCTTTTAATATCGCTGAGAGTTTCGAAAACAATTTCTTACAAAAGCTTTCAAGCTTGTTTGCTGGTGCTGGTTCACAGCCTTTCAGAACGCTGCAATATTTCTTTCAGGTGAAGTACAGACCAGCATGTATCCTGGCAGGATCATTGTGACCGAATCCAAAGGCAACGTTCAGCCTCGCATCAGCGTCGACAAATACAACGCTCGGCGCGTCGTCTTGGGAGAGGACGTCACGCTGCCCTGCGTCGCACAAGGACATCCGGTTCCTCAATACTGCTGGAAACGGGAACTGCAAGGACAAAGCGTACCTGTTGCACTCGGGGAACGTCTGACTATTTTATCAGCCGGCCTGCTCCGAATTTCGAAAGTAAGTCAAAGATAAAATGCGAACTTTGAATTGCTTAAGTTAACAACGTGCATGTTGATTTTCACTTTATGTTAATGGTCTGTCTACTTGTAATGATCTATTATTAACGGGGTTACGTATACGCAAAAACTAAAGTAACATATTTCTCCAAGTAACTTTAAAGAAAATTAATAAGAAGTAAGCTTTGGATTATCCTCCAAAATGCGCGAATCGAAAGAAAAAAATTCAAGTCGCAAAACAAAATTAACTTAAAATATGAACATTTTCGTTTTTGCGGTAGATTTACCTATACTTAGGTATGTCTTTTGCAGGGTCTTGATAAATGATTTATAGATTTATTATGTTACCTGTGAAAAACAAAATGTATCAAATATGTGGTCCGATGGAGAATTTTGATATCAAAACCTTCTAGATGTATGAATCACTTATGAATTATGCCAAGAAACTATCTGATGGAATGACTTTTTTTTATTGTAAGAAAAAGCTGGTTGCAAATCTCGCTCAAAATCGCTACAATTAACGTTCTTTAACTATTGTTGAGTTTCTTCAACGTCTTGTTTCGTGCATGACTTCTACTTTCTCGAAACAGTAAAAGAACAGTTTACCAGTTTTCCTCAAGATAAATTTCTTAATAAACGTTTCTGGGACATTTTCTCATGTTTAAATTCTTCATGTTTCCAGGTTCTCTGTCAGTTTTTCAATTGTTCACAATTTTCAACTTTTAAGTTCTTGAGTTTTCACATTTTCAGGTTCTCAGGTACTCAAGCTTTTATTTTCATCAGTTCTCACCTTCTCAGGTACTACTTCTTTCCTTAACTGTTTTAAGTATGCTTTGTTAGTTTTTCAGGTTTTTATTTTTCAGGTATTATGAATTTTAATTTTTAGGTTATCTTATATTTTATAAGTTCAGTATCCAGTTTTAAGCAGATTTACGGAATTTTAATTAATTAGTTTATAAATTATGTCTCTCAGATTTGCAGGTAGAGATCTTTGGATTCATAGGTTTTCAAATGTTATACTTTCTGTTCTTCAATATTTAACATTTATTCTTTGTTCTTCGTTCGATTTAATTTGGTTTCCATATCATTCGAAGTCCCCCGAGACACTGCCCTCAGCCAAACGGTCAGGGCTCGATACTTACTTTAAAACCATGAAGAAGATTCTTTCTTTTCACCGCCCGTTGTCACGTACTCCTATATAATTAGGGCTGTGCAAATGAGACCGCCTACCTCTATTCATCTTTTACTATCCTTATAGTCCGAGAGTTGATCGTACAAAAACTAGCCGATAAGGTAAATTAATATGTTTTTTTTAATGGCAAATAAAAAACTTCAAATCGGTTCATAAAGGACGGAGTTCCGAGGTAACAAACATTAAAAAAATACAACCCAATTGAGAACCACTTCCTTTTTTGAAGTCGGTTAATAAAGAAAATCAAGAAAACTCCAAAGTTTCATAGGATCAAAAGAATCGAATGAAAAGCATCAAAACAAAATAGCAGAATAAGCGCATAAAAATCAAGAAAATTGAAAAAATTTCATTTATCGCTGAAGCCCTTATTGACTGTCTTTCTTTATCAATTTCGTTTATCTCTAAAGCACTTAGTGACTGGCTTACTTTGACTATTTCGTTCATCGATGAAGCCCTTAATGACTGTCTTTTTTTATGTATTTCGTTAGTCTCCGGAACAATCAGTGGATGTCTTTCTCCATCTATTTCGTACATCGTTGAAGCCCTTCGTAACTGTCTTTCTTTGTCCATTTCGTTCATTGCTGAAATTCTTAGTGACAGTCTTTCTTAATCTACATATTTCGTTAATTTCTGAAGCCTTTAATGACAGTGTTTCTTTACCTATCTCGTTCACCGTTTAAGTTTTATTGACTCTCTTTCCTGGTGTGTTTACTTTTCTTGTCTGTTTTTTTTTATCTCTGGAGCCGCTAGCTATGGTCTTTCTTCTTCTGCTTTGTCCGTCACTGAAGTCCTTAGGGTCTGCCATTCTTCATCTCTTTTGTACATCGCTACAGCTCTTAGCAACCGTCTTTTCTTATCCATTTGGTTAACACTCGGAACCCTTAGTGATTGTCTTTGCTCCCATGTTTAGTTCCTGCTGAAGCTCTTAGTGACTGGTGTTTCTTTATTGATCTCGTACAGCGCTGAAGCCGTAACGACCGCCTTTTCTTCTCTTTTTTATTCATCTGAAGCCCTTATTGACTGTATTTCTTTATCAGTTTCGTTTATCTCTGAAACACTTAGTGACTGTCTTTTTCTATCAATTTCGTTCATTGTTGAAGCCGTTACTGACTCTCTTACTTTGTATGTTTTGTTCATCGCTGAAGCCCTTAATAATTACTGTCTTTCTTTATTTATATCGTTAATTTCCGAAACACTCAGTGGATATCTTTCCTCATCTATTTCGTACATCGTTGAAACCCTTCATGACTGTCTTTCTTTGTCCATTTCGTTCATTGCTGAAACTCTTAATGACAGTCTTTCTTTACCTATCTCGTTCACCGTTTAAGTTTTATTGACTCTCTTTCCTGCTGTGTTTAAATTTCTTGTCTGTTTTTTTTTTTATCTCTGGAGTCGCTAGCTATGTAGGCCAGGCGACAGATCGAAAAAAAAAAGCCTCAATAAGAAAATAATTAGTGGAAAGCTGGAAATGGCCTTAATCCCTTTATTTGGACCTACTTATTACTGTCCTAAGTTTTCCCCCTCGAGCGAAGTCGGCGTTGGCCCTTATGGCCCTAAGAAGGTACAATTTTTCAGTTTTTTGCAAATATCTCTTAAAGCATCAACTTTATCAACAAAATTCTTATTATCAAAAATAATCTAGAGTAAATTTGCAATCAAAAAGTTCTTTGCCGTTTGTTTCTAAACTTAACCGTTACGATGCTACGGCCATTCAAAGTGGAGCCCTTTTTGGTCCTTGCGGAAAAGTTATAAAGATCACGTGCTATATCAAAGTTTCTACATGTTATAAATAATTTTGAACGTAGCACGTATATAAGCTGTTAACTTGTTTCAATTATAACTGCGATATAAGACAAACAGTTGGGGCAAGCAAATTAGACGAAAAAACGACCAATAGAAGCAATAATTTATAAAGTTTTAAAATTTTGCTTATGAACTCCCAGCAGACACCCAAATAAAGATCCGAAGAGTTCCCACCCCCCCGGGGAAAGCTTCATCCCCTTTGGCGCAAAAAACCGCCCCATAGCGTGACCTCATTAAGCTTTTTTGCATTTTTCTCGTAAACGGTAACTCCGACGAGAAAATGTTATATGACTTATGTTCTTCATTAAATTCTGCATAAAAATGGTCTTATAAAGTTTTTGTCTATCTCCCACTCAATGCTCCTAAATGTCGTTGGAAAATGAGTATAGTTTTCACAGCAAAAGCAACCCCCGTTTTTTGCGGCGATTATCTCGAAAACCATTAGTGGGAGCAAAAAATCTATAGAAACTAAATTGTAAAGCAGTTTTTTCTGCACAAAGTCCATAATGAATAAAAGATTTGCAATAAATTGTTATTGGTCAAAAAACGGGGATTGATTATTTTTTGCCTCTGCGCTGGAAACTATACTCATTTTTGAACGTCATTTATGAGCGTTGGGTGGGAGATAGACAAAAACCTCATGAGACCAATTTTATGCAGAATTTAATGAAGAACATAAGTCAGATTTTACTTTACTCGTCGGACTTACCGTTTACGAGAAAAATGCAGAAAAGCATAATGAGGTCACGCTCGGGGGCGGTTTTTTGTGCCAAAAGGGATGAAGCTCCCCCCGGGGAGGTGGAAAGTCTTTGGATCTTTATTTGGGTCCCTACTAAGACCAACTAACCAAAATTTCAAAACTTTATAAATTATTCGTCGTTTTTTCGTCTAATTTGCTTTTACTATAGTTAGCCCCTACTGTTTGTCTATATATCAGTTATAATTGTAAAAAGTTAACAGCTTGTATAGGTGGGATGTTCAAAATTATTTATAACATGTAGAAACTTGGATATAGCATGTGATTTTTATAATTTTTCCGCAAGGGCCAAAAAGAGCTCCACTTTGAATGGCCGTAGCATCGTAACGGTTAAGTTTAGAAAAAAACGGTAAAGAACTTTTTGGTTGCAAATTTACTGTAGATTATTTTTGATAATAAGTATTTTGTTGATAAAGTTGATGCTTTAAAAGATATTTGCAAAAAACTGAAACATTGTACCTTCTTAGGGCCATAAGGGCCAACGCCGACTTCGCGCGAGGGGGAAAACTCAGGAACAATGGTCCAAATAAAGAAATTAAGTCCATTTTCAGCTTTCCACTAATTATTTCCTTATTGAACTCTCTGTCGCCTGGCCTAATGGTCTTTCTTCTTCTGTTTTGTCCGTCGCTGAAGTCCTTAGGGTCTGCCATTCTTCATCTCTTTTGTACATCGCTCCAGCTCTTAGCAACCGTCTTTTCTTATCCATTTGGTTAACACTCGGAACCCTTAGTGATTGTCTTTGTTCCTATGTTTGGTTCCTGCTGAAGCTCTTAGTGACTGGTGTTTCTTTATTGATCTCGTACATCGCTGAAGCCTTAACGACCCCTTTTTCTCCTATTTTTTATTCATCTGAAGCCCTTAGAGACTGTGTTTCCTTCCTCGTATGTTTTGTCCACCGCTGAAGCTCTTAGTGATGTTTATCTTTCCTTGTCTGTTTCGTTAATTCCTAAAGCCCTTAATGACTTCCGATTCTCATATGTTTTGTTAATCGCTGATTCCTCGTCTTTGCTCGTCTGCTTTGTTTATTCATCAATTTTAAAATCATGAAAATTTAGAAAAAAATACAGAATTGAAAAAATCCAGAGACTTACAAAGGTCTAAAAGGTCAAAACAAATAGATGAAATCAATATCCAAACAAACGAAACAATGCAAAAATCCACAGAAAACAGTAAATCTAAAGAATATAAACAATATAAAAAATTACACAAGTCATAAAATAAATAGAATCGATAATAATTGAAGAAGTCGAAAAAGTGGACTTATGCAGAGAAACCAGAGAATAGAGTACATCGAAAAAATCGATAGAATTGATATAATCAAATGAAACAGTACAGTCAAAAAATTTGATGGAATCAAAGGTATTGAAATAGCAATTCATCTGAGAATAAGACTCTAAAAACTGTTCAAGGATCATAGGATCAATGTTCTTTTCTGATAATCTTAATGCAGAAAGATATCTACCGTTTCTTCAAGAAACGCTTCGCTAGGGGACCAATTTAGAGATGAATTAGATCCAAAACTTCCACATGGTCACCTGAAACCGATAAACTATTGAACAAACCACGAATGTTATGACCCTTAAGGGTGTCGTCTAGTAAGGTGGCGTAAGAACCCAAAACACGCTCGCGTTTTTTGGATAAGAAATGAAAACTATTGATTCAATTCATACAAAAGTGGCATAATTAAAATTTAAATATATCTAAGTCGAACTCCACAAACTTTAATAACTGTAAAATTACTAATGGAACATGTTTCGGCAGAACACTTCTGCCATCATCAGCCCTAATTTAACAAGAAATTAATGATACAATTGATGAATTACAAGAGGGGTTCTTACCTTAAAGAATATAAAAAATTATGACATTGACGTAATTTTGAATTAAATTTGACGTTTTCAAAGGGTTACATGATTTTTAAAAAAATTCGTAAAAACAACATTTTATAAAATGTAAAAATTAAAAATGGATCAAAGAGAATCTGGTAAGTTTGTTTGAGTGGTGAAAAATTAAAATAGTGAATTAATAATGGGATTATTGAAGTTATTCTCTTCATTTAAACAAGATCTGTTTTCCAGTTTCAAAGCCTTGTCGGTTGAGATATCTTCCCATTTGAAAAAAAAAACTTAAGGGTCGTTACAGCCCCCTGAGTAAGAACAAAAGAAAGCTGATCAGGCTAAAAAGTGGCAATTTAAAAACAAAAATCGACGTGTTTCAAGAATTTTTCTCAAAATCAATGGCAGTAAAGATACTGAATTTATTCCAGTTAAACTTTCCACCCTGTATTTTCGGTTTTTCGAATCTCAATGTTTCGCGGGCATATGTCACTTAGCAAAAACAGGCTATAAATACAACAGAAGAAGGTTTCAGAAATGTTAATCCAAAATAACTTTTATTGATCTGTATAAATAATTGTTTAGGGTGTTCAAGATTATGATTCCTGTTTACGAATATATTCAATCGATTTAAAAAGGTGTAATGTACTAAATTTTTTAGTTGTCGTATCGAGATTAACCCGCTCTTTAGTTATAACTCATTAGATATAATGCTATATTTTTCCCAGTCAGTTTTGCAATTTTCTTTGTCAAATAAAATATATACATGTTTTTTTATTTTGCTTTATAAGGGGAGCAATTCTTAATTTTATTGATTTACTGCCATCCTTCCACAGCCTATAGTTGAGAACACTTTTCATATTTCTATCAATCTTCTTGTCACAGATATTAAGATTTTATTCATTGATTTGAGTTTTAATGTGTCTTTTCTTCAAGTTCGATTAGGTATCAATTTGAAGAACTTACTAGATTTTTTGAAGCCTAAGGTGTCTTTAAACTTGTTGAATGCTTCTCGACTTTCTCTATTTTTGAATTGCTATTTCAATACCTTTGATTCCATCAAATTTTTTGACTGTACTGTTTCATTTGATTATATCAATTCTATCGATTTTTTCGATGTACTCTATTCTCTGGTTTCTCTGCATAAGTCCACTTTTTCGACTTCTTCAATTATTATCGATTCTATTTATTTTATGACTTGTGTAATTTTTTATATTGTTTATATTCTTTAGATTTACTGTTTTCTGTGGATTTTTGCATTGTTTCGTTTGTTTGGATATTGATTTCATCTATTTGTTTTGACCTTTTAGACCTTTGTAAGTCTCTGGATTTTTACAATTCTGTATTTTTTTCTAAATTTTCATGATTTCAAAATTGATGAATAAACAAAGCAGACGAGCAAAGACGAGGAATCAGCGATTAACAAAACATATGAGAATCGGCAGTCATTAAGGGCTTTAGGAATTAACGAAACAGACAAGGAAAGATAAACATCACTAAGAGCTTCAGCGGTGGACAAAACAGACGAGGAAAGAAACACAGTCTCTAAGGGCTTCAGATGAATAAAAAATATGAGAAAAGGGGGTCGTTAAGGCTTCAGCGATGTACGAGATCAATAAAGAAACACCAGTCACTAAGAGCTTCAGCAGGAACCAAACATGGGAGCAAAAACAATCACTAAGGGTTCCGAGGGTTAACCAAATGGATAAGAAAAGACGGTTGCTAAGAGCTGTAGCGATGTACAAAAGAGATGAAGAATGGCAGATCCTAAGGACTTCAGTGAAAAACTATGTTTCGTTATTAATATATGATTGGCGAAAGAAGAAGGTGTTGATGGTGGAGGATCAAGATCTGGGTTGTTATAGATGTGCCTGAAATGTTCTTTAATACGGTCTGATATTTTGCGACCTGTCTGACCTATGTAGAATGACTCACAAGAAGGGCAGTTTAATTTGTATACACCTGATGATGATTTGTAATCTAATGGATCTTTATTTTTAATAAAAAATCTGGTTAAGTTGTTATCTGATTGTGGTTGAAGATCTAAAGCAATTACCTGTTTATTCCTTTCGATGTAGCAACTTAAAAAATTCGGCAATTAATTTGGGTACATTACACAGTTGGTTGCTTCGTACATTTGCCATTTTTGTATCAATGAAAAATCCGGTTGATATCACAGTGTTCAGGTCGTAGTTTTAAATACTGTTTGACAATCTCTACCAGATTCAGTCCATCAAAATTACCGCATATTATAAGAAAACTCTCGCGATATTTTTGTTTTCGTGCTGGGAATCAGAACGCGAAAACATTTTCCTTCTTCTCTCACATTTTCTCTAAACAAAAACGTTATTTCTTCTTTTCTGCAACCTCAAGGCAAGGCGAAAATTAGGACATTACAAGAATTACCTTCATCCATCGAAATCTTTCATCGTCTGTATTTTGTAAAATTTTGCTATATTTTCCTTCGTTAAGACTTTTTACGTTTCAAGCAATCAAGCTCGTGTATTTTTTTATATTGACTTTTTTCTTAATTATTGAAAGTTCGGTCTTCAGCATTGAACACCATAAAGAGGAACCTTTCTGCTCTTTGCTCAGTACTCGAAAATACACTAATAAAGCCTTTTCATTTGTCAGGTCTTTAATCCTGCTGAACAGCTGAAGCGTGTTGTTCAATATCTAAAGGTAAATCTTCATCTGAAGAACTCATTTTTTCAACCAAATTGTCAAAATTTTTACTGTTTACTTGGTTGTCTGGTTGCCAACCGGATTGCTATAATTTTGTTTTTCAATTGGGATCGCTTACTGCTTTATTTAATATTCACTGATTTACAAGATTTACATGAAGGAATATGGGGGTCTCAATTTACGGATGTAGATAAAGTATTGTACAATATTCGTGGGATACTGCATAATTAACGCATTATGTGATTACCCAACTCGGCCTAACGATCTTGTTGGGTAATTCTTCACAATTCGTGCGTTAATAATGCGCTTATAGCACTTATATCGTATATAACTATTTAACTTAATAGTTACCCTTACCCAGCAATATACATTTTTAATGATCACACAATCCGAATGCAATGAAAGAACACAAATTATTTACTATGTTTTCGATTAAACGGTTTACCCAGAACTAGTAGGTACATCAAGCTCAGTGATACAAACCACAAATAATACTATCCACAAACCTAATATATACGGGACTAACAATAAGAGCAATACAAATTGAAAACACAACGTTGATTGCTTTGGAAAATAGACCACAATATGCTTGAGTGCGTCAACAACCTTTTCATCCTTTTTGATCTTTGTAGAATAAAGCTGCCCTTTCGTCCGATATTCTGCAAGTAGTATTTCGTCCTCTTAAGCACAAAATTCACTTTTATGCTGTAATCTCTGCCTTTAGATTATCGTTCAATTTGAAAGACTCCGTGCAAGTCAAAGGTTCTGGAAGTGAAACAAAGAGCATTTTAAAGATCGTTAACTAAACTGCTTCCTTTATTGGTAATTCGAGACTTGGCATAAAAGAGTTTATGTCAGAAGAGCGAGTAACTTCAAAGTCTCGGAGACAACAACCAAGTTTAAAAAGAATGAATGGAGGCGGTCTTAGGTAGTATTTATCTCTATAAGAATCTGGCCGGAAAATGTGGAAATGTTATCTTCAGGACGTGGGTTTCCAGACCGTCACAAATTTATTATTTCCATCTATCAATTAACACCAACATCGATTTGCGTTTTCAAACAAAAACTGATAAATCCATATATAATTCATGGACAAAATGGCAGTGTAGGTATATAATTGACTCAATAACTCATCAATATTTATTCTCACTATAAATTACAATCGAGATTCAGCGCTGGATGAATCGCACAATTCTAAAAATTGTTCATGTAATTGCATATGAAATTTACGGAATTATGGGCATCGTTGTCTCTAATTGTAATAGTGAGAGTTGTTACAATATAGAAATATGTGACACGATGAAAGAAATGTTTACATTTCGAAACAATGTATGACATAAAGCCAGATAAACACTCACATGATACAGAAACTTCAGCAAATTGCCTCAAGTGACAACGTTCTCTCATCATATTGTGGATCTGACGCATTTGCCTTCCGGATATTCGACGTAGACTTCTCAACATGATTGTGTAACTAAACGCTTTAGTTTTCTTCCTCTACAGTATTCTTTATTTTATGTTCAATAAGAATATGATGGTATTCACAACAGTGTCAATCGACACCCTGGGTGTAGCACTATATTTTTAGACGACTGAATTTGAAAGTAACCATACCTACGAAGGAAAGTTGACATTATCGCCACAGTTACAATGTGAAATATATCGCAACGCTTCCGGTTCTATATCACAACAAATCCGATTTCAGTCAACTGACAACATCCTTAAGAACTTTTATAGAGTAAATGTAATGAATTAAGAAAACAACTTGACAACAAACAATTTGATGACCTCTAAAGTTAAAGGGGGTGAAATGTAAAATGCACATCAAACGAAAGCTGACGATTTCAGTAGTACATAAAGGGCGTAAATTTTGCGCATTGGCGATAAAATCGATCTAAGGTTTTATTTGGTTTTTGACCGTCTATAATACATACATTTGCCGCAATTAATTACAATTTCAGCTTTTCGCTTATTTTGGTCCTTCCACCAACATAAAGCAGTCCGTGGTACATAAGAAGTCGCTTATGGCTAAACTTGTTCGAATTCCCAACAATCACAAAAGAGCCAGCAAGTAAATGTCTGCAGTTAGTTTCAACTTTGCCAAAATGAAAAGCAATTTGATGTTGTGTATGCAGATGAACTCTCTGAACCAGACATTTGCAATGCAGAATTACAAAACGCTGTAAATGTGATTCAGAGAACAAAAAAAAAGAATGCATCCCGTCTCCTAGGTCGACAACCACCTTATTGCATCGCAATTAAATTAATTGCGAGTGGCGGATTTCTCTGTAGGCGAGAATCGAGGAACAAAAGGTATAGGAGGAATTTTTAATTCTTTTTTACGAGGATCTGATGTAGCTTTTCATTTGAATTGAAATTTACGGGTTGTAATTATTCTTCACGTCTGCGGCGTTAAGAAGTTAAAATGTGGAGGAAGATGTTGCCGGTGCATCGATTTTGTGCGGAATGCACGTGGTGATTGCAGACTGCATCTGTGGAGTGAAACGTACAATTTTATGAAACATCTACACATAAAATAAAATTCAAAGAGATCTGAATGTTTTTTGAATTATTATGGCATGATGTAAAAGACAGCTATAAAACAAGAATGGTAAAATAGAATCAAAGATATTTATTATTGTTAGTATTTAGGAAATTGTTTAGTAAATTCAAAATATGTACTACAAAGTCCATGTTAATGAGTCTCCTTCAGTATTTTTTACCTCTGTGCAAAATAGAAAACAAATAGCATTGGGACATTTTTTCTTAGAAAAGACATCTTCTACCGCGCAGGTCATTAGATACTTATGTACAATAAATGAACTACAGTAGTTTTCCTAGACATATGCGCTTGACAAACGAGGCAAAGACGAGTAAGGAAAATCACACGAGCAATAATGATACTTTTATAAGTTTTTTAGACAGCTTACATAGTTATAGTTGCATTATTAATTAACATTAACTAAAAGCATTAATAACTCACACCCCCAACAAACGTCAAAAGATTTTTATCAGTATTTTTGCAAAATTTACGGGTCATTCGCATCGTTTCTTTTTACATTTGACTTCAATTAAACTTACTATGATTAGCTTTTAAAAACAAGAAAGATTTCAAAAAGCAAAAAATAATTGAGTACATGTATACATCATGTACTACCTACTGATCTCTTTGAAGTCGGTGCCAAGCCAAAGAGTTTACAAATTTGTAACTTAGTGTAATATTATTATTATACAAATACAAATATATCAACAACGTTATAGCGCATCAAAAATTCAATCACAGACCGCATTTGTTTGGGTTGATATAGAATCGAAGGGCTGTGAAGTCGAAGCGGAAGCGTTGCGATATATTTCACGTTGTTACTGTGGTGATAATGTCACTTTTCGATAAGTAGGTTGCTTCGTAGATATGGTTACTTTCATATGCAGTCGTTTGAAAAATAATTTTCCTACTCCAGATTTTTCCAAAAACGCAATAAAAGCGTACATTTCGGACTTCTGCGTTGCAAATTTAGGGCAGATGGATCTTGTTTACGTTGGTACTTGCAACCCCCACCCTAATGTGTACCGAGGGATGGGTCAGGTACCAGCACCCCAAATTGTAATCAGTGAATTTTTAGCTCTCAAGTCGAGACAACCTATAAGTGAACTTTTAGCTCTCAGTATGAGACGATCTAACTAAGTCAAGTTTTAGCTCTCAGTATGAGACGATCATTCATTCTAAGTAACATTTAGCTCTCAAACTGAGACAACTATCTAGATATAAGAATTACAGTAGCTCTCCGTGGAGACGACTTAACTTAAACCAATTTCGTTCAATATACAGTCCTAAGTTAAGAGTAGTTCTTATTTCATCGAACCAGCCTACATAACATTTTGGTCTATCTTCGAGCCGTATTAATCGCGAATATCAACAACGGTCCTTCGAGTATCTACATAAAATCAGTGTTAGTGTGTGTTGTTTAACTGCACCAACAAATCACCAAGAGGCATCCATCATCGACGACCAGCATCAGAGGCGTATATCTATCAGCATCAGAGAGTCTGCACAGATCTGCAGTCAGTCTCAATTTCACAAGATCAGGGCAATTAAGGTCAGTGATTCTCAATCCTTTTGTCTACATCACATCCTTGTAATTTGTAAATGTTTTCATAAGTGTTTAGAGAACTTTTGAAAAATCTAAGATGACGGAGTTAGCGAATCTTAAAGTAAAACGCGACACAGTAAAAGAAAAATTAACCAGAACCGAAAAGCTATTATCGACTTTTAAAGAAACAAATGATATAGAACTTTTAAAAACGTGCAAAAATATGTTAGATTTGACTTATCGGGAATTTGAGGAATGCCAAATTCAAATTTTAATACTAAACCCGAATGAAGAAACTGTAGAAACCGAGTGGGAGAGTTTTGAAATTAGTTTTTTTGAGATAATGGCTGCTATCAACAAATGCATATCTAGTCGAATAACGTCACCGTCGTTATCAGATTCAACAGCCGGGACGAGTAGGTTCAATTCTAGCGCATCCAAAGTAAATGTTTTTCATTCACAACCAGGTAAAGGTAATCATCTAACGTGCTGTTTATGTAAGGGTGAACACCCTATCTATCAGTGTCCTAAATTACTAGACATATCTATCAATGATCGTAGGAAACAAGTTAAGAACCTTAAATTATGTTTTAATTGTCTACGTAGTAACCATCAAGTTACAAGTTGTAAATCCAAATATTCATGTCGAACATGTAAGGAACGACATCACAGCATTTTACATCAAGACTGCGAACAAGTAGTTCATGAGCAAAGCTCTACTGTAGTTGACACAGTAAGTAATCACGCCTTTTTGATCAATAAGGCAGTTCTTCTTCCTACAGCCATCGTACTTATCAAAAATAACGTCAACCAATTTAGCAAATGTAGAGCCCTTTTGGATGTTGGGTCTCAGTCCAATTTTTTATCGCAACATATGGCTACTAAACTAAATCTTAATTTGCACAAAACAAATTTAACAGTCGGCGGAATAAATCAAACAGTTTCAACAATAACAAAAGCCGCAGAGGTAACCATTAAATCGTGTGTTGACGAATCAGTCAATGAACAATTTAGATGTTTTGTAGTACCAAAAATAACCGAAGATTTGCCCAACGAAACAATTGACAATTCATTACTACATATTCCTCGTCATATCAAATTAGCAGATCCGCTCTTTTATAAAACTCGTCCTATAGATATGCTTATTGGGGCTGAGTTATTTTGGAATTTATTGAGGGACGGTAAAATTTTACAACATGGCCTACATCCGCATTTTCAAGAAACCAAATTGGGGTGGATTGTTGGGGGTTCTATAAACTATGGAAATTATTCAAAAACATCCTGCAATTTAAGTGCCGTCTCACGAAACTCTTTAGAAACCCAGGTAGCAAAATTCTGGTCACTGGAGGAAGTTGGCAATAAAGATAATTTGTCCGCAGCCGACAAAGAGTGTGAAATCCATTTTCAAACGAATTTTAAACGTGCTAAAAATGGGAGGTTTATTGTCAGACTACCATTTAAAAACAATAAAGTTCATTTAGGTTCATCGTTAGAACATGCAAAAAAGCGATTTTATTCTTTAGAACGAAGACTAAATACTTCTCAACGCGAATTAAGGGAACTATACACCAACTTTTTACACGAGTACCGTGAACTAGGACACATAGAGTTAGTACCACCGAGAGAAATTAACAAACATAATTCTTATTATTTACCACATCACGCTGTAATCAAAGATTCATCTACCACCACAAAATTGAGAGTAGTTTTTGACAGACTCGAGTTGTGCGCAGCTCTGTTACTGGCACGTCTAATTCACGAAACAATACCTGCATTAAATATTGAAGTCAATCAACAATATCTGAGGACCGATTCTAGCATAGTACTATCGTGGTTAACAGCAACGCCAAACACATGGCAGACTTTCGTTGCTAACCGAGTATCTGAGATACAAGAACTAACGGCTGTAAAAAACTGGCGTCATATTAATACCAAGTGCAATCCTGCAGATATAATAACCCGCGGCATGTACCCGGAAACATTAAATAAATCAGAACTGTGGTGGCACGGACCACAATTTTTATCCAAAGATTTATCGGAATGGCCCGTATCAATACCTACTCCAAGTCCAACAGATATACAAGAAAAACGTAAAACGACGTTAGTCACTAGCATTAATCTCGAGTTACCAATTATGTCAAATTGTTCTTCTTTTGTAAAACTGCAGAGAGTGATTGCATATTGTTTACGTTTTATTAATAATTGTCGCAATAAAGGCCAAAGAATTGAGGGTACTTTAACTTGTCGTGAATTATTGCAGTCACATAATCGTATAATTAGTTATGTACAGAAACGCGAATTTGTTGATGAAATTCAAACATTGTCTAAGAGCAAACAACTTAACAAAAATAGCAAAATATTAGCGTTAGATCCATTTATTGATACCAATGATAATCTGTTAAGAGTAGGAGGTCGTATAAGAAATAGTAATTTTTGTTTTGACAAAAAACACCCAATCCTCTTACCATCGAAACATCACATAACGAAATTACTGATCAGACAATATCATCATTGGCAATTACATGGCGGGCAACAATTAACATTAGCTGCTCTTCGACAAAAATACTGGCCCGTAGCAGCTCAGAGCGTAGTGAGAAAAATAATTTTTGAGTGCATTAAATGTTTTAGAACCAATCCGAGGCGCTTTACGCAAAAGATGGGCGATTTGCCAAACGTTAGGATTGAACCCGCAAGACCCTTTATTCATGTCGGCATTGATTACGCTGGACCCATTTTAATTAAACCAGGCAATAAAAGAAGTAGAATACATGTAAAATCTTATATTGCGCTGTTTATATGTCTTGTGACAAAGGCCATACATTTGGAGTTAGTCGGCGACTTAACTTCCGAGTCATTTTTGAACGCTTTAAAACGTTTTATGTCTAGGCGCGGTAAGGTTTTAAATATCTATTGTGATAATGCCACTAATTTTGTAGGGGCAAAAAATGAACTAAAGGATATGCAAAGATTCTTAAAATCTTCGGAATTTGAAACTAATATTATAGAAGGTTTAAAAACTGAAAACATATCTTGGCATCTAATACCGCCAAACAGTCCCCATATTGGTGGGATTTGGGAGTCAGGGGTCAAACTCGTAAAACGTCATCTAAGAAAAACGCTTGGAAGTTCTCTGGTCAATTATGAAGAGATGTATACTCTCCTAACACGTATAGAAGCGTGTCTTAACTCACGCCCTATTACCCCCTTGTCTAACGATCCTCATGATTTCGAGGTACTTACTCCTGGACACTTCCTAATTGGAGAATCTCTGACTGCCCCTGTCGAGACTGATCTGCGCGAGCTACCAGTGAATCGTTTATCCCGATGGCAGCGGATCGAGCAGCTGCGACAACACTTTTGGGACCGCTGGACAAAGGAATACCTCAGCACATTACAACAGCGGAGTAAATGGAGGACACAACCCCAAACCACTATTTCGGAAGGGACCATGGTTCTAATTGCCGAGGATAACCTCCCTCCTTTGGTGTGGAAATTAGGCCGCATCATCAAGACACATCCCGGATTAGACAATCGTGTAAGGGTTGTGACGATCAAAACGGCTCAAGGAGTTTTTAAGCGCCCTGTAGTTAAAGTGTGTCCATTGCCCATAAACGTTTCATAAACAATTTATAATGTGCATTTAGTGCCATTTACGTTGTACCTAGTTTTAGTAGTATTCAGGTTAGCTTTGTGTGTTTTTTCTTTTTTCTTTATTTGCTCAGATTAGGTTAGATTAAGTTTTTAACATTATTGTACTATAGTTTTATTCATTATTGTATATATTATTCTTTGTTTTGACATGTTTGTTTGTTTATATTGCATGCTCTTATATAGTTAGCTATGTTTAATCATTGTCAACCTAGAAGTCTCCAACGGGGGCGGCATGTTTACGTTGGTACTTGCAACCCCCACCCTAATGTGTACCGAGGGATGGGTCAGGTACCAGCACCCCAAATTGTAATCAGTGAATTTTTAGCTCTCAAGTCGAGACAACCTATAAGTGAACTTTTAGCTCTCAGTATGAGACGATCTAACTAAGTCAAGTTTTAGCTCTCAGTATGAGACGATCATTCATTCTAAGTAACATTTAGCTCTCAAACTGAGACAACTATCTAGATATAAGAATTACAGTAGCTCTCCGTGGAGACGACTTAACTTAAACCAATTTCGTTCAATATACAGTCCTAAGTTAAGAGTAGTTCTTATTTCATCGAACCAGCCTACATAACAGATCTATAGCTGCCATAACAGTCACAGAGATCACAGACAGCGAGGTCTGTTTTGTCTAATATCCATCCATGTGTTAATCACGTATTGCCCAAACTGAGGCCGTTCGATTGAGCTTCCTGGCGAAAGAGACAGTTTTTCTTTCAGGTTTGGTTGAAGTTCGGTAAAATATGTATTGTTTGTCCATTTTAATTGCCACAATTCAATAAAAGATGTAACATTGTGGCTACAACTTGTTTCTACTGGATTGTCGATTTCACAGCGTGGCGGTGCGTATACGGTCATCTTTTTGGATAGTAGATGTAATAGGTACAAGTCATCTTGTAGTATAACAACTGGGTCAGGCGAATAGACAGAATGTTTGTAGGCAACTCAATGAGTCGCAACAGATTACTAAAGCTGGATCTGGAAATTGCGCCACAATTTTTGGATCTTCACCCAGGGCATATTAATAGTTCTGCAAAATAAATTGAAAACGTGATATCACAGACCACTGCTGCACCCACTCTATTTTCGGATTTTCAGCCATCCGTATACATAAATTTCGCTTGTGAGAATTGGGCACTTAAGTTCCGGAATTCATTCGATCAATCGGCACATTTGATTTAGAAAACTGTAGACATATTTGCGGTGGTGGGACTTGGAGGAATGGTAAAGTTTAATGTGCGGAGAGTTTTTTTAAGAGGGTTTTTGAAAGGAAGGTTAGGATATTGTTGAAAGGCAGATGTGAGATACCTTGAGGAGGAAAAGTTCGGATCTTTTGGCTTTTGACGCGCTGTTATTGAGTACATCGTCGGGAGTTGTTCTCGTCTGAGGTGAATAGAAAGTTTCCCTGAAAGACTAAGGAGGCTGCACATTTGGGCTCGTTCGGAAGGCTCCAAACACAATCGCATTAGTTTGCATTGTGTTCATGGTTTTTTGATAGCTTTTCCGAGATAAGGAGAATACGATTGCTTCGTAGTCAAGCCCAGGATATAGGCGGAGAAGAGTTTCAGTGTCAGACGTAGCTGTTAATAACTACTTTATTTAAAATATTCGAAATGTGCCAGTTTAAGCGTTCATCAAGAATAACACTTTAAAAGCGTATTCTGTCGGTGTGTGTTATTGGATGACCGTTGAGGAATAAAGTTGGTTTTAGTGAGCATTGCCTTTGAGAAAATAGAACGCAATTATCATAGTCGGGGAAAATGTAAATCCAGTGTGGAGGTTCCAGCCGTTAAAGCAACTTTGGAGTAGAATTTTGACGATACTTCGTTCCCTTTACAATATACCTTATATTGATATAAAGACTTAATTAACAATTAAAAATAGGGTAGCGCTAAAGACTGACAGCCCGATTCATGTTGATTTGCGACTGGTCGCAAGTGCCGGTTGCTATGGAAACGTCGTAAATAAAAACCAGTCAGTAAGGATCAATTTCATGTGAAATGAAACATGAAATTGAGCCTTACTTCCCAATCAATCCATTGTACCTAATCGCAAATTACAACCCAGAACATGAAATCTGGTTGTGAGTTTTGCAATGTTTCGTCCTCTTGGATTATTGATATTGAGAACGTCTCATTCGCAGTAATTCTGAATGTGCGATTGCTCAGGACATGAAATTTAAGGTCTGTAGTATGAGATGTCGTCAACTCAAATCATAGGTCAAAGAAAATTGCTAGAACCCTTTGGTCTGCAAGCTTCATGAATCGGATTCTAGACTGACAAGATAATCTGTGGTGGATCTGTATTTCCATAAACCGCTTTGATTGGAGAAAAGAAGGAAGGTTATGGTGTTCGAGATACCATCCTAAACAGTTGTTTTCTGAAGTTTGCATAATGTACAAGTCACAGGAAGCTGTTGGGTAATCCAAATTTCACTGAAATTTAAGAGATAGTGTTAAGGTTGGATAAATAAAAGTACCATCCAGGAGATCTGTAAGATACCTCCATGTCATGTCATAGGGAATCAAATTAAAAAAGTGATCGCTTCCGTATAAATAAGTATCCACTAATAACAAGGTAATCTACCTGTATGATTTATTGTTTTTAATCCCCACAGTGCGTTGTGACAATTTGAAATCGCGCAAAAGAATTATTGCCAGTTTAGGTAATTGGTCTAATAGATCCGGTACCTCTTCCTGAAAAAAAAACTTCCAGATGGTAGAATGCATAGGTTGAATTTCTTAATTTTTGATGTAAATTGCAACACCACCACTTATATGGCCTTCGGCTTCCCTATTTTCGTAAAGGATCTGATAACCCCTTAGGGAGTAGGTTGCTGGTTGCTTGCTTAAAATTTGTTTCTTGCGCGCAAAAAATCAGTGGACAGTGTTGGTTAAGTAAAAATATTAGTAACTGTAATTTTTCTAGATGAACATAAAGTCCATTTTTTATTTCAAAGCAAATATTTTAAAAACTAGTGTAAATGTAAATAATTATGTGAATATGCAAGCCGGATGTAGTCATCGCTTTGTTGTCGGCCCGGTTTTGTTTTATTATGCTTTTAAAGTTTATAGATGCAAATAGCCGGATTTTCCGACCATCGGGAACTCCGGCCAATTTTGACCATCGTACCCATCGGGAATTCCGAGCCCCCCGACCACCAGACGCTTATTGTTCTATGTTGTATTTTAGTGTTAAAAATAATTTTGCAAGAGTTTACGGCTACATAACGCAGTTCGTATACAAAATAAGTTTCGTTTGTAATTAATAATCTTAAATAAACGTAGTTAAAACAGACTACAAGTTCTTTACGTGCAACATTAAGAATTTACCAGCATTCAACCCACAGTGGTTACCAACTAGGAATATATTTTTTTTTTGCTAAGAGGAGGTTTACATTTATAATCGCTTCATACAGTGGCTTGTCGTTCAAGTAGTTGTCTTTTCAGCTTAGATTGTATCTTGGTTAGTCTTAATATTCCCATGAGTTGCGTGTCGACATATTGTAACAGACGTGGACCCGAAATGATTTATAGCTGCAGCGGCTTGAGATTATTACATCAATTACTAGAACGTTCTGGATTGATTACTATAATGTACTTGAGATAGTATGACATCATGTTTTGTAATATCCGGTACAAATCGAGAGCATGATGATGTCATCAATGGAACTATCTGGAGGCGCTTAGAAGGATTACTAGAACGTTCTGGATTGACTACTACAACGTACTCGAGATAGTATGACATCATGTTTTGTAATATCCGGTACAAATCGAGAGCATGATGATGTCATCAATGGAACTATCTGGAGGCGCTTAGAAGGATTTAGACGCCGGTATATTTATTGGGGGACGTTCCAGTGAGAGTCGAGTTGCATCAACCAGCTCGTTAGAGTTGAAGATCAGTGGGTCGAGTCGGAGAGTTTTCTTTGTCTATCATGCGAGACGTGCCAGTGAAATATCTAAATAATGTAAATATTGTAATATAAGAAATGTAAATAAATTGTACATAGTGTTTAAGTAAATAAGGAAACCCACCATCGTAACATTGGTGTCAGAAGTAGGATGGAAGATTAGTAAGAAATAAATACATGGGAATGAAGATTAAGAAGAACTAAATAATTCGCTACGATGGTTAAGAAAAAATACGAAGAAGAAGGAAGAAAGAGTGTAAGTTTACTTTAGAGAGAGGGAGATAGAGAGAGAGAGAGAGAGAGAGAGAGAGAGAGAGAGAGAGAGAGAGAGAGAGCTGAGAGCAACGTTATAGACATAACTGGAGGAAAATCGGGGCTCCAGAAAAGGCTGCTTGAGGACCTGGAAAAATAGGCAGGAAGCTGGCGTCACTCACTATCGGATTAGATAACGGTGCTGGCTGAACTCGACTCACTGAGGAAAAAATGATATTCCAGTGGAATGAAGATTAAAAAAAAAAGACTTTGATGCGGTAATCGTGCTGGTATGTTTTATGGAACTCTGAGACTGTGCCCGGAAGATCTGAGAAGACTGCAGCCACTATTGTCGTTCTGAAGGACGGAAGAATGAAGACTGAAGGCGGACGTGAGAGCAAGTTGCAGTGTAATGACTAAATGACTTGAGTAAAATCCTGCTGGGCCCAATGGGACAATGGAGTCTGGACACGTGTGCTGGAGAAGCATGTGGGTCATAGCTTATGGCTCCCATGGTTAAAATTCCGGAAGTTCTGTAGGAACTCCATTGGGGAGTACCTGGTGGACACCTGGGGGGTCGACGATATTTGGGGACCTGCGTGAGAGGTTTTATTTGGTTCCCATGAATAGAATTCCGGAAGTTCTGGGGGCACTCGACTGTGAAGTATCTTGTGGACACTTGGAAGTGTCGAAAAAGTTTGGGAAGCCGTGATAAGTTTTCCTTGGAGAACTGCAGGATACTGAGAAGTGGAGCAGGAAGTGTATAACTTGCGCTCCAAGCAAGAGTCCATAAAAACGTCGAAAGGACAGATAACACAGTGTGTGATCCATGGAGTCCATTTGAAACAGTTGTCGTAGTTATTTTACATTAAAAAGTTTATCTCTCAGAAAAATCAATTTTCATCCATAATTTCAACGACTCTTTCAGCATCGTCATTACCAGCATCATCATCGCCAATCTCTAAAACGATACAATAGGTTTATGGTAGCTGAAGTAAGAAACGAACAATTTTGATTCGAATCTATTTAAATGTCTAATAAAGACCGCATCAATAGTAGTTTTGTATTTCGTTGTGCTAAGATTGCGATCATTTGACATCGTTAAACCAAATTCATTATTTAAAAATTCAATCAAGAGTTGATTTTTATCGTCTGCAAAGTTTATGTTGAAATCTCCACTCAAAACCATCGACAAATCATCAAAGCTTTTCCCATTTTTTTTAAGCAATGCAGATGAGTCATGAGAATAAATGAATACATTTTCATACAAGAACTCTCGTATAGCACGCAATGACTTATCTGGAGAAATGTAAACGGCAACCATAATAATGAACTGATTATGGTTTAGAGTGGCCACGACTTATGCACATATCGCCGATATCAGAAACAGTAGCATTAAACATGCTGGTGTATTTCGCATGCACATCCATATATAATTTGTGCAATATTTTGATAAATAGCTACTCCTCCCGCTGGCCGATTATTTCTTCTGAAACTCGCAACAAAGAGAAGGGGATATTACCTCCTCTCCTATGCTGCGCCGGCGCGGCGGTCTACCCTCCCTCCGTCTTACGAATTTTTGATTAGGCTACGTGTCCTGACGCGAGTTTAAAATTTTTTACCCATCCCAAAAAGTACTCACCGCCGATAAAGAAGTTTTCACTTCAATAATGTAAATATTGTAATATAAGAAGTGTAAATAAATTTTACATAGTATTTAAGTAAATAAAGAAAGCCATAATCGTAACAATATCTGAAGCATATCTATAAACGCTTCTACCTCATACAGAAATCCTTAACTATACTAAAAAAGTCTGGCGATCTTCCAGTGTTTTCTAACCTGTTCAAAGTTTAATGGTAGCTATTCATATGAATGTTTTGGCTGGTAATAGCTGTGGCCGTGTTGGGTTTTTCTAGTGACTCACTTTTTTGACCTTTTTCCCAGCTGGACTGTTTAGCCGTTGATGAAACTTGGAGGGAAGAACCGTCTATATAGGCAACAATTTGTTGGTTGTCGACAATCTCTACAGTATTCTTCTTGACTTCAGTTAATTCTTTGGAATTTTGAAGATTGAACATTTGATTTTGGGTTGGATATGAGTTAGCGATGTGTCCTTCCGCCTTACATAGGAAACACCTTTAGTGTCCCGGGGCTGTGGATAAATTTGACACGTAAAACTTATAACATTCATCTCCATCAACACCTGCTCGTAAGACATGGGATAGACCGTTCTGAAACTTAAATCTTGTATCAAATACGTGTTATTGTTAGGTGGATTACATTAGAAATTATAATCCCATTGGATGGATGAAGTGATGAGACGTCTAATATTTATTACATGGCCTTCGATTGTGATGTCATTTGTTGTTGTTATCACTTTCAATATTTTCCACGCTACCTAATACATAAACGGTTATTGGAAATTCTGGAAGCTAAAATTATTATATCTTGATTAGTTAATCTTTTCTACAATCTTTCCAATTTCGGTAACCTAGTTGCCTAGTTTCACGTTTGATTTTTTTGGGAAGCATATCAGTTTGGGAGTAGTCAGGAGATCCTATTATAGAAGTGCTTTAAGGCTAATCCGGTCGACCGTCTAGTGTGTTTCTGATCCGTTAGAACTATGCAATTAATCAAATTCACGCTAACGAAGTATTTTTTTAATTTTCGCCTGATTTCTAAAATTTCCAAAAAAAAATCAAATTTTGAAAATGAAAATAAGAAAAGTGGCAGCCGTCGTCCAAAGAGACATATTTTCTGAGTACATAGCAATTTTTTGTCCATCAAAATCGAAAAATAAACTTTTCTTTGAACTCCCAAAATGCCGCCAAGATCTGTGAAATTCAAGTCGGCTACAATGAACTCGGTTTACATCATGGTCCGAATTCTGTTTTGGTTCCGAAGGTGAGACAATAAAGTCAGAGAAAACGTTATTATATAAAATATGAATAAAGTAAAACAAACATCTGTATTAGTGAAAGACCAAAACGAAAGTACCCATAAGATGAATATGTTCAATATTAAAGAGGTAATAATTCGTTGTAAACAAAGAAATGGCGGCGCCAATAGTCTACAGTTTTCTCTCCATAATAAAAAAAAATTGCAAAAATTCTTCGTCCGTTTGTTGTCCTTTCTTCGTATCAAACAGCCTGCAAATCACATACGGCATGTCGGCTGCTTCTCAAGTCTCAGTTTTGCCGAACACGGTAATATTTTTGCTCTGGATATATTATATTTATCGGTCCGAAAAAGGTGTCACATGGCCAGAAACTGGCCTGGAAGAAATCATTATTGTAATGATACGTTTTAGCACATTTGTGCCAAAAAACGATGGTAAAAAAGTGTATTAAAAAGACTTTCTTCCTCTTCTCGAAAAATGTCAGCAAGGTGACAATAAGCAATAAGTATCTTAAGAAATAATTTTATTCAGTGTTTTCTTCGGCTGATTCAAAGGTATCGGATTTCACATAAAAATATTGAAGGAAAACCTCATTCATTTCGTTGGTGGACTTGTAAGACCAAATTCACATTTACCGCCACTATTTTCACCAAGCATTTGGAAGCTGACTTTACTGTGTTTGAGGGTGTGAATGTGTTGTGATCATGGATTATAGGCATACAACTAAGAGTAAACGCCAACTTCGATTGAGCGCAAAAAGGAAAAATCATGATAGAATCAAATTTGTGCAAAGGTAAAGTACCCAAACTTATGAAAATTAAATAGCATATATTCGAACATATTCAGAGTGAGTCAATAGTCCGAGGACCGAAGATAGCATCTTTACTAATGAAAATAAAAAAAAATATAATTATATCGGGTTCCATTAAAAAAAAGAATTGTTGATTGCGACCCCGAAATAGTGAAACACTAAATTTTGCTGAAAACAATTTTAGTCGATGCAGATTTGATGGTAATCTATGATGACATCAAAACATTTTTTAAATTTTCTTTAGTAAAGCCATCTTCCGTCCACGCACTATTGACTAGACCTGTATACATACATACATACAGAGTGATTATAAAGTTCCGCACAGAATTCATAATTTAGTTATACACTGTTTTTGTGATAAACACTCGAACAAGTTAATTTTTGTTTTTAAATTCCCATCCTTTGACGTAAAAATGTTGTTGATGACGTCATCTGTTTTTGAACTATAACACCGTCATCAATTTTTTTAAATGGCAACCTCCAACTTTTTTTTGGGTTTTAAATACACTTCAATTCTCTATTCAACAAGAGTAAAAAAATGATACTTTACATAACTTTTTTTTTTAAATATTACGTTTTATTACGTACATCAAAAATAAAAATTTTATTCCTTGAAAAAAAAATTACAATAAATTTGAAAAGCAAACAACGAAAAATGAGAAACCATTTAATAAAATTTAACGCAAGTGGTCAAATTGCCACCCGCCAACTATTTGACAAATTCCCAGATGTGTTTTCATCACTTTGGGACTAATCTGCGCCATTTCACCACGGATTCGTAGTTTTCAAAAAAAGTTATGCAAGGTATCAGTTTTTTACTGTTTTTGAATGGAGAATTGAAAAGTGCATCTAAAACGAAAAAAAAAGTTGTGGGTTGCCGTTTAAAAAAATTGATGACGGTGTCATAGTTCAAAAACAGATGACATCAAAATTATATCAAAAGATGGCGATTTGAAAACAAAAAAAACAAAAATCGAGCGCTTTTCGCAAAACCATTACATAACTAAATTGTGAATTGTGCGGAACTTTATGATCACTCTGTATTTATAATAAACTAGCGGACCCGGCGAACTTTGTACCGCCTCAGAATCAATAAATGTTGTGTTAACTTATTAGCTGAATCAAATTCAGTTTTCAAAGCATAATGCACACAACGTCATCTACTGGCATTACCGGAATCAGCATACAACGCTATGTTAGTTTTTGTTTTTGTCATGTATCAAAGATATCGTTATATACGGTTTCCATACAAAATGTATGAGAAATTTTTTTTCGTAATTTTTCCGATGTTTTAATAGTTATTCGCCCCCGAAAAAAGTTAGTCAACCGTTCTCGAGATATCATCAAAAGATTTTTGTGTGGAGTCCACGCGCAACCGAAGTGCAATTTTAGAGTTTACTTCTCAAAAATCGATTATCATTTTTAAAGTCCGGTACGACAAATTTTGGTGGCCGGCGTTATTATTTATTGTTGCCCTGTACCAAGGGGGCTTTCGTTATTGTCGTTGCCCTGTACCAAGCTCCCCGTAATGTTTTAATAGTTATTCTGCTATTCGGAGCGGAAACAAATCCAACAAATCAAAGATCATAAAAAACGGCCCAGCCGTTCTTGAGTAATAAATCCAAGGGGGCCCCTTGTCCCTCATGTCCATTTGAAAAAATCGGTCCAGTTAAAGGGGACACCCTGGGCCCCCATGTCCATTTAAAAAGTACCTTACGACCTATTCTCATACTTACCAAATATACCAAAACATTTTTAAAAATTAGTCCAGCCCTTATCGAGTAATAAACCCAAGAGGCTCCCCTGGGCCCCCATGTCCATGTTTTAATAGTTATTCTGCTTTTCAGGGCGGAGACAAATCCAAGAAATTAAAAACCATGAAAATCGGTTCAGCCGTTCTCGAGTTATAAAACCAAAGGGCCCCCTTGGGGCTCCATGTCCAATAAAAAGTATCATATGTCTGTCTCCTGGTTCTAAGCTATTTCCCCACCAAATTTCAGCCAAATCGATTCAGCCGTTCTCAAGTAATAAACATAAGGGCCCCCCTGGGCCCCCAAGTATAATAAAAAATATCCTATGTCGGTCTCCTGGTTCTAAGCTACCTCCCCACCAATTTTCAGCCAAATCGGTTCAGCCGTTCTCGAGTTATAAACCCAAAGGGCCCCCCTGGGCCCCCATGTCCAATAAAAAGTATAATAAAATATGTCCGTCTCCTGGTTGTAAGCTACCTCCCCACCAATTTTCAGCCAAATCGGTTCAGCCGTTCTCGAGTAATAAACCTAAGGGGCCCCCCTGGGCCCCCATGTTCAATAAACAATAAAAAGTATCCTATGTCCTTCTCCCGGTTCTAAGCTACCTCCCCACCAATTTTCAGCCAAATCGGTTCAGCCGTTCTTGAGTTATAAATAGTGTAACTAACACGACTTTCTTTTATATATACAGGCTGTCCCATTTAAAACTCCCCAGTCCAGATTTCTCCGAATTGATTATTGTGATTGAAAAATCCTCGGACAGGTCGATTTTGTTTGCCAGGGGCACATCTTTTCAGGTTCCTTTCAACTCCCGGCATTTCGCCCTCTTCGCGATGGGGCTGTTAGCCCCAAAATCTTAAATGGCACTATGGGTCGAGTGATGCCTCATTTGAAAGGTATTGAAGGCCTCTCTACAACTAACCACTTACTTTTCAATATCTTGCAGTTTTGACCGTAAAAACAATAATTTCTAATTTTCAAGATAATGCACATTTTCTCATGCTATGTCCCACAGAAACCACAAAGACCAACATGTAATTTTGAAATTAAATTTATTGAAATTTTTGGGTCATTAGGTTGTTGATTTTGATTGCTAAATAGCACGAAGGAGTTAAAACTGAATGTAGAGTATGCGACACGATTATTTTTCAATAAAATGATCTAATTAACGTAATAAATGTTGGATATGGCCACCGTTCATTTCCATGCAAAAATACAGACGATTTTCAAAACTGTTCGTGATGCTACAATTTCAATAAGCCTAATTTCAGCAATAACATGTTTGTCTTTGTGGTTGCTGTGGAACACAGCATCAGAAGATGTGGATTATCTTGAAAATACAAAATTATCGTTTTTTGCGGTCAAATCACCAAAAGATTGAAAAGTAAATGGTTAGTTGTAAAGAGGTCTCCAATACCTTTCAAATGAGGTATCACTCGACCCATAGTGCCATTTAAGATTTTGGGAATAACAGCCCCCTCGCGAAGAGGGCGAAATGCCGGAACTTAAAAGGAAACTGAGAACAGGTCGATTTTGTGCCCCTGGCAAACAAAATCGACCTATTCGAGGATTTTTCAATCACAATAATCAATTAGGAGAAATCTGGACTGGGGAGTTTTAAATGGGACAGCCTGTATATAGATGCATTATGAATATCGCAAGATGATAATTGAGGCGTCCGAATATAAAACCTGTTTTTTTGGATTTTTTTTATTTTATGTTCTGTTTTGTGTTGTGATTCTCCTAATCAAATGGTAACAATCACCACAGATGTCCCTATTTGAGAACACTAAAACCATGTTAAATAAAATGAAGAATGTTCAGTGTTTTAACCGTTTTTCCAGGTTTCTGGAAAAATTTTTGCTTAGATAAAAAAAAAACGGAAAATTAAAACGAAACCACAACTAGGTCCAAGGTCAGCTTCATATCACAAATAAGCCACATTGTGACTTCGTGGTATGGATTCCGAAGGACATCTACTTAGAACGGATTTATGAAGACAAGACTTTCTGGAACGAAAAAGTTTTACCCAAACGTATTCTTTTTTGAAAAGGCTTTACTGCCTGAAATCATAGATCCACGAAAATCTCGTAGCATGGCAATAAGAGAACCCGAATTAAAATTATTACAACGATCTATTTTTACTATTCATTTACTTTACATTTATTTGTTTAGACAATTAGCATTTATTTCGCTAGTGTGCAAATGGGTATAAGTCGATATTTTAGGCAAATCGAGTTAAGTCGATGGCTGGCATTGTTGTAAGGTAAAAGTAACGATATTATTGTTAATTTTTACATTTTTGTAAAAGTAAATACATAATTATACCATAGAAATGTTCATTTCCTGGTGGTATTCACACAATCAAAATAACTATGTATTATATTGCTTACTTTTTTTAATAGAAAAATTACTGTCAAAGTTTGTCGTAAATAATAATTTATTAAAAATGCGAATACATAATTACGAATTGTTTTATCGACATACTTTATACCCCTTTGCACACGCACCAGCTATTTTCCATTAGATTTTCCATCTTATTCAGCAAAACAATTCTAAAATAACTGTCACAACTTTATCGTCCTAATAAATTACCAGAGATTATGACTTTTTTGGCAGCATTTGAGTTTATCAAAGGAAAGTTTATTTTTCGGTTTTGAGGAACCAAAAAATTGGTGGAAAATTGAAAACAAAAATTGCACATTACTTAAAAAATACATATCTTTCGACGACGGCTGCCACTTTTTGAATTTCGATTTCCAAAATTGGATTTTTTTTTTCAAAAATTTTGGAGGGCAAAAGTTAAAAAAATGCTCCGTTAGCATAATTTCTAATAGTTTTTCAGGTTCTTTAAGCCGATTAAAAAAAAATAAAAGTCAAAAACGGCTTCAAAAACAGCTAATTACTTTTCCGATATATTTGTCTCTCTTGCACACTTGTCCACAATTTCCGGCCGGTTTAGCCTTAATAGTCAGGTGGTTGATGGATATAAACATAATTAAAAGGCTGCCTGCTTAAAGGCAAAAAAGCCTGATGATAACGGAAATCAAAACTACTCGTCAAAGTCTATACTCTCGATTTTGTTAAAATTTATATGTGATGACAAATTTCACTCTTGTCAACCTATTTTTCCGTAGATATTGTTCATAATAAGCACTGATTGGGAGATTTGCTGTTTTTTGTTTCAACAAGAAGCTCAAGCGATGTTACAAAGACCAGATCAAAAAAACTTATTTCACAGACAGACTAATAATTTCAGGCATCTAGCGGCACTGTTTGTTTAATACAGCCATATTTATAATTTCAGACTGCTTTCTTGTAAGATAACAAAGAATGGATCCATTATGCAGCAAATTAATCATTTCTCCCGGCGCCTCCACCATTTTTGCAATACTCTTACATATTTCGCCGTATTTTTTGTTCGGGATTTATCTGCTCTGTTTCCTCCGAGCCACGCCGGATGCTCTCGCGCCGCCGTCCAACGTGCGTGAAAATTGGCGCCATTAGTCACGCAGCGGTGAGAATCGGGCTTTATTAGAAACCGTATAACACAGACACTGTTGTTTATGTGAGTTCCATGTTGCTTGCAGGTGCGGTTAGAAGACCGCGGGGTGTACGTCTGCTTCGCTAACAACTCGGCTGGAGAAGAGAGCGTTAGGGTGACGCTGGAAATTACAGCCCCCTTGTCGGCGCATATCCAGCCTCAAGTGCAAGTGGTCGATGTGGGAAAAGAGGCGACCTTTCAATGCATCGTCAACGGATACCCGGTATCGCAAGTTAGCTGGTTGCACAACGGTTAGTAGACTTCTTAATGCATTTATGAAACACCGATTGGAGAGGAGAGGTGGAGCTCAATAGCTTCATAATAGCCTCCACTGGCTTGTTTGCGAAGCGTGGTTTTAACTTTGCTGGGTATTTTGGAATTAATTAACGACGCCGGGCGAGGAGGGAATTATTACGCTGTTTACAAACGTGTTTTAGAAATTTTCAATGGATTAAGTTGTTTCCTGCATACTAAAAATGTGAAGCGGTTATTAAAAACTTTGTCTTTAAATTGAAACGCCCGAAAAAATTAACGTTATCAAAGAACTTTATTTCTTGGAATTCTGAGAATTATTTAACCCGCTTCTCCTAAACGGCATTCTCAGCTATTAGGGATAAATCATTTCGCATTACCATTAAGTATATCCCCATCTGAAACCATTATCAATCGCTTAAGCTGCTTACAATATGCGCTTTATTAGCTTATTGTAAGGATAAGGGCCTGAATTATGTAAAGATACGTTATAAGCTATTAATTTCGACTTCAACCAAACTCACTAAAAACAGAGGAGGTCAAGAAATATAAAAGCAAAAAATCCAAAATAATTTAAAATGTACAATTTAACTATAAATTGTTCTTCCAAAGACATAAGGAAACCATATAAATGGAATACAAATTGTATTTAAAAAAAAACTGCATCTTGAATAGACGTCAAATCATTGTGGTACTAAACAGATAGGTAACCACAAATGATTCCTTGCGGTACTCAGAACACAGAAGGAAGAATATTCAACAGCTATGTGAAGAGCGTCTGTTCAAAATTGAACACGTCTATTTTAGTTAATAAGTAGTTTTGATAAATATTCTGACGGTACACATGTGTTCTATTCAGCAATTTTTGACAGCATCCGTGGAAAAATAGAATTGGACATGTTGTTTTGAACAGACGCTCTTTTTAGCATCAAGTCTACAATTCAAAATAAGAAATTTGGTTAACATAATTGAAAATAAAGAATAAACAGACCCAAAAAAAGAAATTAATATTAATTTCAACATATTTAAAGAACTATTATAATAAATAATAAACGGTAATCACCGACAATGATAAGATAATCAGTCAAAGAAAATCTATTTTCTTGACGCGCTACCAAAGACATTCTTTTAAAGATGTTAGAGGACTAAAGGAAAATATGTCGAGAAATAGCAAGTATTTCGTATACTGGTGACAATCAAAGAGTAATGACAAAATGCCAAGTTATATTTGAATATTTCTCGTATTTCTATATATATACGTAATAGCTAGCTGAAAAAACTCAATTTTTTTTGTTTTAATCCGATCGCAACCAAATATCACAGGAACACTCCTCAGACTATTCTACATTTACCCTGAAACTTTTATCATAATAGGTGCAGCCGTTCTAGAGTCCATAGAGAACATACATACATACACACGATTTTTATACAGAGTGATTGACGAAGGGTAGTAGTTATTTAAACCTGTGACAGTCCCTAATATGAGGAGACCTAGAAAAATAAAAAAAAGTCTAACTAAAAAAAAACAAGATACCGAGTGTCCCAGAGGTGTGTGGACCATCATTTACGCCCTTATTTTGAAAGATATCAAAACGGGGCTTTTGGGGGACGATAACCACACAATACCTTCACAATTTAAAATTATTAGAAATTATATACAGAGTGTTCTAATATTAGTAATATACCAAAGTTATGTTTTTTTTAAATAGAATGCCCTGTATATTAGTAAGGTACTACAGGTTTATTATGGATGGTTCTTGAGTTATGAAGACTTCTAGGTCAAAATTAGCACTTTTTAAAAAAATTGCAGAGACCATTCCAACAGAGATAACTGAATATTTTTCTGTAAATAACTTTTTATATACCCAAACTTTAATACACACTGATTGAAAGTCTTCTAAATTGATATTTCTGTACAGGGTGTACGGTTTTGCAAAATGTATAATAACTTTTCTTTTTCAAATGGAACACCCTATATTCCATTATAACACTAAATAGCATTTTTAATAAGCTTTCTGTCAATATATAGTTTGCCTCAGCAAATGTTAGTACTTTAGATAATTTTTATAAAAACGTAGAAAACTTTTCCAAATTGATGAAATCGTGTATTAAGATCAGATCGCCTTGGTCTTGTTGCCATGGAGATATCATTTTAGACTGGTTACCATGGAGCCGTTTGTTCTTGTTGACAGTAAGTTATCCTGTAACAAATAGTTTCACTTAAAATTTAAATATATCTACACTTCTGCCATCATCAGTCCTTAAAGAATATAAAAAAATATTATTTTTTATATTCTTTAAGGGCTGATGATGGCAGAAGTGTTCTGCCGAAACATGTTCCATTTGTAATTTTACGCTCATTAAAGTTTGTGGAGTTCGACTTAGATATATTTAAATTTTAATTTAAATATACTCCACCTGGATTTAAGAACATTCTTCTGGTTTATAAATAGTTTCACTTTTGTGATTTTTTTACAAAATGAATTTTACGAAAGAAGTAATGATGAATATGGTACAATATGGAGAAGCCGAAAGAAATTCCTTTTTGGCCACAAAAATTTACAACGTTTTGAAAACACTGGAAACGTGGCCTACAACAAAAAACAATTAATTGGTAGAAGAGTAGGTGAAAACACTGAGCTAGAAGTTTTACTAATGTTAGAAGAAAATCTTCACTAAAGTACAGAAGAAATTGCTGTCCAATCTGATATATCGAAATCTTGTGTAAACCGTGTGTTCAAAAAACATCGGTTTCATCCATACCACATTGAACTCCATCAAGAATTGCAAGAAGGTTATTTTGCAAAAAGAGTGGAATTCTGCGAAATAATGGACAATTTTCTAGAAAGGAACAGAAATATTTCAAACAGAATTTTGTTCACTGATGAGGCAACCTTTAAGAGTAATGGGGATGTCAAGAGGCATAACATGCACTATTATGCCACTGAAAATCCCCACTGGATGCGGACGATTGATTATTATCAGAATCAGTGGTCCTTAATGTGGTTGGAACAGCATGGAGCTCCTGTACATTTCTATAGGAATGTAAGAAGATATTTAAATGACTGGTTGCCGAGCCGTTGGATTTTTAGGGGCGGCCCTGTCAAATGGCCTGCAAGATCACCCGAGTTAACTCCTCTAGATTTTTTCGTTTGTGGCTATGTAAAGGATATATATCGTCTATCGAATTCATACGTAAACCTAAGCCCGTCTACTTCTCGGTGTTATTTCTGAACTAATTTAATAAATTAGACAATAAATGATTATCTCCATGGCAACAAGTCCAAAGCGATCTGATCTTAATACGCGATTTTAGCAATTTCAGGAAACTCTCTGTTTTTTGTAAAAATCACCTAAAGTACCAACATTTGCCGAGGCAAACTATACATTGAAAAAAAGCTTATGAAAAATGCTATTTTCTGGTATAATGGAATATAGGCTGTTCCGTTTGAAAAAAATAAGTTATTATACATTTGGCGAAACCGTACACCCTGTATAGAAATATCAATTTAGAGGACTTTCAATCAATGTATTAAAGTTTGGATCTATAAAAAATTGTTGACAAAAAAGCATTCAGTTATCTCTGTTGGAATGTTCTCTGCAATTTTGAAAAAAGCACTAATTTTGTCTTAAAATTCTTCACAACTGAAGAACCATCCATAACAAACCTATAGTACCTTATATCATTTTGCTCAGCATTCACTGCTCTTTCAATTCACCAATTAATATACAAGGCATTCCATTTAAAAAAACATAACTTTGGTATATTACTAATATTAGAACACTCTGTATATGATTTCTAATAATTTTAAATTGTGAAGGTATCGTGTGGCTATCGTTCCCCGCTAACCCCGTTTTGATATCTTTCGAAATAAGGGCGTAATTGATGGTCCACACACCTCTGGGACACCCGGTATATGGTTTTAAAATTGACTCCAAAGCCGATTGAACACCGCTGGCATGATTGAAGAACCAGTAGTAAATAAACCCTTATCTCTTGGCCTAAACAAAGAAGAACTTTGCTTTGCTTTTAGTTTTACTTTGACTGTTGACGGTGCACTAAATATTTTAAAATTTATTAGCGGACGTTCGTCGAAACATATTAAGACAACAAATAAGACGGAGCTCCCTCCCGTAGTGCATGCATACATATAGTGTCCCACTGGTTAGATAATAATTGACATGAAAGGTGTGGGGCCGCATGAAACAGCTTGTTTATGCTAGTCGAATCAACACCATGCAATAATTAGGTACGCAAAATATAATGGAGTATACACCCGCAAAATGCCCGACGTGTTCAACAGAGTCCAGGAGTCGTGGCTTCGGGCGGTCGTCATTTTGAACAATTTTTATAAATGGTACGTTGACCTAAGTGAGTTTTATCTTTATCAATTGAAAGCAAGAGTGGTTTTTGTCAGTCGGAAAAGGTTAGTCAATAAAAACCTAGATGTTTACAATAGTTCGTATCGTAAATAGTAAGTTTTCTTCTCCGCTGGTTGTCATTAATTTCTCAACTTTACATTAAGAGTTCTTTAATACCGTCAAAACTACGTTTAGGGGCCATATAAGTTGAGGTTTAAATTTCTCCTAAATTCGTTGTACCGTTCGGTGTTAGTTCGTGAGAGATGAGTTTTGTTGGTACCCTCCATACTTATTCAGTTCTGAGCTCATGCTGGTATATCTTTTCACCTTACCCCTCTTTTTTCGCTGTCTTTCTTACTCTTTTTTCACATTTTCCTCTCCTTCGTTTTCCACTTTCTCTTGTTTCGTACACTTGTTGTGTCTTCTAGTGATATTATGTTCAACTGCTCCATGTAGTTCACATTTCTAATTGTATCTCCCCCTTGTCTATCAAATTTCCTAAAAAATCCCTTTTTTGTAGCTGCCAGCTTCCTCCTCTGCTTTTCCGTTATCGTCCACCTTTCACAGACATAGATGAGCGCCGGCTTCTCTACCTTTCTAAAAACTGGTCTTTATGCCTTTCAGTATTTCCTTCTTATTAATAAATTTCCTTTATTAGTGTGGTATGTACCTCTGTAATGGTGTTATTATTTATAATTATTTATAACAGCTAGTCTCCAGTCCTTCGCTGTTTTTTGCTTCTGACTTAGTTTTACAGACATGTTTTCGTTTTGCTTCTTTATGCTTTTTCTAGTTCGTCTTCTGATATGTCATGGTCTTCATTTTTTTGTTGCTCAATTTTGTTGATCTTGCCTTTAACGGTGATTTTCTTTTTGTTCCTGTTCTTCCAATAGTATTACAATAGCTCCGTTCTCCTTTTTTATATTCTTCAATATGGTCGAGGCTATTTGTTTCTTACTTGTTTTAGCATGCCATAGAATATTATTTGTATTCTGTGCATATGCCATTGCTATTTTTATCCAAATTATTCATAAAAATTCAAACAATTCTTGACTTCGTATAGAGTATATTTTAGTAAATTTGAGTGATTTTTGATTTGAAATATCGGATTTACATCTGTAAAACACTCTTCAAGTATCATTTCTAAAATGTGAAAAAAATAAAAGTTGTGGATAAAAAAGGTCGATTATAAATTTATCCAAGTTGTTGCTTTAAGTTTAAACCTCTTTACTAAAGTTTTAAATATGTTTTATCCTAGTTTCTATAATCTTATCTTACAATGTTGGCTGCTTCTTCTTCGTAACTCTTCTTTGTATTGTTTCGTTCCGCCATGCCATGCTGACCTCTTGTTTCCAACCCTAATTGCTCCACATATCATTTCTGCTATTTCCTTAAAGTTATTCCATCTTGTTTCTGTCTTTTCTTTTATATTAATCTTTAATATTAATCTATCAATCTGTTTCTCAGCTATTCTATTGTTTGGTCATTTCTGGTTTTCTTAATTTTTCAGTTTTATTTCAACTAAACAATTGTCACTGTCTATTTTTAAACCTCTCCTAACTTACTACTAACTAACTCTCTCCCACTGATGTGTCCCATTATTATTTTCTGCTACCTCTCTCTTTTTATAATTCTTTTAGTTTTTTCTTCCATCTTTTCTAATTTTTACACTTCTGCTCCAATATTTATTTGTAATGATGGGGTTCTTTCGTTTATGTCTATTGTATCTACAAGTACGTGTTTCTAAATCTACGCCTCTTCTTAATGCGTTAATATATCGAACATTCCACACCCTTACTTCACCTTTAACCTTTAGCTACCATTAAATAATTCTGTAGAATCATGTCAATGTTTGTTGTCTTCTTTATTCCTCGTTTGTTTTCTTTTTGATCCAGAAAATGAAGAATTATCATTTGTTTAGTGTTCGTTCAGTCTTAAATATGCGCAGTATCCCAATAATTATTTGCGGTACCCTATTATTACATTTTTTCCCTTCTCCCTCTCAGTGTCCTCTACTTCCTTTATTTTCTTCTGAATATCTTCTGAATATTTTTTCTCTGCCATGTCGTCTCATTTATGTAGATTTTCCTCTCTTAGTTTTCTGTTTTCTTTTCTCAACTCTCTCAGTTCCTCTTAACATAATTCAGGTCCTTGTTTCATCTCCATTACGTCTTTCACTTTGATCAAAGCTGTTATATCGTCTATCTTGTCTGTATTTTCCTTTCCCTTCTAAGGGAAAAGAGTTTTATTTACGGTATAAAAAAATAACCTTTAAAATTTAAATACAACACATAATATAGAAACGATACAAATAAATTGGTAAACATATGCCATGATCTAGAACGTTCTAAACATCTTTTTGCTTCTTTTAAATGTTTCCACCCATTCCGAACTTTGTTCTTTCCATTTCTTACAAAGTACAATCGTCGCTATCCATTAGTCCTGCACTACTCAACTCTTTGGCGGCACCTCGTATTACACTTTTGCTTGCAGATCGCATATTTATTTTTAGCCTCTATTTTCTCCTTCGTGCCGCAATAAGAGCTACTGGCTGCGATCAGAAGACAACTCCTAGTATCAACACCAGAGACTCAAATCAGTTTATATATAAAGTAAAAAATTAGCAACCGTGTAATAGTTATTTATTATACGAGTTCCTGTGTAAATTGGGTGCTTTCGGGCACTAGGGCTTAATTAAGCCCGAGTGCCCGAAAGCACCCAAATTTACACAGAACGAGTGTAATACAACGTTTTATAGTTCGACGCAACCCCGGAAAGTCTTTAAATTGCTTAAAATCCATAAAAATAGTGTGACGTTTATCTGACATTTTTTTCTTGCCTGACAGGAGAGTGTTTACACAAGCGAAAATTTGAAAATTCTGACAGTGTCGAACTATAAAACTATTTAAGCACAACTGCATTTTTTATACTTGTTTACATCTTGGTTACCATGATTGAAAATGGAACATTACACACGTAAAGCAAATACCCGTAAAGTAAAGGTCCATAAAGAAAAGGCCCGTAAAGAAAAAGCCCGTAAAGAAAAAGCACGTAAAGTAAAGGCCCGTAAATAAAAAGCCCGCAAAATTATTACAAAAGAAATGAACATTTATTTATGGTATAATTATAAATATTAATTGTGCGTAAAACCTCTGGCCGAAAGACCGTTTACGCCCTCCTCCTTCGTCGGGCCTCAAAATCGTCCTCTGGCGTAAACTCTTTCTTTCGGCCCTCTATACGTAAATAACTATCTCACACAAAGTAACAAAAAAGTCTCAAACTCGTAGGGAAACCGGTGGCCCCCGACCACCGCGTGGAGCTAATGGCAGAGCCCCCCCGTCTCACCATCCACCAACTAGCCAAAGAAGACCGAGGCATGTATCAATGCATGATAAGCAATAACTGGGACCAAGCCCAAGCGACCGCCGAACTCGACATGGGCGATGCCGGCCCTGAGCTGCTTTACTGGTTCTCTGAACAAACTCTTCAACCCGGTCCAATGGTCTCTTTGAAGTGTGTAGCCACTGGAAACCCACCCCCGCAGTTTACATGGACTCTAGACGGATTTCCTCTTCCCGATCATCCCAGATTTTTGGTGGGACAATATGTGACTATCCAGGACGACGTCATCAGCCACGTAAACATTACGAACATCAAAGCGGAGGATGGAGGAGAGTACACGTGCACGGCTCATAACAGCGTCGGAAAGATATCTCATAGCGCAAGGTAAGGAGACCTGGCTTTGTATTTTTCTAAACAATTTTCTAAATAATGTTGCTCATGTCGTAAAGTTCCTTCAAGTAAATTTAATAAAGAATCCAAGTTTCTATTTTAAAGGGAGAAGTGTATTTTCTAACGTCGCAAATATGTCACTCTTAATTAAATTTAGAAGAGTTCTTGAGCGAGAAGACTTTTGCTTGACCGCACCGCAGACAATTGAGTCAAGGCTTTCATTTTGTGATGTTTTAGCAAGCGGAGCACAAAGCGAATAAACTGTTTATATTCTGTGGTACACATATAGATTGAAAAGTTTGGAATCACCCACTCAACTCTTAACTTCTTAATTCAATTATAATAATTATTGTAACCTATATCTACACAGACTATTAAATTCTACAATAATTGTAGCGGAGATTTTTTTTAACAACGAATCACCTTCTGACTGTTGATGCAAAAAACAGATCTCCCTGCATTTTCTGCACCGAAAATGACCCTCCATGTGTTACATTCTTTTTATTCTCTCCTGTATAGAACACTCTTCACTGTAACAATTGTCAAATAGCAAATTTCTTTTTTCTAGAGTCAACGTTTACGGCCTGCCTTACATCCGCGAAATGCCCAAAATCACCGGCGTTGCCGGCAGCAGCCTCATCATAAAGTGTCCCGTGGCGGGCTACCCCATCGAGACCATAACATGGGAGCGCGACGGACAGCCCCTGCCGGTGAACCGTCGCCAAAGAGTGTACGCGAACGGCACTCTGGTAGTAGAACAGACTCAACGGAACGAAGACGCAGGAACGTATACGTGCCAAGCACAGAACAGGCAAAGGAACTCGGACAGGAGGAACGTCGAAGTGCAAGTTATAGGCAAGTCTTCATGCATATTAATGGCGGCGATGTTTCAAATGAATAACAAGCGATCGGTTCCATAACGGGGGGAATATCGGGATTGGGAAGCACGTCACGAATGGGGAGTTACTCGCTTTGAGCGCGGATAAAAGAATCTCTTACGAATTTAACGTCGCGAAATGAAAATTTCATGCGCTTCGTGAGAGCGATAAACAATGCGGGCTTGTGGTTACTACTATGTCGAGATGTCGAGCAAATTTTGGAGTAAACGAAAGGTGTCCATTAAATGTAAACGTTCTACCCAATTGCACCACACGGTTAGAATAGTTTGGTGACCCCTAACTCAATGAAATTTAAGCTTAGTTTGACAATTTTAAATCTAGAAGATTCTAAATATTTTATTTAACAATTTCTTCAAAGTTTATCAATAAAATAAAAACTATTATAACTCGAGTTTGAGATTTTTGAGATAATCATAATAAATAGATCTCTATAATGGTCTATAATGATGATAATGATAATAAATAATTTTTATTACGAATAAGCCTGGTTCTCTGGCTTCTGGCTTTTATATATTTATTATACATTTCATTTTTAAAATTTATAAAACCGACTATAATCAAAATAATGAATAGCGCTAGGTAACAGAAATCACAAATTCAATAAAAGATTAGTTAGATAGATAACAATAAATTAGAATAAAAATATAAGTCCTATGTAAATAGGGGAACGGGCGTTAAACGCCTACGGTTAATTAACGGTTATTCCAATTTGTTTACTTTGTTTGAATTTACATTTAATTAATGTTGAAATTCTGTGCCAATTAGATTTGCGGCAATGTGACATTATAAAATAATAAAACAAGAGAGAGTAAAATATTTGTTCTGCCAAGTTTCCCTAATATTTATAAGAAGCCGTGCCAAGGAGCTGACTTAACAATACGACCAAGTTTTTAAATTATGAAATTTGGGGAGGTCACTTTGGAACTACATCCCGAATGCAAAACACCACCGATGGTTTATCACCACCGACACGTCCGCCTCTATTTATTATTAGCCTGCCGTAAATATTTGCGCTTGGGCGCAATTCCGATTTTTGTGTTTGTCGTCCACCGCCCGTCGATGATGAATTGCATTTGATTGCATTGCCGCCGAAGATCCTACCCATAAATCTAATGACAGAGCTGTCACGCGAGGCCGAGGGCGGCGATAACATGTCAGATTATAGACGACAACTTATTCTAGCAGTTTAGGTCGCAGTGGCCAGCGGTGATGGAATTTTTGGTCTAGAAGAAAGTAAATCCTTGTAAAATTGCGAATTATTTATTAGATTACACGTATGTGTGATTCAGATGGCCTTTAACAAACGAGCCCCTTGGAAACTGAAATAATTGTCTGTTAAAATTGATATTGCTAGACGTCAGAATCGTGGACAAGCAATGGCGCCTCGTTTAATAAGTTTTTAAGACTTACAGCCTGATATTATGTTGCGACGGATCTTACGTCTAATCTAAAGATCAGGCAGTAAGGATCAATTTCATGTTTTATTTGACATGAAATTGAGCCTTACTGCCTGGTCTTTAGTTACGACGTTTCCATAGCAATCGACGTTTAAGTACCGTCGCAACTCAACATGAAATCCGGCTGACTGAGACTTTACCAACAGCGTAAATGAAAGGTAAACAGAAACTTTTGTAGTTTGAAATAAATTGGGTATTTATTGAAGATATTGTACACACACTCATACCAACGTCCCTGACATCAATAACAATAGAACTAATCTACGCCCGACACGCAAATTTGTACTGCACACTTAATTAAAGTTACTTTGAATCACTCGGTATTTACACTGAAACTGCAGTTAATTCAGTATCATCAAAGGACTTATCTATCGAAGCATTGAGCAAGTCACTTTTAACCAGTAAATAGACAGTAAATACTCAACCCACAATAAATCTACTCGCCTATAAAAAGATGCATTTTATTGCAGTGCCGCCGAAGATCCTGCCCATAAATCCAATGACCGGGGTGTTACGCGAAGGGATGAGAGCGGCAATAACCTGTCCGATTATGGAAGGCGACTTACCGATAACGTTCCGGTGGGAGCGGAACGGCAAAGCCGTTTCCAACAATCTAGCTCTTGGAACGGTAATCAGGAGAATCGACGAATTCTCGTCGTCTTTAATTATCGAACAGGTGACGTCGGCCCACACAGGAAATTACACTTGTATTGCTAGCAACGTCGCGGGAGCGGAGAAGCACGTCGTGCCGCTGACGGTAAATGGTGAGTGGGACGCGGTAGTGAGGCGGTAACCGCAGGGACTAATCGGAGGGTTGTAGTGCCCCCTAGATGGACGGTGGAGCCTGTAGATTCCAGCGTCGCCGCCGGGAGAGAAGCTGTGCTGCACTGCCAAGCCGACGGGTATCCGAAGCCACTTGTTACGTGGAAGAAGGCTGTTGGTAAGTCAAATTTAATTCTCCTAAATATGTATATTTAATCATTACTTAATCCTTACTTTAAAATATTTTGCTGTTGTTGCGGTAGACGAATAAGGATTTAAGCTTTCGTAAGCCGCACCTCTGGAAGTCTTAAAAAGGATGAATTAAATGCAACAATGTAATTTTTCACATTGCTTTTAAAAGCTAATGCAAATAAATCTTATCATCATGAAACTTCCTCTAATAAAAATTTAAGAATTTCTAAAACAAAGGAAGTGTTCTCATCAGAAAGTTTCCAGACGCTGATATAATACAAAAAAGTTGTTTCAAACTCCTTTAATCGATTTTTAAACTTACGAAAATATTGTATTCAAGATTTATACTGCAGCATCCCATTCCTTGCTTATTTCAAACAAATAATATCCATAATTAACGTCAACTACGAGTTGGTGCTGTCTACAAAGTGCAAAGTCAAATAGGTGACATCTTTATTGAATTGCTTTTTATTTTTATTACACAAAGTTAGAGCTAGGAGTACATCAACTTGAAACTACTACACAAGATTATAAGAATTTAGTTCAGAAATATGATTAAAGTAAGGCTATAATGAAGCAAGACACATAACTACTCTCGCAATTATTTTGCACAAGTACCTCCTCCATGGAAAGTATGATGAAGCAGCTCGCTCTTAAAATCAGTTTTTAAATTAAAATGTCTAGCTCTCAACACTTCACTGGCTATCAATAGCCTCACACGCTCTCGCCTTAAACATTCACAATTAACACCCTCTCTTTCATTAGGCGAACAACCCGGCGAATACAAAGACTTCCTCTTCGAACCCAACGTGCAGCAATTCCAAAACGGTTCGTTAAACTTCCTTCACATATCAAAAGAAAATGAAGGGCAATACATGTGCGAGGCGAAAAACAACATAGGAGCAGGAGTCAGCAAAGTCATCTTTTTGAAAGTGAACGGTAATGCATGTATATTTTATAGTAGGTATTGAGGTCAAGGGTGACAAATTTAAGGCAAAGTCGTTTTCGCTAGACTGAACAAAAGAAGTTAATAACATGATTGGCGGACAGTAAGGCGTTTCGATGGCTTGGTTCCAAATGTGGCTAACTACAAAATTGGTGGTTTGAGCTTTCTACAGTCTTCTCAGAATTTATACAGGGTGAAATCGAAATTTATGTAAAAAAAATCTAAATAATAAAGGATAAAATTATTTTAGTTTTACTATAAAATGAGAGCACGCCACTGCAATGTAAACAAGAATTTTTGCGACATATCTTTAGTTCATTTAATAATCAACAAAAACAGTCGGAGAATCACTTCAGTTATTATTGCGTACTTTCGGGACCGGGTTTGCTTCATTTGCCCGAAAATAAAAATGTACAAAAGACTGACTATGTGTGCTTGGGTGCTATGTGTTTCTTTTAAGTGATATTCGTGATACACGAATTGCATTGATAGGTATCGCAACGGAGGTAAGTTTTTCATTTGCTATTTATTTAGTGGCGACCCGCTTTATGTTCGTTTTCGTCGAGGTTTTCGTCGAACTTTCATACTCGAAAGGGTAAAGATGTCCTGATTAATTAATAAACCGTTTTATATTGAATCTGGTATATTATTGTTTGCGTACAGCAATAAACACTGTAGTCTAGTTCAATGTCAACCACAAAACGGTCGAGCTCGCATTAGCAGATAAGTTTTTTGTCTTGTCTGTTTTAAAATTGCTCCATGGGCGACACAGCTAGGATGGTTTAAACAGTTTATGCCCGATTAAAATTTTTGACTCAAATTTTCACAGATACATTGTACTGGATCTTATGATGCACCATGCAGTTAAAATTTTTACATATATTTCAATTTCACCCCGTACTTCACTCTGGTTCCAAATGTATCTATCTGAATTATGTTAAATTTTCCGCAAGGAATGTGTGAATTCAAGAAGTATATATCTACACAACAATTTTATTTCCAAATGTGAGGAGAGGAAAAAACTTCATAACGCGCAAGTTGTTTAAAACTCAGGTTTTACTATACAAAGGGGTTGTAGAAAAAAACGTTTTTATATAAAATTTGAGGCTAGAAATGTAAAAATAGAAACGGCTTTATAAATTTATAACACAGAAGAGGAACCATCATAACCGAAAAAATACAATAGTTTTTTGCCTTTATTTCATATTTATCCTTCTACCTCTCTTTTTGGATTCAATTTTTGTTGGGTCTAGTATTTTTTAGTATTTTTGATCCCTTTATATAATTCTTTTGTTCCTCTTGTTCTAGTTATTTCTTCATGATTCCTTCTTTTGTCCTTAATTTCTGTATATCATTCTTTTTGTTCTTTTCGTCCTTTTGTTCGTCTCGTGCTTGTTGTTTCTTTTATTTCCTTTTTAAATATTTTCCTTCTTATTTGCATTGCTCCTCATGTTATATTATATGCCTCTTGTAACTCTTGTTACTCTTGTTTCTTTTATTATTTTAGGTGCCGTTCGATCCATCTGTTCTATGTGTTTCTTTTGCTACTTTTATCCTCTCATCCTCCCTGTGCTTTATGTATTCCAGGTTTCCCTCTTAGTTCTTGTTCCCCAGACCAGTTTTGTTTCTTATGTTTTATTACTATCGTGTCTTTTGTGTTTTTTTTTCCCCTTTTTAATATGGTTTCTCTTGTAATCCTTACTCTTCATGTTCCTCTTTTTTACTTTGATTATTCTGTTCCGCATGTTTATCTTATTCCTTTTTTGTTTCTTTTTTCAATTTCCTTCTTCCTTTTGTTCCCTTTTTAGTTTGTTTCTTTTGTAACTCTTATTTCTCATACTTGTTCCTCGTGTTCTCTTCGATCCTCTTGTAACCTTTGTAAAAAAGTCGGATTTCTCATTCTCCGTTCGCTGAGTTGTAGGCTTAGTTGCCTTTTTAGCGACAAGGAGGAAATTGGATCGGTTAAAGCAGGGTTAGGAGGGACGGGAAATTGTAGATGGATTTGGAGGATCTTACATCTTCCACCATTCGACTAATTGTAAAGAAAACCTCCGAAAAAAGGAGGGTCGGCCCAGCGAGCACAAAATAATAATAGAGGCGCCTTGCAGTTAACGCCCAGTGAAGCCGTTTTATCCCCACTCTTGTTGGTTTACATTGGATTGTTCATTACAGTTTTGCTTTCAGGTGCATATTATTTGCGCGCTTTTTCTTCCCAAGTTTTCAAAATTTAGTAGTGAATAGTAGACTGTGGTAGGCGTTATAATTTCTGAAGTAGTTATGCCGCAATGTATAGCCTAATTTTGGATGCGTTAAGTCTTATGGTCTGGGAGGCAATGTGGACCAACAAGAGAGGGGGGACCTGGCTTCAGGCCGCCCGTCTATGCGACCCGCGCAAGGCGCCTCTATTTTGTATTATGTGCTCGCTGGGTCGGCCGCGATGCGAATGATACCCCCGTCCCCCCAAATGACAAATGAGGCCGCAGACTATTGAGCCACTGTCTAGGTTTGTAACTTTAGTTGTTACAATTGTCCCCCTTGTTCCCTTTTTTACTCCCGTTCCATTTGTGCCTTTTGGGCCTCATGTTCCACATATTTCTCTTGCTCCTCTTCTTGCTTTAATTTTTTGGTACCTTTTAATACGTTTGTTTCATTTGTTGTTCTTCCTACTTCTTATACTCCTGTTATCCTACTGATCCTCTTCTTCTTTTTGTTCCTTTTGTATTTTTTGTATTCCATTCTTTGATAGCTTCAATCTTATCAATTTTTCAGTACCTTTGTTCAGTATTTTACTCTCTTGTTCCCCTTTTTACTCTTGCCTCTCTTGTTTTTTAATGCTATTGTTACTGTTATTTTTTTTTCTCTTGCTCATATTTTAACCCTTGTTTCCCATGTTCTCCTTTTTGCTCCTGTTTAACTTGTACCTTTTTATGCTTTCGTTCCTGTTGTTCCTTTTGTAACTGTTTTGTAAGACAACTATAATAGTTATTTACAATCGAGTATGGTAGGTCAAATTTTACATTGTGAGGTTTTAATTTTGAAGCTCGAGTGCTTTATTAAAACCGAAGAATGTAATAAACCTACCACGAGATTGGCATTACATTTTTTAGCCGAAAATTATTTAAAAATCTCATAATAATAAATACTAATTTTGATTCAAAAATTGGAGGTTGACAACTGACTGACAGATGTTGTGACAGTTCTCACCGGCTAATGTTGGCGAACAAAAACTGCAAAAATCTATTAAATGGGAAACAACTTATGGAAATAATTTACTGTAACAGTAGAAGTATTCTGTTACATAAGCTTAACTATGGTGAGGATAATTTTCTTCTTAAATGTCTGTAACAGCCCAGTTTTGTAAAAATCAGCTTACTAGGGATCCGTCTCATACGATTTACAGTTCAGGAGGTCGAAATAGTTATTTATGTATAGAGAGCCGAACGAAAGAGTTTACGCCAGAGGACGATTTTGAGACCCGGTCGTCCGAGGGCGTAAACGGTCTTTCGGCCAGAGGTACATACAAGGTTTTACGCACAATTAATATTTATAAGTACCATAAATAAATGTTCATTTCTATTGTGATAATTTGGCGGAACTTTTCTTTACAGGCCTTTTCTTTACGGGCTTTTACTTTACGGGCATTTGCTTTACGGGTGTAATGTTCCATTTTCAATCATGGTAACCAAAATATAAACTAGTATAAAAAACGTTTTTTTTTTTTGTATATAGCTATATTTGGAATATGACCATCGATTTATAAAATAAAATAAATTATAAAATACTGCCAAAAATACATAGACGCGAATTAAATAATTAAAAATTCATACAAATTCCGGCAAATTTATATTTTTGGAATTATTTTTCTAACTGAAATTGAATTGAATTTAAAACTGAATGGTCATCGACATTATGAAATCTATCTCCCAAAAATACTTTTTTAATGAAAATCGTGCATGTGATGGTCCAATATGAGCTTCTGAAAGAATAAAAAGCAACCTAATTCCCTTTATTTCACGCTGTTTCTCTAACTTCAAAATCCGTCACAAATAAAAAATATTCATTACGCATTACATTTACCAATTTTGCAAATTTCTTTACTCAACCAGAGTCGTGTTAAATTCCATTTGAAATTTCCAAAAATATCTCACTAGTAAACAGGGGAGTTACATGTACAAAAATTTGCAGCTTTACTGTTTCTCAGACTGCCAAGTTGTCCCTTAAGTTTTTAGATTCTCAGGTTTCCGATTTCTCAATTTTCCAAGACTGCAATTTGTCAGGGTTTCAATATTTCAATTTCCCGGTTGTGCAATTTCCGGAGTTCTGAGTTTTCAGATTTTCAGATCTAAAATGGTGAATGCGCCACTCCTATTTAAATAAAAAATTAAACACATTTGGCTGATCCGAAATAAACATGCTATTAACGTTTCATACTCAAATCAATAGCGTCAATTTGTCATTCACCTAAACAACTCTCGTGCGGAAGTAACATGTCTTTATTCCTCTTACCCAGCGCCCGCCCACTTCCCTCAAAAATCTAAACAAATTCAAGTGGTCAAGGGCGAGCAGGCCCACCTTCAATGTTCGGCCCTTGGAGATACTCCCATGGAAATTCAATGGAAAATGGGAGGTCAACACATCTCCAAGGAGGGTGATCAACGTCACACCGTTAGAGGGCAGCACCTGGCCGAAGGCATGGTCTCCGAATTGAGCATCGAAAGGACCATTCGCCAAGACACGGGAATTTTTACTTGCACTGCCACTAACAGCTACGGTAATGACGAAATGAATATCCAACTGATAGTCCAGGAGATTCCCGAACCGCCGAGGAATGTTAGGGTAATGGACCAGCTATCTAGATCGATAGGAATATCGTGGACGCAACCCTACGCCGGCAATAGTCCAATCACTAACTACATTGTCCAGTACAAGCCAGGATCAGGTAATTATGGGAGGGTTTCTGTGTTATTACTGTGGGTTATGTGCATGTGGGGGTTTAATAGCGAATTAGAGATGCTTGCCTTTTGGTTTAAATTAAATTTAAATTAAACTGTGGTCAAATATTTTTTTCTGTAGAGTTTATTTTGTTGTGTTCGTTAAATTGAGACATATTGTTCTATCGTCGTAATAACCAGAGGCATGGCCCAACCAGCCATCCAAAGTAACAGTGCCAGGCTCGCAAATTACCACCACCCTGCAAAACCTCCGCCCGGCTCAAGTATATCATCTGAGGATTTTAGCGGAAAACCGGCTGGGCTTAAGCGACCCGAGTCAAATCGTCCAAGTGAGCACCCTGGAAGAAGGTAATTTAATCCAAGCACGAATCCAATTACCAATTATCCGTTCCGCAAGCCACTGGCTCAACCGTGTTCCATTTAACTAATGCTCGCTCCTGAGAAAAAGACCAAGAACATTGTTAAACATGTAGAAATTAATACAGGTAATTGCCCTTCTGTTCTTTGTTTTTGGATCATTTTATCGCCGTGAGGATTATCTCGAGCAAACTTTCCGTTATTTTCGGAAGGAAAACTTTCGAAGGAGACGTGTTTGTGAAGTCTCTCGGAAAATCATTATTATGGGAGAGGAAAGTGTTGAGCGGAAAAGTTTAATTTTTCCGAGGAATATTATTTATTAGCGAGGAAAATGGAGTCATTAGGAGTCGCGCTTTCGAGAATTGTTTGGAGAAATAAGAAACTATGCTAAGATTATTTTTAAGAGCGGAGAAAATCAACACTTCTATTATGTTCGGAATTATTCTAGTCTCTTTTTTTCGCTTTAAAAATATAATACAGCAACGTGTATTAGAAGAAACATTTTTTTACCACTATTATTTTACTATTATCGCATTATTGTGGTATGGTAGTAATAGTTGCTTAACTCTCCAAAAGTTTCACAACATAAAACGTCATTTTCAGCACGTAACATCGTCAAAAAATTATTTTCTCTCATCCTCCCGCATCCACCATTTAATCAACCGAAACGAACTGATTATATCTTAATTTAGTACCCAGCGGCGCTCCTATTGATATAAGAGCCGAAGCGAAAAGCTCAACTGAATTGGTGGTCACCTGGGAACCCCCAAATCGGGAAACTTGGAATGGTAATCTCTTAGGCTATCACATCGGTTACCAAGAAGTGTCATCCGAAGAGACAAACAACGTAGCACAATCATCTTACACTTTCAAAAGCGTGGAAGTTCGGCCGCATTATGGCGGGGAAGCTGTCCTTCAGGGGCTATCGAAGTACACCACGTATGGAATCATCGTGCAGGTGAGGGCATAAATGAATAGAATAGTGTAAATAACGATTCTAGCTCCTTTATTTGGTGAGATCACGGATTTATTTTGTTTCTTTAAAATTTTTAAAAGGCTTACAACAGCCGAGGTTCTGGTCCTGCAAGTGACCCCGTGACCGCCAGAACTCTCGAAGACGCTCCAACTTTACCCCCTCAGAACGTACAATGTTCCGTATTAAGTGCTCAAAGTTTACACATATCATGGGAACCTCCATTACAAGAGGGTCGCAACGGAATCATCCAAGGCTACAAAGTTACTTACCACTCCGCGGGCGAGTGGTTAGGTACTTGAACTTCTTCAGGTCGTCTTTTTTGTGTTACAAAAACTTCTGATTTACAGACAACGACGACCAACAAACAAAAATCATCAGTCAGTTGCGCACAACCATTTCTGGTTTGAGGAAATATACCAATTACAGCATGACGGTGCTTGCGTTTACTTCCAGTGGAGATGGAGTTAGATCCGAGCCGACGTATTGTCAAACTGAGGAAGATGGTATTTGCAATACAATTACTACTCTAATTAATTATTTTCTGTTTATTCGTTTTCTAGTATCGTAGTTTTACAAAATGCTTTTATTTGATTTTTCCCAGATATGCATTTCACTCTATTCCTATTTGTTATCCCGGAACACTTTAGAATGCCAATGTGCTCTTTAATCAAATGTAATTTTCGTGAATCAACTAGTTTTACGACTTGAAAACTTCATTTTCCATTAGAATGCATCCGGAGGAATTGCCAATGCGCTAATTTCGCCCGATCTTCCTAATTCTCACGAATAAACAAGACCGTAAAGTTATACCTCGTAAAATATCGATAAATTCTTGTCTCATGAATTTTTTGTTGATGTAACAGCTTGGTACATTCAATGAAAATTTATAGTGCCATCTGCCCCTGCGGAAATTAAGGCGGTCCTAAGCGCCCCGGATAAAATACTAGTATCGTGGCTGCCGCCCAAATTCAGTAATGGCCCATTAGTTGGATACACGTTCTACATGAGCCAAATGGAGGACGGTCGGGAAGAAGGGACCCACAAAAGGGTGCTGAGTCCCTCCACCGAAGTGCATGAGGTGGAAAGAGTGAAGGAGTCGTCTACTCTGGAGTTCTGGGTCACAGCTTCGACAAGGGTGAGTAGGAAATATTAATGATAATAAATCGCTCGGTAATACAGAATAATACGGATAAGGTGGAGAAATAATTGATAATTAATTAAAAATATTTTAAAATATTTAATGTGTAGATTGTTTAAATTTTCTTATTTGTATCCTTTTCAAAATTTTCACAATTTAACTTAATCTCATTTCAAGGCATCCTTCTTTAGTTTAGCTTTTGAAAATAAAAAAGAAACTGTAATTTGTCTGCTCTCTTTACACATATCAGTCACATCTCTAAGCTCCCTGTTGTGAATCACATAATGCCCTGTCTCTTCCACTTCCTTTGATAGATCGGCGAGGGCGAAAGCACCAGGGTTATCTCAATGAGTCCATCAAAGACCGTTCCAGCACGCATCGCTTCCTTCGGCCGAGAAGTGATAAGTGCGTGGAAACAAAATGTTTATCTCCACTGCAAAAGAGCCGGTTTTCCCTTACCCAACGCTGTGTGGCGATTAAACGACTTGCCATTGGAAGTTGGGGGCAGGAGAAGTATTTTTTCCAACGCCACTCTCGTTATTAAAGACGCCCAAAGTGTGGATCAAGCAAACTACTCATGTAGCGTCGAGAATCAATACGGAAGAGACGAAATTGGATACAGTTTGAAAGTTCTAGTGCCTCCGGAAGCGCCGAGGCTGAACGTTGTAGATGCTTTTACCGACAGCTTGCATTTGAGGTGTGTTAAGTTGATATTGAGTCCGCAGGGTATATCAGATTTCATAAAAACTTTCTTAGGTGGAGCGACCAAGGGAATGGGGGTTCTCCGATTTTAGGATATGTTATTAACTATAAGCGAGATCATGGTGATTGGGAAGAGCTGCAGATTTCTGCGCGGACGGACGAACACATGTTGAGAAATCTGTGGTGTGGAACGAAATATCTCTTGTACATAACGGCTTTCAACAGGATAGGGACGGGCTTGCCTTGCGATATCGTCCCTACACACACCAAAGGGACTGGTAAATATTTTTTCAAAGTATATAATGGACGTTAGAGAAAAGATATTGATACAAATATATTTAAAAAAAAAAAACTAAAAACAGATTAACTAACTGATGATCTACTTTTCAGTTCCTGTCAAACCCAAACAATCCCAAATGCTTACCATGAACGCCACCGTTGTCACGATCTGGTTGGACTCCTGGGGCGATGGAGGTTGTGGAATCCTCTACTTTGTGGTAGAGTTCCGGCCTGGCAGACATTCCTCGTGGATCATGTCTTCCAACCATGTCAAGCCAACAGAACGAATCTACAGCATCAGCGATCTGTGGCCAGCCACCGAGTACCAACTTAAGATCACTGCCCACAACAACGCCGGAGACACCGAGGCTGTGTACAACTTTACCACTTTGACACTTTTAGGTGGTAAGCATGTATAATAAAATTGAACGGTACTTAAATTTGTATGGTATTAGCTGTTCCAGAATTGGCACCGCCTGTATCGCATTCCGGGGATCATCCCTTTTATACGAACGCTAGAGTTCTAGTTCCCATTATTTTGTCCATTTTAGTGTTAGTAGCGTTGATCGCAACACTGTTTTGGAGAAAAAGTAAGTAAAATGATGTAAGACCTCTAAAATAACTGAATTTAGACCTATTCTGTAACGAATGTGTTTATTAACCGTATGTTAATAAAATAAGCATTTTCGTGGCAGTAGAGATCCGTTTTACATCTACGTGTTTCAGAAATACGCAGTGACCGAGAAGGTCAAAATCGTTCGCTGGGCGAATCCCCCTCTATGGCTCAAATTCAGAATAAGCAGAACAGAGATCAACAGTATCTAGCAGTGCGCGCCGGACGAGGTCCGCAACCACTGACCATTGATTCGGACACATACAAGACTGAATCAGCAGACTACATCGAGGATATATGTCCTTATGCCACGTTTCAGCTGTCGAAACCCACATACAGTGAAAGCTCGTACAGCGGAAACGTTTACAGTGGACCGTACCATTCGGTACGGGGTTCTTTTGTTTATCATGATGTTAAACCACCACCTATTGATAAGTTTAAGTTAGGACATGTAAGTTTCATTTCTTTTATTTTCTCTGATTATAATATGTTGTATCTGTGCTTTCTTACTTTGAGTCAAACAATTAAAACGCCACATAAGCATTCGGAAGAAGTAGGTGGTTAATTGTTGTCCTTTTTTCCAGAACAAAGAACCCGAATATACTAAAGTTCGAAGAAAAGGCGGAAGATTGAGAGATCCGCATTCAGAAAGCCAAGGTAACTATTCGGTGTTGTAAACTGTCCTGCGTTTACATGCACTCTCTGACTGAAACATTTGGTTGAACCTACCTCCTGCCCTTGGGGTAGACAACGGCACACCAAATCACAGCGTTTACAATACCGACAGTAAACTGCGATGGTGTAGACGTAGTGAGGTGTCAATGTTTCTTCACAGCGATCAAAAGTCATACAAGTCACGAGTTTTCATAAAAATGGTAGTTAACACCATCAAATTTAATTTCCAAGTTCTTACAATATAGTGTACTAATGAGTTTATTGGATCCAATATTACAAATTCTTCTGACATTTTTATTCCAATTTTGTTTTAACATTTAGTACGATTTACTCAAATCTGTATCCGACTCTCAAGACATGACAAAAAAATCACTGCGCGAAGAATCTACGAGACTGTAAAATTATAATGTGTAGAATCTAAAACAGTGCCTTGTACGCATCTTTTGATCGCCCGGTTGTGGACACGTGAGTAGATCAGTAGTAGATTTGGAGCCACTGCTGCTCACACTCGTTGGTTCGATGCACAGAACGATATAACATCAACAGCAACATTATATTTCAGAGTCTGATAACCTGGGCAGCACTGACTCAGAAGTGAAGAAGATACTAACTCTACACCTGCCTATTTCAGAGTACGACACTCTCGGCTCGGACTCAGAAGGCGACGGTCGCGCCACCAGCCAAGAACTCATGTCATTTAGTCATAGAATGCGTGGTAAACACTTTCAACTTACTAGCTCTAACCGTTAGATTTCCGCTAACTGTGGTTGTGTTAGGAGGTGCCGACGGCTCAACGTCTTCGTCCGAAACGTCGCCGCCATCGGGGAGCATCGGTCGGAAGCCCTATCCCTCGCGGAAGAACAAAGCGAAAGGTGGAGCTCTGAGCAAGAGGCATGTTAGGAGTAGTAGCGGGTACTCGAGCCACAACGACGAAACGACGTTCAGCATCTCGCACGCTCCGAGCTTCAACGAACGAATACATCCACCCAGTAGATTTTCCGATTTGAACCCCAGGGATCTCAGCGAGAGTGACTTCGAAAAAGGGCACAAAACGAGAGGGATGTCGAAACTGACGCGCGAAGCATTCCAAATCAATGTTTAAAGGGGACGAGGGAGGGTGATGAGATCTGTAGTGTAGACAATCAGAGGGCGTTTCTGCGGTACGACGCAATTGGGGCTTTTAGATACCAAATTATAGACGGTACTTACTATATGTCTAACTGAAAATCACATAGATAAATGTCAGCAAAATGTAGTTAATACATCTGAAAAGAAATATGTAAATTGTTGACCTTCTAGGGTAGCGACGTTATGTTATAGTATGATACATTGTAAACAGTTGATTCTAGATCATATTTTTCTTATATTTTGAGAAGTGCTTTAAAAAAACAGATACTGAGGTATATAAATCATATTACACATAAGAAATATGGCTTTGTTATGACATAGACCGGAAAATTAAAAATTAGGATAATATGATCTACAATCGACTATCAAAAAGCATACTACTAAATTTGCTTGATTCTCTTTTCCTTCGTGGTTTTGCACTGAATCCGAGATCCGGGCCCCATGGAATTCGTACCGCAGACCCAAAATGGCGACCTTCACTCTTCCCTCGTCACCGAAATTTAAAGACTTTTTTTTTATTTTTGTAATCGGATGAACGAACTAGTGTTGGCTGGTGCCTTCAGAGGGAGACAACGCGCTTCCCTAACTTCCGCGTGGGTGTGCCAAATACGAATTGATAATAAAGTGTATAGAGCAGTGTATGTTATAGATTTTATAGATTGTTATATAATGTTAACTGAGAAGGATCAGTGGTTTCCACACTCTAGTCTATTTGTGTTAAGACACCATCACAACATTACTCAGTGTATAATAAAAAACGAATGCAAAATTTATCCCTTCCGCTAAATTCAAAGAACTGTCATTTTTGGATATACCTTTTTATTGTAAGAATGTCAGATGTAACAAACTAATAATAAAATGTTGTGTTAACGTCAAGCGTCATCATTGGTGAAGTCAAACGGCTCGAAATCGGTCCGTAGTTGCTGCACGAGCTGTTCTTCTGCGTCTTTTTGTAGAATGCAATCCTTCCAGTCAGATCGATCAGGAAGATTTAAAAGCGGAGAAGTTACTAGTACTTCCCGAGCGAAATTAAGAGGAAAATTTCCTTTGATACTGGTGTATAACGTGACCCCATCTGGAAGCTCCACGGTGAAATAAGGAACCTTAGGTTGCAGAACCTGATCCAACCGACTAGAAGAATCCAGTACCTCCAATTTTATACCGTGGCCCTCGGCCTCTTCCTGTAACACCAACTGTATCTCCAATATTTCCTAAGAAAATACCCACCACAAATATTTCTTTAAGTTCCTTAACAGCCTGCTTAGGCAGAGGTACCGCCTGCAACTGCATATGGGACGTCTTGTAGTTGCGCTCGAAAAACACAGCCACACGTCCATTTCGGGCATAAAATTTCTTCAACGCGGCTTTGAAGTAGTTTACTTCTTGAGCGACTTCAGGAGGTTGTCCCAAACTAGACTGATAATGTTCTATGGGACAAATTAAGACATGTTCATCGACAATGCCACCTAAAACTCTGATATTAAGTAAGGTAAAATACAGGCTAGACAAGTACCTTTCGCTAATGCCAAGTAGGCGGAGTTTGCCACGGTTATGATTAAATGTTTCTCAACAGAAGGACTAGCGAGACAAAACCAACACTTGCTTTGATCAAATTCAATCCTTTGTTTTTTCTTCTTTGAGCGATTTTGGTTAGATTCTTCTGGGGCATTCGTGTCGTAAAAGTATTGGTTGTTGGATACTGTTTTTCTTTTTACATTGAATACTGAAAGTGAAACATGTCAGTAGTGAGGGTCAAAAATACACTCAACGGCAAAAAAGGTGGCTTCGATTCACCCATCGACTATAATTCAACGTGTCTATATGGTAAAAATCGGGCAATTTAAAATTTCGGAGATTTAAATTTGTGAATTTTTCGATCTTTAGAAACTTCAAAAGGAAACAAAACATTCTGTTTCGATGTCAAGATCCGCATATCGGAGTTTTTATTTTTGATATTTCTTGATTATTTTTGGTATATTGCAGAGCAGTAAGGTAGTGAGAAAAATAACATTAGCATAGTTAAAAGTTAATACACAAGAATTCAAACAGGCATTAACTCTTCTCTACGGCTCAGTGAGTCCACTCCCTTGACACCTAGTGGTAAAAAAGGGTAAAAGATTATTTACGTAGATTTAATATTTCGTGTTCGACCATATCATAATCTATATAATTATTTTTCTACTTTTGGACTAATAGAATTTGGATTACCGAAATCTCGAATTCGGTTAAATAAATGCAATGTTTTTCAAGACGTGCAGTTTGTAGAAAGAGGACGGGAATTCATTATTACGAAATATTGTAATGGTATTTCCGGACAGCCTGTATAGTAGATACACAAAAACATATATAAGTTTTCTGTTGGCCAAGGACCAATCGCCGAAACACGGTCCAAACCCGTACAAAGTAATTTCATTATCCGCAATGTATTTTAACAATAAATAATATACACAATAATATATACAGTGTGGAAATTAAGTAACGCAGAAACTCAGTAATTCCGTTGATATTAATTTTTTGGTCAAAATCTCGAAGGATATATAGCAATTGTAACTTCAACAGATATTTTCAGCATTTCTTATGTCATTTTTTATGTTATGACGTCATCGACTTTCTTTTAACCTATATTTTTATTAATAATTTTGATAGTACTTTTTATTCCGTTTCCAACCCTATAAAATGTTCAATTATGTTATATTTGAAAAAAATAGAAAAAAACAATTCAAATATTAAAAATTCATTAAATTGGAAAGATTTATCTAGTTGCCGGTGTAAAAACAAAAAACATTAGTTACGGCTGTCGAATTGCACAATTTGTAACTGTCATTATAAAATAAGTGTAAATAAGGGAGGGAAGATTTTAAACAATATGCCTGACCGAGGGATATTTGTTCAGACAATCGCTCGAACAACATTAACATTAACAAAAAAAAAGATCTCATAAATCCTGTCATGAGTTGGTTGTCATGGTGGTAGACAATTTCCCTAGGGAGATTTTCGCCACGCGGGAAATTGTCGCGAAATTCAAATTTGATTGGTCGACTTCAAAAAAACCTGACGTTTAGATTGGTCCGACATATCAGTTTGACAGGTGAGGGCGATTGTATTTCAATGTTAATATACATATGTTAATATTACGATAGTTTTATTATGTATAGATATATTAACCAAATGAGCAGTAAGCTAATGACAGCAAGAATAATTGGCAAAAAACTATTGCCACCAAAATAAAATGAAGTGTTACTAAGTGACAAACAATTCTATTTTATTTGATCTGATTGTGAATGACGTCAATTGGCAATTCCTTTCTTTTGTAAAGACTTGGAGTACTGACCTTTATCCTTTATGCATCAACGTCATGTATATAATATACATATATAAATGTTATGAATAACTCTAGTTTCACAACATATTAAGACAAAAAAGAATCTAATGTAGTAATTTATTAGGTGATATTTATGTAAAACGCTATATTCACGTTATTAATTAATGACCCCATGACCAAAACTCTCCATCTTTTTTTAATCAGAAAATTATGACAGAAGTCTGTACTGTATAGTTGGTTGCATAATGTTTGATAATAATACAAAATAAAATACTCTGGCGGGAAAATAATAAGATAATTATTGATAACCAACAATTGACAATATATTCATCTCCTTTTTTCTTTAGCCACTAAAAATCTTTAACCTACCTTGTTGATTAATTTCTTCAAAATCAAATGGACATTCAGTTTCATCAGTTGTCTGCTGTAACAATTCCCCAATCTTCATTTTATCCAAGGGAGTCAAACTTAGGGCATACAACCATTTTTCCTTATTGACATTTCCCACCCTAGCCAAACCTAGGAATCTTGTCACAATATGAAGAGTGGAATCATGTTCACCCAGATTTGGGGCCCTAAAGGGCGCACGCTCATAATAAATTCCTTCTGTTCCACTGATATGATAACGAGGCTTCAATTTCATCACTAACCATGCTGGTAAATCACTGGTTTTATTCACTGTCAAAGCAACCTAAAATTACAAACTGAGAAGTTAAAAGACAACTTATAAGCTATACTTTTTTGGAATCATTGTTGGTAATGTTGCTGGGCCACTGTGATGTTAAGAGAATATCAACACCCTTGAAGGCTGGATTACCTCTCACACAAGCATTATACAGTTCTGTAACATCTTGTTTTGAATATTCGTAATTTGAGGATTCCCCACTTGCGATGCCGCTAATGTAGGCGATTTTTAAGCCCTTGGTGTCTATGTAGACTCCCCGCTTGCCCAAACAGGAAACATTTTCGCATAGCTCCACTGAGTCATCTTGGGGGAAGAATCTGGCAGCATCAGGGTTGTTGGGGCCCAAAATATATGTTTGAATAGGAACTGTAGTAATTATAATTATTTTTATGCCAAAGACTGCCGTAAAAACGTACCTTTCTTTTCTCCATTTTTATAGGCATCAAATTCTTTATTGTTGATACCAAAAAAATTTCCCACACAAAAAAGGCAATCAAATGGCCCGGATTTTTTAATTACAGTTGCGACTCGAGTGAAAAGTGCGTTAAACTTTCCCTCCACATCCCCACATAGCAATCTAAAAATTTAAAACTCTCTAAAAATATCAAGTAGGTAGGTAGGTTACAGAAGCCAACCAAAGGGTAATTGGTTATTTGGTTGGTGTCCAAGCTGTGAGAATTTGTGCGTTTTTCGAACTTATCAAGAAACTAATTCCAATTAACCGTAAGTGTACTTACATTTTTTGCTTTTCGCCCATTTTTACATATTTGTTACGAAATTCGGGAGAGTATTTGCTGCAAATCCCAGAAGTGTCAGAATACGAATTTTCCTGCCAAGTTGCCGAAACTTCACACACACATTATAACAAATCCTGCCGATTTTGTTCAATAAATTAGACGAGAAAATGGTTTAATATCAACAAATAGTATAAATATAGATTTGGTATTGTTTTCTATTCGGTTTGGAATTTAGGTTATGTTTACGGATCTTCATGGAAAAGAATTGGAAAGTGACGCTAATGCGCTTGCGTTTGGAAGTGTGGGAAAATTTAAAGATCGAAAAGGGTTCGTCCATTCTTTTTGGTATCTAATTCGTTCGCTCAACAGCACTTCACAGTAAGGCATTCACAGATCAGTAAATATACGGGGTGTTACAAAATTATTTTCAGCTAATTAACTTTGGAATTTTTTGGTGCCAACCGATAGGGTTAGCTGTGAGCGGCCCAAATCAATCCCGCCGCGGTGCTCTTCATTGACACGGGAATGCGGGAAACCTCACCAGGCCCGGAAAACACGACGCCAGAGGAGTCTTCATCGAATTGTTTTTCGATACTTACATCATAATAATTTAATAACATAAAGTGTTATTTTGAAGTATTACATTTGATTTTCCTAAAGCGGCATTTTTTTTTATTTTACATGGAAAATGCACAGTCGACTAGATGAAAATCATTTTGTAGCACCTTGTATGGTTGAGAAGTCATTCTCCGGCGTGGTTGCCCGAAAATATACACGTAATATGCAACAACACCCCCTCCCCCCTATTCAGACCTCTCGTGATTATGGACGGACGACCCCAAAAACCAAAACGAATGGATTCAGTTTTATTTTTAGTAGTACTAGTGATCGTCCGTCACCACTCGAAATTCATTGGATTGGTAATCGATTTAATGTAAAAATTTAAAATGCAAATACTTACGTAAATAATGTTGAATAAAAACATTACAAAGTAATCGAACACAAAGTAAATAAAAATGGTTACTAACGTTCTCAGGACCGTCAAAACATACTAAATAATATGGCTCCCGTTGGCCAGTTTCTTACTGAGTCGTCCACACTAGTACAAGTCGCTGACTGTAATGGACTGTGTGCCGAAAATAAAATAAATAATAATCAATGAACCTGTGAAATTTTTGAAAATGTAAAATAATCTACTGATGTATTTTAATGTCTTTCATTAAAAAAAAACAAAACTATAAAAATCGGTGCAGTACACACGGTTTTATTTAAAAGCGCTCGATTCATGTTCAACGACATCGGTTTCGTCGCTCCAACTTTTTTCATGTGTGTAGGTCGAATGATGTCCGATTTTTTGCCGCAAACAGTTTACACGAAGCTGACGTATATCATGTTTTTCACACATTTTTCCATTTGGTTTAGTTTTTCGCCACCTAATTCCAATTTCCGATACAGATTTTTTTTGTGATATTGCCGTAAAGTTGAATTTTTTTTTGGTAATATGATAATTTATTACTGTGCGGCGCAGTGCCCGTTGATCGAAATAATGTAACTGTTTAGTGGACGTTTTGTGTTTTTTATTCGGTGTCGAAAACGAATTTTTTTGGTCGGTATTTATTTGTTTTCTTTCTTTAACAGAAAGACTTTAACAGAATGAAGTAAGAGTAACTCCTGTGGAAGTAGCAACTCGTTCACCCACTTTGATGATTTCGATTATCGGCCCACCCCTGCCAGCTTCGTTCTCCATGAACGTTTTTCCTTATAACTTTCTGAGTTTGCCCCGATAGTTTTTATGCGATATTCTTGCGGTAAAAAAGTAGGTATACCGATACAAGTACCAAAGTTTGCCAAGCTGTAGAGTTCGTGTTATCAAATTATCAGCACAGCATGTCTTCGTTTAGGAAATAGTTGCAAATTTACAATTTTGAAGTTTTCAATGTTCTATGTAGCAGCTGACTATTTAATCTTTAAAGAATGAAATAGATTGGCACCATGGAATAATTGACTTCTTGACAGATCTTTATTATCTTTTTGGGTTAAGGTAGAATGATTTGAAGATTTTTTGCACCTTTAACTTACCAAAATATTGAAAAAACTCGGGAGTTATATTATTTGTGCTAATAAAGAAGAAATATTCTTTAAAATGATGGTTTCCCATGTATTTTTCCCTATTTTTTAAAGAAGTGTGATATTCACTTCACTGCTTACTAAAGAAAACAGTCCCAAGCACCAAGAAATAAATTTCTCAACGACCATTAGTGAATGTAATATTTCCGAAATCATTTTTAATAATAGAAAGTAAAAATTCTCACTCTTGAATATTTATTCTGAAAAGTATTTTTATTCTATAACAAGTATAATAATTATGCTCAACGAAATACATACATACATAGATTCGCATGGATTTCAAAACTGTCAGATGTAAATGTGAGACAAGTTTTAATTTAAATAAAAAAGAATATTGTGAAAAATCGAATGAATCAGATATGAAATTTGATAATACTCCACCTGAAATTACAAATTATGCAAATAATATAACAGTCTTTAAAAGCATGGTTACTCATGTGTCCAAGATATGAAGAAATTACGCAAGCAATAAGCGAGAACCTGCTGCCGCAAACGACTATGAAAAGTATTATCCACTGATCTTTAGGGATTGGCAACAAGAAAGTAAAACTGACTATATTATACTATACTATAATTATGTATAAATATAAATACAATGTAATATAATTATTGTTTCTATAAATAACTTGTTTTATTCAGATATAGGGCTCTATTCTTCAACATGTGAGTGTGTGAGTGAGTGAGTTGTGACGTCACGTCGAGTAGTCGAGTATTTAATTTAAAGTAAGCGCACTTCACAATCACTTCAGACTGAAACGGTATGAGACGACCGCTTACTTTAAATTAAATACTCGACTACTCGACGTGACGTCACAATTCACTCACACACTCACATGATCAAGAATTGGGCCCTTAATTGTTTCTGATTCATACTGTCTGGTCGTGGAGAAAATTCAGTCTGTTACTCGGTGACAATGAAAATTCGATCTACTCGTGGTTCCTCAAGCTCGCTAATGCTCGCGTTTGGAAACTTCGACTTGTATCAATTTTCATTCTAACCGTGTTACAGAATAGACTATTCTCTTTGCACGAAAATGTTTTGAGAACAACGTTTCAATAATTATAAAAGCGACACGACTAGTTTTCCAATCCTCTTAGTTCCTAAACTTCTCCATTGCTATGTATGTTTCTCGGTATTATCAGATTCCCATGTGTTATGTTTAAATGTTTAAAGAAACCAAGAAAATAGAAAGTTTTTACCGACTTCAAAAAAGGAGGAGGTTCTATATGTTCGGATGTATGTATGTTTTTTTTTTCTTTTATGTATGTTCACCGATTTCTTCGTCAATACTCCTGAGGTAGTCCCATTGCCAGCAACTCCGGATCTGATGAGGGGATCCCATGGAAATCGAGGGAAATTCTCAAATTTTTCCTTTTATGTATGTTCACCGATTTCTTCGTCAATTGTAGACCGATTATGAAAATTCTTTTTTTATTTGATTTATACTCTTAAGGTAGTCCCATTGTCATCAAGTCCGGACATGATGAGGGGATCCCATGGGAATCGAGCGAAATCCTTACATTTTATAATTATTATGAACTCTCTCAAATGTAGTCGTTTAATAATTATTCAGGTCTTTTCGTCTGGGAGTCATCATTAAAGGCATTCTATTTTTTTAGCGTTTGCGTCTTTCATCTTCCTTTTCAACCAGCCGTCGTTTCCTCATTCGAGAAGCGTCCTTACTAGGTCTACCCATCACTTAAAATTGTAAAATAATTAGCTTTAAAAAAAAAGAAACCGACTTCAAAAAGCGAAAAATAATTGAGTACATGTATTATTACATGTGCTACCTACTGAACTGTTTGAAGTCGGTGCCAAGCCAAATAAATAGGTAGTAGATAGATAGGCTGTCCGCCCCCGTCACATCGCAAGTCTCACCGCGCGCGCGCCGGAATGTGTGAGCGTGGGTAGGGGGGCTCGCGCTGAGCAAAACAACCTAAACGGGCAGACACGTGCGGGGCAGACGTCGTTGACGGCCTGATAAGTCGTTTTTTTTAAAGCTAATTATTAATTTTTGACGCCGATAACTGAAAAACTAAGATATTATGCGAATTGAAGTTTAAACACCCGATTTAGCTATCCTGTCTCAGAATTCTCTCTTCGGAAAATATAGGCAGATGCTGTTCGCAACAAGGAGTAGAAAGGCGCAAAATTTTCTTTCCATTAATAACAGAGTATACCAATAATTTGTAATTGACCAATTCCAGAAGCTCTCCGTTAGGGAATATCTTTCAATATGATTGGTTTCTAGGCTGCAAAAATAGGTAATGGGTGGCTTTTACAAATATTTTAATTTGTTTGATCAACTTAGAAGCCTAGCGTCTCATTTGACGTCAATAAGTTTTGTGGGATTATGTAACAAATATATCACCGGATTCAACATATATCACTTAATAAAAAAAATCCCCCATTGGTGAATCTAAATTTATTAAAACAACAATGAAATAGGGAACGAAAATTGAGGAGCGAGCAGGTGAAAAAAAAACGAAAAGCGAAAATCCAGATTAATTCCTATAGTAGACAAGCTTTTTGGAATTAGTTCTGCTGAAAAATATCCTGGGAAATCAAAACCTGTAACTCTGAGAGCCTAAAAGTCAACCTGACCTGACCTGACCTGAGAAACCAAAAACTGAAAACATCTTTCAGTAAGAAAACCTTTCAATTTAAATGATGTAATGACACTTGAGAAACCAGAACAATTAGATACAACTTGAGGACCTGAAGACATGAGGACTAAAGGACCTGAAGCTTAAAAACTGAAATCCTTGAAGAAGAAGAAGAAGAAATTGAAATCCAAAAACTTACAAACCTGAAAAACTAGAAATCTGAAAATACGAAACTTTACAAACTGCAAATTATACTTAAAAATCTGAGATCCTAAGAATTACAACTACATACCTGAAAATTTGAGACTGAACGTTTGAAAACTTCCAAAGCAGACAACCTGCAAAATATAAGAAATTGAGAGCTTGGGAATTTTATAATCTGAGTTCCTGGAAAACTAAAAATTTGGCAACTTCAAAATTTGGGAGCCTGAAAGCTAAAAATTAATAGTGAAAAGACTAAAATCTAAAAATATGAGGACTTACGAGCCTGAAACCCGGATAATCTAAAAATCTGCGATACTAAAAGTGCTACAATCTAAAATTCACAGTCAAACTGGAGGAAAATGCTAACGACAACGAATCAGTAACAAAGCGGAGATATTACTGATTCATAGCTTGTTAAAAATTATTATCGAACAAAAAATGACATCTTCTGGTAGTTTTTTCTTTTTTAGGCTTTTCTTCTTCTTTTTTTGCACGCGCCTGTTGAAATATTGGCACATGTTGAAAATCACCTATATACTCCCTATTAAGATTATCGCATGTAGAGAAATGCTATTAAAAAACGAATTTATTTTTGTTATTTATTGCAAGATCTATTTACATTAATTTAAAGAGTCATAATTTTAGCAATTTTAGTTGTTTCTAAAAATTAAAAAATAATTAAAGTACGTATTTACGTTATTTCTAGCTGCAACTTAACGATACGGGTGCATTAAGCAATGTTTTAATTCGACGTACTTAAAATAAGAAATGTGCACTGTGCCTTAGAAATAGTGAAGATAGCCTTCATATGGCATCGACCATAGGCAGATTGCATATTAGGTACATACAAAAAATCGCGCAACACCGTGCTGCTTCAGGCGACATCCACGTTGTGATCACAATATTTTGACATGAGCGGCATTTGGAGCTGGTTTTCGGCAGTGAATTTTATATTGCAACGAGTTGTTTAAATAATAATGCACTTTGACCTTGTCTTAGATATTTAAATCTACCTTAAACTAACACTTCAATTGGTATTCGAAACGCCCAACAGTTTTAAATTCATTAATAAATACAAAAATCTTAACCTAAACATGGAAGATGTTGGGAATTTCGAAGACGTTTTTTGTTGTTTTACGTTTCATCTATTGATTTTGAGGTCCAGGTGATTTCCGTCTTTTTTGTGAAACTGCAATGCTTCTAAGACTTCTTGATCTTTCAAATAGCGAGGGGTCTGTGTAGATGGGTTCGCTGGGGTCTTCAAATGGACCACCAGGGGCAGGTCCTGGACAGTCGAGATCGTCTTTGGGAAAACTAGGGAAATTTCTTGAACGTCCGAAACCTACGAACTGTTTTTGCAAGCCAGCACCGAAAATAGATATTCCAGAAGAGACACCACTGCTTCGGGTGTTGGGATAATTTGAAGATATGTTAGAAGCTCTATCTGCTATAATGTTTTTCCGCATGACTAACCAGTATTTGCGATAAGCTAAGCCCGTGACCAAGGAAACTGTTAAAAGTATAGCTATTAAGACGAAAACTGCGCTAACTAAGCCATGATATTCTCCCGGGGACATGCAAACAGTTTCTGGAGCTGGCTCAGCACGACGCGCTTCTTGTTGGAGCTCTTCACGTGAATCGAAAACTTCAATCATTTCGCGAACGAATTCAGGATTTTCAGTTTCTTTTTCTGAGGACTTATCGTCCACGTTGTCGATTTTAACCGGTTCCGGAAAGGAAACTGTTGTTTCGTTGCTTTCGCTGGAGTCTTCTTCAGATATGGTGTTATTACTCGAATCAATGAGAAGAGTCTCATTGATAGATCGTCTTTTTCTTCCGAAGGATGGTTCAGATCTTCCGGTTCCAGACTGACAATAGGCCGGTTGGCAACCATCTCTGCACGTTCGAACTGTGGCTTCGAAAACTAGGAAATTGGATTCTGGAATCTTGAAGGCGTTGAAACGAGCTTCTAAACTGTCACCATTGCGGCCACGATCAAGTTCGGGGAAGACAAAGCTGTCTACTGGACACCTGTATGAAAAATAATATGCGAGTTGTCTTAGATTATTCTCTCATTTCTTACCCAAATCTATCAATCAACTGCACTGATCGTCCCGAATACGGATCTCTAGCCACCACATTTGTGGCGAAAATATCAGTAACATAGTTGTAACCATCTTGAGCTTCTAATCTGAAAGTTAGCGGATCTCCCACGGCGATAGTAGTGGTCGGTCGTCCTTGATACAAGATCATCAATCGTACTTTTGAACTAAGAGTATTCTCGGCTGGTAGGTACTCAATCGGAATTGGACTTCCAGAACTAGAACTTTTTAACTATAGATATAGTGATGAATAACGATTTGCTGATTTACCCAGCGCCTATGAATCCAGAAGAAACGACAGCTTCACCAGGTCCTCGGAATAAACAAGTCAAATTGAAACGTTTGTCTTTGCCGGTCTGGACGAAGTCACTGAATTGTACAACGACGATGTTTGTCATAGTGTCCCCATACCGTTGAGTACCGCATTCGGGATATCCTTGAGCGCCACTAATTCTTAGAACGTTGACGGTACCACCATTACCACGGAAGAAGCAACGATCGTAGAAGCCATACGTGTAAATTCGGCCAAAGAAACCTTCAGGTGTTCGGAGAGTAAATTCCATTCCGTCTTCGTTGCACACTTGGCTGACTATATAATAAGTAAAGCAGAGGATCAATTAGAATTTTTTATTGAATTTAAGTTACAATTTGTATTTGTATTTACCATCCAAACAGTCGCCATCTGCACCCTGTCGGCCAATAGAACGTTCGTAAAAATCATAGTTTCCTGTGCTATCAAAATATCTTCTGTTGCCAGTATCTAGTTCTCTGGAATCACGATCACTAAGCTCGCAGTTCTCGCTGTCGCGGTCGCCATCACCGATGGCATCTCTGGAAAAATTATTAAAATTAAGATTTCTGGTTAATTGAGGTTAAATGAATGTACCTGTAGTTGAATGATTTGCAGGTGAAGTCCCTCATTTCCGAACATTCTCTCTGGCATTGTATTAATGAAGGAACATTCATAAATTTTCTTACAAATTGTCGTCTCAGCCGGTGGCGATTGCCGATCTGCCGGAAGTTATCGCCTTCGTCACATCTGGATAGGTAAGGGCGATTTGGAGCAATGCCCCCAAAGTTATCGTAAATTGGCCCATCGGGTCCCGGAGAAATTGGTCTATCGGGTCCCGGAGAAATTGGTCTTCGGTTCGGCCTATCGTCATAGGGAGGTCTTGGTTCATAGTAGGGTCGTCCGTCCACAGGACGTCCTGGTCTTCTCTCTGGTCGGAAAAACCAACGGCTTCCTCCATCTCTTTCATCTCCGTAGTAGCTAGAGCCACCGTAACGATCGTTGTATCTGTTGCCGCCACTTCCAAATCTGTCTCCACCTCCGTATTTGTCTCCACCTCCATATTTATCTCCACTTCCGTATCTGTCTCCACCTCCATATTTATCTCCACTTCCGTATCTGTGGCCTCCATAGCGATCCCCATATCGTCCTCCACCGCCATATCTAGACCCATAGTAATCGGTTTCTCCATACCGTCCATGAAAGTCCCCATATTTTCCTCCATATCGGTCACCATATCTATCGCCATAGCGATCACCATATCGATCTCCACCAGATGGAGGATACCGTCCTCCCGGATATCTACTTGGGTAACTACCACCACTTGATGATGGCGGATAATAGGGATACCTATCTCTATCTGTAGGAGGATAACGTCCTGGATATCCAGGAGGACCTACTGGATATCGATTTCCGTCTGGATAATTATCTACGGGTCTATTAGGATATCTGTCATCTCCGGAAGGATACAAATCACCGCCTGGTGGAAGCCTATCTCCAGGCCTGTGTCTATCGTCAGGATATCGGTCATATGGTGGTCGTCCAGATGGTCGATCATACCAGTCACCGCCCCCACTGCTTGGAGGATACCGACCAGGAGGGTAGCGACCGCCACCAGGAGGGTAACGTGAACCAGGTTTGAATTTGTCTCCACCTCCTGGGTAACCAGGATAACTTTCACCGGGACGCTGGGTTTCATCACCACCAACTGAATAAAGAATTTCAGTTCGATATTAGAAGAATAATTCTTTTTTGGCTTATTAATTAAGGATTAAGGGTGATTTTGAATAATCTGTATATTCTAATTGTGATATGGAAAAATGTAGTTTTCATCCTCTACTTTATGGTTGAATATGAAAAGAAATTGTAGGATATTTAAGCGTTAAATTAAATCCTTAAATTAACATATTGTTTTTTTAATCTGATACCAATCGACTGAGAAAAATGCGCCCAAAGTTGAAATTTCCAGGTGGATCTATTGATCTAAGTTTTCGATAGGAACTTATATTTGTCTAATTTTGACAAATAAAATATCATTTTTCACAACTGACAATAGTTGGGAAACGTCAAATTTTGTGTAACTAGTTAGGAAAAATTTTACTTTCCGTAACTCGTTACACATAATTTGAATTTGAGTTACGGAAAGTATTTTTTTTTCTAACCATGTAGTTACAAACGAATACTATCGTTACAAAAAACATTGCATTTCCTAACTGGTTCCGTAAATAACTATTCTGACGTCATAAGTAAAAAGTGCATATCAATTTAGATAACTGATACTTACGCATTAAATTTTCGTAATAATCGTAATCGGCGTCGTATATTATTCTCATCCCATCCTTTTGACTAAATTTCGTCAATCTGCATATTCGATGTCTTTCGCTGTACTCAGCCGACTTACATTGAAAACTTGGTTGCCTCAAACACTCATCCAAGCATTCACTCAACGATCGTCCAGAAATTTCCGAATGATGTTCACCACCAAGTCGACTATTTCTGTATCTCTGGAAAGCAGTGTCTGGCTTTTTCCCACTGAACAAATGAGAAGTGGCGTGGTTGTCAGGATACTCGGAACCACGTGCTGAAGCAAGCAAGTTTACTAATTTTGGCGATTTCAATACTGGTACTAAATTAACACTTACGACTGTCTAAACATGCAAAATCATAAAAATGATGAGTTGGACTGCTTGCAATGCCGATGTCTTCTTTTTGAGAAATGGAATCTTCTTCAGAGAGGGTACAGATTTTGGTCATTTCGTCATACTCGATGGATCTACAAAAATATTTTTCGGCATGGACGCACATGGATTGACATTCCTCTAGTGTTAGATTCGTAAAAAGATCAACTTCAAATGGGCCTCCTAGCCGCTTATTTTCTTCTTTTATGAAAACAGCTAAGCCATCGCATCTTCGGTCGGCTGAAAATGAATGGTATAACATTGAAATATTTTATATCTACACACGTGATACCGTTTAAACAAGTGTTTTCTAAGTAGTCAGAATCTGGATCATCTTTTAACAACTCCGGATGAGTTCTTCTGGTAAATCTACTCAACGTACAAGTTCTCATAGAAGCGTCAAACGTCGCAGATCGACAAACAAAACTAAATTCATTCAAACATTTATCTTCACATTCTGTTCTATTACTCGCCATCATTTCTTTAATGTCTGCTTCAGGCAACTTTAACTTTTTTCGGGGATGTCGTTCGAAGACGTAACGTCTATTTGGACAGTCTCTTTCGAGACGATTAGCTGAAAACACACTTATTGTTTTAATATCAATTAGTGTTAATTATATTAAAACTCACAAGTTAAACAGACTTCAGTGAAGTGGACGCTATTGGGAACCAACATCAAACTTCCTATTCCTTCCGGTCTGGCTTGCTCCGATGTTAGATAACATGTTGATTCTTCATATTCTGGACCACCGTTGTAGGTTGCAATTCTGCTTCCTGGTTGGAAATCGAAGGACGCACAGGCTCGAACGATGTTGTTTGAAGCTCTGTCTCTTAGGCAGAGGTCTTCACATTTTTCCAACACGGTGAACGGTGGTGCTGTGTCTCTTACAACATCATCATCAAATCCTTGTAGTTGTATATTTGGTAGCCTTTCATACATCACTCGTCCATTTATTGATCCAGAACCGCAAGATGTTTGGGCTGAAAATAACTGTCTAGTTGATTTTTGCCACAGAGATGCATCTTAGTACCTTTGGTCATCATTTTCAAAACCGTGAGAACCGTAATCGCGTGCACCATACTGGGAACATACGGATAACTTTTCATTTTGATCTACTATCGGAAGTCAGTGTTTACTATCTGGACATACTTTTCTTTCTGTGAACAAATTTACAATCGATTTTGTATTGGTTCTGACAATGGAGGGGATGAACAAACGGTGTTGGTCACAATGGGACAAACGCATATTGTATAAAGAGGAATTGGATGCATCGATTTTGTTCTTCCGGATTCCCACGACCCATGACTGGTGGGAAAAGTGGTTGATTCAGACGATGTTAAAATTTTAGTTTTCGGATGGGCCAATGTGGGGACAAGTGCGAAAGTTTTGCGTGCGCGGTGCAACATATTTGGACACAAAGAAGCAGGAAGCTAACATCCTGAACAAAATAAGCTCATGGTGTACGGTCTATCTGGCCATCGGTCACGGTGGAACCAAGCGGAACAACCAATGACACATACCTCGTAATTTTTGCAAGTTTGAGTGTTAGTACCTTTACAGGGCTTAATGATAATGACTATTTAAACTGAAAAATGGCATCGCACTAATTTTAAAAGGTCTGTTTAGTAAGGATGCAAAAATTAAATAATTACTATAGGGTGCACAACCCCCTTGCTAGACAGATTATGTCACATTAAATGTTCTGACCTTGCATGGTCATCAAGCGTATCATATTTATCATGTCCAACTTCTAATTACCAAATGCAATCGATTATTATACATTTTACGCCATAATTTAGTCACACTGTAAGGACGAATGGGAAAAAAGGTTATTCCTCTATATAACGGTCCAGCATTTTGCGCTAGACGACATGATGACTATGTTTTTGTTTGACATTGGATGAAACGTTTGAACAATGATGATTATTTAAATTTTTACCTTTTTACAGATGGCTTTCTCTAAAGCGCTTGGCGGTCAACTTTTGAGACACATATCAAAAACTCTGAGTGCCAATCGGAAAATCAGTTTTAGAATTCATGATGACGATCTCACATGCAGGTAAGACTTCTGTGGTGGGGGAATTTTTGTAGAAGTATGTGTGGTTATCTATTTGCATAGAATTTGTTTAGATTAATTTTACAGTTATTTTGATACTATAAAATGGAAAAAATATACCAATAGACATCTATGGTTGTTATATTTAATATATCAATTGAAGATAGTTCTAACTTCAACTTCAAATAAATTAAACCTCGAATTTACTTAGGATTAGTGTTTTTAGTGTTTTATAGACCACTAATCCGTATATAATTTATATACGACTTTGCGATATCTTTATAAAAAGGAAAGAGGAAATTGCTGCTGGAACATTTAAGATATCTCAGAAGCATTCTTGTAGTATGTATTATAGTACTAGTCATGTCAATAATAAATAGTTCTAAATAGTAATTTGTACACCTAGGCCGTAAAAGTTAGCCTTTTTGTTTGCCGAGGGGTGAGCCGATGACACAAGAGAGATAAGGCCAAAAAAGCACTTTTGGCCCAGTTGCACACGACGTTTTTTAGGCGATGATCACAAAAGAAATAAAAAATTTAATCATAATTATGATGATGATTACCAAAAAGGTGTTTGTATGGTCTCTTTTTGGAGCCGTTTTTTGTACACATCTGCCAAATTCTGACAGATCAGTCCCAAAAAAGTGGAGTTTGATAGATCAGTCCCGAAAAAGTAGAGTTTGACAGATGCGTACAAAAAAGCTCCAAAAGAGCCGTAAAATCAAATTTTTCGCAATCATCGCCTAAAGAGTATTTTATCCAACACCTATTTATTATGAAGTCACAACCAGTTTGTTCATTATTTTGTTATTTTTAACGTTTTATAAGAAATTACATGTCGGTCATAAAACGGCGTATATCACATATGACCGAAATGCCATTGAAAACTCGTGAGATGTGTATCACCCGCTCATAATAAAGCATTTCTGTCACTTACAATATAATCTACTAATTTATTTTCAACGATAATTTAATGCTCAAATGTGTTGATGTACTTTTAAGTGTTTTGTTTTCTTATCTACAAACGATCATATACAGCCTGTCCCATTTAAAACTCCCCAGTCCAGATTTCTCCGAATTGATTACTGTGATTGAAAAATCCTCGAACAGGTCGCTTTTATTTGAATTTTTTATTTTCAATATAATCCACATTTTGTCATGCTGGGTCTCATATAAACCACAAAGACAAACATGTAATTGCTGAAATTAAACATTTGTGTCATTACGTTGTCGCTTTTGATTGCTGAATAGCCCAAAGGACTTAAAACTGAATGTAGAGTATACGACATGATTATTTTTCATTAAATGATCTAATTAACGTAATAAATGTTGGATATGGCCACCATTCAGTTCCATGCAAAAATACAGACGATTTTCAAAACTGTACCTGTTCCCCCAAATGCAATAAGTCTAATTTCAGCAATTACATGTTTGTTTTTGTGGTTGCTGTGGAACACAGCATGAGAAGATGTGGATTATCTTGAAAATAGAAAATCATCGTTTTTACGGTCAAAACTGCGAAACATTAAAAAGTAACCAGTTAGTTGTAGAAAGGCCTCCAATACCTTTCAAATGAGGTATCACTCAACCCATAGTGCCATTTAAGATTTTGGGGTTAAGAGCCCCCTCGCGAAGAGGGCGAAGCGCCGGAACTTGAAAAGTATCTAAAAAGATGTGCCCCTGGCAAATAAAATCGACCTGTTCGAGGATTTGTGAATCACAGTAATCAATTCAGAGAAATCTGGACTGGGGAGTTTTAAATGGGACAGTCTGTATAATAAGGTGAAGGCTAAAATTTAGTTTAAAACCTTCGAAACATTAGTTTGTTACAGTTGTAATAAATGAAAAATGTAGTGTTGATAAAATTAAAAAAAAAAACATAATTCCGTTAATTTACGTTTTCTCTAAAAAATCATCGAACAGGTCAATTTTTGCAGTGACGTCATCAATGTTTTTTTAAATGGTAACGCGTACTTTTACCTTCGGATTCTGGTAGATATTTTAATTAGTTAAATGATCGTAGAAAAAAGTCACAAGAATCCGATTTATTAATAAATTGAACCAAAGTTCAAACAGTAAAATGGAAACAAAACTACCGTAAATGTTCAAACTGCCATTTGGCATATACCTCTTGTGTGTTGCCCGTCCAATGGTATCCGGGGCAACATTCCTCATTTCTATTCGAATTCAATTCTTGAGATCATCCAAAATGTACTATTAATGTACGCATTATATTTTAAATACACCCACAAAAAAAAATCAAGGGTCGTAAAATTTGGCGAGCCAGCCGGCCATTCAAACGGTCCACGTCGCCCTCGTCTTTCCTCGAAAATGTTGTCAAACATCTTGTTGGAGCCAAATTCGTTCGTCGGGCATCATCATGATCATGGTTTGGAAACATAGCTGCAAGAGCGGGAACACACTCAAAACGTAAGAACTGTTAATGTTTCTTCAAAAATATATGGTCCTATCAGATGAGTGTCCAGCATTTATTTTGTTGCGAGTTTGCCATTCTTGTGTCCAATTAAGGTTATGTCGCAGCCAGATCATTAAAGGTAGCTTTATCCGAAAAAAGAATATTATTTAGAAAATAATGTGTGCCATCCCAATGTAACATCAACTGTTCGCGAAACTCTAAGCGCCGGTCGGGATCGTCTTCATTTAACTCATGCATTTTGTACGGTATTTGACTTTAAAGCAGGTTTTCTGAAAGAAATATGTGAAGATTCTTCGGCTTCCAGTAAAATATTTAATTTAGTGTGTTGAGGTACAGGAGGTCACCCTCGTAAGTCTCATGCAGTCCCATGTTCAGAAAATTTTGCTATTATTCTACTTACTGTACATCTGGCAATTGGGATTCTACCCGGATGTAGTTTAAAAATTTGGCGTTGCCATTTAAAAAAAAAATCGTTGATGTGCAAAAATCACAAAAAATACATTGTAACGTCAAAAAATGTCATTTTAAAAACTAAAGTTTACCTATTCGAGAATTTTTCAATAAAACGTCAATTAACGGAATTATGAATTTTGTGCGGAACTTTATCAACACTGTATAATAAGTTGTAAAGTATATTTTATTCACAATCTCTAAATTACCATTAGAAATTACTGTTAATGTGATTAAGGGCCGGTTTCACCAACCTCAGTTAAACTTAATCATCTGTTACGAACAATTGTTGCTATAGTTTTAACAAACGTATCTATGCAGTTATTTGTCAGTTAAAGTTAATCGATGTTGGTGAAACCGGCCCTTAATAATTTTGTTTAATAGGACAAGAAAATTCCAAAAAGGCATTGACAAAGTTGACACCGATTTTGACAATGACAATTGATTGTTTCAGCGCCTACTGAAATTATACGTGGCAGTAGTTCTTTTAGTGAGATTTTAATTCGAATGACTTTGAATAAAATAGTATACAAGCCCAGCTGAAAGTTTCGTGGTTCTGAAACAATCTGTTGATTAAAACGCAATATTCGTATTACATCCAAATCGATAGTTTCGAAGCACTCTATTACAAGTGAAAATTTAATTGTCATACTTTCGTTAGTGATCAGTTTGTACAATTTGGCAATTTTTCGTAATCTTTTAATTTTGATTTCTTCCCGCAATTCTTAAATTATAGCTCTTGTATCACAATGTCACACTTTTCTTTGTCTATTTGAAATAAATTGTTTGATCATTTCTGTATTTAATAGTTTAAAATGAAGCTACGAATATGTAAACGTTTCGTTATAATATGACCATTTGTAATTTGGGCTTAGTTGACTTTGATTTGACAATAATTCGACTAAAACTCCAAACATTTTCATACTTAAAAAACTGTTTCAAAATTACTTTCAATACTCCTGGTTGAATTCCGATGGTCACATTTTCGTTTTTTTATTCCAAAATAACCCCAAAGATTTTGACCAGAAAGGATAAATTGTAGTAAGGGTGACAAATATAAAATTTTTGTTAATTTCAAAATATGTATATAAATTTTATTTCAAAATTTAACCCCAACATGTACCACCGAGAACAGAAAATCGTGCTACAGCAATTGTATTTGACAGAAACTTCAATATGAATGGATAGGAACAAAACAAAAATTGACTATGCAGGAAAAGTTTGCTAAATTAATTTATTGATAACATTATTATGAATAACATGTTATTTTTAAATTGAAGGTGATGTAAACATTAAGCCTTGATGGAAGTTTTTGCAAACAATTTCAGATTTTGCAATAGTTTTGTTATGGAATTAAGCACTTTGCAAATTACGCTTACAATCAAAATGAGAATTAGATTGTCAAAAGTTGTTCCAGTATCACCGATTCATTTAGTGGGTCATTAATACTGTACCACCGAGAGTACATTTGGAGACCGTGATCCTGTAGACTTCCAAAAGTCACACTAATCCACTATCGATGTCATTAGATTGTCAAAGTTCCCAATAGTAGCTTTCAGTTTTAAATTGTCAAGAGGACAAATTAATGAGCTCACAATTTATTGTTTAGTTGTCCCAGTGTCGATGTTAAAACCGAACTCATATAATAACAGATTATTTTACCACAAGGTACAAAACTTAATCTACTTTGCATAAAACGGTACAGACATTTTTTATAAACTAGAACGGACTTATGACCGTTTCCTCATTAGTAGGTTCAAAAATTGTATTATGCAAATATTCAGACTGTTTACGTTTACATTACACTAAATAGAAACGCAAAAATTTCATATTTAGTTTTGTAAATATTACAAACTCTCTGTAAACATCGTGCGTAGATAACATCGGATGGCAAATATTACGATAAACAATGTTTTCCTTAAAGGTACTAATACACAATCACTCTTGTTATCATATTAAAGCTTAAATGATTAAATAAACATATTTTAAGTGCTAATTTTATTACAAACTCTTGGTATCAAACGGTGCCAATATCGACGTGACGTATCAACTGACGCAGTGTTTGATATGATCTCTTTTCTTTACATAATGTATTAATTATGTTATTGCTCGGTTGAATCACGTTTTACATTAATTTACAGCATGTGTCAATATTCTAATAATGTAAACAAGATATTTATAGTTTCGTTATCACCAACGGAAAACATCCGAGTTTTGGATCTAAGATAACATGAATATTATTATTTGCCAGCCTTGGTCTAGATTTCCATTTGAATTGTTCTTACAATTAATAAATTAAAACTGTCAACAAAGCCAAACCAGGGTTTTGTATAACAGAATACCTACTTCAACATTGAGAACCAATTGGACATAAAAACTTACTTAACGCACTTAACAGTTCTAAACATTAATTAAAGCCGTTAAAGCTTGAGCTTAATCCTCAAGTAGTCTTGTATTTGTAAAAACATTTATTTAAAGGAGAATACATGCTGTTATGTAATGCTGAGTTCATGGTAGTAACAATAGAAATCTACATCTCAAAGACATTTTCTAGAAATAGAAAGTGACAATATTTAAATTAAACTTGTGCAGAAACTTTGGTAAAACATTATTTTGAACTTTAATTTGATGAAACTACGACAAAGTGTCTTCTGCATCGGTTATTGTTTCTGCAGATTTAAATATTTCTAGGACCCCAATAATTAGCAAACAGGTGGCAAATTGGTCAATATATAAATTTTCTCTCTAATGTTAATTTGAAAATTTCATCAATTTTGCAACCTTGTTTACTCTCGGTTGAGTAAGTCGAAGCATATCGAAAAATGTAGCTCAGGAGTGAGGGAAGGCCCCACTCGTTTTTGCTACTCTAGAAAATACAAGAAAATCTATTTCAAAATTTAATTACACTTGTATTGTATTTAAAATCGATTAAAGCTGGCATTCACTTCTGTTTACAAAATTTTCCTTTAATTTTTAATTGCGCCATAGGGGAGGAAGTAAATTTCGCGTATGCCAATAATTATTTTTAAAAATTGAAAAATAAGAGCGCAACATTAATCACCATTTTAGAAAGAAACATAAATGGTTGGTGGCAATTAATCATTTAAGTAAACAAGTGAAAGTTTTGATGAAATATTCAATATATTAGGCAACATTTTATCAACACGATGAGAGTTCAATTTCTTCCCATAATATTCCAAAATTATTCTTTTTGTTTTTATTCAGTTATCACAATATTGCCAACATCGCTTATTCAAATAGTCTTTTACTTATTATTAATTGCACCCTAAAGAAGAAATTGTAAGCTTCAGCAGTTAGATACGATTGGAAAATATGTACTTATAATTTCTCATTATCCCCCATCTCCTTCCTTTCTTTCAGATACGAATGTTTCTTCAATCGTGAAGACATCGACGGATGGGATATACGCCAAGGAATGAATGATTTGTTGGGATACGATGCAGTACCGGAGCCTCCGGTTATAATTGCTGCTTTACATGCTTGCCGAAGAGTTAACGACTATGCTATAACGGTCAGATTTTTGGAAGCGGTGAAGGATAAGTGTGGAAATAAAGTGAACGAGATTTATCCCTATATTGTTCAAGAGATCGCACCCACTTTATGCGAATTAGGTTGCGATGTTCCGGAAACATTGTGCTACCACAAACCTGAATTGTTTTTGAAATCAGTTTATTAATTATTGTGTTCTGAAGAGTTTCGAGAAGTTGACAAAATAAAAGGTGTTAATTTTGCTTATAATTTTACAAGGAGCACCAAGAATCTAGCTACACTGATAATAATTTCAGTGGTAATGAAACACCGAATATTTCCACCAAAATAATCTAAATTAACATAGACTAGAGAAAATTAATTAAACAATGTGATGATGGTGTCATGTTTGAAATTGTAGCCCATCTAATTGATTTTCATTGTTTTCTATGACCAGTGGCCATGAGAAAGTGCAAATTATTCGGTGGCAAGGTGACCATTTACATGATACTCCAATTTTCAAATTGCTGCAGGGTATATTTTAAATAGATGCACATATATAAATAAAACACGTGGAGCAGATACTATGCAGTATGAATTCCGTTTAGTTGCCATAGTTGCCGTGGCAACAGTCAAAATAATTGATAACTAAAAAATTGCGTATATAATACCACTAAAAATAGGTATGAATAGCAACAAAACTTTCATTCTTACAGTACAACATTTAAACATTGCATTTGTACAATTATTCTTTGTCGCAGAACAGGTTGCGCATTTTTATTTATTAGCAAGATTCGCAATGAATCTCATTTGTAATCTGTTTGTCTGCATTTAAGATTAAATGGCATAAGAGGGGATTTTTTAATGTGTATAATTACTATTATTTTGTATTATTAGATATTGATACTAGAAAAAAAAAACGCCAAAAATATTTTTATTTCCCTTCATGTTTCTTAACACAAACTTATTTTAATTGGACTTTTATTGTATCGAGGAGATTAATAATCCTGAAGGAATGTCCTTGAGTAGTCACATAAAGAATCTCATGTATACAGGGTGGTCTCGATATAACCTGCCAAAAAAATCCAGTAATAAGGTTTCGATGATTAGAACTTAGATGCAAAAAAAGTTTCTAATAAAAGTCTTTTTGTTTTCCAGATAAAAATTATTGAAAATTTAGTCCAAATTTGCTGTACGCTAATGAATTAATCGGGATCAAACAGGTAGTTCTGGTTGCTTTGCAACAATAATTGCAATTCCTTTAGCAACGGCACTTGTGACAGCTATGACATTAATTTGTCAAGTTTGACTTTAAATTTGCGAATCCAAAATGTAGTTCACAAAACAGGCGACGTTTTCCTGAAAAAACCCTTTCGTCTCGTTGCACTTTTGTGAAACTACATTTACGTTCATGTAAGACTGGTTCTGTGCACACACTATCATCTCTACATTTATTTTATTTTATTTATTTGATACTTTGACGAACACCACTTTATTTATTATTCATATCTCATTCATCTCATGCTTTAAAATGAGCCTTTTGTGTGTAGATTAGAGACGTAAAGCACACGTAGAGCGTTTTCAATAAATGTCATTAATTTTTTTTTTTTTGTCAGATTTGTCACAAACGATACAGGTACGGTTGCTTAGATATTGCCATCCTTACAAACACTAACAATAAATCCCTGATTATGTATTTTTGTGGTCAGTAGCGTCGAGTGAGTGTGGAAAAGGGTTAATTTATCCCCATTATTTTGGACCTAACAAAAAGTGATTTTCCGGACTCGTGGTATCCTTCTAATGTTTCAGAATTTTTTTGGCAGGTTATATCGAGACCCCCCTGTATTTTGAAATATTGCAGTTGTTAAAAACTTTTGCAGGATAATATTAATGCTACGTTCTAAATACATATTTTATTTAAGCAGTATTATTTTATAATAAATATAAAGTAGATATATAATTTCTTAAATTGAAAAGTTCCACGTGACTATTTTATTTTATCTTAAAACTTTTTTATTTTTAATATTGTAGTTTACCACTGTAAATAAAACCTTCGATATTTTCTTTAACATTGTTAGGTGCAGAGATTGTTGGCCTTGCACAACAAGCCGCCTGTCGTAGTTTAATAGAATTATTTACAAAATGTCAAGTTGAGAGTGTTGAATTTAAATCAGCGACTTTTCTTGCATAGCCAACTTTGACTAATTTGGTTTTCGATCTCTCTGTAGTTGCGGTCTCGTCTAAAATTTTAAATGAATCTTTATTTCTTATGAATGGCTTTACATAAAATGTCTAGTAATATAGAATATTGTAATAAGCCAGCCAGACCAATGACAGTGCGTTAACAAAGTTCTCTCTGTCAATTATGCTCTTGAAAATGGTTTTCGTTCAGAGAATTTCAGTATCATTTTGATAAAATACCATATTTTTGTAGAGCAGTGTAATTGCGATTATAAGCTCCAGTTTTTACTAATTTATTTTCACTAACGTTACATGGATTGAAGCTTTAACATGATGATAATAAAAAATATCTTAAAACTTACAAAATATTTATATTTACGCTTGTTTGACAGTTTATATAGTTGTCAGGATCGAGGACAATAAATGACGCCTCGTTTACTAAATTTGGTATTAAATATGCATGGAGAATATGATCTACGCGAAATGTGTAAATGTTGTGTACACCTGATTCTAACCTTTATAACTCCTCGTTTTTTGTTTCGATAGCTCAAAGGAACTCTTTTGTCGTAAAATAGATAAATGAAATGTGAGATCCTGCGGCATTTTTTGACGAGTATGAATATAAGAACACCATCTATAATCTTAATTGAGTTTACGGTGTTACCACTGTGCAGATTAGGGAACTGTAAGAACTTCTCACCACTGACGAAAAATATTTCGATAAAAATCCAAATAGCGTTTGCTGAAAGCTGGAACCTCCACCTCGTCACGTGATATACGAAAAGGTATGCTCACTTACTAGTATCTCCCTTAGTTGTTATCACTACCACATGCACTCACCAACTGATGGTTCCATGGGGGCAGCCACCGATGAGGCTAAGGGGCCTTGGTGCCCGCGCCATCCGGATGTGCTTTTGTCCCAGCTTCCGGGAAAGCATCAAATGTTCGGGTCACTGGATGGTCATTGCTCACTACCAAACACTCACACTTGTGCAACTCGAACTACTGATTTTACATACTTTATGGATTTGTAATTGCATGTCTTTTCATGGACGAAGCGATTACATTTGGGCCAGCAATACCGCCCAGACGGCCCGGACAGTCTTCCAAGGCCGCGACATGGTGAATACTATTAGTTTTTCTATTGTCTAATTTACATTGTAAGTGACAGATTAAGAAATTGGTCTTAAGAAAAGTGTCTTTTCTATCTTTTGAAACTTTTGACGGTAAAACAGTGTCCGGAAATCCAGCACCAGAAATGGTGGATTCGCCGGGTCGGTCTCCAAGTAAGCTGTAATGTTCCGCTCTAAATAGCTGTCCTTGTTCTACCCATAAAATCATTACATGTTAATATCTCGCCAGTCGATGAACTAATTACAAACAATGACCTTAATTTATCGTCTGTTCCATTTTTCCACGAGTTGGGATTTTGTTTGATAAAATTCAAAATATTTCTGTGAACAATCAGCAGACTGGAAATTGTTGGGATTAACGAATACTTTGGCTAATTTTAATTGAGTTTCGTCAGTCACTGGGAGATTAATGAAAAAATAATGTTGTGGATGGTGATTTTGAATAAAGATCAGGCTTTTGACGATACAGCAAAGTTACTAACTTTTACCTTGGATTGGCGACTGTATATCATTACAGAGGTTAATCAATAGGTTATTGTAGGTTACTTAATTGTTCATATAAATAGCTAATTGTTTGAGTGTTTTTCCAACCGTAGTAGCTCCACAGCAAGTACAACTAACGTGCTATAGTTCTAGAGTTATTACGTAAGTAACGCTATTTTAAGGGGAGTTCAGAACGATTAATAATTAATTCCCATTTTTCAGTCATATTTTGATTAGATGTAGCGAACATTTTAGTCTCGGCGACAATCGGTTGATACAATAAATACCTCAGAAAATGAAATGGCTATAAATAAATAAATATGTAAAATCTAAAATTGAAAAAATAAAAATCTACGCAAAAAATGTACAATCCATTATTTGTTTTTCTTCTTTTAAAAAATACAATTATAAAGGTAATTAAGTTTAAATTAGCACAATTACCAAGCAGGCAAAAGTTTTTATATCTTACAGACATTGATAAACACATAAGTATATAAGTATAGTAATTATATTACGATTTTAACAATATTTCAAGAAAAGTTGAATCCAGAATGTTGTTTCAACAATAAAACAATTGAGGTTCTCAAGTTTCCATTATTATTAGTATAAGAAACCTACGCGATATGTCTACATGTTAACTTATGGTACAATAATTTCAGGCCTAAATACGAGGCTGGTTTGATAATTCCGTGACTTCTCGAAGAACGAGCCCTCGAATCGCAAATTCCATTTTTTGCTAAAGTTGGCCATGATTTTTAAACAAGCACACCAAATTTCAATTAAATCTGTCATACAGAAACTGCGTTGGGTCGTCTGAAGCAAGAGTATGTCAAGTGTCGTTTGTGTCATGGAGAAAAGTGAATTTCGGGTACTAATAAAAAATTATTTTTTCGTGGTAAAACTATTAAAAAAGCTAAAGAAAAGTTAAGGAAATATTACGGGAAGTCTGCTCCTTCGCATGGTATGGTCTACAAGTGGTTTACTGAATTTCGTTGTGGTCGTAGCAGAACCAATGATGCTGCGCGCCCCGGACATCCAAATGAGATCACAACCGAAGAAATGATCAACAAAATCCATGATCTTGTATTGGAAGACCGTCGAATCAAGATACGCGAGTTAGCTAAGATAACAAACATCTCAATTGAACGCGTATTTAATACTTGGCATCAACATTTAGGTATGAGAAAGTTAGCAGCAAGATGGGTGCCGCGACTGCTGATAGTCGAACAAAAACGGAATCGTGTAACCATTTCAAAGCACTGTTTAGACATGTTTCAGCGTAATCCAACAGAGTTTTTGAGAAGATATGTAACAGTTGATAAAACATGGGTACATTACTATCAACGAACAGTCTAAACAATGGGTTTTTCCTGGTGAACCTGCGCAAAAGTAAGCCAAAACAGTTCCCTCAGCCGGAATGGTCATGGCGACCATCTTCTGGGATTCACATGGCATAATATTTATAGACTATTTGGAAAAAGGAAAAACAATAACAGGGCTCTGTTATGCTGAGTTACTCGACAAATTTCATAAGGAATTGATAGCAAAACGGCCCCATTTATCAAAAAAAAAAAACATTTTCCACCACGACAATGCACCTGTGCATACACCTGCTGTTGCCGTAGCCAAATTGGTTGAATTACGATATGAAATACTTCCTCAACCAACCTATACGCTGGATTAGGTCCTTGCGACTTTTTTCTTTTTGGAAACATAAAGAAATGGCTCAGTGGAAAAAAATTCGACTCAGATCAAGAGATCATTACCGAAACTAATAGCTATTTTGCAGACTTCGAGAAAAGCTATTTTTTGGAAGGGATAAAAAAGTTTGAAAAATAAATATAGCTATATTGAAGAAAATGTTTTCTTCTTCGAAAAGTCACTGATTTATCAAACCAGCCTCGTATATCTACATGTTTTCAAGTTCAAGACTAAAAGCGAGAATTCTCGCAACAAGACCGAGGCCAATACCAAGATCAATTTAAAGATCTTATAGGTATGCAAGAGCAGTGCTAAGAATCAACACTCAACACAAATTGTATATTATTATTATTTACGTCCATTAATCACGCGAGGCTTTTTATCCCCGTCTCATCTGGTGATACGTGGAGTAGCTTTAAGCTTCCCCCATCCATCACGTGTATTTTTTTGTTTGAAAGAAATATTTTTTTAAATATAATTGTTTTGCTTGGCTCGTGCCATTAGAGATAGGGTGGCAAATACAGATTATTTCATTTTACCAATATATTAAGTAGATATGTAAAATAATAATTATGTATCTTCTTTCAATTTTTTTTTAGTACAACTCCCAACTTTTGACCATACTTCAAATGTTTACTATTGTGAATTTCAATGCCAATTTCAATTTGTTTCTGCATATAAAAAAAACAAATGAAAATCGCAACACTACAACAAAATAAAGTTTGTTAAGGTCTACGTTTCTAACTTCCTACACAGCTGATTAGTTTTGTTCTGTCGTTCACAAAAGTGTCACCGATGCGTTCCAACTTGACAAGACACAGAACGGTGTAAAGTCCACACTTGCGCACAAAACCGATCCAAACAGTTTCCTTTTCAGAAAGATACACAAATTGTGGGTTGAAACAAACCTTTTTTTACCTCAAGAATATCGCATAAAAACTATCGGGGCAAACTCGGGAAGTTATAAGTAAAATATAAACGTTCATGGAGGATGAAACTCGGCAGGGGTGGGCCGATAATCGAAATCAACAAAGTGTGTGAACGAGTTGCTGTTGCCGCAGGAGTTAGTCTTACTTCATTAAAAAGAATTGCCAAAGTAAGAAAACAAATAAATACCGACCAAAAAATATCGTTTTCGACACAATAAAAAAAACACAAAACGTCTACTACACAGTTATTAATATTATTTCGATCAAAGGGTACTGCGCCGCACTGTAATAAATTATCATATTACCGAAAAGGATTTTCAAGTTTACGGCGAATTCACAGAAAGTTCTGTGAAGATACAGAATATGCGGGGTGTTTAGGTGGCGAAAAACTAAAACAAATCGAAAAATTTGTGAAAGAAATCATGTACGCCAGCTTTTACACGAAGCGTTTTGGCAAATTCGGCGAATTGTCTTCATGGATGAAAGTTATATTCATTCGACCCACACACATGAAAAAAGTTGCAGAGACGAAATCGATGATGGTCTGCGAAAACCCATTGCAAAAGATCCTCGATTGATTATTGGAATTATGCACATTTAATCGTTGAACATGAATCTAGCGGTTAATAAAACCGTGTGTACTGCACCGATTTTTATAATTTTTTTAAATGAAAGTCTGATAAGTACCAGTAAATTAGTGTGCATTGATTATTTGCATTTTCTTTTCGGGACACACCAGTAGTCCATTACAGTCACCGACTTGAACAACCCAGTACGAAACTGGCCAACTGGAGACATATTATTTAGTTTAACATATTATGTTTTGACGGTCTTTGGAGAAAGTTAGTAATAGTATATTGAAACACAAATTTTGTAAAACTTATATTAAGACACGAGTTCCTGCCGTAGGCAGGAGTGCCTGTAAAGAGCGAGTGCTCTTAAGTTTTACAAAACGAGTTTTTCATGTTATTTTTTCTAATTTGCATATTAATTTCAATTTTTAACAAATAAAATCAATTTTGTTAATTTAGGGAATTTTGTTAAATTTTTATTTTTTTGTACCTGACGTATACTTGACATGACTTGACATGGAACCATAATCTCAAAATTATTAGATTTCGTCCAGGGCAGGGATCAGTGTGTGTTACCAATGGAAAAAGAAATTCTAGATTTTGGGTGCGTTAATGGCTTATTAACGCACTCAAAATGGATGCGTTAATGGCTTTGTTACAACAGCAAATTAGAAAATAGTATATTGATACGAGTTTTATAAGAAGCATTTTGTCGCACGCACGGGTTTAGGGCACGACGAGCGTAGCGAGAAGTGCCCTAAAAGAGTAAGTGCGACAAAATGCCTTATAAACGAGGTATCATACAGTATTTTTTCTACTTTGCCACTTTTTATACAAAATAATCAAATTTCACACTCTAGGGAATTTCGCGGCGGTTGGCACGCTTGCGAGCTGCATTAACGGCGCCTATGAAAAAGAATTAATTTGAAACGTCAACACTCGTATTTTTGTCCTTCCAAAAATGAGTTCTGAAGTTCTTCAATGTACGCCCCCAGAAATACGGGCTTTGGCGAAAATACGATAGGCAATTTGCTACCTTCTAAGTCACGCGGAAAAACATACGCCCAATTTGAAAATTGGCAGAAGGAGAACACGTTCTCTACGATCTCCAAAAACATTTTCCTACCGTATGTATTTTGAGCTGCAACACCACAATAATGTCTTATACTATTAAAAACCTTCCTGACGGCGTCCACACACAAAGTCAAGGCGAGCCATCCAGGACATGTAAAACCTACAGACGCCGTCCTACACCAATGCGCCAAGAAGGCGACAAGTGTTACCAGCTTGTTGGACACCTCCCCCAACAAAATCGCTTGCCCTAAATGCACGTGAAGTTCCAATACAAGTGGCAAAAATAGTAATGACAATTCACATTCATACATCATTGACAGCGAAGTATAGGTTAGGATTGCCAAGATCAGAAGAGAGAGATTATCCAATAGTAAGAAAATAAATTATACTATTTTTGGTGTAATTATTATAACACCGCTTTTGTCTATTATGACACGCAAAAGCGTATCGTAATAGCCTCAGTACGAACGCAAAGTAGAAAAAAAATTATTTACTTTGTGTTCGATTCCTTTGTAATGTTTTTATTCAACATTATTTACGTAAATATTTACATTTTTAATTTTTACATTGAATCGATTACCAATCCAATACATATACCACTCAAATTTCGAGTGACGGGTGATCACTAGTATGAATTATTTTACCTCACTCCAAGAACTCGCCTTGGTTGAAGTGACTAAACGAGCATCATGTATCCAGGTTCCGAGCGGCACCGCCGGCAATTTTCAGAATAGCTCTTTGAGATGCATTTTAAAATGGTAGATTTATGACAACAACAACACCTTTTCCAATTTTATTTCAGAAAACGTCATATGTCACAAAACGTATGTCAATTCAGAAAATATCATTATTGTAAATCAGAAAGTATCATTTGTATTTCAGAACTTAATAAACAAATAATAATAATATTAATAATACAATAACTCGGCTCCGGAGCCGAGAATAACATCTGCAAAAAAAGATAAGGTGCGCGCGACGCCTGTGGACTCTTGTTACCAACTATACACCGATCAAAAAAATATCCCCAAGTGAGAAAATAACGCACGCAACATATTTGTATCATGATCTTTTAAAATAAACTCATCGAAAAAAGTTAGGGATATTGCCTAAATTCACTCCTCCTTTTTTGCAAAGCTTTTTATGCAAAATAGGTAAATATCAGCTATTTCGGATAATCTGTTAGAAAGTTAACAGACAGTGAAAGAAATTATATCAAAATGCAAGAACTGATCTGGTCCGTTTTGCCAGTGCTAATAAGTTTATCGTTAGAAATAGAGTGCATAAAATTGAAGGAAGACAAGATGGTGCCAATAGATTAATTGAAATGTTGGAAGGTGGTGCTCACCAGATTGATATCGCTACAACCTTTCAAGTGAGTCAAAGTGTCATTTTTAGACTTTATCAACGGTATCGAGAAACTGGAACTGTTGAGGAACGACTACGACATGGTCGACCTAGACAACAGTTCGGGAGGACCGGCCAGTGGCCCGGGAAGCACGCAGAAACCCTACAGCTCATTGCAATATTCTGCGGCAAGAGCTTTTTTATTCTACTGGCACTCGTATAACAGTTAGATCTGTTTTAAATCGTATCAATGAAACATAGCTGAGATGTAGAAGGCCGGTGAGAAGTTTTCCACTGACACCACACGGAGATGTGCCAGAGTAGAATAGTGCGAAGAAAGGGAAAATTGGCAAAATGAATGGGCAACCGTAATGTTCACGGATGAGTCCCGATTTGGAGTTTTCTCTGACAGACGTTCTGCTCGTGTGTAGAGACCACCAGGTACCCGATTTATCGAGAGGTTTGTCCATCCGTTTCAAGGAGGAACCGTAATGGTATGGGGAGGCATTTTTCTTGGGAGCGCACAGAACTGTACGTTTGCGAAAGGACCATGAAGAGTCAAATTTACGTTAGAGGCATTACTGACGACACTGTCGAAAATTGTCGTTACGATTTGGAGCCTCACTTACGATTTCTGAACAATAACGCCCGGCCGCATCGAGCGCGAGGTGTGTTAGGCAAACATTAAATGTTATAAATTGATCGTTTGCCTCTTCCAGCGGGATTCAATCCAATTGAGCATGCATGGAACGTGCTTGCTCGTACGTTGGCTCACCACCAGCCCCGACTAGCACACCGACAACACTTGCGCCGTGTTTTGCCCAATTGTGTGGGACAATTTGGACCAAGAGGCTTTGGACAACTTAATTTACAGTATGTCCCAACGAGTCCAAGAAGTTCTACAAAACCATGGTGGTAGGACCTCTTAGTAAGAAAAAAGAATAATTTTTAGAGAACTTCATAATTTGAAACAGTTATTTTTAATTTTTTTCTGGCAGAATCTAACTTTTCTTGAACAAATTTGTTATAATTCTCTTTGGCAATGTTGTTAGTTTTTATTTGTGTTAAAAATTCTGAAAAAAATACTTTGTGATTGGTCAATTCAGCAATATCCCTAACTTCTTTCGATAAGTTTAAATGGGGAGAAATAAATCGAACGATAAATAACGAGTGAGCAACAAAATTCGTCATCACAGTTGGCTAAACGTATATCGGTTCTTTTACTTTACTGTTTACATTAATCGTCAATTCACATTACTCGATGACTTTTTACACAATCGTATCGATCAAGAATCGACTCAAAATTTTGGATTCAGAGGCTCCTACAATCACGAATTTTGTTGTTCACTCGTTACTGTAACCTCATTTTCGGGAAATTAAAAGATGACAAAAGTATTGACACTTCTGTCAATTCTCTCTACTGCGATTTGTCAAATTTTCACCTTTTGACCACAAGTGACGCGCGCACTCAGGTAAAAAAAGATACGTCTATTGGGTGCATGGGAGGCATCAAGGGTTCGTTCGTCTCTAATCTCAAGATCATACCCGCTTGCCGAAAGCCGGCAGAAGCTCTTGCGGCGGGAATGCAGAAGGCAGTTATCTTGGGGTCGTTGCGTTTGGTCAGGGCACATAAATCCCGGTATTGGTAGTTACTCACCCCATGGCTTTGAGGAGTGGCTACCATGTGCGATTAAAACATCTGACTAGCAAGGAACCTCGTGAAGGTCGGAATCCCGAAGATTTCCTTCTGGTCTAAATTAAAAATTAAAAAAAATATCTCATTTTATTGAAAAGTCGCGTACATAGGTAATATTTTAAAGCAAAAAATTTACATATTATTTCTACGCAAACAAGATGGTAATACTGCACTGTCAACGCCCTACTTGCATTGCAAAAGAGGCGGCATGAAAAATAGTTGAATTATTATTTTCCGAAATACAGTTCATCTTTTCTGAAATTCATTTTACATTTCTGAAACACATATTACTAATCTGAACTACATTTGATATTTTCTGGAATTAATCTGTGAACTACAATTGTTAAAGGTGTAGTGTTTAGCAACTATTCGGTTGTTTCCATTATCGATGGTATCATAATAAATGGCAAACTAAACTTTCAATAATTTTTGTATTTTGCCTTTTTTTAGTCATTGCCGTTTTCATAATGTTCGTATACTTTATAAACAATCATACTTTGTCTGATCTGTAAAATTCGACTTCTGTTAGTGTATCGGAAAGAGAAATAAACTACATATGTACATCGTATACAGGTAAAATTCGCTGGACGTCAAAGGCGGTCTTACATACTATACAGGGAGACTCCCAGAAAGAACCGCACATATCTTACACAATCCGTTCGATATGTTCACGGTCTCAAAGTTGAAAGTCATAATAGTAATTATACACCAAGGTTGAGAAGACATTTTTCTTAGCCTAGCAATTTTATTGTCCAAGAGGCCGAAGCATACGAAGCTTCTCAACCGTGGTTTCTATACTATTTTTTCCACTACTATATTCCAGCCAGAAAAGGGAGAGTTACAGGCAACGATACTTGCGATGCGCGTGAGGAAGGGAGAACGCATTCTGTTTATTATGAATAAGTTTAGTGTTGGGTGGAATTGGGTCGTCTTCGCTACACTCTAGTGTGCAACGGGTCATTCCCACCCCACTTTTCTTCAAATGATAATAATTATGATAATGCCAAAAGTCGGAACGAATTTGAGGCTATCTATTTTTTGAGACTGACATTTATCAGAGACCGGATTTTCATGCAAAATTTACAGAATGCATTTTGTAAGTTTTAACAATTTGTTATTTGTTTTTTTTTACATGAATTTCATCAGTAATTAATGCCAAATATTTACAACTGCTACAATTTGTAAAAATCGAAGGGCGCTGTTGTTAAGTTGGTAGATAAAGTAATACACGATATGCATTTTGCATGAAATCCGGTCTCTTCAATTATTAACTATGTACTAGGAAAGAAAAACAATTTCACACATCTACAAACTATACAATCGTACATTCTACAGCTAGTAGTGAAAAAAAGTAATTAACTGACACCCAACTCTGATATACAAATTATTTCTGTTACGGGATAAATTTTAATTTCTTGAGAGTAATTTTTACGGATTTTACATTGTGAGAGATGGGGGTTGCGACAATACGACCTTGTGTGATATTTGAATATACATAAAAATAGCTGCCATTGACTTGTTTCCAAAATGAAGGCGTTCGTGCAAAGTGGCTCGTTTTATTTGAGACGCCCTGTGTAACAAAACAAAACCAAACCCAATAGACACTTCAATTATTGTTCAATTATCCCATGTTGTTGACTAGAATTAATAATTTACTGTCAAGGTTTTTTTCAAGCACGCATCATTCCGATCATGTCAATAAACAAAGATTTCTTTCGAGATCTTCAGGATGGTACTGGAAGGATAAGGTGTCCTGGAAACTTCAAACTTCAGATCCAATGCGTTTGTGGCTCATCTCTACTCTGAGAATCCCTGCATCCAGGCACGTCCCACAGCCGGCATTTCGGTTGCCCCAAAAACACATCGGCTCCACGGTCATTGACGACCCACGTGGCGTCACGTAAACACTTGCATAGACTCCTGTGTAAGAGCGAGACATTCTCCTCCTATCGGCTTGTTTTCTCTTCGTCTTTTTCTATCGTGTTTATATGCGAAGCGGCACCTTCTTGTCAAACAGTCTCGTATTACTCGTGTTTCGTATCGGTCTTTTTCATATTTTGGTGCAATGTTTTCGTCAATTAGAACCGCTGTCAATCGGTCGAGTCGTGAAATAATAAAAGACTGTAAAAGACAAATCAGCAAAACTACAACGGCGACCAACAGCGATGCCATTTCCAGACAGCAAAAGACTGAACTTAAGTTGAATCGAAATTCTGCTAATAATAAGTGGATTCGACTCAACAGGCACAATAATAACAGGTAAAAATTTTGTTTTCGTAAAATAGGGGGTTTGGGGGTCGATGACTCGTCTTCCATCTTACTGGAGACTTCGCGGTGGCTACGTGACTGAAATCGCGTAACCGTCGAAGGCATCCCTTTGTTTGACCTCCTTCGTGATGCTCGTTTGTTTACAAGAGATCAGATGGTCCGGCTCAATATTATGACCTTAAAATTACTCACTATGATGTTTAATATTTCAGCTAGTTTTTTCCTTGCAACAGTCCATAATTATTTGCCCATAGTTTAACCGGCGCAACTTATAAATATAACTTATCAGTACAGTAAACAACATTATTACATAATCACAATATTTTAATCTGAATTATAGTTACTCTTCCAAAATTGTTTTTATCAATTTTTGCGTTGATATGATTAAAATATCTAGCTTTTTTTGCAACAACAATTTTTCCGGTCCATGTCACCTTATCGGTAGCAACTACATAGATGCCTTTATCATAATTTTGATATGGATTTTGTTGGAACGTGTAAAAATATTGAAATATTTCATAGGATCAACTATTTTACAATTGCCTAAATTCAATAATGCGATAACAACGCACCAGATGTACGCGTGGTTACGCACACATAGCAACATCGATAACAGGGTGTATATTTTCAAAGAAGAATGCCAACTTTCTGCAAGCAATATCACGGAATGTACACAGACACTATTATACGACACCTGTTTCTTGTACAATTAGTCACAATTGATAAGTTTATGGGTTTATCCTGTATAGGCATTAGGTTGTGCAACATAGAGAATTCAGTAGCCTATCAAGGAAGCGGAATTTAATCAAAATGAAACAATGGGAAATTATACGATCAATAAAATTGTCTTCAAATAAAAGTTTAGCAATTTTATATACAAAAATCTCGGTTCTAATATTATAATTTTCTGAGCTATATTAAAGACCGGTTAGTAGAAATTAAAAATCTGTAAACTGGCATTGCAAACTTCTACTCCTGAAGCCGGTTTTCTTGAGTAACTAAACTGGAAAATCTAACTTTCAGTTAGAGACATTTCAGGTAGATACACACAGTTGAATTGTCAGACGATCTTAGCCTTTGGAAAATTGGTTTTCTAAACGTATCTCGTAGCTCTACAAATACTTATTAAGCTATTTTGTAAAAGATTAGTGGACTCGACAGTCGTCCTGCTCGAACGTTGGCATGAACGCTAATAATTTTTTTATTTAAAAAAATATTGTGGAGTATTGAAATTTTCGGGTTATAAGTATACTGTTCTGATATGCCAAAAATGTTAAAGAAAAATTTTAAAAAATTGTCAAAAGAAAACTAGAACTCAATTGCAGCTCCACCTTCCGGGTCCAATTGTGAATCTAAACCATCCAGGGACCCACTCAAAGACACAAGAAATTTCATCCAAATCGGTCGAGCCATTCTGGAGTTTTTGCGAGACTAACGCACGGCAACTTATAATATAATTTATAAGAAGACGTAAAACCGTACATCAAACCTCTTGTCTTGTCGAGAAGACGAGACCCCGCATGAAAAAATAATTTGTGGGAATCCTGATAACTTTTCTTTATGGAAAATCTGTATAAAAAATTTAAGTTTGTGCCTCACATCCTCTATTTAAATTTGGTGGAATATTTAAGAATTTCTCTGTAACATAAGTACCATCGCAGATAAAATTTTTATCAAATATTATTTAAAATTAAAAAAAGCACTATGATAATAATTATGTATTATATCTTTTTTTCGTTGCCAAGTTAATCGATTAGTTAAATGTCAAGGCAACATGACCGCGATAGTATTTCACACATTCTGTTTGGATAAGGAAAATGCCCCATCGAAGCCATCGGTATTGTCATTTCCTACTCGATCAGAGTGAAACTCAATTGCGGAAGATAAGGATTTTTATTATTTACCCCAAATCGTAAAACTAACTGTTAACTTTTTTTTTTCCTTAAGAACTTCCTATGACAATGAATGTACAGAGCATGTATTTACATATATGTATATGGAAACATTCATAAATACATACCTAAGCAACTATTTGCGTTGGTAACGTTACTTAAATTGTTTAAGCTCTGCAGACATGTCTCAGTGACTTATATAAAGGTGTTTTCCAAGAATTCACATCATCGCTGTGCGTGCCACAAAATGCTACTCGTATCATAATATACTATTTTAAACATTGTTAAGTAATCAGACTGAATCTAGTCTAATATTCATTGAAATAAATTATTATTAATTACGCATTCACGTTAAAAACTTATGTCCACTTTAATAAATAGGAATACTTATAGATCTCACAATCAAAACAAAATTTGTGTGATATCCAATAAACAGCTCCTGTTAGCGACCACTAAACTAATCTGCATTTTGTTTACTTGGCGAGAGTTAGATCTGTAAGTACCAGGAGTTTTTTGTAACTAGTAACAAGACCTGGATTTCTACATTAAATATTTATGGTCAACTGTACATAACACCACTTCACGGCCGCTAAATAATGTGATAAATGACAATGACCGTGAACTGGTGTTTTATCGGACTAACACTTTGAGAGAATTTGAGTTGCCAACAATTATGCAGTTTCCATCAAAATTTGTAAGCGTGTGATTCGGTTGTCAGTTGATGGCAGTTGGTTGACAGCTACGTTCAAATTTACACCGCACAATTTTGTTTAAATTTTAATATGATGCTATATAATGCATTAATTGGAGTCATTTTTATAAGACTGGCTAGTCCTTAACATATTTTTCTCACTACTGGTTAGAAATGTAGGCTGTGAGTTTCTCATGTGAAGTACGAAAATTCACCTTTCATAAAATTTTTGAACAAATATCACAAATGCGATGACAAGTTAATAAAACAAATTACCCAGCCTACTACGTATTTGATTCTTAAAAATTTCGTTTTAACCGCCTACTTTGTTTGACAGTAATACTTATAACAATTTTTTTTTTACTTTTTTTTTGTGCCGGTAGGGAAAAAATAGTATTCAAACCTTGTTGAGAAAGTGCCCTTGCCTACGGCTCGGTTTGTAAACTTTGCCCGCGGTCAGCAAGAGAGCACTTTCTTACATATACTATACTGTATGTATTTGAGATACATACATATAAAGTTGTGTTTTGTAATTTAACGTTCTACTAATTATGTAGTAAGCTTAGGTATTCATAAGTTGAAAATTAAAAACAAGGTTATATAATATAACTACCAGTAGTATATTTATTCATATCTGGTTGAACCTGTTTGTGAAAATCAGTAAAATCATTCTATTAAATGGGTGTTAGTTAAAGTTGCCAATTTAATTCAAATTTCGAAAAGTTGTCAACCTGTAAAATTAATTTTTTTTTAAATATATCTAAGTCAACCTGTAAAATAAATTCAAAATGTGTACTATAAGATAATTATGCACTTTATTTGAAAAAAAGAATTACTCGATACAGTATCTTTTAATTGCTTTCAACAATAATTATTATTAACGTCATGGAATGACTCAAAATAACAATAAACTGATAAAAGTTCACTGGAAATTTTACGCAGATTAATACTAAAAACGCTATAATTCCAAAATGTTTCTAGTCCATTTTGTTAAGATCCTTGTTTGAAGTAGAAGGAAAGATTAAGTAACTATTTATGTAGTTACTTAATCTTTGGTAGGTTTTAAAAATAAACGGATTTTTGTGTTTACAGTTTGGGTTTTCGGACGTTATTTCGAAAAAGTTATTTCCAAAATGAAAATTGGTACAGCGCCGCTGACAGCCAAACATAACCTCATATGTACAAATGACATTCCGTCAACTTACAGGCGACAATTTTTATCTAATAAAATTCAACAATGAGTGACATTTTTTACGCTTATATAATTCGAGCAGCGATTGACAAACTGCACTATATTATTATTTGCACACCAGAAGTGTGCAAAAATTAAAAACCTATGATTTTTCACGCGTAGTAGTTCCACTGATAAATTTCCATGTGCAGGTACAAATGCGTAAAACACGCATCCGTGCGACATTGAAAATAACTGTACTGTGAATGTATCCTTGAAATATCAAAATAATGATTAAAAATATGATTAGATGGGTAGTACCTATCATAATTTCAACTTCCACACTGCGGAAGTTCAACGTACCCTGACACCCTTCCTCGTGAAAAATTCCCATTATCGTGTCTCGTTAATTGAACCATTGTTAAAATCATCTCGTTATTGAAAACACCGTTAGTTCCAATTGAATTTGACATCAGTCCTGCAATGGTAAATTAGCACGTCAACGTGTGATTTTAACAGGAAAAACTGATTTTTTTTTATTTTTGTTACAGAGCTTTATCGACAATACAGACAAAAGCAAAACCGCAATCTAGCTCGTATAGTCTCGTTTCGAAAGATGAAAGCAGGGAGTTCATGGCTGTTTTTCCGGATCTCGTTCGGGATTTGACAGATACAGACAAGCCAATTGACCACCAGGATGTTAATAGAAAATACGCCAAAGTATTACACTACAACGTCCCCAATGGAAAAAAGAACAGGGGTCTTGCGGTGGTGGCTGCGTACAAAATGTTGGAAAAACCTGAGAATCTTACGCCGGAGAATATCAGGAAGGCCATCATCATGGGCTGGTGTGTAGAGATGGTAAGTAAAATTATTTACATAGCACATAAAACCAGCATGTTACGGATTTTTATTTGGAATGAATGATTGAATGTACTGTGCAATAATAGATAGTGGAATAGTCCGGCTCGAAGGACCATATTTATAACTTGGAATATAGATTCTTTGTTGTTGTGAATTTTGGGACTGGCTCCATTTTATTTCCTTTTTATTCTAAACGCATTTCCTTCTACTCTTTCGTCCAATTTTTAATAGATAAAAATACGCAATATATCTCTTAAATATTTATAAGAAATGTGAGCTATACTTGGAACTTGATTATGAAACTGCATGAGTTTTTCCAGATGGCCACGCATTGTTGATAACTTCTGTAATCTAAAACAAACTGGCTTGACGGACTGTTCCAACGTTGTCGTCTTCGCTGAAAATCTTTTGTGATGAGTCTCGTGTAACTTGTGTAGTTACTTTTGTTGTACTATTCACAGAACTGTTTTATTATTGTAATCTAAAAATAACTGTCGTTCGTAACAATGAATAAGTTAACAACGCGCGAATCCGTCGGTAATCTCCATTCAAGATAATTGTATTTGTACTGGTCACGCGTTTATCATTTCTTTCTTAATAAATATTAAAATGGTTTGTTTTTAGCTCGATTCTTTATGTTGCTATAATTAAAAAATCGGATGATCCAATTCAATGCAAAATGCAAAAGTTTTGTAAAAATATTTCACCTTTGGCCTAGCGTGACCACGAAGGCTGCTCGTGGTTCTTGTTGGAGTAGAAAAGGGAGCACGCGCACACTTAGTATTTGTAATAATGGCATAATAATTGTAATTATGATAAAATTAATGGGAAGTTGATAAATACAAAATTGACCTTTCAGACAAGTTACGAAAATACGAGCAGCAACAAATGTTAAGTGGATAGAAACTCGCCAATAACTCTGATACTGCGTAGTATCACAAAATCGAAATTGAAATTTCAAGTAGGTATTTTTTATTGCGGGTAATTGTCTGTATAGTTGCCGGCAACGATAATATCTTCGTTTAATTGGCCTACGAATTGCAGCGATTTTTATAACATTATACTTGAGTATATTATATCCAGAGATAATAAATTGAGGCTGACCTCAACTTTTCCAAATCTTTTTTTTTTTCATTCATGATTAATGTTAATTTATCGGACGTTTACTGTTTCTAATAATGAAGAGTTTTTTTCATTAAATTTTTTGACGTCAATTACAATAATCTCGATGTAAGAAAAAAATATACATTACATAAATTAAAATAATGGCTATTAGATACCAATTTGCCGTTAATAACGAAAATATGGTTTATTTATACATTCCCAAGTATTAATGTACTAATTAACATGGAATTTAAGTAAGTTTGTGTGTCTGCTCTAATAAATAAGTCGATAACACATACGAAAAGATACTCCCACCAAAAAAAAATCGGTAATTACATAATATGTATAAATTTGCGATTTTTAACATTATTTTTATATTTATCTTGTGAAAGTATATTTGCATAATAAATGTTTTCTAATGAGCCATAATAGTTATTTTAATGGAGTTAATAGGACCATTTAAAAATTATTCGGATTAAAATCATCCTTAATAAATATTATTTTAAACTATGAATTATTATTATTAAATTATTAAATATCTATTTTTGCTTCTTTCTGTTTTCAGTAATTTGCACATGAAAAGTTGAATGGTCCTGATGTAGAACCTGATTTTGTAAAAAGTAGGCAACTTGCTTTTCCACAATTAATTTATTTATTGGTTCTTTTGCATGCATTAACAACTAACGACTAAAAGCTATATAAATATCTCTTGTTTACTTTACAAAACAAAAAATAACAAACGGAACATACAAATACCAGTGCTGCAACAAAAATTTAAACAACTTAGTAAATCATAGAATCTCACAAAATATACACTTCTGGCAGAATCGCCAACGATTAATGAATTTCTGAAGCACATTTTTATATATTTCGACAAATTTTACAATTTTTTTTATCTTCTTTACATTTATTCGATTCCATCTTGACTCATTCGGAATCTGGCAAAATCTTCGAAAACGATGTTGTCGTCGTCGTCGTTCTCATACGAGTTTCCGTAGCGCCCTTTCATCTCCATGGATTTCATCTTCTTGAAGGTTTTGGGTTTTTCTTTTTCCAAAGCTCCCGGTGCTGGGTGCAACAGCTTGAAAGGCACGTCAGTAGCGAGCTCTCCGCCAAGGGTTCCGCAATTGAGTTTCACTCTGATCGAGTAGGAAATGACAATACCGATGGCTTCGATGGGGCATTTTCCTTCGGGCACGAGGGTGGAGCTGGCCAGGTTTGCATCGTCGTCGCGAAGACGGCCATCGAGGGCCACACCGCGGCGGTCCTTGTTGCTGGAGGCGAGAGGGACAAGGTAGACGGTTTTGGTGAAGCTGCTGCCTAGAATTAAATTAAAACGTAGTTTAATTATCAATTAATTTTAGGTTTTTTTTTCTTTTTCGTATTTTACTATTTACGCGTTGTGACTACAATAGTAGTAACAATAGAAATAGAATACAATGTATAGTCCATGAAAATTATATTGAGAAAGTCGTTTCAACTTTAAAATGCAATTTTGGTAAAGTCTCCACGTCAAAAGTTACCTTTTAAAATGGGCTTTTAAGAAAAATATGTGTACTTTACATTGAAAAACAATTTTCGAAAAATTGAAATCACACATCCTACCCTACAAGTCATTCTCTGCTTTGCAAATTTTGCTGTTGCAATTTCGATAATAAACCAAATTTATACCTGGGGTAATAGGGCATCCTTCGCGGGTCTCCAAACTAGCCACATACTTCGAAAATTGGGCATTCACCATGGTAACTTCGCAATGCTGAACAGCATAGACCTTCATGTTGCGAACGGTCTTCCTCGAATTATTGGAAATGGTGATGTTGGCCCCAATCTGCTCCCCGTGATAGTAAATTTCCTTGTCCAGAGTGACTTCCAAGTTGATCTTTCCTGCTGAAAACGTGAATCCCTTCGAGACCACAGAGCTTGGCAACCTCGTAACAGATCGGGGATTCGACAAAATCTGCAATTTCTTGATGGCCAGAGTGACAGTGCTGCGTCGATGTCCTTTGTCGTCTTCGTTCGCACCAACAAATATCTTGAGGTAATACTCGACTCCTAGTGGTTTGCCTTGGTCGTCTTCTCCAGGTTGCAAAGTTACGGAGCTGGGGGCCATTTGGGGGAATTTGAAGATGAACGGGTAGGCAATGGGGCCCATCTTCGTGGTGAGCTTGTCTTGGATGGATGTGAGGTCGAAAGACTTCTTGGATGGGACTATTTGATCGAAGGCGATTGTCATTTCTTTGCTGAATTTTACCCCCATGACTTCATCTTCTTCACGACCGTAGCGGTAGGTGGTGACCACCTGACCGAAGACTTTCCTTCCCTGGAGGTATCCATCGTCCACCACAACGATTCCATCAATGGGATCGATGTAATCCAAATGATCTACGAAATCGCGCTTACTGAGATAGACGGTGACTTTACCATTGGGTGTGGTCTTCTTGAATACTTTAACGGCAACAACCATTTGCTTTTGACACTCCGCGATCGGTACTTCCAAGAGAAGTAATGATAGCGTAGCGGTTGATACTATTTATACGTTAGCAGTGAGCTTCTTTAATCGAATTGCTCTAATCGGATTGTAGTAAGGTTTCTAAACGGAATGTTTCTTTGCAGTTGCAAGGCTACTTCCTCGTCACTGACGACATTATGGATCAAGCAGAGACGCGAAGAGGAAAGCCGTGTTGGTACAAAAATAAGGGAGTAGGATTATTTGCCATCAATGACGGATGTATGTTGGAATATGGAATATATTTATTGCTCAAGAAATATTTCTCAAATCATCATTGTTACCTACAAACATTGGAACTCTTCCATGATGTTAGTTTGAAAACTTCATTGGGCCAAGCGTTGGATAGTATGTATCACGAAAATGGCAAACCAAATTTGGAGCTTTTTACAATGAAGACATATAATTCCATCGTCAAGTATAAGACTGCTTTTTACACGTTCCAACTGCCGGTGGCCTTAGCTATGTACATGGCGAACATATACGACGAGGAGCTGCACCGACAGGCCAAAACCATTCTCTTGGAAATAGGACAGTTCTACCAAATACAGGTAACATTAATATCATTTAAACATTTATAATTAACTAGTGATGTGACATGTAATTAGGTGGGGAATTTGACTAATTGTATGAAAAATTTATGAGGATCCTGTATAACAAAAATGTACGTTTAATGATCAAATACCGATTTATCTGTTACTTCCATAATTTACTCACCTTGTTTTTCAAATATTCGAAACTACTCCCTTTCCGATTTACTAAAAATCGTAGATTTGTTAATGTAAATTACAAATTTAAATTTTTTTGATACAGAAATTTCTCATGTTTATGAAATTCTTCAGGATTCCCATTTCTCAAAATCTGAAAGTAAAAAATCTGTCCAGAGTAGTAGATTTTATGCATGAGTTCTTTTTTTGTACTCTATATCAATAGTACATAAAACCCACATTATATTTTTATTATATTAACCAATTCGTGCAGGAAATTATTAAAGGTTACCGGTAAATGTAATGTTCGCAGTGTTATCATAGAAACGAAGTCGACCGATACAGATCGTTATATTTATGTATACCAAACCGGATTATTACAGAACTTCAATTTCACTCCTATTTTTAATTTAAGGACGACTTCTTGGACTGCTTCGGCGACCCGGAAGTCACAGGCAAGAATGGTAACGACATCCGCGAAGGTAAATGTTCCTGGTTAGCTGTGGTTGCACTCCAGAGAGCCAATCCCGCCCAAAAGAAGATTATGGCAGAATTCTATGGAAGGCCTGAACCAGAAGCAATCCAAATTATTCGTAATTTGTACGAAGAACTAAGTCTGCCCAATACTTACGCTATATACGAGGAAGAGAGTTTTAACCTCATCCGCACCCATATCCAACAGATGTCAAATGGATTACCTCACAAGCTATTCTTGAAATTAACAGAGAAAATATACAAAAGGGATTGTTAATCCTTTACTCTATTCAGTATTTTTGATTATTTACAAGATAGTGGTACTGTAATAATTTATAAGGCTTTTATGTTACAGGATTATGCTTTTTGATATTTTTTATTTTATTTTCATTTTCTTTTACAAGCTTTAAGTGCTGGGTTTTGGAAATTATCTTGTGAATTTTCGAGTCGTTGTGTGTGATATGAATGCAGGCGTTTATGAGTCGGCGTTAGTTTATTAGCGTGCACAAGTTTTGTATAAATTAATGTAAGACTTGTGTTCTGTTTTCTGGTAAATTTTGTTACCAATTGATAGAATATCTTAGTTTTGTAAGGTGTTTGTACGAAATTGTATTAAAATGTTACAAATTAATCAAAACCTTGTTTATTTCAATTTCTGACCATTGGCTTCTATACACTTCAGTACTGATATACTACTTACTGATCAACAACGGATTTTTCAGTTGGTAATAAATTCAGATTTTTGTCTTTTAAGTTGGCGAAATGTCATTTGTAAATATTTGTTATTTGTTAGAATTAATAATGATTTCCGCGAAGCGTCTGGTGCTCGCCGGTTAGCTTCATGCCATTTTGGGTCCCCGGTTGAGACAATGTACTTATGTTTTGTATTACCATAATTTTTAGATTTTGTAAGTTTCTGATAAGAACAGCGGAACCTCAGAATTCCTAATATACTTTTTTGCTTCAGTCTTTTATACCAGTTCAAGAAAATATATTGCATGTCAATATATCGTGCGTTCAACAAAAAATGATGCCAAGTGAGTCATGGATTAAAAAACGTATGACGTAGACTAAATTATTGTCATCTGACATTTGACATGCTCAGATATTCTTTTATATATAATTTTTTCAAAGATCTTAGAGAAAACAGACAGCAAAGCTATTGGTAGATAATATAATTAAACCAGAAGAATGTTCTTAAATCCAGGTGGAGTAAATTTAAATATATCTAAGTCGAACTCAACCCTTAAAGATTATAAAAAATTATTAAATAATATAATTATTGTTAACGTCAAGTCACCTTTTTGTGTACTGGAATTATCTTGGCTATTTTTAGTTTGTCAGGGAATATTTCGCTCTCGAAGGATTGTTCATCACTTCGGACATGTAAGACAGGCAGCAGACTTTACAACAGTGGAGGGTGTGTAATCTAAACCGGCTGAACTACCGTTCCGTTGACTGATGACGTTTGTTAATCTCCACGGTGTCGGTTGGATACATAAATATTGTTGTAAAGGTAAGGACAAACCGGCCAACAAAGTGTTGACAACTTGTTGATGGATGTTGGCAACATGTTTTTTGGATCCAGCAACTTGTATCTGGATACATGTTGTCAACAATGTTGCGCGTCCAAACCGAAGTCAGTGTTGACGAAAAAATGGAAGAGACTGTTGTTGCTAGTGCACATGGAGCGATGTTTTCCATTTCAAATGGAAAACGCACATACAAGCAACAGTCAAAAAAATTCTATACCTTCATGCCGACCGATGTTGTTGAGTATCCAACAACTTGTAGTTGACGGGATGCATGTTGCCAACATCGATATCAACAAGTTGTCAACATTTTGTTGGCCGGTATGTACTTACTTTAACGCAAACATGTTTACTTACAATTAGAGAAATTTCTCACTCAACGATTATAGTATTTCTACCTAGCTATAGAAGTTGCAAGGCTTTTGTCCTGTACGGACCTGTCCACACACCACCACCCTCCCTCTAGTGAAAGAGGGGGGAAGAAAAACGTTCGAGCAACACAAGCATTTATCCGTGCGGTTCAACGCCGCTTCGTTTTTGTCCAGAGAAAATATGGGTTTCCAACCTATATTTTCTCTGTTTTGGTCCTTCGAGCACAAGCATTTACTCCTGCGGTTCAGCACCGCAACACCTTTCAGTGCAAGTTTTGAAAGTGCTTATTAAATTCTTCAGGAAATATTTTTGGATTCTCGATTAAGGTATCGCCTTTTTTAAACGGTTTTATTTTATTATTTAATTTTATTTATTGACAATGTATATTCAATATCATTGTAAATCCAAAATGGCGGATTACATATCTTTTTTAAATCTCCTCAATATGGGTATCAAATTAAAGGGCTTAACTAGTAGAATACAGTTGAGAAAACGGTACACAATTTTCTTTTTTTGAACATTGATTTGTTCTTACATTTTTCGTACAATTTGCGCGTCCGAGTTAAGTTTTTTTTCTCAAATGTATATTTAAGAAAAAAAAAATGAATACTTATACTTACAATAAAAAATTCAAAAGGGTGGCACACAGCGACGAAAGAGCGATTTTTTTATGAATTTACACTTTTTTTGTTTTTAAATCTAACAATTGCAACCCTATCGAAACAGGATTTTTTAAGTTTGCCTTTGATTCAGCCGCCGCGCGCTGATCCCTTTTCCCGCGCCTAAGCATAAGTTAGTATACTGCCTTCAAGACTTATATCGTACGAGAGGAGGCGCAAAAAAAAACTGGTTTTACTGGCCCCGCACGTGCAGATGAAACAGGCCCGTCTTCGATTTTTTGTTTTATTACAATTTTGATCGAATGTGCAGTTTTACACCTACACTTTAAGTTAAGTATCGCCCAAATTAAGACTTAATAAAACAACGTTCAATGGCACTGCATAAATCGAAAGTGTTATTAGTAGAATCGAACATGTCTTTTACCGAAACCTTAAATTCTGGAGTTCGTCTCTGTCGACCCAATGCTGACACGCGACGAAACCGGTGCGGCTACCTTTGAGCAACTTGAAACTGCACCTTCGTACGATATATCTCTTGCGTTATCAATACATAACAGGAAAAAAAAACATACATACATACAGGCGAACATAACGAGTGACCAACAAAATTCGTGATTGCAGTTGGCTAAACGTATATCGGTTCTCTTACTTTACTGTTTACATTAATCGTCAATTCACATTACTCGATGACTTTTTACACAATCGTATCGATCAAGAATCGACTCAAAATTTTGGATTCAGAGGCTCCTACGATCACGTTAGAACCTCCTCCTTTTTTGATGTCGGTAAAAAGTAGGTATCTACCACCAAAAGTGATCCAGACTTGCGAACTTCACAAATAGTATAAAATTGTTTGCACAGGAAGAATAAAATTTAACTATGTTAAATTTTGTTTAAAGTACGGTCATAAGACATGAATAATAGTAGATTATTTTATTAAGAGCATAAGTTACGCTTTCTGTGCTGAGCCTGGACTGTTGAGCATGTCTTTTACCGAAACCTTAAATTCTGGAGTTCGTCTCTGCCGACCAAATGCTGGCACGCGACGAAACCGGTGCGGCTACCTTTGAGCAACTTTTTTACGTACCTCGAAACTCCACCTTCGTACGATATATCTCTTGAGTTAACAATATTTGGCCCGACTGCGTGCTGTAGGCTATAAAGGATTTCCAATTAGAGAAAACTGAATTTTACAAGCACTTTTATTTTGATGACCTTGGTTTAAAGAACATTAAAATGGTCATTCTGCAGGTAAATTATGGCAATTCTTCCTGACACCCTAGTTTTTGATTCTCGTAACTAAAATAAAAACAGTGTGGTGATAAGTCACGAACAATAGTATATTATTTATCTAGAACGAGAAGTGAAGTTTAAAGTACGAGCAAGTTGTTTACGGCCGAGGCGCCTAGCCGAGGCCGGAATTACTTGTGAGTACCTTTAAAAACACTTCTTCGTTCGAGGTAAATACAACGTTTTATTTCATACTGCAAGTTTAATGAACTAAGTCAAAATAAAAAGAAATGTTGTGTGTTTATTTCGCACAAATTATTCGTAATAATTAAATATGCGGGAACTAACATTTCCATAGTAACAAACGTTTGTCAAAAATGACAACGAAAAAACTGGGTCACGGTGAATGGTTTTGGATATTTATTCGATTATTCCGTTTAAAATTGAGAAAATTGAGGTGCCTCAAGACATTGTAGATGAAGCAGATCACGTGAAGAGCAATTTGATGCCACAAAAATCTCGGGAACAATGTAAGAAATGATTGACGTATAATTTTAAAGTACTAGGACTTTAAAATTTTTCTTTAAAGTACTAGGACGTTAATGTTCCACTTTTGGTATCAAAAATAATTCGAAAAATGTCACTTTAGATACAAGTATGAAATAAAATTTATAATTGCGTGATTTAATGTTTTTTATTTCATACTTGTATCTAAAGTGACATTTTTCGTATTATTTTTGATATCAAAAGTGGAACATTAACGTCCTAGTACTTTAAAGAAAAATTTTAAAGTCCTAGTACTTTAAAATTATACGTCAATCATTTCTTACATTGTTCCCGAGATTTTTGTGGCATCAAATTGTTCTTCACGTGATCTGCTTCATCTACAATGTCTTGAGGCACCTCAATTTTCTCCACTTTAAACGGAATAATCGAGTAAAATATCCAAAACCATTCACCGTGACCCAGTTTTTTCGTTGTCATTTTTGACAAACGTTTGTTACTATGGGAATGTTAGTTCCCGCATATTTAATAATTAAGAATAATTTGTGCGAGATAAACACAACATTTCTTTTTATTTTGACTTAGCTCATTAAACTTGCAGTATGAAATAAAACGTTGTATTTACCTCGAACGAAGAAGTGTTTTTAAAGGTACTCACAAGTAATTCCGGCCTCGGCTAGGCGCCTCGGCCGTAAACAACTTGCTCGTACTTTAAACTTCACTTCTCGTTCTAGATAAATAATATACTATAAGCAAAACTCTGGGACAGGTCAATTTTATTTTTTAATTAGTCACTTTACGACATACAGATTTTACTTATGATGCCATCTATTTTTGCACAATGACGTCATTATTGTTTTTTCTCAATAACAACCTCAATTTTTATTACTTAAACGACTTAAATGTTGCTGTAAATGTTGCTTAAATCTGCTACGATAGCAGATTTTCATCCGCCGTGTTGTTTTAGTGATATGTCCGCTCCAGAATTAAAAAAATGTGGCTGACGTTTTAAAACGCAATGCCCGAAGCTGCACATTTTCCAGCATGATATTTTACAAGTAACTGTTAAGAAGTCTTTTGCAAGACGCAAGCAGAAATATTTTTTGCAAATCGATACAATATCTACAAAGTTTTCGTTGTCGGCATTACATACCGTAAATTTTCGTTGCTTAAATGTTTTTGGATCTGGAATATTAGTGATTAAAATATCGTCTTTGTCGATTACATCATTTGTGGTATTTTTTGTGAGTTCATCTGTTCTGGAAGCACCCGAAACTCCAATAATATAATGATTAATACCACCTGAAACAATACTGTTTAATCTCTTTCGCTCTGTCATTTATTTCTGGAGGAGCGCAATACTCCATTTCTTCACCTTCGCAAGAACAATCAAGCAGAGCACAATAATGCACAATTTTATGAATAAGCAGTATAGTGCCCTTCACGATAATTCGTTAGAGCGGAAGTCCATGAAAACAAAAAAAAAATTGTCGTAGATTGCGCTACATTTATTTTCCATTTCCTAAAATTATTCTAACACCCTCTGGTGGTAAATTGAGTAAATTATTTTACCCCCTAGTCGTTTCTTTGCATTTTGCCAGGCTATCCATGGAAAGACATGCTTTCTCCTCTCTGAAAAGCCGGTAAAATTGGATTTTCTAATAGTGTATGATAAAAAAGCAATTTAAAGGCTTTCCGAGGTTGTGTCGAACCATAAAATGTTGTATTACACGCGTTTTTTGATTTTTGTGCACTTTTTTCATCATTGTTAACTTATAAACTATTGACGATACGACAAGAACACTTAAATGTTTTTTTTATTCTTTGTGAATCAATGAACAAATTCAGATTTAAATTTAAGCTCTAACTCTATTATTTACAAACTTTTTGTTTATTATTTATTAAATCTGAATCAACAAAAAAAATATTTACGACATATGAACTTATTAACTATTAATACATAATACGGATATTGATTTGCAACAAAAAAATTCTTGGTGCAATTACGAATCGAATGACATGACACCTCAATCATAATTTTGGGCGCTTCTTAACTCGAATTTCGGAAAAAGGGACTTGTGAACCAGACTGATGCGGCTTTTTGTGGATCTACAAAACACGTGTGTAAGTGTGGACCGAAGTCCGAAGGTCCCAAAAATATTTACAAAATCATGATGTACTCTATTTTCAGTTTGAAAATTTGTGTTAAAATCACCACAAAAAATTGTGAAGGATTGTTGTCATCGCACCTTCTCAAGTTTTCAGCTAAGATACCCAAGTCTTATTATTAAACTTGAATTGCATTTTTATTAGAATTTCATCGAAATCCCACGTACCCATATTTGTTAACTCACTACTAAGATACATTAAATTTACTATACATATAAAAGTTCTTATGGCTGTCAGGTGAAATAGAATATGTTGTGGTATAGAACCGGAATATTCATCATATTGCCTATGGAAAACAACATTCACATGTAGTTAATTTTGACGTTTAACGCGGATCATTTATGAAAATCCTGTGTTTCACATTGTAAAAGTAATGATAACATCAAGTTTTGACAAGTAAGTTACTTCATAGATATGTTTACTTTCATGTTAATCTAAAAACATTTTACATGAACAGCAGAATAACTAAATGACTATTAAATTAATTTTCATAATACCTACCTGTTATTACATTATTATATCAAAACTGTCAGCTTGAGTACAAACTCACTCATAACATAACACAGTCACGCCTGTTATATATAAATTAACAGTACAGGAGGAAGTTTTTGATCATTGTTTCTATAGCAACACTTTCAAAATTGATTTACTAATTGTCTAAAAATTATGCTAAACAATTCGTGTTTTTTTTTTGTCGGTATTGCTGTATGAAAAGTACTAAACGATATTCGGCCGATACGCAAATAACAGACGCGATTGATTATAAATCAACCTTGTCTACTGTTATTTGCCACTTACCGGCCTCATGATGTTAATAACTATAAATTACTTTTGTTTACGTCAATTTAAAATATTTTACATAATTTGTTAATTTTTTAATTCACATTATTTGTAACAAAAAATAGAGCTTGCGGTTTGCAAAATACGTGACCTATAAAATGAATAAAATGACATTATATAATCAATAAAAGGAAAAAGGACCTCTTTTTGTTGTTTCTGACGACATCGAAGAACCGATTTTGCTTTTTGTGCAGCTTAATAAAATCGAAAGAGACTATTTAAACTACTTAAAATTCCCAATCAACTAAGTTCCAGATTAAAACATTAACAACAGACGTCATCAATGATATCTGTAGTAGAGTTCAAAATAATGTAACACCCATAAAACGGGGTTTATTGACCACAATTATTTAACAATAAAATTGCGTTCAAAACGTTTTACACCGAAACTATCATAAATAAGTAATGCATTTTATTTTTTATATTGCTGCAGATATTAAAATGCAAAAATATGTATTATTTATTAGTAAAACTAGTTATACAAATTACTATTGTACAACTAGCATAATATTGTAACTGTATAATATTCAGTGTGAAACGAAAGTAACGCATCCAATTTATAAAATGAGAAAATAATAATCACATGCACAGGTCATCATTTGAGAAAATCAATAACAAATTAACAGTTAAACCAAAATTGAAAATATTTATTTAACGAATAAACTGAAATAAGAATTAATGTATAAAAAAGAATAAAAAAAATCTAATTTGTAACAATTTCATCATCACTGCTCTCACTCCTGCCATTTCCTATTTCTATAATTAATTCTTGTACAAAGTTTTGTCTGTATACATTTTCGATTTTTTCAACATGTCGAATATAAATTGGTTCAATTGTTATCTGCCTACATTTCATCGACACCTTTTTTGATGCAGTCTGTGGTCTCATTTCCAAATTTTGGGCAATTATTATAGCGTCGTAAATATCGCTTCAACTGACTCCATACCATCTCTATCGGATTGAACTCACAATGATAGGGAGGAAGAATAAAAATAAATTGTGGACCAGAAATTTCGAGTCCGGCCCGTTTCATCCACCAATGAACAAGCAACTCAAAGTCGTTGCCGCTTCCAGTTGACTTACAATCCTGAACCTTTCTCATTGTGCATCTAATTTGCGGCCTCGTACTTTATAATGCTTTGACTGGCCTTTGTAATCATTTGTGGATGCCATTTTTTTTACACTCGAACAACACTGGGTAGAATGTGGTCTTTCAAGTGTTTACATGTTTAAAGGTCACAGTAATAGTGATAAAGGCGCTTATATAATAATTATTGTCATCGTCATCCTTTACATTACCACCCCAAAAAAAATGGCAACGATTTTTTCTTTGAATTTACCAAGAACGGTTTTAGAAAACCAGAATAACTGCAATTATACGAAGAAGATGTATAGAAATGCCGACTAACAGTTCTATTTCATGTTGTGATGCTGTTTCCCGTCAAGACTTCTTATCTAAACACCAGGCAGTAAAGGCCAATTTCATGTGAGCACTGTTTTATTGAGCACATGATTAGATTATTTGAGGCAGGTACACTGTTTGGTTTTTACAGTAAAATAAAATATTTGTTTACTTTCGTAAATTGCTATGGTAATGACGGCTGTCGATAAAAGCACTTTATCTATCCTCGGCCTTCGCCGCGACACGGCCGACCACTCACACAGAAGGAAGATTGCACACGCTTATCTTAAGGGCGCGCTGACAAAGTGGTGGAGGGTGCATATTGGTTTAGCATGGACAACCTTCATTTGAAGGTTTGCTTAAAAAGGCACAGAGGGTGGTAATGGTATGAAAATAAGTAAAAAAACCATGGAACTCCACCATACAGCCCGTGCATAAATTAAAGCCGTGGCATCGGTTACTTGTTGCAATTTGTTTGTTGAGCAGATTTTTGAGATCTTCAGAGAGAGAGTCGGCTAGTTTCGGTGCTATTGGCAAATATTAACAAATACTAAGAAATTAAAAAAGTAAAGAAAGTTAGGTTTGTTTAGTTATTATAGCAAAATTGGGTTAAAATTCTCACTCGCTAATAATGATGCATTTCTATCACTTATAATATAATGTACTATTTTAATTCCCTAAAAAATCTATAATTATTACAAAAACCAAGTTCGTCAAAATTTAAAATATGTCATTTCATAATTTTATTTTCCACAGTTAATAAACAAACAAGTACTTTAATCAATTTCAAAATTAATTTTATAAATTACTATTTAAGGCAGGTTATTATTATTCACATGTTATGAAACTAGTAACGTCAAAGCGTTTTTTTTTTTTTTAGATCAAGGTTTGAATATAAAGAATTCTTCTATCAATCAAACACACAATACCATGTTCTCCTCAGTACTGCTTAAACTAACTCGGAAACGCTGCGACTTGTTTAGAACATGTGGGAGACAACACAATGTTTTATCCTGCAAAAAATCACCAGTTTCGTTTAAAAATTACGCGAAGTAAGTCCATAAATGTATCGAACAAACACTTTACTGAACTTTTTCAGGTCATTCTCTGTTAACCTAGATTTTTTGGAAGCTACTAGAAAAGGAAATGCCCTACTATCACAAGAAGAAATGGACGAATTTATGTCATATTTCCCCAGCGTTGCTAATGACCTAACGGGTGAGAATGCAGATCATTATTTTGCTCCTGTGGATACTCACTTCAACAAACTGTTGAATTATATGGTACCTAATGGAAAGAAGAACAGAGGCGTGATATTACTGGCATCATATAAAGCTTTAGAAAGCCAAGAAAATCTCACTTCCGAAAATTTAAAGCTTGCAAATCTCTTAGCATGGGTTATAGAAATCGTATATCACAGCATTTTGCTTTGTACTTTTTACAGAATCCTTCTTTTAGTATGGAAGCTTTGCGGTCTTAATTGACGATATTATAGACCAATCGGACACTAGACGTGGGGCACCATCGTGGCACAGAGTTGAAAATCGATATTTTGAAAGTGTAAATGACGGAATTTACTTAGAACAAGCAACGTATGCATTATTAACACAACACTTTTCTAACCACGAGGCTTATATACCTTTAGTAAAACTATTTCTTGACACGGGTTTGAAAACGACAAGAGGAGAAGCTCTTGATTGCATGTCAAATTTAAATAAACAACCTAATTGGAAAGTCTTTACTATGGAAAATTATTCTTGGATTGCTAAACACAAAACTAGTTATTACAGCTTCCACTTACCCATTTTTGCAGCAATGCACTTGGCAAAAATTAAGGACACTGCTCTAGAAAAACAAATAGAAAAAGTTTTGATACACTTCGGTGAATTCTACCAATTACAAGTACGTAATAACATTAATAAAAATAATTTTTCATAATTTTTTGCAGAATGATTATTGGGACACCTATACCGATTCACATCTCACTGGTAGAGACGGAAATGATATTCGAGATGGAAAATGTACATGGCTTATTGTTACTGCTCTAGAAAAGGCAAATCCTAGACAAAGAAAACTATTGATGGAAAATTACGGCCGATCGAGTTGTGAAGCAGAGAATGTTGTTCGGAACGTGTTTGAAGAGTTGGACATACGGAAATGCTACGAAAAATATAAAGAAGAAAGTTTAAATTCGATTCTTAATGATATACAAGAGATCCCTGAACGGTTTCCTCATCAACTGCTACATAATGTTGTCCAGAAGATTTACAGAAGGTTATAATAATATTTGGTCTTTCCACTACTGCTAGGGTTCTTATATTATACATAATAATTATGTATTTAGTATTTATTTCGGAATGAAAGATAATAAAAATAAAATACACGCTTTATTATTAGATCTTGGATTCTCACAATTACACGGTATAATTAAATTTAATTAAATAAAAAAAATATACACTAGCTGACTAGCTGACCTGACCTGACCCGGTCACCTACTATCGCGTTTTATTAGAAGTAATCCGAAGTAGCGATTCAAGAACAAATGACAGTTTTGTATATTGTCAATAGTTTCACCACGAACGCCATCTATTAAAAGTAATACGAAGCAGCGATTCTCATACAAAATTACCTATTTTTAATTTTTCGATTTTTCAGCTGGACTTTAAGGTTGAAAGCCAAGAGGGCGCTCCTGGGCCCCCATGTATATAGCCCCTCTACTTCAAACAGTAGCGCATCCTTGAAGCAAAACTAATACCAACGCCGAGACGAAAAAAGTCCCTACCTTGATGAGGGAAATAGAATAGACATGTAGATTACTAATAATTAAGCAGTATGCGTAGTTATCTACCAGACGAGTAATTACTAAATTTATAATTACGTCCCAAACTCGCAAATTACTGCTGTCGGTCAGATTCACTAAATGCTCGCAATCAGTTCATAACCAAAGTTTTCGCATCTTTGAACACTTCGGTATCCTAAACAGCTGGAACCCTTTTGCCCCACTTTTCTTACATTTACGTGCACAACAACCGGGCATTTTGCAGATAATTACGTACTTAAATGCAAAAACCAATCTGCCAGTACTGTCAATGTCAGCTGTTCTGCTGAAATCCTAGTGACTTTCAGTGAAACCAACGTGATTTTGCTCCAGCGGCAACAGCAAAGGAAGGCGCTACTATTTGAAGTAGAGGGGCTATACCCATGTCCATGTTTTAATAGTTATTCAAATCCAACAAATTAAATATCATAAAAGCCCTTCTTGAGATATAAACCCAAGGGGACCCCCCTTTGCCACCAAGTCCATGTTTTAATAGTTATTCTGCTATTTGGAGCTGAGACAAACCCAAAAAATCAAAGGTCATAAAAATCGGTCCAGTCCATGTGAAAAATACTTTACGACCTATTCTCATATCTACCAAATCTATAAAAAAAAATCATAAAAATCGGTCAAGCCAAAAAACCGGTGCAGCCCAAGAGGCCCCCCTGGGCCCTCAAGTCCATGTAAAAAATAGTTTACCACCTATTCTCATACCTTCCAAATATAAAAAAAAATCATAAAAATCGGTCAGCCGAGTTTACTCATCGCCCTGATGATGCCAACATTGTTGGCGAAACGTGCGTTAGCAGTTGTAATAAAAATTGTTTTTGGTGTTTTAGGGAAAATCTGCTTAAAATAAGAAGTCATCCCTGTGTTATGACAAACAAAACAAAAAAATATATTCCAATCAGTAAAGCCGTTTTTGAGTTTTAGCGTGACATACGTACGACGATTCATTTTTATATAATTATATAATTTTATCCGCAAACGTCACAAAAGTGATAACTTATGTGCCTCCATTGCAAAGGTAAAAGTGTCATTTTATCTGATTAGGCTCATAAAGTAGCCAACAGGTGTTATTTTATGTGCTTAATCACATAAAATAAGTGACACTTTCACCTTGTCAATGAATTCTTTCAAATTCTTACTAAATTGTTGTTTTCTAATTTATTGAAAGTGAAACTAGCGAGGTAGTGAATGGGACGCGTGTAAATGAAACGACTAGCGTAGTAGGTCCCTCCCCCTTGGGGCCTCCTTGTTTAATTTACAGGGGCCACTAACCAATGGGGCTCCTGACCAAGGAGGCTCTCGACTAAGAGGGCTCCCGACCAAAGGGGCCCCCGACCAAGGGGGGACTCGACAAAGGGGGGGGGGTGGCAAACAAGGGGGCTCCTTACCAAGGGGGCTTCTGAGTAAGGTTTGCGGATAAAATAGTATATATCATTCAGAGCATAAGTCGCTTTATGTGCTTTGCCTTCACTTCGTTCGTCGGTCAACAGTCCAGGCTCAGCACATAAAGCGTAACTTATGCTCTTAATAAAATAATCTACTATTATTCATTATGTCTTATGACAGTACTTTAAACAAAATTTAACATAGTTAAATTTTATTCCTCCTGTGCAAACAATTTTATACTATCTGTGAAGTTCAAGTCTGGATCACTTTTGGTGGTAGATACCTACTTTTTACCGACATCAAAAAAGGAGGAGGTTCTAACGTAAACAGTAAAGTAAGAGAACCGATATACGTTTAGCCAACTGCGATCACGAATTTTGTTGCTTACTCGTTATGTTCGCCTGTATGTATGTATGTATGTATTTCTTCCTGTTACGTATTGTTAACTCAAGAGATATATCGTACGAAGGTGGAGTTTCGAGGTACGTAAAAAAGTTGCTCAAAGGTAGCCGCACCGGTTTCGTCGCGTGACAGAGACGAACTCCAGAATTTAAGGTTTCGGTAAAAGACATGCTCGATTCTACTAATAACACTTTCGATTTATGCAGTGACATTGAACGTTGTTTTATTAAGTCTTAATTTGGGCGATACTTAACTTAAAGTGTAGGTGTAAAACTGCATACTCGATCAAAATTGTAATAAAACAAAAAATCGAAGACGGGCCTGTACACCACCTTACACCTGCACACGTTCGACAAGTTTTTTATGTCCCTCGAAACTTCACCTCCGTACGATATATCTCTTGAGTCTACAATATGTTCACAATATCTCCGTTAATTGTGGACCGATTTTCAAAATTCTTCTTTTATTTGAAAGGGTATACTCCAGAGGTGGTCCCATTGTCAAAAAGTCCGGATCTGATAAAGGGCTCCCATGGAAATCGAGGGAAATTCTCAAATTTTTCCTTTTATGTATGTTCACCGATTTCTTCGTCAATTGTGGATCGATTTTGAAAATTCTTCTTTTATTTGAAAGGGTATACTCCGTAGGTGGTCCCATTGTCACCAAGTCCGGATCTGATGAGGGGATCCCATGGAAATCGAGTGAAATTCTAAAATGTTTCCTTTTATGTATGTTCACCGATTTCTTCGTCAATTGTGGATCGATTTCGAAAATTTTGAGCAAAACATCCCAAACAGGCAGACAATATATTTGTACAATGACAATAGGTTACAAATTTGTTAACCTCTTTGGCTTGGCACCGGGGGCGGAGCGGTCTTTGTTGCACTCCTCCGTTTTGTGTGCTGCGCTACATCTTAGTTTTTCAGTTTTGTACATAGTTTATATTTAGTGGTGTACATTTAACCACAGTGAATAAAAGCGTTAAAGTCAAGCTTTGAATCTTACACCCACCCGACATAACTCAACAATCTAAATTGATTTTGATTATGAAGTTTTTATGTATTTACTAATATTTCATTTTATAGTTATTTTCATTTTTAGACATTTGAAATTAGTGTTTGATTTTAAAATTGAATCTCAAAATTACCAGCAGCACGGACGGCAGCGGTATGCTTCATTATATTGTTTTACACGTCTTTTTTCTGCACGTCTGCTGCAGCAAATTTCAACGTCTTCAAGTCGGACTCTCTTTCGTCGATATTTGCACGGGTGTATAAAGGACTCTTAAAACACCAAAAACAATTTTATTACAACTGCCAACGCCCGTTTCGCCAACGATGTTGGCATCATCAGGGCGATGAGTAAACTTCAGTTTCCTTCCTATTTCTTTACTTCCTATTTTCATTCCTATAGAAAGTTCTCCTAGGAATGTTCCTTTAGAAAATGTTTGTATTTTTGAAAAGTGGGGAACTGAAAATTCCCTTGAGAACGTTTCGGGTTTTAAACCTATTAAATACCAAGTTATTTACCACTATAAACGCTGCCGCTGTACCTATCATCGTCACTCATTTTCCGAGAATATTTTGACATTTCGTCAATTTTAAAGTTTGCCATGACAGTTCCCACGAAAATTCTCAGGAGAAGAGATTCTCTCAGTTTGTGAAAATTTTCGAAAATAGCGATTTCTGATTTTCGATAGAAAGGCCCCCACTTTTCAGGAGAAACTCTTTTCCTACGAACTCGGAAATAGGGGTCCAGGTGTTTCTCTACTTTTCAATCCCCAGAACGTTCCGGAATGATAACCTCATCCGCTGCGAACATTCAGAAAAAAAAAACTGAAACATCCATCCAAAGTGATACATGGGAATGAGCTTTTATCTGTGCATGAGTGCGAGTGAAAGCAATAAATGGATTTATCTGAGAATTACATTTTGATGTTTTTGATCCAATAAGAACACTGAAATTTGATCACGTGGTACTGAATTATCTGGTAATTTTAATGTTCTTGTTGCTTTGGCACCGTAATTTTAACTAGAAGAGCAAATTAATAGGTCATAATTTGCATCTCGCTTAAATTATCAGAACTGTCAGAGCAGACATTTTAAAATTCTAAAACATTAAATTACAAGTTTTGAAACATTTAATACATTTTAACTAAGCTGAACATTGCTGCAATTGGTATGGTCGAAAGTACACTGCATTTTTTTTAACTGCATCATCGTTCTCCGGACTTTCCAATCTTGCATCCTAAGAAGAACAGTTTCCGCTTATCAAAATATCACTCCGTTTGGCAGTGCCACCCTGCATATAGGCTATTTTTTTATTATTTGTCCACTCATGTGGCAACCTCGATCGAAAATACAAGTGGCAACATGGCTGGTGTTTTTTCTGTCAGTGTAAACAAAAATTAGGTTAGGCACTCAAAAATTGTAATAAATTTAAAAATTAATTATTATTCAATCTACTAATACTAATAAAGTGTAACAACAACAAATGCAACATAAAGTGTGCTTCTCAGTCTGTAGTGACCTCATATGAACAGCAAACGAATAACAGTGGGACAAAACGCAACGTCGTTGTACTGTTTAATTTGTTGTTACTGAAACCAGTCTGAATGGTCTGAATCTTCATCTATTTCATCAGATGAAACGTCACCATCAAAGTCAGTTTCTGAATCTTCAGCTAGATTTATAATTATTGGTGGAATATTTCGGACATTCTGCAGTATGGGGTTATACTGACAATGATAGGGAAGGAGCCGCAAAACATCAATACCGTGACTGTGACAAATTGTATCTATTTCATATTTTGCTGTGATATTTGTGAGTGTCGGTTCTATCAATGCCCATAACTGTTTTTTTGTAAAACCAACATCAAAAGGTTGTTATGTTTGTTTAAGTAATCCTGTCAAGCTGACGTGATAATAAAAAATGTCATCCAAGTTATTACCAACACAATTTTTTATTTATTTCAATATGGGTTTTTTTTGTTTTAACAAACATAATGCAACAGGTGGTGGACAAATAATAAAAAAACAGCCTTTAATATGATCTATAATTTTTTATAATGGTCCTGGTCCCCTTTAAGATAAGGTTTCAGCGAAGTTATCCTGTTATGAGCCGTATTTTATATGAGCTGTTGTTCACTAACTCCAGCTGTAACGAGATGTGAGTCTACATTCGATCTGGTACTGACTTTGACTTTCTTTGTGTCTGTACCTAGTCTTCTGCAGCAAGCCTTGTCCACTTGTTAATTTCATTATTCCTACGAGTACGTTTCTATATCACGCCGATGAACCTGATTTCTTCCAATAGAAATTGACAGTTAAAAACGTTTCTCACAGCTTTTGTAGACTGTTCTTGTGTTTTCAAACTGGCTCCACACTGAAAACACTAAAGAATGGGATTTTCTGATATTAAGAGGAACACTTCTTATTCATCTTTACTTGAAAAATCGTCGCAAAATTCAATTTGACATAGGAAAAATAAATAACGTCAGTGGCATAGTAACGGCATACAAAACCAACTTCTTATTTTCAACAAAAAAATCCTCATGCAATTCTCATATATAATTTCCTTAGTTCGAGGAAAATTATCAAATAATTTCGAAATGTCAAACACGAGTGCTTGCTGAACGAGTTAAAAGTACGAGTGCACGTAGTGCACGAGTACTTTTTGTATGTTTCAGCAAGCACGAGTGTTTGATATTCCGTAATTATTTGATAATTTTTCGAGAACGAAGGAAATTCGGTTAGAAAATCACACGACTTTGAAAAATAGCCAATAGAAAAACAGAATTCGGTGTCGTTTCTATAACAATATAAAAATATCCTGGAAATTTTTTGCACCTAGCTAACCCAACATGCTTCGCATCTTGGGCAATAAGATAGCTCGGCTAAGAAAAATGTCTTCTCAACCTTGGTGTATAATTACTATTAGTTTTATTGAATTGTCATTTATAATATCCCAAGTGCATTGATTATTTCCGGAAATTTTTTCGAATGCATTTCCAAAACGTATTAATTAGCCCGAGTGGAACACGCGGGCTAATTACGTTTTGGAAATGCATGAGAATAAAATTTCCGGACATTAATCAATGCACGAGGGCATATTCGGTAAGAAAATCGCAACGACACGGACATTATACTTCTTAAATTCTTAAATTATAAATTTCTGACAAAAAAAAATCAAGTTATGTAACAGAATTATCCCTGACAAGTTTTTGTAAAGAAAAAAAGGTATAACATTGAAAATTGCGTATCGAAAGAAGAGCTCGCAATTATATTGAAAGACTGGGCTTTTAACATGAGGAACAGGAATGGAAATGAATATAAGGAGTCAGTGGTAAAAATCATGTGGAATTTCAGTGCCAAACAATTACAGGAAATGTACTATAAGAAGTTTAATATGAAGTCTGATCCATTTACCGACATTCGTTCGGTAACTACAAACTTGCAATTTGCCATACATTATAAACAACCCCTTCTTGTTTTCAGATTGTTAGAAAAAAGAACAAAATTTATTAGCCCAGACCGATTATTTTTAACTCCTAACTCAAATTGGCAAAACCAACAATCTAAGGATGGTTTAAAAACACGCCTGTGGGAAGAAACCAGATATCTTCATGAATGGCTGAATCGGCAAAAAAAATTGGTATCGACACAAAAAAATAAAATCACTAATCATTCTGTAGGAGCCACGGCAGTTTCCAACTTAGCAAAGCAAGGAGTCGGAGAACAGCAGCTTATTAAAATTACTGGACATGACAGCGCACATTCTATCCGCCCATACTTACAAATGGACATGGAGCACCACCAAACCATCATTTGGAAGCAGTTCAATGAAACTTCTTCACTATCAGATATGATTTTAACAGTAACTCTTCTAATTAATTATTGTTGAAGTTAATATTAATTTTGTAATTTGAGATTTTTAATAAATACATAAATGATTTTGATTGGCTGAAAAAATGTCCACTTATTAATTTCATGTTGGGTTAGCTAGGTGCAAAAAATTTCCAGGATATTTTTATATTGTTATAGAAACGACACCGAATTCTGTTTTTCTATTGGCTATTTTTCAAAGTCGTGTGATTTTCTAACCGAATTTCCTTCGTTCTCGAAAAATTATCAAATAATTTCGAAATGTCAAACACGAGTGCTTGCTGAACGAGTTAAAAGTACGAGTGCACGTAGTTCTACGGGGGGGCCAAAGTTGGGGGTTGATTTGCAAATTCCAACAAAATCAAATTTTCAGGGAGGATTACAACGAAGATCGACTTCAAATAATCCTCAAATATTTTTTTTCTGAAAGAGCAATGTTTTCCGAGTTTGTGGATGTTCCATTTGATGGATTGGGTTGTATATTATGAAAGAAATGATTTTTTTAAGTGTGCCTCTCCCTACTCCAAAATAGGTTCACAGTTGCAAAATTATTACGCTTATCGCTTATAACTCGAAAACTATGTGTCCTACGTAAAGAATCATTAGAACAAAAATTAAAGCTGATCAAATTTACTACAAAAATCACTCCCTAAAAAGGTACTAGATCGAATCGTTCTCGGGATATGCGCCGATGAAAATCTAGTTCAAGCAAATTTGACTTTTTAGAAGAAATAAAGAGCAGTTGAATCGAGCGGACGTGTTTTGCGGCGCTCGATAAGATAAACGGCTAAAAAAGCGTGAAAAAGTGAAAAAGAGGTAGAATGAAAAACAGTATTCGCGAGAGCGAGAGAGACGAAGACTATAAAAGAAAAAGAGAAGAAGGACGAGAATCGGAAGAAAGGATTAACCCCTTTAGAAAAAGCAAAAAATTGGAAAGATCACCGGTTAAAAAGGCAATTGATGAGGAAATGAAAGAGATGGTGAAAAAAATTATGGATTATGTAGGGGAGATAAAATAAGAAAATCGGAAGATGAGCCGGGAACTGGAACAATTGAAAATTATGATGCGTGAAAAGGAAGAGAAAAGATGGGCCTTAAAGAAAAAATTAAAAAATTGGAGAATAAAATGGAAGAGCAGGAAAACAGAGTGAGGAAAAAGAATATTGTCGTAACTTGATTGGACGAAGAGGAATGCGAGAACGAGAAGAAACTGGAAAAATGGATGAAGGCTGAATTAAAATAAAAAAAAAGTGTGGTCTTTAGCATATGCGAAAGAAATGATAGGAAGTATGGAGAAATATATGAGGAGGAAAAAGTTGACGGTGAACGTAGAGAAATCCAAGATGATGGTGTTCAGAAAAGGGGGTGGTAGGAAAAAAGTAAATGAGTGGAGATGGGAGAAAGAGAAAATTTAAGAAGTGAAAGAATTTAAGTATTTAGGTTATGTGATGAATGAAAGAAACAGCAACAGCACATGTGAGAGAGTTAGTGAAAAAAGCAAATAAGATGAAAATAGGAGCGGTATAGGGAATTGGAGGGAGACAATTTGGACATGATTTTAGAAGTAGAGTAATGATGTTTGATAGTCTGGTGAAAAGCCTGATGATGTATGGAGCAGAAATATGGGGATGGAGAGAATAAGAAGTACCCCTACCAAGTACAAGGAAAATATTTGAAATGGGTGCGAGAGAGAGAGACACCGTGGTATATACACTGTAAAAAGTGTTTATGTAATTTTACACGACCAATCATTGGCAACTTTGTGACCAATGATTGGCACAGTAAAATTACAAGGTGCTGTAATATTACTATCAGAAGTAAATTTCCAATTTTATTTTGAAAATTTCCGTAGGTACTTGTAAATCTACACACTAACTAATTAAATTTACATTCCGCTTATTGATTATTACACACAACGTCTGTATTTCTGCAAGTTGGTTTAGGATTTGTACAAAACTATTATGAAATTTTACAGAATAGATAATTAATTTAACAGGCCTACTGATTTCTTTTACAAATTGAAACAGAATTTTTACAGGCTTTCTGTTTAGTTTTACTCACAGAGTAGGTAATAAATTTACATTTTATTTATGTAATTTTACGTACCACTTTTAGAAAATTTATTTATACAGCTTTAGAATATAAAGGCATATATACATAAAATGTAGCACATGCTTGATACTTCATGTTTTTAAATAAATGCTTTTTTAATGCACTTTTATGCTATAAAAGTGCATAAGAATCAAGCATTTGATTGAAAAGGTCAAGTATCAAGCATCATGTGCTAAATTTTATGCATATCAGAGATTAAAACAGTAGACAAAATAAAATGTTTCACGTCATTTATGTCATACTTACGGGAATATGTTTAATGTCATGTTATATAATATGACCAGTAGTATTTTTTGGATTTTTGCCATTGCGCACGAATAGATTATGATGCGAAAATAAAACAAACATGTTAGATATAAATTTGTAATAAGTATTATCTTATATAATACATACATATAGATAACAAAAATAACTCAAAAATGTCTCTCTAAATATAAAAACTACATATTATATAACAGTAAAACTATATTATATTTTTAATAGAGTTTAATTAATAAATAATTTAATCATCAATTTTTTTCAATTTATTCATTAATGAACAAATCTAAATCATAAATTTAGAACGATTTTTCCTACCTTTTGTGCCCTGGTCTGGGTTTATCTTCATAATGTATCTTTGAATAAATTCTAATGAGGTGATTCTTTCGGGTACGCTAATTCTAATGAGGTGATTCTTTCGGGTACGCTAGATTTAAATTATAAAAAAGCGCAAACATTATTTGTAGACTGTCAATAAAGTCGTCGGTTTCTTGGATTTTCTGTTCATCCACGAACATGGAAAAACTGCGTTTGTTAGGCTCTAGCAATTACAAAAATTATCAATTTAATAAGTGCAAAATTTAAAAAAAATAACGTACCATCTAAGATGAAGGTGATTCATGGGGCATGAATTTTTAAAAGAATCCCATTAACTGTTCATAAGCTTTCTCTAATAAGACAGCTTTAATATCATTAATTGATGGTGGATTTGGATTATTCAAAAATAATAATCTTTGCATTGAATAAGTTTCTTTCAAAAGGTTTATAAGATTCTCGTCAACATGTTTCGAAGCGTGCTCTCTCAAGAACTGTTTCTTTTCTTCTAAAGTCTGAGGTTCCAAGCTAGATTCATCAGGTTGACAATGTTTGCACCCTAAAAATAACAATAAAAAGTTATGTGTATATATTATAATATTACAAATTTAGATTTACCAGCTTTAGATGACAACATTATTTTTTTCTGTTTCGGGGAAATGTGTACATCATGTAACAAAGACTTTCTTTTATGAGGCCTATTGAGAAAATTGCTCCTTTCGATTAATTTTTGTGTTATCGTATGAGTTCCATCTCCCAGGACAAAATTCTCTTCATCAGCGTTTTGAAACATTGCAGGATACTTGTCAATAATTTTAGTAGCAATAAGTTTCATTACTTTGCTTGGAACAATTTTTTTCACATCCACGACGGCATGAGCTATTGCTTTAATTGATGCATCGTTTTTTTCTCCTCGTTCACAATCACCAATTACAGTTTGGCTCAACATCTCCCAGGAAACCTCAAAACGCTTTCAGCTGTTTTCAGAAGATCCTGTTGGTGAAGAACTCCGTGAAGAAGTTTCAGATAAAGGGCCCTATTCTTGAACATGTGAGTGGGTGAGTGAGTGAGTTGTGACGTCACGTCGACTAGTCGAGCATTCATTTTAAAGTAAGCGCATTTCACAATCACTGCAGATTCGAGCGGTATGAGACGAGCGCTTACTTTAAATTGAATGCTCGACTAGTCGATGTGACGTCACAACTCACTCACTCACCCACTCACATGTTCAAGAATAGGGCTCTTACACCCAAAACTAGACAATGATATGTCGCTAGTGCTTTCGTAGGTTTCTTTTCAACAAGTAGACAAACTTGGTTCACTGCTCCATTTTTCCCCACTAGCAAGCAAAATCAAGATTTCTTTGCTTAAATTCCATAAAACATCGTCTTCATCAACAATTGTACCGTCACATTCAAGAACTAGACAACTGCCATCTATTTGTAATTTTTGTGATGCTATAAAAATTAATAGAGCTTTTATTAGAATATGTCTAAAATATTTTTAGATACAAACCCTTTAAAATAAAATTCACATATAAAATTGTTCCTGGTCGGCTTCCAAGATCCTTTTTTGATCCCAAACCTTATACATCAGCGACATGGTTGCAAATACGTATGCAGTAAGGACCGAGCAATGTTAGAAAAGCTACTTGTTTATAAAAGCCAAATATTGCCTTATTGCCTTATCGACTTCTCTCTACTATTCATGTGTCCGTGTTATAAAATTAGCAGAGCAAGGTCAATTTGAGAAGAAATTGGTTCATTGGATAAAAGGTGCTTTCTGTATAAATGTGAAATGTAAAGTAGAAACATTTTTGAAGATTCTAGTAACATTTTTACAATCCAAATGAGGGCATTTTACATCTTCATTGCATTCTAATGTTGAATCATGTGAGCTCTTATTTCTTTAAAGATTGTGCACTGAAATTTACAACCAAGTACATTACAAGGATAAGAGACTGTTTCACAAACTGACAAAGTTGATCTGGAGTGATTGCGGTAAAGGTGCATTTATTTTTAAATTAAAAACTCACTCCTGCAATTTTCAAACAAACATATAAATCGCATATTAAGTGCATTTCTATGAAAATATAAGTGTGAGTTGTATTTTGCAATTATTTGAGATTTATACGGACACATTTGGCAGTGATACATTTTAACAAATTTATTTAGAGAAGTAGATACCTCCATAAACAGCTTTTAAAAGTTAGGTAAACAAGCCAAACCGTTGGTTACCCTGGAAGAAAAAATACAGTACCTTTCAAACAATTTCTGATCACAAGTCCGCATCCAGGGGAGACAACGAGTGCAAGCAAATTCGAAGTATTTTATAGGTAAATATAGGTAAAATCAGGAAAATGTCCTCTCCTAAGCGGAAACTGCCCCGTCACTGAAATCCTGGATAGGCACCTGTTTTATCTCAACACTACCTTGCAAAGCAAGTTGAACGGAATGCAATTTTGTTTCTCAAAACAAAAAGATTTCAATAGCAAATAACTTTTAAAATGATTTAAAAAGTTATTCAATACCTGGAATCGGTCATTAACAGAACATGGTACAACCTAAGAAAACGTTATTTCGAATATGTACCATACCGTTCAAATCGATCCAGAGATTGATTACCTCATAAACTAACTACACATCAAAAGTAATTATTACTGTAGTATAGAGACGGATACTCACCCTTTTTTCTTACTTTTGTTCTGTGACGCGATCACATTAACAAACAAATCAGTAGAACTCGTGGAACTCTCAACAAATGAAAATGCCTAATACATGCAAATTGCGCAGCCGCGTTTCGGAACTCGAGTAGGGATGATCATGATCAATGTAATTTTAAAGAAACATTGAATTTTTACACATACTTTGTAAAATTCCATCCCTGTTATTAGTAAAATGACACTTTTAGTGTAATTTTACTTGAATCAGATGCTAATTTACACTACATTAGTACAATTACCGTGTAATAGAGTAAATTTACTTGATATGAAATTTATATTTATATTTTTTCTGTAATTTTACATGAATTTTTAATAACTACATAACCAAGTACGTTTACTTTTATTTTTATGTGAATTTACAATGATATTTGCTGTAATTTTACCCCCATTTTTAACAGTGTAGTGATGGAGGAAACAAAGAGAAGTGGAATAAGAATAGAAGCAGGAAAAAGATTTGAGGAGAGAGTGATAGAGAGAAGAGAGTGCAGAATTTTGCAAGAGTGTTTGAAAGAAAAAAGGAATGAAATAGGAAAGGGGGTATGTAAAGAGAGGGAGACATATTTCAAAAGAAACGGGTATGCAGGTGCGGAAATAGAAAGAATGCGAGAGAGAGAGGCAGAGTAATGACAGACGAATTAGTGCAGAGAGATAGAGATGTGCAAGTGCAGGAACGTGACCGAACGTGACGTCATGAAGCCTTTCTGCCTTTTTCTCGTAAAGGGGACTTATGTTCTTCATTAAATTCTGCATAAAATTAGACATGAGATCTCCCACCCACCGCTCATCAATGACGTTGGAAAATGAGTTTAGTTTTCAGCGTGAAGGGGATTGAAGGGGAGTGGGAACTCTTCGGATTTTTGTTTGGGTGCCTGCTGGGAGTTCATAACCAAAATTTCAAAACTTTATAAATTTTTTCTTCTAAAAAGTTTATAGTCCAGGCTTTGGGTACAAAAAAGGGGGTTTTATTCGCAAAAGGTTGGACAGAAATGAAATTTATGGTGAGTTGGTAAACATCCACAAACTGAAAAAGCATTGCTCTTTCAGAAAAAAAAAATATTGCAGAATTATTTGAAGTCGATCTTCGTTGTAATCAGCGCTGAAAATTTGATTTTGTTGGAATTTGCAAATCAACCCCCAAATTTGGAGCCCCGTAAAACGGAAACTGTTGGTCGCAAACAAAAAATGAATAGAACCAAAATTATGCACAATTTTATTCTCTACATATTTTATTTGAACTCTTTTTCGATAGCACATACCTATACAACAACGGCGCTATTTTCCGAAAAGCGTCGCGGTGCAGAGTTTTTGGTGTTGTAGGGTGAAAACTCATTAAAAAAGTAGGCATCTACCACCAAAAGTGATTCAGACAATTGTTGAAAACAAGACTTGCCAACTTCACAGATATTATTGAATTGTTTGCACAGGAAGAATAAAATGATTATGTTAAATTTTGCTCGAAGAGCATCTTTTCATGTGAAAACGAAATAAAGTACTGTTATAAAACATGATAAAAAATATGTATAATATTTTTCGGTGAATTATTGTAGCAATCCCACTGGTGCTTTCTGGCCGCCCAACTATACCTGCGAAAGATAGCGCCGCAGTCTGTGTATCTTGATTTTTCCAAAGCTTTTGATCGGGTTCTCGGAGTAGCAGGCAGCCTTCTGCAATGGATTAAAGCTTTTCTTAGTGAACGTTCATCTCAAGTTAGAGTAGGTAATTCACTGAGTATGTCCGTGGAATTAGTAACCTGAGTACCTCAGGGTTCGGTATTGGGACCTTTGTTATTTATTGCTTATACCGTCGATCTAAAAAATATCTTAAAATCGCTACAACTTTTACAACAAGACGCTCTTTCATTTCACAAATGGTCCCGTGACTGTAAATGTAGTGCTCTTTATATCGGCAATTTAAATCCAAAGCTTCCGTATTATATATCAATGACAAGGAACTACTTAAATCTACGTGTTGTCGTGTAATGATTACTTCCGACTCCGAGGTTTCGACCTCTGCCCGATCGCTATAATTAATATAATAATAATAATAATATATTAATTTTTTAATTTTTCCTCAAAATTAGAAAAAATCTTGTACGTAACACTTTATGGAATGCCGTTTTGTGTAACTCGCTTCGCTTATTCCGCCAAAATTCCATTCGTTACACAAAACATTGCATTTCATAACTGGTTATACACAAATAGTTATTCCTTATTAAAAACAATACAATTATTATAAAAAACAACTTCCTAATCAAAATTTAAATTATGCCATTTCATAATTTTACACAATTAATAAATAAACAAGTGCGTCAACCAATTTCAAAAATAACGTTATAAATTACTAATTAAGGCAGTTAATTATTCACATGTTATCACACTACCAACGTCAAAGCGCTTTTTTCCGATCAAGATTTTAGTATAAAGAATTCTTCTATTAATGAATACCCAAAACGATGTTCGCCTCAGTACTGCCTAAACTAACTCGGAAAAGCTGTGATCTGTTTAGAACATGTGGGAGAGAGTATAATGTTTTATCCTGCAAAAAATCACCAGTTTCGTTTAAAAATTACGCGAAGTAAGTCAATAAATGTATCGAACAAACACTTTACTGAACTTTTTCAGGTCATTCTCTGTTAACCTAGATTTTTTGGAAGCTACTCGAAAAGGAAATGCACTACTATCACAAGAAGAAGTGGACGAATTTTTGTCATATTTCCCTAGCATTGTTAATGACCTAACGGGTGAGAATGCAGATCATTATTTTGCTCCTGTGGATACTCACTTGAACAAACTGTTGAATTATATGGCACCTAATGGAAAGAAGAACAGAGGCATGATATTACTGGCATCATACAAAGCTTTAGAAAACCAACAAAATCTCACTTCCGAAAACTTAAAGCTTGCAAATCTCTTAGCATGGGTTATAGAAATGGTATATTACAATATTTTGCTTTGTACTTGATTTTTACATTATTATTCTTTTAGTATGGAAGCTTTTTGGTATTAATTGACGATATTATAGACCAATCGGACACTAGACGGGGGGCACCATCGTGGCACACAGTTGAAAATCGATATTTTGAAAGTGTAAATGACGGGCTTTATTTAGAACAAGCAACTTATGCGCTATTAACACAGCACTTTTCTAACCACGAGGCTTATATACCTTTGGTAAAATTATTTCTTGACACGGGTTTGAAAACCACAAGAGGAGAAGCTCTTGATTGCATGTCAAATTTAAATAAACAACCTAATTGGAAAGTCTTTACTATGGAAAATTTTTCTTGGATTGCTAAACATAAAACTACTTATTACAGCTTCCACTTACCCATTTTTGCAGCAATGCACTTGGCAAAAATTAAAGACACTGCTCTTGAAAAACAAGTAGAAAATGTTTTGATACGCTTAGGGGAATTCTACCAAATACAAGTACGTAATAACATTAATAAAAAACAGATTTTCATATTTTTTTGTAGAATGATTATTGGGACACCTATACCGATTCACATCTCACTGGCAGAGACGGAAATGATATTCGAGAAGGAAAATGTACTTGGCTTATTGTTACTGCTATAGAAAAGGCAAATCCTAGACAAAGAAAACTATTGATGGAAAATTACGGCCGAGCGAGCTGTGAAGCAGAGAATGTTGTTCGGAACGTGTTTGAAGAGTTGGACATACGAAAATGTTACGAAAAATATGAAGAGGAAAGTTTGAATTCGATTCATAATGATATACAAAAGATCCCTGAACGGTTTCCCCATCGACTGCTACATAATGTCGTCCAGAAGATTTACAGAAAGTTATAATAATATTTGGTCTTTCCACTACTGTCAGGGTTCTTATATATTTAGTATTTATTTCCGAATAAAAGATAATAAAAATAAAATACACGCTTTATTATTCTCACAACTACACGGTATAAAATTAGGAATTTTGTAGAAATGCGTTGGCATTAGCAATGTGAATTTTAGGTGAACACCTGTTATCCCTAAACACTTTCTTTATAATAACAAATATAAAAGCAACTATCCTCTAATTTAAAAAGTTATTGGACTTTTGTCCATAAAAATGTTGACTTTGGCTTAAGTACATCTAGCTACTTCATTAAAAATTTTTTATTTATTTATGTTGTCATTGAAAAGTATACCTAATATAGTTAATAAGGTACTTCTAGAATAAGTACCACATGGTTAATTTACTGCACTAACAAGACATACGTACTTCTAAGAATAGCAAATCAAATTACGTTTATTAATTTTTTAAGACAAAAAATACTTAAGTACCAACATATAGAATGGATTTTGGAACAAGAATTTTACATGAAAAAAAAACAAAGAAAATTAGCCCCGTAATAATTATTATAGATCAAAAGTTTTTAAATGAAAGTTGTATGAAAATGCTCAAATTAATATTAATTATTTGGAAAATGATTTAAGCTTTTAAACTTTTATGTTTAACGTTTTGCTCTAAACTAGTTAGGGGAGCCCATATTCTCAGATTTTTAATATACTTATGTCTCAAAATCCATTCTACACCCGGTATATTTTATATATAGATATAAGATATCAAAACAGTTATCACAATTGGGAGTACCGCCTTCCACCAAAGGTGCTGGTTTCGAATACCCAGGATGAGGTAATAATGGCACGCTAAAAATAAATGGAGAACTAATGAGGAAACCATTCATTCGTGTGCTTTTGGCCGAAGACACGCAGTAATACCCGAACGGAATGAAATGATTCTGGGAGCTCGGGTGGGTCACACAGATGGTTTGAACCGAGATGTAATGGTAATGAGATAGGGCGAATATTGGTTCTGGGTAAAACTTTGCTGCGTCTGAATTTAATTAATCATCAACAAAAATATTCACTTATAATACGATAAGTAGTCAACTATTATATCCCAAGTGCACGCCAAATACCTATTTCGTGAGTGCACGTAGTATTCTGATTTATTGTATTTGGCGTGCACGAAGGATCAAATGCAGTAGGTTATGCATACCTAGAAACGAAAAAATAAACCTTGTTTACGCGTCATTATTTTCTGAAAAATGAGTGAAACACGTTTCGGGAGTGAATCTCCTAAAGTAATTGAGGAAAATATTGAGAAATTGACGCCTCTAATACAATAAAAGCGAATCGTTCAACGTGGAATCAATTTGAATCTTTTTGTGCGAAAAAAAAGTATGTTCTTAGCACGATACACTTACAACGGTATGCCAGGTAGCCGGACGAAAATCGTTCGGTTAGCGCAGGACGTCAAGTGCGAGAACATTTTCAACAGCGAGCATTGCTCTAATAGGAAGATTTATCAAAATCGTTCTTTAAAATCAATTAATAGTATATTATTTATCTAGAACGAGAAGTGAAGTTTAAAGTACGAGCAAGTTGTTTACGGCCGAGGCGCCTAGCCGAGGCTGGAATTACTTGTGAGTACCTTTAAAAACACTTCTTCGTTCGAGGTAAATACAACGTTTTATTTCATACTGCAAGTTTAATGAACTAAGTCAAAATAAATGAAATGTTGTGTGTTTATCTCGCACAAATTATTCGTAATAATTAAATATGCGGGAACCAACATTCCCATAGTAACAAACGTTTGTCAAAAATGACAACGAAAAAACTGGGTCACGGTGAATGGTTTTGGATATTTTATGCGATTATTCCGTTTAAAATGGAGAAAATTGAGGTGCCTCAAGACATTGTAGATGAAGCAGATCACGTGAAGAACAATTTGATGCCACAAAAATGTCGGGAACAATGTAAGAAATGATTGACGTATAATTTTAAAGTACTAGGACTTTAAAATTTTTCTTTAAAGTACTAGGACGTTAATGTTCCACTTTTAGTATCAAAAATAATCCGAAAAATGTCACTTTAGATACAAGTATGAAATAAATAAATAAATAAATATGTTTTCTGTTTTTATTTAGCATCTGCAATACGACACTGTTCCGTAAAACGTTTATTTTATTATTTGAAACCTGGTTTACAGGATGTTTAAAGAGCACATACGTATTATTGTTCTTGTAAGTTATATTACGTAAATCTGCTATGTATACAAATTTGTCATTTCACATTTTTTTTATATTTACAAATTGTAAAAAGATGTTACCCATGTCACAAAAAACTGCGATGATTAAATAAGTTTAATATTAAAAGCCAGGAAGCATTTACACAACAAAATGCATTTTTTTTTAATGTTTGGAAATATTTATAGCGGAATGAATAAAGAAAAACAATTTGCCAGCAGGTCACATTTACTTTGGGTCTATTATAAAACCTTTGTTCCGTAGAATTACTGGAAATATATAAAACTACTGTTCAGTAGAATTACTGAAACAATATCATAATTGTATGATTAGTTAAAATTAGACTGAAATACAGGCCTTTGGATCATGGAGCCTTCCCGTCTTTAAGATTAATCACACAATTTATTTATTCCTCTATAAAAACTACCCATTTGCCGAGGAATTTGCGATTATTTTGCAAATGCATGTGTGTGCGTGGGACATCAGTAATTCAATAACGTAAGAATAATGTCTGTGCTGTGGATAGTCATTTTTTATTAATTCGCAAAGATACTACATAGTAGCGATTAAGTATTTTTATTTGTGATTATACTTTGATAAACTAACATTTTAACATTATACTTATATTATAAAAGTATCATTTGAAAAGGGATTGATGCCGGCAATTTTTAAATTCACTTATCGCCAAAAAACAGAGCGTATTTGTCTATTTACCCTAATACATTACTGAGATTTCCCTCGCAGGTGACGTCATTGCATGCGCGTTGGCATACCGTTGTGAGTGTATCGTGTGTTCTTAGTGGAACCACTTCAATTCAGCAACTTGCTAATATCATGCAAGATCTTGGATATAATATGAGGAAAACTGACGGTTCAGAGTACAAAGAAGGTGTACTCTTCACTGATGCCTCATCAGGGTAACCATCAAAAACGATGGTTGTTGAGAAATATTTGCAGCGGCCGTCGCGTCGGCCAGTTGGGAAACCCGAAGGGCCGTAAAACTTTTACCTGACTGGCGGCGCTCACGCCAACTCTCAATCAAACAACAGTCAAAATCCAACTCTCAATCAAACAACAAGTCAAAATCCAACTCTCATTTATTACAATGGTTGTACTGGCAGGGTTGTAGTATTGCTCAACTAGTCGACAACATAATTTGGAGAGAATGGTTGAAATTTTTTCCTTGGACTGCCAAACCACTCGATGTAGAAGGAATAACATCAATTACAATGGTACTACCTGCAAGGTTTGGTGGATCAGACGGACAGACAGTGGTTATAACACTTTCTTTCACAAATAATAAACTTTCCAAAGTTTATTTATCAAACCGTAGAGATGAACTTAGAACTTGCAAAATTTATTCTTTCAAAATGACTGAACTTGAAAGTTGAGATATCTATATAACGTGAACTTTTATTCTATGTTTTTCTTTTCAGCATCATCATTCAAGTATCTGTTTTAAAGATAAGTGGTCTTGGAAAGTCACAAAATGTAAGTTTGCACTAAAATGAGAAAATTTCCTGGTTTCGAACTTTTGATTTCGACTATACTACTGAACCGAATTTGAGGATTTATATACTCATTCTATGCAGAATTTATCACGTCCTGGGATGGTGCAAACTCAGATTACACTTATTTAGGACCAAATGAAGGTATTGAAAATTGCTGGAAATTTATTCCTCGAAAAATTCTTACTTTAATCAAAGAGATTAGTCCAACAATACGTCTGCGTGAAATGGCTGCCCAGACTCCAACTTTCTAAGGATGAAGGGGTGTTTCCACAAAGAAATGCGTGTTTTCTGAAGACCACATACGCATATTTTTTAAGTTAACGTATCCATTAAATAAAACCAAGCTTCATCACTGAAGAAGGTTTTTTCAACTAATTATTATCAAATGTGTCCAAAACTACGTACAGATATCAACATGTTCAGGAAAATCTAGGAAAAGGAAGGAAAAGTTCCTGTACATGTCTAAGCCGTAAGGATACAATTCTAAATCCTTTTTAAGAATATTTCGGCAAGTACTATATTATGACCATTGCACCTGTTGAGATAAATAACGGACTGATGTTTTTGGAGCTTCTTCCATAACTTGTCTCACACAGATGTTTCAGGTGTTAACATCCGGTTAACACTTCCAGTCCCACGAAAATTTTGCACGCGTCCATTTGGAACGTTGCAGAAATTACTGTAGCTGATGGCAATATCCGGATTTCCAGATCGAAATTGTTCCCAAGTATCCGGAATAGACTGTTTCCAAATCCCGCTTACTTTTGTTGCATTGTGAATATAAGATTTAAATAAAAGACTTTTGCTCGACTTTTGTACGGGTTCCACTCAAGTGAACTTTTGCAAAAGAACAGATTTTTATTTCAAATCAGATCTGACAAACTCAGTGAATTACACAATCGTATTGATCAAGTTAGTATAGACTGAAAATCTTGGATTCAGAAGCTCCTACGATCACTGATTTTGTTGCTCACATGTTAGAATTTATAGCTTCGAAAATGTAATGACAGATTGCAGAAACTTCAATAAAGTATTATTCAACTTTTAATTGTGAAGATTCTGACAGCCACCATGTTTCATTATGACTTATTACATTATTAACACCAAAATTATAGAAAATGGTCTTCACAGTAATCAGGGAAAAGTACCTAATATAGAATTCCATCCTGTAATTTATAGTACCATGAAATATCCAAATATTTCCCATATTTCCCTATAAGATATAGTGAGTCTTAAACATCACTGTAAAAGTTTGATACTACATTTTTCAACATTTTGTTTTTGTTTTACGAAGTATAATTGTAGTACAGTATTTAGTAGAAAATCTCACAGTTGTCCAGCTTGTCAATAAGAGGTAGGCTGTCTCATTTACACAGCCGGAAGTATGTACGATACGTCTATAGATGGATGATGAAAGAAAAGAAAATTGTATGGTTTTAAAGTAAGTAGAACTCTGGCCGTTTGGCTGAAGGCAGTGTCCGGCTGTGATGTATCTGGCTGAAATGTTATTAATATATTTTTCTACTTTGGTGTCACAAAGTGTTCATTGGGACACTAAAAGTATGCAACTGCTTTTGGTTTTTTATTTGATACGTATTACGTTGGTATTGAGCATTTCTAACCAACTCCTGTCGAAGTCAAGCCAAGTGTCAACTTTTCAGATAAAAAACATAAACCACCAACACAACCTGTTCTACCTAATTCTAAAAATCCCTACAATATTTGAAAAGCAAAATTTTAACATTTTCATAAAACGAAGAGCTAAAAATAGTATAATATAGAAAAAATAGTAAATAGAAGTAGAAAAAATAGTATATTACACTTGTTTAAGGAGGCATTGTGACATTTGTTCTAACCTACTCATGTCACAATGAAGCCTCTTGTTAAACTCCTATAATAATGTACTATTTTTTGACGACTTTATCTGAAAGTAGGATTTTCCATAGTGATTTACGTACTGAAAGTCACGCTTTGCAGCTGCATGAACCGAAAATGACAGAAGGAATGCCAAATAAAAAAAAAACAGAAATAAAGATATTTATATTTAATCACAATCAACGGTTGAAGATAATATATGTTATAACATGGATAGAGAATCACATCACAATCGGAAATCACAAACCAGCAGTCAATAATAATTCAGGATTTTTTTCAGTTTTAGTAGTATTGTAGATAAAATTTAATCCCACACGTGGGCTAAAATATAATTACAGCAACTTTCAGTTTCATTTTCCGACTCCGTTGGATGAACTCGTTCTAACGACGCAATCTTCACACTAGTTGCTGTAATGATGCTTCTAACCCACTAATAGGATAAATATCTGTCCATATTTATAAAATACTCCTTTCAAACAATTTCAGATTATGTTTTAGAAAAAAATAAATTAGTCTTGGTCCAGTTTTAAGCCTGCCCAGACCAGTCTCGTGAGTTACACACAAATGCACTTACAATAAAATTAGCATTTTTTTTAATTAACTCTAAATAGGTATAATAATGCATAAGGTCACATTTTTTCCTTTTTTTTTGCTCCGATTGATTCTGCGTCATTTTGACTTGTTCTAACAGCACCATTTTTATTTCCGCACATTTGATAGTCAATCTTATAGAAAACGACTAGTTCGGATCACATCTTTAAAAGTGCTACAGACTGTGTTAGTAACATGTTACACATGAGTTGTTAAATTATAAATTCTTTGTGGTATTTCGGATTTTCGTGCGTAATTATTATAATTTGACCTCTGGTCTGAAGTATTTGTGGTAATTATACAAGCTACACCATCCGGTTCTTTACGTAACTTCTGAATTTACCTTTAATCGGTACCATCAATCCAACAGCACTTGTAAGTCCATTTTTATTTTCGCACATTTGATAGTCAATCTTATAAAAAACGACTAGTTCGGATCACATCTTCAAAAGTGCTACAGACTGTGTTAGTGACATGTTACACATGAGTTTCATCACGATTTGTTAAATTATAACTTCTTTGTGGTATTTCGGATTTTCGTGCGATCTTCTTATAATTTGATTTCTGGTCTGAAGTATTTGTTGTAATTATACAAGCTACACCATCCGGTTCTTCACGTAACTTCTGAATTTACCTTTAAATCGGTACCATCAACGAAATTGTAATATTCGACAGATTATAAGTTCACAAAATTAAAGCCTTAAGGTAAAAATGTATTTGAGTGCTCCACGATTATTATATGGCAAGTACTTGTGTTTGACAAAATACTACCACAGTAGAACATTGAATAGTGTCTCTGCAGGAACACAATTTTACAACAAAGTCAAAAACGTTCATAACAGGTAAAACATCTAACGTTATAATATCATTAATCCTTGAAGCCTTTGTTTTTCTTAGAACTTTCACTATCCAACCAATAGCCTATAATAAAAATAAGCGCTTGATAACTCAAGACATCATAGATGGATTTGTGGCTACGTTTCCGTCCGTCATTGAAGAGGTCACAAAAGATGACACCTACACCGATGATCCGAATCTTAAAGCGCACCTCGCTAAGATGATGACGTATAATGTTCCAAAAGGTAAAAACTATAGAGGACTGACTGCTGTAAGTGCATACAAAATGATTGAGAAAAAGGAGAATCTGACAACTGAAAATATCCACTTGGCCAACGCAATGGGTTGGATCATAGAAGTTGTATGTTTGTTGGATACTTTATATATAATATTACTCTGTTGTTTCAGCATGAAGGTTTTATTATTTCGGCGGACGATATAATGGATCAATCGCAAATGCGGCGAGGAGTACCTTGTTGGTACATCGTGGCAAATAAAGGCAACAAAAGTTTAAATGATTCATTAATTTTACAAAAGCTAACTTTCGCTCTTCTGAAAAGTTGGTTTTCAAAACATCCGGCTTATCTGGACTTTATACACTTATTCCAAGATGTTGAAAGAAAAGTCAGTTTAGGTCAAAGTGCCGAAACTATGGCCAAAAAAGGGGAAATGGTTGACTTTAGTGTCTTTAAAATGGACATCTTCAAAACAATTACCAACCTTAAGACTGGGTCTTGTGTTTTTTACCTTCCGTTAGTTGCTGCAATGTTGTTGGCAAACATAAGAGATCAAAAACTAATTGACCAAATTGCTCACGTAACTGCGAAAATAGCGCTTTACACTCAAATAGAGGTAAGAGAAGTAAATATGTACTATATGTTTATAATTTTTTTCCCATAGAATGATGTTGAAGATTGCTTCGACTACATCCGTAGTAGAGGATATATGGGAAACGATATCCGTCAAGGGAAGTTGACGTGGCTTGCCGTGAAAACAATTGAGAAAGCTACCCCTGCACAACGAAAATTGATGGAAAATCATTATGGGAGAGATGATGATAAAAGTGAAAAAATAATAAAAGACTTGTATCAACAATTAGATCTAGAAAGCGAATTTCATAGATTTAAAGAAGAAAGCTTAGTTACTACTAGGGATTGTATTCTTAATTTAGATACTACTCTTCCTAAAGAATTATTGATTGCCCAAATGGAGAGTGTTTATTTAAAGAACACGTATTAAGTTTATTGCAATGTCAAACTGCCACAACTTTTTCCTCAAACATTGTATTACATGCTATATTTGTCAAATATAATATACAGGCTGTCCCATTTAAAACTCCCCAGTCCAGATTTCTCCGAATTGAAAATGTGCATTATCTTGAAAATTAAAAATTATTGTTTTTACGGTCAAAACTGCAAGATATTGAAAAGTAAGTGGTTAGTTGTAGAGAGGCTTTCAATACCTTTCAAATGAGGTATCACTCGACCCATAGTGCCATTTAAGATTTTGGGGCTAACAGCCCCCTCGCGAAGAGGGCGCAATGCCGGAACTTGAAAGGAACCTGAGAAGATGTGCCCCTGGCAAACAAAATCGACCTGTTCAAGGATTTTTCAATCACAATAATCAATTCGGAGAAATCTGGACTGGGGAGTTTTAAATGGGACAGCCTGTATTTTCAGAAATATATAGATAAAGAATTATCCAACTTTTAATAAAATTGTGACGCTTCTGATAGCCACGATGATCCACACAATATCTTTCCATCATGTAATTTATAGTACCATGAAATATCCAAATTTTGGAGTCCTCATATGTCCCAATAAAATTAAGTGGGTCTTAAACATCACTTAAAAAGGTTTTACCTACACAGCCGTAAGTATGTGCGAGACAACGCCTGTAGATAGATGATAAAGGAAAAGAAAATTATACATGTCTTCGTGGTTTTAAAGGAAGTACAACCTTGGCCGTTTGGCTGAGGACAGTGTCTGGCTGTGATGTGTCTGGCTGAAATGTCATTAATATATTTTCTGGATATTTCTTTCTTCGCATTTAATTATGCCTTTTGTAATAATCGATCATTGAAGTGTATCATTGTTTAGTTCTTGTACTAGTCGTGTCCCGTGATTAGTTCCGAGATAATAGCGCAATCGTCACATTTGCATTTGCATGTGTGCATAGTATTGTCAACTTTATCGTCATATAACAACGCAATGGAATGAGATAGCTAAGTGATTCTTTCAGCACTATATTTGTTAGGTCTAGCACTATAATTTGGTTGGAAAATTATCACTTGTAATTACATGAGTGCTTCGAAAATTTATATATTGATACGTGAAGCGAAAACTTTGGACCCCTCTTGAAGCCTATTGCAGGCACGGAGTCACAGACTTGGCATAGTTAAAGTTCATATGGAGGAAAAGTGCACAAAGCTAAAATTTATATTTAATATGCGCTACAAATACATCAAATTAATAAAATAATATGTGAGCAACAAAATTCGTCATCGTAGGAGCCTCTGAATCCAAAATTTTCGATACGATTGTGTAAAATGTCATCGAGTTGTCAAATCTGACTTGAAATAAAAATCTGTGCTTTTGCAAAAGTTTACTTGAGTAGAACCCGTACAATGCCTTTTTCGGGATCGCCTCCGCGAAAACAGCTATTGTAAAAAATTTATTTTCTGGATTTAGTGGAAGGTAAAAGTTTTGAAGTGGGCATGCGCATTAGGTGACTTTCTGGTGATTGACAGACGACGAGCCGTGAAAGTGTGGTCGTTTATTGCACGCAAGTGTCGCATTCGAGTTAATAAGAAGAAATTAAAAAGGTAAAAATGACCCAAACCGCTTTTTCTGTGTACCCACTTACACAATAGTTTTTGTTTGCTTCAGGTGGAAATATTGGTCTGCGAGCTAATCGTTCTATTATTGGGTGTGTCAGCAACACTGTTGCGAGTTCTTCTTCATCTTCCAAAAAAGGCCGCTGTCGAATCACAAAGAGCCCGCCGTAGACGTTACCGAGTGCAACCTTATTTGCAGAAGCGCAAAGAACAAAGCTTTTATCACAATTTGTTGCAAGAAATGCGCCTTGGAGACACCGATTTTTTTTTCAATTTTACAAGAGTCACCGTCAAATTATTGTCACTTTTTGGTCCCAGATTACAAAAACATTCTCGCCGTGAAAGTGTATCTGCAGGATGCCGGTTAGCAGTGACTCTTAGGTTTCTTGCCACTGGAGATTTTTACCCCAGTTTGTTTGAGAGTATCCACGATATGTATGATCGTGCGGGAAACATGTTCTACTATTTGGTACGTTTTATCCCTACTATATTATGTCAAGGCACCAAATGGCCCAAATAACAATGGACATAGCGATTTATCGAATGAGTCGAGCTCGGAGAACACATTTGGGATTTTGGTGTCCCGTTTTAGAATCTTCCATAGAACCATCAATGCAGAAATCGTTGATGATATTGTCAAGGTGCCACCAGACAACAACTCTGCAGAGGAGATGAGGAACATGTTATGTTAATGGTATAGGAGCTTCAGTTGCACCGTGGCTATGGAATAATAAAATAAATCTATTAGTGTTAATGTTAATTAGTTTATTATGGGCCTGTAGCGGCATGGTGGGAAAGAAGTTGGAATTAAGGTTTTCTCACTGCCGTAAATTTATTTTTTAAACTGTGGCCACAATTTTAAAGATACCGTTATATAACAAATTTTATTGTTTTTAAAAATGAATTAGAATATTAGAATTACAGGGACATGTACTTATTTTTCTTAAGTGCATAGGGCCTTAGAAAAAAATAAAAGATTAAAAAAACATTTTTCTTTGTGTACATGCAATTATTACAAGATTTACAATAAAAGTTTTTTAATGCATTTTTTGCTGTTTTTAATCGTAAAGCCACAATTTAGAAAATAATTTTCCGATTTGTATTGTAAGTGCTCGAAAATCCGAAACAGAAGCGTGAAGTTATAGCTCCGCCCAATGTATCGGCACAGCCGGCATATCTTAAAGGGACATTAAATTACAGAAACTGCTACCTGGAAAAGTAGGGTATTAATGAATTTGCCGACTGCTGACTTTACCAGTTATGTTGTATGTATGGATGCTCGACAATTTTTTGTTTTTTAAACAGTGACATTTTAGACAATATTAATTCTTGCTGATTGTACGAAAGAGTTTTGTATCTATTGTATGTAATTATACATAGACCATGGAACTATAGTACAATAAATGTGTTTCTAGCTAGCGTTTAGTGGTTTAATTTCAAAAATAAATCGGTGTTGATTTATTATCAAAGATGTGTGACGAAACTGGAGTGCTTTATAAGAGACTAAGTATGAAAAGAAGAATGCAGAGGTAAACATGCATTGTATAAGAGCTTCAGCGTAAACATATTATGTATGAATAAATGCTGACCAAACCTGCCTATTGATTACACCTTATTAGGCTATGAAAAAAAAATGGTAAATTGTACCTACTGCAACTGACGAAACGACCATTGCCATCGTTGATTCAGCCCTGTAAATGTACAACAAATTGTCAAACAATGGCTCGTTCTTGGAAAAAATTACAACTCAATAAATTGTATTTTGTTGTGCAAATTAATGTATTAATAATGACTGTGAAAATAGAAAAGATTGATTATTTGTATTCTTTTCGATGACATGTTAAAATTTACTTTTTCGTATTAAATAATTTTTTTATCAACAATTATTGTTTTTTTTTTTTTTTTCAATTGACTATAGCTTTAAGTATCTTTAATCATAAGAAACAATTGGATATTGTCACTAAAACAATCATGCCAAGGCATTTGTTCAGTCCATGTATATTTGATATCTAAGGGGATGGGACATAAAAAATAAATGATTTTCTGAGATCAAAATTATATGTACAGAATGCGGTTCCTCACATTTTACACACTCAACTTCTTTTGGCGCCTGCACTATATTATAAGCAAACGCACCTGCATGGATGAAGGCATCAGACGGGTTTTTGCGACGTAAAACCAGTTTCGTATTTCATGTTTTTCAATTCTGAGGCCATCAAAAATTAACTGGTCTACTTTGAACGCGTGGCACAAGTTTAAAAAAGAAAACAAAACATTATAGCCTCAGGTGCGTCTTAGTGATCTTACCGATACTTTTTTTACGATGCTGCTTTGTATATTGCCGCTCATTGTAATCTGAAACCAATGCAGCCGTAAAAAACGACATAATTTCACTCAACGTGGACTTGACACGATATGTCATAAAGCAAAGAGCCAATCACTTCCAGGTTTTATACTTCCACTAAACGCATCTTTGTTTACATCATATATATTTCACAATAAGATTACAGTAACCGCCCACTCGAAATCGGCAGAAGGTGTCATCGAGAAAGCAGCCTTAAAACTAGAAATGGTTCTCTGGCTCTACACTAAGGTCATAAATCCCACGGTAACATAATCTTCGTTAGTTTGGTGGCATAAGGGGTCTGGAAAACACGCTACACTGCTATTAGGGAAGCTGCAAAGACTTACCTGCCTTTGAATAACGGGAGCAATGAACACAACGCCTACTGCAGCCATGGAAGTGCTCCTGAACCTGCCTCGGCTGGTGATGAAATCGGAGGCAATGAAGGCAGCATACCGGCTTATAATTGCCGGATATGGTAAAACCCACGTCAGAAGGGGTCACCATACCGAGATGTTTGGAAAAAATAGGGAACGATTGCTTACTGAGAATGCAATCGGACAGACTTAGGACCGAATATCACTTTCGTACACCCTTCGAGGTAATCATGACGGGAAGAGAAGAGAGGGTCGATACTCGAAAACTGAAAAGTAAAAATGGATCCATCAGGGGTGGCTGGAGCAACATCAGGAGATGAAATGACGATTAACCTGGGTTCCTGGGAACCGTGTTATAGGCAGAAATTACTGCAATAGACATTTTTGTTCCGGGGAAATAGTGAGGAGGAGCTGTGCAAACAGGCGGATGGATACATATTAGGACCGATAGTCAGGCAGCGCTAAAAGCTCTGGAAAGTGTCGTAGTAAGAGAGAGGCGCGCAGAGTGGTGAAAGGAAGTCTCGAATCGCTGGTGAAACTGACAGAATAGAATAGAGTGCCCCTTTGTGATGGGTGTCGGGACATGAGAGATTTCAAAGAAACCAAAGAGCCGAAAAGACCTGTAATAGGCCTACACCCCACATCAGACCCCACTAAGTGTGGCACAATAAGCTTAAGCTTCAGTGCAACGGGGTTAAAACCGCCCCCCTTAAGAATAACAAGGAAGGTGTAATTTATGTCAAAAGATAGAGATTGAATAAAAATTGACCTGTCCTAGGAGTATTGTTAACACATAAGAATAAACATATGATGAATTTTAAGTAGTAATAGGGGTACTTTTTGTCCGAGGTACTTTTGATCCCGGTACTTTCGATCCCGGTACTTTCGATCCCGGTACTTTTTAACCCCCGGTACTTTCGATCCCGGTACTTTCGATCCCGGTACTTTAGATTCCGGTACTTTTTGTCCGAGGTACTTTTGATCACGGTACTTTCGATCCCGGTACTTTCTGTCCGAGGTACTTTTGATCCCGGTACTTTCGATCCCGGTACTTTTTGTCCGAGGTACTTTTGATCCCGGTACTTTTTGTCCGAGGTACTTTCGATCCCGGTACTTTTTAACCCCCGGTACTTTTTGTCCGAGGTACTTTTGATCCCGGTACTTTCGATCCCGGTACTTTCGATCCCGGTACTTTCGATCCCGGTACTTTTTAACCCCCGGTACTTTCGATCCCGGTACTTTCGATCCCGGTATGTATGGATTCATAAAATATCGAACTTTGATTTTTAAAAATTTGATGAGAAATCATTAATTTCAGCCCATATTTACATAAATGCGGATATTTCTCAAAGACAGCGTGGGAATCTCCATGGCTGCTATTATCAAGGGTTTGAAAAAATGATCCTCTTAGCAGGTTGGTACCAGATGGCTTATAAATTTATCAAAAGTCGTCATCCGTTCAGCCCCTGATAAGCTAAGAGTTGGCTCGGCACTTATTTTAGAAGTGTACGATTGGATGCGTAATTATAACATCTGTAAATTCATGTTAAGCTACACAAAATTCAAGAAAAATTAAAAATATCAAAGTAAATTTATTGTAAAATATAAACTATTCAGAAAATCACTGTGGACACATTGCAAAGTTTTAAACGTCTTGACAATGGGTGAAAAAGAGAAAAAGATACAGAAAATTTGAAACTTTTTAATTGAGCAATTAATATTTAACTAAATAGTTAGATATTCACTTTTTGAAAATTATTATTATTCTGATGTGGTAATTTTTGGATTAAATAAAATTAATATTTTTAAATTATTATTATTCGTCGGTCCCATTCCCATATAGCAACGAAATAAAATTAAAAGATTAAATCGCCGTAAAAAGAAGAAGCCAATATTTAGAAAGTGTAACAAATGTAGATAATTGTAATAAAATAATAATAATGATATATAAAAATATACATTTATTTACATATATATTTATTCACAGCTTATTTCAAATGATTATCAAGAAGTCGATAGTAACAAACGATAGACAGATGTAACGTATAAAAGGGGTTAGTCCCAACTCTCCTACACCTCAATGTTAGTCTCCAGTTGCTTGAGGTAGCTTAAGTCCTCCCACTGTGGTCTAGGACCTTGTTGTTGTTGCTGTTCTTTTAATTGTTCACGTTGTGCCTGGTACATCTGATCTAGCCTTAGTCTATGTTCGGCACGGTGACAACGAATTATATGATTTGATAGCCTATGGGCTAGCATAACGTGGTTATTGTTGTAGGGGCACACCCTAATGTCCTCTAAAAACAAAAGAAACAAAAACTAATAGATTAAACTAGAAAGATGTAGCTTTATATGTCACTTACCTTCCACCGGATCGTAGTAGAAGTTAACTTTTCTTTTATTTTGTTTTGCAGCCATCTTGTGTGTTACGTATAGCTTCTAATGGTGGAACAAGAGTGTATTTGGAACTGAATATCTGTACAGGCTAGTGGCTGGCTTTTATACAACGCTGAGTTCTCCCATGAGCATTAAAATATCACACCCTTAAAAATAAACATTTTCCCATGATAGGGATGTCAATAAATTCTCGAGATATATTATTATTTAATCTCAAGTTTTGGAAAGGACCCGCCAACTCTTATCAGAGGCTGACCGGATGACGACTTTTGATAAATGTATAAGCCAGCTGGTAACAACTTGCTAAGTGGAGCATATCAGCTTAAGACGAAAATAATTTGTTTTTCATAATTTGCTATGACCTTTTAGCAATTTTTTCATTTTGCAATATAAATTTATAGTTGACAGACAATTTTGTCCGTGCTAACATCGCGCCAGATGTAATTTTAGTAAAAATTGAGTTCTTCGCGAGAAGCCGTCACTTATTGTTATTATTTAAAATGCACACAATGGACTTACAGATGAATATGGACACATTGCAAAGTTTAAATGTCTGGGCATAAAGCGTTTTAAGTTGCACAAAATTCAAGAAAAATTTAAAAAAATGCATCAAAGTAAATTTATTGTAAACTATAAGCTATTCAGAAAAATCACTGTGGACACATTGCAAAGTTTAAATGTCTTGGCATAAAGCGTTTTAAGCTGCACAAAATTCAAGAAAAATTAAAAAATGTATCAAAGTAAATTTATTGTAAAATATAAACTATTCAGAAAAATCACTGTGGACACATTGCAAAGTTTAAATGTCTGGGCATAAAGCGTTTTAAGTTGCACAAAATTCAAGAAAAATTTAAAAAAATGTATCAAAGTAAATTTATTGTAAAATATAAGCTATTCAGAAAAATCACTGTGGACACATTGCAAAGTTTAAATGTCTTGGCATAAAGCGTTTTAAGCTGCACAAAATTCAAGAAAAATTAAAAAATGTATCAAAGTAAATTTATTGTAAAATATAAACTATTCAGAAAAATCATTGTGGACACACTGTAAAGTTTTAAAACGTCTTGACATAAACCGTTTAAGCTACACAAAATTCAAGAAAAATTAAAAAAAAATGTATCAAAGTAAATTTATTGTAAAATATAAACTATTCAGAAAAATCACTGTGGACACATTGCAAAGTTTAAATGTCTGGGCATAAAGCGTTTTAAGTTGCACAAAATTCAAGAAAAATTTTAAAAAATGTATCAAAGTAAATTTATTGTAAAATATAAGCTATTCAGAAAAATCACTGTGGACACATTGCAAAGTTTAAATGTCTTGGCATAAAGCGTTTTAAGCTGCACAAAATTCAAGAAAAATTAAAAAATGTATCAAAGTAAATTTATTGTAAAATATAAACTATTCAGAAAAATCATTGTGGACACACTGTAAAGTTTTAAAACGTCTTGACATAAACCGTTTAAGCTACACAAAATTCAAGAAAAATTTTAAAAAAATGTATCAAAGTAAATTTATTGTAAAATATAAACTATTCAGAAAAATCACTGTGGACACATTGCAAAGTTTAAATGTCTGGGCATAAAGCGTTTTAAGTTGCACAAAATTCAAGAAAAATTAAAAGAATGTATCAAAGTAAATTTATTGTAAAATATAAGCTATTCAGAAAAATCACTGTGCACACAATGCAAAGTTTAAATGTCTTGGCATAAAGCGTTTTAAACTGCATAAAATTCAAGAAAAATTAAAAAATGTATCAAAGTAAATTTATTGTAAAATATAAACTATTCAGAAAAATCATTGTGGACACACTGTAAAGTTTTAAAACGTCTTGACATAAACCGTTTAAGCTACACAAAATTCAAGAAAAATTTAAAAAATTTCAAACAAATTTTGCGTAAAATATACCATGCAGATTCCCACGCTAAAAACAACCGCATTTATTTATGATTTCTCATCAGATATTTAAAAATCAAAGTTTGATATTTTATAAATCCCTACAGGTTACAACTTGATAAAACCTTGCAGGTTAACAGTGTTTTGGTAATTATTCGTTTCAAGTTCTAAGTTTTAACTTTTAGGTTCCAACATTTTTCAACATTTCATTTTCTCATTTTAGAGGTTTAAAGTTTCATAGATTTAGTTTACTCATGTCCTGAAGATTATTTTACGGTATGTAACTATTCGTATCAAGTTCTTAGTTTTTAGTTTTTAGGTTCTAAGTTTTCTCAACATTTCAATTTCTTAAAATATGATAAATTCTTATTTTACTCAAGTCCTGAAGATCTTATAACGGTGTGTAACTATCCGTCTCCAGCTCTTAGTTTTTAGTTTTTAGGTTCTAAGTTTTCACAGCATTTCATTTCACAACTTAAAGGTTTAAAGTTTCATAAATTTTTATTTTACTCAGGTCCTGAAGATCTTTTTTCGGATATTTTATCAATTTCAAATTATAACTGCATTGAAATCACCTAATCTGGGACACGTTGCAAAGTTTAAATAATAACAATAAGTGACGGCTTCTCGCGAAGAAGCTTTAACTTTTTCTCAACACTTCAATTTCTCAACCTAAAGGTTTAAAGTTTCATAGACTTACTTTACTCAAGTCATGAAGATCTTATTATGGTGTGTAACTTTTCGTCTCAAGTTTTGAATTGTCAGTTTTAAGTTTTAACTTTGTTCTTAAGTCTCAAGTTCTTAAGTTTTCACATGGCGGCTGGGATGCTTGGCGGCGGGCGTCGCGTCGCCCGACGCGGCACTGAACCCGGCCGTGCATGGTGGAACACGGTATTAATTTTAAACGCTCAAGTTAAACTGGCAAACTTCTTCTTAACACCTCAGAATCTCTATCATCCGGTGTTACCTTGTAGATGTAACGTTGAATTGACGATCCTCCTAGAATTTTCGTTTACGCATACCGATAAATAAATATTAAAGTTGAAGAAACGCGACTTGGTAATATTTATATGTGAGGAATTTTAAACTACTTTTCAAGTTGACTTAGAAATATCAAAAGGAAATAAATAAAATAAATATTCTCAATGAAAATTTGTTAGGTACTGAGAATTAAGCAAACGGGTATTTTTTTACAATTGCTAGATAGATAGAGATTAAGCGGAATCTTTGCTAGTGATAAGTGCGAAAGTCTAAAAGATGTGACTGTATGGCCGTGGAAGTTCTTTTGTTTAAGCAATCCGAAACATATAATATTTGAATAAACCACGACTTGTTAATAATATTTAAATCTGTGAGGAATTTGAAACTACTTTTCAAGTTGCCTTAGTAATATCAAAAGGAAATAAAATAACATAAATATTCTCAATGAAAATTTGTTACTGTGGATAAAAAGACGGACGCACGACCTTACCTGAGTAAACAAGAATCTGTCTTGGCAACAGGGGTAGTCATTGGGTCGTTTATGAAAAAGCACGGGCAGATGCGAACTATGCAGTTCAAAAGTGTGCAATCCAGACCACACAGCAAATGTTCAACCTGTGGAGTTTTTTGTGCTCTAATGAGAAAAAAATTGTTTTTTGGAGTACCACGATATTTAATTGGTCTGTAATAAATAAATAAATAAATAAATTTTCTTTCAAATGTGATGAATTCTAGTAGTCAGTTGATGGTCTAATTTAGTATATTTTGAAATTAATTAACTATCCCATTTTTTGTGATTGTTCCTGACGAGACTTCTAAGTCCAAAATTTTGTAGCCGAAGAGTTAAACACCGTAATAGAATCTTCAAGACTTGAGTAAAATGAGAATTTATGAAACTTTGAACCTGTAAGTTGAGAAAATTGAAGTGTTGAGAAAATTTAAACTTAAAAGTGGAAACTAAGAACTTGAGACGACAAGTTGCACACCGTAAAAAAAAAGAGCTTCATGACTTGAGTAAAAATAAGAATTTATGAAACTTTAAACCTTTAAGTTGAGAAATTGAAGTGTTGAACAAAGTTAAAACTTAAAATTGAAAATTCAAAACTTGAGACGAAAAGTTACACACCATAATAAGATCTTCATGACTTGAGTAAAGTAAGTCTATGAAACTTTAAACCTTTAGGTTGAGAAATTGAAGTGTTGAGAAAAAGTTAAAGCTTCTTCGCGAGAAGCCGTCACTTATTATTATTATTTAAACTTTGCAACGTGTCCCAGATTAGGTGATTTCAATGCAGTTATAATTTGAAATTGATAAAATATCCGAAAAAAGATCTTCAGGACCTGAGTAAAATAAAAATTTATGAAACTTTAAACCTTTAAGTTGTGAAATGAAATGCTGTGAAAACTTAGAACCTAAAAACTAAAAACTAAGAGCTGGAGACGGATAGTTACACACCGTTATAAGATCTTCAGGACTTGAGTAAAATAAGAATTTATCATATTTTAAGAAATTGAAATGTTGAGAAAACTTAGAACCTAAAAACTAAAAACTAAGAACTTGATACGAATAGTTACATACCGTAAAATAATCTTCAGGACATGAGTAAACTAAATCTATGAAACTTTAAACCTCTAAAATGAGAAAATGAAATGTTGAAAAAAGTTGGAACCTAAAAGTTAAAACTTAGAACTTGAAACGAATAATTACCAAAACACTGTTAACCTGCAAGGTTTTATCAAGTTGTAAAATGTAGGGATTTATAAAATATCAAACTTTGATTTTTAAATATCTGATGAGAAATCATAAATAAATGCGGTTGTTTTTAGCGAGGGAATCTGCATGGTATATTTTACGCAAAATTTGTTTGAAATTTTTTAAATTTTTCTTGAATTTTGTGTAGCTTAAACGGTTTATGTCAAGACGTTTTAAAACTTTACAGTGTGTCCACAATGATTTTTCTAAATAGTTTATATTTTACAATAAATTTACTTTGATACATTTTTTAATTTTTCTTGAATTTTGTGCAGCTTAAAACGCTTTATGCCAAGACATTTAAACTTTGCAATGTGTCCACAGTGATTTTTCTGAATAGCTTATATTTTACAATAAATTTACTTTGATACATTTTTTTAAATTTTTCTTGAATTTTGTGCAACTTAAAACGCTTTATGCCCAGACATTTAAACTTTGCAATGTGTCCATATTCATCTGTAAGTCCATTGTGTGCATTTTAAATAATAACAATAAGTGACGGCTTCTCGCGAAGAACTCAATTTTTACTAAAATTACATCTGGCGCGATGTTAGCACGGACAAAATTGTCTGTCAACTATAAATTTATATTGCAAAATGAAAAAATTGCTAAAAGGTCATAGCAAATTATGAAAAACAAATTATTTTCGTCTTAAGCTGATATGCTCCACTTAGCAAGTTGTTACCAGCTGGCTTATACATTTATCAAAAGTCGTCATCCGGTCAGCCTCTGATAAGAGTTGGCGGGTCCTTTCCAAAACTTGAGATTAAATAATAATATATCTCGAGAATTTATTGACATCCCTATCATGGGAAAATGTTTATTTTTAAGGGTGTGATATTTTAATGCTCATGGGAGAACTCAGCGTTGTATAAAAGCCAGCCACTAGCCTGTACAGATATTCAGTTCCAAATACACTCTTGTTCCACCATTAGAAGCTATACGTAACACACAAGATGGCTGCAAAACAAAATAAAAGAAAAGTTAACTTCTACTACGATCCGGTGGAAGGTAAGTGACATATAAAGCTACATCTTTCTAGTTTAATCTATTAGTTTTTGTTTCTTTTGTTTTTAGAGGACATTAGGGTGTGCCCCTACAACAATAACCACGTTATGCTAGCCCATAGGCTATCAAATCATATAATTCGTTGTCACCGTGCCGAACATAGACTAAGGCTAGATCAGATGTACCAGGCACAACGTGAACAATTAAAAGAACAGCAACAACAACAAGGTCCTAGACCACAGTGGGAGGACTTAAGCTACCTCAAGCAACTGGAGACTAACATTGAGGTGTAGGAGAGTTGGGACTAACCCCTTTTATACGTTACATCTGTCTATCGTTTGTTACTATCGACTTCTTGATAATCATTTGAAATAAGCTGTGAATAAATATATATGTAAATAAATGTATATTTTTATATATCATTATTATTATTTTATTACAATTATCTACATTTGTTACACTTTCTAAATATTGGCTTCTTCTTTTTACGGCGATTTAATCTTTTAATTTTACTTCGTTGCTATATGGGAATGGGACCGACGAATAATAATAATTTCAAAATATTAATTTTATTTAATCCAAAAATTACCACATCAGAATAATAATAATTTTCAAAAAGTGAATATCTAACTATTTAGTTAAATATTAATTGCTCAATTAAAAAGTTTCAAATTTTCTGTATCTTTTTCTCTTTTTTACCTATTGTCAAGACGTTTAAAACTTTGTATATTTATTACTGTTAACAATGTAATTAAATGAATTATGCAACCATCAAAACATCCTTATCTTATGAAATTCACAAAACCCTTAACATTTACCGTATTTACTCAATTAAAAAAGTTTCAAATTTTTCTGTATCTTTTTCTATTTTTTCACCTATTGTCAAGACGTTTAAAACTTTGCAATGTGTCCACAGTGATTTTCTGAATAGTTTATATTTTACAATAAATTTACTTTGATATTTTTAATTTTTCTTGAATTTTGTGTAGCTTAACATGAATTTACAGATGTTATAATTACGCATCCAATCGTACACTTCTAAAATAAGTGCCGAGCCAACTCTTAACTTATCAGGGGCTGAACGGATGACGACTTTTGATAAATTTATAAGCCATCTGGTACCAACCTGCTAAGAGGATCATTTTTTCAAACCCTTGATAATAGCAGCCATGGAGATTCCCACGCTCTCTTTGAGAAATATCCGCATTTATGTAAATATGGGCTGAAATTAATGATTTCTCATCAAATTTTTAAAAATCAAAGTTTGATATTTTATGAATCCATACATACCGGGATCGAAAGTACCGGGATCGAAAGTACCGGGGGTTAAAAAGTACCGGGATCGAAAGTACCGGGATCGAAAGTACCGGGATCAAAATTACCGGGATCGAAAGTACCGGGATCAAAAGTACCTCGGACAAAAAGTACCTCGGACAAAAAGTACCGGGATCAAAAGTACCTCGGACAAAAAGTACCGGGATCGAAAGTACCGGGATCAAAAGTACCTCGGACAAAAAGTACCGGAATCTAAAGTACCGGGATCGAAAGTACCGGGATTGAAAGTACTGGGGGTTAAAAAGTACCGGGATCGAAAGTATCGGGATCGAAAGTATCGGGATCGAAAGTACCGGGATCGAAAGTACCGGGATCAAAAGTACCTCGGACAAAAAGTACCCCTATTACTACTATTTTATTCCATACTGTGTATATTAATACGTAAAGAGAAACTTTTGTACCCCTTTTTAACCATATTGAGCGCACGGAGGAATGAGATTTAGCATAGATAAAGTTTATTTGAAGATGGAAAGTAGAAAGCTAAAATCTATATAATGTAATATGTGTTACAAATATATTAAATAATAAATAATCTGTGGTCAAACAGTTGCATAGGGCACTGAAGGAGTTTCGACCTGTGAATTCTGTGTTTCTTTTTCATAGGTATTGCAGGGATTTAGGGCAAAGAACACATGTTAATGTAGATGAAATGATGAATTAAATAAACACAGTCATAACCATCCACTAGTATGTAGTTATTTTGTTAAATTCTCTTTTCTTTTCTTTTAATTCTATATAAGGCTTGAGAATGGCCATTTGTGTTAATTAAGATGGCCGAAACTTACATGTAGGTCGCGCATTAAATTTATTTTTATTTTGGGAATGACTGTGTTTATTTAATTCATCACTTCATCTATCTTCAACCCAAATGTGAGAATATGGACCCTCTTCAACCTTTACATGTTAATGTATTTGTACACGCTCGCAGCAAACGTAATAGAACAAAATTGAAAAATTATATGCAATGAGTATAGATGTGTACTATTTGGAAAAGATCCTCAATAACGTTCAAACTTACAAATTTAATTAATTACGGTCGAATTTCGACCACTGGGCGACCACTAGTAGTTATTTAATAAACAAGTGTGTTAATGAAGGTGATTAATAATCGAGGCATGAGTGACCGTATAGGGAGCCCATTAACATACGAGTTGATTACAATATTGTTTCGTTGACCGAAACCTTTTTAATCTGGGGACAAAAATCCGTTTCTGAAATTTCATTTCATGAAATAATTGTCACTTATGCCATAAACATAGTTGTCTCTGAAAACAAATAAAGTCGCCATATAAAGAACAGAAGAATGTTCTTAAATCCAGGTGGAGTAAATTTAAATTAAAATTTAAATATATCTAAGTCGAACTCCACAAACTTTAATAACTGTAAAATTACTAATGGAACATGTTTCGGCAGAACACTTCTGCCATCATCAGCCCTAATTTAACAAGAGATTAATGATACAATTGATGAATTACAAGAGGGGTTCTTACCTTAAAGAAAATAAAAAATTATGACATTGACGTAATTTTGAATTAAATTTGACGTTTTCAAAGGGTTACATGATTTTTAAAAGATTTCGTAAAAACAACATTTTATAAAATGTAAAAATTAAAAATGGATCAAAGAGAATCTGGTAAGTTTGTTTGAGTGGTGAAAAATTAAAATAGTGAATTAATAATGGGATTATTGAAGTTATTCTATTCATTTAAACAAGATCTGTTTTCCAGTTTCAAGGCTTTCCTTATTTCCAAAGTCTCAAGAAAATCTAATTTCCGGTCTTTATTGCATTTATGAATCAATTTGGAATTTGATGGTGAAAAACTATGTTTCGTTATTAATATATGATTGGCGAAAGAAGAAGGTGTTGATGGTGGAGGATCAATATCTGTGTTGTTATAGATGTGCCTGAAATGTTCTTTAATACGGTCTGATATTTTGCGACCTGTCTGACCTATGTAGAATGACTCACAAGAAGAGCAGTTTAATTTGTATACACCTGATGATGATTTGTAATTTATTCCCCAGCATCCCACCCAAATCTTGCTTATTAATTTTAAAGAACCTACTATTTAATTCTAATATGCCAACCATACATGCACTAAATTTACATTCACTTTGTGAGACTGTTCTAGATCAAAATTTCTTTCAATTTAATAATAATTTTTATTCACAAGACTCAGGCTTAGCAATGGGCTCTAATTTGTCACCTCTTTTAGCAGAAATATTCATGAATAACTTAGAAGATCAGTTTTTAACTTCTTCACCTTTTAAAGATCATTTTCTCTTTTGGTACAGATATGTAGATGACATAATTGTTTTATTCAAAGGATCTGATTCTGAACTTGATAACGCACTCAGCAACTTAAATTCATTAAACCAATCCATTAAATTCACCGTGGAAATTGAAATCAATTCCCAAATCCCCTTTTTAGACTTGTTAATCACTAGAAATAATAATACTTTTAAATTTGACATTTATAGAAAACCTAGTATCACAGATTGCGTAATACCTTTTGACTCTTGTCACCCTGTTTCCCATAAATTCGCAGCTTTTCATTCCTTTTGACAGAAACAGAACTTAATAACATTAAACAAATTGCTTCAAATAATGGATATTCTTTAAAAACTATAAATAAATTATACTATAGATACTATAACAAATTCAAATACACACACTACTTGGTTAAAAATCCTTCAGAAACAATTTCCTTTTCAAATTCATTAACATACTTTGGCGTCGTCACAGAGAAATGTTCTAAAATACTTAAGAAAAACGGTTTTAAAGTTTCATTTAAAACAGATAACAACTTATCCAGATTTTTTATCAAAAATAAAGATCCATTAGATTACAAATCATCATCAGGTGTATACAAATTAAACTGCTCTTCTTGTGAGTCATTCTACATAGGTCAGACAGGTCGCAAAATATCAGACCGTATTAAAGAACATTTCAGGCACATCTATAACAACACAGATCTTGATCCTCCACCATCAACACCTTCTTCTTTCGCCAATCATATATTAATAACGAAACATAGTTTTTCACCATCAAATTCCAAATTGATTCATAAATGCAATAAAGGCCGGAAATTAGATTTTCTTGAGACTTTGGAAATAAGGAAAGCCTTGAAACTGGAAAACAGATCTTGTTTAAATGAATAGAATAACTTTAATAATCCCATTATTAATTCACTATTTTAATTTTTCACCACTCAAACAAACTTACCAGATTCTCTTTGATCCATTTTTAATTTTTACATTTTATAAAATGTTGTTTTTACGAAATCTTTTAAAAATCATGTAACCCTTTGAAAACGTCAAATTTAATTCAAAATTACGTCAATGTCATAATTTTTTATTTTCTTTAAGGTAAGAACCCCTCTGGTAATTCATCAATTGTATCATTAATCTCTTGTTAAATTAGGGCTGATGATGGCAGAAGTGTTCTGCCGAAACATGTTCCATTAGTAATTTTACAGTTATTAAAGTTTGTGGAGTTCGACTTAGATATATTTAAATTTTAATATAAAGAACAGTTCGCCATTGTGAAAGTGCTGTTAATTTGTGCAAGTTTATAAAAGGAGCTAGAAAATCCTGAATTACTCTGCAGTATTGGATAATGCATTTTTGAGTTTGTTGTCAGCGAAAAGTCGGCAATAATATGTAGCGACTAAGATAAGTAGCGCAATTGCATACAAAACTAACACACGCATATGACTGTGTGGTGAGAAGCGCAGATTCAAAATCTACAGGATACGGGTTCGAATCCCGTTAAGGCAAAAAAAAATTCTATGAATTAATTATTGCAGAATCGTGCATTAATGTAAAATCGTGCATAAATGAGGTAGATTAACGATCGATTTGTTAGTCAAAATCGTGAAATTGGCTATTAATAATAATCGGTCAACGAAAATTGCGTTTTAATCAACTTGAGTAGTACAACAGATGGTTTTAGAAGCACGAAAGTAATTCGGTAAGATTACCTACTTCATGAATAAAGTTGCTTAAGGCTATCATTTACTAGGGATAGAGCCTAAACTAAATGCACGGGAAACATGTTACCATTTTATTGAATTTTAGGGTTTAGTTTTGATTATTTGAATATGCGGTTGTGAAAAATCGATAAAGGACATCTTATTTCAGGGTAAGACGGTTAAAAAGCCCATATTAGCATTTATTTATTCAAAAAAATTACAAAGTTTAGTATAGAGTATAAATTAATGGCTTTGGATTTTTTTCGTATTTTACAGTGGGGTATCATCCTCAGGTTAGATAAGATTGATCCTCTCGGCAAAATATTGTTATTTTATGTTTATTACAATTTGCTTATTCAATAAATACTCCGCACCAAGCAAAAAAGGATACATTGAACTTCACGGGTTTAGTTTTGATTATTTGAATGGTTATGAAAAATCTTCAGGTCAGGTAAGATAGATCCTCTCGGCAAAACCCACCATAAAATGATAAAATTGGGCGAACACTTTCCAGCTTCCGGATTACCAAAATTTGGAAACTCCCAAAATACGGATCGAGCAAGACCATAGCTATGTAAAAACAATAATAAATTGTTTCAAACTCTATCATCACACTGTATGTATTAGGGAGGAAAGTAATTTTATGGAGGCAATGTATTTTATAAATCACGTATTGTGACGTTGTGGAAGAATCGCGGAGTCATGATTTCATCGTAGACTAGTACGATCGAGGACGATCGCGACCGCAATTCTAGAAAGCCGCTTCCCTCTTTAAATACGATGCGAGAGCGGCCGTCCAACTAGTCGAAGTCGAAGTCAATTTCCCGAGCTATATAATAAAAAAAATAAATTCAAACGGCAATTTTTTTGTGAAAATGCAAAGAAACAGAAAAAGGTTTTTTCCTAATTTGCTGTTGTAACAGAGCTATTAACGCACCCATTTTGAGTGCGTTAATATTCCATTAACGCACCCAAAATCTAGAATTTTTGTTTCCATTGGTTAGACACACTGAACCTTGCACTGAACAAAATGTCAGTGTGATTTTGTGGTTAAGGTTCCATGTAAGTCATCTCAAGTATACGTCAGGTACAGAAAACTCAAAATTTAACAAAATTTTCTGAACTACCAAAATTGGTTTTATTTGCTAAAAAATTTAATTAATATGCAAATTAGGAAAAATAACATGAAAAACTTGTTTTGTAAAACTTAAGAGCACTCGTTCTTTACAGGCACTCCTGCCGACGGCAGTCGTGCTGCAAACCTGAACTCGTGTCTTAATATAAGTTTTACAAAACTAGTGTTTCAATATACTATTATGTGGCAATCAATCAATTAAATAAAATTTCTGTGCCTCCTCCGATTCAACGCGTTTCAATAGCAACGAGTACATAAACAAAATTTTTCATTTCAACTAAGAATGGGCAATCGTTTCGGAGCTTGTTCTGTAACCGAAATTGACAAAAAAAATTGAGAATCGTAGACACCTCAATACACAAAAATCAAGGTCTTCAGCATGGAAATAATTTGAGTATTTCTGCTGTGAGGGTATTCTTTAAACGGAGTCAGAACTGTATAAAAGAATTGGCTCCAATAATGAAAGATTTTGGATTTAACATGAAGAAACGAGATGGTACAGATTACAAAGAGGAATCTAACAGGCATCGAAAACGAGGTTTCGAATATTTGGCGTAGTTCACTAATAGATTTTTTTTTCTTTGTTTAGTAGGAAATAATCTGTATATTTCAGACTTTAACACTAAATAAGTTTCTGATAGTTCGTTTATTTTGTTCCACTTTTTGATCGTTTCGTTATTGTGACTATGTAACTAAATACATCATATTGCAATTAGTTTAATTGCCGTTTGCTTTCTCGCTAAATGTATAATTTTTATCGTTTGGTGTAAAATTGCATTTAAACGATAAACAGATAAACAAGCACGTCAACATAGTTCAAGTTTAGTGGTATATAACGCTCAAGATTAAGTTCTTAGAATACAATGTTAAAGAAATAACAGAAAACTATGTTCCCTTCAAGACTACCTACATTAACTCGGAAAAGCTGTGGTTTGTCAAGACTGCATAATATTCTATCATTCACAGAAAACTATAAAAAATCGACAGTTTCATTTAAAAATTGCAAGAAGTAAGTCTATAAATATGTATCCAACAAACACGTTATCGTACTTCTCCAGGTCATTTTCTGTTAACCAAGATTTTTTCGAAACTACTAGAAAAGGAAATGCCCTACTATCACAAAAAGAAATGGACGAATTTTTGTCCTTTTTTCCCAGCGTTGTTAATGATCTAACGGATAATAATGAAAGTCATTATTGTCCTCCTGTGGATACCCATTTTAACAAACTGTTGAATTATATGGTACCTAATGGAAAGAAAAACAGAGCCATGATACTATTAGCATCATACAGAACCCTAGAAAAACAACAAAATCTCACTTCCGAAAACTTAAAGCTTGCAAATCTATTAGCATGGGTTATAGAAATGGTATATTACAATATTTTGCTTTGTACTTGCTTTTTACATAATTTCTCTTCTAGTATGGAAGCTTTTTGATCTTAATTGACGATATTATAGACCAATCCGACACCAGACGTGGGGCACCATCATGGCACACAGTTGAAAATCGATGTTTGGAAAGTAAAAATGGCGGATTTTACTTAGAACAAGCAACGTATGCATTATTAACAAAACACTTTTCTAACCACGAGGCTTATATACCTTTGGTAAAACTTTTTCTTGACACGGGTTTCAAAACCATAAGAGGAGAATAAGCTCTTGATTGCATGTCAAATTTAAATAAGCAACCTAATTGGAAAATCTTTACTATGGAAAATTTTTCTTGGATTGCTAAACACAAAACTACTTATTACAGCTTTTGCAGCAATGCACTTGGCAAAAATTAAAGACCCTACTCTAAAAAAACAATTAGAAAAAGTTTTGATACGCTTAGGGGAATTCTACCAAATACAAGTACGTAATAACATTAATAAAAAACAAATTTTCATATTTTTTTGTAGAATGATTATTGGGACACCTATACCGATTCACATCTCACTGGCAGAGACGGAAATGATATTCGAGAAGGAAAATGTACTTGGCTTGTTGTTACTGCTCTGGAAAAGGCAAATCCTAGACAAAGAAAACTATTGATGGAAAATTACGGCCGAGCGAGTTGTGAAGCAAAGAATGTTGTTCGGAACGTGTTTGAAGAGTTGGACATACGAAAATGCTACGAAAAATATGAAGAAGAAAGTTTAAATTCGATTCATCATGATATACAAAAGATCCCTGAACGGTTTCCCCATCGACTGCTACATAATGTTGTCCAGAAGATTTACAGAAAGTTATAATAATATTTGATCTTTCCACGACTGTCAGGGTTCTTATATATTTAGTATTTATTTCCGAATGAAATATAATAAAAATAAAATACAGGCTTTATTATTCTCACAACTACACCGTATAAAATTAGGAATTTTGTAAAAATGCGTTGGCATTAGCAATGTGAATTTTAGGTGAACACCTATTATCCCTAAACACTTTCTTTATAATAACAAATATAAAAGCAAATATCCCGTAATTTAAACCTTTTTGTTTTAAAATTTGCATCCATAAAGATGTTGACTTTGGCTTCAGTACATCTAGCTACGTAAAAATATAGTTAATAAGGTACTTCTAGAATAAGTACCACATGGTTAATTTACTGCACTAACAAGACATACGTACTTCTAAGAATAGCAATTCAAATTACGTTTATTAATTTTTTAAGATAAAAAATATTTAAGTACCAGATATAGAATGGATTTTGGAACAAGAATTTTACATGAAAAAAAAAACAAAGAAAATAAGCTCCATAATAATTATTATAGACCAAAACTTTTTGAATGAAAGCTGTATGAAAATGTTCAAATTAATATTAATTATTATTTAGAAAATAATTTAAGCTGTCATCTTGAAAATTTCAATAGATAATGCTAAATGAAGATGTTATAATAATTTTATTAACAATAGATTTTCGTAGGATTTTTAATACTCTATAACTTTTATGTTTAACGTTTTGCTCTAAAAGTTACCGCTTTCCACCAAAGGTGCTGGTTTCGAATATCCAGGATGAGGTAATAGTGGCACGCTAAAAATAAATGGAGAACTAATGAGGAAACCATTCATTGGTGTGCTTTTGGCCGAAGACACGCAGCAATACCAGAACGGAATGAAATAATTCTATAGGAGCTCGGGTGGGTCACACAGATGGTTTGAACCCAAATGAAGGGTACAGGGGAAAAACGACCTCAGTCCACTTTTTTAAGAAAATTAGATTGAGGTGCCATCTTGTAGCATGTTGAGAGTACTATCAGATAGTCGAGACGGGAAAGTCAAATGCGACTTCAGTCCAGAGAAAAATGTGTTAAAAGATTCATTATACTATGGAAAAATGACATGAGTCCAAGCGCGCCCATGGAAGAACGCCTTTAGTCCATTATTTAGTTTTTTCATTGCATCATCGAGTTTGATTCAAGTGCAATCTTGTCTTGCTGTTCATCTTTGCACTAATTGCTTATGTTTGTGAACATTATTACCTCGAATGTGATCGAAACATGAGTCTAATTAATCAAAAAATATGTATAGACTCCGGATGACTGGAAGGAGGAATTTACATGTCGAATTAAACCCAGCCCGTTTCAACTAATCGACTGTGGGAATGATTTTGATTTTCTGAACTGAGGTACTTTCTTTTCTCCATATTATACTCGGGTCAAATGCTCCTTTTCTACCCGGCCTATAAGGATGTTAAAATTTGAAAATGAGAACCCTAACAAAGTGTTCCACAAGATAACATTCAAGGGCATGTACCAGCAATCTCAATTTGCAAAAAAAAAAAACTTTAAGAAAGAAGAACTAAAAAGTAGTGGTGCCGTTGGAAAAGTTGTACACTGGCCGTCTACCTATTAAGAACCTAAAATGGGACGATTTACAAGCACTAACAATATTTCTTGAACGACCAGATGCTTAAAAATTTTACAAAAAGTTGCACCAATTGATGCCTAATTCCGGGGAAAAATGACTTTAGACCATGTGATTTTGTAAAATTTTTGAAATTACTGTTTCAAATTTCATAAAAAAATAATTTTACTTGTTCTACTTTATAATAAACATATTTTCTTAAAGGAGAAATAAACTTTAAAAAAAAAATTTTAAGTGTGCGTTATTACCGCTATGTACTCCGATTTTTATAGGATCATAGCGTATTTAAAAATTCAAAGCCGTTCACGAGATTTTTAAATATTGGCATCACAGCGCTGACATCATAATTACCCAGCCGACTTTATAACGTCCGACGTGAGTGTGTGTGTTCAAGTGTTGATTATTGTAAAATGCCTCAATAATGGGTCTTTGGGTGTAATAATAAGCCAGATAATAATAAAAATGTGAGTTATCATAAAATTCCCAATAGAGAAAAGTCGCCGAAAAGATTCAAGGCTTGGCTTAAACAAATTCATCGAAAAGACTTCTATCCTAGTAAAAGTACCAGTATTTGTTCCAAACATTTTGCCGCCTGTGAGTTTGATGAGATAACCATGTTGAAAAAAAGATATTTGAATGTTAATAAATTTTACGTAAAAAAGACAACAATCCCAACATTATTATTGAAACCTAGACATCAAGAAGAGACATAAGAACAAAATGGGGCTACCGCTTCGACTTCCGAAACTATTAGCAAAAAAACGAAAAACGTACAATTATGTGAGGAAAAACTTTCTCAATTCACTTTTAAAAACTCACGAAGAAAACCTTTGAGGATGTTTCAACTCCTGCAACTGATTTCAGCCTCTGTACGGATATTGGAATTCAATGTGAACTGAGCGTTGAACGTTTAAAACCGTTTTTATACAGGAAAGTATGAGTACATCAGCATCAGATACTGAACAGCTAATTGATGATACAAATGATAATAAGGATCTTATAGTTATCGTGCGGGAAAAAATGAACTGAAATATCAAAACGGCGAGGATTCTTACACTTCTATTATAACGAGTGAGCATCAAAATTCGTGATCGTAGGAGCCTCTGAATCGAAAATTTTTAGTCGATTCTTGATCGATACGATTGTGTAAAAAGTCATCGAGGAATGTGAATTCACGATTAATGTAAACAGTAAAGTAAAAGAACCGATCTACGTATAGCCAACTGCGATCACGAATTTTGTTGCTCACTCGTTATTTGGTTTACATGGATGAAATTGTCAAGTTATTTCAATTATGTCAGAAATGTAGGTCGATTATTAAAAACATTGACAAGAGACATTGTGGCAGTACCTTGTCCATTACTTCGATCTTCGAAAATAATAATCAGCCTTATATTAGGAAACAACCTTTGGGCAACATAAATCTAGTAAGCGCGATGTCACTAATAGGTTAATCGAGGCTAAAATATTTGCAGTTTTATTATTATTCATCTCATTATTATAGGTTCCAGTTATACAACAATGCAAAAGCTTTTTGCCTAGCCATAATTAAAATAATATCAATTGGTATTTGATAAACAATAATTACTGTAACAGAGCAGACAGATTCGGACTACAAAATTGTAGGCAAGGCAATTGGAGCCGAAGCGATGCTTGGGTAACAGTGACGTCACTCGCACATGCAGCCATTTACAAATAAATTTATAACTTTCTTACCACTTGGAATAAACGAAAAATTCTTTCGCGAAAATATTCACAATAAAACGTGTTATTATAATAATGTATTACCGGCATATCGATTTTGCAAAGTTTCTCTCTCCTTTAACACAAAATATTTTTTTCATATTTTTTTCTGTGAATCTAAAATTGTTATCAGTTAGGAAACTTTAAAATTGATTTTTCGCGATTTCAGTTTAGACGGACTGAGGTCGTTTTTCCCTTGTACCCTTCAAATGTAATGGTAATGAGATAGGGCGAAGATTGGTTCTGGGTAAAACTTTGCTGCGTCTGAATTTAATTTAATCATCAACAAAAATATTCACTTATAATACGATAAGTAGTCAACTATTATATCCCAAGTGCATGCCAAATACCTGAATATTTCGCGAGTATAGAAACGAAAAAATAAAACTTGTTTACGCGTCATTATTTTCTGAAAAATGAGTGAAACACGTTTCGGGAGTGAATCTCTTAAAGTTATTGAGGAAAATATTGATAAATTGACGCCGTCCAATACAATAAAAGCGAATCGTTCAACGTGGAATCAATTTGAATATTTTTGTGCAAAAAAAAAGTATGTTCTTAGTGGAACCACTTCAATTCAACAACTTGCTAATATCATGCAAGATCTTGGATATAATATGAGGAAAACTGACAGTTCAGAGTACAAAGAAGTTGTGCCTCATCAGGGTAACCATCAAAAACGATGGTTGTTGAGAAATATTTGCAGCGGCCGTCGCGTCGGCCTGTTGGGAAACCCGTAAAACCTTTACCTGACTGGCGGCGCTCACGTCAACTCTCACTCAAACAACAGTCAAAATAAAACTCTCAATCAAACAACAAGTCAAAATCCAACACTCAACATACAACAGCCGCAAGGGCACAATTCAATATAAAACCAGAACAAGGTTCTTTTATTCAAATTCAGTACAAAACCCAACCGGGAGAAGAAACGTTCACTCTCAATTTTGTTCACTTCTCAACTATTCGTAATATACAAGTTCATTAAGTCCGAGAGTGTTTCAATACAAATCCAAAACATATGGTCCCTCGAGTAACTACAAATCTACTGGCAGGGTTATAGTATTGCTTAACTAGTCAACAACATAATTTGGAGAGAATGGTTGAAATTTTTTCATTGAACTGCCAAACCACTCGATGTAGAAGGAACATCAATATAAAAATCTAAATGTATTTTATGAGTAAATGTTATTCGCATAGGAAAAATCATGTTGGTTGTCCCAACTAAAATTTGTACCCCCCAACAATTCCAATTTCGAAAAACTCAGAAGAAAACGCTCGAACAGGTCAATTTTGTTATCAAGGGGGACCAAATTGTACCAAACTTTGAAGTCTTAGATCTCACCCCTTTATCCAGGAGAGCCACCCCCTTAAAAATATTAAATGGCATGTGATACATAATTTAAAGCTTATTCAATTCTCTATCCAGACCAACATTTATCAATTCGTTTCTACAAAAAAAGCATGAATTCGTTAGTTTCCAAATCTACATAAAATACTCAACTAAAATTTCTACCCTCCAACAATTTCAATTTCGAGAGTTCAGCTTATTCAATTTTCTATCCAGATCTACTTGTATCGATTCGTTTCTACAAAAAATAGCATAATTTTTTTATTTCCCAAATCAAGAGTATTTTATGACATATATTTAAATACTGGTGTAACCTACCGTGCAACTGGTTACTACACTTACAATGACAATTATTTACTGTGCAAAAATGCATTAAAATACCGGACGGTTAATTACATGCCTTTTGACTTGTTCCGACAGCACTTGTAAGTCCATTTTTATTTCCGCACATTTGATAGTCAATCTTATAAAAAACGACTAGTTTGGATAACATCTTCAAAAGTGCTACAGACTGTGTTAGTGACATGTTACACATGAGTTTCATCACGATTTGTTAAATTATAACTTCTTTGTGGTATTTCGGATTTTTGTGCGATCTTATTATAATTTGAATTCTGGTCTGAAGTATTTGTTGTAATTATACAAGCTACACCATCCGGTTCTTCACGTAACTTCTGAATTTACCTTTAAATCGGTACCATCGACGGAAATTGTAATATTCGACAGATTATAAGTTCACAAAATTAAAGCCTTAAGGTAAAAATGTATTCGAATGCTCCACGATTATTAAATAGCACGTACTTGTGTCTGACAAAATACTACCACAGTAGAACATTGAATAATGTCTCTGCAGGAACACAATTTTACAACAAAATCAAAAACGTTCATAACAGGTAAAACATCTAACGTTATATCATTAATCCTTCAAGTCTTTGTTTTTCTTAGAACTTTCACTATGCAACCAATAGCCTATAATAAAAATAAACACTTGATAACTCAAGACATCATAGATGGATTTGTGGCAACGTTTCCATCCGTCATTGAAGAGTTCACAAAAGATGACACCTACACCGATGATCCGAATCTTAAAGCTCACTTCGCTAAGATGATGACGTATAATGTTCCAAAAGGTAAAAACTATAGAGGACTGACTGCTGTAGGTGCATACAAAATGATTGAGAAAAAGAAGAATCTGACAACTGAAAATATCCACTTGGCCAACGCAATGGGTTGGATCATAGAAGTTGTATGTTTGTTGGATACTTTATGTACAATATTATTCTGTTATTTCAGCATGAAGGTTTTATTATTTCGGCGGACGATATAATGGATCAATCGCAAATGCGGCGAGGAGTACCTTGTTGGTACATCGTGGCAAATAAAGGCAACAAAAGTTTAAATGATTCATTAATTTTACAAAAGCTAACTTTTGCTCTTCTGAAAAGTTGGTTTTCAAAACATCCGGCTTATCTGGACTTTATACACTTATTCCAAGATGTTGAAAGAAAAGTCAGTTTAGGTCAAAGTGCCGAAAGTATGGCCAAAAAAGGGGAAATGGCTGACTTTAGTGTCTTTAAAATGGACGTCTTCAGAACAATTGCCAACCTTAAGACTGGATCTTGTATTTTTTACCTTCCATTAGTTGCTGCAATGTTGTTGGCAAACATACGGGATCAAAAACTAATTGACCAAATTGCTCACGTAACTGCGAAAATAGCGCTTTACACTCAAATAGAGGTAAGAGAAGTAAATAAATATGTACTATATGTTTATAATTTTTTCCCATAGAATGATGTTGAAGATTGCTTCGACTACATCCGTAGTAGAGGATACATAGGAAACGATATCCGTCAAGGGAAGTTGACGTGGCTTGCCGTGAAAACAATTGAGAAAGCTACCCCTGCACAACGAAAATTGATGGAAAATCATTATGGGAGAGATGATGATAAAAGTGAAAAAATAATAAAAGACTTGTATCAAGAATTAGATCTAGAAAGTGAATTTCATAAATTTAAAGAAGAAAGCTTAGTTACTACTAGGGATTGTATTCTTAATTTAGATACTGCTCTTCCTAAAGAACTATTAATTGCCCAAATGGAGAGTGTTTATTTAGAGAACACGTATTAAGTTTATTGCAATGTCAAACTGCCACAACTTTTTCCTCAAACATTGTATTACATGCTATATTTGTCAAATATAATATATTTTAAAAAATATGTAGAAAAAGAATTATCCAACTTTTAATAAAATTGTGACGCTTCTGATAGCCACGATGATCCACACAATATCTTTCCATCATGTGATTTATAGTACCATGAAATATCCAAATTTTGGAGTCCTCATATCTCCTAGTAAAATTAAGTGGGTCTTAAACATCACTATGTTTTACCTACATATCCGTAAGTATGTACAAGACAACGCCTATAGATAGATGATAAAGGAAAAGAAAATTATACATTTTCTTCGTGGTTTTAAAGGAAGTACAACCCTAGCTGGTTTGGCTGAGGATATATTAATATATTTTCTGGATATTTCTTTCTTCGCATTTATCATTGTTTGGTTCTTCTACTAGTCATGTCCCGTGATTAGTTCCGAGATAATAGCGCAATCGTCACATTTGCATTTGCATGTGTGTATAGTATTGTCAAATTTATCGTCATATAACAACGCAATGGAATGAGATAGCTAAGTAATTCTTTCAGCACTATATTTGTTAGGTCTAGCACTATAATTTAGTTGTAAAATTATCACTTGTAATTACATGAGTGCTTCGAAAATTTATACATAATACGAAAGTTGATTAGCAACTACGAGTGTCATTTTTTGACGTTTTAATTTCCCGACACACAGTAGGAGTCAAAAAATGACACATTATTTAACAAGTGTGTTAATGAACGCGATTAATAATCGAGGCACGAGTGACCCTATAGGGAGCGAAGGCCTTTAATTGTCGAGTTTATTAATCACCCAATAACATACGAGTTGATTACAATATTTTTCGTTGACCAAATCGGGGACAAAAATTCGTTTCTGAAAGTCACTTATGCCAATAAACATAGTTGTCTCTGAAAACAAATAAAGTCGCCATATAAAGAACAGTTCGCCGTTGTGAAAGTGCTGTTAATTTGTGTAAGTTTATAAAAGGAGCTAGAAAATCCTGAATTGCTCTGCAGTATTGGATAATGCATGTTTCAGTTTATTGTCAGCGAAGAGTCGGCAATAATGTGTAGCGACTAAGATAAGTAGCGTAATTACATACAAATTTAACACACGCAAATGGCTGTGTGGTGAGAAGCGCATATTCAAAATCTACAGGATACTGGTTCGAACCCCGTTAAGCCAAAAAAAAATTCTATGAATTAATTTTATTAATGCATTAATGAGGTAGATTAACGATCGATTTGTTAGTCAAAATCGTGAAATTGGCTATTAATAATAATCGGTCAACGAAAATTGCGTTTTAATCAACTTGAGTAGTACAACAGATGGTTTTAGAAGCACGAAAGTAATTCGGTAAGATTACCTACTTCATGAATAAAGTTGCTTAAGGCTATCATTTACTAGGGATAGAGCCTAAACCAAATGCACGGGAAACGTGTTACCATTTTATTGAATTTTAGGGTTTAGTTTTGATTATTTGAACATGCGGTTGTGAAAAATCGATAAAGGACATCTTATTTCAGGGTAAGACGGTATTAAAAAGCCCATATTAGCATTTACTTATTCAAAAAAATTACAAAGTTTAGTATAGAGTATAAATTAATGGCTTTGGAATTTTTTTCGTATTTTACAGTGGGGTATCATCCTCAGGTTAGGTAAGATAGATCCTCTCGGCAAAATATTGTTATTTTATGTTTATTATAATTTCCTTATTCAATAAATACTCCGCACCAAGCAAAAAAGGATACATTGAACTTCACGGGTTTAGTTTTGATTATTTGAATATACGGTTATGAAAAATCTTCAGGTCAGGTAAGATAGATCCTCTGGGCAAAACCCACCATAAAATGATAAAATTGGGCGAACACAAACACAACAGGTTGTTTTTATGATGCTTTCCAGCTTCCGGATTACCAAAATTTGGAAACTCCCAAAATACGGATCGACCAAGACCGTAGATATGTAAAAATACTTTGTCAGTAAAACATTACAATAATTAATTGTTTATTAATCATCACACTGTATGTATTAGGGTGGAAAGTAATTTTATGGAGGCAATGTATTTTATAAATCACGTATTGTGACGTTGTGGAAGAATCGCGGAGTCATGATTTCATCGTAGACTAGTACGATCGAGGACGATCGCGACCGCAATTATAGAAAGCCGCTTCCCTCTTTAAATACGATGCGAGAGCGGCCGTCCAACTAGTCGAAGTCGAAGTCTGAATAAGCTACTGAGCAACATAATCCGTGTAACTCGTGCAAACTGTTAAAATAAATAATTGTCCCGTTATAACTGTACATATTCTAGTGTTTAAATAAATTGTAAATAGTAACTGCGCGCTTGGAAAGTTTTCGGTGCAACAAACACTTGTGCCAGACAGGTGGGCAAAATTTTCGACAATATGCCTGACTCTTGGGATATTGTATACGACAATTTCCCGAGCTATATAATAAAAAAAATGAATTCAAACGGCATTTTTTTTTTGTGAAAATGCAAAGAAACAGAAAAAGGTTTTTATGTGGCAATGAATGTGCTTTAAAAATTGAGAATCTTACACCCCCTGCTCGATACACAAAAATCAAGGTCTTCAGCATGGAAATAATTTGAGTATTTTTGCTGTAAGGATATACTTTAAACGGGAGTCAGAACTGTATAAAAGAATTGGCTACAATAATGAAAGAAGAAACGAGATGGTACAGATTATAAAGAGGAATCTAACAGGCATCGAAAACGAGGTTTCGAATATTTGGCGTAGTTCACTTATAGATTTTTTTGTTTGTTTAGTAGGAAATAATCTGTATATTTCAGACTTTAACACTAAATAAGTTTCTGATAAACAAGAAGAATGTTCTTAAATCCAAGTGGAGTAAATTTAAATTAAAATTTAAATATATCTAAGTCGAACTCCACAAACTTTAATAACTGTAAAATTACTAATGGAACATGTTTCGGCAGAACACTTCTGCCATCATCAGCCCTAATTTAACAAAAGATTAAATCAATTAAATTATTAAATTAATTAATTAAATCATCAATTGTATCATTAATCTCTTGTTAAATTAGGGCTGATGATGGCAGAAGTGTTCTGCCGAAACATGTTCCATTAGTAATTTTACAGTTATTAAAGTTTGTGGAGTTCGACTTAGATATATTTAAATTTTAAGTTTAAGTTTCTGCTAGTTCGTTTATTTTGTTCCACTTTTTGATCGTTTGATTATTGTGACTATGTAACTAAATACATCATATTGCAATTAGTTTAATTGCCGTTTGCTTTCTCGCTCAATGTATAATTTTTATCGTTTGGTGTAAAATTGCATTTAAACGATAAACAGATAAACAAGCACGTCAACATAGTTCAAGTTTAGTGGTATATAGCGCTCAAGATTAAGTTCTTAGAATACAATGTTAAAGAAATAACAGAAAACTATGTTTCCTTCAAGACTACCTACATTAACTCGGAAAAGCTGTGGTTTGTCAAGACTGCATAATATTCTATCATTCACAGAAAACTATAAAAAATCGACAGTTTTATTTAAAAATTGCAAGAAGTAAGTCTATAAAATATGTATCCAACAAACACGTTATCGTACTTCTCCAGGTCATTCTCTGTTAACCAAGATTTTTTCGAAACTACTAGAAAAGGAAATGCCCTACTATCACAAAAAGAAATAGACGAATTTTTGTCCTTTTTTCCCAGCGTTGTTAATGATCTAACGGATAATAATGAAAGTCATTATTGTCCTCCTGTGGATACCCATTTTAACAAACTGTTGAATTATTTGGTACCTAATGGAAAGAAAAACAGAGCCATGATACTACTAGCATCATACAAAACCCTAGAAAAACAACAAAATCTCACTTCCGAAAACTTAAAGCTTGCAAATCTATTAGCATGGGTTATAGAAATGGTATATTACAATATTTTGCTTTGTACTTGATTTTTACATCATTCTTCTTTTAGTATGGAAGCTTTTTGGTCTTAATTGACGATATTATAGACCAATCGGACACCAGACGTGGGGCACCATCATGGCACACAGTTGAAAATCGATGTTTGGAAAGTATAAATGACGGATTTTACTTAGAACAAGCAACGTATGCATTATTAACAAAACACTTTTCTAATCACGAGGCTTATATCCCTTTGATAAAACTTTTTCTTGACACGGGTTTGAAAACCACAAGAGGAGAAGCTCTTGATTGCATGTCAAATTTAAATAAACAACCTAATTGGAAAATCTTTACTATGGAAAATTTTTCTTGGATTGCTAAACACAAAACTACTTATTACAGCTTCTATTTACCCATTTTTGCAGCAATGCACTTGGCAAAAATTAAAGACACTGCTCTAGAAAAACAATTAGAAAAAGTTTTGATGCGGTTAGGGGAATTTTACCAAATACAAGTAAGTTATTACATTAGGCACAAACGATTTTTCATTTTTTCATCTTTTACAGAATGATTTCTGGGACGTCTATATTGATTCATATCTTACCGGTAGAGAAGGAAATGATATTCGTGAAGGAAAATGTACGTGGCTTACGGTAACTGCTTTGGAAAAGTCAAATCCTACACAGAGAAAAATATTGATGGAAAATTATGGCAAACCGAGTTGTGAAGCAGAGAATGCTGTTCGGAACGTGTTTGAAGAGTTGGACATACGAGTATGTTACGAAAAGTATCAAGAAGAAAGTCTAAATTCGATTCGTAATGATATAAAGAAGATTCCTGAGAGATTTCCGCATCAGTTGCTATACAACATTGTCGAAAAAATTTACAAAAAGCTATAATATATTTTATCCGCAGACGTCACAGAAGTGACAACTTATGTGACAAGGTAAAAGTGTCGCTTTATCTGATTAGGCACATAAAGTAAGCAAAAGTGACTATTTTCTGCTTAATCAGGTAAAGTTACACTTTTACCTAGTCAATGAATTATGTATTTTAAATTCTTACTAAATTACTGTTTTCTAATTTGTTTATCTGAAAACGTTTACGGATAAAATAGTATATATTATTCAGATCATAAGTCGCTTTATGTGCTTCGCCTGGACACTATTGACAGGAAAATTAGGGCTGCTATTCAGGGTTTTGGGCGTGAGTTTAATGCCAATTTTCCAAACGTAACTACATTATTATAATTAGTTTATTTAATCCATTAATGTTTAATTAATTAACCCCTAGTAAGTAGTCACAAATATTTTAAAAAATATATTGGATAAATATTTTTAGTTAGAGGTTTTTGAATATCGTCGGCCTAATTCGTAAATCACATAAGTCCACATTTGGTCAAATTGAGATTTTTGCACCATTTCTTAGTAGAAAATATAATCTTCCGAACAGTAATTTCACGTAACTCCAAAAAATTCCTAAGCTTGCATTGAAACGAATGAAATTTTCACACAAGTATGTAAATGGCGCTGGAATAATACTTTCAAGAGTTTATCTGTTATTAAAACGTTTACAATCATTATAAACTATTGCAATTGTGGTAAATCAAAGGATGTAACTTCAAGCAATAATATAATTGTAATAATATAGTCACAATTTTAAAAAGTAAAAAACAGTTTTTAGCGCCTACTGAAAAATTACGTTTTTAGACTTATGTGATTTGCGAATTAGGCCGACGATATATTGTTTATATTTTATTCAAATATACATTTGAAATATTTTCTCTTTAACAAAAAGTATTGTATAGTCATTCAGACAAATTCAATTTGCGTAGATGAGATACAAAGATTTGTTGGCAGCAGCTGAAATAATTTATTCAAAACGCTTCATCCCTGGTCCTGTTTACATGAAACTATGATCGGAAATGAAAAACAACTTATTGCCTTGAGTTTTCTAAAAGACAAAAACGAATTAATAATTTTAGCATCTATTGAGATATAAACTTAAGAAAGGCTATCAAATAAATGATAAATATCTGTAATTGGAGTGCTCTATAATTAAATAGATTTTATTAAATTAAAGAATAATAATATAAAAAAAGAAAATATTAGAAATATAATAAAAATAAAACATAGAAATACATAATATTATTAAGGGCGAGACCCTTAAGGCTGTTTTCTCACTGCCGTAAATTTATTTTCTAAACTGTGGCCACAATTTTAAAGATACCGTTATATAACAAATTCTATTGTTTTTAAAAATAAATTAGAATTACAGGGACACGTCCTTATTTTTCTTAAGTGCCATAGGGCTTTAGAAAAAAATAAAAGATTAAGGAAAACAGATTTTTCTTTGTTTACATGTAATTATTACAAGCTTTACAATAAAAGTTCTCTAATGCATTTTCTGCTGTTTTTAATCGTAAAGCGAGAATTTAGAAAATAATTTTCAGATTTCTATTGTAAGTGCTCGGAAATCCGAAACAGAACCGTGAAGTTATAGCTCCGCCGAATGTATCGGCACGGCCGGCATATCTTAAAGGGACATTAAATTACAGAAACTGCTTGCTACCTGGAAGAGTAGGGTATTAATGAATTTTCCGGCTGCTGACTTTACCAGTTATGATGTAACTTATTAATTCTTGTTGATGGTACGAAGGAGTTTGTATTGTATGTAATTATACATAGACCATCGAACTATACATAGTACAATAATTGTTTTTCTAGTTAGCATTTAGTGGTTTAATTTCAAAAATAAATCGGTGTTGATTTATTGCGAGAGCGTAAACCTATGTATGGATAAATGCTGATCAAATTGATTACACCTTATTAGGCTATGAAAAAAAAAGGTAAATTGTACCCAGGGCAACTGACGAAATTGTTGATTCAGCCCTGTAAATGTACATCAAATTGTCAAACAATGGCTTTTTCTTGGAGAAAATTACAACTAAGTTGTATTTTGTTGTGGAAATAAATGTATTAATAATGACTGTGTAAATAGAAAAGATTGATTATTTGTATTCTTTTGGATGACATGTTAAAATTTGTTTTAATAATTTTTTATCAACAATAATTGTTTTTTTTTTAATTGACTGGCTTTAAGTATCTTTAATCATAAGAAACAATTGGATATTGTCACTAAAACAATAATTATTAAAATGGTTCCAAGGCATTTGTTCAGTCCATTTACTTGATATCTCAGGGGATGTGCTATAAAAAATAAATTCTGAGTTCACATTTTGAACACTCAACTTCCTTTGGCGCCTGCACTATATTATAAGCAGACGCACCTGCATGGATGAAGGCATCAGACAGGTTTTTGCTACGCAAAACCAGTTTCGTATTCAGATGTTTTTCAATTCTGATGCCATCACAAATTAACTGGTCTACTTTGAACGCGTGGCACAAGTTTTAAAAATAAAACAAAACATTATAGCCTCAGGTGAGTCTTCCAGATCTTACCGATACTTTTTTTACGATGCTGCTTTGTATATTGCCGCTCATTGTAATCTGAATCCCAAGCAGCCGCAAAAAACAACATAATTTTGCTCCACGTGGACTTGACACGATATGTCATAGTCCAAAGGACCAATCACTTCCAGGTTTTATACTTCCACTAAACCTATCTTTGTTTACATCATTGTTGAGAGAAATAGATATATTTCACAATAAGCTTACAGTAACCGCCCAGTCGAAATCGCCAGAAGGTGTCAGCGAGAAAGCAGCCTTAAGAGAATCAAAAATTTTGCCGCACCAGTCCCGGACGGAATTAATACCTTTTGGTGGAAGAAATTCCGAAGCACGCACAAGCGTCTGGCCAGGGTATTTAATTCCTGGCTTAATGGTGAGCGGCCCATTCCGGAGTGGGTGATCGAGGGGCGAACCGTTTTACTACCTAAAACGGGTGATTTGTCTCAGCCTCAGAACTACCGGCCAATAACTTGCCTAAATGCATGCTACAAGATTTTCACCAGGCTCCTGTACTACCGAATATTCGACGCTATTAACCCGGTGTATTCGAAAATTTTCGAACAGCGAGGCTGTAAAAGGGGCGTGGACGGCTGCAAGAAAAACCTGCTGATCGATAGGTGCGTCACGCAGGATGCCGTCCAATATAAGCGCAACCTATCTATGGCTTGGATCGGTTATCGTAAGGCATTCGACACAACATCTCATGAGCTGATTATTCACTTGCTCGAATGTCTTGCGATACCCGATACACTGGTGAGATGCATCAAACAACTGATGTCACTCTGGAAGACTCGGTTCTCGATAACATCCCGACGGGACCGAGTTCAGACAGAGTTGATATCATTCAGAAGAGGAGTATTCCAGGGAGATTCCTTGAGTCCTCTACTGTTTTGCATCTCACTGTTGCCGTTGTCCGTAGCCTTGCGCGGTGCAAAGGGTTATAGCTGTGGTACACCCGGTAACCAAAAATCTACTCCGACGAATCTGGTCGTCAGAGCTTTCGGGGAAGAACAAGATTTTTGCCACAAATATGCTTGCCGTTCCGATCCTGCTCTACTCATTTGGAGTAGTTAAATGGTTGGTAGATGAGTTGAAGCAGTTTGATCGGGATACTTGAAAAATGATGCATCTACAGCGCAGTTTGCATCCAAAATCGTCCGTTCCAAGGTTATATCTTCCACGAAATCAGGGAGGCCGAGGACTTTTGAGTTTGGAGTGTCTTCATAACAGGGTAATCTTGGGTATAGCCTGTAAGATCATCCAAAGTTCAGATCCCCTGTTGCTTCTTGTCAGGGATCACGAGAGGCGGGGCGTCGGGGCATTTTTGTTTAGGGCGGCACAAAGAGCAGCAGATGAACTCGGTCTTGACTTTGACGTTGAGCGAGCTCGGCCACATTCTATTACCGAGCTCAATTTGCTCCGTCTTACAGCCCACGTCAGAATCTCTGAGCAAGATATGCTCATGAGAAGATATGGATAAGTCAATGCATAGTGTTTTCTTCAAGAACATTGAAAACCTTGGCTTATCCAAAAGGCATACATTTGCCTTTCTGAGATCAAGTGGACTGAAGTCTGAGACTGAGGGATTCATTTGCGCAGCGCAAGATGGTGTAATTAACACCTTGGTCTATCGCAGCCGCGTGATGGGTATAGAGGTGCCGAATGTGAACTGTAGGGCTTGTCACAGAGCCCCTGAAACAGCAATGCATATATTGGCGGCATGCCCGGTGTATGCAGCTTCGGCCTATATCCATCGCCACAATGCGGCGTTGAGAGTGTTATACTTTCATTTAAGACACCATTATGCGATAGACCAGACACCAGTGCTGCCCTATGTCCCGAGCGATATTGAGTCCGTTGTGGAGAACAAAAGGTGTCGAATCTATTGGAACTTCTCGTTCTCCACCGTCAGGCAGATAACAGCGAACAAGCCTGACGTGGTTCTATTGGACCACTCCTCCAAGCAGATGTTTGTTATTGAATTTTCGGCACCTGCTGAAAATAACATCTGCGTCAAGGAGGAGGAAAAGCGGACAAAATATCAAGATCTGCTCTTTGAAATTAGGAGGCTGTACTCAAGTTACTCAGTGAAGCTCGTCGTTTTGGTAATTGGGTGCATGGGAGGCATCAAGGACTCGCTCGTCTCCAATCTGAAAATCATTCCTGCCTGCCGTAAACCGGCAGAGACCCTTGCGGCTGGAATGCAGAAAGCGGTCATCTTGGGGTCGTTGCGTCTGCTCAGGGCACATGATTCACGGGATTCATAGCTACTTACCTCATGGTACTGAGGAGTGGCTATGATGTACGAATAGGACCTGACCAGCAAGGAACCCCGTGAAGGTCGGAATCACGGGGAGCTCCCTCTGGTCAATAAAAAAATATATATTATGATGAAGAATTAATTATTAATTAATTAATATTAATTCATACTGTGATGACCCAAAGCTCTTCCCGCCAAGAATTTGAAATTAAAAGTCAAATAAAATGTCTATGACGTCACCAAACGTCAAATTTGCAAATTTGAAACAAACCGCGAAGTTAAAAGGGTTGGCCAATGCCGTAGGCCAATGCATCGTGAGCGATTGAATGCACGGTGCGTACTGTTGGAGGCGGAGCGTAGAATATTAACAACACAAATTAGGAATTTATCAATGTATTTGCTTTAGAAGTCTTACGGTCAAACTTTTGATTAATAATTGACTTTTTGAACATTTTATCTAGTTACAATTAGGATAATTTAACTCATTTAACAATTGTAGCTGATTTCATAACTCTTAAAATAATTTGTTAGTTCATAAAATAACAATTAATTTAAGTGAATACATTTGAATAATTCATGACACACGTTAATTTGAACAATAATTGTATCTGGCGAGAGAGTTCCCAAAATTGCAAGTGTCGAAAAGCGAAGTGGTTACAAGATCCCATACCCATTAACAACCCAATCAGTAAAAGTTACAATTTAATCAAAACATTAAGTGTTTCCTTTTCTTTCGACAATTTAAATTTCATTAACAAACCGAAATCTACGATAAATGACTACCCTTTAAATTTTTATTATGAATTCAAACACAGGTACACGGCTAAGTTACAGTTTGAACGCCTTTCCAGATGATCAGTAAATTTGGTATTTGAGTTGCCATTTCCCTTCACATTCTGTCACCACCCGAGCTAAGAGCATGCAACCCGCTGCACGAGCGGGTTAGTGTTGAACTCGTCATGCACATCAAACAACCCAAAACAACAAAGACACACAAAGATATTTAGAATTTCCATTTTGGGTTTGTCATTTTGGTTTACCAAAACGTTCACATGCAAATTAAAATTTCAGTCTAGGAAATTTTTATATTAGGAAAAATTAAAGAAAGGGATTCAAACTATAAAACATCGAAACTACCGTTTGAATGAAATTTGGATTTCTTCGAATACAAACGAAGAAAGTCAAATCGCCTCCATGTTTCCTCCTACGCAAACAAAGAAACGACCGTTACAAACGTAGCGTCCCCTTAACCCCCCTCTCTCCCATTTGAATTTTAATCAGTAATCCGGACCGTTATACCAAATTTTCTGGAACTGGACAGTTAAATCCCCTCGACGGTGACGTCACTCCTCGACTGATAAATATTGTAATATTGTCCCCGAACAACCCTAACGGTTCCTTTTTACAACCCTTGTCTTTCAACATCCCGCGGCGTAACTTTCCTCGTGGAGGTTACTGTCGGCAACCCATTTAGCGCCCAAGTGTTGCAGGTCTTTAGAATACCATGAATAAATTTCAATTTTTTATTAGAGTAGTCTATTATAGTCTGAATTCTGTAACTTCAACATGTCTAACCGCCATTTTCTGCGCCACCGAGTCGGTTTGAAATGCACCAGTGGCGCACCACATAATAATAGATCAGCAGAGGCATGCCAGCAGAAGGATGCGCGCCACTGGCCAAGCGCCGACCTCCCCTTTCAAGAGCCGAAATTCAAAAATTGGACCCAAATTTTACTTCTGCGCCGGTTTATGGGTGTGTTGAGGTTACAGAATTCAGACTATACACCTTTTATTTCTTTCAATTTTTCGTTTTCTGCAACAAAACTACCATCTATACATAAAACTATACATCAAATTAAAACTTTTACCTACTTACGTCGTAGTTTAATAAATAATTTTATTATTAAAAAAATTAAAAGAAAAGTCAGTAAAACTCGAATGAGGGAACATTGGATATGTTACCGATACAATAATCAAAATAAAGCATGAAGGCTCCTGAGAAGGGTTAAGCTGAGGTCAACCCTCTGAAATTCTTCGTCTGGGCCCGCCCGACTTCCCAAAATAGGGACAATGCTCACATATACGTAGATGTCTGGGTTTCTTTACTGATATAGGATAATTTCCACGTTTTAAGGAGTTTTTCGCTATATAGAGTATACAGTGTACTTATTACCGGATTTTTTTGGCAGGTTATATCGAGACTAAGAATATATAGAATATATACAATATATTATAGAGAATATAATATGAAAATATACGAAGCAAAATATTCTCTCCAGCATAGAAAAAGATATTAAGCAAATATTACTAAAATATATACTTCAAATATTTTCACTTATAATACAAGTGGTTTGAATCTTGCCGGCAATTTTTGTCCTTTTTGTCTCTTCTATTAGTCTTTTTTGTCTCTTTGCCGTCTTTTGTTCTGTTGTCTCTTCCGTATCTTTGACATATTTGGTATCTTTTGTCCCATAAGTAACTTTGGACTTAAGCTTCTTTGATGTCTTTTTGGTCTATGTATAGTCTCTTTTGTATCTGAGCTCACTCTTATTTCATTTGTATATTGTATATTTAGTCTTTTTTGTCTTTTTACTCTCTTTAGTGTGGGTATTGTCCCATTAGTCTATTTGATTTCTTTGATCTCTTTGGTCCCTTTTATTTGCTCTTGTAACATATTATTTCTTGTCTGTTTTTTTTTTTGTCCTCTTTGCTCTTTTTTGGTGTCTTCTATTTCTTTTATCTCTTTAGTTACCTAGTCTTTTTAGTTTATGATCTCTTTAGACTCTTTTCTTTAATCTGTGAAGTCAGTTTGCTCTTTTTGGTCTCATTGGTCTCTTTTGTATTTTAAGGTGGTATCTGTTGGTAACTATCTATCTCTTTGTATTTTTGTCTCTTTATTCTTTTTAGTTTGTGTTTTTTCTTTAGTCACTTTGATCTCTATAGTGTCTTTGATCCCTTTTGCCATTTCATTTCTTTTGCTTACTTTTGTATTTTGTGTCTCTTTGGTCACTTTAGCCTCCTTAGTTTCCTTGGTCTTTTTGGTTTCTTTGATGTTTTCGGTATCTTTGGTCTCTTTATTGGTCCCTTTTGGTCTTTCATTTATTTCTTTATTTCGTCTCTTTAGTTTCTTTGATCATCTTCAAGTCTTGTTAATGTCTGCTTTAATCACTAAAAATAAATAATGTTTGCATTTCTATCGATCATATTGGACCCGGCAATAAGATTGATTCAATATTTTAGTAAAAAAAAAAACAACTAAGAATAATCGACTCATGCATCCTATATTTTGCGATTTTGTAGAGTAAAATTAAAAATATTGACATTTTTAAATGGTTTTAACTATACATTAGGTATATAAAATATGGGTGGTTCACCTTTTTTTTTTCTTAAAGGGGTTTGCGAGTGAAGAGAGGTTGGCAACGCAGTAAACTTCCGGAATGTAACCGCTCACACAATAACGTGTTTTTTCGGTTCACAACAAACGTTCCATTTCATAACACCTTCGTTGACATTCACAAAATGAGGGTTTTTACAAAACACCACATTTTACATAATTTGCTTCCATTTACTACATGGAGTTTATTTTATTTCAAAATTTTAGGCGTTTTTAACATGGACAAGAGGTGATCTGACAATAGACAGCACACACTTGATTGCTTGATCTTATGTTGTTTCAGTCGGAAACCATGGTAACCGTCACCTGTTGGCGTTATCTAATGAGTACTATGAATGGAGTTATTTCAAGCAGTGTCGCGTCTTATATGCAACCAATAAAATATCTGGGGCCACATGGAGTAGAATATATTATATTTGGCCATCTTACGACTAATCATGCAACTATTTGAAACTGACAGGTGACATTTCTATCCAAGAACCATCTTGACAGTTATGGTGGTAATGGCGGAGCTAACTTGGACAATAACATACACTGTGTTAAAATTACATCTTTCTGTTGTATAGCGAGAGTTTTTTACTGTCTCTGAAGTGTATCCAACATTAGCATATATATCAGCAAGTGGTCTCATTCATCCCGTACAACCAGCAAGCGTGCATTTAAATTTGGAGTGTTTATGATGTTATTTGTATTTTTTTGTGCTGATAAGTTAATGTAACGATTGTGGCGAAGAAACGAGCGATTTTTTCAGTGTCCTATTCCGTTATGCTAGAAGGTGGCTCAGCTGGCACCAGATAGCTATGGCAAATTTGAACTTGAACTTTACAAGGAACATAGGAGGTAGCAGCCTCGGAAGGTCCAGTGTTAGTTTTGGAAGTAACTCTATGTCTGGTCATGTTACCCCAGTTTTTGGTCAAAGGGCGCCGTCCGACAGGCGAAGCATTCCCTCTATGGGGTAAATAGTGAATGTGATCGACGCTTTCCATAAACTAGCTCTAGACCTGAACGAATCAACTTCACGTTCATGCTTTTCCTAGAGTTTGTTTATGTCAACGCTTTTATAACCTAAGTGTCATTACGCAAATGGCGACACTTCAGTCTCCCTCACGCAATTATCTCTTCTGTTGTAGAAATAATAGCCAAATGGGTAACATGAACTCGATGGGAGGTTATAGTTCCTTTAATTCTGTGTTTGGCTCAGGAGACACTAACACCCCGTCGTTATTGGATCTTAGTGAATTTCCTTCATTAACGAATCGAAGTTCAGGAGATAACGTGCCCCAGCCTAGCCCTATGCCTGGTGCTAAACCTTACGTAGGAATGGTGAAGCAACCGACGTCCGAATCAAGTGAGTTCACCATGTCGTCTGAAGACTTCCCCGCGTTACCTGGAACCCAGAACCGAGAAGGAGTCTCGCCGGGTGGCAGCACGTCAGGCGACAAAAGCAACTCTGGAGGCGGCGGAGACGGCTCCGCGAGTTCCAGAGAGAGTGAGAAAAGTATCGCGAAAACAGGTATGTTTTTACATTTCGGACTTTATTTACACAATAAACATTTATCCTATCTAACAGAACTATCAATAATTTTATCACTTAAAATAAAGATAAGGTAATATCATACAGTTTGTGAGAAATCAAAGGACAACAAAAATCAAATCTCTGATAATGTTCCATGTAGAAACGTCATTTTTGAAGTGATCCTTGTTAGATCTACATTTGTATTTTATTTTCAAAATACAAATTTTCTTGAATTAGACATGATCATAACATCTAATCTTATCACAGCAGGAACTAAAAAACACTTTTTGACCTCTTTCAACACACTATTGAGGTTGGATATTACTTTTGGCTTTGTCTAAACAAGGAAACACATATTAATTTCATTCTCTTTGGTCAATTTATTTCCTTAATTCACTTACAATTGAACATTTACAAGTTGCCATACATGTAAACCCGATTAATAAAATTGAAAATACAGGGTGTTATGTAATGATCCAGCAGGAAATATGAACAAGTGATAAAATTCAAAAGTGTGGCCAATTTTGGACCTAATATATGCACAAGTTAAACAAAGCAGTAGAATAGCTGGAAGACTGTACATATTAACAAACATATCCCCTGAAACATAGTCCAGAAGGAAAAAAAAGTGTGAAAACCTAACAGTTTCTATATTATCGATATATCCGAGGATGACCAGAGAACGTTAATTTCTTCCAAACGAAGGAATTAACACTTTCCGGTCATCTAAATATATCTTATTAACGAGCTCTAATAAATGCGAAACCGGTCTACGATTTCCGAACTTGGATCAGACGTAACGCCTGGCAAGGTATTTGCCTTAAGAGTAGCCGATAAAGCCCTCTAGGTGATTTTGTCTCCGCTTCTCGAGGTTAACAGTAGAATGCTGTTTATTGCCACTACTAAAAGATGACCCTCCTTAGTGTACCCTGCTGTATTTCTTGAACACATTTTTATTATATCGAATCTCCATAAATGATTCATATATCGAGTTACCTCTGGATTACAAAATTTTACTGTAGTTAGATGTAGATTTTTGACGTTCAAAGCCTACTGGAATTATGAATACTTAAAAAAATTGTGTGTGGATACCACGCGCGACAGAAGTGAAACTTTTGGAGTTTACTCCTTAAGCCCCATTGGACAGGAACCCCCTTAGATTGGGCACCCCTTGTGCAGCCCCCCCCCTTGGGCCCTTTAAATGTTATCTTAAAAAAAAAATGCAACCAAATTGCAAAACCGTGGTGAAAGCCAGAAAATTGAGAAACCGTTTGTTTTAAAAAATATGTTTCTAATAAAGTCGTTATGTTATGTTTCTAACAGTTAATACATTGAAACCAATATAACAAGCCTTAACTGTGGCATAGAGATAGAACCATGTTTGCAGTATGATTAGCAAGTGTTAAAGTACGTCAATTAGCATAATTTTTACTTAATTTATTTTTCTAAAAAATATTTCTCTTTTACAACGCCAAAACTATCTAAAAATTTCACTAAAAATATCTGTAGACTATGTATTATGGAACTAAGAAACAAAAAGGTATCTTTGAATAGCTTCCTAATGTGTTATCTTTAACCGCCCCCCAATATTAAATGCAAATCAAATACTTTTTTTGTATTTGCGAAGGATCGTTCTCCAAAAGTTTTCTCTTCTGGGTTATATTTTCGAGCTTTTTATCTATCGAAAACAAATCAGTTTTTCGCCACGTAAATCGACAAGTAAGTGTCAAATTAAATAATTAAATGTCAACATTTCTACTAAGGTAGCTATTACGAACGTATGTTGTAATATATTCTCAGTGTCGGCTCGTTTATGAGGTCATTCGGTGAATGACCTCCCAAAAGAAAAAAGTGAAAAAGACAGTAATTAAATTATGATGTTTAAGTTTTCGTATAAGTTATGTATTGAGAAGAATTTTATCCACCGTGGAACGCGGAGATTGTCGATTTCGCCCGGGTCAAAGCCAACTCATGCCCTCGTCACAGCATAGAAAACAAACAGCAGGCTAACTCCCATTGGCGGAACACTTCGCGCAGCACGCCATTGGAGCGGAGAACGCTTCATAACGTGTCGATATCGCACAGAGGTGTACTCGGAATATTCTTATCCGTCCGCATGGCTTCTGTGATTGTCACCGTGCGGATTGTATTCGGCAATCCATCCGGGGCCGGCTGTACGCCGCGTGAAAAGATAATGTATGCAAGCCTATTTTCAACCCTTCGAAGAAAAGTGCTTTTAGCACATCATCATCATAGCTTTTAGGTTTATGATGTTTTTAAGAAATGAACGGATTTTCGATCTGTCCCGTACTTCTAATTTATTAAAAAAAAATCCAAACAATCAAAATTAATTTGGTAGTCAAGACCTTTGAAAGCAAGCATCATTACATTTCTTTGACAGCGAAGTTTGTGATGAATTTAGTACGTTAAAAAGCTTGTCATTCTTTCCAAGAACTGAATTGGTTGCAATTTTTTATTTTAAATATATAATTGTAACATTTACGGAAAAACTATTATTGCAATTAATTTTATTACTTTGTTATTTCGAGGTTGCACTGTATTTACTTTATTATTTATTAAATTATTTATTTATGCCAAAATGCCAAAATAATAGTACATTATTTAATGAGCATATAATGGTGGCTATTATACACGAGAATGGAAATTAAAATACGAGCCGCAGGCGAGGATTTTAACCATTCGAGTGTATACTAGCCACCATTATATGCGAGTGAAATACGACGTTTTATCTACAACTGCACTTTTAGAATTAAAATTAGAAATTAAACCTTGTTAAAAACTTGACGTTGAGAAAAAATGTCAATATTCATTATTTCATGGCCAGTTAATAATAATTCTTAAAAACCTAGCCTGACTGTCTGTGTTCAATAGACCTAGTTAAGTATTCATAGTTACGTGTATAATACGTAAATTAAATCAGTTCTAGATAAAGAAATAAAGAAAGAATAAAACAAACCTTGTGAAAAACTTGACGTGGAGAAGAAATGTCAACAGATGTCAATATTCATTATTTCATGGCTAGTTAATAATAATTCTTAAAAACCGGGCCTGGCTGTCTGTGTTTAATAGACCTAGTTAAGTATTCATAGTTACAAGTATAATACGTCAATTATTAATCAGTTGTAGATAAACAAATATAAACAATCAAAATCTCCATATCAAATTACATTCGGCGTTGAAGAAAAAGCGTAAGGAACTTGTACGTTACGAGCAATAATTCGGGTCCTGGCTTCTCCGCTGTAATGGTCAAATTTTTACGCTCACTTAGATCAAAGGCGGCGCGGAGCGTTAGCCTGCTGTTTGTTTCCTATGCTGTGCCCTCGTTAAGCGAATGTTGGTAGCCAATTGTAACGAGTGCGACAAAAACAAAGATATTGCATTTCTACATTGTACTAAACAAGGAAGCAAGACGCCCCATCTCCGCTCTCACGGTCAACAGCCCAAGAGTGTCTCATTGTATTATCGAATCATGTAAACGACGTAATGCATGCTTGACATAAAGATAGCAAGTCGGACGTCCGACTAACAGATTGTTACTGGTAGGAGGCACGATGTAGGATGGTGTTTCTTTTTAGTTCACTGCAGTCAGCTGACTAGCTACTAGTGTTTCAAATTTCATCATGTCGGTACTTCAAACAATAAAAGAACTCCAAAATAATATTAATCATAATTTAAGTTTTGAGAAACGGTTGGACAAATGGTCGTCCACTCCCAGAAATGCAAATTAGATTGATTTGTCGTATTGGATTTGTGGATGTGAAGTGACAAATGCCTTTTATTGTTTCGTGTGTTTGATTTTTTCAAATGGAAATGATTCGCTGTGGTGTAAGAACAGTGTCAGTTGAAACATTAAAAAAAAAAATAGAAAACACTCACAATCGGCAAAGAACATGAAGAGTTCCATGAATTATGCTACAATGGACGTGTTGATATTCGATCACAATTAGACGGTGCGTATAGAAAATCCATTACAGATTTCAACGAAAACGTAACAAAAAATCCTTATAAATATACAGCTGAAATTCGAAATGACCCTCCTGTAAAATGAACCACGAGGCGCCACTGTCTATTCTTAATAAAACCGAATATTTTACCGATTACAAATACTGGGTCACTATAAAAAGCAAAGTTTGTATTATGTTGAAATAATTTTCAGTCCGTGAAAAGCAGAACTACATAACCTCGAAGTTTATTAGACTTGTCTTATAAGGCGTACCAATAACAGGGTTGCCAGCCAAAATAGATGGTTCACAGCCATAGTTTCAACATAGTTTCAAAGTGGTTTCAAAGCAACTTCTTGTCTAAATATGTGTTGACAATTTAACTTGTGTTTTTGTCAACCAATGAGATCTTTCCATTTCAAAATAAATAGGACAATTATTTTAGTGGCAATTTTTTGAGAAGCTTTTTTCTAGCGTTTTTTTTTTGTAGCTATTTGACATTACAATTTAGTTAAATTGTCAAGCCAAATAGGACTCTAGGTCTAAATATTTCCGCCAATTTTTGCTCTTCAGATTGACTCGTTTCTATTGCTTGAGAATATAATGACTCGTGCAAGCACTCATCATTATTTTAGTCGCAACAGAAACTCCTATTTGAGACGCAAAAATTATTGTCGGCGATATTTTGACCTCGCGTTCTATTATTATTATTGAAAACTTTTCCGGGACCATAGCGAACAAAACAAAAAAAAGAATTCCGCAGATCCATCGTGCAAATCGTGAGTTATGGTTTTGAGTTCATACAAACATCCCAAAGAAGAAGCACTTTCAGTTTTTGCCGAATTATCCAATTTCCCAGGCAACTTTTCCAATTCATCTTTCCGTAAAGCCTCATAATTATGATCTATTACGAATATTAAAAAAATATATATATATATATAAGAATCGGTCCAGCCGTTCTCGAATAATGTGCTTAATTTTCCGGGCAAGTTTTCCAATTTTTCTTTCCGTAAAAACTTTATTTGGACTATTACGAATTAATTAATTAATTATTAAAAAACAATGGCCAAATCAGTACAGCCGTTCTCATACGACGAACAGAATTTCATTTTTATTATATAGATTTGAGCTGGAAATCTTACTCAGTTTTTCCAATTGAAAACATTCAATGGAGTTATTTCCATTTCGGGAGCATAACGAACAAAACAAAAAAAGAATTACGCATATCCATCGTTTGAACCGTGAGTTATGATCTTGAGTCCATAGCAAAATCTAATAGAACTTTCAGCTTTTCTCGAATTTCCGACTTTTTCGGTGGATTTTCCTACAAACCTTGTCCTGACAATTACGAACACAATAACAAAAAAAAAACAGCCAAATCGGTAAAGCCGTTCTCAAGTGATGATCTTTCATACATGCGGCAATTGATTTTTATTTATAGTATGGAAATTATTAATGATTATACATATTTGTTGTACCAGAAGATTTGTATTTTAATGTGTTTATTCCTAAATTAAAGTGTGGAAATTACTTGGTTTTGGTCAGGGAAAAGTCAGGGAATTTTAAATTAATTAATCGCTGGCAACCCTGAATAACTCAGTGTGTATAATCTACTACAGACTGATCAAGAAGGTGTCAGCTGTTAACAGCTATATTAACCTTAGATTTACAATTGACTTACGCCAACTTACAGGAAAAAATAATAATTTACATTTTTATCTGAATCTAACTGAAATATTATTTGTTGATCTGTATTTTGGTTCACTTTTTTATAGTGCACAGGTATTTTTTCCAACAAATCCTTGTATTATTTTCTGGTTTACTTTGACATGGTTGCGGTTACATGCTTTTCATAACTTAGTGGATCTTTTATTTAAAAAATATATATATATTGAAAAAATGCTTGTTCGTGCTGGTAGTATTTCATAATATCTGATGAAGTAAAATTAAGCAATAGTCAAAAGTCAACGGCTTTTGTGGCCTGGGCGTAGCCGCCCGCCCCGACCTGTAAAAACCTCGACTTTCGCCTCGGTTTTGCAAATGTTTTGTTTACTATCTCTTTGTCATTATAATAAAATAAAATTCTCTAGAACCACCAAAAGGTAGATTAAATTGTTTCCAAAAACCAGATATTTTTTTTTTTTAGCGTAGAAACCAATCATTGCCTAACGAAAAGCTTCTGGGTTTCATTATTAATGGCGAGAAAAAGAAATTTGTTGGGGATTTTCTACTCTTTATTGTGATCGGCATCGTCCCCTTTTCTCTGGGGAGGCAAGATCTGAGACACCTGTATAATTTTGGCTCTGTAACTCTCGGTAGCTCTGAACACTTCTATTCAATTTCGCGATTTTGTCGGACTTTTAACAGTTGTGACAGCAACTTTCAATTTTATTTAAAAATAAACAAATATTACTCAAAATAACAAACGGTATAATACACATTAATTTCACTTTATTAATACATAGTTATTTAATAAAAAAATGTGTTAATGAAGATTAATAATTTAGGCTGTTTAAAGCACCAGTGAGTGCCTTTAATTATCGAGATTATTAATCGCCCATTAACTTTTTAATCTGGGGACAAAAATCCTTTTCTGAAATTTCAATTCATGAAATAATTGTCACTTATGCCAATAAACAGTTGTCTCTGAAAACAAATGAAGTCGCCATATAAACAACAGTTCGCCATTGTGAAAGTGCTGTTAATTTGTGTAAGCTTATAAATGCAAATAATACATGTTTGAGTTTGTTGCCGGCGAAAAGTTGCAAACATGTGTAGCGACTAAGATAAGTAGCGCAATTGCATACAATACTGATACACGCAAATGGGTGCGTGGTTAGAGGCGCCGATTCAAAATCGGTGGGATGCGGGTTCGAATCGCGTAAATGCTAAAAAGTAAAAGTAAAAGTTTTTTCTATTCTATCTATTGCAAAATCGTGCGTTAATGTAATTTGGACAACAGTAATGGTGAATTTGGTAAAAGTAGTTCAGCTTGTCAAGAATTCGAAACATTCCAAAAATGCGTTTTAAATTTGATTCTATTCAATTGTAATAAGACCTATAATCCATTTTTTTTTTATAAACAATTGTCAATGTCAAAATGCAATTAAAGACCAGGTTGTATCATCTAAAAATATGTCCTTTCGGACCGAGCTGTGTAGCCGACACTATTATTAAGGTTATTTTCACCATGTTAAACAACGGAATAAATGTCAGAATTTGACATTCAATGTGACCAACCAAATATTACTGTTGTTTATACCAACATGACCACATTTTGACAATTGTTTATAAAAAAAATGGATAATATATTTTAATCATTTAGACTTTGGTTCCGTTTATTTCGATACTAAAAAAATACAGTATAAAATGATTTTGTCATTAAATATCAAAAATTTCTTACAAATTTTCTCAAATTTATCACATTGTGGGGAATCCAAATGTTTATATAGCAAATGAAAAAATTCAATTAGTTTTTTAACACAAGTTGTTTCTATTACTCAATATTGACAAATAATATTCACAAAAACTTCCGGGTTACAATGGCCAGCTCGAAGCCACGACCCTAACCCATTAGAGCATTAATGGTATACAATAGCACGGAATGTCAGGAGCTGAAAATGACGCTGAATGACGAGAACAGAAACAGACAACAGAAACGATACAAAGCCTCATTGAAAGCATGCTTCGACGCCTTGAAGCCGTTATCCGAAATCGTGGGGGCAATATGTACTCATTACTAAATCCAAATGCAAAATTTTTTTTTCTTATTAAATTTTTGTATTGTTTGCTTGTTTTAGTTTTTTCTGACAAGATTCTAAAAATCCAGATTTAATTTAAAATTTCAAAGTTATCAAATTCCGATGTAATAATTGATATCACTGATATCCCTGTGCAATCAATGTTTTTAACTGTAACAGTTTTATAAACAATTACCAGAGGGAAATTTGCCAGAAAGAAGTTCTAATCTCATCGAAATTTCCAGGCACCCATAAATAGTTTATTGTGTACTTGAAAAGTCTTCTCCGGATATTAGTAGTAACATTTCAAAAACAGATTTTCCTGAACTTTCTTCACTACTAACAATCAGATACCATCATTTAAATTATAAATTAGAGTAGGCTGTAAAATTTAAATTAGGTTGGCACTACCAACTTTTGACAATTTTATTTAAAATTGAAATGTCAAAGTGACTTCAAAAAACGGCAACAGAATGGTGAGTATTGAGACGACGGCGCGACGGCCCGGAAGCGGATGATGTCATGATGATCTCACCACGTATGGTAACGTAATTAATCTGGAATAGTCTACATGAGAACGTCTGGGAATAATTATTCACATGGGATGCTCTAGAAGACTCTGTGGCGGTGATCTCATGCTATACCACGCTCGTACAAGAGACTGATCTCATTCTTCTGGAATAATTCTTTGCGTTGGAAACATGATCTCATGATTCCGGGAATAGAAGAATTCGAGAACGAAGGGAGCGGTATAAGAAGGGATCAAACAACGGAGCAAGTCAGTCTATTGGAAGCATCGTGAACAAGTGATCAGCGCGTGATATTGTGAAAGTCTGTACATTGTGAAAAGTTAGTCTTAGTAGTCTTTTTAATAAAAGTTTGTAAATACGGTGTGCACCAGAATATTTCTTTAAATCTTCGAACCCGCTCGGCTCAGGCCACGTTACATTGGTGTCAGAAGTGGGATTTAAAGAAGCGGACGTAAAAAAAGAAACATCGAACCAACCGGTACGTGACGCATGTCAAAGCAACCTTCTGGAAGAGTCACGAGAAGTAAAACCATGGAGGCTCTACAAGAACAAATGGCCGTTCTTCTGGAACAATTAGAAAAGAGACGACAGGAAGAAAGGAAAGAACAAATGGCACTTCTAGAACAATTAGAGAAGCAACGACAAGAAGAAATGGAAGAGCAAGAAAAGAGACGAAAAGAAGAAAAAGAAGAACAAGAAAAGAGACGACAAGAAGAAAGGAAAGAACAAATAGCACTTCTAGAAGAACTAGACAAGAGACGACAAGAAGAAAAAGAAGAGCAAGAAAAAAAACGACAAGAAGAAAGAAAAGAACAAATTAAACTTCTGGAACAACTTCACGCAGAAAAAGAAGAACAAGAAAATCGACGACAAGAGGACCAGAAGAGAATTTTCGAACAGCTCGACATTTTGCAAAACACCTTTAGAGAAGACGTGGAAGAGAAGGTTCGCGATATTCACAAAGTTGTGGAAAGGAAATTTCTGGAAATTCAAGAAGGTGTAAAAGAAGAAGTTCTGGAAATGAAAGCAGACGGAATAATTGAAGACTCCTCAAGCCCGTGGTCGTCACCAGTTGTTTTGGTAACGAAGAAAGATGGCTCCACTCGCTTTTGCGTTGACTACAGACGGCTGAATGATGTAACTAAGAAGGACAGCTATCCGTTGCCACGTATCGATGACACTCTAAGCATGTTGTCGGGATCGCAGTGGTTTTCAACTCTGGACTTGAAGAGCGGCTACTGGCAAGTTGAGATCCATCCCGATGACAAAGAGAAGACGGCGTTCTCGACTGGAAGCGGTCTCTACCAGTTTAACGTCATGCCATTTGGACTCTGCAACGCTCCAGCCACTTTCGAGAGGTTGATGGAACTGGTTCTGCGAGGGCTGACATGGAAAACCTGCTTGGTGTACCTCGATGACGTCATGGTAGTTGGAAGAACCTTCGAAGAACATTTGAAAAATTTGGAAGAGATCTTCAGCCGCCTGCGGAATGCCAACCTTCAGCTCAACCCCAAGAAATGCCGATTGTTCCAGACAGAAGTGAAGTTCTTGGGCCATGTGGTTTCGCCCAGCGGAGTACAAACAGATCCAGACAAGATCGCGGCCGTCCGCGAGTGGCCACGACCAAGGGACAAGCACCAGCTGAGAAGCTTCTTGGGCCTCTGTACCTACTATCGCAGATTTGTCAAAGGATTTGCTGACATTGCCAAGCCTCTGCACAGACTCACGGAAGACAAAACCCCATTTATCTGGAATAACGAGAGCGAAGCAGCGTTTAGAAGTTTGAAGATCTCGCTGTGCACGGGTCCTATTCTGTCTTACCCGAGAGTAAAGGGGCGGTATGTCCTGGATACAGACGCCAGTAACAACGGTATCGGGGCAGTCCTTTCGCAGGTACAGGAAGGCGAAGAAAAAGTCATCGAATACTATAGCAAGGTGCTTTCTAAGCCGGAAAGAAACTACTGCGTTACGAGGAAGGAGTTATTGGCGATCGTAAATGCAGTAGGACATTTTCACAAGTACCTGTACGGTCAACACTTCAAAATCCGAACGGATCATGCTGCGTTGAGGTGGCTGTTAAGCCTTAAGGATCCAGAAGGACAGACAGCCAGATGGTTGGAGAAGCTGCAGCAGTATGATTTTGAAATCGAACACCGACCAGGCAGATCACACCAGAATGCGGACGCACTTTCTAGGAGGCCGTGCCGAAGTGACTGCAAACATTGCAGTCGGAGAGAGGCATCCAAAGAATTCGAGGGTGTGAAAAGATTGGTTCTGCAACCTCAAGATGGGTGGACAACGGCGGAGATGAGGGCAGAACAACTTGGAGATAGCGAGATTAGTCCAATTTTAGAAAACAAAGAGAACGGAAATCAGAGACCACAATGGCAAGACATCTCGGACAAGAGTCCTGCTCTAAAAGCACTATGGGCCCAATGGGATTCACTGAAGGTGGAAAATGGCCTGCTGAAGCGAGCATGGGAGAGTGCAGACGGAAAGTCGGTGACGATGCAACTGGTTTTGCCCAAGTGTCGCGTGAAGGAGGTCTTGCAAGAAATCCACGGTGGAGTGTCCGGCGCACATCTGGGCGTGAATAAGACCATGGGTAAAGTCCGTGAACGCTTCTATTGGGTGAACGTTCGAAACGATGTCGAGAGCTGGTGTCGAAAATGTGACACTTGTGCGGCGAGCAACGGTCCACAGACGCGTAGTCGAGGAGCCATGAAGCAGTACAACGTTGGGGCACCATTCGAGAGAATAGCCTTCGACGTAGCAGGACCGTTTCCTACCACTGATTCGGGAAACAAGTACATCATGGTGGTCATCGACTATTTTAGCAAGTGGCCGGAAGCCTATGCCCTACCCAATCAAGAAGCTGTGACGGTTGCCAGGGCGTTGGTAGAAAATTGGATTTGCCGCTACGGACTTCCACTGGAAATGCACTCGGACCAAGGGCGGAACTTTGAATCTGGAGTGTTCCAGGGCGTCTGCGAACTATTGGGCGTGCGGAAGACAAGGACGACACCCCTGCATCCTCAGTCAGATGGAATCGAGCGTTTCAACAAGACCATGGAGCAGCACTTGTCCAAGGTGGTCGATCAACATCAGCGGGACTGGGATCGGCGTCTACCTTTGTTTTTGCTGGCGTACAGAGCGGCAATTCACGAGACGACCCACCAGACACCGGCGAAGATCCTGTTTGGACGGGAAATGCGTCTACCATGCGATCTGGCTTTCGGATCACCGGGACAAGAGCGGAAGGACGTGGGAAACTACGTAGACGAACTACAGGAAGCCATGTCCAGTATACATGAACTAACGCGCAGTCACATTCGCGTGGCGAGCGACCGGATGAAGACGCGTTACGATCTGAGGGTGAATTCGGCAGGATTCAGTGATGGAGACTTGGTATGGTTGTTCAACCCTCGGCGAAAGAAAGGTCGCTGCCCAAAGTTACAACCCAGTTGGGAAGGCCCGTACACGGTTGTAAAGAGGATTAACGACGTAGTGTACCGGATTCAACGCAATCCCCGAGCCAAGATGAAGGTGGTTCACCTGGATCGTTTGGCACCCTACTCCGGGACAAATCAACAGGATTGAAGTAGATTGTTCGGGACGAACAATCTTTAAAAGGGGGGCAGTGAGACGACGGCGCGACGGCCCGGAAGCGGATGATGTCATGATGATCTCACCACGTATGGTAACGTAATTAATCTGGAATAGTCTACATGAGAACGTCTGGGAATAATTATTCACATGGGATGCTCTAGAAGACTCTGTGGCGGTGATCTCATGCTATACCACGCTCGTACAAGAGACTGATCTCATTCTTCTGGAATAATTCTTTGCGTTGGAAACATGATCTCATGATTCCGGGAATAGAAGAATTCGAGAACGAAGGGAGCGGTATAAGAAGGGATCAAACAACGGAGCAAGTCAGTCTATTGGAAGCATCGTGAACAAGTGATCAGCGCGTGATATTGTGAAAGTCTGTACATTGTGAAAAGTTAGTCTTAGTAGTCTTTTTAATAAAAGTTTGTAAATACGGTGTGCACCAGAATATTTCTTTAAATCTTCGAACCCGCTCGGCTCAGGCCACGTTACAGTATTCTATAGAACGCTGTGTTAAAGGTTTTTGCCTACCCTAATTTTCCTGCAAATTATGAAACTGAGGGTTAAGAGCTGCATTGAAGCTGAGGGAGAACATTTTGAACATTTGCTGTAATTCTCAATAATCCTACATTATTTGTTAGTGTTTTATTTTCTTTAAATTAGAACAATTTAACATGAGAAACATAAACGTCACAATGTTTACCGTAACCTGCCATAACCTCAAATTTGACCATTGCATAAAAAAACGCCTACTCTAATTTATAATTTAAATGATCTCATGGTATTTTAATCTTTTTAACTGTAATGCTTATTATGTGTGAAGCCTGAATCAGCGACTCAGATCCCGTAAAGAAGAATCTTCGGGTCGGCTCAGAACCGATTAGTTTAAAACTTTTTTTCTTTGATACAATTAAGGTCAGACTGATTAGGTAATTTGCTTTTCTGCTCCAAAGGACAATATTTCCAAACTGAACGACTTCGAGTCGATCCGAAGCATTAACTTCCTACGGAAGCGATTCGTCGGGCTGTATCCAGCCAATACAGAATAACTCTGGTCAACACATCACTTACGAAGAAATTACTTATATCATATTATATTAATTAATTATAATTAAGAACTTGCTATCAAAAAATTTAAACTGTATTATTTAAGCAAAGCTAAAAGCAATTAAGCCACCAGCGAAACGAATTCCTAATAGTAGTCTCCACTTTTCGCGAAATGGGGTCAGTCAAAAATGTGCAGTGAATTATTGCCTGTTAGGTATCCAAACACACCGACGAAACTCGGATATGCTTTTATACACGTCTGACACAGAAACCAAACACTAGTCGAAAATTTGGGTCTCTGCTTCTGAGGATCGACCTACAAAAGTGAAATTTATTTTATTAGCTTTGTGAATATAGAAAAAAAAAACAGTTAACTGTGCCTATTTGCTTACCGCAGACTAATCAATCACGAACAGGAATCCTATTTTTCTAGACCGTTTGTTAATGTTGGCATGGCAGCGATCAATTAATTTTCTACATAAACATTTATTGGGAGATGGACAGTTAAGTATCCTTCTTTAAATAGATGGGAACCGTAGGTGCGTAGGTTTTTTAATTTACTTAACTTAAGCTTGTTTCAAGAAAATGAGACACCTGTATCATATCTGTTTTGACAAAATTAAATCCACATGACAAAATATTTTTACATTTCGCGTTCGTCATTATTTTGTTAGGTACTCTAAACTCTTTTCTGAACCTATATAAAGATTTGATTGGTTGAAAAAAAAAATTGGTTTTTTCTTAAAGTCCGATAACATTAGACAGTTCTGTAAATTTTTTGAAATTTTACTAATTTGAACTTTAGCGCCGTTTTAATTAATTTTTTCCTTATCTAACCTATTAAGTATTTGACAACGTTGAAAACAGAACAAAAAACTCTGTTCAAATATAAAATAAAAAACATAGGTTTCCATTAAAAAAAATATTGATTACGTCATAACTGTCAAAAAAAAACTAATGGAAAAAAAATTGTATACTTTCCTCGGATGCGCTATAATTATAAAACGTACAGCAATGTGCGGCGTTGAATGTAACTTTTTTATTTTTGAAGATTTTTCGTTGCAATTTTGTTGGCGTGTTGATAAAATATAAATCTTTGCAGCTACAGAGCGATTTTTTTAAATTTGTAAATTAAAAAAAAAGATATTGCGGGAAAATGTACTTAATGTACATGCCACTGGAGAACCATCTTAAGGGATAATCATGTATTAAGTTTCTGCAACGCGACGGTTTCTCTAGCGAGGTTTGCTGATAACCCTGTTATACCCCGACCTACACAACGTTTCAGTGCTCCTCTACATGTTTGTTATTTCTATTTTATTTTTTGTTTCTCGGACGTTAAAGAACATTCCTAAAAACTGATATTACAGTTAAGTATTATTTGGGGGGACCTATCACCAGTAAAATTTTGTCCCCCCTTTAAAAAGCCACCCTGTATATGTATAATTATGTACATAACTTATTAACTATTACATATCGCAACTCTGAAAGAAAGAATACAATGTAAAAACATTACAACAAAAGAAACAAATAAGAATTTCCTAGTTCTTCAGACAATAATATAAAAAAAATAACAAATCGCGTAATGGAACCGAAACCGTTAGTTTACCGAATCATTTTTTTTGCGTTCAGCCAATTACTATTAATTTGTTAAAATAGATTCTGGAGTCGCGAAAGAAAAAAGGTAGTAGGTCATTTTTCGTTCATTCCCATAGGTCGCTCCCGTTCTACTCAGTTTCGTTATTCAGGAGCCGGGAACCATTATTCCCATTACTAGCAGTAACAATTTTTACCACGTTGCTCCCAACGTGACGAAAACGCGTCAGCGCTTCGGCACACCATACAATACTCACACCACGGTGACGTCCATAGAAAAATATCAGTAGCAACACGCCGATGGAAACATTGTTTTGTTTGCACACGAAATGTTCATGGATTTTTATCGGAAACGACAAGAAAGTGCAATATGTCAGTCCATAAATACAACTGATAGCCCATTGAAACAGTTGTATTTGTTATGAATGTTGAAATAAACAAAACGTATACAAAACAAGTTGCCATTGCTATTACTCTAATTGTGTGGCCTACGAAGGTTTTTTTTTTTAATTTGACTCCCTGATGACAAGTGAGCTACAGGAATACTGTAAAATAAAATCATTTCTGCTATAAGTTTTACTTACTTCATAGTATATGAACAAAATAAATATGAAATGCATACATTTGTTGTTTTAATTAGGTCAAGCTCATGACGAAATTCAGAGAAAAACCTTTAATATTTTATTGATTCTTTGAATTTTTACGAATCTCATAGGTAAACAGTGTAGCAAAATTACACCAGAAAGATTTTGTTGACATCGATTTAGTAAAACGAGTTTTTAGAATACATACTCTTTTACTTAGCACCCAGTTTGTCACACTTTCTTTACAACGTTCGGTTAGTGATTATAAATGTGTTGACAGTGTTGCTGCCGAGTTAATCAAAAAGTGGCACATCGTGACTATAAATATTTGCAAACACAATTTTGTCTAAAAATAATCGTTATGTTGGGATGCTGACTCACTTGACGATTTAGTTTTAATTTGTTTTTTACCAATAAAATAAATCGTTTTTAATTTTCGTAAATTGTGCTACATTGGCCTGGAAAAAATCAAAACGCTGCTTTTATTGTATCTTATTCATACATACTTATCAACATAAGAAATTCGAATAATTCCAAAAATTGTTGCATGATTTCAAAAGACCTAAATCTGAAAGGTTATAGGAGCGTCATAAATTAATTAAATATAATGAGCAGCTATATAATTTAATTTAAGTGGTCGTGATAAATGTAGTTGAGAAAATTACACAATTATCACTTTTTATTTCCTCCGTATTGACCGAAATGCTTGCGACATCACCCCCGATTTTCAAAGTAGTTCTTGAGTAATAAAGTTTTTTATTCTGAAGTATTTATTCACGTGAATTACTGACTTAAGTTACCGTTCATTACTTTCCAAGTTTTATATTTTCACTACACAGTGATTTTTATTCATTTAACGGTGTATTCAAAAATTCTTATACAGAGTCTTCATAAGTGATTAATGCATCCAGTAGGCTACTGATTTCCAGGAGCAACTTGATTTATGCATCATTTATGAAGACCCGATATTATTATCAATTGCAAATAGTAGCGAGTAGTTTATAGCGCCAATTTTGAAAATAAATTGTAAAGTTTGGACATAAATGGAATAGGACCCTGACAATAAATAAAGTTTTACAATCGTAACGGGCGTAACGTCCTCATCCAATTAACTAACACGGTAAACAAGAAGCAACGCAGAATGGCATAAATCGATTTCACCCGAACATGATGCTTCACGCAATTAATGGCTCTTATCGAATTTTATTTTCTAGTCACTTTGACTTCAGATCAAAATTAATCACGATTCCCGATAGTAAACAAGTCGTATTAACGTTAAATCGGTAAGCTATATCGTGTTTCATTAATTTTACTTGGAAAATTTCTGGAAACCAGTTTTTTATTCTTACTCACTAGTGATTGGCGTGTTTACAAGATACCTGTCTGAAAATGATATAATAATAAAATTATGATTTTATTACAAACTTATATTTTTCCGAAAATTAACAAAAGCAAGTTTATTATACTCTCTTTAAAAATAACAAAATTTGCCCATTGCGAGAAACTAATGCATTAGTTTTGCAAAAATACAAATACGGTATGATCCACAAATTTGTCATCATAGATGGCCATGAACCTCGAAAGAAAACGTGTGTTCTTATCACTGATGTGCGCGGATGAATCTGATCTAAAGTTCGGATAGTGTTAAAAATGATTTTGAATTAGTGTTTTCTAAAGCTCCGGTTGCACGACGCGTTGCAGACAGTCAACAATCCAACAGCACAGATCTGGGTTTTACTTGTCAAAAATGTAAGGTTATGATCCTGTCTCCTATATTAAATTAAAAAAAAAAAACTCATAATATGTATCTTGTCGCTCTAGATTGATTTTTTATTTGATCGCAGAATTATAATATTATAAATTGACATTAACTTTTGTATAAAATATATGCCTAAAATTAATAGCAGGAACTTTTCCTCAGGAATCCAAACCTCTCCTGATGGCAGAGTGACGAATATACCTGGCAGTATGGTAAACGATCAGTTCGGCATCGTGGGCCTTTTAACGTTCATCAGAGCGGCAGAAACGGATCCAAACTTAGTGTCTCTGGCGTTGGGTCAAGACTTAACGGCACTCGGACTGAATCTCAATTCACCTGACAACCTTTACCCTACATTCGGAGGCCCCTGGGCGGAATATCCCTGTAGGCCTCAAGATATAGACTTCCATGTTCCTCCTGAATATCTCATCAACCACGCCATCAGGTGACGCACTTACTTCCTGTAGAAATTAAAATCACATTTTTGTATTCTTTCAGGGATAAGTTGGCATCCATGAAGCTGAGTCGGTATAAAGAAGATTTGTTATTTTACATGTTTTACAATAACGTGGGTGATGTTTTACAGTTGGCAGCAGCTAGTGAATTGTGAGTGGGAGGATAGTTGAGAAGTTGGTATTAATGTTAGGTTGGTTGCAGGTACAGTAGAGAGTGGCGTTATCATACGGAGGAAAAAGTCTGGATAACACAGGTCCCCGGAATGATGTTGACGGAAAAGACTTCCACATACGAACGTGGAACTTACTACTTCTTCGACGCGCAGAATTGGAGGAAAATCCCAAAAGAATTCCATTTGGATTACAGTAAACTTGAAGGCCGGCCTGTCATCTCTCCGAATTTGCACAACACATCGTGAAACGGTGTTATTCCATGACTTCGACCGACTATGAATAAATGAAAAGTGTATACACTATATATGAGTTGTTAGTTCTTAAGGTTAATGCGTCTATTAAATAAGTGACGAACCTCACTTATTTACTAGAATTGGATAAGTATTAATTTTGAAAAAGATTAAAAAAGTTATATACCTATACAGTTTTCATTTTATTTGTAAATTTACTGTACAATATTAATAAATAATAATGATTAACTGATTTTCAACAAATGCTGATCATCTCTTGTTTGCGCGCGGCCCACCAAAGACGAGGTTTATGTGATAAATTCATTTTTCAGGATGGTTTATTTATAATCGCGATATGTAACGTCCTAACTATTTTTCTAAAAAACACGCTGATATCATCAACAAACAGTTATTTGTATTGCAAAAGCTGCAACTGTGTTGGCACAATTTCAAAACGATTTCATTATAAATTGCAAGCGGGACTTAAAACGGACGAATACATAATTTCAATATTAATCTTCTCACACTGTTATATTTAAGTAGTTGGCCGTGATTGGAGTCATTGTACGTACAACGCATATAATTGAGGGGTCCAATGCATGAACCAGTCATGTCCATTTCGGTAAAATGTTGAGGAGAGACAAAAAACGTTTTGCGGTCAAAGTGTTTTTTTTTTAGATTTTTTTTTGGTATCTCATCCTATTTGAATGTATATTTATCATTAATTTGTAACTACTAAAAAGTTGGAAGACAAAAAGTAGATTATAACGAAAAAACGAATGGACTTGACTGGTTTATGATAAGTATTTACAAAAAAAAATTAGAAGTAAACGAAACAAAAATTAATCAAACATTTACAATGATATTTTTATTGAATTTTAAGAATGGAGGACAATAGTAAAAACTAAAACTAAACATTTTGTATAATATTTTTATATTTTCGCTTATTTATTATCACTAAATTCTGACGCAGAAGATTGATTGTTATCTGATAAAAAGGTCTATAATTTTTATTATATTCGTAAAACCATTGATATCTGATCTGATACCATCAATATCTTCGTAAAACCACTGTGGCACATAATTTTTATTGTGTGCCACACACATTTATTATTATAGAAAGTCGCTTAAAAATTATTGCAGATTTAACTTTGCAACATTTGACACTATTACCAGTACTGTGCAAGAACCAGTAAAGTCCTGGACATGACCGGTTCTTGCAGACGATTCAGAATTTAAAACTGTGCAAGAATATACCATTAACTAATTTCGGGCAAAAAGTGGACTTGACTGGTTTATGCATTGCACCCCTCAATTACTATCGCAGGGTTACAATGAAATTTTAGTCGTTCCCTCATCTTAAACCTCTTTTTATACATTAGACAAAAAATAGGTGCAAACGTTACATAACAATACTGATAAACCCTTCAGAACAAAGGCGATAACAATAATTAGATGGAATATATAAGGTGTTCATTTAAAAAAGTCATCAAGTTGCTTGTGATTTTTTGAGTGACGAAGACGAATTGAAAAACGCATGTGATTTTTTGTTTCATCTACAAGTTGAAATTCTGCAACCAGCAATACATACTACATTATTAATTTGGCAACAGACGTACGTTAAAATGTTATGTCAAATTCATAGACGACTTGATGACTTTTTTAAATGAACACATGATATAATTTTATTATTAACTATAAACTAGTGGGACAAAATTTGTTCTTAAAAAGAGACATAATGGTTTGATTATGAAACTAATTAAAATTATAACATCTTTAGTAGGTGGTGAGTGCAGAAGAAGTATTGTGTTGCGGTACAGGATTACCGATGTTCACTCGCCGCCATTCCGAAGAGTTTTTGTCGGTTTTCTAAATGAGTCAGAGCCTGCGGAAATCGTCGCTCTTTGTTTGAATATGATGTAACTTATTTTTTGTTGGAACAATTGAAGGGGTTTCGAGTCAGTTCTGTTCGAAGATCCGAACAAGAAAGATGTGTTCATACGCAGAGTGTTGATGAAAACCAACACTGTAACAGCTTCAGAAGTGGGATATAATTTCGGGTGGAAAATAAAAAGTTGAGTGAAAATGTGTACGTGTCGAACAATTTCATGCATAATTCGCGGACTTCCACTAGATCTTCAAGCCAACGCCAGGACTTTTCAGTGCAGAAGTCTTCGCTGTCACCTCTGTCGTTCGATGCAACACGCTGAAAAGGACTGCCCTAGGAATCATAACTCATGTAGATTTACAAGGAAGGGTCCAGTAAAGCGACTGGGGGTAAAAGAATGCGGAGTTTGCAAGAAATTTGGCCACATTGATGACGATTGTTGGGTCAGTCAAAAGGACGCAGAAGAAGTTAAAACTCTAAGGCAAGTACGAAACAATTTGTATAATGTTGAGGTTAAAATAAATGGTATTATGTACTTTCAAGGGGTGTTACGATACTGATAGTACAATTAATGTTGTAAATAAATTGAAAGTTCCATTAACTAGGTCGAACGCGCTGATAAAAGGGTTTGGAGATAATCTTGTAGGCCCGAAAGGAAATTAATATTGACAATGTACCTCTTGTGACAGAATTAGTGGTGGTAAATACAAACATATGGAAGATTTGGATATATGTAAATTATTATTATAGGACAGCCTAACGTTCATAATAAAAGCAGAATATGTAAAATTAAAAAAATAGATGATCTAGAAATAGCTACAATTAATTCAATTAACTTTTAAGGCTTTTAAAGGAAGATTTAGGAACATTGATATTAATTAATTAATTAATACTTAAATAGCACCGAATTTCAAATTCAATTAACATCAGATCAGCCTATATTTACTATAAACCTATACAGGGTGTTCGGTAATTCGACAGCCATCTCTTTAGGCATAGTAGGGGCGACCGCCCTGAGTCCCAATCTAGTGTTAAACTTTCTCCACTTTCACTCCTTGAGAAGCTACAGGTCTCAAAGTTCACCCAATCAGAGATTAGGTCAGAATTTAGTTTGTGATCATGAATCCAAGCTACCTGAAAAAAAAAATCCGGCTACCGTCAGTGTGACAATTTTGATTAATTGAAGCCAGTGGTGTTCATAGTGGTATTTGAACTTGAAAAATGAGTGGCATTTATACCTTTAATGAACTAGCCGACATGCACCTATGGTGAAGTCGGTGCCAATAGTAGAGCGGCAGTGAGGTTGTACCTAGAAGGATCGTCAGGTCCCCTATCGCGGTGTGTTTTCCAATTTGGATCGGCGTATTCGAGAATTTGGAAATTTAAGGCCTATGAATTAAAACAGAGGTAGACATGTAGCCGATAATGCTGTAGCGCAGGATGAACAAATATTGGATAATTATGGTAACCGCTGAACCCACTCTTAGTGTGCGCGAGATTGCTCGCAGAATTCATGTTCCAGTGACAACGGTATGGACAACAATCTCGAAGGAACATCCGCATCCATACCATATTAATTGTCTCCCAGCTTTAGTGCCTGAAGATCTTCCAAGAAGGCAGCAGTTTTGTGAATGATTTCCGGAGAGATGGATGGCCCGTTTCCGTGGCCGGCCAGGAGTATGGATTTATTTAACTCCGTTAGATTTTTATTTCTGAGGGCATGTGAAATCGGTTGTTTATGCCATCGATATTCCTAATGTGAACGAATTGCAACACAGAATCCTACTAGCGTCTGATCAAATCAGGAATACCCCAGAGGTTTTTGAAAACGCTAGAAGTTCGTTGTTGAGACGGGCCCGTCTTTGTATACAGAACGATGGTCGCCGATTTGAACATTTATTTTAAATATTTAAGTTACCTTTCTTTAATAATAAACCACTTAGAATGATGCAGTTATTTTGTTAGTATCTTTCCCAGTATACGCCACTGATTTTTGATTGACTTTAGCCGTCAAATGTGACAAACTCTCTTTTTTTTAAACAGAATACTTGATTCCACAGAAATGGGGCTGATGAAACCATTTCTCTGATTGGCCTATTTAAAATCCTTCTAGTTCTTTATCGGATGTTAAAACAAAATCAAGTAATTGCAAAATTTGCTTTCTCTGAATGCTGTGAGGCCACAGTAAAGCGATGGCTGTCGAATTACCGAACACCCTGTATACTATTTACTAAACCTGGAAAAGCCAGAAAAGATTGGACAAATTATTAGATTTGCATAGATTACCGAAAACTAAATGCCATAACTGTCAAGGATCGCTATCGTCCACCAAATATTGAATTCTAGTCTCGACATGAGTCAAGGCTACTATTAAAATAATTCAAATGGCCAAGGATTCAATCCCCAAAACTGCACTCGTGATGGTTCCAGATGGTCATTTTGAGTTTTTACAATTGCTCTTTGTTTTTTTTTTTATTTAATTTGGATAACTGCTCTTTTTCAAACAAAAATTGACTGTTTGGGATATCCAATTAGTTTTTGTTACAATTGTCAACTTCATTTCTATATAAATCTGCAATGAATTGAGGTAGCTGATGTTTCATTCTTTCAGCAGTACATTTGTCTTGTCGGTCACTATTAAATTATTAGTGTGTTTTAAAGTCTAACTTTAACTATATATGTACCTATTTTGATTTAAAAAAAAAACATTATTAGTTGAAGTCACTATTTGAGTTTTTATAATTTTTGGTTGTTTCTAGTTACTCTTCTGAATACTCGATTTCGTAATTTTTGTGGGGTGTGTATTTTATATTGTTTTTCTTTTGTTTAATATGTTCTTTTTTATATTTTTATATTTGTTTTCTTTGTTAATTCTTTTGTAATTATTATATCCCGTGCATATATTTTTTTCATTAAATAATCGTCGGAATTTGAAAGCTGTGTTACATCATCTGCATAAATTAGTACCTTTAAAAAAGTGGTTTCACGTTTCTGTATCGTAAGCACGTACTTATTGTCTTGTGCGTGTTCGTTCCGCAATCAACGTAACCGAATAGGTATCCGGGAGCTGAATATTTCCCCCGCATACACTCGTCTGTTAGTAATAATTTTTTCTGTTAACCTTCTAATGGTTCTATTGGTATTTTTCTCAATTCTTTTACCGCCCTTTTTGTATGTTATTATTAGTCGCTATGTATATTGCGATTTTCCGAAATCCGATGCCCAAACTCGTCAACTGTTACGCCACTGGCAATTCATATGATTGACATCAACCTATTTACGGTAATGTTGCGTTTGAATAATTAAGACTTTGCGTAAGAATTGTGTATCGATCCCTAAAATTCGATGAATGTCTAACAATGTCCTAATTAAATATACAATAATAATACAATCGACTGATAAAGAATCAGAATACATTTTATGACCAAATTCTTACAACGCCCTCTATCACAAGTTGAATTTCAGTTTTTTAAATTTTTCAGAATTATCACTTTTATTTATAACAACTGAGCGACATCGAGTTCACTCGTGTTATTTCCCGACCTATAAATAAATTCGAAATTATCATAAGTTTTCCCCCTCCCGATGCGCCACTGGCTGTTAAGTAGTTTTCCCGATCGCCGCCAGTTTTCCACCTGTCATCTCGTAAGTGTCAGTACTGTCAGTCAGTCGATCATTAATCATTGATTATCGCGGCCAATTGTGCAGTGACGCCCCGGCGGTAAAAATGCAGTGAATTAGCCCCCAGACCCACGCACCTGGCGACACTCTGGGCGAAAAATCGCGATCCGGTTCTGCACCATATCAATTTTCGTGCATTTTTTAAGTGAAAACTGAAGGGTTCAGCAAGTCGTCAGGGTGTTTGACAGGTGGTGTTTGAGTGCTGTGCTAACTTGATTCTGTGATGTTAAATGCGGGACGAGTGTAATAAATTCGGAGGCCGATGCTAGTGTGTTGGGGGCTGTCGTGAGGCACCTGGGCCACTGTGATACCGCAGCGCGGCTTTTCAGGTACGAGTTATGGGGCTTCGCTAAAAGGCAGGGGTGCCTAAATGTTTGAGGTTAAGTCCATGAGTTATGGCCGACCTTTCGAGCCAGGCTCAAGAAATTTGGTGGTCGGAAGCGGAAACACCTATCCAGGTCTCACACAATTCATTCATTCCAGCTAGAGGGTCATCTTGATAAAAATGAGACCAATGGAGAGGAAGGAAACCTATACGGGGTGGAATAGCCCGATTGAATTGATGTATTCATGAGTCACATTATTGGTGTAATTTCATTGATAACGTTACTTAAAGTGGACGCCTGTCGCCTAATTACTAATTCCATGTTGTAGATTATATTGTGGATTATATCATGAATTTGTCCAAATGAAAAAGTACAGAGATCGAAAATTTAGAAAACTAAATTAGTCAAAGGTGGTCATGCACGAAAAGCCGCTTGTCGTAGTTTAACAGAATTATTTATGAAATGTCAAGTTGACAGTGTTAAATTTGATATTGCATAAATAATTCCACTAACTACCACAAGCGGAAAACAAACACAAATTTATTCAATAGACCTTATCAAATTGAGCTTAAGCCCTGAACATTCAGGAATTAATTTCACCCAACCATGTCCAAATTGTAACCAACCAATTTGTACTAAATTGCAAAAGCAAAAAAGATTTATATAATTCTAAATTAATAAAACAACAGGCTCCGACCCTTTCGAATGTAAAGGCATCCGCCTAGATTGAAAGTAATCCACAAATTGCTTTTACCAATTTCTACAAATATTTGTCGGTTTCAAACATTTCTAGACTTCAATAAATAGAACACATCTTTCTGGCTAAAAGTTAAAATTAATAATAGAAGCGTGTAACAATTTGGCTAAAATACATATTTTTTGTTGGCAAAGTTGAACAATGGTTAATTTTATTTATATTATAAAATGTAAAATATAGCTGACCTCAGTTACTTTCGTTACTCTGTGCCAGAGGACATTCACACATAAAATGTGCTTAAAATTCCTCATTTAGTCAATTCAGTCTTAACTAAATTAATATGGACAGATAAGACGTTCACATGCTCCAAAACAGTAAATGATAAAATTAAATTATTATTTGATCATTTAACAAAGTATTGATTAGAAATTCAAAATTGCTAACAGGGAACTACAAATTCAAGAAAACTACTTTTAAAATACTATAATTTGATCAAAAATTAAATGGGGTCGGATTGCCTTGTTTTCTGTTGGTGAAAAGATCCACAAACACGTAGAGTACTAATAAGTTCAAATTTAGGATTATCATATTTGTACCTTCAACTTTTTGCCAAAAATTTCTGCACGAGTATTTTTTTTAATTGAATTATACAAAAAAAAATTGTTAAACATTTTACTTCGTGATTATCTTAATGAGGATAAACTGGCCAATATAAACACTTATTAATTATTCTGGAATATTATTTCGTTCGCTTCTAAAATTGACTACATCTACAGTGTTCTCTCAGTATGTATATATTTATTTTGAGACTGCATTAATACGAAATAAAAAATGGATAAGTATAAGCTGCATGGAGATAAAGATCAGTAAAATATTGGCAAGAAAACTAAATTTCTGTAATTATACGAAATTCGGCCCACATTAAACGCTAGTTTGGCGAGCATCCAAACCGTAGACTCTTGTAAAACTTACAATTTAGAGTATCATACATAATTGCACGTTTAAGCATTTCGGAAGTTTAAGCATTTCGGAATAAAATCGTATAGAAAGAAGACACTGTTCTTAAATATTGTATAAAAATATATAATTTTAATTCACTGACTTCAACGATCACATATTATCATATTTTTATTCTGCTTTGCAATATTTTTAAAGGTATATTTAAAACTACCTATAGTTAAAATCATGTGAAGTATTGATTTCACACACATGAGGTTATTAATTGGAAGACCGTTAGTTTAAAAATTTAAATATATTCAAGTCGTATCCACAAACTTTAATAAACGTAAAATTACAATTGGAACATGTTTCGGGAGAAAACTACACCCATCGTCAGCCCTAATTTTACAAGAGGTTAATGATACAATCGATGAACAATTAATGATAGACCTGATGTCACAGAATTACGTGCTTTCGTTATTTGTATAAATTTCGTCAAATTATAGCCACAAAAACACTGTGTTGGAGAGCACAGGTGTGTATTAAATGAAATTTTCAGAATTCATTACTTAATTTTTATGTTTTTCTGTGTCAACTTTTTATTTTGTATCTTTTCTAAGCCAACGGTTTCCACCTACTAGATAACACTAAAAAATCTGAGGCCTCTGTATTTTTTTAAAATTCGTTCTCAAATTATATTGAAAATTTTAATCACAATTATTAAAGTAAAGTAAATTATTACGTTTATGTTTTCCGGAATTCTCTCCGGTAGGCAGTATCACCGTATATGATTCATAGTTCTATAGTAACGTAAAGAAAGCTTCTCAAACAGTGGACAAATAATAGGTGGTCTCCACAAAAATCAAAAGTAACTTCAATAATAACGAAATCAATGATATGCGTGACCCGAAACATTGTTACGAAGTTTACTCTCAACAAAAACAAAAAAAAAAACAGATTCTTGCCCTGTGACGGTGAATTTACACAACAAAAAAAGGGTTTCACCCCTGACCTAGTTTAGGCACGCTAAACAGGATAGCAAAAGCAAGGGAAAAGTCCACAAAAACGTTGCTGTTTACATTTTAACATGTGGACTTTTAGAGAACGACGAACTCGCTGGAAACAGAACTAACATCATTATAAACGAATTATAAAAGTACAACATATTTAATCAATAAAATTCTTTTGGTTTCCTACATTTTGGAAAAAATCATTGCACGCCAATGGATTTTATGTAATGAGGCAATATTTTTTAAAACGATGAAAGCTTCGACATAAAGTATTAACATCTCTGCAGTATTGTTTCTACTTTAACGTTTTGTATTTTCGAAAGTTAAAGAGGCATTATGATGCAAATTTGTTTCACGGAGCACTTGATATTACTTTTCTTTTCTTGTAATGGCATATGAAAGAGTTTTGGTGATAAATGTTCGAAGCACTTTCCAGGAGAAAACAAAAAAATGTTCATACCCCTTACGTGTCCAAAAAGCGCATTTTTAAGGGGTGATTTTCCGCGCTGCCAAATGCATATTGAACGTCAAAATTTTACATATACAGCCGCAGACTGAAAATCTTGGACCACTGCCACAAAATTTAAAATTATTAATTAATTATTTTTTTAGTTTTAAAATTACGTGAATTTCAGCCTGCCGTATTTTCTTTCTAAAATAACATTAGCTATCCTTCTCCCGTCTCGCCTCATTTAAATTTGGTCCTAATTTGCAATTTCTCCTAACTTTGCGACACTAGTAACAACTGCACCTTCTAGTTCACACATAATGAGAGAGTAAAATTATTCCTATTAAGAAGGGGTGTTTAAGGGAATAGAATTGAAAGCGAAATATTTAGAAAATGAAGAAATAATTTATTCAAAACATTAATTTTGAAGATAGAAGCTGACACATTTCCTCGACGATAAATCTCCGAATAGACTATTTATTCATTATCAACCTAACTTAAACGGGCGAAAAGCGGAGGTACTAAGAGTGGACTCTGAGGAACGCCCCTAGACGGTATTAAAATGTTTATCGATTTAGGGGTGTTCCGATCATACGCTTCGCCGAGTTTCAAACGAAGGGACCGTTTTCAAATTACAATAAATTTTCACTGGGGATTGATTTTGAGGTGGGCGAGAGTTTGGCATAGTTGAGTCATTCAAGTAATTATTAAACTGTCTTTAATAAATATTATTCGTTTTTATTAAATTGATTTTTAAATTATGACTGTTGGGACCAGTGTACGCTTGAAATCTGTATTTTTCTTTGAATAATAAATAACTTTTTTCTGTATTTATGTTTTCTGTTTTTATTGTCGAGTTGGCACAATCTGGTGCATATTTGGCATTTTATAGATCACCATTATTACGGAAATCAAACAATACAGGGTGATTTAAAACATATGTCATTCCTTAAATTGATGAAATTCTTTCCCCGACCGGGGAACTGTGGATCGGTCAACTGTTTCATAAATGTTGAATATAAAGGCTGGTTTCGTTACTTTTTTTCCTTTTACTCTAAAATACAACATGACACGAATAACGTCCATCCATAATATCTGTAATTGTACCAGTCTTCCTATAAAAATTATAAGTAAAATTTGTTTCCTTGTAATTTTATTCTAACATATTTTCGAGCTGTCGAAATAATAATTTATTAACGCTCAAACTCGTGTCATTAACAAAATTTCTCTCCCTCGGGGATCGAGAAATTAAAATTATCAAGGACCACCCGTGATTGCCTAAGGCAGCTTTCGTGTAATAAAAAGTTCATTCCAGATCTCTGTGTAATTACAATCGACAGTATATGTAATTTTTTCGAGACATCCCATGCCACAGAGCAGTGACGAAGATCTAGGGTACGCACATGTACCTTTCCTAAGCAAATAAAACAATAATTTAGTCGATCTGTTGATGCACTTTGGCAGATGTGCCTTCCAGTTCCTTCAGGCGTTGGTGTATTACGATTTTGTGTTACATAGGAATAGCCATCTCTATTTCCATACACCTATCTAAGGAAACTGTCAAATCCACCAGTTTTCATTGTCAAGGGTGGTGGAATGATCAAGTAATCCTTTACTGTGTGCTGTAAACTGTGACGGTCCTGTAAACTTATCTTAAGAAAAAAATAAGGAGTATTAAAATGTCGGAAGCTAGTGTATCCGGTGAGCTTTTATCGCTTTTTTTATTTTGTAATGAAAAAATATTGACAAATTGATTAACCTTCCTTACCTCGGCTTACCACTACTAAAAACCCGTCAACGTCATAACTGACGTCCCATGACAAAGCTGCCCGGTGACATTTCATCTTCTATTGATTTTTATTTTTTCTGGAGTGAAATTGCAAAAAATTACAGTGTTAGTGTCTTCAAGCCCCACCTTTACGCACCTCTTTCTTGTGAGTTCCTTACCTGTGTCCTGATCGCTCCAACCTTCTCCAGAATTGGTAACACCATTCAAATTCGTTTTAGACCTCCTAGTGATTCTTTAATTTCTTTCAGATTTATACGACGTAGAGTAAGCGCTTGAAAGATATGAGTCGGAGCCAGGGACGGATTCAAGTCCCAGATGATCTTCGCGAGGTGCTTCTCGAGTTTACCATAAGTTATCTCCTTGAACAGCCTGGGGATGTCGTCAATTATGCGGCGGATTATTTTACCAGGCTTAGAGACACTAGAACGACCCAGATAGTGTTCGATCAGGCGGGGACCACAGCGTCATCTCCTGAGGAATCTACCCTGTCGAGGGAGGAAGGTCAGTGTGGGGTTTTTACAAGACTTTACCTTTGCTTTTTTTTCTAATTTAGGATTTGAATTTTATTAGTGTTTTAGATGACTATTTTATTTTTGCTCATTTTTATTCGTTGCATAATAAAACTGCTACGATACAGTTATTAATATTTGTTATTAAATTTGTCCAACGTTACATTAAAATACATAATTTATTTGAAAAAACTATCATTGATTGACAATACCGAAACACGTCCTTCCCCCATGGTTAGACATTATGTTGTCATTTTTCATTGCAACTTGATTAAAAATTTCAGTTGGCAATAATACAGTTTACATCAAAATTGGTAAATCTGTGATTCGGTTGTGAACCGGTGACATTATTGACAGTTACATTTACATTTAGATGAAATGACATTCCGCCAACTAAAAGGTAAAAGATATTTTATTTGGATCTACATACATATTACCGACACTTAAAAGCTTGTGTTTTGATCAAGATTTTATTTAATAATATGTAATATGTATGTGTATAATTTGGATCACTAGGCCATAAGATCGATACTTTTTGCCAACAAGAAATTTCTTATTGGAGACGCGGTCACAATAAAATCTTGTTTACGAACCTGTTTTTATATTGCATGATATTTGACGTTATGGCAGATCTGTCAACATGTCAGTGCATATAAAAGTCTACAACCGGCAAAATATGTGTTTCTGGATTCAAATGAATAAAAGATACCTTCTGAAAACTGCTTTCTTTTCCAATCTAATCTAGCTCTTTCATGTTATATCCTTTTATATCTTTAAAGGCATGTTTTCCAAGGCCCAAGCGATTAGAAAACATCATGTTTCATTTTGTAAGCGAATTTGTGTCTTAATAGCGTCAATTGTTTGAATTATGTTTTGGTTTTATAGTGTATTATGTAGATTTACAATGTACACTTAATTTCAAGACTGTTCCGTACACCTTTAAAATCAAGTAACATTGATTTCTAGTTCTGCTTGAATGTAGGTTAATATTATACGAACTAACATAGCTGGAAACAAAGGTGTTGATTAATATTTTGTCAGGACTGTTTGTAGACAAATGTATTGACAAATGTTTTGCCGACAATTTCGGTCTTCACTTCCAACTGTTAATCGCATTTCTTCAACATTTTGAGTTGTCAAATTTATTTATTATGTATTGTATTCAAATCTGGTCTGTTAGAAAGCAGGATAACATTCACACGTTGTTGCCTTGAAAAGACTGAATTATTGAATTCCTGCGAAATAAACTGATGGGTATATGTATTAATTTGATCTACAGATGGCATAATTTTATTGAGTGTTCAAATGAAGCTACATACGAAAAATTACGAGAGGGTGATAGCGATAGAAATGTATGTCCACGGTTTGTTTCATACTGTCAGTTGTGTTGCTCTGCGTTTCGATTACATAATTTGCTTGGTAGTCTTTATTTTTTCTGTTTTGGCTAAATCATTTAAAATTAGCTGGTTTCATGGCTAAACCTCAATTACATTTTGTTCTTACAATGGCGTACACTGTAGAACACAAACGTATTTTTAGTGAAAAGTTATTTCCGGACCAGAAGGAAAGTTAACACCGAATTGGTGTATTTCGTTCAACCGTCTATGGAAGAATTTCAAGAATTTTCAAACATTGCGGTGCATTACATGCAGTTTAAAAAACTTTAGATAAGAGTGTAAATTTGTTTTCTGAAACGGATAGTCTCATGTGACAACCAGGTAGTGGGGTGCCACTATTTTTTTTTTGGTTGTATATTAATTATATTTTTGTATTCGTTTTGTGAAATATGTACATAATGCAGAAAGTGGTAGATAAGTATGTAAATAGATAAATATTTCACCATAGGTATTGAATTTGACAGCTGTCAAAGCTAACCTCAAAATTTGATGTTAATTCGTGTTTTTTCTCATTTTGCATGAACGAACACAAAAACACTGTTCAATATTCGTGCACTGTCACTTTTCAGGGGCTCAGGCTCATTGCAACACTCGGCATTCGCCTCGGGTTGCAAAAATTTGCAGTCGCCCCTGAAAAGTGTGTTGAAAAGTGTGTATAATAAATACATAATGGAGAAAGTGGTATATAACTAAATATATAAATATTCCCGCATATTATGTATTTAATTTGGCAGCTATAAAACCTAACCTCAAAATTTGATGTTAATTCGTGTATTTTGTCATTTTTCCCGAACAAATACAAAAAATGTTGTTCAATACTCGGCTCATTTGCAACACTCGGCCTACGCCTAGTGCTTCAGAAATTCGACCTGACCCTGAAAAGTGTCTTGACAACGCACTTGTATAGAAATATAGGTACTATTTCCAAACACCTTAAGGTTGTTACAAGGGCATAACATATGATTGGCATAACTACTTTAGAAGATGTAGAAACTTATAATGAGCTATTAAATTAGATTACTCCTTTACTTCAAAAACAAGATATTCGAATGAGACCAGCCATATGGGTACACGAAAGATTAACTGCTATTTCCTGGCAACCGGAAGAGACTACGAAGAAATGAATGAAATCGGAATGAAACCTTTAACGACTTGTATCCACACACAGCGAATCTTCCCCGCGCGGGTTTAACTGCACACGCCAAAAATCAAGACAGTTTTGATTCCAGCGGACTTAAATGCGCATTCCACAATCTTGGCCACAGACGAGAAGTTTTAACTGTACCCCGTTCCCCGTGCATTCAAGTTCTAAGGTTTCCTTCTGTGTGAGAATTTATTATATTCTTACACTTCTTTTTAAGAACAAAATACTAATAACAAAAATACGAAAACAGATGTGAGGTCAATCAGTTGTCGCGGAGTGTATATTGAAAATCGTCTAGGTCTACTTACTTACTCACCATCTATAGGTCTATAGGTCTATAGGTTAATTGTTCAGGAGTCTTGAGGACTCTTTCATAATTCCTGGGAACTGTTCCGGATTCTTGTGAGCTCTTCAGAATATTTCAGGATTTATCAAAATTCCTTAAGGCACACAGCGCTCTTCAAGATTTCTTCAGAATGTCTAAGGATACCATGAGATTTTTAAAACCCTCTAAATCTGTTGATGAGCCTTCAATAGTATTCAAGATTCAAATTTTTTCAGAATTCTCTAATGCACTTACAGGATTTCTTATAACGCTTTAAGGCTTTTTTAAAGCACTCTTCACTTTTTCAGGATTCATCGGCGCTTTTCAGTCCTCTTTGAGGTCCATCAAAATTTTCCAGCATCCCTTAGGATATTTTATAACTTTTGATATTTTTGCATGGCATTTCAGAACTCTTTAGGAACCTCCAGGTTTCTTCGCAACTGTTTAGACATTTCAGGACACTTCTAAAAAAAATTTCATGATTTTTCAGGAATCTGTAATTTTAAGAATTATATTTATCAAGACCCGTCAGAACTCCTCAAGGCACGTCAGGACTCTTTGGTGTTTTTAAGTAATTCTTATGACACCCGAGGATCATTCAGGGCTTTTAAACTTACTTCAGGACCTTCTTTTCTGAATCCCTCAGAATGCTTTATTGTCATTTAGGATCCTTTACCGAGAGCTCTAAGGACTTTTAAACTATTTTCTAGATAATTACATATTTAAAATTTTCAGAATTATTCACGTTATCTTTAGATTATGCAGGACTTGTTAAAATCTTTCAGAACTTCTTGTTGCAGAAATGTTTGCGTGTCGGAGAGGATACTCCAGGTAAAGAGTCGCTCATGTGAATCTAGCCAATAAGAATTACGGTATGCGCATTTCAGAATAGCATAAACATAGTATATAATAGATACTTCAGATTTATGTGCTCCATTGTTAACCTGCCTTTTAATTTATTTCATGTGGCTACAAAAACTTTGTGACTGTAAAGAATTTTTTTTTACAACAGGATGACTCATTTTTTGAAATAACCATTGTTTTTTTACATTAATTTGTTTTTAGATTCGGATGACTAAAAATAAAACTGACAAAACACAATAAGCCGATAAGTCTCAATGTCATCGATTAATCTTTTCAGACTTGTCAATAGTTTACCATGTTCAAAATCACTGTTGGCGGCATTAGCTGTGCATAACTTATATTGTGTTTATTTTGAGATGAATGCAACAACAGACGAACTCCAGTGCAACTTCTTGTTGTTAAAACTACCTCTAGGACAGGGATTATATTATAATAAATTATTGTTTATAATAAAGGTAGCGCCCCAACTATAATGGGTGGTTAATGCAGTTGCCAGACCCGATCGGACATTTTTGAATTAATAAAATAAATAGTTCATTGATTTCTAAATAAATCATAGTCTTTTAAAAGTCCCATTGAGTTGTATCTTTCCTCCATATTTGGCACACATTTTTGATACAAAACTGGCCTCCACTAAATTTTACCACTTCTCGCTCATTTTCTTCTCTTGCCCAACATAAATCATTCATCGACATCCGTTTCCCGCTCGGTGTATACAAAATTTATATAATTTTAAAGTGGCTTCCGCATTTAATTTTTTTCGACAAATTAGTATGTCCCTGTGCGACTGTTAAAATTCTTTTTCACCAGCACCAGCGTAACTTTTGTTCACATTTGGTTGAAGAGTGTCGCATACGATAATGGGAAACTCAGTAGCTTGGAGATTTTGTCTCCCAGAAATAGGGTCCCAAAGGAATAATGATGTACCGAAGAGAAGTTGTTAGGTCGGCGACATGCGTGGAACCGTAGTCTGGGGGCGGCAGATCTCCTGGGAAAGATTTGATGCGGACGGTGAACGGGAGGTGATCAAAGAACGTTTTACGAAAATCACACTTTGGATTAATAGAAGAGTTATTGGAAATATGAGCGATATTAATTAACGATAATCTAGTATAACAATAATCCATGAAAACCAAAAGCCTATTACGTATAAAATTATGAACAGGGCATTAGTGATATTAAAGGCAGGATACATTAATTCGATCACCTGTCCTCTATAGGAAAATGTTAGTTGAAAGGAATAACAATAATTATTATTATCTTAACATCTCTTGTTTGAATTATTTATAAAATTGATGTTTTCAGAATATTGATTTAACACGTTTGCATATTTAATACACAATGCTGGTATTTTTAATTGAAATGGCAAATTTCTGAGAATCGTGCGTTATTAGAAAATCGCAACAAATATAAAATATATCAATCAGTTGATCTTCTGCATATTCATTGATATACATATTCATATTTCGCTTACAAAGTAAGGAGGAATTTAAATCTCAAAAGGAATGTAGACATTAATTAAAACATTTAATGCTTCAGTAATTAGAAGATGCAATGGGCTACAGTAACTAAGTAATTTTTTATAGTAGGAAATTTTGTAATGATGTCTTGTGACGAAGAAACTACGAAAACTGACGCAAATAAATGTACCTTGGTTGGTAAATCCAAGATTATTTTTTTAAGTCATTATGAACAATGAACTTTGTAAACAGAGAACCGTAAAATAAATAGCAGTTTATCTGTATTAGAAGACAGCACTGCATTACGTTAAGCTTGTAATCACAATGAAGTCACTGCATGTTTTATAACATTATTGCGAAATAAAGCGAGTGAAGTTCCTAAAAATAAAGAAATGAAATTTAATTAAACAAAATGAGATATATGCAACTTAATGAGACAAGAACACTCAAAAAGATAGAGGAAGGATAGACATAAAAGGAACAAATAAAAGGAAACACAAATAAAGAACAAGAGACGATGAAAGATAGGAAATAACACAGAACCAAGGAATCAGGCTAAGGAATAATGATTATTATAGATCGCAAGAAATGAAACATGTGTTTCAATGTCTTAGCCATCCCGCGGTCAATCCCGATGAAAATAAGAAATGATGAAACTAGGGATGAATTCCACCATTACGACTCTGTGAGCCCACCTCTTCACATGGTGTATGTATGTGTACATGTGGGACGAAATATTAAAGAAGTAACTGAGCCGAGGAAAAATAATTTTGTTTCATTAAGAATATAATTTCGACAAAGTCAACAATATAAATTAATTGTTGTTGTTTGTTTTAATAAGTGACAATACAATACTACAGTATTGTGACTGTGGGACACACACTACAAACCCATTGCTATGACTACTTCAAATACAAAAATATCAGATAATCAGTACTTGCTGGCTTAAAGGAGACTTCGATGCCCCCTTCCACGCCTTGGTTGTGCCCCCAGTCCAAAATTTAATTAATTTTTTTGAAATGCCGGCTCATCCAGCCCCAATCTTAAGTCAGTCGTTGGGACTGATATTCGTGGCATTTAAAAAAAAACTGTAATAAGCGTACCACTTATTATACTACCCTTGACAATGATTCTGTGATGATTCGATGTTGATATTTTCGATAATAACAAAATAAATTATTTCTGACTCAAAGTTTATCGCTAAGAAAAAAACAATAAATTTACGTAAGGTGAAATGATGAAATATGTGCGCATATTTATTTATCGTGATGAAATTCGTTGAACAAATTTATATACCGGTTTTCGTGTGCACGCGTTATTCTTGAAAAGCATTACAAATTTCAACCGGTCATATCGAGGACGATCTTTTTAGGAACTTACATGGTGTAAAAAATAACTCGTATTTTTCTCTTAGAAGAGGCAACATTTTAGGGATTTTTAAAATTAGAAAACTATGTATATTACATATCTGAATTTGGACCACAATGTAAATAGAATAACGGATGTTAAACTAGATTTGTGCAAATTATGACTGTATCCCATGATATTTAATTTTGTTCTATTGACCTTTCAAGGTTACACTGAACACTAAATAATGTAAAATGGTTAAAAATTGTCAATAATAATCGCACGAGAGGTCAAAATATTGCCGACAATAATTTTTGCGATTCAGATACGAGTTTCTGTTGCGACGAAAATAATGACGAGTGCTTGCACGGCAATATTTGACTTGAGAATTTAACTTGTAACTTGTAATGTCAAATAGCTACAAAATTATTGTCGCTGGAATAAAGCTTCTCGAAAAATTCTCACTTATAATACGATAAGTAGTCAAACATCATTGCAATTGCTTGAACACGAGTCGCATTGGCAATTGCAATGAACATGAGTGGAGAAATTATATCGACTCAACTTTGACTACGAATCGTATTCGGAGGACTATTTAGTGAACCAACCCATTTTTCTTAAAAGTACTAGTCCGATTGTCAGCGGCAATTTGTACTAGTACAATTTATTGTCACCGCAATTGATTTTGATTGGCCGACATTTTGAAATTCTACGGCTGTTATTGGTCGAATGTCACAGTTTGACAGATGAACTGAATAGTCACCAAAATAATTGTCCTATTAGTTGTTTATTTAAAATTGAAACAGCTCGTTGGTTGATAAAAACACAAGTTAAATTGTCAGTTTAATTGCATTCCTCTATCTTAAGAAGTACGTTTTCACGACAGTCAAAGATGATATTCTTGCAGTAAACCTGCACGCCGTTACCGTACTGCCATAATTGATACACACACGTGTCGTAAGTTTAAAATAGATACATGAGTGTTTTTGTCCATAAAAATCGTCCCAGATATTTTCGAAATGTTTGTCGATCGGGCTAATATATGAGAAACTTTGTTATATCCAAAAGAATACAGGAAACAGACAATTCTTTAGCTAAGTATTTTTAATAGTATGTTTCTATTGTTCACATTTTGTAATTATATTTTATTCTTATTAATTATATTATAGCTGTAAAACAATAGTAGGTAGATTTAAGAAACTCCTCAATTATAGTAAAAAACTGTTATCCACAAGAATAAATATGTTTGTTTTTTTATTAAGAATATGGCTGCATATTATTATAATGCGGATATTTGCGTGCGCGTATTAATAAGTCAATTTCTCGTGTCCGGATCAGGGAGCAGGATATTAGTGTGTAATTTTATTTAAAACTAATTGCGAAAACAGGTTGAGTGATTTATACAAGAATAACAAAGTCCAATATAAATCTGATTTTCCTACAGTCCGTCTAGGAGTTTTAATTTAATTTAATGTTAATTAATTTAATTTTATATTGGGATATTACTATTTTTTATTGCGAATGCGGAATAAATCCCAATATAAAGTTGGAGTCCAGGGGCAAATTCAGTTTTCAGTAGTTTGTTTATCTGAATTTGCGTGTGCAAAGAATAATTTGCGTGCGACAAGTAAACTTTGCGCACCCAAATTAATAAATGGGCAAACCGTTACTTTGTAACCGTAACCAAGGTTGCAAAGATACTATTTGTCAATATGAGCAATAAAATATACTTTTTCTACTTTGGTCTCATAATTGAGTTTTTGTGAAACTAAAAGTAGTGTCACAAAGGAACTTTTTGTGAAACTGCTTTTGGTTTTTTTTATTTGATACGTATTACGTTGGTATTCAGCATTTCTAACCAACTCCTGTGGAAGTTAAGCCAAGAGTCAACTTTTCAGATAAAAAACATAACTACAAACGCAACAGTACAGTCACGGCCATGGAATTTTAGCCGTCACTTTAATGTCAATTAAAAGAAAACGGATGTAGTCCATGCTTTATTGTCATTATGATTGACTTTTTGGAATTGAAATCTAAAAAGTTGTCACTGTCATGCGAGTGAGTCAGTGTCAAAATGACAAGTCTTTGAAATAACAGAAGGTTAGGTTACGAATAGCTAAGGGTCGCCTTACATCTTATGACAATAAATGATAAGTGACGGCCAAAATTCCGTGGCCGCAACTGTACTACCTAATCTTAAATATCCCTAGAATATTTAAAAAGCATAATTTTAACATTTTCATAAAACGAAGAGCCCCAAAGTAGAAAAAATAGTATATTACACTCGTTTAACGAGGCATTGTGACATTCGTTCTATTGGGGCACTTCTCGCTGCGCTCGTCGTGCCCCAAACCCACTCATGTCACAATGAAGCCTCTTGTTAAACTCGTATAATAATGTACTAATTTGTATTCGTTTCATGAAACACATAATGCATAATGAAATACATAATTACATACATAAGTATTATAGCATTATTTATTTAATTTGACAGCTGTCAACTTAACCTCAATTTGATTTAAATTCGTGTTTTTTCTCATTTTGCGTGATCGAATATAAAAACACTGTTTAATACTCGTGGGCTGTCACTTTTCGGGAGCTCGGGCTCATTTGCAACCCTCAACTAATACTAAAATCTACATAAAATACTCTTGATTTGGCTTTTTTTTTGTAGAAACGAATTGATAAATGTAGGTCTGGATAGAGAATTGAATAAGCTTTAAAATGATGTATCACACGACCCCGATGCCATTTATATTTTTTAAGGGGGTGGCTCCCCTCGCTAATCTAAGACTTGAAAGTTTGCTACAATTTGGTCCTCCTTGATAACAAAATTGACCTGTTCGAGTGTTTTCTTTCGATATTGGAATTGTTGGGGGGTACAAATTTTAGTTGGGACACCCGGTATACACTGCCGTGTCGATCATACCGTGCCGAGTCGATTCAGTGCTTGAGTTGATTGTTAACTCTTTCAAGATATTCCACGCTCTCAGTGGTGTAAAAAAAAGTTGCTCATTTTCGTCCAATTTCCATTTCAGTGTTCTATTTCAAGTTCATGAACCCTCACATTTGTAGAAAAAATAGATCAAAGATTCATGTGCCTAGAAAAAAATTCCACCTGATCAATAAATCAACAACCATAACGGTGCACGCAAGCTTTTTAACCCAATAAATTGGGTTTATTACTTAGAGAATGTAATGCAATTTTATCGGCGCTACATGTCACCATAAAATATTTAAGCTAAATCCTTCCACTTTTCCTGTTTGCCGATCTCTAGGGTATAAATATGTTAAAAGTTTAACGCAAACAAACCACCGGACGGTGCATGCACTAGAATGTAGACTGTAGAAAATTTGAGACTATTTCGCTAGAATGAAGACGTTTATTGGCAACACAATTTCGTAATAAACGTTCTAGAAGTAACCTTAATAGGGAGCTCAAAATGAAATTGTCATTGCCTCGCAGACCGGACTTTCTCTTGTCCTAATTTGGAATCGACAAACTAGACCAAACGAGTTGACGATCAACTGTTTAATTGCCGGTGTAAATAGAAATAACCTGCGTGTAGAAATTACGCGGTAACTTGTATTTGATGAGTTAACGTAGACTTAAGTGCTGTATACGTTTTCTAGAACAAATATTTATAATTACGCTTATTCAAGGAGAGATAAATTTAAAAGTGGTGTTACATGAAAATTTTATTCCAAACTCGTTTACACATATTACCTGAATCGTACTGTTCGACTGTTGTGGATGAATTTATTGAGATAATTGAACTTTCATGCAGGACAATTAACATGATAGCAAATTGGAAATTGGCAATAATTGTAACACAAGGAGAAACATTTAATGCAACGGCCAAGAATAATAAAAGGAAATGTATTCCCCAAAGCTGTAACAACTTAGGTGCTCGTCGTCGATTTCTTAATGTACAGAGAACGAAAACTAACTTAGTCAAAGTTGGCCATGCACGAAAAGCCGATTGTCGTAATTAGTTTACATTATAAAACATCAAACCCGTGCATGACCCACTTCGACTAATTTAGTTTTCGAACTCTGTGTATGTAAAACTTCATAAAAAAAAATCTAACGAACGTCGTTTTATTTATGTAATTTATGGCTTAAATGATGAATCACTGTCATTATAATAATATGTCTGTTAGATTAGACCTCCTCCATCGGAGAGCTTTGTTATGACGGAAAAATTAATTTAAAATGAGATTGGCTTAAATGCTAATTGCAGATTATGATTTAATGGTGGCATTAGCTACGTCAGTGACTTTGTGCGACTATTACATGGATAATAATTTCAACCTCAAAAATACCGGAATTTTGTAGGTAATTTTTCTATATTCTCTATTTTCTCATTCTCGTTGAGAATAAGGAAGGATTTCCCCGATATTCGTGTAGTTCTCAATAGACAATATTAAAACATTGCTCGTTTATTTTTCTTCCCTATGACCTTCACAACGGCGAATTTATAAAAATCTGCGAAATTCGATGACGTCTGTCCACCTCATTATTTTCCAATTTCCCATAATGACCCTTGTCGTTTCAGCCAACCCGTTATGTTACGTGTGTCGAGACATAAAAGCTACGTCATGTAGGTCACCCTAACAATTTGATTTGATTGTTGCAGAACCACCTGTTAGTCGATTTTCGGGACGTCGCAAATCCGTCTTCGCTGAAGCGTACGACCCCGAAGAGGACGAGGATGATGGTGGTAAAGTCATCTTTCCGAAATCGGATGAACAACGTCAGAGATTGGCGGAAGCCGTACGTAATATTCTATTATTCCGTGCGCTCGACAAAGAACAAATGCAAGAAGTCTTGGACGCCATGTTCGAGAGGGTGGTACAAGCAGGAGACTTGGTGATCAAGCAGGGAGACGATGGGGATAACTTTTATGTAATACAAAGGTATATGTCATAAGTTTAGTTCTCAATGGTCAATTGAGTTATAATTAAAGGCGGATCCACTAATAAATATTTGCGTTAATTTTGTCAACGATACACAAATAATTGCCCGACGAACAACGCACGTATCCGCTGTGCTGCCGGTTTCCCAATCAACTTCAAACACGGCAGTGGGAAATTGATTCTGAGTGCATGGATTCGGCAGCACAACACGCAAGATAAATATTTAGTTGGTAAAATACGTAACCATATTCAAATAATTTTGCCCAATTCCAAAATACCATCTACAACCTCAGTTTTTATTAATGTGGATCTGCCTTTAGTTTCAGGTGATTCATCAGTGCCAAGCTATTGTTCACTGGGTTTCACAACTAGCACATTGCATTTTTTATTCTATATTACAGAAATAGTAATCTATCCATTTTTGGTGCGTAACGAATGCGTGTCGTTATCAACATCCAATTTGATAAAACAATGCTATTAATCTCACTGTGTTAAAATTACTGACAGAGGAGGCCCAAGATGCGCGTTGTAAACAGTCAATGTAGAACTTCCAGTCTGTTTTAAAAACAGACTCGCTACTTCGGAAAATGTTTTCTTATTCATTTAGTACGAATTTAGACCCTCAAAGTTGCTTAACTACTTGCAGGTGGCTGATATGTATTTTAATTATTAATATAGTACGTTTGTAAACCAGTACAGCACCATTATCGTACGTTTGATAAATAATTGTGTTAATACCGAAATTTTGTAAACTTTGTAATAAAGAACACAAGCTCCGGTGTTAGCAAGGTCTACAAACGATGAAAATTTTAGAAAATTTAAAACAGCGTACATTAATCCGGTATCTGCTAAATTGAAGATTTACTTTTTGAAAATTCACTCGGCCAAATTAAAAAGTCGGTATAACTATATAATTTTTTGTAGTTAAGTATGTACATTATTCTTGAACCCCGATTTTATTAAAAGTGTTATTGCCCGTAACATGACCGTCATAACACCTTAAAACCGTAAAATTAATTTGTCTTTTTTCAGTGGCATATTCCACGCCCTCGTCGGCGAGCCCGGCCAAGAGCCGAAACACATTCACACATACGAAAACAGTGGCAGTTTCGGTGAACTAGCTTTACTATACAACATGCCGAGGGCAGCGACGATCAAAGCCCAATCGGACGGCTCTTTGTGGGCGATGGACCGTCAAACATTTCGACGCATCTTGCTGAAATCGGCGTTCAAAAAACGAAAGATGTACGAAACTCTGATAGAAAGCGTTCCTATGTTAAAGACTTTACAACCGTACGAACGGATGAATCTTGCCGACGCCCTCGTACCGAAGACGTACGCCAAGGGCGACAGAATAATAAAACAAGGCGATGCCGCCGACGGAATGTACTTCTTAGAGGACGGCGTCGTCATCATCAGCGTGTTGGACGATAGCGGTAAAGAAGTAGAGATCAATCGTCTTAGTAAGGGAGGATACTTCGGAGAACTGGCGTTGGTCACACACAGGCCGAGGGCGGCGTCGGCCTACGCTGACGGAGAAGTTAAGCTCGCATGTAAGTACTGTAAAGTTTATGATTTATAACAGTGTATGTTTTTAATATTAGTGGGCAGACAGTTCTTATTAGACTTCATTAGAACTTTAATACCCGGAAAAATGTGTCACCTCTTTGAAACTAATTTTGTACTCACTGACAGTAGTACAGACACAAACCCTATTGTTAGAATTAAGATAATTTCGTATTTCGACAGCACTTCAAGAGTCGACAAGAGCGTTATTTTTTTGACAACACCTTTTTTAAAAGCTTATCTTACACCACTTGTCAAAAACAACTTGTTTCTAACTAAATATCATTTTCGGATGCCTCACCATGTTGTTCTCCATACAGTTTTCTATAATTATGTTTAATAAAAAGTCTTTAATATTCATCAAAACACATAATAATCAGTAATAAGTACTTGTGTTTTAATTTGTGTTTACAGCTTGTATGTGCTATTACACCTTGGCTTATAGATAAATAGATAAGAAGATTATTTCCGACAGTTTACAAAGAATCTGATAATAATATTACCATATATTACATTATGAAACTCATTTTCATTTATTAGTTAAACAGCGCTGTAGAACATGCATATACTAAAGTGCAGGGAATGATTTCTTGATTTCTGTATCTTAACCAAAAAGTGCCAGGAGAATTGGTCTTTATGATATTATGTTGGAAAGAAAATGGATTATTTCAAAATTAACACCGGATATGAAATATGAATATGAAGAAAATCGGGAAAACTGGGGAACAGAAAAAAGTGTAAGAGACCTAAAAAAAACAAATTTCGAGGTTAGAAATTTGATAAATTTTGAAATAGTAGAATGGAAACTTGAAATAATGAGAGATTGATAAACTCGTAAACTTGACGATATGGTTTCTCAAATGAATTTACAATTAAAACGTTTGTTAAAGCTCACTTACATTTTGTCACTTTGGATATTCATCTTTCAAGAATAAGTGTAAATTGGAAAGGAACTTGGAAGAGCAAAAAATATGAATTTGAACGTACATAATATATTAAACTAGCTGACCCGGCGAACTTTGTATCGTTATTCGGTGCATGGCCACCTTTGACAAATTTGGTTTTCGATTTCTATTGACGCGGGGATTACAATAACGAGAAAAGCTCAAGAAGAACTAGGGCAAGATGTAAAGAAAGCGCCACAGATATAGTAAAAATAAACAAGTGCAAAATTAAAAAAACCTGCTGAATAATGCGTCGGCACTCTTTGTTTATTGTCGGTCGACCTTTGTATAGCACGTTTCGGAGAGCAGGTTTTTTATTTTGCGCTTGTTTATTTTCTCTATATCACTATATCACTGTGGCGCTTTTTTACACTTACTTACGCGAGACGTGGATAAACAAGAATAAATAAAATTAGTCATTTTGGAAAAGAAAAGTTCTATAAAAGATCTTTGGATGTTGCAAATTACCCACAGAGGAATGAAGAGAGTAAAACAAATCAGGAAATCTACAACAAAAAATTCGAGTAACATTGGTTGGTTAGGACACTTCGTCTGAATACCAGAACAGAATTTCCAAATAAGCAGCGACAGTCAACAAATGACAGGGTAGATTATACAGCACTGTAATATACCGAGTGATTCGCTGGAAATTTAATAGCGAGCCTTTTTGGGAAATTAGAAGGTTCGTTTACCATACTATTACTACGTATTACTGGTGGCCTAAACCTCTACAATAGTTTGACCTGGTTTTTTTCTTTGCAATAGAAGTTTCCCTAAAATTAGGCACAATAATTTGAAGGGAGTGCAGATCATCAACATTTGATAATAGGTGTTTAAAGCGGCCTATCCTCTGTCATAAACGGACAGCGAGAATTTAATTCCAGCACTTCATACATTCCTGTCTAATTTACCACCAAGTCGTCGCTTACGACAATATCCACGCAGACTGGCGTCGAGTAGAGTATTCCAATAATCTCTTCCTTTATTTCACATAATTCTTAGATAGAGATAGTTTACTTTATGTTTTTCTAATTTTGGTGCATTCTCGATTTACAAGATTTACTTAAAATGATCAAAAACTTAAAATTAATTTAATAATTTCTAAATTTAAAATTGCAAAATATGTGACGTCACACCAGGGGTGGTGTCACACAAATGTGACCACCTGTGATATGGACGGGTAGAGGGCTCCAAAAATCATTTTATCATTAATTAAAATATTGATTCATAAAGATGGGGCCAAACATGGTCTCGAATAATTCTCAAACAATAACAAACGCAGGGCTAAGCCCAACAACATACACAAAACTCCCTTCAAACATTTTTTACTGCTTAATTTTTTTGGAAAATTTAAGAGACCCTGTATATAATAAAGCATGTTAATACACCCAGAACCGTTGAGATATTGAACAAATGAGTACTAGCCAACGACGTGAGAATATCCAGTTTTTTTTTATTATTGTTATTAGAAATGAAAGAACTGTCCTAAATGATTACCAGTAAAACATCCCAAAGAATGACCAATAAAGGTAGAAGATGAAATTCTCATAAGAAATTGTTTATAAATGCTGATTTATTTTTAAATTAAAACTTGGCTGGACACAGTTGGTTTTGATTCCGATGAAATGGTCTGTTAACGTGAAATTTTATATTTAGCATCTGTCATCTTGGCAAAACATAGCTTGCTTTGAGATTCTTACCAGTTTCTTACAATGTGGCAGAATATATTTTTATAAATACGGAATCAGGCCACAGCAACGTGACCACCACGTGAACTTAAAAACAAATTTTCTCTTTTGGAAAGTTGCGAAACTTGTTTCTAGGTAGGTAATAAAAAAACGATTTGTTCTTAACCAAATGTTATTAAGAAGTACCAGCTCTTGTCTGAGGTGAAAAAAGAGTAGAAAATATAATTCTCGTCGTTTATTTTATAACTACAATTGTTCATAGTTAATTGACCTTATAAAAAATTAAATAAGATCTTTCAATTTGTAAATAGGGTGCAAATCAACTTTTTTATTTTAGTACTAGTTGACCCGGCAGAGGTTGTTCTGTCCAAATTTCAATAAACTTGTCCTGATGAACAATAACTTTTCCTGGTTTATCAGCACTCTCAAGTTTCTCACTTTTTCAGGTTTTTCGCTTTCTCATTTTCACAAGTTTCTCAAATGCCCCAATTTTTCAAGTGTTCACGCTAGGCCTTGTCAAGCCGCGCAACCTACGCGATTTTTATGTTTCTCAAGCTTCAAGCTTTCTCACTTTCAGGACAGATCGTGAAACAACACAAAAGTAAAAACAAAATAATGTAATTTTATTGTTTTATTTATGTATTTTTTCCCATACATACCGGGAGCATAACGAACAAAACAAAACAAATAAAAAGAAACAACCGAATATGTCGTTCCTATCATCAGTTACGTTATGATCGAAACTGCATACAAAACTTATGATTTTTGCAGTTTGTGCGAATTTTACGACATTCCTTTGTAATTGTCTTGAATTATTTCCTTGAAAAACAAAATAAAAAAAAAAGAATTACGCATAGCCATCGTTGGAATCGTGAGTTATGGTCTTGAGTTCATACAAAGATCCCATGGAAAATGCACTTTCAGGTTTTCCCGAATTTTCCAATTTTCCGGTGGATTTTCCAAAAAAAAAATTATTTCATACAAACCTTGTCCTGACATTTACGAACACAACAAAAACAAAATCAGCCAAATCTGTCGAGCCGTTCTCGTTTCATCAAAAGTTATGAAGGCGTTTTATTATTTACTAACGACTATATCTCTTAGAAAGGATGAAGGATATAATTATATTCTTTTTATAACTTTATAAAATGTATTTCTTGGACTTTACCTTAATGGGCAAACACACACACCTACATATTTTTAATTACAATTAAATGTATACTAGCAAATACATACATGGAAACTCAATCAGTCAATCAGTATCATGTCGAAATATTTGTTTTGTGTTTGTAGAAAAGTACAATGCGAAAATGTCATGTTTGAAATTGCAGACTAATCAAAGTAGTTAGAGTCTGCAGCTTTTCCTCGCCCACGCCGAAGTCTGATCCTAATTCCTCGTTTTGTCTCTGAAAAGACTAGAAAACAAATAAAATATACCGTTCGGGATAGGGAAATAAATTTTCTCCGCGGTCTCTGTAGAACAAAATTGACCCGTTTAGTAATAAATAAACCTGATTAGATTTCACACAAGGTAACGTAATTCCAAGTGCGAAGCTGACTCAAGCTGTAACATCGATAAAAGTTTATTACATTATATAGGGAGGCAGGTGATGGTAGTTACACTTCAAAGGTCATGTAGCTAACTCGATTATTTTGTACTAACATAACAAGGTTTCAGTAGGAGGCAAGTTCAGAAAAACAAATATCAAACGGAATGCACAGTGCACTAATTAAATCTTGTTGTGCTGGATATCTTGGCTTGTAAGCTTTGTAAGTCTTTCGACTGTGATGTTTCAGACGATTTCCAACAAAACTGTAAATCTATATTATGACGCATCTACAGCTAAAAATATTATTAATGCAGGGTTGGTGATTCAGCTTAGATGTACTTGATAAATTTCATTTGATAAACCAACATACATACTGTAACGTTGCATGAGCCGGGTTGGTTGGTTTAAAGAATACGTGTGCTACACCGCCGTTACTAAAATTTATTAAAAATTAACCATGGGGTCGTTCATCCCCCTGAATTTAACGAATTCAACTATAGAATCTCGTAGACTATATAACACGAAGCCATAAAACATACTCTGTTGTTTAATATAGTTGTTTTGAGAGATAACAAAGCGTATCAAAAATAGCTAACAAATTGTAACTTTGAATTTTATACCGAGTTCGAGTCACAGAAAGGCGCGCGTTTCAAATAAGACAAATGATTTTTTTTTATCTAGTAAACGCGTGTTTGCGAATAAACTAAAAATAGGGGTAAGATATTTTTTCATCTAGTTTCCAGAAAAGCTGTTTTTGAAAATTGTGGGACAATAAAATTGTACAATTTGCACGCTACTTATTTACAATAACTGTCTTCGCTGACCGACTTGTTCACTACGCTTCCAGTACACTCATACTCGTTTCGTCATTCGTTCCCTTCTTATACCCCCACTGGTGTTCTCGATTTCTTTTGGATTAATGAGATCATCCTTTCGGCGCGACCGAACGTTCTCGAATGATGACATCATTCTGTGTGAACAATCATTCCCACACAGTGCGACTTCCCACAGTCTGTGGAATATTCCAGAGCGATGACATTATCGTATGTGATCATTCAAGTAGTTGTCCCGACATTGGTAGCCTCTTTTTATTGGAGGGTCCTCACGGCAGATGTTAGGTTTCCCAGTTGCAAATTTTTATAAAAATTCTCCAATGAATTATATTGAATATTGAACACTGTCAGAGATTAGGTATATAAATATTAAATAGTTTTGTATATTTCTTTTAATTAGTAAGCTTAGTTGTAAGACCAGTGGCGAGACTAACCTCGTACAGATAACACATTAAAGTTTAAAAACAAAAATTCGTCGCTTTTCATTTTAAACCAAAAGAAGTGTTCGCGACAACACACATGATTAAAGTTAATCCCAATTACCCACTAGTTTTTGTATTCCAATAATGTCATTTCAATTTAATTGGAAATTGCAGGAACGAAAGGCAGCTTGTGGCGCCATCTTTTACGTTGCAAAAATGCTGTGGGCTAATAAGTCCGAAACCGGCCTATAGAATTAGAAGTGTGTGGTCGTTAATTGAATATTATTTAACGCATATGTATCACAAGACAAATAACTTACAAACAACGTGTTCAGAGTGATCTTAGTAACTTGTTTTATTTTTTCAGTTCTGGATGTAGAGGCGTTCGAGCGACTCTTGGGGCCGTGCATGCAGCTGATGAAGCGCAACATAACCGACTACGAAGAACAAATGCTCAAGATATTCGGCTCAAAGCATAACATTCGAGACATCCGATGAACGGAGCCGAACACCCGCCTTCTCTGAACGATAGTCGAATCCCATCCCCCAAATTGTATTAATTTCAAATTATTACATGTCGAGTAGTAAACAATCAAGATGTTCACGTCACAAAATAGCAGCGTCACATGCAAAAACAAAACATACAAAAAAAAAATATATTGTAAAACGGGAAGCAAAGTTTACTAGTCATGTGTATATAATGTTATGAAAGTCCTTGTGCTTTGTTGTTGCGACGGTCCAGGACGGCCGTCTACTGCTGGACGGTGCGCGGCCACATCTAATCGTCTATAGTATTCCTCTTTTTTTCAGATGCCTGACGTCTTCAAAATGCCCAGTATTGTATGTGTGTTGGATGCTAGTTATCTGTATTATTCGAGTCTTCTGACGTTCCCCATCCTTGCTTATTCGGGCGTTTATGAGCATGCTGTAGCAATATGACGAACGTTGTGCCAAGAGAACGAAACCATAAAAGACAGGCAATAATTTGGCAGATCAATAGTATTGTCAATTAGAATAGAGCTAGATCTATTCTAGCACGAAATAGTATTAGCAGTGTATTATTCATAGATGGCGCTTTCACAAAACAATAATCTACGTTAATGACATTTTAATGTAGTAAAGCGCTGTATTTTTATACATATAATTAACCATTTTGTTGGATCATCATTCAAGCCACCACCATATACACATGTATGAAAAAGTCCTTGCCTTCCACTTTGATACGCTACCGGAATTATCGTCAAATAACCACTTATCTATAATAATTAACCAAATTCGATAACAGATTTTGTACTTGTGCTACCGGGTTCAACGACTTCCCTAAAAAAAACAAAATTCACTGATATAAGTTTAGAATCTCATATTTATAGAACCGGAAATATTTTTACTTAATTAAGATATAACTAGGCGTCTCTTTTGCAATCAAAATGCAATAACTCGTAAATCGCAACGTGTATAACGTTTTAGAACTAATGGCGCCATTTTCGAATCGACGTTAGAAGTGCTATCTAGATTTAACGTACTTGCACGTAACTTAATTTTAAAAAGGGGCGAAGTCATGTCTTAATGTCCTTATTTTGATCTCAGATGCACGGTATGTAGATTTACCCGTAGTTTCCTATTAGAAATAAGGATCTGACGCTTTTGGCACAACTGGTCGACGCTTTATAATCGCCCATGTTTTTGTACAAAATTAATATTGTCATGTCCCCTTGTTGGTTTTAATGTTCCATATTATATGTGATAGAGGTGTTCTTTATTGAGGCTATGATTTTTTATTTAATTTACAGACACAGGAAGACAAAAAGCTCTATGTGAATGTTTGTTAATAGTTGTTCTTTATACATACTACTATATAACAGTGTTACATTTGTGTGCTCTGATAATGCAAACAATTTGCCAGAAAACAGTTTCATTATATCTGTCGAACAATCAGTTTGTTTGTGGCTTTTGGTGCGCATCCGGAAATATGGGCCCCAAAAGCCAACAGACAGTAGTAATATTTAAGGCTGAATAACATATAAATTATATGGTGAGTGCAGAAAATAAGATAGCTGGATATTAAGTGAAATTGAGTATTTATTTTGGAAGTATTAGATGTTATATTTATGTATTGATAATGGAATTGAGAGAGGGAGAAACCGTCATTTGCCCTAGTTATAGTAACTTGTTTTAAGCAAAAGTTACTCATATCACTAAGTTCAGGTGAAAGGTCAAATAATAAATAGTCCTTATAACAAACGTAAATTTGTAAGTTAATACAGACTTTTTTATGTTGCAGGTGGGATATGTTAGACTGGCCAAAAATTGGTGCCTCTCGCATTAATAAATATTCAATCAAAGAAAATCAAAACATAATCATTAGAATGGTACATTTTAGACTAGTTCAAGTCGACTTAAAAATGGTCTATTATGTGCCTTAAAACTACTAACTACACGCTTACCGAACGCCGGGCACAAGAAAGATTGTTCGTCGAGATCGGTCTAACAAATCCCGCCCGTTTAGCACAATTCTAATATTTAAATGTGTAGATACTAGCTAGGTGTATTATGTAGTGGCTTGTCAGTTCATATTCACTGTTTCGAGAGAAGGTAGCAAACAGGTCGGTTCATCCTATGTGTTATTTGTCAAAGTTGAATGTTGATTGTTTACGTAGTATGTGTTTCTGTCCCGACCATTTCTTCATCAGCTCACCAAAGTCAGAACGATCAAATCGATCCGACATTGGCGATGTATACTGTAAGGTGTCTCTAAGCACGAATATTGCCTTTTTACTTATTGTACCAAAAGATTAGAATCTCATTAAGTTATTTGTACACAAAAATAATTATAAGTGTTCGCCATGTCACATGCCATATTCTAAACACTCTGAGCTGACTCGCTCATCCTGTCTGAGATTCCTTAGTCATATGTACTGCTTCCACCATGAAGACTAAATGAGCTTATTAAATTTAATTGAGTTTTATTATTTCCTATACAACAAGCTAAACCAGCAAATTACTTGGATTAAAGGTATTATAGTATGATCGATATTTAAAAAAAAATGTGTTTTTTTGCATGATTTTTTATTAACCAACGGAAGAGATTATGTATAATTTATTTTGTACAGTTTATATACAGAGAGATCTAACACTAAACTAAAACTAACTAATTTGGTTTTCGATCTCTATAAATGTACATTTCAATGGGGATCCATTTGGCATGTGTTACTTTTTTCAGTGAATGAGGTTAGTAGATGAATCTCCCTTGTAAGGAACGAAGAAAATCGCATAGAAGGGGTGGAACTGAAGGAGTAAATTGCATTCATTAGTAAAGTCAACATGGTTTTGAAAATTCAACCGCCGCTAGACATAAAAGGAAAAAATATCTAGGAGGTCAGGATGTCATTTATGAGATTTTGACAGTTCCCGTGAAATAATACTTTTGTTAATTGGTAGAAACACATCTTTTTCATCAACCAAAGATTGAGAAAATAAATGTTGAAGATTGGATTACTTCGAAAATTAACGCATACTCGACATGAGAACCGAAGAACTCGTTCACAGCAATAATGAACATTCAGAGGATCAATATTTTTGAAATATGTACCACTTTACAAAGGTAATTTTTTATTGTTCTTTTACTCCTTGCCTTAATTCCTGGAAAAACAAAATATTAATTAATCAAAACCCAAAAAATTTTGACGTTCAAAACTGTTGGCTTATGCTATGACAAATTAGAAAACCGTTGAATTATGGGTTCATAAATCACATGTGTCTTATAGACTTCATAATACATTCAAAATCAGCATTATTATGACTTCAAAACAGGTGGTGGATAAAAACTTTAAGGCACTGTCTTTCTTTTATATGTCGAGATGTACCGAGGACTATTTCGTATTACACTGTTTTGAGTTGTCAGTGCCCTATATATGGTAAAAAAATGCTTCTAAGTAAGATCAAGGATATAATGCTCTTACATAATCTAATCTTAATCATTAGACCAAATCAAAGTAATAACTTAAGACTAGCGAGCTGTAACGTTATAAAAAATTATTTATTTCGTTCTTTTTATACACTCTCAACTATTTCCTAGCGCTGCCTATTCTTCATTTAGTAATTCTCTTAACTACATAATTTCGTCCCATCTCATTTTTCCCTTCAGCTTTTAAAGACTTTCAATTATTATCTGCTGCATGTTTTCCCTTTCGGAACTCTTCCCCAAATCGTTCCTTATTTCCCTACTTCGGTAATGGGTCTCGCCAACAGAACACAAACTGCTAAGATTCCTACGTCAAGAGGGCTTTTTTCGCTCCCTTTAATTAACCGACTTCATGTATGTTCACCGATTTCTTCGTCAATTGTGGATTTACAAAATTCTTCTTTTATTTGAAAGGGTATACTCTAAAGATGGTTACATTGTTAAAAAATCAGGATCTGATCAGGGAATCCCATGGAAATCGAGAAAAATCGTCAAATTTTCGCTCCCTTTTATTAACCGACTTCATGTGTGTACACCGATTTCTTCGTCAATTGTGGACCAATTTACAAAATTCTTCTTTTATTTGAAAGAATATACTCTAAAGGTGGTTACATTGTTAAAAAATCAGGATCTGATCAGGGAATCCCATGGAAATCGAGAAAAATCCTCAAATTTTCGCTCCCTCTTTAACAGACTTATCATGTATGTTCACCGATTTCTTCGTCAATTGTGGACCGATTTACAAAATTCATCTTTTATTTGAAAGGGCATACTGTAGAGGTGGTTACACTGTTAAAAAATCCAGGATCTGATTAGGGAATCTCATGGAAATCGAGAAAAATCCCCATATTTTTTCTTCATTTTATGTATATAATTATGTTCATGCCGATTTCTTCGTCAACTTTATTGAGGACCTCAATATTGGAGAAGCGTCTTTACTAGGTATCACTAACTTATCACTTAAAATTGTAAAAAAAATTGCTTTTAAAAAAAAGAGAACCGACTTCAAAAAGTGAAAAATAATTGAATACATTTATTATTACATGTACTACCCAATGATCTGTCTGAAGTCGGTGCTAAGCCAAATAGGTAGTAGATAGATAGGCTGCCTGCTCCAGCCACATCGAAGGTCTCCCGGCGAACGAACGCATGAATTTTGTATGCGTTATAACGTTGTTGATATTTTTGTATAATTACAATATGTTACAAATTTGTAACCTATTTGGCTTGGCACCGACTTCAGACAGATCATTGGGTAGTACATGTAGTAATAAATGTATTCAATTATTTTTCACTTTTTGAAGTCGGTTCTCTTTTTTTTTTTAAGCAAATTTTAAAATTCGTTTTCTGATTTTACTTTTAGAATTTTTATTTTCTTTAGTTATTCCGTGATTTCCTTTTATTATTGTTTTGCTTTTTTTGACAATCTTATAACACATTTCTTTATTTTTTACTATTTTGTAATAACTGTTTCATAAGATTTTTTTTTTAATTTTGTAATTTCGCTATTTGATTATTTTCTAATTTCATAACGCTGTTTGTTGTTTTTAGTTTTGATATGTATTTATATTTATAATTCGTCTCTTCATAGTTTAATATCTTGTGTCGTTATTTTTTGTAACGCCCTCAATTTAGTTTAAGTAGGTAATTGGTTAATAATCTTATATCTCATTAATTTAATTATTGTTATCGCTTTTGTCCTGATGGGTTTATCAGTATCGTTATGTATTTTTTGTCAAATGTATAAAAACGGTTGGTTACGTATTGTACCGATAAAATGAGGGAACGACTAAAAATCATTCTTGTGAAGGGTGCCGAATAATAAGCGGACTGAGTGCAAGCACAATTGTTTCTTATTTCTTCAACACCGCGATAATTCAGAAGTAAGATTACGTAATTAAAGTGAATGATGGAAAGTGACGGTGAAGTTAAAAAAATAAACGTCGTAACCTTAAACAAAAGGGGAAAAAGATGTTTTTAACGGGGGAGACTCGTCAGAATCATCGGAGAGCAGAGCGAAAGATTGAGGAAAATAAAACGAATCGATGAAATCATCGCCAAAAAGGTCAATTAAGCACTACAAAAATTACACCCGCACAAGAACCACAACCGACCACATCAGTCAACTTTAATATAAAACACGCCGAAATCATTTCTTTATTTGATCCTGAAGCGAGTGAAGTAACCGTTAGTAACGAGTTGCGCAAAATATACCGGGCTGATTCACGAGTGGAGCGACGATGCAAAAGCCTTGGGTGAAACTGCCCTAGTACCAGTCAAGTTAAAAACCTATGTTCAAAACAAATGGTTTGTGATCTGTGCACATAGTGTAGAAGACCAAGAGCATTACAACATCTTTGGACGAAAATGGCCCGTCTTCTAGAGGCCAAACCGTTATTCGGAACATGAACGAACAATAATTCGAGCGAAGATTAGACTTACTAGGAGATGACATAATACAACCTTCAAATCCAATTATGCTAGCCCAGAGATATTAGTAAAAAAGAAAAATGGAGACTACCGACTATGTGTAGACTACAGAAAGTTAAAGTCGATGATTCTGAAAGATCGATACCCCTTACCACATATAGAAGATCAGATAGGCTGGTTGGAAGGAAAACAATATTTCTGCAATTTAGATATGACGCTAGGATACCACCAAATTCCCGTGTCTACGGATTCGATTAAAAAAAAACAGTTTTGTTGCCCTAGACGGGCAATACAAATTTCTTTTAATGCCATTTGGTTTGTTCATGAACCCTTGAGTAGGTTATTAAGAAAAAATACCCCATGGGAGTGGTCTGTCGAACAGAAAATAACTTTTGTCAAAATTGAAGCACGTACTCTTAACAGAGTCTAATTTTTATTCATACGAACTAGAAACTCTAGCTGTCATAGAATCGATTAAACGGTTCAAAATCTATTTAACAGCTATTAACTTTACAAGTCACGGATTGCGCCGCAGTCCGGTCTACATTCACTAAAAAAGACCACGACGAATTGCGTGTTAATATTGATAGAAAACGCTGAATGTGGGTTTAGGAGAGCAACAATTTATTTAATGCGAATAGTAATGCGAAAATTAATTCTAATAAAAATTATGTGTAAATCCATCTAAGAAAAAAACAGAAAATGATGAAAAAATATTTGTAACAATCAATATGAAGGATAAAGAGTGAAAACTGAATTATGGATAAAAATGAATTGTTAACAAGAAGGGTTTAAAGATAAATTATGAGGGACGATATAGAAAGAAAAGCAACAATGAAAAATGAAATTTAATAAATAACGAATTGAGAATTGAAAGAAGAAGATAAAAAATAAGGAGTGTGAAAAATAAAAATAATTAAAAGTTGGAAGCATGAAGGATAAAATTTTAATCAACAAATTACAAAAATATACCGCTAAAAAAATTAATATAAATAAAAAGCAATGGATAAAAACGTAAGATGAAGATGGGAGAAGGATTATGAAAGTTAAAGCATGACGTTTAAAACAAAAACTGAAGATTAAGAACAAGGGGGTAGTGATATAAAATAATGTATAAGTGATAAAGAATAAAAGAAGAGGGCGAATAAAAACAATGAGAGTGAAAATGGAAAAAAAGCAGAATTTAAAATGAATAACGACGAAGGGTGAAACACGAATTATAAAGGATATGGTGAGGGGAGAATGCAGAACGAAAAATGAAGGAGGGATTTATTGGTCATCCTGTAGCTTTGTAATTGGAAATACATTTCGAGAAAATGGCTGAACGTGATTAATATTTATGTTGTTTAATACAAACTAGACCCATGATGGAAGAAAAAATGCAGAAAAAACTTATCAAAAACGAAACGTAAGTGATAGACTGAAGAGTAATAAGAATACTCAAAATTTGTTTCTTTTTAGGACTCCACCATCGTCAGGGCTGCGAACAAAAGAGCACGGTTACAGAGGTCGCAGGCATCGCGTCAACACTTGAACCCATATTTTTAGTCGATACATACTAACTAAATATACGCTTGAACCTCGAACTCTGTCGGCGCTGGTTACGGTCAGGGTTACACCCAGAGGAGCGGCAATTTTACTAAAAAAACTATGTCAGAGTAGATTATTATAGCACTGTTTGCATCTCATTTTCAAGTCATAATATTTGTGTCGTATTCAAAGCATGCACGTACTGGTTATCATGTTTGCAAATATATTATTGTGCCCAAAACCCCCTTATTGCCCTCATTATTAACAATTAAGTTTTAACAGTAAGTTATTAAAAATAAGTTAAAAAAATCATTTTGACTTTTGAATGAAAAAAAAAATGATGTGAAAATAATGTACAACAGATTCTTCGAAGTGTTTGGATAGCAACTCATTTACGAGCAGCGAAATTTTCCGTTGTAGTAGTTCCGCTCAGTTTGGACAAGGTTTTGCTGCGATTGGCAATGACCCGTGCGTACCCTTCACGTATGAGATAACAGCGCTAATTATTTCATATTTCTTGGATCCTTGATCTTTGTAAAAACCAAATCTCTCCTTCCTAAAGTTAGCGGAAGAAAAAGACTTTTGCACTCCTAATCCGATTACAATCTTGAGTAGAGATACCTTTCTTGCATGAATTGAACTAAAAGTTTGGTAACGCTCTACAATCGCAGAGACTAAGGGGCTAATAAGTGTCCCCTTGAGACAAATCTTCGAGTTGAGTCGTATACGCTTTAAAACGAAGGGAGATTGAAATAGCACTCCAGTCTCAGGGTGTTGTCCACTTGAGATCATTTTTGCTCTCGCGACAGCTTCCTGAGACTCGACAGTCACTGCAGTCTCGAGACTGAATCCAAACTTGGAAGTGCACTCAGTTGTGTGATTTGATCGCAGTTGATAATTATAATTTCTTTTCTTTTTTCTTAAACGGATTCGCGTCAGGCCCCAGCTTTTATTGTTGCGTCCAAAATTGCCAAAAAGCGGAAAGTGAAAAAAAAAGAAAGTGTTGGGAAATGGGTGGATCGACAAAGGACGAGCTATTAGGAGCTTGTTCCACACTCGGAAATGAGTTGTGGTTGGAAGATGCGCAACAGTTCAAAAATGACTCTCAGGCATGATACAAAATTTGGTGATGTAATTCCTGTTCATGACCTTCGTCTTATCACTTTTGAAAAAATAATTTTAATTGAAACACAAATACAAAAATGAAATAAACACTAAAACACAGAATTCCACAACAATCACGTCAAGTCTCCGACAACAGCAAAATCTTCCAACACGGACCGAAGGCTGTCGGACTGTCGGAGACCTGTGCGGACTTGTCTCCGATACTATACTCTCGAGACTATTTTGCCTCAGGTGGACAGGTACCTTTAGGCATATTCGCCTGGCTCCCGAATTTTGGCGGAGAAAGGATTTATTGCCGAGACCACTCTCTACAAATATATCTGCCTTCCATAGGAAACACAAGGATAAACTGGGATAGACCCTTCAAACCCCAAAACCAACCATTAGTGTTTTGTGGGGGTATCCACAGTATCAAATTCGTTCTCAGCTAAAACGTTTGAATTACATTACTATAAAACTTTATTGCTTAACAATGTGGAGGTTTGAGGGTCGGAAATCTTACTGTTGTGACCAAAAGCCGCTTGTTATCCTCATCATGAGCAATAAAGTTTTATATGTGTTACCTTATTGCTTTATCCAATTGAACATATTCGATAAATTCACTAGCAAAGAATACGGACTACTAGATAACGTAATAATGGGCATCTTTAGTGGGTACTTTCGTTAGCGGGTGTCTAGTCCTATTGGTACTTAGTTTACAAGGAATTCTACCTGCTTGAAAAGGTTTTTGATTAGAACTAAGCGGGTATCAACTTTCCTCATTCCAGGTTTCAGTGTAAACAAAGTTACAAGGGATATTTAAAAAATGTAATAAATAAAATTACACTAACGACACTTCTAACGTTCCGCGTGATTTTATTGAATCTTCTTGATTAATTACTTATTTAATTTAACTACGAGCTATTTGCATTATAAATCATAACTGATATTCTAAAACTATCTCAGCTGACCCACAATCAGTAATTTATGTGTCCCACTTACTAAAAATGTTATTTTATAACGGATGTCATCACGTTAAAAAAAAATATATATGGATTCTCGGCTTTTGAAAGCTAGTCTGTCATGAAAATAATGGTAGCTTAATTATTTTGACGTTACATTAGGATCCGATATCTGAAGTAGTTTCATGTTTCTTTACAGAAAACCAATTGATTGTATTCCTAGTGATAGTGAGTACAAACATATTCGTTCAAATTTTTCCAAAAGTATGAACACCCTTGAACTGTTATGTTCTCAAACAAATAATTAAATGGCCGTAGATAAAGCATAGTATTGCACCCGCATGTTATGGCTCTAATTCACTTGACTGATTTACATGACTATACTTATTATTATTATACAAACATAGAAATCAAACTACAAACATCTTGGCTTACTCTTTATTAGGAAATTATCAATCTGTCACATTACTCTTGTATTCATGGTAAAAACTTGACTTACATAAATCAAAATATAAAAAAATACTTTTAAGCAGTCTCAGGTTCTTTGTTGTAGGCATCCATAATTTTCTCCATAATCTCCCAATGTTTATCCTTTTGAAGATCCTTCACAAACACAGAATACCATGTTTCATCATCTTTATCTTCAACCAAAGGTAACCTCACCCCATAGCATTGCAATGCCAAAGATATGCATGCAACTGCTACATGCTGAGGCTGATAATCTAAAATACTGGGGTCATGATGAAAGTCTTGCAAAAAAGCTGCTGAAGTTCTGGCAATAGGCACATGACTCCAGGTTTCTTTTCCAAGCCATCCCTCCATAGATCTCAGATAGTGCAACATGAATTTATGGGGATGAGTAATGGAGACTTCAAACTTCAACACTCTCATAATTAGAAGCTCTGCCTGAACAATAGCATCACGCATGCTCCAATACTCATCCCCAATTTCTAGAGGGCTACTGCCTCTGTGAAGGGTGTTGTGAGCCACATTTATAATATCTCTGATCTTCAAAGGATCATCTTTCACTTTTCCAGCCAAGTAAAGTGTTGAGGCGGCGATTAACTGTAAATAAATTAGCAGTGTTAATAAACTTTCCCGGCCTTAGGCCATATAAATTAGATCTTATTAAAAGACTCACAAAGCAATCATATTTGGACTGTTCAACCTCCTTAAAAAATTTATGCATTAGAATGGCAGCAGTGGCCAAAGTTAAGGGTTGTCCTTGCAGTTTCATACCACACTCGAATATGAATCTGGCTGGGGTGAAGCCACCGTTAAAATCGAGGTTTCTGTAATCCATTGGTGTGATGCGTTTGTTGCGCTCCCGTTGTAGTTCCATGACATCGATGACGTCCTTCATGTTGAGGCTAAAAAAGCCGCATGAAATAACCTTCTTCCTTAAAAATGTATCAAACCTACTTCTGGTTTTGTTGCAAACCACCCACCGACTTTGAATGATACTTTTAAGTTAGGAATTGGTTGTCAATTGGTGATGTGAAGCCGGGGGCCACCTCAATTTAGACAGTCCAAACGTAAACAAAACGGTGTCAAAAATTTCTGGTGGACTGAAAGACTTGACAAGTTATTTGTATTTTAATAGGATCAATAGTAACGTGGTCCACGTTTGGGGGCGCTGGTAAAAAATTAAATAAAAATTAGCGACATTTTACAATTCGAGACAGGTAAGTACGTGAATTGTTTACAACTGTCCTTTATTGCATTTTCCTTTGACCACTTCTTCGTTTAAAGGTTTAAAGTATTAGAGTTTTGAGTTGCAGTCCCCTAAAAGTTTGGATTATAATTACGTTGGTAACGTGGAAATTGCAAGTGAGACAACAACGCGATCAAAAATCCCTAGCTCTTTTTCATCTTGGATACGTCAAGTAAGAAGGTATATTTCAACTTTTTACATTTATTAACAATTTAAGCCATCATCCTTGAAATTTTCACACAAAATCCCCATAAATATTACAAAATGATCATACTGAACAAGATATTTTTGTTATTTTCAGAAAACCAAGAGAAATGTCGGACGTTGAAGTGTGAGTACCTAACCTTAATGTTTACTTTTCTCCTTTCTCAATCTCTTGATGAATTTTCCGCGGCTCCCTCTTCTGAGAGTTACCCAATTATAAAACTGCTGATTACCGCGATCTGAAGACTACTTACAATTATTACTTTTTACTTTGATTGTATTTACTGCAACCTAACCTATAAATGTTTTAGTGACGACACCCCAGTGGCCCCACCAACCACCGGTGGTGCTATGGACGTAAACCAAGCCTTGCAAGAAGTGCTGAAGACTTCCCTCATCCACGACGGAATTGTACACGGTTTGCACGAAGCCGCCAAAGCTCTGGACAAGCGACAAGCCGTTTTGTGTGTGTTGGCCGAAAATTGTGACGAACCAATGTACAAAAAACTTGTATCGGCTTTATGTTCCGAACACAATATTCCTTTGGTTAAGGTAGACAATAACAAGAAACTGGGAGAGTGGTCTGGACTTTGCAAAATCGACAATACTGGCAAAGCAAGGAAAGTTGTTGGTTGCTCCTGTGTTGTCATCAGAGTGAGTATAGACTTTATTTGTATAGATAATGTTTTGTGCTAAATGATGAGCTTGAGGTAAGGCTCCCTCTTCTGATACCCAAATATAAAACTGAAGTGAAATTTACCTTCTGATGTGTTCTTTTACTTTTTGGTTATTACTGTGAACTACTGGAACTAATTAATACCTATTTGTTTCAGGATTACGGCGAGGAATCACCAGCCCTAGATGTTCTTAAGGAATACCTTAAGAATGCTAAGTAATTGTTTATTTTATAAAATACAACTTTAATAACAAGTTATTGAGTATCATTGCAACTTGCCTTGTGCTGAGGCCAGTGTGTTACTTGACACGATCTTGAACAATACCACGATTTTTTACACCGTGAACATCGTTGGATAGCGTTTTTATTGCACATTTCACATGATGCTTTCTCTTTTACTTCAAATTTTTCAAGGAGGTCAGTGTTGTAAGCTTCGTTCAAACTGAAACTAACATTGCAATGTAAATATCAAACAAGACTAAAAAACGAACGTTTGCGCGGTTTCCATCAGGGTTTTCTGGTCATTACAAAAAATCACTGGAAACTGTTGTTTGGCCAGTTTCTTCCACTTTCCTTTGGATTGTTCAAGGATCCTCTCTTTTATCTCTAGAATTGTCTCAAGAAGAATAGGTCTTGCAGCTGTTGCCACCTGTTCCAACACTGATATGTGTGATAGCCACTGCTTAAGTTCTACAAGAGGTGACAATTGGTCTAACAGAACAGGAGTCAGTAACATCATTAATTTCATTAGTTGCGAGCGGCGAGTTGCCGTGATGGTGTAGTAATCTTTGCAGAGGGGGTCTAAGAGCAATTGGCGCAAAGTCAACCAAACCTAGAATTATTATCGCTCAACTTTAAAATGACATCTCATGATGTATGTTGGGTTGCATATTCGATTTCATCTACACGTATATTCTTTTACCTGCGCTTCTGCTTGTCCCAAAGCCTCCCCATCCCATTTCATCCACTTTCCTCCTGTATATTGTTTCCCGTCTCGAATCCACGGTCGAACTACTAAAAGCTCGGCGAATAGCATGGGTATATCATGGGTGTCATACATTCGCCTGCAGATATTCAGGGGTAAAACTTCCAAACTTTCGGCCAAATACCGAACAATAGACAGCGATCTTATCCCAATATCGAAAGTCAAATCATCAAACTGTCTCATTAGCTCTACCTGTCTTTCAGGTTGATTCGCCTTCAATGAAAGCAATTGCGAAGTGGTTCCACAAGAGTAGTCCAGCAAATCAGCAGCGGCATCTCCTAAAGAGTCGCAACAGCTTGAATGAAACATTACCAGCTCCAAAAGTGCAACGCAAACGGCTTCGTGATACATGATGGTATATGCCATGAAAGTGTTTTGAGGATTTGGATCTAATTTCAAAAGTTGTGGTAAGATTTTATGCTTCCAAATGTTGATGAGGATAGCTTCATGGACAAGAACAGGCACTTTTTGAAATGATACTAATGTTTCTTTAACTTGTTCTTCTCGCACTTGAGATGCTTCGATCAGAGCCTCTTGATTGAGTTTTTGAAGCCGTTGATGCCACTCGACCCATCTAAGAACGGTAATGAATGAATATTGAAATTGCGCTTACGGACGAATTACTGTTTATTTCCTATGTTGGATATATCTTGAGGGGTCATAGAACTTATGTAGAACTCGATTTCCGTGGGGAAAAGAATACTCTCCATTTTAGTGACAATCGACTAAATAATACGTTTCTATAGTAACAGAAACAATTTCTTAGTGAGGTAAATACATGAACGGAATAATTGATTTTGTGGGCCTTAGCTCCTGTTATGACCAGACCTAGCTCTTAATAGGTACACAGAAACGTCGGAGTGCATATTCGGCAGTTAACACTCGCTGGCGTCCCACATCACACGCAAATAGAAAGTCCAAACTGCATAAATTGATGTCATTCATATTTTTAATTTTTCAGCTCGTTTTATAAAACTTCACATAAAAAGACACTACATTTATAGACCTACATCTATAGAGAATTAATTAAAATGTACAAGTTTTAGTTATCCGAATATTTGAGCAACAAAAGTAAAATGGATTGTAACAGTGAGGAATGTGTGACTTTCCCTGTGTGAAAGACAGCATCTTTATCAGATAATGTGTCCCAAAACAATAGAAAATTCTTATGTGCAATTGCTGAGCTTTCAAACAAGAAATGTTCCACACTCGTCAATTATTACACTCCATTTTATATAAAAGTTTAAAATCATGTGATCATAGACGACTTGAGCTGCCGCCACATTGACATCTTGGACAACTTACCACGTATTATAAAGCTGACACAGGATTTTCAATACATAAAAATATATTCAGTTATCAGTCACATAATTATTGTTTTATGTACAAGGACGTCATTCTGTTATTCAACAGACACAATATAACATAGGGCAAGATTCAGTGTTAACAACCATAATATCAAAGAAATACATCAGCTATAATATACAGCTGCCTAGACATTAAAATAAATGGCACAATTCACAGCAATTAATAACAAAATAATCTATGCTTTATCAGCTGATATGTTGTTAAATTTCTTCGGGCACGGGTGTAGGTGGGTCATCCGAAGGGTGTTGTAGTAGGACGGCCTTTTCTTCGCCACGCCCACTAGCATTGCCATTGTAGACAGACTCGTATACGGGGTTAGCGAAGTTGCCAGACTGAAAACCAATTATAATCAACTAATATATTCCAATCGCAATATTTACTTTATCGGCATCCAGTGTGAATGGTTCCGCGTCTCTGTCTTGATACATCGGATTATTAAAGTCATTTTCTTGTAGCCGCTCGTGTGAAAATGACTGTCTTTTCCTGTAGAAGAAATCAAACGCGAAAAATGCCAACAAAATTGCGATGATCACGACCACGGCGGAAATCACAGGAACTAAAATTCCTCTTGTTCCGTCTTTTTGAGTTGCACTTTCGTCTAAAGAAGTGCTGAATTCATCACATTTTACACCGTTGTAACCATCCGGACATCGACAATATGGTAAACCATCACTGACGTCACAAGTGCCTCCGTTTTTACAATAGTTCATACAAACTGCGAGTTGTTGGCATCTGGGTCCGGCCCATGTGCTGGGACATTGACAAATCGGGTCGATATTTGGGGAAAGCAGTTGGCAAATGCCTCCGTTTTTGCAAAAGCCTGCGCACTTATTAGAGTTGCCAACATAAATCTGAAAAATAAATGTAATAAGTGAACTTTCATATCATTCAGTAGCATAATAATGTAAACTGAATAAAGTGAAGCTATGCTTACAAATCTTCAAAGACTTACATCACATTGTACTCCACCCCATGGCTTTGGACATATGCAAACTGGTTTGCCGCTAATGATTACACAAGTGCCATTATGAATGCAAACACATCGTTCCGCGCATTCTTTAGGAGCATCACGCGTGTTGTTACAGTAATCAATTTGACAAAATCGCCCTCCATATAGAGGGGGACACAAACACTCTGGTGGTTTTTGTCCAAGTCTGCATGTTCCCCCATTAAGACAACGTTGGTGGCACCAGTCTTGTTCGCATCTATCTCCTGAATATCCAGGTAAACATCTACACTTTAGTGACGGCGCAGGGATTGGTGTCCCATACTTTCCACAAAACGAATTTTCACAATGTCTACCAAAATATCCAGCAGGACATTTGCAAGTTTCTTTTAAACCTTCCTTAACGCAAAATCCTCCGTTTTCACATACTAGACTAGCACAATTCTGACAACGCAAACCGCTGTATCCCAAGGGACACTTGCACGCTGGAATGTCGGGCATCGGGGTAAAGCAAGTGCCTCCATTGAAACAATTGCCGTCGCAAACACGGATCCGCGTCTCACATCGTTCGCCCGTCCACTGAGGGGCGCAATTACAACGAAGGGGTGGTAGAGAATCGGGAGATTGAGGGGCAGCAAGATCGACATAACACATCCCTTTGTTTTTACAATATTGGGAACAGCGGAAGTGCTCGCAACGGGCTCCCGTGTATTGGGCAGAACAAAGACATTTCGGTTGGCCTTGAACGATCTTGCAAGTTCCAGTATTGCAGTTGAGTGGACAATCTGATGTTCGTGTCGAAACTGATTTACATGTCTGAAATATTAACCGTGTGATATTATTAGAAAATACGTGGCCAAATGACCAAATTCATAAACACAAGATTCGGTACTGACCAGATTATCTTTGACGTATCCGTCCGCACAGGTACAGGTGGCTGTCCGTGGGCTAATCAAACAAAACTCAGTATGGTGACAGAAATCAACACATGTATTGTTAATAGACTGGTCCTGCTTCTGTTCATGCAGAATTAAAATATCTGCTATTCTGGTCAATCCTTGAGACAGGTGTGTAATGTTGCCTTTACCAAACTTGCTTAGGCGTAAAACATCGTGTTTCTGATATGTAGTCACAAAGAGGTAATTTTCAAAAACTTCGATCTTGTAGGGCCTCATGTCTAAAAAATACAATTAGTTTACCACCAACCTCTACAGTGAACGTACCTATATTAAAATGTCTAACGATGTGGCGATCAGTTCCATCAAACTTCACAGTTTCAACGGTCATACTCTTGGGATCAGCCCAGTACAGGCGTTTTGTGGTGTAATCAATGGCTAAACCAGTAGGGTATAAAATAGCAGCACCGATTAGGACTCTTCGCTTATTTCCATCCATATGCGCCGTTTCTATTCTGGGAGTCGGGCCCCAATCGCTCCAAAAAAGAACACCTTCTCGTGGTGACAATACAATATCTCTTGGTTGTTGCATCTCAGTGCTTAGTAAAGTGTATATGTATTGTCCATCAATAGTTGACACTAAAATTCTTACTCCATCTGTGATGTATAGCCTTTTGGCAACCCAATCCACACTTATTCCTCGAGGGTCATTCAAACCACTGATTATCGTTCTGACCGATTCGGAATCTCTACGAACTCTGCTGTCGTTCAAATGTAGAATCACACTTTGTATTCTTTTATTTTGATGGTCGGTCCAAAATGCCACCGATTCTGTCTTTCCATACAAGATGTCCACAGCATCGACTTTGTAGCCTGGGGCTGTCGCTAAGGTTTTACTTCTGAACTTATTGCTATCTCCTGGTTTATATGGGGACATAAGTCTTAGTTGTGCTTCTGAGACTAGAACCAAGTTTGCCCAATCACCATCAGCAACACAGACGCCTCCCTTAATGTGCGTATATCCCGGTATACATTTACAAAGTGTCGTATTGTGCTTCGTCTCTATACATATCTGTGAGCATGTATTCCACTGGCAAGTGGCATTGTTGCACTTCTCTTCATCACTGTTGTCTGTGCAGTCATTTCTACCATCACACCTCAAGCTGTTCTTAATACAGTGCCCGTTTTTACAAGGGAATTGATCTGAAGGACACAAACCATGCCTTTGACAGATATGTGGATCTTCATCGCTACCATCCTCGCATTGATCGTGACCGTCGCACAAGAAGTTCATCGGGACACATATGTGGTTCTTGCATCGGAATCGACCGGGTAGACATCCTACCAGAGAACATAATTTCTCATCGGAACCATCTTCACAGTCATTTTGGCCATCGCAACGCCATTCTTCATTAATACAAAGTCCGCTATGGCACTTGTATCCGTTGTCAGGGCAAGTGTCACTGCAGTTGGCTTCATCAGAGCCGTCGGCACAATCGGCTTCTCCGTCGCATTTCCACTCTAGATAAATACACACTTGGGGATTGGTGCAATGAAATTCGTTCTTGTTGCAATGGGTATAACAGTTGGCTTCGTCTGAACGGTCCTCGCATTGGAATTCGCCGTCGCATTTCTGAGATCCGCGAATGCACCTGAAATTTGTTTATTATTACGCCATGACCGGAAAATAGACGTTTTTGCACTGCTCCAACGAATAAACACACAATTTAAAAGAATTATAAGAGGAAGCTGACGGACTTATAAGTCGAACTGCAGCTCAGACTGCTGGGTCTACAAAGCTGAAATTTTGCGTAAGGAACCACAAATTTGTTTTGTAGTCGATTTTGTCAGAACACTGATCGCACATGCTGTGACCTATGGTGTTTAGATACACTCGACTGATCATCTGTGGGAGTTTATTACTTTCCGCGTGGAGAATAGTGTTAACTTAATTTCTAACGTTATTGAATGAACTATTGAAAGTATAAAGAAGATCTCCTTCTCCATACATGTTGTTAGTAAAATTACAGTTTTCATTATAAAGAGAAAATGCTATGCTCTATTAGCGTAGACTTAAAAATGCTACCTGCAAAATTTAAAATCGAGGGTAATTTTGCGTGTAAGTTTTAATGTCCTATTCAAAAATTTAAGAACTGAAGCGGATCAGATAGGAAAGGTAGAATTTGACCAACATTGTAATATTTTAAACTACATTCTACACCACGTGGACGAAGTCGCGGATGAAGGTTAAAATAAATATAAATAACATAAAACACCCTATATTGTAGGAATGTCGCAGAGGGTCACAAAAATAACAGGCAGTCCAACAAAAAATGTTTCAGACATTACACAGCTTACCTTCCATCTCCGCATCTGAATTCCGATTCGGAACAGTTCCTGGGTACACATCCTTCTTCATCTGACCCGTCACCACAGTCCCCATCATAATCACATCTCCACCTTCCAGGTATACATTTATAATTTTTACATTTGAAATAAGTTGGTTCACATGTATGAAACTCTGGTTGACTACAGGATTCTGGTTCATCTTCGTTATTTGCACAGTCTGGATCTCCATCGCACCGCCACGACATGGGTATGCATCTCCCAGAACTGCACCTATAGTGCTGCGGTGAACAAGTTCGTGTTTCACAATCTTGCTGTTCGTCAGAATTGTCTCCACAGTCATTATCTGTATCACAAACCCATACAGCAGGTATACATTTATCGTTGGCGCATTTGAACTGGTTTGGTGGGCAGGTTGCAGGAGGACAATCAGCCTCGTCATCACCAAAAGGACAGTCTACGTTCTTATTACATCTTAATTTTGATGGAATGCATCTGGGGGCTATAGTGTTGTTGCCTTTGCATCTGAACTGTGTGTTGAGACAGGTGTAATTCTCGCAGTCTTTCTCATCAGAGTTGTCGCCACAATCGTCTTTCCCATTGCATAGATCTGAGGGATGGGTGCAGTAGCCATTATCGCACTGGTACTGTCCTGGCATGCACTTAAATGATCTACAATCTGCAGGCTCATCACTATTATCACCGCAGTCATCCTGAGTATCGCATTTCCACCAAAACGGTATACACTTGTAGGTATTTTTACATTCAAAGTGTGCAGACGTACAGTTCGCAACACAACTCTTTTTATCTGCGCCCAAAATATAATTTTCTGGACAGACACACTTATAGAAAGGTTCTTCTGGAGCCAACAAACATAATGTGGAGCAATTTGCTTTTTCACAGGGGTTGGGAATGTTCGGTTGTTTCAATGGATGTACCACGCGGATATCCATGGGTCTGTGCACGGTACCGTGAAGTTTCTGACATTGGTCTCCCCGATATTTATGACACCTTTCAATTGACTTTGTTTCCCAGTCAGTCCAAAAAATAAAGTCTTCCCATATGTCAATTGCGAAAACGTGGTGTAATTGGAGATTCGAATTGCTTTCACGACTCATTATGATACGGACATTGTTACCATTGAGGTCTGATACAGCGATATAGTCTTCGCGGGCATCCGCCCAAAACAATTCATTAGTTTCGTACGAAATGGTCAAAGCGTTGGGCCATCCTAAACTTGACTGGACGATCACTTGTCGCGAACTACCGTCCATTCCAGCTTTTCCGATGTGGGCGTGAGTCCCTAAAGACAATTAATTATTATTTTCCCACTCACCAAATCGTAATATTGTATACACATACCCCAATCAGTCCAATAGAGATATCCGCGAAGAGGATCCAGAGCGATTGCACGCGGTTCTTCTAGTTCTTTAGAAATTAGGACACGGCGATATCGACCATCAAGCGAAGAAACTTCTATGGTATCCATCCCTTTATCACACCAATACAAATTCCTGCCGACCCAATCAACGGCTAAACCGTCTGGATTTTGCAACGTCGGGGAATGCAGCACTTCAATTTCGCTGGAACTGTTTTTATAATTGCACAGTCGCTTGATTGAGCTGCCCAACTGCGTCACATCCGACCAATAAATACACTTTGTCTGCCAATCGTAATCCAATGCCACGGCGTTTGTTAAATTATGGGCTAATAGTGAAGACTGTCCACTCAGATCCAATTCACGGATGTAGTACCGATTGGCGAGAATTAAAGTAACGGGAATCGAAGAGTTGGCTACACAAGTTGTTCTATTAGGATGTAGTACGTATCCACGTGCGCAACTACAATGATAAGAGCCTCTGGTATTTTTGCATACTTGACTGCAAGGTCTATCCAAGCACTCGTCAACATCTTCACACATACTGTTGTCTTTGTGACTGACTTGGTATCCATAGAAACATTTACATTCGTAACCGACCGGTTTGTCGACGCATTGTTGAGAACAAGGTGGTGGCTGTGCTGTGCATTCATTGATTCCTATAACATTAAAACCAGATTTCATAAGTTTAGATATTGTTTGTTACAGCAGCCACTTACGACATTTTGCTTCATCGCTGTAGTCACCACAGTTATTTTCACCATTGCAGAGAAGTGTATCGTTAATACACACCCCATTTTCACAATGGAACCACCCCTGACCCTTACAATAATCACCTTCATTATGGCAATCCTTTCCTTCATCACTTTCGTCGCCACAGTCGTCATTCCCATCGCACTTCAGTAACTCCATGATGCACTTCCCGTTTTTGCATGCAAACTCTTCAGATGTGCAAGTTTTATGACAATCCGGGGGCTCGTCACTACCATCTTTACAGTCTTTGTCACCATCACAATAGTACATCTTATTAATGCATACACCATTAAGACATTGGAAATGTTCAGATGTACAAACACCACATCCTTGATCTTTGTGTTCGTCAGCTCCATCAAGACAGTCATCCTCACCATCACACAGCCATAGTTTAGGGATGCACCTTCCGGTACTGTTGCAGCGAAAATCTCCTTTTTCGCAAGCACGAAGTTGACAATGTTTACTTTCGTCTGATTGATCCGCACAGTCTGGATGACCATCGCACTGCCAACTCATTGGTATACATTCGGTGTTTTCGCAACGGAATTGGTCACTGCGACATTGGAATTCTGCAAAACAGCCATGTTGAGATATTTATAGCGGTGAAATAATTAATCGTGATGGTTTGTTAAGCTGACAACCTAACAATTTTAACATTCAGATTTATTGTTAAAATACGATTCCATCGATATTTTGAACAGCGTGACATCAGCTATCAAAAATGTCGTCAACTGAAAATCACGTATTATTGACCTAGGGGACCTGTGATTTTGGAACTTTTAATTGAATAAACGGTTAGTTTATTCATCGCCCTGATGAATTTAAAGTTGTTTTTGATGTTTTAGGGGAAATTACTAATTAAAAGTAACGAGTGAGCAACAAAATTCGTGATCGCAGTTGGCTAAACGTATATCGGTTTTTTTACTTTACTGTTTACATTAATCGTCAATTCACATTACTCGATGATTTTTTACACAATCGTATCGATCAAGAATCGACTCAAAATTTTGGATTCAGAGGCTCCTACGATCACGAATTTTGTTGCTCACTCGTTAGTTATCTAGCACCAAAAGTGATCCAGACAATTCTTTTTGATTCGAGATTATTATTATATTCCCAAACTCAAATTTAACTAATGAATCTGAAGAACACCGAAACTTAGTAACAGATGTCTGCTGGTCTGATGGACGTACAAATGTTTCTGTTCTGTACAAATCTGTTTGAGTTTCGAGTGGTAGGATTTTGTTATCAGTACCTATATGCACTTGCAAAGTGGATGATGGTATATTTATAAATATTGAGAATTTATTGACTTGGGATACATAGACCGATCAGTACGACGTACTAAAAATTCTCCTTACGGAAAACTAGCGCACCATACCGAAATTTATAGAACTGCCCAATTTAAAAATAACCGATGCTTGTTTACGTCCTCTTAATACAATTCCACCTCATAATTCATATTGTATACTATTATTTACTTACTGCAGTCATACTCGTCGCTGTGGTCAGAACAGTCCTCAACGCCATTGCAGTACCAGGAGAGGGGGATACACAGAGAGTCAGCACACATAAACTGGTCGGGTTGGCAATGGCCCTCCACCACTACTACAAAATACATTTCACATGGCTTAGTGAAACTTCACAAATGCAAAGTTAACTTACTGCAATTCTGTTCATCAGAACTCGGTCCACCGGAACTCTTAGCATCATTGCAGTCATCCTTACCGTCGCATCTATTGTCTGAACTAATACAAGTTCCATTAGTACATTGGAACTCTGTAATATCACAAGATCGTTTATGGTTTGTACAATTCATCTCATCTGACCAATCCCAACAGTCGTTTTCGTTATCACAGAACCATTCCTTGTGAATACAAGCAGTGGTGTTGGCACAACTGATCATATTGGGATCGTGGAACTCCACACTACAGTTACGTCGGCCTAAAGCAAATGTGTTACGAAAATAAAAGATATAATCTTACAGACTCACCACAGCCCATTTCATCACTAGCATCTTTACAGTCTTGATCATTATCACATCTGAATCTCTTGTGAATGCACTCTCCATTGTTGCACTTAAAGTGCTCTTCTTCTGAACAGGAACAGTTCTGCTCGTCACTAGAATCTCCACAGCTATCAACTCCATCACATTTTTCATCAGCATGAATGCATTTCTTGTTCTTGCACTGAAACCACCCTGGAAGACAGGTTCTTTGACCGCAGTAACCTGGTTCTTCGTCCGACTTATCGGTACAGTGCGCAATTCCGTCACAAGTCAATCTGAAAGGTACACAGCCCCCATCCGAACATCTGAAGCTGTCATAGGTATCGCAAATTTTCGAGTTACTATAACACCTCATCCCGTCTTCCGCCAGAATACGTCCTTCTAGACATGAACATAACACAACACCAGAAGCATTTAAGGAACAAATCTCTTCGCAACCACCATTTAAAATGGCGCAGGCATTTGCGAAACAATCATCTGTGTCATTCGCTATGGTGACTATACCCATAGGTCTAGCCACATCGCGACGCAACCAAACAACATTTTGTCCCGTCAGTTTGTCCGCACGGAGAACGGCATGAAGCATCCAGTCGGTCCAATATATGAAATCTCCATAAACAGCCAAAGCAAATGGATGTTGTGGGGTAACTTTTGCTAAAACAACTCTGTTGGTGCCGTCATATTCACACCGTTCGATTTTATCGAGACGTGCGTCGCCCCAATACAATTTTTGGGCTTTATGGTCAAGTGTGAGGGCATTGGGCATTCGAATATCTGTTTTAATTATCATCTCGCGGTTGTATCCCGATAAATACACGCGTTCTATGCCGGGTTGGTGCGAATTCCAGTTAGTCCAGAAAACGCGGCCCCCGCAACTGTCTATAGCGATGCCCCTAGGTTTATCCTGAGAACGAAGCCTGACAATTTGTTCTACTTCACTGGAATTGGTCATTTCATCCGTGAGGTTAACACGATTGATGGTGGCGTGGTTATTACAAGTCCAATAGAGCATATTGTGAAGTTGTTCATAAGCTAAACCCTCAACTGAACCCTGACCTAGGAAAAAAAGAAAAAAGACTTATCACATAATGGCCAAAAAGTTTATAGACTTACCTTCAACAATGATCCTGTGATCAGTACCATTGTAGTAAACCGCATTGATTGACCCCTTCTGTATATCAGAATAGAAGAGTCTTTGGTGTTTGTAACTAAATGAAAGTCCAATGGCATTCTTCAGAAGAGTATTATTCTTAATTGTGGGATGAGGAGCGTTTTGAAGATTTTCGTCGTCAAGCATTTGAATGGAGTCGATACTGACAACGCGGGAATACATTACGAAACTTTGGAAAGCTAAAACAGCAACAGTGAGATACAGAATTTTGATTTGTAAACGGCGAATTACGAATACAGGTTTTGCCATCAGAGGCAATCTTTCCATGTGAACATACGCAGACTGGATGGGTTCCATTGAATAGACAAAGTTGTTGACAACCTCCGTTGTTTTCCGCACAAGCATTTGTACCTTTCTGTTTAGGTTTAGAGAAGATCTGAATATCTTTGAGAGAATCGCCAACGTCACGAAGAAGGACTTTGTAATTTGACAGATTATTGAGAGGAGCCTCTAGAATGCTACCTTTTTCGAATCTCCTGGAAATATTTAAACCATGTTTTGAGCGTTCGCGACAATAAAAATTTTTATTTTGTATTTTAAGTACGAGTGTAATTGAATACTTACGTATCGACCCAATAGATTTTATCATTCAGTATGGTTAGACCCGTCGGATTTTCAAGCGAGGTATTCAATAACACCTCGTGTCCTTTGCCGTCATATCCAATAACTTCTATCGTATTCTTACTGGAATCGCAAAAATATATCTTCTGGTTATCTGAATCCAACGTCACATCGAATATAGCAAGAGAATTATTAACTAGAAGTCGTCTGTTGCGTCCATCCAAGGTCGCTATATCTATCCTAGGTCCACCTGCCCACACCAACACGCCCCTCACTGGATCAACCACAATCGATGCCGGCTTACCGATTTCATTTGATAACAAAACATGCTGTTTACTACCATCTAACCTCGCAACTTCTATAACACCTCGTTTTGGGTCACACCAGTACATGTTTTCAGCAACCCAATCGATGGCGAGTCCTGTTAACCAGTCTACTGGTACACTGTCCATCGATTCTGTAGGTTCAATAATGTATTTTCTTTGAGTGCCGTCTCTTTTTATGCTTGTGATGGAGCCGTGATCGCTGTCAGCCCAAAAGAGAAGGTCTTTTTCGGCAATGAAGTCAATTGCAGTAGCCATTGAAACGCGTGATATAGGTCCCAAAACAGCGGTTTGATTGTTACCATCTAAAGATAAACCTCTAACTTCCCAATTAACGGAGTAGAATATAAACTCTTCAACTCCGATACATTTGTTAGCATCTTGTGGATCGGCACGGTACCCAATTGCACAACGGCAGGTGTACGTAGTATTAGAAGTAGGTAGACACAAATGTGCGCACTTGGAAACAGAACAAGGGTGATAGCCCTTTTGCTCCATGGGATCATAAATACGTAAAGCGAGAACACTTCCGGTATTATTTCGCAGAATAGTGTCATTTGCACCAGTGATCTTGTCGAGCAAGTGGATAGAATGATCGTCATCGTTTGCATAATACACATGGTCTTGATATACCGTTATTGCAATTACCGATACCTGAGATGGGATGCTTAATTTCACAACTTTGGACCCGTCTAAAGTACTGTAGTAAATCTCAAACTCGCTGATCCAGTACAGTTTGTTCGCGTGTATGTCCAAACACAAACTGTGTGAATTAGTTTTAATTCCCGAAACTATCACTTTTCGTCCTGTTCCGTCCATGGCACTTGACTCAAGAAACGTTTCGTTATTAAACGCGATCCAGTATAGGCGACCTTGCGATGGGTGTGCAGCTATCGATAGAACCTCCAGGTTGTTTATAACTGTAGAAGTATATTCAGCGTCCAAATTGGACACTGTTATTCCTTGATGCGATGATACAAACATTAAGTTGGACAACCAATCAATTGCTAGACCAGATGGCTGTTTCAGACCGGTATCAATTAAAGTCTGGGTGGGTCCTGTGGTCAAACCTGATCGCTTAATTTCGCTGATTTGGGAATCTGCCCAGTACAAAGTATTGTTTCTTGATAAATACTCCAGTTGGACAGGGTTAAGAACCTGTGGAACACTGATGGTTGGAATTGTATGGTAGTAGGGTTGAAGAATATCCACGCCGCGGATTTCACTGCCTCTTGCGATTAGTAGTACTCTTTCGTTGACTGGAAAAAAAAACAATTTACTTTTAGTTTAGTAAACACCGGTGTTCCAAGCGAGGCAAATTACAGCAGCACAACGTTGGTAAGAACAACATTATAAATTTTAGAAAATATGTGTTAGTTCTGAATGTTCAATATTTTTTAGTGTAAACATTCAATTGGATAAACATTGTATGGGCAAGATATAAAAAAAGTAAGTTGGTACACCCATCGCCACCCACAAATTTCCTTGTAACAACAACAGAAATTTGGACAAGCAATAATTTTTGTGTGTGGGTGTATAGTACAACCAATTCAAATGCTTGAATCAACCAGGGACAGTGTTCTCATTCTTATGTTTTCTTAGTTGTATTGAACATTGCACTGAGCCAAGCCACGCTATTATTGGAATACTACTGCTCTAAATACCTACCAACGCAAGTTTTATTATTATCACTCAGCCTCATAACATGAGGACAGTCGCATCTATAAGTCTGATTAGTATGTAGTAAACACAAATGAGAGCAGCCTCCATTGTCATTTCCACACGGATTCGGCCCATCTCTCGGCTGCCTCGACGGGTGTAAAATCTGAATATCAAACGGTTGTGTCAATGTTCGTTGAATAACAGACACATCTCCACCAGTAAACTTATTAGCTCTGACAACGCTGTTGGTTCTCCAATCAGTCCAATACACATAATTCTCATACAATGAAATAGCGAAAGGATGGGACAAAGTTTCGTGATTCCTCATAACTTCATGGTGCTCACTACCATCGTATTTAGTGGTGTGTATGGAATCGGAACGCGCATCGATCCAGTAAATCCGTCTTAAATCGTAGTCTAAAGTTAAGCCGTTGGGCCAACCCCCATCTGAAATTTGATCGACTCGGACGACGATTTTTCGTTCCAGACCAGCAAGTGAGCACCTCTCGATTCGGGGGGCGTTGTTGTCCCAGTCGGTCCAGAAGAGGTAACCGTCACGGGGATCAACCGCTACGGCCCGAGGGCTTTCCATTTCTCCGGCTACGAGAGTTCGACGGAACCGGCCATCCAGTTTTGCTACTTCGATTTGATCTAAGTTGCTTTCCACCTAGATAAGGCAAAACAAAAAATTATATTATCTTTCTTTAACATGTGGCATAAAGAGAAAGATAGTTTTGCTTTACCAAGAAAAAGACTAAAGACTCCCCAATAAAAGTATAGTGGGTGGCTCAATTCGTATGCCATTACAAGATAATTAAGGCTTTGCGAACAAATCCAAAGAATAACCTAGAGTGAAAGTATGAAGCCTCCAACAAACTTACCCAGTAAAGATTCTCTCCAATCCAATCAACAGCTAAACCCTCTGCCGTCGACAGCCCTGTCTGCACCACTACCTCTATGTTACTAAGGGAGCCCCCAACGACAGTTCCTCTGTAAATTTTGTCATCTATGACATCGGTCCAAAACACCGTATCAGCAGTCTTTGTGTGATAAAAATCTAAAGCGATCGTGTTTCTCAAGCTCGAAATGAACGACTTCACGTTGAAATTAAGTAAATCCACAGCTTTCAATTCATGCCTGTTACTGAATATAACATAAGGGGTTGCTCCATTTATACTTTTACACGTAAATCTGTCTTGTTCCAGTGCATACCCTTTAAAACACTCGCATTTATATCTTTGTCCAACTGACGTACACTTCTGTGAACACACACCCCAAGCCTCACAAGGGTGACTACTAAGACAATGTGTCCTATCAGGTTGTAGATGGAGATGGGGTGGACAATAACAGACCACGCCTTCAGGGGCATTATGACAGTGGTGTGAACAAACAAGTTTGTGATCACAGAGCAGTTCAGAGCATCGAGCACCTTCATCAGAGCCATCGTCACAGTCGTTTCTTCCGTCACATAGTTGATCGACGCTAATACATAGGGTATTGTTGTCACAATAGCGGGAAGGGTAGTCGCAAGTCGGGGTAAGACGACTAGGTTCTATTGAAGAATTTTTCATTGAGTTTTGATCACAGTGTTCTTCATCAGTCCCGTCAAAGCAGTCAACGTACGAGTCACAAACGAAAGACTGAAACAAAAAAACCTTGACGTGGGAGCATCGGGGGGCAGGAAATTAAATATTATTGTAGGAAAGTATTTTTTATATGAGTATGCGATGACAGAAGCGGAAAGAAAAACGCATCGTTTGGTATGTATTTGAATAATAATAATAATGACGAATTATTATAGAAGGTGTTTCTAAATTATTTGTACCTTAAGTAAGCTATGAACGTAAATATTCTCGTCTAAATACACTCTTAATTCTATAGAATACCTTGTATCTTTGAGTTTTGAAAATATGGTGGGGATGGGTAGTTATTTATAAAAAATACAATGCATTTATGCATCTGTATGAATTTAATTAAATTTCAATGTCAAGTGGTGCGATGTTTTGAATAGCCATCATATTAAAAATGTTTGTCGACTTTTATTTGCTTTCATTATTTATGTTAATTGTAAGAAAAATGCACATATTCAGACTATTGTGAAATTTAGTAAACATAGTGTTTCACTGTAAAGTTTGAAGTATTAAATAGTAATTTGAACTCTAAAAAACAGGACTGAACAATTTTTACACGCTTCTCTTAATCACCACCTTCTGACGGTCATATTACATACAAGCAAAAAAGTGGATTGGCATCATGGAATAATTGTCACGTGGTATGTATATGAATTACCTGTCTAATGCATTCAAACTTTTTTGTGCACTTGAACTCGTTATCTTCACAGTTCGTCGAGTTGCGGTCGCTATCGCAGTTGAATTCATCCGATCCGCCAACACACTCCACCACACCGTTACACCTCTTGTCATTAGAAAGACAAGTCAGAGTGCTTGTACATAGAAACTCTTTGTCCGGATCGCATTCTGTGCAGTTGATTTCGTCAGAGCTGTCTTTGCAGTCGTCAAAACCATCGCAGTAACGTAGAGGAGAGATGCAGCGACCGTTTTTGCATGTGAATTTGTCCAAATCGCATGGTTCTTGCACTGAAGAGATGTGATTAGAGATTGAAAATTCATCATAATGAAATAACTCACCGCAATCCGCTTCATCACTGGAATCGTGAGGTCCACAATCCGGCACGGAATCGCATTTCCAGACGGAGGGAATACATCGCTTCGAAACGGCACACTTGAACTGAGATGCGGAGCAATCTTCAGAACAATGCTTTCCGTCTTCGTCGGTGCCATCGAGGCAATCTTTTTCACCATCGCAAACCCAATATTTCGATATACACGTGTCGTTATCGCATTTCATCTGGTTAACACCGCAAACAATATCCTTGCACGGATTATCGAGACCTCCGGCTTCATCAGACATGTCACCGCAATTATCGATACCATCACAAATTAGTTCTTGAGAGATGCAGTAAAAGTTCTTGCATTGGAACTCACCGGGAGCACACATGTTGATTGCATGGGTGGAGTTAACTCGGGCGACGCAAGTGTTATTGATGAGCTGATAACCGTTGCTGCACTGGCAAACCGCACCGGCGGGGGTGGGTAGGCAAAGTTCTGGACATTGTGAGTTTCGCGTACAATCATTTTCACCTACAATGAATAATATAGTTAGCTGGACACCGAATTCATTTTTTTTTCTTACCTTTTTGAGAAGACGCATTATAAAGCTTGATGTCCAAAATTGGCGCATTGCTGTGGTCCAGTTCTTTCAACCCCGTATCATTGCTAAAAACCATAACCGTCCCTTTCGAAAACTCGGTAAAATAAAAACTCTTGTTAGGTCCTACAGCCAAACCAAACGGATTTTCAATTCCCTTTACCAACTCCATTCTTCGATTCGCTCCATTAAAATCAATACTTTCGATGCTCCCCAGATGGCGATCGCACCAGTACAACCTTTTCTCAATAAAATCGATCGTGAGTCCATTTGGCCAATCAATATTCACCTCGACAAAGTCCTTCAAGTTCGTTCCATCCATATTGACAACATGAATGCGTCCCCTATTTGGAAAAATATTGTTCCAATCCACCCAATACATCACTCCTCTGCTCGGATCTACAGCTATCGAACCAGGGTTGAAAAACCGGTTCTGGATCAAAGTTCTACTCTGGGAGGAATTCGCCAACTTTAAAACACTAATACTCCCGATTCCTTGGTCGGTCCAGTATAAATTCCTAGACATCCAATCGACGGCAATACCGTCACAAAGTACATTTTTCTGAAGAATGGTCTTCTTAGACGAATCATTTATCTTGGTACTCTCTATAACCATTCTGTGACTGTCGGAATAAATAATAGTGCCGCTTTGCACATCGTAATCTAGAGCTGTTGGTTTACCCACACCTGTGATGGGGATCATCGTTTCGTTACTGTTATCTAGTTGGACCCCTTTGATTGATGCTGGTTTACTTTTAGCTAGCAAAAGAAACGTTTTGCTTGTCTTTACAACGCATCGATTTTTACTATTCATTTGATAACCGGCTGCACAAATGCATTTCTTGATGGCAACATCCTGCTTCCAGTTTGAGATGCAAAGGTGGTCACATTCCGATTGAGCGTTGCAAGGATGGGGGACTGAAAATGGAAGTCGCAGTCAAATTAGGATTTGTATATTGTTGTTAAGGAGACTTTAATAACAATAATAAAATATGTATAAACTGCTAGCACAACAATTTTTAGTGGTAAGCCGTGTAAAAAGTGATATGGCATTTGACGTGCTTTAGACCTCGTAGGATTACTTTCACGTCACTTTTTACAGTTGCCGCATGACGAACTATTTTCTAATACATTGTTATTTCTATTCAGACTTCAAATTTGAAGTTGAAGTAGAAGTAGACTGACGATGAAATATAGACTCCCACTTGCTAAAGGCAAGCTTCCCGGGATGGACGTTTATTTTAAGCTCAAAGCCCTTCTCCATAGGAACTTTTGTCTTCCGAGCCGGATAAGGACCAGTTAACTTAACTACATTTGTATCTATCTACACATTTTCTGCACACGATCTTTAACAGTGTCACTCGTCAGCCTACCCACAGTCGATTTCCAGGAAAGTATAAGGTCTGTTATTTTTGTACATTATGTCTGCGGATTAAATTATTAAAAGGAAAACATAAACCACAAAATGGAATCTGACCGTAGATATTCATAACCATAGATAAAAATCGTATTGAAATAGTTGACATACTCAAATAATCAAATTACCTGACTTTCATTTGTCCTTATTGAATGAGTAATAACTATGTTATTGAGTGGGTTGGCTTTCGCGACTCCTTCAAATCTCTTATTTATGAAAACCTCAATGATTATAATTACATATAATACCAGTTTTAAAAGTTTTCAAATCGAATTCAAACGCTCCAATTACAAAAAACAAAATAAACACAGGCGTTCTATTTTGTAATCACTTTTGATTCCCGAAATAAACACTCAAATTGAAATCAATGCCTTATTTACTTTACAGAACACTGAAATATTATAAACACAACACTCGTTACGGCTTATTTTGTAAACTTCATGTTTGTTTGATTGAGTGGGACATAATAACTATATTATACTCCTTGAATATATCGATGGACCATAATGTGCTCTGCAATATGTCGAAGACTGTCCATGCTTTCTATACAAACCTAAATGATTTGTTTGGCGAAAAGGCATCTTTGGTTAACACTTATTGGTCAACAATATTCAAAATTATAAAGCCGATTATTATTTATAACGATGTATAAAGGCGAGGCAACGATTGTATAAATCATTCTAGGACAATCGGTATACCAAGGTTTAGCTTCTACTACAGGGTCTTCATAAATGATTCATACATCCACTATTCTTGAAACGTCAATACTCTCCACTCGATTACATGTAAATTTTGTTTTTCAAAATAATGTGTGCATCATTTATGAATACCTGGTATAAAACAATTTAGAATTTTTCTAACTTGCGTACACATTTCATTTAAAAATGAAACGTTCACTTTATGATGTTATCTATCTATATAAAAAAAGTCGGATTAGTTACACCGTTTATAAGTCAAGAACGGCTGGACCGATTTTTACGATCTTTGATTTGTTAGAGTTGTCTCCGCCCCGAATAGCAGAATAACTATTAAAACATAGACAAGGGGGCCTAGGGGACACCTTTGGGTTTATAACTTAAGGACAGTTGGACCGATTTTTATGATCTTTGATTTGTTGGATTTGTCTCCGACCAGAATAGTAGAATGAACATCGGAAAAATTACAGAGGGCCCAGGTGGGACTCCACACACAAATTTTTTGATGAAATCGAGAACGGATTGACTCATTTCGATGATTTTTTTCAGGGGCGAAAAAGTATTAAAACATCGGGAAAATCACGAAAAAAAATGTATGATCATACATTTTTTATGGAATCCGTATACGACGTTACCTCTAATACATGACAGAAACAAAAATGAACACGGCGTTGTATGCCAGTAGATGGCGCTGTGTACATTATCCTTTGATAAAAAACTGAATTTAATTCACCTAATAAGTTAACACAACATTTATTGATTCTGAGGCGGTACGAAGTTCGCCGGGTCAGCTAGTTAAAGAATAAAACCTCAGGGGAATTTAAAATTACATACATAACTATGCAGTACTCACCAACAGGTTGCCTCTGCCTGTGATATATATGAACGTTGAACGGCCGACTTATATTTTGTATAATAACTTTCTCCTCCATGGTAAACTTGTCCAGTTCCAGGATATCGTTGCTATACCACGACGATAAGAACAACTTGTTTTCAAAAACACTGATTCCATAAAGATTTTGCACTTTTAAACCTCGCAGTACCGTCTTTCTGTTTTTTCCATCATAGTCCACTCTTTCAACAAAATCTAAATACGTGTCCACCCAGTATATCTGCTGCGTAGGAAAATCCACGGTAACTCCATACGGATAAACGATTTTATGATTCACAATACTCTTTCTCTCACTTCCATCCAACTTGCAACGTTCCAACATGGGCGACGAATGTCCCCACTTCGTGAAAAACATATAACCTCTCGTGGGATCTAGTGCCAAAGCTCTGGGTTTACTAAGATCATGTTCCAATAAAATGTTACACCATTCCAGTCGCTCCGAACAAACTAAAAAGATCTCTCGTTGGTCGTCTAAAAAATACCAATTTCTAGACACCCAATCCATTGCCATCTGCTGGACGGATTCAAACTCTAGCAATGTAGAGTTAGGTTTCAATTCGATTCTTTGAGTGAGATCGTCCACGTTTGCACAAACTAAAGATGCGTTCGAGTGGTTGTGGTGGACGTAGCAAACGCTGTGGTTGTTGAAGACGAATTCCAAGGCGGTGCTGTTGAGAAGGCGCAGAGATGAATTACCAGGCCATGGATCCCCATTGAGCTTCAGACGCCGAATCTCCGATTGGGTAGAGAAAATAAGGGAGGCTTCCACGCCTCTAGGAACTGAAAAAATATAGATTTAGAGAAACGACATTTAATAAGATGCGGGCTTTTCGTTCCATTTTCATTAGACGATTCGACAAACGTCACCTACTTGGAAAATGGAACGATAAATTTAACCATCTAGGAAAAAGTAAGTCTGCTCACCATTAACAGCGATACACTTGGTGCCGTTCTTTTCATATCCCGAAACACACGAGCACGAATACGACCCCTCCGTGTTGCTGCACAACTGTGAACACGTATCGTCCAACTCGCACTCGTTTGCGTCCACGCACTTACTGTCTTCTGGCTTTTTCCCGTCGGGACAGAAACACAGTGGCCCATTTTCAGTCGGTTTGCACCCATACGTACAACGCAACTTGTCACAACTATTGCTAGTGTTCCTACAGAAATCCCATTCGTCACTGTTGTCAGGACAGTCCCCGTGGTTGTCACAAAACTTTGTCAAATGGACGCACTGTCGCCCCTCGTTGCATAGTGCATGATTCCAAGGGCATTTTACTTCTTTGTGACAGTGGTTGGGATCCTCATCGGAGTTATCTTGGCCCAGCTCTGGCGAGATTCCGCAGTCTTGGTCTTCGTCGCATACCCAACCGAACGGCAGGCACTTTTTTGTGAGGGCACATTGGAATTGTTCTGGACGGCATCTTTGGTTTTGGACACATTCGAAGGGTTCGTCGCTAGAGTCTTTGCAGTCTGGTTGGCCGTCACAGTGCCAGTGGGATGGGATACATTCGCCGCTGGTGCATTGGAACTGCTCGCTGCTACACGTCACAACTGAAACATATGAGAAGAGTTAGATATGTTAAAATCCATGCAAAATGAGAGTGTTGCATATTCATAAAAACGGCATGGAAAGTGGAAAGATTCGGGTAGTTATTCTTGATTTTATTCAACGAACACACGTGTGATTTATTCCTCTTTTGCACCATGGTAATAAAAATAGCACCAGCTTTTTTTAAAAGCTTTTAAAGTTTTAGAACTTCTTTTCATTTTGCATGACATAAAAGACCATTGCGACCGTTGAAGAAATCATTTAATATGCCAAGATCTTATTGCTTCCACTTTTGCTTCAGAAATCACAAACCCACCTCTAAATACAAATTGTATTGTGTTATGTTAGAGTGTTGATATTCAAAGGTACAACCATTGAATATCAATACTCTAACAGAATGCTCAACTATACGGGATTTTGCGATCCCCTTCGTGACTTTTCGGTAGTTTGTGGATATCCGTAAGATAGGGTGTCAAGCGAAAAATGAAATGAAACAATTTCTCATCGAAATGCTGTAAGCTATTTTGGTAATAGATGGCGCGGCACCTGGAACGCAAATGAAATCAGTTTTCGTCTCGCCTATAGAACGCAATTGATATTTTGGGTGGACAAATTTCAGGATCGGTGTGGTATATTTTTAAGCAATGAATAATTAAAAAGATTATAAAATCGAAGCAGGATTTCAGAAAACAGTGAATAGGAACGTGTAGTTACAAAATTTAATACCAACTCTAACATTTATTAACATTCATTATTAAACACAAATAGATCATTCAAAATCGAACATAAAAATATCTGAGTAAATCGGGGTAATTCGATGTAAAATTGGACTAGATGCTCCGATAAAAATCATGGATTATTATTAATATAATTTAATTTCAAAGTTGAACATACAAGATGAATTTGGTACGATATTTTTCTTAAATAATAAAATATACATGTCTGAAATTTTTTTAGTTAGTTTTATCAGTATTAGTTAACAAAATACAATTAAAAATCTAAGTAAAAACACTCTTAATTTGTCAACTGCTTTTGAATGTTTTGCTGCATTTCTGACATTTGTTTTACAACAGTTTACAAATAATTAAAAAACACTCTTAATTTGTCAACTGCTTTTGAATGTTTTGCTGCATTTCTGACATTTGTTTTACAACAGTTTACAAATAATTAATCAGCAATTCGATTATATATGTCGCAGGCTTATTGTAAAATCAGTCTTATTATAATACGCCTAGGCTTTTTCTATACGACTAGGCGTATTGTAATACTACCCAAATAATTAAGAATCTCACAATTTGACTGCTAATTTTAGGCGCATTATAATACGCCTGCAGCTTGTTAGTCCTATCGTTAAAAAATAAACGTTTGGGCGATTGTTTTAGAATCCAACTAGATAAGATCCGTCGTATTATAATACGACTGACCGTATGTCAGGCGAATTGTAATCGTTGTTAATTAGGTGTTTTATTTTTGTGTAACATTATTTGCTTATTTGAACAGTTTGAACTATTTAAAATGCAAATTATAGATTTGGATTATTTATTACATCATGGTCCGCTTTTATGACATTTGCTAGTACATTTCATATGAGCTCTAAAACATTTATTGCTATGACACTGCATTTTACTTGGTTTTCAAGAACACTTTTTAAATCCTTGTCCTTCAAATTTTGAAAATAATCTTAAAGCTTCTCTTAAAGAAATTGTTTTTCCCTGTGGAATATTAATTATTTCATTGGTTTGACAGTGAGTAATTTCATCCCTCGAAAAACATGGATTTAGCAATAGCAAGCTATTTACGAACACATTGTGTAAAGCGGTTTTAAGTATATGTAACTATTTTGCACAAATGTTACACAAAAATAAAACACCTAATCAACAATGATTACAATAATTCGCCTGGCATAAAGTCAGTCGTATTATAATACGACGGATCTCATGTAGTCGGATTCTAAAACAATCGTGCAAACGTTCATTTTAACGATATGACTAACAAGCGGCACGCGTATTATAACTTATTATACTACATATTACAATACGCCTAGTCGTATTGAAAAAACCTAGCCGTATTATAATAAGACTGATTTTACAATAAGCCTGCGACATATACATTTTATGTTCCAAACAAGATTCGTTATCTAAAAAAAAAACAGTGTTTACTGCGTGATTCTTTCATCACGTCCTTTATATACTTTTTATATTCGCTCTATGGAGTCCATAAAATGTTGCTGTAAGTTTTGTAAAGCATTTTTTTTTTTCTCCATTGCAGTTTTTCCATCGAATTTGTGTCTTATTTGTTGAAAGAGAATATTATGAAAACCAGGAAGAAATTTATGCCTGAATTGTAGAGGGAGATGGTAGAATGGGGCCGTCCCACAATTTTCAAAAACAGCTTTTCTAGAAACTAGACGAAAAAATACCCCTATTTTTTTGTTTATACGAAATCACGCGTTTACTAGGTGAAAAAAAATCGGAAACATCTGTCTTATTTGAAACGCGCGCCTTTTTGTGACGTCAACACGGGACAAAATTCACCATACAAAAATCAAGTTATTAGACTAATGAGAAGCACATGAACCAATGAGAATGCTTCCCCGAAATGACGTCACAAGAGGCGGTAAATGCACAGCGTTTGAAACTGCTAGCCGAAATTGCGATTATTTATACGCTCTGTTATCTTACAAAACAACTTTATGAAACAACAGAACACGTTTTGGGGCTTCATGTTACATAGTCTATGAGATGCTATAGTTAAATTGGTCAAATTCAATTGAGCGGGACAACCCCATTACACCCAGCTTTTTAAAAAAATTATAAGCCGCCAGAGATTCATAATATAAGATGAGCGCAAAATTTCTTTCCTATTTCGCCTGTCCAAAAACAAATTTATTGAAGTTTAGACTCTGTCGGGTCAGCTAGTTTTGTAATAAATGACGTAACACCACTTCTAATATTTAAAAAAATATATTTGGTCCAAATGTATCTAAACTTTTGCAATAAAGACAGATTTTTTTCTCCGACTACAACATCTGGTCCTATGCGAAAATCGGGATCGTTCGTTAGAATCTGGACGACTTTTGGTCATACATCTATAAAACAGTGACCAGAGCATTTTGTTTATATTATAAACCGTTTTTCGCTGAAACGTTCTTGCTTTCGAAGAAAGACAATTAAATCGTGGGAAAATTAATTAATGAATGGGCCTTATTTTTTTTGTAAAATTCCAAAAATGATTTTTTTATGAGTATTTTCAACAATAATACCTAATTCATGTTGAACGCCTTCCAGCACTTCAATATTCATGGTACTGCCACAGCATGTTTTATATGCTGTGGTACTGCTGTGTATCGAATAAAATAATCGGAAGATCACAAAATCCAGTTGCACACAGTTGCAGAAATACTAACTAGCCGATGGTAAATCATTATTGTGGCCGAGAGTTCCGTTTATTTCCCGACTAGGTACCTCAGTACCCTATGACGGCAAACCCGCATCTTACAATTAGTACCAAACCGAGGTCAGTTCAGAATCCAACCCAAACTACACCATCGGCGTTAGGTCCAGCAAAACAGAGGTGCCCTCTAGTTTCAAAGAACGCGGTGGTTAAAACGGCAAAATCAGTAGCGCCAGCTGGATTGAAACGGCCTTTGGGAGGTTCAAAAATGAAACATTTTTCATCTTTCGTAGTTTGATCTTCCCCCTAATAGTGAAGCGTACATCAATTCATTGGTAAGATTCCAAAAGTAATGGAAATGTTTAGCAAATATGAATGAACTGTTGACAGCAAGCAGTAGATCATAAACCTTAACCCGTGTTCAACGAACCAAAAATTGAAGCGATTCCGTTAACACCTGCGGATTTGTTTCCAACTAAATGTAAACAATCATAAATTTAGCCAATGCACACACACCCACATTCGATATCTTCAAACAGTCTGCGACCTTAACGCATCATGAATGCAAATTTTAATTTGCGATTCATCGAATGGCTTTCAATCAATTAAATTTAATGAACTTAACCACGGATGCATGCGCAAAACACTGCACTTGAGCAGTGGCAGCTCGTATGGATGTGGATAAATATTATAGTAACGAAAATAAAAATAGTTTGTTTGCAACAGTAACAACCACGCCTCCAATAAAATAGACAAATAATTAGGAACTTAATGACAACATAACACCTTCTTCTGCTTATTGGTGTTAACGGAAATTACTCTCCCGTACTGCCCTGTATTGAAGTAAAGATTTAATTAAACTTTTTACTGAAAGTCGTCGAGTCGCCACTGTTGAGGATGGTACGAAAATTAGCATCGCCATGCGGCCTTGAACCGGCAGATAATCCAAATGAACTCCATATTAGAGCTAGTTACCTCCATTAAACACCTCCTTGCTCCTTAAGTTACAGACTGTGCCCTTTTTTTACGTTAACTCAGTTAATTCCATAAGATTGTGAACAAACAAGGCAATAAAAGCGCATTAATGAACAATGACGTCGGGGCGTCACGCTGCGGCGTTACAAAAAGTTGATCATGGACGCCGGCTTTTTTCAGTTCTCAAGGAGAAGCTGAGGTTGAGAACCGTAAAACGATATAAATAAGAATTCGCAGATGGAACTGCAACACTTATTTGACGGTTATCTTAACATTTTTGTTTATAAATTAGTCTGCTAATGTGTTATTGGAATGAAGCTGTTAAATTTATTTCAACAATCATCCACTTATAAACAATAAACTTGTGCACTTAAATGATTGGTTGAAATCTATTCGGTATATTTGCTCCACCATTTCTTAAGTGTTTGGACGGTAAGTGTTCTTTTTGGATTCTTTTCCAGGTTTGGGCAACACGACATAACAAACCGCTATGTTCCATGCATCAGATGGTACATGGAATATTGCGTTTATAAGGTTTGTTCATTTTACAGTAAGATTGGATATAAATTAAAAGCAGATGGCAGGGTGAGTTAGAAAGAAGAATAAGTTCAGAATAGAAATTGTAATAGATCAGGACGCAACAAGAAATTTAACTATGCTGTAATCGAGAAGGCATTACAAGAAAAGAGAGTCTGCTGTACTATATTATTAGATGTAGCTCAGGCTTTCACAAGTAAATTGCATCAACTATATTAGTACTTGGCAATTTCGAATGAAACAAGACAACGAAAATTCAGAAAAATAAATGGAGGTGTACCACAAGGAAGCGTGCTTGGCCCTGAGTAGCGACTCTTCCAGATAATACTGCTATTGTGGCTGTAGGAAAAACACAACTAAGCTCCAAAGAGCAAGTAACTTAAAATGGACTAGACAATGGAGTCGAATCCGAATTAAATTTTAAGACGTAAAATTTCGTTCGAATGAACTCGTACGAAGATTTTCAAGAATACGCTTTTCATGGTTTCGTTCAAAATGTCACTTTGATTATACATATTTTATTAATCTTACAATGAAACATCTAATTTAAAATACGTCAAACTAAACGTCAAACAAATTCAATGCTTTTGTCACTCTACCCTAACCTAAAAAGATAATGAAGATCTAATAATCTATAATATTTGGTTGGTGTGTCAAGGTGTCAACCGTGGAGGGGTGCCCATCTGATAATTCTCTCAAGATTAAATTTCACTTCTTGTTTAATTATCATTATACCAAGTTATTGTGTGAATATTATCACCACGTAAGAACAAAGAATTATTGACAATACTTAATTTAATTACGACAAAATTTAAATACGAAATCTAAAAGAATATCATGACCTCATAATATCGAAACGACAAACACATGTTTATAGTTAGGACTAATTTTTATTACACATGGTAATCATTTTATTTATTTTTCACGGTTGATCTTATAGATTGGGATAAATACACAATTGGAATGTACAAATCTTTATCAATCTTTATTTTTTCATAATATACAGGGTGATTCACGAAGTGTGGTAGATATTTAACCCTCAAATTATATGGCCCCTAAAAGTGGTTTTGACGGTATGTATTAAAAAACGCTTAATGTAAAGTTGAAAAATTAATGGCAATCAAAACATTTTGACAGTCGCTGGATTTATTTTGCGCAAAAACTCACTACTTACGATACGAACTATTGTAATTAACCTTTTCGACTAATAAAAACCATTATTGCTTTCAATTGAAAAAGATAAAGACTCACCTAGGTCAACGTACCATTAATTTATAAAAATAGTTCAAAATGACGTCCGCCCTGGACTTGAACACGTCGGGAATTTCGCGCTTACATACTCCACATCTTTCGCGTACTTAATTATTGCACGGTGTGAATGGGACTCGCATAAACAAGCTGTAATAAACGTAGGGGCCACAATACCGGCCTATTTATTCCGATCCACCTTTCATGTATTATTATCTAACCAGTCTAACACTATGCGTGTATTGTGGGGAGGAGCTCCGTCTTGTAAGAACCGCATTTGTTGTATGTATGTATTATGTCCTGACGAATGTCCGCTAATAACTCCTCTAATAGATCGCACACTGCACAACTCCAACAACACCATACTTATATCTGAATCACCCTGTATAACTATAGGTTTACTGTTAAGACCTTTTTATTGTATTTTCATGCTTATATCAATTAATAATAAATATCATAATTATATGTACGTAATTAGATATAAAAAAGTAGATATTTAAATAAAGAGAAACGATAGAAGAAAGTAAATATGCAGGCTGTTCCAGACATAACTAATTAATTTTAACCAGTAGCAGAACTCGCCGAGAGCAACAACATTTTTATCTACCACTTTGTTGAAATCTCTTTTTTTTAGCATTTTTGAACCCTTCAAATTCACATGACGCATATGGATATTTATTTTAACTTGACCTACAGAGAATCAAATGTTTTTGTCCGGAAAAGCCAGTGTCTTTATCAAGTTTGTGAATTTTACTGTTACTGGTTAAAATAATTGTAGTTATTTCTGGGCACCCGGTACAATAAAGATATTGATAACCTTCTCTACTGATTACACTAATTGAACTTTTCGATAAGAAATAATATATACCTACCTGTTAGGTGTTCGCAAACAGTAAAGAAAGACGATCTAGTATGATGTATGTGTACAAAGTGATATGCACAGATATCACAACATGTATGTCAGAGAGATTGTTTTTAATACATATTACCGAAGTTACGATAAGAAATTTATTTTCCTCTCCCAGAGTTATCCGACTACTAATGTTACTTGTGGTCTAATTTTTTCCGACAAAATGAGTAGCTTTTGCAACAAAAATTACACGAGTCACTACAAACTACTTTCATTGGTCCCAATTTGAAAAAACCTGTAATTTGATTAGTTCAAAATTTTCGAGTTGGATTGTCATTAAAATCAATTTTTTATCTTCTTATCGTCGACTCAGTAGTTATTTGTTCAATGTCCCAAAGATATGTATGTGGAACAAATAACTTTTATATTTGCCTTAATATCTCCATCGTAGACTAACATTAATAAACCTGGTGAAAATCTCCGGTCTTTTGTGTTCTTAATAAAAGTCCAAGTTGGTCATGCAAAAACTCGTTTGTCGTAGATGAATAGAATTATTTATTAAATGCCAATTTGAATTTTTATACTAAGACAAGCGGTGTTTCGATCCTGGCCAACTTTAACCATTTTTAGATCATCGCTGCATTTTTCCAGTCAGCTTTTTAGATGAAATTCAAAAACTATTTACTTCTTTTGCACCCACAGGATACATTCGCTAGACCAGTGACGTTAATTATTGACACATACCAGATCCTGAATCTGTTATTCTTCCATAATAAGAGCTATGAGTACCAATGTAAGGAAAACAATTGAAGGAATGAAATTTTGACAGAACAAAGAACAGAGCACACTTTTTACTCTGTGCTATTTTGAAAATCCTAGCGCTAGTAGTTTTTCAAAAAACACTTAAAAACCAGTCAAGTTTGGAAAAAGTGATGAGACTGAGATTTAATTTTGATTTGACTCTTCGTTTTACTTAAAATTGGCCTTAAAAATAGATATCGATAGGGTGTTTCCAATTGCGCGTAAACTATTGCACTTACTCAATCAATCGTCTGTTTACTGGGTCTATAAGAAAAAATATTCCTTGAATTAAATCAATTGAAATTGATCGCATTACCTCATACGCGCAATGATATAATGTATAATTTTGAGGATGGAAAGAAATCGCACATATAGTATTTAAAAAATCATCAAAAACACACATTTAACTTGGTCAATATTTGAAGACAAAATATTTTCAGTTTATACTGATAAGGCAGGGGTCAATGGTGATGTTTTCAATTAGCTAAGAAAATCGGTGCTCTCATTATCGCATTATTTTTTCAACAATTCATCGTTTTCGTAATCTGATTTTAATGTGACACAGTTTCTCCAAAATTACAAAGAAATTTCTCTTTATTCTTCATTACAGGAGTTTACCAATGCGCCAAGGGCTATTTTTGGAAACGAATACATGCGACTTCGTTATTATGTGGGTAAGCTTCACTGGTATGTATGGAGGCAGAAATAATTGCGTACAGTGGTTTCTAAAAGAAGTTGTACCGTTGCTTGAAGTATACCTTGTACCTATAGTTGTCAGTCCATCTTCGAATAAGTGGAGCATGCACCTGATTTTTATAGCAAGTATATCAATCAGGATAATGTGAAATTGCGATTCGTGTAAAAACCTTCAGGCCAATTTATTTTTAAATTGATACAGTGTGATAAATTTAATTTTTTAGCAAGACGGTTCGTCACGAATTCATGTTGTGGACAACTAAAGATCACGTGATGCGTGTAAACATAATTGTGAGGATTTATTTTAGGTTTCTGTTTTCAACAATTTCATGGACCCTGCCTATTTATAAATTAAGAGATTAATAAAAGCGAGATTTTCTTCATACAAGTAACTCTTTTAATTGCTAATTTCTCCAACTGTTTTCCCTAAAAAATGGCAAGTTAATTTGTAATATACAAACTATACACAGGGGTCAAATGATTTTTTATCCAGCAGGCTGTTACCTCAATAAACCATTTTTTATCCTTTGGTAATAATTTGTTTCTTAGTTTTGTTTATTATGTTAGTTTATTTTCATAGTCCAAAAGTGGACTTTAAAGCAAACAACTTTTACGCATTTTGAAAACAAAATTGGCGTCTACACATGTACAACATATGGTTAGAGAGTGTTTATTACATGAGTGGATCGTATAGTTTTACAGTTTCATGTTGTCATTTAAGTCATGTTTTGCAACATACCTCTATGATTCATAAAGTATGCATTTAAAAAATATGTAATTGTAGTTTGATGTCGTTCTTTACTTGAAAAAAAAAATTGGATGTCCTATTACATACATTTACATATATTGTTTATACTTTTCATGTCATTGTCATGTCTTTTTAACGTACGTTATATCAAAATGTGTTTGCACTCACTCACTTGTTTGTACGAACACTTCGTATATATCAAATCTTAATGTTAATCTAAACACGTCTGTACTTTGAGTTTATTTCCAACCACGATTCTTTTCTGGTTGCCAACAATAATATAAATTGAGCAAACTTCAACCTCATTGTCCAATATATACAACTGTGAAATTGATATTATTTTCTTATTGTTAGATAAACGCCATGTTAAAAACAAGTAAAACTTAATGAGCAGGAACAATAATTACTTTAATGCACAATTCTTGTCGTATTAAAATGGTTTTCAGAAAATACTATTTATATCCAGTTGTGTTCTGGTGTAAGAAATGAACGCAACAATGACCTTAGCAAACCGGAAAATGCTCATTTTGTTCCTGGAAATTCAATCACGGCCCATAATGTTGCAGTAAACGACTTTTTATTTTATCTAGATTTTTACGCAACTTTGGAGGTTATCAGAAATGGCAGTGACGGCAGAAGTCAGGTTAATGCCTCAGATTTTACAATCGCCCACATCTTACAACTACATAATTAAATGGAACACTTTTCATTTTTGGAAAATTACAGATCCTTGATTTTCCACATAACATCGATACTAAGTTAAATTTAAATTCTAGTGATTACGCGATACCAATAAACTCATTAAATAGCTATAAAACGGTAGTTATGCTTAAACCGCAATTAGAATTTTCGACGGCCACAAACATCTGGCAGTTCTCATACAAAAAGAACGAAAACTAAATTGGTCAAAGGTAGCCATGCCCGAAAAGCCGATTATTTATGAAATGTCAAATTTAATATTGTCAACTTGACAATATATTGGCCACCATTAATTTTCGATCTCTCTGTATGTGTAGCGAACTTATAAAATTGGGAAATAAAATTAAAAATAGGGAAATTGTATAAATAATATGCGAAGTATGTCTGACAGAAAAACAAACCAGTAATTGCTGGAAATAAAACCGACATATTCTTGAAATTTTCATGGCGCAATAAACTGGAAATGCTAGCAGAATCCATTGCATTTCGTAGTTTTTTAAAATGGGTTTTTGTAATTTGTCTCCATTTTGATTCTCTAATAGACAATCATCGAACGCATGCGATGTCCTAATAGCCATATAGGAATGTGATTATCTTATCCAATTATGTCAGTTTAAATTACAAAATGTGTAAAAATAGTGACAGCCTGACGTCATTGGTGAACATTACCAACCGCCACAGAAATCCCTAAATCGACTAAATTTTGTTTAAAATGGCTTAAAAAGGGGAAGCACTCATTTTTTAAAATAAACTTGAATTCGTGCTTTAACACGTATTATGAAACTTATTGTTTTTTAATATATATCTACTATTATCAATTTTACAAAAACACCCTACATTTTTTAAATGGTTTGTTTTAGAAGTTCGTTTGATATTTTAGTACACATAAAAATAATTTCGGTAACAAGTGCAAAATAAACATGAAACTTTTAAATTTAAAACTGAAAATAAATATTTAGTCTTTGATTATTAAATTTTTCCTCATCTTACTAGCTTTTTGTGTTCTGTTATCGTTGATTTACATGTTACAGATTTTCGGCGCAATATTCATTCGACAAAGTTAAATTAAAATCTTCAGAAAGGAAAAATCAATTGATAATTAATAAAGAAAAGGAGTTCGACAAAGCTGCATTCTCCGTCCACTGTTGTTTTTTATAGGATTTATGACATTAATCCAGAGTAGACCAAAACCACGATCATCTTGCGAAAATCCCAATTTAGAATACTTCAGTGCTGAAATATGCACCATTAAATTTGGAATCTCCGAATTTTAGAATCGCTAAATCGTAGAAACTGCCCATTTTGTATTTTTGTGAAGCTTGGACGATTAAAATTCGGTTTTTGGAATTTTTACATCTATGTATAGTGTGGAAATTAAGTAAGGAATAAATTCAGTAACTCCGTTAGTATTTGCACTAGAAATAGAACTTAAAAAGCATGTGATAGGACTAATTATAGCGCATCCGAGGAACGTATACTAATTTTTTTTCATCAGTTTTTTTGACAGTTATGACGTCATCAATATATTTTTTTAATGGCAACCTATGTTTTTTATTTTACATTTGAATAGAGTTTTTTGTTCTGTTTTCAACGTTGTCAAATATTTAATAGGTTAGATAAGGAAAAAATGAATTAAAACGGCGCTAAAGTTCAAATTAGTAAAATTTCAAAAAATTTGCAGAACTGTCTAATGTTATCGGAATTTAAGAAAAAACCATAGAGATACCAATACAATGTTGACAAGTTCTGAATTGGTACAAAATAATTGCGTCTCAACTGTTTTTCTCTATTAAATAATAAATAAACTTCAAAATAATAATATCTGGTTGCAACAAGATGGTGCTCCAACACACCAAGCCCAGTGCTGCGTTATTTGGACAAAGTGTTTCCAAGAGGATGGAAGAAGAGGTCCAATAGAATGGCAGGCTAGGTCCCCAGATCGAACCCCATTAGATTTTTTTCTATGGGGGCACTTAAAATGCAAGGTGTATCAAAACCGACCCAACAAATTGGATGATCTTGAAGGAAGAATTCGACATGAGTGCAGTTTAATAACTCCCTAAACCATTCAAAACGTATTGGCTGCTTTTTATGATCGTTTTGGATTTTATCAGATGATGCAGGGTGTAATATTTCTATGGTTTTTTCCTCGAATTCTGATAAAATTAGACAGCTCTGTTAATTTTTTGAAATATTACTAATTTAAACTTTAGAGCAGTTACCTACTTTTAATCAGTTTTTTTCCCTAAAACACCAAAAACAATTTTATTATAACTGCCAACGCACGTTTCGCCAACAATGTTGGCATCATCAGGGCGATGAATAAACTAAACTTACATGCTACGTACCGCTCTATATTCTTCTATATTTTTTCCTTACGTAACCTATTGAGTATTTGATAACGTTGAAATCAGAATAAAAAACTCTATGCGAATGTAAAATCAAAAACAGAGGTTGCCGTTAAAAAAAATATTGATGACGCCATAACTGTCAAAAAAAAGTAATGTAAAAAAATTTGTATACGTTCGTCGGATGCGTTATAATTAGCCCTAGCACATGCTTTTTAAGTTTTATTTCTAGCGCAAATATTAACGAGTTACTGAATTTATTCCTTACTTAATTTCCACACTGTATATTTCATCATTGAACATGACTCGAGTGGTTTTAAATAAAACTGTGTACTGGACCGATTTTTATATATTTTTTTTTAAATGAGATTAATAAAATACACCAGCAAAACTTCACCCAGAATCAAAAATTTTGAAGAACTTGAGGATCCTATGAAACTTGAGTAAATTCGTAAATATAAGAAGCCTGAGAACTTAGAAACATAATTTGAGAACTCGAAGGACTTGAGAACTTGACGAACCTGAAAACTTGAGAAACCTAAAAACCTGGGAAATAGAGGAACCTGACAAGTTGAGTAACCTGAGATCTTGATCAACCTAAACATTTAAAGAATCTAAGAGTTTGAGATATTGAGTAACTTAAGGACCTAAGAATTTGAGACACTAACTTTGAGTACTGGAAGAACCCGAAATTTGGAAACACCTGAAATTTTTCAAAACTTGAGATCATCCAGAATCAGACATTTTGAAGAACTTGAGGATCCTGTGAAACTTGAGTAAATTCGTGAATATAAGAAACCTGAGAACTTGACAAACATAATTCGAGAACTCGAAGGACTTGAGAACTTGAGGAACCTAAAAATCTGGGAAATGGAGGAACCTGAGATCTTGAGCAACCTAAAAATTTCAAGAATCTAAAAATTTGAGATGTTGAGTAACTGAAGGATCTAAGAATATGACACATTCACTTTGAGAACTGGAAGAACCCGAAATTTGGGAACACCTGAAATTTTGCAAAACTTGAGATCATCCACCAGAATCAGAAATTTTGAAGAACTTGCGAATTCTATGAAACTTGAGTAAATTCGTAAATATAAGAAGCCTGAGAACTTGAGAAACATAATTTGAGAACTCAAAGGACTTGAGAACTTGAGGAACCTGAAAACTTGAGAAACCTAAAAACCTGGGAAAAAGAGGAACCTGACAAGTTGAGGAAACTGAGATTTTGAGCAACCTAAAAATTTCAAGAATCTAAAAATTTGAGATGTTGAGTAACTTAAGGACTAAAGAATTTGACAACTGGAAGAACTCGAAATTTGGGAACACCTGAAATTTTGCAAAACTTGAGATCACCCAGAATCAGAAATTTTGAAGAACTTGACTTGAGTAAATTCGTGAATATAAGATTACTTTTCATTTTCAAAAATTTAATTGATTATTATTTGCATTTTCTTTTCGGTGCACACAAGTCCATTACAGTAACCGACTTGAACCAGTGTGGATCGTCTGACTAAGAAACTGGCGAAATGAAAGCATATTATTTAGTTTGTTTTGACGGTTTTGAGATCTTTAAGGTCTTAGAAAACATCGGCATTTCTTTTGCCGAATGCATTGCAAGGGTTGTTGTGTAAGTAAAAATTTTTTTTGTTCGATTCCTTTGTAATGTTTTTATTCAACACTACTTACGTAAGAATTATAGAAAGAAATATTAGAATCAAACTGAAAACTGAATCTAGAAACTTAAGGAAAAAGATCTTGGAAGTTTGTTTGACAGGAAGAAAAAATAGCAAAAATTATATTCAATTTGAAGTTTTTAGAAGGATTTTATTTGATGTATCACGTATTGAAATCCGGTCGACTTGATTTACCAGTTAGTTTTACTACAAGAAGTGTCTTTAGGATACAAAATGCTAAATTGGGTTAAAAAATATCTCACAGCCGGAAACCTCTAAGAATAATATACAGAGTGAAGATGGGTTCATTGAAATAGACTGAGCACAAAATAATAATTTATAGAGTTGGAAAAAAAATAAGAAAACTTAATGAATTGTCCCACCCGCAACTCAGACACGATAACGTCTATTTCTCTGTGATAAGTGATGTACATGACCAATAACAAACCAGATTGCAGAGATAGTGTACAAGAGTAAATATTATTCTGACGACACCTGGTTGTAGTTTAAAATTAGATATAAACATTTCATGTTTCTTGGTCTTGTTTATGGTTATATAGATATGAAGTGCTACAAAAATATACACGGTGTTTGTTTTCATTATCCACTGTAACTGCAATGCTTACAGTGTTCATGAAGTCACGAATTAACATTGAAAGGCATGGTGTCAGAAGTTTAAATTAAAAATTCAGCATTAAATAAAACACATTCACGATCCCGATAAAATGGTTTTTAATGCGTCTTCGCCAAACATTATTGCTTTTACAGGGTGACTGCCTCGTATCACTCCTTTTTACCAGGTATAACGTAGACAGCCATGACAACTTTTTCGTAAAAAATACAGATCTCTTAACACAGTACACCATTGGATGTTCATTTCATTAAATTCGTTCACGGTCGAATCCGATAAAACCGGTACCACAAGAAACAAAATGCTGCTGACATTCGATCAGTGTCAATGAGTATTGATCTTATGTTTGTTTGAATTCTAAAAACAACATGTTTATTTATTTGGAATAGATGTTTTTAAAGATTGGAATTTTTAGGAATCCTTGTGGATCAAGAATCCAATTTCCATCACCAACCCCTAACCGCTTTCAACTCGATTTCAAGGAGTGACAATTATTGTTCAAAATTACGCCTGTACAAGTAACTGCAATGATCGTAGATAATACTGAGTGATCAAGATTAAAAATTTGGATTGGCAACAAAAATTTGTAAGCCTGTAACTCGTATGTCCGTCGATAACAGATGGCTAACAACAAATTTACAACAAATGTCATTCCGCCAACTAAAACTGACCAACTGAAATATGTATTAATTGTTGGTCCGTCTGTACAAGATAAATTTTCTTAACGTGCTGGTACTCCAAGATTAAGATTTTTTTTACGAACACCGAATATACAGGGACAGCTTATTTACTGTTTGATTTTATTAAAATAAAAACTAAATTACTTTAACGGACAAATACTACGAATTATTCCAGAGGAGCATGTCACTCTGCTGCAGTGCCGTTCATTGGTTCGTTCATCGCTTGGACACACCTAGTCATGTCTTCCGTAAACGATTTTTTTTTTCAAATTAATTTAAAGACCATTTTTTATTTTTTAAATTAAATGTATTGTCTAATGATATACAGGATCTTTATAAATAATTCATGTATCCAGTATGCTTTGAATGTCAAAATTCTCCATCTAACTACTTAAGTATACATGTAGATTTCGTTTTTCACGGATAACATGATGTATGGAATCATTTTTCTTCACACCCGATATGAAACATATTATATATTATGATAATTTAAAAAAAAAAAAATTGAAAAAAGAAGTATGTATAGTGAGATTCATTACTTGGCGCCCACGCTCATGAAGGACACTCATAGTAGGGACAATCCGCTTGTAAAATTATTTGCGAAGATAGTCACGAAGTTTTTTAGGTTAAGAAGTTGTCAAAGCAGAAGCAAGGCAAGAATAAAAAAATATTTGTAGCTGTAACGCGTGTTAAGACTTTCAATTAAACAACCTTTAAATATATACGATTTTACAATCCGAATGAGACCAGGTAGGTATTTGCTGTGAACTCATTTTAAAAGCAATTTGGTGTTTCTTATTCTGCACCTGTCTGTCAAATGTAATGGCAGCTTGGTATGTTTGAAGTTAGTCATTTAAGGCTGCCAATCTCTAAGAGCAAAGAAACTAAAAGGGATACTGCCAACCTGACTTTTTATTCAGTGGGCGCTAAGAAATAAATCCAATTGTATGTACAAATAAAAAATGCCGCTTTATGAAAATAGTTATAGTTTTAACGAGGAACAATCCGACGAAGAATCCTCTGTAGCCGTGTTTTCCGGGCCTGGTCAGGTTTACAATGACAATGAAGTGTACTCATTCCGATGTCGGCGCCTCGGATGAGCCCCGTATCTTCCTTCAATTAATTTAATTAAATGTCGTTTATCATTTTACAACCAATGCGTTATTGACAGAATTAGCAAATGCAAAAAGAATAGAGCGGCATAGAAAAATTTACATGTAAAAAAATTCTAATGGTGACTAGATGAAAATGATTTTGTAACACCGTGTATCAATTTATACGTCAAATATATTTTTTTTAAATCAAGTAGCTTATGAAATTATTTATTTGACATTTTGAATTACGCAGCCGTCATTTTAATAGACACTCTTCTTTAATAAATAAATTTCTCATTTCTTTGGAAAGGAAAAACTAATTGCCCCGCCAATATTTCAATACTCTTCTCGTTTCCTTTAAAGATTTCCTGCAGTGCCTTAAGACAGGGTTCCCCGCAAACATTCGAGCTCAGTTGTTAACCCTTCGTTCCCTTGAAAGTCTTTTCCAGATCTTGCGGTTCAATCCAAGGCATGTAATTTATTACAACACCTTGCTCTGATGTCACTTCTTTGTCTCACACTCTGTTCACCTTCATAATTAAACTTTATCGTCAAGCACCATAATATAACATTATTATTGATTTAAGAATGCCGTCCCGACAATAATAAACAACCTGAATAAATTAATAATCCACTTAGCATGTGATAAACAAGCGTAGAACGCACCAAATTAAATGGGGCTCTACCGCCACCCAACTTTCCAATTACCTGTCTTTTGCAACGGGGCCAACGTATCACCATCGACAATCCCTCGTCGATCCCCAAAAGCAACAAGCAGAAACCCCACCAAAAAATCACACCTCATTGTGCCGGCACAATACGAAATTCACTTCTTCGACAACATTTCCGCACAAATCAATTTTCTTGAATGATCATCGTAACATTGTCACCAAAACAAAGAACTTTGAATAAGACCAAGGCCGTTTTGTGTGCTTTTACGAATAGTTCATTCAGAGGAACTATCTGTAATGGAAAAAACGTCCACTGAACTTAACGCGGCACACCATTCGCACTGAAAACAAAAATAACAACAATACCGAAACCCGTTTGAGAAGAATCTAGACGCTTAAGAAGTGACTTCACCGAGGATCGCGGTGCGTTTGTCGCTCTTGCACAAAGGAGAGTGGGAGTTCATTTGCTTGTGTGACGTAAGGAAAAAATTACAGGATACAGTTAGGTGCTGCCATCAGTCGGCTTCCACAAAGAAGTTGTAACTAAAAGCACCTAAAAGTAAGCATACACGGGCAGTAACACACCTCAGGGATAATTTTAGATGAGATACAGTCGTGGACAGAAAATTTAGACGTATTTTGAAAATTAATACAGTATCCAAAGTTTCAAACCCTGAAAACCTTATACATATTTTCGATTAAATTATAGAATCTGCTTAATCCAAAAATAATTTATTTTGGTTTAATTAATCCACAGACATTTTATATTGTATTGTGGTAATTTTCAACATGGTAACATGGTGCATCTTAAAAACAGCTCTAATTTTTATGATTTTGTGTAACAATTCGTTTGAATGCAATGGAAAAGATATACCTACCTGTTATTGATACAGTCCGTTTTTTTTAAACAATTGTGGTGCAAATAGTAGTACCATAAATTTAATTCCCTATATTAAAAGCATTACGTTGTTATGGAAACGAGAATAGTGTGAATTATTTACACCATAATGGTTTAAAAAAAACGAACAATACATACGGTATGTATTTGTTGGCGATTTACAAAAAATAAATAGTATAATAAACAGGAATTACTTTTATTTCTTTTATTTTACGTTGGCGTCGAATTAATGTAGTAACAATACTATATTGCACTAATAAAAGTTTATTATATAGTCGTAATATGAGAAATTTCTTTTTCACTAAGATCTATTTAATTTGTAAATACTGAATGCAGCTAAAGTAACTATAATGTATCGTAAAGAAAATGTTGTTTGCAACACGTGTAAAAAGTATTGTGACACTTGACGTGTTGTTCAACTCGGGCTTTGGCCTCGTAGGACAATTTTCACGTCGCGTGAAATAAGCAGTTACTTTTTACACTTGTTGCATAAATAACTATTTTAATATAATCTCTATGTCACATTACAGTAATCTCACTATTTAAAATTTCTATCTAGCTAAAAAGCTAAAAGCGCCAATATCCTGGTTCCGTTTAATGGAGATTAAAAAAGAACTTATTTATGTTATAAAGGAATAGTTTTTTAAAACTTTCTTGCATTTAAATTAAATTCCATAATGTTCTTATTTTATTTTACTTGAAAATATATGTTGCCAAAACAGTATTATATCTTCCATCATCGCCGAGCAGATACAACTGTGTAGTGACGGTGTAGTGTAAGAGGAGCTTTAGGAATCAATCAAATATACTTACTTTGCGCATGCGTATTTCCCACTGCCATCACATTGCATTTTTTAGGTTATGTTCGAAACATTTTTTGAATTATGTTAAAAATTAAAAAGGTTGTTGTTGGCATATCTGGAGGCGTAGATAGTGCTGTTGCAGCCCTACTGCTAAAAAATCGAGGTTGTTACCGGCTTCAAAAAGAGCGATAAAAAAATCTGTACTATAGGTTATGACGTCCAAGGTGTTTTTATGCAAAATTGGGATATCGCGGACGAGAAAGGATTCTGTTCAGCGGACGCCGATTACAAAGATGCAGCTCTAGTATGTAATGAATTAAATATTAAGTTATTACACATCAACTTTGTAAAGAATTACTGGAATGAAGTCTTTTGGTAACTTTACTTAGTCAATTTAAACACAAGGATAACTATTTGTAACTTCAGTGAATTGGTTAAGGATTATGAAAATGGGTACACTCCCAACCCCGACATTCTTTGTAACCGTAACATCAAGTTTAATTACTTCTACAAATATGCAATTAATGACTTGAAAGCAGACGCGATAGCTACTGGCCACTATGCACGAACCAGTTTTGGGCCCTTTCTTGAAAATTATAGGCCAGAAACTGCAGTGAGACTGTATAGTGCTAAAGACTGGACCAAAGACCAAACATTTTTCTTGTGTCAGGTAAGACAAGAGGCTCTACAGAGGACAATGTTTCCTTTAGGTGATCTACTGAAATCAGAAGTAAAAAAGATTGCAACTGAAAATGGGCTTGGAGTAATTGCAAAGAAGAAAGAAAGCATGGGGATCTGTTTTATTGGCAACAGAAAGTTTCAAGATTTCATCAGAGAAGTAATTCTGTATCTTCTTAATTTATATAAATCCATTTTTGTTTTCTTCCCCAGTATATAGAAGACAAACCTGGAGTTTTTGTTGATGTAGATAACGGCAAAACCGTCGGTAGCCATAATGGTATCCACCAGTGGACGTTAGGTCAAAGAGCGCGCATCCAAACGCCCATACTGCCATATTTTATAGCAAGTAAAGAAGTACAAACGAACACCATTTTTGTTGCTAAAGGCTCAAATCATCCATTGCTTTATACAAATTTAATTTTTACATCCACGCCTTTTTGGATCCATTCAAAACCTGAAGACTTAACTGATGGTGGCGTCATGGAATGTGAATTTAAATTTCAACACACTAAACATTGGGTATCTTGTCTGGTTGTGCAGACTGCTAAAGGGCTTGTAATTAAAGTCAACAAATATAAAAGGGCTATTACTCCTGGACAATATGCAGTTTTATCAAAAAATGGGGAATGTTTAGGAAGTGCTAGGATAGTAAATGCTGGAGTATCTCACTTTTCCCTATATTATTTACAAAATCACAATATGAAGGACACACCTTCAATATTACATAAGTATGTTACTAAAGTCTCTGAAGATGAAGGTGATCTTACAGATAATGATGATGTGAAATTAACTGCTGTAAATAGATGATGAAAGTATAAAATTTATTTTCTTTTCCTTTGTTTGCTCTGTTCATCAGAATCGCTATCTTCAGCTGAATAATCTGAATTAGAATCAGTGCGTTTTCTGTTCTTCTTCTTTTTACTCTTCTCTCCATCTGAATCGCTACTTTCGTCAGACTTTTTCCTTTTCTTTTTCTTCTTTTTGTCTTTTTTCGCCTTCTTTTCCTTCTTTTCTTTCTTGACAACATCAACAACCTGTTCTTCTTCATCAACCTTTTCTTGCTTTACAGTATAAATCGGTAACCGCGCCGGTAATTTTATCTCGGAATTAATCTGATCTGACAAAGTTTCCCTAAAATCGTCGGGATCTTTCTTAATTTTAACAGGGCCCCTGATGGCAACCTGCACAGGAGCGGGTTTGGGAGCACAACCTTCTTCATACAACTTCTTGGTTTCTTCATCTGTTTTTTTACCTTGTTTTGGAATTTTATAATTGCTCACGTGATCAACTCGAATCGTTCTGTTGAGTATTTTGATTCCGTTAAAATTGTCAACTGCGAGATCGGTCGATCTTTGGTCTTCGTAACAAATGAAACAGAATCCTTTTGATTTGCCAGACTCTTTGTCCCTTATCAGATTGATGTTCACAATTTCACCCCATCTAAAAAGGTATGTCGCAGAATAGGTCTCTACTGAAATTTTGACTTACTGTGAAAATATACAAACAAGATCGCCTTCAGTGAGATCGTAAGGTAAGCCCCCAACGAACACCCAAGCACTGCTTCGATACTGGTCATGCCAGGAGGTCTTGTTGCCGGTGTAGAGTTCTTGTTCGCTTAATTTTTTTACATTTTTCATATTCCTTAAATAAAGACGTAAACAAATTATTTGGATTGTATAAACACTTACGTTAAGGGATTCATCTTGGGTCCTTTTTGAGTAGAATCAAAAATTAGGTTATGTTTTTTATTTTCGTCGAAAATATGTGGTTATGTTTCCAGGTTTGCATATTAAGGTGCGTACTGACTTGCAACTTAAGGCTGGCTACAGACTGGGCACGTGTTCGTTAATGTAAATTACAGTTTAATAAAATGAGCAATTTAATGGTTGTCTTTAGCAAATTAAAATTCGTATATTTGCAATAGGTTATGATGTGTTTTATAAAGCTCAAAACTCAAATATTTCTGAATTTTATGATTGCTTATTATAATGTGATATCTTGAAGTATCTGACCGCAAATTTTTTTTTTTTAATAGGTACAGAGTCTTCATAACTGATTCATACATCCATACTTTGAACATCAAAATTGTCATCATGTTGCTACTACTACCCTTCCAAAATTTAGGATTCAGCAAAATACCGTTTATTCAAGTGATGAAAAATTCAATTCAATTCTCGATTATTTTTAATTTAAAGTTTAAGTTTCGGTGCGAAGTTTCTTTTTTGTCTTCAATAAAAATTCAGTTATTATCTGTTTCCCTATTATTATTTGCGTCTTAAAAATATCACAGTGCAAGTATAAACATACAAATAAAATTATAAAAACATATAAAACACAGAATTTGCTGAATTTAACACCCCGATTCCGTCTTCCTTAAATCTTCAAGCAACTGTACTAAACTCCTCACTTTCTCCCCCAAATCTTTAGTTTCCACCTCCAGTTCCAACACGCGTTTATTGGCGGAACTATTATCAACAACCCCATGTCTTTCCTTCTCCAACTCTGATTCCACCTTTTTAATTAGAATGTCCATTGCTGCCAGTCCAGTCACCAAATCTAACCCCTTTAGATAGTCCTGTGGCTCATCAATCGTACTAGTCTAAAAAGAAATAACAGCAAAACAAAGCAATCATTATTAAATCTTACAAAGTTAATTTCTGTTGCTAGTTGCTGCTGATGTTTGTCAAAAACTGTCGGTTCTGATGTTACTCGAGTACTTGTGAGAACTTCATCGGCGGATAACATTTTTTCGATTTTGTACTTATTCTTTAAGAGTTCAGAGTAATGATACAATAATTCATCTTCGATTTTAGTCATTGCATAGTCTTTTTCTCTCTTTCTGAATTTGAGGTCTCCCAATACTGATGATAAATATTTCTGACGACTCTTTCTTTGTTGCTCTTTCGCGATCTTTGTTTGAAGGGGTCCGAGCATCTCCTCTTCTTCCTGAAAATTTTTTCGCAAGGCTGCCAGTCTTTCATAGTACAGATGGACACGATCTTGTTCTTCTTGTAGTTGTTGTTTTATCACCTTTTCCATTTCTATTAACAAACAACTCAACAGCACGTTATTAAAAAAAAAAAAAATTTACCTATAATCCTGTTGTAATCCTCTAGTTGCAGTTCTTCATTTTCCAGTCTATGCAACGTGATAAATCGCCTCTTATACAAGTCTAATTCATCACCTTTTAGACGCTCCATTTCTTGTCTCATCTCGCTGCTTTTTTCGTCTTTGATATCCACTATCGTTTTGGGATAGTCACAAAAATTGGGATACTCCCCAACGTTCAGTCTTTTAAACGTATTTAAATATTGTCGCGGATGTATAGTCGCACTTGTTTCCGCTAAAATATGGTAAGTCTTGGCAAGCAATTTTTTTACATCTACAGGATGATGGTTGTTATAAAAACATTGAAATTGCTTCAGTTCGTTCAATTTTAAAAGGGCCGCTCTTTGCAAAATGTTGTATGCCACTACACCACATAATAAGAAAGACGGCTCATTCGTTAAAACGTGATCCCAAAAAATTTCCCAAGAGTTTAACGACAGCACTTCAGAGAGTGTTGTTCTCAAAATGGGCCAGGCGTACAACTCGGATGTAACATTCTTCGTAGTAAAGAAGTAAAGCAGTTCGGGATCATGTTCCATTAACATGTTTTCTATAATCGATAAAATATTCACTGGAGGGAGGGGAAAGTACTCAAACCAGAATTGGCACCAATTCACTGCAATTTCTTAAAATAACAAAAGTTGGTGAAACTGCCTTTAACAAACCTAAGATTGTGCAGACGGCTTCAAAGCAAATCAGGGGGTTGTTGGCAAACATTTTCACAAACGGGAAAACGAATGAAGGTAAATAGTCAACATGTAAGAAAAACTGACACCATGAAACGATGTTACAAAGAACTTGTTTGAGGTTTTTGAGGTTTTTCCTACTTTGTAAGGGATATTTCTGAGGCAAGTTCTCAAATGAATCCACCATTCTGTTATTAATAATGTCATTATATTGCTGTTTATTATTTGGGAGCTCTAACAGTCGTTGCCAAATCTGCACCCTGTAGATGCTAGGATATTCTCCGCACTCCTTCAGGATCATTCTGAGTTTCTCGATTTCGAGAATTTCCCGTATCTGAGCATTAAATTATAAGTTTTGGATGTGAAATTTTCATCCTTACCTTTTCTTTCACGAATCCGACTTTCTCCAAACATTTCTTCAGTCTAACACTTTTACCAAGGACGGCTGCCCTTTCAGCCCTGAGTTTGGTGGGAATTACAACGTACTGGGTAACGTCGTAAACATTAACGTCTCCAGAACATAAAGTACAAACAAAAAACGTGCCTTTTTCTGAAAAATTAAATTTAGAAATCTCGCGTGATGCGACTAGTTCGCTAATAATTAAATTTTGTTCAACATTGTAAAAAAATATGGATCCGCGGCCCGTTAGAATTGCGATAATTTTGTTTGAGCCCCCATCGTTTATTTGAGGAAAAAATTCGACGTGTTTTAGTGTTTGGATGTACTCTGGGAGCGTTATGAATTTCAGAAGCTTAAAAGTAGCAAGTAGGAAAAGGGCGAGGTGGGGCGTGCGACATCCTATTACCATTATCTTGCCATCTCTTTAAAAAAATATGTGAAATGTTTGTTGTTACATTAATAAGATCACTTACTTTGTAAATGTGATGTTTTTTACCTCATGATTGAACCAGATCAATGATGGTAAATGGTGCTTTACCTCAAAGGTTCCAAACTGCCAAATTTGAATTACATTGTCGTTATAACAAGTTATAATGTCATTGGTAATTGGAATGAAGGAAATCTAAAATTTATTGTAATTAATTTCAAACTATCAAGTTTTAATTATTTCTACAATGTTTGAAAAGTTCTCTATCTAGGGGTAGGAGCTATCTTTGAATGATCGTTTTCATAATTATTATGTACTGAAGAAGTTATTTCTAGAGACGAAACGTTTTCATATCTAATCCGAGACTGAAATACTTAACCAGTGTATGTAACCCTCGCGTGACTGAAGTATCAGACTTTTTACAATAAAATACAAAGCTGAGGAATTTTCTTAGCTCTGACTTGTAATATTAAAATAAATTTCCATAACAGATGATTGCTTACATATTTTAAAGTGCAGCTCTGTGTCAAACTAAGCACTTGAACTTTACTGTAACTTCTCAGGTTCCACAATACAGCCTCACACTTGGAAGCTGTGAGGCACATAAAGTCATTTGCAAAGGAAATTGATACCACAGAGCATTCATGTCCTGCCAACTCCGATAAAACGAACCCATTCTGTATATTCACAACACTGATAACTCCATTTTGAGCCCCAATTAGTATTTCATCCTCTTTGTGCAAGGAAAAGCAAATTATTGAACAGGAAGTTGAGATTTTAGAAAGGTTCCAAAATTTATGAGCATTGCAGTCTATTATAAAAATAGTGCCATCATTGTCACTTAGTGCTAAAAATTGGGCACTCTTGCTGAAGCAACTGTGGATAAATCTGATCCTTTGTGAGTTTTTATTGGTGTGATGTATGTTTAGAATAAGGCTGAAAATCAAATTGAAGGTTATTGAATTTATGGTTCGAGAAAGTTACCCGTCTCTTTGGGGAGCCTTCACATCAAACAACTTTTTGTAAATACGGCTCTGCTGTGTTAAATTTAAACTCATAATATATTGTAAATTTTTGTTTGTAAACAAACTTTTAGGTTAGACTTCAAAATTTGACACAAAACATCCACTAGACATTTGACACACTGACAGTTTTTAATTACTGTCAACAAAGTTAATTCATTCATTATTTTATATTTTTTCCAATACCGACAATTCCTTGTTTTTATCCATCATTTTGATGCATAAAATACGACTATGTATAATTTTAATCATAGAATTGTCAAACCTCAGGTCTTCCCCTCTTCACTTGATGAGTTAGGAGAGGTAGAGGTAAATTATAAGAATTTTTAGTCAAAACAATTTATTTAAAATCGGTGAATTAATTACATTCGTATGTCTTCACATGTTATACAAATAAACAGATTCTATACAATTAATAGAGAAAATAAAAGCTCATTTAAAACAAAGTGTTCAAAAGACATATCTGCCAAAAAATGAAAAATATTAAATACAACTCGACAGACGACAGGAAAATTTCATTCAAACAAATCAGTTATGTATTTTTAGTATAGCATATCACTTAAAGTACAATTTATTTTTCAAGTATTTACAATATACAACCCACTCGACTCACACAAATCTGCGTTTTAGTCAAAAAAGGAAAATGGATGACGATTTCTTTGCTGAATCATGCTAAGTAACTGTAGGTGTCTTTCTGGCCTTCGGTTCTTTCCAGGTATTCTTTCTCAATTAATATGTCTATACATTTCTGCAAAAAAATAAATAAAAACTGTATGTAACAGGTGAACGACTTACTTTTATAACGTGCACTCTAGGCTTAAACCTTGAGGACAATTGATTTAAGACTTCAGCTACCAACTGTTGATGTTTCAGGATCTTCCTCATTTTCATTATTCGCACGATGGCCGCCTGAATCAGCAACTTCCTGTCCTCCTCAATGTGTTTATGTGTTGTCTCCTGTTCCAATTTCAACTCAGTTTTCATCGGAATATTAATATTAACGCGAAGTTTTTTACTAAAAAAGACAATTACAAAACCCAAAAGGACATTTCAACACTCACTTTTTATATCCTGAGAAAAGATTTACTGTGGAGTTGGGTGACAGATCGTTCTCGTCATCATCGCATGTGATCAGTTTTGCTTTAAGTAAAATCTGTATAACTTGAATCAAAAAATCAGTTTTGATTTGCGTATTTTCCTCAAGTTGGAGTATTGTCCAACTTTCTGCGACGTTGAACTGGAGAAGCACAGCCATCTGGAACGTACTAGCTTGGAGGGTGTATCTGTTTTTAAAACAATTTGTGTGGAGTTCTCCTTTAGACATGTTGTACAGCCAGTTTAGCTTTCTGCCAGAATGTTGGCCAGAATAGAAATTCGTAAATCTATGAACACTTCTTTCAAGCTGAAACAGAGGAATGATAACCACTAATACTGCGTGTATACTGGGATAAAACTGGGTCTGTCCCATTAGTGGTAATATTTTTAAGATGATACTCAAAGGTGATTAATATTGGCGACACAAGATGGGTAACCTATGATCAATTTTTCAAAGTTGGTGAATAATTTGAAATGAATAATAACATAAAACAGGAATAAATTTCACATTTTGATTCTGTACTCAAAAAAGAAAAAAATATAAACATACCTCTGTGGGTAACCCAAAAGTGAACGATTGTTGGAAAGGCCATGATCCCGACGACAACACCTGAATACTAAAATCTATGTCTAATGTTTCATTTGATTTTATTAAGTGGCTTTTGAACTGCTCGTTCAGATCTTTGGAGACACCAATATCCTATGGACATTTTAACATATACAGAGTGCTGAAAATATTTTTTACATACCTGGAACATGCGTTGCAACTTTGACGTGTACTCAAAGCCGCACGCTTGTTTCAGTTTTGAGATCATTGAAGCTTCAGCGTCGTCGCTGGCGGACATATGTTGGACCAACCGTTTTGCCAACATTTTGCTATAGAACTTTTGGAAAACGTCCTTATCTTCAATATATTTGAACACAACCATCTGTAATCCCAAAATTAGTAACATTCACCGGTACGAATTTTGCCTGCACAATAATAAAAATTTCCAAATGGGCATTGTTCCATCCTCAAAATGATTGAATATTTTTTTAGTCAGTAAAAAGTAAAGTAAAAAAAAAAACGGTTGCGTACCACTTGATTTAGCGTATCTTCAAGTTCCGCTTCTTCCGGATTCTTACTCGACTTCTTCAACAACAAATCACAGTACTTCGCCAACAGTTCAGGCGATTTACTACTAGAGTTGGCCTTTTTCGTGACGGCATTGGCGTTGATGAACCGCCCACAAGCCTTATCCAAAGCTGCCACAAAGCCGCTATCATTATTAAAAGCAATCAAAACAAGGGCATTGTATTTCTTATGAACTTCTAAAATCGTATTAACGTAAACTTTAGGATCCTACAAAACGAGAGTTAAGAAACGATAACATTCTGGTTACTGCACCATACATTATGTGCACTTTCCCCGCATTTTTCTATGGCAGACAGCCCCTGCGCAGCGATGTGCTGCTCCAAGAGCGTCCTTAGTTCCCCTAAACCATCTGGAATTCGAGCCACCAACGAATACATCCTTCCCAGATCCGCATCCTTATCAGCATCCAGCAACTGCTGGAATTCAGCATGGAACATGTCTAGATGCTTTTTTATAAGAACTCTTTCGCAAGTTTTTGCTAACCGACTACTGGTGGTCTCGTGTAGGTAGACCTGCACGCGTTTCTGCTCTTCGAGAAGACGTTGTTCGGCTTTCTTCATGTACTCGGTAACAGGATTCTGCGCTAGGAAATTGTTACTCTCCTTGAGATAAAATCTTTCAGTGTCTTCCAGAAACATGTTCTCAAAACTGTCTTTGTAAACTGTTAGGTTCGGTCCTTTGGCACCCGGTTCCTCTTCGTTAAGTCCTAATTCAACGTAGCAATTTATCACTCCCGATACCAGACGGGTATTTATAGTCTCGCCGTTTCGTTCTCTTTCGATTAATTTTAACACCGCTGTGGTTACCTGATAATTTTTTTGAATAAGTCAATATGAAGCGCATATAAAAGTATGTAAACGGGAAATACATTTCCGCCACAAAAAAAGACTGTAACGTATACAGAACACTTGTTTGCAACAAGTGTAATTAACCTAATTACAACACCTTTATATTTATGATAATTATGTCATAAAATCAACGTTAACATTTATGTAGGACCTCATTAAGAATATTGAGAATAACTTGTTTTAGACAGACGGAAATTTAGTTCCAGATCTACAGATTCAAAACGGTCACCCAACTACCTGATTCTTTCTAACCTGTTTGTTTAATTGTTTGAAAAGATGATCTCTCCACGTCACTAATGCCAATTGATAAATTTCATAAATTCCCTTCCTACCTTCCTCGCATTCTCTTTTCACCCAATGTCGGTTTAGATATGAGCAAATTCCGTTTAAAACCTTGCTGCTAAATTGATATTCTTCCCACTGACGGGTGTAAAATTTCAAAACGCCTTCTCCCATTCGATTCATTCCATCCTGCAAGAAAAAAACACTGTAGTGTAGTGAATGCATCAGAATATGAAAATCGATACTTCTATGCGTTTCCCAGAGAAAGCCTTAGAACCTCGTCCTAAATATGAACGCTGGATAGAATTTCTCAATTAATGGTTAGAATGTGTCATTGGCTTGTGGTTTGAACACTGTGTCTATCATATTACCGTGCCTAAGTGCACTCATCTTTATCTAAATTTTGTAAATCGTTGGTAAAAGAAAAAGACAAGACTTCAAAGTTTCAAGTTTTCAACAAAATTTCGAGAATGTTAGACAGATTTCGAGATAAACATTATAACTAAACAATAAAAATACAAATTCTTACAAAGACTTCAACAAGAACTCAATATTTGAAGGTCTCAAAAACATTTCAAAATTTTCACAAGATTACAAAATCAACAAAAATTCAGGTTTCAGATTTCGAGATTTTCAAAAACATTTCAAACTCATTTCGAAGAAGATTGCAAGCAATTATTGAAGGTTTAAAGAGAGCGTTTCCAGAAGATGTAAAGGAAGTTTTCAAGAATATTTAATTCAGAAAATAAGATTAGACTGAACAACCACTATATGAAATTAACGAAGGGATTAAAATTAAAATAATTGCGAAGACAGCCACTCTGATGCACAAGTTCCATTGAACATCAGATGTTATAATTTTAACTACATTATGTATTGTGTATCATATCTGAGTTGCTTGGATGCAAAGGGGTTAAACTACACTTTTCATAGTTTTGAGATGTTTATTTATTTAACAGGAAGGTACCGATTTCTTATCACGCACATAAGACACATTTTCATCCTACAAAAAAACATCCGACTTTTCAACTTATTATATCTACTTACCATTGGTTTCCTTCATTAATAAACAAATAGAAAACATCAACAATAGAAACATATACGTATTAAAAATATTGTGAAAACATTTCGAACGAAAACAGGAATTGTGTGCAATTCTGCATTTCAACTGTTTTACCTCCAATTATCGATTAGAATCAGTTATACGCTGTATTTCACGAGAAATAATGAGCCCAACTAAATCGAAAACGCAACCCAAAATACATTTTCCAAGGTACCGTCGTATACCAGGTAATTTCGTTGCGTTTTCATTCAGATAGGCTCATTATTCCTCAATTTAATTCTTGAACAGCACGTCAATGAACTCTCGAAATTCATATGGAAAAACTTTTTATCGCAGTTTGTAGCGCCTAAAGAGCTGTCATTTGGTTTTGGTTTGATTAAAATTAAACAATGAACATGGTAGATACGGCTATGTCCGTTTTTTAAACACCCTGTATGGTATTTTCAAAAACACTATCATGTTGAATTGTTTTTTTTTTTCTAATATGACAACTCCGATTTGTAGGTTGACAACGTCAATTATTTAATTAATAAACCAGAAGAATGTCGATAAATCTAAGTGGAGTAAATTTAAATTAAAATTTAAATATATCTAAGTCGAACTCCACAAACTTTAATAAGTGTAAAATTACAAATGGAACATGTTTCGGCAGAACATTAATTAATGTCAATAACATGTACAACTGATCAACAGATAACATTTCAGTTGCTAATAGATTGTGGATTATTTTGCTTCAAGTTGGTGTAAAATTTTATTGTAAAATGTAAGGTTATTATGTTTGTTTTATTTAAATTTAAATGTAACTGTCAATCAACTAGTTCTGATGTAAATTGCTAACTCAAATGTTTCTTCATACCGGGTGTCCCGACTAAAATTTGTACCCCCCAACAATTCCAATTTCGAAAGACTCAGAAGAAAACGCTCGAACAGGTCAATTTTGTTATCAAGGGGGACCAAATTGTACCAAACTTTCAAGTCTTAGATCACACCCCCTTAAAAAATTAAATGGCATGGGGAGTCATGTGATACATCATTTTAAAGCTTATTCAATTCTCTATAGTCCAATCAAATAAGACAGCAAATCAAAATTTTGAGGAAGTACACAAAATTTTTATATAAGTATCTGTGAAGTATTTGAAGAAGATGAGTGAAAGAAAGATGTTGTGTATAACTTCAAAAAATCATAGCGTTCTGAAAAGTTAATGGATCTTACTTTTTTTTTTAATTTACTCAGAAAAATATAAAATTTATTATCGGACAAATGTTTTATTTTTTATTTATAATAAATAAGTTATAAATAAGTTATAACAATTTTAATTTTCGAATGTTCAATTAAAAGGACGTTAGACGATGGAACCATTTTTTTTTTAAATTTCATTTTAAATTTACTTGTTTAAATTTTTCCTATACCTACGACACTGCTCTTCTGACGTCACGATCACTGACAGAGATGAAATTTTGTCGGCTACTTCTTCGCTGCTTAAAAGACGCGCATGCGTCACATTTATATTTCACTAAAGCATAGAATGATTAATACTCATGTGTATATAAATAAAATTCCGGTGTGCGTGTGTTCGTAATTCTTCTCATCCTAAACAGCTTGACAGATTTGGCTATTTTTTTTTTAATATTATAGCACAGATAAGGTTTTTACGGAAAGAAACACTGAAAAGTTGCCCGGAAAATCGGGAAAAAACTTAAAGTGTACGTGGGTAAATGTAATGCCGTTCCTTTGTAAGCGCATCACTTTCTTGAGAACGGCTCTAGCGACTTGGTAATTTTTTTTTAGAATATTTAGAGTATTGTCCAAATAAGGTTTTTCCTACGAAGGCGCTGAACGGACATGAATGAGAAAATAACTGTAAATGATTTTTTTCAGGCAATTCTGACTTTTTTCTGGCAATTCCGACTTTTTGTGACAATTCTGACTTTTTTCTGGCAATTCTGACTTTTTTCCGGCAATTCCGACTTTTTTTTGGCAATTCTGACTTTTTTCTGGCAATTCTGACTTTTTTTTTGGCAATTCTAACTTTTTTTCTGGCAATTGCGACAGGGGTGGGACGATGGCACTGTTACCCAAACTTAAAATATGAAATACTGTCCACATTTGGTCCACATATTTGGAGTGTTTCTTTAAGGGGTCAGTCGCGTAGCGCGGGGCACCAATTTCAATGATCCACGGAAAAACAAATTTTCACAGACGATAATTTCCGTGGATTACTGAAATTGGTGCCTCGCGCTACGCGCTCGACCACTAAAAGAAACATACTCCAAGAAGGTCATATTTCCCTTTACGTGAAACTCGAAATGTGGGTAGTATCTATTATTTTATGAATGATAAACGGAAAAACAAATTTTCACAGACGGCAACTTCAGTGGATAACTGAAATTGATGCCTCGCGCTACGCGCTTGACCCCTCAAAGAAACATACTCCAAAAAGGTCATATTTCCTTGTACGTGAAACTGGAAATGTGGACAGTATTTCATCTTTTAAGTTTGGGCAACAAAACACTGCCATCGTCCATCGAATTGTCAGAAAAAAGTCGGAATTACCAGAAAAATGTAGGAATTTTCCAATTCGTAGTAATTGCCCAAACTTAAAATATGAAATATTTTTGCACATTTCAAGTTTCACGTACAGGGAAATATGAAATTTTTGGAGTATGTTTCTTTAAGTGGTCGAGCGCGTAGCGCGAGGCACCAATTTCAATGATCCACAAAAAAACAAATGTTTACAGACGGTAACTTCCGTGGATCACTGAAATTGGTGCTTCGTGCTATGTGCTCGACCACTATAGACATTCTGTCTGTTGGAAATCAACTTCTATTATTATTATTCTATTAATATTATTATTAAAGAAACATACTCCAAGAAGGTCATATTTCTCTGTACGTCATACTCAAAATGTAGACAGTATTTCATCTTTTAAGTTTGGGCAACAAAACAGCACCATTGTCCTACCCCTGTCGCAATTGCCAGAAAAAAGTCAGAATTGACAGCAAAAAGTCGGAATTGCCAGAAAAAAGTCAGAATTGCCAGAAAAAAGTCGTAATTGACAGAAATAAGTCAGAATTGCCAGAAACAAACTCAGAATTGTCAGAACAAAAATCAGAATTGCCAGAAAAAAGTCGGAATTGGTAGAAAAAAAAACGTTGACAGTTATTTTTCCATTCATGTCCGTTCAGCGCCAGAAAAATTGGAAAAATTGACCGGAAAATTGAAAACTTCGGGAAAATCTGAGTGCTTTTTATGGGATATTTGTATGAACTCGAGGCCATAACCCGCCATTCAAATGATGGATATACGTAATTCTTTTTTTTGTTTTGTTCGTTATGATCCAGTAATGGAAACGAATTCCAGACTAAATTAAATAATTTTTTACATTATTTGTCGTTTCGCGATCTGTCCAAAAAAGAATTTATTGAAATTTGGACAGGACAACGTCTGTTCGGGTCAGCTAGTGATGAATAATTTTAATATGTATGTATTTTAGAAATACATATACATTTTTTTTTTTTTAATTTTAAAGTTTCTCTAAAAATGTTAAAACATATGATAGTCAACTTCCATTATTTCATTAGATGAAACGATGTTTCAACCAATTATTTTCAAGGGTAATATAAAGTGGTACGCTTATTATGGATTTTTTTTTAAATGCCACGAATATCAGTCCCAACGACGAAAATACAAGCATTAGTTGTATTTTCTTAAAACTGGGGCTGGATGAGTTGGGCGCATTTCAAAAAAAATAAATTGGTTCTTAGGCGTACCACGAATTATATTTAGGAAGAGAATATAATGAGACACACATTAATTAACAAAAATCTTGGACTGGGGGCACAACCAGGGCGTAGAAGTTGGCATCGAGGTCCCTTTTAAGCCAGCAAGGGTGCTTTTACAAGTCCTGATTATCTGATTTTTTTTTTGTATTTGAAGTAGTCATAGCAATGGGTTTGTAGTATGCGTCTCACAGTGAGAATACAACAGTATTGTATTGTCACTTCTTAATAACAAATAACAATTATTATATTCTCAATAGATTAATTCGTATCCAAAAATTTCTAACAAAAGAAAAAGTATCTTAATTTGAATTTATATTAATAAAGTCGAGAAAGCAAAACAAAATTTAGTATAAATCTGTGAGTATTAGTAGTAATAAAAATTTCGTTTATTACAAATGAAAAATAGATTTTGAAAGTATTTAGATCATGTAAGCAAAATTCCCCATTTTTAATAAAACTGAAATGTACATAAAACAGAGCGTGTGTAAGACTATAGTTCGCAAATTATGGATAACATTATATTTGTCCAAATTTTGCAAACAATTTTCAGGAGCATTCATTCACTAAATCAAACACTCATGAGATATAGATGCGACGCATGCGCGTCTTTTAAGCAGCCTAGGAATAGCCGACAAATTTTCATCTCTGTCGATCACATTATCGATTTCTTTTTAGTGATCGTGACGTCAGAAGAACAGTGTCGTAGGTATAGGAAAAATTTAAACAGGTAAATACATTTATCCCTGCCTGAAAAGGAAAGGTAGAAAAAATATTTAAGCAATTGGTTTCACTGTCTAAAGTCCTTTAACCATTAAATTAAAAATTAAAAATTAAAATATAAAACAATTTCTCTGATAATAAATTTTATATTTTTCTGAGTAAATTAAAGAAAAATTAAGATCCATTAACTTTTCAAAACGCTATGATTTTTTGAAGTTATACATAACATCCCTTAACTTGTAACCGCCCTAACTTGGTTAATTTTAATAATAGCAAAAAAGTCAAAAGATCATTTTTGTGTAGAATTTCATGCTTTATAATCTTTATTTGAAAGTTTTTTACTACCTTTTACCCATTTTGAATAATTAAAGAAAATAACTTTATTATATTTTTTTTCACCATTTCTCGGGGTTGGGAAAAAAATTCTTTCACTCATCTTCTTCAAATACTTCACAGATACTTGTATCAAAATTTTGTGTACTTCCTCAAAATTTTGATTTGCTGACTTATTTGATTGGACTACTATTCAGACCTACATTTATCGATTCGCTTCTACAAAAAAAAACATGAATTTGTGATTTTCCAAATTAAGAGTATTTTATGTAGATTTGAAAAATAACAAATTCATCTTCTTTTTTAGAGAAACGAATCGATAAAAGTAGGTAGGGATAGATAATTGAATAAGCTTTAAAATGATGTATCACACGACCCCCCAAGCCATTTAATTTTTTAAGGGGGTAAGATCTAAGACCTAAAAGTTTGGTACAATTTGGTCCCCCTTGATAACAAAATTGACCTGTTTGAGCGTTTTCTTGTGAGTCTTTCGAAATTGGAATTGTTGGGGGGTACAAATTTTGGTTGGGACACCCGGTATATAACATAACATATCTATTTCTTTTATTTTCTCCAAAGTCAACATCTCACACCATTGTCGTCAGAATTTTTGAGTAGAATACAGCATTGGTGTTTTTTGTTTCAATTTGCCACAAATAATAACTGACCGTGCAAAAGCAAAATTTTATTAAGATAAACTCGATGCATATTAAAACTCAAACAATAACACCTGCAATGCAATATAATGAAAATGTGACCGATAATTTAAATTGTACAATGGGACAACGAGCATGAGGGCAACGAATTGTGAATTAATTCTAATTCTAATTTGTACTGTTAGGACGCAATTGTGAACAAGCCAATTCTTATTTTGTAATAGCTAACCACCGAAACCAAACCTTGAGTGTCTGAATTAACTAAAAACATGGTATTTGCTCTTTTTCGCTTATTGTTACGTAACGTTTTACATAATTATCCAATAATAATTTTATTATTTCTGTGAAAAAGTGGAATTTAATGTAAAAGGATAATTTTCTGGTACAAGTAGATTATGATACAATAGAAACTCGATAGGATCAATTAAAAATAAACACGTCCAAGTATTGAAAACAAGCGGGTGTTCAACCGGCTTTGTGCAGGAAATTAGCCTTGGAATCTGCTTTAAATTTTTTTCCGTGACTTTATCATTGTGAAACGAACTAAACCCTCAAAGAACATACATTACTGTCTTAGATTTAGATTACCACTAAAAAATTAAATTCATCATGGGTACCCATGAAAATAAAATGTTGCTTGACCCTTATTACATGTGCGTTTGCAGTTGCATTTTCAGTTTAGGTTTTGCAAAAACTCTATTTGAAGAAAAAATCATTGTACGCTAATGGATCCGATGTAAATGACACAATAACATTTTTTTGTTATAATAAAGGTTAAAGGTGTGACACATGTTCAATCCCCTCTATATATTACCGCTTTTGATGTAGAATAGATCAAATTGTACATGTAAACAAAAACTTCAATTATCAGATTATGAATATTACGTACTCTAGTTTTTGCCTCTAGAATGCGTAATAGCAATCCCAATAAAAATAAAAAATAATAATAATAACGAGCATTTAGAAGGCCATCCTGGATGCATCAAAATATAAACAAAAACCACACAGAAGTGAAAACACTTGACAGTTTAGTATGTAAATTACGATAAACAATGCCAACTATGTATTTCTTTGATTAGAAAATTGATGACAGTGATTTTCACTTAATCGTACTGTAATTGCGTACTTTATTCCTGGAACCTCTTAACAAGACATTGTTTGAAATGCTAATTTTTAATACCTATAAATAGTAAATTGCACGTGCATTTCTAAATTATATCAATTGTTCATTATGTATGTAAAATTCATATTTATATAATTTTCAGACAAATATTACTTCCATTTCACTGGTATACTTAATGACGCGGAGCACTGCGAACTTTAGAAATGTCTACATGACAAGCTGTCCTAGTATTTTGAGCTGATTAATTTGTTCTTTTGAAAATTTAAATTGATTGTCAAAAGTGACAGTTATTGTTGATGAGTGTACTGACAATTGGCAGCTGCTTATGTCAAACACATGTCAAGTATGTCAACAAATCTGATTCACACAGTATAAAAATCAGAAAATAGTGGGCCGGTGTGATCGGTATTTTTTTAACATACATGCATTGCTGCCAACCTGCCAAATGTCGTTAGATTGCCCAAATTCTAAGTTATTTATAAACATCAGCTGTTACTTTCGACAATTCATCTGTTGTCAAAGGAACAAATTAATCAGCTCAAAATATCCTTGTCCCAATATTTTTGGCTCTCGATGGTACATATTTCGGCAAAAATACCACGGACGGCAGAAAATAATGGACATTTCCATTGGTCTTGGTCTTGTTTTGTTCATCACTATCCAAAATTTACCGTTCGCCGTCAACTGTCACTTTTGACAAAAGAGCAAATTAATCAGTTGAAAATTCTGCTGAAAACTGCAGACACAATTTAATCCACTGACCTTAATTAATGTTAGACACTTAACACTGGAAAGCCAATTTCTATGAAATCCAACCAAGCTCAAGTTGCAAAACCAGCTTAGAATATAAACTGGGTCCATAATAAACATTTTTATTGGAAGATTTCAATGCCAAATAAAAAATGGCGGAAACACATACTGAGTAAAAATGTAAATATGGAACTGAAAGTAGGTTGTCTTAAATTTTATTTTATTCACAAAACAAGAAATATGTAGCAAAAAAGTGATTTTCCAACAAACTCATATCTGCTAAGACGATCCGTGACTGTATTTCATGAATACAGATAAACATCAATTTTAGCAAAACACAAAGTAAACAATGCAAAATAAGAATTTTCATTACACATGGGGCATTCAATTTTTGTACTGCCGGAAATGGAATACATAATTTCAAAAAGCGCATTTCAACAATGGAATTCTAGATATGCAATCTTCATAATAAAAATGTACCTATTGCGTCTTTTTGAAATACAATATTTATGCAAAATTATCCATTCCAACTTTTAGAGTGGTGGTCATTGAAAACATCATGAGTTGCTGAAATTTCCTTTTGAGTTCATACTTACAAAAAAGGTAAAATTATGAGTGAACTTATAAACAAAAATAAAAGCAACCAAAAATTGTCTATACACTAGACAAGTTTTGTGAGGTCAATGATTATTACAAATTTGAATTTTTTTGTAATATTTATTGAAAGCATAGTACTTTTTTCCCAAATTGAGGTTATGATCCCAATCATGACTTTTAATTAGACACACTATACATATTAAATCAAGACATGTACATAACTTGAGATGAAAATTTGGACAGCACTGTATAAAATAATGACTTTAATAGACCTTCACTCTAATATAACTGCATAAGCCCCATAAAAAGTCCAATGTTCTGAAAATGACAAAATTACCTCTCTGGCCCCTTTTGAACATTGATCCACGCAAATGTGGGTTATGTGCTACAGTTTATAAACAATCCATTCATTACAAGCTGAAATTTCATTCATAGATCTTTGACCTCTATTAATGCATAAGTGTACTATCTGTTTGTCCTTCCCAAAAACAGCATATTTCCACAAAATACAACAAAACAATGATGCTTACGCTTAATAAATTCACCAAGTAATTCTTGAGGAACTCTCGGATGCGTTTGTACAGTTCCAGGCCCACAAGCTGCGCACCTCCGCCAACTTGACTCTTCTTGTTTTTGTTGGCGAGGCTGGAAGAGCCCCTCGTGTTGGCCTGTTGGTGTACTGAGGTGCAATAGTCGTAAACATGTGTGTACAGCTGTATGTAGAGATACTTTGGCATGTGTTGCTGGCTGTATGCATGTTCAATTCCTGTGTTCAGATCGCCCCAAATCTGGTCCAAATCGATTTGTTTGAGCCCTGCTGTGTTGTTAACGGAACTTTTATTCGACATCTCCTGGACAGTCCACAAGAAAACCTTGTTCACTCTGAAAACCACCAAATCACCGTTAGTTGCGACAGTTTTTGCGTTTTTAAGATAACTGCAACGGCGTACGTTTGGCTATTGCGTTTAGAAAGTTATGAATGAGATTTTTCAAATTTGTCTTTCACCTTTTGTTTGTAAAGCAGCACCATAATTAATTATGTATTATTTATGAAGCAGTTTCCACTCACCTTTATTTCTATAACATAACAAAAATTTACACTATATTTACAATTGTTAACAACAACGGGAGACGTTAAATTTACTTTAGGTAGCGAAAATAAAAAGAAATTTATTGTTGCCTATTTTGAGATACAAAAATTGACAAATCTCAACCCCCACGAAGTTTGCTGCACAGGACTGCCAATACACGTTACCGATTTACTGGTGAAAGCGGAACCTGTGGCGCAACTTCTACTGTTTCTAATGTCACTCTTCTTTCGTCGTTTATTCTAACCTCAAATTCGTTCAAATAATTCGAATGTTTATTGTGCAAATTGTTGAATTTCTGATTGACGCGCCCTGTTATAATAATTTTTAGATTGTGTGAATGTACCAAATGCAGTGGTGAAATATCTGGAGTCTTGAGACTTCAAGGATAAAGTAAAAACTTCAAGAAGGGGATTATTTTTAGGCGGGAAATTATTTGTGGGTCTCAATCGGGTTGTGTTTGCTTGTTTCTGAAAAATGGGTATTTTGGGTTTATCTAAACTCCTTGCCGATGTAGCCCCCCTAGCTATCAAGGAGTCTGAGATAAAACATTACTTTGGTAAGATCCATTGCAAAAACTAAATTTCTCAAACAAAAAACAAAACAAAAAAAAAAACACTTTCATTGTAATCCATTTTCAGGACGTAAAGTGGCAATCGACGCTTCCATGTGCCTCTACCAATTCCTCATAGCAGTCCGAAATGAAAGCGGCCAGCTCACTTCCGTCGACGGTGAGACCACCTCTCATCTTCTTGGAACATTCTACCGCACAATCCGTCTGATCGAAAATGGCATCAAGCCGGTATATGTTTTTGATGGTAAACCACCTGATTTAAAGTCAGTCGAGTTAAGTAAACGCCAGGAGCGTCGCGAAGAAGCCCAAAAAGCTCTAGATAAGGCTCAGGAGCTCGGTGATACTGCAGACATAGATAAATTTAACAGACGTTTGGTTAAAGTTACGCGGCACCATGCTGATGAGGCCAAACAATTACTCACCTTGATGGGAGTCCCTTATATTGAAGCCCCATGTGAAGCCGAAGCGCAATGTGCGGCAATGGTTAAATCTGGGCTTGTGTATGCCACAGCCACAGAGGATATGGATGCTCTTACTTTTGGTTCAAATGTGTTGTTGAGGCACCTGACATTTAGTGAGGCAAGAAAAATGCCAGTGCAAGAAATTCATTTGGATAAAGTATTAGAGGGGCTTGAGTTGGATCATAAGTCATTTGTAGATCTGTGTATTTTACTAGGGTGTGACTACACTGAGAGTATCAGAGGAATTGGTCCTAAAAGGGCAATTGAATTAATAAAAAAACATAAAAGTATTGATGAGGTTCTAAAAAATATTGACCAGAATAAATATCCACCACCACAAGAGTGGAATTATGAAGGGGCCAGACACTTGTTTGATAAGCCGGAAGTTATGGATTGTTCCCAAATTGAGGTATAATAACTTTGAAATGTAGCATTTTTATTTATAGTGAATTTTTAGTTAAAGTGGAGTGATCCAGATGAAGAAGGAATGGTCAAATATCTCTGTGGAGACAAACAATTCAATGAGGACCGCGTTCGTAATGGGGTGAAAAAATTGTTGAAGTCCCGGAGTTCGAGTGTACAAGGGCGGTTAGATGGCTTTTTCACAGTCCTATCTACTACTCCCAAACGCAAGTTAGAAACAAAGAAAGAAACACCAAGTAAAAAGAAAAAAGTTGGAGGTGGGGGAAGGGGTCGTGGCAGACCGAAATAAATTTAAGTTTAGTTAAAAATATATTTAATTTACACTATTCCATCTTTACTACTAGCTCTTTTAAATACGTGTTGTAATTACTTTTATTTTTTATGTAATCTCGTGTCCTGATCTGAAATGTTTTGCAAATGTATTCTCACTTACCCAACTACATTCTATTGTGAAGCCTTTACCTTATATTTTTTATCCAAAGATTCGTCTCGGATCGCTAAATTCCACAAATTTAAAGCCAAAACCATCATCTGATTGGACAAATCATTCCTCATTGCTATCCTGATGAATAAATCCACAGCTAGAGAAGACTGTTTGGTGCAAGTCCCCAATGACTGTAACTTGCTAGTCAGCTCAATCAACACTACAGAACATATTTTGTTGATTTCGGCGAGGAATTTCTTGTCGGAACCATATAGGGAGTCATTTGATTCCACTAAAAAAAATCTAGTAAATACTGTCACTATAAATGAATGATTGGGTTTTGAAAATTGAACTTTTATATTGGTTGCCAACTTTACAAAAAAATCGATACCTTTATCAATATGGTAAGGATATGTTTCCTGTGCCATCACACTAAGCATGTCTACGACGCTTAGATAAATGCTAATCAATGAAGTGCTATTCTCCCAGCTGAATCCTTGTAAAACATTCAATACAGATCTTGTGAGGTTGAGGACACTGCAATCAGGATTATCTGGAACTACTAATAAAATTGACAAAAACTGTTTGATGTAAGGTATAAATTCAGCTTCAGAAATCATTTTATCAGTTGGTGCTTCAGTAATGGTGGTGAGAGCGGCCTTGAAGCATGCGTCTGCTTGACCTAGACATTGATTGAATAGCGCCACTTGTCCTGATAGTAAATACAGCCTCAAACGGTGCTTCACTGATTTTATTGAGGGGATGGTAATGAAACAGTAAGCCGCACACGCGCGCACAAAATCGCCCGTTTTTCTTGTATGTAGTCCTTTGACTATTTGTCTGGTTTTAACAGAAAGTGTATTCACACACTAAAATCTAAATGCTAAATCATGTTAAAAACTGACGATGAGATTACCTGAACCAATTGCACAAACACAATGTCTATGTTGGAAAACATTCCTCTAGCTTCTACATAGAACGTTAACTGTTGTTCAAAATCCCTTCCATAGTCTATGATTTTAATAACGTGACACAATATGTCTCCAATTTGTTTGTACTCATCTTCTGGTGTTAAAGCATTGATTGAGTCATGCAAACTGGCGCATAAAAACATAAGAGAGTTTACAACTACCGCGTCGTTGACCAAATGGATGGTGTTGTTGCTACCAATCAAAACTTTCTTGCACACTTCGATCCTGACAGATTCTTCTTGGAACAGATCGATTAACGGCAAGAAGTTGTCCTAGAAAAACCTTAATAGAAATCTGGCATCTTAACTGAGTCATCCTGTACCATAACAAGCAACGCCTCAAAGTCCTGTATATTATTCACAATGTTTTCAACAATGTGTTTTAGCTGATTATAGTACTGTTCATAGTTTCTATCAGGTGCAATATGTTCAATGATGTCCCCCAATATAGTATTTACTTCACGATGCTGAAAACATTCTATATAGAGTTTACTGCCAAGTTGGTTGTGACCCTCATACAGAGAAATACTTGACAACATACAGGACCCACGGCTCAGCGCATGTAATATATTCTTCTACGTCTTTCAAAGCGGCGATGTGTCTCCAAGCAATGTTCAAAATCTGTCTTCTGTGTTCTAAAGGAGGAGGTGCCACGCTCACACATAATCCCAGGGTACGCAACAACGTATATAATGGTATTCCTTGATCCAGACAATGTTCTATCTTCTCTAAAAACGCTAACGTACGATGTGATATCAAACTCGGTTTAAAACCGGACATTATTGTGTTGAGAATCAAAGAACTACAATTGAGGATTAAAATATCGAAAGAAAAACGCCAAACAACTTTGCCTGTTTCCGTTTACTCTGCACCGTTCCAAGAGGTCGTCCAAAACAAGCTCCGAATCAGATGTTACACTTTCCAACATATAATCTAGAGCAGGAGTGAACAAAGTCATGTAGGCAGAGAGAGTCATCTTTTGTTGTGTTAGTTCAGCTTTCACACTACAACTGAATAACTAAAATGAACTAAATTATGAATGACCAGGAGGCAAGGTTTTAATAGTACATGTTGGTATCCTTGGAGGAAACGGTGGAAATTTTGTAACAAGTACTGTTTAGTTTGGATACGATTAGACACAGTACATCCGATTCGAGAGAGATAGCATCTAGCGTAGACTGCTACCAGAGGGTTCCCAATTCCAGATATCATGTGGGTTATACGTCGCAGAGCTTCCTGGCACTCACTGTCAAAATGAAATCATAAATCTACATGAAAAAAAAGTTCAAGTATTTCAAAGAAATATTAGAGATAGAAAACATTGTTGCTGCTTGCACAACATACCTCAATGATAGAAAATAGTAGGATTTCATTAGCGCCATTTCCACATAAATTCTGGGGACTAATTCCCTAATGGAAGCAATTTTGAAAAACCAGTTTAAACAAGTTTCTTTGGCTGAGTCAGACACCATCTCAGGGGTGAAATTATCTGGCAATTTTGAGACTTTTGACCTATGAAACAATATTTTGGTATTTACCAATACTTAAAATGTATTACAAAAAACAGAAAAAAATTGTTATCAATTAAAAAGTTTTCTAAACTGTTTGTGCATTTTTTCTTGATTTGTAACTCCCTTTCAAATTTTAAAATCCAAAAAGGTCACCAACAAAATTGAAAACAAATGGAAATTCACCACAGCTACCAGTTTAGGTGACTTTTGTTGACTTTTTGAACTGACAAATAACAATATTCATCTGTTTCTTATAGTACATCCTGTAAATTACTGTGATTACTTAGGCCCATCAGTTTTTGTGCTTAATCTATTATACACCAGTTGCCCAAACACATCTAAAATGTCTGTAATTAGCACAAACTTGCTGGGATAAAACCTTAAGACACTTGTATCTGAAAGCAACTTTGCACATTGAATTGCAATTTTTAAAGCCTTTACTCTCTGCTCAGAATTCCAAGCAGACACAAGTTCTCTATTCAACTGCTGTATTCTATTTACATATTCTGTCTGGGATAAGTCAAGTTTGGTCTGTGACCCTTCATCTATACAATCCAGTTGTTCAAGTCTGTGCTGAATTATGTCTACAGCGGTGCTTTGAGCTTTAACAACCACTGCAATCTCGTTATTAACAAATGCAAAGGATATAATATAAAGTGTGTACCTTTTTCTCCATCAGACAAAAAACTGGTTACAATTGAAATTTTCTCACTTGTAGTGTATTTTGATAAAATGGCAGCTTTTCTAGATGACCATGAATCAATTTCAATCCTGTTTTCAGAAACTTTTTTGTCATAGGTGGAGCGGCCACCATCTACCTACAGAACACTTCCTATAAAAATCAGAACAAAGGGGATTGGTGATAAATACCTCTTCTGTGGACAGTTTTGTCAAAGGATCCATTTCTTCTATCGCAAATGCGGTAAGAGGATCCACACCTTCAAGAGCCATACTCAAGGGTTCTAAAATAAGTGAAGGGGTAGAGACTGGTGTACTCCTTCCAGTGCTAGGCTGTGAGCCCAGAATACGACGAGGAATTCTTTCGGTGACCTACACCAATATTTAGAACATCATTTAATATAAATAGAACACTCACAGTTGTAGTTTTTAAAGGGTGATCACAAGTTTTAACCCATGTCAGTTCTTTTTGTTTGGTTGAGTAACCATCATTAATTCGTGTTTTCCTGCAATAAATAATCAAAGAAGAAATTTCTAGTTTAAGTCTTACCATTCGATGTTCGACATGGTGATTTTATACTACTGCTGTGCATATATTTATTTGAAGCGACTTGTTTTTATTTCTGTAATGACAATTTAGATAACCTCACATTTCAGATACATTTCAGCGACTTTTGACACTTGTAAAATAGAGAGGTGAATGCATCAGACAAGGATAGCAGCATAACGTTTTTCTTCATAGCTACATATGGAAATGAAGTTTACAAGAAACGTATGTCGGTTATTAGCGCATACGCTCCTGCTTGTCCGATTTTTGATTGCAAGAACATGGATTCAAGTTTATAGTCATAATGCTTTAAATAAAAGAAGTTCCTAGCGTTTCGACTTTCGTCTTTTCGTTTCCGATTTATTGCCTTAAATTTGAATTTGAAATAGACCATTCTAAATTTAATGAACTTTCTTCTGCATTTTCCATCTAAACCTTCGATTTTCCAAACAATTAAAACTAATATGTGTTACTGTAGACTAACCCTTTGAACAAATCCACCATTTATGTCGACATAGAATGTATCCTAGACACCCACTTTAATTTAGACGCTCGTTAACTACAATAATTACCATTGGAACACTTAAACATTCAATAAATTTTTGGTGTTTAATAATCTCCCGGAAAATTCCTCGGAGGTGTGTGACCAAATGACAACGAACTACTAAACTGGAAACACAACTCACAATAAAGCGTTAGATCATAGTAACTGTTGCAATTAATTAAAGCTGTAGATGAGATGAAAAAATCGGTTTCATTTGAATATAAATGCCGCACAAATACTATATTACATAGTATAATCTTTAAACGAACTAACCCTTTGCCAGGTTTTAATTCAAGGATTTGTTAGTCACATTATTTATTACTGAAACACTTTATATACTTCAAATCAGGGCCCCTTCTGTTTTGAGGTGGACTAAAAATCTGGTGTATCTGCAATGTGTGAAACATAAGATCTGTAATGTTGGTTGCATGGTTGTCTAAAAATCTCTGAAGAATCTACTTTTTCTTTGTTCAAAAGTTAAAAGACAAGCGTTTTATTTCGGTTTACATTAAATTAAATTTACATGTAGAGAGATGAAAAATTTTGACAATCAAAGCCTACTAGATGTACTTATAAGTCATTTATACCCACAACATGTATACCGTAAAAAAAACATTTACAATAATCTTTCAAAACTGTTATAAATAAATAACTTTAGGGATTTTGGAAGATAAGTAATTGCAGATGTTCACTGAAATTCTTTAAATAATCCTTTGAAGCAATCCCCGTTGGCTTTGCACGGTGATTTTATTTTATTAACTTATTTAATAAGGAAGGGATAATAACAAATAGAATTTCGAAAAACCGTTTCTTAGTCAGCGTCTACGTGGTAAAATAAGTAAGTGTGCAAAATTTCATTGCAATCGGTTCAGTGAATCCGGAGATTTGGATTTTATCTATTATACACGTTTTAGAATTTTGAGTCAGTTGCACATAAGACGTGAGTTTGGGACAATATACCTCCGGAGAAACTGAATGGATCCCTTGTGTGCGACAATCATAAAAACCGACGAATAGAATAAATACAGCAGTTGGGCATTTGCAGACAGCAGCTGAAACGCAAACATCTACACGTTCACTTGGCAAGTTAAGTGTGAATATATTTTCATTTCAGTAATACCTACAATACCTCAGCTGTAATCATACCTAAAGGTTCATAAATTATAAATATTATTACACAGTATGTTTAATTTATCTTCTTTCGTTCATTTTAATTACATGTAAACAAAGGGTGCATTTTCAAGCCGCTTTATAAATTACATAAATAAAGGGAATGATCCCGCAGATGTTCTACTATCACCAAAATCCCTCATAAAGATAACAGATTTCATTTGAACGATTTAAAATTATCTGAAATTGTTTTCATAAACTGAAGATGTTAAGTGCAATATTGGAACATTATACTGAGTTATCTCCAAAATACATTATACTATTCATGCACGAATACATACAGATTCATATACATCCTTGAACGTCAAAATTTTCCATCTAACTCCATGTAAATTTTGTTTTCCAGAGGAAACATGAGATGAATTATTTCTGAAGACCCGATATAAGATTTTGGTGTATTTTATTTTTAGTATCAGTTTAAAATGTATGTATGTACTGTCAAAACACATTTTAATGTACCAACTTAGTTGTTAGGTAACATTGTTTTTTTCATCTTTCAAATATTCCTAGTTAAAGGGGCTAAAACCGAGTAAGCACAAGAGATTTGTGATTTTTTCCAAACCATGTGTGTTACCAAAACGGTTACCACTCACAACTCGCAAAATTAATATTACGAGTAATCCAAAGATTAGATTAGCAGATGATCATAAATCTATAAACGCGAATATGCTTACGGTTTTAATTATCTGTCAGATGTTTATTGATAAAATGTGTGTTAATTAGCTTTCCTTTATAATTAATAACATAAAACATAATATAATCATTTAAGACGATTAAAGGAATTAAAGAAAGACTGGGCGCGGTCGGGTAAAAAATTGATACTCAGCCGGAGATGAGCACAAAAGGATGCCTTCTGGAGTCCAGCTTGCGCCACGGGTGATACCTCGACGGGCTGGTGGTACCGGTGTGGGGTGAATCAATGGGGTGAGACCAGGTCCAGGGTAGTGTTCGTGCGACTCGTAGACACGTAGACTTGTAGCTACGAGCAGAGCCGTGCGGAGCGCACTATTTCCGTTATAAGAATAAATTGTTTGTACACGCATTATCACGTAACTCTTGTAATTTTTAGTTATTCTGATAAAAACATGTGGACAGAAATTCTCAAGACAAATAATTAAGTTTATAATCATACAGTGACATTTCACTGGAACTTTTCAAATCGTTCCTGTTTCCTCTGCTATCTCTCAAGGTGGTATTCCCATGTCGAGTTTTATAAACCCCGCAAAATTTACTAAACCGTGAAATTTTAATTTTTGAAATTCAAAATTTAACTGGTCTAGTCTTTAGTCATGGCACTATGTGACATGTTCGATAGTACCACCAGCCGTTACTGACCCTTGGAGGTTTAGTAGCGGTGTTAAGGTGGTACCTTGAAGTCACATTTTTTCGTAACTATATGGCTCGAAATAATTGAGATTTTACAATCGTGTTTACTATATTTGAAGAATATATACATAACACATCATAATCCATTACCCTTTTTTACCGCTAGGTGTCGAAGGGGTGCACTCACCTAGCCATAGTGAGGAGTAATCCATATTTCCATTCTTTTTTTGTAAGTACTCTAGGTAGGGCTTATTGATTTGTATTAAAAACAATTTCGTGTTGGCATATTTATGACCCAAAATCAAGATGTGATTTTCATTTAAATAATTAAATTTGTATATTTTTAGACATAAGCTTTAGTAGCAACTGAGCATTACTTTTGCCATTGTAACCAGAGCTTTTTACTAACAATTGCTGTTGTGTTGCGAATCGTAAATAATACCAAAGGTCTGGTTTCTTTAGGTTTTAGATCTCGTTTTGTTATGTAATCTTAATGCAAACACTAATTGGATGCACTACATTTATATTAATTGATCCCATGAGGGATACGTTTTAATTTGATCGTACGAGGAATCGAGTTAAGCGACAAAATCTCATGAGATCTTTGACTCATGATACATTTATCTCAAATGTGTTTGCACAAAAAAAAAACAAAGAGTGAAAATAAATTATTAATAATATTGTGGGTTGGAATTGGTATTGCTTTGAAACTGGCAACGGAGGTCTTTCACTTCCTGTGCAGAAATTTCTAACTTCTCAGGAATTTCCTCTTATGCCTACTTTTGTAGTTCTCCAAAGAGCAAGTTTATTAAATGCAGTATCCCATGAGAATTTAAGGCTATTTAAAGGCCAAAGGCTTAATTTTATTGCTCTCATAGTTTTCGTAGAAATTATGGCTTTGCTGGCTTGACGTCAAGACTTAAAATTTGGTAAAAATTGAAAAATAATTACATGGGATTTTCAGCAGGACTATGACTTTAAAATATGAAAAAAATATGTAAACGCGATATATTGCAAATCTCGCATGCGACATTTATTACGTCGGTAAAGCTATCAGGACCAAAGTCGAAAAAACAAAAATTTACGCCATGACAATTTAAGGCTATTTAAAGGCTAATTTAATGCCAAAGGTTTAATTTTATTGCTCTTAAGGTTTTCATGGAAACGATGACTCCGATGACGTCAAGCTAGCAGGACCATGACTTTAAAGTATGAAAAAAATCTAAAGGCTAAATTAATGCCAAAGACTTAATTAATTTATGGCTCTTATAGTTTTTGTAGAAATTATAACTTAATATTAGACAAAAATTAAAAAATAACCACCAGGATTTTAAGACTACTTAAAAGCTTATTTAATGTAAAAGATATTAAAACCCAGGTTTTTCTCGAAATTACCTAATCTTCAAGCTAGCAGGATCATTGCTTTAAAATATTATAAAAAGCAATAATTAACCGGGAATTTAAGGTTATTTGTGTCATAATTTAATGCCAAAGACTTAATTTTTATTTTAATGATTTTAAGACCTATACTTTTAAGAACTTATAAGCTTTACTAGAGGGTTTTCTACAGCAATTGTTTTTTGTTTTACGCTTTAAAAAACTCGCTTCGCCTAGGAGGTTCTATAAAGCCAATCTTTTTCCAAAATGCGTCAAACAAAAAAGGTGAAACTTGTCTTAACACATACCCTAGAAGTAACTCGTGTCACAAAACGGGAAAAAATGTTTTTTTTTTATAATTTTGCGCGTCATAACGACCACAATTTCGAGAAAAACGTCCGTTTACATCAGGTAGCATTACATTAGCTCAAAAACCAAACAATTGTCTGGATCACTTTTAATGGTAGATAACTACTTTTAATCAGTGCGTCGGTAATTATAATAAAAATTATTTTTGGTGTTTTAGGGAAAAAACTGATTAAAAGTTGTTATTACATTAGCTTTTAAATAGCCTTAAAACCCTGTGGTTATTTTTTAAATTTTTATGTAATATTAATAAGTTATAATTTCTACAAAACTATAAGAGCAATAAAATTAAGTCTTTGGCATTAAATTAGCCTTTAACTAGCCTTAAATTCTCATGGGGTTAATTTTTGTTTTTTCGACTTTGGTCCTGCTAGCTTTACCGACGTAATAAATGTCGTATGCAAGATTTGCAATATATCGCATTTACACGATGAAACTTGTTCAAGAGATGAAACTCTCATGAGACATTGTTTCGCGAGATTATCTCTCGTACCTCATGTATCTCAGGTGTGTTGCAAAAAAATCTCACGAGATAATCTCATTGTGGATTCGCACCTTTACATTAGAATGATTTCATTCTATGAGGGATAAACTACTGACTACCACACAGGTACTAAGTTTACAATAATAGTATTACTTGTGGGAGGGGTTCACCCCCGACTGTGAGGGTCGCTCCCTAATCTTTTGTAACTTTACACCTTGTTATAATAGCCAATTAAGTAGTAGTGTTAGAGATAATGACCACTTGTTTTATGGCTGAATAAAGGTGTAGTAATTAGTGTATTTAAAAATATCCTTTAAGACTTCTTCAAGCATCTGCAGGTATACGTACCCTGCTTATGAAGGTTTATAAAAATACAAAACCAAGTACAAGTATTTTGTGGACTAAATTTTTGTGGAATAAAACGTCATTTTATTACAATTATTGTTTTAATTATTATTATTATTAACTATTGAATTAATATGTTTGTAGTAATTAATTTTAATATTTCAGTGTAATTTTGGGTTCAGGCTAACATCGATCTCTGTTCATGGATTGCCGATTGCATTTTTTAATTTTACTTTATTCAATTCAATGACATTAATTAACTTCAACACTTTTTTGGGCGCTTAAACGTTGTATGTAATACCTCTGGTAACCAGTTTTTATTCAGCACTTTTTACGTAAGTATTCACATTTTTTGAAGTGAAAACTTCCATAGGCACGTTGGGCGATTTTTGGATGGGTAAAATCTTATGAGTTCTCGTCGCCGACATGCTAATGTTTTTGTTTTTGAAGTGAAAACTTTTCTGAATAGTGAACAAAATTGAACCGTCACGGTAACGCTGTCCGGCCACTCTTTTTCCACCACTCACAACGCACTTTTATTTTCACACGGTTCCGCACACTTTTTCCCACCACACATTACGGCCATTTTTATTTCCACCAGGGTTCGGCACATTTTTTTTTTCACCAATAGAAAAAAAATATGTATATGTAATAATAATTACATTGATGTTATATAACTACTTAATGGATTTTAGTTCGGTGAATCAGGAACAAGGTGATATTATTTTAAAATTAGAAAATTATCATAAGCCCACACATTTTTATTTTTTTATTTTTACATTGATTTGATTACGTAATATGTACCACTCGAATTTCGAGTGACGGGCTATCACTAGTGAATATAATATTCTTACCATAAATCAATACTAACAATAGTTACATTTACTTTTATTTTCATTTATTTTCTTTATTTGTTAATTATTCCAATAAATATTGAAAATTGTGTTCAAAACTTTTTACACCGAAACTATCATAAATAAGTAATGTATTTTATTTTTTATATTGCTGCAGATATTAAAATGCAAAAAAAATGTATTATTTATTAGTAAAACTAGTTCTACAAATTACTATTGTACAACTAGCATAATCTTGTAACTGTATAATATTCAGTGTGAAACGAAAGTAACGCAGCCAATTTATAGAGTGAGAAAATAATAATCACATGCACAGGTCAATCGTCACTGCTCTCACTGCTGTCATTTCCTATTTCTATAATTAATTCTTGTACAAAGTTTTGTCTGTATACATTTTCGATTTTTTCAACATGTCGAATATAATTGGTCCAATTATCTGCCGATACTTCATCGACACCTTTTTTGATGAAGCCTATGGTCTCATTTCCAAATTTTGGCCAATTATTATAGCGTCGTAAATATCGCTTCAACTGACTCCATACCATCTCTATCGGATTGAACGCACAATGATAGGGAGGAAGAATAAAAATAAATTGTGCCCCAGAAATTTCGAGTCCGGTCCATTTCATCCACCAATAAACTCAAAGTCGTTGCCGCTTCCTGTTGATTTACAACCCTGAAGTATTTTACACTTGTGTTTTTTAATTTTAAGTGATGTTTTCCATGCTTCATCTTTTATCTAGTGGTAAACGGAAATTCTAAAAAAAATGGAGCTGAAGCCAACACCCGGAGTTTTTCCGATCATTGCTGTAATGCACTTTTTGGAGGAATCATCCAAAATAATTAGTGAATTACCTTTCACATTGACTTCATCCATCAAAGTAAACATGAGAATTAATGATGAATTAATTATTACATTGGCGGGATGTACATCTAAACTGAAATGGTGTAAACTCTGCTTTAGATATCTGAATTTAGTTCCCAGTATTCAACTCTAGACATCTTTTTTACAAAGCTGACGATTTTTTTTTCGATTTTTGAAGTTCGGAAGTGTCGTTGATGACGTCACTGTGCAAAAACATTGTTGATGACGTCCCTGTGCAAAAACGACTGGTTACAAAAAATACATTGTTACGTCAAAAAGTGACTTTTTAAGAACAAAAATGTCCCAGGATTTTTTATTTATGGACCTTTAAATTTTTTTTACTGTACCTACCTGTTTATCGATATTTTTTATGGATGGAGTTCATTCTTTTGATACGTCTTTACATTCCTCTTATTAGTCGTCTATACTATTAGACTTTGTATAAAGTGAGCGGCAAAAGTATGGAATAAATTCATTAAAAATTAGACATTTTTTTTTTCAAAACTTTTTTTGGACGGGTCAATTTTGGTTTATAAAAATGAATATTTTTATCCCAAATGAAATTTCAAGCAGTCATTTGTTTTATAGTGATGACGTCATTGGCATTTTTTTTAAATAGAAGCCCTCTATTTTTTTTTTCTTGATTCAGTTAGCCCTTTTAATTGTCTAAACGTCAGTATAAAAACTTTTTATCTTACATAATTTTAAATTGAACATAGAAATGAAACTGACAGTACTATTTAACTGTTTGATTTACCTAATTGATTTTTTGACTTGTTTTTGTTTGTCATAAAAAACAAATTTAATTTTTTTCTCAAAACTTTCATTATCTAAGATAACAAAATTTTTATACTATCATTTAGAGAATTAAAAGGGCTATCTGAATCGAGAAAAAAAATAGGGGGTTTCTATTTAAAAAAAAATATCGATGACGTCATCACTCGAAAACAAATGACTGCTTGAAATTTAATTTGAGATAAAAATATTAATTCTTATAAACCAAAATTGACCCGTATAAAAAAAAGATTAAAAAAATTTTTGTTTCATTTTTAATGAATTTATTCCATACTTTTGCCGCTCACTGTATTTAATTCACCATTATGTCATCTCTTTTGTTTGTTAATTTTTGCAGGTTTTCTCTAGTTTTGGTTTGACACGTCCTGTTTTTACGTGTAGTCACTATGTATACTAAAGATTGTAGAGAAGTAACAAACCTTCACCACAATCGTGCGGTTGTTGCTATAGCTATATAGTTGTCTACAACCTACTTTTATAAAACACGAGATGCCATTTGATTTCTCATACCTTTTGTAATAATTAACAAAGTATTTAGGAATAGTTTACATTTGAAAGAGTTTTAAAAAGATTAATCTATTTCTAGTTTTTCCGGGTCGAAATGAAGAGCACCTAAGCGGGTGGGACAGAAATGCGACGACATTGTTGTACACATGTTGAAAAAAACACTGATTGCATACAAGGCTGCAGGTTACGAAAGAAAATAGTAAATTCTTTTGCTGCATCTAACCCACCGCAAGGTTTATAAATAAGATACAGATATTGAACAAACACGATAATGTTATTTTTAACCCATTTTTCTTCCTTTGGTTCCTTTAAAAAACAAAGATAAAGAGTTACAAAGACATTCGTTTGCAGCGTCGCCCCGAGCTTGATGCGCACTTTCTATCAATTTTGTCATCTTTTCTCTCATTTCTAACAGCACGCCCATTCTACCTTTCACATGTAAAGTACAGCGCCATTTATGGGTACATCAATAAATTAACAATGAACCGCAGAACTTCATTGCAAACAAAACAAGAAAAAGCGAAACTGAGCAGCTATTTACAAACTTGCAGTCCATGCGGTGGAAGGCTGGATAGCCGAGAAAGAGAACAAGAAGTTAGTGTCACACGGGCATAAAAATTTACACTTGCAGTTTTACAAAGTCATAAGCCATTGCATCCTATCATTATATTATTACCAATTATCATTAATAGGCCCCACGTACGTAAACGTGTTAGTAACTCTTCGTTTGGGGACGTGACATCTGTCATGCCTTCCGCAACAAGAGTTAAATCTGGTTTCGTAATAATTATCATAATATTCTAATTTCGTCCATGGAAATACAGGCTTAGAACACTGGGTGCATTTCCCTTTTGTGGTAAAATGGGTTGGGCGTCTATCCCCTCCCCTGCAGGGGATAAACAACGTCGACACAGCGCCCCAGTTGGGAAACAAACAAACTGTGCTATGAGAAAATGGCGCCTTCTGTCGAGTCGAGTGCATTTGATCGTGAGCTGGCGACAAGAGTGCTTCCAGACAACAGCATCGTGTGAGTTGTTCGATGGTTAAACCAGTGTTAAACAAAGAAAATCCTCGAAAATGAGTGAAAATCGTGAGGAAATTGTGACAGAACAGGCGGATGAGATACCGCCTGCAACGCTTCCCCAAGGTGACGTTGTTCAACAGAAAGATGCGTGCGCAATTCGCTGCACCGAAGGTGGGCCGAAGATACCCGAATGTGACATACCCACCAAAAAGAGGAAGACGAGACGCGGAAAATCAAAAAGGAGGTAGGAAAATAGGAAAAGTGGGAAAGCGCCCGGGGTGACTTCAAATAAGATTTTTTTTAAGCCAAACAATATTATTGTCTTGTAATTTAAAGCTTGGGTTAGTTCCATGGTGGTCGCGATATTTTCTGAAAATGGAAAGCAGCAACGGCTTAAATTCTTATGTTATTTAGGACTTTTATTTTCATTTCCGTTGATCGTTAGATTATGCGGAACAAAAAATTACCTTAATTAGCGCTCCTTTCAAATCAGCATCAGCGTATTAGCGTTTCAAATTATCGATGGAAATTTAGTTAATTGCACAGTTACAACAATATTCGTTAAAAAATGTTGATAAGAATGGATGTTGAAGTACTTTCACCCTTTAAGAACGCAAGTCGTTCATCCTCAACTAATTTGTACAGAAATAAGTGCTGAAGAGCCAATTAGGTTTTTTAACCTACCTATATGAAAACTCCTAATTGAAATAAGATTATTAACATTTAGTCAGAATGGCGGCGCCTGAAACGTCTAATTTTGTAGTAGAATTTACCATGAAACCAAAAGAAAGAGTCGTTATTCACGTTACATTTACGGTTGTCACATTTAGTTGCTATATTTGTCTGGTTTTTTAATTTAAAAATACACTTTAACGAAGTGCTGACTGCAGTGGACATCATCGCGAAAATTCTTTGCAATTTTCTTTGTCATGTCTTGCGTCACATTGTGTAAAAAGTTAAATCCCATTGTGACAATTGAACACAATCACAGCTGCTGATTGTTGCCTTTTTTGTTCGTATACAGCGGTTACCAATTATCTTGACATTTTTTTATCTACAATATTGTTTGTCATATCTGTCGTGATTGTTGGAATTTAATTAGTCAAAAAGATGAATGCCGTTAAAATTGTTCAACGAGTTCTGTGATAAATGCGCGTTGTTTTAATAAAAATTTAAACATCTATATACAGTCATACCTTACATAACAGGTTATTTAGCAACAACTTCAGAAACAAGCTAACTTTTTTACAAGAAAACAATATACTTTCTCGCACCTTCCGAATAACAACGTGAATGACTGAAAGTGGAGATTTGCCTCTTAAAAAGAACGGAAGTTTCAACTAAGCCAAATTTATTACGCTTTTTCGTAGATTCTTATGGTTCTTGCATTTATAAATGTGTTTGTTATTCAAAAGCTTGAAGATCATCAGTAAATTACTGAGACACCTACTCTTCCAATAAAGTTAAAATTTGAATCATCAAGTGCTAGTCAGACCCACCCCTTCCAATATTGTTGGTTAAATTTGGTCACGTGACCAATTAAGTCTACGAATTAGGTAATCGCTTTGTAAGTGGTGCATTGTAAGTCCTTGAACCATTAGCCCATTACTCCCAACTTTGATGACGTCGATAACATAATATAAACAAGTAGCAGGTACAAAACCGTTCGGGTTAAATTGCTGCGACAAAAACATTACAGCTGAAAATGGTGATTCGTAAAAAAAACACGAAAAACTTGGCAACGCTATACTTTTAGGAACTAACTTCATGTTTCCCAGACGTCTTGTCTTGTTTGACGTTTGTTTTTGTCACAATCTTATGCGATGAATAAAAACTGAGATATAGAGATACAGTGGTGGTCCAATATACTCTACATTCCCTTATATACAAAGATTTTGAACGAAAAGATATCTTTTTGATTTATTGTTTGATCTTAACAGATAAATCCAAATGACATACTATAAACTGACGTAGGCGCAAATTTTTTCCATATGAATTTCAAGGTCAAGCAAAAGTAATTTTATCCAGTCTAATAATGCCGATTTTGAATGTATTATGAGGTCTATAAGACATTAGTGGACTTATGAACCCATAATTCAACGGTTTTCTAATTTGTCATAGCAACTAGTTCATAAGCTAACAGTTTCGAACGCCCTATTTTAATTAATGTAATCCATTGAATGCAATGTATTGAAAGTATGTTTTTAATAAGAAAATGTTTCTCTTAATCCTCCCTCGTCTACCTACCGATGGTAGAAAATAATTATGTACTATGCGAGCGAATAAATTTCGGACAATTAGGTTAGTAAAATTATGACAATAAGGCCTAAACCACATTTAACTTTTCAATGACAGTAAATTTGATGTCCGAAATTTATTCGCTGGCATAGTATGTACTGGGGCGGTATCGAGGTGACCGAATTTTCTTATTATAATTTTAATCTAGCCATCGAAAAATTCATATGGAACAGCTTGTATGTATATTTTTAAGTGAATGTTGTACACGATTTATCTTTTCTTTGAAAAAGCTTGTATATCGGGTTTTCATAAATGAGTCATTACGTCATCTTGACAGTGGAAAACAAAATTTACCTATTTTTACCTATTTATTACCTATTTTTACATGTGATTAGATGGACAATTTTGCCGTTCAAGACCTACTGGATGTATGAATCAATCAATCAATATTGAAAACATTGATAATGCCCCCGAGAGCAGAAAATACGGGACAGGGTGATCGTGTAGACACTTCCACGATTCACCTACATGGTTCAATTTTGACTGATGAATAGTATTTTTAATGTTTAAGATTTCTCATAATTTTGTATTGTGCAAAGCACAATCGGATTTTAAAAATATAATTTAGGGTGATAATATATAATTTCGTAATCTGCACAAAAAAGCTAATCTACGACAATATTGTTACACGAGTTGCACAAGAGCAGAAGGAGATAAAAAGGAGCAATTTTGTGAGGCAGAAAAACACTTTTTTATACTAGTGAAACAAATAACTCAGAACAGATTTTAATTTTACCAACTGACGGTCAACGTTTTGTGGGTAAAAAACCACCACCAATCTCTCATATCCAGAAACTGCCCCGGCACTTACGTAGTAGTTACCATTTTCCCGTATCTACACGGAAATAAAAATGGTGCGACTTCTTGGAACAAAAATGTTTCATCCTCCAGTTGCTTCCAACTTCTAACACGAACAAAAGAGCACAATTTGCATAGTCGTTTGAACAAGTACTGGCTTTCCATTGAAGCTTTTTTGTCCGAGGATTTTCTAACAGTCCGCTTGTGCGTTTGTAGGCACGATTCTTTTTATATTAATTTATTTATATTGTTGATCCTCTGTTAATGAGCTTACAATGTCTACAGTCATTAATTAAAAATTCACTTTACGGGATGTGTAGGCAACCAGTTATACAGTGTAACAACGTTTTCATTAAAAGGAGCAATTAATTCATTTGCAATCGATCATTGTGAAAACCACTTGAGGTGTTGCAATCTGCATATAAGGCAGTTTCCACCTTGTTGTCGGATAAAGCGAGTGGCAATTTTAGCAGTAAAATATTATGTTGATATGGGAAAATAATTTACCTGCTTTGCTTGTAATTGTAGTAATTGTAATATCGAAATAGTTCTATTTAGTGGCCAAAATTGTTAACATAGTACGTGTAATTTTATTTACCTGAAATTACTTTTGTATGTTTGGTTGCATAATTCATTACAAAATAAATGCAACCAGTTTAGGTTTTTAGTGGTGAGCGTAACGAGAATTTTGATTCTTAATCAAGGTGGTTACTATTAAAACGATTTTATTAAAAACTCACGGCTCGTAATACAGGTTGTTCATAAATGTTTTCCACATGCAAATTATGTTTTGTAAGTATAAATTGACGGTGATATGTATATCTGGTTTTTATGCGCGTTTTATGGCGCAATTTATGCAGAGATGTACCAAGTATGACGCTGAGGTCATGGACACAAAATATGAAGTGACACTCATTGATTCACTTTCATTCTTAGTTACACAATCATACTGTCTGTTCATACAGTTTTTGTTTATTTTTTACGAATGTGCACTCAGTACATCGGATCGGTTCGGATCTAGTCCAAGCTTCTTTTCCTTTGAAGCAAGAAGTTTAGACTGGTGTTTAATTTATAAATTTTTAGTTTTTAATAATATATTTCAGTATTATAATTTACACATCTAAATGCACTTTCACTCAGTGTCTACTTATTATTCAAATTTTGAAACCCAACACATGTGACAAAGACTTGGTTGATGACTGAAACATGAAATGAATACACGTTTTTTTTTTTTTTTTTCACCAGCAGAGATTTATTCTATGCATTGAATAGAATCGATTCCAGGAACCCAACACAAAATAAGTTTTGTTTGACAAAGTATTACAACAATCGTTTCGTTAACCAAATACGACACCTTTTATCTGGGACAAAATTTATGTAAATGATGTAATTGTAAAACAAAAAGTGCACGTTTTTACATGCAGTGTGCATGATTATTTTTAATGAGGGTATTATACGCTATAATATGTAAGGTTTTCTTATGGAAAATTTGGAGTATGACTTTCATATTATGATAGTGTTTTAGAACTTGAACAAAATAACAATACCCTCGTATAATTAATAGTTCTGTTTCGCAGATGTAATTAATAATACATATATAAAGAATTGCATATCTATGTTTATTGGGTCTTCATAAATACATCCTGTAGGCTTTGAACGTCAAAGTTCTCCGTATAACTACATGTAGATTTTGTTTTTTACGAGCAACATGAAGTGTGAATCATTTATGAAGACCCGTTACTACATATTATCTTATAGGACCCAATTAAATGTCTTTCAGAAGGCGCAAATTTGCAAATCTTGAATTTGAGACATTTTTTAATATATAAATAAAAAACTTTCTACAGTGAACAATTGCATTTTTTATCGTAAATGTATCTCCTTGTTTAGTTAAATTGAGGCAGGCAATCATGTCAAGCCTTCTGTGATCTTTGTATGACTGTGCGACATGCGTAGTTACCAACGTCATGCACCAGCCTGCTAGATAAAAAAAAAATCAATTGATCGTGCTGTATAATAACTAGTTATCGATTCATAGAACGCGAAAAAGCAAACTATATATTTACATGATGTATGTAAAAGAATTGCTTATTAAAGACGTATATATTTTTATTAAATGCTGCATTTTGTGCTCGACTTCAAAACAACAGAATGAATGAATTCTACTCAATAAAGTTACTCTCATTAGTTTACAGTTATTTGCGTCCTGGCAGTCACTGCCAGGAGAATTTTTCGATCTGCTCTTAATTTTTATCAAGCTCCAACGTAAAAATTAATTTCCACCAATTTGCAACAAATCAGATTTAAATTTATTTTCATAACATAATGGGAGGTTGACAATCAAATGACGTCAGAGTTGATGACACCTACTGTTAGAATTCGAAGTGGGGGCATCGAAGCAGGGAAGCATTCTACTTTTAGGATGGTATTTTGAGTGATCATGAATGCATTGTATGTATGTGATTTTTCAGTGTTATGTATTGACGGAATTTGTGCTGCTCGATACTTCCCGTTTACATAATTGATGCCTTTTAGTTTTATGGCGTAGGGGACGATCTTTTTAACAAAACTTATTAAGCTTTCCATTTTACCCTTCCCAACTTAGTTGATAATTACGAAGTCAAGTACTTTATTTTGTGTGCTGAGAAAACTTTGCCCACAAAAAGAACGCTGCTGGTAATTTAACGTTCAAACACTGCATTAGGCGTGGAACGTTTCAACACTGGAGAGTTTTTTTTTTCACCAAGATGGTTTTGCTTCAGAGCTTTTCTTCGGTAATTGCGCACATTAGGAACATTAATGAAGTGGTTGTTACACCTTAAATGCGGATCACGAAATTAGAAAAATTCCGTGTTGACATATTTCAATATTTATTTACACGAAAATTTTGGATGCAGTCCAATGAGGTGGACACTGCACCAATCTTGTTATATCCGTGCTTTCCAACGGTGGAAAAACGGGAATAAAAATAAGGGCTATTTTTATTTATCTAAAATGTTATTATGTTTATGCGTATTGACTAAAACTAGAGGGAAAAATAAACGTTTGGAAGTCGATAATTACGACATTCGCTGTCAAAATTTCATTTAATATTTGTGATTTCCTGTTTATGAATTTATGAGCTTTTTATGCAACAGGGAAAAATAAACGAGAGAATGGTAAAGAGTGGCCTTAACTTTTTATGGATGTAGTTAACCATCTATTATTTATTTGCTTAACTATTGCTAATCTCTTAAATTTAATTACTGCCGTTTAAACATGACCTTACTAACGCCATTGCGTCTTCACGTAAACGGCAGCAATGTACACAAAAATGTGGCGAGTGGGACTTATCTACAATCAAAATGTGCTTCAGTTTAAAATAAGGAATTCATTTCAGAGCCCATATACACGGACGAAAGTTTGATCAATGATAAATGGCATCTGCTGTTGGTGGTCTGGTTGCGTTCGTAAAGGTTACATGCCTAGCAGGGTGATTTACATCGAAGTGAATTACTTTTTCAAAATATAATTGCTGCTGCAATTTAACGTAGAAACATAATTATCTATAGGCGTGGTGCGATTGTTCATTAATTTACTTTCCGGATTTGTTCGAGCTTACCCAATTTACCGATATGTGTATGAAAACGCGACTGCGAATTTTGGAGTTATTAATGCTAAACGGGTGGGAGAATTCATCGATATGCTTAAGTAATTATTGTTTAAAATTAACAGTACTGAATTGACGATTTATACCTACTTTCCAAATTCCTTTTCATTTTGTGTTGCGTTGTACATGGTCCTGCCTTTCAACACTAGTATTCGTTCCCCAAAGGTTTTTTTAATTAAAAACTAATTTATGTAAAACTGTCCCTAAGTGTACCTGAAATTCGTTCGTTCGTGAAATTGAAATTTTGAAAAAATCGTTCGTTGCTAAGCTGAGCGAATAAAATTTGTGATTCCGCCTGAATATAACACATTTATTATTCTCTCATAATTACTCACCTGGCTGGAGCAGTCTCTTTCTACTTTCGAAATTAATAAAAGTTGTTTTTTTTTCACTACTAAATGTCTTCTCAACCTTGGTGTATAATTACAATTATCCTTATCATAGCGGCTCACTGATATCAAAAGTAGAAATCGAAATGTACCAAATCTTCTTAATTTCCATAATGATCCATAAAATTTCTCAGCAATGATGCCTATGGAACTCAAATGTCGAGTAAATGTGCGCGTGCTTGTCAGATTTTCGAGGTTAGGTTACAAGACCATGGGCTGAAATATGACAGAATTGATATTATTTTCTATGAGTGTTTTTTAATAATAATCTTGAATAGATCGGAATTAAAATATACAGTCTGATTAATGTAAATTATCGCGCCTGACAGATTTTGAAAAACCCAACATAAATATCACTTACATGACATTCTTGAACAGTTGACTTGATTTATTAGTTACTATAAAATAAAATGTATGGCCTTTTTCACCATAAAGCTTAATAGTCAATTTCATTGTTTTAAATGTAATGTACTTTTTTTGGCCGATTTAAAAGAGATTTTTTGCATTTAGCAATAAATCATAAGTGATCTGTCATTTATTTAGTTATTATTAAATTTCAGAGCGGATAATCGGAAATTCAAGTGTGCCATGACTGTTTTATTAAAAATCAACATAAAGTGGCAGTATGTATAGTATGCTGGGATCTATTCTTCTAAATGAGTAGTATTAAATCGGGAATCAGGATTTTGGAATAGGGGATCGAATTGAACCTGAAATTTTTGAAATATTGAAAGACAAACCAGAAGTCAAATACAAAAAAATGCAAACGACTTTTATACTTTATAGCATTGACATTAAAGTGTAAATTTGGCTTTATGAAAAAACTAACCTTACTTCTTACTTTAGCTTCATCTTGTTCAGCGCAAGATATTTGGTGCCTCTCAGGTCCTGGAAGTCGGTCTACGGATCCAGTCAGTGTAAACTGATATTGCTGGCATGGTTGACAAAATAAATTCAAAGTGCCAAAGTTTCAAATTTATTTACAAAATTTATTCACAATGACAATAAGAGGTGATCTACAATGATGGTTTTTAAAAGGACAGAAACTTCACGTTTGATTTTTTTTGTCTGTAATGGTACATTAAAAAATATATGTGGGACATTCCATACCAAGTGAGCCACCTAAAATTTAGATTTTGTTCAAATTTGGCATATTAATAGTACTCCCAAGCGCCATCTGAGATTTTTTAGGCTGTTTATTTTTGATATGCATAAGTGAACTTAAATGTGTTTTACTCAGTTCCTACTGACATTATTTCCAATTTAATAACGGTAATAGAGGGACAATGAAATACCCTTTCGAAATGATCAAATGCAATTTTGACCTAATCCAATATTTTGACCTTGAAAATGACCTAGAAATTTGAAAAATGATTATTTTCCATCTTATGACTGCTTTTATTTTCTTCAAATGGTACCCAAAATGTAGCTTATGACGTCTTCTTGAGCATAAGGATATTTCATTGTGCCACTATTACAGTTATTAAATTCAAATAAATGTCAGTAGAAACGGAGAAATGAAATGAAAGGTTACTCATGCATTGCATTTTCATTTATAATTCACCTCCATGGATATCAAAAATAAGCGGCCTAAAAAATCTCAAATGGCGTTTGGGCATTGCTATTTATGAGTACTATTAATTTATGAAATTTGAACGAAATCTAAATTTTAGGTGGCTCACTTGGTATGGAAACAATTACTTTGTATGTTAGTTTGTGGGAACTAAAGAATTATGTTTTTGGTTTTTATTTCGTGAAATTCAAACAATAAATAAAGAAAATACAGCTGTGTTCGTTTTTAGAGAAACAACCTTTAAAGAGGAATTAAGAATCAGGAAAGAATAAAGAATAAAAAAAGACACGGAAAAAGGACATAAGTATCATTAAAAATTAAATAAATGCAAGCAAATATTTTTTCGTAGTATTTACATAATTCCTTTTACAGCGCCGGCAGGCGCACAAAGCCGTGATACAAGAACAATGTTAAAATTCTGCAATAACTGATACCATTTTTAAAAATAGAAACAGTTCCTACGTTTTCTTATGATAAGTTTACCAGGAGTTAAATTCATTAAATTCTTACGTTTGGTCTTCTGGTAATTGAATTTTCTATCTAGTAGACCTTGTACTTCAGGAATGTATGTCGTTGATAAGTCCTACGTTAGTACAGAAATCTACAATTAATACTACCGAGAGCAGAAAATACTGTAGACACTTCCAAAACTCACAAAAATCCCCAGTGGGAATCCAAATATCTTATACTATCTGTAAGATATTTGTGTGGATCACATTTGTTGACATACTTGGCATTTGCAACTGTCAAATGTCTGTATTTTGTCAAGACCTTGAATTATTCATAAACAATTGCTGTCATTTTGGAAAATTCATCTAAATGTTCAAACGAACAAATTTCCCCCTCCCAGCATTTTCTGCTCTCATACATATACTTACAACTAGTAGGAAGGGGAAATTTTTGAATCAGAAATGAATCAAATAACGAAATTGTGATGATTAAAAAATTTAAATGGCCATTAAAGCTTGTTCATTGTATTACCACCATCGACGCCGGTGCTTTGATATCAACTCGCCCCAGCGTCACTCTTTAAAGAGTGTTCATTACGTAAAAGTCATATTTTTGTCCGTAATTTCAGATACCCTTACCCCAAGAACGGCCGTAAATCAACAAAAGTGATCAAGCCCGAAGCCCCCTACAACAGCAACCAGTTCCTCCTCGAAGACCACGGCAACATAGAGGAACTGGACGAAAACCTGAAACATGCCGACCAGATCTCCACGACATCCGCAGGCCGGACTCGCGATTCCAGCTTCAGCGTGGATTCCGAAGGTGAATTCTACTCCTCTCCAGACGACGAGGAGCAATTCCTCATCAAAGACTTTGTCGATCAGTACGAAAGCGTCCAGGCAGAAAGGCTTCAAGCCATGTCTAAGGATGAGCTCATCCAAGAGTACCTTTTGCTCGAAAGCAAACTCGAGTTGCTGACTAAAAGACAGCGTAAGAAAGGCGTGGTGGACGATGGCGAACTCAACAACCCCCTCGACTTGCAGAACGAAGTTCAAAGACTGACTATTGAAAATGAAGCTTTAAAACGTGAAAACGCGGCTTTGCGAAGTAAAACTTGCAGTTCGGACTCGGAAGATTCCGAAACGGACTCGAATGACTCGTGCTCGAGCAGCAGCAGCAGTAGCAGTAGTTGCTCGACGTCGCCGTCGAGTCCTCTTGTGGACTACTCGCAAACCAACGGCCATTCGGCGAGCGTAGAAACCGTGTAAATTCGAGCTTTCGATTTTTTCTCTCAAAGATGTTATACCAGTGTTGTTTCATTCCTAAAGTTTAAAGGGCTGTTCCGGATTCCACTCTGTTTTGTTGTGTAGATCGTAAGTGTAAAGTGACTAGTGCTTCATTTTTTTGTTTTTCAAAACTGTAGTCATAAAATAGGACACGTCGTTGGTTTACCACTCTGTAGTAATAGATCTCTTGACATCTTAATTTAACGTTCGGCCATCGTTTTTTTGTATTATATTATTTATCAAATACATATGTATGTTTTTATATTGAAATTGTAGATAAGAAAATCAGTTTTTAATTATTGCATAAGTAATGAGTTAAAATATTACCTTGTGTTTTATTCCGCTTTACTTCCTCACAAGTTGTCCAGAGGCAAGCTGTTCTGGTTGCTTTGTAATTGTCAAATACAAATAAGCATTTTTCTGGTCTGTTGCCCATGAATGGAAAAATGAGTGGGTTATGCAATTGCGGTTGGAAATTCGCTATAATCAACATTTCTTGTATGCATCAAAATATAGTATCATTAGTTACATCCACACCCAACTTTAGTAACGAACTACGTTTTTAATGTTTGTAAAGAAGAGATTTTTTATGGCATATAAAATGCTATAGAATGGTAAATTGTGATGAAGTAATGACGTGGGGAAATTTTTTGTTAGAAAAAAATTGAATTACATCATTCCTAAAAACGTACAGTGTCGGACAATAAGGAGTGGGACAATCCTGAAATTCCTATTCTTATCACTGAAATTACAACTGTAAAAATATGTTTTCCCTTCCAAGACTTGTCATATATTTTTTGGCCGCCACTGCTCAGTTAAATGCAAAATTATTAAAATGTCAGTGTTTATAATCAAATTTCCTTGCAGGTTGAATTAAACGGGGGATCCTTTTCTAATGCCCGACCGATTTAAATTTAGATGTCAACCATCCGTCATAGGCCGACACCAAATCACAGGATTACCAATTTTGATGTAAACTGTATTGTTGCCAACTGAAATTCTTAATCTTTATTGATCACTCGGTATATATGCCCAGCCTAACGACATAATTTATGACAACCAACGTACATTATGTATCTATACCAGATACCACATGTATGTTTGGTTGCGGATTTAGGCGCGGAATTTTATATGAATCTGGGTATACATTAATATATAAAATTGTCTTTTCGTCTCAGCTTTGATTTCAATTTAAATGTGAGTGTCTATGGATAAAAAATTATTACAAACTAAAAATTTGCAGTGAATTCTATAGTACAGCAAGGTGATTCATCTAAAGACGAGGTTACACTGCGTGCGGAGTGTGTATTTTCGGAAGACATACTTTCCATCACATGGCGCGTGCCCAACATAGATTTGCTCCTTGCTTTCTGGAAACATGATTTATTGTACTGTAGATCCAAGCATTAAATACAGATGTCCCAGAACTCACTCCTCAGAGATAAAGGACGGATGCCGATAATAATAACAAGGTGTAAAATTCTCAAAATTTTGTTTTTCTCACCATTATGTAGCGGTACAGGGATTACCGATATTCACTATAGCCGCCAATCCGAGTAGGTAGTTTTTGTGGGGTTTCTAAATGAGTCAAAGCCTTTGTTTGAATATGATGTAACTTATTTTTTGTTGGAGCAATTAAAGGGGTTTTGAGTCAGTTCTGTTCGAAGGTCCGAACAATAAAGACGTGTTCGTATGCAGATTGTTTGATTAAAAGCCTCACTGTAACAACTAATAACAGAGATACATCAAATGACCAATCCCAGAAGCTCTGGTTAAGTAAGGCTGTTCAATATAATTGGTTGCTAGGTTAGTAAAATCAATTTTGAATAAACAATAGGGCCATTAAGGAAAGTGAAGTATTATGTTCAAAAATCCATCATGACGTCCCTTTTAGTAAAATAGTAAAAATATGCCTAGTAAATGTGGGATCCACTTGTGTGGTGATTATTTATATTACAAAAATCAACAAAAAAAATTGGCTACTATGTAGTTCATGAGAATTAATGAATGAATCATTTTAAGCCCACACAAACTCCTCAAATTTTATTTTTATGCGATGATTCCGAAAAAGGTGATTCTATGGCCTCTTTTGGAGCCGTAAGGTTTTACTTTTTTGTGACTGATCTGTCAGAATTTGACAGATGTGTACAAAAAAGTAAAACTTTAAGGTAGCCACAGACGTCGTTCTTTTTTTTAACCGCAAGGGTAAAACTGTACGGGTACACACGAACAACGATCCTATCCACACACTAGACGTTGTTTGGTTCAGTTCTTCTGAAATTGAGGCGTTATCATCAACGTTAGCTGCAGCAGATATTTTTGAACGCCGGCAAGAAGGACGGTTTTACCCGTGCGGTTAAAACTGCCAAAAAGAACGAATTACTATTATTTGTACTTCACTTTGTTCTGCATACCATTTTAATTAACAAATTACTCCTTTATTTAAATGTTACAAAAACTGACAATGCATTAGTGGTTGTGTGTGTATGTGGCCTAAATCTGATCTGATGTCCATTAAAATACTAGAACAATTTAATAATTATATTTAAACAAAATTTCTTTTTAACAATAATAATCTTGTACTTTTTTCAACAATATAAACAGAATCAACATTTTCCACAAAACTGAAGTTAATTAAACGAGTTAACCCAAAACTACGTTTTACAAAAATACGCGATCTATGATCTGGCACAAATGAGAATCTTACAAGTTCAAACAGAACATGATTGATGAAGAAATGTGTTAACTCATTTTCTAATGGTATAAACAATATGTACAACATGAAATTAGCTTAACATGTTCTATACAACACTTAAAATTAATATTTGTTGTCTATAAAATACCTAAAAACAGGTAATAATATCAACTTAAAGGAGGATAATCTTAACATAAGATCAAAATACAAAATATAGGCTTTGATTCCCTATGTATAACCAAGCAAAAAAATGACTGGGTTAAGTTTAAAAGGAAAACAAATTAAAATATGCGAAGGAAGTCACATTGCTAAAACAGTATAACCAACTGAAACAACGTTGAAAAACATTTACCTAACCTTATCCTTATATCACATAACATATTTGACACATGAGAAATGATTTAAAATATACTTTCTTATAGGTTTAACAGACTATAATTTTATCCTATATTTTATAAAATGTATACTCTTTTTCCAAGATTGTGGTTCAGTCTTGCACAAAAGTTAGTAAATTTTTTTATCTAGCTATCAGCGTCTGTCACTTCAGAAGGATGATGCAATTGATTTAACTTGTTTTGATCGTTGATAAAAACCTTTTTGGCTAAAGTCTGAAAAGAGAAAACAACATTACAAGTAACTGCAGCCAAACACCTTTGACAACACAAACCTTTAAACTCTCTAAACATTGGTCCCCATCAGCAGTGTTAATTTCCGTCAGCAAACTATTAGACCTTTCCAACTCTGCATACAAACCAAATGGTATCTTTGCTAGACATTCCAATTTCATTATGTGCATTTTCGAGCGCAGATGCTTCGCTAGATGGCCGTGTATTCGAAACGCTATATTACAATCCACGCACTTGAACGGTCGAGGCTCAGACGAAGATAAGGCGGGAGATGAAGATAACTGAAACAACGTTGTTTGTTATCTAGAGAATAATAAGATTCGTGTAGGCAAAGCGATTTGAACCAAGGACTCATGGATTACAGCATCTTACATCTACATTATTATATCTGAATTGAAGTTAACCTAAAAAATAAAATAAAAAATCAAGGTATCTGAATGATGCCAATCTGCTTTGTTTGCTTCAGAATTAAACAGTCACCTGTTATATTCACAAAATACTAACATAGGCAGGTGTGGATGATTTCTTGCTGCTTTAGGATATTTTATTTTCCTGCCTAAGCGTTGAAATCTCCGGTTATCAATTTCATATCTATCTTCCTTCGGTATTTTTCTCTTGTCAACCGCTATCAACTGTCGTTAGATTGAAAGTTGTCAAAAGGACAAATTAATCAGCACAAAATTTTTCTGTCCCAGTATTTTCTGGTCTAGCAGGTGGTACATATTGGTTTGCGGAAACGTGATTTACTCAACGTTCTGGTTTCCAATAAGAAGCGATGAGCGTTCTTAAAACTACCGATCATATTTATATTCTTATTAGTTCTTATAAGTAATTCAATATACAGGGTAAACCTTATTTTATTAGACGCAACGAAAGTTGTTTCTAGAAAGCGTCGATAATGCCTGGAAAAATATAGAGGCAATTTTCGATCTAGTATAGTTACCTTACGTCTTCATACATATTTCAAAAAATATTCTCTAAAAGAATGAATAGAAAAATATATAGTGCAATTTGAAAAAATTTGATTGACATCTGTAAAAAAATATTTTAAAGCAGAAATTGACAGTGTTTCTAAACCGATTTCTTTTGATGTATCACTCGTTCAAATCGGGTTAAAGATAAGCAAGATACATCACCAAAGGTTTTTTTATCAGTCACCCTGTATATCCTCATTAGATAAGTGTTAAAAAAGTTAAAAAAAAAAACAAGTGACATCACGCCAACTTAAAGGCAAAAAATAATCTGCAAGTTTATATGAATCTTTTACCAATTAAAATATTATTATTTGAATCAGTCTGTATATGTAATTTAAATTTTACATCAATTTTTTACTTGATTAATTTGATTCATTCTTGTTTTGCATGATATCGTTTTTATTTTCCACTCTACATCCTTTTTTTTAGTATCTTCTTTAATTCTCGAACGCAATGATTCGCGTTCAACGCCGAGTAGGATATACTCTTTGTTATTAACTTTATTGTAGATGTTTTCTCTGCTTATTTATCCTTTATTAGAATGGTTACACAACTTTTCAATCTTCTGCCACTTAGATTCATCTACTCTTATTCCGAAGAAAATACAATGCCATATTATAACTCTGCTGATGTAAGATCTAGTAACAAAACCGGCACTTTTGCCACGGCCGCCTTTGTTTACTAGGATCTTACTGTTCTTATACACTCCACCATAGAAGTTTTAAAGACGCATGCGCAGATCTCGACCAACGTTAATTATTCGTTCAAATTCTTAAGGATGAATTTTCGTTCATTTGACGGATTAATTACCTTGTTATGAACATAGCTTTAATTTGTAATAATTACAAGTACAAACAACAAAAGTAACATTTTTTTTTCAACTGTAGGAAGCATGAACAATTATTATTGTTTTGTGGACGTAAGTTGCCTATCCAATCTTAGATATACCAGAAAAGGTTTAAACAATACAAGTATCAATATTTAAAATCACTGCGGACAACAAGGCGCGAAAATTAATTTAAATAATCAATACTTACTTTATTATGATGACTAGCACTTCTCTCATGTTTCTGCAAGTGGCCCTTGGTCCTAAAGCTTACCGCACATGAATTGCACCGAAATGGACGCTCCAGATAGTGGATATTCATATGCAACCTAAAGCTCACATTAATGCATCCATAATCGTTTATAATAGAATACTATACCTAAGTTGCGGGGCTTTACTGAAGCTTTTGGCACAAATATGGCAACTCTTGTTTCCTTCCGGCCGCACAATCAGATCACTGACGTCTTGATTCCTGCTGAACGGATTGGAGGGGTCCCGTGAGTGATCGCCCGCCTCATTTTTCGTCGCGATTTTCAAAAATTCCGATGCTACACTTTTCGCTAGAGTATTTTTTTCGAGTTTCACTTGTTTTGTGGCAATATCAGCTAACGTTTCCATGGCACTGTTATCGTATTCCATTGACTGATACGATTTCGGGGACTCTCCGTTCAACGGATGTCCATCTTGCATAACGTAATTTATGTTAACATCACTAGGTATAGGCGCAACCAGTACGTATCCATTTTTTCTCACGGGTGATTTTTCTTCGTTCATCTTCTGTTGGTACATGTCCTCGTTTTTCTTGATCACGCGAAACGTTTCGTTCCTCCGGTCTTCTTCTCTAGGTATGGGCGGGCCCTTGTAGCCAATCTCTTGAGGTTTTTCCGTCGGCATTGACAGATCCATAACTTCATCTGACTTGTGCTGTTTGGGTTTGTCAAATTCGCGGTCGACGTAGCTTAACCGCCTTTTCCTCAGATCGGTCACACCACCATCACTTAATACCACCGAATCGTTGATCTTCAAAATCGGGGGCTGTACATTGTTCACTTTCACAGGAGACACATCGTTATGAACCACTTCTCTAGTCCGATCCTTCGACACACTCCTTCCACTAGTCACTTTTTCTGGGTAACAATTGGCACCACTGTCTATTAGTTTTTGGGATTCACTCACTTTGTTCGGAGACTGTTGGTGTCCCGCGTACTTCTGAATAACGTGAAACTGCTTGATGTTCTTCTCCTTTTCGACATCTTTTTCGAAGGTTTCGGTGACTTGCACCGACGTATACGGGTAAGTTAATGGCCTGTTGATTGTCGTTTTCCCTAAAAACTGAAATTCATTTTCTGCTTCATGGTCGGGCACCATCGTAGTTTGCAAGGCAACTTTGGGGGCGCTGAAGTTGATGGGAGCCTTATCATCCAAAATTTTATTTTTAACGTAGTTAGCTTTTGAGACGTGGACAATTTCTTCGGTGTTGAGGACATTGTGAGATGATTCCATGTTGCTGGTGTTAACGGGGCTGTCAGAGTCTCCGCGGAGATTTTGAGATGTCTTTTGGGCAAGGGATAGGAGGCCATACGCTGCTTCGTGTTCTTCGCGACGAGTAGATTCATCTAGAAGATCATTACATTATAGTTATATGTAATTGGACTAGAGTCTCGTTTCTGAACCGCGGATGAGCCACAATAACAGCCTACTACTTTCATATATCGCTTCAATAAATATCAAGCGCATCCTACAATTTAACTGTATCCACCAGGTATATTTTGTGCCAATATTAATCAATATCGCATTTGGATAAAAATTTTATCAGCATGACATTCATTTTTATAAACGTATATAAATACATTGTATAAATCAATTCGTAAATATATAATGGGTCCTAAATTATGAATGAGATTTTTTCTTTTTTTTATTATATGGTCGTATAATAATGGAGTTTTAGTTGAATCAAGGATGGCCATGGAGAACGTCAAAACGCACTTTGGCTTATAAAGCATATTTGACTTAATAATTTTAATAACACAGATGTGTTCTGTTCAGCCATTTTCGACCGAATCCTTAAAAAAATAAAATTGGACAAATTTTATTCGGTTTTGAACAGAAGCTTCTCGATTATTCATAAAAATTTCCACTATGATTAAACGAACCCAGACACAACATTCAATAGTCGGACGGCATTTCATAATCGATTTAGGGAAAGCATGTGCTCCAGATTGCATTAACACCCTCTACCCCACTAACAGTAATCAATGTTTGTTTTGTCAATTTACAGTTCACAGAAAACATTAATGGTAATGAAATTATGAATTTAATGACTGTAAATTAAGTGACTGGGTGTTTATTTCATTCCGATTAAATTCATTGTCATTTGTCTCACAACACTGTCAATAATAATAAATCTTTAATAATCAATAACGTTTATAGCAAACTGTGAAACATTTCAAGACGATCCTGGAAGCTCCTGCCAACTCAAACTATGATATATTTTTGCAAACTTGGCTTGTTGCCACTTTTCAGAGTTCTGGCAGCAACTATTTAACGTAATGCTTGCGTAGAGTAAAAATATTGAGATTTTTAAAATTCATGAGGTAACTTACCACTACTATCCATTCCGCTGTCGTCGGTGTCCGACTCTGAGCTTTGAGTACCGCTCTGCTGAGTCGATGATCCGGAACCACTCGCTGCATAATTCTTAGTGTGCGCTTTGCTCTTCATATGTTTAGTCAAATTGCCCTTCGTCTTGAAACTGTAAATACATATGAATAAGACATGTCTTAACAAATTCGTTTGTGTATACCTAAAATTACAATGATTACACGTGTATGGCCTGTCATTAGAATGTGTCCTGATATGTTTCTTCAACATCGACGGTTTCTTACATCTAATCCCGCATTGATCGCAGACATAGCGCCCTCTCCCTGCAAAAACTTTAAATCAGCTTGAAAACCTCTAATTGAATTTAATCTACCTCTGCCTCTGACGTAAGTATAGTCGTCGTTGCACTCATAGCCTCCCAAAATAGTGCTCGACTTCTGCTGCTCTTCATTTTTTTCTCCGATTGCTGACAATTCGGAAGCCACAAACTGCAACAGTGAATGCTCATTAATACTCAAATTGTTATTGTTACGTCAATTGGTCTGAATAATAAGTGAACGAATATAACTACAGGAAACGCGTAACGATGGACTTGGAACCAATAAAACCAGATATTTTAAATGCGCTGCATTTAGTTGACACGTCGTTGTGGAGAAGACCCAGAATCGTTTAATTTTTACGATAATGGCATATCGCAGTATTCCATGAAAAACATTTGTTAATCGTAGTCATACAAACTTCCAATTGTAGCCATTATATTAATTATGGTCAAAGTCAATATTTGATGAACTTCGACTCAGGCCTCAATTTTTTTTAACCAATAATTAATATGTGGCCTACCTACATCATGGAAAGTCGTAAATGTCATATGTATACACAATTACTTTTTTTTTGCACATTTAATTCGAAAAATCTTGTTTTTTTTATCATTCAGTCGCACGTGAAAGCCAATAAAATTTCTATTACTAACCAAATATAGCCAAATTTGTTGTTCATACAAGATCTTTGGTCACATCTGCAAAAAGATAATTGTCTTAGCTTAGTGTAGTACGCCAGCAAAACATTCTGGTATATCATGTTTTCAAGACACAAAATTCAGTTTTCACCATTGTGGATCATACTAACTTGTTGTACAATGCATTCTTTCAATGTCAATACTGATGTATTTTTTATACAGTCGCGAACAGAAAACGTCACTTTTAAAATTTCAAGGTCGGTTTTTGTCTAAAATGTTTCGTTAAAGAACTAGAGGCCAATAATTTCTTCAAAAAGTTGTATCAAGTCAGATTTTGTCGTCAATTGTTGTTATTGTCAAATTTGTTTTGACATTGACGCCACCGAACAAAACTGACTTTGATACAACTTTTTAAAGAATTTATTGTCCTGTCTCAGGATTGGTCAACTTCATGATCCTCTAGTTCTTTAACGAAACATTTTAGACGAAAACCGACTTTGACTAGTTGTTTCTTTATCTCCAGAGATAAAGCCTGTATAAAAATCTTGGAAAAATAAACTGAAAGAGTTAATATCAAATTTGGCTGTTTATTTACTGCCAAATGAATTAATAGAAGCTCCCGGTAGCTTCAAAAATATGTGGACCCATTTTCACTAATTTAAGTTTTGATATACAGTCGTGGAAAGAAAATGTGTCATTTTTTAAATTTTGATGTAATGATCTACTTTGTCACTTTCACGTTTGGCGTCAAGGTGTTCGATGACAAGTTAAAATCAATTGATAAGTTAACAAGTATCATTCACAGCGGTGATTTATGTGAATTTTGGAAGTATGTATACCGTACGGACTCATTTGGTGAATCATATGATATTTACGGTCAAAGAATGACCCTGACCAACAAAGATGCCATCAAGAACTCAACTTATCTGCGATATTTTTAGCATTCACACCACATTTTGTTTACTGCAACCTGGTTTTACTAAACTGCAACAACTTAATTTACAACACAGACAACTTAAGCTGTTGACATCAACAAAAAATTACCTTATAACTGGAATGAACTATCAAGTCGGCGACGGTTTTCCCCGCGGTCGTGTATCTTCCGTGCTTTTGCCTCGAATCGTAACCACTCACAAAAAACTTCTCCGTCTTCGTATCCTGCTGCCTCCACTCGGAATACATGCTCAACTTCTTAAAATGGGGCACATAGACTGGCTGTGTCTTATTCAAAGTGCAATAAACTGACTTAGTTGAGCACTTCAACCCTAAATAACTGAAGTAATTGCCGTGTAAAAACTGTTGTACGTACTTCTTGGCCACCCTAGGCGTATCGGGACTAATCAAAATCTGATTGAACATAGTAGGGGTGAGTCCATGATGTTGTTTTAGGGAAGCTGTGGTCGGCTTTAATGCCAAACTGTTTGGTCTGGCAAACTTCTTCGTTTCGACCAAACTCGGCGACTTCTCACTGACTTTTGCCGGCGACTTCGGCGAATTCAATTCGGCCACTTTAAAAAAAAAGTCCGTTTTTACTTCTAGTGTGTCCATTTTGGGTGATTTCGCCGGTATTACAATTTTTGGTTCTAGTTTCGTTGGGGTTCTAGGAACTGGTCTTGTGGCAACGATCGGAGATGATGCGTAAGCCATATCTAGGGGTTCTTCGGCGGCTACAGGTCCGGGGATGCCCGGTACATATCGGACTACTTTTCCATTGACTAGCAATTTTAAAGGATTAAATATATTGGACTGCGGGGTGAGTGCCTTGGGTTGGAAGCCCTTGTGGGTGCTCAAGTTTTGTGGTTCTTGTTCTGGTTTCTGGTTCTCCAAATCAATGACCTTATCTTCGCTAATAGGAGGAAAGGTGAATTTGTTCGGAACTGGAATCCCTGGCACCAAATTAGGTTGTTTTAAATTGGGGGTAAGTCGTTTCACAGCCCTCTGGCTGAAATCCATTATATTTGTGTACTTATGAGAAGGACTAGGAACCGAAATTTGATCAACTTGCGTGTAGATCGCCATATTGTTAGGACGATAAATTTCTTCTTGTCGGCTGAAATTCAGTTGTGGCTTCGCTAAACTTGAAATATCGATGCTGGGTGACACCGGCGTGTTATCGTAAACTCTAATTACGTCCGGTACTCCCCTCAAAGAATCCTCTTTGGCGTAATTCGCTTTGTTGGTTAAAATTGTTCCACCCGACTGTAATCCCGACTTCACAACTCTATTTTCACTAACTTTCCCACTGTACTCCACAATGCCACCATCATATTTATCGTCTTTATTGTCAATTTTGAAACTTTTCGTCTCGCCAGTTGTGTGCGTGATTTTCACTTCACCTCCGAACATTTTCACATGTGTCCTCTTTTCTTTTTCACTGGGTAAAGTTAAAGGTGACAACAAATACCGATCACTTGGGGCGACAGAAACAAAAGCGGTAGTAAGGCCGTCGTCAAAAGAGAACGATTTGTTTTTGTCACTCTCCACTAGTCGGGTCTTCCCTAGGAAAGGCCCCGGGGATTTTAACGTAAAAGTGTTCTGGAGATGGGGGATGCCGTCAAACGCGTTCTTATTTTGGGTCAGGATCGAGGCCACGTTTACGGAACTACTACGAGTGTATTTGGCACCTGGTTTCACAAATCCTTTACAACTTCTCAACTTGTGCAGCTCTAGCTCTGTCACCGTTTGAAATATCATCTTACAGTGTGGGCATTGCATGTCAGAATTCAGGTTCTTGAGGAGGAGTTCCTTGATAAGACTTTTTTGCGCCACGGGTTCCACGACTTCGCTCATGCATCGTTTCCGGTTTTTCGTTAGATTAAGAGGTTCCTCCGCCGTGTTAAGACACAGTAAGTTGGTGATGTGGCGATTTTGCTCGTTGTTGTCTGAGAAGACCTCCGTTCGTTTCTTCCGCAAGTAAGGATCGTTGGTGTTAACAATTGAGTTGTTCTTGTTTATGATGTCATTTATGTGGTCCGAGAGAAGATTTGAATTGTGCTTGTTGTTGGGTTCATCTTTGTTTTCTTCGTTCTCTTTGAAGAACTGCTTGGAGTGGAAGCGCGGCTTGTACGGTTTGGTCTTGAGATCCACCGTCTTCTCCTTTTCCTCGTTGACATTGTCGTTGCTTTGCGGACTTTTCGCTTCCAGTACATCCGCAACTTCGTTGTTCAGTTCTTGCACTTTATTGCCCATAACCCTATTGGCGTGCGTCCTCGACCTGCAGTGTTTATACAAATTTGAACGCGTCTTGAAGCTGAATCCGCAACTGTTGCAAGGGTAAGGCCGTTCGTTCGTGTGCGCTCGAATGTGTTTTTGGAGAACACTGGGCTTTGAGCACACCAGGTTGCAGTATGGACAGACATACTTTCCAGAGATAGACCTGTCGGGTGTTGGCTGCGGATCGTTTTTTTCTTCATCGTGGTCCTTGGCGATATTCGAGGATACGTCCTCAGGTTTTACGTACTGCTTGCTATATAAGTTATCTAAAATGGAAGACGTGCTAACTGGTTCATGGTTCCTGTCAAAACTAGGTTTCGACTGTTCGTTCCAGCTTTTCTCTAATGATATGCACAAGTTCGAAGATTGTAAATTCGCTCTACACTCCTCTACTGATATGGAAGACTTGGAAACGTTAGACGATGAGAGAGAACTGTTTTGATTTGTACTCTTGTTTGGCACACTGTCGTTATTGTCTTTGCGTGTTTGATTTTCCGAGGTTTTTTCTTCACGCGGCTCCACGACTCCAATCTTGCTCTCATGATAGGCTTTCGGTTCGACACTTAGTTGCTTCTTGAATTTCTTGTGCAGGTAACTGTCGGCACTGCTTTCCATCGCTGTGTGTTAACTGGAAAAAAATTACCAATGAGAAATCTCGAAAAACAATAACCAAGCAACATAACGCTCTGACTCATTTACACTACAACTGATAAGAAATGATAAGAGATATGGTGAATAAATCGTAAATTATTAAAGTTTCCTTTATGTGGTGTTGGTGATAACGGCTTAAATTTGTCCTTGCTTTTTTGCGTAGGAGAATAATTATCGTCCGGTTGCTGCTGCCACAGCGCACCGAGATCGCCATACACATCCACAAAACCATTACCACTGATCCTTGCCCCCCGAAGTGCCTTGCGCAACGCAATGATAATAATATGCAGGGGCAGTTGCTACAGATATCTTTTCCAAAGTGGTAAAGCTAACAACAATGAAACATGCAAAAATAACGAGACTAGAATAAAAATCAGTTGACAGGGCCGTACCATCTTTTTGTGTACTACACGGTAAATTCTTGAAAACGAATTAGCAACTCCGAGTATAACTAGCATCTGCTGTTCTCGGAATCCGTTTCAGAGCGGGGATTTCGTAGAAAAACCAGGTACGGGCTGTTGGCACTTCTCGGAACTTGAATGATTCTTGCTACGATTTCAGAGGGGCAGAGGAGACCATCGAGAACTACCTGCCCTCGGCGCCGCAGGCACCTGACTTTATTTACGTGTACATCCCGTTGTTTCTTCAACTAGTAACAATCGGTGTTTCAAGGACGGAAACCAAGAAGTCGAGTGCTTTCTAGAAATCGGAGTCTTTTATTAGGTACGGGATGAATAAAAATAGAACTCCTTTGGGATTGGAAAAAGTCATCTGGCTCATAGGAGATACTATATAAATTAAAAATTCTGAACATGCTTAATGCAGGTAAAACAATTAATACCTACAGATTACTTTAAACTTCCAACAAACTCAGCTACAACTTTTCTGTGAAGAAGATAACGTGAATTAAGAGATAACCACTTAAAAGTACTATATTTCAAAATATCTGAAAAATACGTATCACGAAGTAGACGACTTTATCAGACTAATTTGTATCTTTTTAGTTCCTGATTGGAAAAATAACCAAAAAAATTTTTTTTTTTTAACCTAGGTATTGCAAAAAGGTAAGTTGAGCTGAAAAAGTCCTAATAGAAACTGGGTTAATACTATTGGGTCTTGATTTATCTCACAAGGTGATAAGAGTAATCAATAAAATTTTAAAAATTTCCAATGTTACATGACCGCCGAACGTAGACCGGTAAAGGATTACATATCAATTAGTGTGTTTGTGGCTTGTCTATTTCGCACATTAAAATACCATGCAATGAATTTTGAGAAATGTAAAAATATAATAGAAAATTGGCGCTCCTAATTATTTTACAGAAAACTTTCGAAATAAAAGTTGCCCAGAATAAAATAGTATGCAGTCCCGAAATCTATATATTTTTTAAATTTCACACTGGTCTTTAGTGTTAAAATAAAAAAAAGTTAAGACTGAAAATTGCACCGGCTTCTGCTGTTATAAAGGAATTAAAAATAGATTAAAGTAGTATTTTTGATAATCCAATTTTCATCTTTGTTTTGATATGTAAAATTCTTATGACTCAAAATCTCCAACCGTCCGGTATGTTGAGGCAAATTAGTTTTTATTCCCAGTGGAACTTTATCTAACAAATAGTCAATTAAGCAGGCAATAATTTTGAGATTTTAGCGTCAGATTGTTTCCTATGCAAACGTTTCCGTGCCGAAATCAACGCACACTCCGCATTTATTTATTAATTAAAATTAACACTATATCTGTATGAAACGAACTAAATGTGTATGAGCAATTCAATAGGTTAGGGGTCGTCCATTAATTACGTGAGGTCAAAATGGGGGGGAGGGGTCCAGTAAAATCTCATCAAATCTCATCTAAAGGGAGCAGGGGGTTATTGAAAATCTCACGTCAACTTTTTAATTCAAAAAATACACATTTTATTATTACATAGAATATAAAAAAAAAACATTCAACTTGTTATTTTACTTTTTAAGGTTTTCTATTTTGTCCGTAAATAGTTTTTTTTTATTACAATAACAATCTCGAGTATAAACAGTATTAAATATTTTCTACGTCTGGGATTCCCCGAATTAAAAATTGTAAGGGATAATCTCACGTTCACCAAATCTCATCAAGGGGGAGGGAGGGGTCCAAATTAACAGAAAAGCACCTCACGTCATTAATGGACGGCCCCTTACCTCACAAACAAACCCCTCCAGAGTACTCACTTATTAACAGTCAATTGACGATGTCAGAAACTGCAGCAACTCGAGAACACAACACCAACAGCAATTATTCGGGAAATATCGGAAAATTCTATAGCACGGAGTCTGATTGCTTTTCTACACCACTAAAATTCTAAATGAAATATGAGGATTCACTTAATTTTTTACACAACCCGTGCGCTAGGTGCTTCTGCCATTAACCTCAAAATCTTATGTAGTGCTTTAAAAAATTAATAATAAATTAACTATTTTCATTATATGTATAATTGGTTGCATAATCTATCTTGAATATTGAATAATTAATTACAACATACAAAAAATACAAAACAAACGCAGATACCAATTTATAATCGTTGATCTAAACAATAATGCGGTAGACCCCATCGCCTCCACAGTCAATTTCTGTACTAATCAGAATCAAACGCAACAACAATAATGTTCAACTTCTCGTTGCCGTGACCTTTAACATAGTACACTGGTACAGTTTCCAATATTAAACAGTATTCAAATCAGCTAAAAACGACTCGACACTGTCCACATACATCCTATCATGTCAGCTACACTTGTCTTTGCTCTAATTCCTCTACAACCCACTAGCAAATGACTGATGATTTTCAACGGCACCAGCCAACAGGCATTTATCCAAAAATATGTTTCAAATTCACCCGAAGGGTTGAGCTATTTTGATTTCATACTCGAAAAGCTGTAGTAATGGGCCAAGGTTACGTTCAGATTCATTCCTATGGAAAATCTAAAATTAGTACGTTAGGTATGCAAAAATGAAGACTGCACTGGTCTATTTTGTATTTACACAATAATTTTTTTAAGTAAAAGTTTCTGATTTCTTGTCTATAATTCAACAAAAAGGTATTTAGTGGACTAGTACAGAATGTCTATATCACAGTAGGATCCATGAATGTAAGGCAAATAAAAGGTTTGAATTATGTCTACAAAAAATGTTAGTACCGTTATAGAATATTGAAAAGGTAAAGGAGGGAGTGTTCTTAGTTTATTAATTTGATTTTTCTGTACCTGACGTATCCTTGACATGACTTGACATGGAACCATAACCTCAAAATCACACTGACATTTCGTTCAGTGTGTTACCAATGAAAAAAAAAAATCGATTGTGGCTTGGACCTCCAGTCAGCAAGCAAAAATGCAATCAAAATAGAAGACATGACTTTGGATAAATAAAGCAACATCTTGGGTTTATTTCCCCAAAAGCAATTTTAACTATGTATTTGTGTCACCCTACATAGAACAGACATTTTTGTACAGTTAACATTGCACCTCGTACATAGAATTTACCTGAAGCTTTCAAGATATGGTCAGGAGGAAGATGTAACAATAAATGCTACAGGCACCAACCGACAAAACGACGGCAGTTAGAAATCGCAACTCTGAAATAGCTTAGGAAATTACATACAATGGAAGGTTTCTTTCCAATAAGAAATTAATTGTTTTGAACCCTTGGGATGGGTTATCTAATTATCACGGCGGAATCGGTGACGTTGAACCACTTAATAAAGATAATATGATAGCAGTGGAAAGTGTTCGGAATTCCAAAATAATCAGTTTTTACATTGAAGGTAAAACGAGAACGGTTTAGCCCTTTCGGGCCGCTGACTAAAACTGGCACTAATTTATATAGGTGAAATTCGTAGTTTTGACATTAAAAAGATTGAAACCAAAAAAAGTCCCATTTGTCCCACATAATTTTATTGTGTAAAAAATCTGAATAGTAGTTCATATCGAATGAACTGGTGGTGGTGATAAAATGAATGAAGTCAACAATAATTAGTTATCTACCGATCCTGTTTCCTCAACGGTTTCCATTCTGTACGACAAGCAGGGAATCTATGACACATCATGCGTGACCACTAGAAAGCAAACCCCTCTTGATAAGATAAGCTGATATTTTAGCACCAAAAAATGAATTCCGTGGTCTCTTATCTATGTCGAATTATGGATGCGTTATTTATCTTAAAATGAAACAAATTTATCACACAGAAAGACTTGAAAGTGGAGAGGCTAGAAACTAATATACTGTCCCATAAGTACTCTTGATGAACAATTTTGTGGATCTTATTGTATGTACCTATCATAAATAATTGATAGTGTTACCTGTGAAAAACAAAATTTACATTCAGTTAGATGGAGAATTCTGACGTTCAAAGCCTACTACGAATATTTATCAAGACCCTGTACATACACATGAATTTCCAGTGTAGATATCTTCCAAATGACTAAATTTACACTCTCCAATTTGTTGTGTTTGATGGAAATTGGCTTCCAAATGTTCAGTGTCAAGGGCGATACATTTGTAAATACACAACTCGATGAGTTTTTAGTACATACCCAAAACTGCGCTTTATTTACCCAAAATATTTCAAAATGTTTAGGACGTTTTAAAGTACGATTTCATACCACAACAATGCGATAACATGAATAACTACGTATTTTCAGCTGACAATGATAACATGCACAGAGGCATAAATATTCCAATATTTATCGCGACGAAACCAAACAAATTACTTGTGCCGAAATTAGCGGATTCTCTGTTTTGATACAAATTTTTATTTCATACCCGTCCACGTCATCCAATGCGGTCTACCATACCAAGTTGTTTATATTCGATCAGTTTCCTGGAACCATTAACGACTCCATTCTGTGCTAAACCGCGATACGCGTTCAAAGATCAAAATGTTTAAAGGACGTTTTCGTCAGTCTATCGAAATAAACAAGAAAATCGCAACTTTTTCAACCGACTCGCTGTCGCTCAAAAATGCTCTATAAAAATAGACATTGACATAATAGAAATTCCCGGATCTTAAATAACTGCTCCGAGAATCGACCGTATTTTCGCCAGAACACAGACGCAAATAACGCAGACGATTTTCACGCTTTCAAAGGTGATGTCGCATTTGTGTGATCAGCGAATTCTGATTCATCGCATGTACATACCGGAAAACTGTAAAGGTCGGTTTAAAGATTTTCAAAGCCAGAGTAAAAAAGTTGTCCGGACTTTGGTCGCAATAAACCGAATAGGAGAATCCATTCGGACAAAATAGAAAGTCGACATTCTCAACTGCATTATTTTTCTCGCTAACGCTTTGCATTACACACCGGAAGTACTTTGGTGACACAGACTTTAATACCTATTCCAACAATCTGATCTCAACTCATGCAATGCAAATCCCAGTGGGGTTCAGTAAATGTTTTTCTTCAGTGAATCTGGTGACCTTGTTACCCAGGATGTCGTGTTTTAGAACACCGTGATGTCATCAGGAATTGCTTTATTCGAAGCGTCATTACTAATTTTGCATTGTTTAATGGCAATGGTTCTCGGAATGACGGAGGAGTTTCTCGATTACAACAAGAGTCTATTTTGAAATACGGGTATAAATTCTATAATTACATACATCGATTATACAAGAATTAATCCACGGTTAACATAATTCTGCAAATATATTAAATGCGTGTGGTACCCGAGATTTAACAATGTAACGGGTGTTCAAATTACAGTCGTTAGCCAATGAAAGGAAATTACACATATCTACCACTCGTACTGTTAGAAGTAATTTATGGATACTAATGACCGAAAATTATAAATGGAACTTAATGAAATTATGTACATATGCTTTATGTATTAGCTTGAGAAACGTTGGACCAAAAACGTAAACAATAAAGAAATATATAATATCAAAAATATACAGTAAAAGCTCACATTGACAAGCAAGCAATTGACTTAGATTTTTCCCCTTTTGGGTTTCCATGGTAATATAATGTGTATCGTTTTAGCATTAATTGCCCTCTACCAATTAATTATTTGTCTTTTTATTCGTGTATTTACAATTACAATTCCGACTTTTTTCTGGCAATTCCGACTTTTTTCTGGCAATTGCGACAGGGGTTGGACAATGGTGCTGTTTTGTCGCCCAAACTTAAAATATGAAATACTGTCTACATTTTGAGTATCACGTACAGGGAAATATGAGTATGTTTCTTTAATAATAATAATAATAATAATAGAAGTTTATTTCCAACAGACAGAATGTCTATAGTGGTCGAGCGCATAGCACGAAGCACCAATTTCAGTGATCCACGGAAGTTATCGTCTCTAAAAATTTGTTTTTCTGTGGATCATTGAAATTGGTGCCTCGCGCTACGCGCTCGACCACTTAAAGAAACACTCCAAGAAGGTCATATTTCCCTGTACGTGAAACTCGAGGCCCCAATTTCAGTGATCTATGGAAGTTGCCGTCGTCATTCTCAGTTATTTTTATATTCATGTCCGTTCAGCGCCTTCGTACAATGGTGAGCTGATTTATTGCCCAAACTTAAAACATGAAATGCTGTCCACATTTCGAGTTTCACGTACAAGGAAATATGACCTTTTTGTAGTATGTTTCTTTGAGGGGTCGAGCGCGTAGCGCGAGGCATCAATTTCAGTGATCCACGGAAATTATCGTCGGTGAAAATTTGTTTTTCCGTGGATCATTGAAAATGAAATTGGTGCCCCGCGCTACGCGATTGACCCCTTAAAGAAACATACTGCAAATATGTGGACAAAAATGTGGACAGTCAGAATTGCCAGAAAAAAGTCGGAATTGCCAGAAAAAAGTCAGAATTGCCAGAAAAAAAATAATCGTTTACAGTTATTTTTCCATTCAGCGCCTTCATAAGATTCGTTTACTGCTAGTTTTAAAGGTCCTAATATGCTCATTAAGATATTTTTCTTTTCACTAGTCTTAAATCTTCTATTTTCTATCCTTGTTGTTCTTTCTACTGCGTACATTAGGTTTGGTCCAACGACTCTTCAAAACCAGTTTCCTCAAACTTCGGGGACATCAAATTCACGTTTACTTTTTCTTTGGGCCTCATAGTTTTTTAACTATACATAAATAATTGTACTGACCAATGAGAACCCTTTATTAAATTTTCAATATATTCGTTACTTAGTAACCACAACATTATTGGGAATTACAATAGATTTCGGAGAAATTTCCTGTTTATAGATATAGCATCAAGGGCTTTGTTATGAAGCGAACATTTACAGAACCAGTGTTGTGATCATGTGATGAAAACTCTTTATTTTGGTTCGTTAGTCTGACCGCTTCTGTTTACCTTCTTGTCCAGCTGATGTTATGGTTTGTTTGAGTTCTGTTTAGACCGTTAAAATCGTTTAATTATAAACGGTTATGAACTTTAATAAGTAATTTCTCAAAAATTTTGACCACAAAGTGTCTTGTTTAAAGGTAAAAACCTAAAAATATTGTTCGAAGTTTTGACAATCATAACCTTAAAAACCACAGACGTGGTCTGTGCAAGACTCATGGATCCTGGACATTCTGCTCAAAAGTAAAATAAAAAACTACCATTCTTATACGTGGGTAGTTTTGTCGTGAAAAAATAAATCCATTCAATCCAATTACCCTTTGCTTTGTAGAATGGACCTAGAAAAATATAAAAAATCTAACTGTAAAAAAAACAAGATATATAGTTTTAAAATTTACTCAAAAACCGATTGAGAACCGCTAGCATGATTGAAGAACCATTAGTAAATAAAATCTCTTGTCCTAAACAAAAAAGGAATTTTTTGCTGGAACGAGTGCGGTGAACGGCTGCCAATTAATTACTTTCAGTTTTATTTTGACTGTTGACGGTGCACACTAAATATTTTAAAATACCTTTATTTTCAAATAGTGACCGATATGATTATGTCTATTGTCATATTATGTGAAACCCGTGGGAACTCTCTGAGTGTGTAATTTATTAACGAACGTTCGGAACATAAGACAACAAATGCACGAAATTTATACGAAACGTGGATCGGAATAAGTAATTTTTTCGTGTGGGGCCACATGCAACATATTGTTTATGCCACTAACACCGAAATATAGTGGGGTATGCATCTGCGAATTGCCCAGGGCTGCCGTCATTTTGAACAATTTTTATAAATGGTACGTTGGGCTAGATGAGTCTCTATGTTTTTCAATTGAAAGCAAAAGTGGTTTTTGTCTGTCGGAAAGGGTTCATCAGTAAAGACCGAGATGTTTACAATAGTTTGTATCGTAAGTAGTAAGTTTTTTGCTCAAAATAAATCCAGCAACTATCAAAATGTTTTGAATGCATCGCTGGTTGCCATTAATTTTTCAACTTTACATTTTAAGCGTTTTTTAATACCGTCAAAACTACGTTTAGGGGCCATATAATTTGAGGTTTAAATATCTACTATACTTCGTGAATCACCCTGTATAAACGGTTTGGGTATTGGTACGATCCCTATCTTATGATCTTGCGGAGTTAGTGCGAACCTTTTAATACACACTGCAGTGAAACTCCCCGAACTCCAACCACCAAAATCCCAAAAAAAAAAAACGAGTTAGTTATTTTCGAGTTAGAGAAGTTATTGATCACAATGTCAATTCTTTTTTATACATACATATTCCCTAAATGGTACATAAATGGTGTGTTTTTTAATAAATTCCAAAATTTAAAAAGAGTAAAAGTATGTGAAGAATAATAAATAATTGAGCCAATTACATAATGTACTAACAAACCAAACAAAAATATGCAGATTTTCTTTATGTCATTACACTTTTCAAACCTCCTAAGGAAAATATTTACCTATAAACAATGAGTACAAAAATATTTTTTCGACCCTTTCAATTCCTTGGATTTTATTACTATTGAGTCCTTGGATTTAAATTACTTTGACCTCTTCGATACTTTTCATTCTTTCAATGTCTTAGATCCTTCGCTTCTTAACATTTTTTTTGTACTTCTTGAATTCCATCTTTTTTTTTCTATTCTTTAGATTGTTTCGATTCAATGGATTCCTTCAAGTTTAGTCTTTTCAATCCTTTTTTTGATTCATCCAATTACTTCAATTCTATTATATTGTGTTATAATTATGTTATAGCGTGTAGCACAATTTTAATGTATTTCTATTTAGTCATTTATTTTTCTGAAATTGAGACTTATATTGCGTTATATTGTGTCCATGTGATCATCAATGTTCTGTACCGAGTTCTGTACACTTCTCTTTCAAACGTATAGCCTATTTTAATGACTTACAGAAAATAAAGAAGTTCTCATAAAAAAACTGCTTATCGAGAATCATGTGTCGGCACGCGACTTTGATGAAACAGGATCGGACTTTTTTTTCGCACTTCATTCACGTGAATTGTGTCTGATAAGTGCTGTGTTGTTCTGAAATCCTAAATTAATATTTCTGTGTTGTTTAGTGTATTGGTTTAATGATGTTTGGACCCTGGGAAAACTAGTGCAGAAACTAGGAGCTACAATGAAATATTAGAAAATATTAGTTACGAAATCGGATTTGAGTAGTAGTCATGATGAAGCTGGAACTAAACAAATAATTTTAATGCGGCTCCGACTTGCAGTCGGCAATCTCGCTTTGCGTAGCAGGTGTGCATGTCCGAAAGCAGTTTTTTTTAATGACAACTTCTTTATTTATTTATTTTTTTGAAGTCACTAAATAGCTGGCGTATTCTTTATCTACAGAGTGATCAAGAAGGACTGTGCGAGCACTAAAAACGAATAGCCGAACAATCGCGTCAAATTCGGGGCTTTTGCTATTCGCCGATACCGTCTCCACGAGCGATGACTGCGAACACGAACGACATTGTTTACGAATTGATTTTGAAGGACAAGCAAGTACCTTTACGCTATCCACAAAATCACGAATACACGCATCGTCTGTATCCAGCTTAGTAGGTCATGATTTTTTGTTTATTTTTTTTAGGTTGCATGCATGCACAAACTTGAGGAAAGTTTCATTAATTTGATCACGCGATATTTTTAATTCGGACCCATCCGTGTTTGATTGTCAAATGCAACCAATGTTTACTACGACATACTTCAGGTGCAATAACCAATTGCGACAACTGCAAGTGTTTTCTGAAGCTGTACACATAAATTATGTAATTTCTGTAAGAAAAAAGCGCCTATCAGTTCCCGGAACTGTGAAACACATCACGGCAAGTGTTTATGCTGAAATGTCGGCGCAATACCACTAAGCGACCACATCTCTCTAATCTTTTGTTCCCGGAGACCTGCAACAACCGGACGCTGCAACCTGTGCTCTATACACCTGTCCATCTGTCTGATCCACGACCGACAAAAACAACATCTCAGAAAATCGCCAATAATCGATAAACCGTCCAGTTAATCAACCCACCATGACATTTCCAACAAGGTTTCGAAACCGAGTGAGTGGGAAAAAGCATTGATAGTGCAATGTCTTAGCAGGGGGATCCTAGCGGCGGCAGCAACGCGGAAGAGCCCGGAAAAAAACACCCAAATAAAAACGTTCGCTCCCTCCCCTGCGTAACGTCCTTGACCCACACGTCTGGCCAAAACATATTAAAATTGAATAGTTCGTTCCTACGAGTGTCACTAAATAAAAGGGATTCAATGGAGAAAAAAATCATATCTGGTATTTGAACCGGTGAACGTCAGCGCTGGTGGGAACATGTGGATGGAATCTGTGGTGCGGGACAAGGGGCAACGCTCGAGACAGACAGCGTATGACGCCAAGCGATAGTCAGATCGGCGCCAGTGCAAAAAAGCGTCGAGGGGGGCACAGAGGGGCGCAGCACGACTTACCCTGTCAGGGGAGGCAAACGACTCCTCGCCCACTCGTCACATGGCGGGTTGGTTTTATTGGTACACTAAGGGGGCCCACACCGCTGTTTCGTACGTATTCAGAATTGACACTACTGTCCGACGTTGTCTCCTTCACCCATTGCGTTTCGACTCACACTTGTCACTTATCTAACAGATTTTTCACTAATTTCTGATAAATCTACAGATACTGCGTGCACAATACACACTAAATATGATATGGTGGCTCGCACGGCGCCATGTTTACTACTTCTATCTTTGTCGCACGAACACAATGACTAAGCCGCTCCTCGATCTCCTCTTGCACGCCGCGATCCGTCCCTGTCTTTCTCGCTTCGATTACGATCGGCCCCTCTCCTTCTTGAATCGAGCTATTTGTTATTCTACCTCTTTCCTCGAAAACTTTCAAACCTGTTTCAGCGCCTGTCTCTCTCTTCGGTTGGATTCACCTTACCGTTCCATACGTCATGCTTTCTCTTTCTAAACATCTCACTCTTCATTTTGCGCGAACACGCGATCAGAACAAAGTCTAACAACTCGTTGAAGATTTTTGTGAAACGGAGGCACAATTTGCACCCAAACTGAACCACATTCGTCGCCGAACTGACGGATGGCGGAATGTTCAGAAATGGTCAAGTTGGCAGCGACGACGATAACAAACGAAACATGTTTACGTACGCGATGATGACAGATGTTTTTTCATGAAATTATCGAGACCCGCGCGTCCCCCTGAACTCTATCATTATCTAAATATAGCCAGCGCGTTTATTCAATTCGCCGAATTCTGCACGGGATCGCCCCGAAACGCCGACGAGAGTCCCACGGAATTTCCTCTCGGGAATCTTCGGATAAAGGATGCGGTACGCGAACGGGTAACCCCGCCGGTTTACTCGCAGATCGGATTTCATCGCAGTGCTTGGAGAGGAGTGCAGTTTCTTTCGTTTCAATGTAAAATCATCATTATTCCGCTACTTTACTGATAGAACTGTATGAAATTCAGCGACAACTTAACGAACATGACATCATATTTTTGGTGCTGTACGTGATTTATCAAACATGACTTGCAGAACTTGTGATAATGACCTTATGGTATGGGAGTGTTTGTAATTGAAGCAAATGCATATACGAATGGTTTACACATGAACTGTGTCAGATTACGTAGTGTTCTATTTTATTTTACAGACAATACTTTCAAGATTGAACTGCTTCCTTTACGGTTGGAGAATCGTTGAGTACACAAATATAAACTGCATAGTGTGGACAAAAACAGTTCTGCTTCGTCAATCTTAGTCTAGCCTACTAATCAGGTACTTATACTAAATAAACCTCATTGAAAAGTGTATGGTTTAGTGCTATTATGGTTAAATTATACTTACTGAGAAGAAAATGCAAAAAAAAAATTAATTGAAATTCGTTTTTTTTTTTTTTTTTTATAAGAGAACTGTACTATAGGTATAGTTTAACAAACGCATTACTGGCCGGCATATGAATTAAGTGAGGACCTACGCCTTTCCATTTCTCGTTCTCACTCATTTTATAAGTAATTGATTCCTTTTCGCTCTTACTCCCTCCATACTCGGAAACTACTGCAGTGATTCGCCTGCGAAACTATTTTTTGCAGTTTTTCATTTATTCAAGATTTGAGCTAAGCTAATTTTATAAAAAAGAAAGTTTCAAAATTTTGTGTACTACCCCATTCTACGCATTTTTGTACCCGTACAAAGGCACATGTAAGTAACTTACAATAAATATAACATTAAATTTCTATCATATACAGGTGTTTAAAAAAAACTGTCAGATCTTTATCTTCCTCATTTATTTAGATTTTAAAGAGATATAGAACAAATATGTACATAGTATAGTGTTTTTGTGATAACAAGCTGGCACTAAAGTACCTATTTTTTTATGAATTAACTCCAGTAGCGCGAAGGAAATCAGTTTTTGGAGTTTTTCACAAAGGACATTATATCAGTATTTTTTTATACATATTTAATATTTAAGGTACAGTCGCGGACAGAAAAACTTGGATGTCAATATAATTTTTTGAGAATTTTCTTAACCTAAAAATCTGTGATTTGATCACATGACAATTTAACCCATTGAAATTTTGACAAGAATGACATTGTAGGTGCTACTGTATGATCAAAAATGAACTTGTTATATACCAATCCAAAAATATTCTTTTTTATTGAAGAATGATACGTTCTTTTTGATCTTCCAAAGTCAGATACATATATCTCGTGAGGTATATGTTTTCATTTATTACATAAGAAATATTTAGCACAATGACTCATTCACAGGTGACCTTGAGGCAGATCATATGTCTTATCTTGCGCTGGAGAAATGTAGTTAATCCGAAGTAGTTAACATTATTTGCGTCTTATTTATTGTCACATAACAAGATAAGACATCAAACACGACAGAAAACAAAAGCAGATATATTTTTTAAATGTTTTATCACATGGTATTGTTTATTTACGTTTGTAATTCGCATAATTTCTAACAATAAGACTTTGAACTTTTGTAAAACTCTATGTCATAGAGGTTAAATAGATACTGATATTACATTCTGACGTAAACCACGTGCGTCGTTATTTTTTTTTTATTTATGTATCTAACTAAGTAAAATTTGTTAGCATAGTTTAAGTGTGAAATGTGAAATATTTTAGTCATTACATGGAGATAATTAAGATACCAGCTATATACGTTGTAATTATAGTACTTCGTTTTCACCTTAGATACCGTAGATATGCATTAAATAATTAATTCAAAGAAAATTTTTAAATATAAATATTATTTTACATTCAATAATTTGTTGAAAGCATAATCCGGCCAGATGTAACAAATTTTAATGTAATATACAGAATGATCTGTTAATGTTTCAGTTTTGTTTACCAATTTTGATGTAAATTGCCAACTGAAATTTTTAATCTTGATCACTCAGTACCTACATATTAATGATATTATGTATTAAATAATGTTGAAATATTCTATTAATAATCCGGTAGCATTATCTGGGTAAATCTTTTGTTTTCATCAGGGCATGTCTTACGTTTTAGCGGTCGCAGTCGTCGTGACACTATAATATAGTAACATTTCATTGGCGTGTGATTCAAACTACGACATTCCTGCACCGAAACAAAAGTTTGGCAAAGGTAATACGACCGGATTGTTAAATGAACACCCGATATTAAAGTGACAAAAAAGTAGGTACCGAACTTAGAATTTATTTACCGGTGCTTGTGTAAGGCAAGTGTGTGAAAAATAGGTGACTTTTTAATCTTAAATAAATAAATATTAGTTTGACATTAATGAATAATTGGCAAAACACTTTGGTGGGAACTTGGAATCAGATGTGCCAATGTACTCGCCGCATTGAACATAATTTTTAATTTCTACCACTCAATAAAGCAATGTCTTTGGATAAAGAGTGGAGGGTGTGCTTAATTTAAATTGAAATTAATTAAATTAAATAATTATGTTTTTATTGTTACCTGTCGGTCTCATGTTGTAGCAGTTGCGATATCAAATTTCAGCACCTAAGTAAAAGTTGTATTTCAGTATTTTCGTTCTTCCGTTCCAACAACGGTAAAGTAATTCTAGTTGGACACTTTTTGCAGTCGTGTGCCAAACTCCAAATCGTGATGTACCATTTAGAAAGGCATTTAATTTTTCTGTCAGTTTAAATTCCGCCTTGTATAATCGGCCGATGACCCCCGCACGGTACGTATGGCAACCTTAACCATCGTTGGATCGGAATCTCCTGGCGACCTTCTCTCTCTTTCTTGAACGGTCGTCCTTGTTTTATGTAACAGGTTATGTCGCCTTCTCACTTTCGGAATCTCCCCTGCGTCCTTGTTCTGGCACGCCGTGGCCGTAGAGCGGCCGTAACCGTATGAATGAAAGGCGTTATTATTTGCGCTTGCTCTTCGGCGGTGGCAGTCGCTCGTAAAGCCACAGGAAAGGTGGTCGCCGATCGCGCTGAGCTTGTTGGCTTGTGCTACAAGCTGGGCTGATTGGATCAACCAGTGGCGTATCGGAGGCTATTTCTCAATCAAGGAATATGTTGTATTATTTGGGGTTCGACTTCGAACATGTTACAAAAATTCCAAATTTTGTTCTAACAATATGAGTGCTTTCCACGTCAATTTAATTTTAAATTAGGATAAGAGTATTGAAGGATGCTGTTATCATCAGTTCAACTTTTTTTGTTCAATTGGAAAGTAGCATTGGAGAATAAATAGAAAAAAAATACTTTGTGGCTGCCGAAAATGACCGAAGGGGCCAGATCAAGTCAGATCCTAGAGGTCAGTTTTGAAGGGGAAATGGTGACAAAGGGACTAGGTCACACTTTTTTAATTCATGCGAAAGGGCCCTGTTAAATCTTTGGTGGTAAACATACTTTTGTTGACACGTTGTGATTCTCTTGTTTCTTGAGAATTCCAAAATTCCATTTCAGTCAAAATAGCATCGTTGATTCTGCAATAAGCCACAAATCAAAAAATATTCAAAAAGCACAATAAACGCATTAAAACATGGAACAACAAATTGAACACATGAACATTTGCTCTAGACACAATATTTAATTTACAGAAGATAAGTTTTCTGGTTTATTTTTTATAATCAGTTTATTGAATGTCCCAATTTCATAAGAGACTAGTTTGTGGAGTTGGTACGATACGTTGAAATTACGATTTGAAAATGACATGATGTAAATCAGAGATTTGGCCTATAGAAGAGCTCTTGAACTCGACTGGAATGCACCGCCACTGATTCGAGCTGAGCCAGAGCCGGATTTATCGACTTGCAGGTGCTTTCCCCCTGAATCAAAATGAGCTTTGCCGCAATTATGAGCTGGCATCGCATCGCTTGAAAAGGGGTGAACAAAGAACTTTGTTCGCTTTGAAAACTGGAAATTCCTTGTTTACAAGGCCATATATTCTGGCGTCCAGTTGGAAAGGTCGCTTTATTGTTAACTCTTCTCTTTTAACTCCAAACGAAAATTCAGGAAAATTTTGCTAAAAGTAAAATTATTCAATTGAGGTATTTCGTAAAGAAGGAACGTGCAAGTAAGCTTTAAATTTTTTTGGAGGTAATCATCCAACTAACTAGAAAAAAATTACATAATTTGTTTTTAACCCAGGCACGTGTACTACAACATTATTTATTTTGAACGCATTCCGACTACAGGAGCTGTCCAGAAAGTCGGTTTAGCCAAAAGTTAGACTCTAATGGCAAAATGGGCCATTGGGACCTCTCCCTGAATTAATTTTTACTGAACAGGACAACATTTTTCCGTCTTGGAATGATTCTGCAACATCCTACTCGCGTTAGTAGACAGTTGCATGAATGTAATCTCATGACTCAGAACTGGTTTAACTTCGATTTTTAAGCAAATCTGTCGAGATTGATTCGTCCACGTCCTTGCGATTTTTTATGTTTACAAAATAGTCGCTTTCCAACACGTTAACATTTACCTGGAACGCATTTATGCTCTTATTAGGCAGTAATAATTGACAGGAAAATACTGAATCATATTTATAGAATGTTTTTTAATTATCATAAAATATTATTCTAATAATAGATTTGTTAAAGTTCAGCATTTTGTAAGTTTATTATTTTTTTAATATATATTTAACGATATTTTGCTAAGATTTTATTAAATAGACCCCCCGGATATAACTGTTTATTTTACGTGTGTATTTTGGACTAGAACGGTTATCGTTGTTCAATAAATATTTATTATAGATAGTTTTAGCGAACAATGATTATTATTGTTATTGAAATAAAATGTCTAGTTGTTCACTTCTCTTTAGAAGCGAAAAATTAAGTTTGATGTTATCAAAAGCAACCCGATATATTTTTTTCGACAAATGTAGAAAGTTGATATGTGAACATTCTAACAATTTTAATATATTACGTTGTTATGTATGTTCATTGCGAATAGGCAAACCAGTTTGTTATCTAGAATGAAACTTTTATGATAGTTACAGTATATTTTGAATACATATAATTATATACTCTTCTATTTCCACCCAAATAAAACCAAGTATCAGTGAATATTAATAAATTTTTGAATATTGAATGTTCACACATTTTGTCCACAATCCATAAAAATGTAAAAAATATTATTGACGATACCGCCCTGATCAGATCAGATTTGACCAATAGTTAACATATTAATAACTATGTGAGTGTCAGAATCGGGGTTATGCAATAGTTTACAATAACCAGTTTTCTGCAATGAATTATAGAAATGTATGAAACGGTATAATAATAAAAACTAAGCGTGTTATGAGTATTTAATTTTTCTCATTGATTGGTTTTTAACAGTTTAAATCAAACATACTAATGAAGATTTTGCACACATAATATAGTGTTGCCCATAATGGTATTGGACCATTTAAATTTCATTTTTTCAATACTTTTCCTTCTGGCGTTGTTTTTTTTTGGAAACTATGTATGTATTTTCTTTAGGAATCGTTCTAAGGTAATTCTTGTCCATATAATTATTGTTAGTTTTCCGTGCTCTCTTCTCCCCTGTGTGTGCGAAGCGCTCCTGTCTAAGTAATCTCCAAAACTTCTACTTATCCGATGATATACCGTGGTCGCCCAAAATATATGGTAATAAAACTTAAGAGGTGTGGCGCGCCGGGGCAAAACTATTTACGCCGAAGTCCGATTTATACATCCACGAAATGCAAAATGGAGCGCGGGCACCACACGGGTTGCATAAATTGCGATCAGCTGCTTGGAGAACCAACAAACATCATCCGTCCATTTACTCTGTATGGAGAGCCTTGTTTTTCTCGCGATTTGTGTTCTCAACCTTGGTGTATTTTAACATGTGAAGTTAGGTGTCGTTTTATCAGTTTTTGAACCTCAGAAATTCATATCCGGTGTTAATTTTCTCCGGTAACTTATTTCCCAAGATCTAAATTACCAATTTTCTTGTTTGTAAATTTCAAGATAACGTAGATTTGTGTGTGAATTTTGCTAACCGTACAACTTTTTGGAGTGATATTCGACGCTATTCTTTTTAATTCAAGAAATCAAAAAACATTATATTTTTATGTCACTGTTTACTCGTTTTACTTTGCCTTTATTTAATTAAGAAGAATTTGTTCTAATCCAAACAGAAAACGGATTAGAATATTAGATAAGATTTTCCTATAGCTACTTAATTTTTAATTTATTATAAAATACTGTATTAGATCCTGTACTAATAGTAGATTATTATACGAGTTCCTGTGTAAATTCGACGCTTTATGCCACAAGGGGTTTATAAAAGCACGAGTGAAATGAGTGCTTTTGTGAACCACGAGTGGCATAAAGCGTTCAATCTACACAGGTACGAGTATAATACGACGTTTTATCCCCGGAAAGCCTTTAAATTGCTTAAAATCCATAAAAATAGTTTGACGTTTATCTGTCATTTTCAGTATTTCATGACAGAGAGTGTTTACACAAGCGAAAATTTGAAAATTCTGACAGTGTCGAACGATAAACTAATTTATTCTTCCATCACAATAAATTTGACGATTTTTCCAGAACTGAGTTGTCTATTATAATAAAAATGAAATGCTGTACGTTGGTAAGAGCATAACTTGAGAACGGCTGGACCGATTTGGCTATTTTTTTAGAATATTCGTAATGGTCCAGATCAGGTTCTTACTTAAACAAAAATTGAAAAAGTTTTCCGAAATATTGGAAAATTCCAGAAAAACTGTTTTCCGGGCAACTTTTTGTTATTTCTTTCCTTCATATTCGTAATAGTTCAGATATGTGTGATTTTTGTTTGAACTCAAGACCACAACTCGCGATTCGAACGATGGATATGGGTAAATATTCTTTTTTCGTTTTGTTCGTTACGGTCCTGGAAAAATTGACAGGAAAATAAAATTCGAGACAATTACAAAGGAGAGTCGGAAAATTCGTACAAACTGCAAAAAACAGAATTTTTGTATACACTCTCGATCATTATAGGAACGACATTATTTGATTGATTCTTTTTTTGTTTTGTTATTTGTTTTGAAATTAAAATAAAATTAAATTTGTTTCTACTTTTGTATTATTGAAATTTGGACAGGACAATAACGTCTGTCGGGTGAGCTAATAATTGAATAAACATGATATTACAGTACACAGTGACTCGAACTACATATAGACTGGAAAAGTCGTGACGTCAATGAGAGTGGGGACTTTTCCAAACAAACGCACGTGTCAACAGCTGACTCGAAATAGTAAGGTTACCTGTCATTCGCTGTAATTTTTGTTCTCATGTACTTTACGTTTCGCCCAATTGTTGTTAGCTTTAACCTCCCTAGTTTGACCCACGTTGAACCATGACTTCAAAACGTGTTCTTAAACTCAGAAAATGAACGTCGATTTAAACCACTTTTACATAACCTCAAATGCTCAAAGCATGGAATGGAAAGGATGACTCATTGTTTGGAAAGGTTTTGGCTCCCCCACCAGTGCATTTACGTCACACTATTTGCCTCTATTAGGCAAATGACTGGACAAATTTATTGTAATATTTTTAAAAACTCACTACAACTATTACATTTTAGCTAATACCAAGTCAAATTAGCAAACAAACATAATCATGTTACTTATATAAATGTAACAATGTAAATCCTTCCAATCCTGTTCAGATTACAACAAAGATTCAACAGTTATTTTGAAAGACATCCTGCTGTAAACTGTTATATAGCACTATTTAAAGCATGTTATATAATAGTAATAGTAACGACAACTGCTAGTAAGTTGTGTTTATCATAAAAATAGGATTATTTCCTTGAATTACAAGGTTAATGTCACTGTTGCTGCTGAAAAACTTTCCTTATTAGATTTTTTTTTAAATAAATAATTTTACGGGGTGTCATGAATATACCTGCATCAAATTTACGGGGTAGTAGAGGAATTGAATTTGAAAAGAAGTACTTGTACCACACACGCCATTGTTATCAACCTGAAGATTTCACGCTCACGAAATACCAGCCACCCATTCGCAAAAAAAATATAGATAACACGCAAAAAGTTGTATATTATAATGGAGAAATACTTTGCTGTTTTGAAACAAATATTTCACCAATTTTTACGGAGTTTGCTTACACTTTGCGCAGTCACTTGTTCCGTGCACCAAGTCGTTCAAGGAATTAAAAAAAAAAACACTTTCATGATTTGGTGTACTTGCTGATGGGGTGAAAATTATTGCAGGTGCTTCCATGACAGCCTGTATACCAATTTGAACTTCAGGGTATAAAAACAAATCTTTAATATGTATTAGTTTATTAGGAAATGTCATGAGAGAAATAGAAGCCACATTTTTGTAACAATGTAATATTAAAAATTTAAAGTATCACCACATGATCTGTATACATAAGTAGATGGTTGCTTCTTTTAACACATGAAACATCAAAGAAAAACTGTAAATATAAATCTTCATACTACTTCTACAAACGCAGTCAATTTTATAAATTATTGCTACTCCAAAAACGATTTTCTACTTTTCAGCCAATAATCACAATCACATTTTCTTTCATTAGCCTCAAGAAATAACACCCTTTAAAATAATTGCTAATCCAATATCACAAAATTTCTCTCAACGTCCTCTTTGTGCCTCCCTCAATTAGTTTGTTAAACGTTATAAAAACACAAAAACAACATGAACAATACAAAATAAAACTGGAACCAATCATTATTGTAAACATGACATACAAAAACATCTTCATAAAAAAGCGCACACGGCGTTTTATCAGATTTTATCGTCATCCGACATCCTTTCTTCAGCTTCAGCGGCCACTTCGGCCGTTTGTATACTGTCCTGTTCGGGAGTCACATTCTTGCTTGTGGAATTTGAAGGTTTTGAACCTCCTGCACAGCCTTGCTCTTCACATGAAGGACATTCAAAATGCACACAATGGAACACCTCGTTTGCAGAATTACGCGTGCCGACAATACGGATGAACACCACTGGCCTGGCTGGAAAACGGACGAGTTGCCAAGATCGGCAATCTTCCCGAGTGTAGTCGACCACCATTTCCCAGTCCCAGACGTTGACAGACGACTCAATGTAGTAGCTGTAAGTGCGGTCATCACAGTCCCATAAGAGTAAACGGAGGCTGGAGATTACGTAGGGTTGACCTGGAAATATTCGCCGGAATAATTAGAAAACATTATTGCAGACAATTAGAATAAAATTACACTATCACATCTGAATTCAAATACGTCAGAAAAAAAAATCGAAGTTGTTGGGTCACTAATTACTCAAATCAAATGATCTGCCAAGTTGTTAACGGCGAGGTGTGCCAATTATTCAATCCACTTTATTTGTGTCTAGATTTCATTTATATAAGTTCGGCTAATCAGCGACATGTATGATAAATGATAATGACGTAATGATAAACAGACAATTCAAGAACATCTTAAAAGTGTGAAACTGTCTAATTTACCTTGACTTTTAGACTATCGTTAATACAGGTCAATTCTTACCTAGCTGAATTAGGATCGCTCCAGAACCCAGCTGATGACATGTATATCCAGAATCCCAATCGTAGTGCTTGGTATCGCCGTTCAAGAGGGCGTTTCGGGAACGACTAACGCCTTCTATGACAACAGCACTTTTGTCCAGAGTCGCTACGTTGTAATTCGGGCAAATAATGTCATTCACCATTTTGGGGATTGTCAGTTTACAGCATGCTTCAAATGATACTAGATGGAACACCTGAAATGAGAAAAATTAGTCTTGTTTTAAAATCTCTTCTCCAAGTCACATTTACCTTATTGACTGTGTTATGTGTCCCAACAATTCTAATAAACTGTACAACTCTGTTTTCAAAATACAAGTACTGCCAGCTCCTACATGAATAATGACTATAATCTACAACTCTAACCCAGTCTTTCTGTTCGACGGACACTTCAATATAATAGGAATACGATCTGAAATCAGTAAAATTCAGGATATTTCACGCACAGTCGTTGAAGTTAACCGCAAATCTCGATCCCACAGCAACATCCGAATATGGTTAATAATAGACGGCGTTCCCAACTTGATGATAATCCCTTGATCACCAGGTCCGTTAATCGGATGTCTCGTATATCCCTTTTCCATGTCATAGGTGTAAAAATCTCCATCAAGTAAATACTCCAGTAGTTCCCCCGCCACAACTTTCGATCCCATCCGGGGTGACGCAACATTTTCCTCCAATACTAACAAGATCATTTTTGTGTTAATTACTAAAATGGTGAAACATACCTAATTGACCCCGATGTGGCAAACTACTCGATCTGACATTTGTTCTTTCGGCGATCGCATCTAGTAACGAGTCAGGTTTAACCAGACCGGCGGGTCTTACAACGGAAAGCAAATCTGGAACGTTCATTAAAGGTAATCTAACACATTTCATGACTTGGTCGTCTTTGTCGTGGTTGGCGTTGCACCAATTGCAGACGCCTCGGAAAATCTCCACTTCGGGGGCAAAGAAGGAGTCCCTCTGGAGGAGTTCCACGAGTGAGTCCTAGCGGCGGAACAGATCATAAAAATTAAAGCGCTCCAATAAATTAACAATAACAATTCAAATACACATGCTAATTAAATTATCGCGGAATTTATATAATAAAAGCCTGATTTCATGTTGAGTTGCGACGGGTCTTAACGCTATAGAAAGGTCTAACTAAGACCGGTCGCAACTCAACATGAAATAATAAGGCTGTAAAGCCACATATAGGAATAGTATATTACATACCGAGTAAGGAAGTGTTCGATTACAGCCAAGCGAATTGTTATTTAACCGAGATGCGTAGCGCCAATTCCTAAATGTCATTTCAAAGCGACAAGGTTTATTAAGTAAAAAACTGAGTAAAAAATGATTGACGAAGAAAATATAGCGTGTACACCACCCGACCTGCGGCCATAGCTGAAAATGTGGTTATGCAACCCTCGACGCGGTTACCGGGTAAGTAATTTTTTGCTAGCCGGGAACGTTGTATTACACTCGTCCCTGGGTAGATTGAACGCTTTACGCCACTCGGGGCTCACAAAAGCACTCGTTTGTGGCGTAAACCGTCCAATTTACACAGAAATTCGTATAATAAACTACTATTATTGGGAAATTATCTTACTGGCATTTATCGGGTTTTCGCTCGATACCCTCGATATACACGGTGTTTCACAAACACACAGCTGTATACAGGCTATTTCAAGAAAAACGGACAGAGCTGTATCTTCCTTATTTATTACTTGATTTTAACAAAACAAAAAATAAATGCCATGCTCTTATTGGCTACAAAGTTATTTTTCTCCATATGAGTCCAAGCAATAAGATCTAGTATCCTGAGAAAATAATAAATTCTAGTTCCAAAATGAAAAAACCTAACCTTCTAAGAAAGGAAACATCGTTGCGTTTAGTGAATCATTTGGGGGCATGTCCCAATAAAATATGCTTATAACAAATGCAGATGATCTTGAACTTTTTTTTTTGACAATCTGAGTGATTGATAAGTAAATATTCACGATTCTAGTTATTTTTATGGTTCACAGCGGAACTTGGCTAGGGTGTAAACTAACTGGCTAATATACAGGCTGACAGAAAACCTTTGACCTTGTATATTGTTACATGGGGGTTACATGGAAGATCAACAACGTTGAATGGCGCCCCTCGAAGCGAGCGATGTTTACTTGTAATGCGTAATGCGATTTCATTATGTAGTATCTGTAGACACACTCGTTAAACCAAATAAAGACCTGTTATTATTATTATTATTATTATTATATTGCTTATTTCTAACCCGACTGGAACGAGTGGTACATCATAATTATAAAATCGGTTGTTTTAATTTTTGACACATAATAGTCAACTGTATTTTTCAAATTGATGTATATACAGGTTATTCATAAATGATTAATGCATCCAGTTGCCTTTCTCCATCTAACTACGTGTAAATTTTGTATGTGTATGAATAATTTATGAAGACTGGATATTACTGTTATTAATTCTTGTGGAGAATATTTTTTCGAAATATGCAGACATTGAAATGAAAAAGGAAAAAATATTTTGACAGAAAAAAACAAGTAACCCCAGAAAATGACAAAACGTTCTAGAAATAACTATGGTTACGTCCAATAATATATTTGGGGGTAGGTCCGGACAAAATAATAATAAATTAAGTGGTGGCGGAATATTATATGTAATAAAAAAGCTGTGCAAAAATTGGCCCCAAGAAAAAAGTATGAAATATGTATATGTATTTTATTTAAATTTTATTTGTTGAAATCAGGTTAAAAATAAACTTTTTGTGAGCCAACTTTATGAAGTTAAATTGCTTCTAAAAATAACATAAAAAATATACTGTTCAATAAAAAACACGATAACCTTAAGTTGATAAGTGTCACCTATTCTGTAAAATTAAATATTTATCACTACATATTTGTCAGTTAATTGTCAAAATTATATGTCCCATTATAAGGAGTTATTCAGAGTAACTTTATTAAAGAACCATTTAAAAATAAAAGCAATTGTCTTACATTACATCGTGTTTTTTCAAATTTGACATTTGATTGAGCTTTTAAAAGAACAAATTTCGTAAAATCTTATATTTATTAAGTTTATTGATCACACAGTGGACATAGAATTAACAGAATCTTGTGTAATGCCTTAGATTAATGCGGCACGCGTAGTTATTGCAAATGTTGATACCCTCAGTAATGCCTAGGCCACATTGTACATCAAGTCTGAAATAAGCATGGAAATTATTTACACGTGACGCCCAAATTTGCAACGCAAACTTAAAGTTACTGTGAATCACCCGGTATTCTTTGGGGGCATTTCATGGTTGAGGTGTCTTGCAAAGTCAGTTAAAAATTACGTTCGTTACTATTTAGTCGCAAGTCACATACCGTGCGATCATTTAAATTATAATTTAGAGTAGGTTGTGAAATTTAAATTAGGTTAGCACTACTAACTTTTGACAATTTCATTTAAAATTTGAAAGTCAAAGTGACTTTTCAAAAAAACAACAACAGAATGGTGAAGCTGCGGGAGAACACTTTGAACATTTGCTGTAATTCTCAATTATTCTACATTATTTGTTAGTCTTTTATTTTGTTTAAATTAAAACAAATTAACATGAGAAACATAAACGTCACAATGTTTACGATAACCTCAAATTTTACTGTCAGTCAAATTGCAGGTTGGACCATTGCATAATAAAATGATCGCACGGTATATATGTACATCATATATTACATATTATGTATTTCATGATCTCTTCTCTATTCATCAACTTAAGTTACATTACAATTCCTCCATAGCCGCGTAAATAAAAGTTAAAGGATCTAGGTGTTTGTATATTATTATGTCCAAGAATATAATATGATATTTAAATTTAAAAGTTGGCGGCGAATAGTCGGACGGCGCAAACAATGCACTTTGAGTTACTCTAAAATGTTTACTTTTCACAGATTACTTTTTTAAATAATTACTATAAAAAACAAACTCGGGAACAACTACAGAATCTTCATAAATTATTCATACATCCAATAGACTTTGAACGTCAAAATTCTCCATCTAACTACATGTCAATTTGCCTGATGTTTGTAAACACTTCAATTTTATTTAAAACTTTAGCATATTTTTTTGTTACTGTAACTGTAATTTTTTTGTAACACTAGGAAGTGCCGAGTTATAATTGGGTTTATATACATGATTTATTAATCAACATGTGGATAACAAAATTACTGCAGACTAAAACGAGAATTTTCACGTTTAAAGCCTACTTGATGTATGAAACATTTATAAACACTTGTAGAACAATTTTCAACGCTAACTTCACGAGCATGTCAAATATCGAATTTCTACTAGAGATGATAATTATTCAGACATATAGTTTCAAAAATTTTTTGACTATAAACTTGGTATATATGTATATTATATTGTTGTTTATCCACGTTAAGAACACGAAAAAGGATTGGCGTGAAGTTAGCGTAAATGGATTTTTGACGCAATTTTTTCAAAATGGCGATGAAAATTCGGAGCTTGGCAACTCCTCATTTTGGTACAGTTACTATAATTACCTGCGACAGCTGAAGGAATGATTCATGACTTAATATTTCTGAGGCATGCCTATCAAGGAAAACATGACAAACATCAACTAGTTTTTCCAGACCATACAAATGGGCTGTATCTAAAATCGCACAAACATTCCGTAAGGCTAGTAATTGCTTCAAAATATCAGATATTGCTGTTTCTAAGTCTTGGAAGCCATACTGATGTGCCAAACCTAGAGTGTCTAAGATCACATCTTCTTTCAGGGTCATCAAAAACATATATCCTGTATAAATATATTTCAGTAGGATCTTAAACGCCTTGGCCGGGGCATCCGGTAAGACGATTTCTGACTGGTTGGACTCTTTCAAGCCTCCATACAGGAGGGCTCGGAAATATTCGCTACGTGCGGCTAAAATAACCTACAAACTGTATGAAAAAAGTGTCTTTTTGGTGTCACGTGTTTACCTTATGGGCATACAGCTTCTGTCCTTCGACGATTAGGGTGATATCAGAGTATTCATGGCTCAGACATAACGAAGATAAGTTTTCAGAAAGTTGAGATAAGTGTTCAATGTCTCCTAACCTGACCACAGCGGAATTCTTCGTGTTAGAATTTTGCATGTATTGATGCGTGCTGCTCATCTTGTCATGGAACACTGAGAATTTAATCTTGTTGGTGCAGAATTCGTCAAACAAATTTAAAAGAAAGTCGAAAAGGCAATGGAAGGTTCCGTACATATTGAGCGAACAGGAAGTACTTACATTGGGTTTGTTGTTTGTTTTGGTAAATACAAGTTATGAGGCACAAAATGTTTGAACACAAGAACTTAACTAAATGCCACAAGCGAATGCCCCATGACAACAAATCGACCAGCTGTCAAAATCGAATAAATAGATAGTGGCGCCAATAGGGTGATTTCGTAACTAAAAAAATTAAGCCACTTTCACACTACTAAACGGGTTTTCAAGAATGCACATGATGAAATTTTCAAGAAAACATGCATCAGCCGATCTGTATTTTATTTAACATCTACAAAACTGTAAAAAAGTACAATTCATTCTTACATTTACACAGAAAAAAAAATAGTTTGCTTACAAAAAACGTCTTTTAAAGAGAGAGTAGGTGGAAACATCAATTTCAAAACTAAAAAGTCTAATTATCACTTGTTCATCCAAAAATGCTACATTAAAACTGTACAATAAATAATCAAACAAAGGAAGACAGTATAAACATTTTTGACTTTGTCATTCAGTACTTATAGACTTCACAGCACACTCACAACCAGGTTAGTAGAACTTCTTGGCTTGGTTCTCCTTGTTGTCTCTGCAACTTCATTGTTAGAAGCAATGAAAGCAATCAATTAAAATTTACCTGTAAATATTATATCCTAAAATCACTAACAATTGCACCACTGCAGTTACCAAAAATGCGGTAACAGAAACGCAACTGACTGAAGGACACCCACTGGGGCTCTGGTCAATCTTTTGAGACACTTGAGCCACGTTCTGTTTCACATGATTCAGCCCATCCCTCATTTCAGAAATGAGGGACTGTGTGTCATACCCAAGAGACTGCACCTGTGCTGTGGGTTGCCTAGCTTGATTATTGACTATAGTGTCAGCTGTGTTTTTCACCTCCAAGACAAACTGACTAAAACGTAAAAATAAATAACATTCACAATGACGCAACACGAAATTACCGAATCTCTTTAATTGTATTAATGATTTGATTCTGGTTGTTGAACATAGCATCAACTTCATGTCTCCTGATTGTATCCCCAAAGCCTCCTTGTGGAACAGGTTGTCCCGGCGCCGCTGGTGCAGCCACTCCACCACTGGTCTGTGAAATCAAGCTCATGGTTCTCTCTTGACGCCCCACTATTTCATCTAATTTAGCGTTCAGTTCTTTGACGACGTGGAAAATGTTGTTCTGGCCTTGGAAAATCTGTCTGAGTTCTCTTTGGCTGTCAGATTCAAACCATTCTTCAAGGTCTGGTTCCTTCTACAAGGAATGATTAAATTAAAAAGTAATTATGTATTGTCATTGTTCTCTTTCAACAACAAGTAGAAAATCCTTGATATAATTTTTTAGATATCAGTTGTTTTTAAATCATAATTTATAATTTATTACTTACTTCATCAGGATGTTCCTTTCTGTAATCAGCCTTCTGCTGCTCCAGCTTATTTTGATAATCCTGATATTCCTGTGTTAATTTCTGCTGGTCTTCCCCAGGGACTACAACACATTATAAATACTCTACATACTACCAATGACAAATTACCTGAATTTGATATTGGTACTTGTCCTGGTAAATGTAAACTGTTGGTCAAGAAATGAATAACATCATGATCATCAGCCAAGCCACCAGTAGCTGCAGACACTCCAAAGTATCCATTTTTAGGCAAAACAACATTCTCAGCCCTCAGGCAAACCTCATAATCTTGTTCATTATTTGTCATGCCATTGTGGAACAAAACTGTTAAAATATTTTGATAATATTCAATCTTTGCCCTTGTTGGGAAAGGTTTGTTACGAAAATCTCTCAAACAACCAGCCAGAAGCTGAGTACTCCCATCTCTAAAAAAGCACTTGAGATAGATATCATTGATAAGATGCACTTACAATTGATGGGCAAATTGTTTGGTTCCATCATTCAAGACGGCCATAATGTAGGGGTTGTTGTGTTTGCCATCATTATCAAAAGAGTCAAAAAATAATCCCAGACCATTCCACTGGTCAGAAGAACCGAAAACTTCGCCATTGTATGCACCCTTGTTTTGAGTGTACCAAAATGCCTAGAAATTCTCTTTTGAATACAGAATTACTCATTTTATTACATACTCACCAGACCGTCAGCTCCAACACGGCCCCTTCCGGTCACTCTGAAGGCAATGTCGACTTCCCACCAGTCGAAACTGATCGGGGTTTTGGTCCAAATAGCACCTTTTTGACTTCGAAGAGATGGTGCAATTCGTACATTTTCTGAGCTTGCTATTGCGTCTAAAAATCAAGGACCAACAACAAATTAATTTCGCAATTTCAATTCCAAGATCCGGTGTTTTTACAGGTATTATTAAAGTAACAGATGTGTTTTTGTTGGTTATATACGTGTCAAAATTTTCTCAGACACCGCTCCAATTATTGTTGCTGTCTCTTTCTAGCACACACCTCGGAACGAGACAAACACACAGGTGATGATCCGTGATTGGTTCTTAAAACTACATACGTGTACTTAAAAACCTACTTACTTCCACCGTATTCCCAAAACGGTACAGAGCCGTCTTTTTGAGCTAAGTATGGGGGCTTAAACGAATATTTATACTCGAATTTTTTATGAACTAAATTCGCGTTCACAACATTTATTAAAACCGTAAATAACAACACTAGAATTATTTTATTTAAATATGAATCTACTCTCTCCATGTTTACAACACGCGCACAATCGGTCCGCAACTGCCAACCTCACAAATTAAAATGCCCCATGCTAGGCGCCAAATTCAGGCTCCATATCTTATTCTAAACCTGTGATAACATTCTAATTAATAAACCACTTATTGTAATTGTAGTGATAAAAAATAAACACAATTAAGTTCTACTGATCAATGAATGAACATTTTACTTTCGGAAATGTGTAAATAAATAACAACCCATGAAATCTGTTTTTGATAATAAAGTAATAAAAACACGAATAAAAGTGTTAAGGTGAGATAAAAACATCTGGCTCTTGTGCCAAGTATAAAATGGAACAATTTTTTCTGCATTTACCAATCTATGTACTAAATCAGTATTGCCTAACTGTAGGCATTACATCATTACATTGCCTTAGATGTCAATTAATAGATCTGTACTTATTTAATTTTCGAAGGTGTACGCATCGTGAAAGAATGTGGGGGAGTAAAAGTGACCTTGTTGTCCGAAAGTAACCTTTTAAAAAAGGTAATTTGAAAAGAACTAGTTTAATAAGGGCAATGATTATTTAAAAATATTTATACATATTGTAAATAGTGAACGGCTACCATGGTCAGAATGACCCAGATTAACCCACTATACCATCAGCAAATATATTCAACGTTAAGGGATAATTTTTTGTTCTTTAGTAGCCGCTTGACCGCAACTATAAGCTTACAAAAGTTTTGTGAATTTACAATGAAATTCCTTATTTTTGTCCCCTGTGAGTACATTTCTTGTTTATAATTTTTGTTTGTGCAGTCTATTCTCAAAATATTTTAGAGTTTTTTTTAATTTCAATAATTTAGTTTTAGTAATTTTATTTATATCAAACTGCAAAATTTAATTGCATTTTAACATTATTATCATATTAAATTGAAATCCTTCAGTATTTTGGCTCTTTGAATTCTAAGTCATAATAAGCTTCATTGTTTCAAATTAGTTACGTTTAATTGAATATAAGATTGTGAAGTTGTAAATCAATTTATTAATAATTAATATTTATGGTTTAATTTACATTAATTAAATACTTAATTTAAAGACCTTTTGATCACATACTGGAAGGATTTTAATTTAAAGTGTTTTCTGTAAACTAACTTCCTCGCATTTTTGAAAGAAAATAAAAAATAACCTATTCTGTTGATTATTTCTTAAAGGTAATTAATTGTTTAGTGACAGATCTGTATTAATTTCTTTAATTAGTGTGAACTTAACAGTGTTCAGCTACCTAATTTGTAATGCAAAACACATTGGCGAAAGTAAAAATTAAAATGTATTTTTTATAGTATTTTTTGAACAAAATTATGCAACAGTGAGTTAGCGCGTTCATTTTGCAACTGCATAGTTGTATATTAAGTAACTATTATCAACATAAAATCCTGTATTTATAACATTTATTTTAAGTATTTGAATTCTAGATTATAAGCGACTGCACGTGACACAAAAAAATACTGGTCGTTTCCGCACATGTGGTTTTCTGCTCCAAAAAAGGTTGGAATGATGGAAAAATAATATTGTTTAAACTATACAAAGGAAATAAGGTTTTTTACATCTTCAACGCGTATTTTTTATTATATTAGGTTTATTTATCAATTATATCAACAAAAATGCATAAATAAGTCTCCAAAATAATCTGTGGAGTACCTATTTTATTTCTATAATAAAATTTGAGTAGCGAGCTATAGAACTGGAAGCTAATAATAAAGCAGCCGATGAAGCCTCTTCGTAAACAATTTAAAAAATACGTTTTTAGTACTGAGAGTACGACTTACATCACCACCAATGCACAATAAACAAGCTGTTTTGTAACAAAATAATTTATTACCCTTCCTCGATCGTGCTCGATTTATTTTTATGCTGACGCCGTTCACTCTTGTTCTAGAATTTAAAATTATTTATTATAATTTATTGTCTTTCAGTGTTCGTTTTGTCCGTCTATGGAGGGCACTACATAATTCCAGGACATCTTCCCTACGACGGCTACCACGACTTGCATTTACCTCACAACCCCCCATTGTACCCCACCTTCGCCAGGGTTCCTCCGACTAGTTTCACATGCTTGGGGCGCAGTTCTGGATACTATGCCGACGTCGAAAGTGGCTGCCAGGTTTGGTAGATAAAATAATGTTTTTGCCCCTAAAATGATTGTTGGTTTTTAGGCTTATCATCTGTGCGAGCACAACACTGCGGCCTCATTTCTTTGCACTAATGGGACATTGTTTAATGAGCAGTTCCAGGTTTGCGATCAGTTTTATAATGTTAGATGTGGTTCTCCTTATATAGACTTGTAATAAATGTTTTGTTCTTTTATTTATTTATCAGCGTGATCATATAGGATAAAAATGACTTTATTGATTGCGTCTGGATTTCTCTTTAGACAAAAAATTATGATAAAATGTACAATTTGTTTTTTTTTACCAGCACAATTCTAAAACACAAACATGAAATTTTATTATAAACACAAAAATCTATAAAATTAATTGCATATTAACATAATATATGTAGCTTAAACAACTAATGTAACAATTAACAATTGTTGGAATAACAAAAAAGAACTAATACGAGCCGTAATATCCTAACGGTACATACTTACATTTTAGAAGTTTTTTTTTTAAATTTTGAACCCTTCCAGGTGCACCAACCTAACAACTTTTAGTGACTATATTGACCCACCATTCCCACCTGTCACTTAACTTGGTATTTTTACATTTTTACATGTAGAAACAACAAATAACAAATAGTTGCTCAGCTAGTTTGTAAGGGGCATAAAATGAACCCTCACGGCAGATTTTAACCACCGAAAGAAGTATTTTAATTTTGACAGTTTGAGGTTAGGTCATCATGTTCAAGGACTCAAATTACGATTGGGAAGCCCACAATAGGCAAGTTGCCCTCGAGGGTCGGGCAGCCCTGGAACGAACTTCCGAAAGTCTAGCACGATCCAATCAGGTTGCTATCGAAACAGAAAACATTGGCACTGAAGTGGTGTCTGAATTGCATCAACAAAGGGAGGCTTTACTAAGGACCAGGGATCGTTTGGAAAATGCAAATGAACAGTTGGATAATGCCAAGTCTGTTTTGAAGAGAATGGGACGCAATGCAATATACAATAAGCTCATACTAATCTTGATAATCATAATAGAAATAGCCATTCTCTTGTCAGTGTCCTATTTGAAGTTTTTTAAGAAATGATTCATGTGTATAAATTTTATATTGAATATAAATAATTTACATTCTATCTGATACTCTGGATGCAATGTTTCTCAGTTGACCATACACTTTGGAGGGTGGAGAACCCAATATAAGATTGCAGACCGCCCTCCTTGCTAATTGGATGTTTTGAAAACTGCCTAAGATATGAATTTTGCTGTCTGCTAACACTATTCGCGTTTTTGTGACGTTTTCAATGGTGAACTTCGTGCGTCCTCCTTTTCCTGCCAATCGTCCTATAGCTCGGGACTGGTGGTCTCCTTTCAACGTTTTGACGTCTTTGATTTCAAAAGTTTCAATGAAGAGGTCATCTAATCTCAGTAAGGCAAGAGCATCATCGACGTCAAAACCATATATAAAAGCCTGAAACAAAAAGGAGTAAGATATTTAGGTGAAAGTATCCTAATAGTTTGTGAAAATTCTAAGTGCCTGTTAAGCTACCTTAACAAAGTCAGCTGCTTTTTGTAAATTCCCAATATCATCAGTCTCTTCACAGGACTTGATTTCCACATTCCGTGTCTTCAAATTGAATCTAATTTGCAACTTTAAATGTTCAACAATGGGAGTGAATATTTTTAGCCAGTTTTCCTTCAATGGCGTGTATCTGTGGGCAGGCACTGAAATTTTTCTCATATTGTCTTTGGTCTCCGAGTACGACTTTGTCCTTATTCGTTTCGTTTTTGGTCTGGTGCCAACACTTCCTTGGATACCATTATGAGTTTCTACTTCCATAACATTGTCACCAACTGAGTTACTTCTTCTTTTGGAGGGTTTTCTGGGTTCAAAATCGTTTGTGTCGATATTAATGTCGTTTTGTGTGGCCATTTTTTTATAATTTTACTTCAAGAAGACATGAATACTTTAGAGGTTAACCGCACGTGTCCGCGATAACGTCAAAAAGGACAGATACGCAGTGTTGCCAATGTAACTATTGCCAACCTAACTGCGGCAAAATGCAAAATGAAACAAATTTTGCGCACAAGATATAAAATATATTTCAACTGTTATTAATAAATTATGTTTACAAAAGTCTTGGCGCGTACATTGTAACAAAAGTTTTTTTTTACCTTTTATAATGAACATCTTTTTTTGCATTTTCTTTTTGTACTTAAACTGACTTAAGTCTATTCCTATTAAAAATTGAAAACATTTTTAATAAGTTTACATAAATCGACATTTTTTCTTAAAACTATTGCTAATATAAATACTTAAACTAGCTATTAACAACTTCACATAAAAATGTCAAAATTTAACAGATTTTTTTTTAAATATTCGAATTCCGGTAATTTTAAGAGAACCCAACAAAAGCATCATTCAATTAGAAAAACATACACATGGTTTAGACCTAAAACGGCCAGATATCGTTTTTGCATTAAACACAAAATTAATAAGTATATACAAATGGAACAAAAATAATTTATTCACTATATTTCGACTTTTTTTATAGTTAAAGGAGTGAATTTTAGATTTCTGTACCCAAACGCAGAAGTTGACGGAGTTTCGCACTCCTCAAATAAAATATAATGCGTTAAAATAAAAATTAGTCACAATAAAGTTTCACTAATTATTTCCGCCACAGTTCTGAATAATTATCCACGTCACTTAGTCTATTATATCACAATAGTTTACAATTCAATTTCATTTACAAATATGTACAGAATCACGCACATTCAAAAAGAAAGCAAATGAAGAGTATTTTCTTTAAAATATCATGTAAGGTAAAACAGTGATGATATATACTCGATATGCCCGTAATAAAAACAGTTAAAAGAAAAACCGCCGCATATTGCACCACAAGGTATTGCATACAAAAAGACGAGCTGTTAAAAAAATATCCGTGAAACCGTAAAATTGTTGCAGAAACTAAATTGTCTAGGATAAGTCCAACACATGCCGTAAATATTCCCAGTTGTAAATGTTAAATGCAAATAAAACAAAAAAGAGCGCCCGAGAGTGCAACAATTGGTGTTTCAAAATAAAATGTGGGTGGCTCATGTTAACATAGAAATTTCAACACTACGTTTCTAGTTCATTACTGGATTCAAATAAATGTATCGGCGTTTTTATGAATTTTTCCTTACAGCATACTTTTGATTTTTTTTTGCTTCATTTTCTGGCAACTGTTTGAATTTTTTTTGTTATCTTGTCATATCAGCAATTGCAACTGCAGAATACCGGGCATATAAACACTTGCGTATCTGCTGCTTTTTAACCTAACCAGTAAACACTAAAAGTCAATATTTGTTGTTGGTTTGTTTTTTACGCTTTGTCGTGGTCGATTGGTTATAGTTAATGTGGGGACTGTTCTTGATTTTCCGAGGCCGAAAATGTTGGTGGTTTTTCTGTACTATTTGGCGTTGTATGTGCATGTTGTTCGGTGATATATCGCGCGATGGAGGATCGGAACCCTAGGTAAACACACAAATTAACAACTTATTTTATTTCAAATATGAGTTTTATTAAAATTGGGACACCCAGAAACACTTGGAAGATAGATGCTCCATCGTAAAAATTTGAGCCATTAACTTCTAGTTTAAAAATGCCCTTTCCAAATGATTCTGAGTGCTGCATTTTGGCAAAAAAACTAAAGAAAATAAATAAACCCAACCACTCACTTCTGAACTGCCCCCACTCTCTTCTACACTGGACGTTGAACCACTACTGGACAAAGAACGAGAGGTACGGATCGGTCTCATAGGTCGATTGATGGTTGGAGAGCTGTACTTGAACGCAAACGTTTTTTCGATCCACCTTCTGTACTGGATAACTTTGTCGGTTACCCGAATTATCCTGCCCAACAACGAGTATTCCCTCAAAGAAGAGTGGGTATTTGATGGTGGCATTGGGAGGACGGCATTGGTTAAGACAGCGTAGGCGTATTCGAATGCGCGCTTTACCTGCAAGAGAAAAAAATATTATACGCTTGTTTTTTTTTTATTAGATGATATCAATATCCCACTCCACCTAGGGTTGCGAACAAATGCAGGAAATCCACTAATAATTGTAATTTTGTTTTACATTCGAAGTACGTGTATCAATAAATCAGTAATAGAAAAATCACGTTATCACAAAATATATTTACATAACAAAGAACTCGTATGTTAGCTCATCAATATCAACACACGTTTTGTCTTATCATATTTACAAAATTATGTTTTACTATGGTAATAAAAAACAAGAATGTAATTATGTAAACAAGCTTATCTAATTCTGAGCTTAGAAAGTACAGTACAAATTCTATACTATTCCTCAAACTTTTGTCTTATACACTACATGATCCACAAAATTGTTCATTAAGGGACGAAAATAATTTGTTGATAAATCGTAGGACAGATTATAATTCATGTCAAATGTCAAGTGTCAGTTGTGTGATATATAAATTCATGTTCATCTTATTTAACCTAAAAAATTTGAGAATTCCACATGTGACGATAAAAGACATACGTTTTCTAAGCATTTGAATTCCTTTAACAATTTTATGCATATGGTAGTTATAATTGGGCAAGGAATCGCAATCGCTTGAAAGTCCATGCCTGTTGCGTAATAACCATTTAACAGAATGGATTTCTTGAAAACCACAACATACCGGCACCATATTGGAATAACCATTAACGCACCAATTAATTACTGCTCAACTTCTTTTGACTAGTCAAAATAACATTTTAAGACTACAAGTTTTAATTTTAAAAATAATTCTTAAACAAATTTAAACACTGATGGCTATGATACAATTTTTTTGACACTGACGTTTTAGTTGAAGTTAATCATAATTAACCTTCAACTGTTGCTGAATAAATAATGACCTAAACTTATTTGAAACTTTTTGTATAAAATGGTGTTTACTAAACAACTGATTAATTACAACAGCATCAATCTTTTTTCATGTATGTACTGACACATGACTTTAGACAAGAATTAATGGCTACCCACGTCCGCAAATCCAACTGAACTCGCTATGATTGAGAAAAACCAGAATATTAAAATAACGTCAAAAAATGCATTCAACAGGGTGTAGCAAAATGTCTCTAACATCTGTTTCAGATTTGTGATGTTCAAAGTTTCACGAGTTTACGGAGTCGCCCGAAATGCGGTCAATAGATCATCAGTTCAACAAGTAAAAATGATAATCTCTGCTTGAACTGCGGCCAAAAATAAACGTGCGTATAAACTAAAATATGATCGAAAATTAAAGGGCGTAGATTGCTTTGGAAGAGGAGTGTCTTATCTTACTTCACGCAGACCGATATAATACAGATTTTCATTTTCAACTGAATTGTGCTCCATAGTATTCCATCCGCCCAAAACCGCATAAATACACAATCAAAATGAGGCTGTTTATAAAAAAACATCAATACAGTATTAAAAGATTACAATTTTTGTCTGTCAAAGGGGAGATGTGAATTAAGAAACGACACTACTTTTGTTTCATCATTTTATTTGTGGCGATTTAGTTAAAATTTGAAAAACTTAAAAAATCCAGTAGGCTTTGAACGTCAAAATTCTCCAGACAGACAACATGATCTATGAATCATTTATGAAGACCCGATATAAACAAATAAGACATTGAAACTGGCAGCAGCGATGAACTACTGTAGCAAAGTAAAGTAAAAAAAAAACTTAAATTAAAAACCTAAAATGTTAACTCAGTATTGTCATACATATAATCTTGACAATTAAAAAAGTCGTTGCTAAGTCGAGCTTACACACATCTAAAGGTTCAAAAGATCAATTGCATGCAATCACACCGACCTTCTTGATCGGAAATTCGGACCCTACCGTATAAATATGTACATACTAAAAGAGTCAGTTGCCAAAAATGAATGTTAATGAATAATGATCATTATCATCATCCGTGGAAGACAAGAATTATTATGTTCTTGAAGAGAATAAGCAAAATTTTTAAACAAATATACGCTATTTGTAAATACTATTTAAAAATAAAATTATCGTCGAACTTAACAAATTTTTGTTATATCCCGCAACTTGATGGAGGAAGGTAGTTCGACTTATCGAGGTTTGATTGTATGTAAGAAAGAAATCCTAGTCACCAGACAACTTCTTTCGGAAGAGCTCAAATTATAGGTACTCATGTTTCGATGTGTGAAATAGCAAACACAGTTCGATCAAGGTGGTTACGAAAGGAACACTTTAAGGAGGCAGCGACCATAAGTTAGCAGCAATTAGAGAATCCGTAGAACCGTCACGATCTGTTGGAGTCATTTGAGTGAGATCACTAGGACACGCAATTTCTCATTCATTTATTAATCATTTCTATACGTGAGGCGTTACATTGATCTTGTTTTCCCGTTTAATTACCGTAGTGTTCACTTGTTTCAAGAACGTGAACTTAGTGAATTTGCCACCAAGATAACCTGATTTATGGCCCTTAAAAATATCATATTGTGTTCGAAAAACAAATTTTGCTGTTGCTAGATGGAGAATTTTGACGTTCAAAGCCTACTGGATGTATGTATTATAGAATTTGATGGACCGAAGATTTTGCCTTTCAGAAACACACTCGAGAAATTAAGTAAGAGCTTTGGAAAATACATACTTTGTTGAAATGTCGTGATAAAAAAATATACCGGGTGATTTTCATTATGTGTCAACTCCATTCACACAGATTTTTCTTTGTTTTTATTTGCTTTGTGTACCTTCACAAAAAATAATAGTCCAGCATTGGATAGTTCAAAGATGAACCTTTATTGAATTCTTTATTAAACCATTTTTAGACTTTATAAGCTTGGCCTAGTTTTTTGTAGTTTTAATTCGATGTAATTCGATAAACGAATTTTTAACGAACAATTCTGGGAAAAAACATGGTTATTTATGCTGACTCGTTTCTTATCAGACTGATTACAATATTTTTGCAAAAAACCTGTTTTAAATCAACGACTTGGATATTTGAAACATATTCTTTCTAAAATACGTTTTCATTCGACATTCATGTATTTTACGGTCTAGTACGAGGGAAACATAATTATTGTGATATTAATTTTATTCAACAAAAACGAATTCATTAAATCCAGTCAGAACACTCGTCGAAAAATGAAACCAAATAGAAAATGAAGGACTACGGATTAAAGGGAGAAGTTTAAAATATGTATTGAAAGTAGACAATTTCGTCAAATTTTAATTTGAATGAGACATGTAGAAACTAAGTGAATGATAATAATATTTAGTAGATATAAGATGACAATTGATAAAAGAGATAAAATACATAGTCGAAAATAAAAAGAGATAATCGATAAAGTAATCCAATTTATTATGAGCCTTATCATATCATAATACAGAGATCAAAAACTAAATTAGTGAAAAGAGGCCATGTACGAAAAGCCGCTTTTAGTAGTTTAATGTAATTACAAATTTATAAAGGTCAAATTTAATATTATCAAAATGAAAATTCATTAAAATTTAATTCTGTTAAATTTTTGTTAAAATTTAGTTTTTTATCTCTCCGTAGTATACCCCAACAATAATTTACGGTATGGGAATTTTTACAAAAGCAAAAGGTATATTCTACAGAAAAGTGAATTCTGGGATGATCGTGGAAAAAATGTGATAATGTGTAAAAAGTGGTTTGGCACGTGACGTGTTGACAATTTTCACGTCGCGTTCAATAGTCGGTCACTTTTTACACGTGTTGCAGGCTAATCCACGGATTTTTTTTCTTGTGGACTTGTTTTTAAATTTTTTGATCGATTTCTTGCCCGATTTCCATTTCTATTTTTGTTATCAAAATTCTTTCTTCATAGTTTTCTCTACGTAAACTGTCCCTCTTACTAAGAGCTCCTTTGAATAATATTTTTCTCCGTTCGCTTTTATTTGTAGGAATTTGTCATCTTTTGACCGAAATTATTATTATGTATTTACCTCTTCAATTATGTATTGAATTTTTCTTCTGATGTTATTATTTATTTGTATTGAATTTCAATTCGCAATACAGTCCCGGATAGAAAATTTTGGATGACAGTATTATTCTACAATCACAAAGTGTAAAAACCCTTTTCTGCATTCCATAGTTGAAAGTCGATCTTCCCGGCCGCGTAGCGCTCCAGGAACAGTCGTGTTTGTGACCTGCGCGTAGCAGCACGCCCCACTTTTACAAAACCGAGGCGAAGGCCAAGGCCACAAAAGCGGCTGTTCGTCGAGCGAAACGCGACCGTGAAGATCGACTTTTGGGTAGGGCATGAAGAAAAATAGTATACGACACGCCGCCAGATAGTTGGCCTTTCGTGCGTAATAATTATAATATTAAATATTGTAACCTATTTTTTTATTTTGTCTTTTTGACACTTTTGGTCCCACATGTTAACAAGTGGTTGGCAAATCTTACTTCAAACGTCAAAGCAAAGGTGAAAAGAAAGTATAATCACATTAAAATTTTCAAAATAATGTTCCAAATACATACATAGTGTATTCCGAGCCAAGGCCAGAAAGTTGAATTTCCTGGCGTATGTGATATCACGCACGCCAGGGTATGCAACTTTCTGGCCGCGTATCGTATACTAATTTTCATCTGCCAGTAGGCCGCAAAAGCCGCTGTGTCCGGAGCGAAATGCGGCCGGGAAGACCATACTTTCGGCTAAAGGATAAATAAATGTAATTTTTAATCGTTTACGTTTAATAATTTACGACTTTTTATCCAGAGTACCATTTTTTTTTTATAAAATTGGTCGAATAAATTATTTCGGGGTCAGAGCTAAAGAAATTCTAACGACAAATGAAAACGGCTATTTGGTTCTTTTGACAATTCAGATAAACCCTCAAAAGTGAGAGCTACTCGTCGTCAGTTGACATGATCTGATAAGTTTGGGATAAGTCTGATTCACACTGATGAAAACTGAATTTTGGAAGTCTCTATAGAAACATGCTACATATTACATATTTTCAACCATCCATAAGTGTTTGTTTTGTGTTTAACAAATCTAATTACCTAATAACAAATTAATGCAAAATTATGGGTTTAATGAAATAAGCCAGTGTAGAAGTTCATTTATGTATGAGTAAGATAAAGAAATAAATTACAATAATTTAGTTAATGACCAACATTTTTACAATACATACTTACAAATACCTTTATTATCGCAGTTGTGGATAGAAAGATATTTGCTGGCCTCTTTGTATCGTTTGTAGCGAAAATTGTTAGATCTTTATATTGAGAAAAAATTTCACGAGTGGTATAAAGAACCGGTAAGAGAGCCAGACTAAAAGCAATCAAAATAATAGATTCAATGAAAGCGTCTATGAATAATTAATAAATAAAACCTGTGAATCAAGAATGTTTTCTAAGAAAATTGACAAAAATTTGGAGTCTCGTATGATGAGGGAGTATAAATTTCGCAAGCATTGTTTTGTGGATATTTGGTAACGCAAACATACAAGGAATTTTACATAATTAAATGTTTACATATTATGATGTAATAAATAATATAATACAAAAAGCACCGAAATGGCCCACACTAATCGTATGTCGTATATGAATCTTATCAGATCCACTTGGCAACAGTGCTGTGGGGGAGTGGGTGAAAATTTGATGATAGGCTACGTTAATTTATGAAATAGAGACATTTTTTTGGTTACAAAAAAATAGACAAAGTTCAAAGCTGGGTAGATTAAGAAGGGACAGATAAGTTAAACAAATAAAATTTCTCTTAATACCGTAGTAGAAATCGCAATGTTAATCTGTACCTATGGATGATGGATGGTCTTCATTCACAAGAAGAATGCAAAACTGTATTTTTGGACGTTTTGTTATTCGAACGAAATATGTCACAGCCTTTAATTTGTCTCTTTACGCTATCTTTACGTTTTTACAGTCAGTAATACGACCGCTCTTTATCATCCTATGAGATAACAAGATTTTATTTCCTACAATCTTGCCAACATTTACAAAGGAAAGTATTAAGACATCACCAACTCTGAGAATATAATTTTTTTAAAGTCTATATTGGTAAAGTGATAAAAATAGAAATAACGTTGGCTAGACGCACGATTGAAAAGCATTCGCCCCGTGGCTCAGCTACAGTTGTGACAGTATAGTATTTTGTCTCTTTCTATCCCCATAAATCTGCCTCCAAAGATACATGTACCGGTCATTGAATATTAGCTACGTCACCTTTAATCTAGATCATAAATTTGATGTAGTTAGATGAATAATTTTAACGTCCTGGATGTATGAATTAATTATAACGACTGAGAAAAAAAATCGGTTGTTGATCCAACTTAACGCAAAAATTATCACAGCTCTACATCATTCTCATGAATGAAACTACCGCTCGTCTCGTTCACACATCCTTTCACTTTTCACCTACCTGCAAGACACCGTAACTACTCCTGCCGATATCGTTCGACGGCAAAAGTGGATCTTCTATGCACAACAAACTAGGCCGGTGACCGTCGATCATGTCCTTCTGCATCTCCTCCTTGCTGATATATCTCCCTCCGTCTCGTATCCGAATTCCCGTGTGTATATAATTAAACTTTCTACCGTACAGTTCGAAAAATTCTATAAGAAACACTCCTAAGTTGCAGTCGGGACTGCATAACATTTCCTGTCTTGGATGTAACTGTAGGAAACTGATACACATCAATATTAAACTGTAACTAGATATACCGCCTGTAAACACTTCGTTTAGGTCTCTTTCCAAGAGGAACTGTTTTAAAACGTAAACTAATTTCGGCAACACGGGATACAATTTTATATACTTTTTTATGAGTTCGGCGGATTTAACACCATTTGACATATTAAAAGAAATGTCCACTTTGATCTCGGTCTGTTTGTCGGTGAGTTTAACTATCGGCACGGAAGCTTTGTCGAGCACTTTTATGCTGTTCTCTTGAGCGACGCCCTTGTCCAGAAATTCTTGTTCCAACGTCCGAAGGGGGAGGTTCGACCATTTTCCTAACGAAAAAACGTGTTAATTTCACAGTTAAAACAAATTATCGTCTGTGAATGAACTTTTTCGGGGCAACCGTAAACTTTATAGCAGCTGGAAGTCAATTATTTGTATGAGAAATTCAAGATGTAAATTTCCAATTTAAATAGTGTCAAAACATTGTAAATTTTAATACATAGAAATAAGAAAGAATATAATAAAAGAAATATGAATTATGAAAGTAATTTTAATTACACAACATTAATAATACAATAATTAGTCGTGGCTGAGATATTCTTCCTTGATTGATACCTTCAACATCGGTCTAATGAGAACCCAGTGAAGTTGATACAGAACGTTAACAGTAGATTTTTATTAGAAGAATTTTACAATTACTATTTAAAAGTTTTCTTTTAAAAATATCACGATATTACAAATACACTTCCAAAATTCACATAATTCGCTAGTGAACCAGATTCATTGACTTCTGCATGCTGCTAACCTTGACAATTGTAAAATTATTTGCATAAACGGCCTTCAACAATTATGTGTATTTATCAGCGTCGATTTTATTATATTATATTACAGAAGTCGCTTGATACATTTTTTACCGCACTTGTCAAAAATGCTTGAAGTTTGAAAAGAAAGCACCTTGAAGATTTATTCTGAGCGAAGACAAACAACTAAAGAAATAAAACTACCTGGATAAGTGTTTTTAATTTACTTAAACATTAGTCAGTTATTTTTAAAAATGTCTAGGTCAACATTCGCTGTACATCTTCCCAGAATAGTGTTCAAAAATTACTAGACACTACATGCTCCATTTCTGTTTTAGTACCGAAGCTTATGACGTTAAAACCTGACTTGTAACGTCATTTGTTTATTTCACCTTATTTGTTGGTTGGATATCAGCCAAACTGAGTTCTCAGCTATTTTAGTTCAATTACTGGGCAATACAATATCTGTAATATAGTAAAAGATAATAGTAAACTTCAATATTTAGTCAGATCCGATAATAATCTTACTAATGATTTAACGATAAAGACGTCAACTTTTTCTGCTATTACGGAAGCGACCTCACAACCGCAATTAGTGTATACTTGCCAAAAATAATGGTAAAAAACCTTCACTGAATTATAAAAATAGAACTCCACATCCGATGTACACGTCCTTTTTACAATCATTTGAAACTAAAAGTGTTAAATGTCTGCGAAAGCCGAAACATGAAATTTATTTCTTTTATAAATGGGACGATAAAGACTAATGTATTATGTATTATTAACTGTGACCATTCTTAGAAAATGTATTATTCAAGTAATGGTCACTGTCATAACACCTACATGATAAAGTGTATTTTACTGTTGTAAATTACAGGATTATTAGCAGTACACATACATTTAATACAGAATGCTGTATAGCATTCCGCAAAGTAGATCTAGATTTTTTCAGAATATTCATGGAAAATGAAATGTCGTGTTGAATGTTTTCTCATACCTTTCTAATAATCGGTAATCGACTGTATTTTCAATTGTGTTATTCAATTGCTTTTTATTACTCATTTATGGTTTGAGACTCCTACACATCAATGATCGATGTTTGAATTTCAGACAGTTGTCTGTGTATTCCATTTTTTGACTGAAGCCTTAATAACGCAGGAAGAATTGAAACAGAAAAGTTCATAATACTATAAAGTTTATGGTGCTCTTATTGCAAAAGACAGCACACTTTACTCAATGGCATATTTCATTTATCCGCAGGTGTGTAAGTGTACCAATGGTAATGCCGGATAGTCGAGGTTCTACTGTAATGCCAAATCATAGTTTTTGTTTCTATTAAAATTCATCTTGACAATGACATTTAATGAAAAATGTAAAGTAGCGTAACTTTTAACTGATTTTACATGTATAAAAATAAATCCAGATTGTATTCAAATTGAATTCGTAAAATAAAAATTGTGACAATATTTACGAGCCAATTTATATGTCAAGTTAAAGCAAAGTTTTAATTTGGCCTCTGTCCTAGTTAATGAATTAACCAAGTGTGTAAAAATTTAGGTACGTGGCTTACCTGCAAGTCACACAAGTTTCCACATGCACAGAAAACTACACAGTGCAATAAATTAATACTTTATCTAGCAGCCTGGTACAAACACATGTCTGAATAATTACCGACATGCCTTGACGAAGCACCAGCCTTCTAGATAGAAGAAAAATAGTTTGTACTGGTAGGCGTGTGTTAAATCCAAAAATCGATAATTACCTATCACCACCAAGTCTATGTCACTGGTCGGAAGATATAGGCCAGTCCTGAAGGACCCAAAAACTTCGACCTGAGCTTCTGGCCATTTGGAAATAATGATCTGTTTAATTCTTAAAACAACGTCGTTTCGCATCTGGTGTTCAGTCTTGGTGGGTTCCATGTATTCGTAGAAGTGCTCAATTTCTTGATGTAGTCTGAAACAATCAAAGATGGCATAATTATCCTCGATTAAGTGAATGCGTCCGTTAATTGGGTAAGGAGAAGTCCATAACACGAATAGGCAGAACGGGGATAACGGACGGGTTATTAATAGAAATAGTTTTCTAGGTCACAATGTAGGAAATAAGATAAAAGTGCCGACCGTGATAAGGGACGTGAAGCGGCGAAAATGATCTTTTTATTTAAATCGGTGGTCGAAATGAGCCAGTAGGTGCTCTCTAATTTCCGGTTTTAATGAATAGGTGCATGGATTTGTAATGTGAATTCACTTATGACCAGACAAATTATTTTTACATAGTGACGTGCAAAATAAAATTATCGTCAAAGTCCATGGAAATACCTCCACTCTTGACGGAGTTTAGAAGTACCCCATAATTTAACGAACTGAGATGTGTCGATTAAGGGTGAATATTTCAAGATCAAATAAGTTTGCTGATATTTTGAGGAAAACATTGAAACTTCGAACTTTAGTTTTATTGGAAAATGATAACTGTTCAATATTCGGATATCTCACGCACTATTAATCTCTAGTTTTCGTCTGGAGGTCAGTCCCACGCATGATACATCACGCACATAAAATTCGCCTTGCCTCGTAAAGCTGGCTACAGACCACTATCACTAGTGTGAATTCGCAATTCCTAATACAAGTTGAATGTATCGCTTCAAAGAGCGAATGACTGAACACACGAACCAAAAAATAACATTGATGATAATTTTATTTACGGGGACCTGTAAAACTATCTAGAGACCATGCGTGTATTCGGGATTCTGGTCATAACGATCGACCCAAATTTGTTCTTTAATATATTTAAAATGAATATTGCTCTGAACCATACAGCCACAGTGTGTCAATCCATACAATCCAATTATCACAAGAAAAAGATCCCAGATATTACTTGCAGTGTGATAATAATAAACAAATGCATGGCATCGTCTTTGTACGTATTACAGCGTCTTTAACCTCAAAAAACTCCATCTAACTACATGTAAATTTTCTTTTCCACAGGCAACATGATGTATGAATCATGTCTGAAAACCACATAGTTATCAACGACATGACGCACTAGCCTTCTAGACAAATAATTCAATTAATCACACTGTACTATATTTTTGTATGATCAGTTATCCTCATTGAGCCATAAATAATATGGTTTAGACAATTTTATCGTTTTGAATAAGAAACTAAAAGTGTCAAGGCTAGGAAAAAGTAAATCGATATTTAGCCCAAGGCTTAATCGATTTTAAAAATTCCAACCAAATTTGAATGTCTCGAGGGGTTCCTGGTGCATGTAATGGGACACTTGCGCCAAACCGTTTTGAACTATTTATTTTTTTTTGATATCCCACTAATACCCACAGAGGAAACGGGCGGGAACATAGTATTATATTTCAGAACGAGTTTCATAAGATGAGCTCACACTGGTTCAAGTTTACAAAAGCACTCGAAGACGAATGAAACAGAACGTCTTATGAATCAGTAATTTATAAGATTTTTTTCATTGTTGTCCAGTACTGTTGTTAAGGTGTCTAATTTATATCGTATCAAGTATGCCTGGTGATCCAGTTTAGTATTCACGACATATCTTCTTTTATTACTTTTAAGATGAAGACAAAACGAATAATTATTATGTAATTACATGTATGTTTTTATCTCCAGTAAATCTCTTTTTAACGAAATCACAAGCTCACGTTTATTTTTCACGTTTGTGTCAGTAGGCTATGATAATAATTGTTAATAAAGTATATATAAAAAAAAACATATATACAGTCGAATAGAGAACCTCCTCCTTTTTTGAAGTCGGTTAAAAAAAATATATGACAATTTTCTAGCTCCTAAAGAAATATTTATTTTTTACTCATTAAAATCGGATAATAAATATAGGCAGAATAGCTTGATTCGTTTTTTCTTTTGTGAGATCTCCTGTATAGTATAAGAGGCACCACGATCTCGTTGAATTTTTACTTCAAACAAAGATATAAAATACTATGTAGCAACAGTTGTTGAGACCATATCAAAGCAGATAAAAAACCCACAGCTACTTGAATCACTACACAGTCCCTACTTGGCATAGCGATTACAGTAACTAATCTTCCGTGTAATTTATTCCACTCGCGACAAGTTTATAAAAATTGTACATTAAAAAATAAAAAAATAAGGGCACTAATACCAATTAGGATTTCATGTCAAAAAATTGATTGTTGTGAATCAGGTTTGGTAATTTTAGTTTCACATGGTAACTAAGCTTATGATAAGGAAATGGTGTAACAAATTTTCTACAAGCAGGAATTTACACATTGTTATTTTCGTAACGGTGAAATGTGAAAATCAGTAATGCTGCAAATGTTCCTCGATGATTAATGAGCTCAACTATCAAATTTGTAGCAAATCCGTGGACATTAAAAAGTTGGCTCTGAGTAAAAAAAATATCAGATACTGTTAATTTATTTTTTGTGAATGATCAATAAATTATTATGAAATATGTAATGAAGTTTTTTAAAAATAAATGAAGCTTAAATAAATTCATAATATTATGTATTCAAGAAATTATTTTAATACCGTGTGATTCAGAATAACACGTCTACATAATTTGTATGCTTATTTAAGTCTTGATGTTCAGGAGCGTGGGCGTTACCATGGACACAATATTTTTAATAAGTACATGCTGGCACCCCATCCATTTGAAACGTTACAGAGGTTTGTGTTTACCTTTTATTTTCGCTTTATGATCGTCAATAAATCACAGATTTTACAGAATTTGTTCTTTTTAGAACATCCGTAAACGAGGCGCCATTGCTTGCCCCAGATAATGATGTCTATAGATAGATAACTACATATTTCAGTATCCAAAGGGCTCTTTGACCAAAGTGCATCGGTATAATTATTGACCGGTGATTACTTTGTTCACAAATGCATGTTGTTGATATCTTATCTTCTAGATAAGAAATTCAATTTTTCACACTGTATTATTGTATAAAAAATAAATTCATATTTTGCTGTCTGACATTACTAAGAAATTTGTTATAATTACGACATAATTAAACACTGATTGATTGAAATGTCCCCAAACTCATACGGTTTTTGGCTTTCATGGATAACTCGATCAGACAAATTGTTCCTTGAACTTGTTAAACAATCGCCACATTCAAAAGAGACTATTATGTTGGACGGAGATTAAGGCTCCATTTTCGTCAATTTAAGATATCAAATTATGTGACACTTATCAAAGATGTGAAATTCCGAACAATAAATCTTAGATGAGCATTAATGAATCAGTTCCTTATCATTAGTTATTGTGTAAGAAATGTCACTTTGACTACCGGCATGTGTAGTTTTGATGAGTTGACCTTGTTTATGTTTCCAACGATAGTGTTTCTTTTCCACTGCTTAAAAGCCGTCATTCGGTATTTTAAGTAAAAAATATTGTGCATATGAAATAAGTATTAGATCTATCTATACTGACAGGAGACTCAGAATACATATAGGTTTCTTTCATCCCCAGGTCATTGCAAAGTGTAGGCGGAAGTCCCTCATGTGGTTTTAAGTATCATTTAGATTTATGGACAGACGTAGAAGTTTTGTGTTTAGCGCACAAACACTACGTTTTATTCAAATTAATTACTGTCCGACTTGTCTAACTGTCAACATTTATTTAATTTTTTTTTTCTGGATCTGCAGTAACACAAAAAGCAGTATGTTGAATTTGTTACTTAGACATTTTATCCACGATACATAATTATGTAATAGTGTTGACAAAAAAATTCTACTTCCGTAACATTAAACAACGGCACTACATTATGTAAGAAATCTATCCATAAAGATACTATAAGTGTTACCGATTTGTTAAAATTCTGGTCATTAGGGCATCATTAATTGTGCGGTCGCTACAGGGTTGTACAGTTACGGCCACGGAATTTTGGCCGTCACTTATCATTTATTGTCATAAGATGTAAAGCAAACCTTAGGTATTCGTAACCTAACTTTCTAATATTTCAAAGACTTGTTTGTCATTTTGACACTGACTCACTCGCATGAAAACACTAACAGTGACAAAATTTTAGATTTAAATTTCAAAAAGTCAATCATAATGACAATAAAGCATGGACTACATCCATTTTCTTTTAATTGACATTAAAGTGACGGCTAAAATTCCATGGCCGTGGCTGTACATGTTTTGGACGCCCCTGTATCTGGCAAACCAACAAGATTTGATAAGCATTTATTTCAACAGAAAATTCAAATATTTTATATATACAATTTAATGGTAAAAATAACATATTAAACAAACTAATGTGTATTTTGTAAAATTGTGATTTGACATTTGCTGACATTTGTTTGACATGTACTTTGACAAATGCCAAAGTTGCATTTCTGAGGTTGAAGTTGAGTGTTTTTTATTATTCTTACTTTTGCAATAGCATACCGGGGTCCATCGGCTTTTTATAATTTTAAAAATTTCGAAATCAACACTGACAGTGAAGGAGTAAAGACAGATGCAACCTTTTACACATTGTACAATAAACTATGAACTTAATGTTATAGTAATGAGAATAATGGCAATAATATCCTGAATACCGGCAAAGAGTGAAAAAATCTCACTTCCACCACCAATTTAAATGTTAAAAACATTGACACTAAGGCCATCTGGCGTTACTTTCGGGCAGGAATGAACTCTGCACCGCGAGGAGGTTCACGTCAAAAAGCGGCTTCTCGGCAGGATTGAAATGAAGATACTGTAGAAAAGATTCAACTCACCCCCTCATGCCCCTGCTGTATGGAAAGCCTTCCTGTCGCCACGGGCAGCCCCCGAACTCACCGACCACCTTTTGCGGATGGCGGCTCATGAGTTTGGTGCTCGCGCGATTGTCGCCTTTACGTCTTCTCTGGATGAAGCTAATGCCGTTTTTATCTGCCTTGCCGTTGATGATGTTATTGGGCAAGTTGTTGGGGAAGCTCTCTGTGTCACTGTCGACGTCTTTTATGTTCATGCTATCGAGCTCCTGTTGTGTTTGCCAAATTTGAAACCACAGTGTTTTGGCAGGACCTTCTTGCTCTGGATGAAACCAAGATATCGAAGGATCCATTCAAACAATCACAGATAGTTTATAATTTGATAACCATGGGGCTATTCTTATTTATTACATCAAGTGGAACTAAAAGACACGCTAAAGTCACACCTGCATATCACACGACTAAAAACTGACAGGTGCCCCGCATGCTCGGTAGATAGCAGGCTCAACCGACTGACGTAGCGCCAAATTTAAAGAGGAGGAAATACGGAATGGTCACAAAAACGCCCCAGAAACTCAAAAAACCACACAAGTCGCCCTATGAATACGTCACTTTTTTGCGCTGTCAGCCCTCAAAAATCATTCAAAAACAACACTAACACGATCACCAGTTTCCACCCGAAATAATTACCGACACCTCAAGGACAACGCTGCTCTAGATCGGATTGAATCATTCCGCATTTTTCAGACTACCCACGGACATTCGTATGTACCACCCACATGGAAACTATTTCTAATTTTGTAGAAAAACAAGATTATCAGACAAATTTGGTCGATTGCATGTCTCCATTATATGACTGGAGTTGGAAACACAAGTTGGAAATGTCTAAAATAAAAACGAATAGTTTTGCCGAATACACTGTATCCTACTCTTGAGACCACCGCACGCCCGACTCACAAACAGGAACAATTCCGATTAACCATTTTTAGCCAGAAACTCAAATAAAGCAAAAAAGGAACCTGAAAAACGAGAAAGAACAAAATTATTTTTCAAAAAAATTTGGAACTTTAATTGCTCGGTTGGTACTATTCGGAGCTTCCATTCACCTTCCCTCCTCCCACATTCCCACAAGTTTGACAGCTTGACATATAAACATAACCTAAAGCTAGAACAATTAGAAAATTCAAATAGAAGAATTTGTACTTCATTTCACAGAACGGGATGGATGTGGAGTTGTTAAGGCCGGGAACAGTTCCCATAGCGCCGGACACTGTGCTTTGGTTTGAATTTCTTCTTCATCAAGACCTTCTTCTCAGTCATCTGCAGAAGCCCTCAGCAGGTATGCATTAATAATTCTCTGTAGTCTATAAAACGATTTTCAAAATATGTTGTGCACCAAATGTGACATAAATATACCTTTTTATCACAAGTGTAAATTCTAGTCTAGCAAACATCAAACATTTAGTTTTAAGGATTTTTTTTCGTTTTATTTGTGCAAAAGCACATAACACAACTGTAGGTACTATAATATTTATGCGCCTACATAATAATTATGATATATTATTATACAGAGTGAATAAAAAATCTACAGAATAAATTTAATAGATAACTTTGCATACCAATTCAAGATAAAGTCTGTAAAAGTTAGGCTCAATTTTTATTAAATCTACTAGTTTATGTGCTTTTCTGCTAAGCTTAATGATATTGTAGTAGTACGAGAGCTAGCAACGTTTTCGAGAAAGAATTTTAGGTCGTCTGGTTTTTTGATATTTCCCTTCTTATCGAAGTTAGGTAGCGATGGGGTAGGTCTGGCACCTGGGGGCGGGTGGCAGCTATCTCCCTCACGCAACCATAGAATTAATTGCCGTACTCCTCTAACTCACGTATTCCCCCCGATACTTAAATTGATTTGGCTCCTAATTAAACAAACGAATTTCGATCTGGCCAATTTATATTATATTCTTTGATTGTCGAACTGTATCGTGTTAAAATTTCACCTATACTAAAATGGTTCCAAAATGATTATTGTTTTAATTAACGACAAAATTGTCTGGCAACTATAAAATGATTTTGTTAAATGGTTATAGCAAATTACGAAAAAACAAATTTTTGTCTTAAAATTATTTCAAAATTCACAATTTTTACCTGTACAAATGCGGGATGCGCACAGGTAAACGCACTCGCTCCCATGTGCCAGACCTATCCCATCGCTACCTAACTTCGATAAGAAAGGAAATATCAAAAAACAATCAGTGTGAGAATTCTTTTGTATTGCATTTGAAATTGACCCCTTTGCAACTTTTTATTAGCAATTTTTGTACACATTTTTTTATCCAGTTAAGTCCTTATAGGTGTAAGTGCAATAGAGCTTTAATCATAATCAGGGAAAAACGATGGAATCACAATGAATGTCAGTCCAGTGGCGTACAAGGTTTTCTCTTGGGAATTTAAACAATTTATTTTTCGGACCAATACCTTTGTTCAACTTTTACTATTTCGAGGTTCAAGTCGATACTCATAGTCACTCTGTATTGGTTGTGGTTTAATAATGTCTCATATGAGAGAAGGAAAGAAGGCAACAAAGGTTAGAAATTATGGCAAGTCTCTAATTTAACTAGTACATAATTTAATACCTCGACAGGCCTTTCGTTCATATTAAATGTCTTTTTGTGAATTTTGGAGGTATCATAGTTATACAGTGTGATTTAGTTAAAATGTAGTATTTATAAACGAAACAGATACTATAAAAAATAAATTGTTACATTAATAAGAAAATTTATAATACGTCAAATTTAATAATTTCAAATTAACGTTCTTAATTAATTTTAAACATTCTTTAAGGGCTGATGATAGTTTTGTAATTTGCAATTGTAATTTTACGTTTATTAAAGTTTGTGGAGTTTGACTTGAATATATTTCAATTTTAATGTTTTATGGTGTTTGCACTTTTCTAGTAGCACTATTGAATTATGTACAGTCCAAGAAGAAGTACCTAAATTTTGCTTTTTATATTAGTCTTGTCTGAAAGTCAATTATCCCAACAATGGAAAGGTGTCGTTAAGTAAACCCCCCACATAATAAAAATGTTATTTATTACCTACTAGAAGGACCACTGACTACCTGTTTATATTGATTTATTACGGATTTGTCCTGGCCTAAAGAACCTCTAATAGTCGCGAGAAGGATAATTCTTTCTCATAATAACCATTTGTTATTTTCTATTTCACTTTGTAGAAATACACTTGTTCAGTTTTGTAAATGAGGTAGTCTTATGTATACTAAAAAATAAAGTTTTTGAAGTGTATGGTTTAGCGCTATTATGGTGAAATTATACTTACTGAAAATGCAAAAAAAATGAATTCAATCTACGCTTTTCCATTTCTCACTCTCACTCATTTTATAAGTATTCTTTTTTCCTTTTCACTCTTACTCCCTCCATACTCGGAAACTAATGACGTAGTTATTCGCCCGCGAAACAGCTTTTGATTTATTTCATGAAAACGGTTATGCTTTGAGCAAAACGAAAAAATAGGAGTACTCTATATTAAGCAGCTTTATTTATAAAAAATGTTTCAAATTTTTTTATACTACTCCAATGGGCGGTGGAGAAATTGTTGTAGAACAGGTGTTAGATACTACATTTTATTTTACCAGTAATCAATCTTTGACTTATTTTAAGATCCCAGTCCAACAGAGTTGATCGCAAAATTCTCAGATGCCGTGTCTGATACGCTCCGGAACAGACAAGATGCCGAAAATGGGGAGGTCATTGTTGTGGAATCAATGCATGATAATATCAAGCATCCAACAAAGAACATTGCCCTAAAAATTTTGTCTTTGAAAGTAGCTGCTTTCATAAAATGGGACCTGGGTCAACTCAGACAGTTGCCATTCAAGACGCAAATCCATTTGCTACAAGATTTTTTGTATTTTACTAACAATAAAACAGTGGCGGAAATACCGAATATTGAAGTTGTGGAAAAACATGAGTTCATAGAGCAGCCATACTTGTTTGCTTTGATTGTTTATCATCGGTGGTTGCTGAATGTAACCATGCATAGAATTACCTCTAATTGGCAGATGCGCATGGGGTACGTCTATAAAATTATACCACCTGTAGCATTATTTATTTTATTTTTGTAGCAATACCGAAATATCTCCTGCAGAGGAGAACATAATTTGCTCACATGAAAATGTTAAGAAAACCGTGTTATTTCTTACAAGTGCTTTAGAGTGGAAACGAATTCCGTCTATGTTGACTTTCGATTGTTTCAAGCTGCCCACAGAGACCAACGATTTGGAGTTTGATTGGTCATGTGCACAACCGATTTCTACAGAAGAATTTACAGCTCAGTTAAATTATGATTTGGGCACATTTTTCTTTTATAAAGAGGAGTACAATTTGGCTAGAGACCATTTTTTGAAGTGTTTGTCAAGTTATAAAGCTCTAAGGCAGAACAACGGCTTCATTAGGTTCAGTGAGACTATTTTGGAAGTGTATGCAAGAGCCTGCAGCGGTCTTTGTGAAGGCCAAAAAGGTAGCTTACTGGAGCAGTTAAACATGTCTGTTGTTAATCAATACATGGTAAGGGATAAGTGTAACTTTTGTATTTTCATTATCAAAATTGTTGTTCACAGGGGATTACATCTATTTTGCAACAGGATAACATTTACCGGGAAATCCCGTTGGTACATCGCATTGTATTGGAGTTAGACATTCAAGGAGCACTTTCCAGTGGCACTTTCACTGTTGCTAAAGATCTGTTGTATAAAATCCGTGCTTTAAATATAGTGCGATGTGTGTTAGATCAAAAACCGATTCATCACTGTTCGCCTTCATCTGTTAAAAATACAGAAATTTTAGTTTGGGTAGTAGCTGTAATTATTAAACTATTTTTATTATTATTGGACCCATTTCAGGCGTTAGAAGTGACGTGGAAATTTGTAAAAGAAGCCGACAGGAAACTTTTGAAAACATATTTTTTGGAATTGGTCCTAAAATCCCAAATCAATGATCTTTTGTTCACTATTCAAGCAAATGAAACCATGTCAAAATTGTTTGATAAAGCTGATCTTCAGTATATTAAAAATTCGGAAACGGATGTCGCGATTCCGGATTCCCTACACAAAACTAGTTGGACCTTTTACGATTATACGAAAAAGCGTAAGTGCAAAGTTGGTATAAATGAAAATTTATTTCATGTTTTTCAGGAAAACCAAAATTGGAAATTAGGCAATTGGAACAGGAGTTGATTGCAACTTATGACCATAAAGAAGTTAGGGAATTGCTGAAGAAAATAAGCACAAATCCTTTAGGAAATAGCATTTGGAATATTAATCCACAGTGGGACCTTCCAATGCCAGTACAGTCTGTTCTTAAAAGTTTACCTAGAGGTGATATTCTAACTTTATCACACAACCAATGTGCATAGTTTCTTTTAGGTTTTCTTCAAGATTTTGCGTTTGTAATGTTGGCCAAAGCTAGAGAACAGATGCTGAATAAGGTGTGGAATTCATCATTGGAGTTGATGCTGATTCTAGATAAAGAACTAGGGTCGGGCAATGGTAACATTGCCAAGTTGTCGAGACTGATAAGTTGGGAAATTTTATCAGTCCAAATAACCCAGTTGCTGGAAGAGTGGCCAAAAAGTACAATAGGTAGGTATTAGATAATTTTTAATTTTTGCTAAAAACATCTGATTTTCAGATAAGATGGCACTTGCAAACGCCTGTGAGGTATGTCTTCAAACAAATAATGATTCCATTTTACCCAGAATAGAGATTACAGAACAATGCGTTCTGTGTCTATTGAACTTAGGACGTTGGGAATTTCTTGTAAATTTTGACAAAAGGTGGCCGACATTCGAAGTAACGTCAGCGATAGCATTAGCCTGCCAGGATTTAGTTAAACATAAAGGAAACAAAAAATTATCAAAGAACTTGTGGGACATTGGTGCGCTTTTACAGTTCTCGTGTAATATACCCTAAAGACTTTTTCCAGTGTTGCCAATCTTCAGTTTGCCTCCCCCGCAGTCGAAACGCGGTAACTCTGGGAATTCCGTGTTTCACGACGCCCACATCCAAATTACCAGCTTGAGGAATAGCATTATGGCTATATTCTCTAAACTAAGAGATTCTACTGTTTTGACTGTGGTCATTTCTATGTTAGCTAGACTTCATAATATTCTTAAAGATGAAGCCAGCTTGGAAGTGCAGGTGGATTATGTGATGTTATGGCCTGCAGTAATTAGCAAGTAATTTTCATTGTTTTTGAATGCACAGTGTTTATGTGTTCTTTTTAGCGCAAATTCGTATAGTATGAAGGTGGCACATGATATTTTGTCACAAATGGTGACCCAGGGTTTACAGTATTATCCTGCAAACATCCCGTGGTTAAGGCTAATGGGGGATATAAATTTTGGTAATTATGACATATACATAAGGTGATGGAATGCAATAAATAAAATTAGATAATTTATTTTTCAAAATAATGCTACAGCCATCACACATAAAAATTAAATTAAAAAATATCACACTGTATTAATACTCCCTCCAAGCACCAACAAATCTAAAATAAATGATTTCTTTGAGACTGAAAGTTTTAGAAGGTTTACTGGAAAATAAACGTGTTTTATTTATTGCTCCATTGATTGGAATAATTCTACTTGCTTTTTTTTTAGCAAATGGCCATTATAAAGTCTCCCTAAATTATTATCTAAAGTCAATATTAATTTACAATGACTATTTTAACATTCCTGTGCGCCACGACGACCACATTTTTAGAAGAATGATAAAGTGTTGTGTGGCATTGGGATGTAACACACAGGCGGCGGTTTTATGTCAATTTTTGGAAGAACCAGATTATGTTTTGGCCTTCAGAATCCTAGGGGAACAGAAGTATTGCAATGATGCGGCGGACGCCTATTATCACTGCATTTGGGACACTAATATCCTGGAATATTTAATTCATATTCACAACAAAAGAGGGGAATACCAAAGAAGGAAATGTGCTACACAAGTGATTGGGACATTGGAGTTAAACTCAAACAACAATGAGGAGATCCAGAGGGAAGCGACGAATTTACGAAAAAGTACGTTTTTAAGGGCGATGTGTAAACAGTATGTTTTTTGATCAATTTTGTCTATTGAACTGTATATTGACATCTAGAACTACAAAATGTAAAAATAATATTGGTTTTTTCTTAGTACAATTAAAAACAATATACATACACCTATAAAAAAAAAGCAACAACAGAGGTAAAGGAAGCTGACTAGTTAACTAGGCTTGCGTGAGTCGAGGTCTGTCTACAAACTCTTTTCCATATCTAAAGATAGTATAAGCTGTCGCTGTAACCATAGAACCCCAAAACAATAAATAGAGAAGCGACTCTGTGGAATACTCCGTTGGAAATACTGCAGAAGCGACGAACATTGCCACAGCTACCAAAAATACAGACGGGAATGTAACGTATCGCCAACCTCTACCGACGTTCAGTGGAGACAAAACTTCGCAATACCCATGGAACAAGTCTATAGAATCTTGTCTAAAACCGTCCGTTAAATTATTTTTGTAGTATCTCGTCATCGAATTCAGTCCATCTCTTATCAAACCAACTTTTGTGCGCTTTCCGGTGCGTGTATAGTCAGTTTTCAAGGCCCCAGTTCCTGAATATTGAGTACTGATAATGTCGGCATTATCAGCCCACACATTCTTAAAAACGACCTCAAATGAATTTTGTGGATCCAACTTTTGGTTTGATTCTAGGATGTGCAATTTTCGCAAGACGGTTTCAAGATTTCGCCGTGCCAACATACTTTGGACCACGTTTGTCCTGTCCAGACAGTCCACACAGTTGGTTCGAAAAACCCCCTCCTGGAGTGAAGACAGTGATCCATCACGCAAAATTAAAAAGAAGCCCATTTCATCTTGATCCAACGCTACTCGATCAATTAAAATCGATAGACGGTCCCATCTCATTTTTCGACACTCTCCGTGAAAGTCAAAGGGCTCATAGCAAACGCTGGGATAGGCAAGTGTTGTAATGGCTTCTTTGAAGGCCTTTTCCAATCTTCCTTCAGCCCCTTTGTGGTCAATGAGATTCAACAAAACTTGCTTTCCATACAATACTGCCACCATTTCTAGATGTTTCTGACAAGCTGCATAGTGCTCTTGAGGATCGATTTCCAACACCGTTGGTGGAGGTTTGTAACGTAAATCTGGCGCTTGGGTCCAGAAAAGTGGAATTGAGCCTCTGATTTGTACGAAACTTGCTCTGTCCCCTTGAAATTCTACTATTTGTTCCGTTTCAACAAAATTTGCGACGTTCCCGTCTTTATCGATGCCTCGACGGAACAATCTAGTGCCGGCCCTGGTACAGCTACGTCTTGAAATAATCGACCAAGTAAAACTCTGTCCATTAACCACACATTGATTAATTGAAATAAACCCATGCAAAAGTGGTAAACCAAAGTGGCGGAACTCCGGCTTTTTAAAAGTTGACAACAAATGGCCGTTCCAAACAAATCGAGGATCCGCTCTTTCCAAAAGGGACAGCTTCCATGAGTCTGGTCCGAAATCATGCAATCGCTGCATGGAGAGGGTCAAATCATAGCTGTAACTGAAATAATGGTATGGAGTTGACAAGACTTGCTCTACCATGTTGAGATAAATATTATTGTCAGAGCTTTGTTCTGTAGTTAAATGCAATAAACTGCGTGCGTAAGGCAATAGTTCTGCTTTTGCTAATCTCCATATCGCATGGGATGCAATGTAACCCACAAATTCGCGCTGAGTGACGATGACTAAGTAGCGACCCGCAAGGAGCTTAATTGAGCCGAGAATTCCACAAAAGTCTTTCCGGCTGCTGGTGGCTGGGATTTGGCCGACATTTCGTTGTAACGAGATGCTTTCCGATGGACGGTCAATTACTAAGAGTTCGTCTACTCCTTTAGGTTCAATATAGAACTTCTCTGGGGTAATATGCCTGAAACAAAATTTGATAAAAGGACAATTTAAACTCCATTCAAAACTTACAAAGTTAAATCATTGTAGATATCGGAGGACGACATAATTGCGATGATTATAGCTTTTTAGTGGTTAATTATCTACATTATTGTTATACTAAAATTTGCTTGATAAAAAAATCAAGGTTATTACACAATTGACATTTGACTGTGATGATGTCATCTGTCATCCATTCCAGGTCATACCTATCATAAACGTAAGCGTAATCTGTAATAAATTAAAAAATATAGAAAAGAAATAAGAACAACTGATTAAACCAAACTGTAACTTGCAATATTTAAACTGTTGAAAAATACCCAATAATTTACCACCAACTTGACAATATAAAATTCCCTTTTTGCTTGAATATTTTCCCCGCCAACTTAAAACTGAAACCACCAATGCTTTTTACAAAAATATTTATTGATTCTTACAAAAATACACAATTTAATCTTGTGATGGCTCAGATGTGACTGCCTCACGGTTTTCGTAAGCCCAAAACCTATGAAATTCTATTAAGATGCTCACAAAAGTGTCTCCTTGCCCACAAGCAATTAAATCATTCAAAGTGATTCTATTACTATCCTTCGGTCTCACCATATCAAACAACTCGTCTTTAACATCTTCAAATGACACTGCTTCAGCTCCATGGGCCCTCATTTGTTCTTGAATGGCGCGGAAAAAATAATTTAGTGTGAAAGCATCCAAATATCCTTGATTATTAATGTCTAAAATTCTAAACAGGAATGCCAAAGCTTGAGGCTCAGCTCTATTTTCTAAAGCTAACACCAGATCAAGGTACGTTTTGTAATCCATTTCTCCAGAGTATGTTAACAAAGTTTGGAAAACACGATCTAGGAAAGGCTGAGTTAAGGTGCCAGACCCATAACCGGCCAATTCTGATTTATTCAACATGCCATTGTGGTCTCTATCTAAATTTAAATAGTGTCCATAAATTCGTAAAGCAGAAGGTGCACTGAACCAGTTCTGCTCCTGGTGTTCTATACTTAACTCCTCATCACGTAACTCAAGCAAGTCGTCGAGAAAAGAACACGCCAAAATATCCAAAATTCGGACTCTACCTGCCCGGGCCCCATCGAGAAAAAACAGAAATTTGCGCACTGCTGTACACACGTAAAAACTATAAAATGATTTTTCTAGTCCTTCAAGTTGTGGTAAAGTCGGTAACAACTCAGTAATATAATTCTCAAGATCTATTTCAGTTAAGTAGCCCTGACCTGTGCTATCATGTATGGACAATCCAATTCGTGTTTGTTGTAGCCACACTTTATGCATCACATAGTTAAATAACGACATTATTGAAACTCTACCTTGGTTATCACCTTGTTGTAATTTTGCAAAAACAACAGATGTAAAGTAAGGTTTGACTTTGGGGCTTACTGCAGCAATAACTTTTTGATAATCAGCATAAGTAATAAGTTGTTCATCAGGATTGCTTTGATGTTGATCCAAAATTACCCACAACTCTTTCAACTCATTGCTGTCTAGAAGATTTTGAGTTTTACGTTTTAATAAATTGGAACGGCTTTCTTCCCGCAGTTTCTGTCGCAAAGGCTCATCTTCTTTTGGAAGTTTATTGTAGAATCGTGGAATGCCTTTGCTTTGATTTGGGGGAGTGGTAGAGTATTGTTTCATGTATTGTTGGAAATAGTGGTCCTCAATTTCTTGTGATTCATTTGATGATTTTTGCTTTTCTGAAAAATAACAATAAAAATGCGTAAGAGCAAATTGCTTTCACAGCATAGGTACCTGATCTTTTTTCCAAGCTAGCTTTTAACAGAGATTTTAGATCCATCGTTCTTGAATATTTAGATATTCTTTCATTTCTTATTTATTTTTCAAATAAACTAGATGTAACCACAAATCTTGCTGTCAACAACAAATTTTAAAAATGTTGGGACGGCAGTGGCTAGAGTCACAATATTGGAACAATCGATAAATTATTTTTATTTCAGTATTACTCGAATTAATAAAAACTTACATCAAATAACATCTGCATTTCTTTAGTTACATATAACAAGACCGTTATATTTTGTTAGTTTTGTTAATAAAAAATACTGAAAAGTCGTGGTCAAGTTCAAAAGTGATTTTAACCACAACCACATTCCTTACTACAAACCGATTTGCGCCACTGTGTCCTTTTAAATAAATTGTCAAATGTTAATTATTCGTGCAGAAAAACTCTTCAAAATAAGTGTAACTTCAAGTGAAATGTGTCTTTATCTGGTGAAATTATTATGAAGACGCTTAATTTGCCCGTGTGGGTTTATCCAGCAGGTGTTAAAGGACCGTTTCAAGAATGAAAGGAGGTTAGGAATGCGGGCAATCGCCCAAACAAATACAGCAGATCAAGTATGTAATGTGATTAATCTTACAGAAATTCGACTAATTTCTCGTTCCTTTGCAGCATGCGATGATTCGTTCAGAGTCATGGCAGAATTCTTGCCATTATGCGACCTCCTCTTCAACGTAGTCTCCTTAGCTGCATACTTCTGTGATTTTGTCTTCGATATCTTGGTTGTCTATGCTTTATACGAACGTGGTCTGATGCTCCTATTTGGACAATGTTTGGCAGCTATAGTCATTACAACTCTTGTTACTCAAATGTTGTCTCTTCACTGGTATCTTTCTAAAAAACCATCTGGTTTTCCAAAATTTCTTATTATACTTCTACATGTGATGCAGTTAGGTGTGTTATGGCGTTATGGTCGACTTTTAGTACCTGTTCATTTATCTAGTGTAAAACGGGAGGTGCGAGATTTATGTATATTGCGATTGGTGCACGGTTTTTTGCAAGCAGCCCCTATGCTCCTCCTGCAGTTAAGCTTACTCCCAGGGACTGCTGAAGGTCCACCTTCAAACTTGGTGACTGTCTCTGCAGCGTTGTCGCTTTTCTCAGTTTGTTGGTCGTTAGCGTCGTTTAGCAAACATGTACAAAGTGTGGACAGGCTAGTGCTGACGTGGTTAGGGGTGGTGTCGCAGCTTTTATGGCGGGCAGGAACTGTGACTGCGCGGGCCCTGGCTCTCTCTGCTTATGCCGCCAGTTACCATTCCTGGATTTTTTTAGTGCTAGCTCTCCATTGGGCTTGCATGTTTCTGTGGTTGTTATCCCCCAAAAGTCCGTTTCATGGACAAAGAGGACGCAAATTGGGGGTGTGTGCGCTTATGGCTGCCATTTACATTCTTGCCTATGTGAATCTCCAGGAAAAGCCACATGGTCGCACCATGACCATATTTTATGTTGTGATGTTATTAGAGAACTGCCTTTTAGTGGGGGCTTGGGTAGCTGCAGTGTGGGAAGTACGCCCAAATCACTGGGAACTTGTTCCTATAATAGTGGTGATGCTTTTCGCCATTGGGATTTTCTTCATGCTGCTGTACTACAAATTTTTTCATGTCAAAAGACTGTTGGAGAAACCGGCGGCCCCACCAGGTGTGTTCAACTGTCGTTTTAGCAGTCCCTCAGCTGCTGCTCTCTACCGAAAAAAGAAGAAACCCACGAGTTTTGTACCTCCACCGGGATTGGGCACTGTGGCTGTCCCATTTTGGCGTCGTCCTCTGCCCTCGTCCAGCGAAAATGAAGGGAGCAGTGTTGGCTCCAGAGTCAATATTCACCAAAAGCTACAAGAAAAAAAGCAGAAGCAACTTGCTGAGTTGAAGATAATTGAAGAGGAAATCAAACAGGGCAAGCTGGTAGGCCCCGAGGGTGCCGATCTGGACGATCGCCAACCGATTCCACGGGCCAAACGACACGTAGAACCTCATCTTTTGAGTTTAGCATCTTTAAACAATCTAGCAAGTTATGGAGTAAACTTGAATAGAAGACCCCCTCCCAGAGCCCCCAGAAGCCGAACTCCCGAGTTGCTGCTAGCCCCTAGATACTTGTATTGCGACTGTATTGTTCCCCCAGAACCAGAAAATGTTGAAATCCCAGGGACCCATGCGCCATCCGATTTGGAAAGCCAGGTTTCGTTACCGCGATCCTACACGTTGCCAAGGGAGTTTAAATATTATAGGAGACAGAGAGCTGGAAGACCAGTTCAAACTGTCGCATCAACTAATAGTAGTGATGGTGATGTGGACTCGGCCGACGATGAGTCGGACTGTAATCCTCCACCTGCAATGGTTCGACAGTTGAGGAGGCCGTTTAGGCACGAGACTAAGCTGTAAATTTGCGGTTTGCTTTGTATATGTATATTTTTATAAGGATGATTGACATAAGATTGATTTTTATACTTTTTTACAAATTTTAGATGTAAGGTCTTGTATTAAATTATATTTTTATATTGTAATATTTATTATTGTACATCACTATTTTAATTATAAAAACTATCTAATATTTTTAAGTTATTTTGCTTCTTCAGTCGTCTGTTTTTTTAAAGTTGATTCAAATTTAAATCCATGAAACTATGTCAAAAATTTGAAAGTTGGTGATCCTAGCCTAAAAAGTTGATCAAGATATCCGTCAATGTGTCAACTTACTTTATTTGTGTCAGAAATCCGTTAGCAATGTCGATTTTATTTGAACAGAAGCAATCAATGCATTATTATTATTCTTACGGATTATTAAGGGTTTCTCTGCAAGGTGGTGAAACTTGCAGACGTTATTTTAAAACAGTTTTAAAATTACCGCTCTTGCGCCTATCCATCAATCACACATCTCATTAATTTATTTGTTGTTGACACCCAATCGACCTAACCTCACTCTCTAACAATGTAACATGAATGAATGAAAGCTGAAGAAAGTTAGATGTTTTGTGTGTAGCAGCTCATTTGAAGAGAGAACAGCTCTCTAATTTACCACAAATCGAACAAAGTTGAAAATGAACACCGAATATAAATTTTGCAAATACTGTGCCGACAAACTCGAAGACTGCGTAGATGAAGGTCTCACTTGCAGTTCGTGCTCACAAAGTGTTCATTTACGGTGCTTAAAAAATGGAGGGGTACCTGGAGGCTTCTTTGGTGATATTTTCTTTGTATTTACCTGCCAAGAATGTTCTTCATCGGGTATTGAGATCTTTGTTCGGGAAAAGATGTCTTGGTGAGAATAATTTACCGCCTATTCATTAACGGAGTACCAATGACACTCTTTTTCAGGTTGAAAGTTCTGGTTTTGGTTCTGTACCATTTACAGGCACACAGTCCTGGTTTAGGACGAAAAGGATACTTTCATTGGAGGAATCACTTGGCTTCATTGATTGATAAGAATTGGGAAATCCTATTCCTGAAAGATTTGTTAGTAGAGTTGTTTTCATCATAATTGTTGATTATAATACAAATTTACAGCAAAAAGAAGAAAAAGTGGGTTGGAACTGTTGCTGGAACTCTTTCTCATTTTAGCATATACTTTTTCAAATCTGGAACATCGGTGGTGAATGAGCCAGCTTGGTGGGCTTTAACATATCCAAAATTAACACCAAATGTGATCTCAAATTTATGTAAGGGTTACAGTGTGTTGAATGATTGATAGTTACACCCCGTTTTAGATGCTACTTTCACAAATGAAAAGCAGAAATTAAAACTTTTGAAAATGTCAATTTCAGATGTGGAATTATTTGCACAAATTTTACAGAAGCATATAAAAAACAAGGACTTACTGACATCTCCATACAATATAGAGTCTTCTAGCATAACAGAATCAGGGGACAAAACATCTGTGGATGAGGACTCAAACAAGGTGAACATAAGATTTTAACAAGAACACATAAGCATTATATTTTTAGGTAAAACAATTTACAATAAATAAAAGGAAGAGTCTTTTACCAACATTTGAAAGCACATCAAAAAAGTGAGTTCCTGTATGTTTGCTTCCATGTTAACTACAGCATTTCTTACAGGTTACGAAAGAACTCTACAGTATTTTCTAATTTAGGCGATGATCTAACTGCTTCTTATCTAAAACAGAGTGAGACCAACTCAAGTGATACAGACTGCAGCATTAAAAACAAGCCTTTAAGAGAAGAAAGGAAAGAGGTGAAATTGCTGGATCCTTTATGTCATTACAATACTTCTCTAAGCAGTAAGTTGTAATGCTTATTTTGTATTGCGATTCCCAGGATCATAACAATTCCTAATTTTAGGTGTTGCAAGACAGAAGTTTAGTCAAATGAAGATGCGTTTAATGGGTGGTGTAAGAAAAGAGATCATTTTGTCACCATACAGCAGTATTTATTTAAAACCTTACATTAGAAGAGATACAGAAACCTACCCTGCTTGGTTGCGCCTAATGGCGGAAATACAGATGAAAGTAAATGAAAAAAATGAAGGATATGTCTTACCAAGTAGGGCTAGCATTGATTACACTTATGTACAACCTGAACATATTCCCGCCATCAACAGTCTATGCAATACCTTTTTTTGGTCTGGAATTGATCGTAAGTCAACTCTCCTTTTAAAAATTGAAATTAATTAAGTTTTTTTAGTAACTGAATGCTTACAATACCCAGACTTTAGTTGTGTTGTCATGTATAAGAAACTAATAGTGGGTTTTGCCTTCATTGTACCCAATGTCAAGTATACTGAAAACTACATCTCTTTCATATTTACAAGACCTGGCTGGAGAAACATGGGCATAGGAAGATTTATGTTATATCATTTGATACAGGTGAGTTAAAACCTAGACGGCACAAAATTATTATTTTTTTATTTTTCAGACTAGTTTAGGCAAAGACATCACTCTACATGTATCTATTAACAATCCAGCTCTATTTTTGTACCAGAAATTTGGGTTTAAAGTTGAATCTGTGGTTTTAGGTTTTTATGAGAAATACATTCGTAATGAAACAGGAGAGTCTAAACATGCATTTTTTTGCAGACTGGAAAGGTGATCATCTATGTACATTTTTATTATGATAGTCAGTTTTATGAGGCACTTAATAAAAGTTAAGATAAATTTATCATGAATACATTTTAAATTCTCCGTCTTTTTGTCGCGGGGGGTGTAACTGGAATTGGACTAGATTTGCCACTGGACCCTGAATCATCTGGTTTTAGACTACCCCTAGTCGGTCGCTTTGCTGGCTTGGGTGTGTCTTCCTTTTTTGTTTTGTTCTCCTCTTTTGGACCAGTATTTGTACTCTTACCTTTATTTTTATTCTTTTCAGGTTCTTTTTTCAACTCTTTTTTTGCGCTTGTAGGGGCTTTCTCTTTACTGTCTTTACTATCTCGTCGCTGGACCTCCTTCGTGGGTCTCACTGGCGTTTTCTCTTCCTTCTTGACTTCCTTTAGTGCCTTTGGTGTTTCACGTCCTTTCTGAACAGACTTTTTGTCTTCGTCTTTCTTCACAATTAGTGCACCAAATTCAGATTCTGGCAACACAAATTCTTTTTCAATGTTTGGAAATGGTATTGATTCACTCTCATCTAAAGCTTCCAAATTGTACATTGTTTCAAGGTGGGCCCAAACTTTATCCGAGCTAATCTCCTTTTGAACGTTTTCCCCAAATTTATCACAGATAAATGCCATTTGAAAATATTTGTTGACACCTGGAAGTACATAGGGTTAGTTTGTTGAGGTTAGGGTAGTAGGATACGTGCCTACAGGCTTGTGGCCCACCATGGATTCCAGGAGTTGGCCCTCGTTGATGACGGTCCACTCAAAATCGTCCATTGGGCCTGAAATCGGAAGTAGATGAAAAATAACACCGGAAAAGCAGATAATAAATAACTGTCAACTTAACCTCAATCGACAAGTTTCTGTTGACAAGAGGGCGTCTCAGTTGTAGTGGAGGGATTGTCAAATGCGATTATAGACGAAGAAATTTGTTTTGGTCTTCGAAAAGACTATATAACAATAAACCAATGAAAAATGTAGCTTATAAGTAAGTATTTTTTAATTATGTAAACCTAAAAAATACGTGTGTGATCTAGGCAACCAACAATACAATAGTTCTCGGAAAAGCACCACCAGTGTTGTTTTTCTTTTAGTCTTGTGATCCTAATAACAATATTTTAGCTATTTCAGTTACATATTTAAATAATAGCATTTTGATGAATAAATTTAGGATGAAATGTTATTCTCACTTGGGAGGCTTATAAAACGGTGTTTTCGTTTTTTTTTAAAATCATGAGACGATTGAAATCTCAAAAGCATTTCGTTTTGATCGAAGGATATCTCGCGAGAGATTAATGTTAGTAAATTTTGATGTTTCGAATTAAACCTAAATTACGCATTACGCACAGAAAAAAATAACTTTCCTGCAAGCAGTGAAAAGCAGGTCAAATTCGATTACAGAGTAGATTTTGTTTTAAATACATCGTCCTTTTGTTATTTATACTCTTGTTACACAAATTAGAAAAATACCTCCTAGTATTAACTCCCTAGTCCTAGTCCTAGTCTAAACCCTCCTTGGTGGCCTATTGTATGTGTTTCCTAAAGTTGTAGTGTATTAACCGGTGTCACCCTTGTTTTGTTGGTTTTGTTTTGACCAATATGAATAACGATAACAAAGGTGCCCACATAAATTTTCCAGTTACGCCGTAAGTATAAATTGAAACCTATTGTGATTGCAAGGAGTATATAAGATCTAAAGAAAAAAAAAAGGAATTACTACTAACCTTTGTGTCGGATCTTTATACTAGAAGGTACACTGGACAGACAGTGGTGATGAACTGCTCGAAAAGCAATTCGGCTCAAAGGACCAAAATGTTAACTATGTATTGAACCGTTGATATTATTGAACTACTTAATTTATTTTATTTACTTAGAACTTTCTTCGTACTAGAGGCGGGACAACCGGTGCTCGGGACAACCACCCTCTTATAAATAAGACGACCTTCATTAATATTCAAGGTTACCTGGGGTGTTGCGATTGTACAAACAAATGTGAGTTCTAACTTAAATCTCTTTCCGATAACAACCGTTAAGTATATAAATGTAATTGTCTCGCCTGAAAATATAAGTAATATTTGCAAAATAACGTTATTATAAACATAAAATCTATATTTTGCAAATCCAAATTTTGCTTTATTTGCAAGTATTTCGTACTTTTGCCTGGAGAAAGTACTATTAAAAAGTATTAATTATTATTAGAAAGTATTAAAAGGAGCATAATTATGTGCCAAAAGGACCAAAACAGTTTTGTAAATATAATAACAATAAATTAATTTGCCTTTAACTTTAAAAAGGCAAATAAAAACGTTTTTCGGACTGACCATTTTATAATTTTGGCACTTAGTCCTTTGATATTTCAATGCTTTTATGTAACTTGATCTTCTGAGTTTTCTGCTCTCAAGTTTGCAGGAAGCAAAAGGTAAAAAAAATCATTTATCCCATCATAAAACTGTATATACATATCGGGTATACCAACTAAAATTTGTACCCCCCAACAATGCCAATTTCGAAAGACTCAGAAGAAAAAGTTAAAACCTTCGAACAGGTCAATTTTGTTATCAAGGGGGACCTAATTGTACCAAACTTTCAACTCTTAGATCTCACCCCTTTAGCCAGGGGAGCCACCCCCTTAAAAAATTTAAATGGCATGGGAGGTCGTGTGATACGTCATTTTAAAGCTTATTTAATTCTCTATCTATCCAAACCTACATTTATCGATTCCTTTCTACAAAAAAAAAAGCATGAATTCGACATCTTCCAAATCTACATAAAATACTCAACTGGGGTGAAGGGGTGAGATCTAAGACTTGAAAGTTTGGTACAATTAGGTCCCCCTTGATAACAAAATTGACCTGTTCGAGCGTTTTCTTCTGAGTCTTTCGAAATTGAAATTGTTGGGGGGGTAAAATTTTGAGTTGGGACACCCTGTATATGTATTGCATTTGTATTGATTTGTAAGATCTCGCGATTGAGTTGAATGACGATATGAAGTAGAGAATGAACAGCTCTTCCGAGTACCTGAAACATCGTCTAATCCTACCCTTTATATCAGCTTAATTATTTGTAATACATATTTTACCTCTATGTAATGCCGCAGTGCAATATTCTTCAGCTTTCTTATGTTCATACTATAGGTAGACAAGGATTTAGACATTCTTCAAGATTCAGAAATAAAATCTTGCAGTTTCCATCAATTTGCTGACAGGTGATAAATATAACATCAAGTGCAGTTATTGCCACTTGTATGGTTGTACAGCAATTTTCGAAAGATTGAGACTCGGCCTCTTATAATTACTACGTAAAGTCATAATTATTGAACTGCACTGTAATTAATTGTGGCGTAAAATTATACGTTTTTAATTAATAGAAAAACCTTTGGTTAGTAGAATGTTTCGAAGTGGAGACTACAAATTTATCATTACAGTGATCTATTACGAAAATAAAGTTTAGATCTTAGGTAAACATTTGAACCTGAGCTAAATGAATACAAAAAATATTAGGTGGTTTTGACGGATAATATCTTCAAAATGATTCAAAAATTGAAAATCTAATAAAATAAGGCCTTGTTTTCTTACTATTGTATTAACTATTATATTTTTTCTGTTTCCCGGAAAATTCTGAGAGATTCCCGACACATACCTACCTACAGAATCAAAGTCTGCGCACCCTGACTTCTAAATAAGTACCGACATATTTTATTACTCCTCTACTCACCTATTTCTTTGGCAATATATTAACGGTATCTTATAACTGTTTTATTGGAGTCATCAAATAAGTATAATTTAGATAAAAAATAGGCAATTTGCCTCGTCAAAAACCAGCTTGTTAGCTAATTACCACTTTTTTGACTTCACCATGACAATACAAGACTTGGGACAATTTCTAGTTTCCTAATGCTTGGTGATGTGTTAATTCCCTTTGATCCATCTTCTGCCGTATCTCACTTTGTGCGACTCTTGGTCTAAAAAACCTGGTAGTAAAAAACTCTTGCATCATCATCAGACTGGAACCATTACAGATCCGGACTCAGGAAGGCCCACTCCGTTTGTCCATTCCGTTCACAATCCGCCTTTTCTGATCGCCATCGTGCCTAGAATATTTGGAAAGTATATGTTGCCCTCTAGGCGCTCGTTCCTAAATAAATAAACACGACATCCCGGAACTGAATTAGCCGCTCTGGTGAAATGGAGTCTTCGGTTCAACGTTCTCGTTGCGGTCATTGCCTGGTATCTTGTCAGTCGGCTCTTCTGCAGCACCGGTATATAATCCAACGTTGCCTTGTTCAGCCTTGCCACATTCACCAAGAATCGATGCTGACAGAGATAGAAGAAACATAACAGCCGAAAATCGCTCCATTCGAACCTCTCCGTGAATGATAGAGGTCAATTCCTCTTTATGTAATAGTGGTTTTCTTTAGTCTAAAAGGTAATTACTGAGAACCAAGGTTTTTGCTTTGTGCGGCTCAGTGGCGGATTAAGGCGGAAATGGATTTTGGCTAATTTTCTAATGGTTTCCCTTGAGTAAAACATCCTAGATACAGTTAGAGATTTTTTACATTGGAAGCTAACAAGTGACTTTTTAATCTTGGAGCAAATAAAGTGGGTTGGTACCATTGAATCATTGGCACACTTACCGTTGACAAATTGATTTTTTAGGTTAGGGCGCAGTGATGAAGGATCCGACCGTGGAGGCAGTATTGACAATCCCTTCACGGATCTGACAGTATTTTGACGTATTGAATTATATTATTGTAACCAATTTTGTGGAGAACATGCAAGCAATTGATTTTAAACAATTATTAAAATAACGTATAGTCAATTAGGGGACACTCACCATTGTACCGACCTGTGTAAATACTGAGGCGAGAAGAAAAATAAAGGTCGACATGGCCAAACAAAAAATATACAGTTTTTGAGTAACACTGCATCTATTGCATTAAAAGAAACTGTCCGTCTTTTGCATTATTATTAGAAGCATAACATGAAAGCCGATGATGAATCATTAGAATTTAACTTAAAAATTCAAAGATGCTTTAACGAAATCACTAAAAAGTCGCTTGTGAATTATACAAAGAAAACCACTAGTCTTCACTCCTTGCGGTGTGAATTTTTACACCGTTTACTCTATCTAATTTGATAATTACATTTCTACGCCAAACTAAAACAGTACTGAACATATAAGCGCTATTTTATGAAGGAGTTGTATATTATATTGATATTGTAATTTTTTTTTTGGCTATTATCGATTAAAGATGTTGATTGTGTTAAATTACGCCACTGATGTTTGTAGAGAACTGCCAATCTGTGACATTTGTATTACAGTAATTCACTTTTGTGCAGTTACATACTTTTTAAAATCAGTAAACCTGTAAACGGTTAGAGGTGTAGACCTAGTTGTGCCTTTGTAATTCAGCGGCTGGCTGGGTACTTGTCCGAGAAATTGGGACTCAGAGTTCCAGGCAGCCTTTTCTGGGTACCATAAGTCTAATTTAGCTTAGTTCTACTTCTGTGTGTTCCGAACACGTTATACACGATCACAGTGTTTATTTGTAAAAACTTTGTCGAAACAGCAGCTTTGGATGAGGATTCGGTAAAACGAACATTTCCTGTGGGAAAGACGTCATGTCTTAGGGCGGAATTTGAATTTTATTCACGGTTTAGTACAATAACACTAGCATGACTTGTGTTTATAGCCTTTGTGACATTGTAACCTTTGGTCTATTTTGTGGCACCTTCGGCCGGCATTATACACATTCATCGATTGTGTGGAAATGCAAGAGGAATAATTTTTCCTTTGTTCTAAAACATCATATGAAAAAACGTTTGTGAATTTCGAATTGATTTTTTGTTTGGGTTTCGGAAATTTGTAGTAAATTCGTTGTCAGTAATTTTGATTTTTAAATTTGAAACTGCGTCGTTGATTTACGTTCCATTTAAAACGCACGAATACAGTTTCACCGTCAATAAATTAACGGAACATTTATATTGATACTGATAGTCATTTATAGTAACTATCTGTGGTACTAGTAATAAAATTGTTGACAGATGAAACAACTAGAATTGTCGGACTACTACATAATACAGGGTTTACCTATGAAAACTTCAGAACTATTTTCCTTGAGCTTCAAATTCACTTTTACTTTGGGAGTCATAGTTTTTGAACAATACATAAATTAAACTGTCCAATGAGAACCCTTTATTAAATTTTTAATATATTCGTTACGTAGGAACCACAATTACTTTTGGATCAACAATATTACAGGCATTTCATTGGTCAACTTTATCGACTTGCTGCTCGTAGACTATTGCTCTGTGGGATGTTAAATAAAGGGTTTGGGTATTGGTAGGATCCCTATTATACCATCTTGAGGAGTTAGTGCGAACCTTTTGATACATCCTGTATATTATACCTTGTATAAAATAAGTTTCTCCATTTTTTTTTTCTGTGAAAGGAAAGATAATGTTTATTATGTTCTTTATAATTATTGTTTTCGTTTGCTTTGAAATTTTGCTGTCGCAGTTGATAATTCTCTATTTATACTTATTACCTTTGCAGATAATATTGCAGTAGCTGATGACAACCGTTTATTCATTTTATGTTTCTGTACAAAATTATTCTCAAAAAATTCACAGTAAAATTAATTGGACAGTTCTTTTTAATGTCGTCCATTAATTACGTGGGCCGTATTTTTGAATTTTTGACCCCTCGTCCCCACATGGTTAGTTTTAGTGAGATAAATGCGGAACTCCTATCCAAATGTACGTCCGTTTTGATTTGTATTCACCTTGGTTATAAAATTTTATAAATTACAAACGTCATTGTGAGTGACATTGCGAATCTTGTTTGCAGAAGATTAATTTGGTTATTGTAAATTGTTATGCCAAAAGATTAATATAGTTAGTATGTATTAAAATTACTGATCCTACAATGGTTTCATATACAGGTGTTCCATATGAGTGTATAATTATTAATAAACAACAAAGGTTTTCACCGCCGGACTGATAATAAAATACTTAGTCCGGGTTTGGATTGATGTGGTTTGAATTTTTACGGAAGATGAGTTTCACCTCTGGTGTGGTGCCCGTTCACTGTGTTCTTTCTTGAAGGTGCCCCTTACAAGAGCGGGCGAAACGTCGATAATTCAACACGGTAAAAACTTGGAATAAGTATTTTTACTGTTACAATACTTATTAAGATTTATAATTTAGAAACTATTTAAAAACTTGCTCACTCGATTCTTCAACACATTGTTACGCAATTGTTGCGAATACCCTATTAATAAAAATGAAGAAAAAAAAAAGAGGGAATAATTTTGTTCCATATTGCTCAGTGTTAATATTTACACAACTTTTAGAGTTGTATCTTCTAATTTGTCAAAATCTGAAAAGTCTGAACTGATTTGTACTGATTTCTTACTTAGTTATCTGTTGCCTTCTCATACCGCTAGGTGTCGAGGGGGTGGGCTCATCGAGCCGTAGTGAGGAGTTTATCCCTATTTTTCATCATGTGTATCCTTGATAAGTCTGTGATGAGATTCGCATTACCACTATGCTAGATTTACTTCTCTCACTGCCACCTCAGAAAATTTTCTTTGGAGCAGCTTTGTGCGCCCGCCGATGGATCTTTTGTGATAGTACGGGCTAGACGCAAGCCTAATATTTTACGTGCGGATTTACCAATTCTTCTTTTGAATTGTCAGGTTTTTGTGGTTTCGCTTGTGTAAAAAATAGTATATAAACATGACGGGAGAATGCTATTTTTGCCTCGGTGCAAATTGCACCTCAGGAAAAATAATGCCTCTATGTATAATCTACTATTATATCAAAAACCTTCTTTTGTTGTATATTCTCTTTACGTAACTGGTGTAATTTTGTCTAAAACTATTAAGTCGTTTTCCGGATAATTAAAAATTTCTCCCAGCAGTAGAAATTAGTAATAACATAACTGAGGGAAATCGTGAAAAGTGTAATAAGTATAATGATGAAGTGGACGTTATTCGTTATGCATTTAACTAAAATGCAGTATTGGGTAATATGTAAACATGTAATTAAAATATTAATCTGCCCAAATTTCGAACAAGCTTCAAAAATGCAAACCAGTTCTAACGACATAAACATCATTAGGAAACCTGAAAGCCACCACAGAACTGGTATATTTACTAGTGTATATAAACTTCGTTCATATATAGCGTGTTTTTTTCCTCCTAGATTGATTGAGTTGATAACTGCAAGAATATACAGTTGACCAAATATGCATTTTTTTCCTTCAGTGACTGCAGGCAATCGAACATAATATGTATACCTACCTCGTGAAGAAAGCTCCGTTATTTGACATTTTTCTAAGTTCAGCACCATCATTGATTTTTTCGCACAGGTGAAACTTGTAGGTATTGTGCCATCGTTCTCTTCATTTGCAGATCTTAACACAATAGCAATTATTGACTTTACTGTAAACTCCGGGCTAGATCTCTCAGTACAAACCGAACAAACTGTTTTCCTAACAGTTATCACCTCGTTCTTGCAAGAAAAATTCAACAAAAAGAACCCGTTCGCCAACATAACGATTATAATAGCATTCATGTCGGCCTAAACAATAAATCTTCGGGGTATTATCGGCAGATCCGGACCAGATAAAAGCATCTTAATCGCCCTGGCGATCCAACGAAAGAAAAGGAGTAAAACTCCGGAAGAGTCGCCGTAAAATTACTAGCAATTCGGGTTTTAATGGACGTGTTTATTGTAATAACTGCATCATAACAAGTCGTGACGCCAGGAGTCTTTGAATTTTAATAAGACTGACGTCAAGTTCACCGGAGAAACTGTTACAAAAAATTATGATAGAAATATGGTTACACTTGGCTTGACTTTATGAATTTTCTGACAAAAAAGGTTGATGTTATAGGTGCCACTTAAGATTTGATTGTTTGTGAGATAGAAAATCTGTGCATAGTGTAACAATAATAATTTTAATTTTGCCTTGATCATCTTGGAATATTTCACACGAAATATTTCAAATTATGCTCCCGTCGGGAAAGATTCCTAGAATATTTTCTACACATTTTTGCGCTTTCTATAAATACACTGGCGTGCATAAAATACGGGTCATCAGCATTTTTTCAAAAAATGTGAATTTTGTCTTGTCGATTTTTTTTATGCTCTCTATCTTACTCTTTTTTCGATTTTATAAAAATCACCAATCTACCACTTTTTTTTGTTGCTCTTTATCTGCCATATTTACATTTGTTGTCAGTTCTGCACACATACGTGGTGTTCGTAAACACATTGTTTACAAATTCTCTTCACTACAATGCCTGTCAATCCTGGGATATCGGCTAGAATTGTGGCGGATCTAGAAAATGGTGAGGGGCAACGTTTGACCTCTAGAAGCGAGGTCCAAAGAATATTCCAACGTTATCGTTATCAAGAGACAGGTCTTTTAACAAAGAGAGCAGGATATGGACATCGAAGGGCAACAGCAGGAAGAGATGATCGGTTTGTCGTCTTAACTTCGCTACGAAATTATCTACTCGCACCAGGGCTACAGGACCGTCGCTCACTCGTACCTACTGGAATATTTGGCATCAACTCTTGAAGATTGGGAAAGAATCCTTTTCTCAGACGAATCCCGTTTCTATCTTACTGGGTCTGACAGGCGTGTTCGTGTCTCGATAAGACGTAGTGATAGATATTCTCAAGCATGTATGGCCGAGCGACTACCTTCTCGTGGAGGTTCCTTTATGGTTTGGGCTGGAATCTCTTTGGAGAGACACATAGAGTTAGCCGTTGTTGCAATTGGGGCACCGAATGCACCTAGGTACATTGAAGAAATTTTACAACGTCGTATAGTATGGTATATATGGAATTGCTAGAAGATGAAGCGGTATTTTTGCAAGATAGTGCCAGGCCTAACATAACAAGATTTGTTTTTGCGTACCTTAATGAGGTCCAAATTGAGAGATTGGATTGGCCAGCTTGAAGTGCGCATCTCAATCCAATAGAACACATATGGGACTTAGGGTATGGCGCCATATACCAGCTCCACGTAATGGCCAAGAACTTCAAACCTACTGCTTCAGGTTTGGGCGATATCCCTCAAAATCTCATATTACACCTGATAACAAGCATGCCGCGACGCACGAGAACGGTTATAAACGCAAGAGGAGGTAATACTCAATACTAAAGTGTGTTAACATTTTCAAATTTCTTTAGAACAGGCTATTGCTTATTGGGGAAACTATAATTTTGTTAAACTGTTAAATAAGATGTCAAATACAAAGAAAGATATTGGCTAACCCTCATGTTGTTATGCTCTCGAGAGCTCTTGAACAGGGGAAATTAACATGCGCCGGGGGCATCAAAAAGGTTTAACTTAACCATCATAAAAAAAAAAACGCTTAAATCCAGGTGACACGTATTCTATGCTCGCCAGTGTAGTTTACAAATTTCAACAAATAGATAGATAGACGTTACTGGTTATTTGAAATTCATCTTATATATAAAAATCAATTGCCGTGCGTTAGTCTCGCAAAAACTCCCTGGATGGTTTACATTCGTTTACATTTTTTTTTACATTTTGACGGATTTTTTGCATATCGGAACATATAAGGGGCGGTCCATTAATTACGTGAGCTGTTTTTCTGTTAATTCGGACCCCTACCTCCCTCTTTATGAGGTTTGGTGAGATTTGGTGAAATCCATAAATTGTGCCGCAATAGACGTGTCTCGTGAAAGAGAGAAAGAAGGATGTATTCTATTATACAACGCAACAAAGTGCAAAAAAGATAAGGTGCGCGCGACGCCTGTGGACTCTTGTTACCAACTATACATTAATCAAAGAAAATATTCCCAAGTGAGAAAATAACGCACTTATAATAATTAAGAATCTTTTAAAATAAATGGATAGAAATAAATCGAACGGTAAATACTGTAACCTCATTTTCGGGAAATGAAAAGATGACAAAAGGATTGACACTTCTGTCAGTTCTCTCTACTGCGATTTGTCAAATTTTCACCTTTTGACCACAAGTGACGCGCGCACTCAGGTAAAAAAAGATACGTCTATTGTCTCAGTTCGGGGAATCCCATACATAGAAGATATTTAATACTGTCTATACTTGAGATTGCTATTGTAATAATAAAAAAAAAAAAATGCGGACAAAATAGAAAACCTTTAAAAAAGTAAAATAATAAGGACCCCCTGCTCTTTTTAGATGAGATTTTAGTGAACCCCTCCCTCCTAATTTTGAGCTCACGCAATTAGTGAACGACCCCTAACTATAAAATTTCACCACAAAACACTTTTTAAAAATATAATTCTTCCGTACGTGTTTATCTCACTGAACTCCTAAACGGCTTTACCGGTTGTGTTTGAGTGATTCACAATTGCACCCGGTAGGTGGAGCTGAAATCGGGTTCTAAGTTTTTTTTTTTTATTTTTTGATAATTCTTCTTAATGAAAAAAATTGCGGGCATTACAATAACACTTTTATATTTAGAAAACTAGGTGCAATAAATTTTTTTGGTGGAAAATTATGGCACGCCGTTTTACTATTTAATAGACAAATATTTTTTCGAAAAAAAATATTTCTTTTTAATTTAAAATTAAATTATTATACATAGGAAGAGATACAAAAATGGATGAATTATAATTATGCCGTAACATAATTATAATTATTAATTAATATTTTTCTGTTAAAATATTGATAATATTTTTATTGTCTTGGCACATAATAATAATACATAACTTTTTAATTATAAGTAGATAAAAGTCATTTACTTCTCTAAAAATATACTATCATTGAAAATAATAAAATTATGGCAGTTACTTTTATTTGAAACAAATCGAAAAAAAAATCACATTTTTTTTTATGGTTTATCATAATAAAATTCCATGAAATTTTTATAAAGGTGACATCATAATGGTAATTTGAAATTTATTTTTGTCACTCGATAAGTAAAATTCATAAAATTATTATTGTGTATCATCATAATGAATCAAAAGAATAGCGAATTTCAATTTTATAGTTACATAATTATAATTTGAAATATCCGTCTAGAAAATAAATAAAATCATTATGACGATTTAACATTAGTTTCCTATTTATTAACAAATAATAAATTAATGTTATTTTTGTACATAATTTCAATTTTAACATTTCTATTATGTTATGTACATAATTTTAATTCAAACATTTCTATTATGTACATAAATTTAATTCAAACATTTCTATTATGTACATAATTTTAATTCAAACATTTCTATTATGTACATAAATTTAGTTCAAACATTTCTATTATGTACATCATTTTAATCCAAACATTTCTATTATGTACATAATTTTAATTAAAACATTTCTATTATGTACATAATTTTAATTAAAACATTTCTATTATGTACATAATTTTAATTCAAACATTTCTATTATGTATATAATTTTAATTTAAACATTTCTATTATGTACATAATTTTAATTCAAACATTTCTATTATGTACATAATTTTAATTCAAACATTCCTATTATGTATATAATTTTAATTCTGAATTTTCATTATGTACATAATTTCAATTCTGAATTTCTATTATGTACATAATTTTAATCCAAATTTTTTATTATGTACATAATTTTAATTCGAAATTTTTATTACGTACATAATTTTAATTCGAAATTTTTATTACGTACATAATTTTAATTCGAAATTTTTATTATGTACATAATTTTATTTCAATGATTATTATTAAGTACATAATTTTATTTCAAATTCAATTAGAATTCGGAATTTTATTGAATAAAAAATTAGCTAAAATTCTTGTTGAAAATAAAAATAAATATCTTTTATTTTTGATAAATTGCTAATTAAAATTATATCCCTACATAACTATAATACTGATATTTTTCTTTATGATGGGACATGATAATAATTGAGTTTTAAAATTTAGCCAAACTCATAATTTTAATTCACTATTATTTAATTATGTTAGTGCATAATAATTAGTTTGAATAAAATTTATGTATTAACATAAAAGTAATTCATTCTATTTCAGTTATGTTCCACATATAAATAAATCATTTAAAATTCGTTTCTTTAATATTATGATCCATGTTAATTTTTGTTTTTGTCATGTATCAAAGATAGCGTTATATACGGTTTTCATACAAACTGTATGAGAACATTTTTTTCGTAATTTTTCCGAAAAAAGTCAGTCAATACGTTCTCGAGACATCATCAAAAAATTGTTGTGTGGAGTCCACGTGCAACCGAAGTGAAACTCCTCAAAAATCGATTATCATTTTTAAAGCCCGGTACGACAAATTTTGGTGGCCTGCGTTATTTGTTATTGTTGCCCTGTACCAAGGGGGCTTTCGTTATTGTCGTTGCCCTGTACCAAGCTCCCCGTAATGTTTTAATAGTTATTCTGCCATTCGGAGCGAAGACAAATCTAACAAATTAAAGATCATAAAAAAGGGTCCAGCCGTTCTTGAGTAATAAATCCAAGGGGGCCCCTTGGCCCACATGTCCATTTGAAAAATACTTTACCACCTATTCTCATACCTACCAAATATACAGAAAAAATTAATAAAAATCGGTCCAGCTCAAGAGGGCCGGCCCCCTGGGACCCCATGTCCATGTAAAAAGTACTTTACGACCTATTCCCATACCTACCAAATATACCAAAAAATGTTAAAAATCGGTCCAGCCGTTCTTGAGTTATAAAGCCAACCCCCTTGTCCATGTTTTAATAGTTATTCTGCTATTCGGGGCGGAGACAAATCCAACAAATCAAAAATCATGAATATTGGTCCAGCCGTTCTCGAGTAATAAACCCAAGGGGGCCCCCTGGGCCTCCATGTCCAATAAAGAGTATCCTATGTCCGTCTCCTGGTTCTAAGCTACCTCCCCACCAATTTTCAGCCAAATCGGTTCAGCCGTTCTTGAGTTATAAATAGTGTAACTAACACGACTTTCTTTTATATAATATAGATTTATATCATCATAAATGATGGTATAGCAATAACCCTTTTTAACAACGAAATATGTGATAATTAATTACATAGTTCCAGTTTTTTTTTTTAATTTTACCATCGTCTACTTAAAAAACCCTAAATTGCTGTTTAATAACATATGTGCACCTTATGTCTTGCAGCAAAACCCAAGAATGAATGTCCTTGTAAGAAAATCGTCTTATATGTGTTTGAATGTGCTGGATTTATACTACAACGTACTCAAGTATGACATCATCTTTTGGAATATCAGGTACACATCGAGAGCGCGATGGAACATCTGGATGTGTCTAGAAAGATTTAGACGCCGGTATATTTATTTAAGGACGTTCCAGCGGGAGTCAGTCTAGTCCTATCATCGAGCCTAGTCAGTCGAATCAGTCGCATCGAAGTCGAAGATCAGTGGGTCAAGTCGGACAGTTGCTTTTATCTATCCGGAGTGCCGCGTGATGTGTAGATAAATAGTACGAGAAATTGTAAATAGTGTAAATAATGTAAAATAGTGTAATATTAGAAGTATAAATAGTTTGTACATAGCGTTCAAATAAATAAATGGTACCTAGAAACGCAACAATATTATAAACTAAATAAGCATTTAATAAGACAACAAGGTTGAACAATAATTCGTATATCGCACAGATTTTGCCCTTGTATTGTACAGAAAATTTGGTTACTTTGTGTATTGTGTAGCCAATGAATATTCCTATAGAAAGATTTTTTGGAACCGATACTAAGGCCGCTTTTTCAATCACTGCTTAGCTTTAACCTTCGATTTATATTTATAGAAACAAATGTTGCAATCATAATTTATAGGACGTCAAACCATTTATTAAAAAATCCTTAATGTTTAATAAAATTTAATTCCCTAGCACTTTTATGAGCAATGTGAGTCTTTCACTTTACGTCACAGTATAAAGAGATAAATCTGTGATGAGATATTTCATGAGACCTTTCTAAGCAAACGAGAAAAATTCAACAATGTAACGGCACCTTGGGCTGCTAGAGACTTCTATTACGGATTAGTTTCAGCAAGAATTTTTCTGGTCACGCTCGACACCCTTGCAGCAAAAAATCGCCATCACTGGCACAAATCGACTTTTCAGAATCCAACTTTATTGGCATCGATTAGGTAAGAGTGCGATTTATGTCGTTTAGTGTCTTGTATTAGAGTGTGTGACCTTCGCAGCTATGCAGGTACCTGCACCGTCTGTATACAGGTGTGGTTGAGTCCCACTTCGAAAGTTGGATATTTTAACGGAAAAGCGAACGGATTCCGAGAATGTGGAGTGTGCTTCAGCGGCCTTAGAGGCGACAACGTTTTTGACTCGTGTAATATGAAAAGTTATGGAACAATTGACAGCAACCAATCACGTACTATTGCAACTAAGCGCTTAGCCAATGGGGTCTTTTTCTTCCTTTATGGCATCGCCTGAAAAGTTTTGGCAATTTATGCAACGATACCGTTGGGCATCGATCGCCTGAATTTTAAACTTTATCGCCAGCTGCGGGATGACGTGAAACTACGCAAAAACGGGGTAATTACGGCTTTACTGTTAATAATTGCAGCCAAAATTGGCACCAAATGCAAATTTCCCGTTCCTGTAAAATTGCAGTTTAATCAATTTTCAGATTTGTGTTGGGGCTTTTGACCTCGTCTAACATTTCTGCGATTGCCAAGTGTCAAAAAAGACGAAGAAATCTATGAATCACACTCAAAAACCACATCAGCCAGAAAATTCTTCGTTGTGGTTGCTGCATAAATTCTCGATGAGCTCGTGGCAACACGTTTGTAAAAACGGTCTATTATTGACATAATGCTGACTCACTCTGTATTAGTTGATTTACATCGCATGTAAGATGTCCTTAGACATATCACGTCAACATTGGCATGGTACTAACGGCCACTGTGCCTTTGTTCGGGCAATTTTTTCACTCGGAGTTAGTTTTACTGTTGTCTTTTTCAATTTGCTTTTATGTTGCTTTGTTCCGCTGTTACTGTCGGCAATTTTCTAATCTTGTGACCTTTTGTACTGCGAGTTTTAGAGGAAAAGTGATTAATCGCCATTAAGATATCAAAGTTATTAACGTGTAGCGGTTTTGAGCTAATGCTTAAGATATATAGTAACCGCCAACCTTTAAAATTACTAATCGGCGCTTCGGTAGAATAATAAGGCAACATAAAAAATTAATATGTACCTAATGGGCATTTTACTGTTAGAGAATTGCTATTTTGCTCATGAGAAGAAGTTTGTAAAAATGTGTCCCGGTTCGTTCTTAGTTTTTGTTAACCCTACTATATAGCGAGCTTTATATAAAATGAGTTATTAAGAGCAAGGAGCATTTAAAGTAAGTAGCACAAGGTATTAAGTTTTGATCACTTACCTAATAGAAAGATTGAGACGAAATGAAGATTAATTTTCGAAATGCCTCTCCGATTATATTCATTAATTTATACTTATGCCTTATTTTTTGCCCGTCAGAAAACTGCTTGTAACAAATTTATTTTATTGTATTGATTTGATTATAAATATAATATAAAGTACATATAATATATTTCAAACTAAAAATAAAAACAGGATGCAAGGATAATAATAATTGTTGTGACCATAACTTAACGATGACATCACTTATGAATTCCGGTCATTATTCATAAATTCGAATATAATGCAAGTGAATTAATTTTGTAATATGAGATGATGTGAATGAATATACCCTCAGTCCTTGCAAGCATGACTTGCAAAAATAGTTTTGCGTGGGCCACACTTAATATTTTTCTATAGTAATGAGAGGTGGTGATGACCAATAATTAGGTATGTGTATGTTCCTACTATCAGAGCAGAAAATTCTGGGGCAGCGCCGTGCTGTAGACCTCCAAAATTCACATAATTTATTAGTGTGAATCAGACTTGACATATGCAACTCTTGTAAAAATGAAAGGAGTATAGAGAATGAGACTCTCTCTCATTCTCATAACGTTGATAAAAAGTTTTCTGTAAATAATTTTCTGCACATACGAAGTTGCTGATCACCACTATTGATTTATAGTGGCCGCAGGTATCTACGCCTTTGAACAATAATAGAAGAATATTTCTTGGAATCTAAAATTTAAATTTTTATTCCCAACGTAATTTTATCTCCCATACTATGGATGCTGTTTATTGTAGATTTCGTGAATTTGCAAGAGAATTAGCATTAATTTAAATTTTAGTGAAACGTTTCAACAAATAATGCTTAGAGAAAAACTAAAATAACTGTTTATTTTTACACAGGGTGTTAAATTTTTTATCTAGCAAACTGTACGGCACGAATGCATGTCTTTGATAACATCATATTTGATGATTGACACATCAGATAAAAATTCTGACGATATAATACCTATAATGAATAGAGTTCGTTAAACACAAATTATTATTGTTTATAGACTGATTCTTTTTGCCAAAGCTCTTTGACAAAAATAATTTTATATGGAATTAAGGTATCTACATAAGAAATTTCCAAAAAATGTTTCGGCCATTATCATTATCACGAAAACTTTCTTGAAATTTCGAAACAAACGAGAACGTAGTCGACAATATTGCAAAATTTTCCCTTCAATCGACTGTGTTTTTTTAGATGTCACCTACGTAGAACTAAGAATGCGAATGCACAAACTGGAATACAAAAATTGTACTGTTCCGCTTTGCTGTCGTTTTGACGGCTGCCTCCTACCATCGACAGTAGAAAATACTGTGACAGCGTGATCTTGTAAACATTTCCAAAAGGATTTCACATATTTCACTAGTGTGAATCAGACTTTTGACTTATGCATGCTCTCAACTATCATTCGATGGTCAAAACGCTTAGTTATCCATAAATAATAATTATTAGCTGTCACTTTTGATAGTTGTTAAAAGAACAAATTAATCAGATTATAAAAAAAATACCGGTACCAGTATTTTCTGCCCTCGCATGTACAATAAATAAAAATACCTGTTGTTGTCAAAATTTAAACGTTAAATAAAACGGAAAAAACTGCAAAATACCCAGTGATTGGAGCCATTAAATATAAAATTGTAAAAATACTACAAAACGATATTCAAGAGAAGTTTTAGAATAGTTTTTCATTTCTCTACGTTCTCTTGATCTCTAATCCTCCAGATGAGTTGTTATTGTTGTAAAGATACATAATTATAATAAGACTCCCACATATACGAAAATAAGTGAACAAAAATCAAAATCGAATCAAAATTGTGAATTCAGTAAAATCGAATATCGATCGGTTATAAAGTACCTCTTGATGTTAAGGCAACAATGTCCTTTCTATCCCACGGTAAAAAACTGGGTTGCCGATTTCAAAAGAGGAAGAAGCCACGTGAGTGATGAACACCGTGCTGGAAGACCTGTTTCTGTGACTACTCCAGAAAATGTTGAAGCTGTACATCATATGATTTTAGATGATCAACGAATTGGGTTGAAACCCACATCATAGATTTTGGACATCTCGTACTAGTACAGTATTGTTCACACTGATTTGGGTATGAAAAAAATATCAGCAAAATGGATCCCTAAATGCCTCAATGCCGATCCAAGCTGATTTGTAGGCATCAGTTTAAAGAGGATTCAGCAAACTTTTTGGATCGAATTGTAACTATGCATGAAACGTGGGTCCATCATTATGATCCAGAGACTATAAGGAGCAATCAAAAGAATGGAAACATGGTGGGAAACCTCGCCCCAAAAAATTTCGTGTTCAGAAATCACCAGGAAAAGTTCTTGCTTCCATTTTTTGGGACAAAGAAGTAATACTTCTTACGGATTACCTGGAGAAAGGCAAAACAGTGAATGGAGAATATAATTCTTCATTGTTAACTAAACTTCGCGCGAAAAAAATGTGGAAAAACGCCAAGGAAAATTGGCTAAAGGAGTGCTTTTTTAAGACAATGCGCCTGTTCACAAATCGCTGTTGGCTTTGCAAAAAATAAACGAATTGGGGTTTGAACTGCTTGGTCATCACCCATGTACCCCTGATTTAGCTCCCTCAGATTATTATCTATTCCCAAAACTGAAAGAACAATTGAAAGGACATAAATTTAGTTCAAATGAAGAGGTACTAAGTGTCGTCGAGGACTGGTTTAAAGACCAAGACAAAGATTTTTTTTAAAAGGTCTAGAGTTACTTTATAAACACAGAGAGAAATGTATTTGAATAACCTACACAATTGGGTAAATAATTATAACAATTTGGTTCTAAAAAAGTGACAGAAACAATTTGTTGAAAAATTTAACACAGGATTCTTTAAGACCGTTTCTTTTAACGAATTAAACAAAATTTGTGTAAAATTTTCAAAGAATCTAATGCAATATGTTTATACGTTTTGTTGAACGTTATTAAAGTTTTGTTACGTTTGATACTACATTGCATGTAATTTAACAAAACAAAATTATGATTAAATAAAATTTATATTTTAATAATTTTAAATAATTGTTTAACTTCAGGTACGATAATTGTATTAAATATATAAATATTGATTTTAATGAAAACTACTCTAAATTGTAGTAACTAATTATTATATGTTTTATACTTGGTTCACCAAATTCTTTTAAGGGGTTTTAGCAGTTATGCCAATAATCCACAGAAATTATTGAACATTTTTTATTACAAAATACAATAAAAACAAGGGTGAAATAAAATTAAAAATAAATATGCAATGCTATAAATAAATAAATAAATAATAATAAAAAACGTATGTATAACTTATAAGTAAAACATACAAATTCACACCAGCCCTAACTCTACCATATTGCTATAAATATGGAATAATAATCATTTGCAGTATTATTAGCTATAAGTACCTCTCCAGGTTTAATATTTGGCATTTGGTGGTTATATAAGGCTCCCCTAAGGTGACGTTTGCAGGACTTCTTTCTTCGCAAGATTCAAGTTGAAAGTTGTACCCGAATTGCCTGATACACGGCCGTAGTCGAAGATTCATCCTCACCTTCTATTACAGGAGACAGCTGAGAAGCCTATATTCATAAACAAAAACATTAATTTATACAGTAGGTATAATATGTATGTGCATACAATCGTAAAAAGTACCAATAACATTAATTATACTTTGATACCAAACTTGTCGTACAATGAAGTTTCATTTCGGGCTATGCAGCTTTGAGCTTTGGGGGCATTTGGCTAACATTAAACTCTTAGGAGTCAAAATTTAAAGTTTGTTATATTTTTACATTATGCAGGTTGTTCACAACTGCTAAATACTCGTTGTCTGCAGCCGGAAAATTGGACCAGAAAAGTGCAGTTTTTTGTAGAAACTACACCTCGTCGAGGGCAAATTCTGTACCTACTGAAATACATAATATGCAAGTTGTATAAATAATACGTATACGTATACTGTACCTTGCTTAACAAATAATCTTGGTCCTTAAAATAATGCAAATATTTTCCAAATCCCAAGCTGGGGTATAAGTTCCTTAATATCCAAATCTGTTAACAAATGAAAGGCCTCATCAATTTGATGTTCTGCAACACAATATTAACATTTCTGGTTATTATTATTAAATAAAACTTTTTTTAAGTTGGTCAAGTGTTGTTAGTAATGCTTTAGTGATAAAAGCGCATATACAGGATGATTCGTTGTAGACTGCACCTCCTCTGCCGGTTTTGTAATTTATGGTAATCATCCCCAATAATTAACAATCTAGTAGAATATGTTGACGTACTAAAAAAAGTTTATAACTGTACCTAACTATGAAAATAGGGTGATGGAGAGTAAACTTACCTGTCTGAAGGATCCGTCACATCGTCACTAATAAAATGTAAGGAAAAACGGAAAAACACTTAATTAGCACGAAAGAAACCCAAACAATGAATCTGGAATCTGCAGCGTGGCTGCAATATTCCAAAAATAGATATTGTTGGTCGTACGAGCGGGAATGCCTCTTATTGGCAAGGGCCTTTTAAACAGATTGTTTAATTCTTTCAAACAATCTGTACAACACTTTTAAATTAAACTTTAATCCGCCCTATAGTAGCTAATCATATTAGCCACCAATTGCCCAATAATGTTTCAAACAATTTGTGCAATACTTTTAAACTTCACTATTATAAAGATTGGAGGAACAAATAACACAATTCTTTAAAAACCAATACTATTTTCTTTTCAAAAAATGTAAAGTTTCATCTTTAAGGTTACTCAATACAATTATCGTAATGGGTAAAAATAAATATGAAAGGATCCAATTATTTGTTGGACCCAAAGGTACTACAACCAACTGCATTCAAATGAAACAGCTGTATTTAAAAAATTGTTATTTTTGTATAAAAAAAATAAACAATACCATGTACAACAGCGTTGTTTAATAAAATGCAAGTCGATTTTTCTCTGTGAACTTTGTGTTAAATATGTAAGTTTGAAAGGAGATTACGTTGAACAAATAATTTTTGTATTTGAGATTTCATTGTTTTAGCTATAAGGCTAGAAACTTATAATAAGTCCTCGTAAACCTACACCTCATACCAAGGAAAATTTAAATGAGAAGTGTGTAGTGTCAATCTTGGAAAGGTCATTGCAAAAGTTTTGTGATTTTCATTTTTAGGTGGTAATGTTGCCGCAAATAAAATCTTTAAAAAGCGATACCTTATTGTTTCGAAAAATTTGCAGTTATTTCGGTATCTTTTATAAAGATTTAAACAGACACATTTGCATTGTTTATTTTACGAAAATGGTGATATAAACAAAATACCTTAACCAATAATAAAGTCTTAACTTACAGTTCACGTTATCGAGTGTGTCGCTCTTCACGTTACCGAATAGTTGCAATAAAAATTGGGTGTTTACAAGACCGAGATGTTTACGTATTCGAATGTTCACGTCATATATTTACTATATTAGTGTATACTGTAGGAAGAGAGAAAGATAGAGGAAGTGTGAATGAGTTTAGAAGAAAAATTGTGAAGAATATGTGGACGGAAGAAGGAAAAGAAAATTATAGAGCAAGACTTAGGGAGGCAAAATACGAAGAAACAGGGATAAACGAAAAAGTGAGGGAACTGAGCCATAACGTAAGAAACGCAACAGAAAAAAAGAGATAGAGATAAGAGAGAAGATGGAGCTGTGGAGGAACAACTGGTGGGATAAAGAATGCAGGGAAAGGAAGCAGGAAGCAAGAAGGAAACTAAGAAGTTGGAAAAAGAAAAAGCAACTAATGAAGAGTACAAGAAAGCACGCAAGAGATACAAATTAGTATGCAAAGAGAAAAAGCAAAAGAAACGGATGGAAGAAGAACTAAAGATGAAGGGTATAAAGACGGAAGAAGAGGTATGGAGATACACAAATAGGGAAAGAAAGAAAAAGAGAGACGGAGAGAGAGTGGAGTGATGAAATTACTATGGAGGAATGGAGAGAGTAGTTCAGTGAGCTGCTGGGGGGTGATGAGAACAGAAAAGAAAACGAAAAGGGACAACAAGGAGTGGAAGAAATAGAAGAGATAACAAGAAAAGAATTAGAGCAACAACTAAGAAAACTTAAAAGGAAAAAGGGGGAGGGACGGTATACAGAATGAAGCGTGGGTATATGATGGAACTGAAAGGGAAGTTGATAGATTGTTAGAGATAATGAATGGAGTGTGGAAGGGAGAGGGATTCCCCCAGGAGTGGAAGGAGCGGATAATATGCCCCATATATATGAGAAAGGAGAAAAAGATAAAGTCAGTAATTACGAGGATGGGTTGATTAATTCGCGGCCTAACATAGAAGGAAATGATTTTTCTTTTTAATTTTTATGTTTTCATCTAGTAACATCCTGTCACAGTTTGAAATTAAAATTTTATCCAAGTCTGTCAAGTAGTTTTGATTTGGTGTCTTATCAAAGTGTGTAAGTTGTCGGTGTTTGGAATAATGGAGAAAACTGAGATTCGAGCCGTCATAAAATATTTTGATACCAAAGATTTGACACCTACAGATTTTAAATATGAGTTGGATTCCACGTTAGGTGAATCTTCTCCATCGTTCAGCATGGTTAAAGTGGATGGCGGAGTTTAAACTTGAGCGTACAAGCACTAAAGATGCACCACGTCCTGGAAAGCCCAAAACTGCTACACCATATCATGAAATAAATTTCATTATAAGACTAAAAACCATGTGGCTGGTTCTTCTAGACTTTTCATGTAACGCTGCAAACTAAATTTGCGCTACATGAAACAAAAGTCAAATGTCTCCACCGATGATCATACAGTTTTAACTTTTATCAAATAAATTATTATTATATTTGACAACAAAACAAAACAGAAAGTGTAGCTATTTAGACCTAGCGTCCTATTTGGCTTGACAATTTAACTTGACTTAAAAAAAAAAATGTCGCTGAAATAAAGGTTCTCGAAAAATTGCCACTAAAATAATTTATTGTCCTATTGGTTGTTTATTTTGAAGTTGAAACATATCATTGATTGACAAAAACACAAGTTAAATTGTCATTGCTATTTTTAAAGTTTTTTTTTATTTTGGTTTGTTTTGTTTGTTGTCAAATATAATAATAATAATTATAAATTTATTTGATAAACGTTAAGACATTTTTTTTTTATTTTCTTAGATTTACATTATCCTATTCCACCATTATCTTATTTCCAATTCATTAAAGGGACTTCAAGATGATCGTCGGTTGAGACATTTGACTTTTGTTTCATGTAGCGCAAATTTAGTTTGCTGCGTTACATGACAAGTTTAGATGAACCAGCCACATGGTCTAAGACACTTTGATTTCAGCAGGTGCTAGATAGAAATTTTAGTCTTCTAATGAAATTTCAATTTATTTCACTATATGGTAGCGTTTCATGTAATGTCTAGACTTTTCATGTAAAGGTCAATAAAGCCAGAAGGCTGCGACATATATATCTTGAATCACATAGTAGGAAATGAGATAAAAAAAGAGAGGTGGCAAGATATATGCATTCTTTGTAGACCTCAAGCGGCTTTTGATAATGTGGAAAGAGATTTACTGTGGGAATGCTTGAGAAAGAGAGGGATAAATGAGCATCTGGTAACAAAAATAGAAGAGATATATGAAGAGACGATAAGTAGAGTAAGAGTTGATGAAAGGGTGAGTGAATGTTTCAAGACTTATAAGGGAGTAAGACAAGGTTGCCCACTAAGTTGCCTGTTTGCAGCGTTTATTGGAGATATAGACGAGATGTTCAGAAAGGGGCAGGCAGGGGGGGTTGTGGTGGGCAAAGAAAAAGTGTGGTCTTTAGCATATGCGGATGATTTGGTGATGCTAGCGAGAGAGGAGAAAGGTATGAAAGAAATGATAGGAAGCATGGAAAAATATGAAATATATGAGGAGGAAAAAGTTAACGGTGAATGTAGAGAAATCAAGATGTTGGTGTTCAGAAAAGGGGGTCGTAGGAGAAAGGTAAATGAGTGGAGATGGGAGAAAGAGAAAATTGAAGAAGTGAAAGAATTTAAGTATTTAGGTTATGTGATGAATGATAGAAACACAGCAACAGCAATAGCACATGTGAGAGAGTTAATGAAAAAAGCAAATAAGATAATAGGAGCGAAAATTTGGACATGATTTTAGAAGGAGAGTAATGATGTTTGATAGTCTGTTGAAAAGTGTGATGATGTATGGAGCAAAAATATGGGGATGCAGAGAGCAAGAAGGTTTGGAAGGGGTGCAAGGAAAATATTTGAAATGGGTGCTAGGAGTAGAGAGAGAGACACCGGGGTATATAGTGATGGAGGAAACAAAGAGAGATGGAATAAGAATAGAAGCAGGGAAAAGAGCAATAAGTTTTGAGGAGAGAGTGATAGAGAGAGGAGAGTGCAGAATTCTGCAAGAGTATTTGAAAGAAAAAATGAAAAAAATAGGAAAGGGGGTATGGAAAGAGAGGGAGGCATACTTCGAAAGCAACGGGTATGCAGGCACGGAGATAGAAAGAATGCAAGATAGCGGCAGAGTAATGACAGATGAATTAGTGTAGAGAGATAGAGATGTGCAAGTGCAGGAAAAAAGAACGAGAATTAGGGAGTCTAGGTACAATGGGAAGTATGAAAAAATAATAACGAAAGAAATGCCAAAGTACCTAGGAAGAGAGAGTAGAAAAGAGAGAGTGATAATAACAAGGTTTAGAGGGAGAATAAATATTGGAGTGAGAATAGGAATAGAGTATGCAGGATGTGTGGAGAAAAAAAGGAGACGATAGAGCATTTGTTGAAGGAATGCGTAGAATTGAGAAAGAGAAATGAGAGTAGAGAAGAAATTTTGGAAATGAATGAAATGGATGAAGAAGCTTGAGTGGAGAAGAGGGACAATATGTGGGGAGGGATAAAAAGCTGCTAGTTATTGTGTAGAATTATTGATTTATTTCGTTTCATTTTATACTAGCTGATGACCCGGTGAACTTCGTATCACCTACTATCGCGTTCTATTAAAAGTAATCCGAAGTAGCGATTCAAGAAGAAATGACAGTTTTGTATATCGTCTAATAGTTCCACCACGAACGCCATTTATTAAAAGTAATCTGAAGTAGCGATTCCCATACAAAATTACCAATTTTTAATTTTTCGATATTTCAGCTGAACTTTAGGGTTGAAACCCAAGAGGGCGCCCCTGGGCCCCCATGTCCATGTTGTAATAGTTATTCTGCTATACGGGGCGGAGAAAAATCCAGTGAATCAAATATCATAAAAGCCCTTCTTGAGTTATAAACCCCAGGGGGGGGCCATGTTAATGTTTTAATAGTTATTTTGCTATTCGCGGCTGAGACAAATCCAACAAATCAAAGATCATAAAAATTGGTTCAGCCCAAGGGTCCCCCTGGGCCCCTATGTCCATGTCAAAAATACTTTACGACCTATTCACATACCTACCAAATATAAAAAAAATTATAAAAATCGGTCGATCCGAAAAATCGGTCCAGCCCAAGGGGGCCCCCTGGGCCCTCATGTCTATTTGAAAAATACCTAAGCCCCTTTGTCCATGTTTTTATAGTTATTCTGCTATTTGGGGCGGAGACAAATCCAATAAATCGAAGATCATAAAAATCGGTACAGCCGTTCTTGAGTTATAAACCCAAGGGGGCCCCCTAAGCCATCTTGTCCATGTCTTAATAGTTATTCTGCTATTCGGGGCGGAGACAAATCCAACAAATCAAAAACCATGAAAATTGGTCCAGCCGTTCTCGAGTTATAAGTGTTCGAACAAACCCGACTTTGTTTTATATACCGGGTGTCCCAGAGGTGTGTGGACCATCAATTACGCCCTTATTTTGAAATATATCAAAACGGGGTTTTCGGGGGACGATAGCCACATGCACGATACCTTCACAATTTAAAATTATTAGAAATCATATACAGCGTGTCCTAGTATTAGTAATATACCAAAGTTATGTTTTTTTAAATGGAATGCCCTGTATATTAGTTAATGAATTGAAAGAGCAGTTAGTGCTGAGCAAAATGATATAAGGTACTACAGGTTTATTATGGATGGTTCTTGAGTGATGAAGAATTTTAGGTCAAAATTAGTGCTTTTTTAAAAAAATGCAGAGACCATTCCAACAGAGATGACTGAATACTTTTCTGTCAATAATTTTTTATAGATCCAAGCTTTAAGTGTACGGTCTCGCAAAATCTATAATAACTATTTTTTTTTAAATGGAACACCCTATATTCCATATTGCCTCGGCAAATGTTAGTACTTTAGGTAATTTTTACAAAAAACCTAGCAAGTTTCCCGAAATTGCTAAAATCGCGTATTAAGATCAGATCGCCTTGGACTTGTTGCCATGGAGATAGTCGTTTATTGTCTAATTCATTAAATTAGTTCAGAAATGACACCGAGAAGTAGGCAGGCTTAGGTTTACGTAAGAATTCGATAGACTATATATCCTTTACATAACCACAAACGAAAAAATCTAGAGGAGTTAAATCTGGTGATCTTGCGGGCCATTTGACAGGACCGCCCTTACCAATCCAATGTCTCGTTTAGGGTGTTTCATTTAAATATCTAATTTGCTAACTTTTTTGTAAAAATGATCTAAAATACTAACATTTGCCGAGGCAAACTATATATTGACAGAAAGCTTATTAAAAATTTTATTTGGTGGTATAATGGAATATAGAGTGTTCCATTTGAAAAAAATAAGTTGAAAGTAAAAATTACCTAAAGTACTAACATTTGCCGAGGCAAATCATACATTGAAAAAAAGCTTATTAAAAATGCAATTTGGTGGTATAATGGAATATAGGTGTTCCATTTGAAAAAAATAAGTTATTATACATTTTGCGAGACCGTACAGCCTGTATAGAAATATCAATTTAGAAGACTTTCAATCAGTATGTATTAAAGCTTGGATCTATAAAAAATTATTGACAGAAAAGTATTCAGTTATCTCTGTTAAATTTTCATGCTATATTTTTGGGACTCAATCTCTGTAATACTAAATACATAAAATAATCTAAAGGACCTGCTAATTCAATTGCACCATCCATAAGGGAAAAAAATAGGAATTTAAATTTTTACAAACTATTTGTTCACTAGTAAAAAGTAATTGATAACAGTATCATCCTGATAATCATGGTTGTTTTGTTTTTGAAACTTTTTTTTTGTTTGAAATAGTCAATTGTTAGAAATGTTATAAGAGAGTAGTTTAAAATAAAAGGGGTCGCACTGATGTCGGCATGCAATCATATTATTAATTTTTTCTGCAATGTAGTTTGTTTCTACAATTGTAATCATTTAATGAAGCTATGCAGCTTTACTCATTCTGGATGGTGAAATTTATTTGGAACTTTTATAATAAAAATATGAATAAGCGTAAAAACACCCTAAAAGGTTAACTTTAAAATTAACTAAACACTAAAACTAATAACTTGAAGAAAGGGAACAGAAATCTGAAACTAAAAATAACAAATAACGCTAAAACAGAAAGAAACTGAACAAAGGAACAAATTCGGAACGAATGAAGATAGAGTGAAAGAAGATAGAAAGAATAAAGGTGGAAAGGAAAAAAATGAATTACAAACATTGAGAAATGGAGAAAGAGAATGTAGAAAGATGATAAATGTAAACAAAGTGTTCAGAAGCATGACTATAAAAATATAAAGAATAAATAAAAAATGCTAAAAATGAAGGACCGGAAAAGTTTAACGAGTAAAGGTGTGGTTAAACAACAAAAGAATATCATAAAACCTGAAACCTACGAAATCTAAAAACAATCACAAAACTAGAATTTGAGAGAATCTAACAATCTGAAAGCCTGATTAGTACTTAAAATCGGAAGGACAAAGAATCTGAAAACGTGAGAATGTAACCTGGAGAGAACCCGAAATTTCCTGTTCATAAACCTTTTAAACTTTTTTCAGGTGACGATGTCGGACCAAGGCGTCGTGACGTTAATCATGTCATTGCCGTAATGATCTTTTTTTTTGCACTGTCGAAAATCGAACACAACACCTCTGTCCTATCCTTCATAATTATTATATTACCAGTGGACCTGTGAGAAGTTTTTTTAGACGACTGCATATGAAAGTAACCATATCTACGAAGCAACCTATTTGTCGAAAGTTGACATTATCATCAGTTAAAAAATGGTACATATCTCAACGCTTCCGGTTCTATACCACAACAACCAGAAGAACTTTTATAGTAAATGTAATGAATTAATAAAAGAACTTGCATTTTACTTAATGAAGCAAAGTGCCATTAAAATTGACAGATGTCATCGTCACTGTTATCTTCAGTGCAGGAGTATGTTAAAAATAAAATGGAAATAGATCTACTTGTACTTTTTAATACCTAAAACTTATATTTGTATTGTTACATTTAAAATCTATATGTCCACTAAACCGATCCTACACTCGGTATGTTATATCACACTTGTTTTCAATTAACTTCCTGGCTAATTGGTGGTCACCGCAAGAATTGTGCAAGAAGAAGGGAATAAATAATCAATCCATTAGTTAAGGTGAGTAGAGCACCATAATGGAAATGAAAGGCCAATAATAACAATCATTGTGTGAGAATTTTTTAAAGTAATGTTAATAGAAATAGGTGCTTTTTCTACGTCGATTGAAGAATATAACAAGAATACTTTAAAAATCGTTATACATATTTTAAACCAAAAATTTGTTTTAATCTTCCCAACGTAAAGAAAAAATCAAATAAAATTATTATTGCTGCATCTATCCTTTGATAATGCATTTAGATTTCCTTTTCTTCTTGCTCTTAAAAATTCTTACTAGTAATTAATAATTCAACCCAGTCCAATGATTTTATTTTAATAGAGCAAACAAGAACTGAAATGGGTAGAAAAGAAAAGTACAAAAAAATCAGCTGCGAATCGAAATAAGAACGCATTTAATAAAACCACCAACTGAAGGAAAAACATGTTGTGTAACAAAACAAAGAGCCACATAATTAAAACGGGAACACACCATGAGGAACTAATATAAATTCAAGAACAATGGCAGAAAAAATAATCAACAGTAGTACAAAAACTCAGTGGTGGAATTTATGCAAAACAAAACCTTTCCGTGGTTGCGCAGTTGTCTCTCTGGTTATCCTGTCGGATATATTGTAATGAGAGAACAATAATGTTTATTTAATCAAAATAAAAAAGTTTATATAATTTTTTTCGTTTCAACATTAAACTTTGCAAAATAAAACGGAGATAATTTTTATGTCACGGATTTTCACATCAAAAGATTAAATAGACGGTGGACTTGTAAGCTCTGAAGCAATTGGACGCGCATTCCACCTCACCTGCAACAAAAGCTGGATTTTTTCCACACTTATACATTATTTGGCTATTGTGTTGTCCTTAAGTCGTACAGTTGTAACTTTTGATGTTTACAACAGGAAATATAAACTAAGAGAACGAGTGTGTCATTAAGAAAATCAGAATTTCGCTATTGTTTTATAGATTTTATTGGCATAATACAAATTTTCTGCATGCAAACATGATTTTAAAATTTTACAATAAAAATGCTGAATTTGTTAATTGTAAATAAAGACGTAAGTCGTAAAAGCTATTGTATTTTAGTACTTAAGTGGCAATTGAGAAAGCAACTAGCAGAATTTCTACAAGCATTTGCCTACTTAAAAATTTGAACATTATTGTTGCTTTAACTGTCGTTTTATTGAAAAAAAATCGAATACCTAACGGTAACAAATTTTATTTTATTACTTGTCATTCAAAGTTAAAAATGGAAACTGTTAAAGCACGGTTTACGTGTGTTGTTAAAACTTACTTAATGAAGCAATGAAAGACTACAATAAATATGAAAGCTTTTCTAAAAAACATATTTACACATAAACAATATGAGTACTAAATATCTAATGTGACTTCCTAATATAGCACTTCCTGATGCTTTAAGAACTTTCGGATCCATGCTAAATTCTTCAGAATTTTGATTGACAAAAATACATCTTCTTTCGATGTCGCATCCTTCGCAGGCAGGTCTGTAAATTCGACATACAGCGTCTCCAGGACAGTATTCATCAAGGCATGGATCCTCTGTTAACCTACAATCTTCATAGCCTAGACCGAACCTATTTTAGTAAATAGTAATTATAATTAACACCTAAATACTTACTATCTATGCAAACATTTGCAATACAGCAACCACCACAGCAGATTTTAGTGTCTTCACACTAGGAACGACATGTTTATAAAAAACAAATCAATACATAAGTGGATTACATACCCATTCGCCTCGAGTTCTGCAAGCTTGAGGCGTACACAAGGAAACAAAACTCAGGAAGAACACAATGCCGAATTTATACATGGTCCTGCTACAATGGTTTGGAACACAATGATACAAGAAATGTATCCTTCAAATGAGTAAATTAAGTTAACAGTCGATAATAGTATAATGAAGTGAACCAACAAAAGATATACAGAGTGTTATAATAATGAGTGTACCTTAAGAGACAACTGAAATTGATTTGCATTGTAGAAAATTGGTGAGTCGATAAATTTTGTCCAACAGCTTTGAAAAGATGTCAGGACAGCGAAAATTAAGCTCACAATATTAAAAGTACAAAAATAGTATATTATTTATCTAGAACGAAAAGTGAAGTTTAAAGTACGAGCAAGTTAGGCCGAGGCGCCTAACCGAGTAAAGTGCGAGCCACAGTAATCCGACAGACATAAACCGGGGCCCATTGCTTCAAATTAGATGCACAATGAGAAAGGTTCAGTGGTATAAATCAACAGGAAGCGGAAACGTCTTTGAGGTGCTTGTTTATTGGTGGTTGAAACAGACCGGACTCGAAATTTTGGTCTCGGAAATTTATGGCTTGGTTTAGTCCTCCATTGTTAAGATAATTGTGGGCAATGGGCCCCGTTTTATGAGTGTCAGATTATCGTGTACTTTACTATTCCCTTAAAAACACTTTTCGTTTGAAGTAAATACAATTTTTGATTTCATACTGCAAGTTTAATGAATTAGATTAAAATTAAAAAAATGAGTTTTTATCAATCTTGCACAAATTATTATTAACTAACATTCCCATAGCAGCAAACGTTTGTCAAAAATAACAACGAAAATGCTGCGTCACTTTTGTTTTTTTGATCTTATTCGATTATTCCGTTGATATAGTTGATGAAATTGAGGACCCTCAATATACTCTATACAACAGTGAATAATTTCATTCTCCAACATACACCTTCGGGTCATAACAAGGACGTTAATGTTCCACTTTTTGTATCATAAATAATCCGAAAAATGTCACTTTAGATACCAGTATGAAATAAAAGTCGTTTGGGTATACATATTTTGAGGTTGCTAATACCTAACTAGCACGAGTAGTAATTTTTGTTTTCGGGGACATCTATTTTTAGTGCTTTTAACACCTTTTTCTATTTTGCGTTCGTACTGAGGCTATTACGATACACTTTTGCGTGTCATAATAGACAAAAGCGGTGTTAAAAAATAGTACATAATATAATTGATTTTTTTAAAATTGGCAATCCTAGCCTATACTTTGCTGTCAAGTCCAAGTGACTGGCAACAATGTGAATTGGCATTACTATTGTTGGCACTTGTGTTGGCATTTCACGTGCATTTGGGGCACCCGATTTTGTTGGGGCATTCTGTCTGGGGGTGGCCAACCTGGTAACACTTTCGGAGATCGTAGAGATCTTGTTCTCCTTCCGCCAATTTCATTCATATACTTCGCGTGAAGGTGGCAAATTGCCCATAGTATTTAGTAATTCTGGGGGCGTACAATGAAGAACTTTCCAACTCATTTTTGGAAGGACAAAAATACGAGTATTGACGTTTCAAATGAATTCTTTTTCATAGCCGCCGTTAATGCATCTCGCAAACGTGGCCAACCGCCGCGAAATTCCCTACATTTCCTGAATTCATGCCTTGGAGGTTTTTATTTTTACTGTAGGGTCGAGGCATTGTTTTTCTGTTGTGCAGCTTTTATTTCCCTGATGTACTTTTTTCTCCACATACACATGACTCGCAAATAATGAAGTTACAATGCAAATTTGGATATACTGATAGGAAAATTATATAGGTCAAAGTATTGTTTTAATATGGCCATCCCAAAGAGATCAACTATAATTTCCATAGCCAGAACTGGTGGCTATGACATTAGGTATAATTTGCCCATTTACTCAAGCAATACTTAAAAAGGAAGTAAATACATATTCAAAGGATTCATCTAAGCCAAAAGACAAAAAACGGTCTTGATGCTAAAGCTTGCAAAGAATTTACGTATAAACGACATTTCGAAGTATAGTACATGTCGTAAACATTAAGAAATGGGTATCATTAGTACATTAAAGCAGACGGAAGATTACAATATGGCCCGATCTCTCTGCGTTTATTATTTCCATTATCCTCAAGCCAGAAATCGGCACGTTCGAGTACGTAGGTATTTATTTTTAATTTATTATACCTACTTAAGCAGCTTGTTTGTGGTGACCCATTATTCTCGGGTAATTTACGATATGTTTTATTTTCACAGTAATACAGACATAATTAAATATGGATAGTTAATTTAATAGGTGTATAAAAGGTTTCAAATACAGAAAGATGAAATACATTTTTTTAGCACAGACGTCGATAGAAGAATTACAGACAGAATTAAAGAAAAACAACTACTTAAGAAACGACTAAGATTAAACAATAATAAATTGGTCTTGGAAACAAAAATTTTACTATATTCAAAGATATCGAAAAAATTAAAATAAAACGACCATCTGCCCTTCACATAAAAGAACAGTTATTATCGATACAAGTGCGTTGTCAAGACACTTTTCAGAAGCGAGGGCGAATTTTTGAAGCACGAGCCGAAGCCGAGTATTGCAAATGAGCTCGAGCCTCTGAAAAGTGACAGCGCACGAGTACTGAACATTTTTTTTATTCGTTCACGCAAATTCAGGAAAAACACAAATTAACATCAAATTTAAAGTTAGGTTTGGCAGCTATCAAGCTAAATACATAAGCGGGAAAGTTTATATTTTTAGTTATGTACCACTTTATCGATTATGTACTTAAAACGAACATAAAACATTTTATTTATTCAAATTTCTTTTTAAAAAATTAGAAACACGTAGAAAATGGCAAAGCGAATTAAGGGTTATGGCAGTGTTATTTATTTTGGTGTTTTTCTCTTCATTTTGAATTGAACATTTTCTGATCGTGACGTAGAAGACAAGCTCAAAATGATTTTGACCTTGATCGTTTTGTGTGACATCCTGTCCTTAGAGCCTATTTTTGTCCATTAAAGAACTGTCGAGACAGTGGATATTTAAAAACAATGGAAACAATATACTAAAATTAAACATAAACATGTATCAACTGTCCCAAATTTAAATAAGTCAATTTCTGAATTTCACAAATGGAATGCATGGATAGCAAAACATTGGTAACATTTGGTTAATATCCACTGCCTGGAAATGAACTATAGGTATAATACATATACAGGGTGATTTTTAAAAAACGGCAGACGCTGTAGAATTTTTATTTACCGGTCGATTTCAAAAATTAAAAAAGTTAATCAAATGGCTTTTAATTTACTATAAACTGGCGGTTTTAGATTTTGTTTAAATGTCTTAGTGTATTTTGGGCTAAATTCAACTTTCTTATTTTAAATTGTGACCCATAGATTTTATTTATTTGAAAGATCTCATTTTTCTTCATACACTCTTGTGTAATATGCACTACATTTACTTAAAATTATTGTTTAAAAAATTGTAACAGTTGAAAAAAAAAGGAATAAAAGTTCATAAAATCTAGTTGTCAACGGTGTCAAATAAGACATTGCCGTTATTATTATGTGAAAAAGAAGTAAATAAAAAAAATTGTGACGATATTTTTTCAAATCTCTATTAAGAAATGACAAAAAAACATCAAAGTTAGTTAAATCTATTAGTTTAAATGCCATCCCATTTTTTTCAATTCACAGTCGACACTAATGAGAAACCTGCATGACGGCGTGTAGAACCACAGACAACTAGATTTAATGAACTTTTATTCCTTTTTTTTCAACATTTTCAATTTTTTTAAACAATAATTTTAAGTAAATGTAGTGCATATTACACATGAGTGTATGAAGAAAAATGAGGTCTTTCAAATTTAAAAAAGAAAATTATGAGTCCCAATTTAAAATTCCAAAGTTGATTTTAGCCCAAAATATATTATGACATTTAGACTAAATCTAAAATCGTCAGCTGATAGTAAATTAAAAGCCATTTAATTTACTTTTTTTATTTTTGAAATCGACCCGTAAATAAAAATTCTACAGCGCTTGCCGTTTTTTAAAAATCACCCTGTATATAATATTCTATCCGAAAATTGGCTTAATACTTAATGTAAGACTAGTTTCGCACGGGCGACCTTTCGTTTAGGATACCACTCTCCAACACATAGTATCCCTGTCTGAAACTAGTCTTATGACGGCAATGAGAATTTGCGATTTCAAAATGTAGTGAATGAGATTTGTAGACATTGAGGTTTTGTTTGTTTTTGAACTTAATACCTGAACAAAGCAGTAGTGCCAATTGGATATGAATTCAATACAATAGTTAGTAAATTTTTCTATTGACTGATGTTTTCTTCTGTGGAATATGTGTCTAGACTAAGATTTACAAGAGACATTACTACAAGAAGGGTACATATTTTAAAAACTTTTAAGTTTAGACTAATGTAGCGTTTACGTAGAAACTATTTATTTAAACAAAGTATTTACAATTTATTTCAACAGCACTTTTAAGTACTAAGTTAAGTTAAGTACTTTTTGCATTTTTGAAAAAACAAAAAAAAAACACCGAAAAGAGTTTTCTCCAGGCAATGGGGGGTTTTTGATCGCAAAAGGTCAGACAGAAATGAAATTTGGTGGGATGGTAGACATAGGTCTCCTGATAGTACATCCGAGTTTGCGACCTCCAGGGCTTGTCGCTCGAGGGGGGGGGGGGGGGGGTGAAGACTCTGCACCGCGACGCTTTTAGGAAAATACCGTCGTTGTTGTAAGTGCTATCGAAAAAAAGTTCAAATAAAATATGTAGAGAACAAAATTGTGCATAATTTTAATTCTATTAATTTTTTGTTTGCGACCAACGCTCCACGGGGCGCCAAAGTTGGGGGTTGATTTGCAAATTCCAACAAAATCAAATTTTCAGCGCGGATTACAACGAAGATCGACTTCAAATAAGCCTGCAATTTTTTTTTCTGAAAGAGCAATGTTTTATGAGTTTGTGAATGTCCCACTTGATGGATTGGGTTGTATACTACGAAAGATATAATTTTTTAATTGTGTCTCTCCCTACTCCAAAATAGGTTCAAAATTAAAAAAAATTCCGTTTATCACTTATAACTCCAAAACAATTTGTCCTAGGTAAACAATCATTAGAACAAAAATTAAACTTGATCAAATTTACTACAAAAATCACTCCCTAAAAAGGTACTAGATTGAATCGTTCTCGAGATATGTGCCGATGAAAATCTAGTCCAAGCAAATTAAATTTTTTAGAAGAAATAATTTTAATTTTAACAAATAAAGTTTAGAAATTTTGGTTATGAACTCCCAGCAGGCACCCAAATAAAAATCCGAACAGTTCCCACTCCACCGGGGGGAGCTTCATCCACTTCTTCCCAAAAAGCCGCTCCCGAACATGACGTCATGAAGCCTTTCTGCCTTTTTCTCGTAAACGGTAACTCCGATGAGAAAATGTTATAGGACTTATGCTTTCCATTAAATTCTGCATAAAATTAGTCTTATGAGATTTTTGCCTATCTCCCACCCAGCGCTAATTAATGACATTGGAAAATGAGTTTAGTTTTCAGCGTGAAGACAACCCCCGTGTTTTGCGGTGATTATCTCAAAAGCCACTATGGGAGCAAAAAATGTATAGATACAGAATTGTAAAGCAGTTTTTTCTGTACTAGGTCCATATTGAATAAAACATTTGCAATAAATTGTTATTGGTCAAAAAACGGGGGTGGACTAATTTTTGCCTTTGCGCTGAAAACAATACTCATTTTCCAATGTCATTGAGGAGCGGTGGGTGGGAGATAGGCAAAAACTTCATAAGAGCTTTTTTATGCAGAATTTAATGGAGAACATAGGTCCTAAAACATTTTCTCATCGGAGTTACTGTTTACGAGAAAAAGGCAGAAAGGCGAGCGGTTTTTTGGACAAAGGGTGATGAAGCTCCCCCCGGGGGAGTGGGAACTTTTCGGATTTTTATTTGGGTGCCTGCTCGGAGTTCATAGCCAAAGTTTCAAAACTTTATAAATTATTTCTTCTAAAAAGTCTATAGTCCAGGCAATAGGTACAAAAAGGAGGTTTTATTCGCAAAAGGTTGGACAGAAAGGAAATTTGGTGAGATGGCAAACATCCACAAACTCGGAAAGCATTGCTCTTTCAGAAAAATAAAATTGCAGAATTATTTGAAGTCGATCTTCGCTGTAATCCGTGCTGAAAATTTGATTTTGTTGGAATTTGGAAATCAACTCCCAAATTTGGCGCCCCGTAAAGCGGAAACTGTTGGTCGCAAACAAAAATGGATAGAACCAAAATTATGCACAATCTTACAACAACGGCGCTATTTTCCGAAAAGCGTCGCGGTGCAGAGTTTTTACCCCCCCACCACTCGAGCGGCAAGCCCCCGAGGTCGCAAACTCAGGTGTACTATCAGGAGACCTATGTCTACCATCCCACCAAATTTCATTTCAGTCCGACCTTTTGTGATCAAAACACCCTTTTTTTGTACCCATTGCCTGGACTATTTTGCGGCATGCGACAAATTATATATATTTTGTTTCTTGACCTTTTTAGTTAACTTCTTGTATTCATTTTATACTGGTTAGGATTCATAACAATTAACAAAGTCTTGTTGATTGTAGACTGCCCGACGAGGATTTTTGGGGCATTTCGCATTTTTATTTCCACTTCATTGAATCCTCGTTCTTCTTCGTCTATAATTATCTATGATTGCTTATTTTCTCAATGTCTTTTTCATTCTTCTGTTAGTTTGGCTCTTCTACTTCTATTTGCTGAGATATAATCATATGCTCTTTTTCATTTTTATTATTGCATGTTGTACAGATTTTTGATGAACACACACATCTGTTACACTGTTGACATAATGTTTTCTGGGACATAATTATTGTACATCTTCTTGAAGATGAGGAACCTGTTGCTAACTCGTCAATGTTGTGATTTAGGTTGGCTTCTTTGGGAATAAATTTTTTTATTGCCTCTGTCACTCATGTGCCATACTATTGTGAAAAAATTGTCGGTTGTTATTCCACAACCTTGACTAAGACTCGACACCATGTCCAGAACAATCCGCATTCCTTGTTCCTTTTCTGTTTTGTCGGCAGTAAATTTTTAATGTATGTGCTTGCCACGTCAACTAGGGCCTAAATTTTGATTCCATACTTTGCTAGCCTAAGACTTCATATAAAATGGACATTTTTCTGTAAACTTTACAAGCTGGTCATCCACGGTGAGATGAGTACCGGGTTTATAATTGCAATTACATTGATAAAAATATCAAATATTTGTCTACATGCCGAAGCTATCACTTATCAGTTTCTCGTCTTTCTATTTTTGTATCCATCTATTTTTGCTTTCAGAGCTCCCATTGTAATAAAAGGTTCAAAGAATTTTCTCTTTATCAGGATGTGTCTGATTATATTCTCGATATATGTTTTGGTCTACATAAGTCACAACAAATCTACAGTGTGTCCCTGGATGGGGTGCCCATGAGGTGATTTTCTCTATTAAGTTGTTTGGAGAGGAATATTTTTGGTCTAGACTGGTTTTGCTTATCTTACAACTGTAGAAAACTAAAACAGTAAAACATTTTAATCAACTTGTTTTAAATTAAGCGGTTTTTTCTTTAATTTTGAAGATTTTTTTACGTGGATTACGTGTTGATATGATAGGTCGCCAAGACCGTAACACTGAATTTAAAAAATTCTTTGCTGAAGACTTAGTATTCCAAATTTTTTTTTGACAACAATGAAGTTTCATAAAGTTCAATGGTATTTTTTAGGCGTTGCTAGGCAGTGTTCGGCTTTAAATACTAGATTTATCAAAAAATTCGATCCTATTCGAAGAAAAATGCCCCCAATTAAAACATATCAACTATGATTTGCAATGTTTTATATTTTTTTTGTAATTTTATAACAAGCAAAACCAGTCAAGACCAAAAATATTCTTCTCCAAACAACTTACTAGAAAAAATCACCTCATGGGCACCCCATCCAGGGACACATTGTACTATCTCGTCGTTCAGAAAAGCTTAAAACTTTCAAAAATACTAGCAACAGTCTGCCATTGAAGAGTAATACCTCGTTTGAAGGTAACAATGTTTTGAGAAGGTTTTGGTAGAATCTTGCTCCATTTCGTACAGTCTTTCGCGACAAATAATGGATTTTCAATTTCTTCTGGACCCGTAGATGTATTGTCTTATTCTAACATGAGTCATGTCTAAAGTATAAATAACTATCTTATATTAGGTGAACACATTTGACAACAACAAAAGATTTACCTCCTGATCACTGTCAACTTCTAAAACATTTTAGAGCCATTGGAAAGGTAAAAACGTATTTTCTTTGACATTTTGTTAACACCACTAATAAAATTTCGGATTGTACAACACAGAAGTGCACATGCGCACACAAAATGATTATGAGAACAAGCAAAGTGCAGACTCAAGGTGAGTAAACATCTTGGACGAAGTGGGATACAATCAATCGTGTCCAAACAAAACAAAAAAAAAATATATTTTTTTTGTATTTCTAAATAAAAATACATCCACGTATATACCAAAATATACACTTTTTAGAAAAATTGCGAACACTGAAAGTACATTTTTGTTAAAGATAATAGAAAACCTGTTAAATAAATAATCCATCTGTTACTTTTGTTTTTTATCTTCTTGTGCGAGATTTTCTTTTTTGTTGAGTTAATTTTGAAAGCCCAGAGTAGCCAGTAGATACAATAGCGGGTGTTAAATTTGGCGTCGAAGTTGATCATGAATGTTTAATTGTGAACGTACCATCGAAGTGACAATTACTAATTTGACATCTGAACATAATTATCTAACCTCACTTTTAATTTAATTAAGCGACAGTTCAACACGTTAAAGAGATTAAAAGCAGTTGTAGTGTTATAACAAACGAAAAAATAAACTTTTATGAGGAGATAAGGTTTATAAATAATAATCAAAATATGTTCCATCGACTTCAAGGTATTTGCGTCAACTTCGGTACTGACATTGGCCAACAAATTGGCCCTATAATTCCGCGTCTTGAAACAGCCGCTCATACTCCTACCTTTTCGGGGTGCAGGGGAACCTTGTGGTGGAACCTCTTCGATAAAATTCTGTTTTTCTGAACTCCACATCCGCATGTTTTATGAATTCACATACCCGCCTAAATGAAAGCAGGCAAAAATTGTGGCCTGTTCACATAAACTCAAAGTGACCCCCAACTGTGACGCCAAATTAAAAAAAAAAACAAAACACCAGTTATTATAATAATATATATTCTGTATTATATTTATTTATAACAAAATATGTATTATGTTCTTTAAGAATTTATTTTCTTCAAATATTTCTGCAACAAGTAAGTAAAGAAATATCTCCCTGTTCGCTTTTTCGAATATTGTGTTCGCCACTTTTCGTATATTACTGCTCTAGGAAATTCTCTAGGAAGAAAACATTTATTAGACACTGAACTCCTAAAAAGATTCTTAGTCCTGAGATTAATTTCCTCCACTTGGTTAGCGCTTGTGTTACAAAGAGTTTAAATACTGTTGGATAGGATTGCACAGGTATATTCAGAATTATTCAGAGCAGCCAGCATATCAAGTTTTCATTAAATAAAACGAAAATAGTAGTTTTTGTATTATACAGGGTGTATATTAAACATTGACCAAGAATCCAAAAGGCTTCTCCTTGGACTTTTTTAAGACTATTTTGTACTTTCGTGATTTTTGGAAGGCCGCTTAGTTTTAAAGATACATTGCGATTACATTTTTTACAATAACAATATTATATTTATTACCTAAATATTACATGCAAAGTTTGCTAAATCTACAAAAACTACTGAAAATGAATAGCACCAGCTAGAACGCATGCGTCCAATCTTATCCTCATGGACTGACGTGCAACCAAACTAAATGAGGTGGTGCCCCATCGTGCATAAACCACATATCATTTCTTAGGTCTAATGGTACATCATACAAAAACTGAGGTAGCAGGAGTTCTAAAAAGTTCTGGTAGACTTCGCCAGTGAGTCTTCCAGGTAGAAATACCGGCCCAATTAAACAATTACCAACAATTCCGACCCACACGTTCAACAAAAACTGATGTTGAAAACAGTTTTCAACTACTTCATGAGGATTTTCGTCGGACCAAAAATGATTGCTGTGAAAATTTCTGATTGCATTTCTTGAAAAATTTGCTTCATCGGTAAAAAGAATCAGCGACAACTATTGGGGATTTTGAACCAAAGTGTGTAAAAGCCATTGACAAAATGAAATACGTAGGGCAAAATCAGCAGGAAGAAGTGCCTGAACGCGTTGTATGTGGTATGGGTACAACAAATTGTTTTTAAGAATGTTCCATACCGTCATATGACTGCCATTTAGAGCATTTGCAATTTTTCTAGTAGAAGTACCTGCTTCTTATACTGTCATAGGTCTCCCTGATCCTCCTTGTTGTTTAAATGTTCCTGTCTCATGAGGACCTCGATGAATTCTTTGGAAGATTTTTCTGCCAGGAACATATGACGGTTAGAAAATCATTCAATCGCCTAGCCTCTTACGCATTCCGTACATAAAATGCATATCAGTCATTTTTTTCTATGGCGATTCATGATGGAGAAATTTACGAACAAAAGTTTAACTCTCACAGACAATAAACAATGACAAATTGGAAAACGGTATTTAAATAAAATTCATGAAGATCTGACTTTGTGGGCATTAGCCTACTGAGAATACAAAAAATATCAAAATTGATAACTTAAAAAAATTCAATTTCTTTTCTTAAAAAATATTTACCGCCCTGTGTCTTCGAAACAAGGCGGTTTTTCGGAAATCACGAAGAGAAGGAATAGTCTTGGAGAGGCCCAAGGAGTCGCCCCTTGCATTTTTGGCCAATGTTTAATATAGACCCTGTATAGTAGTGTTTAATTTGACAACTGTCAAAGCTAACCTAAAAAAATTCATGTTAATTCGTGTTTTTTTTTTCTCATTTTGCGTGAATGAATACAAAAAACGCTGTTCAATACTCGTGCGCCGCCACTTTGCAGGGGCTCGGGCACATTGCAACACTCGGCATTTGTCTCGTGCTGCAAGAATTCGCCCTCTCCCCTGAAAAGTGCGTTGACAGCGCACTTGTATCGAAATATACTATCTCGTAACTAGTATAGAAAGTGAGACATATCATGTTAACCCCTGTGGGTTGAATGCTAGTGAATTTTAATGTTGCACGTATTGAACTTGTAGTCTGTTTTAACTACGTTTATTTAAGATTATTAATTACAAACGAAACTTAATTTCCATGTGAACGGCGTTACGTGGCCGTCGTGCGTACCCTCCGGTACTCTTCTCAATTCTTACAATACTACTTTCTAACACTAAAATTACATCTTATATACAACATAGAACAATAAGCGTCCGTTGGTCGAAATGGGTCGGGATTCCCGATGGGTCCAGTGGTCGAAATTGGTCGGAGTTCCCGATGGTTGGAAAATCCGGCCATTTGCATCCATAAAATCCCAAAGCGCCGACAACGGGGCGACCACCACATCCGGCTCGCATATTTACATAAATCATGCGAGTGTGAAGTTTTAACGAACAGGGCGAAGCCGAGTGAGTTGTATCCACTTTCGAACGAGTTATGAACACTATTTTTTAGACGACTGTGAACATTATGCAGGCACATAGTTATAGTTACATTATTATTAATTAACAATTGGCATTAACCAAAAGCGTGTAGTAATATTACTCCGGTCAGCTTTCGTTTGATTTGCAATTTACATTTTACCGATTTTACATATTATTTCAAAGCATTTAGCTTAACATGCCCCACTGAAATATTAGCTTATATAGGGTCTTTATACCCTATTTTTTCTCTTAAATTTACTAAATGAAAGAATTTCGTCAAAATCCGACGTACCTATATCGTAGGGCTTTCACCAATTTACTCTCCAAGCTTCATTTCAATAGGTAAAATGACGTTATTAAAATCGCTGTTGTGGTATAGAGCCGCAAGGGCTATTATACAGAAGCGGAAGCGTTGCGATATATTTCATTTTGTAACTGTGGTGATGTCAACTTTCGACAAGAAGTTGCTTCGTAGATATGGTTACTTTCATATGCAGTCGTCTAAAAAATAATATTATTTTACTTTATTAATTAATTCATCGACATTAATTGATAGTTATATTAAGATGGTGCACTTAGACTTTGAGCTGTATTACTACTACATAATTTAAAGGAAACTGTAGAAAATACTGAAACAGTGAAATACACCCACATAAGTAGTCCAAATAGCATTCATAAATTATTTGCAAGCTACTTCTATGACGGTGTAATAAAAATTACAAATAATAAAGTTTTATATGGGTGTATTTCAAAGGTCTTCAGTACCGGCTTTTGTACCGGGATGGAAGACTGGATCAAAAGTAGTATACTTAGATGACTTCTTGTCATTCTTGGACGTTACGTTAACTTGTTGACAAATTATATTTCGATTCAAAACAACAAAAATTTCATTCTTTTATACCCGACTGACATCTAGATGACTATTTTTGCCACGCAAAAGGAAAGGTATAATGGAGTATTTCTCTCACAAGTGATATAATGATAAAAAGGAGTGAATTATTATGGTTACACAATGGTAAGACATGAATAATTTTTTGAAACGTCATTTTGACACTTTCATTAATTTTTTGATTTTTAACTTTTACAAGAAATTACACGTCGGGCATAAAACGTCGTATCTTACACGTGACCGAAATGACATTGTATAAGCTCGTGAGATGTGTATCACTCGTGCTATCGCACTCGTGATTCAAAGATCTCACTCGCTGACAATGAAGCATTTCTGTCACTTGTAATATAATGTGCTATTATTGCAACTCGGTAGATATATTATTACGACTTTAAACGATTATTAAAAGGGGTGAATTACTATGGTTACACAAGACATTTGAAACATCATTTTGACAATTTAATTATTTTTTTAATTGTTAACGTTTTACAAGAAATTACAAGTCGGGCATAAAACGTCGTATCTCACACGTGACCGAAATGTCATTGTAAGCTCGTTAGATGTGTATCACTCGCTGACAATGAAGCATTTCTCTCAGTTGTAATATAATCTACTATTTGTGGTCTATTCCAGAAACAATGAATTTGACGATTTTGGCTGCTTTTTTTATCCTTTGTTGTTTCAATTTTATCCATTACATGGAAGTATCCTATTGTAGAAAAAAGGATCGGAAAACATTTTGCTATTTTTAACGAAAATTGGACGATTAAAAAGTGGAAACAAGGTCGAAGATATTTCTAATTACTTTCATTTAACAACTTTTTTTTTTGCAGAAGCTTTCTAATTCCAAAATACGTTTGTGATAATTATGTACAGTTTTTTCAACATTTTTTTTTCATAAGCTAATCGACTTTTGTTAATGATTTTCTTTTGCAAATGGCTTCCATTTATCAAATCTTGATGACACAAATTGAATATCACCATATTTAGGGGCAACTGAATATTATGCGTCTTTTCCTATATGTCAAGCCTTTAGAAACCGAAAAAGAGCAATCAAATGCCGACTTCTATAAGAGCCCAGTACTTCTATACGATTTCGACACGATTTCAAAGACTCTTTAAGTTAAGCATATTTTTTCTTGACTTTTAAACAATTATTTGCAACGTCCATTAGAGTTGTTGCGTCATTTCTTTACCGTGTGTAATTATGCAACTAGACAAACCTAGGGTCGACTTTATTGCTCAAATGTTTTCCATGCACGTGCTATCATATTGGTAATGATCCACTGGACACAAATAAATTGCGGTCTTTAATAATGACATATTTTCTGTAATTACTGTTACGCGTTTCTCCTCTGTAAATACACCAGCGATATCCAATAAAAATTTCCTCTAAAATTTCAGATTAAATTGTGCAGGTAGGTACAATTGCTTTGTAAGGGGTTCAAGTGGTATGGTAATTCGTTTATGATGACGACTTAAGTATAGGATTCTAGGAAAGGTATTAAAGCTGATTATATCGGGTTGTACCTGGTCAAGTCCGGACTTTCTTTTTAACCTGTTGAATTTATTTTGTGGAAAGCCGATGGCAGAAATAAATGGGAATACGTTTTTCGAAATATTCATTTTTAGCATTCAACGGTGTCGCCAGTAAACAACAAAGGTCAAAAATATAATAGTCATCATCAGTCACACTAAATAATGATGACACTTTTCATCGATCATTTGATCTTAATTTTCCACGTAATTCATAGACACTCATTATTATCGTGTTTTTTTGAACCATCATTCGACGATTAAAATTGAAATAAACAATGTTATTGTGGCTACTTGAAGATGGTAATTCTGACAGCAAACCATCAATAACACACAGTTCATGGCGGCGTTAAAATTTCCATTAATCGTATAGTTGAAGGTTTTTGTTAAATGAACTTTTTAGGGATAAATTTATGAATAAGGCGAATTAGGTTATGTTGAATGATGGTCGCTCCTCATCGCTCACCATATGTCCAATTTGCAGGACAGAAAGCAGGAATCTCAGCAGTTCTTGAAGGTAGATTTTGCGGCATTTTATTTAGCGCGACTTTCCGCGATTCTTGTTGTTGAAAAGGACGAAATACAATGTGAAATGTGCAAGGAACATGCGGCGAACGTACAAAGTTATCTAATTATATAACCATAGAATATGCGGTTCGAATCCATTTACCTTGCGTTAGACTGTACATACCCAGGTCTGCGATTGGTGCACGGCTCAGGTAGAACCAGTCTCTACGCGGCCCCTTCATACGTACACGGGGAAAATCGAGGCTACGAGTTACCTGCAAGACAAAATCATTCGAAACTTCCAAAGTTTACGTTAAACTCGTCAATTGCGTAGAAAGGCTGTGAACTCTTCGTACTTTTTATTGTCAAATTAATCGTCGACGGAAAATGTTTATCGTGTCGGCTACCTGTTGATTGTGCCGTGTGCAGTGTTAGTGACGCCCAAAAATACTCAAAAGTCATCAAGTTCTTGTGATATTTTAAGTCAAATGCGTTAGGTTAGGCGAATGTCGTACACCTTCCCTCCGTCTGTGATAAAAAAGATAAGATTGTTCCCGACTTGCGATAACGTCGCTCCAAATTGCCGAAATCGGTTAATTTTCGTAAAATCCAACAGGTGTCACGTGGCAACATGTCGGGCAGTTGTTTATAACATGCAGTGTTATTGTTGATGTTTTTTCACGTGTGCAAATGAGCATTAAAGGCCTTAATATGATCGGGCCCCATCATGTTTGCGTCCTGTACGTGGCCACCGCGGGCCTCCAGGGCTCCCTCATGGGCTCCGACGAACAGGAGATCGTCCTTCTCATCTATGTCATCGTGGACGTCGTCCAAAACAAGGTAAATACAAGTTTAAAATACATAAACAAATGCGAAAATTTTCATATCCGGTGCGAAACAGTCCTCGAGGCTACCGAAAAGTTCCTACTTGCATAACTTCGTGACACATGTGAGACACTTTCCAGTAGAGAAATTGGGTGGAGCGAGAGGAAATAAAGAAAATAAGAATTTCAGATGAGACGGTATTTATTCAGATTTGAATCGTGCTCAAAACACTGTATTTAATTTGATGTGTACAAAATTTGTTTGTTTCAGTGATTCTAATGCCAATTATTGACAAAACACATAATAATGTCTTAATTAACAATATTTAATCTCAGTTAAAGATTTGAGCTAGAAAAGTTAATTGCTTCGGGTTAATTACAGCTGCAATTAAAGTCTCGACTTTAAAAATGCTGCTAGCCCGTATATGAACACGTTTCGAGATAATGAAGCAGCAAAGTTAAATTGTTTAGTACCTACATGCATAAAACGGAAATTTCTCGGGTTAGTTTTCTTGTTTAAATTGATGTAGCTACATAGGCACCATATTCTAATAAAAAAAAACGAAAGAAGAAGAGCATACTTGTGATCAGAATCGAAATGTACAGACAGTCAAAAATTACAGACGTTCGTAGATAAATTCATCAAACAGGTCATGTTCTTGAAAGACTTTGTTAAATGTAGTTATCAAGTGTTACGTGAAGAAACCGAAACAGCCTTTTCAGCTTTTTGAGCTCCTTTTTTGAACACGTGCTCCGAAGATTCTTAAGACAAATTCGTTTGTAAATAACCTATTGCAATTAGTAAAGTGTGATCACTATTTTACTGACATAACATGTTGTACTGTTATAAAATAAAACATTGTAACCTGACTTCAGAGAACAGCCAAAATTTAACATTGCTTTTCGAAAATATTACTTTCATCGTGGTTATAAAATTTATTTTGAAAGGAATAAAAAAGCTGACCAAAAACTCATAGAAAATGTCGCAAAGAATGCTACAAAACAACGAAAGAAATGAAGCCTTATATACAGGGTAATTTTAACCTCCACCGCAAAAATTTACACATAAAACGTATCAATTATTTGTTTCTATTTTCTAGTGTGGTCAAAATTAATTTGCTTTAATAATGGACCGTCCGTTATAGAAATTTCTATACTCAGAAACATCTATGAAATTTATGCAAGCAATAGAGGTCTGAATCATCCTATAATTATGCACACAAAGAAGATTTTTGCTATTCATGGAAAGAAACGCATCTGCAGACCTCGCCATGTGTTCCTACCGTACCTCACAAATCCTGTAGATATCAAATCTGTCGATCAGGTCGAGTATTGACCACAAATGAAACAAAAATTACGGATATTTTGGAAAATTATTTGTTTTTTATTGGTTAAAGTTTTATCTTTAATGGAATTCTGTAAAACTAATCTAAGAATAAAAAAGAGAGTATCAAAAAATATTGTTTAATTTTTCATCTAGTACTAGCCTGATACTGCGTGAATGAATGTCTTTGATAACCTGCGTACCTACATTTTGAAAATGTTCTTTAATTTGATGTTTAGACAAATTTGTGGATAATAAGGCTTTTAGACAATCCTCTGTCCTTACTGTGACAGGGTATATAATAGAAATGGTTCGTGCGCTTTATAGATTTTTATACTCCATTTATTCCAATATTATTTATATTCCAATATTATTTATAAATTATAATGTTGAAGCTTGATCAAGTTTCGAAAGCAATATTCGTACGAGGATTTCTAATGACCAGTAAATGTGGACTAAATCACGTGTTCAAAACATTATTATCGTTTTTAATAAGTGATTAGACAGTTTTAAATAAATAAAGGCATTTCAGTTACAAAATAATGTAAAAATAGGTGCACTGACACTTTATGCCTAACACTGAAATAAATTTTTTGGCATTTTTTGATACTGCAAAATTAAGGTTTTATTGTTAAATTTAATCTGAGTAAGATTTTGAGCTAGAAACTTTAATTGCTTTATGGTAAATGCAACAACAATTTAAAAACGTTACTAGCCCGTATGAACACGTTTTGAGATAACAAAACGAAGTGCATGCAGTATGTAATATATATTTTCTGAATATTTGATGTGGAAATAGGTATGTTTGTTTAATTGCATAGATGAAAGTTTAATAAAAAAATTCATTGAAAAGACAGACCATAGAACTAACAAAAAAGAAGAAAAAGGACAAGAAATATTTAAAGTGTAGTACTTGGTACATAAACACATAAGTTTGTTCAAAGGAGGAAATGGCATGAATAATTATTATTTGATGCAAACACAAAATATAGAAATCAAATTTTATAAAAAGAGTAATGCTAACTTAATTTATTGATTTAGGCAATTACAATTAAGATTACAGACAAATCGGAAAATAAACGGGTTTGTCCAAGTCGTCCTAGCCTAACTCTTGTTCGAGCGAAGAAGTTTTTCAAAGATATTTGCACATAACAGGTGACAGCGTTCATAATACAAAGGTGTGATAATTCCATAATTCTACAGCTAAAACACCTGCTCAGGTACCTAATTGAAAGCTCAAAACCTACTTGTTAATTCTTTAAAAGTCCAAGGGGTGACTACTAGTACAATATGCAATTACGCGAATGGAACTAGTAGTCTTGAATTTGACCGAATTGAATTTTGATTATTTAAAACGGCTCTTTGGCAGTTGTGTTTGTTCCCTTGGCTAGTGGAATTTGTTACAAGTTTGAGTAATTCAGTTGCACGATTATGTAACTTAAAATTTTATCTCACACGCATTTATTCCACTAAGAACAATAGATTTTCGTGTGAAAATTTTCGGGCTGGAAATGATATTCGTAGAAAACAGTTTCGGCTGTTGCGATGGGACGCGATATCTTATGTGTGGACAATATTCTTACACAAAATTCTAAAGTTTACTTTGTATTGAGCAGTGTACATTTTATATTAATATACATACTCGATCGCACTATAGAATTAGACAGAAGCTCTAAAACTTCAGTGCCTTAAATAATAATTAGATAATGTAATAATAATGAAATCATCCTCTGATTTACGTTTACATTAGCCTCAAGAAATTATTTACAGAAAGTTTCAGAAACAAACAGTATGCCAATTAATTTTTGTACATTTCTCTATTCTACACTGATCGAGATTTAATATAATATGTATATCAGTTGGTAATATTATAGAATCATTCAAAAGTGAAAATTTCTCTTTATCTTGTGGTAAGAGTACAAGGTTATGTTTGTTTGATATAATTTAAATGTTGCTGTCACAAATATGTCAACGGCTGATAACCGAAACTCAGGTTTACTTTTTTTTTTGTAAATTGTTTTGTGGCAAACTCAAATTGATTAATTATTATTGATAATAATTATTTACGTGGTTCTGTGTATTAAAAAAATTGCGATGTATATATTTCCAATTTCCGTCTTCAAATTGATGACTATATTCTATTATATAATATATATTTCCATGTTATTGATGATATATTTCTATGTATTTAGTATAATTATAATACAGAACCGACAGAACCGGGCCCTGAGTAATAAAGTAGAATTTTTACAGTTCTCTTACATTTTAAACAAGAATTGACTTAATTCGTAAAGGAAATTGATGACTTTTAGTAATTGCTCTATCAACTTTTGGTCCCTGTTAGCCGTATAAAGAAAATTGATTTTTTGTAGTTAATTTGTATTAGAACAAAAAATAGATATGACATTCTGTTCAATTAATACCTTAATATAAATCTTGAAAACCCAATGTAAGTATTTATGTTTTATTTGCTAGAATAATTAATCCCAAACAATTTTCACTTTTCTTTCTTATTTTTTTTACATAGCTACATTACAGTTCTAAAATACAAAAATTGTCCTAAACAATAAAAAATAAATAGTTTTGCTACACGTAAACCTTGAAAACTGTTAATTGTGCGGCGAAAATTTTAATCAATTAACAAATAATGATCCATACGTAATTATTGTTTACCGTATTTGAAATTTGCTGGCTGCATTGTGGGAACGCAATTCTTCTTAATGTAATTATGTATTTCAGTTGAGTATTTGGTTGTTTTAAAAATGTATTTAAGTTTACTTATTGTAAAACTAATAAAAAACGTGTTATAAGTGAATATAACAACTGAGTCCGCGACGAATTTCGTGGTCGCCAGTAAATGTACAATCTGCGGTGTTTTATCTTAATAGAGCAATTAAACATTTTTTCTTACTTAGGAGACCGTGCCGTATCATAATGGCCAATACATTACATAAAATAGAATTATAATAAGTGCTTCTAATATCAAATAGAAATTAATTATTATTTAAGTCGTTACTCAATCTTAGAACGGGCGATACGAGTCTAGTATTAACATTTTCCGCAATGTAGAAGAATTTTCCGACTTGTGTTAGTACCACTAAACTAAATAAAATGTGATAAACTATTTATCTGAATATGTGGTGCCAAAATCGCCTGTTTGTAAATCCATTTGGACAAAGTGGTTCACGTATTGGTAAAAACACGAAAACACTTCTATGTATGGTCGCACGTTAATACTTTCTCTGTATTTTTCTTAAACACTTTAATTCGAGATGAGACCCTATTAATTAGTCGACTATTATGGAATAACACCTGTTCAGGAAAAGCTTCGTGTAGAAATTTATTGCCGAAATTTGCCGTTGGCTGATTTTTTGAGTGTATACCTCTGAGAGTAATAAAAATTCTGTTTGGTCATCCATATATAATACTCTCTTTTGACTTTAAACATCATAAAGTAAAAATCGTAAATGAAGTCCTATTTTTATTTCGGATCGTAAAAGCTGATCATCTGGATAATATTATTTAAATTTTATTGCTTTCACTTTCACAGGGAACTGAGATAATGTTTTAATTATTATCAGAGTTTTTAAAACGTACTTTACTTATATAGATCGATTTGATATTAATTTATAGATAAAGTTTTGGTTCTGTCTCAAGTAAACAACTTTGGAGGTTTGCAAAGCGTTTTGAAGGACTGATAACGCACTTCCCTCGTTTTGTCGAACATTTCCAGTTAGAAAACATACCTTTTGTAAAAATAATAGATTAAACCGATCCATTTTTATCATCTTGAAACCATTTCGGATTTGATAACGCGCTTGACTCACATGAAATTTATTTTTTATGACAACAAGTATAAAAATAACTGGAAACCACAAATGGAGTGTCAGAATTGCAAATTATTTCTTATAAATACCATGATGATTGTACTCATTTGCACTCATATGGTTATGATTATTATTATTTAAGTTGATATACTGCAAGAATTCGTTTCTAATTGCAATTGATTGCTGCTGCCTTGGGATATCGTGTATTTTCTTATAGTTTTTTAACAGTTTCGTATAGCGTCAGGATCTGTTGAAATGCTTGCGATTTTTTCGCATTAGTTTTAGGCTGACTTTCTAATGAAAGTAAATCATGCCATCAAGTACTTTGGCTAAACGGGGTAATTTTTTACAATTTGAACTTTTCCCGATCAACAACGTGAACACTTCAAATTAGAAATTCTTTTTCGCAGCAGTATTGTAAATTTTGAACAACCTTAACCGAAATTGCACAATACAGTGTTGTAACTATACGTTTGATCACACTGATTGTATTTTCCTCTAGATATGAGAACAGGATGGGCGGAAAACACTTTTCTTGTTGAGACGAGAAAATGGGAGAAAGTAGGAAGGACATTAATTTGTTGCAAAACCGACGCATTGTTCGAAAAATATAGTGTGTTGACCCCGTGATACCTAAAATACATGTCACAACTTTTATGGAGTCTCGTTTGGCCTGTCATTTTTTTAATGAGTGGTAGCAATGGCGTAAGACAGGTTTGATGACGAAGATATGCAAATTCACGTTTGCTGTGTGAACAAAAAAGAAATGGAAGCAGTAGTCAATGTAATAATTTTCGGTCTTTCCCATTTTTAGTGCTGAGGGATTTCGGGGAGCTGAATTTAATGAATTTACTGAGCTGTCTAAATTAAGCATACATTTGCATTAAAATCGCAAGCCTTGAGAACGTTTTTCGTTACATTAGTGTCCTTTATGTTTGCCCCAGACAATAAGAAATTTTTATAATTGTTTGTCGACAACGTTAAATTGTTATTGTGTAAAAAGCGTATTAATGTGTATAAGCCATTTAAATGCTGAAAATAAATATAATTTACATAAATAATGTGGCGGTAAACATTTGCAAATGTGAAAATTAACCATACAAAATGGGTTGGGGACATTTAATGGAATAAAGTCAAAAAGGTGGGTATCCTGTTTCAACATGATAATAATTAGTAAAACATGGAAGATTACACAAATTAAAATAGGAAAAGTTGGTTAGTGCTTAATTTTTTGGCCACACCAATAATAAAGTCATTCCATCAAGATATACATATTAAGAAGTAATTTCTGTAAGCAACGGTTCTGTTTTCGAAATCCCCGGTAGACATTCAACTTTCAATTAAATTTAAGAACCGGTTCCTGTTAAATAATTTATTAACACATAACTGTCTCCGGAGCATTTTTCCACAGAGGAAATATCAGCGGCTGAAGAGCTAATTAGAAATTGATTTTGAATACCTAATGATGGGCTTAACGATGGCCGGAAGCGACTTAAAAGTCCTTACCCTTACGAAATTAATAGCCGAAAATGCCAAAAATGTTAATTCACAGTCGTTAGATGCACTCTGTTGAGCGTAGATCCATGTTGAAAAAGAGGAAGTCTAACGTGAAATTAGTGGAGTAACACAGGATCTAAGTCGAAGGGATAATTAACTAATTAGGAAGGTTTTCTTGTCGGTGCAGACTTGAGTCTTGTACCCTTTTATATTTATGTTTTCGTCGATTAGTTGATAATTTATTTAATTGCGCAACGTGTATGTTCCCTTCTGCGATTAAGTAATGAGTTACTTGAAGCACCTTGGCTAAATAATTACTTTAACCAGTCTGGTGACTTTTTTCAAATGCAAAGGTCAATGGAGAAGTACGTCACTTCCAACGAAGGAAAATTTTTGTTCCGATGGGCTTGTTACCGTTTCAACACGGTGACTAAGCAATATTTCGTTGAATTTTTGAAGTTTTCTTCAAAAATATATTGTTTTTTTTTTTAAATATTGCTCTTCTAAAAACATTAAAACTAATGGAATATTACTATAAACCTATGTTTGTTTTTACCTGAAGTGCAGAAAAGGACGATTCAAAACGACTTGTATGCTATAAATAACCACTCGTTAGCCATTATTTTTATAACTTAAATTTACAAGTATTTGCAAAATCACTAAGTCAATTCAGCTGCGCAGATTTAACTTCGTCAATAAACATGTCTCATCCAAACAAAAAATATACACTAACAAATGTGTCTGTTGAGGTGCAGTTGAAAAAAAAGATGTCTTTTTCGTCAACGCTTCCAGCTCTCATTTTCGCTAGCTCCACGTAATTATCTCAATACAATCTGCAGGGCCCCAAGGGTCACCGGAACTCTCACGGTGGCACTGCCAACCCCAAAAAATATACAAATTTATGCCAAACTATAAATACCGCCACATTGTGGTATTCTCGACAATGCCTCCGGTTCATAAATAATGCATTTTCCCGATTTAGTGTTCCGAACGAAAAGCAGCGAAATGAAAGTCCAGGGAACGGCCGGTGCTTCATGCTTGTAAAAATTCAATAGCATTCCCAACAATCTCACCTTCATGAAGCGAGCCAGCGAACAGGTATCTGCTGTTTGACTAACTGTTCACGTGCTGAACCCAGTTTGCGAGTGCTAGGACATTCGATGTCATTTAACCCGACGCCCATGGACTTCTTCACCGCAAACGGGTACGATCGGAATTACGCAATTGGATTTTTTTCAGAAAACGAGTGGTTTTTGCGCGTGAGGTGTTACGACGCAAAAGAGAACATTTGTTGGGATGTGTTTCGTAATACAGTGACGGCCATAAAAAGGGGGAGATTAAATAAATATAAGACCCACCTAAAAGAATTGAATTGAAGTTACACTCCTGCAATTTTCCAAAAAAAGGGCCGTTTTTTCTGTTCTCGTACCACCGTTTTGGAGATCGTTTTAGAGCTCTGTTGGCCGTGGTTCCTCCATGCTCTTCTTCTGCTTCGAGTTCAAACAACATCCTCGACTTCACACACCTCTCAAGGCGCTATTGGCCCTTAGTTCTTCAATGACTGCTATATGGCTATACCTATATAGTGTTCTAGCTTCTGCAGGATGTTTTTAACCTGAGCCGTTTCGACATCACATGGAAACATAGTAAATGAAAAGCAAAATTTGGAAGCTCAGGTAAATTAGTGCTGCAGTACCTATGATCTGCAATCTAAAATGTCATCCAAGTGACTCCTGAAAATGTAGCTTCCACGCTTCTCTTTCCATGTAAGGATTTTATAGACTCTTATCTGACTATGTTCTACATCAAGATTGCTATCCAAGCTCTACTCTCAAACAAGGTTAAATTGTATAGCTCACTAATTCAATTTGCGACAATGCATGATTTTATATTTATACAACTCGTTTTATCCTCTTGTCTCTATGCTCAAATACTAATAAGTTATGACAAAAATCCACAAAAGATGCCACATTATCATTATGACATTATGTTTTGTCGATGTATTTTTAAGTGGCTTCTTTATTGGTTTTGCTTTATTCTTATGTTCTCTTTATTTAGAGTTGGTTGATTCACCGTCAATTTTTAAAAGCATCAAGGGTTTTATTTGGTGTGATAACACTATAATATAATAGTGAACAAAATATAGATTGATTTGTTCCGCAGTTTTGTCGATACAACGAAATTTCATAATGTGCTATTGGTTTCTAGCTCCTTCGTATTTAACAGTGATTTCGTGAAACCACATTTCCATGTGGTATAATGCGTTCTTAACAAACTGTAACACTTCTGCCAACGACATATCAACTACCGTTTTACGAGAAAACTGTAAACACATAAATTGGTTTCAGTTTCATAGAATGAAATTTATAACTGAGCGCTAGCGTATGCTTATCTTGTTCTCTATTTTTGGTTTTCAAACTGTATTTACCTAACAAATTAGAATTAAGTGTGCATATTTTAGGATTACCCAGACAAAGTGGACACATGTAATAACTACGATTAGATTCTGCACTTTATTGGCAATTTTTCGACAAGCTTTATTCCAGCGACAATTTTTTTTGTAACTATTTGCCATTACAATTTACAAGTTAAATTGTCAAGCCAAATAGGAATCGACGTCTAAATATTTCCACCAATTTTTGTTCTTCAGATTTACTCGTTTCTGTTCGCGCAAGCATTATTTTCGTCGCAACAGAAACTCGTATCTGATTGTAAATCGCAAAAATTATTGTCGGCAATATTTTGACCTGTCGTGCTATTACTATTGAAAATGTTAAATTAAGAAATCTTTTTGATTCTTTTGTCGATGCAAAGTCACTGTTCAAAAGATACTAGTTAGCAGTTTCGAGTCAATTTTGTGACCACTTTCTAGAAGCTTATAGAAAATCTATTGCTAGACCATCTGCATGCGAGTAAATACACACAAGTGTCGACTTAAGTTGTCAATCAACGGTATCTTGACAACTTCGTCGATCGAACCTACTACATCAGGGATGCATCTTCACCGTAGCAAAAGCGGTAATTGTTGAGCACATGTTCAATAAGTACCGTCTTCGCTAAGCATCTGTTTATTTACTCGGTTATGTGAGGAAGTGCTAAAAGACGAAATACATAATATATCATAATAAATTAAGCTCTCTATTGTTCTCGAAAACTTAAAACATCATAAAGCGCCTGTCAATACAAGACAATCGCCAAATTTGCCAAACAACACCTGTATTTTCGCTTTGTTTATAAATGTTTTGCACGATGATGCAGTGTGTCTGTATTAGGACATAACAGCCATAACCTTCTTATATCAGAGTAACCATAACAGTTTTATAACATTTCTTTCCAGCAGAGGTTCTTCGAATGAATGAATCTTGGTACGAAACCGGTACAAATATCTTGGTAAAACAATCTTGAGTATTGTGTACGTATTAGTGTTCTTACATCATTCATCATATTTTTGTAATCATTCAAACGTAACATTATCAGTTTCAATAATATAATAACTCATCTAGTTAAATAAAACTAATAGTTCCATACGATAACGAACAATTTGTTGTAAGATTATTAAATACGTATACTGCTTTTTTTTTTGTTAACTCGACAGAATTCCTCATTTTGCACATATTACCGCCACTTTTGTACTCCAGGAAAGCACTCTCATATAAAAGAACTGTATCTTTTTCGAACATACAATTTAAAACTGTATTATTACATATTCATCGACCCATACCCATTATAGTGTTCCCATGCCCTATTATGTCCACTGACGAGTCACATGAGTCGGTGAAATTATCAGTCTTCTGGCGCCCATAAATAATAAACATGTCAACGCGCCTCACCACACAAGAATCTTATTAATGGCCCTTCTGCATCATAAATTAACCAAAGAAAGGCTTCTGAAAAAATCTTTGCAGCCAATCATTTGCAGGACTTAATCACATACTTCGCTCTCGCAAAAACGATGTGGTGGTTCCACGAGTTTCATTAATTAAACTTTCGACATAAAATTGCAGTCACATTTTCATTGGAACCAATGAAGATTTTTTGTTTCTTGAGAAACTGCTACCACCTACTGTACATTACAGTGCTTTCAAGATATAACTTGCACACATTACTGCCGTCATTAATATATCAGAGGTTTTTCTCTGCCGACCACAAATGTCACAGAGAGGAAGTTGTGTAAATTAAGTTTAATTTTCGCCCACTGATAAAACTTGATTACTTATTAATGTGGATGAAACGGTTAGCTACGCATGCTAGCACGCGGTTCCCTTACTATCCAGATTTGGTGACACATGAAAAATGTGTGCACCTTTCACCACAAAAACTAGTCAGATTTAATCTGGCCACACCAAAGTTTCATTTCACTGGTCAAAATGTTAAGCTTTTTAACCTTGCAGACCACAGACTACGAAATGCTGATAATAAAGTCAGTGGTATTCTAATAATTACAAGGAAACAATGATTTCAGTCAGTGGCCAAGATTGCGTGAATTTTACCTAATTAATACAAACACGTCGGTTTAAAAACTTGCAACACGCATAATTAATATCTCGTGGAATATTTCTGCAGTGAACCGGGCCAAAGTGGAAGGTTGTTGTAGACGCACATATTCCTAGCAAAAGGTCCTGTTATTGTTTAATACTAGGACATTTATAGAAAATAACAATTTATATTTTTATAACGGTTGACATATTTGTAAAACTATATTCACCTACTTCTGTTTAACAATATCTTGTAATTAATGGGATAGATTATTATATAGATAACAGTTTTATCAATACACAATGCAAACAACAAGCTTTGATTTCTTGAGTGTCTTGACACTAGAAATGTGTTTTCAAACAGCAGGTATGAAATTGAATTTTTTGTTTGAGAAAATAGTCACAAGCTGTTTTCGCTGTCTTGTCCTGATGTAACATTGATATTTCTTTACTCAATACATGTAAAGCCGGTTGAATTTAGACGTTTTCACTTAGCTACTAAAATCATAATAAGGTCCGATTTTAGATTGTAATCAAACTAGGCAAACACACCAGAACAATGAGATTACCCATAAGATTTACTTTCAACAAATAAGATAACAATAGAATTATGGCATGCACACAGATATATAAACTAGAGCATATTATTTGTAATATAGTTTGTAAAATAGTGTCAAAATAATAAGTTGGTGCTTTACATCGGTGTCCATGATGCCTTTCTATATAGGGTGATTCGCCAAGTTATGCAAATATTTCAACTGGGAGTAGTATAGACTTGGCGCCAAAAACATTTTTTCAAATGCAGGATCGAAAATTTTGATGGTCACTGGAATGATGACACGAACAAAAAAAAGTGTAGGTTCTTAGTAGCTCCATAACACCTTGATAGTTACGCATTCAAATCTTACCTTGACAAAAACTGTCGTCCCCCATTGTCAATGCAGGCCCCAGGCCTCACGCATTCGCTCAAAATTATCTGGCATTTCACCTTTCCACCAATCCACCTTTCCTGGAAATTATTATCTAACCACTCTGACACTTCTGCGTGCGCTTTGGGAAGGAGCTCCGTCTTGTAAGAACCAGATTTGTTGTAGTAAGCGTCCCCTAATAATTCCCAGAGTTCATTGTTCAAAAATTGACAATATTCACTTGTGTTCATTTAAAAAGAACCATGTTCCCGTAATCCTTGCATTATTCTTATAAAAACACGAGATTTTGGCAAATGTCTATTCGGAGAGCCCACACTGTACAACTCCCGAGCCGCAAGAGCATTTCTAGGGTATTCATCGTAGGTCATTATCATCGGTCATGTCACTATTTGAAAATTTAGTGCACCGTCAAGCAGTCAAAATAAAACTGAAGTAAGTCGCTAACCGCACTCAAAGGAAGAAAAAAGTCCTTTTTTGTTTAGGCCAAGAGATAAGGGTTTTTTACTAATAGTTCTTCAATTACACCAGTGATTCTCAATAGGTTTTCGCGTAAATCTTAAAGTCATATTATTAGCTATCACAGGTTTAAATATATCTCTTTTTTCTGAAGTAGGTATAAGTATATCTTGATAAGCTGAAAATATTATCATCTTATCTACGTCTTTTCGAGTATCTTGTAATAAGTAAATATGTAATAGACTTAAAATAAATGTTAAACAGAAACAGTTTAAATGCTTTTAGGAATTAAATGAATCTCTAATTTTGGTTTATTCCCTAGGTTGCTAATATAAATTCATTACAAGACTAAGCCTTATTTGGGATGTATGTTTCAGTCTATTGTCTCTATTCTTTTCATGTCAGTCACGGGGAAATAAATCGAAACGTTTTATAACCATCACAGTTTTTTATCGATCTATGGAGTACATATTGTTTACCAAATCGTATTAGTCATTCTTGAGCGTGTAATGGCAACAATTATACGCGAGAATACAAGTTGGACCTCTCTTCATTAGAATTAATAAAAGCAATTACACGCAAGTAAAATACTCAATTTTTCCTTCTATTATGAAGAGAGCAAACAACAGTAAAGGCTATAAGCAATTTGTTGGTTTACACTGAATCGCTATGTCCAGTGCATTTCTGAATTGGAGATAACCAGAAAGTAATTTATTTATAAACGTACTAAATTGTTAATTCTATATTTTTGGTTAATAATCATTTCAGGGAGTGAGTTCTTGTACTCAATGAAGTTACACAAATATTTAATAATAGTAGAAAAACAAATCTCCATTTGAACTTTAAAATAATAAAATAAATATGCAAATCCCAGTATGTTATATAAAACTCGGTCTGCAAATGAAAATGAATAATATTAACATAATAGGACTAAATTACTTTCATTCCTGTCTCAAGAAATCGAAATTCTATAAGTATGTGATAATATTGGCTGGAATCATCATCTTTCGCACAAATAGTGTTTATCAATAACATTGTACATTATCATACTTACTTGAAAATTTACATAATCTTACTGCATAATGTAGGAAAAGTAAAAAGCACACCTACATATTTATAAAACCGTAATTTATATTTTCTTTCGTCACACATAAATATTTTGCTTCCTTACTTAACTCTATAAACAGTTAAGTAAGCCTTAAATGGTAGATAGTATAAATTGTAAAACACAAATTGTAGACAACAATTAGATCGGAAAAATGTCTTTATACAATGTCGATGTGTTTTTAAATTACAGTCTGCAATATTAATAATATTTTGTCCAACACAGTATAGTATTTCTAAAGACACTCTACATTTTTATTCAAATCAGTGAGATATATTTGGTCACATTGTCGCAACTTGTATTTAGTTCCTGAAAAACCGTTTGTAACTTTTTTTTGAGGAAACGTTCAATTAAAATGTCATGGAATTTTCATTGTATACGATTGAAATCAGCATATACGTGTAATGGGCAAATTCTTCGTCTACGTCACGTTTTCTTAAGTCGCACGTCATCTGTATCTATTTTTAGCCCATTCTGACCGTAGCTTTTCTGAGCTTAATTATTCCAAATTTTGTTCTGTTTAATGCTGACGGAGATATAATGAGTCCGACGATTTCCTTTCCGTTTTTGATTCATTAATAACTGAATGCTGGCGCATTACATACAAAAAAGACATAGAACGGATATCCTTTCCTCTACAATTAAAACCGGCAATTGCCACAGCGCAGCACGTAGATACCCCTGTAAAAAGAAAAATGCACTCTTTAATACTTTACTGTTGTTACGGTTTATGGAAAAAATCCCTAGTCATGGCTGAATTAAAATCGGTCATTACCAATCCGCTAACTGTAAAACATTTCGTTTTTAAACGAATTAGTAACCCACGTGATGAAGAAATGATGGAAGAAAAATGGGAAACGTGGACTGTCGTCTTTGCATGACAAAACGTTTCATTATCGTCCATTACATGTCTTATTGTCTCCATAAATATAGGCCGAAGACGTCCTTGACTTCTCAAATTACTGTCTTTTCAATATTACATAATTTGTTTTCGTCGAGTCAACTTCATGTGTTAAATACACTGCATCTGAAAAAAAATTACAGCAACCTCATAGCGCCCATTCAATTCGGCGCGAACGACCGGTGATTTCAACGATGGAGTAGACCAGAAGTTGCGACTTCTTGCAGGAAAGTGTCTAGCTTGTTGCGTAAGTCGGTATGCGTGTATATCTATTTAAACAAAGGGAACGTCATATTGGCAAAGAATTGCAGATAGGCTCATGCAATTATAGCTTTTGTTTAATGCAGTTTAATTGTTTTCGATAACGTAATTGCCTTTATAATGGGGTGACAATAATTAACATAGTTACAATCAATTTATCGCGAAGAAACTAGTTTTACCCATGCCGTTTTTACGGGTCCAAGGATTTCGTATATTAAAGTGACGTATGATTGTGCACGTGGCGTTAATTGCATATTTATTATTTTCCATCTAAATAATTACATATATGGTAAAAATCTTTTATACTTCGGGCTGTGTAATGGTTTAACCTAATGAAATAAAAATCAATATATTTGGGGTTGAAACTGCAACAAGTTTTTTTTTTTTTAATTTAATCATTTAAAATATATGTATGTTGTTCATGACCAACACACCCTTCAGCTTTGAAATCCTTGATATATTCAAAGACAGCGTGGAATTCATTAATATGTATAACGCCGATATTTAACATATTAATGAAGAGGTTGGCTAAAAAGTAAAGTTTTATTTCGTTAGCACTAGAATTGATTAGTTATCTAAGTGCTCTTAAATATAATACGTACTAAGTGGATTGTAATTGCCTGGTGTTCAATTAATTGTTGGTTGACATATTTGTTATATTGATGGAGAAACAAAATTAATTGTAATTTTTGTTATAAAAACTGATAATATAATTATTAACAATAATTTTACTCATTATTTATTTATTACGAGAAACATGGCGTTGCTTAAACGAAAGTCCGTTTACCTGAAAATTAAGCACAAAAAATGAATTCAAATTAATGAAATATAACTCACGTGACTATAGTAACTTTTGAATTTGGGAGCTAGCTTTTTGGTTTCATTGTTTTTCCTAGTATAAGCTTGCAATTTTTACGGTTAGTGTTTTTTTGTAATGTTAAAATTTCAGTTTTGCATTAATTTCACAGTAAATTCAAAGAATTGTATTTTGTTATTGCCGTTAATTGAGTTTAATGATGATTAATAGTGCCACGTCAAAGAATAACAGGTGTATTCTGATTTTAGAAGAACACCGATCGAATCATAAAAAAATCTCTTCGCAAACTTGAAAATAAAATATATTTAAATAGGTAATGGAAAACTCTTAATTTATACCATTTTGTTAATGTTTCTGTATAACTTATTCTTGATTATTTTATTGTTACTCAACAACAACGCACCTAATTGTCATTGATCTTCATTGTGCACCGCACCTCAGTGGCAACCTAATCTAGCAAAGAGCAATTTGTATGGTGGTCGACAATTCTTTAGGAAAGTCCCGACATTTCTTGAGGGAACGTTGTAGAAGTTTTCACAGAATATTGAGGAAAGATATACGAAATGAGGTAGTATACTGAAAAAAAAGTTTTTGGAAAATACATTAATCATAAACCTCATTGAAAAGTAAAAAATGCAAAAAATGTTGAATTGAAATTAGTTTAATTTTTTATGAGAGAACTGTACTGGTTTAAAATACACGTCATTAGTGGCTGGTATATGAATTACGTGAAGACCTACGCCTGTCCATTTCTCACTCTCACTCATTTTACAAGGAATTATTTCCTTTTCACTCTTACTCCTTCCATATTCGGAAACTTATGACGCAGTTATTCGCCCGCGAAACAGTTTTTCATTTATTTCATGAAAACGGTTATGATTTGAGCCAAACGAAAAATATGAGTGCTCTATTTTAAGTAGTTTTATTTATGAAAAAAGTTTCAAAATTTTGTATACTACTCCATTCCTACTCCTCCTACTCCTTCTTGAGAAAATCTTTTTCACAACGTTATGAAATCTTAAGAAACTCTTGAATGAGTGAAGTAAGGTTAAACTGAAGTCTTGATGCACGTGAAATATCAGAGTACCAAAATTTTGTCTTATATTTTTTCGACATAAATTATTATAACAAAATTTGAATGTTAATTGTTAAAACACCTATCTTTTTTGGAATTACCTTTTAAATTAATAGGGCCAAAAGGAACTGAACTTGTAATACTGTAAATTTTGAAAATATCCCCAAAACAGTTTGTAATGTAGCACGACAAGTTTGAAAAAAAAAACACTAATCTTGTCGCAAAGGTTGTAATATTGTAAGTTGTTTTTTTGTAAAACTCAAAAGTAACGTTATGTCGTGTCAGCCATTCCTGCATTTGCTGCTTTGTTGAAGAATATGTTGGTGTTGGTGGTCTATTCACTCGCATTGAATGATTGATAGAGCCTTATCCATAACCACCACACATTTTCCGTCAAAGCCTGAATGAGCAGGAATGAGTTGTATTTCAGTCCATTTTCGAAAAAGGTCCCCAGCCATTGTCTTGTGATAGTCGCGGTCGTTATTTTACTGTCTAGTAATAAGTCACAGCCGGGAAAAATCCTGAAATCCATGCATGTAGAATTCAATCTTTTACCTTCACCTTTTAATTTAACAGCATAACTTTTAAAACATTTTCGTTCACCCAAAGCCGAAGAGAAGCCCTCCCATTTTGCTATATCCAAGTTTCATCCAAATAAATAAAGTTAATCTGTCCACTAGAATTTACATACTGTAAATGCCGTCTAAAAAATTTAATTTTGGCTGCAATCACAAATTTTCGTTCACATAGAATTTTGCGATTATTGACAATTTTGTATTTATGTTCGGATCAAACACCGATTTCTGCCAATGGTCGAAAGATGCGACCAAAACGCGTTCTTGCCAGCAGCAAATTGCCATTGTCCGAAATATCCGGCCGTTTAATGTAGACCAGAACGCGCTTTGGACCTTTTACAATTGCCAGGAAGAGAACTTATTAAATAATTGGCTCACTAGCTTTCCCAAATCGTGTCATTGTCAGAACGCGTAGAGCACACAAACAAAACCTCCAAGGGCCGATTTCATACGTGTCTCAACTTGGGTTGCGTCTAGCCTCCGGCATATAACATTTGACATTTGACATTAATAACAAGGTAAAAAATATGGACATGTAAATATCACCTTTCTTGGAATATGTTTCTTTAAGGGGTCGACCGCGTAGCGCGAGGCATCAATTTCAATGATCCACGGGAGTCCCCTTAAAACACTTGGGACCCCTTGGGACAGGGGTAGGACAATGATAGGAATCGAGTTAAAGGGGCCCTCCTTGGGACTTCCCACCATTTTCCTACAGAAGCGTCTAGCCCCTGAACGGTCACTCAATCTTCCCTTGGATTAAGATTGAGTGACCGTTCAGAGGCCAGACACGGTTACTCAAATTGCCCTGTGTGTTTTTCCTTTCTGATATCTGCAAGTTACTGCCTGTGATACTTTTAATATCGCAAAATACAGAAAAAATTGCCGCTACTGTGGTATATGTACATCTCTTGCAACTTTAAATTTTCGACATTTTTTTCATATAAACATGGATACATATTTCGTTTTGTTTCCAAATTCAAACTTTTCTTTTAAAATTCAGAGCCCTTTCTCGCATTTTTATACAAACGCTTTTTCCCAACTTGCGATAACTAAAGGAAAACTTTAATTGAAATTGGGGATTTTAGCTTTAGCCTGGTCTGTCAACCACCAATATTAATCTTCTGCAAAGAGTTTGGAAGATAAAATATTTTCAGAACTTCAATGTTACAGGATGCCCATTTTTTGTGTTCACGCCTGAAGATTCAGATATAGGCAACATATTAAACACTTTACAAATCACTTTGCGTAAACTATTTATTTTTTAAATGAAGAATCATAGTGGGTCTAAAATTAAACTCAAAACGTCAAAGCAATCTTTTAATCAAATATGAAATGTAATATCTTAAAAAACATAGTTGTTGATGAAATGTTTAATATGTTGCCTAGTTTTGTATCTTCAGGCGTGAGCAGATAACATGGGCACCCGGTATAAACAATAAAGTTCATGTACCATAAGAACTGTTTTATCAGTTTTGCCAAGAATAAATTTTGCTTCAGTGGATTTTCCAAAGCAAATTCAAGGAATAGCTAAGAAAAATTATTATTCAAATTTATTTATGGAATAAAAAAATATCTACATAATTTATATAAAAGTCGAAAAAGGCACCGGTTTTACCTACACGTATAACAATGGAAAAAACTAAATTACGTGAATTGCTAAGCAACTAATAAGTACATTATTATCACTGCCAGTTTGTGATCAAAGTGGTAAGGTTTCCAAATAATATTTCGGCAGAACAGTGCGCATTGGACACCTAGATTTCTTTATTATTACGAGATTACATATTTATTTTTAAAATTATTTGTTTACTTACAACTGCCTTTACTTTACCACATTTCCGATTTACAAGAATTTTTTGTGGACGATTTAAATAAGAAATTATATTGATACTGTTAGTAATTCATCATTATGATTATATAACACAAAATAAATTGAGCCAATAGCAATTACAGATTTTTCATAGTTACGATGTATACAGGGTGTTTAAAAATTGCCGCACCAACGCAATCGTACGTTATTTAGGACCATTTGGTAAGTCAGAGAAAAATATTTAAAAAATTCTTGGGGTTCATTTCTTCTGTGTATGTGGGTTTCTTTTAGGGATCTTCGAATGTTGATTACAGCTATTTATTATCAGTAAATTACACCCAAAATGCTGCTAAAGTATGCGAAACAAAATGTAGATCAATAATTATTTGACGCAATGCCTTTGGTCTTTAACATAAATGTATTTAAACGCATCTTAAATTATCGAGATTTATGCAAAAATCAATGCGGCAACATTTTAATATAACAATGGATATTTTTATGCAACAATGGGATTGTATGCATAGTAATAATTTTTCAGATTTATTTAAAAAAAGTCACACTGACATTGTGGGATGGATGGCCTGCTTCTAACACTTCTATTAAGGGATATGTTAATTCAACTGGATGAAGCACCAGTTCATCATCATCCGGTCCTGTGATGGCCAGGCCATGCTTAGCGATGAATTGGGCGAGATGGCCCAACGCGTTAGCTCCCCGTTCGCCCGACCTTAATCGTTTAGATTTTTTCTTTGAGGTCATTTTAAATCGTTGGTTTACGTAACACCACCTGAGAGTCGTGAAGACCTTCTCGCAAAAATTTTTGGACCCACTGAAAAAAAAAATTATTGACAATTCTCAACAATTATTGTTACAATTAATTCCAGTACCTGAGAAAAACATTTCCTTGGTTACTTAACATGCCAGTACTTTAATTGTTCATTGCAATTTCCTCAGTTGCCAGATTTACTATAAAGGAAACCTTCAGCCACATGCGAATCGAACACCAAATTTTTTTAAAATATTTTTCTGTCGCGTACTCTTTGCTTCTGATCACCGTACCATTAGTTTGGTGCGGCAATTTTTAAACATTCTGTATAAGTGAGTATCCCCTTGACGACGGGGTATATTCATTTCGGTGTTTTGGCTGGCTCCAACAATGGACTTTGCCATAGGAACGATTTTTTTATGATTGTTAATAAACGTCAGAAAAAAAGTTCCCCCAAAGTTTCGCATTTTCTCGTTATATAATCGTAATGAATGCCACTCGAGCATTGAAAATAATCTGATTAAACTATCCTCGTCATTCGACGTATTCCGTGAAATACACCAATCAATAAACGAATAAACAAAATGGAAATCATCAAATAACGAAACATCAAGGCAAAAAAACTTAACAAAAAGAGTTTTTTAAATGAATTGCTTGAATCTTTTTTCGACACCCGCGCATTCACTGTGGCACCAGGAACGACACTTCTGACATGAAATCCACATTTCTCTTGTATTCGACCTAAAGAACACATAGTTGTAATATAAACATGAAGCATCGTCTTCATCGTCAAAAATGTCTTCAACCTCGTTATCGTCACTGCCATCGTCCTTTTCGTTTTCAAAATTTTTTTTTTACTTTTCTCTTTCCTTTCTTGCCATTTCTTCTGTTGGTAATAGTTCTTGAATACTGCTAAACTTCCGTTTCCAGGATGATGGAAATATTTCTGATTTTAACTTTACTAATGTGCAAAACTTACTTCAAGAGTGACCGATATGTCACTTCTTTTTCTGACTTCCAAGAAACAGCATTCATCTACCAGTAATGGCAGTTCCTTGAACAAGTGATTTGACCGCAAAATTCAAATGGTCCATCATAAGAGCCGGTTTCCCCTATTGATTTCAGACTATTTTTCATGAAGTAATAGTAACGCTTTGAATCGGTAAATATAAATAGATTTTTCTGTAATTAATAGCGGAATCACCGGAGGATATTGTTAGTCATAAAGAAATTTCCAATCCAACACAGATTGTTTGCAGGATTTACCCACTGTACAGAAGAGATGCGTAAGTGTTTATTATCCGAATTTTGCAACTGTTAAGTAACGTGGTAATTTCGCCTTCTTTGCTTCCTTGACAAAAATAACCGCTCAATTTACTCCAGTAGTTACATAGTAAATGGTTTATGGCCGTAGGGCTTCGCGATGCAAAGTTTTTTTAACACACTGCTGCTTCTTTTGCCAACGAAGTTTTGTTGCCCTGTAATTACCTATGTTAATTAAATCGACTCCTCACATTGCAAAATTTTATAAAAATATCAATCAACGAATCAAGTAAGATACCAACCGATCTGTTAAAAAATTTGGTGTAATTGAAAGCGCAATACTAGATAGGAATGAATATACAAAAAAAGTAAAATTTTACGGCTTCAAAAAGAGGCCATACGAACACAAAAATGTTTGACCAAATGTTTGAATTCTTTTGTGATCATCGCCTAAAAACGTCGTGTGCACCTCGGCCAAAAGTACTTTTTTGGCCTTATCGTCTGCATTGTGTCTTCGGTTCACGCCTCGGCCACAAACAGCAGATGCGTCCAAAAAAGCTAACTTTGACACAAACTACTATTTTAAATCTCCTGTATCTTTAATCGATGACCTGATAGGAAAGTTTCATTCGTACAAAAAAAGCCTACAATTTTATGTTCATTTTATGTCATTTTTAACTATTAGTTGTACGTGCAAAATTGAAGTCATTTCGTAACTTTTGTTTCATTCATTGAGGAATCTGGATTCCAAATGACTGGAAAACTCAAAAAAAATAAAATTTTGGTGTATCGGTACATCAATGGGTTGATTGACGGCGGCGAACTTCTAAGATAACAGGGGCTCTCCATCTCGCATAATTTTGTTTAGTATAGGTCTAAGATTTGACTCGGACTGTACACGGCGAATTTGTAGCATCGCTGTATAGGTGGAGCTACTTTCTTGACGTAGAAATCAACAGAACAGGGTTTTATTTAAAACATTATTACATTGTTGTATTTGCGCTTCCGTCTTCAATAATGTTGCAAACAATAAGAAAAAACTATAGGCAAGGTGATACGCATGTTTCTTGGTAGGTTTTAAATTCGTAAGTGTCAATAAAATGGTGACAAAAGTTACGTATGTTCAGTTAGACATTTTTGCATATTTAGCAAAACAGTTTTGAAATAATATATACATAGGTTCTAAAGCAATCCTTTTTCTACAACTATTCCAAATTAGAAAATTATTGATTGATTAACAATACAGCGAATTTTTTAAATGTACTACGTTAACTTGGTATAGGTATAACAAATTATAAGTATAGGAATTGATAACACAAGTTCAAAGAATATTTTATTTATTTTTTAGGAGAGATATCTTTTCGAGAATAGGTAGCTAGGTATAGATTATATTATTATAGTAGTAACTGATTTTAATGTTTTAAAAAGATCAGAAAATAACCAGACCACACCAAACCAACCGATCAAGCTTCCCGATTTATTTTTGTACCACTAAACTTCGGTTAAATAATCTTTATAACAGCTTACATTTTGGAAACACAATCTGCGATTAATTTTTAGTTCCTTAAAAACCCGCATCTGCCTCTTCGTAATCAAATTCACACTACTTTTTACAGAGTTAACGGCGTTTCTATACGGTTATTAACTCCTCGCGGCCTACAAATTGCGGTTTTTCTATGCTGTTTTTTGTTCTTAAATCAAACAGATTTGGATTTTTTACAGTGGAAACAAAGACAGTTAACTGCTAACTCGCCGAGATTGGCGGTTTCTCAGTATAAAAAACAATGAAGTTCAGACTAATGACTAGTCCGTTTAGATTTAGGTCGTGACTTTAATATTTTCCAGCCAGTCACGCCTTTATTTAACAAGTTTCGGCATAAAAAATGCTGTGTAACATTTGTTCTAAAACGGTTTAGGTAACTGCTTGCTACTGGATAAAAGTTCATTGCGAGTGTCCTGCGAACTTGTAAAAGTTTACATAAAGATTAGGGTTTTTAAGCTCAAACAATCCATATTAAAAAGCTTGCTTCATTTTGCTTTGCATTTACACAGTGGTGTTTACACCTGCCCATGTAGGTACCATGACAATATTCTTTTTATTAGAAAAAAATCCATTCAAACGTATCTAGCTGTTACTAAATAGTCAGCAGTATTTTAAATCCTTCGCTCCTATTTTTGTTGTAACAACAATCAAAATTTAGCTATCTGTTGCCATTTCTGGACTTACGTTGCCGAACAAAACACAATTTTATTCGTACAGTCCATTAAACAGCCGACAATACCCAGATCCCATCGCCCATTTATTAACATTTATTAATGGTTTACCCCCAATCCATTTATTCGACAGATAATCAACCCCAGTGTACTTTGTATGCCCGCATATTGATATCTCCACTAAGATTGCGCTGCAAAAACTGAAATTCTCCATTACCGTACTGCCATAATAACGTGAGATACTTCTGTTTCAGATTGTGGGCGTGCAGCAGTACCCAATCAGGCCGCGAACCGACGACATCAACGAAAATATCCTATCCGACCAGCTCACATCCGAATCGGTTTTGACCGACGAACTCATAAAATCAACAAGAAGGCAGCTGGAGGACGCCCTCAACGAGTTCGATTCGTATTGTGAGAATTTACACGTAGACCCGCACAGTGCCGGGTTCAGGTTTGTGACCGATGGACAATTACCGCTAAGGCAATGTCTGTATCCGGAAGCATGTAGGAAGGAAATAGATCTGCCGCGTTATTATAGCACGTTCCATGACCTCAGGAAAGAAGTTGCCAGGTTTACGAGAAAAATAGACGAAGTGCCGCAAAGCGTCGCCGATATGTTAGAATGTATCCTTTTCGAAAGATTGTTTTACCGTCACGTTACAAAAGGCACCTGTCAGAAACGCATTCTGTGTGTTACTTATTATTTACACGAAACGCTAAATACAAAATAAATATTTGACTAGTTGAATAAGTGATCTTATTCCTCCTATAAATGAGTTTCTATATGCAACAACTAAAGCAAAATGGGTTTCTCGCAGGTGGCCTGCTTCAGCGTGACGTATTCTACTTCTTTTGGGGCTAACTTCAAATCTCTCGACCCTCGCTGTATCTACAAACAGTGGTGGGATTCGCACTTAACCAATCGCGCTGTTTTACTTAAGTTACACTCGCAAGTCATGCCATATTTAACTTTGTTTATGTTTGATCTCTCCTTTAACAAAATTCGTAAGCTACTAATGGTTTTAATGACCCCAACCATATGATGTGGGTTGCCTTTCTAAAAATATGTACGTGCGAACTGATGCATCCATTAAATTGTTAAATATTTTGTGATTTATGTAATTATGAAAGATCAATGATCTTTATACCGTTCGATCGGGACGTTATCTCCGTCCAAAGATAATCGCTTTCAGATTAATCAATCAAGTGTTTACAGTCACGAAAACATGAATCTTAGCGTACTAGCGTGGTCATAACCTCATAAATCGTGGCTCCACCCACCGCGTTTCGTTGGTTGGTGATTAAATAGGTTGCCACGCTGATCAAATTTCGACAATCTGCCTGGGAAATGATGTACTAAACAATACCGTGTTACATAACCGGTAGGGAGGTGGCTGCAATCCAACATATCTGTGTTTTGAATTAACTTTTGACGAAGTCAACAGAATTTTTTAAGAAGTTGAAGAGGCTGAATCACACATACCTACATCCACTATCTAGATTATCGATTCATTTCAAATGTTTATGTTGGTATTTATGCAAAGACCAATCTTTGTTTCTTACGGCTATTAACATGTACATATATGGGTTAAATTAAAATCAGAGCACACAAGCTATGCAGATATCTACTTGGTTGCCCATACCACCAATAAAAGTTATCTTAATGAATTTCTATATGTCTGTAATTAAAAGTCAAGGTGACATTTACTTATCTCTTATTAAAAGCACTCTAAAGCGTTAGTTGACGGTTACCCACTTTAATTTAATTTATATTTGATGAAACGGTTGTATAAGCATTATTACCTGCAGACAGTTTATAAATAATAAAAAAAAAATCCGGTTATAGGTGTGTTTTTACAATATTTATCTTCCTTTATTTTCTTTATATGATTGTGTTATGGATATTGGTGTTAATTTATTATTAGAATATATTAAAATGAGTATAAGATAATGATAATTGGATTCCACGTTATTAGATCCGTTCTTTCTTTTTTCTCCTTTCCTTCTCATGATGTGTTCTGCCTAATACAGCCGTCCTCTAATGTAAATAATATTTCAACAGTCTTCTATTTTTTGTGTCTTCAGTTTTCTCTTTTTATTGTTGCATTTGGTCATTGTTGATCTTCATTTTTATTATTATAGGTTTGCATATCTTTATCTACAATTTTGCTTTTCAATAGCATTCGCTTTCTTCCCATATTATGCTTGAGTTCCTTAGTTTTTTTTTTCACATACACCTACACTGCATTTTTTTAACTGGCAATAGGGAATCCCATGTTAACTTTTGTTTGGGGCAAATTCCGGACTTCAAATTATTTTCCGAACATACGTACCATGAGCACAGAATAGAAAGTATTATTATTATTCTGTGCCATGAGATCATTTAATTATAAATTAGAGTAGGCGTTTTTTTTTATGCAATGGCCCCCAGCTTGCAAATTGACTGACAAATTTGAGGTTATCGTAAACATTGTGACGCTTATGTTTCTCATGTTAAATTGTTTCAATTTAAAGAAAATAAAACACTAACAAATAATGTAGGTTTAATGACAATGACAGCAAATGTTCAGTGTTCTCCCCAGCTTCAATGCAGTTGTTAACTCTCCGTTTCATATTTTCAAATGCATTTTCCAACATCTGAAAGGTTATAGCGTTGCATGCATTAAAAATTGCCTCTTGCAAGATTGTGCGGGTTATTTTAAAAAAAGTCAGGTCCGGACTTCGAGGCAGAAATTGAATGACACGATCATCATAAAACTCACATTCACACCACATTAACATCAGGAAATCTTGCCACACATTTCTAAATTTGTTGGACTAATTTTTGATAATCTGCAAGAAAATTAGGGTAGGCATTTCGAAAAACACAATGTTCTATAGAATACTTCCATTCACCATTCTGGTGCCGTTTTTTAAGTCACTTTGACATTAAAATTTTAAATCAAATCGTCAAAAGTTAGTAGTGCCAACCTAATTTAAATTTCACAGCATACTTTAATTTATAATTAAATGATCTCATGGTACCTGGACACTATTACTCTTAATTTCAATAGCCGTTTTTCTCGTAAGTTCAAAAATATCTCCAGCATTTATTGATTTTATTGTAGACGTCAAATCATGACTGAATTTGCACTGCTGACAATTTTATTTTGGAAATATTTTTGAATTTTAGAGCAAAATGTCTACCTATTGAAATTGAGAGAACTAATCTACAGCTGTGTCGGGTAAAATTTTCATGTCTGGGGCTTGCCCCAAACAAAAGTTAACAGGGTGCAAAATTTAACAGTTTTACTGTATGTATAAATTTGTGTTTCTGACTAGCTTTCTGTATTAATTTGTCTCTTCATTTCCGATCTTCACATATTTTGTTTTAGCTTCCATTATTTCCATGCCGATTCTTAGCACCTCTTTCAATTTCAAGAGCTCACATTAGTTATTTCTTTGTCCATCCAACCAATGTTACACCATGTGCATCCAGTAGTAATCTATGATAGTATTATTATAGTAATCTATGATAGTATTTTTGTCTAGTACCAAGTTCAAAGTAGTATTAGAGAAAAGTGTCTCCTTCTCCTCACTCGTATATATTTACTTCCAAGTTGGAGTCTCATTTTAGGTTTTGTACTTGTAAGGCCAATTTTACTTTTTTAATATCCTAAGGGTTTGATTTCTATCCTGTTGACTATATGTAATCTTCTATTATCTTCTCTGTTTGCTCTTTTGGTCGTATAGTTGCTGGAACTTTTATGTGTCATTTAGTAGAGCTAAGGCTCTGTACTTCTCTACAATATCTGTTGTTGTTTTTTTTCTTTGGTTGATCATACCCTGCCGCACTGCAGCTGCTTTACTCCATGGGCTGCGCCAGGGTCTAAGTCCCGCATTGTTGGTGTTCAGTACATGTGTCCATTCTCACTTTGGTTTTTGTATAAGTACCCCTTTCACTTTCTTCCAGCCTGTTGGCTCATACTTCAACGCCAGGTTGGCTCTGCATAAAGCGCACAGGGGGGAGGTTAATTCCTCAAACCCCTTTTGAATGGTTTGAAAAATTTCACTGCCCGTCCAAGTGTTGTTTTGTTTCCAGTGCTCCTTAGACGCCCGATGAATCGGTATGTCTAATTTTGGAGTGTTAGTTGCGTTCGCTGAGGATACACTCCCCGGAAAGTTTGTCTCTATAAAAGAAGTTCCAGAGACTCCTCGATTCGGTGTTTCCTCCATGAGTTCCGATTTTACCCCGATTGTCCCTCCTCTGAACGCTTTCTGGAGCCTGGCACATTTCGGAGTTCTTTTGATCTCCTCGCAGTGGTTCTTCGCCTCCCTCACGGCGTAACCGTACTTTAGACAGGAAGTCTTGTTTTCTTCCCATCTCCTAGATCTTTTGGCACTGTTAAACAATCGCCGGAGTTTGAGGTTTTGAGGGACATTCTCCCAACCCCTGACCTAGATCTCTTCTGTAACTTCCGGCGAGGATTGAATATCGAATCTTACGTACCTGTGAGCCGAGAATGTCGGTTCAGATGAAACATCCCACTCACGAATAACCTGGCACACGAAAGGCTTACCTATCATTATATCGATAACTTTTTGCCTTGTCGTGACAAAAGTATAGGTTCGTTACCCCGGTTAACTATACTTCTAGCTTACTAATAATAATAAATTCTAAAAGGGACACTCCTTCGGTTGGTACATAAACTTCCCCAATCTCTAAGATGGATTCACAACAGAGCACTAGCTGCGTATTGGACTTTCCACAGTGTTCCACTAGTTGTCTAACCTCTGGTGTTGGAGGTTGCCCCACTTGGTAGGTATTATTATTTCCCTCTCATTCCCTGCGATAGTGATCTTGATCTTGCCTGCCATGAGGTCCTGACAGCTCTAAGCCCCCAGAGGGGCAGTGTATTTGTCTTTTTTTTGTGAGTATGCAAGCTCTCGGATGATTTCCTCCTATTGCGAAAGTCCTCTGATCTGGTCACTATGTACCCACTTTGAAGATGCCCACGATTTATTTCTGTCCCCTCTGAAAAAAAAACCGTTCTTCTCCTGGGGGGTCGCCTTTATCTTGTATTTCTTTCTCTGCTTCCGCGTTTTTTCTTGTTCTTATCTATTCACTTCTAGCCATTTTTTTCCCTTTTCACATTAAATCTTTATTAAATAAAAAACATAGTGCTTGTAAGAACTTGAAAAAGAAGGTTTAGCAAGGTTTTTATTTCACTTTAATCAATTATGTGTAGAAATCGCTTGGATAAAATTTATTTGCTGTACTTATTGCGTTGTATTCCACATAATACAGTTCTTCTGTTTGTTTGTAATCCAAAATGGGAATTTTGTTTTTTCCTTGATAAATTTGTGTTTTAAGTGAATACAGGGTTATTCGGAACATGTGTTTTTTAATTTATACCAGAATGATTTTCAAACTTGTTGTTTGTATTGAAAAAGATAAAAATCTACCAATTTCGTTTCCTATTTTATGTTTGAAATTGTTCACGATCAATTTGGTGGAACACAAAATTAACTAATTCATACTGTTTGTTCTGTTTTTGATCAATAAAGAAAAATTGGTGAAACATTTTAGATATTACTTCTCATTCAGTATTTAGAGAGTAAAAATACTGCTTCCTGTAAGTACCCATAACAAGAGCAGAGAGGGTAACGTTAAGGAACTATGAATTTCAATTTGAAAATGTAGCGGTAATGTCTATAATATAGTCTCTGTCATCTTTTCCACAATGACAAAAAAATCCGATCATCATCATGCCAACAGGTTTCAAGGAGTGACACATATTTAAAATCACCCTGTTCTAAAAATCTAAAAAATACTAGATAATGATAACTTAACTTCTCTATAAAAATTCAATTTAAAATATGTACTGTTTATTGTATATGTGAAGGTTGGTTGGCTGTCAAAGAGACTTTAGTTTGGATTAAGCCAAATATCTTTTTAATGTACAAAGAATTGTCTTATTTAAATTAAAATGTCAAAAAAAATTGATTTCAGAAGAATTTATGACAGAATCAAAACTCTGTAACAAACGTGTATATACAACCTGTTACATCATATTTTTTTTACATTTTTGGCTCTTTTTGTAAATGGTAAATTATGTACGATCACGATGTGTAATCACTGACTCAATGTTAGGTATACGAAACACAATACTTACAACTGGTTTTAATAGCAGTTTGTTCCCGCGAGCAGCAGATGTTCTTCTATCTAAGTGTTAATTGCAATCAGTTTGTTTAATGATCTCGGTAGTAAGCAAACGGTGTTTACAGAGAACTGTTAAGATAATCATATTCCTGATTACGTATTATACCGTAAAATATAGACCAAAGTATTAACAATTAAAATTGTGTGTACTTCTTAAATCTTAATAGATTATTGGATGAAAGAAAACATTTTATTATTCAAAAATGTCTGCTTTTAAAATCTGTTGACACATTGTGTTTCCCGTTTAGAAGTATATTTTGTTTATACTAAATTGCATAAGTTATGGTTCAAAATACCCATTACAGATTACAGCAAGACCTCGGTTTTACATCATTACCAATTCGAAATGCGTTTTCACTAAAGAGCGTGTCGGTTTTCATTACTGTTTGGCGGTTTTAAGATTCCGAAAATGTTGCTCAGTTGGGAAAGTTTATCGCCGGAATAAATTATTTCAAATAATTTAAATTGAGGAATTTCTAATCAGTTTTACTGGTTTTGTATAACCCAAACATGGGAACGAATATTTAACACTTTTTGGCATTTATCTTTTATCAGCTTTCTTTAGCTTTAATTACAATAATTTTGAACTTTTATATTTGCCTATTTAACCTCGAAACATTTGAATACAAATAAAGGCATTATACCAACCTATAAAGTGAAAATGTTATAGTGCAAAGATGACTATTATTCATTGTATGAATTGCAAATATTGATTGGCGACCGGATATGTATTTTTTGTATAAAGCATTGTAGTTATTTTAACTTTTGTTTGTCAATATAAAACTCTGATCAATGGGCTTTTGTGTCTGCGTAAAAATAAATCTAAAAATAATTGTCATAGTCATAAACATTTCAATGCAACGCTTAATTAAACATGTAGATTGTGTCTACTCGAACAAAAAGTTTCACCCTCATTTATGCACCTGCTGGAGGCGACGCAAGTTTCTTCCTCGAACAACTTTATTTTCCCTTCGTTGTAATATATTATAAATTGTACATACACCTATTATTATTACTTATCTTTATCCAACAATAACAATCACATCTCAAAGGCTCGGTCCGTTATCGGCTCGATCCTCAGTTACTTCTTGCTCACAATTAGCGGTCCTGTTACCCGGAAGGTACGGCACCATAACAGCTTTGAAAAAACGCATTACAAAGGAAGCTAGAAGTCACAGCAGGAAGGCATGTTTGAAACAAAAAAGAATTTACATTGTCATAATTGTTGGACGAAGTTCGCAGCGGGGGGTATCGTAGGATCGTGTTAGATTTTTATGGTGTTTCTTGGTTTTTACTTACCTATACTGCAGCTGTAATGTGATTACAGGGTGATCGAGAAATATTTTTAGGAAGTTCGATACAAACTGGAATTACTAGGGACTTTTAAAAAATAAATTTTATGTAGATTCTCGTTGAATAATGAAAGAGTTAACATTACACAATCGGAATGACTTAGTAATTTTCCAGATTGTGCAGTTGAAACTCATTGATTATAATTTGAAATAAATACAGAGGAATTACAGCAAACGAATGAAGAGGGTAAAAATTAAAATGCAATGCAGTGCAATACTTCAAAAAAGGAAATAAATGATATACAATATATTACCTACACATAGGTTCATAAAAATAGAAAACAAGAAACTGTTAAATTTTTACTATCCATACGCTAAAAAGTGTTTTTACATAAGCGTGAGTAAAAATCAGTTTCTTTGGTGTTAAAATGTTCTGACACTATTAATACAGTAGTGGTGTAGGTATACAAAATGTGACATAACAGGACTGCTAATTTTGTACGTGCGGATTTACCAAACAGTTTTATTCTTCTCTTGAATTGTCAGGTTTTTGTGGTTTCGCTTGTGTAAAAAATAGTATATACACCTAGGGAGAGAATCCTATTTTTCCCTCGGTGCTTTGCAGTCCTCTGGCTAGAAATTGCACCTCATGAAAAATCATGCAATGTATAGTTTCCTCTTCCTTACGAGGTTTGTGTACTATTATAAATCAAATCTGAATATCAATTAATTTACATTTTTATGACAAAACGAAGTGAAAATACAACTGGAATGTGTCCACAAATCTATTATTTGTCTTTAACTGTCAAATCCTCAGTGTTCTACTATGATGCATGCTTGTTAAGTCTATTTATTTGGAGACATTGGTATTAATAATGAAAAAATTCTAAATCTTAGCCCCACAAGTATCAAATTGACGCCCAGTTTATTTTGCATGGAACTGTAGTATTTACAACCAAAATAATTTTTCTAACACTGAACCTGCACGATGTTTTACAAAATATGCATTTTGTTGCCATTTTTGCCCGTTGCAGCAATCTTTTCTAAAGTGCGAGTGGAAGTGAAAGTCGATCAAATTAATCTGTCCTTAATTATTTCATCGACTTGTCCAACCTGATAAAGTTGAATGATCGTCTTGCACTGTTGCCAACTGTCAACAGGTGTTCAACATTAACATTTAACTGCAACTGCCATCTGATGATCGCAACGTAAATGTACCTCCAGGAATTCTTCGACCATTTACACTCGCGAGGAGCAGATGTCAGCACGAGTATTAACCGGTGGAATTGAAATTTTAAACTCGCGCTATTGCCGTAGATTTGTTTATAAACTCTAAGAATGTAATCTCAGGACGATGGAGTAAATAGTTATGGACGAAGAGATCTCTGAGTAATTTTCACTACTTCGAGTTCACTTCAAAATGTGACGAACGCCACTGACCTTAGTAGTCGCCGTACCTACCGTAATTGCACGAATTTTAAAGTTATGCATGACTTTTAGCGATAAGAAAAATAGCGTTGTATTATTGATAAGAAACTATAAGTGTATTTTTTGCATGTACTTAAGTTCGTTTCAGTAGTGCGAATGCCACCACTTAACCTAGAAATCAGGTGAGTTCCACAGGTGTTTTCCAATTTTTCCTTGACATAGCAATAGATTTAGAAATGAGTTCCGAGGCTGAAAACGAATTTTACAAAAAAGAAGCGAAAGATATGGTGAATGTTGTACAAAGGCTAATTTTAGAAGGTGAGTTTAGTTCATAAAATTTAATTTACACTTGGGGAAAGGGGTGAAGAGGTCAATGAAATCCGCCGGGTGGCCACGTGAATGGTTAGAACTGTAAAACAAAATGTTATGTTTCTCGTTATATATGTCTTTTTCTTTGTGGAGTTGTACAAGTCGTTAAATATAGGTGATTTTTATTTTTTCATTTTCTATTCGCTCGGGAAAGTTCCGTTAGTTAGCTAGAGTATTAATGTTTAATTTTAAACATTTGAGTTTACAACAATAGAATTAACATCAAAATTGATTCGGCTGTCAGTTTTTGACAGATGGTTGACAGCTACATTTAAATGCGTAACATGTCAATAAACACCCCAGTTTCTGCTTTCAAACATTAGGTTTATATAATATGTTTTATTTTGGAAACTCTTTAAAAATTTTGATTCCCACCAAACGTATTTGTGTGTTTATTTTGTCAAAGTCAACATGGATAGATAGGTGTTTATTTGCGTAAGATAAGGTTTTGTGACATGTAAATGTCGTACATAAACAATCCCGCAGTGGTCAATCAGTATATTTCGATACAAGTGCGCTGTCAAAACATGAGTAAAAAACGTGACAGCTGTCAAATACATATGCGGGAATATTTATATATTTAGTTATGTACCACTTCCTCCATTATGTATTTCAGAAAACCAATACAAAAAAAAAATTAAAAATGTGGAATACCGAAATGTTGACATTTCTTAAAGATCCGGAGAGCAGAACCTACTGTCACCTGCGAAAGACGTAATCAACTCAATTGTTTTTATAGAGACGCGCTAGATACAGGTCCACTGACCGATTTCTTTGACACTTTTCGGGTCAAAGAGGTTAAAATTGCAATAAAAACTTAATCTGGTAGAATTTGTTACCACGGTTTTTTTTTGTTTAAATTACACAGGGTTTAGTCGTTGCAAGACGAACCCTATGAAGTCTAATAAAGCCCCAAGCGTTATGGTTTCCAAAGGATGACTAGACGCGTATATGTTCAATTTTTGTTTGATTCAAAATGTAAAAAAACAGCACTTACGCTGCCTTACGTTGACCATTACCAAATATGTATGTCAAGAAAATCTGTAGATATCGAGTATACTTACTCTATGTTAATAAGTAATACAGTCGCGGACAGAAAATCTTGGACGTAATTTTTCTATAATTTTGAAATTTGCATGTTAATTATTGTCACTTTGACGTTTGAAGTTTTTAAGATTTGTCAACCACTTATCACTATTCATAAGTATGAAAAATGGCAAAACTAAAAAAATAAGGTTATGTATAATACTTAAATAATAATAGATTTTCTGTCAGCGACTGTATATTATTACAAATTGATGAAGTTAGATGTCGGACGGAATAAAAATAACACCACATAATGCCATTTATCTTTATAAAAAAGTTGCATTATTATTAGAATTAAAATTGTTTAGTTTGTCCTAGATTCCTGAGAAGATTGCGATTATCTGAATAAAATTTTGTTTTACCTAGTTTTTTTCAGAACCATTCTTGTTTTTATTTGTTAAGAACTATAAAAAACACAGGCTTGTTAATCTGGAAGCAATAAAGTAGATTGGCACCATTGTATAATTGGCAGACCTCGCAGATTTTAATTTTTAGGTCAGGTACTTTTAATTTTTTTGACGTTTAGTTTAGCTAATTTAGAAACAAATTAGTGCGCTGATATTGGTCCACAAAATATAACCAACTTTACAAAAAAAAAATCACAATGTCATTTTGAGAATTTTTATTTTACTTTCATAAAAGTCATTTAGGATTTGAAACGTTGATTTTCCTTATAACATTTTGGTTAAAATAGTGAAAGAGTTAACATTACACAATCGGAAAGACTTCACATTTTGATTGGTTTAATTGAGTTAGTCACGAAGTGTTGTCAAATTTTCAGTAATTTTCCACATTGTGCGATTGGACCTCATTGTTTATAATCTAAAAGAAATATAGAGGAATTACAGCAAACGAATGAAGAGGGTATACGATAAAAAAATGCAATGCAGTGTATCTTAATCTTGAAGCAATAAAGTGGATTGGCACCATTGTATAATTGGCAGACCTCGCCGTACAGGTTGACAGATCTTAATATTTTGGTTAGGTTAGAGTACTTTGAATTTTTTTGACGTTTACTTTGGCTAATTTAGAAACAAATTGGTGCGCTGATGTAAGGTCCACAAAATATAACCAACTTTACAAAAAAAAAACACAATGTCATTTTGAGAATTTTTATTTTACTTTCATAAAAGTCATTTAGGATTTGAAACGTGGATTTTTTTGATAACATTTTGGTTAAAACTCATTCAAAAGATAAATGCGATTCATCCAGAGGTCAAAAAATATAAGCAAAAATACTGATAACAATGTTGTGATGTTGGATAATATGATTCTTGTGATTAGTTTGTAGAGAAATGATGTAGGAAAATAATGGAATAATTCACTCATTTATAACAAATTTTACGTTGCCATTATAATTCCTGGATTTTTGTTTGAATCTACACCAGATCAATAGAATTGTGCATATGTTAAACTATAAAACTGTTTTGTAATACACTGAAATAAACCGTTTGAGTTGAAATGACTGTGGAAATGTCCTTTTTTGTTACAAAAATGTGTGAGCACTTGGCAAAAGCCGCTGTTCCCGGAGCGAAATGAGGCCGGTAAGACCGTACTTTCGGCTGGGCGATGACGACAAATAGTATAATACGACACGCGGCTAAAAAGTGGGATGGCCTGGCGTATGTGATAGAAAAGCCAACTTTATGGCCTGGGGTTGTCAGGAGGACATTTTTCTATTGTTGTAATAATAAGCCTTTTTGCTCTCGAAAATATATTATAAATTAAGCGGGCACCCCTCTATGTGGATTTAAATTTATAGTTTTGTTTTTGTTGATGTCATTTTTAATACGTTCTTTTTCCACGCCTTTTACCTACTGTTTTTATTTTTCCATAAAAATGGAGTGATCTGTATGAAGAAATCAACTTGTACACCACCGCAGCGGTTTATTGCTAGAGGAATCCAGAGCTGTATGTCTTATGGATTATTATATGTTCTGTGTATTGATTTGTTGTTAAAGGATTCTTTTGAGCTTAGGCTTTATTTACTTGGTATTGTTATGACATTTTTTTACTGTACACCTTTGTGTTCCGTCTACTTCAATTCCTGAACATCCACATGTTTGTTATTTTGATTTTAGTTTAGTGTTTTAGTGTGTGGTGGTGCCACTGTTTATTTGTTTTTATCACAGCCCCGGGTTCACCGCTGCTGTTTGATGTTGTATTTCTAAAAGATTTCAGACTGTCGCATATGTTTTGGTTTGTTCACACAAGTCCATTGATTATTATCCACTCTTTGTAATTGCTTTTGTTGGTCCCACTTATTAACCACATAATAATTCAACTTAATTTTCAATTTTCCGCACGTGGTTACTAGTTCACCTCGGGGCAGAAACTCGTGGGTAGTATTGTTATCAAGCTCTAATAATACACTAAAATAACTAATTTGAATTTAATGCTCGGTTGCATTGAACAGCTATTTATTATACAAGTGGGCAAATAAGTCACGAAAGAAGTGCCACGAGAGCTGGCTCGATTTTTCTTGAGTGACTTATTTGCTGTTAATGCACGAGTGTGTAATACATAGTTTTATCCAACACCTCCTTTTAAAACATCATCAAAACCTAAAAATTTTATAGCGTTAAAAGCTGCTATAGCTTATGAACTGATGGTTGCTTTGACAAATTAGAAAACTTACGGGTTCATAAGTTCACAAATGTTTTATAGATCCCATAATATATTCAAAATCGGCATTATTATGAATTCATAGTAAACAGGTGTTGGATAATAGTAGATTATATTACAAGTGACAGAAATGCTTCATTGTCAGCGAGTGAGATCTTTGAATCACGAGTGCGATAGCACGAGTGATACACATCTCACGAGCTTAAAATGTCATTTCGGTCACGTGTAAGATACGACGTTTTATGCCCGACGTGTAATTTCTTGTAAAAGTTAAAAATCAAAAAATTAATGAAAGTGTCAAAATGACGTTTCAAAAAATTATTCATGTCTTACCATTATATAACCATAGTAATTCACTACTTTTTATCATTATATCACTTGTGAGAGAAATACTCCATTATACCCTCCTTTTGCGTGGCAAAAATAGTCATCTAGATGTTAGTCGGGTATAAAATTAATTAAACCTTTTTAGAATATATTTGCCTTACTTTTTTGATTTAATATTTAATTCACCTTAAACGTCATGAAAAACGTTTAACATTTTTTAGTATCGTTATCAAACTATAATTATCCACTAAACTTTATAGTCCGGTTGCATAAAAATTAATTACTCATAAATGCCAATCGTTTTTAAAAGTTATAACTTAACATAATTAATGACAAACACACGGACAGATCGATTGATTATATTATTGTTTTGTCCCGTATTTCATTATTTTTAGACATCTTGCTACTGACATCACGATACCTAGATTAGTCAAAGGTGGTCATGCACGAAAATTTAACACGGTCAACTTGGCATCTTATAAATATTACTACGACAAGCGGCTTTTCGTGCATGGCCAACTTTGACCAATTTAGTTGTCGATCTCTCTGCACTATTAGCATAACATGAATCTGGTGTAGATGAGACTAAAATTAGTTAGAGGACGGGTTCTGAATCTACTAAATAATTCAACTGTGATTGCTGTAAATTGTGTATAATTAATCAGACATGTGTTTGGGAAACCATAGACCGGTTTCGGCCTTACTAGGTCTCACTATTATGACTTTTCCTGTAGAGGACCAAAAGACGCAACTGTAGCTTCATGAATATTTTTTATAAATTAATAAAAGAAAACTGGAAGTTTGAATTAATTAGACAATTAGATGGTATTTGCGTATCTTTGAGTTGCAAATGATATTGTATTTATCTTAAACGATGAGATGATGTCAAAATGTTGACCTATTCCCATTATCAGTTTGTAATTTTTAGAGGAGTTATGGAATTATAATCTTGTTTTGACAATAATTATGGTGACGGGCATGGCACGGAATAGAGGTAGGTTGATCACCAAACTTAAATAAAGATTTTGTGCACTAAGTTATGATCAATTAATATTTATATTAATATGATTTCATTGTTTCAATAACAACAAGTGCTAAAAAAGACAGAAAAAAATACAAAAGTAATAAAAGTGAATACGAAAAATTCAGGCATTTATAACGAGTTCGACAAGCCCTCCGTTAGGAGAACAATTTGGACGATAAATTCGGTTTCCGATAAGAGCCAGGCAAGCTATCAAACAGGTCGGATCGTATCTGTTGATATTTGATTGAAAGCTGGCAATTCCCTTATCCGAGCTTAACAAATTTATGGTCGGCAATTGTGCCCTAACTACTTGCTATTATAAAGTCAAATATGCATAGCATCCAGTTTTGTGCTTGTAATTTATCAATCAGTGACTAACAATGTATTTAAATTGTGGAACATTGAAAACAAATTGCTTGAGACAGTCAGTAAATGTTCTTTTAGGTTTTAATTTAAGTTTAAGAATTGGGAAACTTGTTTCGGACAGTGTATTTTTTGTTCCCTTGAGGGAAGCTCCGTGTGAAGTTGGACAAAGAGATTAATTATATTATAAAGTATTTATCGGTATTTTGAGTGAAGGACGTTAAAGATTAATTAACAATATAATTACTACTTACTGATTATTATTCATTCATTCATTTGATAAGGTTGTAAGAACATAGGAGTCCATTTCCATTTTTTTTGCACAGTGAATACAGAGAAATATACAGAGATCCCAGCTTTATCAAAACTTTTTATCAAGACAACAAATAATTTGAATGAACATCTTGTGAATACATGTACGTAGAAAATATATACAGGGGGTGTCCCAGGTAAAATTTGTACCCCCCTAATAATTCCAACTTCGAAAAGACGCTCGAACAGGTCAATTTTGTTATCAAGGGGGACCAAATTGTACCAAGCTTTCTACTTTTATCGATTTGTTTCTACAAAAAAAAACTACTGTTATTTTGTGAACCGCACATTTTAATAAGTAAGAAGGTTTAATCGGAATAAATTTGAAAATTAATGAAAACAGAAATTTGAGCCAATGTATTGCTCAAAAAATTACCACCCCCTCCTCCATACAATAATACAAGCGCTGTTCAAATGCTTCCAAGTGATTGCGAGATAAATGTTATTTAATTTTGCAGAAAATATGTCTAGTGTGTTAACACTGGCGCCCATAATCTTAGAATTTATTCTGAAATATAAAGATATGCTGCTGCATGTATAGGGTTCCGTTTATTAAAAAAAACATAATAATGGTTAAAAAAGATAGTAGAATTTGGACAAGAAAGTGGATATTAAGAAGATGTGATCTTGGATTATATCAGACATTGTTGTTTGAGTTGAGATCAGACGATCCTCGTCAATTTGACAACTTTTTGAGAATGTAAAAAGAAGATTTTGACTATATATTAAAATTAGTTGGATCATGCATTACCAACCAAAAGTCAAAAATGCGTGATCGCTTTGAAATACTCCCATGTAATTTCATAAATGTGTCATTTATTTTTTTCATTTTATATCGCCTTATTTCTTGATGAAACTGGATTCTCAAATATGTAATTTTATAGTTTTTTTCCGTGGTATCAAATGTAGCTAATTTGCTGCGCATTTTGCTTTGTAATTAAATTTGTATAACATTTATTTTTTACATCCTATAATTCCCTATATAACTCCCACCCTCCAACATGTTTGGAATAAAAGCAATATACTCTGAGAGAATGTTATCGGATATCTACACTACACATGTATCGACTTGCTGAGATCAAAGTCGCAAGACAAACTGAACTTCCACACTTTGGTCTCAGGGGTGTTTACACAGGCATTGAGATCAACTCTCGCAAGAAATGTCGCAATTTTCTTGCTAGTGTACACTCAATTTAACGACGCAGGTTTCGTTTCATAAACCTTGGATGTCAAGTTGCCCCACAAAAAAATCCATTGGCGTTATAATCGTAACGAATACCACTCGAGCAAACGAAAATAATCCGAATACACTAACCTCGTCATTCGATGTATTCCGTCGAATACGTTTCGTGACTCGGAAGTGTAATCGATTATTTTTTATGTTCTTGTGATAATTACTCTTAAGGCAGTTGTTTCTTGAAATGTTTCTCTATTAAGTTGTTTGGAGAGGAATATTTTTGGTCTAGACTGGTTTTGCTTATCTTAAAACTGTAGAAAACTAAAACAGTCAAACATTTTAATCAACCTGTTTTAAATTAAGCAGTTTTTTCTTTAATTTTGAAGATTTTTTTCTAAGTCCATAAACTGAAGGCAAAGTTGCCTAGCAACCTGAACACACTGGCAGTCACAGCTGATACCTTACTTCGAGTAAAATAATTAACAAAACAATTTGAACCATCCATTGCGGCTCAAACGAACCCCAGGAATTTTTTCTTGAAATTCTTGGATTACGTGTTGATATGATAGGTCACCAAGACCGTAACACTGAATTAAAAAAATCTTTGCTGAAGACTTAGTATTCCGATTTTTTTTGACAACAATGAAGTTTCATAAAGTTTCAATGGTATTTTTTAGGCGTTGCTAGGCAGTGTTCGGCTTTAAATACTAGATTTATCAAAAATATTGGAACTTAGACAAAAATTCGATCCTATTCGAAGAAAAAAAGCCTCCAATTAAAACATATCAACTATGATTTGCAATGTTTTATCTTTTTTTGTAATTTTATAACAAGCAAAACCAGTCAAGACCAAAAATATTCTTCTCCAAACAACTTACTAGAAAAAATCACCTCATGGGCCAGGGACACATTGTACTTCATAAATTTTATGCCTTTATTAATTATCCATTTATGACGTTCTGATGTCATTGATTTGTTTTAGATTTTTAAATAAGTGTTGCAACAAAAAAATACAATTTAAAATCCTATGGAACGTGAATTCTAAAATTAAATTAATTCATTACTACAAATCGTAGACCAAAAGTTTAACGATGCATATATTTACTTCCTTCCGAATAACAAAAAATATTTTTTAAATTCATAAGCAAAATAGCACAGCTAACTTAAGCGATAAACTGGCTAGTAACAAAATCTTTCCCAAAGTATATTATGTATTTTATGCCTACCTTTTAAACATATATGCTTTATCAGTGGCTATTCGATGTTTTGACCTTGCTTTGAACATTTTATTTTTATTATTTTTACAATAAGTTATTGGGAAAAGGGTATCACTGGATAATAATGCAACGAACGACTGGGACTAACTCCAATCAAAAGTATCCTCAAGGTTGGTGCTCCACCCTTTCTTGAAGGGGTGAAACCCGTCCGTCTGACCTTTGTCCAGTCTGCAACAAGTAGTTGCATCGAAATGAAAAAAGGTTCGTTAGTGTTTCCAACAAATTTCAACGCGTTTTCCGGATATACAAAATGCCATTCAGCGAGTTTAACGAACTGAAGAGGACTTGCATAAGCACATTTTAGTTCAATTACATTTCAAACGAAGATGTTGCATAAAAAGATGTTTATTGATTTGTTGTTTTTCAGGATACAGGTTCGAAGTAATGGAGACGATAAATCTAACCCTGGAGCCCGGAATATGGTAAGTTTGCCTATATTAATTGTAACAAAGACTTTCAAAGTCCATCGGGTCATCAACGGTCCTTATCATTGTGTCGGCGTCTCGCAAACAATTGAAACATTTGCAAGAAAACGGGCGATATTACCTTCGAAATTCTTCGTAATGTGGGTTTTTTCTTATCAGTTATTGAACAGAAACCAATGGTGTTTGACATTAACTGCCCCACTTCTTTACTATTGATAATAGTGCACGTCTGACCTGCTATCTTTTTCTAGCACGGTGCTGCTAAAGTCGCTTCGACAGAGACAAACTAGCTTAAAACTTTTTTCGAATCCAACTGATACGTAGCTTCTTGAAATTTACTTTGAGTCGAATTTGTGACAGCAAGACGGTTTGCTACAAGTGTCGCTGTGAAAAAAGTGTGTACAAATTTTCTTTGTATTAAGGTATGATTCCAGAATCACGTGTCTTTCGGACTACGGAAAGCTTTACTCTTGTGGAGGGTCGTAGGGTTACATCACCGAACTACGGACCGATTACATCCGCGCTTATCGTTGAATTATTATTTGTAAACGCTGTTTATTTTGAGATATCTTCCTCAACTCATGTTAAACCAATTTTGAAGCCTGACATTGCCCGATTTTTTGTTCTAGTTCCAAAGACGATGAGATCGACAGCAACTGCGTGGTGAGGGCTAGAGGACTTCCTTGGCAGAGTAGTGATCAGGATATTGCCAAATTCTTCAGTGGACTTAATGTCGCCAAGTAAGTTTTTGACTGTTCTTTCAAACTAAGAAGTCTTCGATTTCTCTTTGGAACCCACAGGTAGCAGTCATTGGTGTAACGAAAAAATTGCTTTTTTGTCAGTTTGTAAAAACAACGTTGCAAAAAGATGCATTTCAGGGATTGCGTTTTAATTATGCTAATTTCAGCAATGTGAAATGGCGGCAGAAATTATTATCTGTTCATTAGAAAGTCGTTTCAACACTAATTCGGTCCGAATATCGGGATAATTGGGTGCTTAAAGTTCGAATCTTGTGGGTTTAGTATCTAATCATAATCGGAGTTTAACGACTGACTGGTATTTACTCCCATTCAAAACATTTCTGTTTTCCAGAGTTGAGGTCAATAAGCACAAAGGAGGCAAGGTATTTCTTTCTCAAATGGATGTTTACAAACAAAAATACAGTTAATTAGGTATCAAAATTTTATTAGTCGATTCTGGCCATGCCTAGAACTACTATTAATGTGCATTTCTCTTATCATAAGTTGTTCTTTTAGTTTTTTTCACTGTTTTCATTGAAAATATAAACATTAACTTATCGTACCATTGTAATCAGGAGTTCGACACGTGGGACTGTTTTCCATACAAATTTAAAATGAAGAAACCACTACTGTGTAGTAGCTTTCAATTTTGGAGATCGAACGGCTCTACATGTTTTTATAGGCTATCACATCCATCGTTAAGACATTGTAGGCAACTTCTATCAAATCAGAATCATTGATATATACTTCAGTTTCCAATCTCGAAAGAAGTGTTTTATGTTTTTGTTCAATAGCCTCTAATATTTTGATAAAAAATTTAATAATTTTTTAAAACGTGCCTATCTCATATTGTTGCTTTCAGCAATAGCGAAATTACAAAACGTGTTAAAATGGCTTGTTTTCGAGTAAGTATAATCCGTTCATTCGTAGAAAAAAAGTTTTGAGGATTGTTTTGGGAGTAAATATGAATTAAAGAATTTAGTTCAAGGATATGGAAAAAAGCACTATTAACTATCTGGGATATTGTCATACCTGTTTAGATATGTATTAGCAGTCCCAAAACAGAAAGACGTCTGTAAAAAATAATAGCTGCGTTTTTGGACGTAAATGAAGACAATTTTAGGCAAGTAATTGCTTAGGAACTGGCAAAAACTTCATGAGACCAATTTCATGCAGAATTTAATGGAGAACGTAACATTTTCTTATCGGAGTTACCGTTTGCGAGAAAAAGGCAGAAAGGATTCATGACGTCACGTTCGGGAGCGGCTTTTTGGGCAAAAGTGGTTGAAGCTCCCACCGAGGGAGTGGGAACTCTTCGGATTTTTATTTGGGTGCCTGCTGAAAGTTCATAACCAAAATTTCTAAACTTCATAAATTATTTCTTCTAAAAAGTCTAATTTGTTTGGACTAGATTTTCATTGGCACATATATTGAGAACGATTCAACCTAGTACCGCTAGAGTGATTTTTGTAGGAAATTTTATCTGCTTCTATTTTTTTTGCAATGATTTTTTACGTAGGACAGTTTTCGAGTTATAAGCGAAAAACCGATAAAAGTTTTGACTTTGAACCTATTTTGGAGTAGGGAGAGGCACACTTAAAAAATCATATCTTTTGTAAAATGCAACCAAATTCATCAAATGAGACATCCACAAATTCGGAAAACGCTCTTTCAGAAAAAAAGATATCGCAGAATTATTTGAAGTCGATCTTCGTTGTAATTCGCGCTGAAAAATTGTTGGAATTTGCCAATAAACCCCCAAATTTGGCGCCCCGTAGAACGGAAACTGTTGGTCGCAAACAAAAAATGAATAGAACCAAAATTATGCACAGCGTCGCGGTGTTTTTGTTGTAATAAATTAGTTATTAATTTTAGTTAGGTGCGAAAACTCGTCGTTATTAATGACATGCGATTTTGAACAAATTTATACACGCACAAAAGTTTACATAAAATTATGTTTATATTATATATTCGTCTATTAAAAAACAGATCATATCTATTTGTGGTGCTCCTTCCTATAGACATTAAAACGTTATCTATGTCATAAGCTTTTAAGGAAATCTAATCTTTTGTGGATTTATATAATATACCTCACTGAAAAGATGTTATTTATACCATGTATTTCTAAGTTGCTTCATTCTGAATGCTTCTTCAAGTTCGTTTTCAATATTTCTCTTATCATTTATTGACATAAAATTGAGTAGGCATCACCTAGCTTTGAATAACTTTTGAATATGCTACTGCTTTTTTATTGTGCTGTAGCTACGTTGTTTAATTGGTTTCCAATGAGAGACCTGCGAACTTTAGAGATCACATAAGTTTCGACCAGCCATTTTTATTCCATCTTGAAGAAATTTATGTTCGTTTATTATGAATTCCCTTGCCGATTTTACACATTATCGAATAATACATTATATTTTAGGGGATTGATATGTTCTTTTATAAAAGCTTCAGTAGATTTTAACACATCAGTTATTGTTTATTGTGTGTTTTCTTTTTGGTGTGGAGTTGACATATTTGATAATAATTTCCCTACTAACCTTTTTGTCTGGGTAATGATTTCCGGAGTCTTCCCGGAGAAAATTTCTTGGTTGTGGTCCCATCAAGACATTCACTCAACAGAGAAATGCAATGCAAAAGTGTAGAATCATTTATTATTAAATATGTATTAATTATTTCAACGTAAACAACTAATGAAGCCAGGTTATTGTTAATATCATTGGATACACTAAACAAAAATATTGCAAGCATAAAAAATTAGAAACTGATTATAAACAAAGTTAAGAGTGCATTGTACTAACGGATGAGTTGTGTGGTTCTTTGAACTCTATGTGTGAAATATTTAAATGTTTCATATCATCATCAAAATGTTCAGTCCTTCGACATGCATGTAGTTTCGATACAATGTGTTTTCTACTCAACGTTAGCTATGTAATTTTATGTTCCATTTGAACGCAGGTTTTAGTGCATACTTGGAGTATCCTGTTATTTCAATTTACCAGTACAACAGTTAACAACAAAAGACAGTCCATAATGTACATTCTTCACTAAGGCGTTTGTTGAAAGGAAACAAGTCAAGTTGAGTGCGGATAATGTGAATGTAAAAAAATAACTGACTATTTTAATTGGAAACTGACTCAAAACGTAGATATAAAAAAATTGACCACTAATATCATAATAATGACTACTGTATAGAATGACAATTAACAGATTGGTAATGGGCCTTTATTACGAGTTCAGGCATCAGCGCCTGGTGATGACATAATTATGTACCTGTGGCCAAAGCTGATTGCGATAAAGGTGGTAGATACATAATTTTGTGAACTAAATACTCATGCCTGTCAAGTTATTTGTTCAAATTGAACAAATCAACACTTTTTTAATCAACACTGTTCCAACTCCACTTTTACACCAATTACAAAAACGCAAGTAATCAAAAAACGTTCGCATTATGCAAATCGAATGATAACTTCGTTCCGCCACTGTTTACTACCGTATTTTCCTTGCTTTTGAGTAACTTGAAAACCACATAACAGGGGCGGCGTAGCTTTGTGCTTGTCTGCACAAGGGAGACGCAACGGTGAAGCGTTGATCAAGTTCGAGAGTCAAGAACATCGAGACATGGCGTTGAAGAGGCATAAGCACCACATAGGCCAACGGTACATCGAGGTGTACCGCGCTTCCGGCGAGGACTTCTTGTCGGTGGCGGGAGGAAAGAGTTCTGAAGCTCAGGCCTTCTTGTCTCGAGGAGCGGCCGTTATCGTCCGGATGCGAGGGCTGCCTTATGACTGCACCGCTAAACAAGTTGTAAGTACATGTTATTATGTTTGTTACTAAATAATTAAATGTGGGTCTACTGGGGAAGATGAGGCAGAAATCAGTACCTTAAAAACAAGATTAGCATTATTAGAATTGTTATCATACAGCACAAATATCATATAGAGGGTGCTTAAAAACGCACAGAACTGTATCTTTTTTATTTATTGTTTAAAGTTTTAATGACGCAGCGACATAAATTATTAATTTTTACTATTTAAATGGAATTCTATATTTTTTTAAACTGTTTTAAAAACATTTTTACTGAATTATCAGGTATTTTAAAACCTTTTTAATTTTATACGTCAAATTTTTTAAAATAATTTTATAGACCATTTTTGTATTACTTTACTTCGTTTTTATACATCCGCTACAAATCTTGTGAGGAATATTTGTACACATTACTTTACCGAACTTGACCACATTCATTTTGGTCTGTTCTACAAATTAATGATACTTGATTTAGGGTATTAGTAAAAGTAAGTAACGTCTAGTTCAAGTTGTTCTTGAACAACTTTCAGATTTAGCAATACAACTGTATTGTCTGAAATTTGAAATCTAGCGCATAAAATTATATTGTTCGCGAGGCAATTGACCGCAGCCAGCATACACAACATGTTAATTTAGAAAATAAATCAATAAAGTAAATAGAAATAAAGATGTAAATAATAACAAAAATACGTCACTAATCGGAGATCCCTTTTTAGTTGGACTTTTTCGCTTCTGGCGAAAATTCCTGTACGGTCCTGGATGGAGCCGACGGTGTCCTGTTCGTGAGGAAGCCGGATGGCAGGGCCACTGGCGACGCTTTCGTGCTGTTCGCGAACGAAACGGACGCCCCCAAGGCTCTCTCGAAACATAGGGAATGTATAGGTTCTAGGTATATCGAATTATTCAGGTCGACGACTGCAGAGGTGCAACAGGTAATCTCGAGACGTCCTCATAGAGTTCTTTTTGCGACGTTCCGCTCTTTGCAGGTACTTAACAGGTCACTGGAATCGCGAACTTACGAGCCTGAACCATTGCCGCCACTACTACCGCACATGCCTTTATTGCCTCAACATTATATTACGTCTGGGACCAAAAAAGAATGCATTAGGTTAAGAGGACTGCCGTATGAAGCTCAAGTCGAACACATATTAGAGTTTCTAGGAGATTATGCCAAAAATATTATTTTTCAAGGAGTTCACATGGTGTACAATGCTCAGGTAAGGACTGTAATTATGTTATAACACACTATATGTATATCTTACTTAGTCAACATTAAACAAATACAGCAAAGATTGGCCTTGTGGACCAGAATATCTTTACACATAGTGGCAATTAACGTGTTAAAATTGACCGACGTTTAACGAGTTTCGCACATCAACGGTCTTAATTAAAACGTATAGTGTTATCGATTATCTGATTTAGGGTCAGCCCAGCGGCGAGGCTTTCATCCAGATGGACTCGGAGCAATCGGCGTACACAACTGCCCAACAGAAACACCACCGCTACATGATCTTCGGCAAGAAGCAGCGCTACATCGAAGTGTTCCAGTGTTCTGGAGAGGATATGAATCTCGTACTGACGGGCGGCATTCCCGCCCCCGTATCACCCGCAAAGGCCACCCCCGCGCTACTCAGTCCCGGTATGTTACCTTCACTAGCAGCGCCTCTTCCACCCACTAATATCCCCCCGCCGCCCCCGCCAAACACCTCGGTGAATCAAATATCTCAAAACATAAATGCACAATTGAATTGGGAGAATCCGGCATTATTCGCCCAGCAACAAGCGCAAATCATTGCCCAACAGAACCTTATAGCGCGTCAAAATCAAGCGCAAGCACAGAACGAAATGCTTTTAATGAATCAGATTGCTCAGCATAATTTGGCCGTTTTGAATCAGAATGTGGGACCAGTTTCTCCCAATGGTTCTGTACCGTTACAAAAGAATCCAGGTGTTCAGATGATGCCGCATTTGATACAGCAACAGCCCTTTGTTATGTTACCGCCGAGAATGGCGCATTTGGGACTACCTAGACACCAGATCGCGTATCCTCATCATTTAATACCTGGTGCTACTCCGGGAGTAATTCCAGTGATGCCTCACGTTGCGATGAAAAGGAGCTATGGGGATGCTTTTAACGAGCAAGGCGTCCCCGCCAAAAGGGCCTTCCATGCCCAAGGGGCCCTCCCTGTCTACCAGCCCTTTTATCACAACATGTGAATGTTACTCCAGCGCGAAGATATGTATATGAATTTGTATATTTGTACATATAGCAGTCCCTTGTTGATATTAGGTTGCAAAATAAACCTCAAGTGCCTTAAATGACAAATAACCATACCTGTGCGAAAGCCAAACGCAAAATGACACTGCAAAACCACTTTGTGTACAAATACGGAACTCTTGTAAAATTAGAAAACCTACGAGCATCCCATAGCCGAAAGTCGGTCTTCCCGGTCGCATTTCGCTCCGGGAATAGCGGCTTCTGTGGCCTGAACGTAACAGCCCGCCCCGACCGGTTTTGCAAAAGTGGGGCGGGCTGCTGCACGCGGGCCACATAAGCGGCTATTCCTCGAGCGAAACGCGACCGGGAAGACCGAGTTTCGGCTAGGGGATGAAGAAAAATAGTATACGACACGTGGGTCGTAATATACTATGATTCGAAAATATTATTGATTATTTCTTAGTTATTATTTTTATATTCTCAATGTTATTGAAAAATAAATTATACACGTTAAGTTGAAAGCCGCATTTTCTACATTTAGTACAGTAAGTGAAATCAAATATGGCCGTTGTGGTTTGTAGGACTCTTAGTACGGCAACATCATAAATATAAGTTTTGTTACCGAATAGTAATTACAGAATTATTTATGACACAAAAATTAGATTGTTTTGGGGATTAGTAATTGCTCTATATGCTTCTTCTGTTCTCCTTAAGCTTGGCAACTCTCTAATATCCAACACAGCACAATTTCTGACTGAATAATTCTGCAATAAGCACACGATTCGTGAACAAAAATTGCTTTTGATGTTGTTGCCCTACTGGAAGCACTAAAAGCTGCAGTGCTCCGACAATATCCGTACAAATCGTTTTATTTATCGTTAAATTTTAACTTAGTTTATATCAAGACTATTCCAAGTTATTTAAATGACTCCGATGCATTTAAAATTATATTGAGCAATCAAAGTGATATGCAAATGCTGCTGTTGAGCTTACTAAAAACGCATTTGACTAGATACTTACTAATTGTTACGTTAAAAATTACTTACGACCGAGCGTCACGCTAAACTTAAGTATACTAAAGTAGTTAATTAATTACGTCCTACTCTACTTTACTTTTTTGATCAATTTACGTTTTGATTTATATCTAATTATATATTTATATTGTAAATTACATAATTATAACGGTCTTACCAGAAGACGATTTCCTTTTCAACACCAGAAATACAAATAAAATTGTTATCGCTGCAATTTTAAGTGTTCATTGTCTGGGCATTGATTGGATTTAACGACGCTATTGTTTTTGCATAATGTAATTTATTGATGAGGCGTATAAAGACGCGTGTGTGTATATTTTGGGATATTTGATAAGCCGTTCGGTGCACTGTTGACGGTGTTGGACCATTCCGCTGCAGCTATACAAAGACTGTAAAAAGAATAACATGTGATTTTTAGACATTCCACATTTTGTATTGTTGTTATACATATCTTGTTGATATTTAGATGCATTTTCGGAGATATTTTTTGATGATCTTATTCGAGGCATTTTATATGTGTAAGACAGCTTTTGTCATAACAAAAATGTCTGCAACTAATATTTACAGTTGGATTGGGTTATTCGTTGAAACTGGTTAAGGACAATGTCTTCCAGTTAGGAACAGAAGAGTGTGAGACGTCCGCTCTGTTCCTAGCTGCGTGTCCATGTTGTGTTGATAGATGGCGTTGGGATTCACGGATAATTCCGAAAGTAGCGTATGAAGTACTTCAATTGTACAAACTGATGCATACACGTTTATAATATTGGGTTTTTAAGTTTTATTTAGATTATAGACTTATTTAATAAGGGCTTGACGTGCCGAATGCGTCCATCTTGCAGTCGGCAGGCCCGGCCATTTTGTAGGTTTAGTGTAAGCCTTGCCATTTCCTAAGCTTTCGCTAGAACTTTTTGGACATGTCTTGGTGTGTGTGCTTTGATGTCGCTGCATTTAACTCGGTGGTTGGTAGTGGTGTGGGCAAGGTGTAATCAGTGACGCCAACTGTTGTCAAAATGTCAGAGTTAGAGTGCAGCTGTCAAAGCGATTGGTTGAGTGGGTGGACTAACATCTCTTTATGAATTCTTGGCCACTTGTTAGGCTTCATTTACTAACAGTACACGAGTCGCGTTTTAACGACCTAGCATGTTCGGTACACCCGGGAATCCCAGGACGCGTTCAGGTCTAGCGAAAGTTTCGTCAAGGAAGTGAATAATATAACTCTATGATCACTTATATTTCTGTACTGTATGCAGCTCTTTTGACTTCATTACAATATGTTCTAATTATTTACACTTAATTAATAAATGTTTGTCACAATAATGCTTTGGGTTTGTTGTTAGTTTTCCTCTTGCTAAGGCTGTTGCTCATTTTTGGCCGCATTTATTTAATACAGTCACTTTATAACACTTTATAATACTTGATTTATTTACTAAAAATGAGCAATAGTCTGTACCATGTGGGCTATAGTTATTGGTTATACCCGGGATTGGAGTCGTTCGTGGTGTCTGCTGCCGCCAATTGGTGGAACGGTAAAATTCTGCTACACTGTGGTGAGTCTATTTTACTTTTTACGCTCTTAGAATAACACACTTCTTATCACACACCGTAGACCGGTAAAATATCATGGAGAAGCTTTCTTTTGTATGTGGGACATGGCAGTATGTGCCATTGTGGTGACAGTATTAAGTCATATTTCACGGCATGGAGTTCGTTAATTCATTTTACCATAACATAATATTTCACTAAAAGGACAACACATGCCGCATTCCTTCAAATTTTCTATTCTGACCCGTTTTTTTTTTGTTTAGGTGGCAATATCATCCCGACTGCGTTCCATCCGGGCCCGAATTTCCCCGGATACGGTCCCGTGCAAATCGCCGCAGCACCTATGGGACCGCGCCAGTTTTTGCCACCACCGATATTTTACTGGCCCTACCCTAGTCCTCCGGTTTCCCCTACGAACTACTACCCAACAATGCCGCCTCCTGGCGCGTTGCCACCTCAACAGCCACAGCAAGCCATGGTGAGTGTTTAATGACTAACTTTTTTGTCTTTTTTGCATTCTTTATTAAATTGATTTGGGCGTTAAATTTCACGTAAAATAAATTGATTGTAAATCAACTTTTAATTACCACATGTGACACGGGCAAGAAACTTTAACCCAGTAACATACAGGGTGTCTCAAAATTAAGGCATTCCGCGTTCGAGTTGTAATGTGTACCCCTTGGAGAAAGAAAAAAAATACAATACATTTTTTTAAATTACCCTCTACAAGATATTCGCCTTTTAACTTTGTTCAATACGCCAACATTGCGCAAATTGCATTTTGCACCTGAGTTGGAAGCGTTGCTAAGATAGGCTATACATATTAGGTTTTCATTAGTAATTTAGAAGGAAATAATCTCAGTAAAATTTTAATTAATGAAACTAACTAAAGTAATTGTTCAAAATTTCTGCCTGCAATTTCTGTATACAGTCGCGGACAGAAAATCTTGGACAAAAATGTAAAAAACAGTCTCAAGTAATTCATGGACGACCCCAACGTTTGTCAATCGTGTGTCAAGATATTGAATCACAGTTGTCAAAAATTACAAAATTAAAAAATAAGGTTATACTACAAGTTACAATGGTGGCGAAAATTAAACTTTTCAAGGAAAATAAAACATAAGTCTCTGTAATCACAATTAATTTCTTAATTTACGAAATTAATGGCTCAACTAAAATCGCCGGTTGTCTCATCTTTCATCCATTTGTGGGGTAAAATTGGATATTTTGTGAGGTTAGATTATAACATTTTTGTAATTTCAATGAGTAAATTGAATTAAAAACAAATAACACTACTTTAGTTACAAATCTGTCAGTATAATATCGATGTTCAGTAAAGATAGTCATGATAAAACCATTGGATGGCTCTGTCAAACTGTCAAATATACTGCAGAGCAAAGCTGATTTGAATAACACTACAAAGACAAAATGTAGCTCACTCTTCGTCGTGCATAGCACCGACACCTCCTGTCTATCAGCGTGTGCGACACATGCATAATATTTTTCTGAACTGACAAAAAATACATTTTAAATACTTATTTATAATTATTTTAGGAATTAAAAAAATAAGGTTTAGGGTATTTTTAGTTTAAGTTGTATTTTTTTTGTAAAAAATTATATTTAAAGATTTCCAAAATAGGTTTTTCTTTAAACGTCAAAAAAACGTATACGTATACGTCAATAGGTAATGACAACTGGCCATTTCTCTGACATGGCAGACAAAGTAGTCTAGCGGCGCATAAAGTAAACTTGAAATTACTTTTATGTGCCGCTGGTGGTCAGCCAAGTTTTATCAAATCAAAGAAATTCAGTCAGATTTTCTGCGTTTAAAGAAAAAATTGCACGTTTTATTCGGAGAAAAGTGGCTTTTCGTGGCCTCACCTTTTCTCCTAATAAAACAATTTTATTACTACATATTTTTTTTTTATCGGTAAACATTACATAATAAACCACTTTATTCACTTGGAATTTTAAACATTGAGCAATTTCAATTTTCATATTGTTAAATGATTGATTGATTTATGTGTAATTGGGTTTTACAATCATGTTTTTACAACATAATGGGATTCGTATTTTATTTAAAATTATATTAAATATAAAATAGTTTCAGGTTAATAGCATCTACTCTTTTGTATCTCACAAGATAAAGTCAAGACTCGCGTGATGGAAGGTTTAGGCTCATACAACTATTTAAAATTGTGTTAAAATACATACTTAAAATGAACTATTTCATTATAATAGTAGCTGTTAAGTTATTTGTTATTAATTTTGTAGTTAACACCTTTCTGTACCAATAGCTTCAACTAGGTATTTGAAGTTTAAAAGAATTGAAAAATCACCCTGTATATACATAATTTGCAAGGGCGATACACTCACGTTTGCCTCTACCATTCATATATTAATTTATGCCAAATTGAATCTTCTTAAAATTGTCCAAAGTACAATCTATTTTATTCCAATATACGGAACCAACATTTTTTTTTATTATGTTGCACGTCAACTTTTGGTGCCAAGAGAACGGTTGACAGCATTGAATTTGAACAGACCTTAACTTATCAAGAAAAGTTACTCAAACTGACGAGTTCTACCACCCCTTAAATATTAAATTTGTATCCCTTTCCATAACACCTGGTATAAATCCATTCATAAATAAGAGTTGTTAGATGAAACATTCTCTGAATCCTTTCATCCGTTATTGACAAATTGGGGGATACTATAGTGTATTTTTTTACCAACGTTGAGAAAGGGACTTTTATATAATACATTTTTTAGTTTAAAATAAAATTTTTTATAAATTCAACGAAATTATTTCAAAACCGCTTTCAAAAACTCTGACCAGCTTCAATACTAATATAAATACGTCCGATTGACCAGATTGAATTCGATCAGAGTAATGTTCGCTCAGAGCCATCAAAGTGCACAAATTCGTGTGGATAACCTTTGTAAATGATAAGACAATATTTTCGACGCATAACCTATAATAATAGAAAATCTGTAAATGACAGCTCAAAGCGCCTTCGCGATGCTATTCTTTACATATTGCTATGTATAATTGTATATACAGGGTGAGATTGAAATGCGTTCGTATATTGTAACAGTCGGTTCAGCACAATCTCTAAGACAATTAAAAGAAATACATATAAAAAACAAGTAAAATAAAATAAATGTAAATTCAAGACAATACGTTGCTCTCACTTGACCTGTCCTAAGCAAAAGGAAAAAATTAAATTCCGAAAGACAATAAGGCCCCTGCGCAAGAATAAAAAATTGTATAATTAATTATTGAAGTTATACTTCTTTAGGCAGGTTATGAAATATTGATGTGAGTGAATTTTTGTTGTGCAATATTTGTCGTTAAATATCCCATTTCCGTCGTGAATTTTACTAATATTGTCGTTAATTATCCCATTTTCGTCGTGCAACGAGCAATATTTGTCGTGAATTTACATTTATTGTCGTTAATTATCCCATTTTCGTCGTGCAATATTGGGCGTTTGATATACCAATTTTGGTATATATATTCCCCTTGTTTACACCTATAATAGTTACGCAAACTTGGATTTTGCAGTAAATGTGAAATTATTGCGATTTGCATACTAGGAGGTATCACAATAGTATATTGTGCAACTAGTGTGGAAAACATCACTTTTCCCACGAAGTGTGGAAGTTTGTGCTGCAAACCATATAAGTGAGAAAAGTGCTTTCCACACGCGTGACACGCAATTCTTTTTCAACGACCAAACAATAAAATACCCAAATAAATGTTTTAGATAATTTCTATTTAGATTCAAACTGAATTGTCACATTTTGGCAGTTAAAAATATTAACTGATTAAACAGTATTAAAGTTAATGGTACCGAACGGAGTATAATGGGGCGACGCTAGAACTTGTTGATGATGGTATATTTTCGATGTAACTCAAAATTTTATTAGCCGTAATGTTTTTATTATTAAGTGAATTGTCAGTATATCTTTCTGAAACTTTATCCGACTTCCATCCGCCATGTCGTTTTAAACTAAATGTCTGGTATATAATTTTGGGTTGGGTAGTTTTAAGTATTATGCTATTAGCTTACAGCCCGATTTCATGTTCTCGGTCGTAATTTGCGATGAGGTGCAATGGATTAGGCAGTAAGGCTCAATTTTATGTTTCATTTCACTTGAAATTGATCCTTACTGACTGGTATTTAGTTACAACGTTTCCATAGCAACCGGCACTTGCGGCCAGTCGCAAGCCAACATGAAATCGGGCTGTTAGGCAGCTTTCCAAACTTATTTATACCAACAGCTTGCTTGATACAGTTACCATTTTGGTTTAAAAAAGTGAGGTGAAATTTGCGTCTTATCTAAATATTTTTTGCAAAGTTCCACTAATTGGACCTAATGAACTTTTATTTCTTTCGACGCAGTAATGCTTTCTTTTTACCTAATCTGTATACCTTTTGCTTTTTCTGCAGATGCCCCCAGAATGCGTCGCTCTGCCCCCAATGGCGCCGATGCCCGCAATGGATGCTCGGATACTGCTCGAAGGGATTCCCCGACCCGAACACGATAAGGCCAGACAAAATTTTGTTCCGAATCAGTATGTTGAATTGAAGATTTAAGTCGATTTTATCGCTCGTACCTAACTAATTAAGTTTTAAAGAAATAACGAAACGCTAAGAATCAGTGACATTTCTAATTGCACATATCAGATACTTGTATAGATGGAATTAATATATAGCGACTATTTAAATTAATATATTGCAGATTATAATATATATTCTTGTTAACATAAATTATTGTTTTTAAATTATCTTTATCTCAGTTTAGTTTAGCGTTAAGTACCTAAATCCGTAGCTGAATTGTTAGGTATTTTATTTAGCAGACTGCTTGTGAAATATTAGTGCAATTTGATGGATTGACTAAGCAAAGGCACGAGATTATTGATTACTTTTAAGAGAAATTGTTAACAGCAAAAATTGCGTCGTCTTCCACTAGAGTAATCAATGTGATTGTTTTATTTCTAAGGAATATAGCCTCGCTTAACTGCTTACACTATGTGATTTATTATGTAGTAGCCTGTACTCATAGTTACACTGCAATATTATAATTATTAGTAATGAAATGAAATTCCTACGCAACGAAATAGTCATAATTAGTACGAGGCAAAATTATGTCGTTAGTCTAGCTAAGTTTTAGATCAAGAAACAAGCTCAAAATTAGTAGGTAATGTGCAATAAACTAAGTTGAATAAGTATGTTTCTCTAAAATATTTTATTAGTGATACATGATTAGTCACAGTGACTATAAAATAGTTGTTTGAATTTATTGTTAAATCGATTAAAACATTATTTTATAGTATGTTATGAAGACATAGTCATAATATTGAAATATTTTATATATTTTTGCTTTCGGTATTACGTACCGAAACATTAGTCGTGTTAGTGTACCTATCTATAATTAACTTTTTAGTACATAAGTATTTACTTAAATGACACTACGATTAAGTTTTCTAAGATCTAGATTGAACCAAGTGTATGCTGATTTTAACGCAAGGTCTGAAGAAAAGAAGATAGAAGATCACTCTACACACTGTTTTGTTTTCTTATTATATTTAAGACAATAAATATCGTTGTTACTTAAATTTTATGTGTATTATTCGCCCGGACATTTCCAACCTCTGAATGATTCATTACTCGGGATTATCAAGTAATACTTTAATCAAAATTTTATTGGACATACAAATACCGAGTTTGGAGGCTTGAACGAGGTAGATTAATCAATCAACAAACCGATGTAATTTATTTCAGGGGACCGTATTTTGAGTATACAAGTCGAATCGATAGTCATAAAAGCCAATCAAAAAAGTCTGAGGAGGAGCAGCTTGAGTTGTGTATTGTTGGTTGTTGCTATATTTGGAATTAAGAGGGTTCTCCAGTGGCATGTACATTTCTGCCGGTCGAAGTACATTTTCCCGCAATATCTTTTTTTTTTAAATTACAAATTTCAAAAAATCGCTCTGTAGCTGCAAAAATTTATAGTTTATCAACACGTCCACAAAATTTCAACGAAAAATCTTTAAAAATAAAAAAGTTACGTTCAACGGCGGGCAAAAATGTCCTACAATGTGCGGCGTTGAATGTAACTTTTTTATTTTTGAAGATTTTTCGTTGAAATTTTGTGGACGTGTTGATAAAATATAGATCTTTGCAGCTACAGAGCGATTTTTTAAAATTTGTAAATTAAAAAAAAGATAATGCGGGAAAATGTACTTCGACCGGCAGAAATGGACCTGACACTGGAGAACCCTCTTAACATGGCGGTATAATATTATAAGAGAAAAATGGGAATTAATTTAATTTATTTATTTTCATGACTTGATCTGATCTCGGCTGCTTTACTGTGCGTAATGTTTTCTCTTTAGTTTAAAGGGTAGTTAGTTATATGTATATTAAGATAAATTAATTAAATTTATTATCGGCGTTACATTATTTAGTTGAAATCAGGAAGCCACTGACGTTTTTAGTCACGGAAAATTATATGTTGGGTTTTCAAGATTTCGTTCTTGGAAAGGTTTAAAAATTTATTTGGGAAATCAAAGAAATAATAACGTAGTAAAAAATACGTCTACAAGGAATTATTTTTTTAATATGACAACGAAATGCAAATTTTCTGTTACCTTATGTTGACTACTTTTTGTATTTAAAATTTATTACATGTACGGTAATAGTATAGTATAAACTCATAGTGTAAATTATAGTTGGTATGGGAGGTATCTAAAAAATAACGATAACCTCAAAAAAAAACTTTCTAAAGAAAAATCAGAAAGAAACTATTTTTAGCACATCGGCACTGACCACCTAGGGAGTGGAAGGAAAGTACCATGCAATCAAAAATTATCCTAGTCAAGGGTCGTCATGAAATATAAAACGGTTGTCTTAACTTAGTTGTCAAAGTTTCTGAAGTTGCCTGCCATAGGACGTTACCCATAAGATGATACTGGTTTCGACAATTATTATAACATCTGTGATTACCCTTGACCAAGATAATTTTTGATCTCATGGTAGAACAAATAATGTCAAATTGGACAGGTAACCAGCAAACTCGAACACTGCTTTTTAACGTCACCCTTTATTAGAAATTTTGTGTCGATCATTCACATGATGCAAATGAAATTTGAAACTGTTACTATACTGATTGATAACACTATAGTAATTATTGTACTTATTCCGACGATGATATACGCTCCCCCATTTTTTATTTACGTTGTTATGAATAGTGTTGTGAAAGAACTTTCAAGATTACTTGTGTACTTCACTCGGGATTAGCTTAATTTCAAACTCACGGCGCGCCTGCGCGCCTTGATGAACTAGTAGTTCTATTAATATGCAGTTATAAAGTTTTTATGCGATAATTACGAAAAAGGTGATTTTACGGTCTCTTTTGTAGTTTTACTTTTTTATACACATCTGTAAAATTCTACTTTGTTAGTACTTTTTGGGACTGGTCTGTCATAATTTGTCAATTGTGTATAGAAAAATCATTTTTATTGAATTTTATTTTCTAATACCAAATTTCGTAGTATTTTGAGGCCAATTTTTGGTCACACGTAACTATGTTTTTTAACGGTCCGTAATCTTTTTAATTTTAGTTGTTTATCAGGCTTTTTAGATTTTTTGTTTTTGTTTAGTTCCTCAATTTTATTGTTCTACTCATATTGCTGTCTGATATTTTTAAGTTTCTGGATTTTAACTTTCCAAAATTTTCAGCTCTTCAAGTTTGTCAGATGCAATGTCGTTCAACTTTTAGCTTTCTCAAGTCTTTGATTTTTTTTACCTATTCTTTTCATTGAGATGAATTATTATTAGTCAGAAAATGAATACAAAAAGTGGTAAGAAAGAGAAAGATAGGAAAAAGAGGACAGGAAAAGAGAATTGAAAGTAAGACACGTACGGAAAATGATTAAGAACGAAAATTTAAAGATTACTTATTTTCAAAAGCAAAAAAAAATATTATAGAGGCACAAATTAAAATAAATACGTAACATAATAGAAGAAGACAAAAAAAGCATTTTGAAATACAAATATAATTTTTAATGGCATGTAATTAACTGTTCGGTATTTTAAAGCATTTTTGCACAGTAAATAAGTGTCATTGTAAGTATAGTAACCAGTTGCCCGGTAGGTTACACCAATATTTAAATATATGTTGCATAGTAAAATATAGCATAACCGCTATGTATTTTATTGCTTAATGCACAGTATAAAAAATGTTTGCTCGGTATAAAATATAACATCATTTAATACGTATTTAATTGCGTCACGCACAGTATAAGAAATGTATGTATGTCCGGTATAATTCAATTAGAACGATTATTACAGATTGCACTCTATATTCTTCTAATATATAAAAATCTCGTGTCACGGTGTTTGTGGCCGAAACAGGCTCGACCGATCTTTATGAATTTCTTTTTTTTTGTATATTTGGCAGGTATGAGAATAGATGGTAAACTATTTTTGACATGGACATGGGGGCCCAGGCCCCCCCTTGGGCTGGACCGATTTTTATGAAATTTGTTTTGTATAGTTGGTAGGTATGAGAATAGGTCGTAAAGTATTTTTTACATGAACATGGTGGCTCAGGGGGGCCCCTTGGGCTGGATCAATTTTTATGATGTTTGATTTGTACGATTTGTTTCCGCCCCGAATAGCAGAATAACTATTAAAACATGGACATGGGGCCAGGGGGGCCCCTTGGGTTTATAACTCAAGAACGGCTTTTATGATCTTTGATTTGTTGGATTTGTCTCCACCCCGAATAGCAGTACAACTATTAAAGCATGGATGTGGGGGCTAAGGGGGACCCCTGTGTTATTGATTTTGGGGCGGTACAAAGATAGCCGGGTCAGCTAGTAAATATATGTCGGGATATTGTGAAACGTTAAGTTGGTTGCATACACTTGGGTGGAATCGGGGATAGTGTTTGGAAGATCACGTGACGCGAGGGACAGTTAGTCACGTAGATGGTTAGTCACGAGCTCTCGAGGGAAGCACACCCGGGATCACCTGTTTTGCAGTACTTCTCGATTTTGATGTTATTGTTCTTAATAAAGTGCGTGGTGAGCCAGCATAGAGGGGGAGGGTCAATCTCCGACCGACATATATATAACATAATTTTTCCTATGCGAATAACATTAATTTTACTCCAGTAATCTACTGAACACTCTTCAGAAAGTACTGAACATTCAGATTTTCATACCGAGCGTCCATGATTTTTACTATGCGAATAACATATTATACTTGGCAGTGTGGGTTTTAAACATGGGGCATGATTTTTTTACCGAGCAATTGAGTAGATAACCATGACTGCTTATTAAATACATACCGATAATAATACCTACTATGATTCTATTACTAATATTATGCATTAGAATTATATAATTTGCAATATCAAGTTTTACCGAAAAATGTAACCAGGCATACGAATTAAATACTATGTGAATAATTTGTTGCGATTTTTAATGGTGTAATGCGATTTTGGAATACTACATAAATAAAGGGAGAAATTAATATAACAAAATATAAAGAAAGAAACAAGTAGAAATCAATTTATCATAATTAAGCAACGATCTACAAACAACAATCAGGAGACGTAATATGTAAGAAACGACATCATAATAGAAATAGTGAGACGGAATCGACAAAATGCACCTAAGGAAACAACAAGTGGGAAATAATGTGAAAAATATAACTAAAATATATTATAAAATGCCAGTACAAAGGGCAATAGAAATAAACGAATAAGTAGGAAATTAAATTAAATCATTGATATTCTAGGAAACATTGTCATATGTAAATAGGGAAATACCAAGAGAAAACTATGAGACAAATTAATATTCTTGTAGCATTCCGGAAATTCTACATTTGTACAATGTGACATTTCTAGATGTAGAGAAGGAAGCACAAAGAAACAATAACATTGAGAATTCGAAGAAAGAAAGCACAAAAAAAGAGCCTACTACCTAAATAACGATGTAAAGAAACTTAAAACAAAAAAATGGGAGGTGAAGGACGTAAATGAATATAATATGTAAAATCAATATTAAATATTTGTTTTGTTTGTTCGTATGTTATGCGCTCCTAATCCGGTGAACAGCTCGTTATGAAATTTTGACTGCAAATAATATTCGCAATGGGGAGAAACAAAGGGGGGTTTACGACTCAAATGTGTCACCCCTTTTTCGTAAAAAAAATATTTCAGTTCAGACCAGGCAAAATTGAGAACTCTGTAGGACAAAAATGTCACAGTGACAGTTTTATACATGAAATGTCATTCATCAGTTTTCGTCAAAATCATTTCACAAGGGAGTAACAGTCTAGTGAAGTCAGAGAGAAGTGCAAAAATTTATTGTGGATGTGTCTAGGATTGCTTTCGACGGATAGGACGTGCAATTCGCAAGTAACTATAATGAATTTATAACCCTAATTTGCTGTTCACAAAAAAAAAGGTTTAACTCAATTTTTGGGGCGCAGCCACTCGCGCCGGGTATTTTGAATGTCTTACGTTTGTTTACTATTTCGGAAAATACTTAAAAATGCCAAAAAAAGAAAATCATCCGTTGGAAAATCAATCGAAAGCCAACAGGGCAGCTCAACCAACGTGAAACTCGTCAGGAGAAAATGCGGTTAAGAAATTTCAGATCAAAAGCTCCGATTGAATCAGATCTTCAACTTCAAGATCTGCTGAAAAACCTGAGCAACATAGCGTCCATTGAAACGAACATCCTCAATGGAAAATGTAAGGGGAAGATGTGCTCATCCCACGCATACCAATGGTACTACCGATATGCCTTTCGATTTCAGACGTCTTCAATTTCCAGTGCGCCTTTCTTTCGCAATTACAGTTGGGGACACTCGACATTGAACATCATTTTTTTACATTCCCTCAAAAAATCATTGTAATCGATTCTTTAATGTGGCTTACCTGTTTGCTGCATCGGTCAAATCGGATGAGATAAATAAATAAAATAAATAAATATTTGTTGTGGCATCCTTATATAAATGAGATCTTCGTTTTTCAGTATTTGAAGTAATCAGCGTTTTGTTGTTCTCTAGTTCACTAACAGCCCGATTTCATGTTCTCGGTCGTAATTTGCGATGAGGTGCAATGGATTAGGCAGTAAGGCTCAATTTTATGTTTCATTTCACTTGAAATTGATCCTTACTGACTGGTATTTAGTTACAACGTTTCCATAGCAACCGGCACTTGCGGCCAGTCGCAAGCCAACATGAAATCGGGCTGTAAGATGTTTTCGACTTTACCAACTTACCATTTGACAAAATGCTTTAGTTGCAATTTTATGTAATTTTGAAAAACAAAGGGACTCTAGTAAATGATGGGAATTGATTCCCCTCAATTGAATTTGACGAATTCGCCTATAGCATGTCGTAGACTATATAACACGAAGCCCTAAAACGTGTTATGTTGTTTAATAAAGTTGTTTTGTGAGATAACAGAGCGTTTCAAAAATCGCAATTTCGGCTAGCATTTTTAAACGCTTATATTTACCGCCTCTGTTGACGTCATTTCGGGGGACCCTTCTCATTGGTTCGTGCGTTTTCTCATTTGTCCGCCCATCTAGTAACTTTGAATTTTGTTCAGTGAATTTTTTTCCCGTGTTCACGTCACAGAAAGGCGCGCGTTTCAAATTTTCTTTTGATTTTCTTTTACCTAGTAAACCCGTGATTTCAAATAAACAAAAAAATTGGGTACAATATTTTCCCATCTAGTTTCTAGAAAAGCTGTTTTTGAAAATTGTGGGACGACCCCATTGTTTTATTCCTACAGTTGTGATTGCTACGTTATGTTCTTAAAAAATCACAGCTGTAATTGCAATTTTAAAAAATATCCAGGATGTCTTGATATAAATCTCATTGAAGATGTATAAAAAAAGTTTACAATACGATAAAAGACCTACCAAGGATAGAAACCGCGGAGAAGTGTCAGGGCCTTCATTATTAATCCTGATAAACAACTTCAGTAAGAAAGCCTGAATATCTGCAAACCTAGAAAACTGTATAAATGGACAATTGAATAAAAAAATTCTTAGTCAGAACCCGAAAACATGGAAACCTGAGATCCCTAAAATCTAAAAGAAATTAATATTGAAAGCCTGAGATACAGTGAAATAGTGAAGAGCATCTACTTTATTATCGCCCCAAATTAGTGTAAAGCGTAAGCACCCTTTTACCTTTACAAAGAAAATAATTTGCAATGACATATTTCTGATTTATGTAGTAGTCCCTCGGAAGATGTCCCAGAAGATGTTTTAAGTGCTGCTAAATGGTGCAATTTTTGAATTTGTAAATTAATTTAGGTATAGAAAAATTACAGAGTGGAAAAGCCTAAGCCTCTCAAATTTCTCAAATCGTTCGAAACTCCTGTCAACATTATCCCCAATGAATAAAATATGATTTCGATGTAATTGAATCCGAACCATTATTCTACTAATTTTTAATCTACCCAAGTCGTTTAGACTCCATTAAAAATCCCCCGATATGAACAACTTCAAGACGCACAAATTGGACACTCGAAACCGACGTTCGATCGTAATTACCGATTTACAGGCCGAACGATTTGTTTGATTATACACCAGGAAAAAGCCGAACATCTTCAAAGTGCTTGTTGGGGCGGGCGTACATCGAACGGAAGGCCATCCGTTTAATTACAGCACTGACAAACTAAGTGCTTTTACCGAGATTAATTGGTAGCCGTTTTGTAATAAATTATCACGACGCAATTGGCAATCGGGCTGGTGGATGGCGTTGGAAATTGCCAAGAACGGTCGCAAAGAGGTGAAAAATGTCACAGTTAAGGGCAATTTGTCTTGACGAAGGGCGTTGTGCCAATCCGCAGGATTTTAGTAAATCTAATGTTAATTTGTCTGAAAAGAATATATTTTTAATACTTGGAATGTAAGGACAATGATAATAATCCTTGTTTGTTATAAATTCGAAACCTCAAGTTAATATTGTAATTTTCAAATTAGCACGCGTTGTAGAAAAAGTGTAAGTTCGAAGTTAACATAAACTAGACTGCCTAAAGTAGCGGACATTTTGTCTTTATTTTGTGTAATCAATAATTCTCTACGGTTGACCATTTAGTCGTGAATGGGTATTGAGCATCAGAATAAACTCGGTTACAGTGATTTTTATATGTATTTATAAAAGAACTGAAACAATACGGGTCGTGAAATTTTTTTCACTCTAAGACCAAATTAACACTGATTTGAAATCAGATACAGATAATAAAATGAAGAAACCAGCTGTCAACAGGTATTAAAATAATGTCATACGGAGTACAGCATTAAAACTATGAATGAGTTTATGGAAATTGTCTACTATTTAAACTTCCAGTCTGTATAAAGAGAAATGCCAATGAAATTAAAACTTTTTAATAAAAAAATACATTTCTGAACACAACTCTCTCATTAACCACGATGTAGCTGGAGCGACCTCCTCCCGAGACCAACATCGATCCATCCTCTTATATTTATAACGACATTATGAAAATTGTAGCTGCAGGAATTGACACAGCTAGCCTGGATTTTCAAATTTGCATTTGTAGATTACTATTACTAAAAAATGCCTGGGTTGTCTCATCCGTACAGCCGGATGTAGCTGATGACGTTTATGGGTGGTCAAAGAAAAGAAATTTAAACGGCTTCTTCATCGTTTCAAAGTAGAACTCTGCTCGTTTGGCTGGATAATTGTATTTTTTGGAGATATTTCTATCGACTTCTTTCTTCATTTTGTGTTTAATCTGCTTTTTGTTGAAATGTATCTATCTGTTTGCATTTATACTAATTGTGTCATTGTTTAGTTTTTAGTTTAATAGTTTAGCCGCATTCGTATGTTGGAATTATAGAATTGTGAATGTCATCCCCATGTAACTTTGCAATGAATTAAGATAGTTGAGTATTTCTTTCAGTAATTTGTCTTGTCCAGAGCGCTATGTAATAAAATCATCATTGTAGTTTTTGCCAAGGTCTTAATTTTCGACTATTTTGATTTTTAATCTTAAAATTTGATTATTGGTTACAAAGTTAATATGTTTGTTTAGTGTTTATGTCTTTTAGTTAGTCTGTTTTCTTAAGGCGAAAGGTGACAACGAAATAGTGAGAAGCAAATCCGCTAGATGGCTCTAAAACCAGTGAAAAGTATCCCCGCAATAAAAATGAAACGGAAAGGCCAATTTCAATTCTGAAAACGGTTTTGTATTCAAAAGATCAGTAGAATTCACGCTTGTTTTCAACTTTTTGAATTTTCTAATTTTATAGAACTTGAAAGTGTAAAAACCCAGTTTTTTGGAAAAATTTCAAAAATTCCAGGTATACATTTTGCAGCTGACATACTGCCATTCCAATTAACAAAAAAAAATTTAATGTCATTATTTTTCTCTATCAAAACTGCGATTTTCTATTATTCCTTTGACAGTTTTGCCGCCCGTCCCGTACAATGGCCGTGAAAGAAAGCCGACTTTTGTACCGAGTCAGCGACGGATTAGAAATTCCAGGAAATGTGATGAAGATTTTGTTTTGTCTCGGTCAATTTGGATCAATTTCTTTCTCGTCTTGAATAAACTACTGTTTTTGACTCCTTATTCTACCCTTGCTTTACACTAACTACGTATCGTGCAGAATTTACAGCACTTTGTCACTATACTCAGCGGTTTTCGTGTGGAGTGTTTTTTTACATTGTATGAGAATGAATGAAATTATCTAAAATAATAGATCCTCGCTTCAACAGGAATAATGGAGTTAAAAGGAGACAAAATCAAAATGATCGTCAATTATTTATATAGGACGCATTTTTTCTTATAATAAAATCCTGAAATTAGACTTGTAGTCTTGTTATTTCCGTCAAATTTTAAGACCCAACATAATATAAGTAGTATGTATAATTATGCCAAATTACTTTTTACGATACTTTCTTTTCCAGCATTCAGACGTGGTAGCCGGGAAAGTAAAATTCTCAGATTTGTCATACTCAATTATACGAATTCGGACAATGTGAAATTTATGAATAAAATGCTCATAACTAGAAATTAGCATTGAAAATGTCCCAAATCCGAAATATTTATTCTTATTAGGTATACCTAGTATTGCGTCTTTCAATTTCATTACCCGTTCTGACTGCACATCGTCTGCACATCTGTCAACTAGAAAGCTTCTCAATTTTTGTAAGTCGATGGCGTACATAGCCATGTAATAACTGTTCGAAACGAATCCAAAGCGATAAGTGGATCCTCGCAAGAGTTTATAATCTGTGGGCTTAAAAAATTAATTATCGCTCCAAAGCATGTTCGTGTATATAAAGCTGAAAGTGCTTTGTAACTCTAAATGACACAACAGTAGTTCGTGGAATGATAAGAAATATGAGTAGTTTTTTTTTAATAGGATCCAGAATTGTTTTATTTTTTACAAGCCAACCCGACATACGTTGTGCTGTCCAAATTTCAATAAAGTTGTTTTTGGCTAGATCGCAAAACAAGCGAAAAGTAAAAATAAATGTAATGTTATTTTATGCCCTACCAACGTCTAGATGACTTATTATTCCACACAAATGGAAGGTATAATGTAGCTTTTTACTCACAAGTGATATAATATTTAAATGGGGTGGATTACTATGGTCACACAATGGTAAGACATTAATAATTTCTTGAAACCTCATTTTGACAATTTCATTAATTTTTTTACTTTTTAATGTTTCACAAGAAATTACACGTCGGGCATAAAACGTCGTATCTTATACGTGACCGAAATGTCATTGTAAACTCGTGAGATGTGTATCACTCCTGCTACTAGATTCAAGGATCTCACTCGGTGACAATAAAGCATTTTGTAATCTACTATTATTTTAGTTTTAATTTAGGCTGGAATGCTTTTTCCCAGATTTTTCTCTAGATCCTCCTGATTTTTTTTCAATTGAAAACATTTCAGTGAGTTATTTCCATCATTTGAAGCATAACGAACAAAACGAAAAAAGAATCAACCAAATACATATTATGTCGTTCATATCGTCAGTTATGATCGAGAGAACAGCCCGTTTTTTGGGATTTTTGGTCCGTATTTTTCGACTTTTTTTGCAATTGTCTTGAATTTTATTTTCCTGAAACTTTTCCAGGACCACAATGAACAAAACAAAAAAAGAATTATGCATATCCATCGTTCGAATAGTGAGTTATGGTCTTGAGTTCATACAAAAATCTCATAGAAAACAGAAATTTTTCTTCCATAAGAACCTAACCTAGACCATTACGAATAATATCCTAAAAAACAAAATTAGCCAAATCGGTCCAGCCGTTCTCAAGTCATGCGCTTACCAACGTACAGCATTTCATTTTTATTATATAGATTTTTGTTTTCATTATTTTAATATTATATTCTTTTAGTTATATATAGTTTTATTTGTATTATTTTTTGATACTTTAGTTCGTTTTATTTTCTGATACTTAAGTAGGTAAGTAAAAAGGTGCAGAATACAAAGCATGTAAATATGTACCTACTTATTTCTCCTTTCACCTCTATTCTAACTGTTTTTGCGAATTTATTTCGATGGTTTACCGCACTTATATTTTGCAATTTTTTTGATTTTTTTTTAAATTTTTATCACGAAATTAAAGATGCCATCTAACTATTGAAAGACTTATTATTTTCAAATAACAGGCCAAAATAAGTTATAACAATAAGCCCTTCGTTTTTTTTCCGTAGTCTGATCAAATTACTCTTTACGTCATTGCATGTGCCCCATACTATCGATTTATTATTCTATACTTCGAAATTAAATCAGTAATAATAGCAACCAGAGAAAATTAAAGCCTAACTCTCGTAACTAGCCTCACGCCTTTATTTTAGAATGAAGAACGGGTAAGGGAATCGTCGAAATGCTCAAAGCTAGTTCTCGGCAAATTGAAAAGCGCCATGTTAGGTAGGAATGAAAATTTTGGGCTTGGGACATTTCCAATGCTCATTTCTAGTTGTAAGCTCTTTATTCGGATCTGCAACAATGGTGAATCTAATTTTTAAAACCCATATTTGTAGCAGGGCGAAATTTACTCTGAATATTTTATTACGTACGTAATCTACATTTAAAAATAGCATTGGCTAATGACAAATGGAGTTGCCCAGTTTTAGAGGCGTTATTTCTTATTATTATCGACATAAAAACGATAAACCGCACGCATCGGCAAGAACATAGGCGAAAGGCGAAGTAAAAAATCAATTTTCTGCTATGAAGAATTTTCTAATATTTTCAAACTTTGGGTTATTTGTATTTCTGAATGAATTCTCCACAATTTGTATACCTTAAATTTTGAAAAAAAAAACATAATTCTTAATTTTTTTTTGAAAAAATTTCCAAAAATTAAAAATTTTGAAAATTTCAAAAACAAGCGTGAATTCTAATGATTTTTTGAAACATAAGCTGTTTTCAAAATTTGAATCGGTCGAACCGTTTCGTAGAAAAAGCGGGGACACTTTTGCATGAATTTTGTCTCTGTCGCACACCAGGCAATAAAATTCAATCACCTTTAGCCTTAAGCACACATTGACATCAGAAATTCTCAAATTGGATAAGCCGCGCGGTCACTATATCGGTTTTAAAAATACTGAACTGCGAGAAAACAGGTGGTCATAAGGGCGCTGTCCCAATTGCCCGATAAATTCAGAACGATAATCTTTTTGGTGATTCATGCTACCTGTAACGTCATAATTGAAAATGAAAAGTACGCAAAATATGACCACAAAGAATGTCAATAAGTTTGTCCTGCATTTCTAATGGCGCTTGATCTTTGAAAGTCTTCGCAGTTTCTTTGTCTTTAGGATCTGTGGAAATAAATAATTCTCCAAGAAATTTCCATTTGCTCATTCTCCAATACAATTGCTTATAATGGGGAGATTTTGAATAAAACTCTGCATTAATACTCTGCCAAGTGTTTCATTTTATTCATACAACTTACTGAAGTATTTATTAACTTTTTTTCCACGTAAAAAATGAAATATGAGTTGAAGCTTGAATTACTTCATGTTATATGAGTCTTGATAAGCGTCATCTCTATATGGTAAAAATGAAGAATTTGTTATTAAAAAGTTTTGAGTGTTGTCTCTTGTCAACATTTCCATTTTCATTCAGAAATTTACAAGTACATATACCGCATATTTTATTAAAACGAATTAGAGGCTTTCCTTGCTAGATATTAAAAAAATGCTCAGTATATTCTTTACCATACCCAGAAATATCTTTAGCAGCGTTTTAACTAACCCTCAATCTGTGGGAAATACATAGACGAATGCATATTTATTTTCAAAATGTAATTTAGTCCGATAGAGTAGTTCTCTGAATTCTTGCTTGCTCGTAAACATAAAGTTTGGCGAGGAAAGACCCAAATCCTTACAATAATTCCGAGAATCTTTGCCAAATGGTTCTAACAATTTCATAGATATTTTTATTCATATATTATGGAACGCTACCGCCCACCTCTCTCGAGTGAGATGAATCGTTAGAAATTCCCTGCTTTTAATACCAAGATGTTCAGTGCGGTGGTTGATATCGATTTGCAAATTGTTTTGGAACAGAACCTCTTCGTTTAGCGTTCTAGATGTGATTCATGTGTACCTACTTGTCATGTAAAGCAAATAACAATATTTGTTCTTTAATGAGAAATCGATGCCAAATGAATAATAAATCGGAAGTTTGTCTTGACTGTTCTAACAAGTTCTCTTGGTCATTTAATGGTACCATAAATAGCATTAGGTTGACTAAAAATAAACAAAAGCTCTGGTTATATCTGGAATATAGATTACCGAAATCGATTTTTTCAGATTTTTAATTGGCGTAAATAATTGAAAGATTGAGAACACTTGCATGGAAAAAGAACCTGAACATCTAAGCAACAATCAGAGAAAAACCTGAAAATTTTAGAGCTTTATGATCTTACGACCTAACAGACAACGACTGAGATTAAAAGTCTGAAAATCTGAAAGACCAAGAAATCTAAAAAATTGAAAGCTTGGAGACCTGAAAACAAGGGAACTTGAGGATCCAAACAACTGAAAACATAAAGACAAAAGAACCTAAAAATTTTAGAATTGAGTGAAAGTTTGGAAACGTAAAAATTTGAGAAACTGAAAGATTAACAGAAGAAAGAAAAAATATTAGAAGGTGAAGAATAAAAAGTGAAAATTTAATACAATTTTACTATACAAAATAAGGAAGGAAGATAAGGAGAGGAATAAAAGAAATAATAGGAATATAAACCATTAAAAATAGAATACACTATATAAGTCAAGATAAAAAAACAAAATTGGGAGATTTAAAAAGAAAAAAAAACAACATAAGGGAAATAAGAAAGCAAGAAGATGGAAAAACTAAGAGAAATAATTATTATAAAAAAATTAACAAAAGAACACAATTCAAAATAAAATTTGCTTAAACTGAACCATAAAAATACAATAAAAGAAGATTTGAGAAGAGATCTACAAAATTAATAAAATAAACGATTGAAGAAAGCCAAAATAGAAAAATACAAAAAAGAATTAAATGGAAATAATTATTGATAACCGGATGTACATAAGAATGGAAGGATGGAAAATAAATGAGGAGTAAAAGAGTAATAGGATATTATTTCAAAAATTATAGTAATTAACTGATTTAAAACATTCTAGTGGATAGAGGCCCCAAAATATTAGATTAAAAATTCAATTCAGAAATCCTTAGATCTCATCCAGGGTTTTAATTTTTTTACCAGGAGGTGAGTTTTAAAATTTTTAAGAATACTTTTTACTTTTGTGTGTAGAGATATCGTATGTAGTATTTTATGTCTGGAATCCTTGTATTTTTTAAGTCTTAAAATGTTTTAAACCTGAAAACCGTTGAGGAACTGAAAACCTGATAGATGCAGAACCGAAATACAGTGGAACTCCTTTAACTGTAACTATACTAACTAACGGAAAATTAGTTCCTAACTCAAAAATTTACTTTATCTTTTATGCTTAATTCACTCTAAAAAAAACTTAATATTAATGATAAATCGTCCATTCGCGATTTTGCTAGTATAAGTGAAACGCGGAAGAATTGTTAATACAAAACGTAATCGGTACTATTAAGAATAAAACTGTAAATTCATATTTTGGTGAAATTTCATAAATTTTATAATATGCATTTAATCTTCTTTGTTGTTCTGGTTATTTCTTGTTTTTTACCACAGGGTACTTTGTTTAAATTATATTTTTATTTATTGTGTTTCGATAACCTCTCTAACAGATTTTTTTTTAGGAGATTTTGGCAGTTCCTGTTAGGGGCGTTCCATTGTACGTGAAATTGAAAACTTGGAAATCTGAGATTATTAGAACTTGAAAACTTCATAACATAAGAGTCCGAAGACACAGAAGACGCTGAAAAGCTAAGAAGTTAAATACTGATAGTCTAAACATAAATAAATTACACTAGAATCCTAAAAGACTGTGTTTGGGACCCTGAAAACATAACAAGCCAGTCGAACTGAAAATGTCGGAACCTGATCATGTAAACACCTAAAAAGATTAAACTTGAAAATTAGAGTAATGACAATTTGAAAGCCTGAGTACTGAAATGTAAAAGACAAAAACCTGAAAACTGTCTGAGAACTAAACACAAAAAGAACCTTAAAACATGACAAATCGAACATCTAACAATCTAAAAATCTTAATGTGTTAACGTTGTTAGAGTTTGAGGACCTGAAAACATTATCACGTGCATGCTCTTCTGAAATACGCATTGCTTGTCGCACGGACGACTTTCTACCTCAGGTAATCGTCTCCGGCACGCAGTACACCCTTCAGAAACTAGTCTGACGACAAAGGCAAATAATGCTCATTTAAGGAAAGCAATATAGTACATAAAAACGTTCAATCCAGTCAACCTGGAAACGAGAAACTGAGACCATGACAAATTGAGAACATGAAAGGCAGAAAGTTGTAACAGCCGAAGCAGCTGGAGGCCTACAATTTTAAAAAAACATTAAAAAAGGAAGTGGAAATATAAAGAGTCCTATCCAAATGAACTTTTATTTCTTTTGTAACGTCTTCTATAATTGAGTAAAAAATGGAATAAAACTGGAGAGATAAAGTAAACACATTATTATTTAATATTTACATATCGTGGGCGTTCAGGCAAAAGTCGTTAAGTCAAAAAAATCTGGTAACATAAACTCCCACGATATCCAATACAATTTGAAAAATCAAAGTTGACTGCCACCTCAGAAAAATAATACCAACATATTTCCTGAAGTGTTTCTAAACAGTCTTTATTTGACGAATTGCTCGTTAAAATTGGATTAAAATATCTATGATCTGTATGACTCTGTTGTCATAGGTTTTTATGGGTCACCCCTATATATCCAGATTTTGATATATATTTTCTGCAAGACTATGTTTTTAATTCAATTAGAAAAATAAAAATCGTCAATTGATTCATGTTAAAATTTAACAAAATGCATATTTGTTATCTTTCTAAAATATGTCTACTATATTAAATACGGTATCTGCAAGTTACGACTTACGAAAATGACCTCAAGAATTTTATGATACATACATAGGATAAACACATAAACGGAATCGATGATGTTATAAAATATTTAAAAACTTTTAGAAAGTCGACCATAAATAAGACCTAACTGTTGAATTTTGTTCACCGCTTCCGAATCGATTGATTTACCTATGGCCATAAGGTTTGTTACAATTAATTGATTTGCTGCTGCCAAAGGCGTGCTGACCGGGCGTTCGAAAACTTTGAAACTTGAATCGCAACACTGCTTTATGGTTTACATGAACTTGATTTCCAGACTTTCTTTCAGATGAAATATAACACAATTCTTGATAATAAAAGAGGGTATTAAGTCGGGCGTCGAAGTAATTGCAGGTTTTAATTTTCCAGCAGCTCTTAGAATGTCTCATTCCGTGATTACGTTTCTAAAAACTTTATAAGAGCTTGGAAAGTATTAAGAAACAGAATGTTCAACAAAATTTTTAGATATGAACTTAGGAGTTCAGGTAAGTTTTTGAATAGTTAATGTTACATTTTAATTAATCTCTAATATTAAAAAAAACTACCTACTTGTACTTTTCTAGAATGTAAGAAGCGCAATATCCCTTAATGCGAATACCTAGCTGAAAAAAGGTTTATTGTATGAAGAATTAAGATTTTTAATAAATCGCTTAGTTTAATAAAAAACATCAGCATTTTTGATTGCAAATTTAAATCCTGAATTATTGATTCATATTTGATTAAATAATTACATAGTCCATGTTCTTGACCGTAATGAGTTCTTTGTCGACATGTCTTGCAAAAAGCTCGTGACATGGAGATAATTTCGTTTAGAATCTACTCCTACATCTACATCTAAACCAGAACCATTCATGCAAATCGCAAGAAAGAACCAAATAATATGTTCCTTGCAGAAACTCTTAGTGCTTTTTCCCTAGCTTTTTCCGGTTGTCAGTTCTCTAATTCCCGCGAAGAGGTGTCAGATTAATATAAAACACAATTTATTTTATCTGTTTTAAATACATAGTACATCACCAATCACTAACTTAACTCTATGTTAAATTCATAACCCATAGTTTTAATGATCATTTAGGTTTAACTCTTGTTTTGTAAGAAACCTTTTCATAAAATTAAGTTTAGTTTGTTAACTATATTACATTATAAAACATATTTATTTCAACTTCTTTCACGAAAATAATTATACTATAGGTATAATAAATATAATATAGGTATTGATTAAATTCATCTCACTATCGATTAGTGCTATATTTTTCAATGGATATGTATTGTCCAGATTAAAATCAAATTTAATAGCAAGTCGTAAAATGGCTCCCATTTCTCTTCATGTATGTATTTATTTTTATTGTGTTTTATGTTCGAATGTAAAACATGAAACAGAATTTTATATTAGCGAACGTGTTTTAAAATTTTTATTGTGTAAATGCGTTGTGGATTAGGTTGTCATGTAAATAATTTTTTATTTATAAAATTTAACCCATTAGAGATCGTGTGGAAATTGCCTCCATCTGTGACTTTTCAGAAAATCGTATAAAACAATTTATTATTTTCTCTTCACTGCGCCAATTATTACCTACTGCATTAAACTTTCCAGTTGCGTTGCGTGACATTTTTAGAAACAGTCAAAAGTCGTAAGAAAATATTATTTTACAGGAAAAATGTTCGTAGTGACGCTCTTTTATACAGGGTGATTTAAAGAAAACGGGAGGCGCAGTAGAATTTTTATTTGCGGGTTAATAAAAAAAGTAAATTAAATGGCTTTCAATTGACTATAAGCTGACGATTTTAGATTTTGTCTAAATGTCATAGTGTATTTTGGGCTACATTCAACTTCCTTATTTTAAATAGGGACCCATAATTTTTTAAAATTTATTTCAAAGATCTCATTTTCCTTTATACATTCATGTGTAATATCAACAACCTTTACCTTTACTTAAAATTATTGTTGTAATAATTTACTTTTTACAGATTTTTTTTAAGTGGCGCCTCCACCATTTTTCACATTTTCTACAGTAGGTCCCAATAGGCTTCAGGGCGCTATTATCTGTTCAAATTTGTCATTGTAATAATGAAAACAGCCCCGAATTTAGACAAATTACACCCCCAAAGGCAGAATGAATTTTTTACAGATTTTTTCAAGTGGCGCATCCACCATTTTTCACACTTTCTACAATAGGTCCAAATAGGCTTAAAGGCGTTATTATCTGTTCAAATTTGACATTGTAAAGATGAAAAGAGCTCCGAATTTAGACAAATTACGCCCCCAAAGACAGAATGAATTTTTTACAGATTTTTTTCAAGTGGCGCATTCACCATTTTTCACACTTTCTACAATAGGTCCCAATAGGCTTCAGGGCGTTATTATCTGTTCAAATTTGACATTGTAATTATGAAAACAGCTCCGAATTTAGACAAATTACGCCCCCAAAGGCAGAATAAATTTTTTACAGATTTTTTTCAAGTGGCGCATTCACCATTCTTCACACTTTCTACAATAGGTCCCAATAGGCTTCAGGGCGTTATTATCTGTTCAAATTTGACATTGTAATTATGAACACAGCTCCGAATTTAGATAAATTACGCCCCCAAAGGCAGAATAAATTTTTTACAGATTTTTTTCAAGTAGCGCATCCACCATTTTTCACACTTTTTTACAATAGCTGCCAATAGGCTTCAGGACGTTATTATTTGTTCAAATTTGACATTTTAAAGATGAAAAGAGCTCCGAATTTATACAAATTACGCCCCCAAAGGCAGAATAAATTTTTTACAGATTTTTTTTAAGTGGCGCATCCACCATTTTTCACACTTTTTACAATAGCTCCCAATAGGCTTCAGGGCGTTATTATTTGTTCAAATTTGACATTTTAAAGATGAAAAGAGCTCCGAATTTATACAAATTACGCCCCCAAAGGCAGAATAAATTTTTTACAGATTTTTTTAAGTGGCGCATCCACCATTTTTCACACTTTTTACAATAGCTCCCAATAGGCTTCAGGGCGTTATTATCTGTTCAAATTTGTCATTTTAAAGATGAAAAGAGCTCCGAATTTATACAAATTACGCCCCCAAAGGCAGATTGTAACAGTTGAAAAAAAAAAGAATAAAAGTTCATAAAATCTAGTTAAATAAGACTGTCGTTATTACAATGTGAAAAAGAGGCAAATGAATAAAAATAGGGATAATATTTTTTCAAATTTTTATTAAGAAATGGCAAAATGAAAGAAAAACATCAAATTTAGTTAAATCTATTGAAACACCATCCCATTTTATTCAATGCACAACTGACACCTATAGGCCAGGCGACAGAGCGAAAAAAAAGCCTCAATAAGGAAATAATTAGTGGAAATCTGGAAATGGCCTTAATCTCTTTATTTGGACCCACTTATTACTGTCCTAAGTTTTCCCCTTCGAGCGAAGTCGGCGTTGGCCCTTATGGCCCTAAGAAGGTACCATTTTTCAGTTTTTTGCAAATATCTCTTAAAACATCAACTGTATCAACAAAATACTTATTAGCAAAAATAATAGTAAATTTGCAACCAAAAAGTTCTTTACCGTTTGTTTCTAAAGTTAACCGTTACGATGCTACGGCCATTCAAAGTGGAATCCTTTTTGGTCCTTGCGGAAAAGTTATAAAAATCACGTGCTATATCAAAGTTTCTAAATGTTATAAATAATTTTGAACGTAGCACTCATATAAGCTGTTAACTTGTTCTAATTACAACAGCGATATAAACAGTTGGGGCTAATTATAGTCCAAGCAAATTAGACGAAAAAACGACGAATAGAACAAATAATTTAAAATTATGGTTTTGAAATTTTGGTTATGACCTCCCAGCAAGGACCCAAATAAAGATCCGAAGAGTTCCCACCCTCCCGGGGGGAGCTTCATCTCCTTTGGCGCAAAAAACCGCCCCTTAGCGTGACCTCATTAAGCTTTTCTGCATTTTTCTCGTAAACGGTAATTCCGACGACAAAATGTTATCTGACATATATTCTTCATTAAATTCTGCATAAAATTGGTCTTATGAAGTTTTTGTCTATCTCCCACTCAATGCTCCTAAATGTCGTTGGAAAATGAGTATAGTTTTCACCGCGAAAGCAACCGCCGTTTTTTGCGGCGATTATCTCGAAAACCATTAGTGGGAGCAAAAAATCTATACAAACTAAATTGTAAAGCAGTTTTTTCTGCACAAAGTCCATATTGAATAAAAAATTTGCAATAAATTGTTATTGGTCAAAAAACGGGGATTGATTAATTTTTTCCTGTGGCTGAAAACTATATTCATTTTCGAACGTCATTTATGAGCGTTGGGTGGGAGATAGACAAAAACTTCATGAGACCAATTTTATGCAGAATTTAATGAAGAACATAAGTCAGATAACATTTTGTCGTCGGAATTACCGTTTACGAGAAAAATGCAGAAAAGCTTAAGGAAGTCACGCTCGGGGGCGGTTTTTTGTGCCAAACGGGAAGAAGCTCCCTCCAGGGAGGTGGGAAGTCTTCGGATCTTTATTTGGATTCCTACTAGGACCAAATAACCAAAATTTCAAAACTTTATAAATTATTCCTTCTATTCGTCGTTTTTTCGTCTAATTTGCTTTTACTATAGTTAGCCCCAACTGTTTGTCTTATATCGCAGTTATAATTGTAACAAGTTAACAGCTTGTATAGGTGGGATGTTCAAAATTATTTATAACATGTAGAAACTTGGATATAGCATGTAATTTTTATAATTTTTCCGCAAGGACCAAAAAGGGCTCCACTTTGAATGGCCGTAGCATCGTAACGGTTAAGTTTAGAAACAAACGGTAAAGAACTTTTTGGTTGAAAATTTACTCTAGATTATTTTTGATAATAAGTATTTTGTTGATAAAGTTGATGCTTTAAGAGATATTTGCAAAAAACTGAAAAATTGTACCTTCTTATTGCCATAAGGGCCAACGCCGACTTCGCTCGAGGGGGAAAACTTAGGACAGTAATAAGTGGGTCAAAATAAAGAGATTAAGTCCATTTCCAGCTTTCCACTAATTATTTCCTTATGGAACTCTCTGTCGACTGGCCTACTATGACAAACCTGCATGACGGAGCGTAGAAGAGTATCAGCGGTGACCTGGCTGGCCACCCAAATGGATTCCAATCCATCTTTCTCCAAACATTTCTTCAAGGTATTCTGGATTAATTCGACCATTGTGAGGGGTAGCCCCATCTTGTTGAAAATATACTGCTCTACATTGTGCTAGTGGTAGATTTTCTAAAAAAATCCTGCACATTTTCGGTTAAAATGCGATGATACTTCTGGGAATTAAGTTTGCCTTCGATAAAGAAAGGACCATCTAGCCTGTCCCCTAAAATCCAACACTACACATTAACACTAAACTGCTTCTAACAGTTCGCTTCAACTGTGATATGTGGATTTTTACGAGCGCAGTGTTTGTAACCATTTGTTTGTAAAAGTACATTCAACTAAACACAGCCGTACCTTCTTCAGTTTCTTTTCAATCGCGACAATTTTTGGCTGGATGTTGCGTACAGCTTCACTCGCGTTAGTTCTACATTCAAAATGCACTTGCAACATGTCTGTTAAATGATCAAAAGTATCATTCAGTTTGAAGAAAGTGTTAACTTTTAACAAGATTTTTCACAATACAATAACGGCATTGTCTTATTTGACATCATAGACAACTAGATTTTATGAACTTTTATTTCCTTTTTTCAATTTTTACAATTTTTGTAAACGATTATTTTAAGTAAAAGTAATGCATATTGTACATGAGTGTATGAAGAAAAATGAGATCTTTCAAATGAGTAAAAAAATATGGGTTCCAATTTAAAATAAGAAAGTAAATGTAGCCCAAAATGCACTATGACATTTAGACAAAATCTAAAATTGTCAGCTTATTATAGTAAATTAAAAGTCACTTATTTTACTTTTTTTATATTTGAAATCAACCTACAAATAAAAATTCTAAAGCTCCTGCCGTTTATTAAAAAATTACCCTGTATAAGTCTAAATTGGATAATTGATTTTTGAAACATTCTTTATTTACCGGCAAAATCGGATGCCAAGATAAATAATAATAATTGGAATTGTTTATGTTGGACTCGTATAGAAGACTGGTGATTTTAGTTATTTCTTGGTAAACCTACATTTAACTTATCGTTACTTTAATCTTGGCACCATTAAGTTAATAATTAATTTATATTAAAAATAATTATACTGCTAATTCCTGACGCGTATAAATTATAAATTAAAAGGGGACTTTTGAAAAATTTAATTTGTGCAGAACAATTTTTATTTTATGACGAAACCATATCAGCTGCTGTTAACGTTACAACGTCGTTCTCTTTCGATAGCAACTTGGAAATTTCTAAAATTACACTCCCCGTATTTTGTAATGATAGTTGTATTTGTATTGGTAAGGTAGATATTTTTATTCAAAAAATTGTATCTAACGAAGTTTTCTTTTTGCTAAAATGCAAATTAGTGCACAAACCAGTAATCATACGGCAAGGTCTCATAACTTAATGCTACAATGGTTTGGCTACATTGAGAAGAAGCTAACGTTGAAATACAAAAATCCACCTAAAAGAAAAAAAATTATAATCAGTACACATCTAATATATAGGGTGGAAAGTTTAACTGGAATAAATTCAGTATCTTCACTGATCAGGCTAAAAAGTGGTAATTTAAAAACAAAAATCGACGTGTTTCAGGAATTTTTCGCAAAATCAATTGCAGTGAAGATACTGAATTTATTCCAGTTAAACTTTCCACCCTGTATAAAAATCTATATTTGTTTGTTTGTTTGTTCGTGTATTATGCTCTCCTAAACCGGTGAACAGATCGTTATGAAATTTTGAAATATTCGCAATGGGGAGTAACATAGGGGGGTTGACGACCCCAATGTGTCACTCTTTTTTCGTAAAAAAAAATATTTAAAGTTCAAATCAAGCAAAATTGAGAACTCTGTCAGAGAAAAACGTCACAGTGACAGTTTTAGTCAAAAAATGTTTTTTTCAAAATCATTTTGTAAGGGAGGAATAGTGTGGTGAAGTGGAGGGAGGAGTGCCAAAATTTATTGTTTATGTGTCGGATTGCTTTTAAAGTAGACACCTGAACAACATAGCATACCACTGGAAAACGTTCGAATCATAGCTTCAACTCTAAGAGCTGATGAAACACCTGACCAACACTAGTCGAAAACGATTGAATTAGAGCTTCAACTTCAAGAGCTGCTGAAGCACTTCAACAACATAGCGTCCGTTGAAACAACCATTCCCAATGAAAAATGGGAAAGATGTGCTCATCCCACGCATACTAATGGTTCGAAAAATATTTAAAGTTCAAACCGGGCGAATTGTCACTCTCTCAGATAAAATTGTCACAGTGACCAGGTCAAATCGGATGAGATGTAGTTTATTTTATTTTTGGGGTGTAGCAACGCGCGCCGGGTACAACCTAGTTTATTATATAAATGAGGTAGGTCACACGAATTAACCTCAAAATAATCACAAAGCAGGAAAGCTTAGGATTATAAATTTATTTAACATTCTAAAACAAGAAATGATAAAAATGTATAGTAGATTTGATTACAGGTAAAAGCAGAAATATTTGTTTATTAGCTCAACGTAAACATTGTTCGAATGGTTGCAACAAAGGCCTCAAACTACTTGTCAAAACGATACAACAACCTAAAGAGCTTGAAGTTTATCATTAACATTTTAAATGTTTATTTACTAAGCGGTATGAAAAGTTGTTAAGATTCTTAATAAGAATATTAGAAAAAAAATAGGTACAGAGGTATTGTTACGGAACTAGCATTATACGCGAGGTCCCGTAACCTGCGAGCCAAAAGAAACTCGTGGAGAAAGTTCTGCCAGGAGTTAGAACAAATTTCTGCAGCCTCCATAATCCACAAAGTTCTGGCTAAGACGGGCGCTGCGAAAAGGGTAGGTTTTCTCAAGAAAGCTGATGGTAACTACACGGAAACGGCAGAGTAAAGTCTACGGAAATCCTTATGCAGTCTGAGGAGGAACCAAAAGGGCTCAAGAAAACAAACTGGAAAGTTGCCACCGAAGTCGTAAAACCACACTCTGGACAAATTTAAGAAATTCAAATCCTCAGGGGTTGACGGGATTTATCCAGTACTCCTACAAAGGGGTAAGGACGTTTTAATTCCACTCATGTGCAAAATCTACAGGGTTAGTAGTTTAGAATGGGTCTACGTGCTCAATGAGTGGCGAACGGCGAAAGTTGTATATCTACCGAAGATAGGTAGATTAGTAGAAATTAGGCTATCCTCTTTTCAACTAAAGACGGTGGAAAGAGTCGTAGATAGGTACTGATAACCTCAGTACGCATACCAGCTGAGAAAGTCAATGACTTAGCCTTGGACGACCTTAATAGGCTGCGCAGATTCCACTTGCCACAGAATTAAAATATCTCGGCATCATTTTTGACCAAAAGCTTACGTGAAATAAAAAAATACAAAAAATCACGCAGACTAAAGCAGGGGCAAAAACCCATCAATCAAAGGCACGGTGGGGCACACCTAAGACTCTGGGAGGAGCTAAAGAGGGAAAGAAATTTCAAAGCTATAATACTAGAAAGAGCAGACTGTAACAAAGGTCTCCCTGCCAAGGCTGAACTGGCTTCGTACACAATGGCTCGAGTACCGAAAGGGGAACTGGAGCCGGGATCTACGAGGAAAAATCTAAGGAAAAGGTCCAGATATTAGAGAGTTTTTGCAAATCGTTTGATTTATTCCGTTAACCTCAACGACAACGTCATTTAATTGTCGTGGAACAAATGTCGGAACGTCATTATAAAGTCTTTTTGCAAACCGTCTATGTTAAATCGTTAACGTTAATTTATTGTCTGTCAAATTTAAAAGTAAAATTTAGCTGATGGATTTTTTCTTAAATTTATTTGCTTTAGGAGATTTTACTGATGATCAAATCGAAGAAGGAATTCTTCGAAATATTCTGAAGAGTCAGGGTGTTAGAATATGGTCAAACACTTATTCGAGACTGAATATAAATATATACTTTACCTGCTTACTTCAAGCACGTATATATTATTAAATATTTCAGTTACATGTATTCAATATTCTTTAAAGATTTTGACTAAAAGATACTGATCAGCTTCCTAATGTGTTAAGTATACCTACCAGTTAATGCCGAAACTCTAACAAGGTATAAGACCTCTAGAGGTGAAGCTCTGTGCATTCTTCGAAGAGACTTGCTTCTCCTAACATTCTAATCGATCTATAAAAAATATTTGGTTTGTCAGGGCCATATACTACCCAAAAATGAATAAGGAACTTTTACTTTTTTGTATTTTTAGAAAATATGGCAGTGTAAAAATTTGTAGTGAATTATATTAGATACATAATGGTATACTACACTTACAATTATTGATGTGTTCTTGTGACATGCTTCTACAACACAGCGGTAAAATTTCCCGCAAGTGTTGCACGTTAACTGGGGGTGGATTATGTTCATTGAGCTGTTCTTGCAGTCTGTACCAAGTGTGTTCAATTGGATTTAAATGGAGACTGTGGTGGTAAAGGTAAATGGTTAATAGGGAGGTCATTTATTGATTGCATTAAAATTTGAGCACGATGAGGTCGTGCATTACCATCAATAAAAACTATGTTTTCATCCACAGCCTCTTGAAAGTCGACCACATATTGCTGAACAATGTCATATCTGTAGTATGTCCGTTGACATTGTTTTCAAAAAGGGGAGGTTTGTACGTCCATTCAATCTAATGCCCGCCCTTACTCTACGATTATCACCCAATAATCAGAATCTGGATTCATCAGTGTTTTCATGCTCCCACTGAAAATTTTCTGCTAATCGTTGGTTAACCCAAGCTATTCTAACCATTCTATTGGCATTAGTTAATTTTGAAGATCCATTTCCCTCAGACGGTTTCTGATAGTCTGGTCCGAAACTTCAAGTCCAGAGGCGGACACGTAACTGTGTTTGCAACCATAGAGCACTCCTAAATGGATTCCTCTCTGCCTGGATTCGTATATAGCGGTCTTTTATCTGATTTTTTTTCTCTCAGATCCACTACCGGGTCTTCTCCTTGCAGATCCTGTATGCTGGAATCGTGTTAAAGCCCTAGTAAGCACACTTGGAGACACGTTAAACATGGCGGAAATTTCTGCTGAAGGTTGCCCTATTTGATGCAATAACGCAATTAAATCAAAAGATTCCCTATTCAAATGACGTCTTGGCATGATGAAAATGTGAAATGATTTTTTAAATGAATAAAATTATCATTATTGATATAACACAATTTTCAAATTCTTACCTCTCAGAAGAGGCGTTTATAAGATGATGTGTCCACGAACCATTGTGGATCTTTTAATTTATTTATAGTGTGAGAAAATACGATGAATTCAATTAAATTAATTAGATGTGGTTAAAAAAACGAATTCCCTATTAATTTTTGGGTAGTTTATTTGATAACAATTCGTTTTTGATAAATGATTTACGGTTAGTACTTTGGCTCACTGAAAATAAGGTAAATTATTATGCTAACGCGGTATTAAGAAAGGGCTCTGCTTTAGAAAATTATCAGGTTATTTAACGTACGATTTCTAATGTCGTGTACGTCTTTTGTGGGTGAATTAACAATTAAAAGACGTTAACGTAAATGTCTTATGTTTGGATTTCCTAGCAACGCCCCTTTGTCGTAATACGTTAAACTTTTTTTCCTAATTTGCTGTTGTAACAAAGCTATTAACGCACTCATTTTGAGTGCGTTAATATTTCATTAACGCACCCAAAATCTAGAATTTTTGTTTCCATTGGTTAGACACACTGTCAGTGTGATTTTGTGGTTAAGGTTCCATGTAAGTCATCTCAAGTATACGTCAGCTACAGAAAAATCAAAATTTAACAAAATTTCCTAAATTACCAAAACTGATTTTATTTGTTAAAAAATTAAATTAATATGCAAATTAGGAAAAATAACATGAAAAACTTGTTTTGTAAAACTTAAGAGCACTCGTTCTTTACAGGCACTCCTGCCTACGGCAGTCGTGCTGCAAACCTGTACTCGTGTCTTAATATCAGTTTTACAAAACTAGTGTTTCAATATACTATTACGGTTTGCAAAAACTCTCTATTCTTAATTCGCAACGATTTCTGGTTTCGGTAACTGATCGCGCGAGCTTCAAGTGTAAGGGAACGGCGGACAAGCTCGCAAAGGCAGGCTCTATAAGCCCTATAATTAGCCCGCAAACTTTCTGTGGCATAAACAGAAGTACGGTTGGGACGATCGAACACCCCAGGAGAAAGACAGGCAAAATGCTTCGAAAGAGGAAGAAAACCTGAACGAACAGCAGAGTTGCCAAGTCACGAGCTGATTTTCCATTTGCTCTGACCTGATTCGTCCACTTTTTTAAGGTGTTAGTTAGTGCAGTGTAATTACTGTAGTATATTTTAGTTAAGAAATGTAATTTTAAATTATTGCAGGTAGAGGGGAGATTTTCCCATAAAAGAGGCGCCGTCGAGAGAAACTTTTATGGTGTGTTTTCCGCCATTCACGCACCAGAATTTTTTCCGCGTACTTACTGCGGTCATGAAACGTGTGTGATTACCTTTACGATAGTATTAAGCTATTTAGGTAATGTTTATAATCAAGATTATTGTGAGAAAAAGCAGCTGTGAGAAGTCAGTGACGTCAGAGGGTGCATTCCCACCATTAGATTAGAAATGCGCTCTATGACGGATCGGGGACAGTTGAGTCACAGGTTGAGTCGAGACTGACAAATAAGGAGGATTTTGCTGGATGGGCTCTCGCAGCTGGTGAATTGGCCTGGGTTAGCGCCCCCAAAAGGATCCTCGGCCGCCCATCCCTCCACCTGGGGACTCCGTCGATGCAAGTGAGCACTGTCGCAGCTGACCACCCCCGTTCTCGCCGTTCCCGAGCTCGGCCCTTTGTATCAGTATAAATGGTAGCGTTTTGTTATTGCGAACAAAATGTGATTGTGACGCACCTTGCTTTAATAACCGACAAATCGGGATCAACTATACGTATTTTTTGAGTGTTTACGCAACACAAATGTCCCAAATATATTTATAAGACCGCTCTAATTAACATAAACCCAATTTTTCGATTGATAGTATTAAATTTGATTGATTGCATAACCTAATTACTATTAACGTGAAAAATCGTTACAATAACGATACTCGTCTCTCCAATCTAATAAAAATAATGAAATTTTCTCTTCGATTGTAGGAAAATTCTCTCCGTACAAACGTATCAGTTTGGCCTTTTACATTTTATTTCCGTGTTCCACTTTTTACACTTTCACAGCAAATGCTCAATTTTAAGCTTCCATCTGATTATTGACTATTAAAGAAAATGTTACGAGCCAGTCCCAAGGGAATTGTAATATCAGGGCCTACACGGGAGCTATTTTGAACACTTCGTCGAACCATTACGATTATCGATCTGAGAAATTGTAATAGTGCACCAAATCCTCTCTGATTGGACAGATTATGTACGATGACAGCGGATGTACCTACTGTGATTACCGGTTACAGACCAGTGGAAGTTCTGGATGGGATTTCAACAATATTAAAATCGAAATGACATTTCAACTTAACTGGAAGCAAAACAAAAGCATTGGTATCGGAAAATGAAACGTGTCGACGTTGAGTTGAAAGACGTAAAGTAAGACCAAATGAACCTGTAGGTACGTAAATATATAATCTAACTAATCCTATTGATCACCAATGCCTATATGATAAAGCTTTTTCCAATGAATATTGTTATTATTGCCAACGAAAACATTAATTTATAATAAACATAGGACTAGGTTTATATGTGAAGAGAGAAACTAATTTTTATATCTAAGCAATTAATGTTACCTGAAATCCTGAAAAGGAAAAGTGAATTTAAAGTTAGTGTTGTACCTTTCATCTCTTGTGTAAATTAATTAAAATAAAGAATGTGTGTAAATACGCAGGGTGTGTGAAAACGAAATGATATTTGTATAAGAATTTAACTCAGATATTCCAATGAAATACAAAATTTTAATTGAAAATTGTACAATCACAATAATAACACTGTCGTGATAGTGTTGATGCGGTTTAAAATAAATAGACGATTATTTTTTATTGAAAGTCTATGAAAAGCAATTAATAATGTCAAATTTTTCAAAACGACAAATTCTGTCAATAGGAATGTTTTAACTGTTTTTGACCCCTACGCACTATTGCGCATGCGTATTACCGTGACAATTGCCAACGGTCGGACAAACAAAAGGTCCCTTTACCCTAGCGTTCTTTTTTTGGAGTGTCCCGTTCCAAACACTTGCGAAAGCGTGTAAATATGTGCCATGTGGTCACACAGTTTTCAGGCGAGTCCGTAAGCACATTCAAGGAACCACGCACTCTTAGCGCGTCGAAAGACTGTGTTAGTTAGAACGGGACGCTCCAAACACGTACGATAGAACGCTAGTGTAATGGTACCTAAACACAAGCCTCTTGACAACTTTGACACTTGTACCTGTCATAACTTTGTAGTTGTCCGACGTTTTTTGCGCATGCGTCCCTTGTCTGAAACCAGTGAAAACATCACTATTTGTTCCAAAAATGCGTCCATGGAGATGGGGAACTTCAGAACTGCATCAACTTCAGAACTTCAGACACCGTTGACCAAAACACAACGACTGTTGTTCACTTGAACAGCATTCTTCAAGATTACGCATATAATATGAAGAGAAAAGATGATACCGAATATAAAGAAAGTGTAATCAAATGTGATTGCAAAACTGTTACAAGTTTTTTTTTCAAGAATACAATATTAAAATAGATCCTTTTTCGCCAAGCTAGAGATGCTAAACGCATTGAGCTGCAACAAAATGTCGACAAAAGAAAGAAGAGCTGGGATGCATTTACTTTATATGAACAACTTCAACTTCAAAAATGTTGGACAGAACTAACACCGGAGGGTTACACAAAAAGTATTTTTTAGCTGCCAAAGAGTTAGCATGGAGAGGCAATGGGGAGCGGACGCCAAATTATAACATTTTGTCATTGAAAAAGATAATTTTGGAAACAGTTCGTATAGAATACAATCCTATATTTTCGAGAACTGAAACTAAGGAGGATCCAAATCTTGTACAGAAAGTAGATGGTTGGTGCGTAATAATTTATTAGGTCCAAATATTTGTCCTAATTACACCGGTCAACACTGGTTTTGCCAGACGAACCTTCACAGCTAATTCTGTTTTATCAATCTACCCTCATTATTGAGTCGCAGTTGTTATGTGTCAATTAGCCTCAGATTTCTTGTGATACGGTAATACTCATAACTAGTACTACGGCAATAAAAACAAAGTAACGTAAAATAAATAAAATGAAAGAGGGTATTTTTGTAGAACCTCAAATTAGGAACTTAATAAAAGATCCAAGATTTGAAGAAAAATTGAGCGATTTAGAAAAATCTGCATGGAATGCTTTTAAGAATGTTGTTGCAAATTTTTTGGGTAACCATAAGAGTGTCAGCTACAGAAAGTTGGTTAGCAAGGTATTGTTGGCTTATTAATCATTGGGTTGCAACATGTCACTCAAGATTCATTTTTTAGACTCACACCTGGATTTTTTACGTGACAATTTAGGGGCGCAACGTCAGCGCAACGAACATGGTGAGAGGTTCCATCTGGACATTTCTAAGATGGAAAAGCGATACCAGGGCAAATGGAGCCCAAATATGTTAGCAGATTACTGTTGGACAATTAAAAGGGAACAACCAGGAGCTAAATTTTCAAGAAAATCTTAAATCATCACTTCATAATAAAAAAAATACTTTTGATTTACGAGATCAGTATTTTTTCTTCATATTTTAAATTACTCAATAGAATAAAATTCTTGGCTTTTAGTACGGCGGCCGGTGGGTCAAATTCGTTCAACCACCCACAACTTTGGTATAACTCAATGAGACATAATTATATAGATTTGTTCGTTAAGAAATTCTGCATTTAGAATGGAAATTGACGACAGTGTGGGTTAGTCACGAGAAAAGTTATTCCAAGAAAACCGTGAAAATTGGCAAAAATTATTCTAATAAAATAAATGCTCATGTCTTTGACTAAATAAAAGGTAAAAATATGCGGTTTGTTTCATTATGAAGCCCAGAATATTTACTATAAAATGGCTAATTGGAAAATTGCGCGAACTTATGCTTTTCGGCCAAATTCTATTATTTATTGCGACGGCGCATGATTTATTAATAAATTTTCTATATTCAAGTTGCTATAACTCGTATAGTGTAGTCTTTGTAGTAAAAATGTTCACATCAAAAACTGCAGAATTTTGTTGTATGTAATTCACCTCAACTAATAATGTATCTATCTACAATAATAAATTCGCTACAATCGTGTTTCTGGGAAAATGTAATTTGTTCAGGCTTAATTCTCGATCACCCGCCCGCGCCCGTCTTCCACCGCAAACGCCTATACGCTATACTACCACCGAGCGCAATGAATTAAACTAAAATTAATTTTTATTTTTAACCAAATACATAAAGTTTTTAAAATTAACAATAATTCTTCTTAATCCCTTAGTGCATGCAATTGAAATGCATCTTCGGTTGGAGGAATTCCTTTTGCAGACTTTTTAGTGTTTAGTGTTAACTTTAACACAGCCTAATTCAGATTCTTTGATTTTTCTTGTTTATATAAAAGCAAAATATGCTTACGTGCCTCTGCTGTTCAAAATAGAGGTTGCTGCAAAATTCGTCAATTGGATGTCATCACCCTTTTTCAACAAAGTGCTTAGTGCAGATTTTTTACCAATTTTGAATAAAGCATTAGTTGTATCACCTCCTGTTAAAATATGAAACGCTGGTAAGCTTCTGCAGAAATCCCCAACTACAACAACAACAAAGTCTTCTTTTATTTGTGGAAACTGAATCATGGCCTTTTTAACCGACTTCAAAAAAGGAGGAGGTTATCAATTCGGTTGTATTTTTTTTTTTTTTTTAGTGTTTGTTACCTCAGAACTCCGTCATTTATAAACCGATTTGTAAAATTCTTCTTTTATTTGAAAGAGTATACTCTTGAGGTGGCTCCATTGTCAAAAAGTTAGGATCTGATCAGGGAATCCCATGGATATCGAGAAGAATACTCAAATTTTTGCTCCCTTTTATTAATCGACTTCATGTATCTTCACCGATTTCTTCCTCAATTGTGGCCCGATTTACAAAATTCTTCTTTCATTTGAAAGGGTATACTCTTGAGGTGGTTCCATTGCCAAAAGTTAGGATCTGATCAGGGAATCCGATGGAAATCGAGAAAAATCCTCAAATTTTTGCTCCCTTTCATTAACCGACTTCATGTATTAAAATTTAAATATATCTATGTCGAACTCCACAAACTTTAATAACTGTAAGATTACTACTAGACTTCATGTATGTTCACCGATTCCTTCGTCAATTGTGGACCGATTTACAAAATTCTTCTTTTATTTGAAAGGGTATATTCTTGAGGTGGTTCCATTGTCAAAAAGTCAGGGTCTGATCAGGGAATCCCATGGAAATAGAGGGAAATTCTCAAATTTTTCCTTCCTTTTATGTATATGTTCACCGATTTCTTCGTCAATTTTATTGTGGGCCTCATTATTGGAGAAGCGTCTTTAAAAGGTCTATACTTCTAGCTTAAAATTTTGTTTCCAGATTCTATTATCAAGTCCAGATATGGATAAACTGTAAGATTCAACACATTGAACCGTTGAATCCTTTGGAATTTGGCTGGATCAAAGATGGTTCCAATTTAACCCCAAAATTAATTAATGAAACACTTATACCGCATGCGATTAGACAAGCAATAGAATTATTTTGCAATGAGAAGAATTGTTCTTCGAGCAAATGTGCATGTAAACGTGAGGGTTATGTTTTGTTCTATAGTGTAAATATCAAATATAGTGCTAAAATAAGGATATACATAGTTAGAGACATAAGTGACGATGAAGAATTATTGTTAATTTTAGAAACTTTATGTATTTGGTTAAAAATGAAAATTAATTTCAGTTTAATTCTTGCGCTCGCTGGTAGTATAGCGTACAGCATATAGGCGTTTGCGGCCAGAAAGGGGTGCGGGCGGGTGATCGAGAGTGTAGCCTGATCAAGTTACATTTTCCCAGAAACACGATTGTAGCGAATTTATTATTGTAGATAGATACATTATTAGTTGAAATGAACAAAAGACAACAAAATTCTGCAGTTTTTGATGTGAAAATTTTTACTACAAAGACTACACTATACGAGTTATAGCAACTTTAATATAGAAAATTTATGAATAAATCATGCGCCGTCGCTATAAATAATAGAATTTGGTTGAAAAGCATAAGTTCGCGCAATTTTCCAATTAGCCATTTTAAAGTAAATAGTCTGGGCTTTATAATGAAACAAACCGCATATTTCTACCTTTTATTTAGCCAAAGATATGAGCATTTATTTTATTGGAATAATTTTTGCCAATTTTCACGGTTTTCTTGGAATAACTTTTCTCGTGACTAACCCACACTGTCGTCAATTTCCATTCTAAATGCAGAATTTCTTAACGAACAAATCTATATATGTCTTATTGAGTTATACCAAAGTAGTGGGTTACTCTTTAATATGAACGATTTCGCTCTCTCCACCGCCGTACTAAACCACCAATTAAAGTAAAAAATATCAAAAAAGTCCGTGTGGCACGACAAAGTTAAAATTTTGTAGACCAGTGTTATTAGAAAAACGACCAAAACTTAACCACATATCGTTTATTTCTAACACCAAACAATAAGTGGACTTCAAATTAGAGCATGGGTTGGTATAAAAATAGTCCAATTGGTATTAATATATTAATAATAAATGTCAAAATGTATGTTAGAAACTGCTAAGAAAGTTGGTTTAGATGTGAAGAATCCCAGTCTGAAGTCCAAGAGCAAGAGCTCAAAAATTCGTTCAGTGCACATTTAATTCAAAATTTTCATTGTAATTAGTTGTTTGTGATAATAAAAAAAATTCTATTTTTTTTATTTGTTTGTTAAGTTCTCAAGTCAAATATCACTCATGGCATAAACAATGCCAGATTATATATAATTCTCTTAAATTTTAACTCGTTGCTATGATAACAGGAAATGCATTTCGGTATCCTAGCAATTCGATAAATTCAGATCGAATTATAATCGACAATGTTTATACCATTTGTTCTATTATAAGTGATTATTTTATCCATGGAAGTTTTGATCAATAGCAGAGCTCCATTTTGTAAATTATAGCGATAATCTGCTAATGTTCCCGATTGTTATGGAAGTCAAGTATTTTCTAAGGTAAGAAATGATTTTTCAATATCCGTCAAATCAAATTAGTAATTTCGGTAAATGTCGAGTTGCTGAGCTTTCCTGCAACTGCATTCATAAAATAATTTTATCGAATTACAGCTAAGGTAACACTCAAGGTGACTTAAGTGACGACGACGTCACAAATTTAAATTAAAACTTGACAATCATGGTCACTAAGTCAGCTTTCGTGTTACAAATTGATAATTCTGGAGCCCTCGTGTGATTATTTTATGATAAAATATCGCTGTATACAGCTGAAGAAAGAATTTAAATGACATTTAACTAACCAACTTAATTTAAAAGTGAAAGAAAACTTAAAAAAAAGTTTGTGATTTTTAATTTAAAGCATTATTTTTAAAGGCTTCTAAAGGCACCCACGAGATTGCCAATACGCCTAAACAAAAAAAAACAGACTTTTTGCTGCATTGAGTGCGGTAGAACAACTGCTAAGCTAAAATTTGCCTAATCTAGCACCATATTATTTTTGTAAAGTATAAAGTAGGAAAACCGTTAATATACCGCTTAAATTTGTCACGTAAATCTTTATTTCATTCTGCGTCAGTCAGAATGACATCTGACTAAAGTGTGCTAAACTTGGACCCCTTCCGAAATAACGGAGAGTTGTGGAGAACTTTTCTGTAGTTATTAATTTGATTCTTTTATGATCGTTTCTCACGGAATATTCTCTCTATCTAAGTAGTTTATCGTTGTTAATCTTTAGTTGGTTTTACTGGATTAAAATGATTTATTACTTTAAAAAGTTACAATGTTCTCAGCACACATTTGGTTCATAAATATTATGTTTTTAAGCTTTAGAGGAAAATAATCCTACTTATTTATTAACGTTATAGTCGTATGGAAACAGATTTTAATCAGCAATCGGGGAACTACAAAAGTAAGCAAATAACCTAGATAGAGGGACATTTATGAAAGCTCAGTAAGTAAAGATATCGATTTTATAAGGATCAATATAGAGCAAAAAGCACTTATGGAAACAACTATTTTTTCAGTTTAGATGTGTTTAGCGGTAAAAATAAGGATAATACCTACTTATTCGTTTTGAAAGCGACTTTGAAATGGAACGATGCAATTATGTCTGGTCGTAGGGAGACTGCTAGAAGAACACTGTACCATTATGGCAAATGTTATTATGTCCGTATTTTTTGTAAAAAGACGTTTCATACTTGATATGTTAGTTAAAACATTCAGCACCACTTAGCTAAAGTTGATATGTCTCCGATAATAATAATAATTGGAAGGTTATATAATACCACAGTCCAAAAATAAACTAGCACGTTTAATGTTTAATGAGATTTCAAAACTCTAACTTAGACTCCTGTAAAAGTTGGAAATTTGGACATGTCAACATTTAAAATTTAAATATATTTAAGTCGAACTCCACAAACTTTAATAAGCGCAAAAATACAATGTTTCGGCAGAACACTACTGCCATCATCAGCCCTTAAAGAATATTTAAAATTATAGATAATTTTAAATATTCTTTAAGGACTGATGATGGCAGTAGCAGTAGTTATCTATAATTTTAAATATTCTTTAAGGGCTGATGATGGCAGTAGTGTTCTGCCGAAACCTGTCCCCATTGTATTTTTGCGCTTATTAAAGTTTGTGGAGTTCGACTTAAATATATTTCAATCTTAATTTAAATTTACTCCACTTGGATTTATCGACATTCTTCTGGTTTATATCAACATTTGCCATAATCGTACAGTGGAGCTAGTTGGATCCATAGCAAATTAACCAATTACCTCAATCTGGGCCGTTTCATCAACCACCCTGTTTCCTTCTCTGTTTTTGTTTGACACAGATCCATTTTCTTGGAATTTTTGTACCAATGTAATAATGTCTTGCGTTAAACTCACCTGAAGTAGTACGAGCACAAACTATGCTTAGCTCCGTAAATGAAAATTAATTCCACCCTCTCGGGAATCGAATACACCATTTTCACTAATGAGACTACGATGTTGTTACTTTAAAAACAGACACAATTTTAATAAAATACGTGTATGACAAAACCTAATGATAAAAGCCGCCTAGAAAGTTGATAACAATTTGCAAACAATCAGAATGTTCCAAGCGCCAGTTTGAATTGTTATAATATTGTGACGTTCTGGAAGAAATGCGGCGTGATGATTTCATCGTTAAGTCCCATTAGACTAGGTATTTTAGACTCACTAGATACCTAGACTAGGTATCTTAAATGATAGCTTACAATTAGTGTGGAAAACAAAGGGTGATAAAAGTCAGTGGTGGTGTTGAAATTATTTTGTTAAGACGTATGTGACAATCCCAAGACTTCACTTATTATTTATCTTCAAGAAATAAAACCGATATTTTGCTCTAATGGTAGGTAATCAATAAGCTGCTGAACTTCGATTCTTATATGAAAACAAATAACACTTCACACAAATAACATTCAATAATGTGTACACAAATATAATAAACGAATTCTAAAAAAATAATAACAAACGAGTTCAGTATCTTCTTCATTTTGCTCCTGTGTCCATCTGATACGACTTTATTACGCTTTTTCATATCCCGGCAATATTTACAAATTAGTAAAAGAAGACTTTTATTTGACAGTAAATTCTCGCAGAAATGTTTGAGAAAGTGATGTCCTTGTGAAAAATGTACATTTTGTTTAAATATTTTTAATTTTTTTAAATCATATAATAGTAGAAGATCCGAACCTAAATCGACCTTCACCGAGCTGATAATAGAATGAAACATATTTTATAATAAATTTAGTACATCAGAAAATATATTAAAAATGGGTTGGCTAAAAAAATCCTGGACAGAATATTTTTAATTATTAAAAAAAAAGATTTTTAATTAAATGTTGTAACGTCAAGATAATAAGAAGATTTTATTCTGACTTGAAGTATAACACGTATAGAATGTGCAGCCGTTGGGTTGCCTATTATTTACCTGGACGAACTACTGGGTTGCCAGGTATAAACAGGTATGTCGATGCCAGTTACTTTCACTTGATTGGATAATAGAAAAAAATTTATATCAACATAAGCGCTGTTTTATTGCAAACACGTTGATATAGGGTTGTCTGCAAAAAATTTGGTCCGAATAGGGGTTTGCGAATTTTAAAGATTTACATTTCAACGCTAGTGGAAATGTGTGACAGAGAGATCCGAGGTAAGTATACCGAAAGAATCTGAAAGAATCTGAAAAAATGTGCCCTTGGCAAGTAAAATCGACCTGTTCGAGGATTTTTCAATCACAGTAATCAATTCGGAGAAATCTAGACTGGGGAGTTTTAAATGGGACAGCCTGTATATTATAGACATAAATCGATTGGTGCACAAAGCATCCAAGTACCATATCATGTATGCTAAAATTTGCGACTAATAGTGCTTATATGCCAAGGGCATAGTAAAACACAATTGTAGATGAATTTGCCATAGTCTTTTCGTTTCCTGAAAAGTTTGCAAAATGTTACTTGGCTTGTTTTAACAATCAACGATTCAATTAAAATTGGTTCATAAACAAAGAAATTATGTTTGAAGTCGGTTTCAGTAACACACAATAAATTCTTGACCACAGTTTATTTATTCTCGCCTTGTCACTCTCGGGTTGGATTCCATAAACCCATCTCGAGAAGGTACCCTCATTCGAACAATTTCCATTTGATTTTGAGGAATTTCCTTCTATAACTTCGAAATCTTACGTCCAATATGAATTAAATTAAAATCGGAGAATCTTGAAGATATACTGAATACAACGCAAAAAGAATAATTCAAATCGGTTCATAAACTAAGAAGTTATGCCCGCACAAACATATCCAATCACCACATTTCCATCTGATTTTCAAGAGTTTCCTGATATAACTCCGAAGTCTTACATTCAATATGAATGAAATTAAAATGGGACCACCTTGGAGCCATACTCAACCCAACGCAAAAACAATAATTGAAATCGGTTCATAAACAAAGAAATTATGTTTGAAGTCGATTTCAGTTCACACACAATAAATCAATTATTCACCAGCTAACATATCCTTGACCACAGTTTGGTACATACTTCATTCTGGGGTTGTCATAAAACTAACAATGATGCAGCTTCCGTCTGGTGGACCCTTAGTCGATCACATTTCCATTTGATTTTAAGAAGTTTCCTGCTATAAGTATAAGTTTTATGTCCAATATGAATGAAATTAAAATGGAGCTTGAAATGAACTTTGGAGCTGTATTGAACCCAATGCAAAAAGAATCATAGAAATAGGTTCATAAACAAAGAAGTTATGCTCGAACAAACATAAACATGAATATAAGTGCATGATTTGTTATAATGTTTGTCCGGCCTAAAGAACTTGATTTGGTACAACAGATTGAACTTTCATACGTTCACTTAAAAAATGCATGTCTATTGGGATAAAGGCAGATTTGCAGTGGATTTTGTACAGAAAATTGAACGAATTGAAACTTTTACGATGGTAGACGTTAAAATATTTGCTGTGGAAGTTGTTTTGTAGGAACTTTGTGAGGGCAGGCAAGCTAGTCGACTCCCGGTCGTTGAGCTGGTTATTACCCTCTGCTGTGTTTAATTAATAAACCACAACAATTATTGTTCAACCCAACAGAAGTTAAATTATCGAAAATAAATTATGTTTAGGTATATCTTCTTTTGATTTTATAACAAGATAAAAACTCTTACAAATGTTGTTATTCGCTTCACATCTCTGCAACATCCACTGCCAAAAAATATTTCACAAACCTATGCACAAAAACGAACTTTCTATTTGCAAATCCACGTAATTTTGCGCAAGCATTGGCAATGCTAACTACGCAAAGGAAATTAGCACGGATCAAGGGAGCATCCCACCTGTTCTACGTGGTGTAGTTTCCCAATGCTACCTGTTGCAAAAATGGGAAGCGCATGCTTACGATATCCCGTTTCAACGGCCTATGCTTACGAAAACCGTACTTTCCGCCACAACTCGTACTAGTTCGTGTTTATCTCAATATCAGTCGAAACTTTCCCGGAAAATTCGGGCGCCAACGCACATTGAAAATGTTGGTCCGCCATTCCAAAAGTTTTTCATGAAAGTTCGTTTGACAGCTGTTTCATCCAATATCAGCGCACAATAGTTGCTCCAAATACATCTCATTGTATATTTCCAGTTTTTGCTTGTGGAAAATGCAATTTCCCGGGCTTCCAGCGTGTGAGTCTAGTAGAGATTGCGAGATTTGTCTCCGTCTTGCTTTTTGATATTGATTGAAAGTATTGCGCTTGTCTGAGAGTTGTTCGTTCTGAAAGTTAGACGCTGAACGGAAAACGAGGAACATTAGTATATCGGCAACCATCGAGTGCACAACTGTGGAAAATCCGGTAAGTTGCCGTTTGTTGTTGTATGAACGAATCAAAAAAAAAGATAACGTTCTGTTTAAGAAAACGACCTTTTGAGCTTTGTTTGGGTTATATTAAAAAATAAAAAAATGGACACTGTAAATTTTAAAAGGACTTTCCATAAATTTAAGAAAAAATTTACATCTTAGGATAACAAACTGCAATATGACAATGTTATACATTTGTTCAATATTAGAAGCATCGTCCTTAATTCTGTGCTTTATGAAGCTGATGAACTCTTGATTGGTAGGAGCTACTTACACTGATGATAGAGTAAATTGAGTCTTTTAAACAGTAATGGCATTCGAACTGAATACTTACCAGCGAGCGCTTTCAGCAAAAGCTCTCATCTCAATGAACAACGTATGATGTGTTCTCTTAGCGTTTCCGACAAGTTTAATAATAATTTGAGTTTTTTTTAATCTGTGTAAATATTTTGTGGCTGAAAACTAATAAAACACATTGATACCATTGCTAGTTTTCAACACAGTGGATTATTTGCCATCATTGAGCTCAAGCTTCTTGTTAATGGACACAGCTTCGCTGAGTGCTGCCGTGATTTCGCCTTCATAGAAAAACAAACGTTCAAGCTGTATCAGATTGTATCCAGACAATAAAATGTATTAATACAGCAACATATGTAAAAATTAAAATGGCTTTAGGAGCTGTACTTTGTAGTTTTACTGAAGTCTTTTTTCTACAACAAAAATTACAAAATTTTTAAATGACACACTGCGTTGTCAAATTAATAGCAATAAATAAGTAGGTACTCAAAAAATAGAAACCATGTTTCAAATATGAAACAATTTTAGAATAATATGTCCGTGTTAAAATAATTGTGAGACATGTGAGGATTTAACCCCCCGGAACTGACGTCTTGTTTTCACTCATGAGTACTGGCGCCTAGTCAGACCCATAATTGAGTATTAGACTATTTTTGAAAAAAAAAAAAAAATAAAATAAAAATAATTGTAGAAAATTCGTGAGAATATTTTTAGGTGTTTTTTTATTTTTTTTAGAGCTCAGTGTTTTTGCCACTATCTCCCTTGCCTAGACGTTTGCATTTATGGCGTCTTGGTATAAACAAAACAAAAACCAAAAAAAGTGGTAATATGCTTTTTAGCCTTGACAGCCTTACGTTCTACACAGCCATGATAACCCATTTTTTTACATATTGAAGCTGTCACACACCGCCTTTAAGCGGTAAAATGGTCCAAAATTTCCTTCTTTAAGAAACGCGAAAAAAAAGATCCTTTATGATAAATATTGGTCGTATATTTTGAAAGAAGATACCGTATTTAACTGTCTTTGAATAAGTTTCTAAGATATAATAATGACCAATTTAAAGACACTCTCGAAGGCGCACCATCTCGTGGTATAAATAGTAAGCATCTCAGTTGCCTATTTACCTTATTTACAATGTCAGTGTCAATCTAAGAATGTTAATCCACTGCGATTATTACTCCATAAAATACAATAATATGACAAAATGGGTGAAGTCATTAAACTAAAAGTAAAACACGTCAACAATAAGATAATGAAAGCGTTAAGGTAAGTCAAAGAAATACTCCAAAACATATTAACCTCTCTCATATTTTTAGAAATTGCGCCCTGTGTCCTATTATGCATTCCCACACTCCCGCATCCTTTTGGGCAAAATCCGCTTCTGTCACACTATTTTGCACCTACCTTTATGTCAATAATCTGAATGTAATTTCGGTGCAACGATAATTCTTGTAAAACCACACTTATAATGTAATATACTATTTTATGTCGGTTCTCGTATCACACACAGCAGAATCGACTTAACCTCAAAACAAACTTAAATTTACTAATTTCGGGATGGATTCCGAAAGGTTATAGGGCTCTTGGTAATTCGTCGTGTTGAAGCTCATGGCGGTCTTTAGGATAATAAGAAATAATTTACAGTTTGGATGAAGGTACCACAGCATCCAGTTTAAATTAGACCTAAAATAAACAATGTGAATTAAAATAAATCCGTGATGCAAAATAAACATCACTTGATTTACTTCGACAGAAAGTTTCTCGTTCTTTGAACCACCAATAAGAATCGTAATTACTAAGACATCACAATCTTAATCAATCCGGGAGCACCAGGAGCGAAATTTAAATATTTGCTATTTAAAGGTATAATAAAATGAGTCTTTTTTTTAAGTGAACTTCCTAGACGCGGATTTAGACTTGGACCGTAATCCAAAATTTGTGGCACCCTCTACGCGTATCCAAGGCGGGTACCGCGCTCGGAATCTGGACATGTGACGCTCGTTTACTTTATTTCCTGTCAAGTTAAATATGCTAATTTTTTAAAACACTACATTTTATGAATTTTACCATGAGTAGTGATATTATGACGGGAGCGATACAGAATTGGACAATAATTGTAGTAGTGAACAAAAAGAAAAAAACACTTCGTATAAATTTATCGAATGTTTTGAATAATAATTGAAATAGATTGAATGAGTTGTGTAATATTATTTTTTATTTATGTGACTTCTTCTATTGCTATTTTAAATTGCAAATAAATAAAAACTTTGTAATCAAAATCAGTTTACAATTTTGAGTTATTCATGAAAACTTACAGAACTTACAAAACATTAAATATAAATAATAAAAATAAATATTATCAAGCTAGAAGATAATAATAATTATCATGGTGGTTTTTTTCACAATCTAGGTTGATAGAACGGTAATAGATATAAAACAAAATTTGCTGCCCATTGGTTGACAAATTTATATGAGAATTGCATTTTGATGTTTTTGATCCATCAGAACACTGAAATTTGATCACGTGGTACTGAATTACCTGGTAATTTTAATGTTCTGGTTGCTTTAGCACCGTAATTTTAACTAGAAGCTCAAATTAATGGGTGATAATTTGCATCTCGCTTAAATTATCAGAACTGTCACAGCAGACATTTTAAAATTATAAAACATTAAATTACAAGTTTTGAAACATTTAATGTATTTTATCTACAACTGATTAATAATTGATTATGAATACTTAACTAGGTCTATTAAACACAGACAGCCAGGCCCGGTTTTTAAGAATTATTATTAACTAGCCATGAAATAATGAATATTGACAACTGTTGACATTTCTTCTCAACGTCAAGTTTTTCACAAGGTTTGTTTTATTCTTTCTTTATTTGTTTATCTAGAACTGATTTAATTAACGTATTATACATGTAACCTTTGAATCCTTAACTAGGTCTATTGAACACAGACAGTCAGGCTGGGTTTTTAAGAATTATTATTAACTGGCCATGAAATAATGAATATTGACATCTTTTCTCAACGTCAAAGGTTTAATTTCTAATTTAAATTCTAAAAGTGCAGTTGTAGATAAAACGTCGTATTTCACTCGCATATAATTGTGGCTATTATACACTCGAATGGTTAAAATCCTCGCCTGCGGCTCGTATTTTAATTTCCATTCTCGTGTATAATAACCACCATTATATGCTCATTAAATCCACTATTAACTAAGTAAAATGAACATTGGTACAATTGGTAAACTCAAAAATACAGTTATTGTAAACGATTTTTTTGTCTGCATCATCGTTCTCCGAACTTCCCAATCTTGCATTCTCAGTAGAAAAGTTTCCGCTTATCAAAATATTCCTTCGTGTAGCAGTGCGACCCTGAATACAATCTACAATTTTTTTATGATGGTCCTGGTCCACTTTAAGATAAGTTGTGCTCTTATGACCGGTAATTTTTATGAGCTGATGTTCACTAACTTCAGCTTTGACGAGATGTGAGACCACAGTCGATCTGGTACTATGGTTTGTTATTTTGACTTTCTTTGTGTCTACACCTATGTCTTCTGCAGCACGTTTTTATACCACGCCGATGTTTTTTTTCCAATACGGATTGGCAGTTAAAAACAGTCTCTCACAGCTTATGTTGGGTGTTCTCTTTGACAACAATAAAGTTAGAACACGTACGGGACAAAAAAAAAATGGGATCAGATTCATTTGGTGTTAACCACTTGCTGTCTTCTAGATGATGATTTCCCCCCTGTGCTGTTTTACTAAATATTGGATTGTACTCGATTCGCCCTGTGTCTTTCCCTTTGTTGTCCGTTTTATATTTAAAGTAATTAATTAGACAATTCGCTGCCTCTCCACCACGCCATGCTAATTCATAGGACGCTAAAAAAAGAATTTTTTTTGCAACCCATCCGGATTTTCTTCTAGATACAACTTTTTGATTTTCATTATTCCTCATCTGTTAAAACTGCTGCACTTAATTTTCTTTTGTCAGATTGTGCCTGTAATTCCCTGCGTTTTGAATCTCGAGCATCGCTGGACTTTTTAAAACATAAGTCACTGCATGGATTTATAGAAATATGAAATTCTCCTGGACGAGTTTCGCAGTAACATTCCACATAGTTTTGACACAGATTTCTTTGTAGTCTGACCCACTGATTTTCTTCATGTTATATGCACAATCCATCAAAATATTACTAATTTTTCCGGTGGAGTACTTGCTTGTAAGGTATAATTTCTTTCAATACAAAAGTTTTCAAAATGGCTCCACACTGACGAATGCGATTTTCTTGTATTAAGAGGAACACTTTTTGCAATATTTTGTCCAATGTCTGATAAGGATTTATCAATGAATCGCTTATTCATCTTAGTAAAAAAATCATCATGCAATTCTCTAACCGAATTTCCTTCGTTCTCGAAAAATTATCAAATAATTACGGAATGTCAAACACTCGTGCTTGTTGAAACATACAAAAAGTACTCGTACTTTTAACTGGTTCAGCAAGCACTCGTGTTTGACATTTCGAAATTTTTTGATAATGTTCCTCGCACTAAGGAAATTATGTATGAAAATATTTACCATAGTTATTCTGATTGTACATACATTTTTATTTCCTTTTAGTGAACTACTCTCGGAAGCAAACATGTCAAGGACTATAAATCACCTCTTACGATTATAACTACAATCCGAAATTCTGAGCTGTTCGTTTCGTGTGAATGTCAGAATTGAATACATAACTCATAATGACAATAAACCCCAAACATCAACCAAAGTTTAGTTTTCGTAGATTGGTTCTCGAATAGCTAGCTGGCCATACATACAGAGGTTGATCCGCCGGTTTGGAACGTCGCAGTTCAAACTGGAAAATTTAGCTTTTAGTTAGTAGATCACGCGCCAGATCTAGTCGGCACAGACTTGTCTATTAGTCCAGGCTGCTGAGGAAAACTGCTGCCCTCAACTAACATTCCGTTTTGAATATGCAACGAACCTAGAATACAGTAAATTATTTTTTGGCCTCGTGAACTGTAAACATGAAAATCTACGTGAACTGTAACTATGGAGGTGATGGTTTTTACGCTTCGCAGTGCGGTAAAATTCACACAAATTTTCGTTCTTAAAATACGTTTATAAAAAAGAAAATGCTTGTACAAGGAAAGCATACTTATTAAAACGCCATTTACACAAGTTTTGAATTGTTGAATGTTTGAAAAAAATACGAAAATATACAAAGACAATTTCAATGTTTCGACTTTTTGACGTTTCAAACGAATGGATTTGGATTCATGGCTTGAACTGTCAACATGACATTGCAATTTTTTTGAAATTTCGTTGAATTAAACTTGTCGTCGGCCAAAAAGTCTAATACAAATCTTGCGCGTTAACCATTTTACAGGGCTCAATCATTAAAGCACTCCGCTGGCGCGTCGTGCTTCAAATCGATTTCGCCCTGTAAAATGTAAGTTACCACACACGAATGTAAATAACTATTATCCTCAACCTCAACCTCTCTGTGTATGGCCAGCTATGATTGCTCGACGAATTGGTTTTTAAATTCAAATTTGTGGTAGTATATTATATATAATAATCATTTTCAGTCTTCATTTATACTTGTTGGTTCTTAAAATAAGTGATAATTGTTATGTTTTGTACTTCGGGAGGGAAATAATAGTCTTGCTTTTCTCCAAAGTGTATTGTAATAAACCCGTGTACTAACAAAACATAATACTTCTTATAACATGAAATTCAACTGAATGTAAATGTGCCGGATGATGTGCACTTTCCAAAAGAACGGAACCGAGTCCCTCAATGGCGTGGATGCCGGCCTCTCTCGACTGCGCATCCCTTCTTAGCAGGGCTGCCAACACCTCCCCTTTTTAAATGGGTTGATAGTCTTGGAAATGATTGGGCTCTCGTCGTGTCCTGGTGGAACGTCGGACTAGGACAGTATCTGTAAAAGAGTCTTTTTGTTGATTAGGTGTGGTCGGATGTGTAATAGGAAGTTCCTGGTTAGGTGTGCTGGGGCCTAGAATAGGCTCGTTTCGGTCAGGAGCCTCTGGAAGGAGATTGTCTGGTTCTTGGGGTAGGTCAAAGTCATCCAACAGTGTATTTAATGGTGTCATCTCCTGGGGCGTCTCGACCGTCTTCGGGTATCTGGCTCTGATTTGGTTGGCATGTGCTCTGATCAGTCGTCTTCTAGCCTCGAAGATTTGCACATTGTAAATGACTGTTCCTACTCGTTCAATGATTTCTCCTGGAATCCAGGTCCATTTATTTCCTGAATAAGTTTGTACATATACTGCAGATCCTACGCTGTATTCTCTCTTCTTTGTACCATGTTTGCGGTTAAATTGGTTTTCCTGTTGTCTTTGACGTCCTTGGGGCGTAAAGGATGGTTCATTCATTTTTGGTAAGAGAAGACTTAGCGTGGTGCGATGGCGTCTTCCAAATAAGGCTTCTGCTGGTGACACGTTATCTGGCACTCTGAGATTTGGCGTTGTGCGATAACATGACAGAAATGTGTTCAGGTGTTTCCTAATATCCTCTCCGCTGTTGATTTTATTGATGGTTCGTTTGAATGTGTCGACGAACCTCTCTGCCTGTCCGTTGGATTGTGGGTGATATGGAGGCGTTCTGAAATGTAGAATTCCATGACTGTTGCAAAAAAGTTGGAAACTGTGTGATGTGAATTGTGTGCCATTGTCCGTGACGATAACTTCTGGTAGACCGAAGCGAGCGCAGATGTCTTCCAGGATAGTCACAGTACGTTGTGCGGTGATACTCGTTGTGGGGTAAATTTCGGGCCATTTGGAATATGCGTCCACGGCGACCAAAAAATATTCTCCATCAATAGGTCCCGCAAAATCCAAATGCAATCTTTGCCATGGTACGGATGGAACGCTCCAAGACTGTAGAGGAACTTTGGTCGGCAGTTTAGCTGCTCTTTGGCAATTGTCACATGCACGACTGTACTGTTCAATGTCATGATCTAAGCCGGGCCAATAGACGTAAGAACGGCCTAACAATTTCATTCGTTCCATGCCTGGGTGTCCCCTATGAAGCATTTTCAAAACAGCTGCTTGATAGCGTTCAGGTACTACGACTCGATCCTTGAACATAAGACAATCTTGAACAATTGATAAAGATTGGCGTCGATTGAAGAATGGCTTCAAATGTTCTGTTTCCAATTTCTTTGGCCATACCGATCGTGTATGTTTCATTACTTCTTGTAACGTTGCGTCATTGGCAGTAGCTTCTTTGATTTCTTGAAACGAAAGCGGTGTGAATTCTAACGCTACCTCAAATGTTCGTGTGATGTCTTCTTCTAATTTGACAGATGCAATCACATAATCTTCGTTTGGTTGTTCATGTTGGTTGATGAGCCTAGAGAGCATATCTGCATAACCGAACTCTGTGGTGTTGACGTATTCAATGTTGAAGTCATAGGCAAGCAGTGTGAGTGCCCATCGCTGTAAACGATTTGCGGTGTATACTGGAATACCTTTCTTGGAGCCGAAGATTGTTAACAACGGTTTATGGTCGGTTTGTAATGTGAATTTCCTTCCAAAAATCATTCTGTGAAATTTTGTGACTGCGAAAATAAGTGCTAAAGCCTCCTTTTCAATCTGGCTATAGTTTGCCTCTGTTACTGTGAGTGTGCGAGATGCGTGGCTGATAGCTTTTATTGTTCCATTGGGAAACCGATGAAGTATGCAACCTCCAATACCATAATTTGAAGCGTCAGCTGCCACAATGATTTCATGTCTTGGATCATAATGAGTTAACAATAGATCTGATGTCAAAATCTCTTTCAATTGATCATAAGCATCTTGACATGTTTTTGTCCATTGCCATGGAGTATCTTTGTGTAGTAGTTGATCCAATGGATGACGTTTAACATAAATTCTGGGGATGAATTTGCCATAGTAGTTGATAGCACCAAGGAAAGAACGTAGAGTAGTGATATTTGATGGAGCTGGCATTGCGATAATTGCTTTCACTTTGGCTGGGTCTGGGTGTAGGCCTTTTGCATCGACGATGTGTCCCAAATAACTGATTTGCCTTGTGAAAAAATTGCATTTCTCCATCTTGAGATGAAATCCGTACTCTCGTACTCTTTCTAAAAGTTTCTTTAGGTTCCGATAGTGTTCCTCTTCTGTTTTTCCTCCTACTACGAGATCATCCAGATAGGCGGCGACCTTAGGTAACCCCGCTATCATTGAATCCATAATCTGTTGAAAAACCCCAGGGGCTGACTTTACCCCGAACGGAAGTCGTTGATATTGGTATAGACCACGATGTGTGTTTATTGTGAGAAATTGTTTGGAATTTTCGTCTACCTCCACCTGTAAGTAAGCTTCACTAAGATCAATGTGACTAAAAATGTTGCAATTAGTCAATTTTGAAAAGATCTCCTCCGGAAGTGGTAATGGGTGTCTGTGGAGTTCCAGTGACTCATTTAAACCGGTGGAAAAATCGGCGCAGATGCGGATCTGATTGCTCCTTTTCTTGACCACGACGATTGGGGCTGCCCAATCGGAATAATTGACTGGTGCAATGATGCCAGCTTGTTCTAGTCGGTCAAGCTCTGCGTCAACTTGAGGAAGTATAGCGTAGGCTACGGGTCTCCTAGCTCGAAAAACTGGACGTGCATTGGGCTTTAAGTATAATGTTACCTGAGTTTTTGTACATCGTCCCAATTGCTCGTTGAATACTTCTGGAAACTCCTGCTTAAGCGATTCTACCCTGCTTGTTTTGTGGGATACAGCGATTTGATGGCAATACGTGTTAAATGGCTGGTCCCATAAATGGAATGATTCAATCCAGTCTAAACCGATAATGTTTAGATCGGGATTACTCGTTACGAAACAACGTTGTTTTTGTGTGGAGTCTTTGATGGTGACTTCACAATCAAATTCGCTGATTAAATCCAGGATGTTGCCTGATGCGTCCTTGGCTACATGTGAGGTGGATTTGGTCGCTGGCTGATTCAGTTTGTTCCAGAAATTTGAAGAAATTATAGAGATATCGGAACCCGTATCTACCTGCAGTGTTAACGGCATGTTATTTATGAATATTGACATATACTTGCGTTTTGCCGATGTTTTCACATGTTGCACACTTGAAATGGTGTTTGTTTGTGAAACCCTTGTCATTCCCTGTTTTTGCTGACCCTTTCTTCCAGCTTTGCAGTACCCTTCTTTGTGGCCTTGGTTGTTGCACTGTTTACAGACATGCGTTTTGAATGGACAGTTCTTTGAAAAGTGCATTTGACCACAGAACCAGCACGGCGTCCTGGGCTGCGTTGGCTTTGAAGTTGACTGGTGAGCTGGCTTTGATCTTGATGTCACTTGTGTGGGACTTCTCTTTTTGTACGCTGCTTCTTTGACGATAGCAACTTTGAATCCATCTTGACTAGATTTTTGGCTTTGGATGAGCATCGCATCGTTTTTTAAATTGATTAACCTCTGGCATTCCACTACTAAATCATTTATGGTGATAGTATCTGCTTTACTGTCGATTAAGTTCAACAATTTTGTTCGGGTGTCTGCATCCGTGGGTGCCCTCAAACCACAAATAAAAATAAGACATTTAAATTGAGCGGCTGTGATGCTGGAAATTTTAAACTCCTCGCAGTTTTTGTTAACATTACTGGCGTACGCCACAAAATCCTCATGCTGAGCCTTACACATATTCATGCAATTGTAGCGTGTGTTAAAAAGAGATATTTTGCGCCCAAACATTTGCTTTAATTTATCGACTGTCTCTTTAAAGTTAATATCTTTGGGTTCTTGAGGCAAGAGATAATCTGCATATTGTCTATGGCAAGTGGTGTTCAGTTTACGCAAAAGCAGCCTAACCTTTGAAGGATCGTCCAACCCTTTTGCGTCGACCTCGAACAGATCCTGGAACCGTGTGTACCAAGCGTCGAAAGTGAGTCCATTGTCTGGGTCGTAAACGAACTCCGTGAGGCTGTTGGTTAGGGACTCCATTCGCATTTCCATGTTTTCTCCCGTTTGTCGCATCGCTGTGGTAAATTGCCGAATTAACTCCTGCTGTTGTTTTTGGAAAAACTCCTGTTGCGCCTGTTGTTGTTGCTGTTGTTGCTGCATGAATTTTGCCATCACTTTTTCTAACTCCGCCATTTTGTCACGATCGAGATGTACCCTTGCTGGTTTTTGTCGGCACTGTTGTGTTCACAATCCGAATACCTCGTCGCCACTGTTATGTTTTGTACTTCGGGAGGGAAATAATAGTCTTGCTTTTCTCCAAAGTGTATTGTAATAAACCCGTGTACTAACAAAACATAATACTTCTTATAACATGAAATTCAACTGAATGTAAATGTGCCGGATGATGTGCACTTTCCAAAAGAACGGAACCGAGTCCCTCAATGGCGTGGATGCCGGCCTCTCTCGACTGCGCATCCCTTCTTAGCAGGGCTGCCAACAATAATATTAGTATATTTTTTTTAAATATATTTTTTTATAATTCAGAAACATTTCAATTCGGAGCTAAAACTTCGTCAAATGAACATTAGTTTAAAAAATAAATACATTAGTGCAAACTTTGTCCTTTTTTGTTTTAAAATCAGGGCCTATTATACTTATCTAAGATTCTAATTAAAAATATTTTGTTCTTTTTATGTTAACTGTATTCAATATTTGATAGTAAAATTACTCGTAGAAATAGAAAAAAAATTGCAAGTTTTCGTTTCACATACAAGTAGATTTAAAGAAGAATTTTTGTTTTTAGATGGCCTTCTAGAATGAAACATATCGCGCATCAATAAAAATGAAGGTAAACGGCACTTTCTCCAGAAGCAGTTCTGCTAGATCCTCCAGGAAATCTGCAGTTCTACCCAAATCTTCTTATTCGTCTCCCACCTCCGGATCGGCGCCTAGAAGCCCACATCACTACCCAAAATCGCCGGTCTACACAGAGCAAAGGTCTCCTAGCTACACTCGTAGCCCTCTTCTCGAAAGAAGTGTCCACTCTCCCAAAGTTCAACTGAGTAGTCCTTTACAAACTGAACGTGTTTTCGATTTCAACCCACCTTCCTGCCCGAAGTCCCCGAATGTACCCCCAAAATCACCGAGATCCCCTCGCGCCTTTAATTATGAAGAAGCGCAGAAAGAACCCTCATCCAGCGAGCCATACAACTTCAATTTACAAAGTCCTCCGAAATCAAAACTAAGTAGAATGTTTCACCGACAACAATATCAATCATCCAAGAGCGACTCTAGTAATTCCAAGTCTAGTTTGGAGTACCACAGCACCACCACACATCCTACAGGGGAGTACCAGGATATCGAGTACAAGATTTGTCATTCTCTGGATTCGGAGTCGACAAAGAGCGACACTCATACAAACTCTAGTTATCGTTACTCGTCGCTACATTCGTCCTTTAAAGAGAAATCGGGGAAGCCCAAATGCAACATTCGGACTAATCCTGGATACGATGAAAGGTAAGTCATATTGCACTTACATAAACGTAATCTTGTGGTTCAATCTAGCCAGATGTAGTCGATGCGAGATTCGGCTTTAGAAATGGAGAGATAAAATGAACTAAAGCTGTGTTGCTTTTATATGGATGAAAAAGAAAGTCTGAAATCCTTTCCTGTTATTTTAACTACAAAGTGAATTTCAACTTTTATTTGGATTGATAAAATTACGTTATTTTTAGTATTCGTGAAATTCAGACTTGTCAAACAATTGTTTTTACTGGCGAAAATTGAATATGGGTTATTTAAATATCAACAAAAATAAATTGTTATTATTCATCTACATTAATTTATGTACATACTTGTTAATATTAAATTAAATGTTTCATTTATTCTCTGAAGTCACGTTGCACACAAAATATGTCGAGTAAAAATTTAACTTCCGAGGTTTGCTCCAAATATACAGGGTGTTCGGTAATTCGACAGCCATCGCTTTACTGTGGCCTCACAGCATTCAGAGAAAGCATATTTTGCAATTACTTGATTTTTTTTAACATCCGATAAAGAACTAGAAGGATTTTAAATAGACCAATCAGAGAAATGGTTTCATCAGACCCAGTTCTGTGGAATCAAGTATTCTGTTTCAAAAAAAGAGACTTTGTCACATTTGACGGCTAAAGTCAATCAAAAATCAGTGGCGTATACTGGGAAAGATACTAACAAAATAACTGCATCATTCAAAGTGGTTTATTATTAAAGAAAGGTAACTTAAATATTTAAAATAAATGTTCAAATCGGCGACCATCGTTCTGTATACAAAGAAGGGCCCGTCTCAACAACGAACTTCTAGCGTTTTCAAAAACTTCTGGGGTATTCCTGATTTGATCAGACGCTAGTAGGATTCTGTGTTGCAATTCGTTCACATCAGGAATATCGATGTCATAAAGAACCGATTTCACATGCCCTCAGAAATAAAAATCTAACGGAGTTAAATCCATACTTCTGACCGGCCACGGAAACGGGCCATGCATCTCCCCGGAAATCATTCACAAAACTGCTGCCTTCTTGGAAGATCTTCAGGCACTAAAGCTGGGACACGATTAATATGGTATGGATGCAGATGTTCTTTTGAGATTGTTGTCCATACCGTTGTCGCTGGAACATGAATTCTGCGAGCAATCTCGCGCACACTAAGAGTGGGTTCAGCGGCTACCATATCCAATATTTGTTCATCCCGCGCTACAGCATTATCGGCTACAGGTCTACCTCTGTCTTAATTCATAGGCCTTAAATTTCCAAATTCTCGAATACGCCGATCCAAATTGGAAAACACACCGCGATAGGGGATGTGACGATCCTTCTCGGTGCAACCTCACTGCCGCTCTACTATTGGCACCGACTTCACCATAGGTGCATGTCGGTTAGTTCATTAAAGGTATAAATGCCACCCATTTTTCAAGTTCAAATACCACTATGAACACCACTGGCTTCAATTAATCAAAATTGTGACACTGACGGTAGCCGGATTTTTTTTTTCCAGGTAGCTTGGATTCATGATCACAAACTAAATTCTGACCTAATCTCTGATTGGGTGAACTTTGAGACCTGTAGCTTCTCAAGGAGTCAAAGGGGAGAAAGTTTAACACTAGATTGGGACTCAGGGGGGTCGCCCCTACGATTCCTAAAGAGATGGCTGTCGAATTACCGAACACCCTGTATTTATATTATATCGGGTGTCCCAACTAAAATTTGTAATTTGTAATTTGCCAGTTTTTATATAAAATAATCAAATTTCACAATCCAGGGAATTTTGCGGCGGTTGGCCACGTTTGCGAGGTGCATTAAGGGCGGCTATGAAAAAGAATTAGTTTGAAAAAGTTCTGTGACTGTCGGATAAACGACCCAAAAAACTACAAGATTTTTTATAAAAATGATCATACCAAAATATTCTACACATTTTTACGAAAAGATTGAGGTACGAATGAACAGGATCCGTTTGTTCTAAATATTTTAAAACTTAACACAAAATCTGCACAAAAGTTTGACGTTTTGAGGTTGTGAAATCTCCCCATCCACAAAATGTTTCGAATCAAATCCCGCCGCACAAACAAGTGGACCCCCTTATCCGCGTCATCACTGACCTGAGACACAAACACTCTCAAGTCATCACAATTGTTATAGTGGCATCACAGTCTTTGACAAGCGCCATCAGTGCACTTGTTTGTATTACCAGCTTGACCACTACCATGCAACAAAATTGCGTGCCCCAAAAGCACATGAAGGCCAACAATATAGTAATGCCAATTCCTATCAACAGCTGTTGCTGTTGTTCCCTCTCCCAGCCACTTGGAGTTGACACCCTGACACGAAGTATTATAGGTTAGGATTGCCAAGTTTGCCAATATTAAAAAAATAAATTATACTATTGTTAGTACAATTATTTTAACACCGTTTTGGTCTATTATGACACGCAAAACCGTATCGTAATAGCGTCAATACGAACGCAAAGTAGTTTTTTTTAAGGGGGTGGCTCCCCTGGATAAAGGGGTGAGATCTAAGACATGAAAGTTTGGTACAATTTGGTCCCCCTTGATAATAAAATTGACCTGTTCGAGCGTTTTCTTCTGAGTCTTTCGAAATTGGAATTGTTGGGGGGTACAAATTTTAGTTGGGACAACCTGTATAATATATATATATATATATATATATATATATAATATAATATAATATAAAAATAACAAATAACTATAATTATGTACTTATACATACTGATATGTCATGATTTTCACTATTGAACGACAGTAGCTCTAAAAATCACGATTTATCACATAAGAGTAAATTCTGGGAACTGAAAGTAAACATTTGTCACTTTGGATGTTAAACTTGGAAGACTTCAAAGTACATAATAAGTAAGTTGCCTTTCACTTTTGTTTAATAAATACATTATGAATAATCACGCTGAAGGATCCCTCTGGACGTACAACCAAAATAAAACAGTGTAAACTCTTTATTCTGATGTTTATTTTGGATGAAGCAAAACCAAAAATCAAAAGTTATTATTTTGAATTATTTTCCCAAGTTGAACATCCAAAGTGACAAATGTAAATGAGCTTTTGCTGAAACTAGCACGAAAACACATATCCTGCGCAAGAATAAAAATTAACTATAGAAACACTGATAATGTGGTAATCTGATAATGCGATCTTTTTCTTAAAAAAAGTTTGCATATATTGATCCTTCCCTCAAGCGGTTGCTTTAGAATAGAATTTGATTATCAAATAAGTAGTATGCTGTTAGTAAAATAACTGTAGATTTGCATTTCGTTTTTGTAAAGAAAATTATGAGACAAATTTAATTTTGTAAAAACCACGGGATGGTGCGATATTTCAAAAGCTTTGCTCTTGTTTTTTAATCAGAACTCGCAAGACAGTCGGACTAGACTATACCTTAAAAAATATTTTTTATATTTTTATTGATGTTGTTGACGACTAGTATGTACTTGGTACAAACAATTTTCATAAAACACTGCCAGGGGATTACATCGATGCTGTCGATGTCGGTATCAGTGCCGGGCATCGTTCTCACACATACTATAATACCGATAAAAATTTTGTTATACGACGTCGTATTTTCGATGTTATATTTAAACTGAGCACACCTCCTAGATTGATTTGAAATGAGTGTTTATCAATGGAAAAACGATATTTCTCCACCAGAATTTGTTAAAAATGTTACTTACAATAGGTAAACTCACTAAACCGTTGCATTGGGCAGTACACGAACCACTCACTTTTAGTTGTTATTACAGCAACACTCACATATTTAATTTATCGTGAAAACGTCAACATTCCTTGACAAATTCGGAAGGAATGAATACAGATGAAATTTTATCAGACTAATAAGTTCGCGCCAACAGTCACAAAAAACTGTTTAATCATAATGGGTGACGATATCATGCAAAAACCGCAGTCCGATTTCAAAATAATACGTGATAAGATATTAATCAAGATGTAAACATAATACATAGTGGGTTCTATTTTTTATTGCCTGGTTGAAACAGAAACTAGTGGCTAGGCGAAAAACGTCAGTAATAGTATATTTCGATACAAGTATGCTGTCAATGCACTTTTCAAGGGCGAGGCCGAATTTTTGCAGACTATGAAAAGTAACAGTGCATGAGTATTGAACAGAGTTTTTTGTATTCGTTCACGCAAAATGAGAAAAAACAGGAATTACGATCAAATTTTTAGGTTAGCTTTGACAGTTGTCAAATGGAACACTTATGGTGATATATTTATAATATACTAGCTGAACGGACAGACGTTGTCCTGTACCAATTTCAGTAAATTTTGTTTTTGGACAGATCGCAAAACAACACAAAAGTAAAAACAAATAGAATTATATCTATTTTAATTTAAGCTGGAATGCGTCTTTGCAAGAAGAGATCTGACCGATTTTTATTTTCGTTGAAAACATTCAATTGAGTTATACCTGTTTCACAATGATGTTAATGTTAGGATGGTAATGTTAACGTAATATTTAGAACCCTAATAAAAAGATAGAATTGTTCACAATGATGTTGACACCAATGGTAATGTTAAAAAGTACGTAACCCTGAACATAACATCATGTTAGAAAGCAAAAATATTTTAAATCCTACCATCACTCTTAACATTGCTGTCCTACGCGCATGCGTCGAGCGAGATTTTTGACAAGTTTGTGGAGGCGAAATTTGAAAGAAACATAATTGACATTGAATTATTAATCGAATTAGTGCAAAATCACCCATATCTTTATGATAAAAAGCAGTTATGTTTTCAATAATTTAATAATTGTGATTTACTTAATGCTTCTTGTGTAATAAAGCCACGACAATGTGCAACATGGACTTGATATGAACTCTTTTTAGCGTTTATTATTTGCACTTTCAGTTTAGACTGTTTAGAGGTTATAGTCGACAACCTGTCAATTAATACAAAGCTCAAACATTTAAACCCTACAAATGTGGAGCAATCAGACAAAAGCAGATAAATCCAATTTAAAAAAAAAATTGTTAGACATGAATTATCAGTAAATGGGCTCAGATAAATCCATTGGTGCACTCAGAGTTGAGCTAAACCAGATCAGAATCAATCAATTTATCTGGTTTAGCTCAACGCTGAGTGCACCAATGGATTTATCTGAGCCCATTTACTGATAATAATTTATGTCTAACTCATTTTTCGCTAAAAAAATTCTCTAGTGCTAGTTAACATTCATTATGAACACGCAAGTCTTAACATTGTCATTACCACTAACATTACGTTAACATTAACATCATTGTGAAACAGGTATTACGTATTTCCATCCCGGAAGCAAAGCGGACAAAACAAAAAAAATCAACCAAATATTATGCCGTTTCTATCGTCAGTTATGATCGAGAGTGCATACAAAAATTGTTTTTTGCAGAATTACACATATCCATCGTTCGAATTATAAGTTAATTTTCCAATGTTCCGGTCAACTTTTCCAAGTTTTATTTCCGTAAAAGCTTTAGTTCGACTATGACAAATATAAAAAAAAAACATGGCCAAATCAGTCTAGCCGTACTCAAGTGATGGGTTTACCTACGAACAGCATTTCATTTTTGTTAGGTACTAGCTGACCCGACGAACTTGGTACCGCCTCAGAATCAATAAATGTTGTGTTAACTTATTAACTGAATTAAGTCTTTATAAAAGGATAATGCACACAATGCCATCTACTGACATTACCAGAACCAGCATACAACGCCATGTTTATTTTTATTTTTGTCATGTATCAGACATGGCGCTATATACGGATTCCATATAAAATGTAAGATTTTTACGTTAATTTTTCCGATGGTTTAATAGTTATTCGCCCCCGAAAAAAAATGTCAATCCGTTCTCGAGATATCATCAAAAAAATTGTGTGCGGAGTCCACGCGCAACAGAAGTGAAACTTCGGAGTTCATTCCTTAAGAATCGATTTCCTTTTTTAAAGCCCGGTACGACAAATTTTGGTGGCCGGCGTTATTTGTTATTGTCGTTGCCCTGTACTAAGCTTCGGGCCCCCTGTAATTTTTCTGATGTTTTAATAGTTTTTCTCCTATTCGGGGTGGAGACAAATTCAACAAATCAAAGATCATAAAAATCGGTGCAGCCGTTCTTGAGTTAAAAACCCAAGGGGGCACCCTGAGCCCCCTGTCCATGTTTTAATAGTTATCCTGCTATTCGGGGCGGAGACAAATTCAACAAAACAAAGATCACAAAAATCGTTACAGCCGTCCCTGAGCTGGGGGCCCCTGAGTCTATGTTTTAATAGTTATCATAGTTACCAAGGGAAATAGGGATTAATTTTTATATACGGGGAATATATGGGGCATTTCACGCCAAATCGGACAGCATTTGGCTCTTGCATCTCAGATTTTTTCATTTTTTTTTTTATGTTGTAGTATCGGTTGAGAAAGGCCTCCCTGATTTTTTTAAATTTTTTTGACGAGCCGATTTCGAGATACCGATTTTAATTTTTTTTTTTAGATCCCCATAACATAAATGGACCGATTGGGACGTTCGTTTTTTTTTAAACTATCGAAAAGATTTTCAAAACCGTATTTTTGTAAAAAGTTTTTAATATAAAATGTTGATTTCCAAAAAACACGTACTGATCAATTTTCATCATTTTCAGAATGAATTCAACAGTCTGGTACATTTGTAATTACAATGACTAAAAACTATATATTTTTTATATTCATTACAATTATTACACTTTCAGTTTAGAATCACTACAAAAACTTTTACTCCTATAACAATCTACTATAACAACTAGGATTTCCATTTTCGATCATAAAAGAAATATTTTGAGTGTTTTTTTCTTTAAAAACATTCTTTTGTTCTAGATATGGTTCCTCCAAGTCCATTAACGACTCCGATCGAGAATCCACACGTCCCCTTCAAAGATGTCGCAAGTCCACCTCCGACCTCACCGACATGACTGACATGACCGACGACGCCGCCAACACTACAATGACATCTTTAAGTCGCCCCAGCTCACCTCGAAGAAAAGGATCAGTTAAGGGTGGTCTGGCATATCTGGCTTCACGAAGAGGATCTCGGGATTCAATCGCTTCCAACATGTCTAATGTCTCAAACGAAGATATTGGACCTCTGAATTTTCAAAATACTGCAAGGGGGCGACAGAGACGCACCTCGAACTTCTTGGAGTTGCCAGGTAAGAAAAATTGTGGAGTGTCAGTTATACCTATATCAAAGATTAATTAACTTAATCTTTGTCTATACTATAATGGTGATTTCTGAGAATTCTGCGGTGTATCGATTGTTTGGGAAATTAATTTCCGAACGAAAAGTAATAGATTGATCATTAAAGATATTAATGGTTGAATATCGCGGGTGTGTTTTTTTTATCAACAAAGAATAAAACTGTCGATAACATTTATTGCAATTAATGTTAGCCGAATTCAATTAATCTCTTCTGTTCTCATTTCTGAAAAGTTATAAATGGTGTATCTACCACACATTCGATAATTTCCAGGAATACAGTTGAAATTTTAGATCTATTATGTAAATTATTGAAAAATCCATTCATTGGGTATAGTTGTACCTACTTGATTTATAAAGAAAATAGTAATCACGGAAGTGTTAATATAACCAGAATAGACGCACTAAATGCTTTATTACAGGAAATAATTATTTTGATAGTGTTTCGCAATGCTAGTAATCGTGCAACGTTCGGGAGATTTCAGACCTTGACATTTAATTTACCCATTGTGTTTAATTGCATATTAATTGCATTTTCAAAGTTTTTCTGTGGAAGTCTATGACGTGGATATTTTTTTGTTGATTTTTTTTTGAAGTAAAACTTCTTTACGGACACTTGACTTGGGGAGTAAGCTGGTGAATGCGTGACGAGAGCGTTACGAAAAATGTAATCGGGCGAAGCGAATGCACGATTTTACAATAATTAATTCATAGAATTTTTTTGCATTAACGGGATTCGAACCCGCGTCTTTTCCGCTGTAAATCCGCACTTCTTACAATACTCCTATTTGCGTGTGTCAGTTTTGTATGCAATTGCGCTACTTATGTTAATCGCTACACATGACTGCCGACTTATCGCTTACGACAAACTGAAACATGTATTATCCAGTACTGCAGACAGTATTAATTCAGGATTCTCTAGCTCCATTTATAAACTTACATAGATTAAGAGCACTTAGATTAGAGCAATTATAAATAAAATTTAAAAGTTCCCCATCATTCCCGTGTATGGAAATTTTTTTATTCGAGGTTGAAGGTCAAAACAATTAGTCTTTCTCGATTTTCATCAAAACGGTAAGTTTTATCATAAGAGTACTCCAGACAAAAATTGTAGATCATAAAATTATCTATAAAAAATGTTTCAATACTTTTTTTCCTACGAGCCACCGTTTCTGAGATATAACGATTCAAAAAGTTGTAAAAGTTGTTAACGTCATAAAATGCATGAGTACGCCACGTTGTAGAGTTGTTATATGTTGAAATATTTTGAATCGTTATATCTCAGAAACGGTGGCTCGTAGGAAAAAAAGTATTGATATATTTTTTATAGACAAATTTATGATCTACAATTTTTGTCTGAAGTACTTTTATGATAAAACTTACCGTTTTGCTGAAAATCGCGAAAAACTCATTTCTTTAATCTTTGACCTCGAATAAAAATTTTTCCATACACGGGAATGATGGGGAACTTTTAAATTTTATTTATAATTATGTTTTGAACACTTTTACTGATTTTCAGCTTGTTGGGATTTTATGCACCTTCGAATGTCTAAATTGACCGGACTATCAGTTGTGTGGTTAAAGCACACTCGTATTTTTTTCTAAAATTGGTTATATTTTATTGATCTGACACGAGCACATCTGATTTCAAATATGAATATGTACGTTAAACCAATCGTAAAAAAATAAAAAAGTCGGATCTGTTACGACAATGGAAGTCTAGGAACTTAACAAAAATTATATGGAGCAGAACGATTTACATGACTTACGACTGCGATGGTGGCAGTTGTCATTGACGGCTGCTCGCCCACGCCGTTTACAACTGTCTCTGTATGCGGGCTGCACTAATGTTCGTCATCTCCATACAACGCTGGTGGCGTGGTCCTGACAAGATGTCGGCTATCATCTCGGTCGAAGGAACGTGGAAAACAATTAGAGATCCTTCTCCGATAGCATCCCTCACAAAGTGGTACCTACCTCATGTCGATGTGTTTGCTTCAGAAGTTGGATTTTCGGCAAGCTGCAAGGCTTCCATCGAAAATGGAAATGTGGGCAAATTGGTCAAGTCCCAACTTTTTTAAGAAGGAACTCAGAAAGACAGATTCCTTCACCGTCCTGTGTTTACGTGGATTCCAAGCGATCGGACCTCCACTAAGCTTGAAATCAAATTGAAATTTTCGGTCGATGGGTTAATTTTCCTAGTCGGCGTCGACAAACCCCTTTAAAGAGTGTTTTTTAAAGATCAGTCCAAGTCTTTTCGTCCCCTTGCAAGTACCTGTACCTGAGAACCCGCTTCGCTGCAGTCCAGTGTTCCTTACCGTAGCAATTATTGAACCGTCCTAGATTGCTGACGGCGAAGCTGATATCTGGTCTGGTAAATGGTCCTACCAACTCCCGATACGGTACACTCTCGCCGGAAGTCTTTTGCTATCATCCAGAAATTTTTCTTCTCGATGTGCCCTATCTGGGGCATTCGATACTCGATACTGGATCTTTGAAATTGGATCCTTTACTTCAAAATTCCGCCGAAAGGTACTTGCCCAATCTATCCACTACCTCCGAATTTGTAAGAGCTACAATTGTGTTGTCTACATAGATGGCGATAAAGGTAGAGTAGTTTTAAGTAGTTTCCTCGGCCAAGTTGATATTAGCATGGGTCAGTGTTAGCGGGCACTGCTACAAATGTTCTTAAACCGTTACCTAACTTAGCATTTCAACTTCTTCCAGCTTGACGTAGCCCGCGTACAACGCCTGCTCAAAAAACACATTTTGTTAGCTTTCTTCAGCTCTTCCAACATGTACTTTCCCATAAGTCCCAATGAGTTCTTGTCCTTAGTCTTGATACCTTCTAACACGTGATGTAAGAACTTGGGCGGTTCCATGTATATCTTCCTTCAACTCGCCATTCAAATAAGCGCATGTAAAGTCGAAATTTCGTATCTTCATGTCAAACTGGGCCGACAACGATGTTAAGAGTACCAATTCGCGCAACTGGTGTGAAAGTGTATACGGGATTTCTGATTTAATCCTTGGTCGGCTGCATGTTTGTTTATCAGTACGATGTGACTACCGATGACTTCTTTATTCCATGGTCGATCGACGAGCTTTCAAGTACCATTCTTGAGAATGGATTTTATTTCTGTGGTCATAGCGTTGAGACACTCGTCTGCGTGCGCAGAGATCATTGCCATTTAGATGGGTATTTCGACTGCGGAAGCTTCTTAAAACGTCTCGATGTTCCTTGGTCGAGCTACTCTGTATCTGTATACTTTAGGAGGTCTTCCCCTGACCCTCTACCTCTCTCCCTGATGTGATGCTCTGCTTCCTTTCCTTGGCGCTCTTGTTCAACCCATTCGGGGCCCCATCTACACACCTAGGCGATGAACGTTTTCCATCCTCTGAAGCAAAGTACTCTTCGTCAAAAAATTCGGTGTACTCTTCCTTCCTTTGACTCCTTTCGTCAAAGAAATTTTAAGTCTCGTGTGATTACTATTTTTCTCTCTCCAGGTAACCAAACCCGTTGGGCCTTTGGAAATCTCAGAATATTCGATAAATATTCCCTCTTTAGATCTGGGTTCGAATGGGCACCAAACATCTTAAAGTAACTTACGTTTCAAATGGAGTTATTATATTGAGTTCGCGTCACCGACACCAGGCTTCACTCACGCAGTATTTTTTTTGACATTGGAATAGTCAGATTTTATCAATTTGTGAATTAACCTTAATATGCAGGGTGTTATGAAAGTCCTAACAGAAAATTTAACCACAAGTAGAACTCGTCAAAATAAACATTTTTTCTCTTTACAACTTTGCTGAAATTCTCAATTTTTTTGAACATTTTTCTGACCCTTTGTTTCACCCTCCGTCTACAACATTTTTCTGACCCTTTATTTCACCCTCCGTCTATGACTAAATGAAATTGAACCAACGCTTAAACGCATCAGAGACTTTTTGGGACAAAAAATTTGTCGTTGATAGTAGTTAGTTGTGTCGCGCCGGCCGGGATGTTATGAACTTTATTCATTGTAATTTCCACGAAAATGTTTTTTTTTCTGTGGTGCAGTTTATATGGTGATAGTGTTAGGTAATGCAAATGAAGTCCGCCGCATATAGCTACAAAGATAAAAATGCATGCGAAAATAATGCGAACTGCGGGGAAAACGCTGCATGCTGCGAACCGAAATTATTTTCTGCCTTGCGAACCGTCGCATCGGTGTGTACAGTTACATATCTCGCAAAGAAATTATGTCCCGCAATGGATTCACTCCCGATCCCGATCCCGGAGTCCGCTTCGGTTTGAGCTGGCCTTTATCCCTGATGTAAGTTAGAGAGTTTATTATTACATACGAATCTACTTCAATATTATGCATATTATGGCAGGTTAGTACATGTTTCCATTTAAACAGTTTTATTTCGATTCGTTTATCGTGTAAAGATTTTGTGGATTTCTCACAATGAATGAAATTGGGACCATAGGAGGTTTTAGGGGTTAAACTATTCTTAATATTAACTCCGTAAGGTAGCGTTTGCGAAAAAAATGATAAATATATATATTTTTATTTTGACGAGTTCTACTTGTGGTTAAATGTTCTGCTAGGACTTCCATAACACCCTGTATAGATATAGGTCGGCGCGGAAATTTTTAGCTCTACAATTTTTCAATAGCAAGCATTCATTTATCTTACCGCTAAGGCAGCGTTTGTAAGAAAGGCATTCGCTCGACCGTTTTTTCGTCGACTTACCTTGCAAGAATGGTCTTTATTTTAAAGGAGATAATATACAGCGTGAAAGTAATTCTTACAATAGTGAAGATTCGGTAAATCATCATTTGGGACTTTTATTATATATTTGTAAAAGTTTGATTGTCATGATCAGTTTAGTTTCAATTTGTTTAGTATCATTGAGAATTAAATTATTATTTAAATTCAATCAAACAGTTTAATTATAACTACAAACTAGGTCATAACTCACTCTAAACTTTAATAAGCAAAACCAAGCAAAGACCAATCATGCACATAATCAATTTCTAGTAGTTTTTGCTACATAACTAATTCCACAAACAGATTTGAAACGGAACTAAAAAAACGTATTATTCAGTCGGTTATTATTCTTTCTCTTTTTCTAACGTTAGAAATAACAAGTTTGCTATTTTTATTTTATTTGTACTTTCGAGGAAAATTAAATCACGTATGAATCTCAGACGTGTATGAAAGATTCTCCTCTTCAGTGATTTCGATCTCAGATTTTCAGCCCCCAAGATGGAACACAATATCAAGGTGTGTAAGTAAGTAACAAAATGTGAAAAGTCCCCATCGATCCTGTGTGTGCAATTTTTTTAAATTCAAGGTCGAAGTTCGCAAATATGTTTTTTTTGCATTTTTAAGCCAAACGGTATGTTTGATCATAAAAATATCTCTGACAACAATAACACTGGTTCGGAAAAAAAAACTCTTTTTTTTCCTCCTTCGATTTATTATGCGTGATTTTTATAGATTTGATACTTCTGAAAACAGATATAGCATTAAAAGTTATGTACCACGTATACTTTTTTTGTAATGAATTTTTTAATTAAAAAAAAAGTGCCAAAATGTTAAAAATTATCAAAACAATATAATAACTTGTTATTAGCACCATTTCACTTCGTAGTTTTCTTCCTTTTCTTGCCTTGGAGCCAATCTCTCAAAGTTCTTGAACAACTGTTACAGCATATTTTTGTGAGCGAATTTTTATACCCCTTTCATCGACAGGAAATACAAAGTAACGCAGATAAGTACTTCAAAGTAAAATTGTATTTTATTGAAATTTTATGGTAAATTCCCCGTAAATGCAGCAAAACACATTTGCAGAGCTTTTGCAAGTTCTTTGCATTTTGTACCTACAACAAAATTAAATTTTCTATGAAATCATAATATAATCATGTGATTTTATTTCGCTCTATAGTTGAGAAAACACATAAATTTTAAAATATACTCTTTAAAATAGAAACAATCACTGGACAACTATTTTACGTACTGAGCGCCACGGAGTCATAGGAAGAACTGCGCAGGCGCTTAGAATGGTGTAAAAGCAACGTCCGTCAATATCGTTCCTTCTATTTCTATCAATTCGAACCGTTTTTGTATATACAAATACGATCTAAATGGAATAAAGTAGTGTTGTTGCGAGAACGAAACACAAAATGACTGAATTTTGAACAATTATATAAAAAACATTTAAAAAAAATATATACGTGATAGAAAAAAATAAAAGCAGATGGATATTCAGCACGTTAAACTCTTCATATTTATCACATTTTTATTCGAAGGAGGATTTCATTGCAGACCAGTGAAATTATTGTCCTTACACTTTTTTCCTATCATCATTTCTTAGATATAGCGATTCTAAAATTTGAAATATAGTCTAAGAGCCAATTGTAAAATACCGTTTTTTTGGGACTTTCAAAGATATAATAATACAATATTTTGAAATATTTAAGCGAGAGTCTTGTTACTGTAACGTTGAGTTCAGTCAAATTTTTACTAATTCCGCAAGGCTATAGGAACCGCCGGTTTCGTGTACGGCAGGTATAAGAGTATAAATGAAGAAAATATAGGGTTTGTTAAAATACCGTAGGTCTGCCGGCGACTGGCTCTTAGACTATGTGGAGAATACGACTTTTTCAAATTTTAGAATCGCTGTATGTATCTCAGAAATGGTGATACTAATTTTTGTAGAGAATTGTATGATCTACAATTTTTGGCAGAAATATTTTTATGATAAAACTTACCGTTTGGCTGAAAACCCATATTTGCAAACTTTGACCTGGAATAAAGTTTTTTTGCACACACAGGATCAATAGGGACTTTCCACATTTTGTTTATAGTGGTGTTCCCAACATTCGTACCAATTTTCAGCTGTATGCGAATTTTTCTAGGTATGCAGTACTTTTGAATTCAGTAAAAATCAATCAGTAAAAATTGTACTTATTATTACTAGTTAGTTCGTAAGTAGCGGGTATTGTGTTAACAGAATGATGTATCCAATATAGCTTCAAGATTTCCTCGTCCTTATCAACTTTCTGATAACGGTTGCTATTTTTAATGCTTATTAATGCTTAATGAGGGATCCTGCGTTATGAAATCACGTATGACGTATTTTGCTCAATCAATATGTGTTGCTGAAGCTTCGAATTTCTAAGAAATTTGCGATGATAGCGTTGCTACAGAGATTTACTCCCGTTTACGTCAGCTTCATTTCTTAGTTTACCCACTCAATGTGGATACAAAAGTCGTAAGAAGAATGTTCACTCGCACTTTATTGTAATAATATAAAAAATAATAAAGTTAAAAGCAGTTTTGCTGGATGAATCCCAGCACAATATGTCTGATTTGAACTGAAGCTCTGAAGTTTTGGTATTGTAGTTTAATTAGCTTTGGAGTTTGTTGGAGTGCGCGAAGTCTGCAAAGATTCACCGCTGTGAATTCTAGTTTTTTTATTCGGAATAAAAAGTTTTTTTGTCACTGCATACCCTGGGAATGTGAAGAAAGCAAGACTCCAAACATTTTAACTTGAAAAATGAGTTTGTTAATAAAGCTTGTGAATATGTTTCAAATAATTTGATTTAAAATTAAATGATTACAATTTGCCAATATCGCAGCGTCTGGTTGCAACACGTGTCGAGTACGTCTTAGTGCTCACACCCTATTTCTTCATTCAATAAATATCTTGTGAGTAACTAAGAAAAGATGTGACATATTGCAACAATCGGATTCGTATTTCAACCGGCAGAATAAAAATACCAAAAGAAAAAGTAAAGTAAATTACAACTTAACAAAACAACATTGTTTGGAGAATACCTGTAATAAGGTTATTTTTACTCACAATTTACGATAATACTTTTGCTAAAGCGATTACGTCTCCTCCAAATATCATTCGCAACAAGAATCTGCACTTAAAGTCAATTTCAAAAGAGAACAAGAAAAACAAGAAAATCTTTGGGGTGAACCTAAGTTTTCGTATTGTTGTGTTAGCTTTCAAGTTTGGCGGAGTGCGCCAAGTCTGCAACGCTTCACCGGGAGGAGCTTTATTTTTCACCTGGAAGAAAATTGCGGTTCGTCAAGAAGAAACCAAGGTTGTTTGGAAGATTGACAGACTTGGTTGAAGTCTAAAAAGAACCGAAAAACAAATGAGTAAACAAACAAATATTTGAATATGTGAAAATGATAGACAATATCAGAAAAACGTCTCATGGTATAGGTCAATACGCAGTGACAATTGGCCATTTATCTACCATGGGAGACATTAGTAACGAGTGAGCAACAAAATTCGTGATCGCAGTTGGCTAAACGTATATCGGTTCTTTTACTTTACGGTTTACATTAATCCGTCAATTCACATTACTCGATGACATTTTACACAATCGTATCGATCAAGAATCGACTCAAAATTTGGGATCCAGCGGCTCCTACGATCACGAATTTTGTTGCTCACTCGTTATATTATATACCAAGGTAGAGAAATAGTTTTTCTCAGCTGAGCAGTATTGACCAGAATTAAGTTGCGAAGCTGAGAAAAGGCTTCTCTACCGTGTTTTATATATAATTTTTTTCACTACTAGCAGCTTAAACCCTATAAATAATATTTTTTGTCCATTCTTGTATTTATTATTACATAAACAATTTCACGAATATTTTGCCAAATTCTAAGAAAGACCTTTTTTTCCCACCTTAGGTATTACCACAATTATTATTAGATATGCATTTTGGATTAAATTCGTACTACTAGTCAATAATGAAATTATTATTAACTACTAGGAAAGAAAAACAATTTCACACATCCTCGACAAACTATACAATAATGGTGCATTTTACAGTTAGTAGTGGAAAAATTATTTTGTCTGCCTCTCAATTGACCAAACAAAGGAAAACAGAAATTAACTATGAAAGACAGATTTTATAAATGTTTAGTTTGACTTGTATAAAACGTTTTACAAAATAATCGGGAAGTTAGTGAAAATATTCAGTTTCACATTTGTATTTCGTGAGCGATTTTCGGCGATTATTCAGTTTGTATTTATGGCTGATAAAATGAAAATCTAAAATAATGACACAATACAGCGTAACTTACAGTTTTCCTCTTTATGTTTTCGAAGATAATTTTTGAAAAAATATTAATAGATTTTAGTGGAATATTTCATAATAATTACACTTTTCTATGAACGACTTTTTATATTTTGTACATCTATCTTAACGAATTAAAAATTAAATATAATTTCAGAAAGCGTTCAGATCGACGACATTGTTAATGTTGTTAATACACCCCATAAAATCTAAAGCTCAAGTCTTTTATAATAAACATAAAATTAAAACTTATTTAATCATTCTCGCTTAAAACATTTTTTTAGTCTGACAAAACAATAGAGAATCTATTCTAAATTTAGTTTCACATGGAAGTACATTTAGAAATAATCCTAAAGTAAGTACACTAAAGATTTGATACAATATTTCATTAAAATCGGTAGCGTTCAGACGTAAATATTTACTATGTTCATCCAACCAAAAAATCCACTCATGTTGTTTACGATGTCCGCTTTCCGTTATCACAGGAATGAAAATTTTACCACCTGTTTACTTCCACCGGTAATTGTTACAAACAGGGCATCCATTGATTAGATTTGTTGCTGATGAACAATTACTCTGGGAAAAATATTATACCCGGTAAATTAGTAAAAAAGTGCTGCGCATATGAAAGCGATTTTATAGAAATGTGATCGATTTATAGATTTATATTGGCAAAATAACAGTACAGTTTTGGGTAAAAATTAACATGTAAATTTACAACGAACGGTAAAATTAAATATAACCTGAAAGGGTGCATTATTTTTATTCATGATTTAATTTGATGCACAAATAAAATTTGCGGTGTTGAAGGAGAGAGACGCATCATGGCACCATCTCTTTGGTTTACCTAATTCTATGCTTCTAGAATCTAGATAGTGACATAACTTTAAATATTACTATTTTACTTAGCTCTTCAAAAAAGTAAATTTTCAATCACACAAGATCTCATAAAAACGTATTTCTTTTAAGAAACCTAACCAGAGGGTAATCTTCCAAAATTGTTCGGATCGCATATTTTATCTGTATATCCATATGCATGGATACATTCTTCAATTCTGCAGAGATTATTTAAAATACAACGTCGTGCTGTGCTATGCCTAGTTTAAAATACTGAGATGACTGTGGAAATGGTTTTATGAAATATAACATACTCAGGGGCGTATTCTGTAACTGCTCCTATAAATTTTAAAAGCCGTTAAATTAAGTAATGACCAATCAAGGCTTTAAATTTTTAATTTTAAAGGACGCTAAAATTTTAACGTCCCTCTAAAAATTACAGAATATTCCCCTCACGTTACTTAATATTTATATAATAATACTAGTAGTTTATTATAGGAGTTTCTGTGTAATCTGGTAAGGAGTGCTTTCAGCTGTCGGTTCATCCAAATCTGTATCTATTTTTAGTTTTTCTATTTTTGCTTAATTTTCATTTGTTTCTTCCAATGCACATTTGGCTAGTCGCACAAGGATAGGCAAATTTTGAGAATGTTTCTTTTTTGTTTTTGTTAATTCCATTTTTCAAGGGAGGTATAGCACAAAAACGGGTTCTTGCCATATCATTGGAATAAAAAATGGCATTGACCTATTTTCGTGTTGAACCCAACTTCTTTCAAAGTTTTTAATTTTATGCCCAAAGTTTTTTTTAACATAGGTATTATCAATAATTATTGCTCGAATTATTAACACACGCACAGTATAGAACTGGACAGGATTTAAATCAACGATTTTAAATGACACTTACAATTAAAGTTTCTATCTTGTATGTGAATTTAAATATTATCCGTTGCTACGGTTACAAAGTATAAAACATAGCCCACTATACAGAGCTTTTTTGTTATGAAGGACTGGGTGATGTATCTTTGAAACAAGAGCCAAAAACATTTTTTACATTCAGATTCAAAACGGTGTAATTTGGATTTTTGTATTTTTTTACTATTGTCAATAACGCGGACTTTTTCTGTGGAGTACAATTTGCAGATATTTTGCATGTTTTCTTTTTTATTTCCATTTCTGAGCTGCACAAATTTTGTAAGGTAATTAATTTCAAGTTTTCATAATGGTAAATCATACTTACCTCATTTTTATTAGTAAATAAGATGTGGCAAAATTGATGTCGTTTCTTAAGTTAAAACTTTAAGTGGTGATTAGTTAACCACTTAAAAAAGTGATACAAACGGGCATGATTTAGTTTTTAATACGTTAAAAGTAGTACAGATAAAAAAGTTTCTCCCGGCGCATCCACCAAAGTTAATTTATTATTTACAAATGGAGATTTAGATCAATATAGCAAAAGATTTCATTGGTCTGAACTTTGAGAGAAGATATACATGTATAAATCAAACCCAAAATGACGAGTAGGATTATCAAATGTAATTTATGTTTGAAAGCAGTAGAAGGTGATGTGACAAATGTTCGCAAATTAATGTAATCCATAGCTTGTTTCTGAATAGATTTCCCAAAAGCTTGTTGGTTGAATTACATAATTTTTAAGTTTGTAAGTCGATTCATGTATGTTAAAATGCTGTCATTGATTCATCGCAGACGTTCCAATTAGTGTCAGTTTGTTTCCGAATTATACAACACTACATTATAATAAACCAAACAAGATATAAAAATATCTGCTTTAATAAAAAAGCTTTTAAAGATCGACTTGGTGTGCTACAATTTTCCAAGTGATGTGGGTTTGTCACTATAACTTAATTTCCCACATTTTCACCGACTTTTGTGTATCCACACAACCTAACCTGTCAGGAAGCCAATTTCCTTTCAAAAACTCCCTTATGGATCGATGGCAGCTCTGTTGACTTTGGGGTTGTTATTGTTCGCTATTAAGCTTTGAAACTTATCACAACCTCACTTCAATCGGTGCTTTAACACCAAACACATGTTACAGATTTCTGCATATTTTTTTAATTGTTAATTAATGAGGGCCGTAACAACGCTAACTGCCTCAGTACTAAAATATGGCAATTGAGATATTAGATAAATTTGCGTTGCGAGTTTTGATCTCGATACACGTCTTCCAACCCAACGAAAGATGTTTCCCGCAAAAACAAATTTAGTCGTGCACTTGAAATACGAACCAATTTAGACTAAAACGCCAAACCGCTAGAAGTTGGCTGATTTATTGTTGAAATGGGGTCTTCTGGGTGCAGTCGAGTCCATCGATTTTGTTTAATTTCGTTATTTTTAGAATGGGGAACTGACGGTCAAATTGATGCGAGGACGGTATCCACAACTTAATAAACATAATAACAAAAATATTTCTAATTATTACTATTACGTAACGACTTTAATATGGTTAATATTAAATTAATGTAGAGGAGCGAACATCATGACAGCAACTGTTCAACCTCGCGTAACTCAGGCTGCATAAATATATATTTGCATTGTTCTTGTATGAAGTTATTCTTTACCTTTCGTAAGTCCTTCTTTTGATGCTAATTATGCTTTTTATGCTAATTAAAATGTAATTTGGTCTATATATTTTTGTATTAATATACTACATTATTAAAGACGGAAAACAGACCTAATATTTTAGATTTAAATAAACACTTTCCGCTTGTGCTATAATCGGTTCCTTGACGACATCATTTTCCAAGTTATTAACCATCCTTCTAATCTTGCCAAAGGTTTCTTCTTTGACTTTTTTAAATTCTTCTTGTATTCCTACTTCCTCGTACAAATCTAATATTATCTTTTCACTGTCCTTATCATCTTTTGCATAATGTTCTGCCATAAGTTTACGTTGTGCAGGTGTCGCTTTCTGCAGAGTTGTTACAGCAAGCCAAGTCAGCTTCCCTTGACGAATATCATTTCCCATATAGCCTCGCGTGTTAATGTAACCGTAGACGTCGTGGTAATCATTCTATGACAAAAGTTTATAAAAACATTTGATTTGTAATTTTACTACACAAACCTCTAATTGAACGAAATAACCCAACAAGTTCGTTATCGGTACTATTTGCTGAAATAATTTTTCATCTTTTATATTTGCTAAGTACAGTCCAGCAACAAGAGGAAGGTAAAAAACACAGTAGGCAGTTTTATAGACTGTGATCGCTAGATAATTCTCCATTCTAAGAGCATCCAAGTCCAATACTCCTTCTTTCTTAGATAAAGTTTCGACAATTTGTCCAATTGTGGTTTTCATTGTGCAATCTTGTATTAAATGCAAAAGATCAAAGTAAGCAGGATGTTTTGAGAACCAGGCTTTAAGTAACGCGTAAGCTTGATTTTGTAACATAAGTCCATCGTTCAAACATTTGCTTCCGTTGTTCGCCACCATATACCAACAAGGTGCTTCTCTCCGCATGTCAGTTTGATCCATTATATCGTCTACCACGATAATAAAGGCTTCATTCTAGCAAATAAAGAATTAGAAACTATAAAAAGATACAACTCAAAACCGACCACTTCAATGACCCAGCCAATACAGTTAGCAAAGTGGATATTTTCAGGTGTGAGATTCTCTTCCTTTTCGACCAGTTTGTATGTGCCTACAGCACTTAGACCTCTATAATTTTTTCCTTTGGGAACCGTATATGTCATCATTTTAACAAAGTGAGCTTTAAGTTGCGGACTGTCTGAATATTCCTCATCATTTTCTGTGAAATGCTGAAGCACAGTGGGGAACATTGCCATAAAGTCGTCTAGTGTTTCTTGAGAAATCAAAGGTCTAGTGGTAGGTGTTTTCGGAATCACGCTAGAAAATCTTCTAGAAAGTGTTTAGAAATGAATAAATAATAAAATTAGAGTACTGAAATTGTTTTACCTTTTGTTATGAAATATCTGTCCGTTTTTGAAATCCTCCAAGTGTTGTACACCCATCGAGATACTATTGAACTGTCTGTGGCAATGCTTTATAATTAATTTTTTGAAATTCAGTGATCGCACAACACCAGAAAACATTTTTCCTGTTTGAAGGAAAACAACAGAAGTTCTTATGAATTTATTATAGTCTTTCACCTATAGATAAAATAATGAACATAATATTCGGACTAATTAGGAGTATTAAAGTAAAAAATTGCACTAATAATATAATATAATTAGTATAATTGCAGTTCATTATTAAAAAAAAAAGGTTATTATAATTAACTAGATGACCCGTCCCGGCTTCGCACGGTGATTTTTTTTTATTATTTAATACTTACTTATTAATTTTATAATTCATTTCTTAGCGGGTGCCTACGTGGTAAAATAAGTAACTGTGTAAAATTTCATTGCAATCGGTTCAGTGGATCTAGAGATTTAACCCCCTCACCTCGTTATTCCTTAGGAATGGTATTTTGAAAAACCACTTCTTAGTAAACGCTTACGTGGTAAAATAAGTAAGCGTGTAAAATTTCATTGCAATCGGTTCAGTGGATCCAGAGATTATCTCCCACCCTTAATCCCCTTAGGAATGGAATTTTGAATAACCGTTTCTTAGTGAGCGCCTTTGAAGTGTGTAAAATTTCATTGCACATCGGTTTAGTGGATCCAGAAATTAACGGGGCGGGGGGGCCCGTTACCCCCCTTTGGAATGGAATTTTGAAAAACCACTTTATAGTGAACGCTTACGTGGTAAAATAAGTAAGCGTGTAAAATTTCATTGCAATCGGTTCAGTGGATCCAGAGATTACGTCCCACCACCCCGCTACCCCCCTTAGGAATGGAATTTTGAATAACCGCTTCTTAGTGAGCGCCTACGTGTTAAAATAAGTAAGTATGCAAAATTTCATTGCAATCGCTTCGATGGATCCGGAGATTTCGTGACGGTATTTGGATTTTATACAACGGGTGTTTTTTTTTTAATTTGCTATATTGGTCCAGCCGTTCTCAGGTGATGGCGTGACCAAGGAAAATAGGAAATAATTTTTATATATAGAGACTAGCAGAATGCCCGGCGTTGCTCGGGTTACACCACCAATAATTGCTGTAAATCTTAGACAATACCAGCATTTAGTGTAATTATTAGGTACATCTTAATATCGTCTTCTCGTCAGTGTATTCTATCAAATAGAGTTGCACAAAATTTGGATCGCCAGATTCGGAAGAAGTGAACCAGATAAATGATAGACTTGAACTTGCACTTTAAATGTTGGTATTTAGTTAGCCTCAGATACAATTTTTGTTGCCCCAAATGATATCATTTGAAAGGCATTGATTTCTAACTGATGAAAGAAACATATTTGATCTAATATCTGTGCCGATGAGAAAACCTCTGAGTGGTTCTGGTGGATCCCTCATAGGTTCCAGCTTTACTTTGCCATTGTTGCGGCACATGCCCGGGCCTTCTGTTTTCCATCGAAAGAATTTACAATAATAACAAATTTTAGACATAGACCCAATAATTACGTCATAATAGTTATAAATTGATTAACGGTACTTGAAGAAATTAAAGTTGCGCCCACATCGAAAGCAATCCTGGACACATCCACAATAAATTTTAGCACTTCTCCCTCGACTTCACACTGTTCCTCCTTGATTTTGACGAAAACTGATGAGTGACATTTTATGTCTAAAACTGTCACTGTGACATTTTTATCTGACAGTTTTCAATATCGTCTGGTTTGAAATTTAAATATTTTTTTACCAAAAAGGGGTGACACATTGGGGTCGTGAACCCACCTATATTACTCCCCTTTGCGAATATTATTTGTGGTCCAAATTTTATGGGGATCTGTTCACCGGTTTAGGCGCGCATAACATACGAAGAAACAAATATTCATTTTTATATATTAGATATGTTTTGGGGCATATAATGACTCGTTGTCTCTAAATAAAGAGATTAGTATGGAAACTTGCTTTTGAGACCACATTATTACGACAAGACACAACAACAATGACCAAATAAGCAGAGTAATAAAATTTGGGAATTTCTTAGACCAAGATCGCATTTGAGAAAATAAATGGGCGAGATGGATGACCATAGTGACTGCAGCAAATAGTGGTCGGTATATCAGCTGATTGGTGCAATGCGCATCTGATCTGCTCAATTTAAGTACGAGACGCAAACTTGTATACTAGAAAATAGAACATGTTCTAATTTCTCGTACTAAAACGGCGCGCGCATACAATTTTCAGTTCGTAATTTTAAGTACGGAATTTAGTATTGATATAAGTATAGTGTCAAACGGCTCTTAGCTTAGAGACTTGATTGTAGTCATTTACAAAATTGTTCTCAGTCTTGATGAGTTATCTTGGGACCACAACCTAATCACAATGAACGTTCTTAAATTAACGCATACTAAGGATCATATAACACATAATAAATTGAGCCAATAGCAATTACAGCTGCACTGTCGTGGTGTTTAGAAAATATTACTTTGACACTTTAAGGTGATCATTGCGGTCCAAAATAAAGTGTTCTTTATACCTCCCAAATCATTAGGTCCTATTTACAGGGAAACGTAGTCCAGGCAAGGTTGTTTTTATTTTTGAGCCAATTTCAAGTTCGGGTTTTCAATATAGTCCTCAACAAGAACCTGAAATCACATTTGACTTTTAAATAAAAGGACTGTATTATATTTAACAGTTTTCTGTTTTGGTGAAAATTTATTTTACAGTTTTCAATTGTTAAAGACGGATAACAAACCTAATATTTTAGATTTAAATAAACACTTTCCACTTGTGCCATAATCGGTTCCTTGATGACATCATTTTCCAAGTCATTAACCATCCTTCTAATCTTGTCAAAGGTTTCTTCTTTGACTTTTTTAAATTCTTCTTGTATTCCTACTTCCTCGTACAAATCTAATATTATCTTTTCACTGTCCTTATCATCTTTTGCATAATGTTCTCCCATAAGTTTACGTTGTGCAGGTGTCGCTTTCTGCAGAGCTGTTACAGCAAGCCATGTCAGCTTTCCTTGACGAATATCATTTCCCATATAGCCTCGCGTATTAATGTAGCCGTAGACGTCATGGTAATCATTCTATGACAAAAGTTTATAAAAACATTTGATTTGTAATTCTACTATACACACCTCTAATTGAACGAAATAACCCAAGTAGTTCGTAATCGGTACTATTTGCTGAAATAGTTTTTCATCTTTTATATTTGCTAAGTACAGTCCAGCAACAAGTGGAAGGTAAAAAATACAGTAGGCAGTTTTATAGCTTGTCATCGCTAGATAATTTTCCATTCTAAGAGCATCCAAGTCCAGTTCTCCTTCTTTCATAGATAAAGTTTCGAAAATTTGCCCAATTGTGGTTTTCATTGAGCAATCTTGTATTAGATGCAAAAGATCAAAATAAGCAGGATGTTTTGAAAACCAGGCTTTAAGTAACGCGTAAGCTTGATTTTGTAACATGAGTCCATCGTTCAAACTTTTGTTTCTGTTGTTCGCCACCATGTACCAACAAGGTGATCCTCTCCGCATTTCAGTTTGATCCATTATATCGTCTACCACGACAATAAAAGCTTCATTCTAGCAAATAAAGAATTAGAAACTATAAAAAGATACAACTCAAAACCAACCACTTCAATGACCCAGCCAATACAGTTGGCAAAGCGGATATTTTCAGGTGTGAGATTTTCTTCCTTTTCGACCATCTTGTATGTGCCTACAGCAGTTAGACCTCTATATTTTTTTCCCTTGGGAACCGTATATGTCATCATTTTAACAAAGTGAGCTTTAAGTTGCGGACTGTCTGAATATTCCTCATCATTTTCTGTGAAATGCTTAAGCACAGTGGGGAACATTGCCATAAAGTCGTCTAGTGTTTCTTGAGAAATCAAAGGTCTAGTGGTAGGTGTTTTCGGAATCACGCTAGAAAATCTTCTACAAAGTGTTTAGAGATGAATAAATAATAAAATTAATAGTACTGAAATTGTTTTACCTTTTGTTATGAAATATCTGTCCGTTTTTGAAATCCTCCAAGTATCCTATTGAGATACTATTGAATTGTCTGTGGCAATGTTTTCTAATTGATTTTTTGAAATTCAGTGATCGCACAACACCAGAAAACATTTTTCCTGTTTGAAGGAAAACAACAGAAGTTGTTATGAATTTATTATAGTCTTTCACCTATAGATAAAATAATGAACATAATATTCGGACTAATTAGGAGTATTAAAGTAAAAAAATGCACTAATAATTTGCTACATAAAATTAGTATAATAATTGCAGTTAATTATTACAAAAAAGGTTATCATAAGTAATTACAACATTTATTAATTTTGTACGTTTTTTTTTATTTGTATTTTCAAAGAATAACTTTTGAACGATAAAACAAATGGATTTCCCAATTATTTTATGTGCTTTGACAGAAAAAAAAACTGTTTATTAAAAGTTTTAACCGCTCCTTTTTGTTGTTTTGCCTGGGATTAAGGTAAATTTAATGGCAAACTACTTTAAAGTATCAATAATGCAAAACAAAATTAATTACCTCATTTTGTCAATTTCCAGGCAGTTAAATAATAATTATAAGCATTCAAAACCGTGGTAGCCAAACGTATTATTAGTTTTTTATATACTAAATATTGATCTAGAAAGCAGATTTTTTTATCACTTTAGGTTAAATTAAGACGAATAAATTATACAAAAATCAGTCCAAAATAATGACTACTGCTTGGTGTTCCACTTCTAATGTCACTAAGTGTATTTCGGAATAAAGGCCGATTTACACGTATCCAGTAGCTAGCGTCAGTATCATTGGCGTGCCAATTCTTTCTGGCAAAGCGTTGGACCCAAGTCGTTTACACAAGTCCAGTCAGTCGTGAGTTTTCACCGCGGTATCCTCTCCGCGGTATTTATAGATCTTATCTTTATATCTCTATTTTTTATTTCTTCAATCGTAAGGCCTTCAATGTCCATCTCTTCCTGAATTTTTTGTAGAACCGATGTGCGCATTTGTTTGTTTTTATATGTTTCGCATCGGATATTACATAAGTCTTTCTGCTTTCTATACAAGCCTAAAAGTTTCATCTTCACTAAATTTTCGGGTACTTTTATCAAAGAAACACACAAAAAACTTAATAAATCCAATGCTCAACCTTCGAAGATGTGCCAGCGACTGGCGCCAACGTGTTCAGACGTTGTTTGCAATACTGGCGCGGGTGTTACGGGGGTGGAAGCTACTGGCACGAAAAATAGACACACGCTCTATTCGCTCCAGTGCTGGCAGCCAGCGATGGACTGGCACAAAAAAGTGTTTACACGGTACCACTAACACGCCAGTGCTGGCATGCCGATGAGACTAGCGCCAGCAACTGGATACGTGTAAATTGGCTTTAAGGTTCGAAGCACCCTGTTGTATACACAACCGACTCGTAGCCCGAACGACAATTTTATTGCTAAACTAGCTGACCCGGCGAACTTTGTACCGCCTCAGAATCAATAAATGTTGTGGCAACTTATTAGCTGAATTATTATTTTTTTATATAAAAGGATAACGCACACAACGCCATCTACTTGCATTACCGGAACCAGCATACAACGCCATGTTCATTTTTGTTTCTGTCATGAATCAAAGATGGCGTTATATACGGATTCCATACAAAATGTTTGAGGAAATTTTGTTCTTTAATTTTTCTGATGTTTTAATAGTTATTCGCTCTCGTAAAAAGTCAGTCAATCCATTCTCGAGATATCATAAAAAAGGTGTGTGGAGTTCACGCGCAACAGAAGTGAAACTTTGGAGTTTACTGATATCTGATTTTTAAACCCCGGTAAGACAAATTTTGGTGGTCGGCGTTATTTGTTATTGTACTTAGCTCCCCGCCCCTGTAATTTTTCCGATGTCCAACAAATTAAATATCATAAAAATAGGTCGAGCCGCTCTTGAGTTATAAACCCAAGGAGCCCCCCTGAGCCCCCTGTCCATGTTTTAATAGTTATTATGCTATTCGGGGCGGAGACCAATCCAACAAATCAAATACCATAAAAGCCCTTCTTGAGTTATAAACCGAAGGGGCCCCCCTGGGCCTCCATGTCTATGTAAAAAATACTTTACGACCTATTCCCATACCTATCAAATTAACAAAAAAAAATCATGAGAATCAGTCGACTCGAAAAATTGGTCCAGCCCAAGGGGCCCCCCAGGGCCCCCATGTTTATGTAAAAAATACTTTGCGACATATTCTCATGTCTCAATATACAAAGAAAAAATATAAAATCGTTCCAGTCCAAGAAGGCCCTCTGGGCCCCCATATCCATGTAAAAAATACTTTGCGACCTATTCTCATGCCTACCAAATATACAAAGAAAAAATATGAAGTCGTTCCAGTCCAAGGGGGCCCTCTGGGCCCCCATGTCCATGTGAAAAATAGCTTACCACTTATTCTCACACCTACCAAATATACAAAAAAAAAATCATAAGAATCGGTCTAGCCGAAAAATCGGTTCAGCCCAAGGGGCCCTCCTGGGCCCCCATGTCGATGTGAAAAATAGTTTTATACTATCCATGGATTATGTCGAACAAAACAAAAAAAAAAAAAAATTATTCAAATTGGTAAAGCCGTTTTTTAGTTTTAGCGTGACATACGAACGGCGATTCATTTTTATATACAGACCGTTTCAATCGAAACGAGCCACCCTCAATAACTTTTTTGGAAAAGATATTTAAGAAAAATCTAAAAACAGGTCAATTTTTATCTCGATGGGGACATGTTTTGATGCAATAGTAAGCAGGCTTGGTGCAACCCCATACGCCTGACAGGAGCAACCTCGATTTTTTAAATAGGGAATAGGGGTCGAGTAACATGTCGTTTGAAAGGTCTTTTAATTGTCTTTTCGGCCACATAATTATTTTTTTATTTGTATAGTCTATAAGTTAGTAATTAAAAATGAAACATTTTTTTTACGGATTTGTTTTGTATTTAGGAATGCCTGCAATTAACGATAAAAAGCTTGCAATAAACATTATTAGACAATTTATTATTGATCTGAATAATGCTGTAATCAAATTTGTCGTCATCCATACTTATTTATACCAATCCTTAACAACAAGTAAATGTTCCCATTGTAATTTATTAAAGTTTGTGGAGTTTGACTTAAATATATTTAAATTTTAATAAGTAAATAAATAAACTGAAAACAAAATAGTCGTGTTTAATTTCCTGAGCGATAAAGCAACTGTGGCATTGCACACTAAATTTGATTTCATATGAAATGTTCAAAATGATTCCCATCGACTTCCATGCACTCAAACAGACGATTATGAAATACGCTTTTTAGGTTACGCAACGTTTCCGGTGTTATTTGTCGACATTCCAGGATGATCTTTTGTCGCAAATCTTCCAGAGAAGCTGGTTCTGTCGCATAAATTTTGGACTTGAGGTGTCCCCACAAATGAAAATCCAGGGGATTCAAATCGGACGATTTAACTGGCCATTCTACAGGACCTTGTCTACCAATCCAGTGGTCGGGGAAGTTATTGTCCAGGAACTGCCGTACTGGCGCTGTATAATGAGGTGGTGCTACATCCTGTTGAAAGACCAACGCGTTCTCTAGCTCTAGCCAAAAACCGATAAGATAATAAATAATAATTGTACAAAAACACAGATTGTCTAACATTGTTGATTGCAAGCTTTTTATTCTTAATATTTGCAAGCATGTCTGAATACAAAACAAATCAGTTAAAAAAATTGTTTTATTTTAATTACTAACTTATAGACTATGTAAATAAAAAGTACTTAGGTGGCTGAAAAGACAATTAAAAGACCTTTCAAACGACATGTTGCTCGACCCCTATTCCCTATTTAAAAAATCGAGGTTGCTCTTGTCAGGGGTATGGGGTTGCACCAAGCCTGCTTACTATTGCATCAAAACATGCCCCCCTCGAGATAAAAATTGACCTGTTTTTAGATTTTTCTTAAATCTCTTTTCCTAAAAAGTTATTGAGGGTGGCTCGTTTCGATTGAAACGGTCTGTATATATATATAGATTATGACGTATATTGTAACTGATCTGGTATCGACGAAATAAACAAAAATAACTACAAATGTGTATAGCTACAAGACTATCAGTATTAAATTCTACACTATTTCATCTAGGGATCACTCGAAGGGGAGTACCTAAATGAAAAGTCTTGGTACTATTGCGTTACAAAGCTTACAGATGTTCAAATTCTCAAAACAAAATAAATCAAAGAGCCAAGGAGAGAGAAGGTCAATCCTGTTCGAGGTTTATATATTTATATTTTCCTAATTTACTGTTGTAACAAAGCTATTAACGCACTCATTTTGAGTGCGTTAATATTCCATTAACACACCCAAAATCTAGAATTTTTGTTTCAATTGGTTAGACACACTGAACCTTGCACTGAACGAAATATCATTGTGATTTTGTGGTTAAGCTTCCATGTAAGTCATCTCAAGTATACGTCAGGTACAGAAAAACAAAAATTTAACAAAATTTCCTAAATTACCAAAATTGATTTTATTTGTTAAAAAATGAAATTAATATGCAAATTAGGAAAAATAACATGAAAAACTCGTTTTGTAAAACTTAAGAGCACTCGTTCTTTACAGGCACTCCTGCCTACGGCAGTCGTGCTGGAAACCTGAACTCGTGTCTTAATATTAGTTTTACAAAACTAGTGTTTCAATATACTATTTCGACATGGACACGTGCTATACAAAGGTTCGCCGCAGTTGTTTATTTGCGTTATTTCACTATATCCATGGCGTTTACATTACCAAAGAAAGTCAATCACGTTGACACCGATCCAAGAAAAGGCGACAAAAATGGATAGATCTGACCTTGTATACCCACGGGAGTCCAGGTCTACCAAGTGAAGTATGGAATCGGCTGCAGCGAGCGCCCCCAGAAAGAAAACGGGAAAACAGCGGGAGCGGTGTCGCCGGGGCCCCAGAAGGGAGCTAGCTGTAGTTCCAGAAGGTAGTGTGACGCCGGCCCATGAGAGAGTTGAAGTTGATCTTCTCTTAGGGGACTCGTACCTCCTCGAAATAACCTAGTATAAAGAAGAAGATGATTGAAGATAGCCTCAAGATAACCTGTGAACCTTCCCGTACGTTCCCGCCACTTTTTGAACATGAAATTAAATGTAATGTCAAGGACGTTAGCAAACGCCAAATTAGAAACAAACCTTGAGATTAAAAGTTTGGCCAATGATTATCCGACAAGGAAAAGCGGAGCCCTACGTTGTCTTTTCTTTTGAGAACACAAAACAGCGTCGGAAATTTTGAACATACCCAAGACAAAGACTAACTTCAGGTTATTTGGATATATGCAATCAGGAGGCAGAGCGTAAATGGATAAGACAAAATTATGGTTTTAAATGTTTATTGGCTTTAACAGTTTTGTCGATTTGCTCTTGAGATTGTGTACCTACTATTTAACCAATTTAAAATTAATAACAATTTACAGTCAACAAATTCCATCTTATAATTCGCAATAATTACAATATACAGATATGATAGACCGAAAAGCACAGTTTGAAAGGCAAATTTTAAGTGTGACAAGTTTATTAAAATTCACAACAACTGAAATACGTTGTAAAGACAACTGGCAATATGGTAATTTATGATATGATTCTATGTACTTTTATATCGTTGGAAGTCCAAGCTAAGTATCAACAAAGTACCAACAACGCCGGTATCAGTTGAACGTTGTAAATCTACATGTACATGGAACCGTTTATTTTATAATTTGCGTCGCTTTAACTGATAATACTGGAAAGGCCACTTTTGAGAGATTTCTGGTTCTATCCAAGTTGACTTGGTTATCATAACAAGAGGTTTGTGTTTTAACAAATAGGACTGCATAACAATATTTAAACAAACTGTAGGGATAAACGGTCCGAATAAACAAGAAAGTTTAGAGGCAGGCCATAAAATATAAAGCGATGGCGACTACATTTATGACCCGACACCACCAGAACACATAGTCCGAACAAACGGTAAAATTACCTGTATTTCGGACACATGCAATCTGCTTCAACCTGCCACAGTCTCGTAAGGTAAATTACTGACTATTCCATTTTTAAATTTAACACACGCAACAACAGGAAAAACTCGTGGTGCGAATAAAATCAGATTTAACAAACTTTAAGCAAATTATAAAAGCTTGCTGCAAAGAGCGTTGTTGTCCGCATCTCCTCTCCAGATATTCTTCCCTCTGGATCAGTCCTGCCAACCTCGCCTCAGGGCGGATAGGCAATCCGAATTTCTCCTCTGTGAATTACAGATTCTGTACTTCAACGGCGAATTAAAACATGGTCAAATGCGGGACTTCTCAAAGCCATGGATGAAAAGTTTTTTTTCACTTACCCGGAGCACGTGCTAGAAATGAGCCTGCTGGGCCAGCTCCCGGAGTATAAGATAGCACGACGGTTCATAAGTTTAGATTGCCTTTGAATGACAGAATGATGTGAAAATGTAAAAACGTTTAGAAACTACAAAACTTCGAGGACAGTAAGATGTCGGTTAGGGGCTGTAACCACTGTTTTGCTCCCCCATGGTTAACGTCAATACGATGTTATCAGTTGTATTTTCAAGATCGATGTTTTTTGTATTTTGAGAAATACTATATCAAGTAATATTATCAAATGCTGACACTTATCTTGACAAACACCTTGAAGATGCATGTCGTTTATTGTGGTAGCCTCGATAGCTACTTGACCGTTTTTTGAAAGATAAAAATTGCATATACCTATTATATCGTCTCTATCCCACAAACATTATTTACCTTTCTTCACCTAACCGTGCGGGATTTAAACACCTCAGCAAGAAAATGCATACATATCATACTCCTGAAGTACTGCATTGTACGCTTTAATGAGGTGTACAGTTATGCTCACATAATTCCTCTACAAACTAAAATTACAAAGCGGCAAATTATGATGTACGGGATTTATGAAAGCGCAGCTGTATTTAAGGGCTCATTATCCGTCAGTTTAATGCTTGTTGTGAAAAACAATTTTTTTACTTTCTGTTAATAGAGATTTTTTTCTGAAACTGAGCGCTTGTTGACATTGGCTACAAAAACAGTAAATACTACATAGAAACTAGTTATCTGTGAGTACGACTGGTTTTGGCCAGACTTTTCCTATACTTTATTAGACCCACTTGAGTAGTTATTTGTGTTTTCCCCAGGTTTTGAGTCTTATGGAGATGCATTTGTTGAGTAGTATCGGTGATGTGTTCGCTGAAAATGATTGGTCAGGAAATGCATTGTTCTGAGTGATAGTATTTACGGTTTGTCATTTCTGAATATTCTGAAGAAACTGTCACGTCGGTGGAATGAAACATTCCTTCTTGAATGTGACGTTCTATATTGTTGACCATAGGTATTATATTTAAAAGTGCAAAACCCTGCGGATTTATTTGATAAAAATGTATACTGAACCAATGATGATATATTATGTAAGTCGCAATTTTGCACATCCGAGAAAAATTGATGGGTGCCCATGGACTGTTTAAATTGTGGAAAGAAGCCATTCATTAGATGATTCGTAGCATATATTTTTTATATAGTTAAATTACTTATAGATATAGATATATCGTTAGCCTACTTATACATCTTACGAAACGATATTGATTCTCATTATTTACATTCAATACAAATTCTGTATAAAAATTTCAGACGTCACGAAAGATTAATGCATCAGTTCTTTATAAATTTAATTAACAATGGCTTTTAACAACCAGGCGTAGTATATTGTGTTGGGAATACAAAAGCCACTGGCCAAACTTCTCCCTTTTTGTGCTGCTCTTGTCTTGACAAGGGGTGCTTTCGAAGTTGGTCATAAACCATTTAATAAAGAATTTTTTATCAAGCACCTGTTGTATAAATGTTAATTCAGTGGGAAAAAGGAACTTTTTCAATTAAGGGCTAGATGAATTTGATAAATTTTAAATGGTTTTCTCTTAAATATCGACCAAATGTTTAAGCTTTTCCTTTAAATATTGTGTTTAAGACTCCAACTGAACAGAATTAACAAACTAATAGGGATTATTGCAATGACAATTTTAGAAGGGTGGAAAAAAAATGTGATTAAACAAGCGAGCCAATGGACATGAAATCACTCCATCACGAAGCTGTTTTTCAGCAGCTGAAGACAGGCGACTAAACACTATGAACTCGCTTGTGTGAGGCGTAGTGGGGGTAGCTGCTCGACCAAAGAATAACGAAATGGATCGACGACTTAACTACTGGCAAAGTGTGAATGATCCAATAGAGTAGTAGTAGTAGTATGTATATTTATTATCTTTACAGGTTTATAAAGTATCCGATACATTTCCCATAACTCAAATAAAATAAAATATAATATAATAAATAAAACTAAATAAATCAATAATTCAACACAATAACTAGCAGCTTTTATCCTTCCCACTTATAGTCCCTCTTCTCCATCCAACCTTCCTCATCCATTCGATCCCTCTTCCGTCCTCATTCAAAATTTCTTCTCTACTCTCATCTCTCCCTCTCAATTCTACGCATTCCTTCAACAATTGCTCTATCGTTTCCTTTTTTTCTCCACACATCCTGCATACTCTATTATTATTTATCCTCACTCCAATATTTATTCTCTCTTTCCTCATTTCCACATCTAAATCTTGCTATTATCACTCTCTCTTTTCTACTCTCTCTTCCTAGGTACTTTGGCATTTCTTCCGTTATTATTTTTTCACACTTCCCATTGTACCTAGACTCCCTAATTCTCGTTCTTCTTTCCTGCACTTGCACATCTCTATATCTCTGCACTAATTCATCTGTCATTACTCTGCCTCTCTCTCGCATTCTTTCTATCTTCGCGCCTACATACCCGTTTCTTTCGAAATATGCCTCCCTCTCATTCCATGCCCCCTTTCCTATTTCTTTCCTTTTTTCTTTCAAACACTCTTGCAAAATTCTGCAGTCTCCTCAAATCTTATTGCTCTTTTTCCTGTTTCTATTCTTATTCCATCTCTCTTTGTTTCCTCCATCATTATATACCCCGGTGTCTCTCTCTACCCCTAGCACCCATTTCATATATTTTCCTTGCACCCCTTCCAATCCTTCTTGCTCTCTCCATCCCCATATTTCCGCTCCATACATAATCACGCTTTTCACCAATCTATCAAACATCGTTACTCTCCTTCTAAAATCATGTCCAAATTTTCTCTTTCCTATTCCCCATACAGCTCCTATTATCTTATTTGTTATTTTCACTAACTCTCTCACATGTGCTGTTGCTGTGTTTGTTTCATTCATCACATAACCTAAATACTTTAATTCTTTCATTTCTTCAATTCTCTTTCTCTCATCTCCACTCATTTACATTTCTCCTACCACCCACTTTTCTGAACACTATTATCTTGGATTTCTCTAAATTCACCGTCAACTTTTTCCTCCTCATATATTTCTCCATGTTTCCTATCATTTCTTTCATACCTTTCTCCTCTCTCGGTAGCACCACCAAATCATCCGCATATGCTAAAGACCACACTTTTTCTTTGCCCACCACAACCCCCCCTGCCTGCCACTTCCTGAACATCTCCTCTATATCTCCAATAAAAGGTGCAAACAAGCTGGGGCTTAGTGGGCAACCTTGTCTTACTCCCTTTTGAAACATTCACTCACCCTTCCATCCACTCTCACTCTACTTATCGTCTCTTCATATATCTCTTCTATTTTTGTTACCAGATGCTCATTTATCTCTCTCTTTCTCAATCATCCCCACAGTAAATCTCTTTCCACATTATCAAAAGCCGCCTTCAGGTCCACAAAGAATGCATATATCTTGTCACCCCTCTTTTTTATCTCATTTCCTGCTATGTGATTCAAGATATATACATTATCCATGGTCCCTCTACCTTTCCTAAATTCCGCCTGTCCGTCTGGTAACACCCCCCTCTCATTAATTTTCTTCATCAGCCTCTCTTCCACAATCATCGCGTATACCTTATATTTAGGAGAGTGATCCCCCTATAATTACTTAAATCCTTTTCTTCTTTCTTATATATGGGGCATATTATCCCCTCCTTCCACTCTTGGGGGAATCCCTCTCCCTTCCACACTCCATTCATTATCTCTAACAACCTGTCAACTTTCCTTTCCGTTCCATATATCCACGCTTCATTCTGTATACCATCCCTCCCCGGTGTCTTTTTTCTTTTCAGTTTTCTTAGTTGTTGCTTTAGTTCTTCTCCTGTTATCTCTTCGATTTCTTCCACTCTTTGTTGTCTCTTTTCCTTTTCTTGTCTGTTTTCATCACCCCCCAGCAGCTCACTGAAGTACTCTCTCCATTCCTCCATAGTAATTCCATCACTCACTCTCTATCTCTTTTTCTTTCTTTCCTTATTTATGTATCTCCATACCTCTTCTTCCGTCTTTATACCCCTTATCTTTAGCTCTTCTTCCATCCGTTTCTTTTGCGTGTTCTTTTTGCATACTAAATTGTACCTCTTGCGTGCTCTCTTGTACTCTTCCTTGGTTGCTTTTTCTTTTTTCCAATTTCTTAGTTTCCTTCTTGCTTCCTGCTTCCTTTCCCTGCATTCTTTATCCCACCACTCCTTCCATCTTCTCTATTATCTCTATTGATTTTTTTTTCTGTTGCGTTTCTTATGTTATCGCTCAGTTCCCTCACCTTTTCGTTTATTTCTGTTTCTTCGTATTTTGCCTCCCTAAGTCTTGCTCTATAATTTTCTTTTCCTTCTTCCGTCCAAATATTCTTCATAATTTTTCTTCTAAACTCATTCACACTTCCTCTATCTTTCTCTCTTCCTTTTGTCTTCACTTCTAAAGGCATATGGTCCGACTCCATTCTTTCTCCCACCTTGAATTTCTCTATTTTTACCGACTTCAAGAAAGGAGGAGGTTCTATGTTCGGCTGTATGTATGTTTTTTTTTCCTTTTATGTATGTTCACCGATTTCTTCCTCAATTGTGGATCGATTTTGAAAATTCTTCTTTTATTTAAAAGGGTATACTCCGAATGTAGTCCCATTGACAGCAAGTCCGGATCTGATGAGGGGATCCCATGGAAATCGAGGGAAATTCTCAAATTTTTCCTTTTATATATGTTCACCGATTTCTTTGTCAATTGTGGATCGATTTCGAAAATTCTTCTTTTATTTGAAAGGGTGTACTCCGGAGGTAGTCCCATTGTCAGCAAGTCCGGACCTGATGAGGTGATCGCATGGGAATCGGGCGAAATCCTCACATTTTATAATTATTATGAACTCTCTCAAATGTAGTCGTTTAATAATAATAATTATGCAGGTCTTTGCGTCTGGGAGTCATCATTGCCTTAGATTTTTCAGGTATTAATATTAATTCATCATTATTGTTTCAGTATTTCTGGTTCTAATTTTTTATAGTTTGCGTCTTTTATCTTTATTTTCAACCAGCCGTCGTTTCCTCATTCGAGCAGCGTCCTTACTTAGGTCTGCCCATCACTTAAAATTGTAAAATAATTAGCTTTTTTAAAAAAAGAAACCGACTTCAAAAAGCGAGAAATAAGTCAGTACATGTATTATTACATGTGCTACCTACTGATCTGGTTGAAGTCGGTGCCAAGCCAAAAAAATAGGTAGTAGATAGATAGGCTGTCCGCTCCCGTCACATCGCAAGTCCCACCGCACGCGCGCCGGAATGCGTGAGCGTGGGTGGGGGGCTCGCGCTGAGCAAAACATCCCAAACGGGTAGACACGTGCGGAGCAGACGTCGTTGACGGCCTGATATTGATTTTTTGATGCGCTATAACGTTGTTGATATACACTGACCTTCAAAAAATTTGGGACACCTCAAATATTTGTGATAAAACTTTATAATCCTAATTTTTAAACATGCTGACATTATAATATACCATATCATACATATTGCCTTTATTCTAGTTCACTTTATCAGCTCCAATTTAATAAATGTCGGTAAAAATGAATTTAAATTATACTATAAGATTTTTTTTAATAATCGAACATAAAAACAATTAACAAAAAATGAAAAAATTGAAAAAATGTTAACATTTAATAATGAGTATGGCCTCCTCGGGCCTCAATTACTTCTGCTAAACGACGTGGGTCAGATCCATCTTCTTGAGGAGTCGCTGCGTATTCTTCTGCCAATGCATTTCTCAGATCTTGCAGAGTCTCTGGACTGTTCTGACGACCTCTAACTCGTAACATGAGTTGGTCCCAAAGATGTGCAATCAGATTGAAGTCCGGACTACGGGCGGGCCATTCCATTCGCGGAATACCCACTTCATTTAGGTATTGGACTACTGCTTGTGCTACGTGTGGACGAGCATTATCTTGCATTAGCTCAAAGGCATTTCCTATAAAGTGTGCATAAGGAACCACTGCTTCTTCTAGAACCTCCCTCACGTATCTATCAGCGTTCAGACGGCCGTTACCAATAAAAATAAGTTTCGTTCGAGCATTCATTGAAATCCCAGCCCACACCATAACTGAACCTCCGCCATATGGGACCCGCTCTGACATGGTACAGTCAAAATATCGCTCATTTCTACGTCTCCATACTCTTTTTCGTCCATCGGAAGAATGTAGGCAAAACCATGACTCATCCGTGAAAAGTACACTACTCCACTGTTCCAAAGTCCGATTCACATTTTCATGAGCAAACTGCAATTGGGATCGTCTATGATGTAAAAGTAACTTTGAACCAGTGGCGGGTCTGTAAGACCCCAAACCAACTTCCTGAAGTCTTCTTCTAGTGGTGCTTTCATTGATCATCACTCCAGGCACATTTCTGAGATGTTGTTGTAAATAAGGTGCCGTACAACGTCGGTTGCGCAATGTGTTTAACGATAAAAACAGATCATGTCTAGCAGTTTTCGCTCTTTTTCGTCCAGAACCTGTTCGCTTGACAAATGTTCCAGTCTCTATAGAACGACTCCAAACATTTTGTATTGTGGAGCGGGGTACGTTGAGAGCTCTTGAGACATATCGCCGACTTCTACCATCTTTTTTAGAAAAAGAACTCTTTTTGATTACTTAACAGTACCCTAGGGACGCCAAACATTACAAATCCACAGCAATCTTGATAAAATTTTATAACCGTCATTAATCGGAATGTGGTATTTTTACTGTTAAGGGGAATTAACTCAACCAACAAAGAAATTATCAAGACCAAATGCTAAGCACCCGTTAGAGAATTGTTTAAACTTAACATAAAAGCGTTTAAAGAAATCTTTTAACTAACCAGATTCATTATTTTTTAAAATATTTATGTGTCCCAAATTTTTTGAAGGTCAGTGTATCTTAGTACAAAACACTATTCGCTAGGCATTGTGATGCAATGTATAAGACTTGGGGGTCAGTCGTTATTGGGAAATAAATGAGTAAACATCGTGACCGTTGTTATACTTTAATTCCCCGGAATCCACCATAGTGCTACCGCATATAACGCTTACCGAAAATAATCTGTTGACACTCTCTGATTCACAGTCGGCGAATCTTTGTACAGCACATGTCCATGTCGGAAAGCAGTTTTTTATGAGAACTCGTTTCTTTGCTGCAAGTTACTAAAGAGGTGGCGTTTACTATAACAATGTGCATTCGTAATGAACTGCTGACGAGAAAAAATTAATTTATTTCATTGTACTCAAAAAGATCGTGAATGCAGCTTTACAGTCATGTTCCAAAAAGTATTAGCATCTAAGTAAATATAGATAGCACGAAATCCTTGATGTGGGTTATTTCGGCACAAAAACCCGGCAAGATTCTGAATTCAGGCATGAAATCCTTCCATTGTGGAACTTTATCGCACTTTAAGATACAAACAGAACGTATCCTTTGAAGCATTCGCTATAATTTCCTTCCTTCTAATCTAATAATTCATGTCTTTGTAGCCGGGAGGATTAAACCAAACTGTAATTAAGTAAAATTAATACAGAACTCGCAAACCGACTATTTTCTCTCTCTTTCAGACGTTATTAAGTCGTCTGTGGACTAACACCGTCGTCAACTCCCATTCCGCATTAAATTAAAAAATAATAAAAGACAAACGTCAGGAGAGGCTTTCAATCCTGACCTTTCCGTTCTGTCCATGGCCCTATTAACGGAAGCGGAAATTTAACGATAAAAATTTATAGGTCCAGCGGTTAGACACTCATAACATCCTCCAGAAGTTAATATTTTATCACACAACTTTACCTTTAGAACTCCATCCACGTAAAAATCAATACCCGCTCTTCACAGTCTAGTCTCTACAATACCAGGCGGCATAACGCAATATGAAACCCTTCAGATGCACTTTTATCGACTGATTCGTAGAAAAACAGAACTACATACTTTAAGGCCAACAGTTTCAAAGTAAAATTTAAAAAAAACTTTTAAACACTATTTATGCCTCAGACAGAGAATGCCTCTTCGATTTGACCATAAAACCACTCTTTCCGGTAATAAAAAGAGCAACAACGTATTGGAAATTTATTCGAGTCAAGCTATAAGTTAAGAACTGACTCAACAGGTTTCTTTTAAATCCTTCATTTCCATTAGTGTACGCTTGGGGGCGGCAACAGCGGCGGCGGGTAAAATCGTTTGCGGGATGTTGTAATGGCGGAGGTATTGTTATCATTTTTATCGGTGAGAGAGACGGCCTTTATTAAGGCTGTAAGCGATGGAGTGGTTAGATGTTTAACGGGCGAATACAAAATTCCTCAAATATGAACAAAATTGCCTCTAAAATGTTGGAGAAGTTTAAGTGCTTAAAGCATAATAGCGGTCGATCGAAAAACTTTGTAATTATGTTAATTGTTTCGATACTTGGTTGGATATTAAAATACAAACTTTTAATGATGCACGTAATGGCTTGATGGTCATTTTTTGAGTTTTTTTTTGGATTAAGCGTATTGTGAAAGGACGTTCTGTGGAGTTTTGTTAAAGCAACAAAGTGAGAAAAAGTGTATGAGTGCACTTGGTACAGGTTGGTTTAGGCAGAGGAACTGAACTTGTACCGTTGAGCAATCAACTTCTGGCAAGCGCTCTACGGAACATATCGTAACTATATGTGACGTGCACAACTGACAGCTCGCCGAGTCTGGAGCTCCATTTAACTTGCGGGTAACATTAGGTGTTTTCAAAGTGGATTAAAACAGTTTTCTAAGGTGTTATACCGACCAATTTTTATTAGATCAGTAAGAGATACACATTATAATTCTAATTAATCACCAATTGGACCATTTCCAAGGATTTCCAAAATCTAAATTAAATGCGGTAAAGACTGTATTTACTTCCGAATTAGATAATTCACGACTAGTACTAAATGTCTAAATACAAAGTTCTTAAATATATCTTCTATCTATCACTAAACAACTCATCCAAGCTTAGTCCACACATGTGTAAATCTTATGGCCTTATATGGAGCAAGGTTATGTTGGTCGTTCAGACTCGGCGAGCTGTCAGTTGCGCACGTCACCTATATAATAGGAATTAACCTAAAAGTAAATGTTACTAAGATAAAAGACTACATTATAACAAATTCTAAAACGATAGCCATAAAGGGGCCTACTCACACAGAGAGAAACCTTAAGGCTGCGTTTTTGTCTAAAATGGCGGGAGATTAATACCCAAATCACACTTTTATACAAATTTAAAAATTTAAACATTTTAAACGAAAATTGATTTATCAGGCACGTCGTAAATATTTATTGTGAGACACCTTTTCAACCGTTATGTCCAAAATTGAGCCAAATTACCAAAAAAAAATATAAAAGTTGCAAAAATCTTGGATCAGCTTTGGCGATAATTTTATACAAGTTCGATGGAGTATGAAATTATAAAGTGAATCCCAAATTGTAAGGAGGAAATAAGCTTTGGTTTTGACAAAATAGCCAAAATAAAACAGTGCTTGACAGCTCCGACATCTTGCTTATTTTAGTTGAGCCTGTTGGTCACCATATTATCTGTACATAAAATTTGTACAAATTCAAAGATTTACACACTTACGTACGGTTCCCGTGGGATAGATTTGTTACAAGCTTTTATTTAACTTGCCTTGTTGGTATGTTAGTATGTGAGGGTCAAATCTTGCAAGCTAAATTAGAACCACTTCTTGACATCCGATTGAGCTGAAATTTTGTATACGCTTTTAGTTCTGGTGACAATACAATAAACAGTACTCAATATTGTAATACTCTCAAAATGGCCGTCGCCACAAGATGGCGGATGATGTATTTTTAGTCAACCACATTAATATGGGTATCAAATGAAAGGGCTTGAAGAGTAGAAAAGGAATTCAATATGGCTGCTGCTCCAAAATAGCGGACTACATTTTCTTTTCAACCCCTTTAATATGGGTCTCAAATGAAAGGGGTTAAAGAGTAGAAAACGATACAACTAGTCACATCACACTAAATACAATATGACCGCCGCTCCAAAATGGCGGATTACATTTTTTTTCAACTTCCTTAATATGGGTGTCAAATGAAAGGACTTGAAGAGTATAAAACGATAAAGTTAATGACATCACACTAAATTCAATATGGCCGCCGCTCTAAAATGGCGGATTACATTTTCTTTTAAACCCCTTAATATGGGTATCAAGTGAAAGGGCTTGAAGAGTAGAAAACGAATTCAATATAGCCGCTGCTCCAAAATGGCGGATTACATTTTCTTTTAAACCCTTTTAATATGGGTGTCAAATAAAAGGGGTTAAAGAGTAGAAAACGATACAGTTAGTCACATCACACAAAATTCAATATGACCGCCGCTCCAAGATGGCGGATTACATTTTCTTTTCAACCCCCTTAATATGGGTGTGAAATGAAAGAGGTTAAAGAGTAGAAAACGATACAACTAGTCACATCACACTAAATTCAATATGACCGCCGCTCCAAGATGGCGGATTACATTTTCTTTCAAAACCCCTCAATATAGGTATCAAATGAAAGGGATTGAAGAGTAGAAAACGATAGTTAGTGACATCACACTAAGTTCAATATGGCCACGAAAAAATTCTAAAAAGTCGAAAAAAAAAAACAGTAAAAAATATTTTTAAAAACAAGCTTTTATTTAATGCTCTACAAAGAAAAAAATAAACTTTGAAATAAATCAAACCAAAGCAAACCCATAATTTTGTTACATCATACAATTATTGCGTGTGATATAAAAGCTTGTCGCGAGATTTTCGTGTGTAAATTTCTTTTATAGATAAATACAATTTCTTCTTAGAATTACTTTCAAGATAATATAAATTCTCGCGACAATAAACTTTTATCTATGTATATCACAATTATGGAATTGTATGATGTAACAAAATTATGGGTTTGTTTTGGTTCGATTTATTTCAGTTTATTTTCTTCTTTTCAAAGCATTTAAACAAAAGCTTGTTTTTAAAAATATTCTTTTACTATTGTTTTTGTTGCCCCCCTCCCAAATGGGCTCCGATGGTAGCTACACCCCCCTCTCCCAAGAGGGCCCCGATGGTAGCTACTGAGAAAGCTTTATTTTAATTTAGGAAAAGTGCTTAATTTGTGGATAGAATAATATACAGGGCGTTTCAATGGAAATGAGCCACCGTCAGTAACTTTTAAGGAAAAGAGATTTTTATCTCGAGGAGGATATATATGTTTTAATGCAATAGTAGACAAGCTTGGTGCAACCCCATATCTCTGACAGGAGCAACCCCTAATTTTAAATAGGGATTGAGTAACATGTCGCTTGAAAGTTCTTTTAATTGTCTTTTCAACCACATAATAATTTTTTTAATTACATGGTCTACAAGTTAGTAATTAAAAAAAATTACTTGTTTTGTATCTAGGCATACTTGCAAAACTTCTTATCCCACGGTGTAAGATTTTTGTACGGGGTGAACGCGTAACTCGACACGAACCCGAAAAATGCAATATATAAGTGGGGGGATATTTTAGACCGGGAAGAGATAGTCCAAGCAAATTAGACGAAAAAACGACGAATAGAAGAAATAATTTAGAAGTTTTAAAATGTTGGTTATGAACTCCCAACAGAGGCCGAAATAAAGATCCGAAGAGTTCCTACCTCCCCGGGGGGAGCTTCACCCCTTTTTGCCCAAAAAAAGCGCCCCCAGGAAGGTTTTCCCCATTTTTCTCCTAAACGGTAACTCCACGCACAATTCTTTTTCAATGTTTATTTGTGTCGAATAGACTTTATGGAGTGTTAAACGGCTCTTCGAAAATAAACAAAAATATTTGTTCAACATATTACAACATCCATAAAATTCAAATTTAAGTTATTTATATCTATGTGTAGTGTGTTTATTAAAGAACAATGCCACGTTTTCGTGGACGAAGAGGAAATACTGGCGACATACACGGAATTTACAATAAGTCTACACCCGTTATTGGTTAAATCGAACGACAGAAGATCAATGATTGACCTACAATGTAAATTTAAGAGACCGGGTTGCAAACACAGGTGCAAATGAAGTCAAGAGCAACGCAATGAACGACTTTGAGCTAATGTACTGAAACAAACATAAGGGCGTCATTTTTTTGTACTTAAAGCGTGACCTGGATGGTTCTTAGCTACAGTTAAACTCGCTGTTGTCGAGATCCAGATTTTTTTTTAATTTTCTGACCGATTTTGATGATTTTTTTCTGTACTTATGGTGTCACCTGGTGGTTCTTAGCTACAGTTGGACCCGGTAGGTGTCGCTGTAAGATATAGTTTTTTTCACATGGACATGGGAGCCCAGGGGGTCCCCTTGGGTTGGACCGATTTTTCGGCTCCACCGATTTTTATGATTCTTTTTGTATATTTGGCAGGTATAGCTCGTAAAATATTTTTCACATGGACATGGGGGCCCAGGGGGGGTCCTTGGGCTGGACCGAGTTTTATGATATTTGATTTGTTGGATTTGTTTCCGCCCCGAATAGCAGAATAACTATTAAAACATAGATATAGGAGCCGAGGGGCGCCATCTTGGGTTTCAACCCTAAAGTTTAGCTGAAAAATCAAAAATAGGTAATTTTGTTTGGAAATCGCTACTTCAAATTACTTTTAATTGATGGCGTTCGTTGTGGAACTATCAGACGATATACAAAACTGTCATTTCTTCTTGAATGGCTACTTCGGAATACTTTTAATAGAACGCGATAGTAGGTGATACGAAGTTCACCGGGTCAGCTAGTATCTTTATATTTATATATTATGATGTGGGGGAAAATGTGGAAAACACATTCAAGCCTAAATTTATATAATAAAAATAAAATCGTGTTTGTTGGTAAGCGCATCACTTGAGAACAGGTGGACCGATCTGGATATTTTTTTTAGTATTCGTAATAGTTCAAATAATGTTTTTCGGAAAATACAATTTGGAAAAGCTTCGCGGGAAATTGTAAAATTCGGAAAAAAGCTTTTTGTATGACAATTATTTTAGTGGCAATTTTTCGACAAGCTTTATTCCAGCGACAATTTTTAACTATTTGCTATTACAATTTACAAGTAAAATTGTCGAGAAAAATAAGACTCGAGGTCTAAATATTGCCGCCAATTTTTGCTCTTCAGATTGATTCGTCTCTGTTGCTTGAGAAAATAATGACTCGTGCAAGCACTCGTCATTATTTTCGTCGCAACAGAAACACGTATCTCAATCGCAAAAATTATTGTGGGCAATATTTTGACCTCTCGTGCTATTACTACTACTATCTGATAGAAAAAAGTTTTTTTTTTGATGGCCCCCCTTTCCGAAAATGTGAAAAAAGCACACCCAATGTAAAATTGAGCGTGCAAATGCGAAAACCACACAGCACACGACTGAAAACAAGTTTCCGTAAACACATACATAAACAAAGCATCCGATACGACAAATTGCATTTCAATCAAAAATAATCTCATGTCGTCGCCGTGATAACGAGTAAGCCCGATGGCTGCCGAAGTGTGAGGACGATTAGGGAATTGAATAATTAAATAATTTTGCGTTCGGTCGCCATCTAGTGGCCAATTTAAATCCATAGTTCTCGAAATGGCCGTTGTGGCGTAGGGACGCCCCCTTAAGACTTGAATGCACGGGGAACGGGGTACAGTTAAAACTTCTCGTCTGGAATTAAAACTGTCTTGATTTTTGGCGTGTGCAGTTAAACCCGCGCGGGTCTTTGCAGGTTTCATTCCGATTTCATTAGCGACTTTAGGTCTTCGTAGTTTCTTCCGATTGCCAGGAAACTTAAAATAGCAGTTAATCTTTCGTGTACTGATACGGCTGGTTTCATTCGAGTATCTTGTTTTTGAAGTAAAGGAGTAACCAAATTTAAAGCTCATTATAAGTTTCTACATCCATTCTTAAGTAGTTATGTCAATCATCAGCAGATTCAAGCCGCAATTTTTTCCAAAAGATTAACATGAGAACATTCAGTGCGCTTTTGTAGCCATTCATTTAATCCATCGTAATCGTCAACATATTTTCTTGGGATTTTCTTTTTGAAAACCACAAATGCACGTCACTGTCGCACAAATTGACGCGCTACTAACGTGGAAAGCACTGTGTGTGTACGCTGAGAGGGTACAGTTTTAACAAGCGTGTGCGGGTTTAACTGTGCAATCTTCCCTTAACGCTGAATGTGTGGAAACTCTTGGATTTAAGCTTACTTAGTTAGAATCAAATTATTGTCAGATAACAGCTCTTGGATACCAATTTTACTTACTCCTTCAACAAAAGGACACGCCAATACTTTTTCAACTTCCAACACTGCTTCGGTGGCACTCCTAACTACTTGCACCATCACGGAGGAGTCAATTTCTTCGAATGTTACAAAGGAACAAATTGTGTACAATAACTGCCAAACTTATAATTACCATTAAAATTAAAATGTTTTTATTTTTTGATCAATAATAATTTTTTTCTATTTTCGTATTTTCATCAAAGTAGCGAGTGAATGCGGTGAGCAAGTGAAGAGCAAGACAAAAATATTGTAGTGAAAAAAGAAGGAAGCAACTTTGCTTGTCAGTGTAATCAGTATTTGATTGTTTCGGTATTATAAATTAGAGCATCTTCATTGGTGATTTAATAGTGAGTTGCACGCGCCTCGTGAAACAATATTCAACTCACGAAAAAACTTTTTGTTTTATTTTTTTTAATGTGATTTTTCAGTTCTCCGGTAATTTTGCTAGTAAGATCTCGGTTCTTTGGAGTATGTGTGCATTTTTAGACTGTTTACCATTAAACCAATGAAATCATTTTTTTAAAATCTTTTCTATGTTCTATCTAAAAATCTCGATTACTCTTTAATTTTAAAATATTCAACCGTTTGCTAATTCTTTTACACAATTACGTCCTTGGTATTAACAAATTCCAAACAGCTCTTCTACTTTCTCAAGTATCAATTTTCTCAGCTTCTTAGCTCCGTAAAATACTCTAAAGTACTTGTATCTGGCGCCTCCAAACATTTCAATTTAGAATTTATTTCAGGTTGTTGCTGTGTCGTTCGCTTTCAATAATAATAGTTTCTATTTGTTCATTTCTCAATACAGTGTGTTCCACAGATCAAATTTTGTCAGATAGAACCACCCAGGACCTTTTTTTCATTAATATTTAATGTATGTAATATTATAAACTGTAATAAATGTAAATCTACAAATTTCTCGATGAAGTTTTGTACCTCTCTCATTACGTCCAAACAAAAGGATTTATTCAACAGGAGTATAGATTATACCACACTGTGGAGTAATATCGTAAGTTTCTGTACTCTATCGTAGTTAACTGACTGACCCAGTACTGAGAAACTCAGTAATCAAAATATATATTTTTACATCAAGTTACCAAAATAAACAATCAGAAATGACCAAGTGAGCACTGAATAGTTGTCAACTTTGCAGTTGACAAAAAATAATGTTTTGATGAGAAAACCTGCACCACTTTTCAAGATTTCACCATTAACACGAATATCTATGAATGCGCACCAAATATTTTATTGGACGCAACCTTTTCTCTATGAGAATGAACAGCAAAATATATACAGTGCAATTCGAAAAAGTAAGTTGACTGTCATTTGTCAAAAATTAAACATTAAAATGATTTAACGCACTGAAGTGTTTCTAAACTGTTTCATTTGATGCATCACTCGTTCAAATTGGGTTAAAGTTAAGGAAGTTACAGCATCAAATTTTTTGATCAGTCACCCTGTATAAGCATTGTAAGTAGAATTTAAGGTTAACTCTATCAATTTGGGTAGTTCTAGAATAGTGTTTCGTATGCATGTCGTTGATTAGCTAACATATCAACCATCAAAATAATGATCTTAGTGCGAATCATCATTCGTGACTGACGAGTTTGTTGATAAAAAATTCAATGGAGTTCACGTTTGACGATGCTGAAACGGGCATTAAACATTCATTTATAATACATCCGTGTGTTAGCTGTTAAACTTGATCCTTTAAACCAATTTACTACACACGTTTAGAATTTGTCCCAAGAAGAAGCTTTAGCTCTAAGAGGGTAGATGGATGACACTTTACCTAAGCAAAGGCTGAAATTTGTTACATTTTATTGTCATTCCCAGCTTCACTCAAAGTGACTGGATAAAGTATGTTGTAACCCGGTAATGTTATTTGACTTTCACTCTCTTTTAGGATCTAATAAAAAGTATTGGTTTATGTATTTTTTAATTTTTGGAATAATGCTTTAATGGTTTATATGTTTACTTATTTACAACGCCATCTACGCTACATATCACGAAGATACATTTATCTTCCCAACTTAATTTTTTCTTTTCACAACAATACTGGATTTTCACACATCGCTGGCGTGAGCTCACAACCGTGAGTTGTAACCGGCGTGAGCTCACGTGACATAATAACGTGTGTTTCCTATGTATTTAAAAAAATGTAAAATTGCTATATCACACTTTATGAGACTCATGTGAACTCACGTGAGCTCAGATGATGTAGCGTAACGTGAGGCGTGTGTGTTTCCTCCTTTTAATGGACTGATGTGCGCCGAAAAGAAAATGCAATAAAAAAAAATCAATATCGGTGCAGTACGCACGGTTCTATTTACCACTCGATTCATGTTTAACGATCAAATATACTGGTTGTAAAAGAAATAGGTATCAAAATTTTAACCAGTAACAGAACTTTAAAAAAGCAACAAAATTTCGATTACCATTTTTCCGAAAACATCTTTTTTAGCATTTTTCTGCCTACAAAATTCACAAGCCTACTGACCTACCTACCGAGAATCAATAAATTGTTTTTGTCCGCAAAATCGGCCTGCTTATTAACATTCTAATTTTTTTACAAAGTCCCGTGCAGTTTGTCGAGGGCGAGGGCGGCCGGGAGTAGTAGTAGTAGTATGTATATTTTTTCAGTACTATCTGTAAAATGGACCATTATATAGTTTGTTGAGGATGTGTGAAATTGTTTTTTTCACTACTAGCTGTAGAATGAACGATTATATAGTTTGTAGAAGATGTGTGAAATTGTTTTTCTTTCCTAGTAGTTAATAATCATTTCATTATTGACTAGTAAATCCATATCGTGTATTTTATCTACCAACTTTAATAACAGCGCCCTTCGATTTTTACAAATTGCACCAGTTGTAAATATTTAGCATTAATTACTTCAATTCATGTAAAAGTACAAACAACGAAGTGTTAAACTATTACAAAATGCACTGTGTAATTTTGCATGAAAATCCGATCTCTGACTGAGAAATGTCATTCTCAAAAAATAGATAACTTCAAATTCGTTCCGACTTTTGGCATTATCATGATTATCATTTGAAAAAAAGTTAAAGAAATGCGCTAGTAGTGAAAAAAATAGTATATAAACCACGGTTGCTTCGCATCTCGGTAAATAAAATAGCTCGGCTATGAAAAATGGCTTCTCAACCTTGGTGTATAATTACTATTCTTTCCTAGTATTAAATAATCATTTCATTATTGACTAGTAGTTAATAATGAAGAGACAGTAGTTAATAATCATTTCATTATTGACTGGTAGTTAATAATGAAGAGACCGCATTTCATGCAAAATGCGTACCTAATAAATGTGGTAATACCTAAGGTAGGACTTAATGAAAAAAATTTATTTTTACTGCTCATGTAGACAAACAGTATCTTTGCAACCTCGGTTACGGTTGCAAAGTAACGGTTTGCCCATTTATTAATTTGGGTGCGCAAAGTTTACTTGTTGCTTGTTACTTCCAAACCTTGTTGCTTTCTCCATCCCTATATTTCCGCTCCATACATCATCACACTTTTTACCAGACTATCAAACATCATTACTCTCCTTCTAAAATCATGTCCAAATTTTTCTCTCCTATTCCCCATACCGCTCCTATTATCTTATTTGCTTTTTTCTGTGTTTTTTTTTTCATTCATCACAAAACCTAAATACTTTAATTCTTTCACTTCTTTAATTTGTTCTTTACTTTTCTCCTACCACCCCCTTTTCTGAACACCATCATCTTGGATTTCTCTACACTCACCGTCAACTTTCTCCTCATATATTTCTCCATGCTTCCTATCATTTCTTTCATATCTTTCTCCTCTCTCGATAGCATCACCAAATCATCCGCATATGCTAAAGACCACACTTTTTCTTTGCCCACCACAACCCCCCCTGCCTGCCCCTTCCTGAACATCTGCTCTATATATCCAATGAAACCTGCAATCAGGCTGGGGCTTAGTGGGCAACCTTGTCTTACTCCGTTATAAGTCTTGAAACATTCACTCAGCCTTCCATCAACTGTCACTCTACTTATCGTCTCTTCATATATCTCTTCTATTTTTGTTACCAGATGCTCATTTATCCCTCTCTTTCTCAAGCATTCCCACAGTAAATCTCTTTCCACATTATCAAAAGCCGCCTTCAGGTCCACAAAGAATGCATAATATATCTTGCCACCCCTCTTTTTTTATCTCATTCTATGTGATTCAAGATATACAGGCTGTCCCATTTAAAACTCCCCAGTCCAAATTTCTCCGAATTGATTATTGTGATTGAAAAATCCTCGAACAGGTCGATTTTGTTTGCCAGGGGCACATCTTCTCAGGTCCCTTTCAAGTTCCGGCATTTCGCCCTTTTCGCGAGGGGGCTGTTAGCCCCAAAATCTTAAATGACACTATGGGTCGAGTGATACCTCATTTGAAAGGTATTGGAGACCTCTTTACAACTAACCACATACTTTTCAATATCTTGCAGTTTTGGCCGTAAAAACAATAATTTTTAATTTTCAAGATATTGCACATTTTCTCATGCTATGTCCCACAGAAACCACAAAGACCAACATGTAAGTTTGAAATAAAATTTATTGAAAATTTTGGGTCATTAGGTTGTTGATTTTGATTGCTAAATAGCGCGAAGGAGTTCTATCTCTTTTTTTTTCTGTTGCGTTTCTTACGTTATCGCTCAGTTCCCTCACCTTTTCATTTATCTCTGTTTCTTCGTATTTTGCCTCCCTAAGTCCTGCTCTATAATTTTCTTTTCCTTATTCCGTCCAAATATTTTTCACAATTTTTCTTCTAAACTCATTCACACTTCCTCTATCTTTCTCTCTTCCTTTTGTCTTTACTTCCAAAGGCATATGGTCCGACTCCATTCTTTCTCCCACCTTGAATTTCTCTATTTCATCCCATGCTTCTTCATTCACCATAACATAATCAATAATTGTTTCCCCTCTTGGTCCAATATACGTGTACTCCCCTTTCTCATCTCTTGTGCAATTCCCATTAAATATGTCCTCACCCTCTTTCTTCTACTAAGCTAATCAGTACTCTCCTTTCTTCGTTTTCTGTTCCATCTTTTGTTGATCTCCCTGCTATTGTTGTTTGTTCCTCTTCTATGCGTCTTCATTTTCCCCCAATTCTTGAATTAAAATTCCTCCTAATCACCAAAGTTCCTTGGTCTTGCTCTTTTACTCTCTCTTCTATTATTCTCTTCGTTTCCTTCATACTTCTGCTGTACACTGTTATAATTCTCCATTTTTCTTCAATTCAATTCAATCCCTCTTTCTTCTTTTGCTTCAGTTCCATTTTCTCCTTCCAGTTCCTCTTTCACCCCCATTATTATCCCACCTTTATCTCTCCTTTTCTTGCTTTCCCTCTCTGCATATTGACACTTCCACTTAAAATCGTTCGGCATTCTCTTTTCCAATTTTTCCCACCCCATTTCTTCCACACCATTTCCACTACGTCAAATTCTTTCAAATACTCCCAAAATTCATTGTTTTTGTTTATTATTCCCGCTACGTTCGAGAATACCATCCTTATATATTCTTTCATTTTCCTGGCTTGTGTTTTTTTCAGTTTTCCAGTTTTTGTTTCCTTCTCTTTCTCTGTGGTTAGCCTAGATTTTTCCAGCCTTCCTTGCACTATATCCTCCAGTTTTTCTCTTTCTTTTCCCATCTTATTCTTTTTCCTTCTTGTATGGTCTTGTTTTCTGTTTTGCTATGTTTTCTTAGTTTTCTCTTATTTTCCTTACTGTCGCTGTTCCATTTCGTCGCCTTTTTCCATTATCCTTGTCTCTCATCTGCCTTAGGGAAAAAATTTCTTTTCCAGTCTCTTACTTTTTTCGTTCCACTCCCAATCTTCTTTTCCTATTTTTGCCTTTCTGTAGCTTACTTTAATCTGTCCTTGTACCTTGTCATTCTCTATGAAGATTTTATTCTTATCTTCTGTTTCCGTTAGAACTTTCTTATTTTTCACTATTTTAATTTTGTCCTCCCAGTTCTTTAATTCTACCAGTGTAGTCCGTTTTCCTTAGTTTTATCATATTTCTCACATCTACTTCTTTTTTGATTATTTCTTTAATAAATGCTTTTCTCGCTTGTAATTTCCTCTCCTTCTGTCTTTTCACTCTGCCATTCCTTGATTATTATATTATTCCTCCTTCTCCCTTTCTCTTCTCTCTCTTGTGTTCCCTCCAAAACCTCTATTCTCCCTTCTAGCTGTTTTTTCTCTTGCTCGACTTTTTTACTTCTCTTCAACGTTATTTTCTTCTCCTTTTCTTCTTGCTCTTTTCTGTGTTCTTTCTCTTCTCTCTTCCTCTTTTTTTTCTTGAATTATATAAATCCAAATACCACTTACTGACTCATTCTAGACTAGAGACGAACTGGGTGGGGGAGTTAATCTCTAGATCCACTGAACCGCTTGCAATGAAATATTGCATAGTTACTTATTTTAACACGTAGACGTTCACTAAGTAACGGTTTTTCAAAATTCCATTCCTAATAAGGAGAGTAACAATGCAATGAAATTTTTTTACCACGTAGGCGCTCACTAATAATAAAATCACCGTGAGAAGCCGGGAAGGGCCATCTAGTATTATAATAAATCTACTACAACACGTCTTTGGTAATATTTTTTATTTCTATATTCTATTAGCACACAGACAATCTCCAATATCGCACGATCAAAATGAATCATACATCAAACTCTATACAGTAGTTTTTCGAATGTTGTTTCATTCCAATTCGACTTTCGTTATGTTATACAAACATTGACCAGAAAATCGATTTCAGTTGTTCAAATAGTACAAATAGTCGCCATTAATCGTCTAATGGATATTTGCGTAACTATTTCAAGTTTACATAGGTGGGAAATGAATGTCATTGCTTACCTTCTCTGCTCTGTCGGAACAAGCTAGGATATCAATTACTTGTCCGCAAACTTGCATTTAACGCTGAAATTAATTACCTAATGTCGTTAAAAGTCAAAAGATTTGAGAAGTTGGACGGATGGTAAAGTCTGAGAATGATTTTCAAAGTTCCAGCTTTTCTCAACTCACTACCTGCTCTATTAATTATTAATTTTAACGTGAGGGGGGACTGTTTCAGAAGCCGATCCTCGAGGTCGGCGAAGAGAGAAGTCGTAAATGATCAAAATGTCGAAATTAATTTGGTGGTGAATAGTTGCTTCATTAATAAGTTGTTGCAAGCGGCTTTTAAGAGCTTCACAGCTCAAGATACAAGCGGGCAAAGAGGCGTTCAAGTACTAAATTAAACACAAGTGTACACGAGTTTAAATATTATATTGTGGATTCACATTTCAAACTTTAATTTGACAGCAAATTGGATGAATCTATTTTTTATACGTTGTACATGAATCCAAATAAAATTCTGTATCTGCCACATACATAACGTCTTTTTGCTTTATTTTATCTTGATTATTTTTGTCGTTATATCATAAACTGGAGTACCTCCATGAAACTTCTAACAACTGTTATCATCATAAATATCTCACCTGCATTATTATTCAGGCGAGGAGCGAAACTTTTAAACACCAATGTACCTGTTATTACTTTTTCTTTGGTGCTTATACAAGGAATATGTAATATCTTTACTTTGTAACAAGTTTTCAGACTGCAATTTTAGCACTTGACCACAACAAACTGTAGACAAAAATAAAGGCAGAGTTTAATGAGGCTTCATTTAATCGTGTAATTAAATTTGAATGTAAACGCTTATGAAAATTTCTGGTTCACGAATAACAAGGGGAAATTTGAGACACCTGCATTCCGAAAACAATATGTACTCACCACTTGCAAATTACATCTGTGAAAAAACTTTTCTTGCAGGCATAAATCTTAAATTTATTTTAAATAAACTTTGGTCAAAATTAATATGTCTGTGGTCGTCGAGGTAAGTTAGCAGAAACTACAAACCTCGATGGGTAGGTCTACGGAAGTATGTAATAATTCTCATCGAACTGCACTTACGGTAACTTGTTTAATCTTCCAATTATTATGTACTTGTATCATACCGTGCGATCATTTAAACTTGTTTAATCTTCCAATTATTATGTACTTGTATCATACCGTGCGATCATTTAAATTATAAATTAACTAACTTTTGACAATCTGATTTAAAATTTGAATGTCAAAGTGACAAAATAAATTAGAGCATAACATTTTTCTTACTGAAAATTATTTTAAGAACTCTGAACGGCAACAGAATGATGAATGGAATTATTCTATAGAACGCTGATGATTAATGATTTTTGAAATGCCTACCCCAATTTTCCAGCAAATTATCAAAAAATAATTTAACAAATTTATAAATGTGTAGCGGAGCGCCCAAAAAAAGAATTCCTGAGATTGTGGCAAATGTTGTTGCAGCAGTAATGGAGGCGTCTCCCGAGAAACCTCTCTCCAGGTTACGTTTTTCTATTTAATAAGGGCTTTATTTGTATCGGATGAGGCGAGATACATAGTTGACCACAGAATTTGAAGTGAGTAGAAGGAATTATTTGCTGGAAATCCTCAAACTTTGGTGCATTTTTAGGTTATAACTGACTAGACTAGACAAATTTATTATAACTGTGATTTATTCACAGTGTGTTCAAGATCACTGAGAAGGTAAGTGCTTACCCTTTATCTGATTTTATCTGATTTTAAAGTCTTTTTGTCGTTACATAATATGCAAAAATTGAATAGAAAAACTGACTGCTGCAATATCTGCCACAATCTGAGTTCTTTTTTGGGCGCTCCGCTACCCGCTTTTCGACCAAAATTGAAAATCACGAAATCTTGCCACACATTTATAAATTTGTTAGACTAATTTTTGATAATCTGCTGGAAAATTGGGGTAGGCATTTCGAAAATCTTTAACACAGCGTTCTATAGAATAATTCTATTCACCATTCTGTTGTCGTTCATCGTTCTTAAAATAATTTTCAGTAAGTAAAATTTTATGCTCATTTTATTCAAACATTCTCTAATTCAGATCAGAGGGAACGATCAGATTGTCAAAAGTTAGTAGTGCCAACCTAATTAAAATTTCTCACCCTACTCTAATTTATAATTTAAATGATTGCACCGTATATATAATATGTAAGAGGTCTTAATTTTCTGCATTTTGGCCCAGGCATTTGTAAAAAAAATCCCAATTAAATTTAATTTTTTTCTTGGGACTTCTTTATTTTGATCGTATAAATATTGGGTCCCCAGCGAAATTGTATTACTGTTGACGATCGACCAGTCATTAAAAATAATCTAATATATCAAAATCTCGTGTCACGGTCTTTGTGGTCGAACTCCTCCGAAACGGCTCGACCGATTTTTATGATATATTTTTTTGTATATCTGGTAGGTATGAGATTAAGTCGTAAAGTATTTTTTTACGGACATGGGGGACTAGGGGGGGCCCTTGGGCTGGACCAATTTTTCGGTTCAACTGATTTTTATGATTCTTTGAACTTTTGGATTTGTCTCCGCCCCAAATAGCAGAGTAACTATTAAAACATGGACATGGGGCCCAGTGGCCCCCCTTGGGCTTATAGCTCAAGAACTGCTTTTATGATCTTTGATTTGTTGGATTTGTCGGAAAAATTACAGGGGGCGGAAAGCTTGGTACATGGCAACAACAATAACAAAGCCCCCCCGGGTTCAGGGGGCCGGCCACCAAAACTTGTCATACCGGGCTTTAAAAATGAAAATCGATTCTTAAGGAGTAAACTGCAAAGTTTCACTTCTGTTGCGCGTGGACTCCACACACAATTTTTTTAATGATATCTCAAGAACGGATTGACAGATTTTTTTTCAGGGGCGAATAACTATTAAAACATGGGAAAAATTAACGAAAAAAATTTTCTCATACATTTTGTATGGGATCCGTATGTAATGCCATCGCTCATACAAGACAGAAACAAAAATGAACATGGCGTTGTATGCTGGTTTCGGTAATGGCAGTAGATGGCGTCGTGTGCATTATCCTTTGTTAAAAAAAAACAACAGAATTTAATTCAGCTAATAAGTTAACACAACATTTATTAAACTAGAAGAATGTTCTTAAATCCAAGTGGAGTAAATTTAAATTAAAAAATTTAAATATTTCTAAGTCGAACTCCACAAACTTTAATCAGCGTAAAATTACAAATGGAACATGTTTTGGCAGAACAGTTCTGCCATCATCAGCCCTAATTTAACAAGAGATTAATGATACAATTGATGAATTACAAGAGGGGTTCTTAACCTTAAAGAATATAAAAACATTTATTGATACGGCGGTACCAAGTTCGCCGGGTCAGCTAGTAGGAGTGTAGGTTTATAGGAGACAATATTAATAAATGCACTTTACATTCTATCTCAAATGTGGTGGTGAAATTCTAACTCCATAGCTTTCTGAATCTCATATTTAAAGCTATCGGTCCTACTAAAATTAGCGTAAAACTAATAGAATACCAGCTATTTTAAAGGGACTATTAAGGAGAACGAGTGGCCTTGAGTTTATGACCGGAAGGAAGAAAAGCTAAAGAATCATATTTTTAACAACTCCTGTTTAAATACAGTCTTCTTAGAATTGGAATATCTTTAACACAATTATTTAAATTTTATGTAGTATTATCATACATTTACAATAATTAAAGATTAATAATTAAACAGTATGTCATTTTATCCGCAATTTCTCGAGATGCATCTTTTGAACTTATCATGGAAACAAGAAATTGGATCTTATTCAACTGGCTGGAGCAGTCCAAACGACCATGTGCCATTTTTCATATCATAATTTATTATTCTTATTATTCAAAAATCTACTTTGAATTCGTTCCACAGTAACTTCATGACAAACGTATTATGGTGAGCATATCACACAACCGAACCCTTACTATCCATAAAATTGATTTTTTCTTCAAACGTCAGAAAAAGATGACATTGTATACGTCAATAGGCAATGACAAATGGCCATTTTGTCTGGCGCTCAATTGAAAAAGCGTGTGCTTGGAAAAATTTTCATGTCATTTAATTATGTCATTGAGGTTAGTAAACTGTCAAATTTGTAGAGATTACATTAGATTAGGTGTTGAGGGGTGTGAGGGAATTTGATCCGCTCACCGAGACTTAGACCACACCGCGGGCCCACCCAGGCTCAATATAAAATAAGATTTTTGTGTGGCTAGAGCCCACCCAGGCTCAATATAAAATAAGATTTTTGTGTGGCTAGATTTACATTTGAAAATGCTCCCAAAACAGTCTAGTCAATATTTAAGAAACGATCTGTATATTATTCAATAAAATTGGCTTTGCAAAGTTGATACCATTTTGATGTGCATAGGGAAATTATACTCCCAAAACAGTCTAGTCAATATTTAAGAAACGATCTGTATATTATTCAATAAAATTGGCTTTGCAAAGTTGATACCATTTTGATGTGCATAGGGAAATTATAGATTTTTGGATCGTAAAAATTTCAAGAGCAATAGATAAGAAATAGATAAAAGTGATAATTAAAATCGAGTATCAAAATGTTCGGGGTTTGAACTCCAAAAGTAATAAATAAAATGCTTTTGACAAATCAGTAAAGACTACCTGGGGACTGTTTCGTAGAACTAATAAAAAAGATTTTATGAAACAAAAATTTATGAGAAGCTTTGAAAAGTGAAGAGTTTCTATTTCATAAAACTATAAGTACTTATTAAATTTGTAGAAAATATTTGTGACAAGCGACAAATAAAGCATTTCTCGTCAACAAAGTTTTTCGTGGTTTGTTTTTGTAATTATTATGGATTTGTGGCTGTTCAATGATTCAGATAGTGACGATGGGACACAAGAGGTATTAACTTTAACTTTTAAGTATTTTTGAGTTCAATGAACGGTTTCGACTAAGTTACAACTAGAAGGATTAGCTACTATACAATTGGTCCTTGGTTACACCATCACACACGAAAAAATCATGCTTTAAGTATTGACCAACAAATACAAATTGGTCTAAGACCACAGTACAAGGATGTGTAAAATATGTCACAACAACAGTAAATAAAATTGTTGTATCAGAATTGTTAAGATGGCCCAACATGATCTAAATGCTTGCCGGACTCCCGATGGTAATTGGTGCAGTGGATGGAATTCTTATACCCATGGACGCACCATTTGAGCGGGAGGAAGCGTTTGTGGACGGGCATGGCAATTATTCCATAAACGTGATGGCTGTTTGAGGACCAGACTCTAGATTTTATTTTGTTAATGCTATTCGGGCGGGAAGCGTCGAAGCGATAGTGCGAGATTACTCCACTAACTATGCTATCAGTCCAAATGCTAATGCCGAACGTGAATTTATGAAACACAGTTTATTTGAACTTGTCGCTACTAGCCTATTTACTTGTAACTTGTTACTTGTACACTAGTAATTTTTTTCTACTTTGCGTTCGTACTGAGGCTATTACGATACGGTTTTGAGTGTCATAATAGATAAAAACGGTGTTATAATAATTCTACTAACAATAGTATAATTTTTTTTTATTGGCAAACTTGGCAATCCCAGGGCAATCCTAACCTATAATACTTCGCTGTCAAGGTGTCAACTCCAAGTGGCTAGCAGAGGGAACAACAGCAACAGCTGTTGATAGGAATTGGCATTACTATATTGTTGATACTTGTTTGGGGGGTGCCTTCACGTGCTTTTGGGGCACGCAATTTTGTTGTCTGGTGGTGGCCAAGCTGGTAACACAAACAAGTGGACTGATGGCGCTTGCCAAAGACTGTGATGACTGAGAGTGTTTGTGTCTCCGTTAAGTGATGACGCGAATAAGGGGGTCCACTTGTTTGTGCGGCGGGATTTGATTCTAAACATTTTGTGGATAGAGAGATTTCACAACCTCAAAACGTCAAACTTTTGTGCAGATTTTGTGTCAAGGTTGTTAAGTGAGAGACAAATTTCTTCCGATGTTGAAGTGAGATAAAATTTTGTACATTCGTCGTGAGATGCTGTAACCTGGTGTAGAATAGTGGAACTAAAGTGTCTCGGTGAGATCTGCTTTGTGATATTACAGTGACCTGTTGCTTTTAGGAATCAAGAAAATACCCAGTTAACCAAAGATTATTTTCTGTGTTATTCCGTACGTTCAAACTGAATATTGACCTGGGTGACCATATCTCTTTACAATAGGGTCCAACCTATTGCTTCTACCTACCCTCAATAAAACTGAGTAATAAATACCTCATTTATTTTAAACGTTGTTGAGCGAATCCTTTTTCGCTTGGTGTGTAGTATTTATTGAATAAAGAAATTATAATAAATATAAAATAACAATATTTATGGTGGCGTAAAGAAATGTATTATAAAAATATAGGAGTAATATTCTGAGAATATAATTTCGACAAAAATCAACAATGTGGATTCAGTGTTGTCGTTTGTTATCGATAAGTGACAATACAATACTGTGGTATTGTCACTATGTAATGCTAGAGTTTAAAACAATTAATTATTAATTAATTGCGTTATGTAATGTTTTTAACACGTTTGCTACGGCCATTTAAAAAATAATTAACTTTTAAAAAAAGAAACGTTAAGTTAACTAAAAAGTAAAGATAAAAATGTTCAATTTCAGAGTTATTTGTTGTTCCGCTTAATGTAATTATTTATTGTTGCGTTTAATGAAATTCAGAAATTATTGTTTATTATCTAATTATTAATTAGATAGTTATAATTCCCTGATAATTTCAGACTTCTTAATTCACGATTATGATTACGGAATTAAACTTTTCAGAACTCATTTCATATATTAGGTAAAAGATATATATTCGTAGTATGTCCCAATTTTGCATGGTTTAGGTTAGATATACCGACAGATGAATAAATTATTGTTACATTTGAAATAAATAAATAATTATTACTTATTATGTAATGTATTATGAATTGTTTTTATAATTTTATTCGTAGTAACTAATTTGTTATAGCAGGAAGGTATATAATTTGTTTTATGTTTTTATGGCACCGACTTCAAAATTATAAAACAATTAATAATAATTAGATAATAAACAATAATTTCTGAATTTCATTAAACGGAACAATAAATAATTACATTAAGCGGAACAACAAATAACTCTGAAATTGAACATTTTTATTTTTTACTTAATTTGTTACTTTGGGTTTTTTGAAGTCGGTTCCTTTTTTTTTTAAAGTTAATTGTTTTACAATTTTAAATACTATAAAATCTATATAAAAACGAAAATTAAATGCTATAAAATCTATATAAAAACCAAAATTAAATGCCATAAAATCTATGCAATACAAAATGGTTGTTGGTTTTTATTCTATGACGTCATCATCAATTTTTTTAAATGACAACCACATTTTTTTTTGGTTTTGGTAGACTTTTTTCCTCCCTAAATGGTGACCTAAAAAATTGATACGTTCACGTAGTTACCTTTATTATCATAATTTTAATTCCTAATTATTTGTAAGATACCTTTATAATTTTTCTATTCCTTTCCACTTTGTTCCATTTTAATTGTTTATTATTCCGTAAGTTAATTTTTTTCTTCTTTTTTTCTCCGTTACCTTTCTTTATCAAGTCTTAATTCTTCTTTATTTTGAATTGCTTTTAAAATATAGGGAAAAAAATTCATTCATCATACTCCTAAAAGTGAAGCAACTTTGTAATTTTTTTTATGAATAAACAAATGCTGATATGGGGTTTGTAATACCGTCTTACCCTGAAATAAGCTGTCCTTTATCGATTTTTCACAACCGCATATTCAAATAATCAAAACGTTTAAAATATTAAGAACAAACGGATCCTGTTCATTCGTACCTCAATCTCTTCGTAAAAATGTGTAGAATATTTTGGTATGATCATTTTTATAGAAAATCTTGTAGTTTTTTGGGTCGTTTATCCGACAGTCACAGAACTCATTTGTTGACGTTTCAAATTAATTCTTTTTCATAGCCGCCGTTAATGCACCTCGCAAAGGTGGCTAACCGCCGCGAAATTCCCTGGATTGTGAAATTTGATTACTTTGTGTAAAAAGTGGCAAAGTAGAAAAAATACTGTATGATGTTTATAAGGCATTTTGTCGCACTTACTCTTTTAGGCCACTCCTCGCTACGCTCGTCGTGCCCTAAGCCCGTGCGTGCGACAAAATACTTCTTATAAAACTCGTATCATACTGTACTATTATGAAACGGGCCCCAGCACTTAGGATATGTGATAAACATAGGGCCGAATTGTTGCTATAGTTTTAACAAACGTATCTATGCAGTTATTTGTCAGTTAAAGTTATTCTATGTTGGTGAAACCGGCCCATAGAGATATTATTCATATTGTGATTATGATATTATTGTTTTTCTGAGGCTTGGCTGAGTGTGATAATATTCTAACAGGTGAATTATTCGGAGAGCTATATTGATTGCGGTAAAATGTAACTATCGTTCTAAGAAGACATCAATTGAATATCCGTTCGAAGAGATCGACTTTCTCGCTGTTAAATTTCACTTACAAACATCTACCATTTACGTCTTTGGTTTCTACTTTTCTCCCACCCCACCAGTGACTAATTATGGAACCTTTTTTATTTTATATAACAACAGCATAATTTTTCAAAGGAAACTATTATGGTCGGTGAATATTCTTAGTTATATGAGTGCCACACAAAGCTTATTCAGCATAATCATACAACCCATTGCACGACACTGAATTCTCTTATAAATTTTTAATATCCTTAAATAATGTAGTTATATGTGACAAATTGCAATGGAAGAACACTAGATGTTGTGTTAGCCTCTAAAGATATAGTTTATGGTTTCACAAGTTACGATATGTTAAAACTCTGTGCCATCGTCAATGCTAGAAAACTTCAAAGCTAATAAGTCAACAAGTAGTTGCAACTTCCGGAGAGCTATAGATTAGATGAACTGTATTATGAAATTCGTAAAACAAATTGGGATGATTTGAAAACATTTTCTCATGTCAACGTCATTTGTGAACAAATGTATTGTAAAATCTCTGAGATATTTTACACACACATTCCGAAAACAATACAGAAACCTTGTAGATTTCCAAAATGGTTCTCAATAATAGTTTTTGCAACTATAACGTCGAAAGTGAGAGATATGACGGTGTGAAGTTTAACGAATGAGGCGAAGCCGACTGGGGAAAATCACATGAGTAATTATATTTCCATCTTCGAACCAGTTATTAACACTATTTTTAGTAGACATAATTATAGTTACATTATAAATTAACATTTACTAAAAACTATAACAAAATGGCTTTATCTCATACCTCCAATACCTCCAAGTCAAAGGATTTGAATAAGTATTATAATATAAAATAATAATAGTATAATATGAAGAATAAATATTATGTAGACTTTAACATATCAGATTTTGCACATGGATGCTGGGGACAGATGTCAAGTATGTATCAATCTTTAGATCATAAATGGGTCGTTATGAGAATAATAATTTAGCTATATATTTATTATCATGGCATTCGTGATAATTTAAAAACAATTGTGAACAAAAAGTCAGAAAGAAAAACGGATAAAATAAAAAAAAATTATATCGTTCATTATAGGGTTATCATTATACCCACATTAACGAACTGTCAGTCTATTTTAGTGAAATCACTGTTAGTTTAATGTACACAGAGTTACCCGAAATTGTAATTTGTGTGATTCGCTTCACCACAAAATTTATTACTTCCCCGGTGTTGCTTCGATTTAAATTTTCATTTTATCAGCGAAGTTTTTTTTAACAGAATTCCGATTTGTGTTTTGATTATGTTGTCAGATTCCTCCGGGTATTCAAAAAGAATCCTATCGGTATCACAAAGCAAAAGCGTGTTTTTCCATTTCCGCAATAAAATCGATCTGACTTTCACAAACGGAAAAAGCTGTTTGTTTTGACTGCTGAAATTTCATAAATGCTAAATATTTCAATAATTCAGTTCCAGACCATATACGGCCTAGAGTGTGCTCCCTTCCTGAGAAGGCTTACAATCCCCGGCTCAGCGACGATCTTTACAGACTGCGGACTTTCAGTATCACGAACAAAGGAGGAGTAGTCAATTGCGGAGATTCAATTATAAACAGGAGATCTCGATCTAATACCAGCGTTAACTCAACTGCTAGTAGGTAAGTCCAACAATATTTTTGTAAGTATTAGTTTATAACGTAGTCTTGACATCAATAATGGTAGGAATCCTATACTACAACTAATGCGATCAATGAATTCAATTAATTTAAAAGCTAATAGGTAGGACAATGTAACACAGTAAAGTGGAAGTTTATGAAGATAATGGAATGTTTTAAGACATTACCATATAAATAATAAGCATTTTTCTATAGATGTTTTGATAGTGATTTTCATTTTATAATATTTGTTCTTATACAGTTTATATGATTGTATAAACGTATACTTCGGTTATCTGAAAAGCTTATGTCTACATTAGTGATTTTAATTTCCTAACAAAATAATTTATAGTTTCAGCCCAAAGCTTTTGGTACATTCGACGCGATTATTTCCACCTCGTCATTAAGTGTTATTTTATTACACACGCTATAAACTCAATGTCAATAAGCTCTTCGATACTTAAATCCGCATCATTTGCTATCAGTTAACGTTAAACAACGAGTCATTGATGTAATTGAAATTTTTCCCTACATGAAGTAAAAATTGTAAGTATTGCATAGAATATGAGAGATGACTCTAATTATGAAGAATAAAATTCAAAATAATGATTATGGAACTTTACTATAAAAAAAATATAATGTAAGTACAAAATTATTAAGAGTTGCATCTTTGACATTTTTTGACGGAATGTGCAACACACACAATTTCTGCATTCTTGTCTAGATTTTCTATCGTCCTTTCACAAAGATAGCTGCGATCTTGTGTTTCTTCAGGAAGAACAAGTCTTTGGTTAATATATTACAGGTCTGGGAAAACTTTCAGCATATTCCCTTTCAGTTTATTTTGTAAGAAGTTTATTATTGTCACGAATATTTTAGCAAACCACTCATGTAGCATAAAACAATAGTAGCAGTGTGAGCGAATCTAGTAGTGAAAGATCTTTAGTTACATGACAAGTAAATAGGGAATTTCCCCAAGACCCAATGGCAGTGAATCCCCTAATATTTGCAAGCTGGCCAAGGTATTCCGATGAATTATTATTGAACAGGAAAGTCCAGAAAACAAACGTTAACTACTGAGAGGGGTGCAAGTACACCCCAAGCTACAAAATCTTTTCAAATCAAACTCCTTTAGTGGGGTGCAGCTGCCCCCGCTTGGTAGAAAAAAGGGTAAGATATATTTTATAGACGTTAATTAATTAGTACGATATTGATATAGATATACCTACATGGATGTTGTTTCCAATTTAGATAGATCGTCTACATTGTGATTTAACTAATACAGTACATGTTGGTGAAATTGTATGCAATTTGAATAAAACGAAAGCATATGCTGTTTCATGTATAAACATTTTAGGGTTAAATGTATTCTGCTGTACGTTGTACGCTTGCCACTTGTCAGGATTTACATTCTATTTATTAATATACAGAGTGTTGATAAAGTTCCGCACAAAATTCATAATTCCGTTAATTTACGTTTTCTTGAGAAATCTTAAAATGACTTTTTGATGTAATAATGTATTTTTTGTACCCAGCCGTTTTTGCAAAGTAACATCATCAACTAACTGGTAGATCTTTTTATTAGTTAAATGGCTGTACAAAAAAGTTGGTACCTTTCTAGAAAAAAAGATAATGAAAGTTGGAAAAACAAAAATTATATTTTCGTTGGGTAGTATTGAAGCCATGTTATCAAATTATAGTTCTTCTTTGTCAAATAAGAAGAGTATCTACGTTGCAACAACACCAAAGGAAGTTTCTTCGAATCCCAGACCTGTGAATTGCTATTCAACGGATAAATGTGTCCAAAAGACCCCGAAACTGTGGGAATCATGCTCAGACTTTACTGTCCGTCCAACTTCTCAAATGTTTTGTCTTTTAACGACATTGGGTAATTAATTTCATGGTTTAAATGAAAGTTTCCGGACAAGTAATTGATATATCATAGTTCGTTTCAACAGAGCAGAATGTATAGGAGTTTGATGTATACATATTTCATTTTGATGGTGCGATATTGGAGATTGTCTGCTAGAATATAGAAGTAAAAATAATTAACAAAGGTGTGTTGTAGTAGATATTATAATATGTAAAAGTATTGTTGTAAAGACAAAACATTAAGTTAAGGAAGATAATAGTATATTATTTATCTAGAACGAGAAGTGAAGTTTAAAGTACGAGCAAGTTGTTTACGGCCGAGGCGCCTAGCCGAGGCTGGAATTACTTGTGAGTACCTTTAAAAACACTTCTTCGTTCGAGGTAAATACAACGTTTTATTTCATACTGCAAGTTTAATGAATTAAGTCAAAATAAATGAAATGTTGTGTGTTTATCTCGCACAAATTATTCGTAATAATTAAATATGCGGGAACTAACATTCCCATAGTAACAAACGTTTGTCAAAAATGACAACGAAAAAACTTGGTCACGGTGAATGGTTTTGGATATTTTATCCGATTATTCCGTGTTAAGTGTATTCTCGTGTATTGTTAATTTAAGGTATATTAAGTGTATTTTTGGTTAATGTTAATTTGATGTTAAAACCTTCGAATTTGTATTATGCTTTTATTGTAAATTGTTATTTTTATATTTGTCGTGCTTGCTCACGAATATAGTCGAGTAGAGCTTTCGTGAAGTCTCGTGCGATGAAGAGACCAGTGTGGGTTGAGCAAATGCCGAGTAAAGTCGTGCAGAAGTGTTCCAGACTTTTATTTATTTTATCCCGGCACCCACCTACCTCCGCCAATTAAGGTGAACACAACAACAAACTTAAACATGGTCCTTCGAGCCGGATGGTAAAACATCCAGCTACAATTATTATTGGAAAGAAAACCACCGTGAGAAAACGATAGGATAATCTGGAATCGGCCGGCAAGAAGCAAGCAGCCATCCAGCAAAATCATCGTTCGAACCAGAGAAGAAAGCTACCCCAAAAATCAACTGGTCGTATAGGGTCCAATCTTTCAACGGGCCAGATGGCAACAGCCGGGCTCGCATTCACAGATTCGTGGAAATGAACACAGGCAAGTGCATCCCAAATCATTCTTTCTTCTTTCACACAAACGAAAAATAACCTACTTCTCGCTTCCATTTATCAAAGAATTTAAGCACGTATACTTTATTCAATCATTGCAACAAAACCATGGCAGAATTAACGTCATTAAAGCACAAACGCAGAACGTTGAAAGGTCAAATCACACGCCTCAATAATGTATATGAAGCGGAATCGGAAAAAGAAAATCCAAATTTGCCGAATTTAACGGAGCGCCTCTCTAAAATGGAAATCGTATTGGACCAATTCAACGAAATTCAATCGGAGATCGAGAAATTTATCGATAGTGACGATGAAGAAGCTAAAACCGCCGAAGAAAACGAACGATGGAATTTCGAGGATTCCTATTTCAATACGATTTCCGCAATTCGCAATTTTATTAATAAATCACTTAAACCAACAAACGACAATGGGAGTACAACAAACACGAGCGGCACCTCTAGTCCAAGCATCGAATTAAATAGTACTCCTTCGCTAATGTACTTGTTGTAATAGTACTTCCAACAATGAATTTGCCCGAATTTGACGGAAACTATGCAAGCTGGCTATTCTTCAAGGACACATTTAATTCATTGGTTCACGCTGATAACAGAATACCAGCTATTCAAAAGTTTCATTATTTAAGATTAGCGCTGAAGGGGGAGGCTGCAAACGTCATCAGCTCATTAGAAGTTTCCGCAGCAAATTACGGCGTCGCTCACAAACTGTTACTTGAGCGGTATGAAAATACCGAACTTCTTATATCCAATCATGTATCAGCCTTGTTCAATTTACCTTCAATAAATAAGGAAAATCATTTGGCCTTGCGGAAGCTCCTCGATGAAGTGTCCAAGCATTTACGTGCGCTTGAAGTACTGAAACAACCCACAGACAAATGGGACACGCTAATTATTCATTTAGTTGCGTCAAAATTAGACCCAATCACGCGCAGGCATTGGGAGGACGAAAAGTCAAGAGAAAAACACACAAAATTCTCAAATTTAGGTGACTTCTTAAAGCAACGTTGCCGTTTGTTAGAAACCTTACACCCTCCATGCACCTCAGTGATGGATAATAAGGGAAAAACTCGAGCGTTGGTCAGTACCGATAATTCTAAATGCCCACTATGTAAGCAACCACACTTAGTTTATAACTGCCCGGAATTTTTAAGACTTTCAGCAAAAGCACGGTTTGATCGAGCAAAATTGCTTCATCTATGCGTAAACTGCTTGCGTCTCAGGCATAACGTAAACGGTTGCCGATCCGGCGGTTGTAGAAGGTGTAACAAAAAACATAATTCGCTCCTACATTTCGAGGAATATCCCCAGGTCGGCCGTGGAGTTCCCGAACAAACCGTTTCCAACGTTGTTTCAAGGGAAGAACAATCGCAACCGGACTATCCGGACTCAACCATCACTCACTCGTATCAATTAAGGGCGAATCACGTTTTATTACCAACAGCCTTGATTACAATTCTTGATGCCACTGGTGGTAAGCACACTTGCAGAGCTCTCTTAGATTCCGGCTCACAATCAAATTTTATATCTTCCAAGTTGCATCAGGAACTGAACACGCCTACGACCAAAATCGACATGCAAGTAACTGGATTAAATAATCTAACAACAGCTATTCGTCAAAAAACGAACGTAACGTTTATTTCGCGACACACATCTTACAAAACCAAGGTTTCTTGCTTAATCACCCCCAATATATCGAATTCGTCTCCGCGGTTTTCGAATAAATCAAAATTGGCTTTTCTGTTGCCTCAAAACATCCAACTCGCAGACCCTAACTTTGACGAGTTTTCCGAAATTGACATTCTACTGGGATCAGGCGTTTTTTGGGAATTGCTCTGTTCAGGACAAGTGGACTTAGGAAGGGGAAAGCCCACTCTACACAAGACTCTTCTTGGTTGGATAATTGCCGGTAATTTTCATTCAAACCACGCAGAACAAGTGACTAAAAATCATTTCGTGACTGCCAACCCCGACTTGTCTGCTATTGATCAAAATTTGAGAAGGTTTTGGGAACTGGAGGAAGTTCCCGGATCAAAACCGTTAAGTACTACTGAGCAATACTGCGAAAATCATTTCTCAAAAAACACTCGTCGCGAACTAGATGGAAGGTTTGTCGTGTCAATTCCTTTGAAGGAGCCTGTACTTTTTGGGGACTCTCTTAACACCGCGACCAAGTGTCTGGAATCACTCGAGAGGAGATTCAAAAGGGTTCCTCATACAAGGGAACAATATCGCCAATTCATGCAAGAATACGAATCGTTAGGTCACATGACTCGCATCGAAATTCCCAAATTCGACAAGTACTATTATATACCACATCATTGCGTGATACGAGACGATAGCTTAACGACTAAACTTCGGGTCGTGTTCAATGCTTCAAGTAAAACAACAAATGGTCAATCGTTTAACGATTATCAGTTTACGGGACCAGCGCTTCAAGACGACTTATTTTCAATACTTATACGGTTCAGAAAGCACGCTTACGTACTTTGCGCGGACGTGGAGAAAATGTACCGCCAAATTTTGGTGGATGAATCCCAAAGGGATTACCAAAGAATCCTGTGGCGCGACGATCCATCCCAATCAATCGTTCATTATAAGCTCAATACGATCACGTACGGAACAACTTCAGCGTCGTTCATGGCAGTGAGAGCACTGCAGGAAACAGCACGCGAAAATATCGAAAAATTTCCCGAAGCTTCAAATATCATTCTAAACGATTTTTATATGGACGACCTTATGACCGGTCACGATTCTCGTGAAAAACTGACGCAGTTACGCGCGCAAATCAAATCAATATTATCGCAGGGTTGTTTCCCATTAAGAAAATGGATTTCTAATGATCGATCGATATTACAAGATATGAAACCCACTGAATCGCATCTTGACGTACTTGAAATCTGCGACAAAGATCCGTTAAAGGCGTTAGGTCTGTTGTGGTTACCGGAGTCTGACAATCTCGCCTTTCGTGTTAAACAAGTCAATCAATCGCAAACGGTTTCCAAACGAACAATATTATCAACAATCGCACAACTCTTTGACCCCTTGGGATTAATTGGTCCTTGTATAGTTATTCCGAAAATCATAATTCAAAAACTGTGGCTGCTAAAATGTGATTGGGACGAAGCCATCCCTTCCGCTTTATATACCGAATGGATCAAGTTCCGCGACGAATTGTGTTTATTACTAGAACTAAAAATCCCGCGTCGCGCATTGGCTCATGAGGCAAAGGTTGTCGAGATTCATGGATTTTGCGACGCTTCAGCGGTAGCATACGGCGCTTGCGTTTACATGAGAACCATTGCGACCAATGTATTTGTCCGTTTGCTATGTTCAAAATCGCGAGTAGCCCCGGCGAAAACCATAACCATTCCGCGATTGGAGCTGTGCGGCGCATTATTACTCTCGAAATTAGCTTCTAAGGTCACCACAGCTTTAAAAATTCAATTGGATTCGCAAACCTATTGGTGCGATTCAAGGATCGTGCACGCGTGGATCCGAACAGCTCCAACCAGTTTGAAGACGTTCGTGGCAAACAGAACCGCGGAAATACAAGGTTTAACGTCGATCGAGTCATGGCGCCACGTAAAATCTCGTGACAATCCAGCGGATTTGCTTTCTCGCGGAATTACTCCGTCCGACATCAAAGAAAATTTGTTTTGGTGGACAGGTCCAACGTGGTTGTCGCAACCCGAATCTGTGTGGCCCAGCAGCACATTAGAATCCACGACATACGTGCCTGAGCTTAAACTAACCACACGCGTTTTAGTCACTCAGACGACAGACGAGGCTCTATCGCAAAACCTCGTTTTAGAATTATTAACGAAATACGTTCACTATACATTCGTACAAAGAACAGTCGCTTATTGTTTGCGTTTTTCGGCCAACTGTTCGAGAAAAAACGATGCATTGCAATTCGGGCCGCTGACTACAGCTGAATTACGATTGTCTGAAAGCGTTATTACAAAGTCGATTCAACGGCACGCCTTTGGTCAGGAAATTCGTGATCTGGAAGATTCTAACAGCTCGATTTCATGTTGATTTGCGACTGGTCGCAAGTGCCGGTTGCTATGGAAACGTCGTAACTGAAAACCAGTCAGGAAGGATCAATTTCATGTGAAATGAAACATGAAATTGAGCCTTACAGCCTAATCCATTGCACCTAATCGCAAATTACGACCCAGAACATGAAATTGGGCTGTAAGGCTATAAGCAATCGCAGCAAGTTGTTGCCATTGAACCCCTTTTTAGACCGCGAAGGTGTGCTAAGAGTGGGTGGTCGTATCGGAAAGTCAAAGTTCTCATTCGATAAAAGGTATCCAGCCATCATACCAACTTATCATCCACTGTCCATTCTCTTAGCAAAACGTGAGCATCTCCGACATTTGCACGCCGGTCCTCAATCAACTCTATACGCTTTAAGAGCAAGATATTGGCCGTTAGCTGGACGTAATTTGGCAAAAAAGGTAATTCGGGAATGTTCCGTTTGTTTTAGATTTGATTCTCAACCGATGAAACACATCATGGGAGAGCTACCAGAAAGTAGAGTTACGCCCACGCGCCCTTTTTTCGTCTGTGGGGTTGATTACGGCGGTCCTTACTTAATCAGGGACCGTTCCACACGAAATTACAAGTCGATAAAGGCGTACGTGTGTTTGTTCGTGTGTTTCAGCACTAAAGCGGTGCATCTCGAGCTGGTAAGCGATCTCACAACTGAGGCGTTTTTGGCCTCCTTCCGACGCTTTATGGCTAGACGTGGCAAATGCCAAAAAATATATTCAGACAATGCTACCAACTTTCAGGGCGCACAAGCTGAACTTGCTAGATTTCTGCAAACTTCGGACGTTCAGTTGGCCTCAAAGTTAGCAGAAGAAGGAGTTTCTTGGTCGTTCATTCCCCCTCGTAGCCCTCATTTTGGGGGCCTTTGGGAAGCCGGTATTCGGTCTACGAAACACCACATAAAAAGGGTTTTGGGAGAGGCTGTATTGACCTTTGAGCAGTTTTATACTTTGCTGGTTCAAATCGAAGCGTGCTTGAATTCGCGCCCATTGCAGCCCCTGTCTTCCGATCCTAATGATCCTATCGCACTTACACCTGCTCATTTTCTTATTGGAGAACCAATAACCGCCATACCTGAGCCCCACCTTTTGGAAACTCCGGACAACAGGTTGTCGAAATTCCAACGGCTACAAAGGATGTACCAGCATTTTTGGAAACGTTGGTCGCAGGAGTACGTGTCGGAACTTCAGACTAGAGTGAAATGGAGGAAAAATCATCCGTCCCTCCTTAAGGAAGGGAGCTTAGTGCTGGTGCGGGAGGACAACGTACCTCCATTAAAATGGCTTTTAGGCAGAGTCGTAGCTCTTCACCCTGGCGCTGACGGCGTATCAAGAGTGGCAACCATCAAAACTGTGAACGGACATTTCAAACGTCCCGTTGTGAAGTTGTGCGTTTTGAGTGACCGCGAAGAAGATAGATTATAGTTAAAACCCCCTCGGCTGCTTTTAACGGGGGCGGTATGTTAAGTGTATTCTCGTGTATTGTTAATTTAAGGTATATTAAGTGTATTTTTGGTTAATGTTAATTTGATGTTAAAACGTTCGAATTTGTATTATGCTTTTATTGTAAATTGTTATTTTTATATTTGTCGTGCTTGCTCACGAATATAGTCGAGTAGAGCTTTCGTGAAGTCTCGTGCGATGAAGAGACCAGTGTGGGTTGAGCAAATGCCGAGTAAAGTCGTGCAGAAGTGTTCCAGACTTTTATTTATTTTATCCCGGCACCCACCTACCTCCGCCAATTAAGGTGAACACAACAACAAACTTAAACATTCCGTTTAAAATGGAGAAAACTGAGGTGCCTCAAGACATTGTAGATGAAGCAGATCACGTGAAGAACAATTTGATGCCACAAAAATCTCGGGAACAATGTAAGAAATGATTGACGTATAATTTTAAAGTACTAGGACTTTAAAATTTGTCTTTAAAGTACTAGGACTTTAATGTTCCACTTTTGGTATCAAAAATAATCCTAAAAATGTCACTTTAGATACAAGTATGAAATAAATGTATATTTTCGCCCTATATAGTAAGTTTATAACTTCAACTACATCCAGGTATAGGAGGTTCGGCGATCCCTGTGTATAAGACAAATATAGCGATGACCTCCCCGAATATTATTGAATAATTCGGTTTTCTCAATGTTCGGATGATTCTTTCTATTTTAGATTGTTGCATTTACTTAAAAAATTTTCTTTGTTTCTGTAAGATTAATTGTAGGTATGTGTTGAGATGGATACAGATATTTTATATTTTATGGTAATGACTGATAAATGAATTATAATTTAATTAATATTGGAATACAATGTCGGCGATGAATTATTGCGTGTACAAAAAATAAATTAAATAAAAACAACAGTATGAATATTAATGGTGTAATTAAATTTAATATAAAAGACTGTCGCCAAATAATTGCCTTCAAAATATAGATGGGTACAGTCTAAAAGTCCACGGATTCCGTTTTTTTTCCATAAAACTATTTCTATGATCATTTTCTCTTCTTCAGTTTCAGGGCATTTCATCCAATTTGGAGCGCTGGAGTATTTTCTAACAGCTTGTTGGCTCATTGAAATTAATCTTCTTCCCCAGCACCTCTTTAATAACTACCAGTGGCAAAAAATCTGAGCTTAATTTGTGTCCATATGTGGTCCAACTACTTCTATTAAATATAGAACTAATTCCTTGTTTAGCCGAAATAATTTAATAAAAAGCCTATCCGGAAGGTTAAATGGATTACTTTTATCACGCAAATTGTGTTTTTCTAAACGCAATTCACGATTACGTTCTCTATTTTCTTCTTCTTGAGTTAAATTAGATTGAACATATTATATTATTGTTAAAAGCACTTTAACACGAAGAAACTACATCCAAAGTTCAAAATAAAATTGGTTAACAACTGATGTTCGCCAAGCATAACCTCCTATTTATAATTAAAAAAAAGAAACCGACTTCAAAAAACCCAAAGTAACATAAGTTAACTAAAAAGTAAAAAACAAAATTGTTCAATTTCAAAGTTATTTGTTGTTCCGCTGAATGTAATTATTTATTGTTCCGTTTAATGAAATTAAGAAATTATTGTTTATAATCTAATTTATAATCGTTTTATAATTTTGCAGTGAAATGAAACATAAAATTATATATTTTATAGTAGATTATTATACGAGTTCCTGTGTAAATTGGACGCTTTATGCCACAAGGGGTTCCCGAGTGGCTTAAAGCGTTCAATGTACACAGGAACGAGTGTAATACAACATTTTATCGTTTGACATCACCCCGGAAAGCCTTTAAATTTCTTAAAATCCATAAAAATAGTGTGACGTTTATTTGTCATTTTCATTATTTCATGACAGAGTGTTTAAACAAGCGAAAATTTGAAAATTCTGACAGTGTCGAACGATAAAAGTTATAATTCCCTGAAAATTTCAGACTTCTTAATACACGATTATGAATTACTGAATTAAACTTTTCAGAACTCATTTGATACATTAGGTATAAGCTATCTATTCGTAATACTAATTATTATGAATTATTGTTAGATTTGAAACAAATAAACAATTAAAATTTAAATATATCTAAGTCGAACTCCACAAACTTTAATAAGTGTAAAATTACAAATGGAACATGTTTCGGCAGAACATTACTGCCACATCAGCCCTAATTTAACAAGAGATTAATGATACAATTGAATTACAGAGGGGTTCTTACCTTAAAGAATATAAAAAATATGACGTTGACGTAATTTTGAATTAAATTTGACGTTTTCAAAGGGTTACATGATTTTTAAAAGATTTCGTAAAAACAACATTTTATAAAATGTAAAAATTAAAAATGGATCAAAGAGAATCTGGTAAGTTTGTTTGAGTGGTGAAAAATTAAAATAGTAAATTAATAATGGGATTATTGAAGTTCATTTAAACAAGATCTGTTTTCCAGTTTCAAGGCTTTCCTTATTTCCTCTAATTTCCGGCCTTTATTGCATTTATGAATCAATTTGGAATTTGATGGTGAAAAACTATGTTTCGTTATTAATATATGATTGGCGAAAGAAGAAGGTGTTGATGGTGGAGGATCAAGATCTGTGCTGTTATAGATGTGCCTGAAATGTTCTTTCATACGGTCTGATATTTTGCGACCTGTCTGACCTATGTAGAATGACTCACAAGAAGAGCAGTTTAATTTGTATACACCTGATGATGATTTGTAATCTAATGGATCTTTATTTTTAATAAAAAATCTGGATAAGTTGTTATCTGTTTTAAATGAAACTTTAAAACCGTTTTTCTTCAGTATTTTAGAACATTTCTCTGAGACGACGCCAAAGTATGTTAATGAATTAGAAAAGGAAATTGTTTCTGAAGGATTTTTAACCAAGTGGTGTGTGTATTTGAATTTGTTATAGTATCTATAGTATAATTTATTTATAGTTTTTAAAGAATATCCATTATTTGAAGCAATTTGTTTAATGTTATTAAGTTCTGTTTGAAAAGATGAATCTGATAGTGGTATAGAAAATAATCGGTGGAAAAAGGAATGAAAAGCTGCCAAGTTATGGGAAACAGGGTGACAAAATTCAAAAGGTATTACGCAATCTGTGATACTAGGTTTTCTATAAATGTCAAATTTAAAAGTATTATTATTTCTAGTGATTAACAAGTCTAAAAAGGGAATTTGAGAATTGATTTCAATTTCACCGTTAAATGAACAGAATAACTTCAATAGTCCCATTATTAATTCACTATTTTAATTTTTTACCACTCAAACAAACTTACCAGATTCTCCTTTGATCCATTTTTAATTTTTACATTTTATAAAATGTTGTTTTTACGAAATCTTTTAAAAATTATGTAACCCTTTGAAAACGTCAAATTTAATTTAATTTTTTTTTATTCTTTAAGATAAGAACCCCTCTGTAATTCAATTGCATCATTAATCTCTTGTTAAATTAGAGCTGATGATGGCAGTAGTTTTCTGCCGAAACATGTTCCATTTTTAATTTTACACTTATTAAAGTTTGTGGAGTTCGACTTTGATATATTTAAATTTTAATTATTTATTTGTTTCAAATCTAATAATAATTCATCTGTCGGTAAATCCAACCTAAGCCATGCAAAATTAGTATTACGAATAGATAGCTTTTACCTAATGTATCAAATGAGTTCTGAAAAGTTTAATTAAGTAATCATAATCGTGTATTAAGAAGTCTGAAATTTTCAGGGAATTATAACTAGAAAACTACTCCCATCTTCAAACCTAATCTTACAAGATATTAATGATACAATTGATGAATTACAGTGCGGTTCTTACCTTAAATATTATACCTTATGATCCATAAAATTGTTCGTCAAGGGCACCCATGGAAATAAAATGTTTGAAAATAGTTTTTGAAACAAATGATTTCCAGAAATGCACCGTTAGTATCATCTTCCAAAATTTAAAATCTTATCTAACCCTTACAAAGGAACGAACTCTCTGAAAGAGAACCAATAAACCGAACGATACCACAAAAACCAAAAGCAACTAACATCATCTCCAAATTCACAAAAGTTTTTTTTCGAATTCGGTTTCACAATTTGCAAATTATAACACCAAAAACAGAATCATAATGATCTAAATTATAATTCTATTTTTGGTGACTTTTCTTGTCTTAATGTAGCCTGCAACTTTGTAACTGTACTGCAATGTGACCGCGACAACGACGTTATAGACGTCAACTAATCGCGCCTGATCTGATGTGAACCAGATGTGAACGAAAATAAACCAAAGAGAAGTAAATGACTTTCGTTCCATGATTAGATGTAAACATTGGTAAAAACAAGAATTGAAAAAATGGCAATCAAACGTGAGGTACAGCTTGTGCCTGCATAATCAAGTTTCCAAATCTAACATCCAAATCAAAAACGTCATTTAGCAGAAATACCAATTATACTGAAATACCACTCGTGTTATTCAAAAGTCCTAAAGTCATCAATTTAACACAAAATTTCAGTTTTTCTTAATTAAATAAAGCCCAATTATATTATATATTTTTATAGAAAATCTTGTAGTTTTTTGGGTCGTTTATCCGACAGTCACAGAACTTCATTTATTGACGTTTCAAATTAATTCTTTTTCATAGCCGCCGCGAAATTCCCTGGATTGTGAAATTTGATTATTTTGTATAAAAAGTGGCAAAGTAGAAAAAATACTGTATGATAACTCGTTTATAAGGCATTTTCTCGCTACGCTCGTCGTGTCCTAAACCCGTGCGTGCGACAAAATGCTTCTTATAAAACTCGTATCATAATATACTATTATGGCAGCAACTTAAAAATTATAAAACAGTTGATAATTAGATAATAAACAATAATTTCTTAATTTCATTAAACCGAACAATAAATAATTGCATTAAGCGGAACAACAAATAACTCTGAAATTGAAAAATTTTATTTTTTACTTTTTAGTTAACTTATGTTACTTTGGATTTTGTGAAGTCGGTTTCTTTTTTTTTTTAAAGTTAATTATTTTACAATTTTAAGTGATGGGTAAACCTAGTAAGGACGCTTCAAATCTACTGGAGCGCGAAAATAGATTGTCGAATATAAGAGCATAAGTGTTAAATAAATTAAGAAGTTAATGTCAAAAAGATCGAGAACATCAATCCAAATTCAAGATTGGATATTCGAGATTCAAGATTCGATATTCGAGGATTTGAGATTCACAAATTCCAGATTCTCAATTCCCGATTCTACAAAATACCATGTACAATTATTATAATGACACCATCTTGGAGCTATTCTGAACAAAACGCAAAAGGAATTGAAATCGGTTCATAAACAAAGAAATTATGTTTGAAGTCGGTTTCAATTAACACACAATAAATCACGTCCTTGACCACAGTTTGGTACATACTCTCTGTAGTTATTCTCAGGATGTCATAAATTATCCGTCTGGTGTACCCTGAGTCGATCGCAGTTCCATTTGATTTTAAGGAATTTGCTTTTATAACTTCGAAATTTTACCTCCAATATGAATGAAATTATAATGGAACCCCCTTGAAGATATACTGAACACAACGCAAAAAGAATTATTGTAATCGGTGCATAAACAAAGAAGTTATGCCCGAACATACATAAAAAATATATACAATCGAATAGAGAACGTCCTCCTTTTTTTCAAGTCGGTTAAAAATAAATGCAATTAAATATTTTCCCATTTGTTAAAAAATGTTTTAAGAAATGGGGTGTTTCAGCTAGTGTTCAGCTAAGATTGCCGAGGATGTACGATTGCTAAGACCTTTCTAGCGAGAGTGTTACGCTTTGCTACTGCTATTCATAAAGTTACGAAGGTCCACCACTGGGCATACAGAGCGTGGTTGCTTTGTAAATAAATCAACACATACACCATTAGATTATTCAAAAAATAAAGTAAACTATAAAATAAATAAACAAACACTTTTTATATAAGATCCTAGAAAAAAATGAAAGCTAATACTGCTAGTATTTAGTCCAGAATGTCTAAACGAGTTACAAATAACTACAGGACGTGTATCGTAATGCATTTTATTTCATACTGTGTCATATTTGTTAGTTTTACGTCAGAGTTTTGAGTCCGGAAAATGAGACTTTACAGTACAAGTCCTGTAAAAAGAAATACAACCAACAAATCAAACTGTTGTCATAGATACTCAATTCATGGATGTTTAAATTCTGAATTCCAATTTATTTTTTTAAAATGAAAACAATAATTTAGTATCTGTAGCATGAAATAAAACGCATTACGACATACGTCCGGAAACTTTTACAGTAACTTGTCTCAAAATTCCACACTCGGCTCCTTCGTCGCCTCGTCTGTAAACATTTCGACTCGTTACTGTAAAAATGAGTTTTCCGGACTTATAACGTAAATTACTATTTTATATCGTGTGTTGCTGCTTCTTCGTTCAAACTCGGTATAATAACGTCATCCATGTAGATAAGTACTCGTTTTAGTAAAGTAGTATAAGTACCTACTCTGAAAGGCGCTTGGGCTGTTGCAGAAACCACCAGGTACTTTCTTGAATTGATATTGACCACTTGGTACAGCAAAACTCAAAAATTTTCTGACCGTCAACCGGAAAAATCCGTTTTTTAGATCTTGAATATCCTGGAATCTTTAAGATCATCTATAATTTCTTCAATTAGTCTCAAGGGGTCTTTATCCTTCACGACCAGTTTCTTTAGTTGCCTGTAATCGATGCCTGCTCGATCCATTCTGCAATTTGTTTCTCTACAAATTCCCTCTTCTTATTTTGCTGTGGACTAGCTTTTTTTCCGTCAGCGCAACGTTCATGGTGACTTTTGTGTTTAGAGATTTTTGTGGTTCAAAATCAAGTACCAATTTATCTGCGGTTTTTTGTGCTTCGGTTCGTATTATTGTCGGCCCATCATAGCTTTTGCTCTGGATCTAGAGTAACTCAAGTGCCAATAATTTCTTGACAAATATCTTTTCTTATCGTACTTATTAAGTATGTCACGCCTAACAATTACATCTATGTCAATATTGGTGAGCAACATAGATGGTTCTATGTATTTCAACTTCAGTCTGGAATAACCCTTTGTTCCATTACCGATTCCAACAAAAGTCATCGAAGTTTTTGTCCATTCTGGTGAATAAATTCTTCCGTAACAGGGTTGCTGAGCTTGTAAAGTTGTACTGCAGAATAATTCTTGTAGATTGGGTTAAAATAACACGTCGTGTTATTAAATTCCTTCTCTAATAGTTTTAATAGCTGGATTTATATTCGTATAATACATATAAGTTTTGTTATCAAACTAAATCCCATCATCATTCCCTCGTCTATTTTACAACAATGCGACGTGAATATATTAAGAAGATAACTTCGTGACTACATTTAGAACATTTAACCTCATGCTCATGTAACTGAATACCCAATTTAGACTTTTTAGACAGAGATAAAATTACCTTAAATCCGAACTAACAAAACCAGGTTAATTAGATTATTCTGGGAGGTAAATGACAGAGTTACTTATTTATTATTCCACGACATTTCCGCAAAGCATCGCTGCAACATCTATATAATTAAGAAAGACCATTGGGGTTACTTGAATCATTTCACCCATTTTCGTCTAGATCTGAATGACCTACTCAAGCTAGAGTCCAATTAATTAAGAGAGGTAGAAAGCTCCTAAAACTTTTATTTTCTCAAGAGATCACTCGAGAAGCTCGCTTCTTACCTTCGGTAATTATCTTAACGATTCGTTTAACTTTTGTTTCGTTAAAAGTTGACTGCTTGTTTTTTTCAGTTATGTACATACCTTAATGGATGCTCTCCTACCACGCAGTATTTTGCCAAGAATGAAAATATTAATCAAAAGTGGATTCAAGGAAATGGAACGTGGCAGCAAGCAGATGTCAGTATAGATTATAGGATTACAGTCGAATAAATGCGGTGAGGTTGGTTGTTAAGAAAACTTTAACCTGGGGAGATATCGAAAGATTACGATACCCCAAATTTAGCGTGGAAAAGGTAGATTAATATGCTCGAAGATATCGGAGATTCTCCATTACACCCACTCCTGTCTTGGCAACAAAACGCGAATTAATTATCGCTCGTAGCTTTATTTTCTTAATAATATACTTCCGGGGGAAAATTTATAATAAGAAGAAAATTGAACAGTTTTATTTAATGGTATAGAGTTCCTTGCAATTACTTTTGTAATTACAATAATTAAAAATGTAATTCGATCTATTAATTAATGTAATACTACTTTTTATTAAATGAAGGTTATCACACGCGCGATATATAGAAAATTTATCAAAGACAACAAACTGTCTTAATCCTAATTAACTTTTAATGTTGTAACTGACAATCTATTGCATAACTTACAAGCGCCCTCACCTGCAACTGACCGGAAATTGTACGGAACCCATCTATGATTAATTAATCCACCTCTCTGGGTCCCCAGCTCTTTTAAAGCTTGGTCCCGGAAATTCATTAGGTCACCGCTAGCATTCTCTTTGTTTCACCTCGTGCTCATCCAAAACATATAAACGCTGTACCCTGAATTTACATCCTATCATAACACGTTTCCAACCTTTCTGGCAGCACATTTACTCCACCTCTTGAAAAACGGTATCAAAACAAAAACTGCGTCAATCTCAGCCCCCACTCATGATCCTGTTTTCTCTTCCCGGAGTCTGCTTCTACGTTCATTCGTCATCGATAGGAAAAAATGTGACGTCAAAAAATCCATTTTTCCCTCCATCGATGCGGTTCTGCAAACGTGAACAATTACTTTCAGAATTACCAATTTACATTATCCTACTCACGCAAATTCCTATTGTTCGCGAAACAATGGCTTTTTATGTATTAGAACGGATCTTGGAAAATGGGCTAGATTTTCCTGTCGGCGACAAAAGCTTTCAATGCGAGAGAAATTCATTGGAAATGGGAGCGATGGTTAAAATATGTTGCTCAGAGAAGATTAACAAAAATTTGTTATTTTTGTTGTGTTGTTGCTAGAAGGAATTATAGGATCGATGTCGTTGATGAAAGATGCTGACATATCAGTCTTTGTTGTGTTGAAAACGTCGGAGAGTGGATTTAAATTCGGGAAAAATAAAGGAGATTTAAAGCCGACCTAATTTTTTTCCACGACCCTCAATAAAAAATCCAAAAGAAGCAGTTCCGTATGTTACATTTTTTGTCAGCAAGTTGAAGCTTTGTGAGAAGTTTGAGTTGTTCACAGAATATGTAAAGCGAGATATAAATGATGTAATAAATTGAAATAAAAAGGTTATTGGGCCTGATTCTGTAGAAAAGTAGTTATCCATGAGCGCTTGGTAACATGGTTGTATAGCTAAGGATCAAGCAATCAAGATTTTTGTCACAGAATCAGGCCGAAATATTTTTAAAATTTATTGTTAAATTTAAGTTAAGATATCAACCACTAGTACTAAAAGTTGGATTTTTATCCTATTACAAGAGATTCCTAACTACCAGCATCCCCTCGTTGCGTCTTAAATCACTGCTGTCGCTAGATCATATATCATATTAAGTTTAGGTCAGTGTTTATCGAAAATAATCTTCTTCCTCGAGCATTGTGACGGTCCGACCGTCGTAGGTCTCTTTAATTAATAATTAATCTACCCCAACCAAGATAATTAACCAAAAATTTAAAACCCTGTATTATATTACGATCCCTAAGTTAGATAATTAACCACAGGCAATTTCGCCTGTCCTCTTTTTTCCACAGTCGATCATATAATTAATCTTCTTCAAATGTAATTTTATTGGTGTGAAAAAGCAGGACTAGAACAAAGCCCCTTTCACAACGACAGCTGACGGAATTTAATTACCATCAATACACTTTTTGCAATTGTTAAGTCTTTTGAATCGGTATAATAAAGCTTTTAAATTGTTCGTGAAGATACACTTTTAAAATCGATAGATTCAGTTAAAAGATTTTTTGCACTCTATGCGCAAACAATCTACGACTCACAGGGCAATAATGTGTCATTTTGTCAGTGCTAAAGTAGTTGCTGTCGACAGAAGTCCTTTTATAAAAATTTGGGACTTGAGTGCCCCGAATGCTTTGTATAAAAAAGTTGTAAAGCTTAAAAAGGCCGTGACGGCTTAATTTTTTATAATATTGTCCTGTACATTACAAATTAATATAATAGCAAGCTTACATATTCTATCTTTACTATAATAGGTATTTATTTACCTTGTATCGCCCGAGAAATGTGGTTAATTACGAAAATATTATCCACAATGACCTCTTAAATTGGGCATTGTTTACATTGTCCGGACATAGCTCACAATGCCGGATTTCCCACTCTGCCTGTAACGTAATATACATTAATAAAAAAATTATGAGATACGATGTTTTATGCCCTACGTGTAATTTCTTGTAAAACGTTAAAAATAATACATGAAAAAATATGACATAGAGATAATGTAAGTAAATAGAGAAAGAACGAAGAAATAAATTTAACGGTAATAAAAACAACCACCCATTTGCAGAATATAACTGACATTATTCACATGCACAAACCAATTAAAGAAATTGTATTAGTTTATTGCCGACAATAGAACACGAAAAGGTATAGAAACTGATAATAATAGGAAGTTTCAACGCCATGCCATGGTGATTGATGATAAAGCAAAAGATTTAAAATGCATAGAGAACATAATTCGTAGAAAATGCATAGATGACATTGTGTGACATTATTAGATTTTTATTCTGGAAACAAAGACTCGAAATCAATATAACAATATACCGAGTGATTGAACTTTAATCAAGTGTGTTTTACAAATTTGCATGTCATAAGACAAGAGTCGTCGATGCGATAGACAAAGTGAAACAAGGAAAAGTAGAGACCAAATGAAGAATTTGATAATAATAATAAATCTTTATTTGCCTACGGGCTTTCTGATTCCTATACATATACAAGTAAACTTAACAATTATAATAATAAAAAAAACTAAATAAAATTCTCTATTTCTTCTCCCCTCCCCTCCTCTTCTCCCTTCTCCCTCCTCTTCCATACCTCTTTCATCCATTTAATTTCCCTTCCATCTACATTCAGTATTTCCTCTCTTTCTTTCCTCTCTCTTTGTTTCATCTCACTGCACTCGTTCCACATATGCTCAATCGTCTCTCTTTCCTCATAGCACATTCTACACATTCTTCCTCCATCTTCTGCCCAATAACTATTTTCCCTCTCTATATTTCCGCACCTAAACCTCGCCATCATCTTTCTTTCTTTCTCGCTCTCCCTCCTCAAATACTTCCCGCTGTATCTGGATTCTCTAATTCTTTCTCTCCTCTCTTGTCTATCCGTATCCTTATCTCTTTCACTTAGTTCTACATTCATCCACACGCCTCTTTCTCTCAGTCTCTCTATTTCTTTGCTTGCATACCCATTCCTCCTGTAGTAATTCTCCCTATCATTCTCCTCTGAATTCTTCTTTTTTTCTCTCCAGCACTCCTTTAGTATCCTACATTCTTTCCTCCCTTCCATTCTGTCTTCGAATTTGACCGCTCTTTTTCCCGCTTTCACTCTCAACCTATTCCTCTTGCATTCTTCTCTCACTATGTACCCTGGCGTTTCTCTCTCCACCCCTAGCACCCACCTCAGATATTTCTCTTGCACCCTCTCTACAACAACACGATTTCAATAAGACTTTCAAACATCATCATTCTCCTCTTAAAATCGCCTCCCCACCTTCTCTCTCCTATTCCCCATACACATCCTATCACCTTGTTCGCTTTTCATGCCAGTTCTCTAATATGTGCCTTATCTGTGGCTTTTCATTGAACACACACCCCAAGTATTTGAATTCTTTTACTTGTTCTATTACTTTTCCCTCCCACCTCCAATCACTCTCTTCGTTCTTCCTCTTTCTCTTATTGAACACCAGCATTTTTGTTTTCTCTACATTCACTTCTAGTCTTTTCTTCTTCACATATTTTCCTAAACTCTTTATAATTTCCTTCATTTCTCTTTCACTCTTTGCCACCATTACCACATCATCCACAAACGCCAGACTCCACACTTTTTTTCTACCTACCACACACCCCCGCTTGTGCTCTCTCTAACATTCCGTCCATATCTGCCACATACATCGTGAACAACAAGGGGCTGAGCGGGCACCCTTGCCTCACTCACTTTGTTGTCACAAACCATTCACTCTCCCTCTCTCCTACCTTCACTTTACTTTTTGTCTTCTCATATATCTCCTCCACCTTTCTTACCAGCCATTCATTTACCCCTTTCTCCCTCAGGCACTCAAACATCCTCTCTCTGTCCACCTTGTCAAAAGCCGCCTTGAAGTCTACGAATAATGCATACACCCTCCCCCCTTTCTTCTTTAACTCACTCTTCGTCAAATGGTCCAGGATATATACATTATCCATAGTTCCCCTCCCCTCTCTAAATCCTGCTTGGCTGTCTGGTAATGCTCCCTTTTCCTCTATCTCTCTGCTCATCCTTTCATTCAGAATTGATGCATACAACTTGTACCCTGTGTTTAGGAGAGTTATCCCTCGGTAATTTTCTACTTTATTTTTCTCCCCTTTTTTGTAAATGGGGTAAATTACCCCTTCTCTCCACCCTACCGGGAATCCTTCTCCTCTCCACACCCCATTCATTACCTCCACCAGCCTCTCTAGCACTCTTCTCGTCCCATACATCCACGACTCATTCTGTATTCTGTCCCTCCCTGGTGCCTTCCCTTTCTTCAGTTTCTTCACATGCCTCTCCACCTCTTCCATTGTAATTTTTTCTCCTTCAGCTTCTACTCGGTTTCTCTTCGTCTCTATTTCCGTTTTCTTTTTTTCCTTTTCTTCCTCCAGCAGCCTCATGAAGTACTCCTCCCACTCATTCATCGTTATCTCCTCGCTCCCATTTTCTTTTTTCTTTCTCTCTCTATTAATATAGTTCCATACCTCCTTCTCTGTTCTTATTGCTTTTATCTCTTCCTCCTCTCTCTCCTTCTTCTGCCTCTTCTTCTCCCTGCATGTCTCTCTGTATCTTCTTTTCGCTTCTAAAAAGCCACTTTTGTTCCCTTTAGTCTTTCTCCACTTTCTTAGTTCTTTTATTGCTTCCTTTTTACGTTGCTCACATTCTTTGTCCCACCATTTATTCTTTCTTTTTGTTCCTCCATCTCTTACTGTTATTTCTCTTTTTGTCGCTGCTTTTTCCAATATTTCTACCAATTCTTTCTCCGTTTTCCCTACTTCTTGTTCTTTGAATCTTGCTTTTTCCAGTCTTCTCTTATACTCTTCCACCCCTTGCTCGTCCCATACTTTAATTATCACCTTCAGCATTTCCTCTATTTTTTCTTCTCCTCCTCTCTTCTCTCTCCCCCTTCCTATACTTATCTCTATAGGCAGATGGTCTGACTCTACTCTTTCCCCTATTCTGAATTCTTCGACTTCTTCCTATGCTTCTTCGTTTACTATTCCGTAGTCTATCACCGTCTCTCCTCTACCGCTTATGTAGGTCCATTCTCCTTCTTCGTCCCCTTGTTTATTTCCATTCAGCACTTACCATCCTTTTTCTTCTATCCATTCCATCAACTTCTTCCCTTCCGCGTTTTCTTTCTTGTTCCCTTCTTGTTTTCTTTCCCTCTCCTCTCTCTTCTTCCCAATCCCTGGCTCCTCTTTCCCCAATTCTCCCGTTAAAATCCCCTCCCAGAAGCAGACATTCTTCCCTGTTGTCTTTTAATGTTTCTTCTATCTTGCTTATTGTTTCTTTCATCTCTTTGCTGTACACTGTCACTATTTTCCACCATTTACTGTCTATTTTAACGTTTCTCACCATGTGACCTTCCTCTTCTCCCTTCTTTTTAGTATTCTCTTTTATTCCTTTTTTTACCCCTGTTATTATTCCCCTGCTGCTCTTCCTTTTTTCTTTCCCCTTCTCGTCCCTTGCCATTCCCACTTGAACTCCTTTAGTAACAGTTTTTCTATTTTGTCCCAGCTTTCTGACCATGTTTCTGTTAATCCAACAATATCGAACTCCTTCACATAGTCCCAAAAATCTTCTTCTTTTTTCCCTAGTCCCGCTACATTCCAAAATAGTTCCCTCACCCCTGTTTTTCTCGTTACCTTCTTTGATTTCCCCCTTCCTTCCTTAGTTTCCCTCCTACTTCCTTCTTTGTTTCTTTTTTCCCGTTTCATTGTCCTTGCCGTTTCCTTCATTGCCGTTGTCCCCCCTTTTCCCTCCTCCCCTTCTTATTCTTATTGGAAAACCTGTAGTCTCTCTCTCTTTTCATTCCATCTCCATTGCTCCCCGCCCACTATTAATTTCCTGTATCCCACTCTTACTTCTTTCCCTTCTTCCCTTTTTTCCTTCGCCATACTTCTTAGTTTCTTCTGTAAATCTCTTTCTTTCTTTGTGAGGTCGTTGTCTATGTATATCCCTCTTGTTTCCCTCTTCTCCCTCAATTTTCCTTTGTGCTTCATTATTTTTTCCTTCTCACCCCATCCCTCCATCTCCACCAATACTTGATCCTTGTTAATCAATCAATCTTTTACTTTATCAATCCTCTACATTTTCCTTCAAAAACTTCTCTACATCCTCTTTTTTTACATGACTTTTTCTTTTCCCGTCCCATCCTGTTATCACGATGTTGTTCTTCCTCTTTCTTCTCTCTTCGATTTCCATTCTCTCTTCCAGCTTTTCCACTCTCTCCTTCCACCAGTCTCTCTCTCCTTCCCCTCTCTTCTCCTTCTCTTTAAATTCTTCTCTCTGCCTCTCTATCTCTCTCTTGAGTTCCTTGTTTTCTCGTCTTACTTCTTTCATCTCCTCCTTCATCTTTTGCAACAGCTCCAATATTTTTTTCTCCATCTCTGTGTCCGTTTCCTTCTCTTTCTCTGATGTCTCCTGTGTTTTCTTTACTCCAGGAGACCTCGCCATCTTTTTACTTTTTTGAAAAAAATTCTCTTCCTCCTCTTCTTGTTTTTCTGTTCTACCCTCCCCTTTTCTCTTTCTTTTCCTTTCCTCCAGGTAAGAGTCCAGGCTTCCCTGACTGAGCGAGCGGTTTCTATCGTCTTTGTTCATCCGCTTCCTGTGGCGCCTCCTAGATGTCGTTATCTTCCGGCTTCGACGATTTATTCTTTTTCCAGACTATGTCTCCTCTTCCCTGCCCAATTCTTTCTTCCTACCTTTTCTCTAATACCTCTTCTCGCTTTTCTCAATATCTTTTCTAATTTTTTCTTTATATCACCTTCTATTTCCCTATTTTTCGCTACGTAACCTCTCTTCCACGTGTTTACCTTCAGCTCGGTAATACAGGAATCTGAAGAATTTGATAATAGTACATTATATTATAAGTGATAGAAATGCATCATTATTAGCGAGTGGGGCACTTCCCACGAGCTTTATAATGACATTTCGATCACGTGTGATATACGACGTGTTATCTTACAGGTGCATTGTATAAAAATCCAAGAAATATTTATTTAAGTAAATATCCGCCTGTAACATTAGCATGGTTCTAATATCGGTTTTCGTAGTAACCTGTGATTGTTATAGTTATGAAATAAACAGTCTCGTTGTTTTTCACAATTTTCACTAAAGTAATAAAAATTGACTTTCTACCGAAACATATTCAACTAGACGTGGAAGCCGCTGTTTCCAATTTGCTTCCGGTAAGGTCGAGACATATGTACGAGAAAGAGTATGAGCTGTTCGTGAAGTGGAAGGCAGAGAATTACATTACATCGCATGTAATTACATTACAATTAATAATTAGAATTTTTAATTACAACTGACAGCTGTCAAATTTACTCACTTGTGAGTAGAACTGACAGCTTTATCTCTCTTGTGATTAAAATTTGATTTTTTCACCGAAAACAATGGTATAAAGTATCGAAAAAACCACACCTGTAAGATAAAAAATATTTTTCAAATTTGGACAAATAAAATGTTCTTTTTCACAACTGACAATGGGGAAACTTCAAACATTGTGAAACATTAGGAAAAATTTTACTTTCCGTAACTGGTCATTTGTCAAATCTTATCAGAGGTCCAAATATATAAGTTCGTGGGTTTTAATTAACAGCTGGAACAGCGGAAGAAGACGCAAAGTCCTTGTAAGATAAAAGATAATATTTTACATTTTTTAATTTTTCGTCAAAATTTGTAATATATAATATGTAATACGTTATGAAATGCTGTTTTGTGTAACTCCTGTCAATAAATGTAAATCTGTAAAATCTTTCATTGTTATCAAGCTATCTTTCAATACTGTGACCTTTTCCTCAAAGCTTTTCTGACTTCTTAAAAGTCATTTGTCCTTTGCAAATTTATGCTATGACCTAGACCGCTTTCTAATTTTAATTTCATTTTGTATTGATTTGTAGAGAGTTCCGATGTCTATTCACCTACGCTGCTGATGACCTTTACTGTTTATGTATCTCTTTGATTCACAATACCTTTCCTAACATTAATTAGCTTAAGGTAGTTTTCTCATTTGAGATGCCAGTTATAAAACCTTTTCTACATATAAAATTCTCAACGTTTTTCGTGTAATTCAAATTGGTGTAGTCTGTGACTGACAGCTTTAGAACGAAATGTTTCGTTACCTTTGTAATGTTTCGTGCAGTTACAGACCCTAATATGCAGACTGATAGGCAGCTTGAACCATGTTTCAATCATTGTTAGCCTCGACATATTTTTCCTTACATGCACTGTAGGGGTGCATAAGAAGTTCGAAAATTTGTATGTAAATGCAAATCAACAAGTTATTCCATATCACAACGAACTAATGAATAGCTAATGAATTTACCCATAATTCGTTAACTCAGCAGTAAACAATTAAGAACATCCTACAAATTAGCCGATAACTCAACTGCCTTCATCTGCATTTTCTACTAGCATCGACCAAGAAAATACAATCTAATATAAGCTGCATTTAGTATTCAGATAATGTTCTGTAATATGAATACATGTTACTGCTACTAGCTATTATAGAAAATCTTTTTAGACCATTACGTTACTGAAAAGGTTAAAACGAATCCACAACCTAAATAAATCTGGGCATTTATGTAGTTCAGCTCTTGCAAATAACTTTTTAGTGCAGCTTTTCCGATAGCGTGTGCGCTTGAAGCACGAGATTAATTAGGTGTTTGCGTAGAAGCTTTGATGTGGTGAGATCAAGAGGAAGCACATGCATCGAGTCAACGCTGAAAAGACGGTGGGAAGTGAAATGGTTGCGGAATGTTAAGTTCGGGAAAGTGGGACTAAGTAGTAGAGATAATCGGTTACAGAAACGGGAAGTCGGTTGAGCTTTATGTAAGCGAGCTCGACGAAAACTTTGTGGATAAAGAAGCTGTCGAGAAAATCTGGGACCAAATATTTATGGCGAACGTGGCCACATGGCCCAAATAGGGTCTATTGTGATCTGTTATTGTGCACAACAAACAGTGATGCTGGTATACGTAAACACAAGCTCAATCGTAAAGAAGAGAATGTCATATGTATATGTAAGAGTGGGTGTCTGATATTTGACGAAATAAAGAGGATTCAGTAGTAGACTGGAAGCGTAAACATGTCCGATCGCGTGATATCGCACTCCTTGAAGCTTACAGAATAACACTATAAAACTAAAATCGTAAGATACAACTTCAATTCATGTTAATATGAAAATATCAAAGTTTTCAGTTTTCAAATATCAAGTTCACATCAAATTAGCCAAAATGTAACATCAATCTGATTATTAATTTTTTTGTTTCCAGTTTACTACTTTGAATGTCCGTAAATCCCTCTTCACTCTGTCCACCTTTCTTTGGACCTTCCTTCCTTAATCAGTGACTTATACGTATATTTTACTATACTGATTCTTCTTCGCAGGTTCTTGCTCTTTAATTCTGCAGCCTTTGTTTATTGTCAATTTTGTTTTAGTACCGCCAAGTATTTTCCGCAGTTTACTCTCTGAAAAGTATAGTGTTATAATTTTAACTTTCATATCTTTTTAGATCGGTCTAGTTGAGTTCTGACTGTAGTTTCCAATTCTTCTTAGGTTGTCGACAACTTCTTGTATGCCTATTTCAACTCCCATTTTGTGCAATAATGTATTATTTTTACTTTTATCTTATTCTCCTTCTAGATTCTTAATTCTTTCCTCGTCTTTAGAATTTTTTTTATTTAATGCTACGTCCTTCTGACTAGTGGCCGAAATTTCTCTGCTCATTGCTTAAAAAGTTTTTCAACCTTTTCCATCTTTTTATTTGTTAAAAACACCTCGACGGTTCGGAGCCGCCCGCCCCTCTCAGCTGACATCTTATACTATAAAGCTTTAATCTTATCACTAATTTCGTTTATCATTATAACTTGTCAATTATAGCTAGCTATTTAAGATTTAATTAAAAATACAACCGCTGGCTTATCTGGCCCATGAAAAGTTGACGATCAAGATGAACGCTGCCGCTGTCGAATAAAACTATAATGTTGAAGGAATAAAGATCCTCACAAATACATAAAGAAAAGAAGAATGTATTATTTATATTTTATTTATTATTTTGTTTAGCTTTATACGAATTGGAACACACATTGCTCATCTGGATGGCTAGTGTGAAAATCGGATAAAAAGAATTTATTTTCACACCCGGGCCTTTTACACGTCTAAGCTTTTGCTGTTTGGTCGATATTGGTTATACGGCTTTACGGTAGGTTTTATTTCCCCTACCGAAACATATTCTTAATAAAACGTCTGATGTTACAAACATTGCGGATTCTCCTCATACAGTTTGTTTTACTGTTTTATGTATTTGTAAGACATGAATCCACATTTAGAGCAATCAAATCGAGTTCTACATATTTCCAAATATTCGTAGTCATGTCAAAAATGAGGACACATATTTCACGATCCTATTTATTTTATACTTTTAAAATTAAATAAAAGTATAACTACTTAAATAAAAATTACAACTAATCAAATATGTCCATTAAGGAACTGTCTTATAACAGATTTTTTCAAAATAGTCTTCAATGTTATTGGAATTAGAAATGAAATGTTTGAAGTTTTTGCAACGCCATCAAAACAAATTCGTATATTTTGTTAAGAACCCTGAAATCTACTTTTTGAAACTCACGAAATACTGAACTTATAAAAATGCAAAGTTAATAAAAGAAGGCAAACACTTTTGTATCATATTTCTGAAGTTGAAAAATAAAATACCATTCCACTGCTGTAGTCTGATAATATAGATTATTGGAAATCTATTTGGTAGCGACAAAATTTTCCTGGATGTGCCGGCTGAACATAATTTGAATGCTTTGTACTACTCAGAAAATGGAGTTCAAGTTGCACCCAGGCGGTTATCAGAATTCTAGCACGTTGAAATAAATTAGCATAAAAATCATAATGGAAAGAAAATATCTCTATTATAAGCACTGTAGCGTATTTATCCAAAACAACTACCTGTCTTATTGTTAGTTATATTTTTTTCATAAATAATTACGTGTCAACAAAATTTTCTAATCCATTATTTGGAACAAATATATAGGCATGCAATATTAAAGTTCTCTTTGCAAAATTCTTTCAACTTTTTAATTACAGTAGAAGAACCGTTTGCATTTTGTGCTTGCGCACCTGGACTAGAACAAAGTAAATTGGAATTCACGAGCATAAAATTTTGCGCGACTCGCCGTTTGTTTTGAAGGGTCAGTGGTAATGAATTGCGTTAGTTTCTCGCTCTGATTTTTCATTCCAACTTTAAAATACAAACCAGTGGATTTTATCGGAGTTTCATTCTCTCAATGGAATGAAGACAGATTGGTCAGCGCTAAACAAGCGACATTCATGCATACATTTTCCGGTATAAATGCAAGTTGAACCAATAAAAAGCATAACAATTGCATTCACACATTTGCTGCAGAATTACAGGGTTTAACACATTTTATAAACGCTGTAAATTAAAACCAATATTAATTATAAATACTGCATTAAACGAAGTTTGTGTAAAATTGATTGAAAAAGAAAAAATCTAAAGTTCAAAAAAGGAAAATTTATTATTTCAAGCAACAAAGTTAAATATTCAGTGTTATTAGGGAAACTCATGTAAAAACCACTTTTAATATTGCAAAAGTTAATCATGACTTTTAATCAAGGTTTTTAGAATTAGGTTAAAGAGAAAACGCTGTTACAGGAAGTGGCCTTTTTACGTACCTACTAACAGGATTTTTCAAATCGATTTCCACAAACATAAGTGTACAGCACGCTTTGTTTATCGGTACTAATCACTCCCACACATAATACTTATTCGAAGAATACATATAAGCGAAAAAATCTGAATTAGATTAGGCATTAGACACTTGTATCAAAAGGTTACTTCAAACTAATGTTGCACCTTCTTAAGTTTTTGATTTATTATTATATACGCATATACACTGAAAAGTATTGTTTACGGATGAGTCACGTTTTGCTCTAAAACTCACTCAGTGTTTCCCGAGTTTTTAAATTTTCCGGGCAACTTTTCTAATTTTTCTTTTCGTAAGAACCTTACTTGGACTATTGTGAATATGAAGAAAATAGAATTAGCCAAATCGGTCCAGCCGTTCTCAAGTGATGTGCATATAATACAGTCAAATTTCAAAAAAATAAGTTTTTTATCAGTCACCCTGTACAAGTATGTTAAGTAGAATTTGAGGTTAAATCTATTGATTTGGATAGAAGGGTGCTTCGTACGCATGTCGTTGATTAGCTAAATTTACACACACTCATATCAAGCATCCAAATAATGATCCTTGTGCAAATCACCATATTATGTGACTTACCAGTTTGTTGATAAAAAATTTAATGGAATCCACTTTAACCGTTTAAACTAATTTACTACACACGTTTAGAATTGGTCACAAGAAGAAGCCTTATTTCTAAGAGGGTAGATGGCTCACACTTTACCTAAGCAAGGGTGAAATTTGTTACATTTTATTGTCCTTCCCAGTTTTACTCAAAGTGACTGGATAAAGTATGTTGTAACCCGGTAATGTTATTTACTTCATACTGTCCGGTTTGATTTCATGATCAATTTGAGTCCGGTAAGTGAGCTAAATTACAGTATCAGAGCTGGAAAATCAAAATCAAATCAAATCTGATATTTTCAAACGTATTTTCGGCTACTCATGAAGTTTTACATGTACAACAAAGGTGATGCAATTTTTAGATTTTTGAATTAAAATAATGAAGAACAGGCTTACAGTATGAAATAAATGAATTTAGAGACAGCCAACGATTACGGGTTAGAACTGAATATGAAAGTGAGAGTTGATAGAGACTATAGAGTCGAATTTTTAGGGCACGTGGTTGAAGATGGACAGGTTCAGCCGTCATCAGGAAAGATTGAGGCAGTAGCCAAGAAGGCAAGACCATTAACCAAACTTTTCAAAAAACTCAAGAACTTTTTTGCCAAAATCCAGTCTTGAATATTTTTAAGCGAAACCGCTACACCGAGGTTCAAATGGATGCATGTATGGCTATGGCTATAGCGCTATGCTTCTACAGAGATTTAATAAAAATAATTTAATAAAATTAATTTAGAACTAGAGGTTCTCGCTATTATTTTTGCCTTCAAAAATTTAGAAGCTATCTACTTAGTATATCACTGTGACGGACTGCAGTTTTTGAACAGACCATGAAGAAGACGGAATACACGAGTTGCTAGATGGGCGATTGCCTTGACCGAGTTCGACTACGTTCTGGAGCACCGGAACTGGAGTAGAATGAAACGTGTTGACTGTTTAAGTTGCACCTTAGTGATGATCGTCGAGACCAAGAGTTCGGTTTCATGTAAAATTCAAATAGCTCAACACCATGACGACGAAATAAAAACACTAAAAAAATTGGAGACTTGAAAGCCTCACGACGACCACTTTTTAAGAAACGGGATACTTTACAAATGTCAATGACGGAAGTTACTTGTAGTCCCATGAAAATTGCAGAATGAACTGATTACAAACGCTCCTGAAGTTGCTGGCTCACTATGGTGAAAAAGAAGACGGAACAGCTGAAGCAAGAGTACTTAAAAATCCCTAAACCTGAAGAAAGAACGGTAAAGGTGTTTTGCATCAGGAGCATTCTACAGAACCGAAAGAGTGTGTTGAGAAATATTTGCAGCGGCCGTCGCGTCTGCCAGTTTGGGAAAAACTAAAGGGTCGTAAAACCGTTTACCTGACTGGCACCGCTCACGATCGCACTCCAGTCGCGTTCGAACTCTTATTCAAACCAGTCGCATTCAATCATTCAAACCAACGAGTCGAAAACGAACTCGCATTCATTCTATTCAAACAAAAATTCAATCTAAATCCAAGACTCGGTTATTCAAATTAAGTAGAAACCACCGGGAGAAGAAACGTTTAAGAACCATCTGCAATTATTCGAAATATACAAGTCCATAAGTTCGCGAGTGTTTCAATCGAAATCAAAACATGGTCCTTCTAGCAACATACAAATTCAAAAACCAAATCGACCAGAGCTTCAAACCTCTCTAAATCAGAATCTACCCCCAATTCATTCTTACAGAGTGGGAAAAAGCAAGGTTTACTCTTCAATTTGGATAAAGGAGACGCTCCACTTCAACGTAAAAATTACAACCATATACTTGTACTAGTGGATTCATTTTCAAAATTCGTTTGAAGTAATTAGAAAGATGAAATCTCAGAAAGCAATATTTGGAAATGCCGATACCGCCATAACATATAAAGGAACAGCTTTCATTTGTCAAGAGTTTAAAGAGTAATGTGGAGATGAGGGAATGTGGAAACCACAGGCTTGCCACGCGCCAACGGGCAAGTAGAAAGAATTAACAGAACCATCAAAGAGTTTTGATTAAACTCGCCATCGAAAATCTCGGAAAATGGTACCAAGACCTTGACGAGTTACAGATGATCCTTAACTCGTCATTCCAAAGATCTATTGGAAGAACGGCATCTGAAGTTCTTTTTGGTGTAAAAATGAAGCAAAAACATGATCTGAGACTACTTGAACTGCTTTAAGAAGACGAGCTGAACGACTTCTTTAGCCGACGAGACGAGCGAAGAGAACCGACAAAGCAGCAAATCCAGAAGATTCAAGCTGAAAACAGAACAACCGTCAGCGAAAGGAGGCGGTCGCACATGAAGTTTTGGACAATAAGTGCGAGGGCAAAAATGACAAAAGTCGTAGATGTAGAAGGTCCACACCAAACAACGACGTACTCCAGAACATCGAAAAGTTCCCCAGTTAGAGTGACAACAGCACAAGTTCGTCTGAGATAGACGAAGATCAGGAGGGCCGAATCTGTAGGATTTCCGAAAACGCTCTTGTCTTGGACCTCTACAAAATATTAAGAAAAAATTAAAATTGTGGATGATATAGAGAATTGTACGCCGACAGACGTGCAAGAGGCTGCCAAACTTACAACACTTAACCTCTTGTCACAAAAGTCGAGAAAGAAATACGAGTTAAGTTACAAAACTTTCACGGATTGGCGCAGCACAAAGAACACGAATCCATTCTCCGAAAATGTTCTCTTGGCGTATTTCTCCGGACTAGCAGAGAAATACAAATCCTGTTTATTATGGCCTCAATATTCTATGCTAAGATCTACTCGGAGCATTTACAACAATATTATTAGTCTAAGATTCGAACTTAAATCGATCTTCACCGAGCTGATAATAGAATGAAACATTTTTATAATCAATTTAGTATGTATTTTAGAAAATATATTAATAATGGGTTGGCTAAATTTTTAATTAAATGTCGTAACGTCAAGATAAAAAGAAGATTTTAGTCTGACTTAAAGTATAACACGTCTAGAATGTGCAGCCGTTGGGTTGCCTATTATTTACCTGGACTAACTACTGGGTTGCCAGGTATAAACAGGTATGTCGATGCCAGTTACTTTCACTTGGTTGGATAATAGAAAAAAATGTATATCAACATAAGCGCTGTTTTATTGTGATCACGTTGATATAGGGTTGTCTGCAAAAAAATTGGTCCTAATAAGGGTTTGCGAATTTTAAAGATTTACATTTCAACGCGAGTGGAAATGTGTGACAGAGAGATCCGAGGTAAGTATACCGTGTAATAATAAAGGGCCCAACATTGCAGTCGAACGTGATGGGACCCCGAATATAAGAAACTGCGCATGCTCGGTATTTATACGACAGAGAATGACAGGAAACTCAAAAAAAAAACAGGTCAGAGGTCCTTCAAAAAAATTATTTTTAGAAGGAGAGTAATGATGTTTGATAGTCTGGTGAAAAGTGTGATGATGTATGGAGCGGAAATATGGGGATGGAGAGAGCAAAGGGTGCAAGGAAAATATTTGAAATGGGTGCTAGGAGTAGAGAGATAGACACCGGGGTATATAGTGATGGAGGAAATAAAGAGACATGGAATAAGGAAAAAGAGCAATAAGATTTGAGGAGAGAGTGATAGAGAGAGGAGAGTGCAGAATTCTGCAAGAGTGTTTGAAAGAAAAAAGGAAAGAAATAGGAAAGGGGGTATGGAAAGAGAGGGAGGCATATTTCGAAAGAAACGGGTATGCAGGCGCGGAGATAGAAAGAATGCGAGAGAGAGGCAGAGTAATGTCAGATGAATTAGTGCAGAGTGATAGAGTTGTGAAAGTGCAGGAAAGAAGAACGAGAATTAGGGAGTCGAGGTGCAATGGGAAGTATGAAAAAATAATAACGGAATAAATGCCAAAGTACCTAGGAAGAGAGAGTAGAAAAGAGAGAGTGATAATAGCAAGGTTTAGATGTGGAAATGAGGAGAGAGAGAATAAATATTGGAGTGAGGATAGGAATAGAGTATGCAGGATGTGTGGAGAAAAAAAAGATACGATAGAGCATTTGTTGAAGGAATGCGTAGAATTGAGAAAGAGAGATGAGAGTAGAAAAGAAATTTTGAATGAGGACGGAAGAGGCATCGAATGGATGAAGAAGGTTGAGTGCAGAAGAGGGACAATATGGGGGGAGGGGTAAAAAGCCAATTATTGTATTGAATTATTTATTTAGTTTTATTTATTTATATTATATTTTATTTTGGGTGATCGGAAATGCATTAATTGGATAATTTATAAACCCGAAAAGGTAATAAATATACATACTACTACTAATAGTATACTGTCATCTGCACCTACAGTTAAGGATATTTTTTAATGCTCTTATAATGGGCATTATGGGTGCTTGCAGGACCACTGAAATACATGCCATGAAAGTGGATGATATTGCTGACAATGTATTGCTGAAACAAAACAATGTTGGTAACCATCCCTGTCACAAAACCAAAACTGTACGGAAATTCACCATAACTGGTAAATTTTATATTTTATAATGTTGTTCAAAAATATACCAATTTACGTCCGCCAAATGTGTCGACCGATAATTTTTTTCTAAACTATCAAAAAGGCAAGTGCACTTTTCAAAATATATGTGTCAACAAGATATCCAAAATGGGGCGAGAAATAGGCAACTATTTAAAACTACCGGAAGCTGAAAAGTATACTGGACAGTTTTCGAAGATCATCAGCTAGAATAATAGTAGATGCAGGTGCCGATATAACGGCTTTGAAAAGATATGGTGGATGGAAATCCACATCAGTAGCTTAAGGTTATATAGACACTTCCATTAATAACAAGATGGATTAGGCCAACAAAATCAACGCAGTTCAAGCTTCTAGCAGCAGTGTACGAAATGCAATGGAAATAACTAACAATAAAAACTTAAACATTAACACTAGTGTAGATGTAAAATCGTTCCCCTTTAGTATCGTTAATTACAGTACGGTTAATGGAACGAGTGAGCAACAAAATTCGTGATCGCAGTTGGCTAAACGTAGGTATATCGGTTCTTTTACTTTCCTGTTTACGTTAATCGTCAATTCACATTACTCGATGACTTTTTACACAATCGTATCGATCAAGAATCGACTCAAAATTTTGGATTCAGAGGCTCCTACGATCACGAATTTTGTTGCTCACTCGTTATAATTATGTTGATAATAAAAGAGATATAAAAAAATATTACACTTATTACTTAATTCTTTAATATGATTAGAAAAAGTATAGTATTGAACTTGTGAGAAATGGCCATTTCCACTCGGATAAATTACTCCAATCGCCTCGGCTCGTGTCGGAAATTTTATCCTCATGGAAATGGCCAACTTTCTCACTCGTTGAATAATATACTATTTCTAGTTCGTATACCGGTGATGTTAAGAGTTTGTGCCCTAGACAACACAACTACAGAGCCAGTGTCATTTTTACGATTTTAAATAAATTGACTTTCAATTTGTTCATTCATTAATTTTTTTTATTATCTGAACCTTCAGTGAACATTTCCCAAAACCCTACATTAAGACAATAATTGTTTAATTAGTACCTAAAAGAAAAGGAATCCACAATTTAACTTTTACTAATTTTTACAACATCATTAAAAAAAATATTGTATGATTCTGTAGCTTATGAACGCAAGAACAGTTATAAAATATAAATTACAAAATCAAAGAGTCGTGTTAGATTTAAACTCTTGTTGCTGATGCTGACATGTGCATGTTTGATTGCTCATTTAAAAGAAAAACGAGATTCATCTAATAAAAAACAACATCAAACGGTCTTCTCGCCTTCCAATTACTGATGTAATTTGACCTAAAAGGTGTACGCCTCTCTTAGTCCAAAATTGCTGCAGCAAACTGGTAGGGAAACAGAAAATTAGAGAGCTTTTTCACGGTTAAAAATCACCGATCAGATAGATACAAATAGACGACATTAACTCGACGGTGCAAAAAATCATTCAGAAAAAGACGAACGAACGGGGACTTTTATCTGTAAAAAACGTCGACGTCTGAGAGAAGAAAATGTTTATTGTAATAGGCTCTTATCTTGCTGGCCGGAAATTGTAGCAAACGCATGATTAATTCAGGCTTAAATTAAACCCTTGGGCGCACTTACTTCCAATTTCCTTCTTTAAAGTGAATAAGGATAATGGGAAATAAGCGTTGAAAATGTATAGCAGGAACTCTTATTTTCTACTTTTTTTCAGTGGTTTGTGGTAGGTACGACAGTTGCTCGCTGCTGAATACCTAATAAAACATTTTAACACATTTTGATAGTTAGATAAAAATCATCAATTGCGTCAAAACATTCGTCATATTCGTCGCCTTTCTCCCTATAAGCTCTGAACATACTTTCTAATCAGATGATTTCTTGTTTCATGCTCCCTGCTCTCACGTTCAAGTGCATTTCAGATTAAAGAGGATATGAACGTTCTGAAGAGTTTACCATTGTCTCTCAGACATGTTCAAGTGAGTTTAAACTAGGAGATTTAAATCGTTTTACTTTTAAACTCCAGGCAATATGTAACAATGGAAACTTCCGATCGGAAGCAATAACACGGAAATCATAATAAATCCCCGATAGAATTATATAAAAATTGTATCAGAAAAGAAACACCGAATTTACAAATGGACTAATGCTAACCAGAAGGGAATTATTACAATTTTTTATTTGTATCAATTAATCTTGAAGAATAAAGCCTCATCAAACCGATGTTTTTGTTGTTTTTAGCTTTAAAGCCCAGAAGATTTATATGACCACGATGAAGTTGACATCTATCATCCGAGAGGACACTGCACTCCTTTTTATTTCCTTCCCTTGTTTATTTCGGTGTACCTTCTCTTGAATTATCACAAATAAAATACTCCGCCTTATTTCCCAAGGATCTTGCATTAGTCCTTTCAGGACGGCTTGAGAATCTGACGCGACTGCTCTCAATTAAGGGGCTCGTGTGGAACCATGCTTCCAAAATACTGACTGCCTCTGCAACTTCAAAAGAGTCTTAAGTGTCAAACATATAAGAGTTTTAGTCAAAAACGTTTCAGACAAGGTTATTCTTTTAAACTATATGCAATTAAATTGCTTTTATCCAACACTTGTTTATTATTTAGTCATAATAACCCCGATTTTGAATGGATTATGAGGTCTGTAAGACACATGTGACTTATGAAAAAATAATTCAACGGTTTTCTAATTTGTCATAGCAACCAGTTCATAAGCCAACAGTTTTGAACGTCAAATGAACGTCAATTTTTTTTGGGTTTTGATGAATGTTTAAGAACTGTTACAGAAGGGGGTGTTGTCGAGCAAGCTCTTGTGGCTAAACATTTCTTTCGTGACTTATTTGCCTTATAAGACACTAGTACAATAAATAGCTATTTATCTATTCTTTACTGCATGTTAAAATGCAATTTTATCGTTTACAAGAAGAAAAAAAAAACATCCATTGTTGTATTAGTGTCTAACGTCTTTTTGACATTGTCTTTGTCAGTTCAATTTTTTGACGTCAAAGAATTAAATCCAGTAAAAACGGTGAAGATTGAATAACATTTTATTTTTTATTTTTTTTATTTTTTTTTGCGTATTGAACAGAAGGAGCTCCCCGCGATTCCGACCTTCACGAGGTTCCTTGCTGGTCAGGTCCTGTTCGTACATCATAGCCACTCCTCAAAACCATGAGGTCAGTAACTATGAATCCCGTAAATCATGTGCCCTGAGCAGACGCAACGACCCCAAGATAACCGCTTTCTGCATTCCAGCCGCAAGGTTCTCTGCCGGTTTACGGCAGGCAGGAATGATTTTCAGATTGGAGACGAGCGAGTCCTTGATGCCTCCCATGCACCCAATTACCAAAACGACGAGCTTCACTGAGTAACTTGAGTACAGCCTTCTAAGTTCAAAGAGCAGGTCTTGATGTTTTGTGCGCTTTTCCTCCTCCTTGACGCAGATGTTATTTTCAGCAGTAGCCGAAAATTCAATAACAAACATCTGCTTGGAGGAGTGGTCCGATAGAACCACGTGAGGCTTGTTCGCTGTTATCTGCCTGACGGTGGAGAACGAGAAACTCCAATAAATTCGGCACCTTTCGTTCTCCACAATGGACTCAATATCGTTCGGGACATAGGGCAGCACTGGTGTCTGGTCTATTGCATAATGGTGCCTTAAATGAATGTATAACACTCTCAACGCCGCATTGTGGCGATGGATATAGGCCGAAGCTGCATACACCGGGCATGCCGCCAATATATGCATTGCTGTTTCAGGGGCCCTGTGACAAGCCCTACAGCTCACATTCGCCACCTCTATGCCCATCACGCGGCTGCGATAGACCAAGGTGTTAATTACACCATCTTGCGCTGCGCAAATGAATCCCTCAGTCTCAGACTTCAGTCCACTTGATCTCAGAAAGGCAAATGTCTGCCTTTTGGATAAGCCAAGGTTTTCAATGTTCTTGAAGAAAACACTATGCATTGACTTATACATATGTCTTCTCATGAGCATATCTTGCTCAGAGATTCTGACATGGGCTGTAAGACGGAGCAAATTGAGCTCGGTAATAGAATGTGGCCGAGCTCGCTCAACGTCAAAGTCCCGACTCGCCGCCTCTCGTGATCCCTGACAAGAAGCAACAAGGGATCTGAACTTTGGATGATCTCACAGGCTATACCCAAGATTACCCTGTTATGAAGACAGTCCAAACTCAAAAGTCCTCGGCCTCCCTGGTTTCGTGGAAGATATAACCTCGGAACGGACGATTTTGGATGCAAACTGCGCTGTAGATGCATCATTTTTCGAGTATCCCGATCAATCTGCTTCAACTCATCTACTAACCATTTAACTGCTCCAAATGAGTACAGCAGGATCGGAACGGCAAGCATATTTGTGGCAAAAAATCTTGTTCTTCCCCGAAATCTCTGACGACCAGATTCGTCGGAGTAGATTTTTGTACTTGCCGCAGAGAGACTTTTTTACCTGATGTGACGCTTGGATGTGGCACTGCTCCACACCCAAGTACTTGTAAGTCTCTCCGGCGTTCAGATGTCTCAGAACGCTTCCGTCAATGAGTTGAGCATCTTCATCGAAATACTCGCATCGTCCTCTTTTGAGATGAACCTGAGCGCATTTGTCCCAACCGAACTCCATGCCAATAGCATCTGTGTACTCCTGCACTATGCGCAATGACTGATTTCCGGAAGCATAGACTTTCAAGTCATCCATGTAAAACAAGTGCGTGATCTTATGCTTCCGGTTACCGGATGTACCACAGCTATAACCCTTTGCACCGCGCAAGGCCACGGACAGCGGCAACAGTGAGATGCAAAACAGAAGAGGACTCAAGGAATCTCCCTGGAATACTGCTCTTCTGAATGATATCAACTCTGTCTGAACTCGGTCCCGTCGAGATGTTATCGAGAACCGAGTCTTCCAGAGTGACTGACAGAGTCCAGTGCATCTGACCAATGTATCGAGTACCGCAAGACATTCGAACAAGTGAATAATCAGCTCGTGAGATGTTGTGTCGAATGCCTTACGATAATCGATCCAACCCATAGATAGGTTGCGCTTATATTGGACGGCATCCTGCGTGACGCACCTATCGATCAGCAGGTTTTCCTTGCAGCCGTCCACGCCCCTTTTACAGCCTCGCTGTTCGAAAATTTTCGAATACACCGGGTTAATAGCGTGGAATATTCGGTAGTACAGGAGTCTGGTGAAAATCTTGTAGCACGCATTTAGGCAAGTTATTGGCCGGTAGTTCTGAGGCTGAGACAAATCACCCGTTTTAGCTAGTAAAACGGTTTGCCACTCCGGAATGGGCCGCTCACCATTAAGCCAGGAATTAAATACCTTGGCCAGACGCTTATGCGTACTTCGGAATTTCTTCCACCAAAAGGTATTAATTCCGTCCGGGCCTGATGCGGCAAAATTTTTTATTCCCTTAAGGGTCTCGCCAATTTTTTCCGGGGTTATCGGATTGCACACCACTGGTCTTAATTGAGATCTTCTTACGAAGTTCTCAAATTGTGCAAGGGCTGGAGTGTCTTCACGCAACGGTTTCGACCCCTCGTATATTTCCCTCCAGAAGACTTCGACATCCTGCACCGCCGGCAATTTCTCTGGGATAGAGTTTGCCCGCTGGAAGAGCCCCGAAGGATTTGTATTGAACTTGTTGTTCTCGACCAACCTTCGCCTACTCCTTACCAGGGACTTTCTTGCAGCCACAAGACTGCGAACTCTATCCATGCAGTGCTGTTTCTCAACAGCAAGCACCGCTGCATTCAGTGTATGATGGGTCCGGCGAAAATGACGCGCCATGCGCCGGATTTTTGGCGTGAAAGGTTTCATCTCTTTGATGAATTCCATCACACACTGAATTTGAGAAATATCCTGCCTAGCGGTTCCTATCTTCTTGTCTATCTTTTCAAGGCGACATTCGAATTTCCTCTCAGCCCCAGTGCTCTCACCACGTGGGACCAAAGAAGAAAGCCTCGTCGCCTTTCGATAGACCATCTCGTTTAGGAGCAGGATGTCTGGATCCTCAGCGACGTTCCTATCGAGTGATTCGTCCGCTGCAACTACATCGCTGGCTTTGGGTGCTCTCTCGTATTGAATGCGACGAAGATAGGCCACATACTCGCGGAGTTTTTGTGGCGCGAAAAAGTGATGCTCCGGGTGTTTCTGACCCCACAGAGCATGCATTCTTGCCATGTAACCCCTTTGCCGCGGTTCGCTCATCTCGTTGCAGTCGAGCAAGTCATTCCTTAGAGTGTTGGTCCACGCAAAGCATCCATGGGCATTGCCAGAGTCGTCAACGGGTGAATCGTTTTCCGAGACCCCACCACCTTCACCTTGGTTCCTATCCGACTGGGACCGGTCGTGGGGGTCTTTTCCTGTTGGGGTAGTAACAACAGTTTAGGGTTCCAATTGGTTGTTAGCCAAAAGGAACCCCGGCCGGTACTGGGTACAGGGGTCAAGATGGCTTGACCTCCCAGGTGCGCCAAGAGCTACCGGTCCGATTTGCACCTTCAGCTCGGCAAGGTGGTGGCGCTACTAAAGGATAAATATTTCAAAAAACGTCTTTGTATTTTTTCAATACCGCTAATATGAGACGCGTAATTAGGGGACCAAATAGCACTGGCATATTCCAACCGAGACCTAACGAAAGCAAAATATAAACGTTTCAGGGTATCTGTGTTAACAAAGACTCGGGAATTTCTAATAATGAAACCAAGAGATTTTACTGCTTTAGTGGTCATAGAATCTATATGGTGTACAAAAGAAAGTGTACTATCTAAGGTAATTTCCTAATCAACATGTCTCTCACATCTTTGTAAAGGTGAATTGCCAATTATATAGTGGTGTTGAGTAATGATAGATTTCTTGGAGAAGGACATGACATAGCACTTATCTTTGTTTAAGGATAAACAGTTGCTAATACACCAATCTACAACTCTATTGATTGTAGTCTGCATTCGCAGGGCATCAACAACACTGTCAATTCTTGCAAGAATTTTAAAATCATCAGCATACAATAGAATTTGGGAATCAACAATATCAACTATGTCATTTATAAAAATATTAAAGAGGAGCGGTCCAAGAAAGGAACCTTGTGGAACCCCTGAAGAGACAATAATATCCTGTGATTTATAACCTGAACAATTGACATACTGGCAGCGCCCATTTAAATATGACTTAAAAAAGATTACAAAATTGAAGCATAGTCCAATTTTGGAAAGCTTTACTAATAAAGTTGGATGATCAATCGTATCGAAGGCCTTAGACAGATCAGTAAATATCACATCAACTTGAGAACGATCATTCATGCATTCATGAGCCCGTTTGATTTCTGATTTGATGGTATTTCGTAGGGTCTTGAATTCATCACGAAAACATGGAATTTTGGTCTTCTTGTATTTATTTGCGCCAGAGATTGTGCTTTGAGTTAAACATTTTAATTATTGAAACATTGAACCAAGGTGGATACTTTAACTGGTGCGAGCGTTTATATTTTGGCACACATGTGTTAAATATATTATTTATTTTGGTATAAAATGTTTCCACCATTAAATCAACGTCGGTCATAGAACTCAAGAAAGACCAGTCAATCTCACATAATTTGTGATTCATTTCATCGAAATCCGCCTTTGCAAAATTGAAGTATTGAACTGTAGAATGTGAAATTCCGTTGATAACCGGATCAGAATGACTAGGTAAATAGAGAATGTGAAGGGGGGATGATAATCATCTTCTTTACATAATATATCGGTAGCTTTTTCTACTGAACATTTTGTATTGGAGCAAACCAAATCTAAAGTCTTATTCAGACAATTTGTAATATTGTTATATTGATTTAAACCCATATATTTAGTTACAAAATTCAAAAAAATGTTTGGTTTTACTATCTAAGGACATTTGACTACCAGATGAGGACCCAATGTAATCAGCGTAAAATTACAAATGGAACATGTTTCGGCAGAACACTTCTGCCATCATCAGCCCTAATTTAACAAGAGATTAATGATACAATTGATGAATTACAAGAGGGGTTCTTAACCTTAAAGAATATAAAAAATTATGACGTTGACGTAATTTTGAATTAAATTTGACGTTTTCAAAGGGTTACATGATTTTTAAAAGATTTCGTAAAAACAACATTTTATAAAATGTAAAAATTAAAAATGGATCAAAGAGAATCTGGTAAGTTTGTTTGAGTGATGAAAAATTAAAATAGTGAATTAATAATGGGATTATTGAAGTTATTCTGTTCATTTAAACAAGATCTGTTTTCCAGTTTCAAGGCTTTCCTTATTTCCAAAGTCTCAAGAAAATCTAATTTCCGGCCTTTATTGCATTTATGGATCAAATTGGAATTTGATGGTGAAAAACTATGTTTCGTTATTAATATATGATTGGCGAAAGAAGAAGGTGTTAATGGTGGAGGATCAAGATCTGTGTTGTTATAGATGTGCCTGAAATGTTCTTTAATACGGTCTGATATTTTGCGACCTGTCTGACCTATTTAGAATGACTCACAAGAAGAGCAGTTTAATTTGTATACACCTGATGATGATTTGTAATCTAATGGATCTTTATTTTTAATAAAAAATCTGGATAAGTTGTTATCTGTTTTAAATGAAACTTTAAAACCGTTTTTCTTAAGTATTTTAGAACATTTCTCTGAGACGACGCCAAAGTATGTTAATGAATTTGACAAGGAAATTGTTTCTGAAGGATTTTTAACCAAGTAGTGTGTGTATTTGAATTTGTTATAGTATTTATAGTTTTTAAAGAATATCCATTATTTGAAGCAATTTGTTTAATGTTATTAAGTTCTGTTTGAAAAGATGAATCTGATAGTGGTATAGAAAATAATCGGTGGAAAAAGGAATGAAAAGCTGCAAATTTATGGGAAACAGGGTGACAAGAGTCAAAAGGTATTACGCAATCTGTGATACTAGGTTTTCTATAAATGTCAAATTTAAAAGTATTATTATTTCTAGTGATTAACAAGTCTAAAAAGGGAATTTGGGAATTGATTTCAATTTCAAAGGTGAATTTAATGGATTGGTTTAAAGAATTTAAGTTGCTTAGTGCGTTATCAAGTTCAGAATCAGATCCTTTGAATAAAACAATTATGTCATCTACATATCTGTACCAAAAGAGAAAATGATCTTTAAAGGGTGAAGAAGTTAAAAACTGATCTTCTAAATTATTCATGAATATTTCTGCTAAAAGAGGTGACAAATTAGAGCCCACTGCTAAGCCTAAGTCTTGTGAATAAAAATTATTATTAAATTGAAAGAAATTTTGATCTAGGACAGTCTCACAAAGTAAATGTAAATTTAGTGCATGTATGGTTGGCATATTAGAATTAAATAGTAGGTTTTTTAAAATTAATAAGCAAGATTTGGGTGGGATGTTGGGGAATAAATTAACTACGTCAAATGAAACAAGTCTAGTGTCTGATGGAATTTGGAAATTTCTAATTTTGGAGCAAAGATCTATTGAGTTTTTTATTGCAATTTGTTATTAAAATCTCACTAGTGTGGGAGACTTTGTTGTTACTTAAAAGACGTTCAAATTCAGACCATCTACGGTTTAGGCCCTTTAGACTAAGTCATAAGTTTCGTAATAAGTTTATGTACAATAATTTACGAAGTACGGTAATGTAGACAACCAATTATACCATGTCACTCACTCACCGGTTTCAATGGTAGACCCCCTGTTATTATTTTGTTATTTTTATTTACTAGATCACGCGCTTCAATAAAAGTTAAATAAATTATTATCTACCATTAGTTTCTTAATTGTGCCTTGTTTACTGTAATAAGGACATTTATTGCAAATTTGTTCGCTACTTTTACAGCAGATATTGAATTTTTTGGATTCCTAACACTTGCAAACATGCTGTTATTGGGCAATACATTTTGTAATTTTCTGGATACAGCTAGCTGATATGGGGATTTTATTAAAATGGAATGTAATCTTAAGATATAACCGTTTTTCCACTTCTTGTTAATAAGGATGAAGAATTATATTATGGCTTCATGGATTGGTAGCAGTTAGTAGCTCGGTTATCAAATGATCACACAAACGCAAGTCTTCAATCGGATTACGCCAAATGCACATGACATTTGTTTTACTTCGGCAAGCATTAAAGGATGATGTCCAAACCAAAAACGGCAAACATGAAATTTAAAGCTTTGTTAAAATAAATCTCTTCGATTCAGACTACATATAAAAGAAATACTCGACGTTCCTTGAAAAATCCCAAAACTTCAAAGCCTGGAAGGACTTTGAGGACGTAATAATATGATAGAAAACATAAAACATATTTCCCGATGTTAGTTGCAGATCAGAGCCAGCTTTTGGACGAGAACTTTCCTGATCTAATGAGATAAATAAGATCTGAAACAAATTTAAGAATTCTTCTTTTCATATTTACGAGCTGCAGACATAATAAAGTGAATTTTTAGCAACTTTTAAATACTTTGGAGATTTTTTTCTTGGGACTGTAATTCAATTAAGCGAGGAAAAATAAGAAAGTTTCTCTGCTCCAAAACTTGATAGAAATAACTCATTAGAAAACATCGCAAATTAATAAATGAAGTGATGCGTTAAAACTTGATTTGCCTTATTGCCTAAATTAAATTTTGAGTGTTCTTAATCGAATAAGTCTTCGTATTAAAAATAGATTTCTTGGAAAACTGTATGATTATTTTTCTTTATGTAAAAAATTTACTTGAAAAAAAGAGGTTTTTATCACCGGAGTTAATTATAAAATTGGTTAGTCGATCCGGGTTTGGATTGTATTATTATTATACCTAATTTAAAGGTTGATTTTGTTGAGTTTTACTACATATTTTAGAACACTCATGGAGCTATTAGATGGTAACGAGATTTAACATATAATAATGATGTGTTTTTGAGCATTTGGGCAAAACTGTAAGGGACAACGAACAACCTTTATATTGTCAAAGAGTCTGTAGATGCAATGCATACGTACAGTTATTTATCTATCAAGCGCATTACGAAGATGTTTATGCTCCCCGAGGGCGACAAGATTACAAAAGCGAAGTCCTCCCTTCCGAGAACATGTAAGGCACTCGAGAGGCATAAATACCAAGTAATGCTTGTAGTGCATGGAATCTCACTTTCGTAACAACAACCTAATTAGAACTGAGCAGAAAATTGCAATACAATGTTTCTGTTGCCATAAAGGAATCCAAGGAAGTTTTCTTTGATAAATAAATTAGTTTAAGAACCACGTAATAAAAACTGTGTCAAACACCGATTCTCTTAGATGTTGTGAAGAAGTGAATTTGCCAACAAAATATTTTAAGGATTCTGTGTGTTGGTGTAATATCTACACTGCCAGTAACAATCTTCGGTGAACTGCCGTTCTAAGCAAAAATGTCTTATTTACAAATTACAATCTCAGGGCACTACCTCTAATAATAGTGATATCTATAAACGGGAAGAATGTCGATGAATCAAACTGGAGTAAATGTAAATTAAAATTTAAATATATTCATGTCAAACTCCACAAACAAACGTAAATTATTATAATTGGAGCATGTTTCGGGAGAAAACTACTCCCATCTTCAAATCTAATCTTACAAGAGATTAATGATACAATTAATGAATTACAGTTGCTGTTCTTACCTTAAACATTATACCATATGATCCATAAAATTGTTCGTCAAGGGCACCCATGGAAATAAAATGTTTGAAAATAGTTTTTGAAAGAAATGATTTCCAGAGATGCACCGTTAGTATCTTCCAAGATTGAAAATCTTATCTAATCCTTACAAAGGAACGAACTTCCTGAAAGAGAACCAACAAACCTAACGATACCACATAAACCAAAAGCAACTAACATCATCTCCAAATTCACAAAAGATTTTTATTTATTTCAAGCATGAATATATAGTTTTATTGATTTCATGCTGACAGTACTGTTCAACATCAAATTAAAAGTCGAATAACTGTCTATTAATATTTATTATCTATCTCCTACTATCTATTTTCTTTTTCAATTGATTGCCGTTAAAAGCTATATCCTATTAATCAAATAGGTCCATCGCCTATAAAAGCATCAGGTAACATAGACAATAATTCTATTCTTGCACTCCTACGCAGATGCGTGATTAGAATTGGAAATCTTCGAGCAATTTCTGGGGATTTTGCTGGTTGTTTACCCCACTTACCAATTTTCTGTTATATTGTGTATTACGACCCAAGGTTAGAAAGTTGATTTTCGGCGTATATGCAAGCGTGTCGTATAATGTTTTTCTTCATCCCCCAGCAGGGAAGAACGTACATTCGGCAGCATATTTTCGTGCTCGGCCTTCAAATGTTCTGGAATTTCGTGTAGTGACAGATAATTGTGTTGTTGGAAATGTTATTTGCTCTTGTTTTGTTCTATATCCAGTAGTGACCAGATGCAGGTATAATGTATTTTATATGTGCTCAATTAAATATCTCCCCCAATTTAATAATTTTGTACTCAAAAGTACAAAGTAAACATTACCTTTAAAGGTGTACTAGAATGAATATTTTTTATACAGGATTGTTATTCTTTATTAAATATATAAAAAACGAACGTGATAAAAAATGTGTATTTTATTCTTTTCATTCTGGGATTTAAAACCTTCTAAAGTAATCATAGTTTAAAAGCTTAATCTGACAAATAATCTTCACTTAATGATTTCATTTTTATTACATCAAACTTTTATGGCAACTATAAGAAACTTCAGCGAGTCTGAAATATTTTAATAAAGGTATTAAATTTAACTATAAAAGTCAGTAGGTAGTTCAGATTAAAACCTTAATTGGTAGTTATTAGGATGGTGAGTAAATTAAAAAACGTACTTTTCATCGACAGCTTAGTAGTTTGTAGTAGCACGTTTATTTTATTTTTTTAAGTAGAGATCAAGACACGGCTTAACACAATGTAGTGTTCAACTTTTTTCACCCAATGTGAAATAACATTGTTCCTTTATTAATTTATATTTATTGCCTGTAAAAAAATTGCCAAAAAACTTCTAAATTTGTATCACTTTAACTAATTCAATTTAATACGAAACCTAGCGTAGCGATGATGCAAGTCAAGTAGCTATAGTAACGTGCACGATAATCTAACACCCATAAAACGGGGTCTATTGCCCACAATTATCTTAACAATGGAGGACCCAGCCATAAATTTTTGAGAGCTTTTTTGAAAGCGTGAAGCCACGACCGTACTTGAAAATTGTGTTCAAAACGTTTTACACCAAAACTATCATAAATAAATAACCTATTTTATTTTTTTATATTGCTGCAGATATTAAAATGCAAAAATATGTATGTATTATTTATTAGTAAAACTAGTTGTACAAGTTACTATTGTACAATTAGTATAATATTGTAAAGTGTGAAACGAAAGTAACGCATCCAATTTATAAAATGAGAAAATAATAATCATATGCACAGGTGAAATTTCAGTTAAATGTATTGCTATAAAAATAAATTGTGGCCCAGAAATTTCGAGTCCGGTCCGTTTCATCCACCAAGCAACTCAAAGACGTTGCCGCTTCCTGTTGATTTACAAGCCTGAACCTTTCTCATTGTGCATCTAATTTTAGGCAATGGTCATGATGATCGTGCCTCACACTTTACACACAGCCCTAAACGGCAGAAGAACATTTCAAATTATGAATACATGTTAATCTTTTGCACGGTAAAATAAATGTAATGTTAACTTTCCAAATGGAACTGACAAATCCTGTTCACAAAATTAATTCAACAGGTGATGCTTTTTTCTCAAATATAGAATTCTCTCTATTTATTGATTACCAAATCCTCTCAAGAGACCATCCGTATTGTTATTTCTATAAACCCTTTGAGATTTGGTGGTGGTCCAACTTTGACCAGTTGGATCTTTTTACCAATTAATTTTTTTGTCTACAGAAGAATCATGTATTAGTAGTTTATTATATGCGTTCCTGTGTAAATTGGACGCTTTACGCCACAAAAGGTTTCTAAAAGCACAAGTGAAACGATTGCTTATGTGAGCTCCGAGTGGCGTAAAGCGTTCAATCTACACAGAAACGAGTGTAATACACTCAATTATCGTTCGACACTACCCCGGAAAAAATTTAAATTGCTTAAAATCCATAAAAATAGTGTGACGTTTATCTGTCATTTTCATTATCTCATGACAGAGAATGTTTACACAAGCGAAAGTTTGGAAATTCTGACAGTGTCGAACGATAATACAGGCTGTCCCATTTAAAACTCCCCAGTCCAGATTTCTCCGAATTGATTATTGTGATTGAAAAATCCTCGGACAGGTCGATTTTGTTTGCCAGGGGCACATCTTTTCAGGTTCTTTTCAACTCCCGGCATTTCGCCCTCTTCGCGAGGGGGCTGATAGCCCCAAAATCTTAAATGGCACTATGGGTCGAGTGATACCTCATTTGAAAGGTATTGAAGACCTCTCTACAACTAACCACCTAGTTTTCAATATCTTGCAGTTTTGACCGTAAAAACGATAATTTTTAATTTTCAAGATAATCCACATTTTCTCATGCTATGTCCCACAGAAACCACAAGACCAACATGTAATTTCTGGAATTAAATTTATTGAAATTTTTGGGTCATTAGGTTGTTGATTTTGATTGCTAAATAGCGCGAAGGAGTTAAAACTAAATGTAGAGTATGCGACACGATTATTTTTCAATAAAATGATTTAATTAACGTAATAATAGTTGGATATGGCCACCATTCATTTCCATGCAAAAATACAGACGATTTTCAAAACTGTTCGTTATGCTACAATGTCAATAAGCCTAATTTCAGCAATAACATGTTTGTCTTTGTGGCTGCTGTGGAACACAGCATGAGAAGAGGTGGATTATCTTGAAAATAGAAAATTATCGTTTTTTTGCAGTCAAATCACCAAAAGATTGAAAAGCAAGTGGTTAGTTGTAAAGAGGTCGCCAATACCTTTCAAATGAGGTATCACTCGACCCATAGTGCCATTTAAAATTTTGGGGCTAACAGCCCCCTCGCGAAGAGGGCGAAATGCCGGAAGTTAAAAGGAACCTGAGGAGATGTGCCCCTGGCAAACAAAATTGACCTGTTCGAGGATTTTTCAATCACAGTAATCAATTCGGAGAAATCTGGACTGGGGAGTTTTAAATGGGACAGCCTGTATATATTATTGTGTTAAATAATAAAATTGACATTGTCAGTTGGTTGTCAAAATTTTGCTGTTTGCTGTTTTTTTCTACAAAGAATTTTTATTAATAATAGAATGATTGCCATAGTATCTTTCATATAATTATGGTCTTGGAGTTAAATTATTCTTTTTTTTTTTAAATAGAAGATTATTTATCCATCTACTCAAAAAACCATCAAGTTACATTTATTTTACAGTGACAAATTATTGATTGAAGTATTTTTACAAAATTAGGAAAATCTACAACTGCTTAAAACCCATGAAGGTTTCCGTACCACCGTACAATATTTAACACATGTTTTAAAATACTTTAATTTCTAACTATAATTATATTATATTATATTATTATTATACACTCGAATGGTTAAAATCCTCGCCCGCGGCTCGTATTTTAATTTCCATTCTCGTGTATAATAACCACCATTATATGCTCATTAAATAATCTACTATACAGTGAGTGGCAAAAGTATGGAATAAATTCATAAAAAATTAAACAAAATTTTTGGACGGGTCCATTTTGGTTTATAAAAATGAATATTTTGATCCCAAATTAAATTTCAAGCAGTCATTTGTTTTCGAGTGATGACGTCATCGATATATTTTTTAAATAGAAACCCCCTATTTTTTTCTTGATTCAGATAGCCCTTTTAATTGTCTAAACGACAGTATAAAAAAAAATCTTAGATAATGAAATTTTGAGAAAAAAAAAATAAATTGGATTTTTTATGATAAACAAAAACAAGTCAAAAAATCAAGTAGGTAAATCAAACAGTCAAATGGTGCTGTCAGTTTCATTTGTATGTGTAAATTGTTTTTCCGGAAATCGTCTTGGAAACAATTTCTAATTTTCTGTTGTAACAAAGCTATTAACGCATTAATTTTGAAAAATTCAATTTTCAATATTCTTTTACTGAATTGATAATAATTGATTCTGATTAGTTAGTTGGTTTATTTTATAATTGTATTTTAAACTTAGCGGCACTAGATCCTTGCAAAGCTCATAACAGTCGATTAATGCCAAATATCTGCTATTTGCAGGTTAGCACAAACAGGCTTTTAAAGGTTTAGAATAAATTGACAAATTAGCACGTGACTTACTCACTAATTACATTACTGAATACCGACACGGTTTTTAGCGTAGCGTGCTAGAAACAGAATTATTCATTGACTCCCGTTGTACGTACAGCCTGCAGAGTCTAAAATGCTTTTCTAGTCGTAGCACTAAGATCATATCCCTATATTCTGAACAATGGAGTACAAAGTGTTTTAGTAAGTCTTCGTTTTTACTGGTCTACCAGCATGAGTTCAATTAACATTTCTAAAGTACCATCACCAACTTGGATCACATTCCGACGCATTCCACAAAAAAGTTTTGCGGTCTTGCCGTTGTATAGATTTTATGTAAATTCCTACATTCCGTCGTCCGATAATTGAAGCGTCAGCTCTTTTGATGGATTATACGTGTAAGTCGAAATTTCGAGACTTTCCCAGACGACAGGCGGTGACGGGAAATCTTTGATTTTGCATGCGATCAACTTCACGAAATAATTACATTATGTAGGGTCGATTTAATAATTTAAATTTATCTCACGATTTCGGTATAAACATGAGTGCTAGTAGGTACCTAATCGGTTGGATATTGATCCGATCTCAACGGAAAAGTTCAACGCTCGGATAAGCGTATTAACAATTAAAATGATATTCACTGCAAAGTCGTTGGAATATTCAACAGATCGTAGATATTTTAAAAACATGCAAGAAAAGCGACGCAAAGAAGTGGAAAAATGTTTTTTTTTGACGGTTTCATCGGTGATGGTTGTGTTTATTATATGTATATCTACAAGTATATCTACAATTGTTAATAATGATGTCATTTACCTCTCGCAATAGCAATGATTATCATAAAAATATTCTTGATTTTTAATAGTTTTAGGAAGTTGTAGATAACATTTTGAATCTCATACGTGGGCTAGAGCAAAATGACAGCAACTCGTGTGATCTTCACAGTCTTTGGTGTAATGATACTCTCCCACTAATAATAGGATAATATAGTAGATTAAATTATAAGTGACAGAAATGCTTCATTGTCAGCGAGTGATATACATCTCTGGAATTTCGGTCACATGTGAGAATATGACGTTTTATGCCTGAGGTGTAACTTCTTGTAAATCGTTAAAAATCAAAAGAATAATAAAACTGTCAAAATGACGTTTCAAAAAATAATTAATGTCTTACCATTGTGTAACTATAGTAATTCACCCCTTTTATAATTTTATATCACTTGTAAGAGAAATACTCCATTATACTTTCCGTTTGCGTGGCAAAAATTGTCATCTAGATTTGGTCGGGCGTAAATAACTATTATTTTGCAGCAAGTAGAAATAGATAGGAATTTGGAATATGTAGCTCGTTATCATACAGATGTAATTTGGATAAATATTAATTCCATATGCACGAACGTTTTTGCGTTTAATACTGTTTATCCAAAATCGTGTGTAATAAGCGAATTACTATGCTAATTTGAGGGTGTAATGTTGATCATTACACACTAGTGAGAGAAAAACTCGGACTCACGGAAAAGTCAAATCAACCAAATGCAAAACTCTAGCAACCATTCCATAGGCTTCTGCTTTTAATGGGAAATTGATAAAAAACACAAAGGATTTAATTATTAGGAATGATTTTGGATAAAACTTAATATTACACTCGTGTGAAATACTATATTAGGCACTTAAGAAAATTACACACTCGTATAATAAATAACTATTATTTAGTGCTAAAACATGTATCTCTAAATTGCAATAAAGCCTTAAATGTGAATGAAATATATATTATTCCTACAAGCATAGATATTAAAAATTGAGAGAATGTTCCTCTTTCATAATAAACCTTAAAAAACTGTCCTCTAAATAAAATTTTAATTAAATTCTACTTGTATATTATGCATTAATTTTTCTTTCAGTTCGCTAAACATAGCATCAATTGAATCATTGGAATATTTTTAGTACCAGCCCTTGTGCTGCAGTTTCTATCTCCCTAGTTTTCAAATATTAATACATTTTATAAAACCCGCCCAAATAACGATCTACTGATATATTAATACCTGTTTTATAAAAACGCATGCCTTATAATAATAATTGGGAGTTGTATCACCCGGCAGTGACAACATAAATTCCACTTTGTTCTTTTCCAATGTAACGACTGTTCTTCAGCAGCGTTTCAAAATAATCAAATTAAAATTCTCTTTATTTAGGTGTATATGCTAACAAGCTTCTCCCAACAACCTCAATCTTGTCTGTTTGCCGATCCAATAAACCTTTCCGCTTCCACGTCCACGTCTATTCATCTTTTTCTTCCGATTCGATCTATTAAGACTCAAGACATGCCGACACCCATTTAATTTAATTCATCAAGATACAGCAACATACAAACGACTGATAAAAATCAGGAACCAAAGACACTTTCTCCCCCGATCGATACCCCAACTCCGAAATAGACTGACTATGTCAACCCTAAGTAAGAACAATGTCTTGTAGGGAGAAGGGCAAACAGAAGCGATAAGAAAATGAGACAAAAGTGGACTGAAGTTGCGGAAAACCGATTTCTTTGGTATAATAACGATAATTAGGATACATCGTCGCCTCAATTTCCTGCTATCGGGGTAATCATCTATTTATTTAGGAAATTTACCGTCGAGTTAACAAAAAAGTTTTCCTGTGTCAGGAACGAGTTTCCATTGTGTTATCATTTCTTACGCTCAACTAACTTTCGGTGGTTGTAATAGTCCATAAAACCATTTATTTTATTGATTTTTAATCTATTAGGTTTACGTCACAAATGCATATCGTACTACAGAATTCTTACAAAGGTATATTGCCTTCACAAATTCCCAGTCTGCTAGTTAAAAAATTCAATAGAGCACATTGTGACTACTGATTAACATATAAGAAATTGGATTTCTAACTTAATCGTAATTAGATATAGCTGGAAGCTACCAACAAAAAGAGCAAAATCAACGTTCGAATGTTAATTTCAGCGGTAACACAATCAACTTCGTTCTTTTTGATTCGGATTGAAGCGAATATCGATGAGGATCTTTGGAATAATATTACTTCTACGTATTCCACAGAGCTCAAAAATGTGTTTGCAATTTTACAATAAGAAGTGTTGATTGAAAATCAAATTCTTGGTAGAATCCGATCTTTTTATGGATTGGTACATACAACCCCAAAATGATGTTGAAGATTGTCTTTTAATATTGAGAGATACTTTTAGCAATTTCTTGGTAAATAAATCCACCTACTGTCACAGATTTGTTATTTTACTCTTTTTGCACCAAACCCCCTTAGGTAACAAATTAAGTGTAAAACTTCTCCGAAACGAGCAATCATTTGAAGGTATTTATTTATCTTGCATGACTGCGTAAACATACAATTACAGAGTTGTGTAGGTCGTATTTGTACTAAACTTAAAGTATCGATTGGCAACTCGTAAATGGATTCCTTGTTGTTATTGTATGCTTGTTATAATTATTGTAGTATACTGTGTTCTAACTTCAAAAGGTTGAAAAGTGACCAATGTCATTACTCACCTGTTGCCAGGCAAACAGAATTTAAATAAATTATTAAACGTATAGTCGCGTCAATGAAGCTTTTTTCTCGGAAGTCCTCAGAAACAGCTCCGATTTTGATGTTTCTTTTTTAATTTTTTTGTATATTATTTATAATCAGAAACCTTTTGAAGCGGGGATATAACTATTAATATTATTTAAACAATATGTATGATTTATCTAGCTACCTTTTATTAACCGACTTCATGTATGTTCATCGATTTCTTCGTCAATTGTGGACCGATTTACAACATTCTTCTTTTATTTGAAAGGGTATACTTTTACGGTGGTTCCATTATCAAAAAATCAGGATCTGACCAGGCAATCCCATGGAAATCGAGAAAGATCCTCAAATTTTCGCTCCCTTTTATTAACCGACTTCATGTATTTCTTCGTCAATTGTGGACCGATTTACAAAATTCTTCTTTTATTTGAAAGGGTATATTCTTGAGGTAGTTCCATTGTCAAAAAGGCAAGATCTGATCAGGGAATCCCATGAAAATCGAGAAAAATCCTCAAATTTTCGCTCCCTTTTATTAACCGATTTCATGTATTTCTTCGTCAATTGTGGACCGATTTACAAAATTTTTCTTTTATTTGAAATTGTATACTCTTGAGGTAGTTTCATTGTCAAAAGATCAGGATCTGACCAGGCAATCAAATGGAAATCGAGAAAGATCCTCAAATTTCTCTCCCTTTTATTAACCGACTTCATGTATGTTCACCAATTTCTTCGTCAATTGTGGACCGATTTTCAAAATTCTTCTTTTATTTGAAAGGGTATACTCTTGAGGTGGTTCCATTATCAAGAAATCAGTATCTGACCAGACAATCCCATGGAAATCGAGAAAGATCCTCAAATGTTCTCTCCCTTTATTAACCGACTTTATGTATGTTCACCAATTTCTTCGTCAATTTTGGACTGATTTTCAAAATTCTTCTTTTATTTGAAAGGGTATACTCTTGAGGTGGTTCCAGTCTCAAAAATTCAGGATCTGATCAGGGAATCCCATGGAAATCGAGGGAAATTCTAAAATTTTATTGATGAACAATTTTTAATTATTTTTTGATAAATGTATACAATAAATAATAATCCACAATTTATAATAATTTTATAATTTACTTTCGTATATTATTTGTAGAATAAGTATTGTATGAAAAATTGTTTTTTTTTTATATAAATATCATAAATAGTGTTTAAACAATATAAATAATTATTTCCCCACTTCAAAAGGTTTCTGATTTTAAATAATATATAAAAACAAACATTCACAAAAAAAAACATTAAAATCGGAGCTGTTCTTGAGGACTTCCGAAGATTGCCTGTTTTATGTATTTCTTGACGCGACCAGATGAGATAATACAAAATTACGATTACAAATAATTACTATTAGTGTGATTTAATAATAGTAGATTAGTATACGAGTTCCTGTATAAATTGGACGTTTTAAGCCACAATAGTTTGACGTCTATCTGTCATTTTCATTATTTCATGACAGAGAATGTTTACACAAGCGAAAATTTGTAAATTCTGACAGTGTCGAACGATAATAATAATTTGTGTAATAGTAGATATTCCAAAAAATTCTTCGACATTTATCTGACAAATAATATCAATTATTATTAGTGCTTACTAAGTGCAAGCATTTGACTGAAATTAAACATTGCAATAATACTTCAACTGAATGGGATTTAATTATTAAAAAAAGAAAAAGTTCCATTCCTATGTCTCGAGAACTAGTTCACCTCGAGGCTACGCCTCTCGGTAAACTATAGTTCTCTCGACAGGATTCCATTCCGCCTCAGTATGTAATATACTATAAAATCGTCACTAAAGTAGTTCATTATTCTACAATTTTAAATGGAGATTTCTTAATTAAAAGTAATATGCACATGGGCACTAAAGTCATTTTTCATTACTCATGTGTTTTATTTGCCGAGGCTAATAACTAAACACACATTCGTAATGAAAAACTAAGACTAGGGCCTTGATAAATAAATAACTACTATAAAGTTACAACGTTTAAATCTATCTGATGAAAATTGAATTTTCTATACATTTAACTTCGAAATTAGGTTAACCGCAGATGAGTACGTGGAAAAAAGAGGTTTGGATAACGGCGAAGAAAGCGTCGAAGGGATTGACTTTATTTTATGGGAAACACTTTTTTAGAGGCGAGATTTTTCGGGAAAGTGTTATTAAACTGTTAAATGGTTTGATAATAATATGAAGATTTGAAAAATGTCGTGGCTTTTAGTTCAAAGGTAATTAATTCTACTTTACTTGCAGATTGTGTAAATTTGATAATATATTATTTATTATTTTAAATTATTTTTAGTTTTGGATATTTTGGAAAGCATTAAGTTAGTCCAAAATCATTATGAAAAATAAAAAGTTTGACAATTTTAATTTCAGCTGGTACATTGTCTTCGTATTTTTATCAAGAATATGTCTATAAATAATTCAAGATCATTCGCATCAAAGTAAATTTATTTTCCAAATATATTTTTATGCACCCATATTATCTACGAACTTTATGATGAGTTAAAATTAAACATCAGGTTTGCAAAATAGATATTAGCAAACATCAAATGGATAAATATAGAAATGCCCCCTGAAAATGTGAGAGAATCCACCATTGAAATAAAGCGAACTAAATACACTCCGCCTAACATTTAACGCATAATATAAAATTACTCCTAAAATAATTAATGAATTAATTTTGGATTAAAAACATCTCTTCTAACTGTACCGATCAAGAAAGTTCCAGGTTTGTTGCTTTTTTGACAATTTACTTCTCAAATGCGATGACAAGTTAATAAAACAGCCTACCACTCAATTGTTAAAAGGTTCGTTTTAGCCGCCTAATTTTTTTGTCAGAAATATGACCCTTTTTTAAATTTTTTACAATGAATTTGTGCCAGTAGCGCGTCTCGCCTACGGCTCGGTTTATAAATTTTGCCCGCGGTCTGCAAGGGAGCACTTTGTTACCTTGGTTTCAAATATATCATTACATCTTTCATATATGAAAATTTTTGCAAATTTTACCGTCTCTCAACGTCAAACTTCTATCCTAGAAACTATAAAATTTTAAATCTCGTAATCTGTGAATTTTTGTATATTTTGTTTCTTTACTATTAAATCAAGTTATTCATACTAGTATTATTAATTAATTAATTAGTAATTAGTAGGTAAAATATTCTGTTGAAGCATTAATAGGCTTTGTTTACATCATTCTTGGTCTGAGCAAAATTTTAACTAAATAATTTATTAAATTTGTAAATTTTCGAATCATAGAATTTTCAAAATGTCGGAATCTTAGAATCAAATTGTATATTTCGATACAAGTGCACTGTCAATGCACTTCTGAGAGGGGAGTGCAAATTTTTGAGGTTAGATTTGACAGCTGTCAAACTAAATATATATGCGGGAATACTTATATATTATAGTTAATACCATTTTCTTAATTATCTATTTCACAAAACAAATACAATAGTAGATTGTTTTATGAGGAGCGAGGCTCGGCCGTCAAACCTACAGACTTGTCACGAAAAGCCACTTTTCTCCGAATAAAACATGCTGTTTTTTCTTTAAACGCCGAAAATCTGACAATTTCTTTGATTTGACTGACCATCAGCGGCGCATAAAGTAATTTCAAGGTTACTTTTAGGGCCGCCAGAGTTTTTGCTCGGCCAGCTAACTTTATGCGCTACTAAACGACTTTGTCTGACACTTTTTTCTGACGTTTGAAGAATTTTTTTTTTTTTATTCTTAGACTTAGTATTTCGGGTTGTTTAGTTTAATAATAGTACATTATTATACGAGTTTAACAAGAGGCTTCATTGTGACATGAGTGGGTTTCGTAATTCTCCACATCATGACTTTTTAAATAGTTGTTATATTTAAAATAAAATTTTGAATTACAAAATTCGTTTGAATTAAACACACTGGAATATTCCGAAAGTCTTATGGGATATGAAAACTACAATTTCGTGAAAAATAGAGCAGACTATAAGATTTAATAAAAGTACCAAAGAAACTAGAAGAGATTTAGAACAAAGTAAGACCTACTAAAATACCGAAAAGGAATTAGAAAAGGTGGACTAGAAACGAATATACACAAAACCAACCAAAAATACCACATTGAGAACAGTTCAAATTGATCTTTTTTAACTCAGTGTTAATAAACGCTTATTTCAGATATATCTGTTTTTTCAGCGTGTTCAAACAGTTAGGTCCTATAATGGGGTCGTCCCCCTCAATTGAATTTGACGAATTCAACTATAGCATCCCATAGACTATGTAACATGAAGCCCTAGAACGTGTTCTGTTGTTTCATAAAGTTATTTTGTAAGATAACAGAGCGTATCAAAAATCGCAATTTCGGCCAGCAGTTTCAAACGCTGTACATTTACCGCCTCTTGTGACGTCATTTCGGAGGAGCATTCTCATTGGTTTGTGCGCTTTTCATTTGTCGGCACGTCTAGTAACTTGAATTATGTCTGGTGAATTTTGTCCCGTGTTGACGTCACAAAAAGGCGCGCGTTTCAAATAAGGCAAATGTTTCGGTTTTTGTTCTACCTAGTAAACGCGTGATTTCGAATAAACAAAAAGATAGGGGTATAATATTTTTTTGTCTACTTTCTAGAAAAGCTGTTTTTGAAAATTGTGGGTCGACCCCATTTTTCCTGGTGGAATAAAAGAGGCCATAGAGGAAGTCAAACTAAGTTCCATCAGTTTATAGTAGTACTTGAAAGTTTAAAGCAATTAACGGAGTACAAAGAGTAAGTAAAAAGAATCTTAACCCTCATCTGACTTCCTATATGAAGACTACTAGGCCCGCCACGGCCTCGCTCGCGCAATATTAGTTTTCACATAGGAACTACTTTTTTTTGTTCTTGTAGGTATGTAAAAACCAGCAATTAGTGAAGAACTTTCGGAGATTTATGATTTTGAAAAAGCGAAAATTTATATAATTTTTTATTATACCTGCATCAGAATCGCCGTTTAAAGCACGCCTGAGCGTGCGAATACAGGCGATTAAAGCACGGCGAGCTTTAAAGGTTGTCAAGGAAATATAGGTATCATTATAACTTCATCAAATTTGAAAACTTTTCATATTCCTTCAGGTATGGGTCTTTTTACTTCGATGGTAGTATTTTGGATTCCGCTTGTTCGGCCAATGCTTCTATATTGGGTGAAATCTCGTTTTAACTCATTTTTCCTCGATTTTTGCTGACACGACTAAATGCAATGACAGACGTGGACGCGAGAAAAACGTAAACAATAATTGTCGTAACTAATGGCAATATTATTACGCCATTTCGATTTATCACGACAAAAAAAAGTTTTTGGTGCTTAATTTGTTTCCAGTATTGCTGGTATAATAAAAAATAGCGTAAAGTATTCGTGGATAACTGGTCTTTAAAACACTTGCTCTATTTCGAGCACTCCCGGATACGCCGTCGTGCTCGAAAACTCGCGCGTGTTTTAAAGACCTTGTTATCCACTCATACTTTAATATACTATTATTTATAAATATTAGTTTTCTATGGTCTGTGTTGTTTCTAGCTCTTTTGTATTTTTCGTTTATCTGGTCTCTTATGTCTTGTTTCACTTTATGATGTTCTTGTTCATTTTATTCTTAGTCTCTTGTGTCCTTTTGCTTAGTAGTGTTGGGGTCTCTTTCCGTTCTTTGGTCTCTCTAGTCTCTCCTGTAGTTTTATCTTTCCTTAGTCTCTTTGGTCATTTTACTCTCTTTGATCTTTTGTGTTTTTTTAGTGTTGTCTCTTTAATTTCTTACTCTGTGTTACCTCTTTGATCACTTTTGTCTATCTTATTTCTATATCTTTTGTGTGATCTTTTTTGTATGTGTATTTTTTTTTCCTAATTGTTTCTTTAGTCACTTAGTCTTTTTGTTATTTTTCGTTTGTTTGGCCGTCCATTAATTACGTGAGGTGTTTTTCTGTTAATTTGGACTCCTCTCTCCCCCTTGATGAGATTTGGTTTGTGAGATGTTTTTTCCTATGGTGCAGTTCCTATGGTGCTAGTGTTAGGTAATGCAAATGAAGTCCACCGCTTGTTTGTGTCTCGGACGTCCCAGATGTAAGTTAGAGAGTTTATTACATACCGTGCGATCATTTAAATTATAAATTAGAGTAAACGGTTTTTTTATTATGCAATGGCCCAGCCTGCAAATTGACTTGACTGCTTAGACTGACAGTAAAATTTGAAGTTATCGTAAACATTGTGACGTTTATGTTCTCATGAAAATAAAAGACTAAAAAATTAATAATGTAGAATAATTGAGAATTACAGCAAATGTTCAAAGTATTCTCCCGCATCTTCAATTCAGCTGTTAACTCCATTCACCATTCTGCTGCCGCTTTCTTGAAAAGTCACTTTGACATTCGAATTTTAAATAAAATTGCCAACCTAATTTAAATTTCACAGCATACTCTAATTTATAATTTAAATGATCGCATGGTGCGAACCTAACCCCTTCAATATTATGCATATTATGGTAGGTTAGTACATGTTTCCATTTAAACAGTGAATGAGGATTCCTCACAATGAATGAAATTGGGACCATAGGCGGTTTTAGGGGTTAATTTTTTCTTAATTTTAACTCCGTAAGGGAGCGTTTGCGAAAAAATGATAGATAAAAAAATGTTTATTTTGACGAGTTCTACTTGTGGTTAAATTTTCTGCTAGGACTTCCATAACACCCTGTATACTCGAGATTGCTATTGTAATAAAAAAATTGTTTGAAGACAAAATAGAAAACCTTAAAAAAAGTAAAATAATAACTTTAATGTTTTTTATAGTTTGACAGTGTCAGAATTTTCAAGTTTTCTCTTGTGTAAACACTTTCTGTCATGCAATAATAAAATGTCAGATAAACGTCACACTATTTTTATGAATTTTAAGCAATTTAAAGACTTGCCAAGATGGTGTCAAACTATAAAACGTTGTATTACACTCGTTCCTGTGTAAATTAGGGGCTTTCCGGCACTCGGGGCTTAAAACAGCACTCGTCTCACTCGTGCTTTTTTAAAACCCTAGTGCCGGAAAGCACCCAGTTTACACAGGAACTCGTATAATAATATACTATTTTTTATATTCTATGTAATAACAATGTTTGTGTATTTTTTGAATTAAAAAGTTGACGTCAGTATTGAATGACCCCCTGGCCCCTTAGATGAGATTTGATGAGATTTTACTGGACCCCCATTTTGAGCTCACGTAATTAATGAACGACCCCATACTTCTCGATAGTTTTTATTGTTATTGCTCCTTTTGTCTCCTTTGTCCCTTTTGTTGCTTTTTCCGTTTTGATCTTTTCAGTAGCTATTGTCCCTTGTCACTTTGGTCTATTTAAATGCTAAAACAGACCAGACAGTTTCTGCCGAGAACAAGTTCCTGGGATGTCTGTTTTTTTCTTTTTGGTTACTTTAGTCTATGTTGCCTCTTTAGTATCTGCAATCACTTTAGTTCCTTTACTCTCTTTGATCTGTTTGTCTCTTTAGGTTCTGTTGTTTCTTTTGTACCTTTTCTCTGTTTTAGTCTAGAGTGTTTGGCTCCTTTGTCTCATTCGTTTCTTACATTTTTTTGGTCTCTGATCTCCTTGATATCTGTTGGTATCTTTACCTTTGGTGCATTTTGTCTGCTTTCTCTCTTGGCCTCTTTTATCCCTTCGGTCTCTTTTGTCGTCTTATACCTTTTTTTTTTAATTTGTCTGTTTTGTCTTTTTAGTTTCTTTGTTGTCTTTGCTCTTTTTGGTGTCTTCTATATATTTCATCTTTTTATCTGTTTTATACTTTTGTTTCTTGGAACTCTTCAGTCTCTTTGATCTTTTTGGTCTCTTTTTATTTTTCTTCTTTTTTCACTTTTTATTTCTTTTGTTTCTTTAGTCCATCTAGTCTATCGCCTATGGCCTTTTTGTTCTTTTACGATCGTTCTTTAAACATCAGACGGTTTATCGACTCTGGAGCATGCGACGAATAATTGCCAATGAGAGAAGCAATCGTTTTCTAAACTCAACTCGTAAAACGCCCGTGAAAACACAGAAGACAAACCGAAATGAAACGAAAGAAATTAATTCGATTTTCGAAGACATGTATTCGAATGCAACGTTGCTGTTGTGTCAAAATTTCAAGTCAATCGACCGACTTTTTGAGTTTTGCGAGCACAAACTTACGCAGGCTGAAAGTTTATACATAAAGATAAATAATAACTTTCACGACAAAAACTGTAAAAGTAGTAAAAATTAATTAGTAGAAATTAAAGTACTATGTTGTAATTAAATACATGTAACGTACGAGTGAAGCTTTGGTGTAGCGTAACAGCAGCATTTAATTAAACGGAGCTTGCGGAAAGCGTTTACCCAAGTGTGATATCATCTTACAACTGAAAGGGTTCAAATTATATGCCTACAATTTACGTATGAAAATTGTGTGGGAAAATGAAAAACTTAATTAGGACCAATCAGATGAAACATTTCTTTGACATTTTATAACGTGTCAGACTTAATCTATAAAATACCTGTGACCTCTAATTCAACGAAAAGTAATGTAAAAGTCGAAGACCATGAAAGCCCAGCATTCGAATGACGATAAGAAAATCTTTTTTTGTTGTGAACACCTGGATGAAAAGCTTATCGATTTTACTTGAAAACCTCAAACATTTTCAAAGCATTTTCCCTAATTATTTACTTGGAAGATCATTATAGCAAAGTTGGCGCGGAATAATTAACTTGATTTATGTTTAAATGTAAAAAGTCGTGCTAGAAGCCGCCACATTTGCATAGTGGCTTTTAATTCATCGGGGGGGCTTTTCAAATAATAAATAAGCTGACATTTGAGATGAATGCAAAGGTCCTGCGTGTACATAATTCCTACTTTTGACATTTTCTATTGGCTGAAAGATAAGACGATGTTAATGTGAAAGCGCCGTCTTAGTAGGTAAATCCTAAATCATCTCAGAAAAAATGCAAAGCTTTTTATTTAGTAAAACAAAGTAAAAGGGAACGACGTTGTTGCAATTACCGCAGGCCTTTACGAAGTGTGCAATTAAATGAGGTTCTATGCTTTCGGAATTTATTCAAGTCTGTCGTTAGACGAGAAAATATCGCTGTTGTTTTAATTAAATTGAATAAAATAGAGTGAGTAAAAAATGACAACAGGAAACTGTTATTTCTTCCACTACTGCAGTTTCTACTTACATACTTTGAGGTTAGATTGTACTTTTTACCATACCTCTATTTATACGATATAACTTCTGAGTTCTCGGTTTAATTTGACTCAAATGGAAAATGTTTAATTAATTTCAAAGTTGGATGACAGGAGAGTAGCCGTTATTTGACTTGTATAACAATGAACGCATTATACGGATTGTAAAGTTGTTTGAGTTTCGGCAGAGAAATTTAACAATAAATGCGTGCAGGTGTTTTCAATCTTTTTGTGGTGGTAGGTGTGATAAAATTAAAAAATCATAAATTTTCTTAGGGCTGCTCTAACAAGAGTACATGTTTTACAATAAGGTCTATATTTTTAATTATGCCTTAAATTAATGAATTAAAGATTTTGTAATGCTCTATGCCGATACTGCCTGATTATTGTTATATGTAAACTTAAATCGATTAATATGTTGTTTATATGTATGTATATTTTGCACAATCAATTACGCACAATATTTGATTAGCTTCATACATTCTGTAACATTTTTAATGAGAATTACTAACACTGGCGCAACCAAAAATTGAAATTAACAATTTAACCAGCAAACATTCACTTGTCAATCGTGTACCAGTATATTATGTTGGGCTCCTCTTCCTTGAAAGTTTAATCCCGAGGTTTTAGCTTAATTACACTCTTACGTACGCATCCAATGGTAATGAATCTTTTCATGAGAGTTGGGACGTCACAATCATTAATGATCTCGTGAAAGATTTATCATCCTCCACAATCTTAAATGACAAAGTAGAATTGTTACGAAGATGCAAGACGCCGTCATTAGATATGATGAATTGCAAACAGGACAACAAAATATTTGCCATTATCTACTTGCGGTGTGTTATCTGGTATCAAATTATTTCGCGTTGATCCGATGAGGATTATCTAGTCTTTGAAATATTAAATCCGGAGGCTGGGTGGGTGGCGTAAATTGAGGCCGATGTATCAGTGAACTGGGGTGGAATGGTAATAAGGTCGCCCTTTTTGGGAATGTAGCTTGAAAATGAAATAATATTATTGCGGTATATTGCAGTGGGAGTAGCGATTAAGTATACAGTTTTGTTCTGTATTATTTAAAATATGAGGAAGTCATTTAGACTTTAGAAAACGTCTAACCAAGAAATATCAAATACATGATGTTTTTAAGTTATATAATTATGTAGCACAGTTTTGAAATAACTGATAAAATATCCATACTTTTAAAAATAATCGAGCATATTATCAGTAAAATTATATATCCTTTCGATTGTTTTAAATGATTTAACTCGAAAGCTACTAACACAAAATTTACCCAGGTTATAGGTAGTAACCCTCGCACCAATTTGACGACTAATTATTGTAATTGTAATGAGTATTGCGAAATTTGAACAAAGTAAAGTTCATCAATACCCATTACAGTAATTATAATAGACAATTTAGGGAGTTTTTGCACGCTTACGATAAATATACGGTAACGCTAAACTCTCCCAAGGGTTCATTGCGCATGTGCACAACTTACGGTAACACTATTTGAATAGCGGGCCCCGGTATTTCCCTTGGTTTAGCGGAGCACGTTAAATGCTTTACCGTATAGTTTACTATCTTCTGATTGGTTAAGACGTGTTTGCAGCGCATTGATAAATCGTCTTTTTAAAACCTAAAGTTAGAAACACACTCTTCTGCAGTCAACATTATCTGAATTTAACCGATAATATTTTTTTGATCTTGTAAATGGAACCTGTCTGGGCACTGACAACTCATTTAATATGTATTGCATCTTCAATTACATCCATATTATCAAAATGCACATTTAACAAGTCTTCCATACTTTAAGAGCTTTGAGCTTAAATTGCTTCGCAGCCCATTTCAGCTCTGTGTTTGTTAGAGATAGTGACTGTTATGACAGTGATACCAGCTGTGATTCTTTCTGTGATATGCCAAACGTCTTAGATAATTTTGTTATAAATGACAATGATATAATTGGTGCAGCGAAGAAATTTACCACTATAGTGTTATGGTTGCACAGGCAAAAACTGCCACATTTGCTATGCCGCTATTTTCTATACGGTATTCAATCACGTGGTTTTAACGTTTATGGTATTTTTAATGTGTGGCGTGCAAAAACTCCCTAATAATCATTACATGCGCTATTTTGCATACAACTAAAAACGTTGGTGAACGTAGGGGCCAACTACGTTGCAATTGCACCATTCTGACCTAAGATTCACGCGAACGATGTCACGGGTACGGCTACTTAATTATAATAGAAATAATAAAGTTAGGTTAAAACGTCAATTTTTGTGTTCCAATAAAATGCTGAATTCAGTGTTGTTTTGTTCTATGAACTAATGATATTAGTCGGTAAATAGTATTTGCTAAACTACAAGTTTACTTTCAGATAAAATAAATAAGCACTAACTTTATGTAATCAAATTAGTTAAAGAGCAGTCCACAAACATTTATACAGGAATGGAAGCAGTAACGTCATTATAAATTTAACTTCTTGTTACAGATTCTTTTTATTCTGTGATAACGATATACAAATACAACGTTGGTTACCGTATACCTAATATAGCTACAGTACAATATACTGCTTGTGTTGCTTCTAAATCTACCTATTCTATTCTGATACCGATAAATGGCTTTATCAACTGTGTTTTTGCACCCTTCGACTCTTGTTAACATTATTTTAAATTCCATCCTTACTTTGAACTCTGGTTGATTCCGGAGTAATTTACATTTCTTTGAGCGGCAGTTAGTAGTGTTGCATAATTATTAGGTTAATTGGTTAATTTATAAAGTTATAAAATTAAATAGGCACTCAAAGAAGCTAATTATAATCTTAATTTATCAGTAGAAAAGTTATCTTCTAGAAACGTTACTTCAGTACGGAACCATCTTTCGTATCTTAAATCTTCAGGTTTTAATGTGATGGCAGGTGTTTTTAATAATACATTATTAGTTGGCTGATTGTCAATCTTGCAAAATTTGAAAACATAATGAAACAAAAAAAGTTGTTTAATTTTTACAGGCATTTATTTCGTAAGTGGTAATGGCTTATTTGTTATCTGTCCTAGACAATTTGCAAAATTGAATATTCTGCATAGCTTGAGCTTGATCGTAGGTGTAGGTGAAATCATGTGTGGGTGGCTGAAGGTTTAAAACAATGATTAATAGTTTTATTATACATATTTGCTCCGTTGTTCAAAATTAGTTATAATTAGCTCTTATTTACTAAAATAAGTAAAGTAGACGGTTGAAAAAGCACATATTTCATTTGTCAGAATGCTACATGCGTTTCTGATTTAAAAATACTACACATACTGAGTGATCAACATTAAAAATTTGAGTTGGCAACAATACAATTTACATCAAAATTGGTAAGCCTGTGATTTGGTTGTCAGATGATTGACAGCTACATTTAAATTCGCACCAAACAAACATAACCTTACATTTACATATGCCATTCCGCCAACTTAAAGGCAGAAATAAATCTACACTTTTATCTGAATCTATTATACCAATTGAAACAGTAATTGTTGATCAGGCTGTATATAAAATACAGGAATATAAATTATTAGAATAAGAAAAAGAAGATTGATCTGTTTTATTACTTGGAAGGGATGACTTTAAGAATCGTCATAATCAAAACTGAGGACATTATTTCTAATAAGCATAATTGCAATAATAATAATCAAGAGTGGATCAAGAGTAATTTTTATAGCAAAAGTTAAAAAAATGTTTATAGATCGACTCTGTCAGAATTTTCAAATTTTCGCTTGTGTCACTCTTCTGTCAGGCAATAAGAAAATGTCAGATAAACGTCACACAATTTTTATGGATTTTAAGCAATTTAAAGCGTTGCCACGGTTTCACTCGTGCTTTATTAAGCCCTAGTGCCCGAAAGCACCCAATTTACACAGGAACTCGTATAATAAATAACTATTTTAAGAAAAAATGTTCACTTATAATACGATTAGTACACGAATGTCATTGCAATTGCTTAAAATGCGACGAGTGCTTGCACGAGTCGCATTGGCAATTGTAATGAACATGAGTGGAATCATCTTAGAAATTGTCGACTTAACTTTGACTACGAATCGTATTCGGAGGACTATTCAGTGAACCAAACGATTTTTCTTAAAAGTACTAGTCCAATTGTCAGCGGCAATTTGTACTAGTACAATTATCACTTATAATACGATAAGTAGTCAAAGTTATGTAGACAATTTTTAAGATGTCACGAATGTTCATTGCAATTGCTTAAAATGCGACGAGTGCTTGCACGAGTCGCATTGGCAATTGCAATGAACATGAGTGGAACCATCTTAGAAATTGTCGACTCAACTTTGACTACGAATCGTATTCGGAGGACTATTCAGTGAACCAAACCATTTTTCTTTTAATCACTTTGAATTTAGTCAACTCAAAATTTAGTTACTCATGATTCCGTTTCATTGGCAACTACAAATCAAAACAAAATAAAGACAAAAAGCTTGTCGTGTATCTTGAAGATACTTAAAAGCAGCCCAAAAGTGTGGACGAAGAGATGTCGAGAAGATTTGGTCTTAAGTCAACTGAAGAAATCGACAGGGATATTTCAAATAATGTTCCGGCAAACACCAGAAAATCCCGTGAATCTGTTTGGCGTCAATTTTCGAGTTTTTTGAAGGAAAAGCAGCTAAAATTAGAACTATCTACTTCAACAACAGATTTGAACGACATTTTAAAATGCTGGGCCTCCAACATGAAAAAACAAGATGGAACCGACTACAAAGAAAAGGTTGTAAAACACATGTGGAATGTTACAGCGAAAATGATTCAAGAAATGTAGAAAAATTGGAATATTGAAATTAACCCGTTTAATGACCCCCTTTTTGCAACGTCACGCCAAGCAAGAGATGCTACCAGAAATATATTACAAAGAATCCCAGAACAAAAAACTGTGAATGCTGCAGCTTTAACAGAAACGGAATATTTAAAAATAGTGAATCTGTTCGATGAAAATACTCCTGTAGGCCTTCAAAAGAAATTTTTTGTGATTGCGTCTTATGAATTGGCCTGGAGGGGAGGAGAAGGGACTCAATGCATGACGTACTTTTTTCAGGAAGAAAAAAATAATGAAGGGATTAAAACAGCTCGTGTAGAATATAATCCAGTTTTCACCAAAACTGTACAGGGAGGTGCAAAGAAATTGGCTTATACTAAATAAGAATATTTACCTTTGTCCTGTTAGGTTGTCCTTCTGAATATTACAATTTCTATTACTATGTTGATGTCATCTGCTTTAGACTGTACCAGAAACTTATTGCAAGGAGGGGCAACAACATAACAACAGACACAATGTTTTTAACTCCAAACATACATTGGAACTCCTCGCCCTCCAGAAATTGGTACAAAAATTCGCCTGTTTGAATACACGAAATGGGAAAGTGGGCGAAATCTGCGGCTAAATAAACCGGTTTAGATTTTAAAAAAAGGAAAATTTTGAATCATTCTCTTAGATCTACTGCTGTATCGACACTAGCAAAATCTGGGGTTGGCGAACAACAACTTCACACAACCGAGATCACTAATAAAGAACATTCTGAATTTATGACAAGAATTGAAGATGAGCCGTCGACCAGCACAGAATTTTTGTCTAATTCTAAGAAGATAAAGTTTTCCAATTGTACTTTTAATTTTGTAAAAAAATAGTGTCAATAAAGATTTTCATTTGTTTAAAATTGTCACTTAAAAGTACTAGTCCGATTGTCAGCGGCAATTTGTACTAGTACAATTATCATATACAATATCCCAAGAGTCAGGCATATTGTCGAAAATTTTCCCGACCTGTCTGGCACAAGTGTTTGTTGCACCGAAAACTTCCCAACTTTTTAGGGGCAACAAACACGCGTGCAGACAGAGAGGGAAAATTTTAAACAATATGCCTGACCGAGGGATATTTGTTCAGACAATCGCTCGAACAACATTAACAAAGAATTGAAACATCAAGATCCTATAAATCATGTCATGAGTTGGTTGTCATGGTGGTTCCAGTAGTAAACAAAGTTTTTCCAAAACGAAAAATTCAAAAAGCATGGCTCTCGTTCGATTTGGATCTGATTCCATACAAACAATTAACGAGGAAGTTAAGAAATGTGTGCCAGTCAACACCATGAAATCACGAAAATCCGTATGGTCGCAGTTTAACAAGTTCTGTGCCGAAAGAAGGTACGATGTCACTACTCGAGCCTTACCAGCGAAAGCATTGAATGAAATTTTGATGGACTGGGGATCTAACATGAGGAAAGCAGATGGAAGTAACTATAAGGATTTCGTGGGTAAACAAATGTGGAATTGTACAACCAAGCAGATACAGGCAATGTATTATGAAACATTTAACGTCAAAATTAACCCCTTTACTGACATCGATTTCAAAACCTCCCGACAAGCTCGAGATTCAAATAGAAAGAAATGCCAGTTAAAGCTCGATCTGAGAAAAGTAAGTGCAGCTGCATTTTCGGAATTGGAAAGACTGCGCAAGGAGGTGCGAAAAGGCTCACAGATTCGAAGTGGCTAATAGAAAACAAAAATAATCTTTTGATGTGTCCAATAAGATATGATTTTTACAAAAGCGTTGCAAAAACAAAATTATTAACCACTATTAATTTTTTTACAGGTTGCTGAGAACGTTATTAGGGAAAAGAGGTAGAAATATAAAGAGTAACAGATTATTTCTTACTCCAAATCCTGACTTCAATCCGAACACTCCAAATTCTCCGTGGTTTAAAAATTGTCCTGTTGAAAAAGTACTATTTCAAAATGGACAAAACTGGCCGCAAGAGGTATTGGTATTGACACAGGAGTTAAAATATCGAAACATTCTCATCGATCATCGACAATCTCCCATTTGGCAAAAGCAGGGGTTCCTGAACAATCTTTGATTAAGATATCTGGACATTCAAGTAGCAGCTCTATCAAACCATACTTGCACTTCGATAAGGAGCATCATGCAAACATCATAAAGGGACTCAGAGTTGATAATAACTGCTACCGCGGTAACTGAAGCAAAAAGGGCGGACTCGGGAACAACTGTGATTTATAATAATTGTACCTTTAATTACAACAATTAGTTTCAATCCCTTGTGTTACAATAAAGTATTAATGGAACTATCATTTATGTATCATTCTGTTTTATTTTCAATAAAGGGCAAATTTTAAGTTAGGTCACTTTAGGTCACATTAGGTCTAGGAACCTTTGCGGGGTGTTTTCAACAATTTCCCTAGGGAGATTTTTGCCAAGCGGGAAATTGTCGCGAAATTCAAATTTGATTGGTCGATTTCAAAAAAACCTGGCGTTTAGATTGGTCCGACATATTAGTTTGACAGGTGAGGGCGATTGTTAGTAGTAATGTCCCGAGTGCATGTCAAATTGTCGATAATTTAATTTTCTCGAGTGCGCGAAGCGCACGAGAGGAAATTATGAGACAGTTTGACATGCACGAGAGGACATTTTGGCAGACTATTTCCTGAGGAAAAATTAAACGGTACAAATAAACGTAATTCTGTGTTTAACAATTGATATTTCTTTAAATTTTTGCGGTTGTTGATGGTCATCATATTTGCACTGAATTGGTATCTTAGGTGATTTATTAACAACAGTTTTGTTCGTGAAAAAATAATGTCAAAATGAGTTTACGTTTGGGGCAGAATTCCGCACAAGTACTAGACGCCGCAGTTGATAAACTAACTCCAGCAAATACGAAAAAGTCTAGAGATTCTGCGTGGAGACAGTTTTAGCAATTTTGCGATGAAAGGAAGTACACTTTGAACAAGGAAACTTCCGTCTCACAACTGGCCCTAATTCTAAAAAATTTCTTTTTCAATATGAGGCGCAATGATGGAGAAAAATATAAAGAAGGTGTTATCAAGACACTTTGGAATGCAATAGCGAAGATTTTGCAACAAAAATATTATGAAGAGTTTAACATTATTTTCGATCCATTTAAAGATAGAACGTTTGAAGTTGTAAATGTGTCCTGAAAAAAAAGTGCATCTAGCTTATCAGAACAAGAAATTGATAAAATGTGTGCTATTTGGGACGAAACGACTCCGGATGAATTGCAGCGCAAGGTCTTTCATATTGCTTCATATTATGAACTGGCGTGGAGAGGAGGAGAAGCATGTAATTGTCTTTTGAGTTACTTTGAAGAAGAATTTGTGAACTATGGCAACCCTACAGGCCGAATAGCTTATAATCCTATCTTTTCTAAGACAGCCCAAGGAGGAAGGTTGACAGAAAAAAGATGGTTAGTTCAAAACACCATCGATTCTAATAAATGCCCCAAAAGGTACCTATTTAAGCATGATATAAAACACAATTTTATTATAATTTTACAGGCTTTTCAAAATGTTGAAAGAAAAAAGAGGGAAACATATTACTGTCGCTGAAGGATGAAAGAAACGTCAAAAGGTTTTGTTAAAATTTGTGACCTAGGACGAAATGAAATTTCAAAGTGGACAAGACAGGCAGCGGAAGCTTTAGGAATTGACACAAAAAGGAAAAAAGTGACAAATCACTCGAACCGTGCCGCGGCAGTTACTCAGCTTGCCAAGGTTGGAATTTCAGAAAATCAAATTATGAAGGTTACCGGACACTCAAATCAGGCCTCGATAAAGAGTTACCTCCAAGTAGATAGTAAGCATCACGAGAAAATTGTACACGGAGTGAGAAATGACAGTAGCGAAGTAACAATAAGTGATGGAAGCAGCATGAAAACTCCATCATCAGCATACAACAAAGTTTTATATTCAAATTGTGTTTTCCATAATTGTTCTTTTTCTTAAAATATAAAATTAAAACTAAATGATGTTTTAATTAGTACCAAGCGAAAATTTAGCACTAGTGCAAATTATCGATAATTGCACTAGTGCAGTATTATCGCTGAACGTTGATCGTTATTGGCTAAAAATAAAATATTTCAGCTTTTTGGTTGGCTTAATTTTTTTGAAGGAAATAGTCACCGCAATTGATTTTGATTGGCCAAAATTTTGAAATTCTACGGCTGTTATTGGTCGAATGTCACAGTTTGACAGGTGAACTGAATAGTCACAGCAATTGATTTTTATTGGCCAAAACTTTTAAATTCTACGGCTGTTATTGGTCGAATGTCACAGTTTCGACAGGTGAACTGAATAGTCAAGAAAATTTTGTGGCAATTTGCACTTAATTAACGGAATTATTTCGAATTTATCGCTCTGAATTGCCATTATCTGAATTAAGGTATCAGCTTTATCAGGAACACCCACATTACACAATGTAAATTCCATTAACAACAATACTGCTCGAATTACTCTACACCGGCGGAAGAGGAATATGGTATGTTATGTAAATTAATTATTGTCTGTGCGCTATTTATGGTTCAGAATCTGTTTTGTATAAAATTCAAATATGTTTCTGTTTTACATAAATTGAAAGTTATTTTTCAAACTCTGCGCCCAGTAAATCTAATTAAATTTGGTTGTGAAATATGTGGGCAGGAGCTGAGTTATTAAGAGAATTTCGTCATTTGACATTTAACTAAGATAATGAATGGTGCTCATCCTCGTGTTGATTAAGCCAATTGTCTAGCTAATAATTAGTCATTTTACTTGAAGAACTTGCCCACGCAGCGACGGGAGACTTCGAACATTGTCTTTGAGTTATACAAATAATCGATAACCATGATTATTCAATATGTACAAAGTTAAAAACTCATTAATTCGATCACCAATATAACTAATTGTTAATTTAAGACAATTTGCCATTTTTAGTTACGAATCGTCCAATTGTCATTATTTTTTATTTGTCAAATTACCTGCATCGAAAAGGTTGGAGACAAAAATCAGAGATTCTCATTTATCTACTTGAAATCTCGATTAAAAAGCACATAAATTCTTTAATTGCTACAAAAAAATAACAATTTCTCGCTTGAACAAACTCAACGACATTCCTTCCACCAATTTGCTCCAATCTTTAAAGTACATTTTGTAGAAATTCAAGTGTAAGCCGAAATGTAGTGTAACCCTTAAAAGATCGATTCAATGTTCCCGAACTTGATAAAGCACGCAAACATTGCCGCTCCCAATCCCTTGAAGGACAATGTAAAAGAAAATTGAAAGAACCGGAACGTCTTATGAATGTGGTCATGTACCTTTTAATAAAAATATTGAATAAATATCAAATATCTTCTCTGTAACCACTTATTGAATGTGAGGTAAATGAATAAGATTTTATTAGCTTTACAAGAATTTACAAGGGCAACTCGTTTAGAAAGATTTTTACTGTGTAACCCAGTAGACAAGAATGTTTTATGCAACCATCTCACAAACTACCCCTCACACTAAAATCAACCATCCGAAAATTACGTCGTACAGATAGTTTCATCAAGGATTTCCTCTTTTTCTGTCCTATACATCAGTCAATTGAAACCGGAAACAATTAGTCAAAGTGCAGCTTGTAAAACCTCATTACGACATTCGACGAATTGTTAATTAAATCGTCACTTAAGTGCGAAATACAAAGACGTAGCTGCAAATACGTTTCTGTGAACTTAGGCGTCACTTAACTAAATTTTCCTTTCACAAACCCTGCACAGATTAAGTTTCGGAACAAAATTTGTTCAGAGTGCGGCAAACTTGTTTCTGATACATTATGCAGAATAAGTTAACCCTTCAGCTGAGCGGGTTAACTGATAATTAACTTACTAGAATCAGCGTGTATACTGTGCTGGGATCATGTACTTCTCGTGGAGTTATAATATCGCGTTTTAGTAACGGTAGATTTCTTCGATTTAGAAGTTGATGAAAATTATACGGGAGAGACATTGGTTATGGTAAGAAGAAATATTTTATAACAAACCATTATATGTAGGTATGTAGTAATAAAATAGCTACATATTATTATTAAAGTTTTTAACGTAAACGGTAAAATTAAATGAATATTAAAAAATGTCCCTTCCAGGACAAACTGAAGCCTTTGATGCTCGCTTGTACAACTTCAAATCGTTAAAATACTGTTGAGGTTTCTGGAGCAAACCTTTCTCTCACATCTCACAATATATGATTAGGGGAAAACCTCCTTAAAAGTCTTTTTTGTAAATTCAAAATCTATTTATGCTCAACCATTTAAAAATTTAAATTGATTCATTTTCCCTTAAGAAACAGTATACAAATTTCAGAAAACTTTCTAACTACCTTAAGTAAAGCAGCAAATCCTCTTAAATTATTCAACAAGTTGAAAATGATGGGTAGGTGTCATCAATCAACGGTAACATGACGGCAAAAGGGAAGAAACAGTTTTATCGAACTTATAAGACAAGCAGTTTGTTGCACGTATTTGGAGGTAGCCCGAAGACTTAATGTCCAGATAAAAATGTCACAGAATGGTGCTGCTGCTGCTTATTTGACACTTATTTTCGTATATGTATGTTGTAGATAATGCGTTGGAGATTTAGCCTCATATCGTGTGATTTCAGAGGGAAATTTCCAAGTTTTGCCTTGTATGTACGAAATCGTTGCTTTGGTACTGAATCACTCATGCTTTTTTTGTGTTTTAATAATTATTATACTTACATTATTTATAAGTAAATTTAATCTCTAATCAGGCCTTTTACAATTTTGTTTTGTTAAATATTAAATTATGGTTTCATCAATAAGTAGTTTCAGATTGGCTCAGCGTAGGACGTGAGTCGCATGATAAATACATAATTCGTAATGATCGATGATACGTTCTAGTGAATAAGTCATAAATTTGATGAGATTTAGCAATTCCTTAGTACACGGTTTTATAAATAATTATTGTAACCAACATACCATCAAAACTATATAAAAATAATGACTCTAATTTCTAAAAAAATAAAACTAGAATATCAATTAAGGCTTGGTTATTTATCTAAATTTTTATTACTTAACACTAAAGTTGATATATTAAAGGGCACTTAAAATATGACTTTGTGACAGATCAGTAAAATAAGGAAAAGTAGAGCCACGACAGCTAAAGTCAAAGAAGTACCTTCTGTATTGATTGCGAACTGAAGCTAGTAATAATGATGATAATAACTATAAAAGAAAGGAGTGGAAGAATCACAATTAATTGCTGCTAATAGTTTAACATTGCAAATATTAATTATTAGAATTAAGTACATTATTATAAAAGAATACAGTTACATCTACCTTTTTTCTTATTTTGAGTGGTGGTCGTAAGAAAAGCATAGTGTACAACACATGCTGATGGCTATCTCAAACTCGCGTGACTAACTTCAACGTTTGAAACATCCACTTTTCAAGACAACGCATGAAAAATTATGCTCTAGTGGTTTTAAAAAATTAATAATCTTTTAACTATAATTGAACAAATTTGACAATGATCTAGAAAATAATTGATACGCGTTTTTTGTAATTGAACAATTTGAAGGAATTTTATAAAATGGTGGATGCGCCGGGTTAAAATAAATAAACAACTTTATAACAGTTTTAGTGCTATAAATTTTCTTCTATTTGGATTATTCTCCTCATAAATAAGTACTCGCTTAAAATAGGGACTCCCAGTTTAATTGAACAATTTGAAACAGTCCGAAAACCGGTCGATGTTTAGGTCAAAAGATACTAAGAAATTTGTAACTGATAATATGGTACATTATTTTTTATTTGTATCGTGTCAGCATTCTTATCAGCTCCTTATGAATAGAGGTTAGTGTAAGTGTCTGCTACTTTTAAAATAATTGAGAGGTAAAAAATATCTTAAAAAAATAAATCAGAAATAGGTAAACGAACATTAACTTCTAATATTGAATAATTGAATATTAATGAAATGATTATTAACTACTGAAAGAAAAAACTTCACACGTCATTCATATAATTATTGAATAGATAGAAATAAATTAAATGGAAACTTATGTGGTAAATCCATATAATTGCTCATTTTGTTGAATACGAAATGCAGAGTAATTACACATAATATTATCTCTGACTGAAATAAATAGATTTATCGGAATCGTTTAATTAAGTTTTGTGGTGTACTGTAATGTCGACAAATTTCATATCACACAAGTAGAGAATGTGAACTATTTGTTTCATATTTGTATATATGGATTTTAATATAAACCACGAATTATACTACAGTACGTATAAATTACAGATATTTGATACAATAAATATCTACCTAATGTAACATCATTCAGGTGAACTACTTATCAAAATAAAACTTTTTTAAGAAGGAGTGTTTAGAGACAACAAGCTTATCAAAATGATTTAGAAGTGTTCATTATCACGTTCTATAAGAACCTTTTACAGAAATTATGATTTCTGATTACTTAATTCAAAAGTAATCCTCCTAGCTTTTCCCTTAATTCACCTGTTGCAAATTCCTTTAAACATAACTTCTCTCATGTTGCGTGCCTGGTCTATATTAAGACAATAATGCAATTCCTGATAAAATATGCCGCGATTTTAGTTTATTTGACGACAACAAAAGAACCACAATAATGGAAGGTTCCACCTACATTCTAGAAACTTTAACAAAGTGCTTTTTCAGAGGTCAAAGTGATTGCACCAATTGTTGCGAAATCTGAGGGCAATTATTTCAAAATTATTATAATAACAATGTACTGTGATACTTTACATCCTGTAATAGTATTGTTTTCAATGAATGCTGATATATCTTGCGTTCAACAAAAAACCTGGTTAGAGCTAGCTTTGAAGTAGCGTTTTTTTTTATTTTTTTTTTTACAGTGTAGAGCTTGACTGATTAACAACTGTCCACGACTTGTAAACAGATAACATAACTTCAAAATATCAGAGAAGCTGCAATATTATTAATAATTATTATTTTTCGTCTTAAAGAAGTGTTGACAAGTGTTTTAGGGTATTAGTTAGCTGTTTTATATAAATCGGTACGATTTGGGGGTTTGGGCTGCAATGTCCTGCAGGTATCTCCAGGATTCCTACAACGGCTTTTGACAGAAGCATGTTGAATGTTGAATGTTTTTGACAGCAGAAGATTTTTGTGCGTTATAGTTGGCAAAAAAGGTAAAAGTAAAGTGCATTCAGTCCTTTGGGTGTGATGTTAATTGAGTTAATATTTTTAGATATCGGATACTTTATGATTTGGTTTTACACCTTTATTTCTTTAAAGTGCACTTGAAAATTCTCCACCATCATTCGAAGGTGTTAAGCAGGCGAGGTTTTAAGCTATTCCACCTATCCAACACCACGTGTATTTTTTTGTTAAAAAAATCTTAAATATATTTTTTAGGCACAACTCACTCACAGAAAAGCATTCTCCGGTTCTCCGGCGTGGTTGCACGAAAATATACACGTAATTTGCAACAACCTCTCCCTCCATCGTGATCAATCGTGACGTTATCCGAACCCCCTCCTTAGTATTCGGACCTTACGTGATAAATGGACGATCCTCTAGGAAACCCAAAAACTGTAAAAATATCTACAAGTTTGTAGGTAATTTTTTCAGAGCGTTTGCTAGGAGGAAGGATAAATAAATGATATAATCCCTGAAAACACTTTTATCTCATTTATGTTTAAAAATAAAATTCGACCCTGCTACAGTTTTATTAGACATGAGTAGATACTGTGGTCAGAATATTTTGTTAAGAAGAGTAAATGTAATCCCACTTTACAGTGCATTAAATTTTGCAGTTTTCTACACACTCAATTTTTCGGTTCCATGTTTACATAGCAAAAATCCGGTAATCCAGGATAATTTCCTCAATACCTTAATATATAATTATATATAATAATAATAATCTATTGGGAGTGTATTGAAAGCGTGGATATAGTTTTCAATCAATTCTCCTCTGGGTCTTTCAAAAGTATTGATCGTATCATTAGTATCCTCTTAGGGATGAGTATTTACTCGTATCCACTTTATGTCTGTGTTAAGACAAACGAATAGCTACTTTTCAAGAAGGAAAATGTCAGGTTTTAGTGTGGTAGAAGCAATATTTAATTTTAATTATGTGAGGATGAATTAATAGGAAAAGTTTCAGTTTCAGGCAATACTAATAATAATATTATCATTCTCAAATTTTAATTTACTTTGTTACTAGTTTTTAGTTTACAATGCTTCATATAGTGGCCATGTATTCGCTATATTACAATATAATCCAAACGATATATTCCACTATTAGAATTATTTGCAAGCTAAAAATAACATCCATCCAAATTCATAAATATAACAAAATATAAATAGCATTCTTATACTGTAATTTAAGGGAGCATTTCAAATTATGTTCAAGATATTTATGACGCTTATTTGTACGACTTTGAACCGGAACAAAAGCAATTTTTTCTGAAAAAATATGGGCTGAAAATTTGAGTCATTTGTTACGAATAACAATATGTTACGGGTGATTTCATTAAAAGTTTTATGCTGTCCTTGACAAAAAGAGATTCAAACAAACTCCTATTTCATCTGTTAAAGTTTATATGAAATTATCCTAGCCTAGACACTATTTCATTCTTTACGAAATGATTCGCAAACTTTAACATTTTCTAATCTCCAATCTTATCGCTATAAGTGGTGCACTTCAGGTAATAATTTTAGAAGCTTGGATTTACCGGTGACGCAATTCATGGAAGGGATTATTTTTTACATAACATGCAAAACTTTCGTAATTATAAGTCGAACTATGTTGACGTTCATTGCGAAGTTTCAAATTCTGGCTATACAGGGTGATTTAGATCAATAATTTTAAAGTATCCGATACATTTCCCATAACTCAAATAAAATAAAATATAATATAATACATAAAACTAAATAAATCAATAATTCAACACAATAACTAGCAGCTTTTATCCCTTCCCACTTATTGTCCCTCTTCTCCACTCAACCTTCCTCATCCATTCGATCCCTCTTCCGTCCTAATTCAAAATTTCTTCTCTACTCTCATCTCTCCCTCTCAATTCTCCGCATTCCTTCAACAAATGCTCTATCGTCTCCTTTTTTTCTCCACACATCCTGCATAGTCTATTATTATCCTCACTCCAATATTTATTCTCTCTCTCCTCATTTCCACATCTAAATCTTGCTATAATCACTCTCGCTTTTCTACTCTCTCTTCCTAGGTACTTTGGCATTTCTTCCGTTATTATTTTTTCATACTTCCCATTGTACCTAGACTCCGTAATTCTCGTTCTTCTTTCCTGCACTTGCACATCTCTATCTCTCTGCACTAATTCATCTGTCATTACTCTGCCTCTCTCTCGCATTCTTTCTATCTCCGCGCCTGCATACCCGTTTCTTTCGAAATCTGCCTCCCTCTCTTTCCATATCCCCTTTCCTATTTCTTTCCTTTTTTCTTTCAAACACTCTTGCAAAATTCTGCACTCTCCTCTCTCTATCACTCTCTCCTCAAATCTTATTGCTCTTTTTCCTGCTTCTATTCTTATTCCATCTCTCTTTGTTTCCTCCATCACTATATACCCCGGTGTCTCTCTCTCTCTCTCTCCCCTAGCACCCATTTCATATATTTTCCTTGCACCCCTTCCAATCCTTCTTGCTCTCTCCATCCCCATATTTCCGCTCCATACATAATCACGCTTTTCACCAAACTATCAAACATCATTACTCTCCTTCTAAAATCATGTCCAAATTTTCTCTCTCATATTCCCCATGCAGCTCCTATTATCTTATTTGCTTTTTTCACTAACTCTCTCACATGTGCTGTTGCTGTGTTTCTTTAATTCATCACATAACCTAAATACTTAAATTCTTTCATTTCTTCAATTTTCTCTTTCTCCCGTCTCCACTCATTTACTTTTCTCCTACCACCCCCTTTTCTGAACACCATCATCTTGGATTTCTCTACATTCACCGTCAACTTTTTCCTCCTCATATATTTCTCCATGTTTCCTATCATTTCTTTCATACCTTTCTCCTCACTCGCTAGCACCACCAAATCATCCGCATATGCTAAAGACCACACTTTTTCTTTGCCCACCACAACCCTCCCCGCCTGCCCCTTCCTGAACATCTCCTCTATATCTCCAATAAAAGCTGCAAACAGGCTGGGGCTTAGTGGGCAACTTTGTCTTACTCCCTTATAAGTTTTGAAACATTCACTCACCCTTCCATCAACTCTCACTCTACTTATCGTCTCTTCATATATCTCTTCTATTTTTGTTACCAGATGCTCATTGATCCCACTCTTTCTCAAGCATTCCCACAGTAAATCTCTTTTCACATTATCAAAAGCCGCCTTCAGGTCCACAAAGAATACATAATATGCATTCTTTGTGGACCTGAAGGCGGCTTTTGATAATATATATTATATCTTGCCACCCCTCTTTTTTATCTCATTTCCTGCTATGTGATTCAAGATATATACATTAACCATGGTCCCTCTACCTTTCCTAAATCCCGCCTGTCCGTCTGGTAACACCCCCCTCTCATTCATTTCCTTCATCAGCCGCTCTTCAACAATCATCGCATATATCTTATATGCTGTATTTAGGAGAGTGATCCCCCTATAATTACTGACTGTATCCTTTTCTCCTTTCTTATATATGGGACATATTATCCCTTCCTTCCACTCTTGGGGGAATCCCTCACCCTTCCACACTCCATTCATTATCTCTAACAACCTGTCAACTTCCCTTTCCGGTCCATATATCCACGCTTCATTCTGTATACCATCCCTCCTTGGTGTCTTTTTCCTTTTCAGTTTTCTTAGTTGTTTGCACTATTTTTTCTCTTGTTATCTCTTCTATTTTTTCCACTCTTTGTTGACTCTTTTCCTTTTCTTGTCTGTTTTCATCACCCCCCAGCAGCTCACTGAAGTACTCTCTCCATTTCTCCATAGTAATTTCATCACTCACTCTATCTCTCTCTTTCTTTCTTTCCTTATTTATGTATCTCCATACCTCTTCTTCCGCCTTTATACCCTTCATCTTTAGCTCTTCTTCCATCCGTTTCTTTTGCTTCTTCTCTTTCCATACTAAATTGTACCTCTTGTGTGCTCTTGTAGTCTTCCTTAGTTGCTTTTTCTTTTTTCCAATTTCTTAGTTTTCTTCTTGCTTCCTGCTTCCTTTCTCTGCAATCTTTATCCCACCACTCGTTCTTCCACAGCCCCATCTTCTCTCTTATCTCTATCTTTTTTTTTCTGTTGAGTTTCTTATGTTATCGCTCAGTTGCTTAACCTTTTCGTTTATTTCTGTGTCTTCGTATTTTGCCTCCCTAAGTCTTGCTCTATAATTTTCTTTTCCTTCTTCCGTCCAAATATTCTTCACAATTTTTTTTCTAAACTCATTCACACTTCCTCTATCTTTCCCTGTTCCTTTTGTCTTCACTTCTAACTCCATTCTTTCTCCCACCTTGAAATTCTCTATTTCATCCCATGCTTCTTCATTTACCATAACATAGTCAATAACTGTCTCCCCTCTTGATCCAATATACGTGTACTTCCCTTTATCATCTCCTGTGCAGTTCCCATTAAGTACGTCCCACCCTCTTTCTTCTACTAAGCTAATCAGTACTCTCCCTTCTGCGTTTTCTGTTCCATCTTTTGTTGATCTTCCTTCTATTGTTTCTCTTCTATCCGTCTTCCTATTTCCCCAATTCTTGCATTAAAATCCCCCCCAATCACCAAAGTTCCTTCTTCTTGCTCTTTTACTCGCTCTTCTATTATTCTCTTCGTTTCCTTCATACTTCTGCTGTACACTGTTACAATTCTCCATTTTGTCTGTTTACTTTTCACCGTTCTTTCCATAATCTCTCTTTCTTCTTTTGCTTCAGTTCCATTTTCTCCTTCCAGTCCCTCTTAAACCCCCATTATTATCCCACCTTTAGCTCTCCCTTTCTTGCTTTCCCTCTCTGCATATTGACATTTCCACTTAAACTCTTTCGGCATTCTCTGTTCCAATTTTTCCCACCCCTTTTCTTCCACCCACGTTTGTACCATTCCCACTACGTCAAATTCTCTCAAATACTCCCAAAATTCATTCTCTTTGTTTTTTTTTATTCCCGCTACGTTCCAGAATACTATTCTTATTTGCTCCTTTTCTCCTTTATTCCTCTCCGTATTCGTTTTTCCTTTTCTGCCCTGTCGTCTTTTTCTTGTGCTCTTATTCAAAAATTTTCTGTATCTAACTCCCCCTTTTCTTCGTCCCACCTAAGCCCTTTTCCCTCTATCCATATCTTTTTATAACCCACTTTCGCTCTTAATTCCTTCTGTATATTTCTTTCCTTCTTTGTTAGATCATCTTCTATGTATACTCTCTTTCCTTTTTTTTCTCTTAGTTTTCTTTTATTTTCCATAACTTTCCTCTTTTCCCCCCAGCTCCCAAGTTCCGCCACAATCATTTTTCCTCCATTTATTTTATGCATCTCTCTCACAGTCACTTCTACCTTTAATTCCACCTTCATCCATTTTCCAGTTTCTTCTCGCTCTTGCATTCCTCTTCGTCCAATTCCGTTACTACAATATTCTTTTTTCTCACTCTTTTTTCCTGCTCTTCCATTTTCTCCTCCATTTTTTTCTTTTTTTCTTTTAGTTCCATCTTTTCTCTTTTCCATTTGTCTTCCTTTTCACGCATCATAATTTTCAACTGTTCCAGTTCCCGGCTCATCTTCCGATTCTCTTCCTTTATCGCCCCTACATCCTCCATAATTTTTTTCAGCATCTCTTTCATTTCCTTATCAATTGCCTTTTTAACCGGTAATATTTGAAACTTCTTACTTTTCCTAAAAGGGTCTTCTGATTCTCGTCCTTCTTCTCTTATTCTTTTGTAATCTTCTTCTCTCTCGCTCTTACTACCACTTTTTTTCATTCTATTTCTTTTTCACTTTTTCACCCGCTTATCTTTTCGAGCGCCGCAAAACACGTCCGCTCGGCTCAACTGCTCGAATCGGATAATAGAATATATTACATAATACATACATACATACAGGTGGCAATATGTTTTGTTGTTTTAGTTGGGTTTAAATTATTTTGATGTAAATATTACGAAAGCCGGATTTGATCAAAATCATTTACAGAAGTAATTACGGTTTTGATGAAAATATTATGTACAAAACACATCTTGAATTTTCTAAAATACATTATTTTTATTTGCCCTACGGCGTTTCCGATTTCTGTGATTACATAGGTACATAACATAATTGAAGTTCTGTATTAATTTCAATTTTCAATTTTCTATACATTTTTCATCCGGTTTGTTTCCGTTCCATCTATAAATTCAATATTTCCTCTGTTTTCTTTCTCTCTGTATTTCTCATATCACCACACTTATTCCACATTATGTTCAATCGTCTCTCTCTTCTCAAAACGCATTCTACATCTACTTTCTCCTTCTCCCTCTATTCATGTCTGCATCTAAACCTCGCTATCATCACCATATTTCTCCTTCTCTTGGACCCTCTCTACCTCTTCTGGTTCTTGCCATCTCCAAACCTCTGCTCCATACAACAATATGCTCTCAATCAAACTTTCAAACATCGTCATTGTCTTCAATTATTAATTGAATTATTTTCAATTCTTTTTCCATCTTTCCTACTTTTTGTTCTTCGAATCTTACGTTCTATGATCTTCTCTTGTACTCTTTTACTCCTTTTTTTATTTTGATCATCACCGTCTTCGAGTTTCCTGTGTTCTTTCTTCTCCTTTTTTCACTTGTCTTCGTAACAAAAGGTTCAAAACACTTTTATGAAAATAAATTACGGATAAATGTACAAATTAAGGAAGAAAAAAAAGTAAGAAATTAGCCAAATCATAGAAATAAAGTATTGCAGAATAAGTAAATGCTAAACGAGAAACGGGGGAATATTTACGCAAGAAATTATAAGGAACTGAAACAAAGACTAAGAATTAAATCTTCACCAAAAAGAGGAAATTTTTAGAAAACCAGACTAAAAACATAACTACCAACGCAACGCAAAGAAATAAGAAACTATTAGAAGGACGTCAAATATAGGGTCACAGGATCGGGCTACAACATTACATAAAAGATGAAGAAAAAAGCAACTAAAAAAATATTTTGATAGATATTATACACCTGTTTTGATCATTACCTTCTTCTGCACTTCCTCTACTCATTAAATTTATCCTATTTTCTCTTGTGTCCCTCTACTTATACTTATTTCTATAGGTAGATGGTCCGACTCTATTTATACCCCTATTCTTAATTCTTCTACTTCTTCCCATGCTTCTTAGTTTATCACCGTTTCTACGCCTCTCTCCTTTTCCGTCCCCTTGTTTATTTCAATTCAAGACCTCCCACCCTTTTTTCTCTATCCATTCCATCAACCCTGCATTTTTTACCTTGCCTTCTTCCTTGTCCTTATTCCTTTGCTGTGGTCTCCATTCTCTCATTCACCCCTTCTTCTGCTTATTGGATAACCTCCAGTCTCTCTCTCTCTCTCGTTAGATTCCATCTCCATTGTATTGTTAATTTCCTGTATCCCACTCTTCCTGGTTTCCCCGTATTTTTCAAACCAACTAGTTTTAGTTTTCCTTGCGGTGCAGCGTAATTATAACTAATTAGAACATCAAAGCAAATTTTCCACCAGAAATACTTTTACCTATGTCTTACAGCCCGAACATTTAATTCGTTCCTTAACACGTTTTTAAATGAATAACTTTTCGCATTCGCAAGTGAATATACCTAAAACAAATATTTTCTTTAGTTTATAGGCACTCCCGTTCGCTTTTGTATATACGTTTTAAGATATTGTCACATAAAATACTACTTATGAACCTGATAAAATAAATAACACTGTTTCGCAGCATATAATAGTGTATTTTTATGATTTTTCTCATTTTCTGAGTGAAAATCAACGAGTACTATCGAAAATATTAGTGCATAATTTCCTAACAATATACATAATAACTTAATAAGTTAGAAAGTACATATTTCTTAATGGTTTGAAGATGAACGTTGAAGTGTTGTCAGATATGAATCAAGTTTAGGTAACTGCAGACGCCTGTTGCACATGTTGAAAACAGAAATTCCTAATTTCTCTCACTCAGTCAGATTTCACCTTCGCAACCAGACAGCAATCACTCCTCAGTATTTTAATATATTTTCCGCTCTTCAAGCTTTAAACCAAATCGCATCGTAAAAGTAACAACGCATCACTCAAAGTCATTTGTCTGGTTCTTCTTTAATAACATGCCGGAAAACGCGCATCACAAGAACTGTCTCGAAAAAAGGAAGGGATGCGTCTTTTTTCAGGATTTAATGGAATAATATTTACTTTTAGGTGGATCGACAAACGGTTAATTAAAATCCAAACCGACGTTGAACAAATCCAGACTATTAATCTTCTCTCGGACGATTCGTTTAAAGTAATAAAATTGCGTGATTTAAACGATTAAATTGTCGCCGCATGATGCGATTTACATTAAGCCTCACGCACACGGAACGCGGATTTAATGTGGAAACGCCATCACTTTTTATTTGTACTGAATGACGAGGTAAGCAACAAGGAAAAGTTCTGAAAATGTGTGAATTAGTGGATGGAATAAATATGTAACTTTCTTCTAGTTATAACACATTAAGTTACAATGTCTATGTAACTAATTTTGTTCTCACCCAGAAGAACTCAATTTAATGCATCTAAAAGTAAATTCGTAACTATCATCGAGCAACTCGCAGAACGATGATTTACAGATTTACTCAGGTTACGCTACGCCCCACGATTTTATTTTAGTCTGATAAATGCTATAGGGTGATGAGGAGAGTGCTGTGATGACTGGTACCTGGTACCTATTTAATTATTTCTTAGCTTTTAGTACATTATCTGCATAATTGTTATGTTTCTTTACAATAAAACAGTTTAGCTTAAAAATGTTTTCTACTTAGTTTTTTTCAAGTTTTTCGTTTTATCTAAAGTGTACTGTGTTCTACTTGTCAAGCCTTCTTATTTGATACCCATATTGAGGGTATTGAAAACTAAAAAAAGTAATCCGCCATTTTGTCGCGGCGGCCATCTTGAATTTACAATGATTCTGAATATACATAATTGCATTGTCATCAGAACTAAAGGTGTGTACCAAATTTCAGATCAATCGGTCAACAGGAAGGGGGTAAAATTTCAATTACTAAATTTGATCCACACAAGATACAAGACATAAACAAACCAAGCTAAATAAAACCGTTTAATAAAATTAAGTTTTATTTTTACGGCCAGCCCTATTTACGCAGCTGTCACCCAGTCCGTCCCAATTATTCTGTAATTTTTCCACGTATGTCTAATAGCTCGGAAGTGCGCAAAAAGGAAACGAATGTTAATTCTACAATCATTTACTCGAACCGAAAAATTACGTTTTTTGATGGGAGCTGGTAACAACTTAATCTTTCAAATATGAGTTTTAAACTCGGTGTAATTTGGTTTTTGATGACTTGGAGTTGGTAGTGTTAATATATAATTTTGCTGTGAGGAAAAGTTTTATCGAAACGCTCAAATTTGTTTACTGAACCGACGTCTATCATTATATTGATTTAGAACTGGAGTGTATTATTTTCGCATAGTTAAATCGCTATTGCAATCCAGATTAATTTAATATGGACGCGGATGAATATCATAAATTCGGAGTAATTATTGACAGCTTTTGTGATTATCGTTGTTTGAGCTTCAAAACATGGCTGCCGATTGGGGAAATGGTGGTTTTGGCAAATATTCTTCACGTCATGGATGAAGCGGTGATTTATTGCTGTTAAGTCAGGTTAATATAGCCTAAAATATTAATCAAACACTTCTTTTGTTTATCGAAGTAAGAGGCCGCTTCACAATGGGCAAACTAAAGCTGCGTTCACCAAAAATGTTACAAAGTAAAATAAATGGTAGGAACGACTTAGTAAATTACTTAATTAACGTGATGTGACATTGTCTAGACTATTTCAAGTTATCTAATATAATCAGCATCAGTGACAAATTTAGCAATGGGATAAATTTTTATACAATAAGATAATCATCTTTTTAATTACGTTATTTTTATTTTTTGGTCAAAGATTTTGTTTGACTTTAGTTCAAAAAGACCGAAGGTAAAAACCTTCTTACAAAATATGAGCAATTCGCATTCATCCATATAATTCACCGGTTGCGGTTGAAAGTTAAAGGACTCTTGGAAACGATTTATTGCACAGCAACGTTGTGTAATACTGTGTAATTGAGATTCTGGCACTGCAATAAATTGCACGTTTGTTAGTTAATGAGGCATAGTTTTGCAAACTTTGACATTAACATGACTTGTTTTGTTATTATTAGTAGCGTCAATATTTTACTCATGAAACAGAAAAAAATTGACCTTCCTGAGTGTTCTAATAGTTCTTCATTTATTAGGAAAACTATCAAACACCAAATGGTTTGTATGAATGAAGATGTGCCTTTACATGCATTTGTATACAGAGTGTATTAAAAAATGCCCACTAACTTTTCAGAACTAGTTTCCTTAAGCCTCCCAAATTCACTTTTACTTTTTACTAATCACAAAATTATTGGGAATTACCAACATTAATGAAAGCATTGCTTCAGAATAAAATTTGAGGTTATGGTAAACATTGTTTAAATTTAAATTTAAAGAAATAAAACACTAACAAATAATGTAGATTTATTGAGAATTACAGCAAATGTTCAAAGTGTTTTCCCCCAGCTTCACTGCAGGTCTTAACTCTCCCTTTCTTATTTTCAAATGCATTTTTCAACATCTGAAAGGTTATAGCGTTGCATTAATTAAAAATTGCCCCTTGCAGTTCAGGGTTATTATTAAATACGGTGTTTTTGAGATACGGAAAAATGAAGTGATCTAGAACTATCAGGTCCGGACTTCGAAGTGGAAGCTGAATGACACTATAGGCATTTCGAAAAACCTTTAACACAACGTTTTATAGAATACTTCCATTCACCATTCTGTTGCCGTTTTTTTGAAGTCACCTTGACAATCAAATTTTAAACCAAATTGTCAAAAGTTAGTAGTGCCAACCTAATTTAAATTTCACAGCCTACGCTAATTTATAATTTAAATGATCTCACGGTACCCTTTATAATTACTGTATTTTGGAATAATTGGTTCAATATTGATGTATTATAACATTCATTTTTGAACGGATTCTGATAATTGGAGGAAAATATAGAGCAGTGAATTAGTATTTGATCAATGTCCATGTTAATATTTGCAATGGTTGCATAAAATGTTCCCTGTTTATATATTCCCAATATTTCATGTATTACTATGGGAAAAAGCAATTTCAGAATCGTTGTTGGCTATAATAAACATAGAACCATTAGTGGGATAATTTACATCACAATGGAAGGGCGGTGTTTCAAATAACAAAAAATATCGTTGGATGTTATCGTAAAATTCGTTCGGCAATTTTATTACTTCATGCTTGTCAGGCTTACTGGTTTTAATTTGTTTATGCAGAACTTCAGATGTGAATTCTACTTCATTACTTTTTCAATGATATTATCTCAACTGTTTTTAAGGCAATCTCCCCTTTTAACCCAGATAAATTATGTAATGAAATTTCACCAAATTCAATTTCTCTGGACTTAATTTGGATTATAATCATTTATTCAGTTAAAACTTTACTGAATTTGCTGTTGATTCCAAGATCTTTAGATGCTTTCGTGAAGGTTCTAAGGACTTAATTTTATTTACCTACCTCCGCCTACGTAAATACAGTTCTATGCAAAATAATTCTTCTACTTATTAATTGGCTGATGTGGGTCGAATTAATAGGAACATTCCTTCGTTTGAAATACTTCTGTATATAGTGATTAAAAAAAGGTTTTAATTATTGTGATTAAAAAGTGTCGTAGTGATTAAAGAAATTAATTTTACTTTATTTAAGGTTAAAGGTACTTTATTTTAATAGTCAAAATACTACGCTTGTATTTAAGAATATGTATTCGGTTTCCTTGCAGTTCCTTGCACTTCTTGTATAACGTGTACATATTTTCGAAGATATACAGGGTCCTTATAAATTATTATTACATCATGTTGCCTCTAGAAATATTTTTTGTTTTCCAGAGGTAACATGATGTATCAATCATTTATAAGGACCCTGTACTTTTCAACTCTTAAAATATTAATAAACCAAAATTAAAATATAAATAACCAACATCTATTAATATATCCTAAAATTAACGATACAAACAAGAAAAATTTATACCATTTATACCTGAGCAGTAACTAAACGATCTTGAGAAGGCTGCTTGCTCCAAAATTATTTTTTTCGGGAAATTAAAAACGAGGTAAAGACAGAGATTTTTAAGAAGAGTAAAAAAATATTGCAATCTTGCGCAAAACGTAAATTAGAAGATTAGATTAGATTTCTTTAGAAGATGCATCCGGAAAGGACTTTTTGTTTCGAAACGAAAACAACATTGTTTTTATTGTGTTGTAAAACTGTTTATGTTATGTTTTCTACCCGAATTAGGGGGATAGAACTATTTCAAACATGGGAGCGGATATTAGAGGGGTTGAATCTTACTTCTACGCAAGGAAATCTAAAATTACAATAAATCGTTTAGACCCCTGCAAATTATGGGTTTATGTACTAATATCCATATTATTTCTTACTCGATCGGAGAACTGCATTCTAAGCATAAAAGGGAATAAAAATTAAATATTTATATCATAACACACAATATACTGATTCATTTGATACATAAAGATATACTGGCACTTAAATAATGTAAAACTAGGTACTTTTCAAATGAAGATGTAGGTGGCAACCGCAGGGTTCTTTTGTTATTTAAAACTCGCAACATTTATCTCAGTAGTTAATTATTTAACTCACGTGATTAATTATAATTAATTAATTCCTCCTTTCCACCGCATCCTATAAACTACAATTTCTTCTAAATTCCATCATAAAACCCTGCACGTCAGCCGAAACATAAATAGCATCTGTGTGTTTTTATCTTTGCAGAGCCAGCAATGTCTCCGGCGAACGGTCACCCTTTGATGGTTCCTGCTGCGGCTCCGGTTATCACACAGTCGATTCGACCCCTCTAGGATCCCCGGAAGAGATGGAAGTGCCCAAATACCGCGTTGTACTGTTGGGGGATGCGGGAGTTGGAAAAACAGCTCTCGTATCGCAGTTTATGACGTCGGAGTATATGAACACTTACGATGCTAGTTTGGGTGAGTTGGGGTCGCAGCGAAAAATGAATCACAATGGCTGTTTGGATAAAATTATGGGGGATACAAGGGTTTGTAATTTATATGTGTTCATGTGCAAACACGATTGTAGCTTGCATAAAAATTTATGTGTGCTTAAGTTTTCGTAGCGTTTAGTGGGATAGTTTATGGCTGGAATGAATCGTGAAAAGCATAAAGTGCATCCATGGGTGAGAAATAAAGAAATGGATGAAATGGATAACTAAAATGAGGACAAACTGTTGTTTCTGCATTCCAGTATAAAAGAAGTGGTTAATGTTCGTTTCAAAATAAAATAAACGTCTTTTCAGCTAAAGCAGTTGACAAGCGTAATAGAAAATCTTTATAGCTCTCCAAAGTCCAATAACATTCTACTGAAGGATGTTACTTTCCATTCCATAAGTATTCAAAGCAAGTGCAACTGTAATCACAAATTATATTGAATGATTTCCTTTAACGTCGTTCGAAAACATGGTTTAATCTCCGCTAGTTTGATTATATTATAGGAGTGTTAGTAGAAAGTCAAGGGCAGCCGTTTTTCTCTGTTTTAATAAATCTGTCCGCATCGGACGTATCGGACGGATTGCGTCAATCGGATTTCAGTATTCTTTGTATGCTAGTGCGTCCACTGATCTGCCATGCACGCATCGGACGGATTTTCATAAGACACCATACGAAAAAATCACTTTGATGTGATCCGACCCATGCGGACATGTGAGGGCTTAACTGTAACCGGAAGCTGCATGAACTATTTATATTACAATACATGTTTCAACCTTTTCCATTTTTGTATTAGTCGGATCGACACATAATGGAGACTGATTTGAAGGAAATTTAACAATAGGATCAAACAAACACCGAAAACTGAAGTAAAATGTAAAAATTATAAAATCAGCGTTGATCTAACCTGTTAATTTTCCACAAAATTCGACTTACACAATTATTCGAAGTACCTACATTAAATGATAAATTTTTAACTTTTATTTGGGGCAAGCTCCAGACCTGAAATTTTTACTCGACATAGCTGAACTTTATTTCTCTTAATTTCGAAAGAAATTTATTATTTTGATCAATTTTATTGTAGGCGGCGGTGTAAATTCTGTCCTGACCTGAAGAGGTGTTCAGGTATGATCGGTAAAAATTTCAAACCCAAACAAAAGTTAATATGGGCTGAAAATTTTAAGCTGGGATTCCCTATGGCCAGTAAAAAAAAACAAAGTTTTTTAGAGTTAGCCAATTAGGAGAAAATTTTTCAGAACTAACATTATGTAAGCATAGGAAGCAGTTTCCTTCAAATAATTAATTGGCCACTTGTGTGCTTTCCAAGCTTTCCAATCTAAGAATTCGTTTCAACACAACTTCAAGGGCCACAATGAAAATAAAAAAGTATGTTTTCCAGATGACGAATTCGGAGAAAGAACAGTTTCAGTACTGCTTGACGGCGAAGAATCGGAGATGATATTCATTGACCATCCGGCTTCTGAAATGTCGGTAAGTTGTGAATTTTTAGCTTTTAACGGGTGTTCATGAAATCATTAAGTTTCATTTATTAGCATCAGAAAAGGTATCGATAATTCTATTATATTGAAATTGACTGTCCTTGATTGATAAAGTGATATACTAAAATATTAAAAGCTTGCCGATCATGTAGCTATTTATTATAGAGGTGTCTTATAAGGCAAATAAATGACTTATTTGCTGTTAAGGCAAGTGTGTAATACATAGTTTTATGCAACACCTCCTTCTATAACAGTTCTAAAATCATTCATCAAAACACAAAAAATTTTGACGTTCAAACTGTTGACTTATGAACTGGTTGCTATGACAAATTGGAAAACCGTTGAATTATGGGTTCATAAGTCATTAGTCTTATAGACCTCAAAATACATTCAAAAACGGCATTATTATGACTTCGTAGTAAACAGGTGTAAACAACCTTGGTGTATAATTACTATTATTAATTGTGTTTGCATGTTAAAAATCATTCACGATTACTTTATCGGTTAGTGTTCACAACGAAATGTGAAGCAATTATTTTAAAAAACACTTTTTGAAGGGCCTTAATAATTATATGCCACAGGAAGCATTTCGGACCCCAGTAAACACATGCACGTTGTTTTAACGTGGAAAAGCCGTGTATGCGGTTGATAACACGTTTATGGTTGAAAATATCACGTTATATTTTGGTAATACCTTCAACGTTATTTCAACGTATTTTACGTAACGTAAATTGAACGTTGATTTACAATAAAATAATGACTACGTATCTACAAATTACGACAATTCAACGTTAAAAAATTACGTTATTTTTAAATATTATATATGACGCAATAAAGACGCTTAATCAATATTGTTAATCAACGAAAGGTACATAATGTTGATAAAATATAAGTTATTTTTCATGTGCAGTTCTGACGTTTGTTTCTCGTCAAATTTTTACATTAAATACACGTGTTTTTCTAGTCATCGATACTACAAATAAAAACGCATTCGAGGCGTGTTTTGGCGCCGTTTACTTTTCGTGAAATTTTCACGTTAAGTATACGTGTTTTTCTAGGCAAATAGACACTAGAAAGAACGTATTCCATATCATATTATTAGGCGTGTTTTGTGGTCAAGTTTATAAGTCACCAAGGGGTTTCAAAGATAAAAATGATGATTTTAAAATACATAATGTATAATAATCCTACTTAATTTATATTTTTTATTTGAATTACGATTAAAATCAAATATCGAAGCATAGAAAGGAATTAATGTGGGTAAAATATAAGTAATTTTTGACGTTCAGTTCTGACATTAATTTCTCGTGAAATTTTTACAATAATTTCACGTGTTTATATACTCATATAATTATATTTAATTTATGTACTACAAAGGAACGCATTCCATTGGCGTCTTTTACAGATTCCAGATGGGCGGTTTTTGCGCCAAGTTTAGAAGCCACTGTAAATTGTTTGTAGCGGGTTATAAAACATAATATGTACATTTTTTATTTGAATCACATTTTAAATAAAATAGAATTCTTATAGAATTTAAAAGTAGAAACAATAGAAATATTTAGTAAGGCTAGCATTTCTTTCATAATTTTTACGAAACATGGTAAGAACTAAGTTAGCTCTTGTAAACATTTGGCACCCCGAATTTTACCCAAACAACCTTGAAAGTTTGACGTTTTCTCGTGGTTGAAATGTTTTAGGATCATCTCGCCCGCCTAGTTCGCAATAGAGATGAACAATCGCTCTTTGAGAGTTCATATAATTATTCAAAAACAAAACAATTGTCTGGATCACTTTTGGTGGTAGATAGCTACTTTTAATCAGTTTTCAGATTCACTCATCACCCTGATGATGCCAACATTGTTGGCGAAACGTGCGTCGGTATTTATAATAAAAATTGTTTTTGGTGTTTTAGGGAAAACTGATTAAAAGTAGTCATATAATTATTATTAAATTAAAATTTAAATATATCTATGTCGAACTCCACAAACTTTAATAACTGAAGGATTACTAATGGTACATGTTTCGGCAGAATGCTTCTGCCATCATCAGCCCTAATTTAACAAGAGATTAATGATACAATTGATGAATTACAAGAGGGGTTCTTACCTTAAAGAATATAAAAAATTATGACATTGACGTAATTTTGAATTAAATTTGACGTTTTCAAAGGGTTACATGATTTTTAAAAGATTTCGTAAAAACAACATTTTATAAATGTAAAAATTAAAAATGGATCAAAGAGAATCTGGTAAGTTTGTTTGAGTGAAAAATTAAAATAGTGAATTAATAATGGGATTATTGAAGTTATTCTGTTCATTTAAACAAGATCTGTTTTCCAGTTTCAAGGCTTTCCTTATTTCCAAAGTCTCGAGAAAATCTAATTTCCGGCCTTTATTGCATTTATGAATCAATTTGGAATTTGATGGTGAAAAACTATGTTTCGTTATTAATATATGATTGGCGAAAGAAGAAGGTGTTGATGGTGGAGGATCAAGATCTGTGTTGTTATAGATGTGCCTGAAATGTTCTTTAATACGGTCTGATATTTTGCGACCTGTCTGACCTATGTAGAATGACTCACAAGTAGAGCAGCTTAATTTGTATACACCTGATGATGATTTGTAATCTAATGGATCTTTATTTTTAATAAAAAATCTGGATAAGTTGTTATCTGTTTTAAATGAAACTTTAAAACCGTTTTTCTTAAGTATTTTAGAACATTTCTCTGAGACGACGCCAAAATATGTTAATGAATTTGAAAAGGAAATTGTTTCTGAAGGATTTTTAACCAAGTAGTGTGTGTACTTGAATTTGTTACAGTATCTATAGTATAATTTATTTATAGTTTTTAAAGAATATCCATTATTTGAAGCGATTTGTTTAATGTTATTAAGTTCTGTTTGAAAAGATGAATCTGATAGTGGTATAGAAAATAATCGGTGGAAAAAGGAATGAAAAGCTGCAAATTTATGGGAAACAGGGTGACAAGAGTCAAAAGGTATTACGCAATCTGTGATACTAGGTTTTCTATAAATGTCAAATTCAAAACTATTATTATTTCTAGTGATTAACAAGTCTAAAAAGGGGATTTGGGAATTGATTTCAATTTCAACGGTGAATTTAATGGATTGGTTTAAAGAATTTAAGTTGCTGAGTGCGTTATCAAGTTCAGAATCAGATCCTTTGAATAAAACAATTATGTCATCTACATATCTGTACCAAAAGAGAAAATGATCTTTAAAAGATGAAGAAGTTAAAAACTGATCTTCCAAGTTATTCATGAATATTTCTGCTAAAAGAGGTGACAAATTAGAGCCCATTGCTAAGCCTGAGTCTTGTGAATAAAAATTATTATTAAATTGAAAGAAATTTTGATCTAGGACAGTCTCACAAAGTGAATGTAAATTTAGTGCATGTATGGTTGGCATATTAGAATTAAATAGTAGGTTTTTTAAAATTAATAAGCAAGTTTTGGGTGGGATGCTGGGGAATAAATTAACTACGTCAAATGAAACAAGTCTAGTGTCTGATGGAATTTGGAAATTTCTAATTTTGGAGCAAAGATCTATTGAGTTTTTTATTGCAAATTTGTTATTAAAATCTAAATGTTGTCTAAGAATTGTATTAAGCCATTTTGAAAGTATTGATACAGGTGAATTAACAAACGAGACTACTGGTCTAATGGGAAAAGGTTGAGTTTTATGTATTTTAGGTAGACCGTATAGTCTAGGTATGCAAGGATTCATGGGTATTAGTGTGAAAGCTTTTGGGTCAAAATATTTAATAGTTTCTGAAACGTCTTTGAGCGTAGATTTAAGGTTGGAAACAAATTTTGAAGTAGGATCTTTTTTGAGTTTTGTAAAGTCACCAGATTTTAAGAAATTCTCTACTTTGTTTAAGTAATCTTGTTTGTTAAGTATTACCAAACAATTACCCTTGTCAGCTTTACTAATACAAATGTTGTTTTCTTTAATTTTTGTTTTTAAGCTTTTAATCATGTTTGAATCTGAAATGTTCTTTGTGATATTGTCTTTAGATAAGGTAGTTAATGTAGTTACTAGTGATGGAATGGTATCGGGTATCAATGGTGTATTATAATAATTGGTGATTATTTCTGTTTCAACTGCAAGTGTTTCTTTTACGTGTTGGATATTTAATGGTTGGACATTGTATTTAAGGCCTTTGGAAAGAAAATTAATTTCAGACTCTGAAAATAAGGTATTACTGTCATTTAAAACTCTATTGTGAAATTTATGATCTATAGCTTGACTACTTTGAATAGGTAAAGATTCTACATGATGGTCTAAGATGGACCTCTTATCTTTAAATGGCATGTTTAATTGTTCAAAGCAAAGGTGATCTAACTTTCTTACTAGATTCTCGTATTTCCTATGTGCTAAGTCTTGTAATCTATCTCTAATAAGTCTGTCCACATAGTCGAACTGTAGGTGGTCCAGGGAGAAATTGATTTCAAAGTAAAGCCATTTGAGGTCTCTATTCACGATGTTGAGGTGGCGATAATGTTCTTTGATGCATTCTTTGATCCAGTTTCTCTCCGCCTGTCGTTTAATCTTCCAAGATATGTGGTTTTTGATTCCAGTCCTTATAGAGATAAATTTTGGGGTGATCTGAAGCTTGAGGCAATTTTGAAGGAACCAGATTTTTAAAAGGGTGAATCTTCTCTTGATCATTAATTTCTCATAATTACGAACATTATTAGGCCGACTAGCCATATTTATAAACAAGAAGAATGTCCTTAAATCCAAGTGGAGTAAATTTAAATTAAAATTTAAATATATCTATGTCGAACTCCACAAACTTTAATAACTGAAGGATTACTAATGGTACATATTTCGGCAGAATGCTTCTGCCATCATCAGCCCTAATTTAACAAGAGATTAATGATACAATTGATGAATTACAAGAGGGGTTCTTACCTTAAAGAATATAAAAAATTATGACATTGACGTAATTTTGAATTAAATTTGACGTTTTCAAAGGGTTACATGATTTTTAAAAGATTTCGTAAAAACAACATTTTATAAATGTAAAAATTAAAAATGGATCAAAGAGAATCTGGTAACCACATATCTTGGAAGATTAAACGACAGGCGGAGAGAAACTGGATCAAAGAATGCATCAAAGAACATTATCGCCACCTCAACATCGTGAATAGAGACCTCAAATGGCTTTACTTTGAAATCAATTTCTCCCTGGACCACCTACAGTTCGACTATGTGGACAGACTTATTAGAGATAGATTACAAGACTTAGCACATAGGAAATACGAGAATCTAGTAAGAAAGTTAGATCACCTTTGCTTTGAACAATTAAACATGCCATTTAAAGATAAGAGGTCCATCTTAGACCATCATGTAGAATCTTTACCTATTCAAAGTAGTCAAGCTATAGATCATAAATTTCACAATAGAGTTTTAAATGACAGTAATACCTTATTTTCAGAGTCTGAAATTAATTTTCTTTCCAAAGGCCTTAAATACAATGTCCAACCATTAAATATCCAACACGTAAAAGAAACACTTGCAGTTGAAACAGAAATAATCACCAATTGTTATAATACACCATTGATACCCGATACCATTCCATCACTAGTAACTACATTAACTACCTTATCTAAAGACAATATCACAAAGAACATTTCAGATTCAAACATGATTAAAAGCTTAAAAACAAAAATTAAAGAAAACAACATTTGTATTAGTAAAGCTGACAAGGGTAATTGTTTGGTAATACTTAACAAACAAGATTACTTAAACAAAGTAGAGAATTTCTTAAAATCTGGTGACTTTACAAAACTCAAAAAAGATCCTACTTCAAAATTTGTTTCCAACCTTAAATCTACGCTCAAAGACGTTTCAGAAACTATTAAATATTTTGACCCAAAAGCTTTCACACTAATACCCATGAATCCTTGCATACCTAGACTATACGGTCTACCTAAAATACATAAAACTCAACCTTTTCCCATTAGACCAGTAGTTTCGTTTGTTAATTCACCTGTATCAATACTTTCAAAATGGCTTAATACAATTCTTAGACAACATTTAGATTTTAATAACAAATTTGCAATAAAAAACTCAATAGATCTTTGCTCCAAAATTAGAAATTTCCAAATTCCATCAGACACTAGACTTGTTTCATTTGACGTAGTTAATTTATTCCCCAGCATCCCACCCAAATCTTGCTTATTAATTTTAAAAAACCTACTATTTAATTCTAATATGCCAACCATACATGCACTAAATTTACATTCACTTTGTGAGACTGTCCTAGATCAAAATTTCTTTCAATTTAATAATAATTTTTATTCACAAGACTCAGGCTTAGCAATGGGCTCTAATTTGTCCTCTTTTAGCAGAAATATTCATGAATAACTTGGAAGATCAGTTTTTAACTTCTTCACCTTTTAAAGATCATTTTCTCTTTTGGTACAGATATGTAGATGACATAATTGTTTTATTCAAAGGATCTGATTCTGAACTTGATAACGCACTCAGCAACTTAAATTCTTTAAACCAATCCATTAAATTCACCGTTGAAATTGAAATCAATTCCCAAATCCCCTTTTTAGACTTGTTAATCACTAGAAATAATAATAGTTTTGAATTTGACATTTATAGAAAACCTAGTATCACAGATTGCGTAATACCTTTTGACTCTTGTCACCCTGTTTCCCATAAATTTGCAGCTTTTCATTCCTTTTTCCACCGATTATTTTCTATACCACTATCAGATTCATCTTTTCAAACAGAACTTAATAACATTAAACAAATCGCTTCAAATAATGGATATTCTTTAAAAACTATAAATAAATTATACTATAGATACTGTAACAAATTCAAGTACACACACTACTTGGTTAAAAATCCTTCAGAAACAATTTCCTTTTCAAATTCATTAACATATTTTGGCGCCGTCTCAGAGAAATGTTCTAAAATACTTAAGAAAAACGGTTTTAAAGTTTCATTTAAAACAGATAACAACTTATCCAGATTTTTTATTAAAAATAAAGATCCATTAGATTACAAATCATCATCAGGTGTATACAAATTAAGCTGCTCTACTTGTGAGTCATTCTACATAGGTCAGACAGGTCGCAAAATATCAGACCGTATTAAAGAACATTTCAGGCACATCTATAACAACACAGATCTTGATCCTCCACCATCAACACCTTCTTCTTTCGCCAATCATATATTAATAACGAAACATAGTTTTTCACCATCAAATTCCAAATTGATTCATAAATGGAATAAAGGCCGGAAATTAGATTTTCTCGAGACTTTGGAAATAAGGAAAGCCTTGAAACTGGAAAACAGATCTTGTTTAAATGAACAGAATAACTTCAATAATCCCATTATTAATTCACTATTTTAATTTTTCACTCAAACAAACTTACCAGATTCTCTTTGATCCATTTTTAATTTTTACATTTATAAAATGTTGTTTTTACGAAATCTTTTAAAAATCATGTAACCCTTTGAAAACGTCAAATTTAATTCAAAATTACGTCAATGTCATAATTTTTTATATTCTTTAAGGTAAGAACCCCTCTTGTAATTCATCAATTGTATCATTAATCTCTTGTTAAATTAGGGCTGATGATGGCAGAAGCATTCTGCCGAAACATGTACCATTAGTAATCCTTCAGTTATTAAAGTTTGTGGAGTTCGACATAGATATATTTAAATTTTAATTTAAATTTACTCCACTTGGATTTAAGGACATTCTTCTTGTTTATTATTAAATTAAAATTTAAAAATAAAATTGACATTCCCTATTCTATTATGGTGTCAATTTTATAAAAAATTACAAAAGCTCTTTAACCCAACGGCAAAGAAATAATTCAATGTAGATAGCTATATTTACTTACGTAGACAGGTACTTACAAATATTAATTTAAATGTGTTTGTTAATGTTGAAAACAAAAATTAAGATCTTTAATTATTACGGTTAATCAACGAAATTAATAAATATTGGGAATGTCTGGTAATGTGAAACGCTGTGAAGTAAGTGAAGGTGTCAAAAGACCAGTGAAAAGATTAAAAATAAAACAACGAATCTCTTTTGAGAGTCGTGTCGCGAAGTTTGAGTGTGTCTTTGACCGGAGAAGAGTTTGGTGTTAGTCAGGGAATGAAAAGTTTTTAAAAACGAAATTGAAAGCAGGTATAATTAAGGGACAATTTGAAACATACGTTGAAAAGTTTTACCGTTTAGGGGCTGGAATTTTGAGAAAAACGGATATTGGTTTATGATGGGGGCTGAAGATTGAGGAACCAACGTCGCGAGCGTAATTTTATTGTCGAAAATAAATAATAACCAAACGTGTAGATCAGTACTATCATTGAATATCAATACTCTAGTTAGAGTAGTTAGAGTATTGATATTCAATGGTACTATCAATGAAAATTTCTGCCTTATCGAATTTGTTTTGGCGACAAACAAACATGCTGCTGCCAAAACACAAAACTTTCAAAATGTACGTGATTTACAGCTTTTTTATTGCGCCTAGCACTCCGAACGAAACGAAACCAAGGAACTCTTTCCAGATGTGTCATCTATGCTTGGCCATTGCTTCGTTCGATTTTGTTCATTTTCATTTTTCGTCTGAGATCGTGCAGTTCGTTTCGTTTTCGTTTGCCTTACCAAGTTTTGAGATTTGTATAGCTTCCAAAAGTCCTAAAGGTAAGTAGTACAGTATTTTATTTAAAAGTAGTAACTAAATATACATTTTTTATTAGACCTGGTCTTCTTACAAGGTTTTTAAGATTCATTTTAACACAGGTATATACATATATGATATTATATTTATGATTTTTCTAATTAAATATTTTTTTTAACTTTTGAGCTCTTTTGCAGAGGATTATTACACACAATAAAAAGGCCAACAACCTCATCAAGGAGATTGGGGAAACTGCAGAGGAAACAACTCATCAGTGGAAAGTCTCTCAAGAAAGCAAGTTTTTGGTGATGAGTTTCTTTTTGATAGTAAGCGGCGTCGAACTGTAAACCTTGGAGAGGATTTTTGCTGTACCCCGACGACGTCTTATGCATCGCCAATGTCAGCATTTTCTCCAGCTTCAACATATCCTGGTAAATTGTGTCATTTTATAAGTATCATTTACGACAATAATATACCTAGTAAGCATTTTTTTGTTTTTGCAATAGTTACTTATAGTTATTTCTTATACAGTATGTCCCCGGATTGAGTTTACAAGAGGAAAATATTTTTTTTATTTTTGACTTTACGCCAAAACCTCAAAGGAATAAGATTTTTTGCTTGTCCTGAAACCAGCAAATCTGTAATTAAAACTTCATTATTCTGACCGAGTTGAAAGAAACGTATATTTTTCTCTTGATTTTGGACTTGGTAATTATTAATTTTAATCTTAAAGTTTTCTTATCACGAAGGCAAGCTATCGTTTTGGAGTAGAATTGTGCGCAGAAATGGATGGGGAATTAATTGAATAATGATTGTTCTTGTTAAAAATTAGTTTTTTATGTTAAAGGTGTTTCTTTGAGTTGCCATTTTTTTATTAAATTAATTTTAATTTATTTAAAATAATTTTTTTCACAAACATTTTTGTTATTTAACTTGCGTAAACTCATTTGTCAACGTGACATCGTTGTCAAAAAAATAAAATCGCCAATGTGGTGGGATTTAAAGAGCAGAGAAAAAAAATTATAAGGCCAAAATTAAGAGAAAAATTAAGTTTTCTTTCCACTGAGTCAAAATAATGAAGTTTTAATTACAGATTTGCTGGTTTCAGGACAAGCAAAAAATCTTATTCCTTTGAGGTTTTGGCATAAAATCAAAAATAATTTTTTTTTTCCTCTTGTAAACTCAATCCGAGGACATACTGTAGATTTTGAGGCAACTGTACTGCAAACATTGGCAAAACTGACCCAGCACGTCGAGCAACACACAATCCGAGTCATGAAAAAAATGATTTAATTTAATTAGAACAATTAACCCATAATAATTATTTTAGTTTTTTTTAAATAATTATTATAGTTATAGTTATATAGTTTATAATATTAGTAGTACATAGTTGATATTATAGTTTTTAATAATTATTTTCATATTTTCTATTCACCTTTATAGATTATAATAGATTTGAACTTTTGTAAAACAATTTTTTTTGTTTGTTTTATAATAAATATTTGTCATGAAAATCAACACTTTTTTAATATACTTATTTCCTAAAAAAGACGTATTTTATAATATCTTTAAAATACGTTTACAGAACGTTTTGTTGAGACATTGAAAATGACGTTTAATTTAGAAAATCAACACGTCTTTTCAACCTGGTAAAAACACCTGAAAGAGACGTGTTTTATCAGACGTTTGTAACGCGTCATTTTTACACGTCAAAAGTAATGTTGATTTCGGCGACATCGTAACGTCTATTCAACGGTTGGTAGGTACTCGTTTGTTTTACGTTTTCTTCACGTTGTTTTGTTTACGGAAAATCAGTACGTCTTAACAACGTGGTAAAATCACGTAAAAAAAAAACGTGTTTTACTAGACGTTATAAACACGTCATATTTACACGTCGAAAGTAGCGTTGAAGTCAGCGACATCGTAACGTCTATACAACCGTTGGTACTCGTCTTTTTTTTGCGTTCTTCTCACGTGGTTGTGTACAAAAATTAGTTTTTTAATAATTTGCTATTTAGCAATTCATTCTTTAGCAATATAAATTTATAGTTGGCAGACAATTTTATCGTTGCTAACATCACGCCAGATGTAATTTTAGTAATTAAAAAAAAAAAAATAATTTTCAAAGCATTTTAGTATAGCTGAAGTTTTAACACGATAGAGTTGGATGATCAGAAAATATAATATGAATTTTCCAGATCGAAATTCGGTTGTTTAATCAGGAACCAGATTAATTTAAGTATCGGGGAAAATACGTGGGAAGTACAGCAACTAACTCGATTGTTTTGAGAAAGATAGCTGCCACAAATGGGATGCGCACATGTAAACGCACCCGCTCCCAGGTGCCAGCCTTACCCCGTCGCTACCTAACTTCGATAAGAAAAGAAATATGAAAATACCAGATGACCAAAATTTTTTTCTCGAAAACGTTGCTAGCTCTCGTACTAGTAGAATGACCTCGCAAGATATAAATAGCAGTGTATAAATTATTTTCAACATACCTAATTCTGTTGACAATTAATTATTATCATTGATGTTTAAATGAAACAGCGTCAGTGTCTTTTAAACTCATTAATACTGATCTACCAATTTATCTATTTGTGATGTTTTTATACATATCAATTTCTGAAAAGTAAGGGGCACACCACCCATACAATAAATATTGCGGTAAATTTTCCTCATAGGGGCAACCAATTGCTTAAAGGAAAATTAGGGACTCACTCCTTTATAACTTAATATAACGGATTAAATTGAACTGCGACTGTGTAAACCCCGAACGGCTGTACTGAAAAAAAGACTAGTCGTTCACAAGTATAGCCCTGAGATAAGTTAGTAGAGTGACATAAAAAAGTTAAATACAGCCTACAACAAAGGAGCGTAAAATGTATCGCAGACCTTCTGTATCCCTCGAGGGAAGAACAGAAAATTCTATTTCGAATTGAACTTAAACCTTCTTAACGACTCGGAAAAAGGATGATGTGCATGCAACAGTTTGATATCGACAAAATTGTTATTAAAAATTGACATTTGATTTTTTAAAACAATAATTGTGATAAAATAAAAAAGCGTACGGAAATGTTTTTCAAGCAGTCTGAAAAAAGAAATCAATAGAATACTCATCAATCATTTAAAATCTCCCTCAGATAACAGTTCTTTTGCATGTCTTCTAAGAGACAACGCTGTCAAATCTGCTTTTTGCATATGAAGGTGCACTCGTATGATGATAAATCGATAGCAGACGTAGTCCCAATTACGCGCTTGTTTTTTAACCTCGCGTTTTACCTCCGTTTTCTGTCGGGATGAAAGAAAATTCGGCGTTCTTTTAAAATATTTAGATATTTTAACAATATTTGACAATTTATTTTTTAATGCATTTACAAATCTAACCAAATCTCACCAAGGGACGGGAAAGGATCTACGCCTCACGTCTCACATCAATTTTTCGGGGGAAAAATGATTAAAAATGCTAAGATTTCTAGTTCGTATTTATCGCACCAAGAGGGGAGGGGGTCCAAAATGTACAAAAAACGTCTCACTTAATTATTAGCCGACCTCTGTAATGTGCAACCTCACTGTGCAATAGTGATGCAATAGTGCTTAGAGCTTAGTTACATAAAGATTTGCCATGTTGGCATTATTAGTTTATAAATACTGGTCGCTTCCCTGTAGAACCTTAGTCTAGTCTAATATCTACACATCATTTACTCTATTAGACTCCTAAATAAAATTATTATTTTTAAAACGTCAAAGGTGTCTCGATATGCTCTTTCGTCAAGTAGATAACTTTCATGACTTATGATGTAATATACTATTCCATATCTAAAAACAGTAATGGGGTCGTCCCACAATTTTCAAAAACAGCTTTTCTAGAAAGTAGACGAAAAAATACTGTACTCCTATTTTTTTGTTTATTCGAAATCACGCGTTTACTAGGTAGAAAAAATCCGAAACATATGAATTATTTGAAACGCGCGCCTTTTTGTGACGTCAACACGGGACAAAATTCACCAGACATAATTCAAGTTACTAGACGTGCCGACTAATGAGAAGCCCACAAACCAATGAGAATGGTCCCCCGAAATGACGTCACAAGAGGCGGTAAATGTACAGCGTTTGAAACTGCTGGCCGAAATTGCAATTTTTGATCCGCTCTGTTATCTTACAAAATAACTTTATGAAACAACAGAACACGTTTTAGGGCTTCATGTTACATAGTCTATGGGATGCTATAGTTGAATTCGTCAAATTCAATTGAGGGGGACGACCCCATAACAACTAATTCTATTAAAAAAACTAGTTGGCCCGTCATGGCTTCGCTCATGAAGTATTCGTGTTCATATAGAAATTACTCTTTCCCGTTCACGCTCCCGTTCCCGTTCATATAGGTAGATGTATAAAACCACGCAGGCATGCAACATTATGTCAAAATTTCAAAGCAATCGGTGAAGAACTTTCGGCAGTCACAATTTCCGCACCAAATGGAAATCATCTGGAAGCAAGAGTTGCATTTCCTGATGTTCGATAGAAAATGCTTCGATTAAGCGGTAGATCCAGCAAGTTTTAAATGGCTCTGGTGGTGCTTCAAGTTGAAGCAATTGAAGCAACATCCCTTTCGTTTCATTATTGAACTTTAGAGCCTGGCAGTAGGTACAGACATGACTTATCAGGCCAATGACAACATGGCGACTTGAACTATAATCAACAGCCGGATTGTACCGGAATGCAAGACGATTGTATTGCAGATTCAGATCTGCTGTTCTTTGGGTAAGTGTTTCAGCTACCCTCACCCTCTCGCGTTCATTCCGTTGAAAACGAACCAAATCTGTTGCTGCAGAACGCGACTGCTGTGCTCACAATCGTGCATCCTCAAGCCTGGCTGCTTGTCTTTCTGCTGGTTCCGCATTCCGCATCTGGATGGTGCTTCGTATGTTCCTCTTTCGTACGAATGCCTGTTCTTCCTCAATCATATTCAAAAGCCGTCTTCACGATTCTTCTCTGTGGCGAGTGCGACGACTCAAATTTGTTATTCTGCGAGGCATTATTTTATGTAATTTCACAACATCTAATGTTTCCTGTCACTTGTGACAGCGGTTGTCATTGATACACAGCTGACCGTTAAAAAAGCTGTTATCTCGCAGTCGTGGGTATGTTAATGACGTGAGATATAGATAAGAACCATCCTTAAAGCGGTTTGTATATTGTGTCAAAATTTGAGCTCAATCGGTGCAAAACTTTTCGAGTTTTTGACTCATACACAAACCAACACAACATTTTTATATACAGGCTGTCCCATTTAAAACTCCCCAGTCCAGATTTCTCCGAATTGATTATTGTGATTGAAAAATCCTCGGACAGGTCGATTTTGTTTGCCAGGGGCACGTCTTTTCAGGTTCCTTTCAACTCCCGGCATTTCGTCCTCTTCGCGAGGGGGCTGTTAGCCCCAAAATCTTAAATGGCACTATGCGTCGAGTGATACCTCATTTGAAAGGTATTGAACCACTTATTTTTCAATATCTTGCAGTTTTGACCGTAAAAACGAAAATTTTTAATTTTCAAGATAATCCACATTTTCTCTGCTATGTCCCACAGAAATCACAAAGACCAACATGTAATTTCTGAAATTAAATTTATTAAAATTTTTGGGTCACTAGGTTGTTGATTTTGATTGCTAAATAGAGCGAAAGAGTTAAAACTGAATGTAGAGTATGCGACACGATGATTTTTCAATAAAATGATCTAATTAACGTAATAAATGTTGGATATGGTCACCATTCATTTCCATGCAATAATACAAACGATTTTCAAAACTGTTCGTGATGCTACAACTTCAATAAGCCTAATTTCAGCAATAACATGTTTGTCTTTGTGGTTGCTGTGGAACACAGCATGATAAGATGTGGATTATCTTGAAAATAGAAAATTATCGTTTTTTCGCGGTCCAATCACCAAAAGATTGAAAAGTAAGTGGTTAGTTGTAAAGAGGTCTCCAATACCTTTCAAATGAGGTATCACTCGACCAGTAGTGCCATTTAAGATTTTGGGGCTAACAGCCCCCTCGCGAAGAGGGCGAAATGCCGGAACTTGAAAGGAACCTGAGAAGATGTGCCCCTGACAAACAAAATCGACCTGTCCGAGGATTTTTCAATAACAAGAATCAATTCGGAGAAATCTGGACTGGGAAGTTTTAAATGGGACAGCCTGTATATAGATTTTACAGCCTGTATATAGATATATTTTAAACTTGTTATTATTATTTTTTAGTTAGATTGATGTAAATTATAATAATTAAAAATATCGCATGTTGATAATCTCATTAAGTATGGTTGCCAAATAAAGGTCTCCACGAAGCGTAATAATTTTAGGAACTTTAGTTTAACAATCATCGACGAATGTTAACGAGAACTCCTAGTTATTTAACAATAGGCTCATTTTATGAAAAATTAGTTAATATTTTTTTAACTGCGAAACTTTTTTCCTTTATTGTGTCTAGATAGTAGGTACTATATTTTTTCAGATTTTTAACTTTATTTAATTTATGATTCGGATTTTTAGATAAATTAACATTTTATAGGGTAAAACATTAAATGAAAAGTATTAATAGACATCAAGTTCCGGGAGATATTTTTTTTCGGAAATTTCCTCTTTAAGAATCTTTTTTTTTAATTTCTCTAGTATTAATAGTTTTCGAGTTATTTACAAAAACGGTGACCCCCTTTTTTGGGATTCTTTAATATTTAATATCTTTTGCAATTGTTTATGTGCGGGTTTATTTTCCAACTTGTGAACCAGACTATTGGAGCTTTTCGAATTTCCGCCCACACAATGTGTAGTAGGTCGCCCTACTTGACTTTTTCATACTGTACCTGAACCCTTTGATCGCTCTACATTGATTTATCAATCTCGTAACGCGTTCCTTTCGTAATTTATTCTTTTTTGATTTGCCTAATTCGTTTAAAATGGTCTGAAATTTGTAACAATGTTAACCGGACTGCAAGGAGGATACACAAAATTTTGTTGTTTTTATGCGAGTGGGACAGTCTTGCAGGAGATAGTGAAAAACTGGCCGCAAGAAGGGAGTTTGACATAAAAAGTACCTACACAATCTGTCATTCACACTTCGAATCCACCCACTTGATTTATAACATCGTTTATTGTGTGCAAAAGTCCGAGATCATCGTTAGAAAATTACCCACCAAAACGATGCAAACTTTGCTCCGCATTAATTAATTCAGAATTCGTCCGATAGAAGTGAAAAAAAAATCTTTAATTTAATTATTGGGAACAAGAAACAATTAAAGCATGTTCTTAAAGACATTCAAAGACACATTATAAGGTCGTTAAAGATTGCAAAATGGAATTTTGAAAGTCCTAGTGTCCACGTGAAAGTCCCAGGAAATTCACACCAAAATGTTATTAAAAGATCTACAACTTTATACTGTACTTACAAAGGTAAAATGGGACTTCACACTTCCACCCATCACCCATAGTTAGTGGTTTTCAACCCATAAAACATAAAAACAAATCACTTTTTGTCACATTGAAATCACGCTCACAATCTGTCATTATTACAGTTTGAAACTACCTACTTGATTTATCACCGTTTACTGGGTGCAAAAGACCGAGTCTAAAATCTAAATGAAAAACCCCTAGTTCAAAGTGAAAACATTTTTCTACCATTCGATCTCGAAAGAAACAAAACTGAGAAGTCAACATCAAAAACGTTCTATTGATTCAACAAGAAAAAAAGGAAAAATTTGGATAGGCAAAAATACAATTTACATCAAAATTAGTAAGCTCGTGATTAAGTAGTAGCCTATGACAGATGGTTGACAACTCCATTCAGATTTAGACCAACCGCCAACTTAAATCTGGGTACATTTTTATCTGAATCTATTACCAACTGAAATATTAATTGTTGATAAGTCGGTAATATAGAAGTATATTAATCGGATCTGAGACTCCAAACGTTAGTAAGCAAATGCTTAAGGACCGAAAAAAATAACTAAGGAAAGGCTGTGTATTATTACTAACGATGAAAAGAAAAACAAGACCGAAATGGAAATAGATTGGACATACTCCTCGACATACTCTACCGAAACCACAGAGTAAAATGCTAATTAGGAAGACCTCAAAATACGTGGAAAAGGAGCATGCAAAAGAAGAGTACTTGAAACAAATTGGAGAAACTACTAATGGATCGAGATAAATTGAAGAACTTGGTAAAATAAAATCTTACACAACCCAACTCCACTTTTCTTTGCAGAAACTATTGCAGACGTTTATCTTTGTCCTTTCATGTTGCTTTTGGTTTGACCACTCAATCGACTTCGATATACAGGGTGTTATATAAATGAGTTGTTAAGTGTATTCTCGTTTAATGTTAATTTAAGGTATGTTAAATGTATTCTTGTGTATTGTTAATTTAAGGTATATTAAGTGTATTTTTGGTTAATGTTAATTTGATGTTAAAACGTTCGAATTTGTATTATGCTTTTATTTTAAATTGTTGTTTTTATATTTGTCGTGCTTGCTCACGAATATAGTCGAGTAGAGCTTTCGTGAAGTCTCGTGCGATGAAGAGACCAGTGTGGGTTGAGCAAATGCCGAGTAAAGTCGTGCAGAAGTGTTCCAGACTTTTATTTATTTTATCCCGGCACCCACCTACCTCCGCCAATTAAGGTGAACACAACAACAAACTTAAACATGAGTGTAGAAAATTTAACTGCTAAAAACGCATCTCAAAAGCAGACCTTTTTTACATGACTTTTTTTTCAAATGTTGTTAGTTTCCGAGATACAGCTTACTACAAAAAGTTACACCCGCTACTGTCGATGAATAACTTTATATTGGTAAAAAAAATTAACTAGTGAAGCACAGAAACAAATAAGCAATCCACCGCTCCGTCCTATTTACAATTATGTATCAGTACAGTTTGGGAGGTACAAATTCATCATAAAGATCGCGTGATTCACTTTCGTAAATAGGGCGAAAGCTGATTTTTTGTACCTCACATAATGTATCCACAGCCTACATTTCTAACCGGAAGTGAAAAGAATATTTTTCAAACCAACTGAGCCGTAGGCGAGGTTTGTAATTGCTCAAGGTTTGCAAGGGCACTTTCTTAACAAGGTTTGAATACTATTTTTGACTGAAAAAGTAAAACAAAAAAATGGTTATATTTCCGACAAACGAAGTAAGAATTTAATAGTAGGCTGGGTAATTTGTTTTATTAACTTGTCATCGCATAATTTGTGAAGTTTGTCTAAAATTTTATGAAAACTGAGTAAAGTATTAAATCTGTTAAAAAAGTATTTCTTCCACTTTCGCATCTAGGGGCGAAAGTTGAATCTCCGTACCTCACCTGAGGGACCCACAGCCTACATTTCTAACCGGTAATTTATTTCTTTTACCCTTGCATCTTCAACAGGTTTATCAAGCTGTATATTTACAGCGTCTTAACAATTCACGTCAGTCACACCGCAGCCATTACATCCCCAATAACTAGGTAATGTCGTCGATATAACGTCTCAGCAGGGTATCCAATAATGATCTCAACAATCTAACCGCAAGCAGTCTAGAGTTATAGTGCAAGCAATAACACAGGGACACGATTAATCCCATTCCGCTTACTAAAATTGAAACTGCAGGTGACGGGTGCTTTCCCGAAAACGAAAACAAATTTCTAACGTTCAACCCTAAATCCGTCTAGATGCTTTCAATACATAAAACTGGCATGGCGTTTTGAAATCCTCAGATATATTGCTTGTGACAGGCTATTGTGGACGCACCTGGAAACTTGCAGATACAAACAGTTTTTTAATATAATAATAGTTGTGCACAATATTATGTGTTTATGTATTTATATTCACTGTCAAAAACACAAATTGTTACACACAAACTATCACATTTTTCAAAACTAACTATGTGGTTATTGTCCTCATAGCTAGATTATTAATTGATTAAATTTTCATAAAACAAAGCCAGTTAAAGTGGTTGATGAATTATTTGCGACCATAGTGAACGTAGCAATGCTTCAGGTACGTAGGGTTGAACAATTGTGTTTTCGCCAAATCGCTATAAGAATATTACGCAATACAATGTCTCGACTGTAGGTAGCTAGGGCATGGAGACATGGAAACGCTGTACAAGCGTCGATCTGGCAGTAGACGTCCCGGCTATTTATATCTCCTACAAATGGCACTGTGCGTACATTTTAAAGCAACACGGGCGGTTGGAGCGCATTGGATGGGCGACATGACACGATTTAGACTTTACTCTTACCGTCCTTGATATCGCCTTTTACTGACTAATGCTCAACGAGCCACCAGATCAATGATGCGTTAAAGTACAAAACTGGGTGGAGAACGAGGTGGAGGAACGGACTTCAATTTTGTTCTCATGAGTCCAACTTGTGTATGATAATCAGAGACGTATCGGTGAAAGGCAAAATCCCGACTTTATTCATCAAGGTCATACCGGAACAACTTCAAGAATAATTGTGTGGGAACGCACTGCACATGAAAGCCGAGTAATTTTAGTTGCTCTTAGGGGCACTGTTACAGTACAAAGTTATATCGACATTGTACTATCTTCAATTTTGTTACCATATCTTCGGCGATTAAAGAAATAAAATGTGTGTGCAGTCCACGCGCGACAGAAGTGAAACTTTTGGAGTTTACACCTTAAGAATCGATTTTCATTTTTAACGCCCGGTACGACAAATTTTGGTTGCCGGCGTTCTTTGTTATTGTCGTTGTCCTGTACCAAGGACCTCCTGCGCCGCCCTGTCCCAAGGAGACCATCCTGTACCAAGGGGGCTTCACTGTACCAAGGGTACCATTCTTTACCAAGGGACAGGGCCCCCCTTGGGACAGCGGGGCCTCTCTTACACCCTTCGCCGCTTCGAAGCGTATGTATGAATTAATCCAAAAATCGACCGATAAAAGTGTACAAATTATTTTGGTAGTTAATTGAGCGGACATTATGTCGTCGCTATATTATATATTATATATTGCATTTTCGTGTAGGGTTCGTGTCAGGTTGCAGCGCATAGGCTTACCCCGTACAAAAATCTTACATCGTGGGATAAGAAGTTTCATTTAAAAAAACACGTTGCAACGGGACGACGCGCAAGCGCATACGGCATTGAAGACGACAATTATAGAAGAAAACCTTGTTAACATCTTACCCTGGCCGTCACGTTTACCGGACTTAAACCCCATCGAACATAATATGTCATACATATGACACATGCTAGAATACGCCAGCGCCGCCTAGTGTCGCCAATAATTATTCTGGAAGACCTTTGACACGAGCGAGATCTTAATTGGAATTAGCTTCCTCAACCTGACAACGATCATCTAATTTCAAACATGCTTCGAAGCCTCGAAGAGATCATACGCATTATTCTATTTAAATTTTTTAATTAATTATTGCCCACTAGAATTATAATTTTTTGTATTCGTTTTGTTAAACACATAATGCGTAATGAAATATATAGCAACAGTAGTAATAGAGGCATCTCTTGACCCCGGCATTTTTCGCCCCGGCACTTTTCGCCCCGGCATTTCGGCCCCGACACTTTTGACCGCGGCAGTTTTGGCCCCGGCACTTTCGGCCCCGGCACTTTTGTCGACGGCACTTTAGACCCCGGCACTTTTGTCGACGGCACTTTAGACCCCGGGACTTTTGTCAACGGCACTTTTGGCCCCGGTACTTTTGATTGGAATCTTTTGAGATAGACATGTTAAGACTTGATTTTAAATATTTATGAGAAAGATACAGAAAAATTTTAAACTTTTTAATTGAGCAAATACGGTAAATGTTACGGTTTTTTGTGAATTTCATAAGATAAGGATGTTTGGACGGCTGCATAATTCATTTTTAAATACATTGTTAACAACAATAAATATTAAATGACAATTAAATGTGACGGGTTTTTATAAAGAGTTTTAAGCTACACAAAATTAAAAAAATATATATCAAAGTAAATTTATTGCAAAATTAAAAACTATTGAGAAAATAGCATAATTCATCTGTAAGTCCATTGTTTGCATTTTAAATAATAACCATAAGTGACGGCTTCTCGCGAAGAACTCAATGTAGCCAACTTAAGAACAAAAAAACGAACTTCACATGTTTTCTTACAAATTGAGAAAAATATCCGAAAAAAGAAATTATTAATAATGATTATTATAATAGATATTTTAATTAATCTAATTATTAAGTTCAGACCCTATTTACATAAAGCGGATAATTTCTCCAATCAAGTTCTAACCTGCAGGTTAATCAAGTTGTAACCTGTTTGGATTTATAAAACCTGCAAGGTTTTATCAAGTTGTAACCTGTATGTGTTTATAAAATATCAGTAGACCGTCAACCGCTTGGTTAAGATAATAATTTGTCGGCATCTTTTTTACATCGACATGTTAAGACTTGATTTTAAATGCTTGATGAGAAGTCGTTAATTTCAGACCCTATTTACATAAAAGCAGATAATTTTCTACAATCAAGTTGTAACCTGCAAGGTTTTATCAAGTTGTAACCTGTATGGATTTATAAAATATCAAACTTTGATTTTTAAATATCTGATGACAAATCATCAATTTCAGCGAAGAGAGCGTGGGAATCTGCATGGGTGCTATTATTGAAGGTCGGGATTTTAAAATTACCCAGCGCTTTCACCATTTTTGATAATATTTTTAAATAGCAGGGATAAACTTTTAGGAGTGTCTATGAAGTTCAATATCATTAAATAAGGTCAAAAGCAACTCGAATACGTAGAGGAAACAGTCCCAAAATTGTTCTGAAAATATTTGGATTTCAAAATATAAGTTAAAGCTTAAAAGTGAAAACTAAGACCTTGAGACGAAAAGTTACACAGGTATTAAGATATTCAGAACATGATTAAAACAAGAATCTATGAAACTTTAAACCTTTAGGTTGAGAAATTGAAGTGTTGAGAAAAGTTAAAACTTAAAAGTGGAAACTAAGAACTTGAGACGAAAAGTTACACACCGTAAAAGGATCTTCATGACTTGAGTAAAATAAGAATTTCTAAAACTTTGAACCTGTAAAATTGAGAGAAATAAAATGTTGAGAAAAGTTAAAGCTTAAAAGTGAAAAACTAAAAACTTGAGACGCTTAGTTAGTGTTGAGAAAAGTTAAAGCTTAAAAATGAAAACTAAGACCTTGAGACGAAAAGTTACACACCATAATAAGATCTTCAGGACTTGAGTAAACTAAATCTATGAAACTTTAAACCTTTAGGTTGAGAAATTGAAGTATTGAGAAAAAGTTAAAGCTTAAAAGTGAAAACTAGGAACTTGAGACGAAAAGTTACACACCGTATAAAAGATCTTCAGGACCTGAGTAAAATAAGAATTTATAAAACTTTAAAGCTGTAAGTTGAGAAATTGAAATGTTGAGAAAACTTAGAACCTAAAAACTGAAAACTAAGAACTTGAGACGAAAAGTTACACACCATAATAAGATCTTCAGGACATAAGTAAACAAAATCTATGAAACTTTAAACCTTTAAGTTGAGAAATTGAAGTGTTGAGAAAAGTTAAAGCTTAAAAATGAAAACTAAGACCTTGAGACGAAAAGTTACACACCATAATAAGATCTTCAGGACTTGAGTAAACTAAATCTATGAAACTTTAAACCTTTAGGTTGAGAAATTGAAGTATTGAGAAAAAGTTAAAGCTTAAAAGTGAAAACTAGGAACTTGAGACGAAAAGTTACACACCGTACAAAAGATCTTCAGGACCTGAGTAAAATAAGAATTTATAAAACTTTAAAGCTGTAAGTTGAGAAATTGAAATGTTGAGAAAACTTAGAACCTAAAAACTGAAAACTAAGAACTTGAGACGAGAAGTTACACACCGTAATAAGATCTTCATGACTTGAGTAAAAGAATTTATAATATTTTAAACCTGTAATTTGAGAAATTGAAATGTTGAGAAAACTTAGAACCCAAAAACTGAAAACTAAGAACTTGAGACGAAAAGTTACACACCATAATAAGATCTTCAGGACATGAGTAAACTAAATCTATGTAACTTTAAACTTTTAAGTTGAGAAATTGAAGTGTTGAGAAAAGTTAAAGCTTAAAAGTGAAAACTAAGAACTTGAGACGAGAAGTTACACACCGTAATAAGATCTTCAGGACTTGAGTAAAATAAGAATTTATAATATTTTAAACCTGTAATTTGAGAAATTGAAATGTTGAGAAAACTTAGAACCCAAAAACTGAAAACTAAGAACTTGAGACGAATAGTTACATACCGTAAAAGGATCTTCAGGACGTGAGTAAACTAAATCTATGAAACTTTAAACCTCTAAAATGAGAAAATGAAATGTTGAAAAAAGTTGGAACCTAAAACGTTAAAACTTAAAACTTGAAACGAATAATTAACAAAACACTAGCTTAAGATATTCGGGACTTCAGTAAAGTAAAAATCTATGAAACTTTAAACCTGTAAATTGAGAAATTGAAGTGTTGAGAAAAGTTAAAACTTAAAACTGAAAACTAAGAACTTGAGACGAAAAGTTACACACCGGTAATAAGTAAAGTAAAAATCTATGAAACTTTAACCCTCTAAAATCAGAAATTGAATTGTTGAGAAAAGTTAGAACATAAAAAGTGAAAACTTTGAATTTGAAACGAATAATTACCAAACCACTGGCATTAATAAGATATTCAGGAAAGTTAATAATAATCATTATATTTGACATTTTAATTAATCTAAACAAAGTTTACGTCTTCACAATAGGTGAAAGAGAATAAGATACACAAAATTTTGAACTTTTTAATTGAGCAAGTAATATTTTAATCAAGTAATTAGGTATTGAAATTCAAATCACCAAATTTTTATAAGATCTTTTCAGCATTAAGCATTAGATTTATGTACATATAAGTAGAAATCTCATTATTTATTATTTTTCTCAAAATGTAAGAAAACATAAATTATGTTAATATTTTATAATATTTATTTTTATTTTTATATTTAGTTAACATAGATTATTATAATTTAAGCATTTCTATAAAACTAACCTAACCACTTCGAAATTAATTAGTTCACAACCCTGAGTGTTTGTGTAGATACACCTGCAGTAATTACAATGGCTTCGTTTAGCGACTTTTTAAAAAATTTGTCTTTGCCTAACATTTTTCACTTATTCCGATGGAATATGTTTACTGATCTTGCTGTTTTACATGAAGTTGTAGTTCACATGAACAAACAAATTGTTTTCAAAAATGCCGAAATGACGCCCGAGGACCGTAAATGCTATTTTCATCTTCTGGCAAGAATTAGACAGATGAGTAAGTTGATATTATTATTAGCATAATAATTTATTATCATTTATTATACTTTAAGAACCAGTTGGTAATTCACATTTTACTTATATAGAAAGGCAAACTGACTACGATGCTAGTGAAAACAAAATACATATCAGCAGTCAGCGTTCCAGGAGTCCGTTAGGAATTACTGGAGTCTATGAAAATTCGAAAAGGCCTGCTAAAACGCCGGAAAACCACAAAGTTTCAAAATTTTTGTGTATCTGATTGTGTATCTTTTTCTATTTTTTCACCTATTGTCAAGACGTTTAAAACTTTGCAATGTGTCCACAGTGATTTTCTGAATAGTTTATATTTTACAATAAATTTACTTTGATATTTTGAATTTTTCTTAAATTTTGTGTAGCTTAACATGCTTTATGAATTTACAGATGATATATGCATCCAATCGTACAGCCCTAAAAAAAAAGTGTCGAGCCAACTCTTAGCTTATCAGGGGCTGAATGGATGACGACTTTTGATAAATTTATAAGCCATCTGGTAACAACTTGCTAAGAGGAGCATTTTTTCACACCCTTGATAATAACAGCCACACCATTTTAAGAAACAACCGCTTTTATGTAAATATGGGCTGAAATTAATGATTTCTCATCACATATTTAAAAATCAAGTCTTAACATGTCGATATAAAAAGATTCCGACAAATTCTTATCTTACCCAAGCGGTTGAAGGTCTATTGATATTTTATAAATCCCAACAGATTACAACTTGATTAACCTGCAGGTTAGAGCTTGATTGGAGAAATTATCCGATTTATGTAAATAGGGGCTGCACTTAATGATTAGATTAATTAAAATGTCTATTATAATAATCATTATTAACTTTGTAATTTCTTTTTTCGGATATTTTTGTCAATTTGTAAGAAAACATGTGAAGTTCGTTTTTTCTTTGTTCTTAAGTTGGCTACATTAAGTTTTTCGCGAGAAGCCGTCATTTATTGTTATTATTTAAAATGTAATCAACGGACTTACAGTGGAATTATGCTATTTTCTCAATAGTTTTAAATTTCACAATAAATTTACTTTGATATTTTAAATTTTTTTCTTGAATTTTGTGTAGCTTAAAACTCCTTATAAAACTCCGTTTAATTGTTAATTGTTATTTAATAGGTATTTCTGTTAACAATGTATTTAAAAATGACTTATGCAACCATCCAAACATCCATATCTTATGAAATTCACAAAAAACCGTAACATTTACCGTATTTGCTCAACTAGATAACCTTGCAGGTTACAACCTGATTGTAGAAAATTATCCGCTTTTATGTAAATAAGAACTAAAATTAATGATTTCTCATAAATATTTCAAATCAAGTCTTAACATGTCGATGTCAAAAGATTCCAATCAAAAGTACCGGGGCCAAAAGTGCCGTCGACAAAAGTGCCGGGATCTAAAATGCCGGAGTTTATAGTGCCGGGGCCGAAAGTGCCGGGGCCAAAAGTGCCGCGGTCAAAAGATGCCTCTATTACTACTAGCAACATACATAAATATTGCATCGTATGTATGTAATTTGGCAGCTGTCAACGTAACCTCAAAATCTGATGTAGATTTGTACTTTTTCTCATTTTGCGGGAACGAATACAAAAAACACTGTTCAATACTCCTGCCCTGTCACTTTTCAGGGGCTCGGGCTCATTGCGGCCCTCGGCATTCGCCTCGGGCTGCAAAAATTCGCCCTCGCTCCTGAAAAGTGTAATGACAGCGCACTAGTTTGAAATATACTATTATTCACAATCGGTTAGTTATATACTGCGTTCCATCTGCAAAGGAGGTTGGAAAGTGACCAATTGCCGACCTCAAATTCCATTACTCCTGATGTTGCCGGGCAACCCAAATTGAAATTATTATTAAAAGTATGATTGGTAATAAAGGCAATGTTGCTGCAGCCTCGTGGCATCTCGTGAGCAGCTGACAAATACAAAATTACGATTACAAATTACTCTTTGTGTGATTTACTAATTTGTGTAATCCTTTGACATTTGTCACATAAATAAATAATATCAATTATTGTTGCAGTGCTAACTAAATGCAAACATTTGACTGAAATTAAACGTTACAATAATATGTAGTTCATGTTAATGAGGTATAATTATTAAATTTGTGAATAAAATAGTATACAAACTTCGGCAAAAGTACCATTTCTGTGTCTCGAGAACTAATTCACCTCGATGCTACGCCTCTCGGTAAACTATAGTTCTCTCGACAGGAATGGAATACTTTCCGCCTCAGTATGAATTGTAATATACTATTACCAAAGATGTGAACAAGAATTTCTAAATTATTATGACTACAAAAATATTGCAACAATACCTATTCGTGAAAGTCGGTTTTCGCTCTCCTACAAAATGAGTTATTTTATTAGAGAAAAAAAAATCGTGAACAATCTATGTTCAATATGTTTACCTGACTATTAATCAAAAATCAATTACTAATAAATTGTGGCAACGACTATGATACATGATTATACTGTAATGGATTTAGGGACTTTAATATATTAAATTGGTTGTCAGCATTTTAGCGGAATCATAATAGCTTCTTAGGAAGTTTGATGGTAAAAATTCAATTTCCTACGCTTTGTAAATCCATTAAAAATCACCCTCCAAAAACATTTACAGAAGAGTGTTTGCAAAAATAAAGAGCTGACGTCTCATCAATATTTGTTCCGACGACAACCCCGTCGAAAAGAAATTGATTTTTGGTCTTTATCCATCTTCCAAGTCTCGTATTTCTATTTTTCGTGCACATAATGGCTTCCTCGGATTCGGCACAGTCATTGTGCTAAGTTCTCAGCAAGGGCCGTTATTAAATATGTAATATATATAATAGAACTCCGCGACGTACGGCAACATAGTGGAGTTTACCCATTAGAAAAGCGATATCATAAATGGAGAGTTTAAGGAAAATAAACTTTCCCTGAAACCGTCCAGAAAGTGAAACTTGATGGTAAAAGCTAAACAACTAAAATATTTAAAGCACTTTAATATGATTTGTGATCCACACAATGGTTGTTCCATCCGTCTCTGTAAAATTCCTTCATTTGTATCAATTAGAATGTCATTAAATACTTCTCTTTAAAATTAATTTATTTTTTCGTTCTCGTTTGGCAGCACCATAATTATTATACTCGCGTCGCCCAACAGATAAAATAATAAAATTTGAGGGCGGGACATTACTTGGGTAAAGCCTTGTTCTTGCCACTCTACAAAATGTGTACCTTAAAAATAAGTAGTGTTTAGTTTTTACAAATTGAAAAACCAACACGGGAAACCCTTCGAAAACACCAAACATTTTGGTTTGTTTGGCCCGCTATCTATTGATTTCGAATAATATTAAGTGTTGTAGGATTTTCATTCCAAAACAAGGAAGCATGATAATATAAAAAAAATTATTTTAGAAAAGACAGCACAAACACCTCATGTAAAAGACTCGAGAGATAAAAATGGTTATTTACATTACGAGGTCGCTCTGGAAGAAGACCCTATGAATGCTAGTTTGATAGAGTTTAAATAATTAATTAGTTATTAATGAAATTGTGCAATTTCATTATACCCGGAAATGTTTGCCAAATATATACCACCGCCTCTATTTCTCTCTTTACGGACCAACAACGCAGTTGCCATTGTTTAGACCTCTAATTTAATACAATGATGATGCTTCCAGGTGGAGAATTCGCTAAGCACTTACGAACCCCACGCCTGCGTCGTCATATATTCAGTGGTAGCGAGACCAAGCTTCCAGCACGCTGAAGAGACCCTCAACTATCTGTGGAGAGAAGGGTACACGCAGGAGAAAAGCGTCATTGTTGTGGGAAACAAGGCGGATCTGGCAAGGTCGAGGGTCATCACGCCAAATGGTTTGTCCAAGTTTTGCCTAATAAATACGAGTAAACGGGCCAGCAACCTTACCGCCAAAGGGGGCTGTAGTCAGATCTAGTGCATGAAAAATAGGGAAACGGTTTTCGGTTAGACAATTTATAAATAGAGTACTTATTCATTTGCAGAAAGTTTCGGTGGCTTGAGAGTTGAAATTAGATTGCAAGTTGTCGTGCAACCGGGCTATCGGAGTAACAGTATTTTTCTTACTTTATGAAAGTGGATAACATTCTGAGAATTCATGAGACTGTTAGATGGAATCAGTGCAGTTTATTGGCGATTTTTGTGTTACTTTAAATATATGTTCCAGAGAGCAAACACGAAACATTTTGAATTATCCTAATTGATACATACTTAGTGCTCTTGAAGAGGTGAATATTTTTATCCAACCAGGATAGAGATAAAAGGAGCTAATGATAACATTCTGTAAAATATAAAGCTGAAAAATTTCTAAGGCTCCTTAATTCTGCTTTTTCTACTGTAATTTCTTTGGCAAACCCAATAGCTCTATTTTCTTTTCGTCTTCACTCCTTGGTATCCTAACACCCATGGAGGTAGTCAATTTTTGCAAAAAAATTTACCGGGTTCTATTTTTTATTTTTTTTAACGTTTTTTATCCTTTAAATCTACTAGCTTTTTCCATTTTTTTTGTTATTAGGAATGATGTCTTTTCTGTGGTAATTTTTCTAATTTCTTACCGATTGTCAGGTCAACACTTACAGGTCGGTAAGTAACATGGCTTGCGTTGAGAGAAAATCAATTTTAGTTTGTTTAAAAGACGGATTAAATTTCCATTCCCATCCCGGATTAAACAGCGAATTTGTTTTCAAATGGTTTATTTACTTATGGCCTGCCGGATAATTTTTGCCAATTGAAATATACGGTTTATATAAATATTTTTTAGTAAATTTATTTTTGACCTTTTGGATAGTTACATAAATCTAATATTGTTTTTAGTCATACTGTGTAATTTTTTATTATTTCTAAAGTGAGTTTTGATCAACTTCATTTAGTTAATTTACGAAATTATTTTTGATTCCTTTTTCGTGCTATAAATTTCTACCCTGATTGGGACGATCTGGACAGTCAAATATTTTTTATAGTGTCATCAATTGAACTGTTTAGCAAGCTGGTGTACCTACCAGGAATGCATGTCGCTGATAACTACACGAAATATGTACCTTAATTTGGCTAATCAACGACAAGGTCACTTTCTACTTGATAAGTAAATAATAAAAAGGAAAAACTTTTACTGTTTTTTGAACACTTAGACTTCTCATGAATTTCAAATTGGATTAACAGTACTGTTTAATAATGCTTCCACTTTCAGTTTCCAGAATTACAAATTGGACTGAGAAAAAATCAAAAGTAGTGTTTTAAGCGGAAATTGATATTACTATGTAAGATACGACCACAACTTGTGTTCAAAATGAATTTGACATAACTGTACCCTAGAGAACAGAATATTAAGGATGGCATACGCCTTGTAAACTTCATAGCCGATGCAAACACCTTTCATTGACCCAATAAATTGACGAGGGTTACGTTCCGCTATGTAATATTCCTTCCTGTTAATGTCCGCATGTCAATGGGTTCGAGCAAAAAAATCTTTGAGAGACGGCTACGGGTTTTCGATTTCGACTCTTGAATTATTCACGAACCAGATCTGACTAAACCTCATTTTTTCTGACCCCTTTACTTTCATAATATTAACACTACTCTTCTATATGTGAGACTTTAACGATTAACCCTAGGGTGAGTTGCAAGTGTGTGATTTAGCAATTTTTGCACCGTTGTTGAAGTTTGTAAACACGCCAGCAGTAAAATTAGCTTTCATTGTTACATAGTTAAGGAAATTTCAGTTTTGGAAACGTAATTTGTATTTATTACCGGGAATGTTCCCGTCATAGGGGTTTCCTTTTAACGGCGATTTTATGGCGCGTATAAGCGCCTTTCCGATACCTACAAATCCTATAAATTTTCATTAAAGTCTATTATCGGCAATTTCAACGGGGTTTCAGGACAAAAGACAAAAGAACTATTGATATTGTGATGGCTATAAAATCTATAGGGGAAATTGTTTCGGAGTCAAGTACTAAATGAGATTTCAGTACTAAAATTTAACAAAATCGCTTCTTTCTGTCTTTTGTGGAGTCCACAATAAATTAATTCTTGACCTTCCAATCCTTCAGCTTTCAGTTTCGTGTCTACTGGTCCTAAATAAGCAATGCTCCGCTCTTGTTAGTTCTCAGCCCCGCGTTGTTTTGCTCCTTTCAAGAAAAAATTTTACGTGGATATACTCATTCAGTGTTGTCTCATTCTCCACATGCTAGGCGCAGGTTAAATTTAGATAAGGGGAGTGTTTCATAAGGATACGGTTACGACTAAAGAGCACATATCTCACCAAGTTAGAAACTTTGTGAAGAAACCATTTTAACTAAAAGGGTTTGCTGACTTTGGGCTATAAAATACCATTAAAACAGTAAACCCAAAAGTAAGTGAGCTAAGTGCCGATAAAATGAAAATAGCGGTCTAATAAAATATAACAATTTTATTATGTATTCATTATTTGACTGCTTATTGCAGATGGTCCTTTTTTGTGCAATTGATTGAGGATTTAACACCAAATTAGATGTTTTTCAAATATTTCCCTTAATTTAGAAAATTATTTTATTCGCAAACGTCACAAAAGTGACAACTTATGTGTGTTCATTGACAAGGTAGAAGTGTCACTTTACCTTTAGGCACTAAAGTGGCAAAAGTTGCTATTTTATCTGCTTAATCAGTAAAGTGACACTTTTACCTTGTCAATAAACACATAAGTAATATCAATATATAAATATGATCTCCCCTACAATTATATATTATCAGTAAGTAAATAAATTAATTAACCGCATGAATAGCTTCTATAAGCGTGAAATATTATACCTCAGAGAACACTGTGACATTATATTAGTAAGTCAACAATTTATGTTGACAAAATGTTAATTAGCTTTAGCTGCTAACGAATTTTGTCAAATTAATAACATTCCACCCCTTGTCACGCATTATCCTAAAAAATATACTATTTAAAAAAGGACGACGACGATGATTTAATTTTAGAATACAACCTCCAAGCGTTTGTTAAGTCAACTTAAAGAGAAGGAATCATGCAAATATATTTCATAATACGCAGAGTACTAAATGAGCAATTATTTTCAGTTTCATTGTGACAGATATAAGACAAGGAATAAATCCCAACTTTTGTAAAAGAATTTAAATTAAATACCATCAATTTAACGTTACTGTCACCTCGACTTTCTGTGGTAAAGAATGGTGCGCATTATTGCATTGTGAAACAGGGACTGCAAACTCGATTTTAGAAAATCTGAAGGGACCCCACCACCAGATTCCTGTCTTTAAAAACGAACTTTATTTATTACTAACTAGCTGGTACCCAGCGCACATTACTACGCCCTAAAAGTAAAATAAAACACATTTGCTAATTATGAAAGCAAGGCGCACTGGAAATTGAAGACGTTTGAAATTGAAAGGCAAATCGAACCATTGGTACGCGTGGGATGAGCATATCTTCCCATTACATTTTGCATTGAGGATGGTCGTTTCAATGGACTCAATGTTGTTCAGGTGTTTCAGCAGATATTGAAGTTGAAGGTCTGATTCGATCTGAGCTTTTGATCTGAAATTTCTTAACCGCATTTCCTCCAGGCGAGTTTCACGTTGGTTGAGCTGCCCTATTGGCTTTCATTTGCCTCGATTTTTTGGTTCATTTTCTTTTTTGTCATTTTTAAGTATTTTTTGAAATAGTAAACAAACGTACGACATTCAAACTACCCGCCGCGTGTGGCTGCGCCCCAAAAATTAAGTAAAACTATTTTTTTTTTGGGGGGGGAACTACAAATTAACGTTACTTGCAGATAGCAGGTCCTATCCAAGAAGGATTTAAAGGTGCGCCCACTTTGAAAGCAATCCGGGGCACATCTACAATAGATTTTGGCACTTCTCCCTCGACTTCTCCACACTATTCCTCCCTTGTGAGATGATTTTGACGAAAACTGAAGAGTACCCAATTTCGCACGATTTTAACGAAAAATGGATTACACATTGGTGTCGTCAACCCCTCTATGTTCCTCCCCATTGCGAATATTATTTGTTGTCAAAATTTCATAACGGTCTGTTCACCGGCTTAAGAGCTCATAACATACAATCAAACAAACAAACAAATATTGATTTTTATATATTAGATTAGATGTTTAGTCCAAGACCTTTTTTTTCAGCCTGTTTAACTGCTTAAAAGAAGAAACATTTGTTCCATTTTTTTACATTTTGCTACTACTTTCAGAGGGCAAAGCCTTGGCCGTGGCGCGTGACTGCAAGTTCATCGAGACTTCCAGTGGGATCCAGCACAATGTAGACGAGCTCCTGGTGGGAATTCTAAAGCAAATCCGTCTCCGAGAGTCGCGCGTGAAGAAGAAATCTGGCTCGAAAAAGGAGAGCAACAAACTGCATGGTTCCAAAACTAGTCTCAGCCTCAACATTGCCCGGGAGATTCTTCAGAAAATTTGTATGAACGACATTAGCAAATCGAGGTCATGCGAGAATTTACATGTTTTATAAATTGTTGTAGATTCTATTTTTCTACGCTAATATTCTCATAGAAGCAATTTTCTTGGGTTTGTATAGTTTTCTACCTGTTATAGCAACGGTTTATGTGATATTAAATGGGAGTAGACAACAATGGACACGTTTGATGTTCTGCTGTATTGTTTTTCGTCTTAAACATGGTTTGGTCGTAAAGTCGACTCCACCGGTAGAATAGTCAAAAGTGGGTGATATATCCCAAGTAGTTTTTAAGGCCTAATTTGTGTATAGATAATTGTAGATAGCTTCTTTCTACAAGACTGGTTTTGGGTGTGCTGAGTTCTCAATTTGATCTGTATCGTTTGGTTCACCGACTGGGCTTTACATTTCCATTTTCGACACTGTATATAATGGTGGCAGAATGATAGAACGTAGCTGTTCGTCAATTACTGTAGTTCTTGGACATCGGATGGCTACACTAACCAAAATTTAATTAGAGAAGTTGGTTAGGGACCGTACTGCTCTTGATTAAAAATGTTCTTCTGCGGTGCGAATAAAATTCAATTAAATGTAAATTTGACCTAAAGTAGACTAGCGCGCGACGAATTGTACATAATTTGTGAAAGGAGCGCGCGGTTGACTTTTCTAATAAAGTGTCATCATAACATGGCATTGGTAGCTTCTTCTGATGTTGCTTTTATTGTGAAATGAGACTGAACTATTTTTATTATAGTTTTACTATATGTAGTAATATGTAGTTAGTAACTGAAATTACCTATAAATTTTGCTCAGATTCCGCTTGATCGACTTTTGCAATGTTTGTTTACTGTTTTATACACTACTATTTTTATTTTGCTACGTATATTTATTCTAATAGTCAAAACATGCACCATATATTACCAAAAATGCTCCATTATTGTGACTACAAATTTTGTTAAGTAATAGGGTTTATTTTCTTTTTGTTATACATTTATTAAAGTAGATTTTGTCATTAGTGTCATATCTTCAATTCTGCATTTTCCAAGGTTTTTGACTTTATTTAATATACAGTGGTGATAGCAACTGTATCAAAATTCTGCTGGTTAAATGCCTCAATATATCAGAATAAAACTTTCCTGTACAAAATTTAACTGAAGAACTTTCCTTGTAAAATCTTTTTGTGTGCGATTTACCAGTGCGTTGCTTAAAACAAATACAAAATTAGTTCAAAAATGGTTCTTTCTAACAACTTTAAAAATATATAGCTATATAATTCTAAATAAAAATATGAGATCAAAATCTCATTAATTGTAATAATAATTATGCCACATAATTATACTGTATTATCGTTGAGGTATTTGTATTGAAACAAAATTCTCTTGTAAGAAAATTTCACGCAAAATTTTGTATTTAACTAGTATACTAAACATTTGGCACATATTTGTTTGTAATGTTCAGTTTGTTAAAATGTACATAAATTGAAAATAGAAACACAAAAGTATAACAAAGCTATGTTTTTATATGTTTAACGACATAGTATTTAAATTATTATTTTCCAGACACGTTTCAGGGGCGAGCGACAGCGCACGAGTATTGAACATTTTTGAAGTAAAACTTCTTTACGGACACTTGACTTGGGGAGTAAGCTGGTGAATGCTTGACGAGAGCGTTACGAAAAGTGTGATCGGGCGAAGCGAACGGAAGTTTTCTTTAATGCACGATTTTACAATAATTAATTCATAGAATTTTTTTTGCCTTAACGGGATTCGAACCCGCGTCTTATCCGTTGGGAATCCGCACTTCTCTCAATACACCTATTTGCGTGTGTCAGTTTTGTATACAATTGCGCTATTTATCTTAATCGCTACACATGATTGCCGACTTTTCGCTGACTACAAACTGAAACATGCATTATCCAATACTGCAGACGGTATTAATTCAGGATTTCTTTCTTTCAATTCTTTACGTATGTGTATCTATACGAAATCAATATACAGACCGTTTTCGCAAATTCGCGGGACGAAAATCAAATGTCCGGTTAATTTTGCAGTTGAGTGTATATTCATAATGTTTTCTGGAAATTGTTTTCTCAGATTCAAATTTCAGATACTACAATTCAATAACAAGACAAGACTCCATATTGCACTCGATTTTTTTTTTCTATTTTGTGAATGTAAAATCAACAGACCAGTATACAGAATGCAGAATCTTCTTCCCTAACAATACACATAATTCAGAGTTTAGAAACCAATATCTACAAGCCTGAAGGAAAGAGTCTTACAATTCATTTGTTCATCTTTCCAAAAAGTGAGCGTCAATTTAATTATTTTTTTTATTTTTAACGTTTTACAAGAAATTACACGTCGCCGTCGGTCATAAAATGTATCTCACACGTGATCTCAAAAATCTCACTCGCTGACAATGAAGCATATCTGTCACTACTATTTGATCATCTATATTAGGCGTTGTCACGTAAATACTTTCGGCTGTGTAAACGAGACAGCCTACACCTTTGTGTAAAACAGAAAATTATATAGAAAATAAAACATTTCCCAATGGCCATAATACAGAATTTAAAATGCAGGACCCAACATCCAGAATAAACAGAGTATTTAATATAATTAATCCCAGATTTCAATTTTAAATATCCAGGAACCAGAATTTGGGATGATTTTTTGAAAAGTGAACACCTTCAATAACTTTGAACAGAAGCGAAATTTGAAAATTTTCAAGAACACGTCCACTTTTATACAGAGGGGGGGGGACATTTTAAGATAGGTTTTTAGTTTACAGGTCTCACCCTCTTAGCGGGGTGGACAATCCCTTAAAAAATTTAAATGGAACGACTCATTTTGTGATACATCGTTTGAAGGCTTCTTTCACGAGGAGTCTTTCCATTTAATTATTTTTACTATTTGCTACTTATTTACGGGATAGCGAGCCAATAAATGCTATGGTGCAAGGAGTAGGATATTTCAGACTTTTTGCCACTAAATCAACCTTTTCTGAAAAACACAAAGAAATTGTCTAGAGGTACTTGCTATGGATCCAATTAGCTCCTTGTGTCACGTTTCTGGAGCAGCGTGTCTTTCTTATTCAATTGTAAGTAAAGTTAAAAATTTCATCCTTATAAGATGAAGACTCTTCAGGAACTAGACGAGGACGACTACGACAGAAAATCGGAGTTAGGCGAAATAAAAAAAATAAAAAAAATATCTGCTTCAGTGACGAGTGCACACGAGACGTTGAATGGCAGTTTACTTGGATCTGCTAGAAAACGTAATTGATCCTCTAATCACAGAAGAATTAGAAAACCAGCGCGACGTTGAGAAAAATCAAATGTTCGAAGAGTATGACTTATTTTTCCAACAGGATGGAGCCCCACCACATTATGCCGTCAACGTGTGAAATTGGCTAAATAATAGATTTCCTGATCATTGGATTCGTAGGCGTGGAACTATTGAATGGCCGGTACGATCACCTTATTTGACCCCCTTTTCGATTTCTTTCTGTGGATTTTTTGCTGTGTTTGCTAACTTGGAGCTTCACGCCAAGGAATAATAAACGAGTGCAGGAGAATTCCAGGTGAAAGATTCCAAAAGGTGCGGCAAGAGTTTGAAAATCGCCTTTATTACTGTATGGAAAAGGATGGTGGACATTTTGAGCATTTGTTGTAACCTTATGACCTATGCATACGCTTTTTGCATAGTTACGATTAAAACGTTTTTGTTTTCTAACGAGAATTTAATTTGTTCAATGGTTGTAATATCGTGAAAAAAAAAATATTTTAGGTACTTCTTTGGACTGTCACATTTTTAATTTTCTACATTTTAGACGATAATGTCTTTGTATTTTTGTCTATTTTGTTGTTTCTTGTTGTTATTAATTTGATTTAATCCCAAAAAGTCTGAAAAATCCAACTCATTGACCACATCATCTATTGACCTGCTACAACATTTGACGTGTTTTCGGAAATTTTCAAATTTCGCTTGTGTTCAAAGTTATTGAAGGTGTTCGTTCACCTTTCAAAAATTTACCCTGTATTATGGATAATATTATTTGTGCCTGACCAACATCTAGATGAGTATTTTTGCCACGCAAGGAAGGTATAATGGAGCATTTCTATCACAAGTGATAAAATGATAAAAGGGGTGAATTACTATGGTTACATGATGGTAAGACATTAATTATTTTTTAAAACGTGATTTTGACAATTTCATTTCTCAAAAGTTTTTTTTTCAATTTACTTCCTGTATTTTGTTTCTTTTATTTATTATTGTTTGTCACTAACGTTTTCGGCCACTGGGGCCATCATCGGGTGACACCTCCAAACCGGTTAAAATTACATAACGTAATAATACAAAAAATATAATAAATGACGTAAGTTAATAGTAAGAAGTAAATTGAAAAAAAAACCTTTTAACCCAAAACCTGTAGGGATACACCATAAAATTTCATTTCTATCGCACTCGTGATTCAAACATCTCACTCGCTGACAATGAAGCATTTCTGTCGCTTATAATATAAACTACTATTATCTACAACGTAATTTGAGTTGAGTATTGAACCCTATTACTCAACTAGTGGAATAATCTAATTACAGCTCTCATATGACGTAATTTCAATTGAATATTGAACACTATTAAATAATGAATAATCCCAATGATAACTTTGAGTAGTTACCATGTCAATGCAAGGTCCGGGACCTTGATTTTCAATAAAAAAAAAAAAAAAAATTTGACATTTTTATTTTTGGGCAGTTGTAGATAAAAAATTTAATCTCGTACGTGGGCTAGAGCATATTACAGCAACGCGTGTGATTACAGATGCAATCGGTCTAATAAAGGACGTCGTCATCTACACTCTTCACACTTGGTGCTGTAATGAGGCTTCTATCCCACTAATAGAATAAATAACTATGATGTTTGTATGTAATGTAATTTAATCTGAAATACGGATTCTCGTTTTTGCATTATGTCTTCTAACTGGATTTAAATATTGGGTTCTGGACCGCAGATATCGAATTATGTGTATCCAAAAATCCAAATATTAGATTATAGTTAATGTATTAGGGATTTTTATTTATATTATTCTGTATTTTAAAAAAACTAATTCCTAATGTTGGATGGATTCTAAATACTGAGCTCTAGATTTAGATTTTAAATTCTAAATATTATTATTAATTTTTGGACATATATTTTAGAATATATTTTTTTTTAATTAGAATTAAAAACTTTTTCTCTTTCCAAAGTTGCTTCCACGATGTCCCAGCCATTGTTGATACCTTTTACAAACTTATTGCTTTGTTTAAAAAACCATTTGGTTTCTTCCATGGCATTCTTTATTTACGTTAATGGTAAAAAAAAAAAAAAATTATTTTGGTTTTGTTACAAAAACATATTCTTTTAACGAACTGCCCAGTTGATAAATTTTCAGTTCATTCTGTCATTCCTTATGGTTCTCTTTGGTAATTGAAAAAAATTGATATTGATGGTTATTATTAAATTTTCCGATTTTTTAACATAAGACTGTCATCTGTCAAAAATTCACTATAAGAAAAAATATGAAATACATTCATATAGTAAAGTGCTGTTCTTAAAACGATTGTATTTATTTACAGTGAGCGGCAAAAGTATGGAATAAATTCATTAAAAATTAAACAATTTTTTATTCAAAGATTTTTTTGGACGGGTCAGTTTTGGTTTACAAAAAGGAATATTTTTATCCCAAATTAAATTTAAAGAAGTCATTTGTTTTCGAGTGATGACGTCATCGATATTTTTTTAAAATAGAAACCCCCTATTTTTTTTCTTGATTCAGATAGCCCTTTTAATTGTCTAAACGTCAGTATAAAAATGTTGTTATCTTAGATAATGAAAGTTTTGAGAAAAAAAATTAAATTGGATTTTTTTTATGACAAACAAAAACAAGTCAAAAAATCAAGTAAGTAAATAAGCAGGAAAATGTTGTTTCCAAGACGATTTCCGGAAAAACAATTTACACATACAAATGAAACTGACTACCATTTGACTGTTTGATTTACCTACTTGATTTTTTGACTTGTTTTTGTTTGTCATAAAAAATCGAATTTATTTGTTTTCTCAAAACTTTTATTATCTAAGATAACAAAATTTTTATACTGTCGTTTAGACAATAAAAAGGGCTATCTGAATCAAGAAAAAAAAATAGGGGGTTTCTATTTAAAAAAAATATTGATGACGTCATCACTCGAAAACAAATGACTGCTTGAAATTTAATTTGGGATCAAAATTTTCATTTTTATAAACCAAAATTGACCCATCCAAAAAATTTTTAGAAAAAAATTTTGTTTATTTTTTTATGAATTTATTCCATACTTTTGCCGCTTACTGTATATTTAGGGTTCCTTCTAATTTATAGATAAATAAATATAGAATGTCAATACCTAATAAATTTAGGGTGTAAAAAATACATTTTCAATACTTAATCTAACCCGGTTTACCGAACACGCCACTGTTCTAAACTTTGTTTTTATGGTCAACAAACCGAACCTCATCATACAAAAAACTGATCACTGACACAAGTGATGGATGAATGACAAAGAGTTATTAAACACACCGTTTTGTTAGAATATTTTCGTCGGTTGCATAAGTTCCAATAAAAGTATAGCTAATTTTAAATACTTCTTTATGACAGTTGTAGCTCGCGAAAATACAGCGAAAGTGGCGCAGTGGCTTTGAACTTCGATGTGTGAAAGTACAACAGTTTTTTTTATTTGTGTTCCAAAAATTACTAATGTCTTACCATTGTGTAATCATAGTAATTCACCCCTTTTAACATTATATCACTTATGAGTAAAATGCTATATTATACTTTACATTTGCATGGAATAATAAGTCATCTACACATTGATAGGGCATAATAGTAGATTATATATTACAAGTGCCAGAAATTCTTCATTGTCTGCAAGCGTGAGTTTTGAATCACGAGTGATACACATCTCAGAAGTTTACAATGATATTTCTGTCACGTGTAAGATACGTTTTATGCTTGACATGTAATTTCTTGTAAAACGTTAAAAACAAAAAAAATATGAAATTGTCAAAATGACGTTTCATAAAATAATTAATGTATTACCATTGTGTAACCATAGTGATTCACCCCATTTAACATTATCACTTGTGAGTAAATAGTATATTATTGAAACACTAGTTTTGTAAAACTTATATTTAAGACACGAGTTCAGGTTAGTAAAGAACGAGTGCTCTTAAGTTTTATAAAACGAGTTTCCCATGTTATTTTTCCTAATTTGCATATTAATTTAATTTTTTCCAAATAAAAACAATGTTGGTAATTTAGGGAATTTCGATAAATCTTGATTTTTTTGTACCTGACGTATACTTAAAACATGACTTGACATGGAACCATAACCCAAAATCACACTGAGATTTCGTTCACTGCAGGGTTCAGTGTGTGTTACCAATGGAAAAAGAAATTCTAGATTTTGGGTGCGATAATGGCCTATTAACGCACTCAAAATGGATGCGTTAATGGCTTTGTTACAACAGCAAATTAGAAAAAACTTATTAAGACACGAGTTCAGGTTTGCAGCACGACTGTCGTGGGCAGGAACATTTCTGTCGGTCGAAGTACAACATTTTCCCGCAATATCTTTTTTTAATTTTAAGTTACATTCAACGCCGCACATTGTTGTACATTTTTGCCCGCCGTTGAATGTAACTTTTTTTATTTTTGGAAGATTCTTTGTTGAAATTTTGTGGGCGTGTTGATAAAATATAGATCCTTGCAGCTATAGAGCGATTTTTTGAAATTTGTAAATTAAAAAAAAGATATTGCGGGAAAATGTACTTCGACCGGCAGAAATCTACCTGCCACTAGAGAACCGTCTTAAGTTTTACAAAACGAGTTTTTCATGTTATTTTTCCTAATTTGCATATTAATTTCATTTTTTTACAAATATTAATAAAATCAATTTTGGTAATTTTGTTAAATTTGGATTCTTCTCTATCTGATGTATACTTAACATGACTTTACATGGAACCATAACCTCAAAATCACATTGACATTTCGTTTAGTGTTACCAACGGAAACAAAAATTCTAGATTTTGGGTGCGTTAAAGGCTTATTAACGCACTCAAAATGAATGCGTTAATAGCTTTGTTACAACAGCAAAATGAAAAATGCTATATTATAACTACCTTTCATTTGCGTGGAATAATATAAGTCATCTAGACGTTGGTAGGGCATAGAATCAATTAATTCAATCTAAATTATTCATTTGTACCGTTATTTTTTGATCTTACACACCAAATGATATTGTTCATGTTCAACAAACGATTGTAAATCTAAGATTTTGAAACTGTAAAAACAATATTGTTGACAACTTGGGCAATCATATTGTAATAGTTTTTAAAATATTCTGATATAGATAGTATATTGTCCAATGAACTTCAGCTAATAGTTAGTGATTCTAGAAGAAATACAACCATGCTTTTTGTCTTTTGTTATCTATAACGAGAAAACAAACTTCCGATTTTATCTTAAGAACAATGACATTTTCCAAATATGTAGTCCAAAAACGAAACCTTGGGAGATGCAGACTGACACTTGAAGATAAAAACATTTTTAGGCCTACTCGTGCGTTCGAGATGCGGGGACAATAAGTCGCTATTTTTGATTTGGTACTGTTTATGAATTATTGCATAAATATTTCTTGTACATTTGTAGATAATAATACATATCGTGTAATAGGAGCGCATTAGCAAATTTAATATCACAAATTTATATTTTTATCTACAATTTCTACTGTGACAATCATATAATAATTAGCGTCATACATAAGTTAAGAGAAATGAATGTAAATTTGTGTAACTGTTATGTGTACAATAAAAAACAGCAATAAAAACTTCTGTGTTGACATCAAATCCTTCTGTAACTCTTAGATGGTAAAAAGTAAGTAGTCAAGGCTCAATGTACAACATTTTATTACAATTGAATTACAGTTTTAAAAGAAATAGAAACAAGGAGAGTTGAAAAATTCTGTAGAGTGTAAAAGTATGTGGTAACAACATGGTAATAAACTAACATCTGTCAAATATCTGTAACTTATGTATCTGGACTACAAAAATATAAACTGACACTAGGTACAAATGAAACCCTTATTCGTAGATATAAAACTATAAAACAAACTCATATAAAAATCTTTTACAAAGCATACTTAGGAAAAGAAGTAATATCCCGGAAAATATATTTCTTTTTACAGTCGTGTAATCTCTGCTTGAAGTACATGTAAATGCATATCAAAGTTTATGTAAAATGAAATATATTATGTGCAATGCAATAATTTCCTGTAGATATACGGATAGGATGTCCGTGTACATTTGGCAACTGCAGAAAAATCAACTAGGAACATTGTGACTCAATAAATTACTACTATATTCGAATAACAAAAGGGTAAGGCACCGTACCTCTACAGAAAACTAATGAGTGACCTTAAAATAATTTTATTCTCGTTTAATTGCTTGTGGGGCTTCTGCTAGTCCTTTCACTTTGAGTCTGTCCGCCGTTTTCAAAAAGGCCGGTAGTTGTTCTTGGCTCACGTTCACTTCACCAGCATACATAAACTCTAAAATGGCTTGTAGATGGCTGTAAGCCACGTCTTTCAAAATAATAATGGGATGTTTTGATGGATTCTCCTAAAATGAAAATGGGCACAAATCAATCAAATCAAAGAAACGACAACTCACCTCTAGTAAACTCTTAAAATAAGGACTACATGCAGATAAAACCATTTTGTGAGCTTTACAAGTCTGGCCCTCACATGCTAAAGTGACATCAGTGAAACTCTTCTCATCCCGCAAATGTCGAAACGACGAGACCATATTACTTTGGAAGTCGTTCCATTTGAGGAAAAACTGTTGTTGGTCTGCCATTGTTAACCCCTTTCGCCCTACAAAAGGCAAAGTGTTTACAACGATTCACATAACCTAATTTTTACGTGGAGATAGCTAGAGGCCCCAAAGTGGAGGTGGATGGACGGTCACATAACAGACACGATGGGAAACACACTCACCTTCACACCAAACCTAGATTTATGATTATACCCTTAAAAAAATAGTAAAAGTTAAACAGTCATTAACATTCTGCTCTGCTAAACAAAGCTATTACGCAAGCGCCAATCCGCCGATTCATACATGTGTTGACAACCTAAATAATTACGTCACCAATTTACGTGATTTTCGCATCGATTGCGTAATGTTGGTATGCGTGGGGAAATCCGCGAAATTCAAACAGAAAGTAGCAGGTTGAATTAAACAAAATTATTGCCTAGAGTTGTTATCAGAGGACATAAATGATATATTTAAGTTTTTTGGTCGGTTTGCATGGATTTGTATCATCTACCTTATCTTCAAGATTTGTGAACTCTCTAATTATTGGTCTTTTATAATTTAAATTATTAGTTATTTATGATTCGTTGTTTCCGTTTGCTTGCTGATGGTGACCGAAAAAATAATAAGTGGTCTCAGGGAAGCTGTCGTATTGTCTCTATGATTTATGTGTGCGGAATCGTTGTAAATCTCTTCATAAATTTCGCGTCCGATTATTTTTGATTAATGATTATCCCTTTAAATTGTCCCATTGTCTCATCTTGCAACTATACATTGTGCTTTCTTTTACTCGTAATGTACAGTGTAGAATATATTATGATTTATAGGAAAACTAAAAAGTAAACTTAAAATAAAAATAAAGAAGACAAACTAGGATGAGCTGTGGCAAAGCAAAAGTCGAGCAGAATCACAATAAAACATGTAAATTGAGAGAAATACACTTCCCAACAAAATTAACTGATTTTTGATCACTTAAATTAATAGTATTGCATATTTAATAAAAACCGTTTTTTCTTTGTGATGTACCTTCCAAGAAATTATTAAAAACAAGAAGTAAGATTTTAAGTAAGAACTTTAAAAAGTAAAAAGAAAGATTTTAAAGAATATTGAAAAACAAGGAAAGATTTGACAGAAATTGAGCCAAAAATTAAGTACAATGTAATGAAGGACAGGCGTAACTAAAAGCAAATTAAAAAAGTAAAAAAAGATCGATAAGACAATGATAAAATATTGGCAAAACATTACGAAGAGACTGGGAATGTACACACAGAAAAATAATGTTTTCAACCAAAGCTACGTGTTTTCCGCGGAGTAATTAATACTCTCATATATACGCGAATAAATGTATTCTCAAATTGATTCTAATTCTTATGCGAAAAATACAAATTCTCTCAATTTGAGCATACATTTTTTTTTTAAATAAATCTATATCAAAGTTCAAAGTGAAATAAGTATATTCTCAATTTAACAATATGTCGCAATTGATACAAGCACTAATATTTTTTGATCCAATTGAATGAATATATTCGTCCAAAAAACTGTTCTCTTTCATTTCAATAAAGCATTATTTTTGATTAGAACTGAATGGATTTGTATTTAAAATAAAACAATTTATCAGTTCAAATTAATTTTTATTTTATATTTTATCAAAAAATATATTCTAAAATAACTAAACCTATACATGTGAGTAGTAGTCCCTATATGTAAGGTATATAAACATATAAATAAAAACAGAAACATGAACATACAGAAAGCATGCGGCCAGCTCTACAATAACCTAGACCTATACCTATCTACTTATTTTTTATTTTATAAAGATAGAAAAACGAAATATATATGATAAATTTAATAGTTAACATAAAAATATTGAATGTTATTTATTACACGTTTTCTTCCAGATATTTATATATTTTTTAATTTTGAACTGTTTGTCCATCTACAGTTCCTTCGTCAGATTTTTTAAAACATTTTCTTATACATCCTAAACTCACACCGTGTTACAAATTACACTGATACACTAAACAAAATTAAAACTTAATTATTGTTGAAAAAAAAAAAAGAATGAAAAGTAAAAAAATATTGAGTGTATGAGTATAATTTGTAATAGTAGTTAAAAAAACTGTTTTAAAAAATCTGACAAAAAAAACTGAAGACGGACAAAAAGACCCAAACTAATAATTTTCCAAAATTAAAAAATGTATAAAAATTATTATCATTTGTTATGACCCTTAATAAAAACTCCAGACATGGTCCAACTGATAAAAATATTGATTTCACTTAAAGTTTTGAGAGTGAAATGTACGTATCTCCATTACTCAAAATGCAAGAAGTCATCGGAATGTTGGCATATAAATCATTAATGGCAATGACTTTGAAATCTTCTAACAGTGTAACTTTAAATGATTTGAAATGAGAACTATATTTTTCAGTTAAATACATTTGACAAAAAAAATATTGGAGTTTAGATTCTTTTTGGCAAAGTAAAACATGATCGACTTTGCAAAACTGGGGAACATCGTATTCAATGTTTATTAATAAAATAGACGAAGTGTCAAATCGAATGCCATTTCTTTCGTACCAGTTACAACAAAAATATCCTTCTAATTTAAAATTATAAAGTTTAAAATTGTCAATTGTATCCACTTGGTAAACTGATCCTATATTAATGATGTCATGAAGTCCCTTTTGTGATAGAAATCTGTAGCATACTTTCAGCTGATTACGCACAGTTAGCGTATAGGGTAAGTTTTTTCTACTACGAACATTATGACAAGTTATTTTAAGATCTCTATGTTTGGCTTCAAACCTCATAGACGAAAACATAATTACAGGACCCATCTTCTCTATTACTTTAGGGTAATGTAGCAAGAAGTGATGCTTAGGTTTTAATTTTGTATCAAATAAGTCTATATACATAGAGTGGTGTTCTTCTATCAGACATTTCAGCAGATCTACAGTTGCATTATCTATCGCAGACGAGATTAAAATTTCAGTAATTTCTAACAATTTCAAATACAAATGCCAAACTTCATCATTTTCTGGAATAAGGTTCCCTATGATAAGTTTGAAATTTATAACTAAGCATAACATTTCAGACGCCGAAAAAATTATTGAACCATTATTCAAATGTTCTCGAGTAATGGTTGGAGGTATATTTTTTTCTAATTTATTGTATGTGAAGTACTTGATTCTGTTATTCAGGGTGTCTAATGTAAAATATCCTTTTCTAATAAAACTGAAAATGATAAGGGCCATATCATATCTGTGAACTCCTTCAAACAGATCGTGCATTACGTCGCACGTTAAATTATCATAAATGTGAAATGTTTCCAATTGATGCCATATGCAGTTTTCTTTAATGCCAACTTTGTTTTCTAAATGTTGCAAATAATCATTTTCAATTCTGATAGATGTATCTGTTTCTTGTATTTGACTTTGTGTTTCAGTTTTAGTACAAGTGCAAAATCTGCAAAAATTTGTGGCCGAAAAACTTTCTACTAATCCAAACATGGAATGTAATCCCAAATTATCCCCAACTACTAATGTTAGAGCAAAAAAAACTCTTTTAGGCCCTTCCGCAGTTAGAATATCTATGCCTATTTCATGTAAAAATTTCAATTCGTCTAACAATCTTTGAAAAGTTATTTGATTACCGAATTCTGATCTATCTGAACTATAAAATAAAAGTGTTAGAAATATATTTTCTAGTCGATTAGCAAATGTAGGTGGAATAGTAGGTAATGTGAAGTATACCGCACCAATTTTATAACATCCCGAGTGACTTCCAAGTGGATTTCCTGACTCGAAATCATCGAAATAGACAATAACAGGTATCATCAATTTTGAATTAGTTTGCTGATGTTTACGCCATAAGCTACCATGCACTATATTTGTCATTATCTTAGTTGAAAGGAAATGGATCTTTAAATTTTCTTGATATACCATAATTTGTTTGAAGACCTCTGGAAGTTGCAAGAATGATTTTAAAGTTTCACGCATTGGTACAAAATAACAGTAACGGTTTTTGAGCTGTAATGATACGATTCCTAGCTTATTTGATCGATCACAAGCAACGCCCAATTTATGTTCAATCGGAATAATGAGATTACTGCTGTTTTTAAAAAATTTAAATCTTTTATATTCGGTGTTTAAATCAGTGAATGGATTTTCCAGCATTTTTATCATATTATTCAGTATTGTGGTACAATCTGAAAGTCTAGTATCGGTGCTAGCTTCAGACTGTTCAACCAAAGTATTGAAGCATTCCATTATAATGTTCAACATGCCCGAGGACAAAAAGTCAGTTAATGAATCTATTATAAATTGAATCGTTGCTCTATTGAGATTTAAATTATCATAAAGCCTGCATAAAAATTTTACAGTCACAGTTTCTAATATGACTTTAAAAGAATCATATTTTTCGCAAATTTTAGTTTTTGTGTTAGAGTTATCATCACCGATAGAAACATTGGATTCCGTAGATGCAGCGCTGTTAATACCCAAATCATTATGTGAATTTTTGTGAACTTTATCATTACATGTCATGTTTTTTTCATGTCTTTCTAACTCTCGATGAGTCAAAAAAATGTGCTTTTTTAATACGTCTTTTCTATGAAAAAGCCGGCTGCAGGGACTATATGGGCATGGAAAATAATGGTCTATGCCATGTATATATCTAAGATGACAAAAATATTTATCTAACTGTAAAAATAATTTGCCACATTTGAAACATTTCATGACGACCGGTAATAGATAAGTAGTACTTATGTTACGAAGCAGTTACTTTAGAGATTAAAGCAGCCAAATATGGCATATTTTTATCATATTTTGTGTTAATTCCATATACCCCTTTTTGAATGAGCAACCAAATATGCTCAGATTGCGTTGGGTATTTGCAATTCAAAACATGAAATGTCTTAAATAGAACATCAAATGCATTCTTGGCGGACTGAAACTGGTATTTAACTTTATCAATAATAATATAGATATTGTTAACTTCATGAATTGACGGTCCCTCGATTACCATATAGGGCTGTACAGTTTGTTTCCTTTCTTGAGATTTTCGTTTTTGATTTTCTATAGCGTTAATAATGTCGCCGGGAGTCTATATAAATTAAAAAATATATACATGAATACCTAATTATCTCATTGTACCTACGTTAATGTGAAGAAGAATTCCCTCAATGGCCTCTAGAACGGAAAACTTCCAATGTTGAGATGCTGTGATTTTTATTCTTCCTTTGGGTGGGACAAGGTGGCCCAGTAAAGTCAGTTGGCAAAGAAATTTGGAATCTAAGCAGTCATGACACATTTCTATTTGTTTTTTTTTACATATTTACAATTTACCTTCAGAACTTGCAGCTTCTAATTGTTCGATCAATTCTGCAAGAATCTTGGAATCCACAAAGTCATTGCGCTTTTCTTCTAACACAGTCTGGAAAAAATTATCCCATTTCAGAGTCAACTGCAAAGCTGCGTCTTTGTAAAGATTTTCAAAATCCAATTGAATCTACAACAAAATAAATAATAATATCTGCACCTCAAATTATGCAGATCCCAAGGTAGAAATACAAATTTATTACATTGGCGTCATATGAGTTTAGTTATGTACTTTTACATATAAAAAATCAGTAAATATACGTATGTGACGTTTCTTTCAACATACGAAAGTCTCTGCCCTTAGATCATTAAGTATCGGCCATTCTTCGATAAACTCCCCCACAGTCTTGAAATTATTAAAATTACTTTGCCGCATTGGAAATGTATTTTTCCATTTGGAAAGAACCTCTTCCCAAGGTTCATGTCTAGTTTTTAGCCAGGCTGCGTCTTCTTTATATTCTGCAAAACGGTGTTTTTATTATTTTTCTGTTACGAAAAACAAATCTATTAACCTTCCCCGTTTGAGGCTTTCTTTGATCCAGAAGGGCCTTCACCAAGATCATTATCCTTACTCTCCATAGTTTTTCGTTTTAATTGGCGAGCAGGTACTGCGTCCCCAGATCTATATAGGAGATTTCTGCATTTATCGACCAAACGACCTTTCGCCAATATTGGTTTTCCAAATACTGAATCATTTTTTTTACCGCTGGAACATAATAGGTTCCCGCAGTTTCCGTAGGAAATAGAGCAATTATTTTGGCCGTTAAAGCATTATAGTTTTCATGTTTAAGACGACTAAAATACAAATAGATTATTAGGAAGGTATGCTGTACCCGACATAAACAACTGAATCTTACTATTTTATAATAAATGTAAAAATATGTTTGACGATTATGTCAACCAGAATCGTTCTTTTGCTATTGTTCAATCTTCCATATGTAATGTAATATTTTATGATGCTATTACCCATTGCTGAAGTTTGCAGCAGGGTCTGTAAGTCGAAGTCAGGGAACTTAATTTCTTCAAACAGCTGATCTACTCCAAGAAATGCTACACCTCTATGATCTGGAGGAATAATAGTCCATTCTTGGCTTCCAGATGATGTAAGCGTGGTTAGACAGTTGATATTTTCTGAATTTTCAGAATTTGTCTCTAAAGATTCTTGCACAACTAAATGCTGTGATGGTAGCTCCGCCGAATCGTCAACTATATCAGTAAAAGTTAAAGTTCCACTTAAATGAAGGTCATCTTGCTGTTTATTGCGATTATCAGGCCCTTCTTTAATTTTATCAAGAATTGCAATTCTGGGACCAATTGCGGGGACAATTTCTTTTAATAATTCATTGTCCAATTTATACAAATTGTCCGTATTTATTCCATTCTCTAGGACAATTAAACAAAAATTAAAACAAAATACCTGATAACTATACGATAATTATGTCAACTTTGGTGTTTTGATGAAATTAAAAATAAAAGGAGTAATTGAAGAATATAAATTGTAAAGCGCGTTACGTTGTCAACGTAAACAACATCCAAGTCGTTTCTTGGAATTCCCCGCCAGCACTTCGGCGAATCTCGTTACTGCTTATTCGGCTCATAAAATAATTGTTTAGGTGGCGAACCCAATAGTGCCTCCAATCACGTGATCCGGCGGGGAAAAATATGACAATAAAATCATTTTTTGCTTAATTTTGTAGGTCAATTCTGGCTTTGATTAAAACATCGACGAGTTAAAACATGTTTACTCGTATAACGAACAAAAAACCCAGCCACCTACTGCCCAACGTTTCAAAAAGTTATTATACCAACTAGATTTATAGAAAACAGGTAGGTAACTTACCTACGAATTTGTCCACTATATCTTGTGATATTCCCCACGAATGCATAAGTTGTGCAAATTCCATATTCACTATATGCGACCATGCGATGTAACAACTTGACTTACTTGGAGCTATACTACTTGGACTTGGTATAAAAGTAATACCAACCACTACAAACCAAATCACTACAATTCAAACGTTCTGGCGCGGGACAGGGTACGAAAGACGAGCACTCAACGGTTAAATTCAAGCTGCTGCTGCGTGGTAACAGTAGTCGATGCCATTAGAAGCCGGAAATGGGACGCAAGTAGTTACATTACAGAAAATATTTATTCGGAATATCCGTTTTATTAGGTCAAGCTTAATGTTTTTTTCTTTGAATAATTACTTTTTAGAGAAAGAACAGGATAAGTTCTTCTTGAAACAATGATATTCTCACAATAAGCGTAGAAAAGCTTTTGATGAAATAAAGTAAATGTTCGAATTGAGAATATTCGCAGGCTATTTAAATTAAACAACGTGTGATTGAATTGATTAAAAATACAATTAAGATGACAACAAACTAATTTTTTTTGGAACCTAAGGTAATATCATATTAAAAATATATAACTCAATTTAAAAATAAAATTTATTTTTAAATTAAGTTTAACATGCCATTGTGCTGATATTATGTAATGAGAGTTAATTTTTCTTCCAATAAGTAAAATATTTTTATTGATCCAACTATATTATCTCAATACAAAATCAATAACTTTTGCCCCAAATATATAATTTTGAGTATATATTTTTTCTTGATTGGAACATACATTTTTATGTGTGTACTGAGCAGAGAAAAGTGAAAAAAAAAAGATGATGAAGGAAACCAAATAAAATGATTCCACAATGAGAAATAATTTAACCAATTTAATAGAAATTTAGATTAGACTGATGAATAGAAACTAGGATATGCTGAAAGTAGACTAGGAATAGACTGAGAATAAACTGGGAAGAAATTAATATGAAGAACTAAACTAAAACCATACGGAGAATAATAATATAATCGCAAGGGTGAAAAGATATTGAAGACAAACTGGAGCAAGATTAAGAAAGTAATTAGAAGAAACCGAGAAGACATTGACGGTGTATCGTATACAGGGTGACTTTCGACAATATCTGAGAGGTATACGAAAATACCTTTTACTGGATAAGACAATCACAGACATATCTAACCTTAAAATTTTGGCCAAGTCAAACCGAAACGTTCAATTTTGACCATCCCATACGACTTTCAATTAAAACATACCGATGTACCCCAGAAACACTTCCGAGTCTCCTTTGATCTATACGTCGCCGTGGACCGAGATTTTACTAATTTGGGACATTTAATTTGTTTAAAATCGGAAAATTTAGAATTTCGAATGCAGTAAATATAAAATTGTTTGTAAATATAATTTATTTGTTCATTTTGCAATGTCCTATCACCATTGTTTTTTTTTTTTTTTGAAAAAGTTGCCCGATTCTTGGAGCAGCAATTGAGAAACTACGAAAGTTTTTTTCCTATTGTATTATTATTTAATTTTTTGAATTGTTAAATAAGATTATTAATACTTAGATACTGTAGCCTCTACATGTAAGTTTTTCATTAATAATATCCAACACAAGTGTCATTATGAATGAGCGAAGTTCGTGAAGTTGTCAAGTTTGAATCTGTTTTTAACATACAGCCTTCTTTGGTCCCTTTTCTTTCACTTTTATCGAGTTTTTATTGATTTCCGTAATTCCTGCTTTTATCTTCATCGCATAGTGATCCGATACCTTCATTGCATGAAGATCCGGTCTTTAAACCCTTTTAAAATTGTAACTACGATAAATCATGTTCGAGCTTGGATAATGTTATTCCTTTTTCATCAACCTTCTTTATAACAAAGACTATAATGAGTTATATCCCCAATATTTATTTTTAGATAACCAAGTATATATTCGAGCACTCTTTATTCAAATTTGCCGCGTGCACCTGGTTGGTTTCTTTAAATGTGGCGGACACAAAGCAGTTGGTTTGCTCGCGCTCGCGAAAATGACATAAAATAGCAGAAAAATCTGTAATTGCCGTCGAAATCGTAAGTTGTTGCCAGCGTGGGGTGGTTGTGATGAAAACTACGGTGTTTGCTTGTGATGAGTCCTGCCGCGCTCCTCCAGATGAAATTTCCGTCTAAAGGTACGCGAAATATTTTCCAGTTTTTGGTACTAGAGTGCAGGGGTGGCTTGTTGTCACAGTGTTTTAGCATATTAATTAATTTGAATATTTGTTTTTCCATTACGTATTACTATTGTATGTTTAATGATTACAGGTAGATCGTGAATTCAAGAGGAATGTGCTGTCTATAAGGTAGGTGATGTTTTTAATCATACGTTTAAGTTGATACGTACTTTAACACCAGACACAAAAGTGTAGAGTTAGAGATAATACTAAAATTCTTGTAAAATATTAGTATTGTTGTTGTTTTACAGTATTTTTTTCTATTTTGCCACTTTTTATACGAAATAATCAAATTTAACAATCTAGGGAATTTCGCGGCGGTTGGCCACGTTTGCGAGGTGCATTAACGGCGGCTATGAAAAAGAATTAATTTCAAACGTCAATAAGTGAGTTCTGAAGTTCTTCAATGTACGCCCCCAAGAAATACCGGCTTTGGCGAAAATACTATGGGCAATAATGTGCTACCTTCAGTCACGCGAGGTATACACTAACGAACGCTATATCTTTCTGGCTCTAAAAAATCTCAATCACCCCATCCACAAAATGTTTAGAATCATCACTGACCGGAGACAAACACCCTCAACCATTTCCTGACCCGCACGCCATTAGTGCACTTGTTTGTGTTACCAGCTTGACCAGCACCAGGCAGAATGACCACCCAACAAAATCGCGTGCCCCAAAAGCACGTGAAGCCACCTCCCCAAACAAGTGTCAACAATAGTAATGCTGTTGACCAGCCTCTTGGACTTGACAGCGAAGTATTATAGGTTAGGATTGCTCTGGGATTGCAAAGTTTGCCAATATTAAAAAAATAAATTATACTATTTTTAGTAGAATTATTATAACACCGTTTGAATTGAATAAGCTCTAAAATGATGTATCACACGACCCCCATGCCATTTAAATTTTTTAAGGGGGTGGCTTTCCTGGCTCAAGGGGTGAGATCTAAGACTTGAAAGTTTGGTGCAATTTGGTCCCCCGTGATAACAAAATTGACCTGTTCGAGCGTTTTCTTCTAAGTGTTTCGAAATTGAAATTGTTGGGGGGTACAAATTTTAGTTGGGACACCTGTATGTATAAGGTGTTCATTTAAAAAAGTCATCAAGTTGCTTGTGATTTTGTGAGTGACGAAGACGAATTGAAAAACGCATGTGATTTATTGTTTCATCTACAAGTTGAAAGTCTGCAACCAGCAATTCATACTACATTATTAATTTGGAAACAGACGTACGTTAAAATGTTATGTCAAATTTATAGACGACTTGACGACTTTTTTAAATAAACATAATAACGAGTGAGCAACAAAATTCGTGATCGCAGTTGGCTAAACGTATATCGGTTCTTTTACTTTACTGTTTACGTTAATTGCCAAACTTTTAACCTATTTTCTCTGACTGTCAAAAATTTGAATTTCTGCGTCAAAACTGTTGTCCCTTTCAATCCCCGTTTCCACTGAAGAAACATTGAGGAACTTTGTGTTTTCCTTTATCGCGTGTTTAGGAAATGTTCGGCAACCGCTAAGGAATTGGCAACATACATAAACTTTGTGTTTCCATCTGAGCAACTGAAAGTCGCCTATAGTTGTAGCTTGAGAAAGCGCAACTCAGTGTTTCCACTGATGTGAAAAGTTGCAGCAAAATGGAGGAGGAAGACGTGTTATTATCGCGTGTCGATTTTTCCTTTGATGTTACCACTAGAAATGGGAACAATCAACATTTGTTTCCGAAACAATGAGCAAGATTCAGAAACATTTTCGGAAACAATCAACAGAAACACAAAAGTTGCTCAATAATGTTTCTTCAGTGAAAACGAGGCTTTAGAAAAGAAAGTTAGGAGATTATAAATGCATAATGTTGAAATAACAAGTGACTAATTCAAATTTATTCCCCTTTACAATGCTCAAGACACTCTATTTCAAAAGGATGTAATACAGGTCCTGCAATAATGAGAGAATGTAAGGGTCCCCCCAAATCCACCTGGGACATTTCCTGGATGCTGCAAGCCGGAATCTTCTGAGTTTCAGATCTTACTCTAGCAAGCTCAATGCAAAGAGTGTTTTCAGTCACTACAAATCCAATAAGAGTCATTTTTACACCATTTTGACATCTACCTAAATTATCCTGTCCCTTGTTCTTCAGTATCTCCAGCAGTTGCTGCAAAGCCTCACTCACAGACATGAATTTAGGTGGCATGTACTCCTACTTCTTCTTTGTTAAACTACATTTATATCTGCAACATTTCGCTCCAGTACATACTCTGTCACAATACTAAACAGACCTACCGAACAAACACAAAGTGTGCAACTTATTCCTATAATTAGAAACAATCCTCTCATAAAAACTGTCTGGTTTTCAACAATTGAGACAGTCTCCTCAAAACTGTACAACTGCAATCCACAGCATTCAAAATGGAAGCATTTTGGACCACCCTCGTGTCAACCCTACGCTCTCTTGGCCTGGTGGTGAGTTTGCGGCCGTAGAAGTCCTCCTGGCTTTTCAAGAGTCATTATAGTAACTGAATCTTAAATATTGGGACTTACTAGCGCTTCGGTTCCATATGTTAGGATCGACGTGTAGGCCTCCAGACGTTGTCGCAACCTTTTATAATTTCCAAACCTTTGACTGTGATGTCTTTGTTGTCGCCGATTATGTAGAAAATTTGAGGTTAGAACTGGGTCATGGGGTGATTATGGTTTCCTGGTTTTAGGGGCAATGCTTTAATATTCTGCTAATAATTTGGTTATCAAAAACTGCATCCTGCTTGATATAACCCATCGTTAGTTCGTCATCGTGCATATCCGGAATAGAATGTTTTCGAATCCCGTTTACTTTTGTTGTATTGTGAAAATAAGGTTGTACGGGTCCCACTCAAGTGAACTTTTGCAAATGAACAGATTTTTATTTCAAATCAGATTTGACAACTCGATGACTTTTTACACAATCGTATCGATCAAGAATCGACTCAAAATTTTGGATTCAGAGGCTCCAACGATCACGAATTTTGTTGCTCACTCGTTACAATTTAATTGAAAAAAACATGGCATTTGTCAAATACGAATATCATAAGTTCTAAAATGGGCTTTATTTATTTTATTTATTGCGATCGGCATATCGAAAGGTTGTTTTATTGACGAATTGTGGCGTTCTCGTACAGTTACGGCCACGGAATTTTGGCCGTCACTTGTCATTTATTGTCATAAGATGTAAGGCGACCCTTAGGTATTCGTAACCTAACTTTCTGCTATTTCAAAGACTTGTCATTTTGACACTGACTCATTCGCATGAAAACACAAACAGTGACAAATTTTTAGATTTCAATTCCAAAAAGTCAATCATAATGACAATAAAGCATGGACTACATCCGTTTTCTTTTAATTGACATTAAAGTGACGGCTAAAATTCCATGGCCGTGACTGTATGATGGTCCTATCGCAAAATTTCTCGTGATTAGCAATCGAAAAGTCAGCCAGAGCGGTTTAAAGGTGGTCAGTGGCGGAGTACAAAATAATAATGAACATGATAGCAGCAGCGAAGAAATTGGAGAAAGAGAAACCGAGAAAGATGATGAGGAGTAAATTAACAAAAAGATTTCTGGAAATTGGACAAAAATTCGAGTATTGACGTTTCAAATTAATTCTTTTTCACAGCCGCCGTTAATGCATTTCGCAAACGTGGCTAACCGCCGCGAAATTCCCTATATTGTGAAATTTGATCATTTTGTATAAAAAGTGGAAAATTTATAAGGCAACTTGTTAGACAAGTCCTATATCAAGTCAGACAGGTCTTATTCTAAGTCTGTTTTATAGTCGAATAAGCATTTGCTTGTTTTAACTGATACGGGCCAAATAAGAACAGCTTTCTCAGTCTAATAGCCTGGTGAGGACTTCAGAATTTCTCAGATATCGAATCGATATCATCGGGGGTTAATTGGTAAAGCGAAAGCGATGAAGATGAACTTCCTATACAAGCGCTTCGATAGAGATGCCATCAATCCCTTCGAGTATTTACCATTAGTTCAAGAACATGTGCAGCAATGCAACCGAAGAGTTAGCACTTGAACCTTATTTATTGGTGTGTCTACGATTTTTTCTACGATTTTTCAGGTAATACAAACTCGTCTGAATTCTATTTATATCTACCTACATATTTATTTCTTTATTCTCTGTTTGGAACAATAGACCGTTGTTGGGGACTTTTCTATATATCCCAGCCTAAGAATTTTTAGAATTATTTTTAAAGTCAGCACACGACATCTGACACGTTATAGTCAAGTACCTAGAAATTACGGCACACCAAGAATCCAAAATTATTTCAACTACTGGGACGTCCAGCAAGATCGGAAAATGGACTTTATAGAAGGAATACAACAAATATAAGAAGTCGGGTAACCAACCTTGGTGGAAGATATGGTCAGGGCAAACGGGGGTGGAATACTTAGATGAACTGGTCAATCACTAAGTAAACGAAGGATTCAAACTTATTTAGGAACATTGAATAGGATAAAGCTGAAAAACAATCCTCGGAAAAAAAATCTCAGTTGACGACCGCGTACTTACTTAAAAAGGACAGACGATTACTTACATGTTGGAACTTGGAATGTACGTGGAATCAACCTCAAAACACAAATACTTGAAGAAGTCTAGAACAAAAACGTATAAAATATAGATATAGTGCTAATAGAGCGCCAGAGTAGGTGAGAGGTCGATTGTATTTGCGTAACCTTGAAATCCCGTCCACTACCTTCCAAACTCGTGGTTTTTAGAGAGCTTACTAGGAGGTGTTCACCACATTCAGAATATATTTTACATCATACGATTCGAAAGGCTAATTGTAAGACGTGAAGGCAGTACGATCGCTTACAATTCAGCGCGATACACCATACACAATTCAAACACTTGGTAGGCTTCGTAGTACGGGATGCGTTCGTGTTTCTTGAAACTGCCTCGACAATGATGAATTTGGTGAATGCGCAAAATATAACCAAAAGACAATCATTTCCTTCCCGGCTTGTCTCAAACTCACCAACGTGGTCCATGTGAAAAGGGACAGCAATCCTTTCGATGAGATGCAACTTCTCTGAATCTATGGTAAATCATATTAGAACGATATACTACTACTACTGTTAGTCAAACACGTACCTCTCCTTCTTTCGAGTTCTTCCCCAGAATGCTTTCTCTCTTTGTGACCAATTTAGAATGCTCAAGGTCGTACTTTGACAGTGATGATAGATCCCTTACATGGTGCCCATGAGTGATTTTTCGCATTTCAACTGATGATCATAAATGTCATGCGTCATTACTACATAATAATATTATCAATATTTGATGGCGACCGTCTTTTGGAATAACCTGTGGTCGTTTGTCTTCTGCTAGTTTTTGGGAGACCACATCCTTATTCCACTCATATCAACCAAAATAGTGTTTTGCCTTTTAAGAGGAATACCCACTGAAGCTGATTCCGGTGCAAAACAACGTCCCGTTTTCCCCATATAATTTCTTCAAATTTAAATATGTTTTTTCTCACTGGAAATGACACTAACGTGTTGAGAAAAGATTGCTCCTACTCCGTATAGTGTTATTTTTTTAATTTTTTTGATCGCTTAAAAATTACCGAAGGCTAAAAGTCGGCCTAATTGAGCGCCTTGTACCTTTATTATGAAGAAGAAAATGGAAATTCTAACACTATACGGAGTAAATTTGAACCTTTTACTTACTTACTATTACTAAAAAAAAAAAATTGAAAAAAATATTATTTACTCTCAATTTTATAGGGAAAACGAAAGCTCTGCAACAGCTCTGGCGCGGCGTTTAGTGTGTTGTACAATAGCGCCCTCCAACAGTAAACAGAGTTAATTATCTGTTGGTACACTCAAATGCAGAACGCTGAGTTTGGCTGAGTCTTAAAATTCTAGGAAATCTCAACTGCAGAACTGCAATTAATTTATCGGCAACTCTTCAGATTCTCAATTCTATAAAATCTGGTTTGTTTGTGAAAACGTAAGATTTTCTTTTATAGACTTTTTAGTTGGCATTGTGCAGGTCTCTTATTAGTACCTACCGTTCGATATTTTTTGGATATCTACACTTTGTTTTATATACAACTAGCAGTTACCCCGGCTTTGCCCGCGTAAATTGGAGTCTGCTTTACTTACTTTAAAGTCAAAAAGGGCAAATTTTGTTTGCAAAAAACGTCAAACAGGCGTGCAGACATTTTTAAAGGAAAATCTAGATCCTAATTTTCACCTACTCTTTGTTTTCCACTTATGAGAATTCTCAGGAAAACTATCCTTCCCATTTACGGCCCCCGTTTCGCTGTTTGTAAATAAATGTTTGCAAAATCGTCAAACACAGGTCTAGTTATTTTTAAAGGAAAGCCCGAGTGCCAATTCGCATGTCTGTAACAATGTCGATCTTCAAGTTATTAGAATTTTGAAAAAAATCATTTCCAAATCCACCCTCCCCTTTTTTCGCAGTTGGTAAATTTTTTTTGCAACATTAAATGGAGAATCTAGATCCCAATTTTCACATATTAAGGAACATTCCATATCAAGTGAGCCACCTAAAATTTAGATTCTGTTCAAATTTGGAATATTAATAGTATGTACTTAGCAACTACCAAGCGCCATCTAAGATTTTTTAGGCTGCTTATTTTCGGTATGCATGGTGTAGTCCAAACAAATTTGACAAAAAAAAAACAGCGACCTAAATAAAGATCCGAAGAGTACATCTTCCCCCCCCCCGGGGAGACCTTCATCCCCTTTTGTCAAAAAAAGCACCCCCCCGTGTGACCTCATGAAGCTTTTCCCCATTTTTCTCCTAAACGAGAAAATGTTATAGGACTTATTATGTTCTCCATTAATTTTTTTTATAAAATTGGTCTGATGAAACTTTCTCCTCCCCACTCAAATTGCCATCTTTTGAAATAAAAATTTTGATGATGACGTCATCTGTTTTTGAACTATGACACTTTCATCATTTTTTTTAAATGGCAACCCCCAACTTTTTTTTGTGTTTTAGATACACTTTTCAATTATCTGCTCAACAAGAGTAGAAAACTGATACCTTGCATAACTTTTTTTTTTGAAAGTTTTTAAAAATTTTATTCCTTGAAAAAATACTATTTCATTACGAATCCGTAGTGAAATGGCGCAGATTAGTCCCGAAGTGATTGAACGAAATGTTCAAAGCATTAATACACGTCTGGGAATGTGTCAAATAGTTGGCAGGTGGCAATTTGAGCAATTTTATTAAATGGTACTTCATTTTTCGTCGTTTGCTTTCCAAATTTATTGTTATTTTTCAACTTTTTTCAAGAAATAAAAATTTTATTTTTCAGTTATAATATAATAAGACATTTCGTCGGAAAAATTTACCGATTGTTACGAGAGTTCGCCTAGCAATTTTGCGAATTACATTGACATAAAAATGATGATCAATGTCATGAGCAAAATTGTAGAACTCGAGTCCACAATTGGTAAATTTTTCCAGCGAAATCTCAACTCGAATTATATTCGCCAGATTATTTCACGAAAACGCACAAATTATTGATAATGTGCTGGAAGGTGACAGGTCATTGAGGTATTTGGCATGCAGTATGCTGCCACAGTGACTGCAGCAATTGTTATTTTTTCGCTGAAAAATGAGGTACGTTGTGTAATAGCGACTGTTCATTGGTCCGTAACCCCCGTTAAAATTTTGACATATTGATTTTTTCAATTTTAATTTTGATTCTATTGTTGAATGATCACATATGATTGGTTAAAATATATATGAGTGAAATAGTCAAAAAAAAAAGTGCAAGGTATCACTTTTTTACTCTTGTTGAATAGAGAATTAAAAAGTGTATTTAAAACCCAAAAAAAAGTTGGGGGTTGATATTTAAAAAAAAATTATGACTGCCATAGCTCAAAAACAGATGACGTCATCAACAACATTTTTATGTCAAAAAATGGCAATTTAAAAACAAAAATCGACCTGTATCGTAGACCAATTGTAGAGTAGTTTTTTCTGTGCAAGATCTAGTCGTCAAACATCGGTAAAGGTGGGAGGGGAGAGGTGTAAGAGGGGTAACGCTCATCTGTCCCCAAATTAGACTTTATAGAAGAAATAATTTATAAAATTTTGGTTATTAACTCCCAGCAAGAACCCAAATAAAGTTCCGTGTGCAAAAAATTGATCTCATGGAGTCTTCGTATCTTTATTTGGGTCCTTACTGGAAGTTCATAACCAAAATTTCAAAACTTTGTAAATTATTTCTTCTAGAAAGTCTGATTTGAGGTCAGATGGACCTTACCTCTCTTACACCTCTTTCCTGCCGCCTTTACCGATAAATGAATGAAATATTCGCTAACAACCTCTTCAATGATATGATAATAAACATAAATTTTCTACTTAGAATTACTTTCAGGATAATATAAATTCTCGCGACAAACTTTTATATCATAATTATGCAATTGTATGATGTGACAAAATTATGGGTTTGCTTTGGTTTGATTTATTTCAAAGTTTATTTTCTTCTTTTCAGAGCATTTAAATAAAAGCTTGTCTTTAAAAATATTTAAGTGGCCACCTTGCGAAATTTTAATTGTTTATATAGACCATGGACAAGCGAGAAGGAAAAAAAGAATCGTAAATAAATTCGTGTTTTGTTCTTGAGTCTTATTCATATTTATATTTTATAAATCGATGTATGTACTTACACACAAACAGTCCCAGAAATGAGTACATTTTTATTTTTAACACCCCCTCATTAATTGACGAGTTGTCTATGTACTACATATTTCAGAATTACTACTGTTTCAATACTGCCTTACTTACCTTATTGCATTTAAATTTAGATTCAGTGGTGGGTATCAAAATTTTATGCCACTAACTTCAAAATTGCATGTATATGATAATTTTTTGCTTAGCAACAACCTAGGTACAGGAAATTTTCGTGACAGAGAGGCACAAACAAAATAGTTATTTTTGTACTCGTTGCTTATATAATACCTATTTTCCGTTTATCGCCGATGCGCGGAAACAAGAGTTTCCCGCACTGGGGTGTTTTCTACTTTCCACGTCGAGGAGGGATATTTGCTTTATAGGGTGGGTGTTGGTCACTGCAACGAATACAGGAAGTGACAGTAAGGCCGAATTCACGAAATGCCTCGCCACACTCAACAAACTTTTAAATGTGCAAAATTCAAAATTATTTAAAATTATTTACGTTTGATTTCTTTTCGGGATTGATTCATTACAAAAAATATTGTACCTAACTTATTTGGAAGGGAAATTTCCCGCGGTCGTGCTTCAAACAAAGTGCTCATGCGGGAAATTTCACTTTCTAAACAGAGTGCTGCATTTAGTGCGAATGCGCGAAATGAAAAATAAATAATTTTGAATTTTGCACATTAAAAGTTCGTTGAATGTGGCAAGCCATTTCGTGAATTCGGCCTTACTCTCACTTCCTGTATTCGTTGCACTGACCAACACCCACTCTATGAAACAAATGTCCCTCGTAGACGTGGAAAGTAAAAAACACCCCAGTGCGGGAAATTTTTGTTTCAACGCATCGGCAATAAACAGATAATAGGTATCTATAAGCAATGAGTACAAAAATTACATTTATGTAAGTAAGACTGTTACATTGCAGTGTTAGATGTGATAATTATTTAGTTTTTAATTTTTTAACTATTCTTTTACCAACCTATTGAAAACAAAATTTATTTTCTGGGTATATTTCTTCTACTATTGTTGTCAACATTTTATATATATCTTAGTTTTTATTGCGAGCACGTGTATATTTTGTGACTCATGTATTTTATTCTTAGTAAGCTGACCGATATCGGCGCATGTTATTGTTCACACACTTATTCTCCAACGTTCGAAGAGTAAAGTCGTCCTGATTACATGTTTTGTTTTATTTTTAAAATAAAACCCTTTACATATAAATTATTTCTAATATCATAAGTGGGATCTTATCCAACCCGTGCAAGTGTAAATTACCTGCATAATGAAGAAAGTTAAAGCCGTCGCCAAAAATCAACATCAGACGATATTGTGTCAGATTCGTCCGCAACGTCAGGAACACCGGATGAAGTCCTGGACTCCATGAAACGCTACATGAGTACCATGGAAGAAGTTGCATCATCTGTTGTGACAAGTTTAAAAACAGCGAGCGACTCCAGAGGTGAAAACTCCAGAAATGCTTCAGCCGCACAAGATCTTACCAGCGGAACCGAAATCCAGCTATTATGGTTCGATTCGAAAGAAGACGTAAGCGATTGAATTGCAGACGTCGAGAAGGCGAGAGAAAAGTATCGGTGGGACGAGTATGAGACTTTGCACCGGGTGACACCCTACCTTGTCGGAGAAGCCGTGGAATGGTTCAAGCAATGACAGGAAATGGTCGAATTTTGTGATTGATTTAAGATGCTCTTTGCGAGACAGATTGATTTTGGTATGCGTTTTGAGAAGACGGCTGAATGTAAGTCGAATAATTTTATTTCTTACGCTAATTACGCTAGGACAAAATTGGCCCTGTTGAATCGTCCAAGTAAAAAAATTTACTGATTTAGAGCTTGTAAGTATTATTTGTCAGGATATTGAATGCGATAAAATGCGAGATGAAATCAAGCAAACCCAGAAACAAACCGTTTCAGATTTAACAGCACTGTTTTTTTAATTTGATGACTCAGGAAACACTCCGGTTACCCGATCAGCTGCTAAGCAAGATTACAGTGTTAGTAATAAGAATTTCTACTTTAATACATCGTTGAAAAGGCCGAGACTGGAAAACAAAAAACGTTGTTATAGTGGTCGCCGTCGTCGTCATTTAAAAAGTCAATGCACTAATAATAATTCGAATATAAAAAAAAAAGAGACGAACCACCCAAAAAAAGATATCCAAACAAGATAACTGCAGTTTCTGCAACAAATTTGGTCATACCGTTTCGCAAAACAACGCAGTCAAGGCCGGAACGAAAAATCTGTTAAATTCGGATTGTTTAATTGCCATTGTTTATGGAATACCAGTCAACACACTTATTGATACCGGAGCTCCAATATCGCAAATAAACTTTTACTGTAATTTATTTTTAGAATCTCACGGAGGCATTTTTAATTAACTTGAAAAGTTAAAGAACTGTTTTTTTTAACAGCAGTTGTAGATTTACTTGTGAGACAATTGCAATTACAACCGCGAATTTGTTCGATTCCTGTAAAAACTTAATTCTGAAGTGAAGATAACTGAAAAAGTTACATTAATAGTTGAATTTCCAGAGTTAACACTTGAATCAGATTGTCATGTTATTCCTGAAATGATAGATCCACCCGTGCTAATTTGTACCGATATTCTTGATAAAGAATTAATTTCTTATGAACGTAAGCCCAACGGAGAAATCACATTATTCAGAAATCTTCTGTAACACTTTGTTTTTCTATTTGAAATTATACCGAGTGTTAATTCAATTATACTGAGTGTTAATTCTCATTTGTCAAAATTTGTTATTACATCGTGTGGACAAAAGGCCTAACGTTTTTAACACATTCAAATCTGAATATTAGGAGCTTTACCTGTTTTACAAAATTACTCCCTTTCCTTGGACAGCCAGTTATGTTGGTCAAGAGAGGTATCGAGTATCGAGAGGTATGTTGCAATTCTGTGTAGAAAATGATTTATGAGCAACTAATCCTAATTAGAGTCGTGGATCTTAACTTGTAACCTTTTCTGGGTATTTCAAGTCAATAGATTAGAATTAATACCTTTGAGTTCGTCACTTAATGATCAACTACTGATCATGGTTTGTTTTAAAACATGAATACCTAATCATATCAATTGTATCCATGACTAAATCAACTGAATTATCGAACATCTCAATTATTGACATTTCGATTGAGCTCTGCTTAGGTAGATAGGAGACTGATGTGACAGACTCCAAATGCCCAGTACGGTACTTTGGATTCACATTGGGAAAGTCAGCAGAATAATTACAGATTAATTAACTTGACGTCAAGACTCAATCTCAATAATATCTCTTGTCCAAAACTCATAAGTCAGCAATAACTCAAGAAATGAATCAACCAGTACTTCAATCTCAGCAATATTGCAAAATAACTATAGTACTCTCATGATAATATCAACTTGCAATGATTAACCATAATTAAAATGTAAATTAGAACTGACTCATCAATCTTTTGTCTGGCAATTTCACGACAATAAATCATTCAAAACACTTTAACTTAGACTCAGAAATGATTACAAATGCACCTGGATTATATGGTCAGTGAAAACCTCGCCTCAATCACTTTTAAATAATTCTTAATGCAAAACTCGATTTTAAACACTTGTTCGAACGAAGAACAAAGCACGACTCCTTCCAAGGTCTCAACGTGTGTTAATTTTTGGAGCGAGTTATCGAAATCGAACTCTCTTAAACATTTCATGACTAATTAAGACTGAGTCGGACTAGATGATGTTACACTTCTGTAGTGCCCTTAAATAAAAGTGGACAGGAACAAAATTAATAACCACAAAGAACACTATCAAAAATTGTCCGGAAGTGCTCAAACATTTAATTAAGGAATAGTCCGCACTTTTTATGTCAGGTATCGCCCTTATCGTTTTTCATACCCCGAGAACAAAACTTTCGCGCAATTCTTCATGATTTAAGCCAAAAGGATATAATTCGACCATCATATTTTCCGTATGATGCTAGTCTGATTTTATTAATAGTCACTAAAAAGGATGGATCTTACCGATTACCTTTATTGCAGTTGTATCATGATGAAAATTGTCAAGTGGGTCCTGAAAAGGTTTTCGAACTATACTTAGTCAAAATTTCTGGTTTCCAAAAATGCGAAATTTTGTAACAAAATATTGGAAAACATGTCTCACATGTTTGATTCAGAAACAGCCCCGGCTGAGAACCGATGTTCCGTTGCATTCGATACCCAAAGGCGATACCCCATTCGAGACATTACATTGTGACTATTTTGGCCCTTTAAGATCTTCTGAAAATTACAAATATGTGTTTGTCATAATAGATGCCTTCACAAAGTATTGTTTGTTAATACTAAACTGAGAAATTACAGCTATCTTTGGAGAGGATTTGATCAAGACCATTTCACTGTTCGGAACACCAAAAGGGCTTGTAACTGATAATGGTTCCTTTATGAATGCTGCCGCCTAACAGCTGTTGGATGGAGCGCTGTATGTCAACATTTGCAGAGGTGTTCCGCAACGAGTGCCGAAAGGGTCCATGCACTTGGTCTGAGAAACTTTGGAAGATTCAACTTGTTCTAGACACCACTAAGCAAAAGTCTACTGGTTGCACGCCACTGCAATTGCTGCTGGGTCGCGCAAGGTCTGTCCCGGTCATTGCAGCAGTGTTAAACGATGTGGCGATGAAGGAAACAGCAACAGGAGGATTATGCGAGGGAAGGCAGCACAATTCTTGGCGAGAAAGGCCGAAGGGCAAGAGAAGGCTACTTTTAAGGCTCTTTGTTCTACTTTTATGAATGAAGATTTGGTCGTTTTGAGGAGGGTGGTAAATCAACGACATAAGTTAGCGCCACCATGTAAGGATCCTTATGAATTTGTCCGAGAGAAATCTCCAGGAAGGTACACCTCGGCTGCAGCAGGGCGTCTTGAGAAATGGACGAAGGATTGGTGCCCTGAGCTCTGCGAGGCCCTTCTGAATTTTGACGATGAGGATTCTCAACAAAATGTATGGTACTTAATGTCTGACTTGCACTAAGTTATGAGTTGAGTTAATGTCACGTTGGTCCTGTCGAGATCAAAGATGGCACAACCTAAGTTGTTGCTTGAGCTGATGTCACGTTGGTTCTGTTGAGATCAAAGATGGCACAACATTAGTTATGGTTCGAGTTGATGTCACGTTGGTCCTGTCGAGATCAAAGATGGCACAACCTAAGTTGTTGCTTGAGCTGATGTCACGTTGGTTCTGTTGAGATCAAAGATGGCACAACATTAGTTATGGTTCGAGTTGATGTCACGTTGGTCCTGTCGAGATCAAAGATGGCACAACCTATGTTATTGGTTGAATTGATGTCAAGTAGGTCCGTTGAGATCAAAGTTGGCACGGCACAGTGATGTCATGTTGGTCCGTTGAGATCAAAGATTGCACGAGAAAAGTTAATTATGCATGTAAATTGATGTCACATTGATAGTCACATATCAAAGTTGACAGTGTATTACATTTATACCTGATGCCTAAACGGAATGATAATAAAATGGAGGAGTCTTAAACGTCAAGGACCTCGAGGGCGAGTGTCCGTCAGGATTGGCCGTGTTGTCAACATTTTATATATATCTTAGTTTTTATTGCGAGCACGTGTATATTTTGTGACTCATGTATTTTATTCTTAGTAAGCTGACCGATATCGGCGCATGTTATTGTTCACACACTTATTCTCCAACGTTCGAAGAGTAAAGTCGTCCTGATTACATGTTTTGTTTTATTTTTAAAATAAAACCCTTTACATATAAATTATTTCTAATACTATAAAGTACAATGTACTGGGGCAAACTTCCAAATGTAAAATAATCGACGATAATGATTCTAGTGTAAGTTGACACCTGATCGGAACTCGGCGGTAACGAAGACAAAAACAAATCGAGCAAACCGAAACGTATCGAGCCGGACGGACTGCTCGATATGCGATAATATGTGATTTGCCTATCACGCTCGAGAATTGAAACTTCTTTCTCCGAGTGTATTATGACGATTTATTGTCGTTAGGCTCCACCTTTTTTCGTTGGTCAAGGTCCCTCGTTCCTCACTGCGACTCCCCTCAGAAACTACTTGGGGTACTCCACATCACTCTTAATGCTTTGGTCTTTCTAAGATTAAGTGGTTTTTCAGATCAGTCTTATGAACATCGGCTGCCTACTGGGGCATATTTGCACCGGGTCTCTACCAACTTTATTTCAAAATTTAACTCTTGTACGTCTTGCCACCAATACATGGTAGGAGGTCTTGTCAAAACCAATAAGCTTCAACACGTTGTACTCCTTCATGAACCTGCATTGTAATTGTACATAAATCGACGAAGCATACTTTCTATTTCAGTCGGTGAAAATAGATCAAAATATGAAAAGTCGGTAACATCCGCAAATAGTTTTTCATCAAACGTCGAGAATAACCCACTAAATCGCAGCTACTCGGTGGTTACATTTCTAAGAAAGCTGTAATCTTCCCAAGTCCCAATGTTACTTCTTCAGCACTAATCTTTCTTCCAGGGTATTCTACACATTTTCAAAGTAAAATTGTACTTCCTTCCCTCTTTCAACACTTTGTCAAACCTTAATAAACTGGACACTTTTCATTTCCCACATTTGCAGGAACACGACTGCGTTCTTAAAAAATCTGATGCAATATATAATTCAATAAAGAATTGGTTTCCGCTAGTAATCAATTTGGTCTATTCTCTTGTATTTGATCGTCGATAATAAATAATAATAATCGTTATACAACCAATAAGCGCAAGCATTTTTTTTTCTGAAATTCCGGTTCGCGCATACGTTGAATCCCACTCCACATGATGTTGAATATCAATACCCTCTCTAATAATTCATTCATTCTCTCCAAAAACTTCTTTCTTCTCGCTCTCTTACATGACAAACAATAGGTTCGTCGTTCAAAAATAACTCCGTAGCTTTTGACTTGTCTCGTACAATTCGTCTAACCGCCCCTGGCACTGTTGCCTACGTTCAATAAATCTAATTATTTACCATAAACAAACTCCCGGTCAGTCGGATCGAATTTCCGAACATTGAAATGTCTGGGTCAAGACATAATATAGGCACATTCGATGGATTCAACAAATCGCGTCTAAGAGCATCACTGTTTTGTGTCATGAAGTAAGAATTATCGCTCCACAGCCTTGTCTTTCTTTATAGTCCAAGCAAATTTTAGACTTTTTAGAGGAAATAATTTATAAAGTTTTTAAATTTTGGTTAACTCCCAACACGGGACCCAAATAAAGCTTGGAAGAGTTCCCACCCCCCAAAAGACATTTCTTTCTCTTAATTTTTGGAATAGATTAAGGGCTCTATTCTTGAACATGTAAGTGTGTGAGTGAAAGAGTTGTGACTTCACGTCGAGTAAAGAAAACGCCAGGACTATAGTGATATATAGAAAATAAAGAAGTTCTCATAAAAAACCTGCTTTCCGACATGTCCAATTCATTCATTTACGTGCATAAATAAATGCCGCGGATAACACACCTTAAAAGGCGCGAAAAAAAAACAGTCCGATCCTGTTTCATCAAAGTCGCGTGCCGACACATGATTCTCGATAAGCAGGTTTTTTATCTGAACTTCTTTATTTTCGATAAGTCAGTACATGATCAGCTTATCGTCTCATACCGCTCGAGTCTGGAGTAATTGTGAAGTGCGCTTATTTTAAATTAAATATTCGACTACTCGACGTGACGTCACATCACTCACTCACACACTCACATGTTCAAGAATTGGGCCTTCAGTCTTTCTAATTAAAATTATATTTAGTTAACATCAGCTATATGACGATAGATGGGCTTTAGAATATATAAAAAAGATACTAATGTGGTATACAGAGTGATCATAAAGTTCCCCACAAAATTCATAATTTAGTTATGTACTTTTTTTTGTGAAAAACGCTTGAACAGGTCGATTTTTGTTTTTAAATTGCCATATTTTGACATAAAAATTTGTTGATGCCGTCATATGTTTTTGAACTAACTATGACACCGTCATCAATTTTTTTAAATAGCAATCCGCAACTTTTTTTGGGTTTTAAATACACTTTTCAATTCTCTATTCAACAAGAGTAAAAAAATTATACTTTGCATAACTTTTTTTTTAAATTACGTTTTACATCGGCCACTAGCGGCTAACTTCAGGGCACAAGGAGTACAGAGGGCACTGCGCATAGTGACAATCGCTGGTGAAACAGTGACTCTGTGGTGGGTGCCGGGACACAAGGAATTTGAAGGAAATGAAAGAGCTGACCTCCTTGCCAAAGAGGGAGCGAAAAGACCTTTGATAGGCCCAGAGCCCACTTGTGGGATCGCACATGAGACTGCAAAAAGGGTGATTCAGGGCTATATCAACAGTGAACATCATACCCATTGGAATGACGTTCCTGGACAGAGTCAATCGCGGATGTTCATGGAAGGCCCGTCGAAAAATCGGACAGAGGAAAGCAGGAGATAACTGAGAAAAGCAGTTGGACTCTTCACGGGAAACTGCTGTCTCATGAAACATCTCATCACAATCGGGAGGAATGAGGAAGACGCTCCACTACATATACTAAGCGGGTGTCCAGCGCTTGAGGCGGGGAGGCTTCGACACTTTGGGTTGACGTATGAGATATTTCGAAGCCCAACTTACCCGTATGCTCAGCTAGCCCCGCCCTACCATACCTAACATTTCTTGCCTCGGCCTGCATGATCTACCAGTCTGCGCGAGAGCTATTACTCTATCTAGATAATTTGTTAAATTCGGGGCATGTCGAGATTCAGTTACTTTGATGTGTTAAGAATAGCTATTTAAGTCACAAGGAATGTAAGGACGTGTTAACATTGAGGCAGACATGTACAGTTTTTTACAGTTTACAGGAATTTACGACAGACAGATACAATGAAATATCTACGCCAAAAGCGGGCCTCTTCGCTCCTGAGAAGGAAAAACAAGAATATTGAAACGCGTGGAATTATTTAAGTTGGGCACATCTGAGTCGGAGAGTGATGGACAACATGTAGATCAGATGGAAAGAGAAAAGATGGGGACAAAGCTTGCACATGCAATGGACCAGGAGAAATGAGTTTGTTACTGAATTGTCCTAGTCATGCTTAGTTTTCTGTCTTTCTTTAAGGCTTGTCCAAACCAAATCCAAGTTAGCAGCACTTCCCTCGGGGACTATTCTTGTAGTTGTTAAGTATTTTAAGTATTTGTGAAGCAAGCAATTTATTAGTAGCCCGAATCCACGCCGCAAATTCCAACCTTTCTGTTCGGCTCAGAAGTGAACAGTATCACTTCGTAATACCTTGCAGTCCCGGTAGGAAGTTCAAGGGAGTTCGAAAACGACCCCCGTTTGACAAATGACCCCAGAGATCAGGTTCGTACGATTGGGATCGTATAAAATCTCGAAAGTAGTATTGCAACAAGAACTACAAAAATGAATGCTATTTGGTCTGTCTGTTGATTCGAAACATATATGGACAAATAATAAAATAATAAAATATACAGTAACGCAACGTTTTCTTTGGAAGCTATTTTGAAGCCAAGCGCGACGCGATGACATCAAGCGGGTGTAACACGTAACGAGGCGCAACGAAGCTACCAACATGCACAAGCAAACAACACTAAATACCGAAATTTGGCTTGACCGTGTCGAATGTAGCTAGCTTTATGTCAGGTACAAGCGAACGGCGAGATCGGAAATCTCAAGGGGGCGCAAGACAACATAACAATAAGGCACTTTTCAGAACCCCGACATTCGGCGTGGCGCTTTGTCGTTTTGTGCCCTTTAGTCTTCAGTTCTTACTCAGCGTTGGTTAATTCAAGTCAACAGAGACAAAATAGCTTTTTCTTAATGACCGCAAGCTGCTGTCGGCCTCATACCGAAAGACAAGTAGTTATTAAAGGATTTATCTGAGTGGCAATCTAGTTATGTTTAGTTAGAGAATCACTTTGTTTCAAATGGTTCGGGCTCTGTAACTAGAAGTCAGAGAACACATTTGAACTTTCTGAAATTGAAATTTCTGGGTTCACGCGAGGTCCACGGAATACTTCGAGTAGCAATGTGAACATTATATTAAACAAAGCCTAGAATTCTTAACAAGACATGTAGATACAAAAGCTGAACGACTTTGTTTTCATCATGGCAGGTTTTATGACGTACCTAGCAGACAAAATGGCGGACTAACGGTAAAAATTGAAATGGTTGTTATCTAGGTGGTTCTAGTCTGGAACAAACGTGGGTCAATTTCAGGGCCATCTCATTATGTTGAGTACGACAAAAAGAAACAGATAGAATAAAGGTTACCTGTAAATACGTCGGGCGGCACCACACACACGATTGTTAATTAAATTCAATCGATCCTTCTGGTAACGTGAAATTTCGACAATACAATTTAAACATAGAGCACACTCAACTTTAAAAACAGGAGAACTCATAGTGGAATAAAATTAGATAAAAACAAAGAATTAAGCGTTAGTTACGACTTGATGTTTCTAATGTAAACGTCTGAATGAATTTCATGGCCGCCGGTCCTCCTTCCACCATCTAGCAGGGACGCCAACCGTACTTTTTGCTACGCCAACTTCATCGCGCTGCCAACCATTGCTGGATAGGCAACTCTAAGTTCTCCTATGCATTGCATGGTCTATTTTGGGGATATCTCAATACTATGCCAGAAATTACGAAAAATGACCAAAATGACAGTAAATCTAATATCCGAAATTTATTCGCTGGCCTAGTCCCTATTTTTCTTCAGTACTCATAGGCGATACCTCTGGATTTTACCTAAATCGTACACAGCCGTTGAATATTTTTCTAACAAGCCATATTTTCGTTACTATCACTAAAGAAAGATAAAGTTCGCTTTTGGGCATTCATGCATAACAGCTCAGCTTCTGCTGTCATGGAGATGATAAACTGCGCTGTTAACGTTTTACACCCTATTACAACTTATGCTGACAAAAAAATATTTTACTAAAACTACAGTACTATCGTGCTAAAATTAGTTCGGTTTCTTAAACAGCCTAAAATAGCTCAGGGTCTGAAATCCACTCAGTGGAAGGGGTGGTTTTTATTTAATGAACTTTTAAATTCGCAAAGTTTTACGAGCTTTTACTTTAGCAGGTTATTGGATTTTGAGGATTATAAAATGACACCGTTATAAATTATATCAAAGTTTTAAGAACACGTGCTTTTATGTACTTTACTTCGGAGATACGCTCATCTCAAAGCTTTGAGTGCTTTTACCTTTGTACATTAAAAATTTACAAAGAATGTTCATATAAATACGTTTTCTCCGCAAATAGGAACATTTCCTGCTCCTGGAGAGCTCAGTCGGCCGTCCTATCAGGCAAAAAGTTAGAACTTACTCCGCAGGTATATTTGTTCCTCAAATTCCAATTTTTCTAGTTGAGAGAGCTCTTCGTTGATATGATTATATTCAAGATTTAATGCCTCAGCTCAACGTCTAAATAAAACACACTTAAGTCTCATGCATATAAAACGCAACCCCATCTGCGATAGTTTTCGCCCTTGTTTCGAAAAATTCCTCCTTTTACATAAATCTTGTTCAGAGCGGTGAAACAACATTGTTAACATATTTATGGAATTCATTTCACAAACTTTCTCAATTTGTAGCAGCTCCTTTTCGACCGTTTTGCGTTTCTTTAATGTCCATTAAACATTTAGAAATCAACCATAATTTATGAAATATGGTGCGGGCAAAGTAAACTGTTGGATGCAGGTTTATTTTACATACGAGTATAAGAGGAACTAATTAAAATTTCCACTCTGAATTTATTTCAGGATCAAACATCATGCGAAGACGAGAGTCTTCGTCGAACCCCACAAACTTTAATAAGTGTAAAATTACAATGGAAAAAAAACCGTCAAATTTAATTCAAAATAACGTCAACGTCATAATTTTTAATATTCTTTAAGGGCTGATGATGGCAGTAGTGTTCTCCCAAAACATGTTCCATTTGTAATTTTAAACTTATTAAAGTTTGTGGAGTTCGACTTAGATATATTTAAATTTCAATTTAAATTTACTCCACTTGGAATTATGTATCAACATTCTTCTGGTTTATATTAAAATATGTTCACTTCTGTTGTACTTAATTTTTATGATTGCTAGAAGATTGTGTAGTATTTTAAGACTGTATCTATCTGTTATATCTACTCCCATTGCTTCGTATCTTTTTATATTTCTTCTTCTTCTTATCTTATCCATGTGTATCATTTGCAGTGTGTCTCGAATAAGGTTAGATTCCTGAAAATATAAGCTTTGTTACTTTAAAAGAAACCAAAAAATCCAAATATCAATAGGGCCAAAGCTGAATAATAAAATCAGAAGAAAGCATGTTGTAAATAGTATATTTCGATACAAGTGCGCTGTCAACGCACTTTTCAGGGGCGAGGGCGAATTTTTGTAGCACGAGCGGAACGCCAAGTGTTGCAATGAGCCCGAGCCCCTGAAAAGTGACCGCGGACGAGTATTGAACAGCGTTTTCTGTATTCGTTCACGCAAAATGAGAAAAAAACACGAATTAACATTTTTAGGTTAGCTTTGACAGTTGGCGAATAAATATCTATGGTGATAAGTTTATATATTTACTTACATACCCTTCCTGCCATATGTATTTCACAAAACGAACACAAAAATAAAATTTTGAGACCTCAGATGTTGTACAATTGTGTATGTTTAAATGCCTGCATTGCCGGCAGGATATAGTGTTGAGTCTTGCCGTGTGAGAAACAACATTTTTAACACCAAGAGAGAAGATCGCAATCATGTAGAGTTTGGATAAACTTATCGTTTTAGTATAACAATTTAATTCGAAACTATAGTTTCTAACAGATATAACTAAAATAATGGATCTACTACGATCTACTAGAATCAACATAAACTGTTAGTTGTCAGTTTTGCCTGTTGTCAAAAACACAAAAATGTATTTATTATTAAATAGAAGTTCTCCAAAGTTTTACTTCTAGAGGTGTATTTTATAGATGTCTTCAAATCCTTTTTTTGGTTTTTATACTGTATACTTGTATTGAGCGGTTCGAGATGTCGGACGATGAGGACGGTAGTAATAGCGATCCTCAAAAGTATGCTTATTGTAAATTCTGCAGCAAATATATTGGCAAAAATGCGACGAAAGTGAAGTGTAAAGAGTGCTCTTCTGTGTTACATGAGAAATGTTTTGATACTCTGTCAAAACTGGTGCACGTTGATAAAGAAGTGTGGTGCTGCAAAAACTGTGATCCCTATGCTATAGAATCACGTAAGCCTATTGTTAAGTGTATTCTCGTTTAATGTTAATTTAAGGTATGTTAAATGTATTCTTGTGTATTGTTAATTTAAGGTATATTAAGTGTATTTTTGGTTAATGTTAATTTGATGTTAAAACGTTCGAATTTGTATTAGGCTTTTATTTTAAATTGTTGTTTTTATATTTGTCGTGCTTGCTCACGAATATAGTCGAGTAGAGCTTTCGTGAAGTCTCGTGCGATGAAGAGACGAGTGTGGGTTGAGCAAATGCCGAGTAAAGTCGTGCAGAAGTGTTCCAGACTTTTATTTATTTTATCCCGGCACCTACCTACCTCCGCCAATTAAGGTGAACACAACAACAAACTTAAACATGGTCCTTCGAGCCGCATGGTAAAACATCCAGCTACAATTATTATTGGAAAGAAAACCACCGTGAGAAAACGATAGGATAATCTGGAATCGGCCGGCAAGAAGCAAGCAGCCATCCAGCAAAATCATCGTTCGAACCAGAGAAGAAAGCTACCCCAAAAATCAACTGGTCGTATAGGGTCCAATCTTTCAACGGGCCAGATGGCAACAGCCGGGCTCGCATTCACAGATTCGTGGAAATGAACACAGGCAAGTGCATCCCAAATCATTCTTTCTTCTTTCACACAAACGAAAAATAACCTACTTCTCGCTTCCATTTATCAAAGAATTTAAGCACGTATACTTTATTCAATCATTGCAACAAAACCATGGCAGAATTAACGTCATTAAAGCACAAACGCAGAACGTTGAAAGGTCAAATCACACGCCTCAATAATGTATATGAAGCGGAATCGGAAAAAGAAAATCCAAATTTGCCGAATTTAACGGAGCGCCTCTCTAAAATGGAAATCGTATTGGACCAATTCAACGAAATTCAATCGGAGATCGAGAAATTTATCGATAGTGACGATGAAGAAGCTAAAACCGCCGAAGAAAACGAACGATGGAATTTCGAGGATTCCTATTTCAATACGATTTCCGCAATTCGCAATTTTATTAATAAATCACTTAAACCAACGAACGACAATGGGAGTACAACAAACACGAGCGGCACCTCTAGTCCAAGCATCGAATTAAATAGTACTCCTTCGCTAAAGGTCAAACTTCCAACAATGAATTTGCCCGAATTTGACGGAAACTATGCAAGCTGGCTATTCTTCAAGGACACATTTAATTCATTGGTTCACGCTGATAACAGAATACCAGCTATTCAAAAGTTTCATTATTTAAGATTAGCGCTGAAGGGGGAGGCTGCAAACGTCATCAGCTCATTAGAAGTTTCCGCAGCAAATTACGGCGTCGCTCACAAACTGTTACTTGAGCGGTATGAAAATACCGAACTTCTTATATCCAATCATGTATCAGCCTTGTTCAATTTACCTTCAATAAATAAGGAAAATCATTTGGCCTTGCGGAAGCTCCTCGATGAAGTGTCCAAGCATTTACGTGCGCTTGAAGTACTGAAACAACCCACAGACAAATGGGACACGCTAATTATTCATTTAGTTGCGTCAAAATTAGACCCAATCACGCGCAGGCATTGGGAGGACGAAAAGTCAAGAGAAAAACACACAAAATTCTCAAATTTAGGTGACTTTTTAAAGCAACGTTGCCGTTTGTTAGAAACCTTACACCCTCCATGCACCTCAGTGATGGATAATAAGGGAAAAACTCGAGCATTGGTCAGTACCGATAATTCTAAATGCCCACTATGTAAGCAACCACACTTAGTTTATAACTGCCCGGAATTTTTAAGACTTTCAGCAAAAGCACGGTTTGATCGAGCAAAATTGCTTCATCTATGCGTAAACTGCTTGCGTCTCGGGCATAACGTAAACGGTTGCCGATCCGGCGGTTGTAGAAGGTGTAACAAAAAACATAATTCGCTCCTACATTTCGAGGAATATCCCCAGGTCGGCCGTGGAGTTCCCGAACAAACCGTTTCCAACGTTGTTTCAAGGGAAGAACAATCGCAACCGGACTATCCGGACTCAACCATCACTCACTCGTATCAATTAAGGGCGAATCACGTTTTATTACCAACAGCCTTGATTACAATTCTTGATGCCACTGGTGGTAAGCACACTTGCAGAGCTCTCTTAGATTCCGGCTCACAATCAAATTTTATATCTTCCAAGTTGCATCAGGAACTGAACACGCCTACGACCAAAATCGACATGCAAGTAACTGGATTAAATAATCTAACAACAGCTATTCGTCAAAAAACGAACGTAACGTTTATTTCGCGACACACATCTTACAAAACCAAGGTTTCTTGCTTAATCACCCTCAATATATCGAATTCGTCTCCGCGGTTTTCGAATAAATCAAAATTGGCTTTTCTGTTGCCTCAAAACATCCAACTCGCAGACCCAAACTTTGACGAGTTTTCCGAAATTGACATTCTACTGGGATCAGGCGTTTTTTGGGAATTGCTCTGTTCAGGACAAGTGGACTTAGGAAGGGGAAAGCCCACTCTACACAAGACTCTTCTTGGTTGGATAATTGCCGGTAATTTTCATTCAAACCACGCAGAACAAGTGACTAAAAATCATTTCGTGACTGCCAACCCCGACTTGTCTGCTATTGATCAAAATTTGAGAAGGTTTTGGGAACTGGAGGAAGTTCCCGGATCAAAACCGTTAAGTACTACTGAGCAATACTGCGAAAATCATTTCTCAAAAAACACTCGTCGCGAACTAGATGGAAGGTTTGTCGTGTCAATTCCTTTGAAGGAGCCTGTACTTTTAGGGGACTCTCTTAACACCGCGACCAAGTGTCTGGAATCACTCGAGAGGAGATTCAAAAGGGTTCCTCATACAAGGGAACAATATCGCCAATTCATGCAAGAATACGAATCGTTAGGTCACATGACTCGCATCGAAATTCCCAAATTCGACAAGTACTATTATATACCACATCATTGCGTGATACGAGACGATAGCTTAACGACTAAACTTCGGGTCGTGTTCAATGCTTCAAGTAAAACAACAAATGGTCAATCGTTTAACGATTATCAGTTTACGGGACCAGCGCTTCAAGACGACTTATTTTCAATACTTATACGGTTCAGAAAGCACGCTTACGTACTTTGCGCGGACGTGGAGAAAATGTACCGCCAAATTTTGGTGGATGAATCCCAAAGGGATTACCAAAGAATCCTGTGGCGCGACGATCCATCCCAATCAATCGTTCATTATAAGCTCAATACGATCACGTACGGAACAACTTCAGCGTCGTTCATGGCAGTGAGAGCACTGCAGGAAACAGCACGCGAAAATATCGAAAAATTTCCCGAAGCTTCAAATATCATTCTAAACGATTTTTATATGGACGACCTTATGACCGGTCACGATTCTCGTGAAAAACTGACGCAGTTACGCGCGCAAATCAAATCAATATTATCGCAGGGTTGTTTCCCATTAAGAAAATGGATTTCTAATGATCCATCGATATTACAAGATATGAAACCCACTGAATCGCATCTTGACGTACTTGAAATCTGCGACAAAGATCCGTTAAAGGCGTTAGGTCTATTGTGGTTACCGGAGTCTGACAATCTCGCCTTTCGTGTTAAACAAGTCAATCAATCGCAAACGGTTTCCAAACGAACAATATTATCAACAATCGCACAACTCTTTGACCCCTTGGGATTAATTGGTCCTTGTATAGTTATTCCGAAAATCATAATTCAAAAACTGTGGCTGCTAAAATGTGATTGGGACGAAGCCATCCCTTCCGCTTTATATACCGAATGGATCAAGTTTCGCGACGAATTGTGTTTATTACTAGAACTAAAAATCCCGCGTCGCGCATTGGCTCATGAGGCAAAGGTTGTCGAGATTCATGGATTTTGCGACGCTTCAGCGGTAGCCTACGGCGCTTGCGTTTACATGAGAACCATTGCGACCAATGGTACTGTATTTGTCCGGTTGCTATGTTCAAAATCGCGAGTAGCCCCGGCGAAAACCATAACCATTCCGCGATTGGAGCTGTGCGGCGCATTATTACTCTCGAAATTAGCTTCTAAGGTCACCACAGCTTTAAAAATTCAATTGGATTCGCAAACCTATTGGTGCGATTCAAGGATCGTGCACGCGTGGATCCGAACAGCTCCAACCAGTTTGAAGACGTTCGTGGCAAACAGAACCGCCGAAATACAAGGTTTAACGTCGATCGAGTCATGGCGCCACGTAAAATCTCGTGACAATCCAGCGGATTTGCTTTCTCGCGGAATAACTCCGTCCGACATCAAAGAAAATTTGTTTTGGTGGACAGGTCCAACGTGGTTGTCGCAACCCGAATCTGTGTGGCCCAGCAGCACATTAGAATCCACGACATACGTGCCTGAGCTTAAACTAACCACACGCGTTTTAGTCACTCAGACGACAGACGAGGCTCTATCGCAAAACCTCGTTTTAGAATTATTAACGAAATCCGTTCACTATACATTCGTACAAAGAACAGTCGCTTATTGTTTGCGTTTTTCGCCCAACTGTTCGAGAAAAAACGATGTATTGCAATTCGGGCCGCTGACTACAGCTGAATTACGATTGTCTGAAAGCGTTATTACAAAGTCGATTCAACGGCACGCCTTTGGTCAGGAAATTCGTGATCTGGAAGATTCTAAGGCTATAAGCAATCGCAGCAAGTTGTTGCCATTGAACCCCTTTTTAGACCGCGAAGGTGTGCTAAGAGTGGGTGGTCGTATCGGAAAGTCAAAGTTCTCATTCGATAAAAGGTATCCAGCCATCATACCAACTTATCATCCACTGTCCATTCTCTTAGCAAAACGTGAGCATCTCCGACATTTGCACGCCGGTCCTCAATCAACTCTATACGCTTTAAGAGCAAGATATTGGCCGTTAGCTGGACGTAATTTGGCAAAAAAGGTAATTCGGGAATGTTCCGTTTGTTTTAGATTTGATTCTCAACCGATGAAACACATCATGGGAGAGCTACCAGAAAGTAGAGTTACGCCCACGCGCCCTTTTTTCGTCTGTGGGGTTGATTACGGCGGTCCTTACTTAATCAGGGACCGTTCCACACGAAATTACAAGTCGATAAAGGCGTACGTGTGTTTGTTCGTGTGTTTCAGCACTAAAGCGGTGCATCTCGAGCTGGTAAGCGATCTCACAACTGAGGCGTTTTTGGCCTCCTTCCGACGCTTTATGGCTAGACGTGGCAAATGCCAAAAAATATATTCAGACAATGCTACCAACTTTCAGGGCGCACAAGCTGAACTTGCTAGATTTCTGCAAACTTCGGACGTTCAGTTGGCCTCAAAGTTAGCAGAAGAAGGAGTTTCTTGGTCGTTCATTCCCCCTTTGGGAAGCCGGTATTCGGTCTACGAAACACCACATAAAAAGGGTTTTGGGAGAGGCTGTATTGACCTTTGAGCAGTTTTATACTTTGCTGGTTCAAATCGAAGCGTGCTTGAATTCGCGCCCATTGCAGCCCCTGTCTTCCGATCCTAATGATCCTATCGCACTTACACCTGCTCATTTTCTTATTGGAGAACCAATAACCGCCATACCTAAGCCCCACCTTTTGGAAACTCCGGACAACAGGTTGTCGAAATTCCAACGGCTACAAAGGATGTACCAGCATTTTTGGAAACGTTGGTCGCAGGAGTACGTGTCGGAACTTCAGACTAGAGTGAAATGGAGGAAAAATCATCCGTCCCTCCTTAAGGAAGGGAGCTTAGTGCTGGTGCGGGAGGACAACGTACCTCCATTAAAATGGCTTTTAGGCAGAGTCGTAGCTCTTCACCCTGGCGCTGACGGCGTATCAAGAGTGGCAACCATCAAAACTGTGAACGGACATTTCAAACGTCCCGTGGTGAAGTTGTGCGTTTTGAGTGACCGCGAAGAAGATAGATTATAGTTAAAACCCCCTCGGGTGCTTTTAACGGGGGCGGTATGTTAAGTGTATTCTCGTTTAATGTTAATTTAAGGTATGTTAAATGTATTCTTGTGTATTGTTAATTTAAGGTATATTAAGTGTATTTTTGGTTAATGTTAATTTGATGTTAAAACGTTCGAATTTGTATTAGGCTTTTATTTTAAATTGTTGTTTTTATATTTGTCGTGCTTGCTCACGAATATAGTCGAGTAGAGCTTTCGTGAAGTCCCGTGCGATGAAGAGACGAGTGTGGGTTGAGCAAATGCCGAGTAAAGTCGTGCAGAAGTGTTCCAGACTTTTATTTATTTTATCCCGGCACCTACCTACCTCCGCCAATTAAGGTGAACACAACAACAAACTTAAACACCTATCGATACCTTAGTGCAAGACAATGTGGCTCTTAAAGAACAAGTTAAATTGCTGAACAAACTTGTAAGTGAGCTAGAAACTGTCAATCGTTTACAAAAAGAGAAACTCAGCAACCTTGAAAATTCACCGCAATCACCCATTTCGCGGCAACCTTTATTCTCTGATATCTTGAAAAACGTAGAAAAGAAGTCTGAAGACATCCTTATCAGACAGCAAGGTCCAGGTAAACTAGATGCAGCTAATTTGTTACAATCAATCCGTCGTGATGTGGATCCAGTTGAACTAAACCTCCAAATTAATTCAACAAAAGTTGTAAAAAACGGCCTTATTATTAAATGCGCCAACGGCTTTTCGCGGAACACTCTTGTCAACAAATTAAAGTCATCTTTGAACGCTAATAATTACAAAATAGAAGAAACCAAAAAATGGAACCCTCGATTATTGGTTAAAGGCGCCGGTCACGAGATTACAAATTACTCCGATGAAGATTTAATAAATAACATCTTGTCCTTGAATAAATTTGATAAAGAAAAATTTTTCGATCAGATTAAAATTATAAAGAAATTTAAGTTAAAGTATAGCTGTAATTTTATTATTGAGGTATCTAGTACCTTACGTAAGCAGATTTTAAATAACCGATGCACACTTTATGTTGGTTGGTCGTCTTGTTCTTGCACCGACTACTTGACAGTTACACGTTGTTACAAATGTTCGAAATTTGGTCATGTTAGCTCTAAGTGCACTAGTGAAAATCCAGTGTGTTACAAATGTTCTGGAAATCATGAGTCCAAAAATTGTAATTCATCTATTTTAAGTTGTATCAACTGCATAGATTTCAAAGCTTTAAATAAGTCAAAGAATGTAGATGTAGAATGTTGCTGTGGAGATGAACAAAAGTGTTCCGTATACAAGAATAAGGTCAGTTATTTAAAAAGTAGAATTGAATATGGCTAAACAAAACAACAAAAATACTTCAATTCCTCTTAAAATTGGTCATCTCAATGTATGCTCCCTGACATCTAGCTTCATTGACTTCATTTGCAGTTCTTTAGATATTGTTGGACTTAGTGTAACATGGCTAATAAGTGATATACTCTAGTAGGTAGATATAAATGAAAATTGCACATGTTAATATTAGATCTATTTTCACAGGTTTTCATGATTTTGTTCTGACTGTCAAGTCGGAAGAATTTGATGTAATATTTGTAACTGAAACATGGCTCAACGACAACGTGGATGATGAAGTTGTTAGTATTTCTGGCTATAACTTAGTTCGTAAGGACAGAATGGTTGGTAGAGGAGGTGGTATTGCTGCTTACATAAAAACTCATTTATACTTCACAACTATAAAATTTGATTTTGAGGTCAGTGCGCTGCTGGAACATCTCTTTGTAAAAATGAAAGTAAAGAGTAAAGAGTTAGTAATTGGTGCATTTTACAGGCCCCCACAAACCAATATCAGCAATTTTGTGGATGATTTTGACAACATATTATCATTTATCTGTCCTATCGCAAGTGATATTATATGTCTAGGTGATTTGAACCTTGATTTTTCTAAACCTAATAATTTAGACTTTTGTTTTCAAGCTTATACATTAACCCAAATTTTAAATGAGCCCACCCGTGTCACATCTACTACCAGCACATTAATCGATCCTATCTTTGTTAGTAATAGTGAAAACATATTGTCCCATGGTACATTGTGTATGGGCAATATTACTGATCATAAATTAGTGTATTGTAATTTGCAAATTGAAAAGGAGAAATTTCTCCCCAAGTTTGTCACGTATCGTTGCTTTAGTAATTTTAACCATGCTGCATTTTTAGATGAATTAGTGTCTTTACCTTGGTTTCTTATAATCCGAGAGCCTAACATTGATAGAAAAGTTGAACTGTTTAGCGAATTCATACTGTCTCTCTTCGACAAATATGCCCCTATCAGGACGGTCAAAGTTACTAAACCCAAAACTCCGTGGCTCACTTTCAATCTAAAACTAATAATGGAAGAAAGAAAAAAAGCACTGCAGAAATATCATCAAACTCGGTCAGCTGATGATTGGAAAATTTATGCGACCTTGAGAAATTTTGCTCACTCTGCTGTAAGAAAAGAAAAAAAAAACGTATTTAAACACTGTTTGTTCTCAAAAATCTTCTTTCAAAGTTTGGTCTGCCTTAGAAAATATGAATATTCGGTACAAAAAGAATACCACACAACTACCGCTAGAGCTTTCAGATCCTGAACAAATCAATAATTACTTCGGTTCATTTTTACAAAATATATCTCCCAATTGTGACAACTTAATCGAATTTTATAATAACAATCAATTCGCTGTTGATTGTAACTTCAGTTTCAGCATGACTTCTTGTGAAGAAGTTCATGCCATTCTCTCAAATTTAAAATCTAACGCAGCTGGCTTGGATAGGATCTCTCTCAATATGTTGACCTACTGCAGTCCCTTCATTGACAAATTCATAGTTCACCTCATCAACAGTTGTATTGAAAATAGTTATGTTCCTAAATCTTGGAAAATAGCTACAGGCTTACCGCTAGCCAAAAAAAAAACAAACCAGAAAGTTTTTCTGATCTTCGCATTATTAGTATTCTGCCTATTGTTTCAAAAATCTTTGAGAGAGTCTTATACAACCGCATCGATTTATATCTAACGAATATTAAATATTTGCCAAATTGTCAATGTGGTTTTAGAAAAAATTTTAGTACCGCCACTGCCTTAGCTAGTGTAACTGATGACATCCTCTCTGCTTGCGACAAAGGCTTATGTACTGCACTCGTCTTATTAGACTTTTCAAAAGCGTTTGACACTATAAGTCACAAATTGTTATTAGCGAAACTGAAACATATTGGCTTTGACCCCTGTCTCTTATTGAATCTTACCTTAGCAATCGTTCACAAATTATTTCTTACAAAGATAAACATTCATCAGAATTGTTAATAAGAAGTGGTGTGCCACAAGGATCTATTTTGGGGCCCTTATTTTTCATAATTTATACTGCCGACATACTAAAATCTATTAAACTATGTAAATGTCAAGCTTTTGCTGATGACACCCAAGTCACTTATAGTTTTTCACCCAACGATTACCTGGCAAGTAGTAGAACAATAAATCAAGAACTAAGCAGTATAAGCAATCTCTCGACGCAGCACAATTTGAAGCTTAATGCTGATAAGTGTAAGATTTTAATTTTTGGTCCAAAAACCAGCATTCTTCTTATTAAGACTAACATGCATATTGAAATAGATGGAGTTAAGCTCCAGTTTACAGATACTGCTAGAAATCTCGGTCTTATCGTTGACACAAAATTAAGATACAAAGACCACGTAAACTTATTGATTAGGTCCTGTTATCAAGAATTAAAGCTGCTATATGCTAACAGGGATGTCCTAAGCTACAACTTGAGGAAAATGTTGTGTGACACGCTGATACTTTCTAGGTTCAATTACTGTGATTTTATATATGGCCCCTGCCTTGACAATGAGGACTGTAAACGTATCCAGAAAATGCAAAACTCTTGTTGTCGTCTAATTTTTGGTCTACGAAAATTTGACCATATCTCCCACAGAATCGCTGCTATTGGTTGGCTTCGAATGAAAGAGCGACGCACTCTTCATCTGGCGTCTTTTCTGCACAGGCTGCTCAATACAGCCTCACCTTGCCAACTGACACATAAATTCATTCATAGAGTATCTGTCCATGGCAAAAATATTAGATATGGTCAAAATTTCACCATCCCACAACATCGAACAGCCATGTTTCAGCGTTCCTTTACATATAATGCAGTTTGTGTACACAACACCTTTCGGGAAGAGTTCAAAATTCTGAACATTAATAAATTCAAGTATAAAGTAAAACTGCATTTATTTGGCTGATTAACCTAAAACGTTATTTTGTACTTGAGATTTATTTATTCCTCATAACTGATTCGTGTTTCATTTTTATTTTTTTATTTAATTTATAAATTACGTTGATTTTCTTGTTGTTATCTGGTTCTTTTTTTTTTTTTCCTTGTTTTTTTTTTTGTTTCTTGCTCTTTTTGTTGTTTGCTTGCAGAATTTAATCTAAGTTAATTATTGTATATTGTAATTTTTTTCCTTTTTTATTTGTTATTATTTTTGTTTTGTTTTGTTGTCTCTTGTGGTGGTTAAGTGGAGTGGCAGCGATGCTAGACTTCGCCATCACATGATGAATCAATAAAGACGATTTATTATTATTATTATTATTATTATTACTTTCTTACGCGAGTCACCCTGTACATGCATTTCATAATATTCAATCTGCAGATGTATCGTTTATTTTTTCTTCAATCTTTAATCTATATTCGCTGGGTCAAAAATGACAAAGTAATAAATTAGACTTATGAAAATAAGAAAAAAAAAACAGAAGAAAATAAAGAAGACTGAAAACACTGAAGAAGGACTTAACATATTGCTTACACGGAAAGATTTTATAAAAACTGATCGTTTTCAATTATCTAGTTTTTGGCCCTGTATTCTTCCAAAACGACATAATTATTTTGTATTTTATATGTCGCAAATTCACGAAATATAAAGAAAGAAAACAGCAGTTTGCGTTCTTCTTGTTCTCCTTCTTGGTGAAAGCAATTCTTGTTCATTTTCATAAATGGAGCTCTACTTCCAATTTGGAGGCTATTGAATGGACGTACCCTTTTCCTAAAAGGCCTTGTACACTATCGCAGAGACAGGGCGAGAACGAAAATGTGGATACCGTTCCCAGATATTCGTCGGATTATCTTTGTACGAACTTTGGTTGGTGTACATAGTCATTTATGAAATGTAGTCGGTCCCAATTTTAGTGGAGGTACGCTGATAGTGTGGAGCCGCTGTAATAGTCGTCAGGAATTTCGACAACGAATGGTGTAAGAGTTTTTATGATTATATGAACATTTATAAATGTCAAATAGAATATTTAAAAGTTTGTAGAAAATTAATTTATTTTTGACGTAATTAACAAATATAACTTCCTTCAACAAATAGATACAAATGTGCGTCATCAATTGCGGTGTTTCCAAAAGTTAAAATGTTGACATATGTTCGGAGGAACGTAAATTTTATACAGGAGTTATTTTTACGTTGAACGCTTGGAAAAGAGGTCGCTATAATGTCACTGTTGTGGCAAATGCAGCGTGAAAAAATTACAGGGCACAGGTCAGCGTACAGACAGTCCATTAAAAAGTTGCTTGTCAATTTTGTCGACACTGGCGATTTGTTAGACACGGATAAATTCATTTTTAATTAAACTCCATGGCAGGAAAATTGTATGGGGTGACATCAAATGAAGTTTATTTCGAAACCCTCGCAAAACGTGTATAGTTTCGCAGTTGTATTGTTTTTAATATACAATTATTATTGTGCGCAAATTTAAACATATCCAATTTATAATAAAATATGGTATACAGGGTGATTTTGAGCTTCTGTCACAATTCGATATACGAAGTAGTTATCAAGAATATTAGGCTGTTTTGTTGAAATTAGCAAGAAACCGTAGTATGGAAACCACCAATTGCGTACACAGACTTGGTTCTAAAGTTAACATCCACACGCTGTCGCTAATTAATACATATTACTAATAACAAGAGCGCTAAGGAGAAGTTGATTTGGCAGTGGCTGCATTATCCTAATATTCATGTTAAGGCGACTGGCACGTTTTTGTTTACTTTACTTTTTTGTTATCTTTTTAAGAACGAGCTGCGGCACACACGAAATATAATACGGTCAGCCGTCGACATGTCTGCCTGCCGCTGAGGGGCGGGGCCTGTGTTACCTTGAACCACGCCAACATTGCTTGAAACTAGCGAACTTTGGGGACAATTTGCAAATTTATTTTTCAATATTTATAAAAACACCTTGCATTTACCGAATACAGAGATCAGTAAAAATCAAGCACCAACACGTTTGTTAAAAAAAAATTTTTGGCTTCTCATTTTGGCAATACATTTTTTTTCTGAACAAACAACGTTTTGCCGTGATGAAGGTTTTTTTTTACTAATTTTGATGCCCAATACGTTAAGATAGCCTAACAATGAAGTCCGCAATTCAGTTCCAAAGTTGAGGCGACTGAGCGTTTCGCCTTAAATGTTTATTTATTAATTCATTACATTTATACATAGAGATATACGTTCGAAAACATTTTGGCGATTAATTAAATTGTGTTATATCTGATCAAGTAGTCTAGTAGTCTTTGATTAGCCATACAAATTATCCTATTTTCTTCATATCACCGATAACTCAATTTGAATTTAGATATTTAAATTTATGTAAACAGGTTATTATTTTCAAAATTAGTAGTATAATTTTACAGTAATAATAACTACCATCAGTGGTCAAGTTAAAACAAAATTACGTTAATATTAACGGAAATGTGTTGACTATATTCGGATAAATAAATCAGTCATAATTTCTTTTAACGACTCTCATAAAATTGTTTCCACGGGTTTATTATTCATATAGTCTGTATTCACCCCACTCCTAAATAATGAAAGTATAGATACTCGTTTATAAATCGCGTGTTGGAAATGTGTCCGACAGTTTCGTGTTTGTACGGATGCTATAAACTCGTTGAATCTCATTAAACAGAATATATAATAAAGGTTCGAGCTAGGTAAAGAGGCACAGGGAATCGATTTTGACAAAAACGTAAAATAGCGGTAACGGCATTCGACAGATTTTGGTAATGAGGTTATTTGTGAACCTGTGAATTTTTCATTAGGGAATGTTTTATTTTAGTTAATCGAGATATCACGCGCTCGACAGGAAATATCTGTATTCCAAACCGCATCGTTTTCCCAAATGGAATACAAATTGAAAATTAAAAAACCACAGTGAAATAAAAGAAAAACTGTTTCAACGTAACTCTGTCGCGGTGGAGATTTAAGCTTTGCTTAGACGTTTCGAATGAGCAAATTGAATTTTAGAATAAGGAACAATAACAACCATTTTTGTCAGAGGGGATTCCGTTTTACAATTTTTACAATTTGCGAATAATTGAAATGCTCTTCTTGAAAACTGTAATCACAAGACACGTCTCGTCCAACCACCTATAAACAACCGATTCTTACTCATTCTAGTGAATTAAGATAAGTGGCTTATAAAATCAGATTGTCAGTACTAATGACGACATTTTTTATACATGTATGGTTTCAATTTGTGCTTTACTACCGTGGATAATGTCTAGGTTTAGGAGAATAATTCCTCAATAGTTGTTACATAGTGACAAGTCTCCAGCCTTTGTATTGGTACTATTACACCTTTGTCCTAATATTTAGGTATGCATTTTTCTTTCCATATTGCTAGTAAAGTCTTATATATTTCTTTATAAAGTTCTTCCCTGTATGTATCAACAATTCACCATATATCACGCTGCCTCTTTTAGTATTTTTGATGATGTCACATATTTCTTCATAAGTGGGTGCTGATAGTTGTTGATGATATTCTTTGCCCAGTCTATCCATTCATTCCTTTTTAAAATCACCAAAGTGTAGCTTCCATTCCTTTTTTATTCCTTATGAATTTATACAGCGTTTTGGCATTGTTGTTGGCACAGTTTTTCTCAGTTGCTTCCATCGTAGCCTCCAGCCTTTCTCGCTTCTTTCTCTTATTTAGTTTGTAGGATTTACGTCTCAGCTGTTTATTGGTCTTCTGTTCTTATCCATATTAATCGTTTTACTGCGACGGCACCGGAAACGGATGATGTCATCTGTCTGGGAACAACTATAGGAATGACCACATTCGGCGTTGATCTAGAACAGTCCACAGACCGTGAGAACGTTTGGGAATGATTGTTCACTTAAGATGCTCTCATCAGTCGAGAAGGTTCTGTAGCGCTTATGTCATACTTAAATCTATACAACGATCGCACAAAGAGGATAATGTCATTCTTCAAGAATATTCGGTCGCGCCAAAAGGATGATCTTATTATTCCCGGAATAGAAGAAATCGAGAACACGAGCATAAGAAAGGAACGAACGACGGAACGGGACAGTGTACTGGAAACATCGTAAACGTGTTATTGTGAACAAGTACCGTGTAAATTTGTAACTATGTATAGAAAAACGTTAATTTTTAATAAAAGTTAGTAATTACGGTGTGCACACGAATTCTTTAAATCCTCGAACCCGCCCGGCTCAGGCTATTTTACAATATTCTTCTTTAGTTTTTTTGGGGATTGAGGTTTTGGTTATTTTCTTTAGTTTCTTTCCGATCGGTTCTTGCTTGCTTTATGTAAGGTATGAGTTGTTTTCTTACCTCCAAGTATTGAAAAGAATTGAATTTGAAAAACTTTGTAAGTTTTAGAATTACGTTTAGAGCATGTGCATTGTGCATCTATAAAATATTCCGCTTCTATAAGCTATAAAAAGTTAATGCAGAATGTTCTTTTTATGTTGCAATATTCACAAACTCAGTTTTAGATGCAGTATAGAAAATTTTGTGTATATTTGGTAAAGAGCATTTTATTTATAAACCCCGTTTGAACAACACGTACTTTTTGAAATGTTTGCAGATTCGATCAAAAATATCCATTTCAGTTTTCATATTTGGGATGTTTACAATGATTAAAGATTCATTTTTGTTATTAATCTATTATTTAAAGGTTTTAGTCGTTGTCCGTGCCGATGACAGTAATTTCAAGTTGTGCCAATCGCTCAAAACCTTGCGTTTGTAAAACAGACAAAATATCGGTAGATGTCACCACCTCGCGCATTACAGGAAACTGTATGAAAAATTAGGAGGGCGTGGAACAAATTAATGCCAATCTCAAAATTAAAAGTGTGATTTATTTTTTTCAAAACCAGATATTATTTAGAATAATAATGCAAATCTTACCTCGTCTTTATTACACATTTTTTGTAGCTAATTTTATTTATTTATTTTTGCTGTCATCTGATGAACAGCAGTCTTATTTTATTTACGTTATTTTGACAGTTTTGACAACGGTTGACAGTTATTCGAGTTTCATGCCTCCTTATTAAAGTTTCCATTAAGTCGCGATCTAAGTCCCTCTGGTGGCCATTTTACCTTTATTGGCACGACTTTGTATTACTGTCAATTTTATTAATTTAGTAATAGTAGTAAGTGACGTAAATTTGAAAAGTATTGAAAGTGTGGTCGTAAGGCGTGGACGACTCATTGAATCCACACCTTTATGACGTAGTTATAAATTTTAATTACATTAATGGTGGATTCAGAAAATAGAAAAATCCACTGCATGCTAAAGATTGCGTGCGGTTATTTATCTCTATTCCGTGTTGATCTAGTTACTTTATGGTTTTTGTTTGATTTTGATTATAATGTCTCGACAACTGTTTTTTTGGATGCACACATATTTCATTCATTTCATGTGTAGCTATTTCATTGTAATTACTATGAACGAAAACAAAGGGGATATTTCCGTTCATGTATATATGGATAATATACACATTTATTTTTAATTTTTTAATTTTCCCGATCTTTCATGCTTGATGATTTAATATTTAATCACCCTAGCGTACACAAGTGGAAAATGTTTCTCTTGTATAATACTTATGAATTTTGCATAATAATTATGGCCCCGATATTGAGATGTTTTTATATGGGCAGTAACGAGTAAAAAATACTGACAGCGTGATCCTGTAGACACTTCCAATATTCACTATACAGAGTGTTTCATAAGTAAACGGCAATCTCCGAGATTATGAATATCAATGATAAGAGAAATGTCTTGGGAAGTTTATTTATTTTCTAAAACGTCTGGTTTAAAAATGCCGATGGTTTTAAATGGACCAACAGAAAGATAGAAAATGAATTTGTACTAAATAATATATCAAGTTATCGATGGTAGACCATGGCGAGAAATTTGTCAAATGTGACGTTCACTCAGTGGCGTTCTATTATTATTACAAATTTGTCTTGTCGTGTTTTACGAGAAAATTTAAAAAAAATTCAAATTTGAAATTTTTCAGAAAAAACTGCAGAATCACGTTCCTTTAGCTTCTACAAGTTAGTGTATTAAGTATTGCCGTTTACTTACGAAACACCCTGTATACTAATGTACCCCTACCAAATATGAACCATTAATTCGGGTTCGTTGAGGGCAGCCCGTCAGATTAGAAAAAAAAAATCGATCCTTAGAAAAAATTGAGCGCATCAGATTAAGACAAGGTAAGTTAAGTACATGTAGAAAAGTGTATATTTTAATAATCTGTCAATTTGAGGGTGACGAGTCACAAAGTTGTAAAAAAAACGTCACCTCGAAATAGTCGACCGCGATAATTTTTTTTTTAATTTGAAAGAAATCCTATTAGGATTACGAAAAACATATAATCTGACGATTTTCATTGGGCGACGTAGCTAAAACTATCAATAAAGGATGAAGGGTACAGATGGCGATAACTGTATATTTCCCACCCCGCGCCAGTTTGAATCAGTTCACTCCTTTTCACATTGACATCGGGGTCTTGTTTAATTTGGTATTGAAAAAATAATATCATCAAAAAGGTTAAGTAGAATTGTCCAACATGCTTGCTGCACTCTCATGAGGTCCAAAAAGCATTTCAGTAATAATATATCTTAGATTATGGAGTCGAGCGACGGTACCTCGTAAATCAATGAATAATATGCATATATGAAACTATTGACATTCTATGAAATATGTAATATAGAACGCAATTGTATAAAAAACAGTCATTGTTGTGTTTATACTTGACCAGATCCAGAGGTCTAAAAACTGGTCTCAAATATTTCTTGCACTTAGTTTCCTTACTTTGATAGTTTTTCACTGAATTTGGGCTTACATATAAATAATTACAATAAATTTAATTTTTATACAAGACGAGATGACGAGAAAGTTGAACAAGTGGAAATCAACTTCGAAGACGAATCCAGTGAGCATGAAGATTAAAATACTTGCGTTTAATATTTTTTTGTATCTATTTTATATCAATAAATGATTAAATTTTCTATGTACAGTTTCGAGCAAAGAAAGTGGGACACATCAATTTCCCGTCAGTTTTGAAAATTTCGATGTGATTTAGGCTTTATTATAATTTCTTGTTTGTTGATGTCAGAAATTTGACGCTGTCATTTTGAATTTTCAAAATAAAAGTTAATCTTTTAAAACCTAAAAAATTATGTTTAATATGGTCTCTTCCTTCGAGAAAGGTCGAATAATAACATTGGTAGATGATGGAATGTGATATCCACAAACAGATTAGTGAGCAATTAGGTGTTACGACGAGCACAATTTGCAGAATTGTTATAGATCCTGGAGGAACGACCATCAGATAGAACGGCGTGTGGGATCAGGCCGACAGCGAATTTCCACTCGGATTGACGACTAACGGCTACAGACCCTAGTCCAAGACAGGCCTTTTACCACAGAGACTCATGCATTATGACAAAGCAATTTTGGACGGCACGTTGTCGCTTACGAGAAATAGGTTTAAGAAATCGAACTGTAGCCAAAAAAATGAGACCGATGCATAGAGAAATTAGAATTTGATTTGCTCTACAGTTTTTGAGTGAAGACGAAGAATTTGGGAGACGGGTAGTCTTTTCGGATGAAAAAGTATTTCATTCGTCTCCAAATGGCCGTTTAAAAGTGTATCGACCAAGGAACTGTAGATACGAAGAACCATATGTTCAGAATGTCCAACGCAGCGGTCGTTTTTCTGTTAACATGTGGGCCTGGATTTCTGCGGCAAGTCTAGGAGTAATGATCCATGTGGCAGAGAAGCTCACCAGCAACGTGTATATTAAGATTCTCGAAGACGGGATGAAAACGACAATTGTTCAGTTCATAAAGCCCACAGTGTAGAATGGTGCGAGAACAATAATATAAGCCTTCTGAGTTAGCCCAGATCTTAATCTTAGTATTTCACAATAGGAATGAGCTCTTTGCTGCCATTTCTGAGGCTTGGCCCTCACTGCCACAGGATTATTACAGAAATTTATGTCTCTCCATGTCCAATAGAGTGAACCAAATGATAAATGCAAATGGGGCTTTTATTAAATACTAAGTGATATTCTGAAGTTTTTTTTTTAATTAAATGTATTTATTTCATACTTGTATCTAAAGTGACATTTTTAGGATTATTTTTGATACCAAAAGTGGAACATTAAAGTCCTAGTACTTTAAAGAAAAATTTTAAAGTCCTAGTACTTTAAAATTATACGTCAATCATTTCTTACATTGTTCCCGAGATTTTTGTGGCATCAAATTGTTCTTCACGTGATCTGCTTCATCTACAATGTCTTGAGGCACCTCAGTTTTCTCCATTTTAAACGGAATAATCGGATAAAATATCCAAAACCATTCACCGTGACCAAGTTTTTTCGTTGTCATTTTTGACAAACGTTTGTTACTATGGGAATGTTAGTTCCCGCATATTTAATTATTACGAATAATTTGTGCGAGATAAACACACAACATTTCATTTATTTTGACTTAATTCATTAAACTTGCAGTATGAAATAAAACGTTGTATTTACCTCGAACGAAGAAGTGTTTTTAAAGGTACTCACAAGTAATTCCAGCCTCGGCTAGGCGCCTCGGCCGTAAACAACTTGCTCGTACTTTAAACTTCACTTCTCGTTCTAGATAAATAATATACTATTACCTACCTATGTTATTATTATGTTAAATAAATATTTGCTTTGCCAACGAGCCGCACTCATTTCTGAAAGCCTGACAACTTCAATGACAAAATTCAAAGTAGGGTTAGGACCATGTAATGGTTAGTTCACACCAAAAGTCATGATAATGACTTTAATGTTCCACTTTCTTTGCTCGGCACTGTACATATTATTTTTATTACACCCAGTAATAAAAAAACATTTTTTTTTTCAAATTGTCAGATTTACAATATCCCTCCATATAATTGTCAGATTATCATTTAGGACGACTAGGGCATCAAATGTAACCGCCTGTATACAAATCTGACGCTCTCGAGTATTTCAAGGTCACATTTTTTTTTTATATTTTCAAAAATCGGTCATGACTTTTGGTCACGTCCAAATCGTCAGTCATTTGAATAGGACATTTTTTGAGTTCACTTAACATTCCCTATGAATATCTGACACGCTCGAATAACTATTTTTTTAACCCCTTTTTACTGCTAACAACCCCCCCCCCCCCTTTGTTAATCGTCAGATTAATATCTCCCGGTTATCAGAAAGACAAAGCGCGTGTACACTATAAATGTCTGACGCGTTCGAGTATTTCCATGTGACTGTTTTTTTTACATTTTTGGAAATTTGTACACGCTCTTTCCCCCGCTAAAATGGAAACTTAACATAAACTTTTTTTCGTTTTAGAACCTAATCTTCACAATACAATGGGTCAGATTTGCAACATGACCTCTCGATACTCGATACCTTCTTGACGTAACTGGCCATCCAAGGAAAGGAAGTAATTTTGTAAAACAAGTAAAGCTCTCAATATTAAAATTTGAATGTGTTAAAAACGTTAGGTCTTTTGTCCACACGATGTAATGACAAATTTTGACAAATGGGAATTAACACTCAGTATCATTTCAAATAGAAAAACAACCTGTTACACTTGGGGGCGAAGTAAACAGGAAAAACAGAAGCAATTTCAAAAGTTAAATTGCCTGACCTGTTCCTACCAGAAACATCAATTAACTGGATTTTTAATTTGTTTGTGAAAAGCATAATGTAAGTGTTAATATTAAGTAACGTGATTCCAATTTATTATTATTATTATTTTATAAAATATAGTGTGGAAATTAAGTAAGGAATAAATTCATGTCAGATGATGCAACATTTGGTGTAATATCTTTAATTTATAACTCTTACATCAATAGTCTTTTTATAATTTAAATTTATAATAGGTATATTGAAATTTTAATTTAAATTTACTCCACTTGGATTTATCAACATTCTTCTGGTTTAATTTTTTTTTTTAATTCTTTATTACCGGTTTAACAATTACAAATTGTTATTCACAGTATTTGTAATAAATTAAAAATAACAACATGAACGTGGCTGAGGAACACTTAACTACCTTTGGTTTGGCTAGCGAAGTTAGCTAGTGGTTCACATCTGGATACTACTGTCAAGTAGATATCTTGTGGTAGGTTTCGTTTCAGTCGTGTGTGGATATTTCGTTGTCCTATTTGATAATAAACGGCATTTGGGTTCTGGTGAAGTTTGAAGAAAAATTTCTTCGTAACATTCTGAATGTAATACTGAATAGTTCCCATTCCAAGTTCAGTGTGAATTTGTTTATTGCGCATGAACCACGGTGCGTTCACTGCGATTCTAAGGATCTTGTTTTGGAATGACTGAAGTCTGTTTAAATTTGTTTGCGAGGTATTGCTCCAAACCTCACACGCGTACATAAAGAGGGGCCGCAGTAATGATTTATAGAGAAGTAGGCTGCATTCAATCTTTAAAGCAGATTTGCGGTTTAGCAGGGGATACAGTTGTTGCAGTCTTAGATTGGCCTGTTGTAATTTGTAATTAATGTGGTACCTCCAAGTTAATCGGCTGTCTAAGAAAACGCCTAAGTATTTGACTGCTCGATCTTTGGGATTCCAACTTATTTCATTTCCATTTATGGTGATGTTACGATGCTCGGAAATTCTTTTGAGAGTGAAGATTTTGGCTTCGCACTTGGTGGGATTCAGTTTAATGTTCCATTCGTTAAACCACCTAGTCAGTGATTGGACACGTTTCTGCAGATGAGCCACCGCTTCTTGAAGGTCTTCGTGTTGTGCGATGATAGCTGTGTCGTCAGCAAACATGGCTAGGGTGGTGTTCTCTGTTGGTATGTCACTGATATATATATATATTAAATAGGACTGGCCCCAAAATGCTGCCTTGCGGAACTCCTGCCTGTATGTTCTTAATGTCAGACAATTCGTTGTTGATTTTTACAGCAAACTTCTATCATCTAAAAATGAGAAGAGAATTCCTTGAAGGTATGGAGAGAAGTTGTACTTCAGCAACTTGTACTTCAAGCCGTCAGTCCAGACAGTGTCGAAAGCTTGAGCGATGTCCAGAAAAACTATAACAGTATATTGTTTACTTTCGTAGCCCCTTTCAATAATCTCGGTTAATCTAAGCAGCTGCTGCACTGTGTTGTGTTGTTTTCGAAATCCGAATTGGAAAGTGGGTAAAATGTTTAATTCTTCAAGTTCCTCGTGTAGTCTGGATTGGATGACCTTCTCGAAAATTTTTGATAAGGTGTTCAAAAGGCTAATTGGACGATAACTTTCTACGGCATGCTTGTTCCTGCTAGGTTTATGAAACATTAGAATGTGGGCCAGTTTCCAGTTATTCGGGAAATATGCTGCTTGTAGGCAGGCATTTAACAATGAGGCGAGGAATGCTAGAAATTTTGTGGTTAGGTGTTTTAGCACTAAGTTTTGTATTTGGTCTGGACCAGGGGATTTTCTTGTTGGCAATGATTGGATGATTGTTTTTAATTCGCCAGGCGAAGTTGACTTGAAATTAGTTGGTACGGGTATGTGACTTTGTACATAATTCTTTACACAGACATTGTGGATTGCGTTTGTTGACCGTGACGTAGTAAATACGTTTTCGAGATGATTGGCGAAAATTTTGCATTTGTCGGCGTCCGAATAAGATGTCTCATTAGCAGTCTTAATCGGGGCTACAATTTGTGGTTCTTTTATTAGTTTCTTGGTCGTTTTCCACATTCCAGGATCGTTAGGGACTTGTGATTCAATGAGTCTGTTGTACGATTCTATTCGATACGCATCTAATTCTCGCTTGACCCTGTGTGTTAGGTTATTCAGGAAAGTTTTTTGTTCTGGAGTCCTATATCTTTGGTAGTTCCGCCTTGCTTTATTTTTAGCCTGAATTAATTTTACAATATATGGGGGTGTCTGGTAGTAACTAATTTTTGTAGTTTGATGTCGTTTTCTAGTCGCTTTCTCTATTGATGTTACGATGTTTGCCGTGAGTAGTTGAATTTCCACATCGATCTCGGTCTTGGATTTTACTTTTGGTGCTTGAATTGTTTCATCAAGGTGGAACCGAAATTTTTGCCAGTCTATGATTCCTTTGATAAGTCGCTCAGGTGGATTTATTGGCACACGCGTATTTACAAACGAAAGCACTACCGGTAGGTGGTCTGAATCAAGTTCTGTGTGCACATTCAGATAACTTTGCTTCGCGAAATTCTTGGCCACAATAATGTCTAGTATATCAGGTTGATGGTTTAGTCGATAGGGATAGTAAGTGTTTTCACCAGGTGCAATAATATTAAGTCCGAAATCAGATGTGATGTTATACAAACGAATTCCATCTGGGTTATTGCAGCGACAGCCCCACAATGTATTTTTACAATTTAGATCGCCAATAACCAGTGTCGTTGAAGCATCGGAGAATATTTTTTCTATGTCTGATGTGTTAAGACGTTTGTTTGGTTGTTTGTATGTACTGTAAAGATTGATATGACTGCCTCTTTCGATTTCGAGCTGTATTCCTTGAACCTCAAGACTTTGACACGTCAGTTTAGGAAGTTCCTGATGGTTAATACCACGTTTTACAAAAACGGCTACTCCACCAGATGCGTGCTCGGTTTCTCTGTCGTTGCGATAGATGAGATATCCAGGAATTTTTAATTGTTCATTTTGATTCAGATGTGTTTCAGAGATGCATGCAATTGATATTTGATGTCTTGATAAGAAATCTATTAATATACTACGTTGGCGCTTGACTCCATTGGCATTCCAGTTTAAAATTGTGATGTTTTGGATGACGTTGATGTTATTAGTTGGAGCCATTGAAGAATCCAGGAAGTATTTGATGAATAAAAAAGTTTTTGATTTTTTCCATATATGGAGTAATGAGTTTGTACACAAAATTAAAAATTTGGTCTAATAGGAATTCAGTTTGGGGTAAGGGAGGGAAAGAATTCTGGGATGTAGATTGTTGTGTGGCTCTGGCATATGTGTAATTGTTATTATAATGGGTTTGGGGATTGAAGGGCCGATTTATTGGGTTCGTAGACGTTACATTTCCGTTAGTCTTTTCATTCGAGTTCGGTTGTAATTTTTGTGACTGTCTGGTCGTACGATTATTAACGATTTCCATATAATGCTTACACCCTCTATAATTTGCAGGATGATGTTCCCCACAATTTACACAGGTTGGTGGTGTGCTTAACGTTTTGGTGCATTCTTTATGGGAATGATTTCCGGAGCATTTCACGCATTTTGTTTCCATATGACAGTAGTTGCGGGTGTGTCCAAATTTTTGGCAACGGTAACATTGTGGAATGTTATGACGATTTTTCCGTAGTTCCACAAAAACAACTGCATGACTCAGTCTGTCCAGTTTCATGACTGCTTTTCCTTCCTCGTTGTTAATTAAATCGACAGCAACGACTAGCGTTGGTTCCCTATTTTTGTTTAACAGTCTAGTAACTTTTGTAACCGGGTAAGGTTGTTTTTTCAGTTCGTCTGAGATTTCGTCGTTGGTTAAGGAGCGAGGAATATTCTTGATTACGACTGAGAGGGGTTTATTGAGAGGGTCCCGATAGGTGTAATAATTGATGGAATTGTCATCGTAAAATTTTGTAACTTTACGGAAGTCCTCGATATCAGTTAAATTGATACGTATTTGTTCATAGCTGTTTGTCGTTGTGAAAGTGCTTTTTGCTATTTGGTCGAGATCTTTGACGATTTCATTATAATTTAGTACCGAGATGAAAATTGGAGGAACCTTGACTTTTCGTGACGAATTTTCAGTTTGTGTGTTGTCATTTGATTGGGATTGAGTTTCGTTATGTTGTGTTAGATCATTGTCATCATCACCTTGACTTAAATTTTGCAGTGGGGCAAATTTATTATGTGTGAGGATTTGCGTACTATCCCACGCGTAGCGTTTCAGGGTATCTTCATTCGCGGGTGGTGACAATTGATCGGCTCCACGTTTAATTGATAACATTTCTGGCACCCACTTTGGTGGTAGGTGCCTTTGTACAAAACAATAGTGTTATTAGCTTCTTATGAGCGCAATGGGCGCTAATCTTGATATAAGTAATTATTAAGATAATTATAAATAATCGACTAACCTGCCCAGTAAAAAGCTGAGTTGGTTTTTGCGCGCTGATAACAGAGCTCGAAAACACATCCGTCTGCGTCCGCTGTCGCAGCCGAACTACTGGTTTAATAGTCTTTTTGTTAATTTGTTAGCCCTCCTTTGAAATTTAGGGTTGTTTTCTTATTTTTTCTCATTGATTGCTTTTGAGAAATTTGCTTTGTTTGGATTTCTATGGCTTTTTCCTTAAATTCTAACAGCTCTGTTAATTTTTTGAAATTGTACTAATTTGAACTTTAGTGCCGTTTTTATTTATTTTTTCCTTATGTGACTTATTAAGTATATATTTTATTAAAATAAAAAATATAGGTTCCCATTAAAAAAAATATTGATGACGTCATAAATGTCAAAAAAAACTAATGAAAAAAATAGTATACGTTCCTCGGATGCGCTAGCTTTCTTACAATTAGGCTGTGGACCTACTTTGACAGTTCATGTACATGCAGTCAACAACGGTTTTGTTTTAAAAGTACAACTGCAAATAATAGTATATTATACATAGAGGGAGAGAAACGCATGTTTTTTTCTGAGGTGCAATTTGCAAGAAACCAACACCACCTATGAAAGTCATTAACATTGTGGAGAATCATTCTTCCCTTCATTTCTTGTTGTAAAAACGTTATCAAATAGGCTATTACGCCAACGAGTTTAGTCGAAACATCACATTGGTATATAAGCTGCAGTTACATATTCAAAGCTTTTCCCTTGTCAGTTGTTGAACTGTCACAATCTTTGCGTTCTTGGCCCCCTTAAACTTGTGGACAGACTCTGCCCAGGCACACCATGGTTTTTCTTAAGGTTGATGTGAGTACTAACATTTAAAAAACATTCCACCCTGTAACTCGATCGGCCAGGTTTTTTGCAGCGGGCTCTCGCTCTATAAAATTTGATCGGATTTTTTTTCTTTTTAAGACTAGTTGTCTTTAGCCACCAAGTTTTTTTTGTTATCGATAGTGTCAGTACGATTGTAATACATTTTAGTAATGAATTGCAGAACAAATTTGTCAGCGGAGGAAGTAGTAACAGTATCAACTTTGCTGAATGGATATTCGATGCGTCATGTTGCTAATGTGATGGGAAGAAACGATTCCAGCATAAGTCGCATGGTTAAACGATTTAAGACAGGTCCTCACTTACGAAGACCGGGACAAGAGCAAAAACGGTGTACTACCTACCATCCTAAAAAATTAGATCTTAGCTGTTCGTAATTTTCTTGTATTTTCGAACGATTAGAAGGAGCTTAAATGAAGCTGGATTGGACAGCAAAAAACCGTCCAAGAAACACCTGCCCACCAGAGAGCACAAAATTCAAAGCTTGCGTTTTGCGAGAAATCATCAAGCTTGACCTCTTGATAATTGGAAGATGGTCTTATTTTTAGATGAAACGAGAATTAGCCTTAAATCTCCTGATGGACGTGAGCGTGTGTCTGGAGAAGACCAGGAGACATATTTGCTAGTTGCAACTGGCTGCACAGAGTTGGTCCCTATACGTGTTAGGTCAATGAATGCGGATTATTATCTTGAACACATCGTTGTTGCCCACGTAATGCCATTTGCTTCTTTTGTGGGGCCAAATTGCTTGTTTATGCAGGATAATGCTCATCCTCAACTGGCTAGACAAGTTATTCGCTACTTAAAAGGTGTTGCTATTCTGTTCATGATATGGCCAGCCAATAGTCCTGAGATGAACCCAATAGAGCATCTATGGGACGATATTAGAAAAAGGGTTAAACGTCGTACACCTCCACCTGCCAACCACAAGCAACTTGTAGATGCAGCAATTCAAGAATGGGAAAATACTCCTCAAGAAGTCATTTAAAATTTTATCTCCAGTATGCCAAGACGCATGGAAGCAGTAATTAGAAGTAAAGAAGGACATACACGATATTAGAATAGCTCTAAGTCCATAAATTTTATTGTTTTCGTTTATTTGTTGTCTACATGTTTACGTTGTTTTTAAGAAAAACGTTTTTTAGTAAAAGAATATTAGAAATAATGCCATGTTTCGCTGACTTCATTTACAAGCTACTAGACTTTACCTAACAATAAGCTTTCATGAACATTTTATTGCAATATTAATTTCAGTAGCGTAATGATATAAGTTGAATTGAGTGGTTAGTTAATTTTCTCCAGGAGTTTATTATTTCACAACATAATTATAATCCTGTTGATTGAAGTTTTTAACAACAAGTCAATCATAGTGGTTTGAATAAAGTTTTTTTGCATTGAAACAATGATGAAAATTCAGACTCGAAATTCAATTAACCATGATGAACATTCAGAGGGAAAAAGTCAGTCATTTTTAATTTTTGATTCACACTTTAAATTCAAAGCAGTTTTCCCTGGTTTTTCCGGTCCATTGTAATTCTATTAGGAGTAAAACCATATACAGGGTTTTAAAAAAACGGACAAAACTGTATCTTTCTTATTAATTGTTTGATTTTAACAAAATAAAAGCTATATTATTTTTTTTGGTGTCTACAAACTGTGTAAGAAAGATATCACAGGCCTACAGATGTTTTGGTGCCGGGGTATTTAGAGCTGATTCCATATGACTTTGTTGCCCTGAATTCAAATATGGCATTACTTTTTGCCTAGCAGCTCAAATTTAGAAGTTACAAAGTCAGAGTCCTTAATTAGTTGCATAATTTGCGGGTCGTCAAATATGTCTGCTTTAATTATTTCCGTACTCAATTGAGGCATTTCCCCCCCTATATATGTAAAGCATGATCCGCTCTTATCAAGAGTCTTTACGAACTGGTTCATAAGGCTCAGCTTGATATGCAGTGGAGGAAAGATGATTTTCTCTCGTTCAACTAAGGGGTCGTTAATGATATTCTTTTCCCCAACGTCCATGTTCTCTTTTAGGCCACTCTTTTCTAACCCAGTGGTGTTTCTTGTCTCGGCTATCCCAGAGACACAAGAAGCAAGGATATTTGATATCCACTTTGCTATCCAAGGAGAAAGTTTACTATTTTTAAGTCCACACAAATCACCCATTGATGTTCACGATACTTTATTTTCTCCAAGACCAAAACTATGGTGGTATATTCTTGTTTCATTTTAGTTGAATGAGCAATTGGTACTGAACCATATTTGTTCTCATTGTGTAGAAGGACACATTTTAAACTTTTCTTTGAACTGTCAATAAATAAGCGCCAATCATTTTAAAAATATTCAGGAAGACCCATTTTTTCCAGAAGTCCTTTAATTCAGAAGCTTTTTTTGACAGGTTGAGATCTCTGATGAGGTCATTCAACTAGTCTGGAGACTGACAATAGGGCAAATATACAGGAACCAGTAATTTAGAAGTGCAAAAAATGGAGTAAGATCTGCACAGTTCGTGTAGAACTGCACGTTAAAAAATACACTTATCTAAAAAAGTAGAGCTGATAGAGAAAAACTAATTTTATATTTAGATTCAGCAACACAAATATAGCTAAAATCGGTTCCAAAATCCTCGACACCAAAAAAAAATTAATTTTGTAGGCCTGTGTATTTTATAATTTCAAGGCCAAAAGATAGTCAACTTTTATTTTTTAAATGTAATGATATGCACGGCGTTTTTTCAAAACTGGCCACAGCAAATTCCGTGTTAAATTTTACACCCCATGTTAACTTTTGTTTGGGGCAAGCCCCAGATTTGAAGTTTTTACCTGCCATATAGTTGAACATTATTTCTCATAATTTCAACAGCCATTTCGCTCTAAAATTAAAAAAATATTTCCAAAATAAAATATCCATTTTCTTGTATAGACGGCGTTGTGAATTCTGTCATGATCTGAAGTTTACAATAAAATCGATAGAAATGCAAAGATATCATTTATTATATATATCCTGAACAAGGCTGATGTGTATATTGTTTAAAATGTATTCCGAAGGAGTATGATGTATTTTGATGTCATTATGCTGCATCATAAGAATTTTTTTGAGAAATAGAAGTTTAATTAGGTAAGGTTGCAGCAAATATTTTTTATATTTTTTTATTATTACCGTTGAACTCAGTTTTCAACACGCTTTTCAATGACAGGTTACAAAATAAAAATAGATATTTGAAACAAAATTACAAATTATCACAGAAATATATAAGTTAAAATTAAGTATGGTGACGTGTTCGAGATCATTATCTGTAATAATTTTATGGCGTTTTGACCTTTATTAATTCCATTATTCCATGTAAAAACGAAAACTGTTCCTGTAGCAGTAAAGCCACATTTTAAAATTGTTCCCATCTTTTATTTTTGAAAAAAAAAAATGGGTCGACGGTCCGCGACAATGACCCGATGAAGTCCGACTTTCAACATCTCCCGCAGGATTCTCAGAGATGCGTGCACAGCAGGACGGCTGCAGGAATAGTCAGTTGTGCGGGAATCTCGTCCGGAGGCGGGTGTTGCAGACATTCCGACGTTTCAACGCGTGTTTGCTCACGTTGGGATAAGATGATCGGATTTTAATTAAAAACCTACAAAGATCATCGTTCCCAGGAAACTTAAAATTTCCACAAGGGTCTCAGAAATGTGATTTAAAGGTTTTAAAGTGTTGACTTTCGGAGAATGCCCTCAGGTTATCGTGAAGTTGTGGTTATAGCCGAATGCAAATTTTTCCGGTAATTTAGCGAGATAATAAATTTACAAAGTTTAAGGGCGGTTTGCATAATTTGTGAGTGAATACGGATAATTAGGTGCTTATAGATTGCCGAAGACGGTTTTCAAGTGTGCGAGTTGGTGTATATTTAGTTCGGAACGTACCTTCACATACTTTGTATTTATAACTGGGACAGATTGCGCGGGAATAATTAAATGGAATGACAGTGAGGTGTTGAATGTATTTGCCCTGATGATATCTAGAAAATGCTGTGTTCCTTTCTTATGGCGTAAGTTACACTTTTCATCAATTTATACGCATCAATTAAAATAAACTTGACCTGCCGGTTTTATTGTGTTTACCAGATCAGCTAATTAGTTTAAATAAATAGTATGGTTCTGCGTTAATTTCCCAATAATGGGTTTTGGTAAAGCGATTTCTGTTTTAAATACTCATACAAATAGCGCTGTTATATATCTACATATTAAATTTTAAATTACAAATCAGTTTTTTTTTGCATTACAGTTTCAGTCAGAAATTAATTAATTTATAAAGGGGGGTATTGAATTTCAACAATTTACTGATAGTTATATCGTTGGATCATCTAACTTTGTCTAAGGTTATATCACATATCATATAGTTATATCGGGTCTTCATAAATGATTGGTCCATCATGTTACGTCTGGAAAACAAAATCTACATGTAGTTATATGCGGAATTGTGAAGTTCAAAGCCTACTAGATGTATAAATCATTCATGAAGATCCTGCAATTAGAAATAAACGTGCAGTTACATTATAAATTCTACCGTAAATTTATTTATACTCGTATTATATTTCTTCTTTTTTCCAATAAAATCTTTCAGGCTGTTGCATAAAATCTCCTAATGGGAGTATAAAAATAGCGTATTTTATAGTAAGTGTACAAAATAGCTGAGTGCAGTGTCAGTCACAATAGAGCGCAAATATGACACTTCGAGGAAATACTACTCTTTAGCGAACGCAAAAAAATTGATAACTAACTTTTACTTCAGAAAATCAGTGATCGCGACAAATATTTGTGGTTAAATTTATATTTTCATACCCGATCATATAAAACGACTTTTGTTACTGACACAACGTTTTTAATAAATATGGATTTTGATTACATATTATATCGTCATCAATTTTACAAACTGAATGATATTATATTTATCTTCGTTATTGTTTAGTTTTATAGGAGGGGAATTAAAGTTTAGTGTAATACCGTGCGATCGAATAAAAATGACGAATTGCATGATATGTAGCCTAATGTTGAATATCCTTAAACAGAACTAATGTGCCATTTTCTTTACGCTTAGCACGTAATTTGAATAGTTTGATGAAGAAACTCTTTTAAGGTCCGAGAATATCTGCAGTAAGGTTTAAAGAAAATTAGAAGATCTTTTCTTCTAAGTCTCTAAATAAGTCAGGATAATGAAGTACCGCAAAGTAGTAGTAGTATATCCTATCTGTAATAATATAATTACTGATAATAATTAACATATTCTGCATTATAGGATCCTTAATATTATACGATCATGTTATGATGGCCCATTATTGATGATATAAATCCACAGACTATAAGACCCATAACCTGCGGGTGCAGTATACTATAGATAGAAGGTATTTGTTTTGAAATAAACTGAACGTCTTTGTTTGTACAAAAAATATTACACGTTCCATCGCGTTTGCACCTTAATTATCTCACATTACTCGCTAAATGTCACTTCCTCCAACTATCCAAACATTTCCCCGATTTCTCGTAAGCCGTTCTCTTGAGACTTTCAGCAGCGTTGAGCAATGACCCTTATTTAAGACAGCTGTCTCGCTAAGGGCGGGTTTTCAGCCGTGGGGTAATTAGAACGGGGTTGTGGTTGATGGCATTCTGCCACACATTCAGGTTGGTTTGTGGTTATGGACTTCATGTTTCCACGATTTGTCAGTAGTGAAACCGTAATCCTTTGTGAGTTTGTAACTGTCGATCAACGATGTAATAGCTTTATTGTCAAGTCTAGTGGCAATCAATGGACAAAATTGCTGCAAATTATATGGATTGGTTCTGTTCTGTATGGTGTTGTGTAACACGTTGTTTTTCTATTTGAAAATATACCGTGTGTTAATTCGATTATACTGAGTGTTAATTCCCATTTGTCAAAATTTGTCATTACATCGTGTGAACAAAAGGCCTAACGTCTTTAACACATTAAAATTTTAATATTAAGTGCTTTACCTGTTTTACAAAATTACTCCTTGGATGGCCAGTTATGTTGGTCGAGAGAGGTATCGATTATCGAAAGGTCATGTTGCAATTCTGTGTGGAAAATGATTTATGAGCAGCTAATCCTAATTAGATTCGTCAATCTTAAATTGTAACCTTTTCTGAGTCTTTCAAATCAACAGATTAGAATTAATACTTTGAGTTCGTCATTCACTGATCAACTGATGATACTGGTTTGTTTTAGAACCTGAATACTTAATCATATCAATTATCAATTGACTCAATTATCAAACATATTAATTATTATTAGCATTTCGATTGAGCTCTGCCTAGGTAGTTAGGAGACCTTAGACACTCAAGTAATAGCAAGCAGTGCAATGGAGCTGTGGGAGACCCCAAACGTACAAACGCGGTCCTTCTTTGACCGGGGAAACCCAGAGCTCCTGCCTAGACTATTACTGAAACGACTAGAAGTGAGTCGTGCAATGGGCGGTACCTGAGCATCATAACGATACCCCTGCTAACGATGGCACGTGGTGACATGCTGATGATGATGTTGATGATGATGATGCTGGCAAGATGGTAGAGATGATGATGACGAGATGGTAGAGATGATGATGGCAAGATGGTAGAGCTGCTGATGTAAGAACAGCTACTCTTCAGTCACCACGGTGTAGATATCTGAAATGTACCACCCCGCTCCATCTTAACTAGTCTTAGGCCTATCAAAAGGATGTGCAATACCATCACGGGGTATCCCCTGATAGAGCCTTTGTCCGCGTGACCGTCTGGGCTTTACCCTACCTGAGTCATGACTAACTGGTTCAACTCCGACAGTAGTATCCGTGCAATGGATTAAACTTAATCCGGACTCGTACTGCCAGCATACTCAACGAGTACAAAATCAATACAAATGGAGAACTCTAGAATTCATCCTGGAGATATCATAAATCTCCCCAAAGTGCTGATGGGCCAGTGCAATGATAAACGATCTCCCACCAGCACCCCCAGTAGTCCTTGGATTCACATTGGGAGGTCGGCAGAATAATTACAGATTAATTAACTTGACGTCAAGGCTCAATCTCAATAATATCTCTTGTACAAAACTCATAACACAACAATGACTCAATTAATGAATCAACCAGTACTTCAATCTCAGCAATATTGCAAAATAACTATAGTACTCTCATGATAATATCAACTTGCAATTGGTTAACAGTTAAATGTAAATTAGAACGGACTCACCAATCTGTTGTCTGGCAATTTCACAGCAATAAATCACTCAAACTCAAACTCAGTGAAAACCTCACCTCAATCACTTGTTTGAATGAAGAACAAAGCAAGACTGACTACAGTTTCTCAATATGTGTTAATTTTGGGGCGAGTCGCCGAAAAAACCCTCTAAAACATTCCAGAAAAAACTAATTTATGGGTCTGGGAACATTTTGTAAACAAACGCCGCTGTGTGAACGATTTTCCTATATTCGACGAGTCTATTTCTTACAAAGCTAAGTGACAAAAAAATACATAATGAATTATTAGAATTAGGTCGGACGGATTGGTGTTATAGATTCGGCCATCCTGCAAACACCTCGTCCCGAGGTGCACCTAGTTGTCGTCAGATAACACGACCCCGTCTTCTCCGCTCTCACTATCCGTGTCATCTGACACTCCACCTGGTGGACACCAAGGTCTCATTCGATCCACGGCGATGATCTTCTCATATACCGCTTTTCGACTGGTTCGATGACTTCCTTCCATGTCCTTTATGATATAACGATCGTTTGGTAGGACAGCTTTTACTTGCTCATCCCAACGATCCTCCTCTAGAGTGGTTGCCAACAATGCATTTAGGATCGTTCGGTTGAGTCTCTCTACTTGACCATTTGCTCGTGGTGTGGCGACAGCGTTCAACACATGCTTGATATTATTCTGATAGCAGAATTCTTCAAACTTTCTTGATGTGAAGGCACTACCTTGGTCGGAAATTAAGATCTTTGGCACTCCATACGTGGCAAAAACATCTCGCAGGTACCCGACCACGAATCGACTATTTGTCGACTTGACTGCACGTAGGAATACGAACTTAGTGAATCCATCAATTCCAGCTATGATGTGAGTCTTTCCCCTCCGGCTCTTTGGGAAAGGGCCTAAATGGTCTAGATGGATGGTGTGAATGGGCTCAGCCGTTCTTTTGATAGGGTGGAGGAAACCTTCCTTTTTTCCTGAGTTTCTCTTGTTATAGAGGCATGGAATGCAACATGCGATGTATTGTTCCACATACTTTCTCATACGAGGGAACCAATAATGATCTGACAGACGGTATAGTGTCTTTTCGATGGCAAAGTGACCCGATTCATCATGGGCAGCACGGACGACCTGGTGCCTCATGCCTCTGGGCACTACCCACTGAATTCCCCGCGTGGTGATGCGGTAAACTCTACCGTCTCTCAAGGCATAATCCTTATAGACTGATCGTTCTTCATCAGTTACCGGCGGTCTCGACAGAATCCTGTGGATCTCCTGGATTCTTTGGTCGGTGAGTTGACCTGACAGAACCCAATCGGCCTGGGTAATGTGGAATACCCGTTCATCCTTTTCCGGACGTACAGGATTGCGACTCAATGCGTCGGCATGTTTCATCCGCTCTCCTGGTCTGTACTTCACCTCGAACGTGTACTCTTGTAGTTGAAGCCACCATCTTGCAATCCTCGGAATTATTTGTTTTTTGTTGCTGGTAGCCTTCAAGGCATTGCAATCTGTTACAACCGTAAATTGGACTCCCAACAAATACACCCGAAACTTCTTCAGACTTTCCACTACTGCGAGCGTCTCTAACTCGTAAGAGTGATATTTTTGTTCGGTGTCTGTTGTCTGGCGGCTGTAGTAGGCGATAGGATGTAAACGCTCGTCCTGTTGCATTTGGAGTAGAATTCCAGCCAAACCCATCATACTTGCGTCCGTATGTACTTCCGTTTGGGACTCAGGATTATACAGGGCCAGCGTCGGTTTCGCGACCAAAGCTTCTTTCAGTTTATCAAAGGCTTCTTGCTCTTTAATAGTCCATTGCCAAGGCACAGTCTTCTTTGTGAGATGGGTTAGTGGTTTGGCAATGATGGCGTAATCCCGAACGAAATGTCGGAAGTATCCTGTCAGCCCAATAAATTGTCTAATCTGGTGGACCGACTTTGGCGGCATATACTCCTGAATCGCAAGCGTCTTCTCCTTTCCAGGGCTTACGAGTCCACCTTCGATATCAAAACCCAGGAAGGTCACAGCCTTCATTAGGAAAGTACACTTCTTCAGATTCAAGGTTAAACCCTCCCTGCGGAAGAGCAATAACACCCTCCTCAGGTCCTCTAACGCTTCTTCAACTGTTTTGGCATGTAGTAAGACATCATCGAGATAGACTGCGGCAGAAACGCGAGAAGGGTGGAGTAATTTGTTCATAAACCGCTGAAAGGTTCTTGGGGCGTTTGTCAGACCAAAGGGTACTCTGTGGTTCACCCTCAAAACTCTGTCGTTGAGATGATGTTGCTGGAGTGTTGACAAAGGTCAAATAAGGCAGTAACGTCTCCGTCTCGGTGTGGTTGCCGGCCTTGGCACCCATCTTGACAACGTTGTCGTCGATACCTCCTCTTATGTAGGCGACAGCATCCGTGCCCTTGATCTTACATGCTGTTAACATTGCCACGTTCTGATGGAAGTGGGTGGTATACGACTCATCTGAGTGTTTATGGCGACGTATCATCTTGGCTAAATCCTCATGGAAGTCTCTTTTTGCCATGAACACTTGTTGAAGCTTGAGCTTTCATTCTTCCCATGAGAGCTTCAGGGTTGTTGGCTCTTGTACCAAACCTCAGCCATCTCGCGCAATTTTGACAACCCGTAGTAGATCGTCAATTTCTCAGGCCATTGGAACACCTCCTTGAATTCATCAACTTTATGACACCACTTTTCGGCGGTCTCTTCGTGGTCCTCAGGGTTGAACATTGGTACGATCTCGCCCCTGGTAGCAAAGGGAGTCGTGGGCCTCTTCGTTTGTGTTTCCACAAAACATGCCATCAGTTCGGCCAATTGATCAAAGAAGCATGAAGTGGCTGTTGATGAGGTCCCGCGAGAGGGATGTTGTTTGTGATGACGCTTATGGTCTCGATGACGATCATGACGATCATGACGTTCATGACGATCGTCTTCAGAAGGAGATGATTGTGGATTATGTCTCCTCTTGTGTGGACCCATTTTAATGTTTTAGATTACCAAAATGAACATGAAAGCCCTTTTTTATGATCACCTCGACCTCAAAACACTCTCTGACCTTAGCTGTTTTAAGAACAAGTTTTAAATTCAATTCAAAAGTACCTGATCTTAGGGACAAACAGGTCACTTATCTTAAGGACACATAAGTATCTGATCTGCTCTTAGGGGCACATAAGTATCTGATCCCACTTCTGAAATTTGTAACACGTTGTTTTTCTATTTGAAAATATACCGTGTGTTAATTCGATTATACTGAGTGTTAATTCCCATTTGTCAAAATTTGTCATTACATCGTGTGAACAAAAGGCCTAACGTCTTTAACACATTAAAATTTTAATATTAAGTGCTTTACCTGTTTTACAAAATTACTCCTTGGATGGCCAGTTATGTTGGTCGAGAGAGGTATCGATTATCGAAAGGTCATGTTGCAATTCTGTGTGGAAAATGATTTATGAGCAGCTAATCCTAATTAGATTCGTCAATCTTAAATTGTAACCTTTTCTGAGTCTTTCAAATCAACAGATTAGAATTAATACTTTGAGTTCGTCATTCACTGATCAACTGATGATACTGGTTTGTTTTAGAACCTGAATACTTAATCATATCAATTATCAATTGACTCAATTATCAAACATATTAATTATTATTAGCATTTCGATTGAGCTCTGCCTAGGTAGTTAGGAGACCTTAGACACTCAAGTAATAGCAAGCAGTGCAATGGAGCTGTGGGAGACCCCAAACGTACAAACGCGGTCCTTCTTTGACCGGGGAAACCCAGAGCTCCTGCCTAGACTATTACTGAAACGACTAGAAGTGAGTCGTGCAATGGGCGGTACCTGAGCATCATAACGATACCCCTGCTAACGATGGCACGTGGTGACATGCTGATGATGATGTTGATGATGATGATGCTGGCAAGATGGTAGAGATGATGATGACGAGATGGTAGAGATGATGATGGCAAGATGGTAGAGCTGCTGATGTAAGAACAGCTACTCTTCAGTCACCACGGTGTAGATATCTGAAATGTACCACCCCGCTCCATCTTAACTAGTCTTAGGCCTATCAAAAGGATGTGCAATACCATCACGGGGTATCCCCTGATAGAGCCTTTGTCCGCGTGACCGTCTGGGCTTTACCCTACCTGAGTCATGACTAACTGGTTCAACTCCGACAGTAGTATCCGTGCAATGGATTAAACTTAATCCGGACTCGTACTGCCAGCATACTCAACGAGTACAAAATTAATACAAATGGAGAACTCTAGAATTCATCCTGGAGATATCATAAATCTCCCCAAAGTGCTGATGGGCCAGTGCAATGATAAACGATCTCCCACCAGCACCCCCAGTAGTCCTTGGATTCACATTGGGAGGTCGGCAGAATAATTACAGATTAATTAACTTGACGTCAAGGCTCAATCTCAATAATATCTCTTGTACAAAACTCATAACACAACAATGACTCAATTAATGAATCAACCAGTACTTCAATCTCAGCAATATTGCAAAATAACTATAGTACTCTCATGATAATATCAACTTGCAATTGGTTAACAGTTAAATGTAAATTAGAACGGACTCACCAATCTGTTGTCTGGCAATTTCACAGCAATAAATCACTCAAAACACTTTAACTTAGACTCAGAAATGATTACAAATGCACCTGGATTATTTGCTCAGTGAAAACCTCACCTCAATCACTTGTTTGAATGAAGAACAAAGCAAGACTGACTACAGTTTCTCAATATGTGTTAATTTTGGGGCGAGTCGCCGAAAAAACCCTCTAAAACATTCCAGAAAAAACTAATTTATGGGTCTGGGAACATTTTGTAAACAAACGCCGCTGTGTGAACGATTTTCCTATATTCGACGAGTCTATTTCTTACAAAGCTAAGTGACAAAAAAATACATAATGAATTATTAGAATTAGGTCGGACGGATTGGTGTTATAGTTGTAGATTCAAACGTGAATGTCTGTGCCGTTTTAAGTAAAACGTGTATTTACTGAATGTCCAACAGTTCTATTATCATCACTGCACTAGCCGTTTCCCGCGAATTCGTTCCCGTGGTCTTCAATTTACACAAAGAAAGAAAGTGTTTGTTTTAGAAATTTAATCTACACCCTTGTAGCGGTTGTCCCTGTGCTCTGCGAATTGAAATGTCGCTGTGTTGTTGTACTGTTGTTGTATTCAATAACTCAATTCTGTCAAGCGTGCGCACTCATACCGAAAACAAAGGAACTGTCACTAAAAAATTTCAAATAGTGGCTCAATGCATTGTCTAGAGTGCCTACATTTAGAAAAAAACTGCAACAATTTACTAACAGCATATTTTTTTCAGTTATTCGTGTTCTGGGGTATTTCTAGTGCTCTCAGTGCATATTTTCTTGCTACATTAAAAGTAAATTTGTTACTGTCAAGGTATAGTACATTAATAGGATGGCCCAAATATTTTAAAAATTGTGAGAGAAAACATCCGAATCAGGTGGCTGATTTGTAATCATTTAAAAAATGTAAATTGGAGGCTCTTTCTCTTAAAAGGAGTGCGTGGGGACTTCGACATGCCCAAAAGGCAATGAAGCGAAGTACTGATTGCAACGATTTTTAGGGATATGCAATAGTATATCAATTGTAAGTTAGGAACGTACAGGAGACATTTGGCCTCCAATTGATCCTCGTTAAAGGGTTTAGAGTGTACGAAAATTTCAAACAACTAGATGAAAATCATTTTGTGACACCCCGCATATCATTAAATTTAAAAAATAAAGGTTGACTATCTTCAAAATATCTAATATTTTATCTTCGTCGTGTAGTCTTTAATTGAAATACTTTGTGGAACAAATTTTGGACATGTTTACTAGCAGGGAGCACTAGTGTCATTGTGTTGAAACACCAATTTGAAAGTTTAAATTAGGGTTTATTATGTTTTTGAGTTACGCCGTTCTCGCACCGACGCGACAATATTAATAATAAAGTTGGATATTGCAGGATATTGCAACTCAATATTATCTTCAATTCATCCTGTTCAGCATTTTTCTGTATTCGTAAAAATTGCGCAACTGACAATTCTCGAGTTTAATGTGAGTCTTGGGTGATGTCGATCAGAAAGCTAAAATCGATTACCCTCCTTGGATTTCAGGTCATATTTTATGACACATTGAAAGGATGATGACTGAGGTAATAACGTACATCTGGCTGGTCATTTTTATCTATTATCTTTTTGGAGCTCTGTTTTCTATGTCATCACTTATTGTACCAATCTGGGAAGATCCAATATAAAAGCATTAAATTGTAACTAAAATTGATTTAGTCGTAATTGAAATTCAGGTTTGTTTGATAGATAAAAGAATAAATATTACTTTAATGTAACAGCTCTTATGTTCAGATTAATCCGACATGCAAGGCTCGTCCAAAATTAAAACCTCTTCAGACTGTTACGTTTCAAACCACAAAAGCAATCGTACCTTCACCACCACTAACTATGCACTTCAGTGCGAAAAGTTTGTAGACGAGAACATAGTATTCCATTAAACAGGTAGGATATTTAGTTGGGAAACGTAGTCCCACGTTCTCAACTGTCGAAAGAGCTCTTAATCGGAGCCCGGATGAGTTTTCTTAAAAGCGTCACTTTAATGGAATTACTATTAACAAATTTTAGATTAGTTTACAACTTTCCTAAAGAAACGATCCGTTGCCGTTTACACCGACAATGAAATTGTCAACAAGTCCAAGGACTTATGTAGTTCACATGTTTAAGTTTTTAAAAACAACTTTTGGCGTTGTCTAAAATTTTCTTGATAATAATAGAATTAACCTATTAATACGGGATGAAAATACCTTATTGCAAATTTCAACAAAAAATTCTAAAGGAGATCAGAGGGTTTTATTAAAATTGAAAGCAGATTATGGAAGTAACGCAGCAGTGTCTCTGAAACTTGATTGAATTAAGGGAAGAAAGTTTCGTGTCGTGGGGTTGATAAGATATTTTTCTACTTTGGTGTCACAAATTGTTCACAATAAGTTCCATTGTGACACTACTTTTAGTTTTTTATTTGATACGTTGATGTTATAATAATTATACTAAGAATAGTATAGTTTATTTTTTTAATGGCAATCCTAACTTTGCTGTCAAGTGGCTGTCAGCTGCATTTGGGACACGAGACTTTGCTGAGGCATTCTGTCCGGGGGTGGCCAAGCTGGTAACAATTGGAGCAATAATGATGCGATGCACTTGTTTGTGCGGCTGGATTATTTTCTCCACGTTTTGTGGATGGAGATCGGGACATTGAGATTTTCCAGGTCCAGAAGGATGTCGCGTTCCTCGGTGTCAAGTTCCACGCTACGGATCACAAAGGAAAAGAACGGGTCTGTGCGTGTTGTTTGTGGTTTGAGGGCGGTGAGATTCCAGCCCCCCATGGGTTAAAATTCACCACCACGTTTTTGATACATGTCAATATATGAAGTGAGGACCGTGAATTTCTAATGACTTTTGCGTGTGCATGCGGTCAGGAAGGTTTTTAATATATAGTATAGCGGTACGTCGTGGCGTTGAAGCTCAAAATACGCTAGTAAGATGTTTTCGGAGGTTGTACAGATCTTATTCTCCTTCTGCCAATTTTCAAATTGGGCGTATGTATTGAAGGTAGCAAATTGCCCATCGTATTTCCGCTAAAGCCCGTATTTCTGGGGGCGTACACTGAAGAACTTCAGAACTCATTTTTGGGAGGACAAAAATACGAATATTGACAACTACTTTTAATTAGTAATTTCCCCTAAAACACCAAAAACAAATTTGAAATGTATTAGACCGACGCACGTTTCACCAACAATGTTGGCATCATCAGGGCGATGAGTAACAGTATATTACGTGATTACAAAAAATGTGGTATTACTGTTGGCGCCGAAAGCCAAACTTCCAATGAAAGGTGGAGCTTTAAAACAACGAATTTTCAGGTGGATGTGCATCATAAACTAATGTTTTTGTTCTCGTTGATTTATTAACTTTGTTAGGTGAAAATGAGAGAACACATATTCGGTTTCAGGCGAGAGATTCGTTATTACATAAGTAGCCAGCAGCTAGGGCAACACCAACGGAGGCAGACAACAGAGCTTATAAAACAATAACGTTATTACGCCAAACGGTATACTGTAATATTCCAGATATACGGTAAAAATGTTTTCTGATTCACAGTGGGTTTTTAGTTCGTAATATTTTATCAGGTGTGGTTATACAGAGAGATTGAAAAGAAAATTAATCAAGTCGGCCGTACAGGAAAAGCCGCTTTTTGAAATTAAACAGAATATCTATAAAATGTCAGACTTCACGTGGCATTTAATAAATTCTATTATACTACGACCTTACGACGAGCAGCTTTTCCTGCATGGCCAACTATGACCGATCTCTCTGCACTACTAGATACGAATACTCGATCTCAGGGGTACAGGAGAAGATGTTATGTGTGGAGGTAGTTTTACCGCTACTTGTTTTCTTACCATAAAAACAAGAAAAGGGGCAAACTCACCTTGACCTTTACCACCCTGATCGGAACTCCTAGGATTGGATAATCAAACAAATACAACCCTTGCCTCAATAAAATGATTCTAAAAAGGTGCACTGACTGCTACAACAGCTTCATCGGCGCGACACGTGGACCTGAACAATTCTTCGTTAAAGAAATCCCTCCTAACAGTAATTTCTTTGCTTGGATTAAATTTATTTAGGAAACTTTATAATATCTGCGAAATTACAAAATGAACTCCTGAGGCAACTGTGTTTATTTTTTTTATGGGCCTGGAGCACACATGCGACCGCGCCACAAATGGCGCCAGTTCTGAATCCGGAGACGTAGCCCATTAGGGGATTTAAATCATAGACATAAATTAAATTCCGGTAGCTATGGAGCTGGTCAGGTTACAAATAAGATAGTAAATATCTGGTGGATATCCTGAGGATATCCCAGTTGTGCTTTAGAATATCCTACGAAAAGTAAACGGATATCCTAGGGACATCCGTAGGATGGTAAAATGGGACTAAAGTGGAGATCCTCACGATAATATATATCTTGAAAAATATATCCGCAGGTAATTTTAAAATCAATATCCCTCTAGGTTATCCGTAGGATATCCATCACGTATATCCGTAGGATATCCATTACGTATATCGGTGATCTATTTTTTATATTTGCATATGTTATAATATTAATTAAAATCATTTAATTATTATAAACTAATTTCTTCAAATAAAAAACTATTATAATAAAATAATATATAATGTAAATATTAATTACAATAATAACTAATAATACAAATAAAAAAAATTATAATAAAATAATAAATATAATATAATGTAATAGTAGATTATTTAATGAGCATATAATGGTGGTGATTATACACGAGAATGGAAATTAAAATACGAGCCGCAGGCGAGGATTTTAACCATTCGAGTGTATAATAGCCACTGTTATATGCGAGTGAAATACGACGTTTTATCTACAACTGCACTTTTAGAATTAAAATTAGAAATTAAACCTTGTTAAAAACTTAACGTTGAGAAAAAATGTCAATAGTCGTTATTTCATGGCCAGTTAATAATAATTCTTAAAAACCCTGCCTGACTGTCTGTGTTCAATAGACCTAGTTAAGTATTCATAGGTTACATGTATAATACGTCAATTAAATCGGTTCTTGATAAACAAATAAAGAAAGAAGAAAACAAACCTTGTGAAAAACTTGACTTTGAGAAGAAATGTCAACAGTTGTCAATATTCGTAATTTGATGGCTAGTTAATAATAATTCTTAGAAACCCGGCCTGGCTGTCTGTGTTTAATAGACCTAGTTAAGTATTCATAGTTACAAGTATAATACGTCAATTATTAATCAGTTGTAGATAAATATTATTATACAATAATAACTAAATAATACAAATTAAAAAAATACAAATTAAAATAAAGTTAATAATACATAATAGATAACCTCAGTAATTAAAATAGATAATTATTGCAATTAAAAAATAGATTAAAAAATCAATTTTAAATTAAAATACTATAACTCATGTTTCCGGTCGAAACGTTCTTTGGCTCTCTTCAAATATTGCTGAATTGGTTTTTCAGCATCTTTTTCCTTTGGTTTTAGATTCTTATCCAAAACATCTAGAACAATATAAGAATATCAGTTTTTTCGCTATAAATTTAAATTAATTTGAGTTCATGTACTTATTGTTAATAAAACTGGAGAACACCTTCGATTTTAGGCATAAAAAAAGTGTAATTCTAATATTTTTATAAATTTAAATAAAGTAAAAAAAATAAAATAATTATAATTTCCTTTATCTACAACAAGTAGACTATTAATAAATTTAATTAATTGGACGTCAAATTTATAGTTACGTGGAGTCAAATCCTATCAGAGGTCTAAATATATAACTTCGTTGTTTTTAATTATTAACAGCTGGAACAGCGGAAGACGATACAAAGTCCTTGTAAGATAAAACAGGATTCTATAAATGATAATTAATATATTCATTTTTTAATTTTTCCTCAAAATTTGAAAAAATCTCGTTTCGCTCGTTCCTTAAAAATTCCATTCGTTACTCAGGACATTGAATTTCATAACTTGTTACATAAATAGTTATTATCGACAAAACAGAACAAACTCTTAAAGTATTGAAATTTTTACAATAAGTTTTTTTAGTTCAATAGTTTTCACTTCAGAGGCGATAGAGCCTGGTAGAAATTTCGTAACGTATTTACCGGTTTACTCTCCAAGTTTTGAGCCCGCGTATAAAGGTGCATTTGATATATTAATAGTTGTTGCTAATTTTAGATTAAATAGTCAAATTCCTACTTATTATAAACAGAAAAGAGCCAAGTTCAATTTTTATGACTAAACTAATATTCATTTTAATTAACGTTAAATAAATAGTATTTGTTTTAACAGTGATATTACTACGAACACAAGAATGTCAACAAGAGCACATTATCGATAGGGAGTTCGGCCACTCGCACCTCTAACTGCCCGATTTGACAAAAATGGATCTTGGATGGATTTGCATCTTTGGCCGATGACATGAGGACTGAAGTGGGTAAACTGTTTAGGAGATACTTACTCTTTAATTATTCATAAATTGACTGATGTTGAGACGAAAAACAGTGAGTAACATAGATCATAACCTATTAGAAAAATCTACTGAAGTTTACAATGCCATTTAAATCTACGCAACTTGTGCTTGTGAAAACAACTTAACTTTGAAGTCGATGATTTCGACTTGAATGAATGAAAGATATGCTTTCTAACTTCCCCTATTTCGAAAGTATAATATAAAAGCTCAAGTTAAAGCTCTGATAACGTTATGCAGTCGTGTAGTCGTCTACAGAAGAAACAAAATGCATTCTGTAATAAATCATAGGGCAGACGCTTATTCCAAAGCCCTCAACAAATCTCTAAAATAGTGGGAATAAATGAATAACAATGCGGAACGGAATTCATCTATTGACCTTGCAAATTGCATTGCTGCATACTTTGCAGACGTTGTGGTCGAACTCCATTTCCTTAAAACAAATTCTGGAAGTTAACCTATCTTTCAATTATCATTTCTTTTGCACTTATTGGTCTTTTGTAAAAAGGCGCTAGCTTAGCGCTGAACGGATCCATTAATGTTTCAAAGCTGAACATTTACTTTTCGTTTAACGATATATGAAGGTTTTACTCGGTTCTCGTTATAGATGGCTTCTTTTCTTTTCACTTCATTAATTTCTAATTCCTATCCTACTCTGGTGCTTTCAAGATGTTTTGGAGGTATCAATTTGTTTTGTTTCTTTCATAAGAATGTAATTTCCTTTATGACCGCCGTAACTTTTGGTTTTTAAATATTTACTTGCGTTTGGTCAATGGGATGGTTGTTTGCCAAAATGAATCATTTTTCCGCCTCTGTTCTGAAAATAAGTATGTAAATTTAGCAAGATGGTTTTTATACGGTATTGATGACAATAATTGTTTACAAAACTTGACAGGTGGCAAGTGCTTTATTTACCATTATAAACGTACCATTTTCATTTGTATATTCCTATTAAAATTGTGCTGTAATTTTCCAATTGAACTGTTATACAACAATGGTTTCATCTACAGTTTCCAGCGGCTCGCTAATACTGTATAGGTACCTATATGTATTGTTTCGAACTAGCTGGCATTTATGAGCGGCCAAATCAATTCTTCAATGAGCACTTAAGTGGCATTCGGCAATAAAATGCTGGTAAGTACTGAAGTTATAGTTCTCTATTAATCTATATTTACCCTAGCCTAGCCGAGAAATAGGTACACCCTTTTTGTATGTATTTTTAAATTTTGACTAACCGGATGTTCCCGAATGATCTGAAATGAAAAAAATATTCTTAGTATAATTGATAGATCAAGTAACTTACCTGTAAGGAAAGTTGATCGAAATTATATGAGTATTGCCGTTCGAAGAATTACAATGACAACTTGTAGTCGCAGTTTCTTGCGCTCCACCACGAATGTTTAAAATAAATAAAATCCATTTATCGCCTGCACCCAACACGCTGGCCCCAGCTCTCGTCTTGCACGTATTATATTCTCATTGCGAATTTGAGGGTAGTTCTAAAGCGTTAAGGACCCCACGGGAGGGAGATGTTTGGGGGGGATTGTAATTCTTCGAACGGCAATACTCATATAATTTCGATCAACTTTCCTTACAGGTAAGTCACTTGATCTATCAATTATATTTCGTATTGCCGTTCTCGAATTACAATGACAACTTGTAGACGTTCAAAGTTAACGCTTTAGGGGTTGTAACAGGGAAGATGAAACTCCCAAATTTAATAACGTTTGATTTCCATGGTACATAAAACAGAACATTATAGAATAGCTTTAGCCTACTATGCCTCTAGCAAAACTGTTTGCAGTTGACGACAAAGGTGACATTTGAAAGTTAGTGATCCAGCCAGACAGTCTTTCGATTTTTTCAATCGGAACTTCGGTTCTTCATGCGACTAAAGTAGCGGGATGTCTAATACTGTAGCTTGAAAAACAAATAGTATCAACGCCCGCCGAGGAGAGGGCAAATTTAAAGCATTTACTAATTCTTTGGGGAGAGGCTGGAAAAATCAGTTTCATGTAGGTTAATATTAAGACGTGTATAGTTCTGGGTTCGCAAAGCCTGGGCCCCAGATATGGATGATTCAATTAATGATATGAGGCATAAATGTGGTTTTTCAGGGAAAAACAAAATAATTAATACTGATTAAGAGTTCTTAACCGAAGAGGTTTTAATTTTATCGGGTATGGTTATTTCTAGGCTTTATCATCACACCTTATGATATTGTGCAGTCTAACCTTGGACAGAGTCTGTGGTCGATGTGCTAATATTAGAGGTAATAAGGTCCTATAATAATAATAATAATAATGTTTATTAACGGTATTTTTACCTTTTACAATAAATACATAGATAGATATAAAAAAAACAAAAAACGAATTACACTTACAGAAGAAGATGTAACAATTCATTTCTAAATTTGGTTAGGCTTACATCAAATAAATCAATTTTGTCACCATAAACATTACCCAATTGAATCATTCGATTCAAGGGGGAGTGAAGGGAATAATTAGTATGGTTTATTTTACCATTAAACAAAATTGGTGTTCTAGTAATATAGACAGGAGTAACAAAATTAATCTCTTCAAGTAAGCCATTACAATTGATGTGACCATTAATTAACTTAAAAAGAAAACACAGATTTAAATAGAGTCTACGTCTTTCAAGTGTCATAATACCCAAAAATACATGAATTTTATCTGGACTTATAAATACTTTATTTAAACTAAGTTTATACATTAGATATTTAAGGAACTTATTCAGAATTTTTTCAATACGTAAAATGTGGCAGTAATAAAAGGGGGACCAGATAACTGCACAATATTCTAGAACAGATCTTACTAAAGAGTTAAACAATATAATAAGCGATCTCACATTAGAAAAATCAATTGTCCACCTTTTAATACAGCCCAACATTTTGTTGGCTTGAGCAATAATATGGTCAAAATGAACGGTAAAAGTAAGTTTGGAATCTAGATAAACTCCTAAATCCCTAATACAATTAACTACTTTTAGTTTGTGATTATTAATACTGTAGGCGGGAATACTGGGATTTAGCTTCCTACTAAAATTTATAACAAAACATTTATCCAAATTTAAAGACATATCATTAACATCACACCACAAAGATAAATTGTAAAGATCAATTTGTAACGTTACATCCGTAGCAGAGTTTGCAGAATTAAAGAGTTTTACATCATCAGCAAACAGTAAACATGAACACTGAAGTTTTTGAACAAGATCATTAATATATAGTAAAAAGAGGAAGGGTCCAATATTTGAGCCCTGAGGCACACCCGAAGTTACACAGTATACAGCAGATTTCTCATTTCCAATCTTTACTTGCTGATACCTATTCATTAAATAACTAGTTAGCCAGGACAACAGACTACCACCAATACCATAAGTACTAAGTTTTTGTATCAAAATAGAATGGTTGACTTTGTCAAACGCCTTACTAAAATCTGTGTAGACTGTATGAACTTCATTACCACATTCAAAATTTTTTACAATAAAATTTACAAAAGTCATAAGATTTGTTTCAGTTGATCGAGACTTATAAAAACCATGTTGTTCAGGAATTATAATATGCTTGAACTTAAATGCAAGATGTTTAGTTACTATAGACTCAAATACTTTTGACAAGATAGAAAGCTTACTAATCGGTCTATAGTGAGATATTTGATTTTTGCTACCCGACTTATGAATCGGAACAACACTAGCAAGTTTCCACGCAGATGGAAAAACACCAAGATTAAGAGATAACATAAATAATACAGACAGGGGTTCCGCTAGTGTACTGGAACAATTTTTAAAAAACAAAGGAGGTATACAATCAGGACCAGAGCCTTTAGTAACATTCAATGTAGATAAATGCAACAATACCTCATCAACTGAAACACTCATGTTATTTATGTTAACAAGATTGGAAGGTAAAAACTCATAACTTAAGCTACGTGGTGCGTTATAAACAGACTGAAAGTGCGTTGCGAATGCATTTGCTATTTCAAGATCACCAGTAACTTTATGGTCATTACAATACATAACATTTGGAAAAGCAGATGAATTTCGCTTATTATTTATATACTTCCAAAAAAATTTTACATTACACGTAATGGAATCTTCCACCTTGTTGATATAATTGTAGTAATTAGTATTAATTGCTCTTTTACAAAGTTCCCAAATTCTAGAAAATTCTCTGTAGTCCTCTTCTCTCCTGCTTAATTTGTACTTTTTATGAAGTATGTTTTTCTGTCTCAGTATTGCAATAGTATCCTTAGTAAACCACGTAGGAAAACTAGATTTTACGAAACGTTTTAAAGGTACATATAGTTCACAAGCGTTATATAAAATACTGTAAAAGTTATCAACAATATAGTCAACATCATGTACATTGAAATGATTTAAAATATGATTCCAATTTATATTAGAAAAGTACTTATTTATCGCAACATAATCGGCAGTTCTAAAGTCATAATAACAATAATTAAAGCCATTTTGGTTATTACCACAAATAAAATCGAACGCAAAAGTAAAGGGAGGATGACTAGGGTCAATTTTTAAAAGACTATCACATTTTCTAACAACAGTATTCACTAAATTTGAAAAACAAAGATCAAGAGTGTTTCCAGAAACATTTACAACATCATTTAATTGTGATAGATCACAATTTGGAAATGAATCACAAATTAGTTTCGCCTTATCAGACGTAACACCAATAGGTACTAATCCTAAAATATCATCATCAAACTCCCACGACAACTCAGGGAGATTATAGTCACCTAATACAAATACTTGATCGCTAGGATAATTTGAGGTAACATGTGTTACAGATTGTACATGCTTTTCATAAGATTCAATAGATGAGGACGGAGGAAGATAAACCACACCTAATACTATACATTGTTGGTCTTCGGAATTAATTTTCACCCACAATTCTTCAACACTATCACTATGCACTAACTGATATGATCTATATTCCTTCTTAACTGCGATCAACACTCCACCACCAATTGACTTATTACTGTTAAGCAGATTTCTGTCAGTTCTAAAAATCATGTAGCTATTATCAAAAACTTCAGAATCAGATATATTAGAATGCAGCCAAGTTTTAGTTAACACAAAAATATCATAATCATAATCCTGGCTTAATAAAGAACGTTGAAGATCCCCAAGCTTCGTACGAAGCCCTCTAACATTTTGATAATAAACACTTAAACTATTTTTTTTCCTGTCGCCAGATATAATCTTTACAGTACTAGGAGACTTGGATGTTTGATAATGTATCTTTAGTTTTCCTGTAGTTTTCCTGTGGATTGATGGATTGAGCCTGAGGTGGTGACTCTTCTGTGACGCTGTTTCGCTTTGTTGTTGGCAGAGATCCCTGCTGAGGTTCCAGCTCTGGCCTGTGAAAAAATCTGAAACGTTTGACCAATATTTGATTCGGCCAGTTTTCAGCACAGTTAAGTTTATCTAGTAGGTCACGATCAGCTGTTACCTTAAATGCAACGCTTCTCGCAGTCTCCCTCTTAGGCAGTTGAGTTACATCAAACTCCCGTCCAGGGAATTTGTCCTTTAGATATTTCACGACGTGTACGCGTTCAGTGTTGAGAGCAAAATTCCCAGCATAAATAAAAATTTTTTTAGGGGCTGCATGGATTCCAAGATCTCCAGTCAAATTGCCACGAATCGATTGTAGCTTTTTGTTCTTGTTATGGGGTACCTCTTTAGATTTATGCGCCTTGATATTTCCTGTTTTTTCACGCTGTTGTTCACGCTCACCACTGTGTAACTGAACATCCACTTCATGGGTTACAGCATCCTGCTCCGCATCAGAGTCTGATTCAGACTCAGGACGAACAATATCATAGCGTCCCGAAAAACGCCTGCGATTACTTTTCCTAATTTCTATGGAATTACCGTCGATTTCCGTTAGGCGGTTTTCTTGATGAGAAGAAACTCTGTTATCAGAGACGGTTTTTAGCCCAGAAAGTGATTGGCGACTGTCGCTCTTACTGTTATCAGCATTAAGATATACTTTTGAATGGTATTGAAGTTTAGTAATTTCAGTACGTAATAGTTTTACTTCTGTAGATAGCTGAATTATTTGAGTAGACTGTGTGTCTAAAAGAGATTTGCAGTCGTTAATTATGTCACACAATGAAGTGTATCCATTAGAACACGGACAATCCCATGGAAAATTGTCGAAGAAGTTCTCTAAGCAATGCTGCACCACATTCACTATATCACTTTCACAGATTGACACTTTTTTTACTTTAGGTGGCATGATTAATAGTATATAACACTATAACTTGACGAAGAAGAAGCTAGCTCGTGCACTCTCTGCCACTCCACAAGTGCAACGCAAGTCCTAATTTGATTATGAGATTATAGAGATTGAGACTGTCTCTAGAGGATAGAACTCTGATAAATAGGAGAGAACTGATGAGGTATCCCAGATTGTTTGGTATTTGGGTTTTGATGGTCTAAGATTTCGAAACCTTTTAAGAAAATTCTGATGTTCTTCAGGAATTGCAAAAATGAAGGAAAGTGCTGACTGCGCTGAATTCACAGTTGAATACAATGCGTCAGGTGTAAATTGATTATTGAAGGATATGGAAACTGTGTCTATGCAATTTGAATACGAGTTACAGTGTAGATCTTTAGAAAATATTCATCATTTGTGAAGGTATACACTGTATTGGTTCATTGTCTGTGCGGAGACGATTTTATGACGGTTAAGCCTGATTTTGCATGTGCCTTTTCAATAATTGAGGTCCTGATAAAATTCTAACCTTTAGGATAATCTTTCTCCATAGGGGGTGACTGTTCCTAAAAGGAATTAAAAGTGTATTCTTAGTTGGTTGAAGAAGGGGTTGCTGAGTAATAGCTTTCGATAAACCGGGTACAAGGGTTGTGTAACCCAAGTTGGTAGGACTAGTATGGCCGTCGTCCTTTAATCTATTATATTCCTCAAACAATTTTAAATTAAGGAAAATGGTGGGAAGGCATAAAAAAATTGTTTTCAAAAGATGCCGTATATAAATGCGTTTGCGATAGAGTTTGGGTCCGGTTCTCACAAAATACATTAAACGCATTTGGCGTTTAATTTGGTTGCAAACAGTTCAATCGAAGTGGTATCAAAATGTCTACAAATTTACGGGATTCTTTGTCTGCTTGAACATTATGTTTCGTATATACATATATAATACGAAGCAGTAAGGAAAATGTTGCGTTTTTCGCACCACTGCCAAAATATATCCCTGGCAACCGTGTTGAACCTGGGGAATCTGACACTGCCTATGTGTTGTATGTATGTCGAAACTAAGAAGAATATGACAGTTGGACCTTCCTTTGGCAAAGGAGTTTAAGGCATTAAAAGCGGCCATTAATTCGAGAACATTGATAACGGCGCCCCAACCAGATTTTGGAGCGTCTTAATAGATTTCTAGGGTAAAATTATTACATAGGTTCGTTGCCCGACTGTGTGAGAGTGACTCACTCCACCAGTCTAAATCGTGTTTTGCTGATGCGAATATGTTCATTATCGGATAATAGTTTTGAAAATATATTCGATCGCTTTGAGCGACTTAAATCGTAAAACAGGGGCTCCTTGAGTCGATTCGTGTGAAGACACATTGTTTATAAATTGTCTAACCGGAGATCCGGCTTAAATGAGTTACTCAGAAAGTTACTTAAGCGTCCAGCAATTGGTATCGCCTCCCCTCCTCCTTCTTCATCCGAATATTTATTTGGGCCGGAAGGTAAAACCCGGTCGGTTGAGTGCAGATGGACCGGGAGTTTGGGACCGGTGTAGCCGAAGTCCTGGCTTGAAAGAAGGTAACGTCCGAAGAGGAATTTCTGAAGAAGCTAGGTGGCTTCTTTGTTTCTTGTGCGGCGTTGAAGTGCTCAGGAAAAGCTTGTCCAAAAAAAGGAAAATGCCAAGTGGCAATCGCCACTAATTTGTTTCACAGCAGGGTCCAATAATGGGACTGAAATTGAAAACTTCCCCGTTAAAGACCGACGGGACTAAGGCGATGTAGTTGGCTAAGGGTGGGCGACCGGTGATAAGATTGGATGAAGACATGATGATAGTGTCGTGACTTCTATGGACACTTCTAGCCCTTTCGACCCAGCTGAATTAGTGCCCAGCAGCGATTCTAGATGGGGAGTTATGAAGTATTCTGGACAACAGAGATTGTAAGAATCCAACTCCGGATGGGGCTGGTAGGTATGGATAACAATAGAGATTGTAATATCTAAGCACGCCCTGCACAATAGGCATGAGAGAATATAACTATGTTCATGTAATCCAACCTGTTGACTCCTACGAAGGGTTGACACCGAACCAGAGAGCTGTTGTGTTTTTTTTATATATACAAATGAGCTTTGTTGAGCAGCTCACTCTAAACTGAAGATTTAAACTACAAACTTCAAAAAGGTTCTGATGTAAGTCGAGTCCATTTAAGGGAAAGTCGACACAAAATACCCAAGTGCAACCGAGGGACAAAGTATAGCACGTCACAACTCCTGAGGGGACTAGTATGGACAACAACAGAGATTGTAATAATCCAAGCACGCCATGAACTATAGCGATCAGAGAATCGACTTACTATGTTCATGGAGTCCAACTGCTGATGGGGCTGTTATGGTTCATGGAATCCAACTCCTGATGGGGCGGCTGTTATGGACAACCACAGAGATTGTATATGCAAATACGCCCTGAGCTCTGAACTATAGGACTAAAGAGTACAACTATGTTCATGGAATCCAACTGCTGATGTGGCTGGTATGGTTCATGGAATCCAACTCCTGATGGGGTCGGCTGTTATGGACAACAACAGAGATTGTATATTCAAGCCGCCCTGACTCCTGAACTATAGGACTAAAGAGTACAACTATGTTCAAGGAGTCCAACTGGTCCACTGGATTTACTGGTCGACTGGAAGTACTTGGACCCAGCTGACGGGATGGGCCGGGCTATTCGATGCATGGGTTCGAAGCAAGATAGCGACGCTAGGAGAGGCGGACTCAATAATTGTAGAAATACCCGATACCTGGATTAATTACTGGCTGTTTACATTGTGTTATATAGTATCTTTTAACACAACGTTCTTTCTGTTTTGCAATAATTAGGTCGAATCGAAGATAAACCCAAAACCAAGCCTGCGATGGTTGTAAGCACTTTTCTCAAATGTAATATAATCCAAAAGTTTAATGCGTCAATCCATTTTCGAATGTTTTATAATGATGTGGACTAATGATTAAAATGTCGTCTAAATAGGCGACTCAGGTGACACCCTGGGTTCTCAAGTGACCGAGAAGTGGTCTGAATCTTTGTAAAAATAAGGGCGCGATGCAAAGTCCGAAAGGTAAACAATTATGTTCATGTTCAAGTAACTCACAAGGAGGAATGTCGTCGCACCGCCATTGGGTCGCAGGGCAGTGACGACGGAATAGATAGATTCAGTGGGTACTTACTTGAGCTTTCCGGGATTTCTTTTAAAAACCGCTTGAATTTTGCTTTTCGGTTGGAAGGGTTAGCCCTGGGAACTTTCACTTTGTCCATTTTCGGAGCACTTATAATATGTCCGTGGTGAAGCACGAAAAATTTGAAATGAGAATATACGTGCGAGGCAGGAGCTACATGAAGTCAGCATATTGGGTAGTGGTGATAAGTGGATTTTATTTATTTTAAACAATTCGCGGTGAGCGCAAGGAAATTTGCGACTACAAGTTGTCATTGTAATTCGAGAACGGCAATACGAAATATAACTAGCATTAGCAGCTAATACGAATTACAGAATGCGGATTTCGGAGAGCATAAACGTACTATAAATACATCTTCGTTAATACTAAATTTATTGTATTAACTTGAAAGGGAATCAATGTCAATTTGTATTTTCTCAAAAAAACATGTAATAGTTAAAAGTATAACTTGTTTTTCTGTCACAAGACTTTGTTAATTATAAAAGCATTAGCTGAAGGAGCTTCATCATTCAAAAGTATATATTTATAAACATCATTTAAAAAAACATAAATTAAAAACTACCAACAACAGTAACGTTGAACATTTGCTTCGCTTTGCTTTTGACAATAAGACATTTGGTAATGCGTGGTATTTTACATTACGAGTAACGAATAGCTGCATGTTAGCGAGTTATCCTATTCGCCTTTTGCAAGAGTTACATGTACATAAATTTTTGTCCTGCCTTCGCTGAAACTAAATCTTTATAAATAAATAATTATTAGAATTATTTATGTAACTCATGTCATCTCTAAAATCTAAAGACGTTCTGGAGCTACTAAATTAGGAATATTCTTTTATTGAATTGATAATTGATTCTAACAGGTTAGTTTATTTTATAATTATTGTATTTTAAACTTTGTGGCACTAATAATAATCGTTCTGGATGTTCGATACGATTCTGGATGTTTTATGTCTTCATCACCCTCGTATGCATCTTTATCTTTCTTTATTTTGGGTTTTTGTGTTTTTACATCTTCAGTAATCTTGTCTTTATCTTTATCGTCTTTGTCTTTGGATTTCGTCTTTTATTTTTTATTCTTAGTTTGGGATTTACTTGTCATTTTCTTCGTCTTACAGTTTCTACTTTATAGTATTTTTATGTTTCTTACTTTACCCCTGAATAGTTTATTCTGGTTCCCACCGTCTTCGATGCAACGTTTTATGTGAATCACTGTCTTCTTTTTCTTCATTAATCGTTTTTATTGTTAGATTGTTGGTGGTTGTCAGGTTTCTTTTAGACTAAAAGTTTGTCTAACATTTTCTTTACACAATTGTCACGTTGGTGTGCAATAAGTGTCGCTTGTTGCATAAATAACTATTACATATTAGTTATTTTTCGCTTTTTGCATACCATCGAGCTCTAAAGCCTCATTACAAATCACAAACGAAAACACCGTTCGTCCGGAAACAAACAGCGATGCGTTTTATGTTAAAGGCATCTCAGAAAGCGCTACTCAGCTATTAATGGAAAACTGGAAGCAGTCGAAAAACGAGACTGGAGGCTTAAATTAAGTCTATATACGGAGGTCATTGAAACACTACTCGTGATTAAAAAGTATCGCTCCCGTCTCATGTTCGAATTTATTTTTAATGAAGGCCCTTACTGGTAGGAGATTTCTATTAATAAAAATGAGATACTATCCAATTAGAAGAGTTTTATTTGATGAGTGTATTACATGGAGATTTTCAGTTTTAATCACTCAATAAAGTCAATTACGACCAAATATGGTTCGCTAAAAATTCATTTAGATGAATAGGAACTCGGTGGAATGCTATAGCGGGTGAAATATTGGACGAATGAAGCAACTATTTTAGTGACGCTTCAGGCAATTTGGGAACGCAATAACAATAGATTCAAATAAGGTGGTGCAGAGTTGATGAGGTGACAGTTACAAATAAAATTTTTGTGTGTATTATTGATCTTCCAAAGGTCGAGCGTTACATAAATATACATAGATTAATTAGTTACCAACGTCAGAGTTTTGTTGGCAGAACTGACAATTAGGAGTTTGGTGTGGTACGCGTATCACATTACGTTCAAAATGTTGAGAAAACGCAAATGATTTAGTCACCTCATTGTCGACTATTTGCTGGATAAAACCGTGATATTCTAATATTTTACGGTTAGAGACTTTGGCACCATTTCAATATTTTGAAGTTATTCTTAGATAGGTATTAAGAATAAACATCAGAATGCCCATTATTTATGTTTAGTTCTGATGAAGTTACAACATTTCGAAAATAGTGCTGATTAGTTTGACATTGGAGATTGTAAAAATGGGATTCCAGCAACGTTCTGCGGATAACAACACATTTTTATCCAACACTTATGAAGTCGTAATAATGCCGATTTTGAATATAACATGTGGGCAACAAAAGTGATCCAAAATTGTGAGAATTCGTACAATGATTTTTTCAGTCGAGCAAAAGAATTTTTTACTGGAATCTTCTTTTCACAATGCAACAAAAGTAAACGGTATTTGGAAACATTCTATTCCGGATACCTGGGAAGGATTTCGAGCTGAAAACCCGGCTATTGTTATCAGCCACAGTAATCTTTGCAACGTTCTAAATCAATGCGTGCAAAATTTTCGTGGTACTGGAAGTGTTAACCGAAAAGAAGGTAGTGGTAGATATCGGGATGTTCGAACACCTGAAACGATTGAAAGAGCGATACAAGTTATGGAAGAAGTCCCAAAGACATCAGTTCGTGATTTATCTCAACAGGTGCAATTGTCATATGGTACTTGCCGAAATCTTATTAAAAAGGATTTAGAATTTATTGTATCCTTACCGCTTAATAAGTGTACAGGAACTTTTTAAACTTTTTCCTCAACGTGTTGACTTCAGTACATGGTTTTTGGACACATTTGATAATAATTTGTTGGAAAAAACCTTATTCAGTGATGAAGCTTGGTTTTATTTGAATGGATATGTTAACTTCTTAAAATTTGAAACACCTCCCTTCATCCTCAGCAAGTTGGAGTCTGGACAGCCATTTCACGCAGACGTATTGTTGGACCAATTTTCTTTGAAGGTACTTAATTAAAATATTGACGGTAAATGCTACAGGATTAAACTTTTGTTTGACAACATTACAGCCACGAGGTATCAAGAAGAAATTTTGTTACCATTTATTAACCAACTCCACGATGACTAACTAGCGATGGGTCATTTCCAGCAGGATGAAGCTACAGTGCACAGAACAAGAGCTTTCATCAACTTATTAAGAGAATTTTTTGATAATCGAATTATTAGCAGAAATCTGAAAATGTCTGGCCATCAAGATCCTGCGACCTCAAACCATGTGACTTTTTTTGTGGCCACATTTGAAGAATTCCATTTTACTCTGCACCAATTAACATAAACAACGACAACGCCATGTTGGAAAATGTTATTGATGGGGTCAGAAGAAGTCGTTTGTGTCTACAACAAAATGGCGAACATTTTTAACATTTATTGTAAACATTCTTGATTTTCTGGATTTAGTAAAAGTTTTGTTTAAAAACACAACAGTTTCTCTTTAATTTCAATTCAGTATGAAAAACTCCTAACGTTCTTCTGTAAAAGGGACGTAGAAATTCAAATTTTTGACTGTTACAGAAAATTGATTAAAAGTTTGACGATTAATGTAAAAAGTAAAGTAAAAGTACCGATATACGTTTAGCCAACTGCGATCACAAATTTTGTTGCTCACTCGGTATTATGGGGTCTATAAAACACTAGTGGACTTATGAACCCATAATTAAGCTGTTTTCTAATTTGTCATAGCTACCAGCTTTAAACGCTGTAAAATTTTTGCGTTTTGATGATGCTTTAAGAACTCTTACAGAAGGAGGTGTTGGATGAAACTACGTATTACACTCGTGCCTTGACAGCAAATAAGTCACTCAGGAAAAATTAGCCGACTCGAGCAAGCCCTAGTGGTAAACATTTCTTTTGTGATTTATTATTTGACTTATGACACATTGTATTTTAAGTGTATAAAGTAGCCCCTAGACGGTCAATCATATTTTTCAAAAGCTGATTGAATCAAGCATGATTGACCGAGGGTCTAGGCTAGGAGCTACTTAAGCATTGGAATTTCTGAACACAACAGTGACAGCTCTCTGTTTTCGTGATAAGAGGAGTGGGCAGGTGATTAACTTTATTTGTTAACATTGACAGAATTTTCCTCCTGTCCGGATTAGCGAATTTTACGAACTACAGTGTGATAACCCCCCTTTTGACATTACCGCCACTTTTTGAATTCGAACATGAAATGAAATGTCAATGACGTCACCAAACGTCAAATTGTAAAATTTGAAAGAAACCGTGAACTTTAAAGGTTGGCCAGTGATCGTCAGACAATGAAAGAAAAAGCAAAACCCTACGTTGTATTATTTTTTTGACAACACAAGCAATGGAGGGAAATTCAAAACTTACCCAAACGAAACAGACCCTAGATTCTTTGGATACATGGCGAGAGCTACTCAGGAGTGGAGCGTAAATTGATAACACAAAAATTATGGTTTTAAATGTTTATTAAGTTTTAGTGATTTTGTGCATTTGAGTTTTGTGATCTCGTATTGTGGTTAACAATTTCTAGTGTCTTCGTATTAAGTTGGTAACAATGCAAATTTGATGATTTTAACAATAATGATTCGAGTGACAACTGACAATTTACAATTATTTCAACAAATTAACAATTTAATTCTTCAGAAAAAAGTACACAATTTAACAATGCTTGTGTACATGATGAGTGAGGTTAAGCCAGGTAATTTTATTCCACCATGAGCTTTTGCAGTTTACAGAAATTTACAACAGACAGATACCATGAAATATCTACGCCCAAACCGGGCCTCTTCGCTCCTGAGAGGGAAAAACAAGAATACTGAAACACGGAGTTACCTAAGTTGAGTCCATTTGAGTCGGTGTGATGGAAAACATGTAGATCAGATGGAAAGACTAAAGCGAAGTGAACAAGATAACTGTATGTCAGTGAGGCAAGATTGTAGAGAGCTTACTATCATGGGGGCAAAACTTGCACATCCAACGGACCAGGAGAAATGAGTTTGTTTCTGAATTGTCCTAGACATACTTAGTTTCCTGTCTTTCTTTAAGGCTTGTCCAAACCAAGTCCAAGTTAGCGGCACTTCCCTCGGGGACTATTCTTTTGGTTATTTAGTATTTTAAATATTTGTGAAGCAAGCAATTTATTAGTAGAAGAAGTTAACAGTAACTTCACTTTGTGTTACCCTGCAGTCCCAGGGAGGAAGTTCAAGCGAGTTCGAAAACGATCCCCGTTTGACAAATGACCCCAGAGAGCAGGTATTTACGACTGGGACCGTATAAAATCTCGAAAGCAGTATTGCAACAAGAACTACAAAAATGAATGCTATTTGGTCTATCCGTTGATTCGAAAAATAATATGGACATACAATATAATAATAAAATATACAGTAACGCAACGTTTTATTTGGAAGCCATTTTGAAACGGGCGCCATGCGAGGACATCAGCGGGCGCAACACGTAACGAGGCGCAACGTAAAAACTACCAACATGCACAAACAAACTACACTAAAAACCAATCTTTGGCTTCCACGGTGTCAAATATCGCTAGATGTCAGTCATGTCAGTTACAAACGAAAGATGAGATCGGAAATCGCAAGGGGGCGCAAAACATAACCATAAGGCACCTTTTTCAAAACTGACATTCGGCGTGGCGCTATGCCGCTTTTTGCCCTTTATTCAGCTGTTCTTACTAAGTGTTGGTTAATTCAAGTCAACAGAGACAAAATAACTTCTAAATGACCGCAAGCTGCTGTCGGCCTCACAACGAAAGACAGGTAGTTATTAGAGGATTTATCTGAGTGGCAATCTAGTTATGTTAAGTTAGGGAATCACTTTCTTTCAAATTGAACGCGCCTGTGGTTCGGGCTCGGTAACTAGAAGTCACCAAGACATTTGAACTTTCTGAAATTGACAACAATTACTAAAAACAAATTACAACAACGACTTTCATCTAGGAGTTTCTGGTATGCACGTGGAACAAATGCCGGTCAATTTCATGGCATCCTCATTATGCTGAGTGTGACAAAAAGAAATAGATAGAATAAGAAAAGGTTACCTGTAACTACGTCGGTCGACACAACACATAACCGATTCTTCTGGTAACGTGAAATTTCGACAATGCAATTTAAACATTTAGCACACTCAACTTTAAAACAGGAGAACTCATGGTGGAACAACATCAGATAAAAACAATGAATTAAGCGTTAGATATGACTTGATGTTTCTAACGTTAAAAGTGGAATGAATCTGTGTAATGGCCGCCGGTCCTCTTTCCACCACCTAGCAGGGATGCCAACCGTTTCTTTTAGTTACGACAAACTCATCGCGCTGCCAACCTCTGCTGGGTGTTGCTAACTTCAGAGCCACTTGCCGGATAGGCAACTCGAAGTTCTCCTATGGGTTGCATGGTATGATGTATTTTGGGGATATCTCAACAGAAATATTTTTGAACAAATACGCAAACAAACCAAGAAACGTGTATTTAATTTACTCGTATTTTTATGAATAAATAAAACTAGAACACTCGTAATGTATTGTAACGGACGTGGGCCCGAGATGACTCATCGCTGTAGCGGCGTCATCAATTGCTGGACTGTACTGGAATTTACTACAACGTACTCGAGGTAGTATGACTCATCTTCTGGAATATCCGGTACAGGTCGAGAGCGCCATGAAAGATCTGGAGCCGAATAGAAAGATTTAGCCGGTATATTTATTAGAGGACGTTCCAGCGGGAGTCAGTCGAGTTTAGTGGTGTCATCTAGTGTAGTCGCATCAGTCAGTCTATCATCGAGGTTGAAGTGGGTCGATTCGGACAGTTGCTTTTATCTATCCGGCGTGCCGCGTGATGTGTAAATAAATAATACGAGACGTGCCAGTGAAGTAGTAAATTGTAAATAGTGTAATATTAGAAATATAAATAAATTGTACATAATGTTTAAATAAATAATGGAACCCAGAAACGCTACAGTATTATACAGAATTCTTTTTTTTAATCAATAGTTTTATGCTGTTTGGTATTTAAAAAAAATATGCTTTGATTTTTCTTTTAATCTTCTTAACAAAAGTACATCTTGTATTGGAATGTTACTTCCTTCTGTCCATTGTATGCATCTTTGTGTACGTACATTTTCTGAACCACACTCTAAAAATTGTTTGTGTGATTCACCTTTTCTTGCTGGCTCTATCTAAAACTGGCTGGCTCTTGCTGGCCTTTTTGAAATATCTTGGATTAAGGGATTTGCCGAGAGCAGGTAGTAGTAGCTTGTGAGTGCCTGCCACTTTGGAACAAGGCATTAATTGCATATTTTTCTGCCATCGTTGACAGGGTTTTCCAAAATTCAGCGCTTTCGTCAGCGTTCATACGCTTGATGTTCTGACAAATTCATTTTCTTGAAATGCAGCTACGGCACATAATGTCACTAGACACTTTTTCTCCACAAATCTTGAAAAAGCGTTAATGTAAAAATGTCCAAAACTCAGAGTTACTATCAATTTAAATTTTAATAAACATCTTTGGCAGCATCTTTGCAAATTAAATGACAGCAATTATTATGAAGATCACTTTTTAAAACTTCCAAATTATTTTTTGTTTTACGAATATAGGTTCTTTTTTCACACTCTGCTTAAATTAATTAAACAGTTTTTTTACTTATCCTGCATTGATTTTCCATTGACTCCTACTGCAACTTCGTGCGAAGTTTGCCACTTTTTTGTCGTCGACTCGAAAATTTCACTTAAAGTAAAACTGAGTTGAAACTTCGGCTTTTCTTCATGTTGAACCTCATGTTTTATTGATCATGAGAGTTTAACGAATCAGGCCAATATTCTTTGGCCCATTTTGCATAATTCCCGTTTGGTCTCTGAACAGTGTGTCTATAAATTTCTCCGATCAATCGGCTGCCCTCTTGAATAAAAGAAGCCACAGTTTTTTGTTTTTCTCGTGTCGATAAATCTCGACGCTATTTTAAAGGCTATTTCCCTAAGCCGATTACTGGTTGACAATTTGTGAAAATCTGCGCGGCAAAGGAAGTAATTATCAACGGAAAGACAATACTGTCATGGAACATAAATTGCTGGGAAATTATGTGTAGATGTTTTATTCGCAAACTAGCCGTACCCGTGACTTTATTCGCGTATGAGTTAAGACTGATCGTTTATAAATAAAACTTACAGGCTGTTATAGGAATACATGCAATAATTTTCCACAACATCAGCGAGTAGACCAAATTGTGAAAGTGTTTTTTTTTTGTTTTCAAAATTCGCTTGGAGCAGAACCCAATATTCTCAGCTCAGACTCAGAAAAGAATGCAAGCAGACGCATAAAAACCCGGTCAACGCTGTGCCGATTCATTCGGCGGACACCCTTACTCATTCAATTATCGCAACGGCATAACATGCTATTTCGCACACATTTAAAAACATTGACGAACGTGCGGGGGCATGCTATTGCACCATTCCAACCCATCCAACTGTTTTCAAAATTTTGATTAAGGCTGTCGGTTAGCTTTTATTTCCTAAATTTACTTTACTTTTTATGAAATTTTACTGCCCATCGAGTATCAATTTTTTACCCTTGTTGAATAGAGAATTGAAAAGTTTATTTAAAACCCAAAAAATGTTAGGGGTTGTCATTTAAAAAAATTGACGACGGTGTCATACTTCAAAAACAGATGACGTCATCAACAAAATTATGTCAAAAGATTGCAATTTAAAAACAAAAATCGACCTGTTCGAGCGTTTTTCGCAAAACAATACATAACTAAATTATGAATTTTGTGCGGAACTTTATGATCACTCTGTATATTTATTTACAAATATGTGTACTCGTTAGTGTAACGTATAAAAGCTGACCCACTACTAACAGCAGGATTTCATGTTGATGTGCGACTGGTCGCAAGTGCCGGGGAAACGTCGTAACTAAAAACCAGTCAGTAAGGATCAATTTAATGTGAAATATTTAATATGTAGATTTTCAATGTATAACTTATACTTTTCAACAAAACATGTGTCAGTTTCAAGACTTTGTACAATATAAAATTTCAATTTGACGTTATTAAATTGTGTTAATATATCTTTCTTTGAAAGCATTGTTCCAACAGAAGAATCATTTTACACCGACATTGTGCTTGAGGTTAATTTCATAATATAAGTATTCCAGTACAAAATATTTCTTTTATTTCAACTAAAATTACTCGGAGCCCAATGATCGTATTTCTTTCTCGCAAGTGTATTTGTTTTCGTCTCGGTTGTTCTTTAGTAATTGTTTTTACGGCCCCACTTTTCCGCCTAGAGGTCTTTTTTGTTATAAATCCGGTTTTTCCTGCTCCATTTCCACGAGATAATTTCGGGTTATGACAAGACATAATGACAATGAACATCAAAAGATTGTAAACTGCACGAGGGATCCCGGTTTTATACTCGAGAAAATTATATCTAATAGTCTGTTGTGATTTCCAATCAGCACCACTCCTGATGGAACACAAAAGGAGACCGACATCCGATTTTTTCTTTCTCTTGGCGGAAAATATTGAAGGGCGCTCTCTGGTGGCGATACAGAATGGTCCGAAATGATAGTCGTCGATCTTTTTATTGCCTGTTCGGAATAACGACGTCGAATAAAACTTCCAGGATGGAATACGAATGATGGATACATGGAATAGCAGATTCAGTCTGCTCAATCATTAACAGTAAGGAATATGCAAAGCGAAAGCTTTAATAAAAGTGTGTTTATAAAATCGTATAACCATGAGTCAATTCCAAAATTATTTAAATTAATCTAATAACACTAAAATTCTTTAGCTTTCTATCAATGAACCCCACATAAGCCTGATATAGAACAAATATAATATTAATTTAACATTCAACTCGTAACTTACATTCAATTCAATAAATTAAACCGATCCCCATTTGATTATTATCTATAAAACCTCTACATGCAATAATAAATAATTATTGACATAAAACTCAATGTTATTGGTTCGTGTACGTTGTCAACAAAATGATTAATTAACACAAAAGCCTAACAGAGACCATCATGGTCGCTTTATGAATCCAAGCTAAATTAGCAATAAATCCAAGTTTGACAGATATGCCAGTAACGTGTCTATTTCTGTCACATAATGAAAGTGTGAAGTAATAAAGTTTCCAATGGCACATCCCCGTCTTCAAACATCAAAGAGCGAAATTAATTTTGCACTTCATATTATCAGATCAAATTAACTCAATTCCTTACTCAACCTTTGATGCGATACGATTTCTTTGCGAATGTGCATTTTAGGAGTTCTTTGCCGTTAATATTCAGGTTAATTGAGTTTTGAACTTAGATCGATGGAAGACTTAATAGTCACTCAATGACGCCGTTGTAGGGCCATTTTGGAGCTTAACACGAGTTGTCGGCGCTCTATTATTATCAACTCTTGAAGGTGTCAGAAAACAGGTATTTCAGAGGAATAACTTCACAAGACCAGATTTATTTACAGTAGAATTATTATTTTTTAATTATGTAATCAGTGACATTATAAATTTGCACACTCATTTATAGAAATTATTGTATTTAGTATAATTCCTCTTTTAGGTATTTAATTTGAAAAATTCTCAAAAACTGTTAACATATATTTATTAGAAACAAATAGGTACCTATTCTTTAAAACAAAGAACTTTCTTGGCGAAAAAGCTGATATACAAACCCTTTCATATTGTCCTTAAACCGAAACTCCCTGGCAGTCCATGTTTGAACTAACACCCAGGCAACACATCCTAATCTAATAGACGTCGAAACACTGTCTACACCCTGGTCTACCCCGTCTATAAGCCGTCTTTGTCTAAATTTTGAACTAAATATAGACGTCTATGGTAGATGATCTTTAAACCCTCTACAATATAAATGTCGAATATACGTCTATTATAGATTTACAGTCGAACTTCAGTCATTTTTATACATATATTATATGTATAAACTTCTACATATATTATATGTAGAAAAGAGATATCTATATATCCAGGCGAAGCACATAAAACCACTCATTCTCTGAATAATATATAGAAGTACTATTTCATCCGCAAACGTTTTCAGATAAATAAATTGGACAAAAATAATTTATAGTATGAATTTGAAAGATTAAGATCAAGCTAAATCGTAATATATAATACAAATGTTTTCGTGGTTAGGATGTCAACAAAAACAAAATTTAGTTGAAGAAAACTATAAAAGTCATCATTTGTGTAAGTGTAGATATTTTTTTAAATATGTAATTACAAAAAGAAACTGACGATCATATGTTAGATTCCGAACTAGAAATGCACGCCCGAAGTTCTTGAAGCAGCAAAAGAATTGAAATTTATGTTACCATCCACCATCATTAATACATAAATAATATGATTTCACTGAAAAGTTTAATTTTTGTATTTTATGTGATAATGCACATAAGTAGGCAAAAGTTGCTAATTTATCCGCAATAAGATAAAGTGACACTTTTACCTTGTCAATGAAAACACATAAGTAAAGTTGTCACGGATAAATATTATTACAATTACTAAAATATGCTCAAATTTCACGAATCCAATTGCAAAGAAATTTGCAAGATGAATGATAATGTTCCTAAAGTTAAAATTGTTCATAATGTTTAAATAAATAAATTTCTAGATATTTTTGAATTTAACGGTTTATGGATCTATTTTTCAAGCGTAGGGGTAAGTGACCTCGTTGCAGGTACATTTATTTTGTCGGACCCTAGCCAAACTACCCAATACCGTGCGGAACTAACATCATGTGATTTTTCCACCCGCAAGTGCTCGACACTCGACACCAGACTCGACACCCTCTCGACACTTCGAATCTTCAACAGTAATATGAGTGAAATGGCGTTTAGGGAGAAAGTAGTAAATTAATTCGTTAGAAAAGATTGTGTTGGTACAGGGAGACAATGGTACATGGCCAACTTATGAGAAATCATTAGCATACAGCTATTTGGTAAGGTTTGATAAGATAACTTCCAAATTAATTTTTCCAATTATTTATGATTTTAGGATAACCGTCTAAGTTCAATTGGTGGGGGGACTACTGTTCGTCAAGCCGTGATGAATATACTAAAAAATGTGATTACGAACAAATTTACGACGAAGTTTAATTGGGCCGGCCATAACGGCAAAAGACCATTCAAGGACACAAACGTAACGCAACTGATAAATCGTGAGGTGAAATACATTAATTTAATAAGGTACATAATTAACTCATTTCAGAATCTGTATTCTTGCATTTTTCGTCAACGGGAAAAATACCCTCAGACCTAAATGACGTAGTAATCACCAAGGCCATTCAAGACTGGCTGAGGTTATCAACTCAGCGGCATTATGGTGCCAATAAGGGTGGCTGTTAAATGAATTGTATTTGGTATTCAATATATGTATATGTTTAATTCATTTCATTTTTGCATTATTTTATTTCCTGTAATTATTACACTAAAAATAGATCATATTTCTACGTCTATAATACGAAATTTTATATTCGTTTTAGACCAAAATTGTACGTCTAGATTTAACCGAAATTGTACGAAATATTTACGTCTATCACTGTACGTCTATATTTAGTCGAAGTTGTATGAAATATTTACGTCTATCTGGCGGACATTTGGAAGTCGATAAACAGTCTACATAGACCATCTTTAGACGTCTAGTTTAGTCGAAATTTTAACATCTATTAGACTAGATGTGTTGCTTCGGCAGGGTTCTTGCTACCTTAAATCTGTTAGATCGTGATGGTAGGAACATGGTCCAAAAAAGAGAAAGGATTTTGGACACGACTTGGTGAGAGTCGCTTAGCCATTATATTGTTTGAAAGTTTGGTTCTCTGGTTTCAGGCCTTGAAGTATTACCACGCTAAACTATTATTTTTAAAGAGAGAACAAAATTTACAAATTCATATATTTTTGCCATTAATTCTGAGAGAGAGAGAGAGAGAGAGAGAGAGAGAGAGATAGTGTAGAGACGTTAGGTATTTCGAAGTATGTAATAAAGCCCACATAAAACAAAACATCCGTCAAGTACGCCTGCTGTACCCATAGAGCTATAAATGGATGTTCATTTGGGAGGAATCATCCAAAGTGATAATTGTAAATTGCTTTTCACTTTGAATTCATCCAAAGTGAACATGAGAATGAATTATAAATAGATAATGTGAATTACACGATCATGAACCATCCTTTGTGAATAAGGGAATACCGACTACTCAATAAATATCTAAACAAGAAGAATGTTCTTAAATCCAAGTGGAGTAAATTTAAATTAAAATTTAAATATATCTAAGTCGAACTTCACAAACTTTAATAACTGTAAAATTACTAATGGAACATGTTTCGGCAGAACACTATACGGTCTACCTAAAATACATAAAACTCAACCTTTTCCCATTAGACCAGTAGTTTCCTTTGTCAATTCACCTGTATCAATACTTTCAAAATGGCTTAATGCAATTCTTAGACAACATTTAGATTTTAATAACAAATTTGCAATAAAGAACTCAATAGATCTTTGCTCCAAAATTAGAAATTTCCAAATTCCATCAGACACTAGACTTGTTTCATTTGACGTAGTTAATTTATTCCCCAGCATCCCACCCAAATCTTGCTTATTAATTTTAAAAAACCTACTATTTAATTCTAATATGCCAACCATACATGCACTAAATTTACATTCACTTTGTGAGACTGTCCTAGATCAAAATTTCTTTCAATTTAATAATAATTTTTATTCACAAGACTCAGGCTTAGCAATGGGCTCTAATTTGTCACCTTTTAGCAGAAATATTCATGAATAACTTAGAAGATCAGTTTTTAACTTCTTCGCCTTTTAAAGATCATTTTCTCTTTTGGTACAGATATGTAGATGACATAATTGTTTTATTCAAAGGATCTGATTCCGAACTTGATAACGCACTCAGCAACTTAAATTCTTTAAACCAATCCATTAAATTCACCGTTGAAATTGAAATCAATTCCCAAATCCCCTTTTTAGACTTGTTAATCACTAGAAATAATAATACTTTTAAATTTGACATTTATAGAAAACCTAGTATCACAGATTGCGTAATACCTTTTGACTCTTGTCACCCTGTTTCCCATAAATTTGCAGCTTTTCATTCCTTTTTCCACCGATTATTTTCTATACCACTATCAGATTCATCTATTCAAACAGAACTTAATAACATTAAACAAATTGCTTCAAATAATGGATATTCTTTAAAAACTATAAATAAATTATACTATAGATACTATAACAAATTCAAATACACACACTACTTGGTTAAAAATCCTTCAGAAACAATTTCCTTTTCAAATTCATTAACATACTTTGGCGTCGTCTCAGAGAAATGTTCTAAAATACTTAAGAAAAACGGTTTTAAAGTTTCATTTAAAACAGATAACAACTTATCCAGATTTTTTATTAAAAATAAAGATCCATTAGATTACAAATCATCATCAGGTGTATACAAATTAAGCTGCTCTTCTTGTGAGTCATTTTACATAGGTCAGACAGGTCGCAAAATATCAGACCGTATTAAAGAACATTTCAGGCACATCTATAACAACACAGATCTTGATCCTCCACCATCAACACCTTCTTCTTTCGTCAATCATATATTAATAACGAAACATAGTTTTTCACCATCAAATTCCAAATTGATTCATAAATGCAATAAAGGCCGGAAATTAGATTTTCTTGAGACTTTGGAAATAAGGAAAGTCTTGAAACTGGAAAACAGATCTTGTTTAAATGAACAGAATAACTTCAATAATCCCATTATTAATTCACTATTTTAATTTTTCACTCAAACAAACTTACCAGATTCTCTTTGATCCAAATTTAATTCAAAATTACGTCAATGTCATAATTTTTTATATTCTTTAAGGTAAGAACCCCTCTTGTAATTCATCAATTGTATCATTAATCTCTTGTTAAATTAGGGCTGATGATGGCAGAAGTGTTCTGCCGAAACATGTTCCATTAGTAATTTTACAGTTATTAAAGTTTGTGGAGTTCGACTTAGATATATTTAAATTTTAATTCAATAAATATCTGACTAAAGTAATACAAACTATGTGTCAAAATATATGGTTTCCAACAGGTTAGTTTGACTCCAGGTAGACAAAGTGAAGGGTGACTTGGATGTGTCTACACCAAAAAAGTTTAAACGAATTTGTCAAAATATACATCAGCAGGAGCGTTACAATAAAATTAAATTTAATGATGTGTTCAGCAGACTGCTTAGCAGCATACAATGTTGGACTTTCTGTTCCCTGGGGTCATACGAGATACGTGCCGACGTTTTTTCGATGTACAGATTAATTAAAAGTTCTCCCACATAGGCAATTCTGTACATCAAACTGAGTAAAAAACTCTATGCATTGTAGAGTCAATTATTGAAAATTGGAAGACTACAATTTTAATTTTCTAGTAGCATCAACATTAATGTCCTCTTCGCCTCTTCACAATCAGTTAAGAATACATGAAAGATATGGCATTGTTTATTACAAACTGAATAATGAAATATTAACAGCAAAGTCCATTTTTTCGATTTGATAAATATCCTGTTGATTATATTACAAGTGACAGAAATGCTTCATTGTCAGGGAGTGAAATTTTTGAATCACGCGTGCGATAGCACATCTCACGAGCTTACAATGACATTTCGGTCACGTGTGATATACGACGTTTTGTCCAACAGTTGTATTTTTTCAACAACAAAGAATCTTGAAATAGTACATGATTTAAGTTTAACAAGAGGGTTTATTGTAACATGAGTGCTCCAATAGAACGAATGTCAAAATGTTTCGTTAAACGAGTATAATATACTATTTTTGCTACTTCGGAGCTCTTCGTTTTATGAAAATTTTTAAATTCTGCTTTTTAAATATTCTACGGATTTTTAGGACTGGGTGGTACTGGTTGTGTTTGTGGCTATGTTTTTTATCTGAAAAGTTGACATTTGGCTTGATCTCGACAGGAGTTGGCTAGAAATGCCAGATGTCGGTTCAATATTAACGTAATACTTATCAAATAAAAAAAAAACAAAAACAGTTTCACAATAAGGTCCTACTTTTAGTGTCACAATGAAGAATTTGTGACACCTAGGTAGAAAAAATAGTACATTATGATCCGAGTTTTATAAGAATCATTTTGTCGCACGCGCGGGTTTAGGGCACGACGAGCGTAGCGATTGCGGTTGGTTACGTTTGCGAGGTACATATAAATATTTATTGTTTTTAAAAATTATGCTTTCTTTCATTGAAATTAAATTTTGTGTTTGTTTATTACTTTTCCAGTAACTTCTGATAGATTTAATACTAGCTGACCCGATAAGCAATACCCTGTCCAAAATTTTTTTCCTGAAGCTTTTAGAAAAGAAAAAAAAATTAAGTGGCTCCTGCTGATGAAAAATATCGATTGGTCATAAATCAAATGAACTCGGATCAATTTTTACAAACAATTGAAAACATTCATTTGAGTTATTTTCGTCCCGTGAGTATATCGAACAAAACAAAAAAAGAATCAACCAAATATTTCGTTTCTATCGTCAGTTATGATCGAGATTACATACAAAAATTTAGATTTTTGCAGTTTGTCCGAATTTTCACTTTCCTCTGTAACTGTCTCGAATTTTATTTTTCTGACAATTTAACTTGTGTTTTTGTGAACCATCAATGAGATAATTAAATTTCAAAATAAACAATCATCAATAGGACAATTATTTTAGTGGCAACTTTTCTAGAAGCTTAATTCCAGCGACATTTTTTTGTACCTATTTAATATTACAATTTACAAGTTAAAATGTCAAGCCAAATAGAACTCTAGGTCTAAATATTGCCGCCAATTTTTGCTCTTCAGATTGACTCGTTTCTGTTGCTTGAGAAAGTAATGACTCGTGCAAGCACTCGTCATTATTTTCGTCGCAACAGAAACTCGTATCTGAATCGCAAAAGTTACTGTCGGCAAAATTTTGACCTCGTGCTATTATTATTGAAACATTTTCCAGGAAACAAAACAAAAAAGAATTACGTTTGAAAGTTATGGCTTGATCAGTTAGGACTAAGTGAACTACGCTAAATACATAACATTCGAAATCCCATTTTCGATCCCTATTAGCCTGCTTACCCAAGCAGGTACCCACGGCAGTGGTAAAATTGACCACTACATGCTGTAAAGTGTAATGAACTAATCTTAAAAGCGCTCGGCAATACTCGGCATAATACACGAGTGGCTGTTGTGAAGACTGTCTATTGCGGATCAGATGGCGTTTGCCCTACGTGAGAAACTCCATTCCTGTCTAAGCGATGTCTCTTTGTCGCCAATAGTTGGTCGAATTGCTGGCGTTCCCCCTTAACGGCGGCTATGAAAAAGAATGAATTTGAAACGTCAATACTCGTATTTTTGTTTATCCTTTTGACATGTATCAAAAACGTGGTAGTGAATTTTAACTCATCCCCAACGAGCTTCAAAAACGTCTCTCAGCTATGTCTGAAGCCCCCACACAATAACCTCTATAACAAATGCCTTCAAACCAAAAACAACTCGCACAGGCCCATTATTTTCCTTTCTGATCCGCATTGTGGAACTTTACATCGACGAACGCGATATCTTTGTGGCCCTGGAAAATCTCAATCTCCCGTTCCACAAAATGTTTAGAATCAAATCTTGCTGCACAAACAACAAATGGATCCTCCTTATCCGCGTCATCACCGGAGATACAAACACCCTCAACTATCTCCTGACCCACGGCATTACAGTCTTCGGCAAGCGCCATCAGTGTACTTGATTGGATGTCTCATACCGCCAGCCCCAGTCCCACTCCAATGCGCCAAGTTTTACCATCTTGGCCACCCCCAGACAGAATGCCCCTACAAAATCGCGTGCCCCAAATGCACCTCCCTAAACAAGTGCCAACAATAGTAATGCCAATTCACGTGACAGCTGTTGACCCGCCACTTGGACTTGACAGCGAAGTATAGGTTAGGATTGCCAAGATTGTCAATATTAAAAAAAAATTATACAATTTTCAGTATAATTATTATAACACCGCTGTTTTTTATTAAATGCGTATCGTAATAGCCCCAGTACCGAACGCAAAGTAGAAAAACTGATTTAAGGCAATATTCCAGCCTTGACATGAAATGTCAACGCATGTTTAACATTTTAAATGGTTATATCTTTACAATCGTCTTCCACACTGATAAGACAGACTATACAGTATACACGATGAAAATTGAACTACATTTTCGCTTTAATGCGTTGTTGCTCGGCAATACGTTTCTAAATTCGGGAGGGAATGGTCGTGTTTGACAGTTTGCTTGATCCTGAGGTGCAAGGTAGCATCGGTGTGAGAAAAGGATTCTGTGACCACAATGGAGATGAACAACGAGATCAGTCGATACGAAGGACCCACGGTACACTCAACAGCCGCTGTGCTAGACTACAATATCTTAAGCTGGAACGAATCCATTTAAAGTGCGAGCCACAGTAATCCGACACATATAAACCGAGGCCCATTGCCCGCAATTATCTCAACAATGGAGGACTAAACCCAGCCATAAATTTCCGAGACCAAAATTTCGAGTCCGGTCCGTTTCATCCAAAGCACCTCAAAGACGTTGCCGCTTCCTATTGACTTACAACGCTGAACCTTTCTCATTGTGCATTTAATTTGAGGCAATGGGCCCCGGTTTATGGCTATCGGATTACTGTGGCTCGCACTTTTTTTTAACTTTAGATGTTTTACGTATTCCATCGAGGCAGCGTGATCGACTTTTTTTTGGAATGTTGTCTTCAAATTCTGTGGTGCCTTAAAAATATAGTTTTTTTCTATATATCGCTTGAAATTAAATGGCACCATTTGCTCAAGTAGACATATTTTCTTTTGTCTGCAGTTCGTAGAACACTTTCAGACTTTGTTTGACCTGGCAATTTCTTGATTTTCAAATTATTTACGGAATAGAGGTATAATGTTCTCAATGTTGCTCAATATATTGAAGTATTTTTTGACTTTTACACTTCTTTTCTTCAACTTTTTTTTTCAATATTTTATACTATTTGGTGTTTGATGATCTCCGTTATGAAAATATATATTTTTGAATTTCATTTTCACAGGTGTTATCTCGTGTCTATCGTTTATTACTGACGGATTCTGAATAAAATATTTTTGTCACTAGAAGTTAAAAAATGTATTTTAAAAAACATGTGTTTACGGTAGACATACTGTTTTTTGTTGCTTTTCACTCTATGAGAGTAAGAAAAAAAAATCTGCTTAAAACGTTGGACTACAGTAAGTGTCAGAGCCGGTAAGTGTTGCCTAGCGACAGTTTCATTTTTATATCAATTCTGACATTAATCTGACATTTTCAAACGTATTTGTCGGCTACTAAAGGCGTTTTAGATATACAACAAAGATGATGCGATTTTCATAAAATGTGATTTTTTTTATTTTTGAAATAAAATAATGAAGAACAGGCTTACACTATAAAATAAAATGCATTACGATTGTTGAGTAATATTTGCAGCGGTCGTCGCGTCTGCCAGTTTGGGAAAAACCAAAGGGTCATAAAACCGTTTACCTGAGTGGCACCGCTCACGATCGCTCTTCAGTCGAAACGAATCTTTCACTCAAACAACTCGCATTCAATCATTCATTCAAACGAGTCGCATTCGAACTCAAATTCAATTCAATTCTCATTCAAATTAAGTAGAAACGTTTAAGAACTATCTTAATTATTCAAAATATACAAGTTCATAAGTTCGCGAGTGTTTCAATCGAAATCAATACATGGTCCTTCGAGCAAGATACAAATTCAAAACCCAAATCGACCAGAGCTTCAAACCTCTCTAATTCAAAATCAACCCACCAATTCATTCTTACAACGATACCCGGCCGGTAGTTAATTGTAACTCGTTTGGACATTCTGGTAACCTACCGGACTTAAGGCGACTGGCCCGTTTTTGTTTACTTTACTTTTTTGTTATCTTTTTAAGAACGAGCTGCGGCACACACGAAATATAATACGGTCAGCCGTCGACACGTCTGCCTGCCGCTGAGGGGCGGGGCCTGTGTTACCTTGGACCACGCCAACATTGCTTGAAACTAGCGAACTTTGGGGACAATTTGCAAATTTATTTTTCAATATTTATAAAAACACCTTGCATTTACCGAATACAGAGATCAGTAAAAATCAAGCACCAACACGTTTGTTAAAAAAAAATTTTTTTTGGCTTCTCATTTTGGCAATAATTTTTTTTTCTGAACAAACAACGTTTTGCCGTGATGAAGGTTTTTTTTTACTAATTTTGATGCCCAATACGTTAAGATAGCCTAACAATGAAAGCCGTAATTCGGTTCCAAAGTTGAGGCGACTGAGCGTTTCGCCTTAACGTTAAATACTATTTATTCATCTTGTTCGCATCACTTAAATCACTGTCACAAGTCAATTCCATTACATTACTAGCAACACCTGAAGGGATTAATCAATCACAACTGATGAACTTTATCACTAACCACCTCTGAGCACAATTACATTATAGTAGTTAAAGCTAATCTGGACGTCTTTAGCTAGGACCAAAATCTCAAATTAGTATTACTTTTATTTAATATTCGTTATTCCGGCTTTCTAAATAAACTTGATTAGTGTTCAATCTTTCAAGTTAAGTGTTGACTTCTTTTTATTTCGTTAGACATTGCCATTAATTTTGATCGTTCTATTGAATTTATAGAAAAGCATTTAATGTAGTGAACCCTCCTTTTAACCTTTGTAGCCTGAAGAGGAAATACATTAACGAGGGTACGATCTTTTCTTCTGAATAAAAACACGTGTTCAAACCTGACAAACCATCAAGTTGGAGATCCGTATTGGCCTATGATTTTATGTAATATGCCACTAATTTTATTTAGCATATTTTGTTACTAATTACTAATTAATGTACCTATAATACTTAGACTCTACAGAGCCAACAATATTATTAACTGTAACAGTGCATGTGGCGGGATATTTTTATACCTCCTAACCTAAGGATGTTAAGGGGTGGACCAAGGATAATAATCCTCTTTAATGATTATTATTAAACCACTCAACAGAGTTTTTATTCCGTCCGTTATTATTAAATTTGTCACGCATATTGTTTATTTTATTTCAAAAAAATAACAAAAACGCATTTTAAAAATATTTTTGTATTTGTTGATCTTCGTAGTTTGTTATTCTCGATACACTTGCTGGTTTCTGCACGCAATGCACGGATTCCCGCTAAAGTGCAAGAAACACCCTGAAGAAGTGTTTCCTGTATTGATAAGACCTTGGGGAAAATTGCGATGGAATGTCTGATAACAACTCTCAAAGAATACACAACTACTTGTTTTTCGTTTGTATTCAAACGAGACGTCTCTCTTAGCAGTGTTCCATTACCCCCCGGTCAACCCGAAGGGAATTACTAACGGCTTAGAGATCTCCCGAGATGTTTAATCTAGTTATTTTCGAAAGCGATTACGCACTTGGGGTAGTTTTTCGTGGCTGATCAGGATGGTAATAGTTCTTGAAGGGTAAGTCACTTGAAGAGGGAATCGATAATCGTGGAGCACTGTATATTACTCTGGTTAGAGTTGGCTGAACTCTTGATTAATTTTAACCGCAGCAGCCCCAAACGGCTTTCAACTTTCATGTAGAGTAAAAAGTTGGCTTCAACATGCTCGCGGAAGGAAAGACTGCAATATATTACATTCTTTACGAAAGACTAGACAATGTAGTTTGTACATATTAATGGATGCAGTACTTTAAAGTTTGATAAAGTTTTTTCAGTTGTGCATGGCGTATTTTGTGATACTAAGGACCCATAATTATTTTGATCTGGGGCGCTGCTTAAATTGGATCACGGCTATTACTAGTTGTAAAAATAGAAGCGCTGTATTTATCTCCACGTATTCAAGTCTAATAACTTTAATAACGCACCGATAGATATTAATACCGGATCTGAACTTTATAATATCATTTTCGTTTAACTTGTCTCTTAAACTGACTTAAAACAAAGTTTTTGATCTCCCAATCTTATCTCGAAAAGTGCCAAAAATAATAAAACTCAAGTCAAATATTTTCCACCCTCTGTACAATAATCAAAGATAGGTGACACAGTTGTCGGAACAAAACGAAGCTTTCGTTGACACACACGTGCATTATTTGATGTTGCCGAGTTCAAAACAAATACTTCTCTCCCGCTGACAACTAAAATTAACCTCACAGACACCACTCATCTGCCCTCGCCGGCTACAAACTTACTTCAATTATGGACACAAACTGCTAGAGTGCTCCCGACCTAATAAACAAAAAAAGGACGCAGATTCGTCGAAGAAAATCCTGGTGTATAGTGTGAAAAACATCTAATTCACACAAGTTTACAAGTTTTATTCTTTCCAAAAGTTTCTTAATTAATTTTTTCTCTCTTAACGTCAAACTTGACTAATGACGTAGCATGAAGAGCTGTTTTTAGTCGGGCCAATTGCTCGGACAAAAAACATCTGCTAACGAACTTTTGTTGAGGTTTTTTCGATTGATCATTCAATCGTATCAACGAATAGCAAAAAGTACTGATCTGACATGGTCTTCTTGCAGTGTAATCACTGTTATCAGTTAGGTACGGCGTACTCGTTTAATTGGTTTGCACATTGAATTTGTAACTGTCAGAAATGCCAATGCAATGTAATTTTTCGTGCCTCTTCGAAGCATTGCCGTCAACAGATGGTGTGACTGTAAAAAGTCTTGCTATGAAGTCTTGCAATACTGGGGAATTTTGTTTTTACGAAACCCATACATGTTACTTGTCATTTTCATTACAAAACAGATTTTCATATAATGTCATTTTGTCCTATCGTCTAGCCGGCTTTGCGCTAATAGTGTATGAGGCGCCGTTCTGGACAAAATGTTTTTTTTACAATCTTATCTTTTTCCAAATTTGTCCTTCAAATTTGGAAAAAAATAAAAGTAAATTTGGCCATTCAAATATTTTCGCCCTCAGTAACAGCCGCTTTGAAGTATCTTGCTCATCACGATGGTGAACAATTTTCCTTCTTTAAACATTGTACTGCAGTTCTTTAAACAGTTATATTTATGGAAAACAGGTACAAATATTTTCAAATTCACGACGTCAGCAATAGAACACAGCATGTCCATCGACGAGATCCCAATACCGCTCTCCTTACACTGACACTGAAGACCCACGACTATCTTGGTTGAATGAAGACTTTCCCCATTTTATTGCCGACATTGAATCTACTTCGGCTGAAACAGATATGCGTGGCTTAACAAAAGAGACCTTAGTCTTCACTGCACGCAGCACATATCTCTGCATTCAATATTTGATGAAGGATCTAAATTTTCATTATGTTTTAACCAGACGATATAGCTCTGACGCTATTGAATCGATTTTTACAAATATCCGACTTCGTGGTAGATCCAATGATTTAGTGGATTGCAGAGCAGCCGAATATGCATTGCGTCAAATTTTAAGAAGTGGTCTGACAAGAAGTATCAGCAACAGTAACACAGTGCCTGATGTTAAGTACGTGAGAACTGCAAAATTTGTTATAATTGTTCAAAAATCCCATGCTAATGATGAAATTGATATTACCTTAAATGAATTCTGGAAAAGCTGGAACACATTAATACATTCACAGGCAGTGATTCTGGTGACCTGCAGATTAAATCACCAGCCATTGCTTTTCTCTGTGGTTACCTTATAGTGAAAGTAGAAGAATCCATAAACTGTGTATTCTGTTTGTCCCTTCTACGTGACAAGGTCAGCCGAAGAACCAGCCCCTTGTTAGAATTAATTTACAATCAAGACAGGGGAAAACTAAATTATTCAAATGAGAAGTTTGTTGGTTTGATCCAATATATATAAATTTTACCGAGTTTACCAAAACAAAATGTGGAAGCAATTCTAAGAAAAATAATTTTTTCTGACCATTCTTCCAATTCTATATTCCAGTGTCAATTTCATTATAACGCAGTTTGTCATCTCATAATATCCAAACTGATACCCCCTTTACTAGTAAACTTTTGCACCCTACAAACTCAGAACCTCAGAAAAAGAAGTACTAATGTTTACTCTAAAAAACGAAAACTTGAAATTAAATTCATTTTTGATTTTTGCTTACCGTCTTTTCTTCTTAATCTTGCAGATAACAAATGCATTAAAGACCTTTTTCTGTTTAAAAATGCTAATTATGATTTTTATTGAAAAACTGACAATTTTTTGATTGTCAAATTGTTTAAACCTCAAAATCCTGTCAATCATTATGGGGGAGTACTGTGGCGCTCTCTACGGAACGCAAAAAAAGCCCTGAACTACAAACTCGACCAGCCGGAGAAGGGACAGCGTCCCTTTCTAATCTAGGAAGCCGTGTACTAATGTATTAGTCCAGGCAATGGGTACAAAAAAGGGGGTTTTGATCGCAAAAGGTCGGACAGAAATGAAATTTGGTGGGATGGTAGACATAGGTCTCCTGATAGTACACCTGAGTTTGCGACCTCGGGGGCTTGCCGCTCGAGGGGTGGGGGGGTGAAAACTCTGCACCGTGACGCTTTTTGGAAAATAGCGCCGTTGTTGTAAGTGCTATCGAAAAAGTTCAAATAAAATATGTAGAGAACAAAATTGTGCATAATTTTGGTTCTACTCATTTTTTGTTTGCGACCAACAGTTTCCGTTTTATATTTTTATATTATAAATGCGAAAGTTTGAATGGATGGATGTTTGTTGCTCAATCACGCCAGAACGGCTGAACGGATCTGGATGAAATTTGGCACAGAGATAGAGTATAGTCTGGAATAGCACATAGGCTACTTTTGATCCCGGAAAATGTACAGTTCCCGTGGGATATATTTGTTTTTGTTTTTCACAGACCAAGGGATCGACATGATTTTTGCAAAGTGTATCATAAATGAATGCGGATGAATGAGTTTATTACGGCGCCGGCGGTTCAGATGGTAGGTACGCCCCCCTTTCCCAAGCAGGCCCCGATGGTAGCTACGCCCCCGGTCCCAAGGGGGCTCTGATTGTAGCTACGTCTTACTCTCCCAAGGAGGCCCCGATGGTAGCTACGCACTCCTTCCCCAAAATCCCCCGATGGTAACTAAGCCCTCCGGCTACAAGGGGGCTTCAAGGGGAAACGCGATAGTTGCTACGCTTACCTGTCGCATGGGGACCCGATGGTAGCTACGCCCCCTGTCCTAACGGGGTCCCCGACGGTAGCTTCGCCCCCCGTCCCATGGGGCCCCCATCACCTGATGATGGACCCCGTTGGTCGAAAACGTTCGTGAGGAATAATAAAATAAAAACAAAAATACAGGAAGTAAATTGGAAAAAACGTTTCAAAACCTGTAGGGCCACACCATGATGTAATTTTATTTTGTTTGTTTATTTTCTATTAATTTCTTTAATGAACGTTTGCTTTTGTTTTCATTTTTATACCTTTGGACGCCTGCGCCCAAAGTAATAATCAAATCTCTGTTCCTTTAATTTATTTCATTTTCCATTTCCTAGTTTTTCCGAAAAAAATAATTCAGAAAATTGTTATTGCCGAGGTAAATATTTTGTGCTTCAAAAATCATTCCAATTGTGCGGTTGTATTGTTGAAGATAAATACGTGTCTATGCATATATTAAATCTATATTTTAGAATAATAATGCGGGCGCCCTCTGTCCAACTTTTAGGAAAGTATAAAAGCCGGCACGATTTTGCTCATTGGATCGGCAATTCTGATAGTTACAAATTCAATGGTTTGCATTAGGCGAAATTTGAAGGAAGCAATACGACTGTCAACGGTATTAAAATTTTTTCCAATTTCTTAGCGTTATCAGTTGCATATACGGGGTCTTCATAAATGATTCATGCATCACGTTGCCTCCATGTATGAATTATTTATGATGACATGAAGTAATTACACTGGAATATGCTGAATAACCCTTTTATTTTTATTGTAAGACAAAAAATTGTGTTGTTAAGGAATAAGGTATCATCTAACTGTCGTTTTGCAAGAAGCCTCTAACCCTCTGATGCGAGACATGCATGTGAAATATTTCTTCGAAAGAATCGAAATATGTCCAGTGTCCTTTCTGTGTTTTTGTGCCCGGAAGATTTTAAATCAAAATAACAAGCTCTTCATTTTATGTTAGTATTTTGCCAATTAAATTACAGTTTAGTTTTAATTCAGAACAATACTATAATTGTCAAAATAAAAGAAGTGAGCATTTTTAAATTCTAAAATACATAAAAAAAAATATTACAATACACTGGGTTTAATAAAATGCACTTTGAAGATTTAGTTGCTGCATTTAGACAAAGAAATGATTAAAATTTGCAACACAGAACAAAACTTTTAATAAAGAATTATAATCTAATATATAAAAATCTCGCGTCACGGTGTTTGTGGTCGAACATCTCCGACCAGCAGCAACAGGTGGTAAACTGTTTTTCGCATGGACGTGGGGGCCCAGGGGTCTCCGCCCCGAATAGCAGAATAACTATTAAAACATCGGAAAAATTACTGGGGGCGTGGAGCTTGGTACAGGGCAAAGTTTCACTTCTGTTGCGCGTGGACCCCACACAGAAATGTTTTGACGGATTGACTGATTTTTTCGGGGGCGAATTAAAACAAACAAAAAAGGGGCGTAAATGGGGATGGTAGTTTTCCTGGGAATTTCCATAACTGGAAAACAAACAGTGTTACATACGTGAAAATTGGGATCTATATTCCCCTTAAGAAGACTGGATCCGTGTTTGACGATTTTGCAGTTTTTTTTTACCAAGTATGAAAAAAAGAGGAGGGTGGATTTGGGAGTGATTTTTCTCAAAATTCTTATAACTTTCTTGACAATGTTACAGGCATGAGAATCAAACGGTATTACATACGTGAAAATTGGGATCTAGATTCTCATTTCAAAATGACTGGAGGCGTGTTTGAAGATTTTGCAAAAAAGAAACAACTGTGGAAAAAAGGGAGGGTGGTGTTCACGCCTATCACGAGTGGGGGTGCCAACCCTCCTCCCCCCCATCGGTCTGTCTGAGACCACTCTGTATCCATTCACTCATTCGGCATTCATTCATTCGGTATTCAACATTCATTCTGTAACAAACACTATCACTTGTACTTGTACATGACTCGTAAATAATCATCATTTAAGTATATTCTGAAATCATTGGTCCTTCGAGAACATCGCGACTCAATATACCGCAACAGGTGGATTTGGGAGTGATTTTTTTCAAAGTTCTTATAACTTGAAGATCGAAAATGTTACAGGCATGAGAATTGGCACAAGGACTTTGCTTTAAAAATAACTAGACCCGTGTTCGACGTTTTGGCAAAAAAAAAAAATTTTTACTTTTTGTTATATTTTTATTAAAAACTGCTTTAAGCGGTTGTACCAATTCCAAATATAAGCGCGAGTAAAGCCAACCCCAAGTTACGCCGGCAAAGCCGCAGGTAACGGCTAGAACATAATGTGATACCTACGTACGTCTGTGGATATAGCTACTGTTCTTTTCATAGTGGAATTTAAATTATCTCTTGCAGCTAGAGGGAGTGTGTCTTAAACAATCTGCAGCCGTTGACGTAATTCTTGTCCCACAATTTTCAAAAACAGCTTTTCTAGAAACTAGACGGAACGATATACCCCTATTTTTTTGTTTATTAAAAATCACGCGTTTACTAGGTAAAAGAAAATCGGAAACATTTGTCTTATTTGAAACGCGCGCCTTTATGTGACGTCAACACGGGAAAAATTCACCAAACAAAATTCAAAGTTACTAGATGGGCCGACAAATGAGAAACCCACGAACCAATGAGAAGGCTTCCCCGAAATGACGTCACAAGAGGCGGTAAATGTACAGCGTTTGAAAATGCTAGCCGAAATTTCGATTTTTGATACGCCCTGTTATCTCACCAAACAACTTTATTAAACAACAGAACACGTTTTAGAGCTTCATGTTATATAGTCTACGAGATGCTATAGGCGAATTCGTCAAGTAAAGGTGGGAGGTCAAAGTAAAAGTCATTATTGTCACATGAGGTCTAGCGTTGTCTTGTTGAAAAAATGCTTATGAAAGATTTTGAACTACTGGAAGAACCGCAGGTTTTACAAAATTATTATTAGGTATTCAAAGTGCCTCGATTCAAGATCCTACCAAGAGTTAAGCCAGTGTAGCGTGGCACATTGTTTCTTTGGCCTCTAGGTCTTCCGACACGTATGCGTTTATCAAAGTGCCACAGAAACTGATCACTGAAGATGAGATTGTTCCACCTTCACCATTGAGGCTTGGTAGCTTCATCGTCGTTGGGTCGTAAAAAGATTAAATTTAGGGCGGTAGGATCGAGTCGGTGACCGATTGCTTGCATACAATTCGCTTCAACCGCTTAGTATGGTACCTATTATGACAGCTCCCGTATGATGGGTGTCACTTTATGAATGACAACCTATAGGCGGTGTGCGCATTTTAAATTACGCGCGTTTTACAGCGCTTCCAACGGCCTTTCTGGCATTTTTAGTGGTAAAACAAATAAACGTCATATTTGTCAGATATTTGCATCCATTTGCATCCAATTTGCATCATATTTGTGCGTCATACCGTTCTCAGGAAAATGGGGAAAACCCGAAAACGTCGACAATTATTTCAACTTAGTTTGAATCATCTACGGTTCGAAGGGTTTGAATTAGAATTATTAATAAGAAATATGCAACGCCAAGTTTTTTTGGATTCCTACATGTTTGTTATTCGCACAAAACTGCGGGTAACGAGAGTAAAGGTAAACATATACTTCGATGTCAATGATGTATGAATGTGAATTGGCATTACTATTTTTGCCACTTGTATTGGAAATTCACGTACATTTAGGGCAAGCGATTTTGTTGGGGTAGGTGTCCAACAAGCTGGTAACACTTCTTGGCGCATTGGTGTAGGGCGGTGTCTGTAGGTTTTACATGTCCTGGATGGCTCGCCTTGACTTTGCGTGTGGACGCCGTCAGGAAGATTTTTAATAGTTTAAGACAACATTGTGGCGTTGCAGCTCAAAATACATACGGTAGGAAAATGTTTTTGGAGATCGTAGAGAACGTGTTCTCCTTCTGCCAATTTTCTAATTGGGCGTATGTTTTTCCATATACCTCGCGTGACTTTGGTAGCAAATTGCCTATCGTATTTTCGCCAAAGCCCGTATTTCTGGGGGCGTACATTGAAGAACTTCAGAACTCATTTTTGGAAGGACAAAAATACGAGTGTTGACGTTTCAAATTAATTCTTTTTCATAGGCGCCGTTACTGCAGCTCGCAAGAGTGCCAACCGCCGCGAAATTCCCTAGATTGTGAAATTTGATTATTTTGTATAAAAAGTGGCAAAGTAGAAAAAATACTGATAACTCGTTTATAAGGCATTTTGTCGCACTTACTCTTTTAGGGTACTTCCCGCTACGCCCGTCGTGCCCTAAACCCGTGCGTGCGACAAAATGCTTCTTATAAAACTCGTATCATAATATACTATTATATTTCGTATTGCCGTTCTCGAATTACAAGGTAGAACTTCTTGTAGTCGCAATTTTCGGAGCCCGGGTGTACGATTATTTTAAAAGCAAACTCACTATTTACCCTCCCCACCTCCGGTAGTCCACTCGCCTTGAAAGCTCATTGCAATTTTCGTGCTTGCTGTGGTGAGACGTGTTGTGTTCAGCTCTACAGTTCAGCGAGTGACATGATGGCCGCAAAAACACAAACTAAAAGCGCTTCTAGAAGATTTGCAAGCTTCAAGTGAGTACCTTTTTTGTTCTCTTTTAATGGAATGTTCTGTTACAGTACAGATTAGTCGATCTCTACCTCCCTGACAGTAGATAGTTTCCCACTGGAAACTTGCATAAACTTATTAGTAGGTACCCACTGGACCTATTAGGTTTATTGCAGTATCTACTCAATCAGTCTCCCACTGGAAACTCGTATTAACTTCTTAGTACCCACTGGACTAAGAGTTGATACAATTTTTGTACAGTAGATAGTTTCCCACTGGAAACTTGCATAAACTTCTTAGTAGGTACCCACTGGACCTATTAGGTTTATTGCAGTATCTACTCAATCAGTTTCCCACTGGAAACTCGTATTAACTTCTTAGTACCCACTGGACTAAGAGTTGATACAATTTTTGTACAGTAGATAGTTTCCCACTGGAAACTTGCATAAACTTCTTAGTAGGTACCCACTGGACCTATTAGGTTTATTGCAGTATCTACTCAATCAGTTTCCCACTGGAAACTCGTATTAACTTCTTAGTACCCACTGGACTAAGATTTGATACAATTTTTGTACATAAACTTCTTAGTAGGTACCCACTGGACCTATTAGGTTTATTGCAGTATCTTCTCAACCAGTTTCCCACGGGAAACTCGTATTAACTTTTTAGTACCCACTGGACTAAGAGTTGATACAATTTTTGTAAAATGTTTTCCCACTGGCACATTGTTTACCCTTATTCCCACTGGAATAATCACATACTAAGTAGTACAGTTTTCTCTCACTGAATATTCTGTTATCGAGTGCTTTTTTATTTGTACTATGCATTCTATCGAAGTTACTTACCGGGCGAGCAGATGGCCGACCTTGGCGCTTTACAACAAAGTCTGCCGCTTCCAACGCTTCGTCCACGCTGACGTCACTACTTCCTGTCGCTTTACGAGTTCTTGAAGTTTAATTCATAAATTTTATTTTTCTCTGCTCTTAGGAGACTCAAAAGCCTCGCAAGAAGACGCCGCCTCATATGGGGATTGTGATAACGAACCTCTCGCCGATTTAATCACACACCAACGGAAACCCCATCCAACGGTTTACTAGCCCTTTTGGAAAAAAATCGTCAACAGATAAAACGGGACCTGAAGTTCACACCGACGTGGCCGAATGGTTATCAGTTTTTATGGTCGCTCTTGACGCTTACCCCCCATTGAAGAATTGTGAGACTCTGATTCCACCTGAAATCAACCCTGAAATTCAGGCCTGTGTCCCCACGCAGATTTTGCGCCAGGATATTTTTCTTGTACGACTACAACGTCAACTGGCAAGTGTCATCAGCGCCCTGACTATTCCATTTAACAAGGAATATGAAACTCTTAAGAACAGTACCGCTCCCTCTAATCAACAGTAGTTAGAAAAGCTAGGAGATCCCATGAAGTTTGTAGCTGACGCCTTTTACTCACTGTCCTGCCATCGGCGTTACCAGATCATGCCACACTTGGATCAGTCGATCAAGGACATTCTCGAAAAATGCCCAATCGATACGCTCGTTTGGGAAAATTTTTCTACATCAGTTCAAAACCTCAAAAGAAGCAAAACGTTTTGGTGCTTCACTAAAAAAGAAGCAAAGCAGACCACCCAAGTCTACCTCTGCGCCAATACCGCCAGCTCCAGGCTCTTCGACTGGACATCTTCAGGGCGCGGCTACCCCCACACAACGTAAGGCTCCATTTTTAGACTTACAACCAGAAACCTCGTTTCAAAAAAGAAGAGGAGGGGAGGGACACAACCAGGAAGCGACAATTCCGATGTTAACTCAGCAGGTACCACAAAATTATGCTGGTCGACTCTCTGACTTTGTGGATAGGTGGTCCTTTTTTAGCCAGGACCCTAAAATATTAGGTTGGATTACTGGTTATAAAATACCATTTATTCAGAAACCTTTTCAAACAATTTTGCCAAAACACATTGTTAGCATTGACGAAAAGAGAATTATTACAATTAAAGGAAAGCATTACAAAACTACATAAAATAGATGCAGTTTCAAAAATCAGAAAAAAATCAGGCCAGTTTTTATCCCCATTTTTTCTGACTCCAAAACCGGATAGAATTTCAAGATTTATTCTAAATCTTAATTCTCTAAACCGGTTTTTTCAACCCCCTCACTTCAAATTAGAGGATTACAGAACAGCATTCAGATTGAATTATTCCAATTGTTTCTTTACACTATTGGACTATTAGATGCTTATTATTTGGTTCCAATGGATAAAAAGTTCAGAAAATACCTCTCATTTTATTTTGAAGGTTCTTACTATAAATTCAACTGTCTCTCTTTTGGCCTTTGCACGGCCCCCTTTCTGTTCACAAAAGTGTTGAAACCAATTTTGAAACATTTAAGATCAAAAACACTTATTTTAGATCTTATCGCGAAGACAGTCGAAAAAAAAAAATCTGTTCTATACAAAAAAAACAGTGTTTTTTGTAACAATCAACTATCACATGACTTTTGGAATGCAGACGAAAGCCGTAAACATATCAATTACTTAGAGTTTTTAGCGGCTTTTAATGCATTAAAATCATTTGCATCAAAATTACGTGATTGTTCTGTTCTCCTTAGAATCGACAACGTCACAGCAATTGCTTGTTTAAACCGCATGGGCAGTGTTAGATTCAAAAATCTTAATTTAATCACCAGAAAAATCTGGGAATGGTGTGAAAACTAAAACATTATGGCAATAGCCTCATATATTAATACTAAACAACATTCACGCAGACAAAGAATCCCGCTCGGTGTCAATTGAAACAGAATATGAACTCTCAAACGGAATTTTTCAAAAAATCTGTAAACAATTTGGAACACCAACAATTGATTTATTTGCAATGCAATTAAATGCAAAATGCTCACGCTATGTTTCCTGGAAACCAGACCCAGACTCTTTAACCACCGACGCATTTACAATATCCTGGAGGGGACATTTTTTTTTATGTTTTTCCACCCTTCAACCTTGTAGCAAAATGCTTACAAAAAATTATAGAGGAAAAATCAAAGGGTATTATAGTGGTCCCTAGCTGGGCCACTCAACCCTCGTATTCTGTGTTTAAAAAATTACTTACAAGGGAACCGTTAGTTTTCATACCATCTGATTCTCCCCTTTCAGGAAATACCACCCGCTTTGGCGGAACCTTTTTCCTGGAGGCTGGGATTGTTTCGGAGAAGCGTTTTGTCGAAGGGGCTCCCAGAAGTGGGACTCAAAGCCATTATTTCCTCACTAAGCTCAGCCACATTGAAACAATACGCCTTATATTTAAAAAATTGGTGGAATTTTTGCACAACTAAAGGTCACGACCCCTACGTTTACTCTTTAGACATGGTCATAACATTTTTAAGCGTTCAATTTCACGGGGGATCTTCCTACTCTACAATAAACTCTCAACATGCATCCCTCGCTTTAATTTTTACAATGGAAAATTCAGACAAAGCCATATTAAAGAGATTTCTGAAGGGCATCTATAATCAAATACCCTCAAAGCCAAAATACCAGACAACCTGGGACCCACAACCGGTTTTGGTACACTTATCAAAACTACATTCCTTGCCTACTGTTTCAATGCCATCTTTGACTTTAAAACTTGTCACCCTACTTGCTCTAGTCACCGGTTACAGGATACAAACTTTCGCTAGCATACGGGTACAAAATATTCTCCGTTTCTCAGATCGTATGGAAATCCGAATTCCCGATAAGCTCAAGACTTCCTCTTCAAAAAGTTTTCAGCCCATTCTTGTAATACCATACTTCAAGGAGAAACCAGAACTTTGCTTAGCATCAGTTATTGATCATTATGAGGCTCGCACCAAGGATATACGCCCCCCAGACTCAGATTTTCTTATCCTAACGTATAGAAAACCCATTCACGCAGTTTCCACACAACGTTTAAGCAACTGGATTAAGAAAACCTTACAAGATAGTGGTATTGACACTTCCTTTTTTTCCGGCTACAGTACGAGGCACGCTGCCACCTCAGCAGCGTTTAGATCAGGGGTCTCAATTGAACAAATTCGGCGTACCGCCGGCTGGACTCAACAGTCCAATATGTTTGCTAGGTTCTACAATCGTCCGCTCTGCACAGAACCGACCAATTTTGCAAAAGGGGTTCTTTCCATGACGGACAGATAAAACTAATATTGTAAACCTTATTTCTAATTTTCTATAATAATATGTATTTTATATATTTTTTATAGGTTCCTGTCATTGAAATACTCTTTCAATAAAAATCGTTCTTTGAGGAATCTAAATCGTTTTTCCTTTAAATATCTACAAGAAGTTCTACCTTGTAATTCGAGAACGGCAATACGAAATATAATTAAAAGATCAATTGACTTACCTTAAGGAAAATTGATCCGAATTATATGAGTATTGCCGTTCGAAGAATTACAACCCGCCCATGTTCCCCGGCCCTTGTGTGGATTTAGATTCAGAAATTGCAATGGGCTTTCAAGGCGAGTGGACTACCGGAGGTGGGGAGGGTAAATAGTGAGTTTGCTTTTAAAATAATCGTGCACCCGGGCTCCGAAAATTGCGACTACAAGAAGTTCTTCCTTGTAATTCTTCGAACGGCAATACTCATATAATTCGGATCAATTTTCCTTAAGGTAAGTCAATTGATCTTTTAATTATTAGGACAGCCAACAACACAACAACCGATTCTCGATGAAGCATTTTCTCGCACTTCAGACATTTTTGTCGAATTGAAGAAATCACTAATCTGTCAATTCGGTTCCGTCAGATTCTGATCAGATTCCGTACCACTAAAAATGCCAGAGATGCCGCGTGGTGGCGCTGGGGTAAAATACGCACACCGCGTATTAACCCCTATTTCCTTAGTTAGTAATTCCGAGCTTATTGGGAATTGTCAACTAAATCGTCAAATCTTTTATAACTTCTCAGCTTCATTTATTTGTTGCAACGAATTGGTTTTACAAGTGACAAGTTTTTTTATGAAACTGGCCGCTTTGAATTCCAAGGGAAAACACCGCTTGGTTTTTAGTTCAACGAGGGAACCCTGGAATAGTTCTCTCTTTCGGTGAGAGAAGCCAAATGAACTTTCTCTCTTCAGTGAGAGAAGCCGAATGAACTTTTCCCCCGATGAATGCTTTTCCGGGTTGGGTAGTTATACCATGAAGGGCGTTCATCCTTCGGGAACGGTAACCAGTACCACCCTCTGTTGTATCCTAGTGGAATCCGTTTCTAACGTGCAACTTGGTTTCCGTCGTTTCCATGGTTTGGGCCGTCTACATGCTACAGGTATAGGAGGTCAGGTTCTCTAGCGATGATGTAGGTTGGGAGGCATAGTAACGGTGGAGATTACTCACTCAAAATTTATCATTTTGAGTTTATGAGAGTAATCTCTGCCAGACCGTTACACTATGAATCTCATATAGTACTTCGTCTTAAGAGAAGATCTTCTCGTTGTTACGTCACTCTGAGGCGCCCTGTACCCCTGCGCTGCAAGGCATTCCACACCTTTTTGGTTGCGGAGTGTTGGTGGCCTCAGCGCTTGGATATACCAATAATAATTCGTCTTCATTCAAATGCAATTGGCTGCTGAAAATTTACCCAAGGTGTGTGAACGTGTGTTTTTGGTGTAAAAATTCCTTGGATTAATAATAAAGTAATGTGTCCTGGCATAAGTTCAATGGGTATAATTATTTAGTAGTGTTTATTTGTGGAAACTACTTGCTTTTCTTCGATATTGAATCAATAATAATATGGTTTTTGTTTCATTAACGCCCAATGCAGTCTATGAACAAATAAAGCAGAGACCGGGGAAATTTTGCTGCAGTCCTGGAACGAAACAAAAAGGGAAATGAACAGTGGAGTGTGGAACAGGAACAAAAAGAAGAATTGAAGATATTTAAAATAAGTAAAATAACAGCAAGATCGCCAGAAACAGATAAGAAAATTTACAGTAAAATGCGGATGCGTGTGGGGGTGAGATTAGAAACAAGGGCGCTAGTCTGGTGGGTGCGTGGAGAACTACGATGCCACACCTTCTATACTCGAGTCGCCGAAAAGAGAGAGCGATCACGTGAAAGCTGTAGGCGGGGTGAAACCGAAACGGAACGCATTCTGTTTATTATGAATAAGGTTTGGGTGGAATTAGGTTGTCTTCGCTCTAGTATGCAACGGGTCATTCTCACCCCACTTTTCTAATACCTCATTCATTTCGCAAACGAACTATCTACTGTCTTGTGCTGCTCTAGTAAAATATCCGTTTATTGATGGTTTCAAGAGATTTAATAAATAAATAAACTCGACACAGACTTCTAGCACGGTGTGTGTTTAAAATGAACTCACCACCAAGAACCGTGAAATTTTAGTTTAGTGTAGTTTAGTACAGTATGTAATTTGACGGAGCTGCAAATTCCTAGGACCACTGCGGCACCTCCGTTTTTCTTATTTGGTTTAATTCCCGCCTTCATGCAAGAACGCACCCTCTGTGTTGACTGCGTCTGGTTTTGCTCGTTGTTTGGAACATATCGCGTTTAGTTTCTTGTGAAAGATTTATTACTATGACGGTTTCACCATCCGTTGATACGAAATTGAATAGTGATTTATAAAGGGGGCGTACGAGACTGTTGTTTTAGATGTCAGTCAACGTTATTTTGTTTTAAATTTACTACCATTATGACGTTTTCGCCTGCCGTTGCTACAGATTTCCAGAAAGTCAAACTGGAATTAACGCTCGAAACTCGGAAGAAAGTTTAATTTTCTGAACTTATGAGTGGAGCTCAGCAATAATTGAAAAAAAAAAAACACAAATTTCTCGGATGCAATTCCGTTTCTCAAAAGTATAAGATAAAAATGCTTCGTGCATACACAGATATAAAAGGAAATTATTAATTAAAAACAACATCGCCGATTTTCCTGCAACTCGCGTATTCGGATCGCGCGTTTTAACGAACTTACTTGTTTAAACGTGCATGCCAAATATTTATTTTGGACACTAATGAAATTTTTTTCAAGAAATTTGCAGATAAATTGCATGGCAGTAATAAAACATTGCGGGCCGTCGGTTTATTCTGAACATACTGCATTGGATTCTTCGTGAAAACAGAAGATTAAGGTAAAAGCGAACATTTCAATATTGCTTTCGAAGATTAAAAATATTTCGATTTTCAAATGTGCAGCACTGCTAGTATTTAAAATGGCTTTGGCAGTAGCAATCCCCGTTCTATATCTCACATCATAAAGTGTTTTATACTTTAAAAGTACGAGGTCTTATAACGTTCCTTTGATATTTATGTCATAGTGAATTTAAATTGGATTCCTGAAAAACACAAATACAAGTTACATACGAAGAGGTATAATTTATGAAAATATGTATAACTTTTCCAGCACGGATAAAATTTTAAAACTAGTTCATATTTAGTTGCAGCATGTACGATATAAAGGTGCAAGACAAGACTTTAAAAATTCATATAACTACGTACATCCTTTTCGCACTCGGTAACTTGAACAGTCTTGTTGAAACAATTAATTCCAATAAACAGACGTGTTGAGATAAAAGGATTCATCTAGAACGTTGAGATTTTTTAAACAAGCAAACGTACGTGCTTGAAACTGGAAGACGAGAAAGCATTTCAAGTCAGACGTCCTGGATTTGCGACAGGGTTAGTGCACGTTTCGACCATAAAGGACAGCTGTCAGAGCAGATCATGATAAGATCTAATCACACGAACAAACAAATTGGCCGTATCTGATCGGCACGAGGAAGTACGTCAAGCTAAACGGAAAGGGAGGCACTCTCTTTGATCTTTGATTATATTATTAAGACACGAAGTTCTCAAATAATAGACGAAATTTTCAACTGTTGGAGCACGTAGCGAAGGGGTGGAGCGATAACGTTTTAGTCTTGTTTCGGTGAAATTGAGAATTAGCGTTTTACCCAGGAAAAATGGTTCGAAAGCATGTTCCACTTTAATTCGTCTTGTTTCAGCTGAAGTATATTTTTACCGAAGTGGAATACGCATTTGTACGTTTTGTCAAGTTGACAAGTCAGAAAATTGCAATATTGTCACGTCTGAAATTCCAGTAAAATAAAATTTGTTAATCTTAACTTACTCTAGGCCGTTCTGTTTGAGCTGGAAGCTAGGATTACATAATTAAATTCTTATTAAAAGGATACGTTTCCACTTTAAAAATGTGTTAAATGACATAGAAACATCATCAACAACATCGTTTCATAAAATGCCTAGTGAGTTTAGGCAATTTATGAAATTCGGTCTTTCAAACCACTTTCCATATAATTTCTAGGCATTATAATATATACTATCTCTCTCATTTAAGGCAATTTATAGAATTCAGAATATAAGGTTATGTACAAAATTTAAACACAATTTCAAGATTATTACCGTATTTATTATCTGCTGCCACGTAAAGAACAAAAAATATATTTACAATACATGGCAGGGGGAAATAGTATATTGAAACACGAGTGCTCTTAAGTTTTACAAAACGACTTTTTCATGTAATTTTTTCTAATTTGCATATTAATATTTTTTTTTACAAATAAAATTAATTCTGGCAATTTAGGGAATTTTGTTAAATTTTTATTTTTCTGTACCTGACGAATACTTGACATGACTTGACATGGAACCATAACCTCAAAAAACCTCACACCGACATTTCGTTTAGTGCAGGGTTCAGTGTGTGTTACCAATGGAAAAAAAAAACTAGAATTTGGGTGCGTTAATGGCTCATAATAGCTTTGTTACAACATCAAATTAGAAAATTATTAGATTATATTACAAGTGACAGTAATGTTTTTGTATTTCTCACTGATATGCTTTATCATCCGGTCTCTACCACCGTGGCCTGTACTTTTCACTTGTGAAAATCTTCGCTGACTTCGGGCTTTGTGAGTCGTTTCGTCCTTGAAATAATGGTAGAAATGTTACACACCACTTACTAAAAACTTGTCAATCTTAGCCAACACGGCCGACACTTTTTATGGCGCTAAAGTTCAAATTTTCACATTTTTCATTAGTGTTTCACATATTACCTGAAATTTCATAGGCGATACATAAAATGCCCGGTATTCTATATAATGCCTAACATTCTTCTCGGTAATTTGCTTACTGTAAACGAATGTTCTCCAAATTGTTTCCGGCATTATATGAAATTTCATAAAATGCCTAAGTTATACAGGGTAGCGCAAAAGTATGGAAACACCTGAATATCTCAAAAACTGTTAGTCCCATCTAAACCAAATTATGTAGGTATATAGGGGTCTATAATATCTACTTGGTGTAATTTTTTCATAGTTGCACTGTCATTTGTTTTCGAGATACAAAACCAACTTATATTTTTTTAAATAGCAACATAGGGTGAAAATAACCTTTTTGGAAAAAGCATTTTTTTTCTGAATTTAACGATGTGCTATAATAATTCTACTTTTTGGTATTTGTCTGCAAAAAAAAATATTTTTTTATAAATTATTATTATTATTAAACTCACGGCTGCAAATATGATTATTTGTGCTGTAAGAAAATAATATGCCATCAAACCTAACAGTATTACTAAAAAAATCTGTCTTTTACAATAAATGTTCAATATGTTGACCATTAATTTCTTGACAAAAATGAATTCTATCAGTCCCAAAAAATAATAAAATACAAGAGAAAGATTTCTTGTGACTCTTATATTCCATGTAGGTAAATCAAGGAAACACTGTCCTAATTTTAATTAAGTATTACATGTTGGTAAACTATAATAGTATATTATGATACGAGTTTTATAAGAATCACAGGAGTAAGTGCGACAAAATGCCTTATAAACGAGTTATCATATAGTATTTTTTCTACTTTGCCACTTTTTATACAAAATAATCAAATTTCACAATCCAGGGAATTTCGCGGCGGGTGGCCACGTTTGCGAGGTGCCTTAACGGCGTCTATGAAAAAGAATTAATTTGAAACGTCAATAAATGAGTTCTGGGACTCTCGGATAAACTGGGATAAACGACCCAAAAAACTACAAGATTTTCTATAAAAATGATCATACTAAAATATTCTACACATTTTTACAAAGAGATTGAGGTACGGATGAACAGGATCCGTTTGTTCTAAATATTTTAAAACTTAACACAAAATCTGCTGGTTGTGCAATCTCTCCATCCACAAAATGTTTAGAATCAAATCCCGCCGCACAAACAAGTGGACCCCCTTATCCGCGTCATCACTGACCGGAGACACAAACACTCTCAGTCATCACAGTATTATAGTGGCATCACAGTCTTTGGCAAGCGCCATCAGTCCATTTGTTTGTGTTACCAGCTTGACCACCACCAGGCAACAAAATTGCGTGCCCCAGAAGCACGTGAAGGCACGCCCCAAACAAGTGCCAACAATATAGTAATGCCAATTCCCATCAACAGCTGTTGCTGTTGTTCCCTCGGCTAGCCACTTGGAGTTGACACCTGGACAGCGAAGTATTAAAGGTTAGGATTGCCCTGGGATTGCCAATTTTACCAATATTATAAAAAATACTATTGTTAGTAGAATTATTATAACACCGTTTTTGTCTATTATGACACTCAAAACCGTATCGTAATAGCCTCAGTACGAACACAAAGTATATTATGATACTAGTTTTATAAAAAGCATTTTGTCGCACGCACGGGTTATGAAACGAGTTATCATACAGTATGTTTCTACTTTGCCACTTTTTATATAAAATAATCAAAATTTACAATCTAGGGAATTTCGCCGCGGTTGGCTACGTTTGCGAGGTGCATTATCGCCGGCTATGAAAACGAATTAATTTGAAACGTTAATACTCGTATCTTTGTTTATTCTTTTGACATGTATCAAAAACGTGGTAGTGAATTTTAACCCATCCCGCACAACCTCCATAAAAGTTTCTCAGCTCTGACTGAACCTCACAATAACCTCCATAACAAACGCCTTCAAACCACAAACAACTCGCACAGGCCCGTTATTTTCCTTTGTGATCCGCGGTGTGGAACTTTACGCCGACGAACGCGATATCCTTCTGGCCCTGGAAGATCTCAATTTCCTCATCTACAAAATCCCGCCGCCCAAATAAGTGGACCCCCCACATCCGCGTCATCATCGGAGACACAAACACCCCCAACCATCTCCTAACCCACGACATCAGTCTTCGGCAAGCATCATCAGTGCACTTGTTTGGATGGCTCAAATAGCCAGCTCCCGTCCAACTCCAATGCGCCAAGTGTTACCAGCTTGGCCACCCCCAGACAGAATGCCCAACAAAGTCGCGTGCCCCAAATGCACGTGAAGCCACTCCCCAAGCAAGTGCCAACAATAGTGATACCAATTCTCATTCAGCTTTGGCACATCCACTTGGGTTTGACAGCGAAGTATAGGTTAGGATTGTTCTGAGGTTGCCAAGATTGTCAATATTAAAAAAATAAATTATAGTATTTTTAGTATTAGTAATTTACAAACCAAGTGCGGTAACGCGAGTGCCTTCATTTGCGTGAACGCAGGAAGATTGTTCACGCATGAGGATTGTACAATATTTTTTTAAACGAATATTACCACGTTTCAAAATATGAAAAGAGAAAGCCATGGCTTCTATAACAATTGATTAATTAATTGTCATCAAGTGTCGCCGAAGGTTACTTAGACGATTCTCTACAAAGTAAAACTAATGTAGCAGAAAAATTAATGCAACCAAGACCTCGCCGACCCATTCGCATCAAAGTATGTTGAAAAGTGCACATTCGACACCGTTAGCACAGCCCATGACTGAGCCCATTACTGTGGGGGGGTTCAGGAATCACCCCTACCAATTGCATTAATTGCACTATAAATGTTTGCAGGAACAGTGGTTGAATATTCACAGGGTTGAACACATTGAATTGTATGTAGCATAACCTAAAAAAAAATGTGTTATTTTTCTTCGTTGTAATAGTGAAATTATGTACCATCATATTGAAATACATCTTACGTATACCAAATGTTGTTTTAAATGTCAATATATTTAATTCCATTAATTAATAGCTACTGATTTAATTCGAGTTGACATAACCTAAAAAATTAGTTTTCTTCATTTATAGTCGTCAAATTATTTACCTTTCAATATTTAAATGAATCTTGGGTGTACCAAAACGTGTTCCAAATGTTGCCAATAGGTTTAATTTCATTAATTTAATAGCAACTGATTTATTTTAAACACTTTGTATTTATGGTGCCTTTTAGCGTGTTTCCCGGTTTAGTAGACCGGGAAGCAAGTGTTTCCGGTTGCCAGCAAAGTACGTAAAATGTCGCTTTCGAGGCGGTGAGTTCAAAATAGTTATTTACCTAACGTGTTTGGAAAGTGAGATTTCCCGCATGTGCACTTTGTTTGAAGCACGACCGAAGGGAGACATAATAGACAAAAACGGTGTTATAATAATTCTACTAACAATAGTATAACTTATTTTTTTAATATTGGCAAACTTGGGAATCCCAGGGCAATCCTAACCTATAATACTTCGCTGTCAAGGTGTCAACTCCAAGTGGCTGGCAGAGGGAACAACAGCAACAGCTGTTGATGGGAATTAGCATTACTATATTGTTGGCACTTGTTTGTAGGGTGGCTTCACTTGCTTTTGGGGCACGCAATTTTGTTGCCTGGTGGTGGTCAAGCTGGTAACACAAACAAGTGCTCTGATGGCGTTTGCCAAAGACTGATACCACTATAATTGTGATGTTTGAGGGTGTTTGTGCCTCCGGTCAGTGGTGACGCTGATAAGGGGGTCCACTTGTTTGTGCGGCGGGATTTGATTCTAAACATTTTCTGGATGGGGAGATTTCACAACCTCAAAACGTCAAACTTTTGTGCAGATTTTGTGTTGTTTTAAAATATTTAGAACAAACAGATCGTGTTCATCCGTACCTCAATCTCCTCGTAAAAATGTGTAGAATGGTTTGGTATGATCATTTCTATAGAAAATCTGATAGTTTTTTGGGTCGTTTATCCGACAGTCACCCAGAATCATTTATTGACGTTTCAAATTAATTCTTTTTCATATCCGTCGTTAATGCACCTCGCAAATGTGGCCAACCGCCCCTAAATTCCCTAGATTGTGAAATTTGATTATTGTGTATAAAAAGTGGCAAAGTAAAGAAAAAATACTGTATGATAACTCGTTTATAAGGCATTTTGTCGCACTTACTCTATTTACCCGTGCGTGCGACAAAATGTTTCTTATAAAACTCGTATAATAATATACTAATAACACCGCTTTTGTCTATTATGACACGCAAAAGCGTATCGTAATGGCCTCAGTACGAACGCAAAGTAGAAAAAAGTTTAGATAGAACCGCCAAGAGTTTTCCTTTTGAGGAATTTTTTACCTTATTAATTGTAAACTCGCTAAGGTATTTTCATGCATTTAGAGTTAAATGTATTTAATAAAATCTGCTGATTTTCAAGTACATATCAACTACTTCAAAAGAATAATAATAAATAATTGATCCGTTGCTTTATATATATATATATATATATTTTGTAATTAAGACCATTAATTCATTAAGGCACGAAACATTTAACGAAAATTTTTAGGTTGGTAAAGCGTGATTATCTTGTCATTAATGTCAGTTTAATTTACAAAATGTGTCAAAAATAGGAACTGACAGCACATAGAAGTGAATATTACTAATCGCCACAAAAATCCCTAATTCGACTAAAGCAATTTTTTGTTTTGTTTAAAAACGGCTTAAAAAGGGCAAATTACAAAAAATAACACACAATACTTGTTTCGTAAGACCTTGAAGCACTCGTTTGATAAACTTGAACTCGTGCTTTAAGACTAGTTTTATGAAACTTTTTTTTTTAATATTATACTAATATCAGGCTCATGAAGTAGACGAACTTGTCATCGCTGTTGTCACCTAATTCTTTCTATATTGGGTACATTTTATTCTTAGCTGTGTACATAGATCTAAATGTTACCATTTGTTTAGGAGAATGCTGTGAACTTGAAAATGTAAACACGTTCTTGTTGATTTATACGACAAACACGAATATGTACTCCTGAATAAGTTTATAAGCGTATTTCCTATTTTCTGTAAACATACAATACTTAAACATCCCACCACACCCTGCAATTGCTTTTAACTTATTAAATAATATTTTGTTCGTCTCTTTAAACAATTTAGCCCAAATTCACATCGAGCCGGCCCTTGATTGTATCATAATTTAGTCGAATGGGGCTGACTAACCTAGCTTGCCGAGCTTGCATGTAAACTTGAAAGCCATTTACATCGTTCTGTACATTGCAAACAAGACAAGAGGACCAACACAAATGTTGCAAGCAACCGGTATTTCCTGTAATATGTGTGTTCTCCTGCTAATCCAACACGCTATTACACATCAAGAGGTTCCGTATATTTTCCTTAAGAAATTTTCTTATGCTGGGGAATTATGCTGAAGCTCAGTTTTACGTGACCTGTAATTTTATCAGAGATTTACTCGCTTCGTGTGGAGATTTTTTTCAGCAAACAAATTTTTATTCATAAATTGAAAATCTAACACTGGAAGAGCTATTGCTGCATTTGCTTGTTTCATTTTGAGTTCATTCGGTAAAGTTAGATTTATGGGGAAATTATTTATGAGTTCATGTTATAATCAGTTATTTTAGAACTGAATCTGTAGTCGAAGTTTTGGGGTATCTACAGTAGAAATAGGAATCCCAGATACACGTAACTGCAGTTTAGGTCAATAGGTGCACTGAACAATATTTATAATTTATTTATATTTATTTTTTTAACCTAAAAATTATGGCAAAAATAATGTGCATCATGGCTTCATTGATACCTCCCACACCCGTACTTGGATAGGTTCCTCCATAATCTTTTGGTAATTTATTCTATTGGAATATCACTTTGTACTTAAATGGTGGACCGTACTATGTCTTACTTATACAAAAACGTTTTATTATTTCAGCTGCATCCGATCCCCATTTCTGTCTTGGTATTTCTGGTTTCTTTCATTTGAAGTGTGCATTTCGTACGCCACTTTCAAGAAAGAAATATAGAAAGAAATTTAAGTTTTTAAACATACATACAAATAATAATTTAACGAGTTCATATAAATAAATTCAAAAATTCAAAAATTATTACACGGGTCATAAAATATAAAATAAATGGACAAACTCAAACTTTTCTGCTAATGAACCCAACGACCCCTTACCCCCCACCCCCCCCCCCAAAGGTAAATTCACCAACATTTTTATTACAATGGTTGCTGATACCATCATTTTTCGATTACCGATTGTTCATTTTTTATTTGTTATTGTATGTAGATGTATGAAGAACCTGTACTATTTCATTTTGGGGTAAATAAATCACTCTTCAATCGCATTTTCAGAGTCGTGTATAAGTGGCCCGGTCTAATTTTTGTAAATTCTTATTTCCGACTTTATCTCATTCTTAGTGAGTTCCAAATTTCTCCTAGTTCTTAGGATTTCAATTAATGTTTATCAGTTTTTTTGGGTTACACGTTTTGAAATTTCATATTTTAAGGTTCTTATATTTCGAAATCTTCCAATTTAAGGTGTTTCAGGTCCCCAAGTTCTCATATTTTCAGGTTACATTCTTGACTTGTCGGGCTTTCAGATTCCCAGTTTTTAGATTATTAAGACTTAAATTTTATAGTTCTTAAATTCTTAGGGAACCAAGATTGCACAGATTTTTATTGGTTCCAAATTGGCAAACTTTTCGGTTGGTCTTAGATATTCATGTTTTAGATTTTTGGGTTCTAAGTTTATTTATAAGAAGCTATAAGACTAAGAGATAACGCAATGTTGAAAACAATCAAATAAAAGTTATGAGAAGAATATCAAGACATTGAATTAGAAATTGTGGGAATAGAGGGATGTGTAAAGTGCATAAATAAATAGGTAGGTGTAGACACAAAAAATTATGTCCACATATAAATTTAATTCGGAGAGATCGAAAACGTAATTAGTCAAGATTGGTTAGGCACGAAACGAAAAGCGGCTTTTCGTGTATGACCAACTTTGACTGATTTAGTTTCCGATCTCTCGGTACTTCTAATTGCATAAAAAAATATTCGGTCAAAACAGAACGCCATGGTCATTGCCGGTCAGCTGAATGCTAGCAGAAACCCTTCTATAAAGTACAGATATGCGAATTTATGGTGGCTAAAAACTTGTCTAATGCAGCGGTGGTCTAATAAGCAAAGCCACACAACATCTGCATTACACTTAATTTTCTATCCTTAGGGAGGCCTTCAAGCTCATGGATGAAACAAATAATTGTTAAAACTAATTTCTCTATAGTGAAGGCAGACAACAGTATATCTTCTGTTTTTGGTTGAAATAAACATCGAGTTCAAAATGCATAAATTTGATATATCGCAATAATATGCAGAACTAAGGATTTGATTTGGTGAGGTAGTAATTAATGCATTTTTTTGTATCCTCAAATAGACATCTGCGTACATCACTTCATCTAGTTTGAGCGGCAATAAATGTCTATAACCGGTATTTGTTGTCATTTTTATTTGGTTTGTTTTGTCTATCACTCCTGTTATTTCTTTCCTTTTGTTTCCCCTCAATCTCCTTATATCTTCCTCCAAAAGTTTATTGTTACCATCATACTGTAGGTTTAGTTCTTCTTCAAATTTTTCCCGGCTGTTTTTTTTGCTTCTCGTACTGCTGCTTTTACCTTCTCTCTGTTTTCTGTATTCTTTTTTATCCTCCTTTGTTCGTGTTCTGTTATGTCGCTTCCACGCATCTTTTCTCAGTATTATTTCTACCTGCACTTCTGGATTATACCACTCTGTTCTTTTCTATTTTTTATTTGGCTTGGTGGTTCCGCAGCTCTCCTTTGCTTTCTTATATGTCACTTGTTTAAATAGTTCCCATTGGCTCTCCCGTCTTCTGTGCGGGTTTTTCTTCTGGGTGCCGCTTTCCGACTCTTGGGTTTTTCATTCCATGAATTTTAATTTTCTTATGATCCTGCTTTTCTATGTTCTTTAGCTCCATTTTCAGGTCAGATTTGACCAATATATTTTCAGTTGCTATTTCTGCTGGGTCTCCTGTTTTTAGTTCTTTTATTGTTGTTGTCATTTTGTTTAATACCTATGTAATCTATTATGTTCCTTGTACTTCGTATGTGTTTTTTTCTTGCAACGTTTGTTCCCAAAAGGTGTTCCCAATTAGCACATCGTTTGCCTGGCAGAAATTTAACTCTCTCTCCATACTTGCCTCTGAACCAATGCCCCTATTTGCATGTTCTCCAATTCTTGAGTTCCAGCCCCAATGTATAAACCAGAATAAAGTGATTTTTTTGCTCAAACGATGCAATGAAGTATTTTGTAGCAATATGCAGAAATATTCAATATATTGCAGATCAAAGAAAAAAAATCGACACAGGGGACTGTTGCTTATATCAGGGGATAAAGCAGTAAAGAGACTCGCCAGAGAACTGATTAGTTTTTGCGCGGGCCCCCAAAAAAACAAAATGGCGATGGCATCCGCTAACTTGTCCTGAACCAACTTCACACCGGTAATGTTCTATTTCACTCATATCATCGTGTATCGGGGCATAGAGAACAGAATGGTATCGTTTTGTAATTAAAACAGGGGACTGTTCTCAAAATTTTGGGACAAAATTGTCTCATTTTTGGACAATTCTAAATCAATTTTATAATACTGCAATGTGGTACATATTTATAAACATCAGCTATTAATGTAAAATCGATAATGAATAAATTATTTACAATATTCCTTGTATTTAAAACAAAACACTGTGAAGTTGGTGACCAACCAAAGAACTGTGTTTTTGGTATTTAAAAAATAAGTAAATAAGAAATTATTACTAGGACTTTTCTTGACTTTTCTTACATGCACATATAGAATAAAGTACTCATTTTCATCGTACATTTTAATTACAACAAAATAAAGAAGTTCCGTAATAAAAATTGTGCGAGACACTAAGACTTCAAAAAAGGAGGAGGTTATAAATTCGGTTGTATTTTTTTTAATGTTTGTTACCTCAGAACTCCGTCATTTATAAACCGATTTGTAAAATTCTTCTTTTGTTTGAAAAAGTATACTTACAGATTGGTCTCATTGTCACCATTCCAGGATCTGATGAAGGGAAAAATCCTCAAATTTTTGCTGCCTTTTATTAACCGACTTCATGTATGTTCACCGATTTCTTCGTCAATTGTTTACCGATTTACAAAATTCTTCTTTTCTTTGAAAGGGTATACTCTTGAGGTGGCTCCATTATCAAAAAGTCAAGATCTGATCAGGGAATCCCATGGAAATCGAGGGAAATTCTCAAATTTTTCATTCCTTTTATGTACACTCGTGATCGCCAGTCACTCGAAATTTGAGTGCTATGTATTGGATTGAAAAGCGAAACAATGTAAAAAAATTAATACTTACGTAAATAGTGTTGAATAAAGACTGGTTACCATATTACATATTACAATTTTTGATTTGTTTTGTTTAACTGGATTTTGAATAAAAAAATATTTTGTACTTGTTCATTATTGTGCGGTCTAAGATGCCCCTGATTCTTTCAGCACCAATTTATGTGGAGGCAATGCAGTGGGAGATAATGAATTTGAATACTCAATCGGAAACCGAATCACACCTGCTGTAAACGTGCTCTATTCCGGGCATTTGTAGAAGAATATTTTTTTTTAATAAATCCGAAATCTTCATTTTTGGGAGCCAAGATAACACACCGTAAAATTTCTGAAGACAATACCCGTAGTTATAAATCTTTTTTCGGTAATTTATTACTGTAACCCTTGATCTCTGTCCACGAACGTTTATAACACCCCGAGCGTCTCGTGGTAAATGCCAAGTCTCTGAACCACTTAAGCACAGAAACCTTAGGGGAGGGGCCAAGTTGTTAGTTTGCCAGCTTGTTACTTAAAACGATTCTCGCTCATTGAAGTTTGTGACTGAAATGGACGCGCATCCGTGGAAAAATTACATGCAAATAATTAATGAGCCTGTGAAATTTTTGAAAATGAAAAGTACTCTACCGGCGTATATTATCAATGTCTTTCATTTAAAAAAACAATAATAAAAATCGGTGCAGTACCCACTGTTTTATTTGCTGCAAACGATTCATGCTCAACGATTAAATACATAGATATATGTTCACCGATTTCTTTGTCAATTTTATTGAGGACCTCATTACTGGAGAAGCGTCTTTACTAGGTATCACTAACTTATCACTTAAAATTGTAAAAAAATAGCTTTAAAAAAAAGAGAACCAATTTCAAAAATTGAAAAATAATTGAATACATGTATTATCACATGTGCTACCTAATGATCTGTTTGAAGTCGGTGCCAAGCCAAATAGGGGTCTCTCGGCGAGCGCACCGGAATGCGTGACCGTGGGTGAGGGGCTCGTGCTGAGCAATTAACCCAAACGGCAGACGTCGTTGACGGTCGTCTCGAATGATATCGAATTCTTTATGCGTTATAACGTTGTTGATATTTTTGTATATTTACAATATGTTACAAATTTGTAACCTATTTGGCTTGGCACCGACTTCAAACAGATCATTAGGTAGCACATGTAATAATACATGTATTCAATTATTTTTCAATTTTTGAAGTTTTTTTTAAAAAGCTAAAGCTAATTTTGTATTAGACCCATTCACTGTATTGTTAGCAAAACTTATAGTGGTTACGTTTGCTTCACAAAAGCGACTATTGTGAGAAATGCCAAATTTTTTATTATATTCATGTCATTACTTTTATATTGGGTGTTTAGATCGTGATTATTTTATTTTTAAGTTTTCAAAGGATTTCTCTACAGTCTTGTTGAAATATTTGGCACTATTGTTTATATATAAATTTACTGTACTTCTTCCCTGTACATACACGAGTACATTTTCCGCACCCCACAACTCACTGATTAGTCTTGTCCATTTAACAAGTTCGTCGAATTTTCTCCTAAATTAAACCCGCCTTAATTACACGGTTTTACTTATACCTCCTCAAAAACTCCTGATCGAGACCTCTACTTAATGAAGGGTGACTTCGGCAAGCGAAAAAATTTAATATCTGACCGAAGTAACGGAAATGAGCGTCACCGGCTATTTAGAAAGTCTAATCAGTGTGCGGTTGTGAGTCGCTGGATCGCGGCCAAAGGCTGGAACAATGGAATTTCCATCAAAGGTTGGAAGTTGGTGTATTCGTCAGTCGGCCTTCCATTACATTTTTCCGCAAATGTTCCTTCATGTTATAAATAGACCCGACCATGCCACTAAAGGGTTTCTTGATTGTACAACCTCTGACGGACCTTTGCACTGACATCGAACGTTTCTCTAACCCAATTGCGGCAGCATCGACATGAAAGACCCCTTCGTGGAAATTTTTGAAATGGAGGAAATGCCCTCCGGGAGTGGCGACGGTTTCCCAGCTTTGCGCAGGGACTATACGTTTTCGAATGTTTTTTTGTTTGTTGATCTGCAGTTACACGTCCGGGTATTTCAATTAGAAGATACAATTGAGAAACTCTTGTGAAATTTTTTCTGTTTTTAATTTCCTGAAACTAATTTGCTGAAACTGGGGTGCAATTCTCCAGTTCGTACGAAGCCACGATAAGGTTGTTCTTATAAAAATTTCTTACGAGATTATGAACGAAATTTTACCCATAATAAATTATCATGCGAATATTAAATTAAAAAAGCATTTAATTATTATTATATTGACTGCTGTAGAAGATTTAACAGATAACGACATAATATTCCCTTCAATAATTTATAAAAAAAAAAAATCAATGATGCTCATCTATATGCGCTACTATGTGATCTTGAGGAGTATAAGTGCCTACCTTTTGATACCACCTGTAGAACTGCCCATGTTTCTATACTGCGTAGTTCCGATTAACTTAACAGGGGCGTAGGTATCAGTAAATATAGTTTCGTTTTTAGTTCCACTTTATGATTGATAAAGTAAGACATTTTTTTTAGTTGAGGTAATCCGATTAGCGTTCATCTGAATCAATCGGTATTTTCTTGATATATGGACTATGTTATTGTTGTTTATTGGTTTTGATAAAAATTATTACGTGTTCAAATAACTTGGTATTATTCTGTACATATTTCTTGATATTTTGTTTCCGACGCTTACTTCGGAAGCGTTGTCTCGAACGCCAGTTTCTGAACGTGGTCTGCTCCACTGGACCGCGGGTAGCTACACCGAGTATGAAAATTCGGGGGTCAGCTGTCAGGTTTGGCGGGAGGGGAAAACGGATTGATGGTCTTTCTTATATTTACATTATTTAAAGTTGTTCATTCGGATATTTACACTATATACAATAGATTCTCTCAGTTATTTGTATTACGCTCGTCCGTCTTCCGCCTGAATACACGTAACCGTCTTGTTGGGTAAGGCAGCGCCCGGGGAGGTTAGGGTGCTTTCCTGTGCACAGTCGGTTGAACAGCCGGGAAGCCGAAACCCCCTGTCGGCCCAAATCACCCTTCCGTGCGACCAGTGGCGTCGGGACGCTTTGGTTACGATGGCTGGTGGCGGCTGGACAACGGGAAAGGTTCCGGGAAGTGAGGTGGCCGCCTGGAGCTCCTACCTGGCTGGCTTCCTCTCGTTCCGGGGTGGGACGGCGCGCTGGTTACTTCTGATTCCAGGGCTGTTTCCAGGGAGGGTCGGCTCACATCTGACCTTTTCATGAGGGCGGGGCTTCTTTTATAGAGAAGTTGACGTGGGCTGATGTGCGCTGCCTGTCGCAATGTTGTAGGGAGAGAGTCTTATCACTGCGTCTCTTTCCAACGTGGTGATGTCGGCTGCGGGTACCGGAGCGAGTCCGGGATGGCGGTACCGGAGCGCGCTTTTTCACTATTTACAATGATATTAGAATCATGCCGGTACAACACTAGGAAGCATTTTATATCGGCATATAACTGGTTCGATGCGATGGGCGTGGTCGGCTATGACAAGGGCGGTGACTGAGGGTGGTCTTAGCGTTCGTTGCGTGGTATTTTTCTGATTATAGGACTGAAAGAATTATCCCGATACGCCACCCGCAAGTATTTCTTCGGAGACGTAAAGGTTTAGAATTTGGGCGTAGGGTGCATGGTCTCCTTGCGGCAGTGATGGATGGACCGAACGTAGCGGACTGTGTGCTAATTCTCGAATAATTCTGTAACTTCCTTACATGTTCGTTACATCCCTTTTTACTATTTGTCCGCCTCAAATAAAAATAGAAGAAGTTTTTATACAATTTTCTTTAATAATCCCCACGTCTATCCGGCCCGCTAACACCCAGTGAAACAGTGCTACTTGATTGTAATGGAAGACGCGAGTAGCCCATCAGAATTCACAAGGGAGAAAGGATTAAAATTTTACATTTTCAATCGTGGAATGTACTCGATAGAATTATATTTTAAATTCTTTAACAAAAAACTACTTTACTGTTAAATCACAGATTTTCAGGAAGGTAACCTTATACGAGACACCCTGTTTAACACCATTTGGCACTTTTGTAAACTGAAATTTTTGGAACCTCTGATGTAATAACTACAATAATAATAATTAACCTACTGGAATCAACCTCTCATTAATATAACGATAGAAACAGAATTTCATTATGAAGTTATCAAAAGTTTACTTCCAAAATTTTTACTTTTTACTTTAGTTTTTTGATCTTTCTATAATTTGAAGTTTTTTTAGCTGAAGTATACTCAATTCAGAAATAAGACAAACAAGTAGTAGCTCTTTCAAAAAATATTTTTGAAATGTTCACTATCACTACAATTTATTTAAAAAATTGTTACTGCAATAGTTTCTACTAGCTACTAATCGGAAATCAAACTTAACGATGATGGATTGAAAGACTAACTTTCATTGAAAGCACTTTCAAAACGAAATTGGCTAATCGATTCTCAAGAGCCATTTTCCGCGCTGTTTTATGACACTCTTATATACACTTTTATGATTGTCTGATGCACTGTGTAATTGTATTTCGTTCAATTCAATAAAATATGGTCGTGTTTGTTTGGAAACAGAGGGTGTAAAAATTGTATAGAGGACACTACAAAGTTGTTTTAATCAATAATACGATACGATCATGATACGATCATAATATATTTTCTCAGAGTTTTGTGATGGGACAATTTGGTGTCCACCTTTTGCAATTTTTGTTAAGAAATTAGAAAAGTAAATAAAACAAAAGTGATGAATGCGTAAGTTCAAAAAGGCATACAACACAACTTTCCACAAAGAATTCACAAATGGATCTATATGTGTACGTCGAAGTGTCTGTGTTTAAATCAAAACATTTACTCTAAACCCAAAATGTATATTTAAACGTATTATGGGTTCATTTGAATTATCGATGATATAACGTATTTAATAATTTCGTTGCAATACTCTCTTTATATTCCGAAAGGATTATTACATCAAGTTTAAACGGATTACGATTGTGATGTAATAATGGTTGGTTCATAAATAAATGTTATGTTACTATTTAATAAATAATAAATAATGCAGTAAATGCTATTACCTAATACTGATTGATTACGGTAGATTGGTTGCATTTGGCATTAAAATAAACGGAACACATACTACAACTGAAAAAGATAAATTGCTACATTATTATCAATTTTTTTCTTTGTTAATGAACGCAATTTTGTCTTAAATTCTTTTTTGAATACAATATTTAACATGACTGCCTCTCGGACGGTACTTTGTATCTATAAGCAAAATTCCGGAGCGCATCCACCAAATAAAGTTAATTTATGTAATTATATTCCATGTTTGGCAATATTTTTCCTTTTTCTGTATTTGACAGCGTATAATAAAAATTGGCTCTTTTAGTTTTTATGCAGACAGTTAATATAGTATTGCTCGTTTTAGTCGGACACAACACATATTAAATTAGTATTGTAATATAGAAGAAATTTATTTTAATGATAGTGATTATGAAAAAGATGGAAAGAGTTCATGACAATTTTCCACCAACAAAATCCAGGAATAATCACGAGGACGCCCACAAACAATTTATTGATGTTTATATTGCAAAGCAAATGGAAAATTATCCAGAAATTCAACTCCATAAAGTACTGCATTCATAAATCCTAACTACATATCTATTAGTGCATGTTGAAAACGAAAAATACGTAATACATATTCATTTTAATGAACAAGTATTGTGATTTAATAAATTCGAATGTTTTAAAGACTAATTCATTCTCGAACAATATTCTAAAATGTTCTTGTCGTTAACTATAATGATGGAGTGTGCAGATTAGTCCAGAGTTAGTTTCCGGCTGAAGTTGTAGCAACAATTTTACATGGATGAAGTGAAAGTAAGTTGAACTCATTCGGTGCTGTCATCCATCATTAAAGTTGGTCCACTAACTTGTATGAAGCGTATGGAAATTATGTAACCGGAATTACAAAGTGGTCTGGACTTGGATGAGAAAACCAACGAGGAACTTCGGAGTCAACTTGTATAGGTTAAGTAGGAGATGGGGGCGTTTGCGGTACTTGTATTTAAAACTTTGTTTGGCAAATTCTGGCTAGATGAGTGATGTTAGTCTCTTAACTATACTGTCTATTTGTGGGATGACAAAAGTTTGTTGTTTTATTACATCAACACCATTACCTCAGGTATCAACAATCACACGTATACTTTGTGCTATTGGAGATTTTCTGGACCTAATCCTTAATAGTAAAATTCTTCATAAAATATCTGAAACTAAATCATCGGACTTGAAAACTATGACGGATAACACAGTTTTAATTCAATTAACAACAAAGGAAATTTAATTAATTAAAATTTTGCTGTAGCGGTATTATTTTAGGTTTTAATTAAATTTCAAGTCCTACACGTGTATGTGATCTGCATCGTAGTTTCTGTACAATAAAAATGACAAGCAGTTGGAAGCAGTTTTGTTTATACTATTTTGTGTTAGACAAACCCTCGTAAAATATGAAGACGTAGATTTTTGATTTAGGAAGAAAATAATTAATTAAAGCCACAAAATTACAAAACTAGATAGAATTTTTTTTCTTGAACATTAAAAAGATTATTTCATTCATCATAGTTTTCGACCAATCGTAAGACCTTATTTTTTGAATTATAGTGATAATTCGATAACCCTTTATGTTCCTTTTTCAAATATTTTTATTTCCAGGGCAACGCTGAATACTTGTGTCACATTTTTAACTTGTATGTCAAATTTGAACATGAATCGTTTTGGGGAACTTTCTTTGATGTTGAAACAACTTTATTGATGAAATAATCTTACCTTATTACTTTCGTGCTTCTGAAACAATCTGTTGTAATACTCAAGTTGATTAAAACGCAATAATCCTGTCATTTTTTGACAAATTTTCCTCTGCTGCGCATCGGGAAATTAAAACGTCAAAAAATGGGACTCAACCTCAACTTTTGTATTACAAATCGATAGTTCCATGTAATTACAAGTGATAATAGATATTGACAGTAATCGTTGCCTAAAAAACATATTCATATCGCTATAATTGCCTTGGCCAACATGTCGGTTGCATTAAGTCACACATCGAAATCTACTGATTAAATGTCCATTTAGTAGATATTAGGCACTCGGTCTAATATCTGCGAATTTGAATAATTACTAACCGGTTAAATTAATTCTTAATTAAGAAGACCATACATATGCATTGCCTCCAGCTGGTGATCGTTCATTCCCTCGTTGTCTCCCACCATTCTACAAACATTACACCACGCTGCACTTTTAAAAATGTACTTTGTATACACAGACTAAGACATGTGCAATTTCATCCACTTACATCGTCCCCGTATATCTACCAATTTCCCGAATAAACAAGCTCTAAACTAAACAGACACGGTGTCAGCTCTTCCCTTAGTCTAACTTTAAAACATGTGTAGCTGAAAAGAAGTTTTCGTATAAGCTGAAAAGATTGCAATGGGAAAAATCTATTTCCTACATCCGAAAATAGAAAATTTTGTTCTTAAGTAATTATTCTCACTGGTGAGTGACTACTAAGACAGTAATTTCGAACTCGCTGCTGGCACGTAATTGAAGTTATTTCGACGGTTTACCTAATTTTCGATCATTGGAAGTTGAGGCAGATAGGCAATTTCATTTGCAAATGTGCAGATTTTACCGTAATTGCTCGATCATAAAATATGGAACGCTGCTATTTCCTATCACTGAAATTTACCATAATCATTGATTATCCAAATGTGTTGATGGGAATAATCTACAACGGACCTCAATGCTTGCAGTCAAGGCTCATTAAGTACCTAAATGCACTTACGATGATAGAAGTTTTCAAACCAATAATATATGCTTTGCTTTGATCGTTGTTGTGTTATGTATAAATTTATTATGTTCCATTTGTCAATATACTTACACATTTTTAAAAGTAATGTAAATCTTGAAACTACTTTTCAGATGTTTTATTCTGTCTAATAATCTTGTAGCACTTTTTCTATTTAATGGGTAGAAATTAAATCTTATTATTATTTCAATAAGAACTGTCAATTTCTCCAAGATAACACAGAATTAATTGACCAACAATAATTTATTAATATTATCGGCTTATACAGGCTGTGCATATCTGGCCCGATATTTAATTCTGTAAATTAAACTGCTGTTTTGTGAAACTCTACTATTTAAATATAGGTTTCTCCAGAAATATATGAATCAAAAGTAATTGCGAGATTCTATAAGGATTCTCCGATACCAATTCTCTTTAATTGATTTAAGTGTTCTTGCCCAGTCTTATGCCAATACGAAATACAGAATGCGGATTTGGGGACAACATAAACGTAATATTTATTACTTTAATCGTGTTCGAGATTCTCATAGAATTCGCCATATTTTTAGATTCCTCTGAAATTTAAAGTTTAGTACATTAAGAAATTCCAGCATTACAAAATTTAAAATGTTGTTTCCAATATGACATTCCAAGCGTAAGAACTTCGACACTAAAAGATTTCAAGATTTGAAATTTCCCAAAATCAAGGCTACGGAATATTAAACTATAATAAATCACACTTTTAGATATTTATATATGTTATAAACCAGAAGAATGTCGATGAATCTAAGTGGAGTAAATTTAAATTTAAATTTAAATATATTTAAGTCGAACTCCACAAACTTTAATAACTTACAATGGGAACATGTTTCGGCAGAACACTACTGCCATCATCAGCCCTAATTTAACAAGAGATTAATGATACAATTGATGAATTACAGAAAGGTTCTTACCTTAAAGAATATTTAAAATTATGACGTTAGTTTTGAATTAAATTTGACGTTTTGAAAAGGTTAAAATAGTGAATTAATAATGGTATCTTATATCTTAATCTTGATGTGTTGTCTTAAAATTTTTCGACCTCAGAGTTTTGCTACCGCGGATTTTTTTAAATCTTGAGATCTTTTGATGTTGGGATTTCGATAGTCTTTAAAATTTACAACCATCAAATCCTTTATCTTTAGAATCTCGGAGTCTCAAAAAAAAATCCGATGTTGAATTATTTTGCCTTCAATGAATTCCTAAATGTGACTTATTTAAATATTTTTGTTTTGAATTTTATTGTTCAAGCGAATATAATCATGTGAATTAAAATTTAAATATATTTAAGTCGAACTCCAAAAACTTTAATAAATTATAATGGGAACATGTTTCGGCAGAACACTACTGCCATCATCAGCCCTAATTTAACAAGAGATTAATGATGCAATTGATGAATTACAGAAAGGTTCTTACCTTAAAGAATATTTAAAATTATGACGTTATTTTTGAATTAAATTTGACGTTTTGAAAAGGTTACATGATTTTTAAAGGATTTCGTAAAAACAACATTTTATAAAATGTAAAAATTATAAATGGATCAAGGAGAATCTAGTAAGTTTGTTCGAGTGGTAAAAAAATTAAAATAGTGAATTAATAATGGCATTATTGAAGCTATTCTGTTCGTTTAAACAAAATCTGTTTTCCAGTTTCAAGGCTTTCCTTATTTCCAAAGTCTCAAGAAAATCTAATTTCCAGCCTTTATTGCATTTATGAATCAATTTGGAGTTTGATGGTGAAAAACTATGTTTCGTTATTAATATGTAATTGGCGAAAGAAGAAGGTGTGGATGGAGGGGGATCAAGATCTGTGTTGTTATAGATGTGCCTGAAATGTTCTTTAATACGGTCTGATATTTTGCGACCTGTCTGACCTATGTAGAATGACTCACAAGAAGAGCAGTTCAATTTATATACACCTGATGACGATTTGTAATCTAATGGATCTTTATTTTTAATAAAAAATCTGGATAAGTTGTTATCTGTTTTAAATAAAACTTTAAAACCGTTTTTCTCAAGTATTTTAGAACATTTCTCTGAGTCGACACCAAAGTATGTTAATGAATTTGAAAAGGAAATTGTTTCTGAAGGATTTCTAACCAAGTGGTGTGTGTATTTGAATTTGTTATAGTATCTATAGTATAATTTATTTATAGTTTTTAAAGAATATCCATTATTTGAAGCAATTTGTTTAATGTTATTAAGTTCTGTTTGAAAACATGAATCTGATAGTGGTATAGAAAATAATCGGTGGAAAAAGGAATGAAAAGCTGCAAATTTATGGGAAACGGGGTGACAAGAATCAAAAGGTATTACACAGTCTGTGATACTAGGTTTTCTATAAATGTCAAATTTAAAAGTATTATTATTTCTAGTAATTAACAAGTCTAAAAAGGGAATTTGGGAATTGATTTCAATTTCAACGGTGAATTTAATGGATTGGTTTAAAGAATTTAAGAATCATCTACATACCTGTACCAAAAGAGAAAATGATATTTAAAGGGAGACGAAGTTAAAAACTGATCTTCTAAGTTATTCATGAATATTTCTGCTAAAAGTGGTGACAAATTAGAACCCATTGCTAAGCCCGAGTTTTGTGAATATAAATTGACTACGTCAAATGAAACAAGTCTAGTGTCTGATGGAATTTGGAATTTTTTTATTTTGGAGCAAAGATTTATTGAGTTTTTTATTGCAAATTTGTTATTTTATATATAATCTAAATGTTGTCTAAGAATTGTATTAAGCCATTTTGAAAGTATTGATGCAGGTGAATTGACAAAAGAAAGTACTGGTCTAATGGAAAAAGGTTCCATTCCATCACTAGTAACTACATCAACTACCTTATCTAAAGACCACCACAATATCACAAAGAGTATTTCAGATTCAAGCATCATTAAAAGCTTAAAAACAATATTTGTATTAGTAAAGCTGACAAGGGTAATTGCTTGGCAATACTTAACAAACAAGATTACTTAAACAAAGTAGAGAATTTCTTAAAATCTGGTGACTTTACAAAAGTCAAAAAAGATCCAACTTCAAAATTTGTTTCCAACCTTAAATCTACGCTCAAAGCCCTACCTACGCTCAGAAACCGTTAAATATATTGACCCACAAGCTTTCACACTAATACCCATGAATACTTGCATACCTAGACTATACGGTCCACCTAAAATACATAAAACTCAACCTTTTCCCATTAAACCAGTAGTTTCTTTTGTCAATTCACCTGCATCAATACTTTCAAAATGGCTTAATACAATTCTTAGACAACATTTAGATTTCAATAACAAATTTGCAAAAAAAAAACTCAATAGATCTTTGCTCCAAAATTAAAAATTTCCAAATTCCATCAGACACTAGGCTTGTTTCATTTGACGTAGTTAATTTATTCCCCAGCATCCCACCCAAATCTTGCTTATTAATATTAAAAAAACTACTATTTACTTCTAATATCCCAACCATACATGCACTAAATTTAGATTCACTTTGTCGGACTGTCCTAGATCAAAATTTCTTTCAATTTAATAATAATTTTTATTCACAAAACTCGGGCTTAGCAATGGGTTCTAATTTGTCACCTCTTTTAGCAGAAATATTCATGAATAACTTAGAAGATCAGTTTTTAACTTCGTCTCCCTTTAAAGATCATTCTCTCTTTTGGTACAGGTATGTAGATGACATCATTGTTTTATTCAGAGGATCTGATTCTGAACTTGATAACGCGCACTCAGCAACTTAATTTCTTTAAATCAATCCATTAAATTCACCGTTGAAATTGAAATCAATTCCCAAATTCCCTTTTTAGACTTGTTAATTACTAGAAATAATAATACTTTTAAATTTGACATTTATAAAAAAACCTAGTATCACAGATTGCGTAATACCTTTTGACTCTTATCACCCTGTTCCCCATAAATTTGCAGCTTTTCATTCCTTTTTCCACCGATTATTTTCTATACCACTATCAGATTCATCTTTTCAAACAGAACTTAATAACATTAAACAAATTGCTTCAAATAATGGATATTCTGTAAAAACTATAAAAAATAAATTATACTATAGATACTATAACAAATTCAAATACACACACCACTTGGTTAAAAATCCTTCAGAAACAATTTCCTTTTCAAATTCATTAACATACTTTGGTGTCGTCTCAGAGAAATGTTCTAAAATACTTAAGAAAAATGGTTTTAAAGTTTCATTTAAAACAGATAACAACTTATCCACATTTTTTATTAAAAATAAAGATCCATTAGATTACAAATCGTCATCAGGTGTATACAAATTGAACTGCTCTTCTTGTGAGTCATTCTACATAGGTCAGACAGGTCGCAAAATATCAGACCGTATTAAAGAACATTTCAGGCACATCTATAACAACACAGATCTTGATCCTCCTCCATCAACACCTTTTTCTTTTGCCAATCATATATTAATAACGAAACATAGTTTTTCACCATCAAGCTCCAAATTGATTCATAAATGCAATAAAGGCTGGAAATTTGATTTTCTTGAGACTTTGGAAATAAGGAAAGCCTTGAAACTGGAAAACAGATCTTGTTTAAACGCACAGAATAGCTTCAATAATCCCATTATTAATTCACTATTTTAATTTTTTTTACCACTCAAACAAACTTACTAGATTCTCCTTGATCCATTTTTAACTTTTACATTTTATAAAATGTTGTTTTTACGAAATCCTTTAAAAATCATATAACCTTTTCAAAACGTCAAATTTAATTCAAAAATAACGTCATAATGTTAAATATTCTTTAAGGTAAGAACCTCTCTGTAATTCATCAATTGTATCATTAATCTCTTGTTAAATTTGGGCTGATGATGGCAGTAGTGTTCTGCCGAAACATGTTCTCATTATAATTTATTAAAGTTTTTGGAGTTCGACTTAAATATATTTAAATTTTAATTCACATGATTATATTCGCTTGAACAATAAAATTCAAAACAAAAATATTTTAATAAGTCAGATTTAGGAATTCATTGAAGGCAAAATAATTCAAAATCGGAAATTTTTTTGAGACTCCGAGATCCTAGAGATAAGGGATTTGATGGTTGTAAATTTTAAAGATTATCGAAATCCCAACATCAAAAGATCTCAAGATTTAAAAATATCCGCGGTAGCAAAACTCTGAGATCGAAAAATTTAGGACAACACATCAAGATTTATTTAAAAAAATCTCATAAAAAAAATTCTGTACCTACTTCCAATATTTTTTAATATTTTAAAATTGCAAAGTAAGGAAGAACTCGACAATTTCAACTGACATTGAGTCACACGTTCCCAATTTTCCAAAGTTTTTAGATTTTGATTAGAGTTCTGAAATTTCAAGAGATCCCAAGATTCTAAAATTCGATCATTTTAAGGTCTGAAATTCCATGTTCATTTATTTAATGAATACAACGTTTAGATCTTGGACTTTTTTACTCATTCTGCAATAAGAACGTATTGAAACAAAATTCCCACAATTTTCATTATAAAAAGATTTTCCTCATTAGTGAAAATTAAATTTTTGCTATTAAAGCGGACAGGAATAGATTCTCAGCTGACTTTCGAGTTCTATCAATGTCTTATTAATTTATTGTCATTATAGGTGCTCAAAGTATATTTTGAATGTCTAATCGGGACAGTTTGCAGAGCATGAAACTTTATTTTTCGTTTGAAAGTAATATTAAAATTATTAATTTAAATAGTTGTTAAAAAGTAGTAGTTATATCAAAGTTGAATAATAAAACTTTTAACATGTATTTCTAGAACTTTCTACTTTCCTATTTCGAAACATAATTATATTAACTAATAACATAATAGAATTAATTTATCGCAAATCCATTAGGCGAACAAACAAAATAATATTCCCACTGATTGAAACCACATCTTCTGAGTTACCATTCCCCAAATTTCGTTTGTCAGTTCTGATTGAATGCCCTTTTCGGCGCTCCCTCAGACAGATCCAATACCAAATCGCAGATTGATTGTGATCGTTTTCGTTTTAATAAATACCATAAATTACTCGTCGCTCAGAACATTTCCTTGATTTCCAGGTCGACGTGGAAATCGTTTCTTCTTTTCACTATATCGTGAGTAACGCGAAAAATTATTCACGCTAACAATGTGTATACTTTTATGTATCGTTTCCTGCAATAAAAGTGATTATGTTTCGCACTGACCGTGTTGTAAAGGTCTTTATTGCAAACGCGAATATTCTAATGGGTTTATTAATATTCTGTGCGCAAACATTTTCAACTCGACTCGATTCCAATTTTACGAAACTTATAGTCAAAAATGCGGTACGAGGGGACTTAATCAGGATAATGAACCGACAGAGAATCAAATTGAATCTGCATTTATTAGAGTTGGAACAATTATTTTTGGACGTTGATGATGAAGATTGATTTGTTTTTAACGAGAAATGATTGTGATTACTGTGTAGTAATTTCACGAATTTTACTTACACTTACTACAAACACGTTTACAGAGCCCAAATTAAAATTAAATGCTCATCGATCACTGGTCGAACAATTCTGCAAATTGATCAGCTGATCAACTACATGCACGAATTAGCTATAATAACGATTATGTAACACATAATAAATTGAGCCAACAGCAATTACAGATTTTACCTCGTTACCATGTATAGATAAGCGATTATTATACTCTTGACGACGTGGTATAATCACTTCGGTTTTCAGCTGGGACCAACAATGTGAACTTTGTCATAGCAACAATTTTTGGATGTTTATTAATATACGTAAGAAAAAAAGTTCCGTAAAAAATAATCCGATTATACTAACCTCCTCATTCGACGTATAATTGATTATTGTTTATGCTCTTGTGATATTGAATCTGATTATATACACCGGATCTAACCTAAATTGTCACTTGAATTTTTATTCCTTTGGTAGTACATTGAAATGTTTTTTTTAGACGACTGCATATGAAAATAACCATATCGACCAACCAACCTACTTATTGAACACAATTTGAAATATGTAGTAACGCTTTCGGTTCTATATCACGATTTTTCCGGTTTCATATCAGAATACTTCTACTTTGGGCATATAACAATTTTCTATTTATCCGGTCGACATGGTTCATTAATATTTTAATATTGATATTTTAGTAGATGGAGGCGGTGATATAACCTCCCTTAAATGGGACGGGGGTGGCGCTCAAGTTCTATAGCCGAAGGTTACATAGACAGTTCCGTCCAAAATAAAATTAAACTTGCTGATACAATTAGCAAAGCAGTCTTGAATACACCTTCTACATCGACTACAAAAAATTAACAGAACACAGAACTAGATGTGACGAACCAGGAATTATTTTCAGTTTTAAATGAACCTTCTACAGCAAACCAGGAGCACAATAAAAATCCTCTAGAAGTGCTGACTTCTTAATTATTGTTTCAACAATAATATTACATACAATTAACGTATTCAAGAAATTAGAAGAATAACCATGTTTTGGGTTATAAACTATTAATGTAATTTATTAAAACAAATTTTAGAATGTAAGTGCGTAATGTTGGCAGTGGTCCAAAAAATAGTGTTCATAACATGTTCGAAAGTAGACATATCATTGCTCGTGTGATTTCCCTCACTCGGCCTTGCTTCGTTCATCAAACTTCACACTCGCATGATATGTCAAGCTCGATAGTGTTTGCACAAAAAATAAGAAATAAAAATGAGCCCGCTTAAACGCCACTGAGTTTAGCCACTCTACCTCCATTGCTCAGACTTGATGAGACGCATTGATGACGTCTTGGAGGAAACGTCCACTAAAGTGCATGAGTGCAATAAAGACAGTAGTATTTGAAAATACGAGAACTACTATACACATCGATATTAAAACTTGGCCTCATAAGGAGAAATCTGGGTACCAGAACCCATATTATTTTATATTCATGAATATTAATGTGGGATGGATATAGGGCTGCTTTCCGTAGTACACCGTCTTGACTTAGGTCATGAAAATTTTGGTTCATACAGTCGGATGCGACTAAGTCCTCACAATTGTGACCAACCTGGGAGCAGCAGGAGCCAAATTTAAATATTTGTTATTTAAAGTGCATTTGTATAATCAAATGAGTTGTTTTCTCATAAAATGGTACTCATTAAACAGTAAATTTAAAATATTATCAGATGCACCAACTTATCTCTTTGATAAAATTTTTGTATAATACTTAAAATACTTAAATGACTTTAATAATAATCCGCAGGACATACCACAAATAAAATAAGGGAACTGTATTTTATGTCAATACGTTTTGCTATATCAAAAGATAGTTCGAACCCTAGCCTAATCTATTTGACAGAAGCATATTGGAATATGGGGGAATATAGCGTTCTATAATAATTTTTCTGTATTATACATTCTCTATTTGTTGATGATTTTCCACCATATTTATACTGAAATACGAGAAGTACTTTGTGTTCAAAAGCAGGCTCTCCAATTGAAATTCCACTATGGAATTTTTTATCAAATATCAATCCCAAGGCTTGCATTATTAACATGCAAAAACCACATGAAACTGGCATAACGAAAAAGGTAATTTTTCATTCGTCAAAAAATCATGTTTCACATAATATCTATTTATTTGTGATGCAACATCGCGGTGCAGTTTATATTGGTTAATGCAATATATGCAGTTGCAGGGATGCATTTTGAATCGCGATGCACTCATTGGAAAACGTTGTAAAGTTGGAACTGGATGAGAGAAATGAAATTTAATTGTCACAGCTGTGGACTGATAGAGGGTCGTTTAGTCAGGGGAATTCTTGCTTTGAGTGCTGGGAAAAACATTTCAGTCGGATGTTTCTTGTTTGCGCTACAACCGGGTATTTTAAAGTTTTGTTGTTCTGCCGGATGCACCGCAATTTTTAGGTTTTGATGTAAAGAGATTTCATAGTTTTATCTTTCATTTTTGGAGGTTTGCTGATTTAACTTTGTCTCCTGTGAAATTAATTAATAGGATGCAAAATCAATGTATCAGATAATATCTGAATATCTAAACAAAATAAAGTGATAACATTATGCGGTACCTAATTGTCGCACGCAAAAACTTTCCAAATGGCAGCTTCTTGTTCCTCAATATTAATAATAATTCATCATTCAGCATGAACACACTGCCGAAGGACTAGCCATCGCTTGATTAAATCCTTTGATAACTAAACAGGACTAGAACCATGGGACTGATTGATTACACAAGACGTTGAGCTAACAGGTCATTAATGACCCAACTATACTCACTTTACATTCAGTAAACACACTTTAGATAGGTCCTTTAGATTTGCATGCATGATGACAGATTGATTACGAATTGTTGCATAGTTTCACCAGGCGGGTAATCAATCTAACCTTAAAAAACTGTTGATGAACGGCTTTTTAGACGGACCAATTTCCATCTAGAGTTTGTTAGAGATCCTGTGTAATTGGTTTTATAACAAAAGCTGCTATATTAAAATTCCGGAATTAATAAATTTCTATTAGGAATTTCAAGAAAAGTATTGAATATTTTAGCTTTTGCCAGGCACACTGTAGTTGCAGATGATGTAATATACATGCGTTAAATCTTTTCCTGTCCAGATGAATACACTGGCAACTTCGCAGAAAGTTTGTGCAGAACAACAATTTCATCCGATGCAAGTTTTATAACTACATACAAGTTTGTCAACGAAAAAGAACTTTCAATTATGCTGGCAACAGGAATGAACTTTGTGCGACGCTTCGTGTTTTTAATAATAATCAGCTTATATGCGAGTTCATATACAGGGTGTTACAAAATGATTTTCATCTAGTCGCCTGTGCATTTTCCATGTAAAATAAAAAATGCCACTTTACGAAGATACTTATACTTTTTATATAACCTCAAAAATCAAGATACACTTCGAATGTTATTAAATTATGATGATATATGTATCGAGGACAAATTCGATGAACAATGAGACCACCGGGGCGGGATTGAGTTGGGCCGCCCTCACAGCTAATACCGGCAGTTGACACCGCGAGAGATGAACTGGCGCGCGGGATACTTACCGCGGCTGCTGGCACCAGACTTGCTCTCCAATAAATTGATCTTTTTTTAAAGGGTTTAGAGTGTACTCATTCCAATTGCGGGGCCTCGGATGAGTCCCGTATCTTCCTTGAATTTACTTTATAACGTTTATCATTTGACAGAAGTAGCAAATGCTAAATAAATAGAGTAGCCTAAGAGTACACAATTTCGCCCGGTTTGAACTTGAAACATGTTTTTTTCGAAAAAGGGGTTTTTAGGGGATTTTTTTTAGACTTTGATGGTGAGTTTTGAGAGGTACTATTGCGGACAAAGAATCTCAAACGTTAACGTTCTATCATTTTAAAAAACATCGTAGTAAATATTATGATTCTGACTGACGTTTGTAAATAAATTTGAAATTTATTTATCCGGAGACCGGCTTCTCGGATTTTGGAGGCACCCCAGCAAATTTTATAGTTGCGAAAACAGTTCTATTTAATGATTTACTAGCACTGATTAAAATCGCCGCCTTTTTGTACAAAGTCTCCGCATGTTTTTTTTTATGACATACGCCAAATTTTGTTTTGTCAGATTCTCTTTATGAGCAGAATAAAAAAATGGCTTCTATAGCTTTTCCTTATTAACACAAATCAAACATATTATAATAACAGAACTGTAACAACATATAACCCATTATTCCACATCATGGAACTTTTGTAACTCTTCTTTAAAATTTGGAAGTATGCCAACGTTTCCGCTTAGATTTAGGACCTCTTTCGTGTACACCATTTTTTATAATTTATTTATTAGCAATTTGAATAATATGTACATTCTATAGACTAATTTGTTATCAAAGGAGCTTCAAGTCAGCGGGCCAGTGTCTTTGGAACCTCCTCGAAGGGTGCTGCTCGATTAATGGTTGCAGTTGTGCCTTGGTTTGTTTTCCAATTCTGCGATGATTCTATATGTTGCTTACCTTTTTTTAACGATGTGCTCCCTCCATGTTAGTATGTTGTCGATACTGAATCCCAAGTACTTTGCATACCCACTAGGAGGCAATTCGATGTTATTTAAGTTGATCGGTGGACACTGTTCTTCTTGAGGTGTAATCTCTTTGCTTAAATTTATTTTTATTGATTTTGATCTTCCATGTTGCTAGCCAAGGTTCCTCTCAATATCTACGGCTTCGTGGTCGTCATCTATATTTTTTGCGGAGGTTTGATGTTTTTTTATGATCGTGAAATCTTTATACGTTTATACCAATGGCGTGTGCGGTAGACAGGGTTAGATTTCAAGTATTGTTTTCTCGAAATTGAAAAACTGTTGCTACATAAAAATTACAGGAGTAGGTTCACCCGATTTTTTTCTGTTACCCTCTAAATTTATTGAAGGTATATCCATGGGACCTATTTTTCTTTTACTACTTGCAATTACCGTATCACTCTAAATCTTTACCGCTTTAATTTCCTGCGAGTGTCTTTTACTCATTTCATGTTTTATATTTTGAAATTTGTTTTTATGTATTTTTCCATTTCCGCCATTTTGTCTTCTATGGAAATATGTTTAAAGGGACGAGTTTATCTTTACACTTCTTGTTTTTATCTGTAGTACACCGTGAAAAAAGTCGTCGTCTAGTCGATTCATCAGACCTCGACTTTTATTAGTGTTGTCAACGCTGCCCGTAGGTATTCTAATTAATTTTATCGTTCGACACTGTCAGAATTTTCAAATTTTCGCTTGTGTAAACACTCCTTGTCATGAAATAATGAAAATGACAGATAAACGTCACACTATTTTTATAAATTTTAAGCAATTTAAAGGCTTTCTGGGGTTGTGTCGAACGATAAAATGTTGTATTACACTCGTTCCTGTGTAGATTGAACGCTTTACTCGTATAATAAACTACTATTTTTCACTACTAGCTGTAGAATGTACGATTATATAGTTTGTAGAGGAGGTGTGAAGTTGTTTTTCTTTCCTAGAAGTTAATAATTTTTTCATTATTGACCAGTAGTTAATAATGGGCAGAGACCGGATTTGATGCAAAATGCATATCGTTTATTATTATTTTATCTACCTACTTAACAACAGCGCCCTTCGATTTTCACAAATTGCACCAGTTGCAAATATTAGACATTAATTAACTGCAATTTATGCAAAAAAAAACGAAGTTAAATTATTACAAAATCACAGGTGCAGGTTTTCACGAAAATCCGGTCTCTGACGGAGAAATGTCAGAGAAAAAATACATAACCTTTATTTTTGATAAAAAGCGTCTAGCGGGTGCCAGTCACAGTTGATCCTGTCCAAATTTCGAGTTTCACGTACAGGAAAATATGACCTTCTTGGAGTAGGTTTCTTTAAGGGGTTGAGCGCGAAGCGCGAGCCAAAATTTGCAATGATCCACGGAAAAAACAAATGTTCACAGACGGCAACGTCTATTCAGGATTAACTGTGAATTGGCACCCGCAAGACAATTGTATTTTTGATGCTTTATTTATTTAACGATTTAAGCTGCTAGTAGTGAAAAAAATAATATATAAACCACGGTAGAGAAGCCCTTCTCAGCTTCGCAACTTAATTCCCTCGATGCTTCGCATCTCGGGAATTAATACTGCTTAGTTGAGAAAAATTACTTCTCTACCTTGGTTTATAATATACTATTATCACATACTAGCTGAGTTTGTATTACTTCTTGCTTTGACGTATTTATTTGGTACACCTTCATGTACTCAATAAATGCACTTGATTGATTAATCTGCTCGTAATCCTTCAGAAATTTGAGGTTTGTGTCGGAGCAAAAATCTACCGATCTCATTTGGGTACTGACATCTTGTATCCTAGAAATTTGTAATCTTAAAATTTAAATTTAAAATAATATAATTTCAACCCCAAGATTTCGGAATAGGAATCTAAATTTGCGATTATACAATACAGTATTTGTGATTGGGCATTTTATAACCTTTCTTTCTCAAAATTTTAGGGTCTGAGATGATTGGAATTACAAGTTTAGAATGATCTGAAGTCTAAAGCTTTTAGAATTGTGATTACATTGATAAATCATATGTAATGTTAGAACTTACAGAATTATATTAATTAGTGATCGCCCGTCACTCGAATTCGAGTGGTATGTATTGAATTGGTAATCAAATCAATGTAAAAATTAAAAAAAAGTGAATACTTACGTAAATAGTGTTGAATAAGGACTGGTTACCATATTACATATTACAATTTTTAATTTGCCTTGTCTGAATAATAAAAAAAAATTAAGACGGAATAATTTTTTGCGTAAACACTTGTTCATTGTTCGGTATAAGATGCTCCTGACTGAATTGTTCGCTAGAAACGGAGACCATGGAATGTACGAAACAGAAGACATTACTACCAGTATTGTGCTGAAAAACCTCTTGAAGTATATGATTAATAACGGCAGGTTGTTCATTATTAGCCGTTTCATACATTTGATTAAACAATAAATATTGTGGAATTGAGAAACCAATTTTTCGGGAAGAAAAATTATGTGATAAAAGAATTATATTTTGCACAGCTTCATTTGTCCTCTATTTCACATTCTTCACACCCCGCACCCAAACATCCATCCAGAGGCATAAATGTCTTAATAAGCATGTCTTAAGTTCTCTACACAACTTGCTCACCAAACCTCAGGGGAGGGGCTAAGATACCTATATTTAGCTACAGTAGTCCAACTTCTCACTTAAAACGATTCAGGCTCATTTAAATCGATGACTCTGAAGGACCGCTTTTCCCCAAAAATGATTTGCAAATAATTAATGAACCTGTGAAATTTTTGAAAATGGAAATTAATATTCACATAGAATTTGTCAATGTCTTTCATTTAAAAAAACAATTATCAAAATCGGTGCAGTACAGACTGTTTTATTTGGTTCAAATTGATTCATGTTCAACGATTAAATATATAGATTTGAAATTGGCGAATTCTAGAATATTGAAATCTTTGAATGTTAGAATATTACATTTGTTTGAACTTATAGTGTTAGTTGAAGATTTTAAAGTCAATATAAGTATAGTAAGTAAGCATATTTCTGGTAAGAAATTAGAACTGAGTCTTTTTTACTAATTGAATTTTGCCATCTGGTCAACTTTTTGTGAGGTGCAAGACCCACACCGACCTCTTCTTAATCCACGAAAGAGAACCTGGAAACCTGAAAATTTACGTTACAACCTGAAAATCTGTGAAGTTAAATACTTAAATTTTAATATCCTGACAAGTTGAAAACATGAGATTTCAAGAATTTGAAAAAATTGAGAACATGAAATTTAACTTGAAAAGCTGGGAATTTGAAAAATTTAATAATCTGAACCAGAAGAATGTTCTTAAATCCAGGTGGAGTAAATTTAAATTAAAATTTAAATATATCTAAGTCGAACTCCACAAACTTTAATAACTGTAAAATTACTAATGGAACATGTTTCGGCAGAACACTTCTGCCATCATCAGCCCTAATTTAACAAGACATTAATGATACAATTGATGAATTACAAGAGGGGTTCTTACCTTAAAGAATATAAAAAATTATGACGTTGACGTAATTTTGAATTAAATTTGACATTTTCAAAGGGTTACATGATTTTTAAAAGATTTCGTAAAAACAACATTTTAAAAAATTAAAAATGAATCAAAGAGAATCTGGTAAGTTTGTTTGAGTGGTGAAAAATTGAAATAGTAAATTAATAATGGGATTATTGAAGTTATTCTGTTCATTTAAACAAGATCTGTTTTCCAGTTTCAAGGCTTTCCTTATTTCCAAAGTGTCAAGAAAATCTAATTTCCGGCCTTTATTGCATTTATGAATCAATTTGGAATTTGATGGTGAAAAACTATGTTTCGTTATTAATATATGATTGGCGAAAGGAGAAGGTGTTGATGGTGGAGGATCAAGATCTGTGTTGTTATAGATGTGCCTGAAATGTTCTTTAATACGGTCTGATATTTTGCGACCTGTCTGACCTATGTAGAATGACTCACAAGAAGAGCAGTTTAATTTGTATACACCTGATGATGATTTGTAATCTAATGGATCTTTATTTTTAATAAAAAATCTGGATAAGTTGTTATCTGTTTTAAAACCTCTTTTAGCAGAAATATTGATGAATAACTTAGAAGATCAGTTTTGAACTTCTTCACCTTTTAAAGATCATTTTCTCTTTTGGTACAGATATGTAGATGACATAATTGTTTTATTCAAAGGATCTGATTCTGAACTTGATAACGCACTCAGCAACTTAAATTCTTTAAACCAATCCATTAAATTCACCGTTGAAATTGAAATCAATTCCCAAATCCCCTCTTTAGACTTGTTAATCACTAGAAATAATAATACTTTTAAATTTGACATTTATAGAAAACCTAGTATCACAGATTGCGTAATACCTTTTGACTCTTGTCACCCTGTTTCCCATAAATTTGCAGCTTTTCATTCCTTTTTCCACCGATTATTTTCTATACCACTATCAGATTCATCTTTTCAAACAGAACTTAATAACATTAAACAAATTGCTTCAAATAATGGATTTTCTTTAAAAACTATAAATAAATTATACTATAGATATTATAACAAATTCAAATACACACTACTTGGTTAAAAATCCTTCAGAAACAATTTCCTTTTCAAATTCATTAACATACTTTGGCGTCGTCTCAGAGAAATGTTCTAAAATACTTAAGAAAAACGGTTTTAAAGTTTCATTTAAAACAGATAACAACTTATCCAGATTTTTTATTAAAAATAAAGATCCATTAGATTACAAATCATCATCAGGTGTATACAAATTAAACTGCTCTTCTTGTGAGTCATTCTACATAGGTCAGACAGGTCGCAAAATATCAGACCGTATTAAAGAACATTTCAGGCACATCTATAACAACACAGATCTTGATCCTCCACCATCAACACCTTCTTCTTTCGCCAATCATATATTAATAACGAAACATAGTTTTTCACCATCAAATTCCAAATTGATCCATAAATGCAATAAAGGCCGGAAATTAGATTTTCTTGAGACTTTGGAAATAAGGAAAGCCTTGAAACTGGAAAACAAATCTTGTTTAAAAGAACAGAATAACTTCAATAATCCCATTATTAATTCACTATTTTAATTTTTCACCACGCAAACAAACTTACCAGATTCTCTTTGATCCATGTTTAATTTTTACATTTTATAAAATGTTGTTTTTACGAAATCTTTTAAAAATCATGTAACCCTTTGAAAACGTCAAATTTAATTCAAAATTACGTCAACGTCATAATTTTTTATATTCTTTAAGGTAAGAACCCCTCTTGTAATTCATCAATTGTATCATTAATCTCTTGTTAAATTAGGGCTGATGATGGCAGAAGTGTTCTGCCGAAACATGTTCCATTAGTAATTTTACAGTTAATAAAGTTTGTGGAGTTCGACTTAGATATATTTAAATTTTAATTTAATAATCTGAGATTGAAAATAAATTTGACAACCTGAAAATTCAAGAACAGACCGGAAAGACGAAAATTAAGAAGCTGAAATTAATAAAAAAAATAAATCCTGCGAACCTGTAAACCCTGAGAATTGAAAACATCCGAACTTCAAAATACAGAGATTTGAGAATTCTGAATATTAAAAGTCTGAAAACATATAAAGTTTACATTGGGTCAATTTGAGAAAGTAGTTAAACTGTAAACCATGATCGAATTAGGCCGGTTCTACTGTAAATCAAGTGAAAAAATTTGCAGTACTTTTATGTAATTAAAGTTTTTCTTACTTTGCGGATTGCCCTATGCGACTGCTATACAAAATCCATAATTTTAAACGATTTGCGCCAACAACTTTCCGCGCTAGTGAATCTCGACTTAATGAGGAGTAAAAATGTGTATTTATAACTTTAAGCGGGGATATTTTGAAGTCATTACTAGTAACGATCAATCAGCAAGGGAATTTTCTAATTAATAAAAGGGATTCGGACGTCTCCTAAAATCCAGCAAGGATTACAGAAGCATGTATGAGAACAGCAAAATGGGGATATTATACAAAGCTAGCTGCCTCTATATTATATTAACTACCAAATTAGCTGTAGTGCTTACAGCTTAAAAATCTTTCGTACATCCCTGTGGGATTTCTATAAACAATAATACCCTTGTCTTAACAGAAATGTGTTAGATAATTTAGTTACTAAACCAGGTCTAACTTGACTGAAATAATGGATTACATCGGTTATATTTTGGTTGTAGTTGATTGATTTTTTCCAAAATAGACAGCATTATTGCGAATTCACCGAATCTTTGTCTGAAGTAAGTGTGTTAAATGCATCCTCAAACCTAAAGAGATAAAACTTTAGCTTTGAAACGAGCGTTGTCTGCTATTACGAACCTCCGGAAAACGATGCAGGGCTGTTTTTGCCCTCGTACATATTTCGCGGGAGTCCCTTATTTTAGGGGGAAAGACAAAGAGGGAATAGATTTGTTGACATTGCGGCACTGTCCACGCAGAATTCTCAAATGGATTCAAGTTATTTTTTGGTCGCTGACTACTGTAGAAAAAATGTCAACCGAAAACATTTGAATAACAATGCGGGAATTTAGGGTGAAGTTTGAGTGGAAACAAATCAATACTTAAAGTAATCGCTTGAAAGCTTGAAATTTTTTCTTCAAGATTGCTTTAATTGCCATCTTCATTTAAAAGATAAAGACTAGTAGTTAAGATGCTTAGATGTTTATTTTCGGTGGCGTGCAAGATCGCTTTGATTTTTTGTTTTATTAGACACTAAATGCATTCCCAACGCAATATAAGCTTTAATATACAGAGATATAATACCGCAGAAACATAAATCTCTCAGAATTTCTAAGAAATTGTCTTAATTACACAATTACGTGTAATAATATTTTAACTGATAAAGATTCAGAGATACAAAACCTCATAACTTGGAACATTCGAAAATTCGTAATTTTGTTTATTTTTGCTAGATTTGAAGAAATTAACAAAAATCAAATTTAAGTCCTATAACCGTAAATGTATGACTGAATTTAAAGAAAAGAATCACAAATGGCACTAAATAAAAAGGACAGAAATTAGTTGGATATTCGGGAATTACTACTCAATTTATGATAAATCGTTTTAATAAGACTGTGAATCGTATATTTAAGTTAGGTATAAACGGCAAGATATAGGAAAAATGTCCAGTAAAATACATTAGGTATCCGTTCAACTGATAACGTTAATAATGGAACAGATGTAAAACATCTGTGTGTTTAGGTATTTACATAACAAGCCGATTATTATGTTGATAATAATAATGTATTCATAGTTCAAAACTAATTAATAACACGGTGCGGTAAATACTGCATTTTCTAAATATAGGTGGTAGGAAGAGAAAGGGGTGAATAATATCCACTCCCTCGGGAAAAACACAATAAAATTTTTGACACTTGTAATTCGCTTAATTCATTGACGTGTCACTAGATAAATCTCTTGTATAATAGGAGTACAAAAATATTTATATTCCAAATCAACGACTGTCAATATATTGTGAACTAAATTTTATTTATTACTGTATCACAGCATTTTAATACTATGAAAAAAATCACAACGCTGTCGAAATTCTACGGAGGATAACGAGAATAGTTATGAGCTCATTGCTTTATAAAATCTATACAAGACAACTCATTTTCTTTTTATTCTGAATCCTGCTCTGAATGTAATTTCTTTCTGATCAATACTGGTTTCCGGGATAACATATCATTTAATTATACTAGCTGAAAATAAGGGGGCTGTGTAGAGTTTTGTGCACCTTCTGATAAAAACAGGGCGGGCTAATGTAGGGATTATTATGTCTTTTAGGAATTCCGTACTCTGTTAACAAGACCGTCACTGAAAAGGGTCTACCACATTTTCTGTTTGGGTGAATATAAAGAGCTAATCTGGTCAGAATCAGGCGAGGAAATCCTAAACAAGAGAAATATGTTCGATCGGTAGAAACAAAGACCATTATGTTTGAAAAGGTGCAAATTAGAGAATTAGGAGTAAAGGACAAGGAAAAATTTATAGAAAGCAACAATAAACGAAATTATATGTCAAACTATTCCTATGGAATAGAGGGGGGCTCAAGCTCCCAGCGCCCGAATGCCTGTGTGATTGATTCTTCAAATTTAATTAACCCAAATATGTAGGTTAATAAAAATTCTAATAAAGTTGGATGGATGAATGAATGAATACACAAAAACTGCGCACAATTTAAGGATGAGAAGTATGCCTTTGATCGTCTAAAACCCAATTACGCTTATATTGCATTGAAAAAAATGCCAATCTAAAATGGAAGAAGCTGGCGAGTTCCAATTTCTCACAACATTTTCTCAGGAATCCTAAATTGCCACCTTGACAAATCGTAAGCCAAATTACCTCATTTGGCTCGCACTTCGACACATAAACACTCTTGAATAACTATTTCCTTTCAACAGGCGTCTTTATTAAATAAAAGGAAAATCTGGACCTGAAATTCCGGCCTGACGCTGACAGAGTAAAAAAGTACAGAAGCAAATCCACTCCAAAACCGCAATAAAATAAATCCGACATTGTTTCATCACCCGTTCTAGAAACTGATCGCACGATTTGCGCTTTTCCAAAGGGTGCGAATTTATTTTCTCTAGGCGCTGGGGAGCTTCTTAGCAAAAGTCGCACGTTCATCGATACGATCTTGTGTATTTCGAAGTTCTGGATTGTGTTCTGTAAGTAGTGCCATTATTGCAATTAGATTAAATTGAAAGTTTAGAAGAGATTAGTACAACTTTCTATGGGTAAGAATTTCTTTTTATTTTAATACCTTTATTCAAATAGTGTATTAGAAGAATGTAGAACCTGTTCTGGCGGTTTATGGAAATTCAATCAAAAACATGATCAGAAATCTGATAAAAATGTGCCAATGTTTCTTTTCATATGTCTATCATTTCCTTGCTCTTTATTTTGAACTAGCCTGATCTGTCTTTTACGCAACTTCGTTGTTTCATGTGCTTTCTTTATTAAATTTGAAAAAGCGCTTTGGCAAGTCATGAAATAATCATATAATTAGTTCTTTCTTCCCAAAGTTTATTTTCGGCTTCTCTTATCCTTCGTTAAACAATTATTGTGAATTTTTTAAGTTATTAACATCTTCTGAGCATATTCATGATATTATACAAGAATAGTAGACTACAGGCCTAATACAGGATAAGGTGTGGGTTTAATTACAAAACAGCCGGTATACTCAAAAGCGCCTCAAAGTTACCACTGTTACCAATACATTTCAAATTAATACCTTTACTGATAATGATTACATAATTAATTAGTGATTAAAACATTAACTATTTCACTAAATGAATAAAAGGCTAATTACAACATATTATATATTTATATCATCACAAATTAATAATACATTAGTAAATAATAATAGATTTTCTCCACGACCATTAGGGAATGTAATAGTTCCCAAATCATTTTTAATAACAGAATAGAGATAGAATATTTATTCTGAAACACTTACTCGCTTCTTATGTGTTTTGAATATATTTTCATTCTATAACAGGTGACCAATGAATATTCTAGATTGCACCAGTTTTTAATTTCATTACTTTTTTGCACATTCGGGTGCAGTTACCTGTTGAGAAACACAATAATAACAGTTTATCGGGCGAACTCGAGCGCACGTGTTATTGTATTTTACTTTCGCTTTTAAAATCATTATCGTAAAAAATGTCGGCTTTTTCTAGTGTGCCTAATTTCCATTAACGTTGTGTATTGTGTTTTGCAAAAAAAACGCCAGTTCCCGAAGGTTACCAATCGAATTTGGAGAATTTTGAAAGAGTAACAATTGAATCCTATCACGCACAGAAAGTCTAATTTTTACAGCCTAAGGATTCAATAATACATAGTCATCGGAGAAGGTATTTTCAACTTAAATAATACGTATGGGCAGACGAAAGTCCGCATGTTATTTATTAGGCCTCACAATTTTCAATAGCATTGGATGTTGAAGTAAAGACGTTTAGTGGGTCAGTTGTTGACACTGATAAGTTCTACTACTGATTAAAATTAATGTAGTTATTTCTGGGACACCCGGTATATCGTATCGACGGACAGATTTCGAAGAGTATGTATATGTTACAGGCAACTTATATAATTCCGGCATTTTATATAATAACTAGGCATTTTATGAAATTTCATATACTGTCGGAAACGATAGGCAATTTGTAGAACATTCGTTTACATTAAGCAAATTGCCGAGAAAAATGTTAGGCATTATATAGAATACCGGGCATTTTATATATCGCCTATTAAATTTCAGGTAATATGTGTAACCCTAATAAAAGATGTGACGATTTGAACTTTAGCGCCATAAAAATGTCGGCCGTCTCGGCTAAATTGAAACTTACGCGCGCCTTTGTTTTGTTTTTATAGGTTAGAGCCGTGGGGCAAGTTTTTAGTAAGTTCTGTCTTTTGTTGTTACAAAATGCCTGATACAACGAAACAGTTCTACCATTATTTCAAGGAAGAAAAGGCTCTCATTTTCACAAGTGAAGTATCAAGCACTTAAATAAAACAAATTAAATACTCAAAAGAACCGACGAAAAAATATCCATGAGGATATTGGCTATTAGACCATTATGATGTCTTATCTATTTAGGGAGTAGATAAACTTATAGCCCCAGTTACAAATAATAATGACATTTTATATTATGTCCATGAAGATGAAATGTTTGACATTTTAGTAGACATTCATATCAATACAGGCCACGGTGGTATAGAGACCGGATAATAAAGCAAATCTGTGAGAAATACAAAACATTACTGTCACTTGTAATATAATCTAATATTTTTCCCCATGCCATTGTGTTGGAAATATTTTTTTTTGTTCTTTACGTGGCAGATAATAAATACGCTAATAATCTTGAAATTGTGTTTAAATTGTGTACATAACCATATATTCTGAATTCTATAAATTGCCTTAAATGAGATAGGCAGTATATATAATGCCTAGGAATTATATGGAAATTGGTTTGAAAGAGCAAATTTCATAAATTGCCTAACCTCGGTAGGCATTTTATGAAATGCCTAGTTATTATATAAAAAGCCTGAGTTATATATGTTGCCTGTAACATATATAAAAACTAGACAATCAAGTTGTCCAAACGTTGTCATACACCCTTCGTCCGTTATTTTTTAACTTAAACAAAACATCCCAGAATCATTTCAAAATCAAATGAATAGCACAAATAGAAGTCCTTATTGTCTAGGACTGTTATATTATAGATTATTATTATTAAGTTTTTAAATTGGTGCTTGTCTATAATGTATTAGGTATGTTTATTTTACTTTATCTAAATTTAAATTGTTTTCTTCATGCATCAAACGGAGATATAAATTTTCTCCTTACTTAGTTAATGTTACCCCTACCACATGTTTTTTTTGACGATTTTATTTTTTCTTTAGTCAGCAAGTCCTTTTCCAATTGGTTAATATGTCACGATTTCAAGGAATATGCTAATTCGGTCCAAAGCCCTAAATGAAAAACAGTCACCTGATTTGTCCGTTCGCTTTCAAAGGCTGTGCAAAATTTATTTTCGGTAAGAGTCCTGAGCACCTCCTTTGGAAAACTCGCACGTTCACGATACGATCGAATGTATTTCAGAGATTGCTATTTGAGAAAGAGAGACTTACAAATAGCCGGGCCACAGAACGGGACAACGAGCAGAATTTTTCGCCTCTATTCATTCGGCGCGATTATCTGCAGAAATGTATGGAATGATTTCGGTCATTTTTTTCTCATTACCCTCGGTTCTCAATATTTCATCCGGGATATGGATCTGAAAAAGCGCCGATTTTGTACAACGTATGCCGTGATTAATGCGCCGCGTCGGAAATTTGGAAAAAAAATCTCGGCCGCACTATATCGCCGAAAAAAGACTGCTTTGTAATGCTCTATGGAGTGAATGGTTTATAACACAGCGTGTCGTAGCGAAATTGAATATATCACTTGGGCTTTTATAATTCTCTCGTCTGAATTATGGAAAAATTATTATTCTTTTTGAAAATCTCATCTTCTAGTCGTTTTTCGACGTTTACCGAAAACGTTTACACTTTCCCAATCGAGTTACTACCCGCTCGGTATAGTTAAAATTAAAATGATCCTTCCTACCTTGTTCGCAACAGATTGTGAAAGTTCGTCGGTATTTTATTTTGCTTAAAGCATGCTAAAAGAAAGACCGTTCCAAAAAGTGCTTAAAATAAAATAAACAACTTGGATCAACTTATCTTATGACCTGTTGAGGCCATAAATATTCAGCACTTACTAAGTATACAGTAAAATAACTAACTATTTGAAATTAATTATTAGTCTCGTTGAAAGTTTAATGAAATCTTGGATTAAGTGTAACTTTTTTACCTACATCGTTGGTTTGGTGGAAAATCACGACGCGTTTAAAATTTTCTTAAGTAGAAAAGATGAGAACCACGTGAAAATTAATTCTGTTTAAAAGTGGTAGTTACAGTTAAAGTTTTTTTCTTTGTAACTACTTGAGAGAAGCGGGAAATTACGCAATTAAAGCATCGCGCCGCTTGAGGCGTTTATCAACGGAATAGCTTCACATTTTATTAATTTGTTAGAGTTTTCTTAAAAACAACCCATTATTTTCCTTAATTGTTAAAAATTATAAACGCACGAAAAAAAGCAACAAATGGGTTGAACCGCACCTCTCCATTTTTTAAGCAGTCGGGGATGTTGATAGTTATTTATATAATATGTGTTGGAGTTGCATAAATTTTTTTTCTAATTTTGAAAAATAAATTTTTCTGAAGATGCAAAGTTATTGTAAGATACAACAGGTTTCGATAAAAGATAATTAATATATTAATTTTTCCTCATAATTTGAAAAAATCTTGTATGTAACACGTTAAAAAATACTATTTTGTGGAACTCATGTCATATTGCGGGAACTGGCTTCGCTCGTCCCGCAAAAATTCTATTCGTTACACAAAACATTGCTATGAAATGCAGTAAAGTTATCTAAACCAGTTATAATAGTTATTTACGGGAAAAGCCTTGTAAATTAGTCTTTACGGGTGAGCCGGGAGATTGTGGGTCGAGCGACAGAAGCGATTTTAGTTCTTAAATTCGAAGATTCTGCCTTAACGGGGTAAACCATTTTTTTTTAATTATTTTTTTATTTGAACGAAATCATGGTAGAGATTACAAATATTCAAGGAAATTTATTTACTTAAAATTACAGTGCAGTACATTTATCAGTTGAAACTCATGGTTTTAATTAAAAACAGAAAAATTATCAATGCAGCGTTGTGTTCAACTGCTGTGCCAAAAGACGATTAAATTCTTTTATTTGCTTACAACAACGTTCGGGAGAGTCAGTTAAGTGGAAAACGAGAAAGTGCAATTCGCAACGTCCCTTCTTATTGCACTGTTGCAATAATATAAACGAGCAACTTCGCGAGAAGAAAAACAAAAAAAAACAATGAAACACATTTTCTCTACTTGAAAGGAGCCGAATGTTAAATTCAATTAAGTTAATGATTTTTTCTAATTTTTACGACTAAAATGTCATTTTTCACAACTGATATTAGTTGGGAAACGTCAAATTTTGTGCAACTTGAAATTTTGTCAAATTCTATCAGAGGTCCAAATATTTGTTCGTGATTTTTAATTATTGTTAACAGCTGGAACAACGGAAGAAGATGCAAAGTCGTTGGAAGATAAAATAGGTTTCTATAAAAGATAATATTAATAATTAATTCATTTTTTAATTTTTCCTCAAAATTAGAAAATATCTTGTATGTAACACGTTGAAATGTTGTTTTGTGTAACTTCTGTCCATATTCCATTCTTTGCCCAAAGCATTGTATTTCATAACTGGTTACATAAATAGCTATTTATGAAAACTCAACTATTCAAATTTGACATCAACGCACGGAAAGAGTAAATTCAAATTTTCTGTTAGCTCTTTTAATGGAACACGTATTTAACTGCGAAGAACAATTTTAATGAACAAATTTACATTGACCTCAACGGATTATCACAATTATATTTTATAAATGAAGTTTAATTATTCCAAATATGAATAGAGGAGCGTTGTATTGAATTAAATGTGGGTTTAATATACGGTCCTAATTACTTTTAATAAAATGAGTAATTTCCCCTAAATTTAATTTTGTTTTTGGTGTTTTACGGAATTTACTAATTAAAAGTAGTTATCTACCACCAAAAGTGATCCAGACAATTACATAATTGTTTTTGATTGCGTCCGAAAATGCCGCAAGTTCTATTCGGTGACATATTTGGTGGAAGAAATGAAGCAGATCAATGTAACAAGAAATTAATGATGGAACTAAAACGAGAAAATGAAATAAAAGAACAACTAAAACGAAAATACAGTAGTACGGCTTCAACATGTTTTCTAAAAGTAGGTACATTAACAAATTCTATTGAAGGCATTTTATTGTTCTTTCCACATAACTTCAATTTTTTTTCAACAACTTCACGGTTTGTATATTTGCACAATTATTGTTTTCTGCATTTTACTGTAAAATATTCAGTACCTATTTATATCCTGAGTGCATGGCAAATACGCGGATATTTGTGCGAGTGCAGGGATGGCAAGCAAGAGGAATTTGAAACAAACTTCGATCCATTTAAAACATTTCTGGGTTCTCTTAGTTATGTAAATTCGATGTAAAATTTATTTTTGACTTTTTACATTACAATATTTAGACTATTTACAAATCACGGTATATTTATTTAATCATCGCGCGGCACCCTGGAAAGATAAAATCAACTGTCCGAATTACTGGTCTTCAACTGTCACTGTGACTGATGCCACTCACTGTCACTGCTGCAACATCTTTAGGCGCGTGCAGATAGTTCCATCGATGACATCATCGTCTTGCGACAATGCCTGACAATTTTTTTGAAATCGAAAAAGATAGTTTTGGCGCACATACAGGATGAATTGTTTATCACCCAACATTTATTAAAACCTGCCAAAAAGAGGGGAAAGCTGCTGACACAAAAAAATCATCTAATGCCACAGAAAATAACTTTTCAGATTGTTCCATGAACTTATCGGAAAGACCACCCACGTTACTATAAATCGTTGTTTTTTTTAGAAGTCGCTCATCGGGAGATATACAATTTCCAATTGCGACTGAAAAGCTTGGGATAAATATGAAACGAAATAAACATTCTAATCGATCAATAGCTATAAATAATCTTGCGAAACGTGGCGTAGGAGAACATAATTATTAAAATAACAGGCCATTCAAATATCTCTTCTATAAACCCATATTTGAATGTCGATGGAAGTCATTACGAGAACTTAATTGCAAAGCTACGACGAGAATCCAAAAAAGAAAATGTAGAAAATGAACAAACGCTGTTTCCACTGCAACGAGTAATTCATGTAGCAATTGTACGTTCAATAAATAAATAGCTATAACTATTATTGTTCAAATACTAATTGTATCTTAAATCAATAAATGCACCTGTGCACGAACCCGGGTATTTTTTTGGTCTTTCGAACTTACTGGTGATTTCTGTTAAATGCGTAAATATGATGCAAATTTTTGAGGGAATAGTCTATATTACACATGCTATTTTTAGACTATTCACTAAGCTTTCAGACGTATAGTCGATTTGTTATTCAATTTCAACATTCAAAGACTGTTAAGATTAAAATTTATGGATGCATGTGAAAAGTCCAGACTGTCGATGTCATTTCCTTGCTTTTTTACTACCTAACTCAATTTCAGTTAAGTTTTAATTTAATGTCACCGCAGCATCTAAGTTCTCTTTAACTCAAATGTTAATATGAAGGAGTTTACATTCCATTGACATCTAGACTCCACCAAGAAACGTCAACTCCTATAGCTGCATTGAGCGTAATTTACTTTCTAGCTGCTTTTCATTTATATTAGCGTAGAACGTATTTCAAGTTTTAACAAGTTAAGCCTCATGAAAATCCATACTACAAGGTGTTTCGTAAGTAAACGGCAATCTCCAAGATTATGAATATCAACGTTAAAAGAAATGTCTTGGTAAGTTTTTTCTTTTTTAAAACGTTTGGTTTAAAAATGCCGATGGTTTTAAATGGTCCAACAGAAAGACAGAAACTAAAAATGGCACTAAATAATATATCAAGTTATCGGTGTTAGACAATGGCGAGAAATTGTTCACTCAGTGGCGTTCTATAATTATTAAAAATTTGTCTTGTCGTGTTTTACGAATGACTCGTCGTTTTACCTTTAAAGAAAATGCAGACATGCATCTGGTGTACGGTGAAGCTCACCGAAACAGCTTAAAAACCCGTCGGCGTTACCAGGAGTTGTTTCCGAACAGAGGAACTCCACATAGGAGTGTGTTTGAAGCCGTCGATCGGAAACTTGGGCATCTGAACATTAACAATTTGGACAGAGGAAGACTGCGAAATGACGACTACGAGCGAATGATTAATTTCTGTACGTGGTGGTTAGAAATGGATGCTCAAAATTCTGCATTCATTGAAAGTTTTGTTTTTACCGATGAAAGCAATTTCTATTGTGTATTGAATTTAAGAAACATGCACTACTGTGAATCCTCATGTGGTCAGAAATGTTTTTAACCAAAATTTTTTTTGTCTTAATATATGTTAATATATGGGCAGGAATTTTTGGCAATCGTCTGGTAGACCCGTTGGTGTTACCAAACAGGTTGGACGCCAACCATTATTTAGAATTTTTTATTAATAACTTTTTGGATGAAATTCCATTACAAACACGAGCAAATGTCGGGTACATGCAGGATGGCGCTCCTCCGCATTGCCATTGTACCGACATTTATTATTTAACTCAAGAATTTGGGAACCAAATACGAACATATATTATTTGAAGCGATTTCTTCTTTCGCCAACCATATATTAATAACGAAACATAGTTTCTCACCATCAAATTCCAAATTGATTCACAAATGCAATAAAGGCCGGAAATTAGATTTTCTTGAGACTGTAGAAATAAGGAAAGCCTTGAAACTGGAAAACAGATCTTGTTTAAACGAACATAATAATCCCATTATCAATTCACTATTTTAATTCAATTTTTTATTTTTTCATTCAACATTATTTTTACCTCAAATGCCAACTTTTTTCACTTCAATAATGATTTCATTATTTATCACATTTTCTACCACCCAAACAAACTTACCAGATTCTCCTTGATCCATTTTTAATTTTTACATTTTATAAAATGTTGTTTTTACCAAATCCTTTAAAAATCATGTAACCTTTTCAAAACTTCAAATTTAATACTTTCAAAATAACGTCATAATTTTAAACATTCTTTAAGGTAAGAACTCCTCTGTAATTCATCAATTGTATCATTAATCTCTTGTAAAATTAGGGCTGAAGATGGCAGTAGTTTTCTCCCGAAACATGTAATTTTACGTTTATTTAAGTTAAGTTTGTGGAGTTTGACTTGAATATATTTAAATTATAATTCAAATCTACCCCACTTTGATTCATCGACATTCTTCCCGTTTAAGTTTTTTTTATGTTAAATAATAATTAAACTGTGTTTTGTGTGTTTACTTTCTATTTGTCTCTCGTGTTACAACACTGACTAAATCTGACAGATTTGTCAAACCTTCAATTTTTGATTAAAATGTGTCTTGATATTTAACTTTTTTATCATTTCAGATTTTTTTTATTATTGGTCAACTTTAAAACATCACAATATTATTTTATACTAATCAACCTAGAAGAAAAAGAATGCAGAATAACGTTTCTTTTGCTTCTACGAGTTAGTGTTTTAAAGATTGCCGTTTACTTACGAAACAGCCTGTATACTGTGGGATCAAAAAGTTCCGCACAAAATTCATAACTTAGTTATGTAATGTTTTTGCGAAAAACGCTCAAACAGGTCGATTTTTGTTTTCAAATTGCCAACTTTTGACCTAAAATTTTGTACATGACGTCATCTGTTTTTAAACTATGTTACTATGTTTATTGTTATTTTTTTCCAAGGAATAAAAATTTTATTTTTGAAGTCAAACGTAACTTTATGTTCAGATAAATTGTGCATTTTATAACTATATTCTTCAATACGTCATTATTGTCATTTAAAAATGTTCCATAACAAAATTAATTTAATTATTGTGTTTCACTATCTAATTTATGAAACATATCTTCAGACTTTTTAAATTTTATAATAAACTATCTGACCCGGTGAACTTCTTCGTATCACCTACAATCGCGTTCTATTAAAAGTAATCCGAAGTAGCGATTCAAGATGAAATGACAGTTTTGTATATCGTCTGATAGGTTTATCACGAAAGCCATCTATTCAAAGTAATCAGAAGTAGCAATTCCCATACAAAATTATCTATTTTTAATTTTTCGATTTTTCAGCTGAACTTTAGGGTTGAAACCCAAGGGCCGCCCCTGCGCCCCCATGTCTATGTTTTAATAGTTATTCTGCTATTCGGGGCGGAGACAAATTCAACAAATCAAATATCATAAAAGTCCTTTTTGAGTTATAAACCTAAGGGCCCCCCTGGGCCTCCATGTCCATGTTTTAATAGTTATTCTGCTATTCGGGGCGGAGACAAATCCAACAAATCGAAGATCATAAAAATCGGTCCAGCCCAAGGGGCCCTGGAAATACCGTTTTTGAGTTTTATCGAGGCTAACCAACGGCGATTCATTTTTATATTTTACTAGCGACCCGGCCCGGCTTTGCACTCTTGATTGTCTCTGCGGCTTTTGATACATAACTGGTACCCGGCCCATAGCCGGGCTAATCTGAACATTGCCTGAAAATTTAATCAATACATACATACATACACACATCGATTTTTATATAATAACTAGCTGACCCGGCGAACTTTGTACCGCCTCAGAATCAATAAATGTTGTGGCAACTTATTAGCTGAATTAAATTCATTTTTTTTTAAGTATAATGCACACAACGCCATCTGCTGGCATTACCGGAACCAGCATACAACGCCATGTTCATTTTTGTTTCTGTCATGTATCAAAGATGGCGTTATATACGGATTCCGTACAAGAAAATTTTTTCGTTAATTTTTCTGACGTTTTAATAGTTATTCGCCCTCGAAAAAAGTCAGTCAATCCATTCTCGAGATATCATCAAAAAATTTGTGTGTGGAGTCCACGCGCAACAGAAGTGAAACTTTGGAGTTTACTCCTTAAAAATCGATTTTCATTTTTAAAGCCCGGTACGACAAATTTTTGTGGCCGGCTTTATTTGTTATTGTTGCCCTGTACCAGGGGGGGGACTTTGTTATTGTCGTTGCCCTGTACTTAGCTTCCCGCCCCCTGTAATGTTTCCTATGTTTTAATAGTAATTCTGGTATTCGGGGCGTAGGCAAATCCAACAAATCGAAGATCATAAAAATCGGTCCAGCCGTTCTTGAGATATAAACCCAAGGATTCCCCTGAGCCCCCTGTCCATGTCTCAATAGTTATTCTGCTATTCGGGGCGGAGACGAATCCAACAAATCAAATATCATAAAAATTGGTCCAGCCCAAGGGGGCTCCTGGGCCCTCATGTCTATGTGAAAAACAGTTTACCACCTATTCTCATACCTACCAAATATACAAAAAAAAATCATAAAAATCAGTCGACCCGAAAAATTGGTCCAGCCCAAGGAGCCCCCCTGGGCCCCCATGTCTATGTGAAAAATACTATGCGACCTATTTCCATACCTATCAAATATATGTACAAAAAAAAATCATAAAAATCAGTCGACCCGAAAAATCGGTCCAGCCCAAGGAGGCCCCCTGGGCCCCCATGTTCAAGTGAAAAATACTTTAGGATCTATTCCCATCTATCAAATATACAAAAAAAAAAAAAAGAATCGGTCGACCCGAAATATCGGTCCAGCCCAAGGGGACCCCCTGGGCTCCCGTGTTGATGTGAAAAATAGCTTACCACCTATTCTCATACCTACCGAATATACAAAAAAAATCATAAGGATCGGTCGAGCTGAAAAATCGGTCCAGCCCAAGGGGTCCCCATGTCCATGTGAAATTAGTATATTTCATTCGGGTGGCTGTCATTACACTTTTCAGGGCCGAGGGCGAATTTTTGCAGCCCGAGGCGAATGCCGAATGCTGAAAAGTGACAGGACACGAGTATTGAACAGTGTTTTTTGTATTCGTTCCCGCAAAATGAGAAAAAGTACAAATTTACATCAGATTTTGAGGTTAGGTTGACAGCTGCCAAATTAAATACATATGATGCAATATTTATGTATGTTGCTATGTATTTCATTACGCATTATGTGTTTCACAAAACGAATACAAAATAGTGTATTGTGCAACCAGTGCGGCAAGTTGTCGATTGCCCAGGAAAGCGAAGTTGAGCGCACGAACGAAGTAAGTGCGCTCATTCGCTTGGCAATCAACAACGCCGCACGAGTTGGACATACTATTTTTTATTGCCAATGCGGAATAAATCGCAACATAAAATTGGAGTCCAGGGGCAAAATCAGTTTCCAGTAGTTTGTTTATCTGAATTTGCGTGTGCAAAGAATAATTTGCGTGCGACAAGTAAACTTTGCGCACCCAAATTATTAAATGGGCAAACCGTTACTTTGCAACCGTAACCAAGGTTGCAAAGATACTATTTGTCTACATGAGCAATAAAATAGTTATTTTTTATACGAGTTCCTATGTAAGCGGGTGCTTTCCGGCACGAGGGTTTAAAAAAGCACGCGTAAAACGAGGGCTTTTTTAAGCCCCGAGTGCCGGAAATCACCAAAATTTACACAGGAACGAGTGTAATACAACGTTTTATAGTTCGACACAACCGCGGAATGTTTTTAAATTGCTTAAAATCCATAAACATTGTGTGAAGTTTATCTGACATTTTCTTATTGCCTGACAGGAGAGTGTTTACACAAGCGAAAATTTGAAAATTCGACAGTGTCGAACTAGAAAATATATATTTTTCTATAGCAGATGTTAAAGTCTCCTTTGATCTGTTCAAATCAAAAGGTCAAGGAGCAAGAAAGTAAGTTGAAAGACTTAATTTAAAAGCAAAAATTTTAAACATTTTGTGGCCATAATCGATGTTAACATCCAAATCTTCTGTTGTTAATTTATGGGTAGGAATAAGTGGCTTTAATTTTATTTTTCCTTCTGCGGTTATCACCCGGTTGGATGAATAAATCCTTGGCTTTTTAGAGTTTTCTTTAGGATAATATTTCTTATTAATAAAATTAAGTTTCTCAAGATCCATTTCGTCAATATTAGTTGTCCTGGGTATGTTTTTGTAAAATAAGTTTGTACTTCCTAGCCGTTCTTCTACTAAACCTGTGTTCTTCAGTCGAGGTCCTTCAATTTTCTTTGATTGGTAACCCTATGTCATATTCGGCCATTTATAAAAATCCTTGCAAGACATTACTAGGAACTTCTGGAAATATCTTAAAATTATGAAATAATATGATAAATAATATGTTTTTAGTCTATTCCTCTCTTATACCGCTAGGTTTCGAAAGGGTGGACTCACCGAGTCGTAGTAAGGAGTTAATGCCTATTTTTGCAACCTCAGATTTTGAACCGTGGCCGTTCACCCAAGGGGAACCGCCCCAAGCTCTGTCTGAATTTTTAGTATAGATCCTAAATTCCACAGTATATTGTTAAGAATGCAGCGGTATATTGTTATGGAGGCTGAGTTCTCGCTTCCAATTGGTGGAAAAGCGAGAGAAACTTACACTGGCAAACAGTTGTCAATGTTGCAGCTGTCTTTGTTTCGTCTTTTGCTCCAGTACAATAACGATTTCGGCGGTTTCCTAACATAAACTACACTGCAGAAATGTTTGTTTACATCTGTCTTCATTTTAAAGTTATCCACAGTGACATTTTTAATTTCCAGCCTTTGTTGATGTACTTTGTTCTCTTGAAATGAAATGAGACATAGACAGACACAATTTTACCTAATGGACTAAATTGTTTAAAAAACTGAATTTGACTTTTTGCTTCTGGTGGGCCTAGTTGTAATTTTTTGTTTACTGTAACCCTAAAAATAAAATATTAATGCCGTAAATACTGTTGCGCTTTTGTAAATCTATATTATATGGACACCCAATCTCTCCTATTAAAATTGTTTGTAATACATTAACGGGTAATTTATTGGAGTTTTAATGAAATGGCAGCCGGGAAGTGATTATCCCGGCGCATCCACCATTTTTATTTCCAGGTTACTTTTTCAACATTACAATTTTTATCTTACAGGAACTCAATTTAGATTATTAAGGCAAAGATACTGAGATTTAAGAAAATAATAATGGTATGAAATCCGAACTTCAATAGAAGAAATGGAGTTCTATTTCTCCAACGTAGCAACATCAATTTAAGATAAACTTGGGATATGTAAAGTGGAACAGCTTCCACAATCTCACCACATCTGTTTAAAATTGTAATGTGTGGAGAGAGTTCCATCGGAGTTGTACACCTTTTTATATCTGTGATTTGAAATTTGTCTTAAAAATTACGATATTTTATTTCTTAAGAGAAACCTTAATTAAATTATCAGTTCTGTTAACTTCAAAGAGGGTTATTCTAAATGGTTCCTCCTTTGAATGCTTTTCCATTTTAAATAATCGCATTGAAAGAAAATTTCGATATGAGCACGTTGCGTCTGACAGCCCTCGTTAATTTTATCTCTTACTGAACAATCTTTTTACAGAAGTTTCAGACGAGATAACCATATGTTTTGTTGTAAAACACTAAATCTGGATTAACGCCGCTTCGTGTCATAAACAGGAAAGCAAATAGGGTTTGAGGTGCGCTACTTTATGACAAGACCGAAATTCTGCCAAGGAAGTTTCCTATAAATCAGTAGTTTGAGTATTTTCTGAATGTAACAAATCCGTATGCAGCCATTTACATTGACGCTGATTTTTATTTTTCAGAAGTAGATTCGCATTTTCACTCTGTGATTATATTGGCTTTCCATTTTGTTGACGCCGAAAGAGGATTACAGTAGCGATGAAAGGATTTTCTTGCAGATCTGCATAATGTGGAGCATTTGGCTTTTGCGGAAGTTTTGTTTAATTTGTGGTTATTATCTATAAATTTAAATTTAGGAAATGTTTAGGTACCTATTTTTTACATCAGGGACTGTAATTAGTAGGCAATTTAGATGATGTAAATTCTTGCAGATAGGCTCGGTTTGTTGAGCTCAGACATTATTTATATGAATTCCGATATCCAACCATTTGTAGTTTTTTAATCAATTTATGTTTTCGGGGATGTGTTGCACGATTTGTAAACACATGTTTATCTTAATTTAATTTTTGGTTGGTGAGTTGTTACTCCTTAACTTGAACATTCCTTACGTTATTTGTTTTCAGTTGTATTTATAAAGTTCTTGGAAGTAGTTTTACTCAAAAATTATTAGTATATACATTTTCGCCTCTTGGAAGACGAAAGCCAAAGCATTAAAAGTTAAATAACTTCTACCGCTATAAGACACCTTATGCACGGCTCCCTCTTAGGCGGTGTCTTCGTAGTCCGCAACAAATCTGTTTGTTCACAACAAGAGCACAACACTGCGTAATTTTATCTAAAATTTAGCACAGGGACTAAACTCTTATCAACAATCCTGTCCGGATTATCCAGCTAAAGTTTGCAAACTCTTGGCTAAAACATAGAAACAACGCTTTTGTTTTCCCTACAAACCTCTATTCTGTCATGCTAGACAATGTTTACAATGCTAAAGACGAAACTATTACACTTGCGTTCATTAGCGCAGACTGTGTAGGGCAACTTGGCGCAAATTTTCCAACCGTACGAAATTTAATCGGATTCATTTGTGTAAAACTGACACAAGAAGCTTATTTCATTTCAAATTACACAAGTTACAGCCTTAAAATAACCATTATTTTCCTATGATTTTATCAGACCGCATTAAAGAAGACTAATAGCTGTAGGTCGGCCCCTTAACTGTAGCGATAATTAAACTTAAACAATGTTCCGCAGGGTGTGATTTATCGCACCTACGAGCACCGAAATTTTATTCCGGGTTTTTATGCAGAAAAGTCTCGGAAAGTAAAATTGACACACTTGAGTTGGAGAAGAGTGAAAATAAATCAAAAGTTTAGAGCGCCTTAAACTACTTAGTCTATTTCACGTTCTGGGACTTAGAGAAGTTTATAACATCCAGGATCCAAATTAAGCCGTCATTATACCTGTACTTACAAGTTTCAAAACGAACGCTTGTAGGAAGTCATAACGAAGTTAGGTTGTCATCAAAATGGTTCTTTATATAGGCGATGAAAGTAACAGACTGTCTGAGCGCTGATAAATTCGGTAAAAGTTTGCCTGGATTTCAATCATACAGAGTGTTATAGAAACGAGTGTTTATTCTATTTGTTTTAACTAAAATGTAAAAACGAATATAAATAAAAATTCATTCATTGCTGAAGATGTCAAAACTAAAACCATCACAAAGTTGAAATGAAACTTTCATTTTGAACTTGCCATCGTAGTGAAAAATAGAAGTTACAAAACCGAGCCACATATGTGCGTCGGTGTTTTATCTAAACGTTCTTATGCCGAAGTGTGATGTCTCCAGGCACTGCTCTGTCATCTTTCGTTTGTGCGTTCTTTATACCTCAAGCTTTGCGGCAGAAAAGAACTAAAACTAATTCGATTCTCAAGTTATATCATGTGACTAACTGTAATCGAATAAAAAAAAGTTCTGACCAAGAATTGTCAGCATTTACGCACTCTTCAACAAATCTTGGATGTTGGTTAATTTAATGAACTTTTACAACTCCTGCTCCAAAGACAGGCAACTTTCAAGTTTGAAGTTAATTACGTCTTTCAAAAACTGTAAACAACAAACAAAAAAAGGCGTAAACACAAAACAACAATCAAGCAGAGACAATAATGTCTGAGTCAGGATACAATAAATAAACTATTACGTGCTCTGCATGGCGTCAAGATTTGTTCGCGACATTCGTGTTGTACATACACAAAAACAAATAAATTGACACGTCAGAAGGAGCAGGTGTGACGTCAATTGCACACGAAAGTAGGTTTCTCTTGTAGGCATAAAATATAATAAATCGAGCCAACGGAGAGAGCCTTCAGCGAAGAGTTGGAAGATCATTAACGAAATGGGTCGGAGTTCCCGGAGGAGCATGAAGTGCCAGCAGCTTAGCTGCGTGAAATGTGGATTAAGTCCTGTCATTTATTCGGTGCGGGACGGTAAACTGTCATTACTGATAAGGCAACATTCTGTCTCATTTCAAATTGATTTATCATAAATAACACAGCTAATACATTATAATTTCATCTTTTAGCAAATTGCAATACAGTAAAAATCGGATATAGCGTCCTCGAAGGGACCGTCACATGGTGGACGCTACATCCGGTTGGACGTTAAATCAGGAGGGGTCTAAATTGTTTTTTTTTTACATTTTATTAAGAGTACCTATAATTGTGGAAAAAAATTAAAAACAGGAATATGTACATATTAATAAACAAAATTAAGAAGAAACATATCATTAAGAACTCTTTTTATAATATGTGGTATGTAATTTGATTTTCCAATGTTTTTTCAATTTGAGTCACATTTTGCTGTGCTAGTAAATGAAACAAAATCTCTTTCAGTACGTAAGTAATGCTTGGAGTGCCTGCGACAGACTAGGGGGTGTAAATTCTGTATCATTATCCTCTTTAGCTTCTTTACTTTCTTCTTCAAATGATGATGACACATTTTGTATTATTTTTATGTCTGTCAAGTCTCCGCACATTGTTACGTACATAAAGATCCACATCAACAAAATCCATAAACTGTTCTTCAGTACCCAATATAATTTTTTTTTTTGGTTTCATAATTTTGTAGCCATTGTTTAAGAGGCAAGCCATCGTCTACAAAGAAACAATACTAACATATACCAAGAAACAATAATAAGCTAATTTTCAGTGACGTCGCCGTAACTGGACGTTATATCAGATATTTAGGACCAAAACAATGCGCATACATCGGATGTTATATCCGACTTGGACGTTATAAGAATGTCGCTATATACGGTTGCATTTTATTAAGATTTAAATGTAAGTCCTACCAACAGGTTAGAATCTCAACGCTAAAAGCGAATTTTCGTTATAAGCGATGGTGTTATAAATGATTTCTACTGTATTCTGTTCTTAGCTAGAATTTCCCTCGTATTTCATATGTCTGGCACAGGAATGTTATCCACGACCCGACGAAACCTTAACTCTTTCGGCAAGTCAACACTTTCCGCACCTATTGTTTCAGTGCAATTTCCCCTCGTTTGTCCTGTCGGTAAAGCGGACGTTTTCGATCCTGTTCTTTCCGCACACGACATGTTCCAACTTTTATTGCAGCGTTTTCAGTCCATTAGGCGCATTGTTAAATATCATCGCAGTTTAACCCTCTCTGAAATTGCATGAATAAACTAACTGGACTGCACGGAACAGATCCATAGTCCGTAACATTACATTTCTGAAATGTTGCAGATGCTCACGTAACCAAAACACTGTCATCAATTCAATTTATGACCTGTGTTGTGCGGTCGATTCGGACTGCATGTTCGTGTTACGGAAAAAACACAACCACATTCGTTCCGGTCCGGTCTTAGCTGCAAATATTGCCATTCATCATATGTGTGTGTGTGTGTTTAAACTTCCGGTACACACGCTACAATTTGGAAAATTATATCGCATAAATTATTATGATGACAATCCAACTCATTATTAAATCACCAATGAAAATGCTCTAATTTATGAACCAATCAAATACTGATTACACTGACAAGAAAAGCTGCTTCATTTTCTTTTCACTACAATCACTTTGTCTTGATCTTCACTTGATCACCGCATTCACTCGCTACTTTGATGAGAAAACAAAATAAAAACATTTGTACACAATTCGTTCCTTTGTAACATTCGAAGAAATTGACCCCTCTGTGATGGTGCAAGTAGCCGAAGCAGTGTTGGAAGTTGAAAATATCTGCAAATATGAACGAATGGATGCGGCGCTGCTGTGGCCAGTTATTTTAATCAGTTCTTGTTCCGATACGCGGGCCTTTGCTAATTTGGTAACCTTGTTGATCTTGTTGAATGATTTGTGACCTTAATCCGTTTCATATCGAGTCCTGTTTTCTCGGCACTTTGTTTCGTCCATTTGGCGATTTCATTGATGCCTACGGGGCAATTCTTAAACCACCCAGGATTTTTAGTCAAGAACAATCTGTCAGTTTTGATATTAAGTCCCCCCTTAGAAAGCATTTTTTCTAAAAGCTTAACGGAAAGAAATTTTAAAAATTCTTGAACCTCAAGGGGGTAAATTTTGAAAATTTAAAATAGTACATTATATTATAAGTGATAGAAATGCATCATTATTAGCGAGTGGGGCACTTTATAATGACATTTCGATCACGTGTGATATACGACGTTTTATCTTACAGGTGCATTGTATAAAAATCCAAGAAATATTTATTCAAGTAAACATCCGCTTGTAACATTAGCATGGTTCTAATATCAGTTTCCGTAGTAACCTGTGATTGTTATAGTTATGAAATAAACAGTCTCGTTGTTTTTCACAATTTTCACTGAAGTAATCAAAATTGACTTTCTACCGAAACATATTCAACCAGACGTGGAAGCCGCTGTTTCCAGCTTGCTCCCGGTAAGGTCGAGACACATGTATACGAGAAAGAGTTAAGTGGAAGGCAGAGAATTACATTACAAATTAATAATTACAATTTTTAATTACAACTGACAGCTGACAGATTTACTCACTTGTGAGTAGAACTGACAGCTTTATCTCTCTTGTGAGTAAAATTTGATTTCTGTCACCGAAAAGCATGGTATAAGGGACCTAAAAAACTACACCTGTAAGATAAAATTAATTTTTTTTCTCAAAACCAACACCATCTTATGTAAATTGACGCGAGCAATCCATCTGTAACCTCGGTTTCCGCCCAAATGCAGCCGTTTTCGAGTTATGAGTGTTTTTTGAAAATTTTTAAAAAATGATCCAATTGTTCCAAAATGACAATTTTCTGATAGAACTCGACCTCCTGAATCCAACGGTGCAAATTTGAACCCGATAGCTGCAATGGTTTCGGAGATATCGCTTTTTAAAGTTTTGGCACTTGCAAAAAATTTGTGAAGTTCGTTAACACCCAGAAACATTTTCGCTCATATCTCGTAAACTATAGGTCACTGACCTGATTTAGTGGCACCAGCGTGTTCGTCTAAAAATTCTCTTTAATTTGAGTGTATATTGTGTGCGGAAAGGTGTGATTTGAGGATGCTTCAAGCGACAGACCGAAAATTTTTGCTAATTTTTTTGGATTTTTTAAATTTTTATTACAGACAAACCATGCTAGATAGGATGTTTCTGAGGGCACCAATGGAAAGAAAAACTCCATATTTACTTATGTTCCGGACCACGTCGTCATAAGTCGAAGGGTTTGGGAGCAGGAGAGGATTAAAGACAAATAAAAAAAAATGAGTCTCAAGGGGGTAAATTTTGAAAATTCAAAAAATTCATTTTTTGTCTCAAAACGCCTCGAAATCCACACTTTCTTATGTAAATTGATGCGAGCAATTCATCTGTAACCTCGGTTTCCCCCTAAATGCAGCCGTTTTCGAGTTATGAGTGTTTTTTGAAAATTTTTAAAAAATTATCCAATTGTTCCAAAATGGCAATTTTCTGATAGAACTCGACCTCCTGAATCCAACGGTGCAAATTTGAACCCGATAGCTGCAATGGTTTCGGATATATCGCTTTTTAAAGTTTTAGCACTTGCAAAAAATTCGTGAAGTTCGTTAACACCCAAAAACATTTTCGCTCATATCTCGTAAACTATATGTCACTGACCTGATTTAGTGGCACCAGCGTGTTCGTCTAAAAAATCTCTTTAATTTTAGTGTATATTGTGTGCGGAAAAGCATGATTTGAGGATGCTAGAAGCGACAGAACGAAAACATTCGTTCCGGTCCGGTCTTAGCTGCAAATATTGCCATTCATCATATGCGTGTGTGTGTGTGTGTGTATGTGTTTACACTTCCGGTATACACGCTACAATTTGGAAAATTATATCGCATAAATTATTAAATTACCAATGAAAATGCTTTAATTTATAATACGGAACCAATCAAATACTGATTACACTGACAAGAAAAGCTGCTTCATTTTCTTTTCACTACAATCACTTTGTCTTGATCTTCACTTGCTCACAGCATTCACTCGTTACTTTGATGAAAAAACCAAAATTGAAAAAATTATTCATCAAAAAATAAATTAAAATTAAAGAATATAAAAAATTAAGGGCTGATGATGGCAGAAGTGTTCTGCCGAAACATGTACCATTTATAATTTTACGCTGATTAAAGTTTGTGGAGTTCGACTTAGATATATTTAAATTTTTTAATTTAAATTTACTCCACTTGGATTTAAGAACATTCTTCTTGATTAGAAATTCTTTGGATTGTCTTACAAAATAAAACTCGTGGTTTGAATCTTTCGGCAATTTTTGTCAGTCCAACTGACTCGTAGCTGCTGATAATCGCCATTCGTGCTTCGCGCTTATGACGTTGTCGTTGCCAGAGCTACTCGTAATCCGACTGACAAACATTACCGGGCAAGATTCAAACCATTTGTTGTATTGTAAGTGACAATAGTGCTGTAGGCTGTGGTGAATCCTTGTCTTCAGTATTTCGTGGCTCAATTCATTCATTTTGGTAGTAAAGAGATTTTCAGGTTTTAAGATTCTAGGCCTCTCGACTTACCGTATTGTCTACGTTTCAGATCAGCCATAAGTTAATTCGTTAATTTCGTTATAGTCTAAGAAATTGTGTAGTTCTTCGCTCTGGTCTAAATTCTCAATGGTTAAAGCAATGTTAATGGTCCATGAAAACGTAGATATTTGAAGAGACCTCAAAGTCCGAGCATTTCTGAAGAAACTGTTAGTTGGATATCAAACTAAGCAAGCAAAAACACTCTCCAGAGAAGAAATAAATAATTTAATAAAGAAGCGCCGGATCAGTCGTATCTTTTGGCAAAGATAATAACACAATTCTACTTTGTTTTCGGGTCAGATTATTATTATTGCCGTAATTGGGATAGCTGGTGGATGTCGCCGTGAGGACTTGCTTGCATTGATTATATTCAGGATACTAACTCACAGCTGGTAATTTCTAAATCAAAAACAAATCAAAGAAGAGTATTTCGCTTATCGATGAAATGGAAAATGTAAATGTTCTGGAGCTGTTTCGAAGATATGTTGGCTTGCGACCAGAAAGCTTAGATAATAATAAGCTTTTCATAGGATACCGTAAAGGAACATGTATTTCACAGCCAGTAGGGATTCATACCATCGGAGGGGTTCCGAATAAAATTGCCCAGTATTTAGGTTTAGCAAATCCTGGACATACTTTTCGTCGGACATCGGTTAGGCTAGTAGCAAATCCTGCAGTTGAACTTGCATTATTGAAAAGACACGGGGGTTGGAAGAGCTCTTCAGTTGCGGAAAAATAGGTTGAGGACTCCATTGAAAGAAAAAAGAAGATAGCTCGCATGGAAGTATTAGCAGAAAAATCAAAAGAGGTTGTTTCTACAACTTCCCTGACAAGTTACTGTAAAAGTTTCCGGACGTATGTCCTAATGCGTTTGTATTTCATACTACAGATACTAAATCATTGTTTTAATTTAAAAAAATGACATTGGAATTCAGAATTTAAACATCCATGAATTGAATATCTATGACAACTGTTTGATTTGTTGGTTGTATTTTTTTTACGGGACTTGTACTGTAAAATCCCATTTTCTGGACTCAAAAGTCTGACGTAAAACTAACAAATATGACACAGTATGAAATAATAGTAATTTACGTTATAAGTCCGGAAAACTCATTTTTACAGTAACGAGTCGAAATGTTTACAGACAAGGCGACGAAGGAGCGAGCCTGGAATTTTGAGACAAGTTACTGTAAAAGTTTTCGGACGTATGTCGTAAGCGTTTTATTTCATACTACAGATACTAAATCATTGTTTTCATTTTAAAAAATGACATTGGAATTCAGAATTTAAACATCCATGGATTGAATATCTATGACAACTGTTTGATTTGTTGGTTGTATTTTTTTTTTACGGGACTTGTACTGTAAAATCCCATTTTCTGGACTCAAAAGTCTGACGTAAAACTAACAAATATGAGACAGTATGAAATAATAGTAATTTACGTTGTAAGTCCGGAAAACTCATTTTTACAGTAAAGAGTCGATATGTTTACTGACGAGGCGACGAAGGAGCCGAGTCTGGAATTTTGAGACAAGTTACTGTAAAAGTTTTCGGACGTATGTCGTAATGCGTTTGTATTTCATACTACAGATACTAAATCATTGTTTTCATTTTAAAAAATGACATTGGAATTCAGAATTTGAACATCCATGAATTGAATATCTATGACAACTGTTTGATTTGTTGGTTGTATTTTTTTTACGGGACTTGTACTGTAAAATCCCATTTTCTGGACTCAAAAGTCTGACGTAAAACTAACAAATATGACACAGTATGAAATAATAGTAATTTACGTTATAAGTCCGGAAAACTCATTTTTACAGTAGAGTCGAAATGTTTACTGACGAGGCGACGAAGGAGCCGAGTCTGGAATTTTGAGACAAGTTACTGTAAAAGTTTTCGGACGTATGTCGTAATGCGTTTGTATTTCATACTACAGATACTAAATCATTGTTTTCATTTTAAAAAATGACATTGGAATTCAGAATTTGAACATCCATGAATTGAATATCTATGACAACTGTTTGATTTGTTGGTTGTATTTTTTTTACGGGACTTGTACTGTAAAATCCCATTTTCTGGACTTAAAAGTCTGACGTAAAACTAACAAATATGACACAGTATGAAATAATAGTAATTTACGTTATAAGTCCGGAAAACTCATTTTTACAGTAGAGTCGAAATGTTTACTGACGAGGCGACGAAGGAGCCGAGTCTGGAATTTTGAGACAAGTTACTGTAAAAGTTTTCGGACGTATGTCGTAATGCGTTTTATTTCATATTACAGATACTAAATCATTCTTTTCATTTTAAAAAATGACATTGGAATTCAGAATTTAAACATCCATGAATAATTGAATATCTATGACAACTGTTTGATCTGTTGGTTGTATTTCTTTTTAGGGGACTTGTACTGTAAAATCCCATTTTCTGGACTCAAAAGTCTGACGTAAAACTAACAAATATGACACAGTATGAAATAATAGTAATTTACGTTGTAAGTCCGGAAAACTCATTTTTACAGTAAAGAGTCGAAATGTTTACTGACGAGGCGACGAAGGAGCCGAGTCTGGAATTTTGAGACAAGTTACTGTAAAAGTTTTCGGACGTATGTCGTAATGCGTTTTATTTCATGCTACATATACTAAATCATTGTTTTCATTTTAAAAAATGAAATTGGAATTCAGAATTTAAACATCCATGAATTGAGTATCAATGACAACAGTTTGATTTGTTGGTTGTATTTTTTTTACGGGACTTGTACTGTAAAATCCCATTTTCTGGACTCAAAAGTCTGACGTAAAACTAACAAATATGATACAGTATGAAATAATAGTAATTTACGTTATAAGTCCGGAAAACTCATTTTTACAGTAACGAGTCGAAATGTTTACAGACGAGGCGACGAAGGAGCCGAGTCTGGAATTTTGAGACAAGTTACTGTGAAAGTTTTCGGACGTATGTCGTAATGGGCTTCATTTCATACTACAGATACTAAATCATTGTTTTCATTTTAAAAAATGACATTGGAATTCAGAATTTAAACATCCATGAATTGAATATCTTTGACAACTGTTTGATTTGTTGGTTGTATTTTTTTTACGGGACTTGTACTGTAAAATCACATTTTCTGGACTCAAAAGTCTGACGTAAAACTAACAAATATGAAATAGTATGAAATAATAGTAATTTACGTTATAAGTCCGGAAAACTCATTTTTACAGTAACGAGTCGAAATTTTTACAGACGAGGCGACGAAGGAGCGAGTCTGGAATTTTGAGACAAGTTACTGTAAAAGTTTTCGGATGTATGTCGTAATGCGTTTTATTTCATACTACAGATACTAAATCATTGTTTTTATTTAAAAAAAATTACATTGGAATTCAGAATTTGAACATCCATGAATTGAATATCTATGACAACTGTTTGATTTCTTGGTTGTATTTTTTTTACGGGACTTGTACTGTAAAATCCCATTTTCTGGACTCAAAAGTCTGACGTAAAACTAACAAATATGACACAGTATGAAATAATAGTAATTTACGTTGTAAGTCCGGAAACTCATTTTTACAGTAGAGTCGAAATGTTTACTGACGAGGCGACGAAGGAGCCGAGTCTGGAATTTTGAGACAAGTTACTGTAAAAGTTTTCGGACGTATGTCGTAATGCGTTTTATTTCATGCTACATATACTAAATCATTGTTTTCATTTTAAAAAATGAAATTGGAATTCAGAATTTAAACATCCATGAATTGAGTATCAATGACAACAGTTTGATTTGTTGGTTGTATTTTTTTACGGGACTTGTACTGTAAAATCCCATTTTCTGGACTCAAAAGTCTGACGTAAAACTAACAAATATGATACAGTATGAAATAATAGTAATTTACGTTATAAGTCCGGAAAACTCATTTTTACAGTAACGAGTCGAAATGTTTACAGACGAGGCGACGAAGGAGCCGAGTCTGGAATTTTGAGACAAGTTACTGTAAAAGTTTTCGGACGTATGTCGTAATGGGCTTCATTTCATACTACAGATACTAAATCATTGTTTTCATTTTAAAAAATGACATTGGAATTCAGAATTTAAACATCCATGAATTGAATATCTTTGACAACTGTTTGATTTGTTGGTTGTATTTTTTTTACGGGACTTGTACTGTAAAATCACATTTTCTGGACTCAAAAGTCTGACGTAAAACTAACAAATATAACATAGTATGAAATAATAGTAATTTACGTTATAAGTCCGGAAAACTCATTTTTACAGTAACGAGTCGAAATTTTTACAGACGAGGCGACGAAGGAGCGAGTCTGGAATTTTGAGACAAGTTACTCTAAATGTTTTCGGACGTATGTCGTAATGCGTTTTATTTCATACTACAGATACTAAATCATTGTTTTCATTTAAAAAAATGACATTGGAATTCAGAATTTGAACATCCATGAATTGAATATCTATGACAACTGTTTGATTTCTTGGTTGTATTTTTTTTTACGGGACTTGTACTGTAAAATCCCATTTTCTGGACTCAAAAGTCTGACGTAAAACTAACAAATATGACACAGTATGAAATAATAGTAATTTACGTTATAAGTCCGGAAAACTCATTTTTACAGTAACGAGTCGAAATATTTACAGACGAGGCGACGAAGGAGCCGAGTCTGGAATTTTGAGACAAGTTACTGTAAAAGTTTTCGGACGTATGTCGTAATGCGTTTTATTTCATACTACAGATACTAAATCATTGTTTTCATTTTAAAAAATGACATTGGAATTCAGAATTTAAACATCCATGAATAATTGAATATCTATGACAACTGTTTGATCTGTTGGTTGTATTTCTTTTTAGGGGACTTGTACTGTAAAATCCCATTTTCTGGACTCAAAAGTCTGACGTAAAACTAACAAATATGACACAGTATGAAATAATAGTAATTTACGTTGTAAGTCCGGAAAACTCATTTTTACAGTGAAGAGTCGAAATGTTTACTGACGAGGCGACGAAGGAGCCGAGTCTGGAATTTTGAGACAAGTTACTGTAAAAGTTTTCGGACGTATGTCGTAATGCGTTTTATTTCATACTACAGATACTAAATCATTGTTTTCATTTTAAAAAATGACATTGGAATTCAGAATTTGAACATCCATGAATTGAATATCTATGACAATTGTTTGATTTGTTGGTTGTATTTTTTTTTACGGGACTTGTACTGTAAAATCCCATTTTCTGGACTCAAAAGTCTGACGTAAAACTAACAAATATGACACAGTATGAAATAATAGTAATTTACGTTATAAGTCCGGAAAACTCATTTTTACAGTAACGAGTCGAAATGTTTACAGACGAGGCGACGAAGGAGCGAGCCTGGAATTTTGAGACAAGTTACTGTAAAAGTTTTCGGACGTATGTCGTAAGCGTTTTATTTCATACTACAGATACTAAATCATTGTTTTCATTTTAAAAAATGACATTGGAATTCAGAATTTGAACATCCATGAATTGAATATCTATGACAACTGTTTGATTTGTTGGTTGTATTTTTTTTTACGGGACTTGTACTGTAAAATCACATTTTCTGGACTCAAAAGTCTGACGTAAAACTAACAAATATGACACAGTATGAAATAATAGTAATTTACGTTGTAAGTCCGGAAAACTCATTTTTACAGTAACGAGTCGAAATGTTTACAGACGAGGCGACGACGGAGCCGAGTCTGGAATTTTGAGACAAGTTACTGTAAAAGTTTTCGGACGTATGTCGTAATGCGTTTTATTTCATGCTACAGATACTAAATCATTGTTTTCATTTTAAAAAATGACATTGGAATTCAGAATTTGAACATCCATGAATTGAATATCTATGACAACTGTTTGATTTGTTGGTTGTATTTTTTTTTACGGGACTTGTACTGTAAAATCCCATTTTCTGGACTCAAAAGTCTGACGTAAAACTAACAAATATGACACAGTATGAAATAATAGTAATTTACGTTATAAGTCCGGAAAACTCATTTTTACAGTAACGAGTCGAAATGTTTACAGACGAGGCGACGAAGGAGCCGAGTCTGGAATTTTGAGACAAGTTACTGTAAAAGTTTTCGGACGTATGTCATAATGCGTTTTATTTCATACTACATATATACTAAATCATTCTTTTCATTTTAAAAAATGACATTGGAATTCAGAATTTAAACATCCATGAATTGAATATCTATGACAACTGTTTGATTTGTTGGTTGTATTTTTTTACGGGACTTGTACTGTAAAATCCCATTTTCTGGACTCAAAAGTCTGACGTAAGACTAACAAATAGGACACAGTATGAAATAATAGTTATTTATTTCATACTGTGTCATATTTGTTAGTTTTACGTCAGAGTTTTGAGTCCGGAAAATGGGACTTTACAGTACAAGTCCTGTAAAAAAAATACAAGCAACAAATCAAATTGTTGTCATAGATACTCAATTCAGGGATCATTAAATTCTGAATTCCAATTTAATTTTTTAAAATGAAAACAATGATTTAGTATCTGTAGCATGAAATAAAACGCATTACGACATACGTCCGGAAACTTTTACAGTAACTTGTCTCAAAATTCCAGACTCGGCTCCTTCGTCGCCTCGTCTGTAAACATTTCGACTCGTTACTGTAAAAATTAATTTTCCGGACTTATAACGTAATTTACTATTACGGGAAAAGCCTTGTAAATTAGTCTTTACGGGTGAGCTCAGTAAAGACTAATAATTGCAAGGCGAATCTCGTACAAACTTTTATTTCCACCTTCAAAGGACTTTTTTTCAATTTTTATAGATATAAAATTCTGTAATCGGACGGCAGGACAGTTTGTGACGATGCGTTGTCATGGTGTTGTACTTTACAGGTCTCTTCTACAAGCTCGTAAAAGTTTACAAGTCTGTTTCGGTAATTAGACGTTTACTTAGTTACATAAATACCTGTAATGTGTGATTTACGTAGAAGTGGGAAATAAAATATTTTTTTCACTACTAGCTGTAGAATGTACGATTATATAGTTTGTAGAGGAGGTGTGAAGTTGTTTTTCTTTCCTAGTAGTTAATAATTTTTTCATTATTGACCAGTAGTTAATAATGGGCAGAGACCGGATTTGATGCAAAATGCATATCGATTATTTTATCTTCCTACTTAACAACAGCGCCCTTCGATTTTCACAAATTGCACCAGTTGCAAATATTAGACATTAATTAACTGCAATTCATGCGAAAAAAACAAAAACGAAGTTAAATTATTACAAAAGCACAGGTATGCATTGTGCAAGTTTTTACACGAAAATCCGGTCTCTGACGGAGAAATGTCAGAAAAAAAATACATAACCTCGGATGCCAGTCACAGTCGATCCTGTCCAAATTTCGAGTTTCACGTACAGGAAAATATGACATTCTTGGAGTAGGTTTCTTTAAGGGGTTGAGCGCGACGCGCGAGCCAAAATTTGCAACGATCCACGGAAGAAACAAATGTTCAGAGACGTCAACGTCTATTCAGGATTAACTGTGACCTGGCACCCGCTAGACGATTGTATTTTTGATGCTTCATTTATTTAACGATTTAAGCTGCTAGTAGTGAAAAAAATAATATATAAACCACGGTAGAGAAGCCCTTTCTCAGCTTCGCAACTTAATTCCCTCGATGCTTCGCATCTCGGGAATTAATACTGCTTAGCTGAGAAAAATTACTTCTCTACCTTGGTTTATAATATACTATTATAAACCGACTGAATCTGAATGGGACTCATTGTGCCGCGTTTAATCTTTATTGAAAGAGAAAAACAACTAAATCAAATGCAGCAGTGGATCCTTCGTAAAAGTTGTAATGGTGAGCTTTCATCCAAAACCAAAATTACTTTTAGCATGAAACGCCTGATCTCTGTTTATGAAGCACTTTACTGTAGCATTTTTTAGAACTCCTGAATACAAATGAACATTGTAACAGTTCAAACAAAACAGTCTTACAAAGCTACGAAGTAGCGAATAAACATAATGAAAGCAGAGATGTAATGATCTTATGACGAGATTATCCTTTCTGTTAATTGTTTGAAAAGCTCTAGGTAAATATTTCGGAGTAGAAACTACTTCACTTAACTAGTGAATTAGCCTTGTATTTGAGTGTAAATATTTCGCTCTTTGTAGTGGTGTTTATCGAGAACACCTTGCAGACTATTCCGAGCGTTTAAAAAATTGTTAGATAATGTTTATAAAGCTCCAAAGAAGCTTAGCACTCATTTCAAAATTTGCATTCATTTACAGTTTATTGTTTAACATGAATAGCCCTAAGTTATTAACAGGTTGGTTTGGACGACCTGAATGAAGAACGGAAGTGGCAACGATCAGAGGAAAGAAACTTTTCGGTTTATCGAATTAAGAAGTTAGAAGAGGGGGAGAAGTCATCAATCTAAAATAAGAGAGATTATTACGCTTTAATTCTGGACGAAGAAATATGGTTAAAGCCGGTCCTAAACTGCATGAAAACAAGCGAGATGTAATCTTAGGGCTTTATTACGATTCCATTCTAAATGAAAAGATCTGTCTGGTGCGAGAATAAAGACTAAAAAGTATAAGCCGAGACCTGAGATAAAAGAACAATTTGTAGAAATAACGATATTCAGCAGCAGAGAGAGATTTGTTTAGAACGAATTAAAGTCTTAGGGTGAAATTACAGACAAAAGATGTATGTTACAATTTCTATATTGTTATTTCGTATTGATCGAGAGCTCAAAAGCCATCTTAAAGTACTGGTGTTTATTCCTTCCGTTTATTCAAATTGAGGTTTAGCGATATTACAACTTTACTAACAACTTCACGCTCTTAATAATTTGATATTGTATTGTTAGTTCAGTCGAACGTTGTAATTCAATTTTGATTCATTGTTAAAAACTGTCTGGTAATTTGGAATCATCCGCTAATTTTCCCTTAAATTTGGAAATTGTGTACACATCGTACTTTCTTATTTCCGTCACGTTTCTGTTTCCGTGCACGGCACATATCGCAGTTCTCATTTACTAGAAGCTTTAATTTTATTGGGACAAAAAGCACCGTCTAGATAAAATCTTCTTGTTTTCGGCCTTATTCTCCCAGAGTTGCATTCAAAATTAACAAACATTTGTTGATTTAATGCAATGAAAACTCATGGAAAGTTGTGCTCATTGCAATAAAAATAACACAATATTAATCCTTCCAAAAATCGTGCCTCTGCCAAAACTCCGGCATGCTTCTGATGAGCACAACTTTCCGGATTACTACGAGCCAAGTTCTAAATTGTCGAGTTTTAAATAAAACTCGCCCTTATTGCGTTAAGAGAAGTTTGTCTCATCTCTGCAAACCACGGTCGGATTAGCATTTAAATATTACTTTGGGAGCTCGTAATTTTGATGATTTCACCAAATTACCGCTAGTTCTTGTGTACCTAATAATAGCTCTTTTGCAATCCAAACATTGGTTGTTTGAATTGTTAAAGCCATATGTTGGTTTTGAAATTTTTGGATTGGCAGCCATGTGTAACAAATTAAATATACCCTCAGTAAAATCACGTTCGCCACAAATGTGGCCTCAATTCCTGTATTGCAAACACTTCCAGTTATACAAGCAAAATGTTCCCAACCAAGTGCTATAAAGAGGGTCGTAAATAAAGTTTAATATGTATTTATTAAGGGTGTTTTTATTAAGTGCGGTGTAGAAAAATACCACAGATTGCAAGTAGACCACATGAAATAGACATTTATTAAGAGTATTTTATTAAGTGTGGTGCAGAAAAAGACCAAATCGATCGCGAGTAGACCAAATGAAGCGCAAGAAAAAGATTGCCAGGGGGTTACGAACATAAATTGTGTGATTACACCAAGTACAAACTCGACCTAAGATTAAAGGCAAGCACTAAATTATCGTTTTTGGTGTTTTATTTTGGTTTACTTATGAAGGCATCGAAAGATGTTGAGGGTGTTAACCCTCGGTTCGTAGCGTTCATAAGATTTGTAATAAGGTATCACTTTTTTACTCTTGTTGAATAGAGAATTGAAAAGTGTAACTAAAACACAAAAAAAAAGTGGGGGGTTGTCAAAAGATGGCAATTTGGGAACAAAAATTGACCTGTTCGAGCACTTATATCTGACAAATCCTATAATATACAATTAAGAAAGAAGAATTTTCAACAATAACTCAATATAAATGATGACAGTTGAACAAAATTGTTAAATATAAAAAGTGACACATTATAAAGTGACAATTGAACAAATTATTAATGTAAAAGATGACGTTGAACGAATTTATAAATGAAAGATTGACAAAATTTAAGATGTTAATTTTACAATTGATAATGCCATCAAAACACCCATGGAATGTTGACAAAAAAATTGAGAGTATTAGTTATCTGGATTTATCTGCTTTTTATTAGCTTTGATGATGCTGGCCAATGATTGGAGCTGTGTGTGGGTTCTCATGCGCACAACAAGAAAATTTGGAAACGCCAATTCAACAGTTGTTCGAACCACTTGGCTCTACCTTGCCCTACGCATCTCAGACAGCTGTCGAATCCGTCTCTGTATGACTACAACGTGAAGACTAGAGGATTGGTGAAGGTGAAAACAATCCCTACGGCTGGTGAATGCTGTTGCCCTAAATTGATTGAAAGAAACAGTCAGATCTGCACAAAATAAAGAAAAACCTTTCTTACCATTTCCGAGTAACCGCTTTCATTTGACAACAATTGAATATTTTCGCCCTTTTATCCGTCCCCGATGATTTGTTCTAAATATTCTCCATTTTTAGAACCTACAAAATGGCCAAGATATTTGTTCCGTCTGTATGCCTTCACCCCGTCAAATCTCGAATCGAAAAGAACCAAGGAATCTGCACCTGTTTTTATGTATTTTGTCCCACCTGTTTCCTCAACTATGCAGTGCCGCGCTTGTAACCGTACCTGAAAAAGGAATAAATCGATTTTCTACAACATCGTGATAATTGTGAACCAAAAAGCCTGGGACGAAGATCTAAAGTGAGAAACAGAGTGGAATTAGACCACGAATCGTTAGAAATAGAAATAGCTGGAGCAGAAATAAAAAGAACAAGACACGATAAAGAAATAATCATATAAAGAATCTGGGAAGACTAAGGCATAGAAAAGGACAGAAATGGGCTACAACACACACAGAGAGAAGATGGTGAAGAAGAAGCTGTTATACATCAATCAGATATCAGATATTTGATATTGTTAATGAAAAGCGGTGCAAAGAAACGCCAGAGTAATGAAAAAAAAATTCGTTTGATGAGTCTTAGTAACTGCTTTTGCGTTGCCAACATAATTTAGCGGTTGGTACTAGTTGAAGTAGAGGCTCTTTCAAATTTAGTAAAAACATTCGCAAGGTTTTAAGGAACATACCCAATAACTCAAACTGTCAAACCAAAAAAAAAAAAAAATTGTTGACTGCAAAATTTTTCTGATAAAAAAAACAATCTCTTGTGATATTCTTGTAACAACTCGTGTTTGTTGTAATTTCAAGTTTTATTAATTTTAGAGCAAAAACAAAGCAATAAAATTGCATTTCTAAATTGCATCAATAGTAGATTGTTTTATTAGAAGTTAGTAAAAGTGGGACTTTACGTGGCAAGTTTGTAGGTTCGACGGCCTAACCGAATAAAAGATGCTATTTTTTCTTTAAACTCGGAAAATCGCCTACGGAGTGCAAATTTGACAGTTTAGTAACCTCAATAACATGAAATTAAATGACGTTTTTTAAATTGAGAAAAATTGCCAATTGACGTATAATTGATAGATCAAGTGGCTTACCTGTAAGGAAAGTTGATCGAAATTATATGAGTATTGCCGTTCTCGAATTACAATGACAACTTGTGGTCGCAGTTTCCTGCGCTCCACCACGAATGTTTAAAATAAATAAAATCCACTTATCGTCTGCACCCAACACGCTGGCCCCCGCTCTCGTCTGGCACGTATTATATTCTCATTGCGAATTTGAGGGTAGTTCTAGGGCGTTAAGGACCCCACAGGAGGGAGATGTTTGAGGGGGATTGTAATTCTTCGAACGGCAATATTCATATAATTTCGATCAACTTTCCTTACAGGTAAGTCACTTGATCTATCAATTATATTTCGTATTGCCGTTCTCGAATTACAATGACAACTTGTAGACGTTCAAAGTTAACGCTCTAGGGGTTGTAACAGGGAAGATGAAACTCCCAAATTTAGTAACGTTTGATTTCCATGGTACATAAACAGAAGATTATAGAATAGCTTTAGCCTACTATGCCTCTAGCAAAACTGTTTGAAGTTGACGACAAAGGTGACATTTGAAAGTTACTGATCCAGCCAGCCAGTCTTGTGTATAGTTCTGGGTTCGCAAGGCCTGAGCCCTAGATATGGATGATTCAATTAATGATACGAGGCATAAATGTGGTTTTTCAGGGAAAAACAAAATAATTAATACTGATTAAGAGTTCTTAACCGAAGAGGTTTTAAATCTATCGGGTATAGTTATCTCTAGGCTTTATCATCACACCTAATGATATTGTGCAGTCTAACCTTGGACAGAGTCTGTGGTCGATGTGCTGATATTAGAGCTAATAAGGTCCTAATTTGATTATGAGATTATAGAGATTGAGACTGTCTCTAGAGGATAGAACTCTGATAAATAGGAGAGAACTGATGAGATATCCCAGATTGTTTGGTATTTGGGTTTTGATGGTCTAAGATTTCGAAACCTTTTAAGAAAATTTTGATGTTCTTCAGGAATTGCAAAAATTAAGGAAAGTGCTGACTGCGCTGAATTCACAGTTGAATACAATGCGTCAGGTGTAAATTGATTATTGAAGGATATGGAAACTGTGTCTATGCAATCTGAATACGAGTTACAGTGTAGATCTTTAGAAAATATTTATCATTTGTGAAGGTATACACTGTATTGGTTCATTGTCTGTGCGGAGACTGACGATTTTATGACGGTTAAGCCTGATTTTGCATGTGCCTTTTCAATAATTGAAGTCCTGATAAAATTCTAACCTTTAGGATAATCTTTCTCCATAGGGGATGACTGTTCCTAAAAGGAATTAAAAGTGGATTCTTAGTTGGTTGAAGAAGGGGTTGCTGAGTAATAGCTTTCGATAAACCGGGTACAAGGGTTGTGTAACCCAAGTTGGTAGGACTAGTATGCCCGTTGTCCTTTAATCTATTATTTTCCTCAAACAATTTTAAATTAAGGAAAATGGTGGGAAGGCATAAAAAAAATTGTTTTCAAAAGATGCCGTATATAAATGCGTTATTTGCTATAGAGTCTGGGTCCGGTTTTCACGAAATACATTAAACGCATTTGGCGTTTAATTTGGTTGCAAACAGTTCAATCGAAGTGGTATCAAAATGTCTACAAATTAGTTGAAACGCAGAATTACATAATTCATGGTTTTTTTTAAACGGGATTCTTTGTCTGCTTGAACATTATGTTTCGTATGTACATATATAGGAATCAGTAAGGAAAATGTTATTCGCACCACTGCCAAAATATATCTCTGGCAACCGTGTTGAACCTGGGGAATCTGACACTGCCTGTGTGTTGTATGTATGTCGAAACTAAGAAGAATATGACAGTTGGACCTTCTTTTGGCAAAGGAGTTTAAGGCATTAAAAGCGGCCATTAATTCGAGAACATTGATAACGGCGCCCCACCCAGATTTTGGAGCGTCTTAATAGAGATCTCTAGGGCAAAATTATTACATAGGTTCGTTCCCCGACTGTGTGAGAGTGACTCACTCCACCAGTCTAAATCGTGTTTTGCTGATGCGGATATGTTCATTATCGGATAATAGTTTTGAAAATATATTCGATCGCTTTGAGCGACTTAAATCGTAAAAGAGGGGCTCCTTGAGTCGATTCGTGTGTAGACACATTATTTATAAATTGTCTAACCGGAGATCCAGCTTAAATGAGTTACTCAGAAAGTTACTTCCAGCAATTGGTATCGCCTCCCCTCCTCCTTCTTCATCCGAATATTTATTTGGGCCGGAAGGTAAAACCCGGTCGGTTGAGTGCAGATGGACCGGGAGTTTGGGACCGGTGTAGCACAAGTCTTGCCTTGAAAGAAGGTAACGTCCGAAGAGGAATTTCTGAAGAAGCTAGGTGGCTTCTTTGTTTCTTGTGCGGCGTTGAAGTGCTCAGGAAAAGCTTGTCTAAAAAAAAGGAAAATGCCAAGTGGCAATCGCCACTAATTTGTTTCACAGCAGGGTCCAATAATGGGACTGAAATTGAAATCTTCCCCGTTAAAGACCGACGGGACTAAGGCGATGTAGTTGGCTAAGGGTGGGTGACCGGTGACAAGATTGAATGAAGACATTATGATAGTGTCGTGACTTCTATGGGCACTTCTAGCCCTTTTGACCCAGCTGAATTAGTGCCCAGCAGCGATTTTAGATGGGGAGTTATGAAGTATTCTGGACAACAATAGAGATTGTGAGAATCCAAATCCGGATGGGGCTGGTAGGTATGGATAACAATAGAGATTGTAATAATCCAAGCACGCACTAAACTATAGCGGTCAGAGAATAATCGGAGAATAACTAGGTTCAGGTAATCCAACTCCGGATGGGGCTGTTATGGACAACAACATAGATTGTAATATCTAAGCACGCCCTGAACAATAGCCATCAGAGAATATAACTATGTTCATGTAATCCAACCTGTTGACTACTACGAAGGGTTGACACCGAACCAGAGAGCTGTTGTGTTTTTTTTTAAGGACCTATCTTTATATATTTTATTATGAATAAGCATACAAATGCGCTTTGTTGAGCAGCTTAGTCTAAACTGAAGATTTAAACTACAAACTTCAAAAAGGTTCTGATGTAAGTCGAGTCCATTTAAGGGCAAGTCGACACAAAATACCCAAGTACAATTTCAGAAACCGATCGACACATGTGAGCAGAGAAAAATCCAGAAAAAACTCCAGAAACCGAGGGACAAAATATAGCCCGTCACAACTCCTGAGGGGACTAGTATGGACAACAACAGAGATTGTAATAATCCAAGCACGTCATGAACTATAGCGATCAGAGAATCGACTTACTATGTTCATGGAGTCCAACTGCTGATGGGGCTGTTATGGTTTATGGAATCCAACTCCTGATGGGGCGGCTGTTATGGACAACCACAGAAATTGTATATGCAAGTACGTCCTGAGTTCTGAACTATAGCGACCAGAGACTACAACTATGTTCATGGAATCCAACTGCTGATGGGGCTGGTATGGTTCATGGAATCCAACTCCTGATGGGGGCGGCTGTTATGGAGAACAACAGAGATTGTATATCCAAGCCGCCCTGACTCCTGAACTATAGCGACCAGAGAGTACAACTATGTTCAAGGAGTCCAACTGGTCCACTGGATTGACTGCTCGACTGGAAGTACTTGGACCCGGCTGACGGGACGGGCCGGGCTATTCGATGCATGGGTTCGAAGCAAGATAGCGACGCTAGGAGAGGCGGACTCAATAATTGTAGAAATACCCGATACCCGGATTAATTACTGGCTGTTTACATTGTGTTATATAGTATCTTTTAACACAACGTTCTTTCTGTTTTGCAATCATTAGGTCGAATCGAAGATAAACCCAAAACCAAGCCTGCGATGGTTGTACAGCACTTTTCTCAAAGGTAATATAATGTAATATAATCCCAAAAGTTTAATGCCTCAATAACCATTTTCGAATGTTTTATAGTGATTTGAACTAATGATTAAAATGTCGTCTAAATATATTACACCCTGGGTTCTCAAGTGACCGAGAAGTGGTCTGAATCTTTGTAAAAATAAGGGCGCGATGCAAAGTCCGAAAGGTAAACAATTATGTTCATGTTCAAGTAACTCACAAGGAGGAATGTTGTCGCACCGCCATTGGGTCGCAGGGCAGTGACCACGGAATAGATTCAGTGGGTACTTACTTGAGCTTTCCGGGATTTCCTTAAAAAACCGCTTGAATTTTGCTTTTCGGTTGGAAGGGTTAGCCCTGGGAACTTTCACTTTGTCCATTTTTGGAGCACTTAAAATACGTCCGTGGTGAAGCACGAAAAATTTGCAATGAGAATATAATACGTGCCAGACGAGAGCTGGGGCCAGCGTGTTGGGTGCAGGCGATAAGTGGATTTTATTTATTTTAAACATCCGTGGTGGAGCGCAAGAAACTGCGACTACAAGTTGTCATTGTAATTCGAGAACGGCAATACGAAATATAATATCACGTTTTTCTGACGTTTAAAGAAAAAATATTTTTTGTAGTTTTTATTTACAAACAGAAAACTGTAATACATATAGGAAAAATGAAGATTTCCAGTTCAACAAAAACGTACGGTGGACGTGATTATATAAGGTACATTATCGCAGCACGTTTTACGTCACTCTCGAATAATAAGGGCCGGTTACGACCTATAACAGGTGTTACAAACTCTATACAATTTACAGCTTTAAAGGTTGCTAGTTAAGTATACTTTTCAGCATTACTAAGTATAGGAGCACACCTGCATGTAGAGGAGATCTATAATACATTGTTAAATTTAACAATTCTGCATAATAGAATAAGAGGAGCAGAAAATTTTTAGAAAGTTAATAAATGTTTACGTGTAGTGATTTACTTTCAAATTCAATATTAAGTCTTATTGTTGACAATTTTATCAGATCCACTGAAAAGAGTTATCTTATTTATTTTAGAACAAGAATTAGGAGCTGCGGTAATAAATTTCCAGGCTTCCATCTCGATAGCAATCGCGCAATAATAAAACCGTATGATTTTTTTATCGCAATTCGAACTGCACGTTTACGATCACTCAAACACTCAGCACTCGTAAAACTTATTAAACAAACGGCGTCGTTGAAGGAAAATATGACGACTATATACTGTATAGTCTCAAGTTTTATTTCCTTCGACAAGATTTACAATTGGTACATCGGGTGCCATTACTTTTTTCAGAGTTTATAAGGAGCCCCTGTTCGGAAACACTCTAATTAAAATTAAGCCGACTGCAAGGATTCCTTGCCCTGTTATTCGAGATTTTGGGCTTGTTAATTAATTCTTATTGTTTTATCTTTTGTCAAGCGTAGAGTTTATTAGCTTACTTGGTCGCCTGTAGCTGTAAAGGAGGCTATAAAGTGCCGAATTAAGAAGAACTCCCTCTAACTTCATAAATCTTGTGTCGCTACCTTTATAACTCATCCAAATCACATTAATTCGCTGCTACGATTACGTAGAATGAGAAATGTGAAGTTTTTAACACTTTAATTACGGTGAAAGGTGGGAAAGAAGTCATGATTTTTTTATGGTTCGTAAACGAGAGCAGTAACTGGTGTCAGCTATAGGTTACACCTATGAAAAAGCAGTTGTAGAGGATTTAAGATTGTCAAGAAGAAAACGAGTTAGCACTCGGTTTGGGGAATTGCAACGTGTAAATTTTAGTTGTAATTCCACCTGCTAATTATATTGATTGACGGTTGATGCACGATACCTCAACCATTTTAATAACAATTAATAATATACAATATAACAGCACGGGTGACGCCTCTTTCACCACATGTATGTGCGTTATTAAACAGGTATAAATGGAAATTCAGAACTAATCAAATTAAATAAAATAATTACTTACTTAATATTCTGTAAGTATATTAAATCGAAACTTTACGAGATTTCGTATAATAAATAATGGATAATTTTCCATCAATGTTCACCCCTCGGAGACAATAATCAAATTTCTTTCAAAATCGACTTGAGATGTTAATTTGCGGAAAACGGAAAAATTCAATTGGAATCACTTATTGCGATTGAAATTCTTGGTGCACTGTGGAGCTGTCAGATGTTGGAAAGTTATGCTGAAAAGTTGCGAACGAAGTAATAATTAACGCGATAAATTATTTGGTTTGGGCTAAAACGGAATACATCGATTGAATACAGTGCTAGTTATTAATCATTAATGAAATTCGAACTGCCACTGACAATGACGTTAATTATTTTTTATTGCTCATGTAGACAAACAGTATCTTTGCAACCTCGGTTACGGTTGCAAAGTAACGGTTTGCCCATTTATTAATTTGGGTGCGCAAAGTTTACTTGTCGCACGCAAATTATCCTTTGCACACGCAAATTCAGATAAACAAACTACTGAAAACTGAATTTGCCCCTGGAGTCTAATTTTATATTGGAATTTATTCCGCATTCGCAATAAAAAATAGTATGTCCAACTCGTGCGGCGTTGTCGATTGCCCCCTCAAGCGAATGAGCGCACTCACTTCGTTCGTGCGCTCAACTTCGCTTTCGTGGGCAATCGACAACTTGCCGCACTAGTTGCACAATATACTATTTTGAAATGTTGTAGTAATTATATTGGTAATTATATTAAGAGAGTTGACAAATATTTTGGTTCCTAAAGAATAAGTAGTAGTTCTCTTTATGTGCTGAGAGTATCATGTAAGTACCACAGCTGTTAAAGAATGATAACAACAATAAATAATACAGAAATATAGGCAAGAAAGAAAACAGGATATTTTTTCTATTTAGATAATAATAATAATAATAGGACTTTCAGGCAGGCAGGCCACATAACATCTTTGGTCTTGGTGAGTAGCGCCACCACCTTGCCGAGCTGAAGGTGCAAATCGGACCGGTAGCTCTTGGCGCACCTGGGAGGTCAAGCCATCTTGACCCCAGTACCGGCCGGGGTTCCTTTTGGCTAACAACCAATTGGAACCCTAAACTGTTGTTACTACCCCAACAGGGAAAGACCCCCACGACCGGTCCCAGTCGGATAGGGACCAAGGTGAAGGTGGTGGGGTCTCGGAAAACGAATCACCCGTTGACGACTCTGGCAATGCCCATGGACGCTTTGAGTGGACCAACACTCTAAGGAATGACCTGCTCGACTGCTACGGAGCATCACTTTTTCGCGCCACAAAAACTCCGCGACTATGTGGCCTATCTTCGTCGCATTCAATACGAGAGAGCACCGGAGCAGTTGGTGGAGGTACAGCCGGACGAGCCGGAGATCCGCCACGCTGTTCCGGTAATTTTGGAGATGCCTCCGAACAGAAAGTCTCTCCACAAAATTCCACCACCCAAAGCCAGCGATGTAGTTGCAGCGGACGAATCACTCGATAGGAACCTCCCTGAGGATCCAGACATCCTGCTCCTGAACGAAATGGTCTATCGAGAGGCGACGAGGCTTTCTTCTTCGGCCCCACGTGGTGAGAGCACTGAGGCTGAGAGGAAATTCGAATGTCGCCTTGAAAAGATAGACAAGAAGATAGAAACCGCTAGGCAGGATATTTCTCGAATTCAGTGTGTGATGGAATTCATCAAAGAGATGAAACCTTTCACACCAAAAATCCGGCGCATCGCGCGTCTTTTTCGCCGGACCCATCATACACTGAATGCAGCGGTGCTTGCTGTTGAGAAGCAGCACTGCATGGATAGAGTTCGCAGTCTTGTGGCTGCAAGAAACTCCCTGGTAAGGAGTAGGCGAAGGTTGGTCGAGAACAACAAGTTCAAGACAAATCCTTCGAGGCTCTTCCAGCGGGCAAACTCTATCCCAGAGAAATTGCCGGCGGTGCAGGAGGTCGAAGTCTTCTGGAGGGAAATATACGAGGGATCGAAACCGTTGCGTGAAGACACTCCAGCCCTTGCACAATTTGAGAACTTCGTACGAAGAGCTCAATTAAGACCAGTGGTGTGCAATCCGATAACCCCGGAAGAAGTTGGCGAGACTCTTAAGGGAATCAAAAATTTTGCCGCACCAGGCCCGGACGGAATTAATACCTTTTGGTGGAAGAAATTCCGAAGCACGGACAAGCGTCTGGCCAAGGTATTTAATTCCTGGCTTAATGGTGAGCGGCCCATTCCGGAGTGGGTTGTCGAGGGGCGAACCGTTTTACTACCTAAAACGGGTGATTTGTCTCAGCCTCAGAACTACCGGCCAATAACTTGCCTAAATGCGTGCTACAAGATTTTCACCAGACTCCTGTACTACCGAATATTCCACGCCATTAACCCGGTGTATTCGAAAATTTTCGAACAGCGAGGCTGTAAAAGGGGCGTGGACGGCTGCAAGGAAAACCTGCTGATCGATAGGTGCGTCACGCAGGATGCCGTCCAATATAAGCGCAACCTATCTATGGCTTGGATCGATTATCGTAAGGCATTCGACACAACATCTCACGAGCTGATTATTCACTTGCTCGAATGTCTTGCGATACCCGATACACTGGTGAGATGCATCAAACAACTGATGTCACTCTGGAAGACTCGGTTCTCGATAACATCCCGACGGGACCGAGTTCAGACAGAGTTGATATCATTCAGAAGAGGAGTATTCCAGGGAGATTCCTTGAGTCCTCTTCTGTTTTGCATCTCACTGTTGCCGCTGTCCGTAGCCTTGCGCGGTGCAAAGGGTTATAGCTGTGGTACACCCGGTAACCGGAAGCATAAGATCACGCACTTGTTTTACATGGATGACTTGAAAGTGTATGCTTCCGGAAAGCAAGAACTGAGGCAGTCATTGCGCATAGTGCAGGAGTACACAAATGCTATTGGCATGGAGTTCGGATGGGACAAATGCGCTCAGGTTCATCTCAAAAGAGGACGATGCGAGTATTTCGATGAAGATGCTCAACTCATTGACGGAAGCGTTCTGAGACATCTGAACGCCGGAGAGACTTACAAGTACTTGGGTGTGGAGCAGTGCCACATTCAAGCGTCACACGAGGTAAAAAAGTCTCTCTGCGGCAAGTACAAAGCTCTACTCCGACGAATCTGGTCGTCAGAGCTTTCGGGGAAGAACAAGATTTTTGCCACAAATATGCTTGCCGTTCCGATCCTGTTCTACTCATTTGGAGCAGTTAAATGGTTGGTAGATGAGTTGAAGCAGATTGATCGGGATACTCGAAAAATGATGCATCTGCAGCGCAGTTTGCATCCAAAATCGTCCGTTCCGAGGTTATATCTTCCACGAAACCAGGGAGGCCGAGGACTTTTGAGTTTGGAGTGTCTTCATAACAGGGTAATCTTGGGTATAGCCTGTAAGATCATCCAAAGTTCAGACCCCTTGTTGCTTCTTGTCAGGGATCACGAGAGGCGGGGAGTCGGGGCATTTTTATTTAGGACGGCACAAAGAGCAGCAGATGAACTCGGTCTTGACTTGGACGTTGAGCGAGCTCGGCCACATTCTATTACCGAGCTCAATTTGCTCCGTCTTACAGCCCACGTCAGAATCTCTGAGCAAGATATGCTCATGAGAAGACATATCGATAAGCCAATGCATAGTGTTTTCTTCAAGAACATTGAAAACCTTGGCTTATCTAAAAGGCATACATTTGCCTTTCTGAGATCAAATGGACTGAAGTCTGAGACTGAGGGATTTATTTGCGCAGCGCAAGATGGTGTAATTAACACCTTGGTCTATCGCAGCCGCGTGATGGGTATAAAGGTGCCGAATGTGAACTGTAGGGCTTGTCACAGAGCCCCTGAAACAGCAATGCATATATTGGCGGCATGCCCAGTGTATGCAGCTTCGGCCTATATCCATCGCCACAATGCGGCGTTGAGAGTGTTATTCTTTCATTTAAGACACCATTTTGCGATAGACCAGACACCAGTGCTGCCCTATGTCCCGAGCGATATTAAGTCCGTTGTGGAGAACGTATACAAAGTGCGCACTAATGGTAGACTGGTAAACCAGTTATCACAAGTTACGTTTCGTTTTGAATGTCGTATTGGTTCAACTAGTCTTTAAACCAGCGCCAAAGGAGAATTATCTAAGAAATAAGGTCCTGCTGGTTGTGTGCCAACATACACCTCCAAATTGCATGCGTAAAAAGTCTTCGAATCGACCATCGCATATATTTTTAGCCCATACTTATTGGGCTTGCTGGGAATATATTGGCGAAAGCTGCATCTTCCGCGAAACGCTTCTAATTTTTCATCTATTGTTACATTTTGAAATGGTGTATACGCAGATTTACAATGAGTCAAATATTTCTCTTATTGCGGCCATCTTGTCTATCTTTCGTCTCTCCACACGTGTATCGATGTCATCAAAACGCAAATGTTGCAACAAGAACATAAAACGAAATTTAGACATGGTGAGACGAAATTGTTCAACACCAGTCCCCTTATTGTTCCATAATTCGTTCAGATTTAGACGACTTGACTTCAGTACTCCTGCCAAATAGAGTAAACTAATTAGGGCTTCAATCTCAGGTATGTCAGTTTCTCTAGCATTTCGTTCACGGGGGTAATTTTGTCTATATTTCTCGATATGTTTGTTTGTATATTCCACAATTTTTCTAAGCATGTCGTTGTCAATAAAATATTTCCAAATTTGAGAAGCACCTTTCAAGTTCTTTACAGCTGTTTTAGGACCCGGCAAATGTGTAATGAGATTCTCTGAACGAGTTCTCGTTGAAGGAGTATCATGTTTTGACCACTTGGATCCATCTTTACCAATAAAAAATGGGCCCTGTAGAACCGGTTCTTCTACCTCATCATCAGAAATGTCCTGATACGTGTCTGAATTCAATTCTTGTGTTTCCACTATATCCTCTTCATCGTCGTCTTCATGACCATCGTTTATAACATCATCTTCATTATCATCATCCTCATTCAGGCACTCTGACAGCAGTTTATGCAGTCGCTCCTGCTCTTGTTCGTAGGACATTGCAGGTAATATATCTATAATATGTTTATATGTATATTCCAGATTAAATTTTGAAAACAGGTGACTTACCTTGTGCAAATTTCAATAATTACAATTTCAATTATTAAATTATAGAAACCGTACTTGTTACTGGCCGCGGACTCTCACTCCGCAATCTTTTTTAGAATACACTCGACTGCATCTATCCACTTGTAATTTTCAACTAATGATCTTTAACACACCCTCGAAGAATACCGAGACGGGCGAACTCGGGAAGTAGGGGGGTTTCTAGCAAATCAAAAACCAGAAACGTGTGCGGAATTAGAGTCCGCGCGCCAGCGCCGAAAGGTTAATAAGATGTAAGAGACATTTATAATATAAGTATTCTGACTCGAAATTGGAATTTTCGGGAGGTACAAATTTTAGTTGGGACAGCCTGTATAATGTAGGTATATGTACACACCTGTGTATTTTTGAAGTATTTGGAAAATTGCTTTTAACGTGAGTATTATTACGATTTCAGTTTTTATAAGTGAAGAATTGCTTTTAGCTTTCATTACATTACATTACATTCAAAAATGTAGGTGCTTAAAGAGTATCACAAAGAACTACTTTTTGCAACTACCATCAAGCACACAATGTATTTCGAGATCTGAATCGATTGTAATAACTGTTTATAGTTCCATTAAACGTAGCACAAAACGAACAAACCTGTAGATATGCTTCAAGTCCCAAGTATCAATTTAGCAAAGGATACCGCCACCGTTTAAGCAGATGTACCAATAAAGTCATTTAAGTCGTATTCATAGTGCAAATGACTGCACGTATCGTTGTGACGATTCCATTATTTTCGCAATAAAGTTAAATACCATAGCTTTATGTCTATGCCAGATGCGTCGTACACTCCGACTTGCCAATTACAGTCTACTGATCAAACAATATTGTCTCGAATAGTCTAAAACACTACCGATAAAACGGAATAGAGAAAACTTTAATGGCCTTATGTCAAGTTTGTCGTTCTGGTAAATCTCCGTCGGCAACGGAAAGGCAACATTTCCAATACGAATATTTCAAGAGAGCTCTTCGAGGCGGGCTGTCACAATCGGTAGACCTGTTCCGTTCTGACAACACCTAGATCATCATCTTTTCATGGGTGAACTCTCCAGGCAAAAATTGCCTGTTTAAATGAGACTTTCTATTATACGAACGCATCTATAATGGCTGGGATTATTATCATTCACGGCCAAAGCTCATTCCGATGGATGAAATACCGAATTCATCATAATACACGTCCGTTGTTATTCGAAATTATGACCCTGTTTGTATTTTCTTTGATTATAATTCTGATAACGGTACAGGGAATCGAATTTATAACCTCGTTATAAAGCAAACTATAATAAGTAATAATGACGTTTTATTGGTAATTTTGGCTTAAAATCGCTTTATTGATACAATACCTATTATCATATTTGAATTAACTTGTTTGTTACACAGGGCAGAAATGAATGTAATATTCTAGTTCAGTATTACGATTTTTGAGTCCCCAGAGAAAACTCGGCGAATCTGTATGATGGACCGAAGTTTAGATAATAAAAATAAAATATCTATCTCATCCAGTGTAACAGAAAGACACGATAAAGTTGCCCAATGTGCGTTCAGATTTCAAGTAAATGATGAGTAATTTTGCTAGTCAAGGTTTCGAAAATAATAATTTTACCTTAAAATATATGAGCCACTCTACAATTCTTAAGATCTTAACGTCAATGGGAAATTTTTGTCATACGAGGTGTTTTGTTGAGTTTGTGCGCTTATTTAAGGCTTAATGTGAAAGTGATGTTGTTTATGGAGGATAGGGAAGAATAAATTGGACGTGCGGAGGCAAATATTGTAGTATTTTGCACGAGTTGTTATCTAACCGTTCTCTTTTTACGTTTTGTGCACTATTTCGTTATTATTGTAACGTAGCCTAAGCCGGGCGGGTTCGAGGATTTAAAGAAATATTCTGGTGCACACCGTAGTTACAAACTTTTATTAAAAAGACTAACTTTTCACTATGTACAAGGTTTCACAATAACACGCGCTGACCACTTGTTCACGATGCTACCAATTGACTGACTTGCTCCGTCGTTTGATCCCTTCTTATACCGCTCCTGGCGTTCTCGATTCCTTCTATTCCCGGAATCATGAGATCATGTTTTCGGCGCAATGGATTATTCCCGAAGAATGAGATTATTCTCTTGTACGAGCGTTGTATAGTATGAGATCACCGCCACAGAGTCTTCTAGACTCATCCCTAAGAAACTCCGCTTGACGTAGGCAGAACCGAATGACATAAAACATATTATGCCCATAGAGTGTATGCAAAAGTTCATTAACAGCACAGGCCGAATGAAGTAAAGTAGCTAAGTGGGGCACACACAATAAGCTGAAGCTTCAGTGCAGCGGGGTCTGAACCGCGTGCGTTAAGAATAATAATAATACTTTCAGTTCATTGAATCCGATGTTAAACTAGTTAGATAATCTTATTTTTCAAATGAGACAGACAGCACAGTTGAGCAATTATTGAGTTTTTTTTAAAGCCAATCATTATTTTTGTAAACTCGCCCCTTTTCTCTGGGGAGCGAGTTTTGGGACAATCTGTATAATTTCTTTATATACTTCGTTAGTATCTCGAGCCATAAAGACGTGCTCCGAGTGCTGGAGTTGAAGTTCCGACAAAATAAAAAACAAAGGTTCGTGGCCAAACGCAAAAATATTGTGCGTTTTATGCGCAGGGCGGAATTTAACAAGCAAATGCACGGTTGCAAAAACTGCACCAGCAAAATGTGCAAACTGTGGAGCTTAACCAACCAGTTATGGAAGTGGTGTCGTTGCAGTAGAATTGCAGAAAAGAAGAATTAATAACAAAAATTATAACCATGATTACTCGTCGGTGCAACTAAAACTTAGTTCCACAAGACAAATAGTAGATTATTATACGAGTTCTTGTGTAAATTGGACGTTTTATGCCACAAGGGGTTTAAAAAAGCACGAGTGAAACGAGTTATTAAACAACTATTATTATTAAACAACAAAAGCCGCCAAATGACGCGATATCATATCGGCCCATATCCTTACTCCCGATAATCTCTAAACACTGTTGCATAAGTTACTTTAAAAAAATTGAAGCGAATAATAGAAAGAAGGCTTTTTGTACCGGAATACCAATTTGAATTCAGAGAAAAACAGCACTATTGACCAAGTGCACCGAATAACTGACATAACTGAAAAGCTCTCGAAGCAAAGCACAGCTAGACAAAATGCTACCAATTCAATATGTTCAGGGTATTCAGGGTAATACAAAAAGATCAGTATTCAGAACGTATGCAAATTAAAGCGGGTGTTCCACAGGGAAGTGTTCTCGGCCTCCTTAAGAAAATGCAAATATGGCCATCTTTTCAGAAGACACTGCACTTCTAACCGTAAGTGAGGAAGTAAATTTTGCCACCCAGAAACTTCAAAATGCTTGTGAGAAAGCATAAAGCAAGGACCAATAAATGGAGATCAGATCAAGTTCACTAATAATAATTTGCTAAATTAATCATTACTGGACATCAATCAATATTTGGGTGTTACACTTGATAACAAACATACATGAAAAAATCATATTATGAAAAAAAGGACAGAGTTAAAACTAAAGTTCAATCAGTACTATTGGCTACTAGGAAGAAAATCTAAGTTGGCTACAGGCAACAAAATTTTTATATTATAAACAGCAATTGCAGTCGGTATCCAACCTGGCGATGTGGTCCCATTCAGAATTTCCAAAACAAATTTTTAATGTGCATGGTAAATGCATCATGATACGTAAGAAATGATGATCTCCATCGAGTCTAGGGATTCCCACCGTCAAGGAGGAAATTTTCAAAAATGGTTGTATACACCAACCCAGGTTCCATCAGCACACCAATGTTGAGAAGACTCAAAAGAAAGAAGCTTCAAGACTTGGTGTAGTATTTTGTAAAAATACAGAGCATTGTACGGGTCTGACAGGTGCAAGAATAAAAATAAACTTTTAAATGTATTTTTCGTTGACCGATTATTAAGAGCCAATTTAACGTTTGATTTTGACTAACAAATCGATTGTTAATGTGCCTCATTAATGTTCCATTTTACATTAATGCATGATTTTTCATTAATACACGATTTTGCAATAATTAATTCATAGAAAAAATGTTTGCCTTAACGGGATTCAAACCCGCGTCTTTTAGGTTGTAAATTCGTGCTTCACTCCATACAGCTATTTGCGTGTGTCAGTTTTGTATGCAATTGCGCCACTTATCTTAGTCGCTACACATGATTGACGAATTTTCGCTGACAACAGACTGAAACATGGATTATTCAATACTGCAGAGGGTAGTAATTCAGAATTTTCTAGCTCCATTTATAAAGTTACACAAATTAACAGCATTTTGACAATGGCGAACTATTCTTTATACGGCGACTTCATTTGTTTTCAGAGACAACTATGTTTATGGCATAAGTGACAATTATTACTTCATGAATTGAAATTTCAGAAACGGATTTTTATCCCCAGATTAAAAGGTTTTCGGTCAACGAAAAAATATTGTAATCAACACGTATGTTAATGTGCGATTAATAATCTCGACAATTAAAGGCACTCGCTCCCTAGGGTCGCTCGTGCTTTAAACAGCTTCGATTATTAATCGCCTTCATTAACACACTTATTTATTAAAAAACTATTAAAGGAGAGAGAAACTTTGCAAAATCGATATGCCGGTAATGCATTATTATAATAACACGTTTTATTGTGAATATTTTCGTGAAAGAATTTTTCGTTTCTCAAGTGGTAAGAAAGTTATAAATTTATTTGTAAATGGCTGCATGTGCGAGTGACGTCACTGTTACCCAAGCATCGCTTTGGCTCCAATTGCCTTGCCTACATTTTTGTAGTCCGAATCTGTCTGCTCTTACAGTAATTATTGTTTATCAAATACCAATTGATATTATTTTAATTATTGTTAGGCAAAAAGCTTTTGCATTGTTGTATAACTGGAACATATAATAATGAGATGAATAATAATAAACTGCAAATATTTTAGCCTCGATTAACCTGTTACTGACATCGCGCTTACTAGATTTATGTTGCCCAAAGGTTGTTTCCTAATATAAGGCTGCGATTTCCAGGCATATTTGTGATTATTTTAGAAGATCGAGGTAATGGACAAGTCACTGCCACAATGAGCCTAATGAATAAAAATTTAGCAATTGCTTTAAGGAATTGCTTTTTAGCAAAAGCAATTGCTTGACTAGCAAATGTTATAAGTAAAAGCAATTGCTAGATCTTCAGATGAATAAAATTTATAGGCAAATGCTGCCTTTCTTGCGTCTCTGTAGCAATTGCTTACTCAACGGCTAGACCTGTAAATTTAAATAGTCTCAATTCACCTTTTTTCTATTCATATCTACTCATTTCATCTTGATGCTGAACATGCAATAGAGGTGACGTTAGTACAACAACGTTGTAACTAAATTTGGTAATATGGCAGATTCGAGTGAAAGTGTTGAATTTGAGGTGATGAGTGATGAAGAAATTGACAGTCCTTTGTTATTTGTCCAGAAATTCATTCGTTCATACTCAGGCCTCTTATTTCTCTCCAATCGGTGAAATTTTTATACTCTTTGTCATACACTTCCCTCGACTTCCATGGTATTAAATTCAATGAAGCTTTATCGGCCTCGTTTTCATTCATTGACACCACACACCACGTACGTTTTTTCAGTTTTGTTAATAAACAATAAAACTATAACAACCATTCCATAGATCCCTGCTTTTAATGTAAGCTGACCAAACGTACTTCTTTTGGGAGTTTTGTACTTATATTTTAGGAGCTGTACTCCGGAGAATAGTCGTACTGCAAATGTACTTTTTTTTATTCGAATGTACTACCTGCACTCCTTCCTTTCTTTCGGTTTTTTTAATTTTTCGGCTGGCATTCTCGTTTTGTCTCGGTTCTACTAGTAAGGTTCAAACGCATGCGGTACGTAATTTTACAAGTTTAACAACAGTTTCTTGAAAATGTATCCTCTACTTCATTTAATTACATAAAAAGTTACTTGCTTCAGTTTTCATATGAGTATTTTAGTAGAAGAAAAACTAGTGATGGATGTTCAAAAGGGCAGTCGCCGAAAAAATGATTTTAACGATAACTTAAAGGAAGAATTTCCTTTTTTGATGCTTCCACATAAATACCACGAATGAGCATAAATGTACAATTTGTCGAGCAAAATTGGAAGACCAAACAAATACACTCGTAAATACATAAATTCAATGGAAAATACAGTCTTGATTAATTTTGTTATTCTAAAATTCTTTAAATACAGTTAAAAAAAATTTTATAACATGATGAAAAGACTCAAATAAATATAAGAGCTCACGTGTATCAAAGTCAGAGAATCAAAGTTGACTGTTCAAGCAAATGATGCAGGGGTCGACTTATCTTACAAATTCGTAAGCAATTGCCACACTAGAAAAAGCAATTCCTTACTTTATTCATCAGATTTTAAGCATATGTAAGCAATTGCTTCTATTTTTAAGAAAAAACCTTTGACTAGAAGCAATTCCTACTCTTTTGAGCTATTGCTGGAAGCAAAAGCAATTACTTCAGTTTTTATTCATCGGCTTTCAAGCATTTACTTCGATTTTATAAGAAAAAGCAATTGCTAAATTTTTATTCATTAGGCTCAATGCCTCTTGTCAATGTTTTTAATAATCGACCCACATTTCTGACAAAATTGAAATAACTTGACAATTTCATCCATGTAAACCAAATATGTATACTAGAAGTGTAAGAATCCTCGCCGTTTTGATATTTCAGTTCATTTTTTCCCGCACTATAACTAGGATCCTTATTATCATTCGTATCATCAATTAGTTGTTCAGTATCTGATGCTGATGTACTCATACTTTCCTGTACCAAAACGGTTTTATAAACACTAGTTTCAACGCTCAGTTCACATTGAATTCCAATATTCGTACAAAGGCTGAAATCACTTACAGGAGTTGAAACATCCTCAAAGGTTTTTTTTTCGTGAATTTTTAAGTGAATTGAGAAAGTTTTTCCTCACATAATTGCACGTTTTTCGTTTTTTACTAATAGTTTCGGAAGTCGAAGCGGTAGCCCCATTATGTTGTTGTCTAGGTTTCAATAATAATGTTGGGATTGTTGTCTTTTTTAGGTGGAATTTATTAACATCCAAGTATTTTTTTTTTCAACATGGTTATCTCATCAAACTCACAGGCGGCAAAATGTTTCGAACAAATACTGGCACTTTTACTAGGATAGAAGTCTTTTCGATTAATTTGTTTAAGCCAAGTCTTGAATCATCATTCAGCGACTTTTCTCTATTGGGAAATTTATGATAACTTACATTTTTATTATTATTATCTGGCTTATTATTACACCCAAAGACACATTATTGAGGCATTTTACAATAATCAACACTTGGACACACAACACTCACGTCGGATGTATAAAGTCGGCTGGGTACTTATGACGTCAGCGCTGTGATGCTAATATTTAAAAATCTCGTGAACGGCTTTGAATTTTTAAATACGCTATGATGCTATGAAAATCGGAGTACATAGCGGTAATAACGCAACACTTAAAAAAAAACGATTTTTAAAGTTTATCTCTCCTTTAATTGTAAGAATATTGTAAGAAGAAACAAATACTTGTTTAATGGTTAACATATTAACAAACAAAACTGAAAGGTCCTTGTTGGTTATAGATCCTCCTACTATACGTAACTAACCACTAACTAGGAAATATGAAAGTAAAATGATCAAAATTAAATGAAAAATTGAAGACAAACATTTTTGATAAAGGTTTTTAAGATAACTCGAGAACTGTGCTGGCAGAAAAATTAAATCATTAAATTAGTAGAATGGAGATGAAATTTGGTGTGATGCTTTGCACCAATTTCAGCCATATTTTCCGTTTTGGAGCTATCGATCTAGTGATAACTCAAGGTAGAAACAAAAATGAATTATAATTTCATCGTCCCTCCAGTACTTTATGTTAACCTTAGCAAATTTAATTTGTATTTAAACTCGACGTGAAAAATGTTCCATAATTTAAAACACCATTTTTTCCAGCTTTGGGGCTCTTCTAAATCTGCTGCCGGCTTTGTAGGATGCGAAATAACGTAATTACTTACAACAAGCAACATAAAAAATTCATGTCCGTCTCATTTCAGAACTACGTGTCTTACTGTCATTTTACGACTCCAAGAAAAAATTCTGTTAAACTCCACCTGTTGACACGCAATCGTTTATTCCGACCTCCTTCAGCGATGCGTGAAAGTTTCGGTACAAAAACTCGAACCCCAACTGAATTCTACAAATGGTTTCGGGCTCCCATATGCGAAATAATAATTAGTCCTCTAAATATAATCGTGTGGAAAGAGAGGCGCCTGCCTACATACGTAATAAATTTGACACACAAAATAATGGCAGCATGAGAAACAAGCCAAGTATACGGGACGCATTCTCGTTTCTAAAAATAGATAAATATTAACTTTCCATTTTTCACGATGACATGTGGAAAATTTACAAAGGCGTTTCCTTTGAAGCTACGTTTTAAAAGTAGTTGCAAAAAATTCCAATTCTTCACAGTTTTTCTACATATTTAATGTTACGCAGAGTATATACAGAGTGGATGTTAAAGTAGGTATATAAATCAGGGATTTGATTCTGTTTTATTGATCTTATATTGGCACATCTGATTTCAAATTCAAATCCATGTCCTAACCAAAAAGACCTGTCAGGCTGTCAACGGCGAGGCGTGTCAAGTCTTGCTAACCTATAAGTAACGAATTTTCTTATTTTTAAAAATAATTTGTTGATATTCTGAATTATGAGGAAAATTATTACATCTGGACTACAGTGCAGTCATGTGGCGATCGAGCTTCCAGTACCTACGAACATGTGGAAAATTTGTACAGAAAAACAGTGATACTAAAGATGATTAGTTTTTGCGGTCGTTATTCTAGCACTCACATCACCCTTACATCTTTATCATTTGTAATGGATATTTCTGTAAAAAAGTATAATCTAGAAGTTACTCTTATCTCCAAGTATTCACTCTTTATTTTGCCTTCAATACATATCACTGTTTGATTTTCTTGTTTCCGTAATATTACCTACTAGTTCCCCAGTGCCTTTTTTTAGAGCTTACCATTATGTGTGTGATTGAAGAAAACGCAAATGATTTTCATCTAGTTAACTTTGTAATTTTTTCGAAGTAAATTCTATGCCGCTCTGTTCTTTTTGCATTTGCTAATTCTGTCAATAACGCATTGGTTGTCAAATGATAAAGGTCATTTAATTAAATTAATTCAAGGAAGATACGGGACTCATCCGAGGCGGAATGAGTACACTTCATTGTCATGGTAAACCTGACCAGGCCCGGAAACAGGGCTAATTCTTCGTCGGATTGTTCCTCGTTAAAAGTGTAACTATTTTCATAAAGCGGTATTTTTTATTTTACATGGAATACAATAATTTTAAAATAATTTACAAATAATTTTGTAACACCTTGTATATCCATTAGCGTTTTTAAATGTTGTCTTTACTGGCAATAAACTAATTAATTTTATCTAAAAGTGCATCTATCATAAAAATAAAGCATATGGAAGTCCTTGCCAGTTTTTTTTTTCTCTAACTTCTGAAATATTGGGCGTTTCATCCTTACTGGTGCCGCTTCAGGATGGCTATGGAATTGGTAATTTCTTCCGTCAATATGGTGAAACAAATTTGCAAATTTTAATCCTTTGAATTTTTCTTTAATGAATTCAAGTCCTAGGTGTAATGATTTTCATTTAATGGAAATTTATAATTATTACTATAGTTGCGTACTAAAATAGTAAAATAGAAAAAAAAAATTTCTTCACATCTAGACACAAACAAAAAATGTATTTGCAGTTTGTGGAAAAATTCAGAGCTACAACAATGTGATCAACATCACTGAAAAAAGTGATATATTAGCTGTTCCGTCAGTATCGTTAGCGGAATATGTATGTATTTACATAATTGTGGAAACAATCTAACAAGTACATTGTCTTGGGGCAACTAGGACAATGATGTTTAAACAGTAAATGAGTTTCCTTCCCAAAACATGATGTGACTAGAATTGGATGTTTTATAGTTACATATAGGAAAATTGTATTACATAATTATGATATGGTGCTATTATACATATTTAAATAACATATACAGGGTGTCCCAACTAAAATTTGTACACCCCAACAATTCCAATTTCGAGGAAAACGCTGGAACAGGTCAATTTTGTTATCAAGGGAGACGAAATTCTACCAAACTTTCATGTCTTAGATCTCACCCCTTTAGCCAGGGGAGCCACCCCCTTAAAAAATTTAAATAGCATAGGGGGTCGTGTGATACATCATTTTAAAGCTTATTTAATTCTCTATCCAGACCTACATTTATCGATTCCCTTCTGCAAAAAAAAAAACATGAAATCGATATTTTCCAAATCTACATAAAATACGCAACTAAAATTTATACCCTCCAACCATTTCAATTTCGAAACATTTAGAAGAAAACACTCGAACAGGTCAAGTTTGTTATCAAGGGGGTCCAAATTGTAACAAACTTTCAAGTCTTAGATTTCACCCCTTTAGCTAGGGGAGCCACCTCCTTAAAAAATTTAAATGGGATTGGGGGTCCTGTGATACATCATACTACTTTTATCGATTCGTTTCTGCAAAAAAAGAGCATAAGAATTTGGTATTTTCTAAATCTACATAAAATACTCTCGATTTGAAAAATAACAAATTCATGCATTTTTGTAGAAACAAATCGATAAAACTAGATCTGTATAGAGAATTGACTAAGCTTTAAAATGATGTATCACACGACCCCACATGCCATTTAAATTTTTTATGGGGGTGGCTTCCCTGGCTCAAGGGGTGAGATCTATGACATGAAAGTTTGGTACAATTTCGTCCCCCTTGATAACAAAATTGACCTGTTCGATCGTTTTCTTCTGAGTCTTTCGGAATTGGGACTGTTGGGTGTACAAATTTTAGTTGAGTATTTTATGTAGATTTAGAAGATATCAAATTTATGCTTTTTTTTGTAGAAAGGAATCGATAAACGTAGGTTTGGATAGAGAATTGAATAAGCTTTAAAATGATGTATCACCCGACCCACCATGCCATTTAATTTTTTTAAGGGGGTGGCTCCCCTGGCTCAAGGGGTGAGATCTATGAAATGAAAGTTTGGTACAATTTCGTCCCCGTTGATAACAAAATTGACCTGTTCGAGGGTTTGCTTCTGAGTCTTTCGAAATTGGAATTGTTGGGGGTACAAATTTTAGTTGGGACACCCGATATAATATATAATTATGAAGAAATTGCCCAATTAATAAATTCCCGATAAATTTTAGTAAAATTTATTATTTATTACCAAAAAATTCAATAAAATTTTTCTAACTTTTTTTCAGAAATCGAATTCTATTCCAAAATATTTTCTTATACTACCTAACCCGCAAATGATTGAGATCGTTTGAGTGTTACTACTGTTATGCGGGATCTAGTGCTACAAAGTACAGAGAGATCGAACAATAAATCAGTGAAATAATGCTATGCCTGAGAAGCCGCTCGTCAGATCTCTTTTTATAGATCTTCTGAATTCTTTATTTCGTTTTAATGATGTGTTCAGTATATTTACTCTATACTGAATTCAGTATTTTTATGTGGAAGATTTTTCTCTTTTTTCTTTCTTTTTTTATTTCTCTGTAACTTCCAATAATTATATATTTTACTTTTTGATTCATAGTTTCTTGTTCTTTATTGTCTGTCGTTCAAATACTACAGTTTTCTACTCGGAAATAGTAATATGGAAACTTTAGAGGTAACACCGTCAGAAATTATTAACAAAAAATTATTTATCCAACACCTAGTGGCCTTATGAATAAATTTATAACTGTTTTTATATTTGTCATACCAACCACATGGAAATCATAAGTCACTCAAGAAAAATTAGCACACTCGGGCAAGTTCTCGCGGATAAACATTTCTTTCGTGACTTATTTGTCTTATAAGACACTTGTATAATAAATAGCTATAATTTTTAATGTCTATTCCTATAAAGATTTTCTTACCGAGGGATAATTTTAACACAGATCTTTTCTAGACTTTACAGGTTTTAAACGTCTAAAACTTTGACGTTTTGAGCTTCATATTTTCAGGTTTTCATTTTCTGTTTCGTTTTTTTCTTTGTTATTGTTTTTAATTCATCGAATTCTTAGGTTTCCATGTTTTAATAAAGTTTTCAGGCATCACACTTTTACAGGCTGTCAGGTTTTCAAACCTTATGTTTTGATCTTTTCAAGTCCGTCTTTCAGATTTTCAAATTCTCAAATTCTTACCTTTCTAAGTTTTCGAGTTTCAGCTCTTGATGTTTTTGAATTCTCAAATTCTCAACAGTGCCGGCGGCCGAAAAAGAAACTCGGAAGTATTGTTAGAATCGTCCAATGGATATTATTAGTCCAAGGGCCGATTTTCAATGAATAAAAAAAACGAACAATTTTGTATGCCTATGCCGTAAAGAATAGACATATAGACCACTTTTCATTTATCTCTAGCGTTGGTCGCATCATGGACCTCTGACTTCACCTCCAGTTGAAGTTATGCAGTACATTAATGAAATTATCGTCAAAGTGAGTAAAATAAAATAATACTAGGGTGCTGCATCCAACTCAGCTGCAACCCCGTGACACCTCTGTTTAAAGAAGAAAAACTTATAATATCATTTAGGACTATATTTATTCTTTATGACACATACAAAATTTTTCGTGTATCTTATTCATTGGAAGTCTATGTATGTATACGTCGGCTCTCGGACTACATGTATGTAAATTAAGTTTTCGAATTATGTAAATACCTTCTTATGTGTTTCGTGTAGTAGTAATTTTCCAAAAATAAGCCACAATTGAATCAAATCTGACATCTGTTTATTTGCAACCATAAACTATAACGAGGTAATAGGACATTTATCGCTCAACTAATAATTTACGGAAAATAATGTGCCATGAAAAATTGGTAAACCACGGTGTTTGTTTGAACTCTAAAGTGGTTTTTCCCTAACAGTAAACAAACTGGACAAGAAATTCCCCCCGGGTAATCGCTTGTTAAAAAATAATTTTCCGACAATATGCTAGCAGTTATAAACTTCATGGTAATGTTTCCAAAGAATCCATAAAATGGACTCGTTCAGACGGTTTAAAAATAAGTCTGGCTCAACCGTAACCCATATATTTCGCATATCTTGGCAAGATTCATGTACGGCCTGTTATAATAGACACAGTTGTACGAGAAAAAAGTCGTTCTCGTTCGCAAAAGCGGTAAGAATGCTGCAGATCGTCAATGAGAGTATTGGATTTTTTCCAAGTTTTAACTTTCGACGACAGCGGCATTTCCGCCGGTTTATTTTTGTGGATTGAGATGTTTACTGTCTTTGCAAAATCATTACCAAATAGGAATGCGAAAGGATAAGAACAATATGCAAATTTAAAAAAAAAATCAAACTCGGTTCATCCAGTAGATAATTCTAATTAAAATTAAAATTCTTTTTTGTTGCGTTGTTGTTTTAGGAAATATATGTTATATTTGATACTTCAAAAATTATTATTAATGATTGGAACCAAGCAAAATACAGGTGAGTTCGAACAAGTGTCATTCCTTGCAACCACAAATAGTCAATAGAAATTTAATTGTGTTGGAAGATGGAATTACCTCATAATAATTTTAATAACCGCTTTTAGTTTTAAAGTTCATATTAAATAATTTACGAGTTGAAAGAAGAAAAATTTTGTGTGCTCGATTCAGATTCTTTTTGTTGCTGGTGAAATTGGGTCCCACTGGCACCAGAAGGGAAGGGATTCTTATTTTTCAATAAAATGAATTAAATTTTCGGAAAATCGGTTTTAATCGACGTGAGTTAATTGATCAAAATCACGCTGTATAGCGATACCATGACGACTACTTTAACGCTCCAGCGGATTAAGTGAGAGTCATTTCTCTCCAGAATTTCCCTTTTGTTCAAGAACAATCGTCAAGGTCCTCCACCCGAGAAATGTGTCATGAGTGTTAATCGGAACGAAATTGATTACCCATTGGAGGATGCTTTCGTTCCGGAAATAACTCAATCAAGTTCGTTTCCCGTGTGATAATTTCGCAGCGTCTAGTTCAAGTACATGATTTTCTGTTCTAATCTTTAAGAGGTGCCAAACGCACGCTAGTCTCGCTATTTAAAGCGACGGGTAAATTTAGATGTTAGATTGATGGAAATCTCGATTTATGGCTCGTAAATCCATGGTGCTCAATATTTGATTATGAATAAAACGTTTATTAGTTGCGTGATGGTGGTTATTACCGGTGCTGACGGACGGAAGTGGAGTATCCTTAAACCTGACCTAAACCTGGCAACTTCTTGTGGATTCGCGAAAAGCAATAATGTTTAGAGGCGCGGAAGCGTTATTATTTGATCTCTAAATTGCAAACTTCAGCGAGAAAGTCTAAATTTGGATAGTGTACATTGTATAATGTACTGTTTATCAATTTTGAAAGCGGTTTTAAAGCTCAAACATTACCGGAATAATTATTGAACGTACGTGCCAACATTATGATATTTATACGTGCTGCAATGCAGTTTTAATAGTTACTCAACAGGAAAAAAGTATTTGCACATTGTGTTTCGAAAATAAATTTTAATTTATAAATTACCCGCTCTTTTCTAAATGGCCTGGCAACACAACTCATGTTTAGGAACTACGCTTTTCGTTTATATAATAGCTAATAAGTGGGGTTTTTGATTTTTTGCGGCATAGTCTGAGAAAAATATTACAAAACCGGCGCAGAATGAATGTTTATGATTCTGCAGCATTGAGCTGTTTGTCTTCCACGGCCGCCAACTAAATGTCAAATTAGCTTAATTTAACTCATAACGTGCTCCATGATAATTAAAACAAGGAGACAGTAAACAACAACTGACAATCTGAGCTAATTTGATGTACTAGATGTTAGCTTAATTTTTTGGGTATTTTCTTGTACTATAACATTTAATTAATGAAACTGTAAATTAAGTTTGAACTTCCATGATCGAATAAATTCATTATGGATGATCACTTTAAATTTTAAATGATCACCACGGATGTAGATTCAAAACAGTATAGTCTCCGCTTAAGACACACTGGTGCTAAAAGTTTTCCGAATTTATAAAATCACTTTTTACATCTTTACAAAAAAAATTTTTCCCATTTGTTAAGAACTTACATCGAAACGCCTCAGGTGTTATCATCATTGATGCGGATATCTAAACTAAGTTGCTCCAACTTCGTACCTGTACGTAAATCCTTTCGCCTACACCCAGTTCGCTTTAAAAATCCATGAAACCTAGCGACAGCATAGTCACATCTTCACGCTTGAGGTCAGCTCCCATTTTTGCTTTAAATTTGTGAGACGCTCGGGCTTTGTATGCATGTAATAAAGTTATCCTGTTTGAAAGTTGAATCTGCTTTTGTGGGCGACATCCTTTATATCTGAATTATTCAGGTCGAATTAGGAGCACCTAGAATACGTTAATGTCAAATATGTCGAATTGCGGGTATAGCTTGCATATGTTAGAATGAATAATGCAACGGGAAGTGTTACAAATGAAAGGATGCAGCTAATTTCAAGGATAATAGGGTTCGTATGTTTTTTTTATAAGGGTTGATAGGATTAAAGGTGCAAAGTGTGGGGGTGTAATAATTCTATTGTAATATGGTGGATTTCAGTCTTTGTATTGATGTAGTCTTACTCGCGAAATCGAATAAAGATGCCGGAACTAAATTAAGGTGGAAATTCAATATGTACATACTTGCGAGGAATACTTATTTCTTCATTAAAATACTCGCTTTCTTTAAAATGAGCAATATAGTTTCTTAACTTGATTTCTACAAATTCTAGTTTTCACTAACTATGACAGAAATGGTTAGTTGGGTATTAAGAACTGCGTTTGATCTGCACACAAATATCGAGGGTTTAATGTCAAAGACGCTAACTACAAAAAATGTGTTTTACAGAAGCGTATTACAAGTATGGAATTCTCCATTAACACCAAACTGTTTTGGAATACATGGTAAGACACTGATATGTATAATCTAAAATTTAAGGTTTTTTTTTTTTGTAATCAGCATCTTTTGGCACTATGCCCTCGATACGCAACCCCATTTTATAAATTTGTTTTTTCCCTCTCATTTTAAGCAAGCATTGCATGTAAACAAATTTTAATCATATTTTCCAGGTAAATTTCGTTAGCATGTTTTCTTCATCAAAACCGATTTACATTGGAAGCTTTAATTACAATTTCTCATAACTCTGTTTTAACGAATTGAACGTACCCTTTCCTTTATACAAAGCACGTTATATTTCCAGTGATTCTTTACCTCGAATATAATAATCCACCCTCGTTTCAGTAATAAATCCTGAAATAATGAAAACATATAAGTTGTAACGTTGCGATCACATGTGACATTTAAATAAGAAAAGAACATATTTTGCCATATGACTTGTCATAAATTCCAGCCGCTGCTACATTCCATATTATTTCTTGTTTTACACCTAAATGTAGAAATTTAAAGTCCCGTGTGCGTGTGGAATTTGGAGGAATTTATTCGTATCTCAGCGGACGACGTGGTATGTGTTAAAAATCAGATAATATGACAAAAATTCGCCATATCCGGCATACTATGTTCTGAAAAAAAGCAAGGTCCTAATACGGATTGATCAGAATTTCTTGTCCAGCACGATGGTGCGTTACCAACCCATGTATGCCATTGATGTCTACTACATTTTGTATACAGATCACTTGAGACTTAACATGTTTGTGTCAATTAGACTAATGACCCACATGCAATTGTGATGTGGTGCAATACAATAATTGATGGCCTGTATATAACGGAGAGAAGCATACAAGAAGCATATAGACACCATCAACCATAATTATCTTCCCGAATTTTTAGGTTGTCGAATTCTTTTTTAGGTATTCAAGTTTTCAAATTCTTGAATTTTAGGGTTTCAATTCCTCAGGCTCTCGGATTTTTAAGTTGTCAATTTAATTTCTAGATTTTCATCTGCTGTGATTTTCAGGTTCTGTTTTTTAAAAAATTACAATTGTACGATTTGAATCTCCAGATTTCGAAGTCTAGCTTTGTTCTAATACAGGATTTAAAAATTTAAAGGATTTCAGCATCTCAAGTTTTGGAAATTTTCAGATTCTGGCCAGGTGTCACATCCCCCTACTTTTGACCAGTTAAAAACAATAAATTCTGATTCCTACAAAAACTATTATAAAACTACAAATCTTCAATTCCGAGTTTATTATTATTGTAGCGTTTCTGGGTTCCATTATTTATTTAAACACTATGTACAATTTATTTATACTTCTATTATTGCACTATTTACACTATTTACACTATTTATGCCCAGCTTTGTATATCTTCTTTTGTTCTTAACCTTTATATCGATTTATTTATTTATTACAAATCTTCGTATTCCACTCCTGACACCAATGTAGCGTTTCTGGGTTCCATTTATTTATTTAAACATTATGTACAATTTATTTATACTTCTAATATTACACTATTTACATTATTTACACTATTTACAATTTACTACTTCACGGGCACGTCTCGTATTATTTATTTACACATCACGCGGCACTCCGGATAGATAAAAGTAACTGTCCGGCTCGACCCACTGGCTCACTAGACTCGATGACTGATGCGACTAGACTCGATTATACGACTAAACTAGACTCCCGCTGGAACGTCCTCTAATAAATATACCGACGCCTAAATGTTTCGAGAGGCTCCAGATAGTTCCATCGCTCCCGATCTGTACCGGATATTCCAAAAGATGAGTCATACTACCTCGAGTACGTTGTAGTAAATTCCAGTACATTCCAGTAATTGTTGACGCCGCTACAGCGATGAGTCATCTCGGGTCCACGTCCGTCACATTATTACTAGTGGTCGCCCAGTGGTCGAAATTAGACCGTAATTAATTAAATTTTTAAGTTGGAACGTTATTGAGGTTCTTTTCTCAAATAGTACACATCTATAATCATTGCATATAATTTGTTTGAATTATGTTCTATTATGTCAGCAGGGAGCGTGTACAAATACGTCATTAACGTGTAATGTTTGCCTTAATTCCCTGCTATACCTCTGAAAAAGGAACATTTGAAATTACACAAAATTCACAGCTCGAAACTCATTCGTATTATATTATACAGATTTTAGCTTTCTGCTCTCCTTCTCCATATAAACTTTAACTATGCCAAATGTCACTCCTCCGTGCGCGCAATATGGTTAAAACGTATACAAAGTATGGAGTAAAATTCATATACTTATTTGTGTTAACAGAATCCCTCGGATAGGTTAATTTTTATTTGTAAATCTCTATTTTTGACATAAATAACACACTCCTGTACCAGCCGGTGGCGGCATTATTATTATTCTTAAAAGGGGCGCGGTTCTTCCCCGCTGCACTGAAGCTTAAGCTTCAAGCGCTGGACACTCGCATAGTATATGTGGAGTTTCTCCTCCCTAGACATCCTGCAATCAGGGAGCCTTCCATGAACCTCCGCGACTGCATCTGTCCAGGAACGTCAGTCAAATAGGCGTGGTGTTAACTGTTATATTATAGCCCTGAATCACCCTTTTTGCGGTCTCATGTGCGATTTCACAATTAGGCTGTGGGCCTGTCACAGGTCTTTTTGGCTCTTTCGTTTACTTCAAATATTCTACTTCGACACTTACCAGAGCTGCCTGACTGTTCGTCATAATTTTCCCTCACAATTTCCCCGGAACAAATGTCAATTGCAGTAATTTCTGCCTATAACACGATTGCCCAGGAACCCAGGTTAATGCTCATGTCATCTCCTGGTGCTTTTTCAGCCACTCCTGCCCAGTGCTCTTTGTTGTCTTGGACCCATCCGTGTACCAGATGGATCCATTGTTACTACTCAGTTTCCGAGTATCGGTATGATTACCTCGAAGGATTTACCAAAATGATATTTGGTCCTGAGTCTGTCCGATTGCATGCTCGTTCTGTATTTTTACAAACATCTCGGTATGGTGCCTTCTGACGTGGGCTTACCATATTCGGCAATTACAAGCTTGTATGCTGCTTTCATTGCCTCCGATTTCACCACCAGATGTAGCGGAGGCAGGTTCAGGAGCACTTCCATGGCTGCGGTAAGCCTTGTGTTTATCGTATTCATTGTTCCCTTTATTCTAAGACAGGCAAGTCTTTGCAGCTTCGCTAATAGCCGTGTAGCGTGTTTTGCAGGTGCCTTATGCCACCAAACTAACGAAGACTATGTTACCACATGTTAACGTGGGAATTATGACCTTAGTGTAGACCCAGTGAACCATTTCTGGTTTTAATTCCCACTTCTTTCCCACCATGTCCTTACAGGCTTATAGCACCCGAGTAGCCTTATTAGTGCTTTAGTCTAGATGGGGCTTAAATCTAAGTTTGGTATCTAACATTAGTCTCAAGTACTTGACTTCTTTCTCTATCCGCAATTCTTTTCCCCACAATGGTTTGATTACCACAGAAAGAAATCCGTTTTATTATTGTGACCTTCGGGCGTCAACCACGACCTTCGGGCTTTTAAACCGATCCCTAACATTACCTTATTCCCAGAACTTGATTTCAATTTTGCTGTTTAGTTTTATTCTCCCTTTTCAGGGAGATATTGCTGTATTGCAGTTCTATTACATTGCTTCGTGAGGAAGAATTTTTACCCTTCCCCTAGTGACCCTTATGCATTGGAAGCGGCTGCATTGATTTTACCAATAATTGTAATAAAGACCAACAAACATAAAAGATTACTGGTTTCGCATTATTTTCGCCTTCACTGGCTGCATTTAAAGATGACGGGTTATATTGAGCATCCCTCTGTACGGGGAGGCCGGGCGAGGAGAACGTTCGAATTTTGCATCGGCGATCTGGCGACCGCTGCGCTAGTCTATCGGGCGCTCGGAGTACTATTTTATTACAATAATATGAATATTAATTTAATGTATTTGTAACGCATATTAAATACAGGGTGTTTAAAAATTGCCGCACCAACGCAATCGTACGTTATTTAGAACCATTTGGTAAGTCAGAGAAAAATATTTAAAAAATTCTTGGTGTTCATTTCTTCTGTGTATGTGGGTTTCTTTTAGGGATCTTCTAATGTTGATTACCGCTAATCATTATCAGTAAAGTACACCGAAAATGCTGCTAAAGTATGTCGATGCCAGTTACTTTCACTTGATTGGATAATAGAAAATTTATTAATTTATAAATTGGTATCAACATAAGCGCTGTTTTAGTGCGAACACGTTGATATAGGGTTGTCTGCAAAAAAATTGGTCTTAATAGGGGTTTGCAAATTTTAAATATTTACATTTCAACGCGAGTGGAAATGTGTGACAATATATATATGTAAACAATATATATAAATTCTATGTGGCTTAATGCAACTAATTCTATATGTGCGAAAATAAACCCTGAAAACTACGGTTGGCATTTAGACAATTTTTTAAAACCAACAGGTTATATCGGAGATCAAACTTCTTTGAAAATCCAGGACATTGTAGAAATGGAAGAAAATGAGCAAGAATCTAATAAATCAGATGAATTGGAGAGTCACACTTATACTTCTGATGAATCAGATATTGAATAGAAAATATTTATTTAGAATTTATTTTTTATTAATATTATTTTTGTATTTGTGCTGTTCTGTAATAAAAATTTTATAAACGTACTACAAGATCTTTAGTCTATCTTTTTTTTGTTTTTTAATTTGAATTTTCCGCTGTCCACTTTGTTTCTGTTTAATTTTTTCCAGAAAGAGCAAAAAAAATTCAAAGTAAGTAAGTTAGATATATTATTATACTTATAAGTCAACATATATATGTATGTATTTATTTAATTGATGTTATATTGGTTAATATTTTAGTAATATATTAAATAATTATATTGGATGTAATTAATTTTTTTTTTTTGCAACTCAAATGTCAGTTGCTCCAAATAACGCTCACTGTTTACTAGAGTATCGCTACCATTCTGTTGTATAAATACCGAGCATGCACACTTTCTTATATTCGGGGTCCCATCACGTTCGACTGCAATGTTGGATCCTTTATTATTACACTGTATACCTCGGATCTCTCTGTCACACATTTCCACTCGCGTTGAGATGTAAATCTTTAAAATTCGCAAACCCCTATTAGGACCAAATTGTTTGCTGACAACCCTATATCAACGTGTTCGCAATAAAACAGCGCTTATGTTGATATAAATTTTTTTCTATTATCCAATCAAATGAAAGTAACTGGCATTGACATATCTGTTTATACCTGACAGCCCAGTAGTTCGTCCAGGTAAATAATAGGCAACCCAACGGTGCACATTCTATACGTGTTATACTTTAAGTCAGAATAAAAAATCTTATTATCTTGACGTTACAACATTTAATTAAAAATCATAAAAAAAAGAAATAGTCTGTCCAGGATTTTTTTAGACAACCCATTTTTAATACTTTTTCTAATATACTAAATTTATTGTAAAATATGTTTCATTCTATTATCAGCTCGGTGAAGGTCGATTTAGGTTCGGATCTTAGACTATAAGATAAATGTATTTAAACTCTTCTTAAATTATCTAAATTTATGCAAAAATCAATGCGGCAACATTGAAACATAACAATGGATAATTTTATGCAACAATGGGATTGTGTGCATAGTAACAAATTTTTCAGATTTATTTAAAAAAAAAAGTCAAACTGACATTGTGGGATGAAGTGCATCTAAGACTTCGATTAAGGGATATGTGAATTCAACTGTATAGAGCAGTTCATCGTGCCGGCGCCGGTCCTGTGATGGCCTGGTCATCCTCGACGATGAATTGGGCGTTTTTTTTTAATTTTTAAACACCCTGTATAAATTTTAGTTTTGTGCACTTCTTCTGAACGAACAACATGAACGCGTATATGAATAAAAAAGGCTTAAAAGAAAGAAAATAACTGAATCGAAATAGAGGAGCTACTAAGAATATAAGACAGTAACATTTAGAAATTCAAAAAGCACAAATTGCAATATTTAAAAATTACTGGAGCTTTAAGTCTAAATACTTTAAAATTCCAAGCTTTGAATTCTAGTTTTTCGATATTAAAATTCCAAAATTCCTAGAGTTCTAGATTGCAAAACTCTCAAAGTTTATTCCGACATTTCAAATTACAACACAGTGTTCCAGAAATCGGTTCAGTGGACTTATGGACTTCAATTTCCAGTTCTGGTTCCAGCTACAGCTGGTCTTATATTTTTAATCTAAGCTCTTATGATTCATGCCTTCCAAGGTGGTCGGAAGATTTTGACTTTAAGGCGAATCCGGTCGACCGTCAAGTGTGTTTCTGATCCGTTAGATGGCGCTGAAACTAATTAGCTAATTGTACGAAAACCATTTGGTTAATTTTAGTGATTTTTGTTTTAATAGAACTATGCAATTAATCAAATTCACGCTAACGAAGGTTTTTTTTAATTTTCGCCTGATTTCTAAAGTTTCCAAAAATAAATCAAATTTTGAAAATGAAAATTAGAAAAGTGGCAGCCGTCGTCCAAAGAGACATATTTTCTGAGTACATAGCAATTTTTATTTTTGTTTTTTCTCAAATTTTTGTCCATTAGAATCGAAAAATAAACTTTTCTTTGAACTCCTAACATGCCGCTAAGATCTGTGAAATTCAAGTCGGCTACAATCAACTCGGTTCCCATCATGGTCCGAATTCTGTTTTGGTTCCGAAGGTGCGAGAATAAAGTCAGAGAAAACGTTATATTATATAAAATATCTGTGATAAATTAAAGTAAAACAAACATCTGTATTAGTGAAAAACCAAAACGAAAGTACCCATAAGATGAATATGTTCAATATTAAAGGGGTAATATGTAATTCGTTGTAAACAAAGAAATGGCGGTGCCAATAGTCTACAGTTTTGTCCCCATAATAAAAAAAAATGCAAAAATATTTCGTCCGTTTGTTGCCCTTTCTTCGTATCAAACAGCCTGCAAATCACTGCAATACGGCATGTCGGCTGCTTCTCAAGTCTCGGTTTTGCCGAACACGGTAATATTTTTCCTTTGGATATATTATATTTATCGGTCCGAAAAAGGTGTCGCATGGTCAGAAGCTGGCCTGTAAGAAATCATTATTGTAATGATGCATTTCAGCACATTTGTGCCAAAAAAAGATGGTAAAAAAAGATTGTATTAAAAAAACTTTCATCCTCTTCTCATCGTCGAAAAATGACAGCAAGGTGTATTTGGAAGCAAATTCTGTCGCTGGCTTCACTGTGTTTGAGTGTTGTGAATGTGTTGTGATCATGGATTATAGGCATACAACTAAGAGTAAACGCCAACTTCGATTGAACGCAAAAAGGAAAAATCATGATAGAATCAAATTTGTGCAAAGGTAAAGTACCCAAACTTTGAAAATTAAATAGCATATATTCCTACTTATACATATACAGGGTGAGTCAATAGTCCGAGGACGGAAGATAGCATCTTTAGTAATGAAAATAAAAAAATATATATAACTATATCGGGTTCTATTAAAAGTTTAGTAAAGCCATCTTCCGTCCTCGCACTATTGATTAGACCTGTATACATGCATACATACATACAGAGTGATCATAAAGTTCCGCACAGAATTAATAATTTAGTTATACATACACTGTTTTTGCGATAATCACTCGAACAAGGCAATTATTGTTTTTAAATTCCCATCTTTTGACGTAAAGATTTTATTGATGACGTCATCTGTTTTTGAAATATGACACCGTCATCAATTTTTTTAAATGGCAACCCCCAACTTTTTTTTGGGTTTTAAATACACTTCAATTCTCTATTCAACAAGAGTAAAAATTGATACTTTGCATAACTTTTTTTTTGAAAATATTCCGTTTTATTACATCAAAATTTTTTTATTCCTTGAAAAAAACAATAAATTTGGAAAGCAAACAAAGAAAAATGAAAAACCATTTAATAAAATTTAACGCAAGTGCTCAAATTGCCACCCGCCAACTATTTGACAAATTCCCAGACGTGTCTGCTCCATTTCACCACGGATTCGTAGTGATAGTATTTTTTCAAGGAATAAAAATTTAATTTTTTGAAGTAAAACTTGTAATTTTTTCAAAAAAAAAGAGTTATGCAAGGTATCACTTTTTTACTCTTTTTGAATGGAGAATTGAAAAGTGCATCTAAAACGAAAAAAGAAGTTGTGGGTTGCCATTTAAAAAATTGATGACGGTGTCAAAGTTCAAAAACAGTTGACATTAAAATTATGTCAAAAGATGGAAAACAAAAAAAAAACAAAAATCGAGCGCTTTTCGCAAAAACATTACATAACTAAATCGTGAATTGTGCGGAACTTTATGATCACTCTGTATTTATAATAAATGTATTATGAATATCGCAAGATGATAATTGAGGCGTCCGAATATAAAACCTGTTTTTTTATTTTATGTTGTGTTTTGTGTTGTGATTCTGCTAATCAAATGGAATAATAGTAGATTATATTACAAGTGACAGAAATGCTTCATTGTCAGCAAGTGAGATCTTTGAATCACGAGTGCGATAGCACGAGTGATACACATCTCACGCGCTTACAATGTCATTTCGGTCACGTGTAAGATACGACGTTTTATGCCCGACGTGTAATTTCTTGTAAAAGTTAAAAATCAAAAAATTAATGAAAGTGTCAAAATGACGTTTCAAAAAATTATTCATGTCTTACCATTGTGTAACCATAGTAATTCACCCCTTTTTATCATTATATCACTTGTGAGAGAAATACTCCATTATACCTTCCTTTTGCGTCGCAAAAATAGTCATCTAGATGTTAGTCGGGTATAAAAATTATTATTACAACGACCTATTTTTTACTATTCATTTAGTTTACATTTATTTATTTATACAATTAGCATTTATTTTGCTAGTGTGCAAATGGGTAGTGTCGATATTTTAGGCAAATCGCATTGTTATAAGGTAAAAGTAACGATATTATTGTTAATTTTTGTAAAAGTAAATACATAATTATACCATAGAAATGTTCATTTCCTGGTGGTATTCACACAATCAAAATAACTATACATATATTATAGTACTTACTTTTTTTAATAGAAAAATTAGTGTCAAAGTTTGTCGTAAATAATTTATTAAAAATGCGAATACATAATTACGAATTGTTTTATCGACATACTTTATACCCCTTTGCACACGCACCAGCTATTTTCCATTAGATTTTCCATCTTATTCAGCAAAACAATTCTAAAATAACTGTCACAACTTTATCGTCCTAATAAATTACCAGAGATTATGACTTTTTTGGCGGCATTTGAGTTTATCAAAGGAAAGTTTATTTTTCGGTTTTGATAAACCAAAATTGGTGAAAAATTAAAAACAAAAATTGCACATTACTTAGAAAGTACATCTCTTTCGACGACGGCTGCCACTTTTTCAATTTCGATTTCCAAAATTGGATTTTTTTTTTCAAAAATTTTGGAGGAGGGCAAAAATTTAAAAAATGCTCCGTTAGCGTAATTTCTAATAGTTTTTCAGATTCTTTAAGCCGTTTTAAAAAAATAAAAAGTCAAAAACGGCTTCAAAAACAGCTAATTACTTTTCCGATATATTTGTCTCTCTTGCACACTTGTCCACAATTTCCGGCCAGTTTAGCCTTAAGCGATTCTGAGATAGTTTTTAATACAATTCAGTGCAAAAGAATGAAAAAACAGATGTAAATCAGTGAAACTAGAGCTCTCCTAAATTAAGAAAATGAGGTATTAAGGATATTGGTCGCGACTTCATAAGACAGAGAGTTTTGCCCACGTCAAATTTTAAAGAAATCTATTTCACATGTCACATTGGCTTTTTCACTCCTACCCATTAATTGCTACACAGTGCGAGGAGAGAGATGACTGCATTGCAGTCTACCAGCGCAGTTGTTGCTATGAGTCAGCGGAGTGACCATTCAGAAATGACTGACCGACTAAAGGGTCCACATGCGCTATCGACAGGGGCGGACCTGCTCCAAATATTAATAGATATTGCAATTAAAATTATTATGGGACAGTTCTAGTTTATTTCATAGTAAAAAAATATCAGAAGTCAAGCCTATATGCATAAAAAAATAAACTAATAAAAATTTAAGGACAAACCAGTTTCGACACTAACATCTGAAACTCAAGTGACCATAAATCACTAGGCCACAATTCTGATGAGTGTCACCCTGTATTGCTTCGCGCCGAAAGTTGTGGACCTAAAAAGTTTTTACCATGAACACGCGACGTTCTGTTCAGTAACGCTCGGACTGATTGTACGTCTCCAGTTCAAACGGTAAGAGATAACGCTATTGCATCTTATTATGTACGACGGAGATAGGAAATTTGCATTGCACTACGAATTTTGCAATAACAAAGAAACCATTCGGTTATTTCAACAATGATTTAAGGATTTGTTTTTATAATCGAAAGCAGCTTCGTACAAAGTTTATTTCATAACTGATTTTTTTCAAGTTTTCGTTGATTTTGGTCTTCTCATTACGGAGTCAACCTGTTATCAAATAAGATATTTTTATTTTATTTTGAGGAATATTCTACTTTAGTATTGATCATTATCCAAATGTTAAACCAAAAATTGAAGTGCTAGGTGCTTTACTGATTAAGTAATTCCAAAACTAAACAATAATTTTTTGGACCATCTAGCGTCTTCTTCCTATCCATGTCTAGTTAGGCGATAAAAGAGTGGGCTGGTATGACGTTTAGGAATGTTGTTGTGCAGACAAATTATAGTCAAATGAAGCCGCGTTCAATTCCCTTAAGGATATTGGTCGCGACTTCATAAGACAGAGAGTTTTGCCCACGTCAAATTTTAAAGAAATCTATTTCACATGTCACATTGGCTTTTTCACTCCTACGCATTAATTGCTACACAGTGCGAGGAGAGAGATGACTGCAGTGCACTCTACCAGCGCAGTTGTTGCTAAGAATCAGCGGAGTGACCATTCAGAAATGACTGACCGACTAAGGGTCCACATGCGCTATCGACAGGGGCGGACCTGCTCCAAATATTAATAGATATTGCAATTAAAATTATTATGGGACAGTTCAAGTTTATTTCATAGTAAAAAAAATATCAGAAGTCAAGCCTATATGCATAAAAAAAATAAACTAATAAAAATTTAAGGACAAACCAGTTTCGACACTAACATCTGAAACTCAAGTGACCATAAATCATTAGGCCACAATTCTCACGAGTGTCACCCTGTATTGCTTCGCGCCGAAAGTTGTGGACCTAAGAAGTTTTTACCATGAACACGCGACGTTCTGTTCAGTAACGCTCGGAGTGATTGTACGTCTCCAGTTCAAAGGGTAAGAGATAACGCTATTGCATCTTATATTATGTACGACGGAGATAGGAAATTTGCATTGCACTACGAATTTTGGAATAACAAAGAAACCATTCGGTTATTTCAACAATGATTTAAGGATTTGTTTTTATAATCGAAAGCAGCTTCGTACAAAGTTTATTTCATAACTGATTTTTTTCAAGTTTTGGTTGATTTTGGTCTTCTCATTACGGATTCAACCTGTTATCAAATAAGATATTTTTATTTTATTTTGAGGGACATTCTACTTTAGTATTGATCATTATCCAAATGTCATACCAAAAATTGAAGTGCTAGCTGCATTACTGATTAAGTAATTCCAAAACTAAACAATAATTTTTTGGGCCATCTAGCGTCTTCTTCCTATCCATGTCTAGTTAGGCGATAAAAGAGTGGGCTGGTATGACGTTTAGGAATGTTGTTGTGCAGACAAATTATAGTCAAATGAAGCCGCGTTCAATTCCCTTAAGGAAAAGAACAATAAAATTAGAGGCTCTAAAGCAGTCGAATCGAGTTACGCCGAAACGACACATGCCTAGTTTGCCAAAGTGGTACTACATTGTAATATTGAGCAAATATCTGAAAGGAACGAAGAATGAATAATTAAGTAAGAAACCCCAGACTGCAAGGATTTACTTCTTTGCAAAAGAAAACTAATATGGTGACATAATTAATTACGTCAAAACATCTACCGTGAAACACTTAGGGGCGTATTCTGTAACTGCTCCTCCGAATATTAAAGCCCTTAAATTAAGTCATGGCAATGACCAATCAGGTCTTGAAGTTTTAAATTTTAAAGGACGTTAAAATTTTAACGCCTCTCTAAAAATTACAGAATAGGCCCCTTAGACAGTTATAAAAACCTCCATTAATTTATTAGGAAGCAACAATAATTTTTCGGGCCTTCCATGAATTACCAATTAGTGCTGTAATCACCTTGTATACCACGAAAGGGTTTTTGAGCCCCCAAAAAAACGCAACTAATTAAAGTTAAAAATCCTCCTTTCCGCTCTTCGACTAACATCTCCCAAACACTAATAACAATTAATCATCGTATTACGGATAGGAGTGAGATAAATGCCCGTTTTTTAACCGACAGATAAATGTCCGCTTAAAAAGAACACGAACCGGACAAGATCTGTGGCGTCGGCGTAGAGGTCCCCAACGATTCTTCGATATCTCGGTTCCTCTTTGACTAATGGCGGCTCCCGATGGGCCATCACTTCTTGCTTTATGGTCGATTTCGATGTTTTACTCTCGTAATGGTTTTGTGATCAGGATGTAATAAAATGTTGATTCTATAGGCGAAAGTTTTATATCCGAAAATAGAGTTCTCTTCACTTTTGCGTGTTTACCACCGTGGAAAAATAAGTGCTGAAAAGAGCGATTAGTAACATATGGTTTTGAAGTACAATTTTAACCATGTATGTTTCTAATTTGTTTCATATCTTCGTGTGCGAATTTATATTCTAGAACATGTATTGTAGATTTATTGCTTTTCATTCGTGGTCACAACACACTTTGTTAGTCAAAGTGTAATAAAACATCCCACCTCGAATTTTAGCATCACATGCTTTTATTTCCATTTTAATGAGTTTCACCAGTGTTAGATATCATCAACACCAAAATTAAATAAGGTCATCCAATCTCGGTGCAACGCTTCACGACCTCAAATGTATCCATTTGATAATAGGGCATACCAAAAGCTTTTGACAAACAGTTAGTTTTTACAGCAACATTTTCATTTAAAAGCGCCCGCAAAGTGAATCTTGTAGAGCGTAAAATCGCGGATTCTGTTGGACTAATGGCATTTCTAATTCCACAGAACAGATTTATGCTTTGGAATTTCAGCACCTGCACTTCTTTGATCAATTAACATTATGCAAACACCCTGTCTTGGAAAGAAACTGTATCTTCCAAATCTCGTCATTTTTCTCTTTAACAATCTCATTTCCATTCAAATAAAAACGTTAACACGGAAAGAAGTTCGAAAGCTGCTTAGGCCAGTGGGAGCCTTTAAAGCCCAGCACGCACATTTTTAATAAAAGAACCATCCCCTTCCTATTACGGATCAGCTGTTCGGTTCAGGGGCGGCTCGTGGATAAGTTACGGTAGGTCATAATGTTTTACGACTGTGTCTTAATTACAAAATGTCCGCCCCTGGATACACCTTTCGTCTAAACAGGTACTACAAGGTGTTTATAATTGATTTTTACGTCGAGTGGGTCACAATTCTTGTCCAAATACATAATTTTGTTCTCTATAGGCAACTGGATGGATGAATCATTTACACACTTGCTTGCTCAGACTGGTACTATACTTCTAGAAGATTAAAAATGGCATAATGACGGAACATTAGTAAATATTTTCTTTTTTTAAATGTCGCTTCATATTGTATTTTCTTTGGTAGGTACATTGAATTTGGAGTGCAGCCTCTGAACAAATTTCACGCCTCGGCGAAAACCACCTCAGTGGTAATTATAGAACTTTAAATTAGGTGAAGGTAGTTTAAGAAACCTGTTGGGTTAAGCACAGCAGACATGTATTTCGGCGAGGTGCAAACTACGAATTTATACTCTTGCTTCTATCCCCAGTTTGGGGTAAATATTTTATATCCGTGCATGAGAAGGGTGATGTACGGCTTTCTTTTAAAAATTCAGCAGATGGGGTTTTGGATGTCAACGTTCGATGAAAGTGAGCCGCGGCGCGGACAATATTAGATGTCTTAGAGATCTTTGAGAAAGAAATATTTGTAACTATAATCCATTTGGTCCTAGTTAAAAATAGAATATGAGAGGAAAAAGAAACGACCTCCCTATATTACAAGGGCATGGATGAAGCAGTAAGCCACATGATAAAATTGAAAAAAAATAATTATTTAGGATTCCGAATTTTTGTACCTCTAGCTACTGTTTCACCTACCATTCGTTTTTCGAACTGTACTTAAACTCTTTTTTAAGCGTGCAATTATTCTTTCCACTGCAGTAAATACTCTTGTTGTCTGTATAATAGTCACCCGTTTATTACAAATCCCAACATTTACAGCTCAATTTCAACAAGGGATGCCAGTATAAATCTGTCCATCGGGTGAGATTTGTCAACGTCGTGTTTGAGAATCTTCCAACAACGACACGTACTGCAAATGTTGATTTGTTGTTTAAGTTTGGTAATCTCCAGTAAATCCAACCGTGAAATGTATATCTAGCGATTACAAAACTGGACTGTGGTTCAAACGACCAAAATCGTTAATCAACTTTAAATAAAAATAACGGAAAGGCACACGCGGTCCCACCTCAAGAAATAATAAATCAACTCGCTGAAAATACACTTCGTGCTACGTCATCCGGCTTAACGAGGAAAATTTTCATGTAAATCCCCGAAAGCTCGGCACCGGATCAAACAATGTCGTTATTTACGAATTTCTGACAACAGAACTAAATCCATTAGAAGAGGGTGAATAGTTCAACGAACGCTACGCGGATCGTTTGTATGCGAAAAGTTGGCAGCGATGATATGGTGGACATGAATGTGGTAACACCGGGACATCCTTAGACGCAGTAAAATAAATAAATCTTCGTCCAGAAAGAACATTCCAGTTGTTGACTTTGGTGGCAGTTTCTTACTAATTGACCAGTTGGTGCGTCTTAGTTTGCTTTTTCTACAAAGACAGAATTTTTCTATCATGCGTTTTGATTTCTGGGAACACCTAGATCACATCACATCTCCAAGATTGATATTGTAATGATACTAGTTGTATGCAATCTTTTTCTTTGTTAAACATTTATAACATTAGGAAAAAACAAAAGGGTTCAGTGAAAAAATAGACAATAGACTTCGAGATTTTCATTAGATGACATGGTGGTCTTGGACAAGTGCTCGTTCTGGTGCCCTATGAGAGGAAAGGACTTAAGTTGAAACTATCATTATAGAAAGTGATTGAAAGAGCCCTTTGTGAATTTAAAAAAGATGTCTGTTTACACAATACAATCATTACGTATTATTGTTCTCCTATATGTTAGTAACCTATTTACATACTGTTACAATTTTTGTACAAAAAATCCTCAAAATGTCCTCCGGTATGTTCGGTATGTAAGTCGAACTCGTCTCTTCATATTTTCAAAAACATTTACTAAACATTAGACTGGAATGGCATGACAAACTTCTGTAATTGCATTTATGCATAAAAACAGTATTTTTAATATGATGGCGAAGATAATCCAAAGGGGAGAGGTCCGCCGATCTAGGAATCTATTTTGCATTTGAAATATGATAGGTCGCACCATCCTGCTGGAAGTATCCATATTGTAATTTTTCATCTTTGAGTTGGTTTATAAATTCCTCTAAAATGGTGTGCTGAAATCGCTCCGAATTTAGAGTTGATTTAAAACATATGGGAGGGCCCTAATTATCGTCGACGGAACACTCCCCCCGAAATACCTATTTCTAGGGATGCATGAATATAAATTCATTACCATAAAAAGTTAAATTTAGAATAGTATGTTGCTCAAACGATTAATTTACACAGTAATTTATGCATTTGCGGTAGTCTGGAGGTTTCAATTCCTGCAATATTTGAACTTTAGAGGGATATCTTTCCAAATTTCTCCTTAAAATTCTGTGGCAACTGGAATAACTAATAATGACTCTCTGACTCAGACGTCTTAATGAATTAACTCAAACCGGTTGATCTTGCTTTCTCTTTGCAATATGGCAGAATAAGTTGAAGGGAGTAAAGAAAGTTGTACAGAATACTCCCACTCTTCATTTACTTATTTGACCCCACTTCGGAAATGTGATTCTAATTCGCCTTTTATTCGATGGTGACAACTATTTTTGAATTCTTCTCTTCAAGAAACATAAGATAAACCGTTAATATGATTTTTGAACTCACTCACCGCCTCGAAAACGACATTTTACGATCTTTGTCGGCAACCCGAAACACTTGCTTCCCGGTCTACTAAACCGGGAAACACGCTAAAAAGCACTGAAAATAAAAAGTATGTAGAATAAATCAGTAGCTATTAATTGATGAAATTGAACCAATTGTCAACATTTGAAACACGATTTGGTACACCCAAGATTCATTTAAATATTGAAGGTAAAGAATTTGACGATTATAAATGAAAAAAAAATTACACATTCTTTAGGTTATGTCAACTCGAATTAAATCAGTAGCTATTAATTAATGGAATTAAATATATTGACAACATTTGTTATACCTAAGGTACATACTTTCACTATTACTACAAAGAAAAATAACTTTTTTTAGGTTATACTACAATTCAATGTGTTCAATCCTTTGAATATTCAACCAGTGTTCCTGTAAACATTTATAGTGCAATTAATGCAATTGGTAGGAGTGATTCCTGAACCCCCCACAGTAATGGGCTCAGACATGGACTTAACGGTGTCGAATGGGCACTTTCCAACTTGCTTTTATGTGGATGGGCCGGCCAGGCCTTGGTTGGATTAATTTTTTTGCTACTTACATTAGTTTTACTTTGTAGAGAATCGTTTACGCTTGATGACTTACAATTAATTGGTCAATTGTTATAGAAGCCATGGCTTGCTTTATTTCATATCTTGAAGTCTAATTGCATATTAAAATAACTTTAATTTAAAAATCGTGGTAATGTTCGTTTCAAAAAATATTGTACAATCCTCATGCGTGAACAATCTTCCCGCGTTCACGCAAATGAAGGCACTCGCTCCTTCGTCGCTCGTGCTTCAAAACTGCGTTCACGCGGGAAGATTGTATTCCCGCACTTGGTTTGTAAATTACTATTTACGATCTTTGTCGGCAACCCGAAACACTTGCTTCCCGGTCTACTAAACCGGGAAACACGCTAAAAAGCACTGAAAATAAAAAGTGTGTAAAATAAATCAATAGCTATTAATTAATGAAATTAAACCAATTGTCAACATTTGAAACACGATTTGGTACACCCAAGATTCATTTAAATATTGAAGGTAAAGAATTTGACGATTATAAATGAAAGAAAATGACACATTCTTTAGGTTATGTCAACTCGAATTAAATCAGTAGCTATTAATTAATGGAATTAAATATATTGGCAACATTTAAAATAACATTTGTTATACCTAAGATTTATTTCAATATGATGGAAAGGTACATAATTTCACTATTACAACAAAAAAAAAAAAAAAACTTTTTTTAGGTTATACTACAATTCAATGTGTTTAATCCTTTGAATATTCAACCAGTGTTCCTGTAAACATTTATAGTGCAATTAATGCAATTGGTAGGGGTGATTCCTGAACCCCCCACAGTAATGGGCTCAGACATGGACTTAACGGTGTCGAATGGGCAAATTTGCTTTTATGTGGATGGGCCGGCCAGGCCTTGGTTGGATTTTTTTTTTTGCTACTTACATTAGTTTTACTTTGTAGAGAATCGTTTATGCTTGATGACTTACAATTAATTGGTCAATTGTTATAGAAGCCATGGCTTGCTTTATTTCATATCTTGAAGTCTAATTGCATTTATTAAAATAACTTTAATTTAAAAATCGTGGTAATGTTCGTTTCAAAAAATATTGTACAATCCTCATGCGTGAACAATCTTCCCGCGTTCACGCAAATGAAGGCACTCGCTCCTTCGTCGCTCGTGCTTCAAAACTGCGTTCACGCGGGAAGATTGTGTTCCCGCACTTGGTTTGTAAATTACTATTTCCTAATTTGCTGTTGTAACAAAGCTATTAACGCACTCATTTTGAGTGCGTTAATATTTCATTAACGTACCCAAAATCTAGAATTTTTGTTCCCATTGGTTAGACACACTGAACCTTGCAATGAACGAAATGTCAGTGTGATTTTGTGGTTAAGGTTCCATGTAAGTCATCTCAATTATACGTCAGGTACAGAAAAATCAAAATTTAACAAATTTTCATAAATTACCAAAATTGATTTTATTTGTTAAAAAAATTAAATTAATATGCAAATTAGGAAAAATAACATGAAAAACTCGTTTTGTAAAACTTAAGAGCACTCGTTCTTTACAGGCACTCTTGCCTACGGCAGTTGTGCTGCAAACCTGAACTCGTGTCTTAATATCAGTTTTACAAAACTAGTGTTTCAATATACTATTATTAAATTTGACAGATGACAAATGTCACATTTCCGCAGATGAGGAAAAACATTGGCGTCTCTTTTACGGGGATATTAAAAAGATCAAGTGTAGTAAAACCTGTATTTATTTAGTTCTTTGATCATAAAACGAAGATAAAAAAATTACAGGCACTTACGTGATGAGTCTAATTCATGCTTTGCCAGCAGTTATTCAAAATATTGACACCACAGTAATACCTGCGCCTATGTAATTCGAGTTTTATTAAATAAGCATGGAAGTCATCTAGGCCCTACGTTGGAATTTTACAAAGCACTTAGGATTAATGTTGCTCTGAACCACCCTAAATTAGCATCAACAAAGATTAAATGGGTTTTATCTTGGATGTCACACTCGCATGATGATAAGGCACTAATATTTGCATATTAACTAATACTTCAATCAACTAATTGTAACCTTTTAACTAATTTTAACTCATTTACTGTGGAAAAGCATGGGAATTTGGGGTCTCTTTTATAGGGAGTCCACTGAGTCTTAACCGAAATGTGAAATAAATCACACAGGGTGGAGTCTCCAATCTTTGGTTATAATGCCAATAACATGTAATCCTGTAATGCATGTTTTTTTAGAGGACGATCATACCACTCCTCCGTTTTATAAAGGGAGTTGTGTTATTTACTTGCAACAGTTCGAGAGCGTGGTTGTACAGCAGTGCGGGGTGTTTACTGTAAGTTTATTTGACTCTCCAGAATATCGTCTAGTCTTCAACAAATCACTATAAAAACTATGAATAAATGTGATATATCTGTAAATGAAAGGTTTATCTGGGTTTAATTTGTTTATTTAACTATTTAGTATTTATTTAGCACTTTAGCGTCTATTTAATCTCTAATAGTAGGTAGTATAATTTTCTTTTAAGACACAAGGTTGAGAAAATGGTCCTTAGCAAACGAACGTCTAGGAAAACGAACACAATATTAAGCCACAATATTTTCATCAGGGTCTGATGGTTAACCATCCCAAAAAAGGCGTCAACGTAATCGGAATGTAACTGTTTTACTGGAATAACACAGTGTAATCATTCATTCTGATGTTCACTTTGGATGAAGTGAAACTGAAAGGCAATTACACTTCCTCCAAAATGTTGAACATTAGGTCTTGAAATTGAGTAATCTTACGACTCTTTTTCAATTTGGTAGGCAGAGTCGGATTCTAATTTTAAAGAGTTTAACGACCCTTACAATCCCAATTTGCGTCTAGCTCGATATCAAAAAATGTCATCAAAAATGTTCCATCAAAACTAGACAAGGATTTAAAATAATAGCATTGGAAGTTTTGGCTCATTTCTCAAAACTAGTTTAACTGGACATGTTCCTATTCCAGCTTATTTTTTAAATTAAAATTTAAATATGTCTAAGTCGAACTCCACAAACTTTAATAAGTGTAAAATTACAAATGGAACATGTTTCGGTAGAACACTACTGCCATCATCAGCCCTAATTTAAGAAGAGATTAATTATACAATTGATGAATTACAGAGGAGTTCTTACCTTAAAGAATATTAAAAATTATGAATTAAATTTGACGTTTTGAAAAGGTTACATGATTTTTAAAAGATTTCGTAAATACAACATTTTATAAAATGTAAAAATTAAAAATGGATCAAGGAGAATCTGGTAAGTTAGTTTGAGTGGCAAAAAATTAAAATAGTGAATTAATAATGAGATTATTGAAGTTATTCTGTTCGTTAAAACAAGATCTGTTTTCCAGTTTCAAGGCTTTCTTTATTTCCAAAGTCTCAAGAAAATCTAATTTCCGGCCTTTGGATTTATGAATCAATTTGGAATTTGAGGGTGGAAAACTATGTTTCGTTATTAATATATGATTGGCGAAAGAAGAAGGTGTTGATGGAGGGGGATCAAGATCTGTGTTGTTATAGATGTGCCTGAAATGTTCTTTAATATGATCTGATATTTGGCGACCTGTCTGACCTATGTAGAATGACTCACAAGAAGAACAGTTCAATTTGTATACACTTGATGACGATTTGTAATCTAATGGATCTTTATTAAAAAAAAAAAAAAAAATGGATAAGTTGTTATCTGTTTTAAATGAAACTTTATGACCGTTTTTCTAAAGTATTTTAGAACATTTCTCTGAGATGACACCAAAGTATTTTAATGAATTTGAAAAGGAAATTGTTTCTGAAGGATTTTTACCAAGTGGTGTGTGTATTTGAATTTGTTATAATATCTATAGTATAATTTATTTATAGTTTTTAATGAATATCCATTATTCGAAGCAATTTGTTTTTGTTATTAAGTTCTGTTTGAAAAGATGAATCTGATAGTGGTATAGAAAATAATCGGTGGAAAAAGGAATGAAAAGCTGCAAATTTATGGGAAACAGGGTGACAAGAGTCAAAAGGTATTACGCAATCTGTGATACTAGGTTTTCTATAACTGTCAAATTTAAAAGTATTATTATTTCTAGTGATTAACAAGTCTAAAAAGGGAATTTGGAAATTGATTTCAATTTCAACGGTGAATTTAACGGATTGGTTTAAAGAATTTAAGTTGCTGAGTGCGTTATCAAGAATCAGATCCTTTGAATAAAACAATTATGTCATCTACATATCTGTACCAAATGAGAAAATGATCTTTAAGGGGAGAAGAAGTTAAAACTGATCTTCTAAGTTATTCATGAATATTTCTGCTAAAAGAGGTGACAAATTAGAACCCATTGCTAAGATTGAGTTTTGTGAATAAAAATTATTATTAAATTGAAAGAAATTTTGATCTAGGACAGTCTGACAAAGTGAATATAAATTTAGTGCATGTAGGGTTGGGATATTAGAATTAAATAGTGAGTTTTTTAATATTAATAAGCGAGATTTGGGTGGGATGCAGGGGGAATAAATTAACTACGTCAAATGAAACAATTCTAGTGTCTGATGGAATTTGGAAATTTCTAATTTTGGAACAAAGATCTATTGAGTTTTTTATTGCAAATTTGTTATTAAAATCTAAATGTTCTCTAAGAATTGTATTAAGCCATTTTGAAAGTATTGATACAGGTGAATTGACAAAAGAAACTACTGGTTTAATGGGAAAAGGTTGAATTTTATGTATTTTAGGTAGACCGTATAGTCTAGGTATGCAAGGATTCATGGGTATTAGTGTGAAAGCTTGTGGGTCGAAATATTTAACGGTTTCTGAAAGGTGTTTGAGCGTAGATTTAAGGTTGGAAACAAATTATGAAGTAGGATCTTTTTTGAGTTTTGTAAAGTCACCAGATTTTAAGAAATTCTTTGTTTAAGTAATCTTGTTTGTTAAGTATTACCCTTGTCCATTTGTAATTTTACACTTAGATATATTTAAATTTACTCCACTTGGATTGATATTGAACAATTTTTCATCAACATGATTCATCAACAAAATAAATGTGTATTGTGTTTTCTTTTCGACAATTTTGGATAACACCAGCAAATTATTGTTAACTACACTAACGAATTCAAGTTAATTACACGCAAGACATCGACAATGACCTATTTTTAGTATTTAGTATTTGTAGTGATTGTTGGTCGTACTGGACAGAACAAATTCCCCTGAGAAAATATTACGTATCTGTTTCAACATTTCTTCCTGTGGCTGAATTTCTTCAAGTTATTGTATGTGTATAATCGATGTTCCATCAAAAATGGAGCGTGTTATGTTTATTGTGGACGAAATCTCCGGATTTGTATGCTAGTTTAACGGTCTAGAAACTCGTTTGGTTTTAACAAATACATCACACTTTATCAGAATGCAAGGAGATTTGTTCCTAGAAATTCTAGGTGAATCTTGGTTATCTGGCACGGTTTATGGTCGTAATCGTGATGTAGGAGTTGTTGCTTTGAACATAAAACAAGTCGGTAACAAATTCATATTAGGGAATTGAAATATATGAATATCTTGTGAATTTAAGATTAAAGACAAAGGGAAAACAATAAGACAGTTGATTAGAAATCATTAACGTAAGGTGGCGTATTTACACGATTTTTGATGAACAGCAAAAAAAACTAAATTAAAAGCTTATTAATTGTAAGATTATGAAACATTAAAATTAAACATAAATTTAAAATTTAAAAGTTATTTTTCTTGTCCAAGTTTAACTACAAAACCTTTACGTAGCGATAAAGTTTCAGAATGTCTCTTCATTCTTCTTACTATTAATTAATTTTTTTTGTCTTCACCGAATTCGGTCGGTCATTGGCCGAATTTTGTTGTGGGCCGATCTAAATTCCGCGTGCGCCAGTGGCCGAAAACGCGTTGTGTGCGCAAATCGCCATTTCTACAACGCGTTGTGGGTACAAAATTTGACAATTCGATCAGTGGGTTGAACAACTAACTTTCGTTTTACTTATTTTTGGACAGCTGCCTTCTTCTTTGTTCAAAATTCCGTTTGCTTCAATCATCTTGTCCTGAAAATCTGATAATATAATAAATTAATATTTGGTTCGCAGTTTTCAAATTTGCATCTTGTTAATTTTCAAGATTTTCTGGTATATAAACCCAGTCTTTTAATTCCTTTTAATCTCTTAAATGTTTAAATTCACAATTTTTCAATACCCCAATGTCTTAGTTTCTAAATTTTTAACTTTTTAAATTGCTGAATGGCTCAATTTTTCACTCTTCATTTGTCGGTATTCGGGTCCTTTCTTTTCAAGTCCTTAGAATTCCTCTTGATGTTCGGATCTTCAAGTTTTCAGTTCAATATCTCAAACTCTTAATTTCTTCATTAAATTCAATTTAATTTCATTGTCATGTTTAATAATGTTCCAATTTTCCATCTCTCAAAGAAAACGCCACCTGTTTGGTGACTTCGGACATGCACATCTGCTATACAAAGCGAGGTTGCCGACTGCAAGTCAGAACCGCATTAAAAATTATTTGTGTGGTTCCAGCTTAATCATCACTACTACTCAAATCCGAGTCCGTATTTGTAATATTTTCCAATATTTCATTTTAAGTTTTTGCACTAGTGCTTGATCCTAGCATCATTTTCCCAGGGTCGATACATCATTAAGCCAATACACTAAACACAACACAGAAATATTATTTTAGAATTTCAAAACACAACACAGCACTTGACGTACACAATTTACATATGAATGAAGTGCATAAATAAATGCAGCGGACAACGCGCCTTTAAAAGGCCCGAAAAAAAAACAGTCCAATCTTGTTTCATCAAAGTCGCGTGCCGACACATGATTCTCGATAAGCAGGTTTTTTTATGAGAACTTTATTTTCGGGAAGTCACTAAATAGGCGGTGTATTCTGTAGTAATCGTGACTTTCAAGTTTTCAGATGAATAGTTTTTTTTATTTGTTCATTTGTTTTCTTATTTTACGGCTATCAGTCTTTTCTGTCGTTTGACTTGTTAAATCTGTTTTGGTCCTGCAGTGATCACTTCCAATATGTAGTTCCTAGCTGCTTTAAAATCTTTTTTTTTCTTCTTCTAACCGAAGCTAACTAGCTTTATATTGGTTATTGGTTGCGAGATTATATTGGATTTTTTCTTTTGTTCGTTCAGGAGGAAATGTTAATCGTAAATTCTGTGAATTTTAAACATTTTAAATTTTAAACTTAGATGTAAAATAAAAAAAATTACGAGTGTGCTTTAGACCACACGACTGAAGTAAAACTTCAGTTCGCCATTATGAAAGTGCTCTTAATTTATGTAAGTTTATAAATGGAGCTAGAGAATCTTGAATTAAAACCGTCTGCAGTATTGGATAATGCATGTTTCAATTTGTCGTTAGTGAAAAGTCGGCAATCATGTGTAGCGATTAAGATAAGTAGCGCAATTGCATACAAAACTGACACACGCAAATGGCTGTATTGAGAGAAGCGCGAATTCACAACCTTGAAGACGCGGGTTCGAATCCCGTAAAAAAAATTTCTATGAATTAATTATTGTAAAAACGTGCATTAAAGAAGACTTCCGTTCGCTTCGACCGATCACACTTTTCGTAACGCTCTCGTCACGCATTCACCAGCTTACTCCCCCAGTCAAGTGTCCGTAAAGAAGTTTTACTTCAAAAATCATATTCAGTATTACATTTTACCCGCAGCAAATTTCATAATACAGTTCGTAAACACTGATCACCAAAAATAGCCGAGGGCCCAGAAGAGGCTTTCTTCCTTCCATTTCTACCTCTCCTACGGTTTTCTGAACTTTCGTCGAATCCAAACCTTCCATGTCTCAATGATTTTAGAGGCACTTCGACCCATTCTTCTTGCACTTTCGCAAAAGGATAATCCGCCCTCATGCATTCCCACAATTCGCCCCTTTCCAAAGGATAATAAGGGTAAATACATACCAGAAATACCAGAAAAAAAAAAACAAGCAAAAACTTTTATTCCTCCACTTAAGGTGTATTGTACAGGCTGTACCAGAAATAAGTACATTAATTTTAACAGCATATAGATCGAGTGAATAGCAACAAAAATTTCTCAATTCTTTTTTTTTCCTCTAAACCCTCTAGTTTTCGATTTAAAATTATTTGGTATGAATTTCTTTACCCGCTATTGAATTGTTTTTCTATAAATCTCAACTGATAAACCAATCATACAAAAAATGCATTTACTTTCACTTTGTTTTTGTTTCTTTGCGGGATATTGAAAATGAACTGAAGAGACTGTTATGTAATAAAACAATGATACCAAAATAAAAATTACACATTATTTTCATTGCTTAATTACATACATTATTAACAAAATTATCACTCAAAATCCAGAAGTAGGTAGTGTTACAATTTGATTTTGTCGCGCATTCACCACGGAAGATTCAGGAACGAATCAGCGTTTAGAGATAACCGGTACGTACAAAAAAGCACGAAAAGTTCTTGCGTACCACGCGACGATCTTCTTTTTCGATCGACATCTTCGCATTAGCGGATAAAATCGTTTGGGTGTCGATTCGGGGAAAAAGAAGTAAGAAAAACTACTTTATTGCGTGCAGACCTTGACTATTTTCTTTCAATCAAATAGGCAGATACACCAGCATTCACCAGAGGATTGTTTTCTTGTATTTACTTATGTATTTACTTATGGAATAGCTGCTAAGTATTTCCACTCGTGATTTTTTCATGGACAGACGTAATCCTCAGGATCGCAGGACCGCAGGAAAAGTAGTTGTAAGGACACGGCAGCTCCAAAACCAGCAGGAAACCGTTGTATAGCTCAGAAGATAAGTAGTAGCTTAATTTATATTCAGTGTGGAAATTTAGTAACTCCCTTTTGAACCCCACAAAAGGAAATCAGAAGGATTCAAGTCTGGTGATCTGCAAGGCCAGCGAATGGGGCCATTTGGTCCTATCTACCATGCAGAAAAATTCGTATTCAACCAATTTCGTACAATATTATAGGGTAGTGACAAAGGGCACCGTCCGTCGTTCAGGAACCACAACTGGAGTATTCGTTGTTTGTAAAATTGGGACTTTTAAAAAAACAATACTATACAAGAACAGATCACAAACTTTGTTTACCACAAAAATTAAAAAAAACACGGAACAATTAACTACAATCTCATGTAAAGCCCGATATTAAACTAATTAATAACAGGTAGGTCCGCTTATCATTTTTACCCGGCACAGCGACAAAAGAAGTTTTCAATTTAATTTTTACATTTTATAAAATGTTGTTTTTACGAAATCTTTTAAAAATCATGTAACCCTTTGAAAACGTCAAATTTAATTCAAAATTACGTCAATGTCATAATTTTTTATATTCTTTAAGGTAAGAACCCCTCTTGTAATTCATCAATTGTATCATTAATCTCTTGTTAAATTAGGGCTGATGATGGCAGAAGTGTTCTGCCGAAACATGTACCATTTATAATTTTACGCTGATTAAAGTTTGTGGAGTTCGACTTAGATATATTTAAATTTTTTAATTCCATAATTAATTTCGGTCACGAAAAGATGCAATCAGAGAGCATTGAGGGTGCTGCAGGCGTAGAGGGCTTTATGTGCAATTGGCTGCAGACAATTTCCCCTCTAGTTTCTACGAAGACGGTTTTTCCAAAGTATTCATTTGCTCTTATCAGTAGCGTCGAAATTTATACATAAAAGTAGTTTATTTCCTTTGTGTCTTATTCTATCCCAATAAATAGTAAATAATTGAGGTACAAGATTTAAGACATTTGAATGAGAAATCATTTGAGACAGACATTTGAGTCGCGTTAACGGTTTTTTTTTTTTTAATGTTAAGAACTAAGTGTTTCGATATTTTGAAGCAGTCAATATACGAAGGTGGTCTGATATGTTCTGGACCTGGACCAGAGAGAGCATGGTGTTAGCAAATTTTTGTTGTTGTTAGGTTGGTACATATAATTATACGTGATTTTGAAAAAAAAGCAGGAATTTTTAAATCAATCTAAAAAAAAAATTTACCGGCCAAAAAGTGCAACAACTCAAGAAATTATTCAAGAAGTAAATGATATAATTATAGTATTAGACGACAGGCTGGTGGGTTAAGGTACGTGAAATTACCGAGGCCATAGGCATTTCAAAAGAACGTGTTGGATATTTCTTGCACGAAGAATTAAAAATTAAAAAACTTTGACCAAGATGGATGCCGCGATTGCTAGCGGCTGATCAAAAACGAATTCGTATGGAAAATTCTGAGCATTTCTGACGTTTTAACAAGAATAAGACTGATTTTATTGTTATACTCCTTTATATCATTATACTCTGAGTATAACAAACAGTGGACAAAAGCCGGATGTCCATCAGCACCCAAAAAGTAAAAAAAGGTCCGTTCCTTCAGCGGGTAAAGTTATGGGATGCTAAAGGCATTTTGATTATTGATTACCTTGAAAAGGGCAAAAATATAACTGGTGAATACTATTCTAATCTCTTAGTAAAAGAAAAAAGCGCTTAACCATCACGATAATGCACCGGCGCACAAAAGTGTTTTGGCAATTAGAAATTTGAGAGATTGAAACATCCTCCGACTTCTATATCTTCCCCAAACTGAAAACCCCCTTCGCCGGTCGGCGTTTTTTTTTTTTTTCAAATGAAGTGGAAATTGCTGCCGTAGAAGGGTATTTTGGCGAATTGGAGCAAAATTATCTTAGGGAGGGAATCACGGCTTTGGAAAACCGTTGGAGTATTGTTGGACCTTTGCATTGTTATGGATCAACGTAACATCTTAAAAAATTAATTTAAAACATTAAAGCAGATTATGGCAACTGTTCAATAGATTACATATTATTAGTACAGCTAGGGTCTGCAAAACGAAGTAGCAAAGGTTTTCAAAAATTTTATGAGCGCCCACCAACTCAACTTTTCCATATACTTACCAGAAATTAAGCTTTCATACCCATGTAATTTTATATAATTGTAAGAGCTCACTACTAATAATATTACTTACACTGTCTTAATGGGATTTTAAAACTAACTACATAAATGTAACATGCGCCCCCCGTGACGCAAATTAGCTTCTATAGTAATTATTCTTGATGAAGTGATAAGACTGCCAGTTATACAAGCACAACACATTTAGTTAGGGTAACGTAGCCGAGATACTATGGAAAATAGGTTAGTCTCTTAACACAATTATATAAAGTAGAGTAAATGAACCGATAATTTGATTAACACGATAGAAAGTGAGGTTTTCAAGTCTAGTGCGAGTTATAAATGGACGGTTTTTAGTCGGGTTAATTTAATGCGGTCGACAACTGGGAATGGCTAAAAACTATTACATAATGAATTAGAATAGTCGAGTTGTAATTGGTGTGGTTTATTTTGAATGCCGTAGTAGTTTACATGGGGCGTTTTTATTAATTTTGTTTTGTGGTATTGTTAAAATACTATGTTCGCAAACACAAATTGTGTTTATGGACAGTAATTTTTTTCTTAAATGTCACAAATTTTTAAAAATCCTAACCCTTAACGGAGCCTAACAAGGTATTTATTTATTATTAAAGCAAATGCGATCGTAAGTTTTAAAATAAGCGTTACATTATTACATCTGCTTCCTTACTATTTATCAATGTGTTCCATGCTTGTTCGCACAGAGAACAGAAACATTTCCCACCGCTCAAACTCCCAACGCTCTAGTTATTACACGAACGTTATCATTCTTGTCAAAACCAACCTCCAGCGCAGTGAGCATATTTCATGTGGGAGGTATCCATTCTAACGAGTTTCGATATAAACGTACCTGCATTATAAATCTCCAAAAGCCACAAGTTCATTTTGGAGAATAACAACTCCCTTGTTAAAAACGGCAACCGGCGAAAATCGCCCAGATATACGCCACCAAAGTCAACAGAAAGGTCCAAATAAAATTTAGTGCCGACAATAAGTTTTGTCGTGTCAGGTTCGGTTTTCCCAAACCTATCCGGATGAAAGCCATCATGTTTCGATTGAATCTCGACCTTGTCAGGATTAGAGGTCCACGTGTGCAATAATTCTTTTTTATTCAAACGCACTACGACAAATAAGATTCGGGGTTCGGGAACAGATGTTCAACGAATGATTTCATTAAATTGTCGTTACAGGAATGTCGAAATTTACGAGGGAGATGTGAGGAGTTTTCAGGTCGGCGTTTTATAACTAATTTATGATGTTTACGTAAGGTGGGCTTGAGTTACACTTAGGAAAAAGTTTAAATGTTGATTGCTATAAAAATTGTTGTTTGGGTCTAAATGTTGACATTGTGTATATTTTGTTGCACCAAAAATTTTTTATTGATTTAAATGTAAAAATAATTATTTAAGCAAACCCTTAAAGACAAGGGTTTTCCATTTAAATCTGCACATTTCCATTTTATCTTTAACATTTTTCAGTTCCTACCCAGACAAAAAAGCAAAGATGGACTGCTGGAAGTAAAGATGGGTTATTCTTAGTTAATCCCAACGTAAAGATGTATTTCACACTGTGAACAATAATAATTGTAAAGATTTGAACGTTTTGAATCAAAGTCTCTCGGATTAAAGAATGCCTCACTTATCTTTTTCAATTTATATTTTTACAAATCCTTCCACATTTCCAGCGACAAAAGAGAATAATGATGGAATTCTTACAATCCAAACTCTTGTTCTCATAAGTCCAGTGCTCACGTTATTATGACATATCACTTTTTATTTTAGTTCCAATTTATTGCCGAAGCAATTGAGGGCAACTGAATAAAATAAGATGACATACACAATTTAAAAAAAGAGCGATAGGAACACTTTCTGTTCATGTTTATGTCATCTTAGCCGATAGGTTTTTACAACAAGTTTTCACTCAGGTGTTAAAGAAGATGGCCTTGTAAATTTATAAGTGTTAAGGGAAGTTGGTGAACAACTCCCAACAAAGATATAAAGAAAAAAAAACAGTTTAGTTTCTAGAATATATTAGTATCACTAAGGGCCGGTTTTTCAATCGTTGGTTTACCTCTGGTTAGTAAGTTTCTATGGAAGATTTTTAGTTTAACTTTAACCAACGATTTAAAAACCGGCCCTAAATGTATTATGTTATTATTAAAGTTTTATTTCCCTAATGATGGTTTGTTACATTTTTTGTTATTATGAGGATTACATATAAAATCTAATTAGTGTTTATTAAATTATGACAACTGAATTATATAAATATGATATACTGTCGGGCACTTCACATCAAATTAACCAATTCGTCATTATTCGATTTTAAAATCTCTGTACACCTATTCAGGTTAGTATTTAGTTCCCCCTCAAGAACCAAGAGATCAATTCCACTGTATTATTTAGATGCCCTTAGGGGTCCCTTTCAATGTGGATATCGGTAAAGCACTTAAAGAACAAACTAAATCTCTTGGAAAAAATAAGGTCTTTATACTCTTAAATTGGCGTCTTATAAAACAAGAAAAAACTGATTGAAATCAGAAAAAAATCCGTACAATTTCGGATCTATCTAATACCCCAACCGCGACCGGGCAAAATCTAATTATTTGATTGTTAGACTTCTTGTTCCAGAACGACTGAATACAAATGTTGGATCTTCATTAAAACGTTAATTTATGGAAGCAGAGTTTGAATTAAAGACGAATATTGCGAATACTGCATATTTGCGAATACCAGATAATTATCTGATGATTTGCGCTCTAGAGTTACCAACTACAACAACATTACCATAATTACTAAATTATTCTAGCACCGGCAACACACTTGTTCCATTAGAGGTTTACAAGAAGACATCAATTGTTGAAGCTGATATTTACGTGTACGGAAGTTTTGCAACAATGCAGTATTAATTATGTGAGATTTCGTTTGTGTGTATGTGTGTAGTAAGACAAAATCAATGACGAAGCGCTTGCATTATTTATCGATTAGGCAACGTTAAAGGGAGCTTAGTTTATAAGTTATGCCCCATAACTATTCTTTCTATTTAAAATATGCCGTTAAAGTGAAAAGTGAAACCACTTCAAATGAATGTCTTTGCGTTGAAAAGGGTTGATGCGAAATATGCAATTCAGTTAAGGCTCTCATATAAAATAATTAAGTGCAGGTCGGAATTCCGACAACCAAAGTTACATTATTTCCCTTTGAACTTCTCTCTGAAATTTAAATATTTGTCAACGCATTCGTAGTTCCCAAACCCTTATTTGCGGAGTATTAAAAAACACACATTTTACTGTTTGCGCAAACAACATGAAAGCCTATTTTCCTCTTCACCTTTTTCGTTCGAAGCTTGAGCTTAACGGCGGAAGCGGTCATAAAGGCGTCTGAGAGGACAAAGTTCTAGCACCGTGTCGCAGTAGTTTACAAATAGTTTTTAAATTGTTACATATTTTGAAAAGCTTCAAAAATTAGTGCCGAATGTTCGGTTATTCAAAAAATATAAAATAGATACCACATTTGTTTAGTCAAGAATAGAATTTGGATCTTCCACTTTATACCGAACCGTTCCAACTTATGTTAGGGGCGCCTAATTATATAATAAATTGCACCACCGACGTCATTCTGCTATTTACCACAACAAAGCAATCCGGGGTGGATGTTTATCAAGTGCGGAGCAAATTCTCACCTCATATTACCAGATACGAAACCCCCCATCGTCACCCAATCATCTAATAAATTATAAACGCGCTATCACAATCACTGCAAACACTATTAACTCAAAGCCACAAAGGCCAATAAAAGCGTCTGGCAAGATGAGAAAAGTTTGAAAATTCATATTGCAGCGACTTTGTAGATAATGCTTTTAAATAGTAAGAAAGTGTGCGAAGTTGTGATCTCCGTGCGATGTCACAAAGTGCACTTTGTAGAAGAAAGTATTGTTGCTCCGAGGTTAAGTAAAGTGTCTCTCAGCAACCGTAATGACATCCTGACAAGATTGGTTTTTGCAATAAGACCTGGAGAATGTAATTGGACGGAGGCCATTGGAAACAGTCCGTGAGAAGTAGACGTCTGGCATCATTGACGAGACGAGATTAGAAACGGCTTCACTCCACTTAAAGACGTTTATGGGAGTTGAAAAATATAGGACGCTTTTCATAATGCAACGATAGACAGTTTGTAATAAATATATAAACACTATTTCAGTTATTTTATCTTGGAATTTCCAACAATGTTTCAACGAGAGACATTTACATGCAGACATATTAAACGAAGTCAATTAGTTTTAAAATTTAAATTCAAATTTTGCTTTAACTGCCGAAACAATAACAATACGTAGGAAGCATCTAGCTTCTTTTTCAGGTAATTGAATTTCTGCTACTGAAACAGTAAAATTATACTTCAAAACAACGCTAACCCTCAAAAACATAATTGTAATGTTGCGTTTTTTAAAAGTGTAATAGTTATTTAGATTACGAGTGCCAAAAGTAATAGCATATTAATCTGGAATCCGGCTCGACGACGAAGCTGGGGAGCTATATGTGAGAGTGAGTTATAAATTAAGTCTTTACTATTATAAATTTCAAACTTTAAAATAAAACCATCAAAGATCAAACCAAGCTTGAGAACCAAGATGAAGTGTCTGAAGTGTCAACTTTCTTAAATAAATGTAGGTACTATTATAACCTAAAACGGCGTAATTTACTGTCAAGTATTGGGGTATGGACTAGGTTACAGAAAAATACAGTCGTGCAAGGAAATTTTTATTTTTAAACTACACTCAGCCGTGACAAAATACCCATTTTACTTGGAGTGAAGCTCCAGGCCTCCAGAGTGACCTCGCAAGATATAGTACTGCCAGACTGAAACCTTAAACTACCATAGAACAAACAAAATTTAAGAATGGGCTCTATAGTGGCTCCTCCCTAAAATTTATGGCATTATAGTAGTTCCCACTAAAACATTGCGGTCGCGACCACGGTGATCAAGTTCCATTTCCTTCTGAAGCGACTACGACCGCGCCAACGAAACCAACACCACGAGAACGCATTCGACATTCTCGCGTCGGTGCAGAACGTACCGGTAGTGCTGTCGGGTTCGACCGTACCGCCGAAGACACCCCATCTAGGTCCGAAATCCCTTCCAGGCCACCATCGCGGACCCTCGCAACAACGAACAACTAACCTAAAAAATATCCCGATTGTGCAAGATGTACGGCCGCAGACCGACCGGCAAACCCACGTTCAAACATTTGAGAGACTGGGGTGAGCACCCCTCCGCGCACTCATCCAAGCATCTTCTTGTCTCTTTTCACTGAATCATTTTCTCCTCCCACATATACATTATTGCAAACCCCGAACTCCTCCGGCCCCCACTACAAACACAACCAACCGCGGGTTTGCGGGCTCCCTACCCCTCCGGTAGAGGTTCCTCACAATCCGTAATCAAAAGAACACACTACTGATGAAGCCATCCTCTCCGCGAAAGCCAACTCCATCAGTCCAAAAAAGTCTAATCGATATTATTACACCCTTTTCTGAGAATTCGAAACATTGCTTGGTCCTCTCCAAACAACCCGGAAATTACCTGGAACTAACCCGGAACCAACCCGGAACCAAACCGGAAACTACCCGGAACCTAAACGACCAACCGGAGAGCCGCCACAACAATCCACTACAACTCGAAGCACCGAAATTTCTCAGAGCTAAGGACCAAAAGTTCAAAACCCAAAGATAAAACAGAATCGACTTGGAGTCAACCGTGTGTTGTTGACAACAAACACTGCAACCATGAGTGGTTTCACTCATTTATGTGGCTTAGGACTACGCCAAAGTCTGAGATTGTTACCGTTGATTCGTTCCTGGACCTGGACAGTAAGATGAAAAATTGCAACAGTACCCTAAAGAATCTTAGAAATTACACAGAACTTTAAGTTGAATTTCTCAAGCTTTAATAGCTTAATAGGCATAGATTCTGACAGGATAGTTTATTTTATAAAATTATTTCATACTTTACAGCACTAGATCCTGCAGGACTCATAATCATGGAAAAAGTAAATTTTTAATTTTAAATTTTCCTTGATTCCCTTGTCGTCTTCTCGTCTACTTTTTCTATTCTTGACTAGGACATTGTCCTGTTTGTCTGGGCTCTACTCCGTCGATGATGAGATCCAGCTTATAGTGCTTTACAATTAGATTGTATCATAATTTTTTGCCACCCAATTTGTACTTTTTATAATATATTTAAGACCAGAGCTAATATAAGTTTTCATGGGTAAATACACGAGAGCTTGATTGTTAATCGGATAATTTTATTTTTGCACGAAAGTTTTGTTGCTACGAAAAAAACTCGAGATTAAAACCATGACAAAATCGCGACAGCTTTAGCTGCATGGAGTTTTTTTCTGGGCGGAACACAAACTTGAGCGAAATAAAAATAAAATTATCCTTAGTAAAAATTAAGCTCGAGTGTATTTTAGGGAGATTAATACACGACCAATTCCACAAAAATTACTTTACTGACTACAATTTTGAAGTTTGCCTACGTTTGTCGGGAATGTTTTGGAGCTCCTTCCGTTTTGCATTTTTCTTGCAACATTTTTGATGTAAGGTTGAATAAAGTCTCTGTTACCCTTGCGCATGTTGTAGGCTCAACTCTTCTTTCGAAAGATATACTTCCGTTCGTTGCAAAACTGCGTAAAGGGTTTCCACACAGATTTCTTGGTGTTCGTGGTGTTCTTTGGGACACATTTATTAACTACCACTTCTATTTCATTAAGCGATTGAAGTCATTTTGCGACAAAATTTAATTTGACAGATAATGGCAGAAACAATAAAGCATACTGTTTACATGAATTGTTTAGAGCTAGAAACATTTTATTCATTTATAAAACCTACCTACTTTTATTCACTTACCAACTTATGTCATTGATCAAAATTTAAAAATATCATCGCGATGATTGGTCGAGTATTCATGGAGTATTAATCGGTATACGTGTTTTGTGAAATACATTAGCAAATTTAACCCCAACGAAATAAAACTTTTTAAGATAGTATAATGTGTTATTTTTATCAGATATATTGTGCGCCAGTCGAGATTCAAAGATTAATCTTTGAGAAGAACTGTCACTTTCTGGATTGACAGTGTTCCATTTGGTGCTCGTACATACATACAAGTTCCTTAATATCTCAACCATATGCCTAATTTACAACAAGAGAAATTAACCAACACCAGAAGCTTTCCGTTAAGCTATCAATCGATAAGAAAATTAAATGTGGCGTTAAACTTCAAATTTCAATCTAATAGCTATTTATGGTATAAGTGAATAAAGACAAATTTTATCCACGAAAAAACAGTTTAGCACACGAGCCGCAGCCGAGTGTGATAAAGTTTTTGAGTGGATAAAATTTCTTTATTCACGTGTATCATACAATATTTTTTCCAATTTCTAATTTTCAAAAAAGTTTATTTCTTAGGTAATCCATTTACATAAATTGTACTATTACTAATTTGATGAATACTTAAAGAAGGAACTTTAACTCTACTTTCATTAAGTTAAGTTGAGACCTCTCTTTCGTCATGGTCAAGTGCAGTGGATGTTCCAGGCCTTTCATTTGAATTTACATCTGGCAAAATTTTTCTTGACGTGGATATTTTTTGAGCAACTGATTCGTCGATATAATTAATTTTGTATTCCGTTAGTCTCCTAGTATAAACAGGTTTCACGATTTTTACATAATTTAAAATTGAAACTTTTTTTCCTTCTCCTGTGAACTTACTGTTCTAGGACTTACGGGTTATGCAGATTAGGCCGACGATATGTTTTATAAACAAGCCATCGAAAATTTCAAAGATAGTGCAAATTTTTTTTTTTTTTACTTTATTCGTGTTGTCAATAGCAACGTGAATAAAGTGTTGCTATAAACATTTTATTCACTCTTTTCCCATTTTATTCATCTTTTCGATAAAACTACTGCTTTAATAATGAGATTTGGTATATCGGGTGTTCCAACTAAAATTTGTACCCCCCAAAAATTCCAATTTCGAAAGACTCAGAGAAAACGCTCGAACAGGTCAATTTTGTTTTCAAGGTAACTGTACCAAACTTTCAAGTCTTAAGGTCTCACCCCTTAAGCCCGGGAAGCCACCCCTTTAAAAAATTTAAATGGCATGGGGGGTCGTGTGTTACATCATTTTAAAGCTTATTCAATTCTCTATCCAGATCTACTTTTATCGATTTGTTTCTACAAAAAAAGCATGAATTTGTTATTTTCCAAATCAAGAGTATTTCATGTAGATTTCGAATATAACAAATTCTTATGCTCTTTTATGTAGAAACGAGTCGATAAAAATAGTTTTTGGATAGAGAATTGAATAAGCTTTAAAATGATGTAACACACGACCCCCCCATGCCATTTAAATTTTTTAAGGGGGTGGCTCCCTTGGCTAAAGGGGTGAAATCAAACACTTGAAAGTTTAGTACAATTTGCCCCCCCTTGATAACAAAATTGACCTGTTTGAGTGTTTTCTTCTAAGTGTTTCGAAATTGAAATGGTTGGGGGATACAAATTTTAGTTGAGTATTTTATGTAGATTTGGAAAATATCGATTTCATGTTTCTTTTTTGTAGAAAGGAATCGGTAGATGTAGGTCTGGATAGAGAATTGAATAAGCTTTAAAATGATGTATCACACGACCCCCCATGCTATTTAAATTTTTTAAGGGGGTGGCTCCCCTGGCTAAAGGGGTGAGATCTAAGACATGAAAGTTTGGTACAATTTGGTCCCCCTTGATAACAAAATTGACCTGTGCGAGCGTTTTCTTCTGAGTCTTTCGAAATTGGAATTCTTGGGGGGTACAAATTTTAGTTGGGACACCTGTATAAAATGAGCATTTTATTAGGAGGAATTGGAAAAATAAAATTTATGTTCCCGCTCAAGTTTTACTCCAAATATGGCGGACGTTGCGGTACTGTATTCTACTCATACGACAGAAATGTCACAATGACGTTAAGATATTTGAAGGAAACATTGTTATTTTTTAAACCTTGAATACAAACTACTCAATTTTTGCCTTGATGGATTTGAACGGTGGATTGTTAAAAAACCTTTCATGCTATCTTGTTTATCTTTAACCAGATTAACGACTGATGCATCAAATGAAATTGATTTAGAAACACTTTATCACTTTCAAATTGCACCGTATGTATCTTTCTATTCATCCCTGTATAAAATATTTTTAAAAATATGAAAATTATAGGGAAAAAGAGAAAAAAAATATTTTGAATAAAAACTAAAAAAATCAAGGAACTAGGGAGCCGAATAAAACATCTATTGTGGTTCGAAAACTGCATGTATATTATTGACGCAGAAACAAATTTTGTCGTCGAATAAAATATGTGGGAGTATGTCGGGTCAAGATAACTTTATATCAAATCCACGCATTCATAGTTATTCGTATTAACGGCTATTAATACTACTACTCATGGCTTACTGTGGTTTATTTCGTTAACTTGATTCAAAAAATATTTATAATATTACTATTTGAATTATTTATTACTTTTGAACCTATGACTATTGTTATGACATTTTTAACATTTTTTGTATCCAGAAGATTCGCTAAAAAATATATACAGTACAATCTGAAACTTCATTGTCATCTGTCAAAAATTGACAGAAGAAAAAAATTGAAAACATGCCCGTTCTATAAGGTGTTTATAAATTGATTTTCTTTGATGTATCATGTGTTCAAAAAGGGTTAATAATAAACAAACGTTAAAAGTTTTTTATCAATCATCCTGTATATGTATTGTAGGTGTGTCATTTGGTGAATATTTCTTTTTTTCGTAGTTAGTAAGTTTATTTCAAAGTTGAATCCATAAATTTTAATTACTCAAAGATGAAAGATTTGTTTTAAGTAAATAACTGTTGTACCAAAAGTTGCATGTTTTTATTTTCAGAAACTTGCTTTGCAAATGAATTTCATTTAATTGAATTTGAAATAATTATTTTAATACACCGTGCTGCTACAACAATGATTTCGTAAATTGCGAGCATGCTTTTATTAATTAAACAAAGTATCAAATAACATTCTAATTAAAATGTCTTTGTTTATTATTTTGTTCAAAAATTTATAAATTTATTTGAAAATTCTACTAGATGTATTAGACACTGTGTAGAACAAGTAGTATATCTTCTCATAGACATCAAACAACGCTTTCTATAGTACAGGGTTTTCATAAATGATTCATACAACCAGTAGGGTTTGAATGTCAAAATTCTCCATGTAACAATAGACATGTAAGTTTTGTTTCTCAGCGGCAACATGATGTATGAATCATTTATGAAGACCCGATATAATACCTTTTCGCAAATTATCCGAAACACGTTAAACTGCGGTCATCTGGAACTCCAATTTGCCCTGTTTATAATTAATATAATGCAATTTTGCTTCAAATCCCGCATTGCATTTTGCCAACTCTGGTATGCCCCTAATATTTCACCCCGTGACATTTTAATTTCAATATGATGCTGACGACTTGTTTTTGTTTCAGTGGCGGTTATTGCAATAAACACGGTTCGCTGCCCTCTGTCTCATGCCATGGCTTCAAGAGCAGGTAAGATATTTGCTCTAATCTCGGAACTTATTGCCTTTGGACGATAGTTTGTAAATTAACTCTACAATATCTGCATGTTAATATCAGCACATATACAGAGTTCTGACAATATTACTATAGTTAATGTCAGTCAATTTCGCCTCCGTTGTATGCATACACGTTAACGTATTATCCGAGAAATGTTGAGAACAGAAGACGGGTTTTTAAGTGAACTTTGCGACACTATACGCTATTTCTACTATTAGGATTTTTTTAAGACAGTGATTTCACGGTTGTCTTGGCTTTTCGATATCTCTTCCTCACAATGGATGAATTCGCAGTGATTTCATAATCGATTCAAGACCAAAGATTTTTAACGCAGAATTTTAATAAAAGGATATGGTCTTCATAAGTGTTAAATAAGACTCCCGATAAGCCGAATATCCCATTGGATTAGAAGATTTAAAGCCCGCCTTTTGAATTAAATGGCTGAAATTCTTCTTGCAAGCTAGGTTAAAGTTGACTCTGACATACGATTTATTTTCGCCATGCGTTCAACTATTTAACTACTTTTAGCTCCATGTATAGAACGTGAATAAAATAGCACTTCGTAATGTTATGAGTTCGCTCTAACAAGTGGAGCCTTAATAAACAAAACGCATTTGTACTACAGTGCCTACATGATTAAATTTAGTAATTATGGCAGCAGTGTTGAAGTGAGAAATATTTATACTAGATTGACAGTGTTACATCTTTTACGCTCGTATACCGCTACATATTATGTTACTTTTCCAATCTCACAAATATTTAGATAAGATGACTCTCATGAAGATAATTTTTTCCAATTAATATTTTGACGGATAGTAACTCTACTATGTGGAGCCAGTATCAAAGATCTACCTGAAGGCTTGTTTGCTGTTATCTTCCTGACGGTGGAGAACCAATAGTTCCAATAGATTCGGCACCTTTCGTTCTCTAGATTGATCTCTATATCCTTCGCGACATAGTGTCTAAAGTGAAAGTATAACACCCTCAAGGATATTCAATATATCACTTTATTGTTAACTTATTTCTAAAATAGATTTTGCTGGATAATTCTCGATACAACTTCACCCTCCTTAAAAATGATAAAATACTATCGCACATTATCAAGTCTCTCAGAAGTAAATTTTCCTGAATGCGAGAGTCAATTATCTTCCTTTATCACAAAAGTGCTCAATTAGCAGACTAAAAGTCAATTTTCCCCGGCGTCTCGTCCTCGGAGCTCAAAAGTGCATTCCGAAATTTAAGCGTTTTTATACGACTCAAGAAGCACGCGCTGTTACAAAACCACACGTTCCAACGACGAAATTCCTGAGAAATTCATTAGGAGATTGTTCTTTAACAATACCATGGTGCTGTAGAATTATTTTTGCTGCGAGATAAATTGCTCGGAAATAGGAAGTAAATTGCATATCTGGTTTAGAGAGTGCTGCAGTCATCGTAAGATGTGGTTTTAGTTCTTTATTGAACGAGCAAATGAAGTTATTTATAATTTACGAAAATTAAACAGGAATAGGTAAAAAGTTACTTAATTCTAGTTGTGGCTGTCGGCATCTTGTTACAAGTTTTTAATTAGTTTTCGGAACTAAGAGAAAAGTTTTCTCTTATGTTAACAAAAAGGACCAACATAGTTGGACAAGCTGTTTTTCTTCGACAAGTAATTAATAGAACCGGAAGTATCCTGTAAATTAATTCCAGAGATATATTATGTCTTTAAGAAGTAGATCACATTAATTTGTGTAATATAACAATATAATTGCAACACTTTCTATTGTAAGCGTAAAGTGGCTCTTTTACAACTTAAATTTAAAATTAATTCGTTTTTGCTTCCTTTTTATTTCATTACTTATGTTCTTTAAATAAAATCAAAATCAATTAATTTTGTATACAAAAATTTGTCTGCCTGGTAGCATTTTGTGGCATCAACGTTTTAATGAGCGGGAAACTTTCCGCTCATATTGATAAAAACAGCAGACACTGTCTCTTCGACAAGCTCAAAAAGGTCTTAAAGAAGTCGTTTGTTTTCGACTTTTTGCTCCGGTTCCTTCGCCAATGTGAACAATGACGTCGGCGCCCGACTTTTCTCAACTTGATTGAAAGTTTTTATTTCTTAGTGGGTATAAAAAAGCTGAAACTTCTCTCTCTTTCTCTCTTTTCCAAACTGTCAATTTAAGCGGCAACAAGTCAGATGTATCACCGGAAGTATTATTTTTATTCCATACATATAAATTGTCTTCAAACATGAGGAAGTTAGGTTGTGAAGACAAGTTGACTATAAGCAGGACTCTTAATTTATTCAAGACTACATGAAGAAATAATCGAAGTTAAATTGGATTAAAAATTGCATAGTGTTGAACAAGTTTGCTAAATAATAATTGGAAAAACAATTTGTTAAATGTTATGATAATATAATCTTCCGAGGTAATACATTGGCACTTTAGTATAATTAGTCGCGTCAATAAATACATAAAACAGGCAATCTTCGGAAGTCCTCAAGAACAGCTCCGAGTTTAATGATTTTTTTTTTTGTTTTTATATATTATTTAAAATCAGAAACCTTTTGAAGTGGGGAAATAAATATTTATATTGTTTTAACACTATTTATATTTATGATATTTATATAAAAAAATCAGTTTTTCATACAGTACTTATTCTACAAATAATATACGAAACTAAATTATAAAATTATTATGAATTGTGGAGTATTTATTTTAGACATTTATAAAAAAATAATTAAAAATTGTTCATCAATAAAATTTGAGAATTTGCCTCGAGTTTCATGGGATTCCCTGCTCAGATCTTGACTTTTTGACAATCGAACCACCTCAAGAGTATTCCCTTTCAAATAAAAGAAGAATTTTGTAAATCGGTCCACAATTGACGAAGAAATCGGTGAACATACATGAAGTCGGTTAATAAAAGGGAGCTAGATAAATATCATACATATTTTTTAAATAATACTAATAGTTACATTCCCGCTTTGAAAGGTTTCTGATTATAAATAATATAAAAAAAAAACAAAAATAAAAAAAAACATCAAAATCGGAGCTGTTTTACATTTACTAAAGTGGAACATAAAGTTTATGAAAATAGCAGTCTGGCTTATCTCAGATATCGGAAACTGAGAAATTTGACCGATTTTACGGATCTGTAACCCTTATTTTTCTTGAAATTTTCTTCAAACCGTAATTAAAAATAAGTCTGGCTAAATTACGAAACTGGCAAATGAGTCTGGCGACATATTTGAAATGGGAAAATATAAAATTTTTGCTTTAATTTTCCTGTGTTTGAAAATTTGTCACATGATATATTATACTATAATTTCATAGACAATCGCCCCCACCTGTCAAACTGATGTGTCGTACCAATCTGAATTTGAATTTCGCGAAAATTTTCTGCCAGCAAATTTTCGGTGCAACAAATACTTTTCGACAATATGCCTGACCCTTGGGATATTGCATATGAAAATACACGTCTGACTGACATTTACAATCACGAAGGCCTTGGTAAACAAGCCAGGTAAACAAGAAGTGGACCTGACGATAATAATTAGACGAGCCTGGTACGGCTTTGGGGGTGTTCCACATTATTTTCAGATTAGCGAGACTATATTTTTTACTTAACTTCAGTATACGTCATACTAATATAACTATTTTTATCACTGGAGAAAAAGGAAAGTGTATTCGTATGTTCTGACGCATTTTCCGCCTCAACCTATCGGAAAAAGAGAGCACAAATCAACGTTTTCAATGACTTTTTTCTAATTTGCTGTTGTAACGCACCCAAAATCGAAAATTTCTTTTTCCATTGGTAACACATACTGAACCCTGCACTGAACGAAATCTCAGTGTGATTTTAGGTTATGGTTCCAAGTCAAGTATACGTCAGGTACAAAAAAATCAAAATTTAACAAAATTCCCTAAATTATCAAAATTGTTTTTATTTGGAAAAAATTAAATTGATATGCAAATTAGAAAAAATAATTTCCAAAGGAGTATATGTTGCAAATTCTATAACATCAGTTAAACAATATTGTGTTAAAATATTAAATATGTTGAGAAATATTTGCACCGGCCGTCGCGTCGGCCAGTTGGGAAACCCAAAGGGTCGTAAAACCTTTACCTGACTGGCGGCGCTCACGCCCGCAAGTCAATCAAACAACGAGTCAAAATCCTACTCTCAACCAGACAACAGGTCAAAATCCAAATCTCATTCAGAGAACAACTCATTATTCAACAGCCGCAAGGGCATAATTCAATCTAAAACCAGGACGAGGTTCTCAAATTTTTCCTTCCTTTTATGTATATGTTCACCGATTTCTTCGTCAATTTTATTGAGTACTTAATTATTGGAGAAGCTTCTTTACTATAATTACTTTAATTATCACTAAGTTATCACTTAACATTGTAAAAAAAATTGCTTTAAAAAGAAAAGAGAACCGACTTAAAAAAATGAAAAATTATTGAATAAATGTATTATTACAAGTGCTACCTAATTCTCTGTTTGAAGTCGGTGCTAAGCCAAATAGGTAGTAGATAGATAGGATGCCCGCTTCCGCCACATCGCAAGTCTCTTGGCGAGCGCACCGGAATGCGTGACCGTGGGTGGGGAGCTCATTCTGAGCAAAACAACCCAAACGGCAAACGTCTTTGACGGTCGTCTCGAATGATATCGAATTTTTTATGCATTATAACGTTGTTGATATTTTTGTATAATTACAATATGTTACAAATTTGTAACTTATTTGTCTTGTATTCAATTATTTTTCACTTTTTGTTCTCTTTTTTTTAAAGCTATTTTTTTATGTAGAAAACGACAGTTACCGATTTAAACGAGTTCCTTTTGATTTATCTTATCTGTAAGCCCAAATAGTTTTCAAAGAATGATTTCAATCGCTTTCTCAGGAATAACACCCGAACAAGCCTTCTTATATATTGATGATTTAATGTAATCGGTTGTTGTACCAGCCACCATTTAAGCTATCTAAAATCAGTTTTTGTAACACGTAGAAAATATAATCTTAAACTAAACCCATTGAAATGCATCTTTTTCAAAAAAGAAGTCAAATTATTTTTAGGCCACAAAATAACAGATAAAGGTATTTATCCTGATGATTCAAAATTCTAAACTATTAAAATTTACTCAGTACCAAAAGACGCTAACGTTTCGTAGCTTTTTGTAATTGCTATAGACGATTTATTCAAAATTTTTCACAATAATTAACAAAACTATTAAATAATCTCACCCGTAAACAATCAACTTTTCTTTGGACAGACGAATGTCAAAACTCATTTCATATTTTAAAGTCAAAATTAATACTGCATAATTTTACAATATTATCCAGATTTTTTGCTTCCAATTTCGCTTGTGGGGTGGTCCTAAGCCAAAATTTTGACGGATCTATTTTTACCCATTAGTTTCGCGTCAAGATGTTTTACAAAAGGAGAAATTAATAAGCCGATCATTGAAAAGGAATTAGCCGCCATCCATTCGAAATTTAAGCATTTTAGATCATATTTGAATAACACACGATTTTTGGTGCAATGTGACCATAAACCTTTAGTCTATTTATTTTCAATGAAAGACCCAAGGTCGAAACTAACACGCATGACACTAGATTTAGAGGAATATCAGTTTGACATCGAATATATAAAAGGAGAAAATAACGTCGTAGCTGATGCATTATAAAGAATAAATACCGAAACTTTAAAAGAAACTCTTTCCCGAAATTCGAAAATATTAGTAAGAAAATACGAAAACTAACAAGGCTTTTGACAATAATAATATAGACTTTAATAACGGTGACAATACCCAAGCACAAAATTATAATAATAACAATGTTACTCCTCCCAAAGTGTATGACGTACTAAATAACCTAGAATTATTTGGAACTAGCTGACCCGGCCAACTTCGCACCACCTCAGAATCAATAAATGTTGTGTTAACTTATAAGGTGAATTAAATTCAGCTTTTTTTATCAAAGGATAATGTATACAACGCCATCTACAGGTATTACCGTAACCAGCATACAGCGCCATGATCATTTTTGTTTCTGTCATGTATTAGAGATAGCGTTGTTTACGGATTCCATACAAAATGTATGAGAAAATGAATTTTAGCGTGAGCGTTATTTTCAAAATAATATTGAACCTCTAGTGAGGAATAAAATCCAATTAAAATGAATTCTCTCCATAATTTTTTTTCGTGAATTTTTCCGTTGTTGTAATACTTATGTGCCCCGAAAAAAAAATCATCGAAATCAGTCAGTTCGTTCTTGATATCATCAAACAATTTGTGTGTGGAGTCCACGCGCGACAGAAGTGAAACTTCTGGAGTTTACAGGTTTAGAATAGATTTCCGGTTTCCCTGTCCCAAAGGGGGTAATTTTTCCGATGTTTTACTAGTCATTCTGCTATTCGGGGCGGAGACAAATCCAACAAATGAAATATTATAAAAATCGGCCCAGCCGTTCTTGAGTTATAAATGGTGTAACTAACCCGACTTTGTTTTATATAGATAAATGCCTTACATAAAAACGCGATTACTACCTGCATCTCTTAACCGGATAAAGTTAATGATCTGGTAAAAAGGTAAATTTAAAAATGAATTAACTATATGACTTTACATCACGGTAAACTTGCGTTAGTGCAATTTCTTACCAACTTAGAAAAGCTAGTTATTCGAAATAATAAAGATTTATGTAAACGATGATATATTTAAAATGTGCACATTAACTGAACTAAAAGAAAAATGAAGGAATATATATTAAAAGGAAAGAATTAGTAATCTGCCAGGTACCAATGGACAACTTGCATAAAATTTGGTCATAATCTTGAAAAATAGAGAAAAAAATTACCATTTCAACGGTGTTTCATTTATGATGATTGGTTGCCAAATAACTTCACAAATTAAAGTTTAAAATACGGTGAAAAGCGTCCGGCAAACGGTGATAACAGAGCGCATTGAAGTAACTGCCGCGCGTAGAAGAAGTACTCGTTTGGTTTGTGTGTGTTTTGTGTTTAAATTAATACGCTATGGCTGAAGCCGACAGTAAATAATATTAAGTATGGAATTTTTTGCACGATTGGAGTAGTATCTGGAATAATACTCCTAGAAATTTTTGATAATCTGCGCGAAGATTGAAACTGAAAATATTGGGTGGCTTTTCCATGGTTTCTGTTTTTTTTCCCAAACAAGTAAAATTGTGTTTTTTGGTAGAATCGTTCATAGTTCTGTTTTCGAAGCAAAAATTAGCGATTCCAATATCGATAGTGATAATCTACCGAATGATTTAGAAGAAGCGTAACAAGAAGGATGTAATAATCCCAGAAAAATCCAAAGTCCGATATGAGCAGACATACAAGGTTTTTAAGGAATGGCATAGAGCAAAGAAGATTGCTTTAAATGAAAAGGGCTTGTTAGCGTATTTTGTGGTGAAAAGTGGACAACTGAAGACCCCGGGCAGTTTATGAGCGGAGTGTTCAATGCTAAAGAGTAAAAATTTTCTCCATGATGCTATCGACATTCCTAAGTTTGCTACAATAATCATTACTTATCTTAAAATAAAAAAATATTGGATATAGACCTAAGAGTTTTCACTAAAGAACACATGGAAAAATTCTTGAATGAAGCACCAGACGAACAATTTTTAATTCAGAAGGTATATTCAGATGATGAGCTGGCAAATTTGAGTTCTAATGAAACTTTCTTGTATATTTGTAGGTAGTAATGATAATATTGGGAGTCTCGGGCAATTGTAGACGAGAGGAATTATATAATATTAAAATATGAGTGACAGAATAAGAACGTGAAGGAATGTTTATTGTAAATTTTCCAAATACAATAACGAATATTCAGCGAACGTTCACAGTTATTGATAGAGAAAATAAAGCAGTTCATTATTTAGAAATTCTTCGATCAAGCAACGCAAGGTCAGATTATTTATTTCTGAACTACCGAAATGGCAAATGCACTGCCCAAGTCGTAGAAAAATGCGCAATTGGAGGCTGGCCCTCAAAAATTGCAAAGTATTTAAAGTTGCAAGCAGCTTTTACTGGGCACTGGTTTGGACGTACATCGGCTACACTTTTAGTCAATAAAGGAGTTGATGTGCTGGGCTAAAAATACATGACGGGTGGCGTTCGTCGACGGTGGCAGAAAGTTATGTGGAAGATTCCCTCCATCACTTCAGCGGAATACTTACCAGTGATTTCATTTTTAGAATTTATACATTTCCTCATTGCTTTTACAGATGCAGGACATTTTATTTCAAGATCTGCCTCATCCGAAATACCATCGGGTGAAGCAATAATGAATGGATAATGCCAACTTAATAGTAAACCACAATTTCTACATGTTTCCAATTTCCTCTGTACCTCGCTTGTAACTTGAGATTCGAGGACAATGCCCCTTTGCGTTGCTTCTGAAAGTTCAAATTTGGAAGCTCCATAAGCTCGTATTTTCTACCAATGTTCCAGTAAAGGTTTGACAATGTGCAGCATCATAAGCTTTTGATGCAGTAATTCGGGCATAATGTAGTTCATACAACAACGGGTTTTTAGACTGCGTCATAATATGTTTTTCTACCTCCATGCAAGCTTCTTCAGACATTTGTAACCTGCAGAAATTTAAAATCAGACGCATACACGTCAGAACTACATTGTGCAGCTCGCACGACGGAGCGCTCTTACCGTTGCGTGACGTAATTTTTTGATCGGCCAATCACACTGCGTTTTAGGTTGTGTAAGAAAGCGCTGACTTGTAACCAAAGTATTTTATTTATTATACGATTACAGCCGAACATTGAACAAAAATAAATTAATTACGGCTTTCTGTTACCGGATAGCTTTATTTGGAGAAAGTTTCGAGGTAGAAAAAAAAATCATGCAAGTTCCTCATTATTGTAATCACTGAGGAAAAAGAAAAACTAAAACTTATGACTCAATCCCACACATTGCCTAACCTAGGAGGCCATTGTGGACAAAAACGACTTTTCAAAAAAAATAAAATGCTATTATAAATGGACAACTATGAAGAACAACGATCACATTTACGCGGTTACCACAGAAGTTGAAGATGAACGATTTAAGGACTAAATACAAAAACGAAGTCCTTCAGCATTTAAGCTCATTTTTGTCATGTACGTAAACGAGAATCATGTTGATTGGGACGAGGCGCTAAGCTACTACGCCTTTTGCTATAACAGAATGCCAAGCTCATATCACAACTACTGCCCACTTGAGTTGGTATTCGGAAAACAACCTACAAACCCCGTGTTTTTTAACTATGAACCATCTCTTGTGTATAATATTGAAAAATAACTACCAAGAATTAAATCATAAGCTACAACTGGCCCATGCCCGTGGCAAACAATATTTAGAACTAGCAAAAGAAAAGCGTAATCTAGCATATTATAAAGTTTCTACCCCAGGTAGACTATAAATAGGAGATTTAGTTATTTTAATTAATGAGGCTAGGAAAAAACTAGATCCTTGCTATAGAGGTCCTTACAAAATAATGAACTTAGACAATGTAAATTTTACAGGAGAAAATATGGATACACATAAGCAGCTTACTGTCCATAGTGACAAGACTTCGCATCTAAATATTTTACGTTGAAACCATTAAAAATTGAAGCTCAAAGATACCTTTCGTTAATTTTAAGTAGTGCAGTGAAGTGCGCGTACTCCACGCATCGTTAATCGTTACCAGTGTTTATATCTAACATCCATAAAATTATGATTTGTAGATGCCTTGAGAAAGGTCAAAGTTGAAGACCGAAACGTTGGCAGAATATAACTTGATAAAAACTTAGTTAAAATAGTTTTTCAATATTATTGATTATTATTAATATTGCGTAAATATTTCAAATGTATATTTTGTCTACATTTGAATAAAATATAAATAATATATTCAAAAACCTCTCGCTAAAAATATTTATGAAATATATTTAAAAAAATATATTTAATATATTTGTGGCGACTAGGGAAGGGTGTGTCCTTCAGCCATTGTTGTACACTATGCGTTTCTTACAACCACCATCAAAGGAAGGAAAAAAATAGATATAACTGTAGTTTATTGTAACAATAACACTCTAAGAAGATACCTTGCACTTATTTCACGTTTCGCTTTGCTATGCACAATTTCTAATTTTCGGTAGCAAAGAGTAACTAGTCCATTTTTTGGTAACATATAGGTCGTGGAAAAAACAAATTGTATGTTCGTTTTACACAGAATAACAAACATTATTGATGGTATATATTGATATTCATATCAATCGCAGAAACGCAATACAAAGAATACCACAAAAAAACTGATACTTCTTGTAAATGACGTGTCGTATTCTACTAAATTATACGGCTCCAAACTCTCCACTGAATAAAGAATTTACCACTCTCTTTACAGGTTACTTTGTTTATGGGTTCTGACAACAGACAGCGATTTCTCCCTTCCATTAAAAATGCACGACAAGAAAAAATACATGCGGGCAATAAGGGTGGCAAGATAAATCGCCGGCGACAAGGCGCTTCCAACTTTCGGTTCTAATCCGTCCATTTCGGGGTGAATTTTATTTTTCATTCGGTGGTTGACATTATTAATGATGTCTTGTTAAAATTCAAGTAACTGAGGTTTTTCCGTAATTCCTAATGTAAACGATGTAAACGTTAACTGCTCCTTCAAGGATAATTTTAATTGTGCAGAAACATAAAGGAAATAATGGCGACACAGATTTCTCGAGAAATGGCGCGGTTTGGTTGTCGAGGAGTTGTTTGCATTGTTTAATTTCAGTGTGCATTTTTCTTCTTTTTGTATGCAAATGTTAACGATTTGAGTTGCAGAGAGGTCGGTGGCGAGAGGCTATATTGTTAGAGAGAGCAAATAATTGAAAATTTGGATTATTATTAATTGGAAAAACAATATCGTTCATCATTAATACAGTTATTCTTGTAATTATCGGTAAATGAACGTTTTGAATTTTTTGTATGGATATAATTATTTGGCCAACGTTTCGGTCGTTACATTCGACCTTTTTCAGGGCTTATAAATAAATTACAACATTCTGTTTTACATCAGTACCCCAACACATTAAAATTAGAGTTAATTACTTTTCATCACACCTTTATTATTGATACAACACACTAAAATCAAGTACTTGAAACCGTCATTTTTGCAAAACAATGAAATTATTATTAATGTTTGAACTGTGTGGTTTTGTGACATGATTCCATTTGATTGAGGATTTTCAAAATCATAAAATGGCGATCCTATAATACTCTCTCGTCTGATGAGTTTTTCTTGTTTGTTACTGTTAGTAATGTTGTAGAACAACCACCATACAAACAAATTTCTATCAATAATATAAAGTTTTCCTTTGTCTAAGCAACGTAACGACTCTACAACATCAGGTTTGGAAAAAACTATAACCATGCAAACGTTTTATTTTTAAGTTAATTTTAAAGTTTATAATAACAAATATTTTTAGACGACCAAACAATAAATTTACTGTTTGAGAACATTATCACGAAACAGGTGATTTCAACCGTGATTATGGCTACGGCTTTTCTACAATTTGGACTCCCGCAGACAAAATCCCCACTCTCTCCCGCATCGTTCCCATTTCCCACCCACAATGGATAAATTGGCTTGATTCAAATGCTGAGTTACTGTGCTCATCTCCCCTGAAAGTGCCCCTTAGAAAATCGTACAAAGCGTCGAGAATAATGTAAAGACATATAAAGAATTATGTGTTTGGTTTTCTTTTGTGAAAATTAACAAAATAATAATAAATAAGGAGGATAAAGGCCTGTGTATGTTTCTTGAGGCATCCTGTACATTCACAATAATACTGGTTACAGAAGTTTAGAAAGCGTCTGTTTAATATTGTGTCGCGAAGAATGTAAGTACATATTGACTCCAGACAGGATTTATCAGTGCGTGAAAATAGTTACATTTGTCGATGTGGAAAGAAGTGTTTCTTCTCAACTGATGGAAGACAATTTATTTAATGGAAAATAATAATAAAAAAAAACACAGAATTGATAACTCCTCCTTTTTTGAAGTCGGTTAAAAATACAATTTATTGTGCGTTTAAGTCCGCTTTTGAAATTATAACTGATTAATAAAATTTGTTTCCAAATAATAACCAATGGAAATTTTAACTCTGTAGGTAAATTAGCCTCTTGTGATTTTTTGTTTAAATTGGTAACAATATTAAAAACCCAGTCCCTTTTGTTGGCATTTCATGTGCGCTAACAATTTCATCGCCAGTATTGATTTCATGAAATCAGGAGACTTTATGTAAATAAAGTGTGAAAGGAAACTGAAAACAAATTCATTATTATGATTTATATATCTTTTTTTTTTTTTAATTTTGCAGTAGATATTTATTGTAGTAGTAGTTATTTATAATTATAGGATGTATGCGCCGAGATAGAATAAAATCGGTTGGTGAAAATTTCAATCGTGCATTTATTTTACAAGCATTTTAATTGTTCAAAATTGCAACGTTGGTACGACTATAGATATTACTCATGGACCGTTAAAATTGATCATCAGTGCAAAAAATTTAAAACTAACACTGTAAGGATAAATATGGTGGATGCGCCGGGATAACATAGAGTTTTGATGAATTGATTGATGAGAATTTTATTTGTTTATTTATCTCATAAACTTTTTATATACTATTAAATGCGATTTACTCATACACTCATAGACATAAAAAGTAAACTTCAAGTAATGAAAAAGGAAACATTAAATTGTAACACAGATCTCATATCTATATTATGAAAAGTTTACGCCTATAGTATTTAGTTTAGATCCTTCCGTATTATACCAGGAGCCGAAGTTTAATAATAGATTTGCATTTTTGTGAGACTCTAACAATAAGCAATCAGTTTATTTAATAAATGATTTTCATATCTGGGGACATAAATGTGTCAGAAATGGTTTAGGCGCTCCTCTAAATCCTTCAGTATATTGAATTTTGATCTGTTTGTTTACGCATGATTCCACTCGAGTGAAAATATTTTTTTAGAAGAAATTCTGGTGTCATTTGTTCAAATAAACTGTTAAACCTTGAGATTTCCACTTGACTACTATAATAATGATTAAAAAGCTGCCATAGTTTAAACATTACTTATTTATAAAAATCGCAATTGTTAATTAATATTACGTAAAACGCCCGTTGAGAAAGTTGTAAATTAACTGTAAGATTCATAATTCTAAATATTAGTAAAATTGTAATCAATTATGATCCAATTAACATTCTGCCAAAAGAAGATGTTTACAACAAGTTTCCAGTCAGTAAAATTCAATGTATTTGCGTATGATGTATCAGTGCAACTGTTCATGTTGTTTCGATGAGACTGGTCTTACATAAAATAATAATAAAAACTATGTATCTTAATAAAAGCTGTCTTCATAATATAGCGCAGAAATCCATCTAACCAATGGCCATTGTAATCCAGGAGTCTCCTCTTTTCACAACATTATTTCCGCTTTGTTTGTGAACACTATTTTTACCATCGATTTCGCGAGAGTGCACTATCCCATTGCGCACTGTTAAAGCTTTAATTTCATCGAACAGTTCACACACCCATAAATTCGGATTCAAACTGTGTCGATAATGCCTTGTACGCTGCACCTAAATAAATAAAATTTGCCAATCTCGAAGAGGTTTCTCTCTGCGGGCCCCCATTCAACTCGGAAAATGTAATTTGGCAATTTAGATTCAGCGCAAAAGTTCGCACTTCTTTTTTTGAGAACTCAGCAGTTTAACATTTTTACTTTATTTTGATCAATGATTTTACCGAATGCAATCATTGGGCGATGCATTTTCGAGGATAATTGAATCGAGGTGCATTTTGCAGTCGAAGATATCTGCGGTTGACATTGATTGTGATTGGTGGGATGCCTAGTTTGAGAGTCGATTGGCCTTTTTAAGGTAGTGTCATAAATGGAATCTCCCACCCGAAGTTAAAGTGACAATTTTTTACGACGAAATTATTATGTCTAAAAGCGAAATTTATTAACGGTGTACTTTGGTAGTCTATTAATTTTTAAATTTATGAAAATATCTGTAATAGTCATAAATTTATGAGCTCGTGAGCCTCTACTAAAAGTGAGCTCCTATAACGGTAGTTATAGGCTGATGAATTAAAAGGCACAAACTGTAGGTATATCAACTAAAAATACTCTACTTTTAACTGGGTAGTTATATACAGTAAGTAAACCTAATGAATAACTAGCAAAATTGCTCTGAACTGTTCAGAGGTTCCCCTTGTTTATAAAATAATAATTTTTATGCAATACATACCGAAGATATTCTGAGATCTGTTAGAGCTACATAATATATTGGGTCAAAGATAAGTGAAACATACAAATCAAGATTTATACAAAGTTTATAGCTGCTATTCCAGGGCTGAATTGCTTGTAAACTGTTTAAAAGAATAGCTGAAATCAAAGAATGTTCTAACAAATTGCAATTTTAATATTTACATAGACCAAAATATTAGTTTTTGACTGAACTTTTACATCAAGATGCCCCAATTACATAAATGTGAAGAGAACTGAACCCATGTTAGTACAATTTTATTACCTATGATGGTTACTGGAAATGGGACAATAATCTCCAAACATATAATTTTGTCAAACATTTCAGATACTGTATTGTATTTTTTTATTTTCTTTGTTTTTGGTAGACAAACACATATCGGTATACTATAATAGTGCTGATCTAGAAATTATAATAGTAGATTGTTTTATTAGTAGCAAAAGTGAGGCTTTTCATGGCAAATACAGACGAGCCACGAAAAGCCAGATTTCTCCGAATAAAACATGCTATTTTTTTATTTTTTCTTTGAACGCTATTCTTTGATTTGACTGATCACCAGCGCCGCATAAAGCGATTTCAAGGTTACTTTATGCGCCGCTAGACGACTTTGTTCGTCATGGCAGTGAAATGGCCATATATCTTTACCTATTGACGTATGCCATTTCACGTTTTTCTGACGTTTGAAGAAAATGTTTTTGTTTTTCCACTTTTCACTTATAGCAATAACTCTTAAGAAACAGATGATATAAACCAAAAATTCAGACCGTAGTGAACAGCTTGTTTGTGTTATCTGAGTAATTCTCAAATGAGAGAACAAAGAGCAGCATCATACTGAAAGGTGGTGAAAACAGTACCCTTTGAGATAACCGGTTTAAAAGTTAACTTGAACTTGTCTTTTCCAGCGCATTTCTGACTGTTTCCCTTTTGAATCACTGAAACGTTATTAACTTTTCATTTTCATCTTTTCAGCATTAAATTTCCAAGATTTCCAGTTAAAGGTGTATTTTATATATAATGTGTATTTGTATAAAATAATTTCACGTTAAAACCGCTTTAATGTAGCGAATCGACGTCAGGAAGATCCAAAAGCTTAAATTAAAATTACTGTTTAAATGGCGGTGATTTATATCTGCAATAAAGAAGGCCATCTGCCTGCAAAGGGACTCATGTCTAAATTTTCCAGCTTGCCGATATTTCAAAACGAATTTGCTATTATTATTAGAGCGCAGTCGATTTTCTACAGCCCAATTCTATTAAGTTAGGAAAATCGGCGGTAATTCAGGTAATTTTATGGTGGGACTAAAACTAAATGAGAATAATGCTAACCATGGAGCAGTTTGCAACATTCGACGTGCTATGGAGGAGGAAATAAGCTCATGCAATATTGTGCATTGCCGTGAGGCCCTAAAGTCTATAAACCGGACAGCAAACGAATTTTCCCAAATCTTACAAACTCTTTAACTAAGGACAGGATTATTAAGTTCTAAACACTTTAATAAGAATAACAATGGGGGCGTTACTCCCTGAAGAAGTCGGGAGTTTTCTCCTCGTACTAATAATGATAATCAATTACGCAGTTCAACAAAAAGAGTAAAAAAAAATCTGTAATGTGATTGTAAACTTTACCACAACAGTTTAACAAGTTTTGCACACCAAAAATTGTTTAAAGTTATAACATTTTCTGAAAATAAGGTAAGTTCTTAATATTTTTAGGGTCCAAAAAGATTTGAAGATTTAAATTCTTGCTCTTCAAATTTTATTTGAGACTATCTGGTACCCGGCGCGCGTTGCTGCGCCCAAAAAATCAAGTAAAACACATCTCAGTCGATTTGACCGGTGCAACGAACAGGTACACCACGATGGATAAACACTGAACCGATCCGAATATTATTTGATTTGTGGTAAAAATTTCATATCGAATCGTTGACCGATGTAGGAGCCTGTTCGGAACATAGAAACAGCCAAACGTACAAATAATAAAACACATTCTTTTTTAATGAACAATATTTTGGAATATGTATTTAATTTAATTTTTTTCCTTATTTTTGGTTTTCCCATTTGGCGAATACATAAATAAGTTTTTCGGTGTTCCTTCCCTCTTTGACCATGTGAGAAACATAAACTTCCCAAATTGAGCCCAGGAACACTCAGTGACTGTCCTTGGGGTTTGTTGATGCTAATTGCGAAAGCAAGACGTACTGGAAATTGAAGCTTTGAAAAAGAAAGACAAATCAAATCATTGGTAGGCATAGGATTAGCATTATATTTGGATGGTCGTTTTAATGGACACTATTGTGTTGAAGTGTTTCAACAGCTTTTGATCTGAACATTTCCTCTACATGACTTTCACGTTGGCCGGGTGTCTCACCTGTCCTATTGCCTTTAATTTGCATAGATTTTTTGGTTCATTTTCCAACAGATGGTTTTCCTTTTTTGGCATTTTAAAGTATTTTCTGAAGTAGTAAGCAAACATAAGACATCCAAAATACCCGACGCAAGTGGCTGCACCCCAAAAATGAAGTAAAACTATGTTTTTAGTGAACAGCAAATTAGTGTTATAGAATTATCTGGTTAGCGTTACCTGCCGACTGCACATCCTTTTCAAGAAGGACTTAAAGTTGCGCCCACTTCGAAAGCAATCCTGGACACATCCACAATCAATTTTGGCACTTTTCCCTCGATTTCACCACACTGTTCCTCCCTGCTTTTGAAGAAAATTGATGAGTGACATTTTATATCTAAAACTGTCACTGTGACATTTTTATTTGACACTTTTCAATTTCGCTTGGTTTGAACTTTAAATATTTTTTTTACCAAAAAGGGGTGACACATTGGGGTCGTGACCCTCCCTATTTTACTCCCCATTGCGAATATTATTTGTGGTCAAAATTTCATGAGGATCTGTTTACCGGTTTAGGCGCCTATAACATACGAACAAACAAACAAACATTGATTTTTATATATTATAAGATAACAACTTCCAATATTCTCCAAGATGAAGAACTAAAAAAATTCGAAAAAATTTACAATTAATGCGAATATTCTCCCATTCTCGGGTTTCATATTCTCAATTTTTAAGTTCTCATTTTGTCATATTCCCAGCTTCTCATTGTTTTAACTTCTCAGGTCCGAGATTTACAGGTTCTCTGAAACTTCTATGGTATCCTGATTTTCCCGTTCCCAGTTTAGTCGAGTCAATCGGGCGTTTCAGATGGGAGGAAATGGAATGTTGAATAAACAACATTTTCAGATAACGCCGAAAGTTTTAAATGAGGGTGGTTATAAAGCATTTTTTAGAGTAAAGCTTACATTCCATTCCAGGAGGGGTAAAGCGACAGGAAAAAAAGAAACGGATGTCTGAAATAGACTCGACGCCAATTGCATGGAAAAGCCGACCGAGCCAAAAAAATAAATAAGAAATACGTACGCATTTTTCTTCGGAAGCACGAAACCTGTGAAACTCGTGAAAATACATAATAAGATTAAGGTCATTGCTGCTTACTACACCCAACATTTCCTCCTTTCAATCACCAATATAGCAGTATCTAAAAAAATATTTAAAGTACATTGGCGTCAGCGAGTGGTACTACAAATATGTAGGCTAGCGTAGGTCAATCTTTTGTCTTCAGGCCTCAAGCAAAAGATTACTGCTCTGAACTAATCCGGCAACGGTGTGATATTCGGTATCTTAAAGTCTCATATGTCATGTGTCAAGTCTTCCGGGTTCTTCAACGCTCAGGTGCCAAGTTCCTGAGAAACTTCTTCAACTCTGAGATGTGAAGTTTTTCGGGTTCTTCAACTGTCAGGTGTCAAGTTTTTCTGGTTCGTCCACTCTAAGGTGTCAAGTTTTTCGGGTTCTTCAACTCTGAGATGTGAAGTTTTTCGGGTTTCTTCAACTGTCAGGTCTCAAGTTTTTTAGGTTCTTCAACTCGAAGGTCTCAAGTTTCTGAGAGACTTATCCAACTCTCAGGTGTGAAGTTTTTCAGGTTCTTCAACTCTCAAATATCAAGTCTTTCGGGTTCTTCAACTCTCAGGTGTCAAGTTCTTCGTGTTCTTCAACTCTCAGTTGTTTCGGGTTCTTCAACTCTCTGGTGTCAAGTTTTTGGGCTACTTCCGTTTTCAGGTCTGCAGTTTTTCGGTTTGTTCAGCTCTCATGTGTCAAGTTTTTCAGGTTCTTTGACTATGAGGTCTCAAGCTTTTGAGGTAAAAATCTTTGTCGTTTCTCTTGATTATTAAAAAAGTAGAATGTGCTTGGTGAACCACACAACAGAAGTGTGCGATATTATATAGGTACAATATAGTAGTATATCAATTGGAAAATTAGAATATATGTTTATTTACATGGATTAAGTGACTGTTGCCATTTTAATCCAAATTAATAACACCGTTTGGAAGCTTAAACAAAAAGAATTATCTCCAATTGAAGAAAACAACGTTGTTAACGGGCTTCGTATAGTCAACAACATATATAACAACATATGCAACATCGAAGTTGTAAATTGCAGATTTAAATGAATTACATTTTACCACCTACAAAATTGCGCTTGGGGAGCTGGAGTTAAATTATAATGGTTAATAATTATATATAGTGTGTTGATAAAGTAAGGCAGAAAATTAATAATCGCGTTATTTAATGTTTTCATTCAAGCTCGGGCAGGTGAATTTTATTTTTTAATTAGCCACCGTATGACATAAAAATTTTACTTCTGACGCGATGTATTTTTGCACAATGCCGTCATCGTTGTTTTTTTTTTCTTTTCAATGACGAACTCATTTTTTTTGTTTTTTTTTTTAACAGATGGTCCAACTGCTTAAATGATGGATTAAAAAATTGGTACCTGGTTTTGAGAAAATAACAGCTATTTATTAGGTATACAAGTGTCCTATAAGGCAAATAAGTCACGAAAGCAATATTTACCCACTATAAATACTCGTAAATTTGACATTTTAAAAACAGCGCTTCAGTATTTTAGTTAAAGTGTGAAAGAGGCATTTAGCAAGTTTGTTAAAAGCCAATCTCTTTGCCGTTAACAGAAAATGGCACGTTTAACTGAACGGGAAAGAATAGAAATTTTAATAACGGTTGGATATGGCGATAAGCTAACAATAAGATCACATGAGGAAGAATGTGAATTATTCAACCAAGAATATCTTGATAGACCGCTTATTGCAAGATCCACAGTAAGTAAATATTGGTTGCCAAATTTACTGAAACGGGATCCGTCGATGATTTGCCTCGACAAGGTTGACCTCGAGTAAACGAAGAAACCAGATTAGATGTGTTTCTTCAAGCTAAAGAAAATCCTCACCATTCTATAAGACATAATGTCATGTAGTTGTTCAAGTTCAAGTTCAATAATTGATTCACAAATTAAACGAGGATTATCCAGACCGCCGCTTGGAGTTTTGCAAAGAACTAATAAATGTATACGCTGCGATGAAGATCCCAATTTTTTAAGTAATATCCTCTTTTGTGACGAAGTCCAAATTTTTATTTCTTATGGCGTTATTTTTCAAAAAAATAATTATCTATGGTACCAATTTTTTTACATCATTTAAGTAGCGACCATCTAATAAAAAACAGCAAAAGAAAATTGAAAACCAAATGATGACGTCATTGTGCAAAAATGCATGACGTCGTAAGTAAAATTTTAGGTCGTAAGGTGCCCAATTAAGAAATAAAATTGACCTGTCCGAGCGTTTTGCTTGAAAGCATTTTCAAAGCAAAATTTGAAAATTTTGTTCCTTACTTTGTCACCACACTGTATATAAATTATATCGGGTATATCATAAATCGCGGACAGCAAGAAAATGGCAGGTTCTACTGTGTTCAAGAAGCAATAAACAGAAACTAATTTTGCATTTTGGGTTTATAATTAAGCTTGAGACCTCTTCTAATAGATTAGTACATTAGACTAATACATTGTTCGGCTGCTTTCCTCAGCGAGTGATGACGGCCGAACCTGTGTAGTTCGCCCATCGGCTGTCGTAAGGCGCCGCGTGGGCGCCATGACAGCCGTTTTCATTAAGCCGAGAATACATCTGACGAATGTTACAATTCGTTCGCACTCACACATTTCTTGCTTAAGTGTAGACGTGCATTTGCAGCGTATTTTATTGGGGGACAAATGGATGCAGCGCAAACAAATGCGAACGAATTTTATCCACAACCGGGCGGTAAAAATGAAAAGATCAAAGGGAAATGGGACGCACGAATGTTTGGAATCGTTGGAGTGTGGATGTGTTGACAATAATTTCAGTTCTTCTCTACCATTCGTCGCAAAAGGTTGCATACTGCTCTTTGTCTCTGCAGGCTGCATTGTTAATTTATGACAACCCCTGAATAACGTAGGTAGCAAACTGTGGTAGCAGACGTGATTAGCTGCGATTGACATCATAAATACGGTGAATAAATGATTTATTGTGTGTTAACTGAACACCACTTTAAACATAATAATTTGTTTGTTTATGAACCGATTTCACTGATTCTTTTTGCGTTTTGTTCAGTATAGCTCCAAGATGGTTCCATGTTAATTTCATTAATATTGGACATAATACCCTGTAGAATCGGGAATGGAAAATTTGCAAATATAATTTCGAATATTGAATCTCCAATCTCGAATCCTCGAATATCGAATCTTGAATCTCAAATATCCAATCTTGAATTTGTATTGATGGTTTTGATCTTTTTGACATTAATTTCTTAATTTATTTAACACTTTTATGCTCGACAATCTGTTTTCTCGCTCCTGTGAACGTTAATTCATTGTTTCTAAATTTTTGGTTCTATTTTTTTTAGCGTTTCCGTCTTTCATCTTCCTTAAAGCAACTGTCGGTTCCCCATTCGAGAAACGTCCTTACTAGGTCTACCCATCACTTAAAATTGTAAAATTTCATGCTTATTCAACCTAAAGGCACCTTTCTTCGAAGGGCTGAAAACGGGCTGACCACCTCATTCGGCTTGCATAATTTATCCTTTCATGCAGCGTATCGCTAATGGCGCCGGATGAATTGCCGGATACGGTCGAGAATGGGTGAACGCGAATGATTCGTTCAAATGTGTCATGCCACCGTGAAACAACCTCTGCGAGCAGTAGCAATGGTTGAAATGGGTGCGAATGCGAACGAACGGTAACATTCGTCAGATGTATTCCCGGCTTTATTGATTGATGGAAGACAGTTATGGCACGATAGCAGCACGGCAGGGACACGATAAGTCTGGTGAAAACTTGTTATGTAATCTTATGTAAAACTGCGTATAGGCGATTCTGGCGACAAAAACACAATACGAGCGCGGTAGTACAAGTGAAAACCAGCCTTAACACTTTAAAAACTAACAGAATTAATTCAAAAATGTGATAGCAACAGATCTACTTAATCGAAATCCATCTTATGTATTTTATTTTCTTGCAAGAAACCAAGACCAACAACGCTATTGATGAGAAAAAGAAAAAGGAGAAACAAAGTATGTTTAAGCAATTATTTTTGCAGATTTGGGAATCGATTAAACTCAGCAACCTTTGTTAAAACGCCCCCGATTTATGGCACACCCAATATAACTATTAATATGAACTCAAATCTGTAATAAGATTGCTTTGTTTTTGGAGCGTCTGTGATTTGAATTTGTATTCTTCTTTGATACTATTTCTCACCGTAACCAATAATAACACTGGTAAACACTGTTTTTGTCACACGAACTTTGTGATGATTTTTGTTTACTTTGGTGTACCCTCATTTAAAAAACTATATTGTTTTGTTTCTGTCACATCTAGTTTTTTAGTGACAGCTATATATTCATTTCTGATATAATTTACGTATTTTTGTTATAATAACGTTATTTAGGCGACTATATAACTATTGTATTCAATCAACTTATATTTAATTGACGTTTGCTACATTGTAAAAATGCCACGAAAGTGCTATAACTACCCGGACAGTTTTTGTTATGTGTGTCGAGTATTAACTTTTGTATCTCAATGTAGAAAATTTACAAAAATAAAACAAAAAATTAAAGAGGGAATATTTGTTGGTTTACAAATACGGGAACTAATGAAGGGTTCCTATCCTTCGAAGGAAAACTGAATTATCAGGAAAAACTTGCCTGGAAATGTTTTGTGAATGTTGCCTAAAATTTTCTAGCAAACCATAAAGCGGAAAATTACAAAGATTTAATTAATGAACTTATAATCTCATACAAAGCTTTGGGGTGTAATGTGTCCTTAAAAATACATATGCTGGACTCTCATCTGGATTTCTTTCCCGGAAATTTAGGTGCTGTGAGTGATGAACAAGGCGAGAGATTTCATCAGGACATTTTCTTAATATAGAAGCGCTATCAAGGGAAATGGAGTCCAGGAATGCTAGCAGATTACTGTTGGAGACCTAAAAGGGACCTACCAGAAACCAAACATTCACGAAAATCATAACTATTTATTGTACATCAAGTCATAAATTTCTCTAAGTGTGGGTGACTTGTACTTTTTATGAAAATATAGGTTTTGATGTCACAAAGAAACCTGATGTGTCAATTTTTTTCATTGATATATTATTGTTTGACGAACATGATACATTCAAAATCTGATATAAGTTTTCGTGTGACAAAAAAAAGTTTAAATTTTGTAGATCAGTGTAATTTGATTAGTTGTACATTAACAGTCATTGAACAATATAATAATTATGAAAACTGTTGTGACAATAACTGTTGTCAGGTAAACGAAATCAGAAGTGTTGAAATATATTTCATATTTTAACTGTTGTAATGTTGTTGCTTCGCCGATACGGTTACTTTCATAACCAGTTGTCTAAGCTGTTAATTTTACTACTTCTTACACATTTCAGATGCAACTCTAAATAACGTACATCCATAATTCTCTACCAGTGCAATCACTGCATTTGTTGCTCGAGGGTAGATGCAGTATCGAAACTGCACACATTGAACACTTTTATTGCTTCGGAATTCTATTACCAGTATTGCAGCCGTCAGTTTAGATTCAGTGTTCCAGTAATGTGTTTTTTCATTAATTGCTGCAAGCCAGACTTATTCATGGTCTACATCCAAACCTCTGGAATTACTTGATATTAGATTTGGGCGCCAACAGAAAATCTCCTGTCTAGCAGAGACGTTGCTCCCAACACTCCGAAATTGCAAATTTGTTTCCTGTTGATCGAGCGTCAATAAACGAGGATCAGCTCGTACAAACTCTTGACACGGTTAAATATTCATGTAACAAGGTATACGGTTAAACACGGATCTGTGCGAATAATGGCAGTGTCAGTGTTAGTGTCAGAAGCACCAGCGCCACAGTCTCGTTAAACTTTTTATGACTAAGAAAACATGAAATACGTGGCCTAGGTGAGACTCACACGTGCTGTTATTATTTTATGCGCTTCGGTTGTATGTTTCCCTTTAAATTTTAGGAACCACAAAATAAATAAACAGTTTTGACCTAATAAAACAGAAGATATAAAAAAAAATAATAATAATTAATCTTTGTCGAGCGATAGTGATAAAATATGTTGAAAATTTACAATTAGTAGAAACTGTTTTTTAAGCTGTCATTTGATTGAATTGCGTATACTTTTTGCTAAACTCCCAGTACTTCACAAACTTCAACTTCCCACTAACCCAATTCAATATGTACAAGCACTACTTTAAAAATGACAAGAACGTTAAACATTCGCCCGCAAATTCTGCACAGATTAAGCCCCTTTATACTCGCGACCACACGCCGTGTAAACTGCCGCTACTTCCTACTCAAACAACTTTTATTCTCCCTAAATTCTGTTTTATTGCAATTTTTGTTTACTCGGCTCCAGTTTATTTGTAAACGCTGCTTTATTACCACTTGAGCGATTTATCACGGATTACCTACCATCGAAATTGTTATACAATGGTTTGAATACAACCCTACTTGAATCCTGTTTTAGGTGACAGAAGAATCAGGGAGTTAACCACTTTTATGCCGGAGATGCCGCAGTCGGATGATCCTTCCGCTGAGCCTGATATTCCCAGAACCGATCCCTGTTATCGTTTTGTGTGGGGAGATATGGAGAAACATGAGTTCTATAGTCCGGGATTTGAGGATAAACCTAACTATACCAACAACACCAAGTGCGTGCGGGTCATTAAAGGTGAGTGAAGATTTTAGTTTATTTCTTCATCCTAAATCCAGCTGTCTCTGAACATGTGGACTGCGCGCGCAAATGGAGATCAAAGTAAATGTGGCAACGTTGCTGCAGGGGAATCTCATATTTGGCATCTATGGGAGAGCTTTGACACTTATCATTGGCCATTATCGATAGCGATATAATATGATTTACAACTTACAATGCAGCCAAGGACTCGAAAGTCCTGAAAAACTCAAAATAAATACCTAGTTCATCAAAAACACAAGCTTGTGATGACAAATGACAGCTCTTGTGTAATTACTAACGTCAGTACCATGGATCAGTACCACCTAACTAAAAAAATCCCTGCACTCCTTTGGACTGTTATGTGTCATAAGTTGTACTTTGTTGTTATATCCGGCATAGGTCCATTATCATACTGCTCTTTTTCATTCTTGACGTTTAGTTTTCTAGGTTATAACATTATCGTATTTTAAAGCGGTGTTAAGTCCTCTCTTTCAAGAGATTGGCGTTATAAATTTATACAGTGTGCAAAGTAAGTAAGGAATAAATTCAATTTTTCTTAAATTCCGATAATATTAGACAGTTCTGTTAATTTTTTGGAATTTTACTAATTTGAATTTTAGCGCCGTTTTAATTATTTTTTTCCCTATCTAACCTATTGAGTATTTGACAACGTTGAAAACAGAATAAAAAACTCTATTCAAATGTAAAATAAAAAACTAATGAAAAAAAAATTGTATACGTTCCTCGGATGCGCTATAATTAGCCCTATCACATGCTCTTTAAGTTCTATTTCTAGTGCAAATACTAACGGAGTTACTGAATTTATTCTTTACTGAATTTCCACACTGTATATCAACACACACGTTATTTTTAATTGATCCAAATATATCGGGGTTTCTAATCAGTTACAATACAACAAGTGATTTGAATCTTGCCGGTAATTTCTCTCAATCCGATTACGAGCAGCTGTTGCAACGACAGTGCGTACCCTCCGGTACTCTTGTGAATTCTTACAATATTACTTTCTAACACTAAAATTACTTATTTTATACAACATGGAACAATAAGCGTCCGGTGGTCGAAAAGGATCGGAAATCCTGTTGGGTCCGGTGATCGAAAACGGGCGGCAATCCCGATGATAGGAAAATCCGACCATTTGTGAGCTTAAAAGCATCATAAAATCCAAAGGGGCCGACAACGAGGCGACCACCATATCCGGCTCGCATATTCACATAATTATTTACATTACAAGTTTTATTTTGTGAGACAATCCAAAGAATTTCTTTTTAATTCGTTTTTGAATGGCGAGCTTTGATCGATTTGCGTAACAACTATGTACGTGAAGTGGCCGCCAATAAACAAGAATGAAGAACAAAAATAAATTTGAAAACAGTTTGTCGAATTTAGTGTTAAAAACAGTATATAGCAGACATCAGTCAGCTAAATTTAATATTGAAAGACTAAGGACACAATATGAACAAACTGGACGGAAGCCATAATAAATAAAGCGTTGTGAAGACTATTGGAATACCACCGCTAAGCTATTAACAGAAAAGTATTTTAAAGAATTTAAAATTAAAATATATCCGTTTGCTGGAATTGATGATTTTAAGGGCGCGAGAGCCTCCAGAGACAGTAAAAGAAAAGAATTTCAAGCACAGGCAGAAAAAGGAAAAGTAAGCTCAGTTGCATTGACAGATTTGGAATATGTCAGAATGATTAATTCCTGGGACGAGAATACTTCTTCTGGGCTGCAACTCAGATTTTTTCTAGTAGCTGGAAGAGAGCTTTCATGGGGAGGAATCCTTCTATTCCTGATTGTTTAACGTTTAACCCATCATTTCAGGAAAGAATTAGATGAACATTGGACTGTCAACTGGTCGTTTCGAATATAATTTCATATTTTTCATATTTAGTAAAACCTGTTAGGGAGGAGCTCAACGTTTTGCTGACAGCCAATGGTCGTTACCCAATGTCGAGGATCCGAATATTTGTTCAGTGAGGTTAGTTTCTCTTAGAATTGCATTAATCTGTTACTTAATTCCTTCCCGTTAGTCTTTTAGAAAAAATGCTTTCTAATAGGGTACCTAATATCAAAACTGACAGATTGTTCTTGACTGAAAATCCTTTTTGGAATAAACCTAATGGGAATGGGTGGTTTAAGAATTGCCCCGTTGGCATAAATGAAATCGCTAAGTGGTAAAACAAAGTGCCAAGAAAGCAGGACTCGATATGAAACGGATTAAGGTCACAAATCATTCAGCAAGGTCAACTGCGGTTACCAAATTAGCAAAGACCGGCGTATCGGAACAAGAACTGATTAAGATAACTGGCCCCAGCTACGCCGCATCGATTTGTTCGTATAATTGAGAAACTTAGGAATCAAAGAACAGAAGGACCCATCAATACTTTTTCAACTTCCAACACTGCTTCGGCGGCATCCCTAGCTACTTGCACGATAAGAGGGGAGTCAATTTCTTCGAATGTTACAAAGGAACAAATTGTGTAGAATAACTGTCAAATTTATCATTACCATTAAAATTAAGATATTTTTATTTTTTCATTTTTTTTTCTCTTTTTTTTTTCATCAAAGTAGTGAAAAGAAAAGGAAGCAGCTTTTCTTGTTATTGTAATCATTATTTGATTGGTTCTGTGTTATAAATTAGAGGATTTTTATCGGTGATTTAATGAGTTGGATTGTCCAATATATCACATCACTTTAATCTTACTATTTCCCAGTAAACACAACTACGTGAGAAAAACGTAAAAAAAGACGAATACCAACGGTTGTATAGACGTTACGATGTCGCTGACTTCAACGTTACTTTCGACGTGTAAATATGACGTGTTTATAACGTCTAGTAAAACACGTTTTTTTTACGTGATTTTACCACGTTAAGACGTACTGATTTTCCGTAAACAAAACAACGTGAAAAAAACGTAAATTTAAATTAAATTTAAATTAATATTTGTAAGTACTTATCTACGTAAGTAAATATAGCTACCTACATTGAATTATTTCTTTGCCGTTGGGTTAAAGAGCTTTTGTAATTTTTTATAACATTAACACCATAATAGAATAGGAAATGTCCATTTTAATTTAATAATAATTATATGACTACTTTTAATCAGTTTTCCCTAAAACACCAAAAAGAATTTTTATTATAAATACCGACGCACGTTTCGCCAACAATGTTGGCATCATCAGGGTGATGAGTGAATCGGAAAACTGATTAAATGTAGCTATCTACCACCAAAAGTGATCCAGACAATTGTTTTGTTTTTGAATAATTATATGAATTCTCAAAGAGCGATTGTTCATCTCTATTGGGAACTAGGCAGGCGACATGATCCTAAAACATTTCAACCACGAGAAAACGTCAAACTTTCAAGGTTTTTTGGGTAAAATTCGGGGTGCCAAATGTTTACAAGAGCTAACTTAGTTGTTACCATGTTTCGTAAAAATTATGAAGCCTTACAAAATATTTCTATTGTTTCTACTTTTAAATTCTATAACCATTCATTTATTTATTTAAAATGTGATTCAAATAAAAAAATGTACATATTATGTTTTATAACCCGCAACAAACAATTTACAGTGGCTTCTAAACTTGGCGCAAAAACCGCCCATATGGAATCTGTAAAAGACGCCAATGGAATGCGTTCCTTTGTAGTACATAAATGTACTATATAATAATTATATGACTATACAAACACCTGAATTTATTGTAAAAATTTCACGAGAAATTAATGTCAGAAGTGAACGTAAAAAATTACTTATATTTTACCCACATTAATTCCTTTCTATGCTTCTATATTTGATTTTAATCGTAATTCAAATAAAAAATATAAATTAAGTAGGATTATTAAACATTATGTATTTTAAAATCATTTTTATCTTTGAAACCCCTTAGGGACTTATAAAGTTGACCACAAAACACGCCTAGTAATATGATATGGAATACGTTCTTTCTAGTGTTTATTTGCCTAGAAAAACACGTATACTTAACGTGAAAATTTCACAAAAAGTAAACGGCGCCACAACACGCCTCGAATGCGTTTTTATTTGTAGTATAGATGACTAGAAAAACACTTGTATTTAATGTTAAAATTTTACGAAAAGTAATAGTCAAAAATAATAATTTAGACTTCGCCGCCATTCGTTCTTTTCTATTTTATATAATTTGATTTAAGTTATGATTTAAATAAGCAATATATATTTTTTAACATGATTTTTTATAAAAAAAGTAAATTGACGTAAAGTAAAATACAATAATAAAAAAAATAAGGGAAGTAAATTGAAAAACCTCCTTTTAAACCCAAAAACCTATAGGTCTACACCATGATGATGATTTTTTATAGTCTGCTGGAACTCTTTCACTCCTTAGGTATTTTTATTTTTTATTTTATTAGAAAAACACGTGTACTTAATGTAAGAATTTCACGAAAAATAAACGACGACAAACACGCCTATATGACACTAGAAAAACACGTGTATTTAATGTAAAAATTTCACGAGAAACAAACGTCAGAACTGCACGTGGAAAATAACTTATATTTTATCAACTTTATGTACCTTTCGTTGATTAACAATATTGATTAAACGTCTTTATTGCGTCATATATAATATTTAAAAATACGTAATTTTTTAACGTTGAATTGTCGTAATTTGTAGATACGTAGTCATTATTTTATTTTAAATCAACGTTGAATTTACGTTACGTAAAATACGTTGAAATAACGTTGAAGGTATTACCCAAATATAACGTGATATTTTCAACCATAAACGTGTTATCAACCACATACACCGCTTTTCCACGTTAAAACATGCAACAAGCATGTGTTTACTGGGTTAGATGTACTATAAAGTTTCCTTGTGCAAACTGTGCTAACTAATGGGCTCAATACATTGACTTTTATATATCTATATAATAATATATCTTCTATCTAAATCTTACGTGATTAAATTTTGTGCTCTAAATGCAAACAAATTTCATGTTTGGGTGGAAAATACAATTTTTCTGTTCGATAAAGCAATTAAATCCGTACCACTTTAAATTACATCCCTTCCTTGTTATTCTCTCATTATAGTTGTCAGTTCGTTAACTATCTTTAAATTTTTCTTTATTTAAAATTCAACAACCGTTTTTACTACGTGCTTTATTTTATGGATTGTTGAACTTTTTCGCCCTATTAGAAGGTTCTCGCTATAAGAACTAGGAGTGATGAGTTTCATTACTTCAAGCTGCCGCGCAAATTATTATTTCGCTTAACACGTCAGTTAGGGATTCGCCCCATTACTGCTGTTATTACAGTCAGTAGATTCAAAAGAAAACTTGGTGTTAAATTATTATTACAGGCCTTAATCATTGGTTTCCACACACATGTGTGGATTAATTCGAGATCGAAATAGAAGGTGCGCTCGAAAGTTCGTGTTCCTAAACGTTTGTTGGTATAGGACCATGTTCTGCATTATGTCTCAAAAGCAAATTAAACCAGTAGAAATTAAATAGCAAAATAAGATCCAAATTGTAATGAAGCCGTATCGTAATCGAAAATTACACCAAGATAAACCTTCCACTTAAGTATATTGACCAATAAATCCCATTATGTTCTGCCGCTATCCTTGCTATTTTATGCCTGTTATTTTGGAGCTTTAATTGGAACCTCTTGATGATTTATTATTTTTAGTGCTGGAAATGTTGAATTCTGTGGCAAGATGTGTGATATTAAATTATGTCAGAGGTACTCGGACATCTTTTGGTTTTATGTGGGCTGCACTGCTTCGATGTACCAGACGTTTCTACACAGCCGTCCTCGCGTTATCGTGGCTCAAAAGGAGTAATAATTATGGAAAGGTTGATCTTTCTTCAATAATAACAAAATAATACAAACCGCGTTTACAATACTTGGTACGTCTTGTTTTAGCATAAGGGGGCGTCCCTACTCCACAACGACCATTTAGAGAACTATGGATTTAAATTGGCTACTAGATGGCAACCGAATGCAAAATTCTTTAATTATTCAATTGTCTAATCGTCCTCACACTTTGGCAGCCATCGGGCTTACTCGTTATCAAGGCGACGGCATGAGATTATTTTTGATTGAAATGCAATTTGTCGTATCGGATGCTTTGTTTATGTATTGCGTTTACGGAAACTTGTTTTCAGTCGTGTGCTGTGTGGTTTTCGCATTTGCACGCTCAATTTTACATTGGGTGTGCTTTTTTCACATTTTCGTATTTTCCCGAAAGGGAGGCCATCCAAAAAAAACTTTCGTATACTCAGTTAGTAGTAATATATACGTCAAAATATACGAGTTTCTGTTGCGACGAAAATAATGACGAGTGCTTGCAATCAATCTGAAGAGCAAAAATTGGCGGCAATATTTAGACCTCGAGTCCTATTTGGCTCGACAATTTTACTTGTAAATTGTAATAGCAAATATGTGGTTACAAAAAAATTGTCGCTGGAATAAAGCTTGTCGAAAAATTGCCACTAAAATAATTTTCCGATTGGTTGTTTATTTTGAAATTGAAACATCTCATTGGTCAATATTTTGACCTATTGTGCTATTACTGTTGAAAGCTTTTCCAGGATCATAACGAACAAAATTAAATCGTTCGAATCCTGAGTTATGGTGCCGAGTTCATACAAAAATCACAGAAAAAAAACACTCAATTTTTTTACAAATTTTACAATTTTCCGAGAAGCTTTTCCAAATTGTATTTGCCGAAAAGCCTTATTTGAAGTATTACGAGTACTAAAAAAATTATGTCTGACAGCGCCACCTACCGGGTCCAAGTGTAGCTAAGAACCATCAGGTGACACCATAAGTACAGAAAAAATCATCAAAATCGGTCAGAAAATTAAAAGAAAATCTGGATCTCGACAATAGCGAGTCCAACTGTAGCTAAGAACCATCCAGGTCACGCTCTAAGAACAAAAAGAAATACGCCTTTGTCTTTGTCTCAGTACCTTAGCTCGAAGTCGTTCATTGCGTTGCTCTTGACTTTCATTTGCACCTGTGTTTGCAACCCGGTCTCTTAAATTTGCATTGTAGGTCAATTTAACCAATAACGGGTGTAGACTTATTGTAAATTTTGTGTATGTCGCCAATATTTCCTCATCGTCCACGGAAACGTGGCATTGTTCTTTAATAAACACACTACACATAAATATAAGTAACTTAAATTTGAATTTTATGGATGTTGAATGTAATATGTTGAACACATATTTTTGTTTATTTTCGAAGAGCCGTTTAACACTCCGTAAAGTCTATTCGACACAAATAAAGGTTGAAAAAGAATTGTGCGTGGAGTTACCGTTTAGGAGAAAAATGGAGAAAAGCTTCTGGGGGGCGTTTTTTTGAGCAAAAGGAGATGAAGCTCCCCCCAAGGACGTGGGAACTCTTCGGATTTTTATTTCGGTCCCTGTTGGGAGCTCATAACCAAAATTTTAAAAATTTATAAATTATTTCTTCCTTTCCTCTAATTTGCTTCGACTATCCCCTTCCGGTCTAAAGTATTTCCCCACTTATATATTGCATTTTTCGGGTTCGTGTCGGGTTCGTGTCGGGTTACGCGCTTACCCCGTACAAAAATCTTACACCGTGGGATAAGAAGTTTCGCAAGTATGCCTAGATACAAAACAAATCCGTATAGACCATGTAATTAAAAAAATAATTATGTGGTTGAAAAGACAATTAAAAGACCTTTCAAGCGACATGTTACTCAACCCTTATTTAAAAATAGGGGTTGCTCCTGTCAGAGATATGGGGTTGCACCAAGCGTGCCTACTATTGCATTAAAACATGTCCTCCTCGAGATAAAAATCTCTTTTTCCTTAAAAGTTATTGAGAGTGGCTCGTTTCGATTGAATCGGCCTGTATATTATTCTATCTACAAATTCAGCAGTTTTCCTAAATTAAAATAAAGCTTTCTCAGTAGCTACCATCGGGGCCCCCTTGGGAGAGAGGGGGGGTGTAGTTACCATCGGAGCCCCTTTGGGAGGGGGGCGTAGGTACCATCTGAACCGTCGGCGCCGTAATACCTGGTAATATCTACTACTCTCATTCATCCGCATTCGTTATGCATACACTATGCAAAAATCATGTCGATCCCTTGCTCTGTGGAAAACAAAAAAGAATTAATAATTAATGTCTATTATCTATGATATACACAGATAAAAGCTTGTCGCGAGAATTTATATTATCTTGAAAATAATTCTAAGTAGGAATTTACACACGAAAATCTCGCGACAAGCTTTTATATCATATGCAATTGTATGATGTAACAAAATTATGGGTTTGCTTTGGTTTGATTTATTTCAAAGTATATTTTCTTCTTTGTAGAGCATTTAAATAAAATCTTGTGTTTAAAAATATTTTTTTACTACTTTTTTTTGACTTTTTTGAATTTTTCCGGGGCCATATTGCACCTAGTGTGATGTCACTAAATTTATCGTTTTCTACTCTTCAATCCCTTTCATTTGATACCCATATTAAGTGGGTTGAAAAGAAAATGTAATTCGCCATTTTAGTGCGGCGGCCATATTGAATTTAGTGTGATGTCATTAACTTTACCGTTTTATACTCAGATCCGTTTAGCCGTTCTGGCGTGATTGAGCAACATACATCCATCCATAAAAACTTTCGAATTTAAATTTTATTTATGTGTGTAAATTTTTGAATTTGTATAAATTTTCCGCCAAATTGTTATACAGCGCCACCGCATAATATGGTGACCAACAGGCTCAACTAAAATAAGCAAGATGTCGAAGCTGTCAAGTACTGTTTTATTTTGGCTATTTGGTCAAAACCAAAAGCTTATTTCCTCCTTACGATTTGGGATTCACTTTATAATTTCATACTCCATCGAACTTGTATCAAATTATCGCCAAAGCTGATACAAAATTTTTGCAACTTTTATGTTTTTTAAAAAGGTGTCTCACAATAATTATTTACAACGTGCCTGATAAATCAAATTTTTTAGATTTTAACACCCTTACTTCTCTTATTGAACCTACTTAGAGAGTCGGCAATGGATCTGCATAATCGATCGTACAAGCCTAGGTGCTGCAACTGACGAAGTTGGTTAAACATTTTTGGAGGCCGGAGTCGTACTCATAAACTAACTGCATTATCAGGACTATATTATAACATTAAACGTAGTTGATTGCAGTATGGGTTCATACAATTAAGAATTATTTGCACCTGGGGTAAAAGAAATACACTAGGATCATAGTAGTCATCTTTTACAGGGTCTTTTACATATTCGTAGTACTTCTTTGGATATTAATTAGATAAATAAGTTAGGTGATGTAGTCATTTTTACTTCTTTTAAATTTGTCTTTAATGGATCTCTAAATGAAAGATAAAAAATATTGGTCTTTCTAACCAGCCTTAACTTTTAATTAATTATTTTTGTTTGATGATCATTACAAATTGTCCGATGTTGAAAATAATTAAATTTAATTCAAAATTACGTCAACGTCATAATTTTTTATATTCTTTAAGGGCTGATGATGGCAGTAGTGTTCTGCCGAAACATGTTCCATTTGTAATTTTACACTTATTAAAGTTTGTGGAGTTCGACTTAGATATATTTAAATTTTAATTTAAATTTACTCCACTTGGATTTATCGACATTCTTCTGGTTCAATTATTTTTATTTCCCCCTTCTAAGTAAATGACACATTAGAGGTATTTATGTAACTAAGTAAATGTTTAGTTACAGAAACAGTTTTACAGCAGTTTTACGGGCTTGCAGAAGAGATGTGTAAAGTTTTACAATGCTCAATTATCTTTATTGTTTAATAACAACACCGTGACAACGTATCGTCACAAACTGTCCTGCCGTATTTGATTACAGAATGTTATATTATTTATAAAAATAAGGTCGTTTGAAGATGGAAATAATGGAAATAAAAGTTTGTACGGGTTTCGCCTTGCAATTATGTAGTCTTTACTGGGCTCCCAGCTCACCCGTAAAGACTAATTTACAAGGCTTTTCCCATAAATAACTATTTACAGACGAACACCACAAAATTTCACAGACACCTCCTAATCCATCTTCAGCATGCTAATCTAAAAAATCTTTTCTGGTTCTTTCACAGCTATGAAAGAAGCAGCGAATCCGATTTTTATCCTCTCCAAGAGAGCTTTCAATGATGGCGAAATGCACCCTCGCCCAAGGATTACATTATCGTTTATTCACTCCAACCACACTTATTTTGTGCGAAACAGCTTTCGATGCCCATTGAATTCCATGTTAAAAAACAAAACCTTGCGCTATCAAAGTCGCTGACTTCTCAAGTTTCTGCACCTCGGATGTACCAAAGGACTCTTAAAAAATTCAATATCCTGGAAGTTGCTCTGGCGCAAGCAACAAACCCCGGTGTTTTTTATCGTCGATCACGTATTAGGTATTATTTTGGGATTCAAAAAATCTGATACGTGACGACGTTACTGAGATGGAAAGTAATTTTAGAGAGTGAGTGGGGTGGTTTCTTTGCGCACACCTGGTTAGTTATTTATACAGTTACCTAAGAAAAATATCACTTTAATCTCCAACATATCAACCTAAGCACGGTCAAATTGACATTTAATAATTAATTCTATTAAACTACGACTAGTGGCTTTTCGTGAATTACCAACTTTTCTCAAGTTAGTAAATATTCGATCTCTCTGAATTAGTACATAATAAAAAAAACAAGTATACATATTAATCCTATCCTATTAATCTGTGACAAGCACCATCAGGTCCTGACTACTTAACTTCAATTCGGTCGAGTATGAAAATAATTACGAACTATAACGTTTCCATTGTTAGTATATTAAGTAGTTTAGTACAGAGCGATCGAAAACAAAATTAGTCATAGGTGGTCATGCACGAAAAGTCGTTTCTGGTAGTTTAAACCGATTATTTATTGAATGTCAAATTGACCGTGTTAAAGCTTTACAAGCGACTTTTCGTGCATGGCCAACGTTGACTAATTTTGTTTTCGATGGCTCTGTATATGAACTCAATTATTGTGAATCTTTTTGTTCGATTTGTTATCACTTTCACTTTGAATTGTAAATTCGTTGTTCTTTAACGTTAACAAGGGAAATGCAGGTTTTACAATTTTTACAATCGTTCATAAACAGGTAATAAAACTATTTAATTATTGCACCAGAGTAACACTATTGTGACTATTGTAACAATAAAAATATTATAACTTAATAATTTATCTTTTTTTGTAAAACCAGAATGTAACTTAAGGCGAAACGCTCAGTCGCCTCAACTTTGGAACCGAATCACGGCTTTTATTGTTAGGCTATCTTAACGTATTGGGCATCAAAATTAGTAAAAAAAAACCTTCATCACGGCAAAACGTTGTTTGTTTAGAAAAAAAAAAAAATATTGCCAAAATGAGAAACCAAAAAAATTTTTTTTTAACTAACGTGTTGGTGCTTGATTTTTACTGATCTCTGTATTCGGTAAATGCAAGGTGTTTTTATAAATATTGAAAAATAAATTTGCAAATTGTCCCCAAAGTTCGCTAGTTTCAAGCAATGTTGGCGTGGTTTAAGGTAACACAGGCCCCGCCCCTCAGCGGCAGGCAGACGTGTCGACGGCTGACCGTATTATATTTCGTGTGTGCCGCAGCTCGTTCTTAAAAAGATAACAAAAAAGTAAAGTAAACAAAAACGGGCCAGTCGCCTTAAGTGGCAGTAATGTAGTAAGTACATATTATTCTAAAAAAAGTTCTGGAATGATTGTACCTACCAAATTGTTAAGTGGACGTACATACCGTACGTGTATTATATCTACTGAATTTCCGTGATCTTTTGCCTTACACAAACAAGTATAAAGTTTCCCATTTTCTGAATTATATTCGTTTGAATATGAAACAATGTATTTTATCCGGAATATAAAGAGTTTATGCGACCTCCAGAAAATTAATTCAGTTCGTTCCGCTTTGCGTTTAAACATTCATACTCCCTCATAAAAAGTTATACTTATATGTGTAATAAAATGAAAAATATTACCCAGCTGTTAATTTACTTACTTAGTATGACTAACGGCCGCTCAACTGGATACCATCTAAGGGAATAATAATATACCTCAAGGTACTAACATACAAATTTTGTTTATTTAAATTTCTGTCGACTGGTCAAACGGGGAAACAAGTAAAAGCCGTAGGAAAAGTATAGTATTTTACTCATATGTAATGATAATAATTGCCAGTTACCACCACGTAACCACTTGTTTATGGATATTTGGGCCGTATATGTTGGTATTATTGTTATATTATTTTTAGTTGCAAAACTTTTCTTAATTTGAAGGAACGAGAACGCATCATAGCACACAGAGATATAGACACCTAATAGTGTCGTGGAACTTCTAGTGGCGCAAGAGCTATTTCTCGGGCAAATACCCTGACAGCCGCTGAATTACAGAGCCGCAGCTAGGTCTGATGCACCTTCGGTACCGACACCGCGGAGCTTAATGTGCAGACTTTATAAGGCATCCAACGGAAACCATAAACCGGTTTCGGTCTTCTTAAATCTCATCAGTATGGCATATCCGAAGGATGACTGTCGATACTGACGCTTAGGGACGGTGTCACCGGGACCTCAGACCCAGAATACTTTGTCCTACAATTGAATCATCAAATATGATACAAGTGGCGAATACTGATATGCAGTTTTCATCATCTAGTACAGATAAATAATATCCCAACTGCTCATTACTAAGTAATATCGCAATTTGAAATATTGTTCAATATTATTAAATAAATTGTTTATTAAGTCGTGGTTAATTCTTATCCTACAATTAACCGCAGTGAATTGGGGAAAATGTTGTAGCACTAGACGATTTTTTTTTAATAGATTTATCTAGGGTCGTCAAAAATTTTACGAAACTACGCCACGGCTGAAACACAACTTTGTTGGACTCGTCTGTTGCTCGACTCGCTTCGCTCGTCTTGCAATTTTCAGATTTGTCCAACAAAGTAGTACTTTCAGATCTTGCCATACAGATTACTATTTCTTATTGACGAGACGGTAGATTAAGGCTTTCACAAGGTTGCGTTCCTTTTAGACAGAGTAAATGGGTACGAAATTTTATTGTGTACAGTAGAGGCAGCGGCCCCAAGATGACTGCTTTTTGCTTTCTATCAAGAATCATGGATTGATCTTGGGTACTCAGAATATGAGTCCTCATTTAATGATAAGAATATATAATTTTTTTTTTCATTTATTTACGTTTAATCAAGATACATATTTTATGTAATTATTTTAACAATTAAAAAACGAAGAAAGCACACTTTCAAGAAGATTCGGATGACTGTTCGCATGATGATGATATTTAGCATTTAAAGTCCGATATAAATAAATCTGTGGCCCGATATACCGGGTGTCCCAGTGTAGTATAGATTGATGTAAACAAATACTAAACTACTTTATTAAACTAAAAATTTACAGAATCCGATTGGACAAAGATACGTCTTTTACACAGGACGTCGGACTTAAGACTACCTAAAAACTAACACTCACTTCACCCTCACTCACCATCCCGGCGCGCACATCTGTTACATAATTCTCCGAAGTGGTGACCCAAACAAATTTACACTTATTTACAATATTACAATTATTATTACATTAAACTACTAAGACTACTACAGTTTCGGCCAATCCTGACACAAGATTGACCTCAATCATGCAAGAAAACTAAACCTGCTTACACTGCATTACATTAACAAACTATGGGTTACCTATTTATCGAGAATGACTACTCGTCATTAGAAAAATTATTATCAATGGGTTCCATTTCCCCGTTTTCCGATTTTAACCACGGACGCATGTTTCCCGGTGCACATACACCTCGGTATGGCAATTGTGTCAGTTGCTGACCTTCGGGATCCGTAATGATATAACGGTCATTATCTAGGACAGTCTGGATTACATATGGCCCGCGATATTTCGGCAAGAGCTTTTTATTGACTCCCGGAGTTACATCGAAGTTTTTCACCATAACCTAATCACCCTTTTTATAAACAGTCGGCCTTTTATGGCGTTTGTCAAAATAGCGCTTATTATATTCATCCGCGGTTTGCATTTTCTTTGCCGCGTCTTCTCGAATTTTAAATAAATCTCGGTCTACAATTTGATTTTCCATCAACAATTGTCGTACCTCATCATCAATCTCGCCTACCTGGTTAATACCATAAAGCATCCTTGCGGGGGTTTCCCCTGTTGTCCGGTTCACGGAATTATTAATTGCAAATTCTACCTGCCAAATAACCTTATCCCAATTTTTGCGCCCTAATGTCAATTTTGCAAGAATCGGAGTCAAGGATTTATTGACAATTTCAATTTGGCCGTTCGCCTGAGGTGTGGCTGTTGCCGTTTTAACTAATTGTATACTATGATCTTGCAAAAAATCCTTAAAATCATTTGAGGTAAAAGCGCTTCCCGGGTCCGACACTATTTTGACGGGTTTTGAATACGTACGAAAATAATTCTGAAGATGTTTAATGACTTCTGAGGAATTAGTAGTCACCGTCGGATAAAACCTAACGAATTTAGTAAACGCGTCCTTAATTTCGAAAAGATATTTATGCCTGTTACCAGTTCGCTCGAGGGGACCGTAATGGTCAATATGAATTGTTTGGAAAGGTAACTTAACTTTTTCCGGAATGTGCAATGTCCCTTCAACTCTGTTGGTAATGGTACCATAGGAGATACACTTTAAGCAGTTTTGGATATAAACCTGAATCTTAGATTTCGCATCGGGGAACCAATAAACACGAGATAGATATTCCATCGTTTTATTAATACCTTGGTGTCCCATATTATCATGACTGGACCGTATAACATTTGATTCCATCGAGGCTGGCACATAAAACAAAAGATTTCCATTTGATTTTCGATAAACGAGTCCGTTATTCAATTCAAATTGTTTGTCTTCCTGTTTCTCCAATTTTTGCTTTATATTTTTGATATTAGGATCCAAATCTTGAAGTAACGCTAAATTTCGATCGAAACTGTTTTCATTAATTATTGCAACCGTGTAATTGCGACTTAACGCGTCCACATGGCGCAACCGATTGCCAGCGCGGTGTTCTAGCTCATAATCATAATTTCGTAGAGCCAAAGACCACCGTAAGATCCGGGGATTTATTTCTTTCCGTTCGAGAGCAGCTTTCACACTAGCGCAATCCGTAACTATCTTGAACTTAATTCCCTGTAGATAAATTCTGAATCTATCCAACGCGTAAACAATAGCCAACGTTTCGAGTTCGAAACTGTGGTACCGTGATTCGGCCGATGTAGTTCTTTTACTATAATAACAAACGGGATGAAAACTGCCGTCGGACTGCTTTTGTAAAAGAATGGCTCCGAATCCGTTACTGGATGCGTCACAGTGTAATTCAGTGACTGCTTTGGGGGAATAAATTGCAAGTACTGGTTTTGAAATTAATATGTTCTTAAATTTCACAAAAAGCGCAGTCAGTTCGTCATTCCAAGTAAAGTCAACTTTCTGTTTTAATAGATCAAAAAGAGGTTTAGCGAGTACTGAAAAATCCTTAATAAATCTACGGAAATACGAAATGAAACCTAAATAACTATGTAACTGTTTGAAATTTGTCGGCATTGGATAATTTGTGACAGCCAACACATTTTCAGAACCTGGACGAATTCCGTTGGAGTCAATTTGATAACCCAAATACTGAATTTCCTCCAATAAAAACTCACACTTTTCCAATTTCAATTGCAGACAATTTGCAACAAACACATCAAGTACTTCCCTCAAAATACTCAAACTTTCCTCAATTGTTTCGGTAGCTATTAGGATATCATCGATATAAATTAAGATTTTGTTTTCCCGCAATAATCTACCGAAAGCTAAACAAATGAAGCGCATAAAAACAGCTGGCCCACAAGACAAGCCGAAGGGCATGCCCGTGTACTCATAAACTCCCTTAAAAGTTATAAAAGCCGTCAATGGGATACTACTTTCTTTCAATCGCACATGATGGAATGCATCTTTGATATCCAATTTTGTGAAGTATTTTTTATTTCGCAAGCTATCTAATTGTTCGTCAATGTTCGGTATTGGGAAATTATAGCGTTCAAGTTGCTTATTTAATACGCGGTAATCCACTGCCATCCGATATTGACCGTTTTTCTTTTTAACCAAAACAATTGGACTGCAATACTGCGAATTACTAGGTCTAATGATACCACGCGATTGCAAATCATCTAAAATATTTGCCACAGCTTCTTTCTCGGCGTAACTAAGTCTTCGAGGATTGTAGTAAAATGGTTTTGCGTTTGCTTTTAATGTTAACTGTAACTCAAAATTCGTTACGGGTCTCGAAGGCCGTATAGGATTGTCATAATGGTTTTCTATTATTTCATAAAGCTCTTTCGCGATAGAACCAGGTATTTGATCAGATATTTTCAAATTATTGAAATGAGTGTCATTCTCGTTGCTAATATCAATATTCAATAATTCTAAACAGGTATCATTCAAATTATTGTTACAGATAACATTCACTTTGGGTTTGGTTCTAATATGCACAGTTTTACCAAAACTTATTTCTAATTCTTCGTTAGCAATAAAATCCCTTCCCAACAAACAGTGGAATCGCATCGTCCTACTCGGAACTACAAAGAAGTTTATGGTGACATCAACATCAGGATTTATGCGAACATGTTGTCTTAAAATTCCGAGTATTTCGATGCGGCTGTTGTTCACACCCTCAAAACAAAGAGAACCTTTGTAGTCGTCTAACTGAATACCGTCTGGAACAATTGAAATATCCAAAAATGAGTTTGGACTTCCCGTATCTAAAATTGACTCGACCACATCGGATGAAATGTCTAAGCTAACCTTAACCGTGTAAGCGTTGACAACTTGTTCCTGACCCTCGATGAGATGAGTGGTGCTCGCCCTTGTACCTGCGGCCGCCGAAGGTTGTGCCCATGATGATCCTTCCCCCGATGCACGGGTTGGACAGTCCCTTTTTATGTGACCGCTACGACGACAAAGAAAACAGTACGGTTTTCTTCGTTTTGTGCACTCCGACACGACGTGACCGATTTCATCGCAATTGAAACACTTCCGAGAAACGGCACTATTTCTATTTTGACAGGAACCACTTGCGTCATCTGCTTGTTCCCGGAATCTTCGCATGTTCGGTGCTCCTCTCGACGTGGATTTATGACCATATTGAAAGCTCTGACTTTGATGACGGTGTTTTTCATACACTTTGAGCTTCCTCTTTAGTTCACCCAGCGACTCTGAATCATATAAAGTCAACTTTGTAATGAACTCACCGGATATGCCATCCACGATGTACTGAATGACAGCTTCCTCTTCGATGTTACCTCTTGCTGCAATTTCTTTCATTACCAACAAATACTCTTGTACGGATTCATCCTTTCGCATTTTTCTGGTCGCTAACATGGAATGAAGTTTGGCACTGTTCACTTTCGTCGAAAATTCATTTAGTACAGATCTTTTCAATTTTGTCCACGTGGTGATATGTTTCTCTCCCTGTAGAAACAATCGTGCCAATCCTTTTATTCTTTTCTTCGCGAATATAAATTTTTGGATTTCGGTCCACTCAAAAAGTCTTGCAACGTCCTCGAATTCCTCAACCCACGATTCAACCGGATAATCGTCTGAACCAGTGAATTCACGAAGAGTGTCCTCAACATCTCGGAAACTCATTGAGAACTGTTGTGTAGGTCTTCGACGTGTTTCGGATGCTTCACTTCTCACATCTTTTTCGTCGTCCTGGTACTCTTCCTCTTCGTGTTCAGGATTCTCGTCCTCATCATCGTCCTGTGTAAAATCGAGGTTGATTAGCCTGGATACTATTCTAGTAGCAACATCCTTCGGTACTCCGTCATAATCAACGCGGAGAAAACTTGCCAAACAAGTCAAATCTTGTACGGAAAAATGTCGTATCGCCCAATCGATTTTCTGTGTAGCAACTTCCGACTCTTCAATGAAATCGAATCCTTTAAACTCCCTTAATCGTCTTCTATTTTGTCGATCACCATCTTCCACGAAAACGAATCGATGTAATAGTCGGATTATATTTACAGGTGCCGTTTTTATTTCGGCGCTCATCAGCTCTCCTAGTGACGCCATTTTGCTCCTTATCTACTATAGTCCTGATCCTTGTTTCTTGATCCTTCGATCCCAAAACCTTAATCGTGACTTTTGATATTGAGACTCCTCACGTTAACACTAGACACTGATTTGATACGCAACAAACACTTCTGCTTGTTTTTCTTTCACGTACAGCCGAACATAAATCTACCACTCGCACTACAGGTGGTGGATTACTAATCACACTTCTGAAATCTGTAGTATAGATTGATGTAAACAAATACTAAACTACTTTATTAAACTAAAAATTTACAGAATCCGATTGGACAAAGATACGTCTTTTACACAGGACGTCGGACTTAAGACTACCTAAAAACTAACACTCACTTCACCCTCACTCACCATCCCGGCGCGCACATCTGTTACATAATTCTCCGAAGTGGTGACCCAAACAAATTTACACTTATTTACAATATTACAATTATTATTACATTAAACTACTAAGACTACTACACCAGAAATAACTACATTAATTTTAACCAGTAGTAGAACTCATCAGTGTCAACAATTTTTCTTAATAGAATTTTGCCCTAAACCCCGTAGTTATTGAGTTAAAATTAGTGGTTTAAGTTTAGACGTTAATTTCAGTGCACACCACTGAACCCCTGAACGGTGATAACAAAACAAGACAAAAAACACTGGGAATTAATTTAAACCTCTCGGCGTAAATAAACAAAAAAAAAATGAAAACTGACCTACTAAACGTCTTTACTTCAACATCCAATGCTATTGAAAATTGTGAGGCCTAATAAATAACATGCGGATTACGAAAATACCTTCTCCGATGACTATGTATTATTGAATCCTCAGGCTGTAAAAATTAGATTTTCTGTACGTGATAGAGATTCAATTGTTGCTCTTTCAAAATTTCTCAAATTCGATTTGGTAACCTTTGGGAACTGGCGGTTTTTTTGCAAAACAGAATGCACAACGTCAATGGAAATTAGGCACACGAGAAAAAGCCGGCATCTTTTATGATAATACCTTTAAAAGCGAATGTAAAATACAATAACACGCCCGCACGAGTTCGCCCGATAAACTGTTATTGTGTATCTCAACAGGTAGCTGCACCCGAATGTGCAAAAAATTTAGAAACTTGATAAGGACGCTGTCTTTTCCGGACAAAAACAATTAATTGTCTGTAGGTCAAGTTAAGATAAATATCCATAGGCGGTTCGTGAATTTGAAGGGTTCCAAAAATGTTAAAATAAAATGAGATTTCGAAAAAGTGGTAGATAAAAATTTTGTTGCTTTCAGCGAGTTCTGCTACTGGTTAAAATTAATGTAGTTATTTCTGGGACACCCTGTATAACTACTGTAGAATGAAAAATGAAAGTACTTTTTTCGAATTTGGTTTCATTTTTTTGCAAATTATAACACCAAAAACATGAATCATAATGATCTAAATTATAATTCTGTTTTTGGTAACTTTTCTTGTCTTAATGTTGCCTGCAACTTTGTAACTGTACTGCAATGTGACCGCGACACGACGTTATAAACGTCAAGTAATCGCGCCATATGAACCAGATGTGAACGAAAATAAAGCAAAGAGAAGTAAATGACTTTCGTTCCATGATTAGATGTAAACATTGGTAAAAACAAGAATTGAAAAAATGGCAATCAAACGTTAGGTACAGCTTTTGTCTACATAATCAAAAGTTTCCAAATCTAACCTTCAAATCAGAAACGTCATTTAGCAGAAATACCAATTATACTGAAATACCACTCGTGTTATTCAAAAGTCCCAAAGTCATCAATTTAGCACAAATTTTCAATTTTTCTTAATTAAATAAAGCCAAATTCGAAAAAATAGTATATTACACGCGTTTCACAAGCCGAAATTGTAGCACTCGTGCCTTTGGAGCACTTCTCGCTGCGCTCGTCGTGCTACAATCAACCGTCTTGTGAAACTTGTATAATAATATACTATTTACGTGGGAATGATTTTTGAACACTCCATTTAACCATACGAATCAGAACACTGGGCCAGTTGATGTTGATGTACAAGACTTATTAAGCGCAGACATATAGATAAACGTTTCGGGTAGATCATCGGCGACCAGTGCAATCTGTTTTATCTAAATGGCTATTTAATACCATCGAAGGGCAAACTAAGTGGTGTTTGGGTAAACGAAACTTTCATTTGTCCGCTACACAAGATTAATTTCACCCAAACTGAGGCGAAAGCTTATTAGCTAAATGAACTCGCTGTTTTAGATGGACTTAATGTGCAAGTTTTTGATTAATTCTCTCATTCTATTTGTATTTGGGGTACGTGCAATGAATATTTCGGAACTTTTAGGCTTTGTAGCTTTTTCCATAATTAATACTGTTATGAGCAGTGTTCGTTTCGTGTTGATTATGACGGCTTTAAAGCTTTAGGTAACTACGGCGCATTTAGATTAATGTTTTTATGTTTTTACTTTGGCTAGCTTTGCAAACTCGTTGTAATTGACTTAATTTGTACTAATTTGTTCATCGAGTTTGAAAATTATAAAGTGTACTCGGTTGAATCAAAAGTTAATTAATATCAGACTAATTTAAAATGACCCACAATAATGCAGAAATTTGAATATTAAGTACATTATTATTAGAGAAGTCTAGAAAATGTTAGACTCAGTATTCAAGGCATGCATAACTTCAAACATTGGTTAGTATGTACTTTAATTGTTGGGATCATGGTTTCTAAACCTAAAGCTACTAACCAGTAATTAAAAATAATACATAATTCGATTGAAAACCTGGGCCTAAATATATATTTTCCTACAGTGATAAAAGTTAATTCTAACTAGATATTATTGTAGTTTCCTTGCAGAAAATAAACGAAATTAATTCTCCATGAGCATTCACTTTAGTGTAAACTTTTGTTTTCGCAGGAACTTCGTAACATAAAATGATTTGTACTTTAAATAATAATATAATTAGCAATTAAAGTTGCTGCAAGCACTTAGCAGAAACTAACTGTGGAACGTAAGTAACGTTAAATATTGTATTTCACTTCATGTTAATTATAAATTACCATTCCTTGATGAATGGAAAATAATTGAAGCGACCAACAGTGCGAATTTTGAAGTACGAAAATTACAGACTTAAAATTAGTTTAATAGATTGGTTTCATAGATTGGGTTGGACCCAAAAGACATGTTTATTTTTAATATCACAATAGCATTGGAAATAATAATAATCGATATCTTATAAAACTCTGCCGCGTTAAAACTTTTGTTATACTTATTAATGTCATGAGACCGTCATGTGGCAAATAACAGAACTGATAACAGACAAGAGACGGAGCCGCGATTTTATAATCAATCGCGTCTGTTATTTGGGTATCGGCCAAATATCGTTCAGTACTTTTCATAATACCGTCGGTAATACCGACAAAAAAAAAACGAATTGTTTAGTATAATTTTTAGACAATTTATAAATCAATTTTGTTTGTGTTGCTCTAGAAACAATTATCAAAAACTTCCTGTTATACTGTTAAATGTTGAATTAGATTCAAAATATTACGCCAAAAATACGTGGTGTAATTTACAGCCGTTACTTCTTAAATAATCTCCATTTTTTCTCTTTTCTCATCGCCTTTTTGAGTTGGTTCATTTCTCTCTTATGTTCTTCCATATGTTCCCTGAGCTGCTTGTTGTCGTTCTTCAGCTCACTCATTTCTGGTTTCACTTGTATCTTCTTTTACTTGTTTTAGGTCATCCATCATTTCTTTCATGTTCAATCCCTTTTCTTCTTGGCTCTGGTGTTGTTGCTTTCAATTTTCTCCTCGACGCTTCTCTCCACGTGTTCTCGCGTCGGTCGGTAATCTAGGAATCTCCTTATTCAGTTATATAATGCTTCGTTATTCCATAATAATAACAGTAATACAGTATTAACCCATGGGGACACGTTTATGTCCCTCAAAGTCATAAACGGTGAATTAGCCAATTCGCAACCATTAGGCTAGTGAGCTATACTGGTCCTTACGCAATGATGCAAAATGACCTTCGGAACTCTTGTAATAATTTCATTCAACATTTTATTTTAATGTCCCTGCTTAAAAGGGGGATATTAGCATGTCTTCCCTTAAATGTTGATTTTGTAGAAATACATGATTACAATATATACCTATATCTATATGTACGTACATTCATATCTAAATATACATAATATGTATGTATACTTAAAGAGTTTTTAGAGAAATTTTGCTCTCTAAGAAATTTGTGTCATCTTAAAGTATCGTCATGAAAGCTAAGAATATTTTAAAATTTTCAATGAAATATTGGAGGTCGTGCAAAGAATACCATAATACATACCACGACACTAGTACAATTTGATTAATTTGATTACCCTTAAGGGTATTTAGTTTCATAATATATAAACTTAAACTATTTTCAGATAGAATATTTTCGTAGAAAACTTGCACATTTCCACCACAAAGAAAAATCGATAATAAATTCTTATTGGTTTACATTACGATCTGAGAGAAAGGGGTAAACACAAACTTAATAATCTTGTTGTATGCTGACGGTGTTGTGACCAAAAACCGCTCCATTAATTGAACTTGCAAACTTGTTACCACAAAACAATTTGTTTCATGTGAAAATAAATTAGTACGTGGACGAAAACCTGAGCAGCGTACGAGGAAGTTGCGGCGGGTGGAATTTTAATCGGGTTTTTTGGTCGATGCTACATCAAGAAAAGCCTTTCTGCATTTGTGAGAAGTAGTGAAAATGTAGCTTATGATGTGTATTTTAAGACCTTGTTGTGTAAAATTTCATTAGCATCATCATATCCTATAGTATCAGTGATGTCAGAATTGAAAGCATAATAATCCTTGTAAATTATTACAGACATTACGTTACAGTTAACATCCATTGTTTATTTGAAACTTGGTGCTGAAACATTGCCTCAAACTCATCAATATTATCATAGATTCCTGAATGAAACCGTTCAATTTTTGTGTTGCTAACAAACATTATGTTTGTGTTTTGCATATTCATCCTTTATAGAAACTTTATCTACTTCTCATAATTAACGACAAAGTCGCTTTTTGTAGTAAACAATGTTACATTAAGTATTTGTTTTAAAAACTTCGTGTTTCTACACCCAAACATTTGCTTTGTTTTCTTCATTCTCGATTATAATAAGTCATTAACGTGCTAGACTCAAGGATGGTGTGTTCTCAATTCCCCCTGATTGATCGTCGCTATATTTATTGTTAGAAAGTTTGCATAGCGTACAAAGGCAAAAGTTAGAATGTAATGATGCGTTTCATTGGATGAAAGAGATGTTAACGTTGAGCCAATATGAGTTTCAGAACTTGACATATAATTTAAGATAAAAGGATGATAACAAGCGTTAAAAAACTGTTTTTACAGAACTTTTGCAGTAATTGTTTTATGTTACATCAAATTTTTAAATTAAAAAAAAAACATTTATATTTTAATGTATATTTTTAAAGTAGTAAATAGATAGACACTTAGATACTCATATCCCAATGAATATTTTATATTTTAGAGATTGCCTTCGAAAAATAAGTAAAACGGTTTCCAATTTCTTTACAGGCTCTACCTTCTGATTTGATGCCATCTATTTTCCCGTATGTAATAAAGGAGTCAGCAATATGTATATCCAAATATGTCCAATTTCTTTCAACATCTCAAAACTTTAATAGAAGCAAGTTTCACGTCTGCAGAACAGCAATTTCGGATTGAACCTCTTAATTATTGCACTGTAATTATCAAACCTCTCCCGCAACAACGCAATTAGATCCGAGCTTCTTGCCATTCCGAAAATGAAGTCGACTTTTCCGATTTCCAGCACACAATAACTAAATGTCAACATAATAAAAACTCTGTCGACTTCTCGATATCAGGAAGCAAATTAATACGTTTTTCACAATAAGAATTCCCCGTTTAATTTTCCGAAAACTTGAGCTCTTCATAGAACGACACCAATTTAACCAGACCGGGAAAAAGTCATCTCTCATAATTTTAATTTCACTGACCAATTAATTCTGGTAAATGCCCTTTTGTTACCGACAGATATTGTTCGGTTTAAGTACGGTCGCTCTTCAATTATCTTCGGTTGAACACTTCCGGCATTTATCGGGTTGTTTCTTAATCTATTTTTTTCGAATCAACGAAATGGAAAAGTCTTGATACTGCAGGTCCAGGGACATGACTAATATTGAGAGTGAGACTGAGATTTAATAGAAACGTGCTAGAGAACTAGGAATTTTAGGACTTATCTTTTCTACATTTCTAAGGTAGTAAACCTGACTTCATTAGATCGTTCGCTAGTTCCAACATAATTGTAAATCTTTGAACGGTCACTCCAAATTAAAGTCTTGAATGCCATCATTTCAGTCACATTATTCTAAAACTGATATATTATTTAAAATAAACAAAAAAGAAGTGACGAATTCAATTTATTTGGACCGAGATAGGCAGATTTTTAATGAAAATGAGCGTAACATCTTGAGCATCTAAAATAATATCATCAGCATAATTTTTACCTTTTATGTAATTTCAAGTTTGGGATTCAAGTCTGTGTTTGTGTGTATACTGGTGATTTTCTATGATGTGATTGTTAAGAGGTGAAATAATATTTGCTGGTGCCCCAGTGATTTTATAGTAGAGCAAACATTGACATGCTTTCAAAACTGTGCATAAACAAACGTCCATATTTTCACTCCAATATTTGAATTGTTTTATTTATAAAATGTATGTTTTTTATCGTACGGCATAGTTACAAACATTTTTGGAATTTTTGTGAAGAATGAATCGATCGAAAAATTCACAATGTAATTGTCAACGTACGCATTGCTGATGTAAAATATTATTATAATGTAAACATTTTGTAGAGTAACAATGATTTCAATGAACAATACCTAGGTATGTATTATATTTTTAATTTCACATTGTGTTAGACCGAACACATTCTGTAATTGCACACAGTATTTCCAGGAGTTCTATCATGCGTTGTCACGGAAAGGAATGAGTTCTTACTTTAAGAATAGACTTTTAAATTGTTTTTTAACTATTTTTTATTAACAAACACAAGCAATTTTTTTTTATTATTAGTCTCATCGGTGCAAAGTTCAGTTATCTGAAATAAATACTACTCTAACAGTAAGTGGCAACGACTGGTCGCAAATTACTGATAAATCAGAAAAAGCGGAATCAAACTTTCCACACCAACAATTCTGCATACAAGCGGAACCCAAGGCGACTAGCGATGTATGCGGTAAAAATAGAGATAGGGGGTCCTAGACTTTTTTATTAAGAGCGTTCATTACCAGACGCCATCTTGGATAATTTGTTTCTTCGAATAAATCGATTACCATATTGATTTATCGATTTTTAAAAACGCGGAATGTTAGAATCTTGGACCGATGCGTTTACGAAAGTCCAAAATTTTTTGTTTCTAAAAAGAATTGAAAAAAAAAATCGTTAATTGACAGAAAAAATTTGTTTAGGGGAGTTTCGAACGTTGCTACGACTTATTAAAAACGTTCCGTGTAAAAAAACAAATCATTTATGCAAGTACTAAGCACATGAATGGAAAAATTTGTTTTAATAATTTTCTAAGCGGTTGGTGTCGCCATCTATAGCAGATTGAGGGTTGTGAACAATTTGGCGACAAAGCTCTCGGTCCTACGGCTCTCACAACGGACTGTTTTGTGCTCAGCAGAGCGGCAGCCAGCGCTCGTAGAGGATGTACTTGTCTTGTAGATCGATGATCGATAAATAAAGACCAACATCGACTGAAATTTTAGGGCAATTTTAGAATGAAAGAAGAAGTTATCACCCACATAGTTAATTTTTCAAAAACCAATTCAAGGGTCCTTTTGAATTACGTCAGAATTTTAAAAATCGTGTATTTTTGTTTTATGGGTTGTGAGAAAACGAATCAAATTAGAGCAAAAATTCACAGGAATTCAATAAATTATAACAGTAACTGCGTATAGCTGCGTATTAGCTTTATGATGAATTGTTATTGAGTTGCCTATTATGGAAATAGGTATTTCCCAAGACATACTTTTACATTGATTTTTTTTTCTGGAGATCAGTTCATGAAATCAAAAGGGCCATTTTAATAACGAATTAGATACAAAGAAACGCCGAACACACATAATAATTTTGGCAGTTCTTAAAAAAAATACTTCTTGGTTGTCAAAGAGACCGCCGGCGCCTTTCAGTATGGCGTTAAAAAAACAAATAAAAAAATTAATAATGCCAGTTATAAGAGCACAGAACCTGAGAACAGTCTTGACTGCAGTAGGCTTTTAGTGTTTTCAAGTGTTGTTACTTTTGACTAATTGTTAGTGTAAAAACTAGACCTTTCGTCATATTGACTCCAGCAGACTTTGCGTTTTTTGTATTCTTAGTTTTGACTATTGTTATAGTGTTAATAGTATTGTTAGTAATAGTTTTTTGTAATATGGGAGGTGTGTGTAAAAGACGCGATAGTGGTAAGGGTAACAGAACTTTATCGGGGAAAAGAAAAAACCGGCGATTGGCCCAATTGAGGTGGGTATTGAGAATTTTTTTTTTAGATTTGTGCACGGATAAGTGTAAAATCTATATACAGACCGTTTCAATCGAAACGAGGCACCCTCAATAACTTTTTAGGAGAAGATATTTAAGAAAAATCTAAAAACAGGTCAATTTTTATCTCGACGGGGACATGTTTTGATGCAATAGTAAGCAGGCTTGGTGCAACCCCATACGCCTGACAGGAGCAACCTCGATTTTTTAAATAGGGAGTAACATGTAGTTTGAAAGGTCTTTTAATTGTCTTTTCGGCCACATAATTATTTTTTTATTTGCATAGTCTATAAGTTAGTAATTAAAAATGAAACATTTTTTTACGGATTTGTTTTGTATTTAGGAATGCCTGCAATTAACGATAAAAAGCTTGCAATAAACATTATTAGACAATTTATTATTGATCTGAATAATGCTGTAATCAAATTTGTCGCCATCCATACTGATTTATACCAATCCTTAACAATAAGTAAATAAATAAACTGAAAACAAAATAGTCGTGTTAATTTCCTGAGCGATAAAGCAACTGTAGCATTGAACACTAAATTTGTTTTTTTTTTGTATATTTGGTAGGTATGAGAATAGGTGGTAAACTATTTTTCAAATGAATATGGGGGCCCAGGGGGGCCCCTTGGGCTGGACCGATTTTTCGGCTCGACCGACTTTTATGAAGTATTTTTTTTATATTTGGTAGGTATGGGAATAAGTCGTAAAGTATTTTTCACATTTGACATGGGGCCCAGGTGGGCCCCTTGGGCTGGACCGATTATTATGATCTTTGATTTGTTGGATTTGCCTCCGCCCCGAATAGCAGAATAACTATTAAAACATGGACATGAAGGCCCAGGAGGGCCCTTGGGTTTATAATTCAAGAAGGGCTTTTATGATATTTGATTTGTTGGAATTGTCTCCGCCCCGAATAGCAGAATGACTATTGAAACATGGACAGGGGGCTCAGGGGGAACCCTTGGGTTTATAACTCAAGAACAGCTGGACCGATTTTTATTATTTTTGATTTGTTGTGTTTGTCTCCGTCCCGAATAGCCGAATAACTATTAATAAATGGGCATGGGGGCTCAGGGGCCTCCTTTGGTTTATAACCCAAGAACGGCTGGACCGATCTTTAATTTGTTGGATTTGCCTCCGCTCCGAATAAAAAAAGTGAATTCAGCTAATAAGTTAACACAACATTTATTGATTCTGAGGCGATACAAAGTTCGCCGGGTCAGCTAGTTTTTTATATAATTGTATACCTGTTTTTTTTATTATTTGGACTCCAAAAGGAATTCTATATGAAGTGGTAGTTTTATTTGAATGTATAAAATGTACAAAATAACCAACATTTGCAATTTTTAGATTAATTTTGACGAAGAATTCTGGAAAGAACAATAATGTACCCGCATTCAAGGATTTTTTATTTTAATTGTTTTTTACCTGAGTGGTTAGATCCAAGGCAGAAGCGATGAAAAACAATAAGGAACCCCCCAAGGAATGAGGAATTAACTTTTGAAATTATTAGACAATACTAAATAGTTATTATTATTGTTTTTAAAATTTATCAGAAGGAAATCCTCGTGATTCCGACCTTCACGAGGTTTCTTGCTGGTCAGATGTTTTAATCGCACATCGTAGCCACCCCCAAAACCATGGGGTGAGTACGAATACCGAGAATTACCCTGAGCAAACGCAATGACCTCAAGATAAGCGCCTTCTGCATTCCAATAGTTATTATTATGATTGTTTATTTTATTTTTATTATTATCGTGATTTATTTTCTTTCTCCATTTCCGCACAACTAAATTAGTAGATTATTATACGAGTTCCTGTGTAAGTTGGACGCTTTATGCCACAAGGGGTTTATAAAAGCACGAGTGAAACGAGATAAATATATAGATAAATACATAAAAATAGTTTGACGTTTATCTGTCATTTTAATTATTTCACGACAGAGAGTGTTTACACAAGCGAAAATTTGAACATTCTGACAGTGTCGAACGATAAATGCTATTTATTTAATCTTTAGTGTCAAAATTGAATTTTATCTACTCTTTACCGCATGTTAAAATGCAATTTTATCGTTTAGAAGTTAAAAAAAAACTTCTATACCAACATCCATTGTTGTATTACTGTCTAACGTTTTTTTGACATTTTGTTTGACAGTTGAATTTTTCACGTCAAAGAATTAAATCCATGTTGCAGTAAAAACCGTGAAGATTGAATAAAATTTTATATTATATACGACGATAAAATTGATGATTATCTATCTTTTCGAGTGACTTTAACGTCTCGGCTAACGCGTCCACGTTATTAAATAATTAATATATACCACAAATAACTATTACCTTTTGCCACGACGTTTTACCATGACAATAATACAAAATTTATTTTATGCATGAAATTATCTAGCTGAATTGATTATTTACTTTACCTCTACGACAAAGTTGATTTTTGTAAACTCAATTTTGTTGCTCTACTTTCGGTGTCACGTTTTTGTTACGTTGACAGGTTGGCAGTTTTACTTGCAAAATTTACGGGGAACAAAATTTCTTTCAAAAGTAAATTTGATCCGGTAGAACAATAGCCTCTCGTGTAATTACATAGGTACGATTAATTTTACGCATTTGGCAGAACCCTTATTGGTCAGAAAATACAATGTTTCTAGAAAACTATATTTTGTTCGATTAAAAGTTAGGGCTAACTTTTTTCGCTGTCAAACTTAATTCAATTCAATAAATCATTTGAAATTATGCTTATTTTAAAATTATGTTCCACTCCTAACAGTGGACACCGCTTTGCGATTTTCCAACTTCCATCCCTCAGTCGTTCAATGATATAAAAGCAAGCGCTACAAGCTGTGTTGTCAGATCGTTTTAGGAGTACGAACAAGCTCAGCACTCCCACTATTTAGTCTCTCTCTTCGACGCACGCTTGTGGGATGCAACGCAAGGTGCATTCGTGTCTATACGTAGTACAGATGGACACACCGACAGCATTAGGGCATGTGGTTTCTACAGAGACGGAAGACGAATGTTTGTTTACATTTGAAAACTTGACCGACTAGAGAACTGCATTCTTAACTACTGCATTCCAACTGCGACAACAGCAACAGCAACAGAGATGCTGTAATACATGGCTACTCAAAAAGGTTAATTTGTGGTTTCTTGTTATTCTTTGGAGCAAATGAGTAGTACCTACTATCTCAATAAAAGTTTTCCTTGTTTCTGGGTTTTAGATATTAAGTCAGTGAAATAAGGTAAATAAAGGCTAAACCTCGGAATGAAAGTGGGAAAGCTAAAAAAAAATTGCATAGACTTTTGTTTAAACGTTTTAAAAACAGGATAAAAAATCTCGTGTCCGTTAGTCAAGATATTAAATGTCAAAGGTGGCCCGTGCGGTGATTTTATTTTATTATTTTATTTGATACTTCTCACTTCAAAAACCGTTTACGAGGTAAAATAAGTAAGTGTGCAAAATTTTATTGCAATCGGTTCTGTGGATCCAGAGATTAGGGATTCGCTCTCCCCTTAGGAATGGGATTTTTGAAAAACCATTTCTTAATAAAATAAGTGTGTCTGCAAAATTTCGTTGCAATCGGTTTAATGAATCAACAAATTACAATTTAAAAAAGGGGGGTTTTCCAATTTACTCCTTTATTTCTGTTTAATTATTCGTCACGAATAGTTTTTTTTTTAACTCGAAACCTGTATGGCTACACCATGATTAAATTACAACTTGTTATTACATAATATGTATTCACAATTCGTAATTTTTCATATGAACCAATTCACCGGCAGATAAATATTTTTTGGCAATTCTGGAGATTTAGTTTTACATTGTCAATTCAAAATTGAAAAAAATTGGTTCCCAACAGAACATATGATCCAGAAAATTGTTCATCAAAGGCGTTTATGAAAAACATTTGTTTTAAAATACGTAGGGCAGATTTTTACTTCATACAAATGTTAGGAAACCTGAGAAAATTTTGAAAACCTGAGAACTTAAGGAACTTGACAACTTGAGGAACGTAACAATTCTTCAAATTCTTAGCTTGCTCAAGTTCGCAGGTTTTCCAAGATTTCAGGTTCTGCAGGTTCTGAGATTTCTCCAGTTCTAAAGTTAACAGTAGGTTCCAGTATTTATCAATGATGAAAAATGCAAATTGTGGGGCTTAACCCTTTAACCGGTACGAACGTACATTTACGTTTGTTCATAAATGGGTTTGAATCGGTTGAACGTACATCTACGTTTGAGCCAAGAAAATTCAAATACAAAATTTAGCGATGTAAAACATCAAATGTAAGAATCATAAACAACAAGCTTTACGTTTTAACACAAAATTAGTTCGCAAACATAATTTTATAACATAATAAACAAAAACTAAAATGTACAACATTGCGATAGATTCAAGTAGGAAGGTATACTTGGTCCAGTTGGTGTCTGTCAAAGCAGTATTTAAAATCCAAAAATTAATATACCTGATAGCCATGCCGAAATGGATTTTGACGACGAGTTTCAAGAAGAAGTAAGAGTTTCTTCAAGTAGCGAGTCTGATTCTGAGGCAGAGGCGGAATTTGATGATGAAATTCAGCCAAGACTTAGGCGAGGAAGACGCGCAGCGCTGGAGCTGCTCCACAAAACATTGAAAGCAATCAAGAAGGTAGAAATTGGAGAGACGAAGATGATTTCTTGCCAACGTTATTTCAATTTCAAAGAGATGTGGACATTCATTGGTGAGAATAGTCGAGAAATAGGTTTCTTCAAAATATTTTTTGGTATTGAAATAATGGAACGGATTACCTTAGAAACCAATTCTTTTTTTATTTTATTATGGAAAACGCAGGATATTTAGGAAATCAATCCAAATTACCTAAATGGGATAATACAACCGTCCCAAAAATGTATACATTTTTTGCAATAGTGATGCTCATGGCGCATAATAAGAAAAATCGCATCAACGATTACTAGTGGTTCGATCCACTACTTCACCAAAAAGTTTTTCAAAAATATACGAGTTTGGATGAATTTTCTTTGCATATGAGACTGTTACAATTCAATGTCAATAGATTACAAAATAACAATAATAATGACAAGGTTTTCAAAATTAGACCATTACCGAATAAACTGAAAGACAAATTTCAAGGGACGTTTGTACCTTTTCGATTTATGTGACGACAATAATTTAGCTCTTTCGAAAGAAAGATTATCTTCGAAACAATATATTCCATCTAAAAGACATACATTAGGAATAAAATTATTATTTTGTTCTTTGCGACGTGAAAACATGATATGTACACTAGATTATATTGTGTACTTGCTAGTACCCGGCGCGCGTTGCTACGCAACAAAAATGAAGTAAAACACAGCTCTTCCGATTTGACCTGGTCACTGTGACATTTTTATCTAACAGAGTACTCAATTTCGCCCGGCTTGAAATTTAAATATTTCTTTACGAAAAAGAGGCGACACATTGGGATCCTCCGAGACATATTGTTGGTGACCAAATGGAAAGATAAACGAGACGTTGAGCACCATTCATGAAATTGAGGAAATATTTAAATACTGATGCCTGGTGATCACACTCAAGGTTATTGTCAAAAAATTCGTGCTGTTGATAAATGTGATATGCAAATTAGCTTTACAGCAACAGAAAGAACAGCAATGGGACAATTTTTTTCCATTTACTAGACGTTGGCTTGAGAAACTCATTTATTTTGTATAAAGTATTTACCAGAAAAAATGTCCAGCTAAGTAAATTTAGATTAGAGTTGATAAGACAGATTTTTGAATAATTCGGGCAAGAAAAGTCAAGGGCTAAAAGTGGAGGAAGAGCTGGCGATAATCCAGTCAGACTAAGTGGAAGACACTTTGCGAAAAGAGAACCAGCAACTCCTAGAATAACATCGACACAAGGAGATCACCACCGTATCGATCGAGTGAGTGTGATGGTATTGTTGGTTGTCTACATTATCGTACTTCTAACATTATTGAAAATAAACTTATAACTTATTCTAAAGGGCCTAAACCGTAGATGGTCTAAATTTGAACGCCTTTCAAGTAACAACGAAGTCTCTCACACTCTGTTCAACATTATCAAGCCGTAATAACACTCACAAAAGTGACATCATTTTATTGTCATTTCTCATCGCAAACAATCACAAACGCAAATTTCGCTTAATAATCGATTACTTTTCTCGTGTGGCAATTCGTATGTGACTTTTTGACATTTCTCGTGAAATTTGACATTTCGCGTGAGTTGAAAAATTCAATATCTAAATACTCAAATAAAGTGTTGATAAACCTCTAATATTAAGTTAAAAAAGAATAAATATTTAATTTAGTGTTTATTCCCCGCCTTGGGGTCGCTAAGAAAGAGTGAGGTTATGTTTCTTTATTTTTTATATAGTAGTGTGCATTGGATTAATTGCATTTTAACTGATTTTAACCGTATTTTAACATTAGTTCGTTGTATAGTTTGGACCCTTAAACAGCTAAAGACAAAATGTAGGATGACTTTGTTAAATTCCTGAATGATATAGAAAAGTTAGACAAAAGTAAGTAAACATACACCAGCCATGCGTGTCTCGACCTTTATTTGTAATGAATAAAAAGCATAAGATGTTTATTTTCGTTTTAACTGAAAACTGAAACTGTAAAAATACGTTCATTTTGCTGCTACAAAAAACTCACTTTTTTAGACTTTTTTGTTTTTTCAAAATCTCACCAGCGAAAGGGTTAATAGCATGCGAATTTTCGTCTGCCCATACGTTTACCCTTACGTGCGTACTATTTAAGTTGAAAATACCGTCTCTAGTAAATCGTCAGGTAAATCCTTCGGCTGTAAAAATTCTACTTACTGTATAAGTGATTGGGATACAATTATTGTTTGTTCTTTCACAATTCTCCAAATTCTATAATGCTCTGATTTGCTAATATTCGGTGGCACCACTTTGCAAAACAAAAACACAAGGCACACAAGATTACCGCAAATTAGGCACACGGCGTTTTGGAAAGCCTTACACATTAAGGTATATTAATTATTCATGACTTTAAAACCGAAAATGAATTACAATAACAAATTATATCGGTGTCGACAAACTGATTACGTTGGGTATAAACTGCACGGGAGTGTACAAAAAATAATAATTTTGATAAGTGGCCCAGCTTTCCCAGAAAATACCAACTGATTTTCAGTAGGTAAAGTTAAAATAAATATCCATATGCGGCTCGTGAATTTGTGTAATTTGAGTACTTTTAATACCTATTTCTCTTACACCCTGTATAGTGCATATGTTAATTCAATCAAGATAAACAGAAACATTCGCAAATAAATTCTACGTGCAGATTAATGTATACGAAAATGGAGGAATTATGAAATCTTCAAAGTATGTAATAATTTTGTTACAACGTTAAATGCTCTCAAAACTGAATAGTAAAATACATAGAGCAGTTTCGCATATTTTCCACAGACTTGACATTTTCTCTGTCCTTTTGAGAAACTCCTACATCTCATGTTAAAATTGGAAACAAAAACATTAACTAAATTTAAGTGCTGCTCTGAAGTTTTAATTAAATGTGGTCTTTTGATTCGGAGGATCCGCTTTAGGTGATTTTTTGTCATGTAAAATATCGCTTTAAAGCGTGGTGAAATTATATATTTCCTTTGATGTTACGGTTTTACCAGAACGCGTATCTGGTGTTGATTTAACAGATACGTTGTTGGAATCATGGAAAAGTCCTCAAACGTATTTTCGGAGTATAATATTGTTAGATGCTCATAGAGTAAGTACCTACTCCTAGAATTGGAATGGGAGTAGTCATTTGCTTTTATCAATGAAACTGGTTTCAAAATTTTGCCACTGGTATATCGGGTGTGTCATAAATCGCGGACAGCCGTTTTACCCGAGTTTAATCAGTTCGCAAATCTGCAAAAATAATTGCTTAGGCCTCCTTTATTTAAAAAAAACATGAAAGAAGAAGTTCAAATAGGCAACGCTGTAACCTTTGTTTATTAAGAGTTGGGATATTGTTGGATATTATGTTGAATGATTGTTGCTACGGTAACATTATGAATTCGTTTCTTAAATAATAATTAATCTATAAAGCCATTGTTGGAAAAAATTTACTCATAAGCTTAAATTCTGTGCAAGGAACCAACAAGAATGTACGAGTACGCTGATGTTTGGGTTGTCATTTTTAATTTAAAATTACCGGGTTGTTATGGTAACGTTTTGAAACTTTCCAGTGTTGCCACCTTTAAAAACCAATATCACATTTTTGAATTAATTCTGCAGCAGTTAGCTTATGCCGTTTTTAAAGTCTTAATTTATTAATTTCGAAGAGGTCTTTTAAGCTTAACTTACTGTAAACCTAAAATGAAAAATTTGTTTCTGTTTATTCTTTCTTGAATACAGTAGAACCTCCCATTTTCTTACTCTTCGTGATTTATAACACAACCGATATAAACGGTTTTAATGTAATGATTTTTTTTTATAAATATAATCGCTGATTTCCAACTTAAATCCATATGCTATCATTTTGTGAGAAGGGAAATCTCTCTCAAATGGGATTATTGCCCGCTGCGCCATGTGGTGGTCCCCATAGTCACTTAATCGAAAACATTCTTATATGGCAAGTTTGCCCTTTGTTTCTCTTCTCTACTTCGACACCACCTTTCTTGCAACACGACTCTTAAAGATACAGTTATTGGGCCATTAAGTGGCAAAACGGTTTCACACAGAATTCGTTTTCCTGTACGTGGACACCAGAAGTGCCTGAACCGCAATATATTTTATTGTAATAGTAGCTCTGTATAATTGAAATGAAATAATCAAAAATTCACGCACCTCTTTGTTTGGAGGACAATGTATATTCCCGAGAGAAAATACCCCATATTTTTTTGGTTTGCAATGTCGATTCCAGAAGAGAAGATTGTTTACTTTACCCTGGCATTAAATTAATAATATTCTCCAGCCCGTTAAAGCTGAAAAGCGACATCAAAACATTAATTACCATCAATCTCAAAGTTTGAATTGTTTTCCAACAGTCGTAATACTTTTACTACAATTTTGAATGTAAAAATGATGATGCATATAGAGCCACTTGTAGACAGGTTTAACTATCTATAAAAATGAATTTAATGTCCACTGACGACATCAAAACTTTACGATGGATGTTTGCAATTTCAAGCTTTCGTGGGATACGTTTGAAATATTTGATTTACAAATATTGTTAAAGCTTTACCAGAGTTTATCATTTGAAACGTATTCTAACTTGAAAGTAGTCTAAACTGCATTATATTTTAGTTGTAAGATAATATTATGTGAGGTATTTGTTCCATATATTTATTTATCTCTTGTATAGCCTACACATTATATAACTGAATAGTTAGGAAATCAATTTTTAAGTGGCAGAAATGCTTCAATGTCTGAGTGAGATTTTTGAATCACGAGTGCAATAGCATTTCACGAGCTTACAATGGCTTTTATAATATAGTTATTTATTATACAAGTGAGTAAAGCAACATATTGTTCTGTTGTATCGGTGCTAAGGTTGCTTGCTTATTGTCACCATTGTTACTATTCGCAAAATTTGAAAAGTGTCTTTCAATGGATATGGGTGATGTGTTTGTATCAGAAGATGTAACTCACTAGTGAATTATCTCCACTTTGCTTATTTAAAAATGGTTTAATAATGACACCTTAATAGTAGGCGTTAGATTAATAACTATTTTCTCATTAATGTTTGGTCCATGTCTCTCCTCTCTCGCATTTTTTCACATTATAATTCATTGATATAATATCACCCCACATTAGCATTCATCTTGTTGAAAAGAAGCATTCGGTTCACGTTTATCCATCTCGAGATCGTATAATCGCCATAAACTCAAAATAAAAACTTTTATAAGTTCGTAACAAACTTAGATAATATTGTTCAAATTACTTTATCGACATCAAAAAGAGAGTTATTCCGACACTCTTTCAAATATTACACCACTTTCGGCGAAATTGATAGCCTCTTGAGAAAAAACAAGTTCTATAGCTCCTAAATCAACTCTCCCTTTGCGAGAAAACCTTATTTTTCATAACCCGGTTTTGCGCGTTGTCACTGCTGATTTTTCACAGAGAAAATGTACGGTAAATCATTGAAGAGGTCCTCACGCGGTGAATGCTTGTAAAGTATGAAAAGTTGGTTGAACCGCATATGAAAGGTGCAGACAAATATTTCGAATACACTGACGCAACTGCTTATATTCAAGAATAAAATAATTGTAAATGTAGATGTAGCTAACAGAAGAATAAAATCACAAAGCACCAACATGAATGGTAGAAGATTAAATTTGATGTCGGAAAGTCAAAAAAGATGACTATTAGACGACAGAATATAAGCTACACCAGAGAAAACAGTTTGTGAGGGTTTCCATAAAATGTTTGCAGGTATCAATTTGGACAAAGATTGTGCCATTTTGTCGTGCTTAGCGAAAATCTCGTATTTGCAAAAAAAATAGCTTTCTATTCTGTAAGTAGTTGGAATATAACAAAGAGATATGTTTTTACTTTTATACATAGTTTTTTTCTTGGACATTTATGAATGTGACTAATAATATGTATATAATGTGAGTTATGTATTTTTTTATTTATAGAAAATAGTAGATTATAATATTTATCTACAACTACTGATTAATAATAATAAAGGTATTGTAACTATGACAGACAGACAGCCAGGCTCGGTTTTTAAGAATTATTATTAACTATCCATGAAATTAATAATGAATATTTACAGCTATTGACATTTCTTCTCACCGTCAAGTTTTTCACAAGGTTTAATTTCTAATTTTAATTCTAAAAGTACAGTTGTAGATAAAACGTCGTATTTCACTCGCGTATAATGGTGGCTATTATATACTCGAATGGTTAAAATAAGCGGCTGCGGCTCGTATTTTAATTTCCGTTCTCGTGTATAATAACCACCATTATATTATGCTAATGAAATAATCTACTATAAGAGCATAAAGTGCATCAGTTCGTTCGTCGGTCAACAGTCCAGGCTCAGCACATAAAGCGTCAAGTTGCCGACTGAGGACGTGAACCGTTCATTAGGACGAGCTGGTGCAGTCTGTGTCCGCCTCGCATTGAGTTGTTGAACGTTGCGGTGAAAAGACATGTCTTCGACTTCGGATGCTTACATTACATTTCTTAATAGAAGCTGCGTTAGACGACGGTACGATTATTCCTCCAACGAAAAACACATCCGATGGTGAAAATAGGTTTAGTCTAAAAAAAAATTAACATGATGATTGATTAATTAATTGATTTAATTAAATGATTGAGGTACGGGAGAATGCTGTATGGGCCGTTACCCTGCGTTATTTACCAGTTGAGTGATCTGGGATTGTTGAATTTTTTTTATAAAAACCTAACCATAAATCTTACGACCAAGTGCTAAGAGCTAAGTGGTTGTGTCTGATACCGGGTGGCTATAATTGTTTTAAAATTATTTTCTTGCGTTGGATTTAATTACTGTTTCACTCTGTTGAAGCCCACGGGTTTGGCTAGTAATATTTTATCCGCAAACGTTTTCAGATAAATAAATTAGAAAACAATAATTTATGTAAGAATTTGAAAGACCCATTCACAAATAAAGTGTTACTTTATCTCATTAAGCAGATGAAATAGCAACTTTTGCCCATTTTAGTGCCTAATTAGATGGTGGCATTTTTACCTTGTCAATGAAGTCACATAAGTTGTCACTTTTGTGACGTTTGCGGATAATAGTAGATTGTTTTATGAGGAGCAAAAGTGAGGTTTTTCGTGGCAAGTCTGTAGGTTTGATGGCCGAGCCTGCGAGGCCAGCAAATACAGACGAGCCACGAAAAGCCACATTTCTCCTAATAAAACATGCTATTTTTTTCTTTAAACGCCGAAAATCTGACAATTTCTTTGATTTGACTGACCATCAGCAGCGCATAAAGTAATAGCAAGGTTACTTTTAGCGTCGCCAGCTGACTTTATGCGCCGCTAACGAAAAAGGTCTGTCATGACAGTGAAATGGCCATTTGTCATTACCTATTGGCGTATACAATCTCACGTTTTTCTGACGTTTGAAGAAAAATAATATTTTCAGTGTTTTGACATACTTATGAATTAGTAAATTTAGATCTAAATTTTTCTGTAATTCAAAATTATTATCAGTTGTTTAATAAAAATGAATTCAGTTCTCGAGCAGGTACGGCTAACCACGGCAGCATTGTCGCCTCATTTCTTGCGCTTAAAATCGTTAGAAACGATGAAGGAATATTGTTCCCCTTTCTTTAGAGGAAATTGTCCTATATTTAGTTTCCTTTTCAGACGAAAGATATAACTCAACAATTCGTTTTCTTTTATTATATTAAGCTTGTACTCTAGACGTAACTGCTTTTTGATGTGGTGTAATTATCATTCACCACGCAATAAGGTTTACTACTTTCTTTTAATCTGGAACAGACATCTTTTAATATATTGAATATTTTTCAAATAATTAATATTCTACCACATTCACTTCAGTCTCTCTTATCCCATATCACTTGTTTTAAGATAAACCTCCAACGAGGGACTTCCAAACGATGTTCAGAAGACGTTCTCTGAAGACCAAAACTTTCATAATAAGTTGCTGAGAATAATTAAATGTAAAATTGGCAGAACATCCCACTGCAACAAGAAGGCAAATTATGCTTTTAGTTCTGTGGTTCATATTATGTATTGTGGTTACTGTGTAGGAACTCTAATTTTTTTCTATTTAAGTACATAAAGATCATAGTTTACATCAAATTACATTCAAAACATCTACCTTATAATACCTTAAATAACATTTACCGTTGTAAATAATTGGTAAAATTTTGATTTGGACTTTTTGGAAGTGGGCCAGGACAGTTTCTTAATATAAATTAGCTACAATCTGCCAACATATTATATATTATTTATTAAATTCAAGAACGTATTTTAGTAAACAATCATAAATAGGTTTATAGACTTATTTCACAACAGAATCTACAGTTACAAATAACACCGCGCAGGCAGATCCTATTAGTATAACCGCCCAAGCGGATACTATTGGCTGAAGACCATGTGTCGATTCCATTAGGACCATTGGTGAGTGGTGCCACCACGAACTTGTAGCCATTGAAGCACTCCCAAGTGTGTGCTCAACCGTGTGAGTCGCTAACGGTGACCTCCGGTTGTCATTAATAATCCGACTGTTGCAATGCGGAGCTCTACTGCAGTTGAGCTCATTTGTCCGTTTCTCGTGGCACCAAGATTAACAAAGAAATTTTTGAGATTTCTTTCTAAGGCCGGAACATGGAGTTGCACGCAACTGAGTACGTGGACCGACTTGTGATGGACAGCATTCCGACTGAAAAAGGACGGGCTCCTGAGGCCCTGAGCTCACGGCCTAGAAGAAAGCAAAGTCTAAAGATGTCTACCAGAAACCAGGTAGCAGTTGGTATCAATCACTGGGGAACAACTTTCCAGGAATTTCTGACCACAGACCGCGGGCTTCGAAGGGCAACAGACAAAGAAAGGGGCCGGAAATTGAGCCCGTTGCGTCCAGGTAAGGGCCACTAGAAATCGAGGAATGGGATCTACTGATTAGGAACCGCCTCTCCCTTTTCTAACTAAATATGTACCACAACATTGCAGCCTTCTCGGGCTGCTTTGGCCGACTGGCGGATCTATTGGGCTCTTTTAGGAACCCTGGCTTAATAGCTTGATTAGGATCCTACGTTCAGCCAGTGGGACTATAATTGCCGGTTCAGATAGATTGAAACCAAGAGATTGCTCTAATATCTCCAAAATGACACAGGTCTTCCCTCTGGAGGATTTGTGTACTACAGGGATGTTTTCTCATCATTGGTTGTGGATCGAATTCGCACCACACGGTGCGGAGGAGTGCCGACACGAACCCAAGAATAGAGGCTCTTCTAATTTATCTTCCTTCTACCGGTTTTAAGGGCATCAGTTCCACCGTACAAAATTTAACTTTAAGTAGAGATTAACATCATAGCAACTATTGTTGCAACAATAGTATCTATGGACTTATCTTCCGCTTAAGGCCTAGTTATGTGCGGTGCAACTGGGCATTAGAGACACCAAACATTGGAAACGAACCTCGTAGTAGAGAAGTAGAGAAGAGGTTATCAATATCACGTTTTATCTCTATTTAGTTAGCTCTTGAAATTTCTGACTGAGACGTTAGTATCCAAAGAGCTGAGCACATCCGATCATCGATACATTTATTTCAGTATCAGAAAGGATTTGCTGAGATTCAGGGACCCCCAGAGCGACAAATTAGGCTCTATATACAAAGGCTCTCGCAAGGAGAGTCTCTGAACCACTAAGTTTCGGAATAGGCCTAAACTTAGAAAATCTAATATCTAGGAGCTCTACAAAAGGGCACAAAGGGAGTGGGAAACTGCGATTGGTCATAGACAAAGGGATAGCTGGAAAAAGTACTGTGAGAGGCCAAACTGGACTCTCTGAAGACCGCCTCAGAGATGCTCTTGTTGCAGACGCATTTTCCAATTTTTTTTACACAACGCAACACCTTTTAAAGCCTCTCACAAGTCGCGGAGGTTTGTCTCCAGAAGGTCAAGGTTGTGTTCGTACCCACACCTGTGCGGACGACTTATTCTGAGGTAAATAGTTTCAGACCAATCATACTAGTTTCTACTAAGAACGATGGAAAGATTGGAGCTGCTCTGTAAATCACATCCACCTTGTCTTAAATCATTTCGAACACTTTATTGGACATAGAAGGAGTGTTCGACAGTGTGACCTTCGAATCCATGACGATATCTGCTCTGGAGAAGCGTGGCGGGGATCTGACAAGATAAGTTCTTCCTCAACGTGGCCAAAGAGCCCATGCAAGAGGTGTATATGCGTCATGGTCTGTTGGTCAATCCATGTTTATCAAAAAGAGATGGGGCTCATACGTGGCACCAGCTCTCTATGGAAAGTTCTTACAGGTTTAAACTGAGGTCGAGTATCTGCGCATCCACCTTGATTCTAAACTTCCCTGGAGAACCCATGTGATGGATATACTGCAGAAATGGCAATACTAATAATCGGTTTGAGGCCATGGGATCATCGCTTCAAAGGTGATGGTTACCGATCCCGTCTTTCTCATGACAGATAACGGCATAATTCTTGTGGCTATAAGTGAGCACTCGTACGAAGTGTTAATTCCTCCACGGGATCTGTGGATGGAAGAGATAAGGGCCTTAAACCTAGGGGCTGGATTACCTGTTACGCAGGTATCAGGCTCTTCTTCACTAGGAGAATACTCAAATGTCTTTTAGACGGAATTTTGCAATGCAATGCAAATGGGCGCATTTGTATTTTTACTGACAGCCAGGCTTCCCTTATGGGCGGACACTAATCGAAGCTTGTTTGGGAGTGCCATAACCCATTACAGGGCCTAGCTGAGCGCAACAAGAATATTGTTGTTGTGAAACAGTTGAAATCTGCACAGCACAAGAAATCTTATCTTACCCCTTTTTCTTTCCGAATTACAATCTCGTCTTCACGGCATTAATCCGGTCTCTACCGATTTTCAATCACAAAGACTGCGGTATCCGCCGCCTCTCATTAGCCCTAAAATAGGCGACGATACCTAACCGTATCGCCCGCAGCTGAAGACGATAATCGCAAACAGAACCGAACCATTCGCCCGTTTTTGTGGATATCGTCCGACCACTTTTTTCTGTCATCTGAAGTGGCGAGCTGAAATTTAAATTCTAACAGTATCTACCAGCAGTTTGTTGAGCTTTGTCAAAGGCTCAGCTCTGCTATAGAACCAGAGCCTCCTCTGAGTCAACAATAAAAAAATTATATCCACAAAGTCACGCTAAAACCCTATAGAATATCCTTTCTCTTTTCTTACAACGCAAGACCTTAAATCGCTAATATTAATTTGTTGATTGTGAAGAATGGAGTAGGTGTAGAAGTTGCTTTAATCGCAGATTTCATAAATTTGATAAAACTAAGTTTTGTTAAAGAGTTTTTTAAGCCTCTAAAAAATTCAAATATATGACAACTACATGTCAAGTAGCGAAAAAAAGCTTCGGTAATCATTATTGTGTTACTTACTCAAGAAAAAGCAAATATCGATCAACATTCGTCAACAGTCCCGAGAGAATCTAAGAATTGCCCTATTCAGTTAGCAATATTTTTTCGTCTAGTCACTGATAAGGTCATATGTTGTTATCTTGAATTCTTGATCTCTCCCTTCCAAACTTCTTGACTCTCTAGACGGAGCGTATTTTATCCGAGCCAACAAGTATCAGTGGAACGGAAAATCTATTCATTTTATTATTTTGTTGGAGCTTTTATCAGTTTAGTTCAACAGTAAAGTTGCTTTAAGTGTTATTTGAGCGTTTACTCTTGTTGGCTTGTTAAAATTATAAGAATCCACTGTTATCGGTGCTTACTGAAATCTGTGCATATAAAAATGTTTTTATGATACTTAATATATTTCAAATTAATCACCTAGACCTTAGACTCGAACAGGCTAATTTGAGTTTTATGTGAACTACACGGGAGAAGCATTTACTTTTCTCTAATTCTGTTTCTAAATAATAATTTACTTATCCAGGTTTTATGAAAAATGGTTACGACTACTGTTTGAATTTATATTGTAATCTCTGCTTGTATGGAAATTGACACGGCCTTAGATTTTACTTTTTCATGTTTGTGTTAACGCCACAAACCTGACAGCTGAGCTCATCGATCATCAGGAACATTTCCAGCATTAACTAATTTGCTAACTAATTAATTACATCGTTGTAATTTCGAAAATCAACAGTGTGCAAATTCCTCCATGTAGAAATTGAGTTCCTTCTATAAAAATCATCGTCGTCCTGTTAAGAAAATAGTTTTACATTGTGTGATAACAATTAGGCAATTCCTGTCACTTTTCGTCTCATATTTCTTCCGTCGGCTAAGAAAATTGGAACGTGGCTTACTTCTGCACAGACTGGCGTGAAGCCAAAGATTTAACCGACTTTGTAACGTTCATCCGAAGTCACGGTCAGATAAAAGAGGTGTTTGAAAACAAATGTACGCATTCCTGCTGGATAGAAACGATCCGATTTCGTATTTCGAAACTATCGACTACAATACTTTCATTCAGATTTATAACCTATGATTAATATCGCCCCGGTCGAAAATTTGTATTTACAACGTGAAGCCTAGAGGTTTTTTTGTAAGTCCGTAAATCAAAAACTTTACGTTTAATAAAAATATTAGAGGGTAGTTATAATGGTGAAGCAGGCGACCATCGTAAATACGGGTAGGTATATTAATGACGGTTTGATGTCAGAAACATGTTTTGTGAATTTCATGCTTTCGGGGGGCTGATTCATTATTGGTAGGTCTTGTCATGCGTCGAATCCTTGGGGAAATTTAGGGAATGCACTTGGAATATCGGGTGAGGAGCAGGGCTCAATTTATTAAAACGAGGTCATCGGTGATGGGAAAATAGTTCTGACATTGTGGCCGCAGCGCGGTCCAGTTTGATGCCATCATATTTTCTATTTATGTCTTACACAAATTGCCTACGCCGTGAAAATTTATTCTTGTGTATTTTTTGTAAAGTTCGTTATGTTTTATTGATCGTATTTACGTCAAAGAAAATCAAAGTTGTTAGAATTTATCTTAACCTAAAAAGATTATGAAGATCTGTCAATTTGTCAACGGCCCAGTAAACACAACCACGTGAGAAAAACGTAAAAAAAAGACGAGTACCAACGGTTGTATAGACGTTACGATGTCGCTGACTTCAACGTTACCTTCGACGTGTTTATAACGTGTAGTAAAACACGTTTTTTTTACGTGATTTTACCACGTTGTTAAGACGTACTGATTTTCCGTAAACAAAACAACGTGAAAAAAAAACGTAAAACAAACGAGTACCTACCAACGGTTGAATAGACGTTACGATGTCGCCGAAATTAACATTACTTTTGAGGTTGAGGTTGAAAAGACGTGTTGATTTTCTGAATTAAACGTCATTTTCAATGTCTCAACGTTCTGTAAACGTATTTTAAACATATTATAAAATACGTCTTTTTTAGGTGATTTTAGGAAATAAGTATATTAAAAAAATGTTTATTTTCATGACATATATTTATTATAAAACAAAAAAAAAATTGTTTTACAAAAGTTCAAACCTATTATAATGTATAAAGGTGAATAGAAAATATGAAAATAATTACTAAAAATAATATTATAAACTATATAACTGTAACTATAATTATTATTATAAAAAAAAACTAAGATAATTATTATGGGCTAATTGTCCTAATTAAATTAAATCATTTTTTTCATGACTCGGATTGTGTATTGCTGGCAACTGGTTTGCAGTACAGTTGCCTCACAATCTATAAGAAATCACTATAAGTAACTATTGCAAAAATAAAAAAATCCTTACTAGGCATATGATTGTCGTAAATGATATAAAATGACACAATTTACCAGGATAAATGTTGAAGCTGGAGAAAATGCTGACATTGGCGATGCATAAGATGTCGTCGGGGTACCATCAAAAAGAGGCTCATCACCAAAAACTTGCTTTCTTGAGAGACTTTCTACTGATGAGTTGTTTCCTCTGCAGTTTCCCCAATCTCCTTGATGAGGTTGTTGGCCTTTTTATCGTCTGTGTCATAATCCTCTGCAAAGAAGCTCAAAAGTTAAAAAAAAGTATATTTAATTAGAAAAATCATAAATATATCATATATGTATATACCTGTCTTAAAATGAATCTTAAAAACCTTGTAAGAAGGCCAGGTCTTACATGGAGTACCACTTTTGACGAACGTCATAAAATCGGTACACTTGCGGAATAAATTTAAATTTTGGTTAGTAATATGCATAAAAAATGTATACTTAGTTACTACTTTTAAATAAAACTAGTGATCGCCCGTCACTCGAAATTCGAGTGATACTTACGTAAATAGTGTTGAATAAAGACTGGTTACCATATTACATAAAATTACAATTTTTAATTTGCATTGTCTGAATAATAAAAAAAAAATTAAGACGGAATAATTTCCTTATACATATACAATGTTTTTCGTAAACACTTGTTCATTGTGCGGTATAAGATGTTCCTGACTGAATTGTTCGCTAATGTAGAAACGGAGACCATTGAATATACGAAACAGAAGACATTACTACTACATTTGATTAAACAATAGAATTTAGTAGAAACTAAATAATTTATGCCTTCAGTTGGCAAGTTTCTAGCTGGTTCAAGGGGTGTTGGTGAGTGGGTTAGGGTTAGTCCCCGTAAAGTTTTCAGTAATTATTTTTTATGATAATTTATTACTGTATTTTTCGGTAATTTATTTTTATGGTAATTTATTGCGGGTCCCTTTCTTTAGAGTTTGCCCCGATGGTATATCAAGTTATTATCACCCCGCACGCAAACGTTCATCGGGCACCGCGTCCATCCATCCATTCCCTAGACCATTTGCTCAGGGGTGGGGCTAAGATATCTATATTTAGCTACAGTTGTCGAACTTCTCACTTAAAACGATTCACGCTCATTTAAATCGATGACTGTAATGGACCGCTTTTCCCCTAAAATGATTTGCAAATAATTAATGAACCTGAAAATTTTTGCAAATGGAAAGTAATATTCGCAAAGAATTTGTCAATGTCTTTCATTTAAAAAAACAATTATCAAAATCGGTGCAGTACAGCCTGTTTTATTTGGTCCAAATTGATTCATGTTCAACGATTAAATATACAGGCTGTCCCATTTAAAACTCCCCAGTCCAGATTTCTCCGAATTGATTATTGTGATTGAAAAATCCTCGGACAGGTCGATTTTGTTTGCCAGGGTACATCTTTTCAGGTTCCTTTCAACTCCCGGCATTTCGCCTTCTTCACGAGGGGGCTGTTAGCCCCAAAATCTTAAATAACACTATGGGTCGAGTGATGCCTCATTTGAAAGGTATTGAAGGTCTTTCTACAACTAACCACTTACTTTTCAATATCTTGCAGTTTTAACCGCAAAAACAATAATTTCTAATTTTCAAGATAATGCACATTTTCTCATGCTATGTCCCACAAAAACCACAAAGACCAACATGTAATTTTGAAATTGAATTTATTGAAATTTTTGGGTCATTAGGTTGTTTATTTTGATTGCTAAATAGCGCGAAGGAGTTAAAACTGAATGTAGAGTATGCGACACGATTATTTTTTAATAAAATGATCTAATTAACGTAATAAATGTTGGATATGGCCACCATCCATTTCCATGGAAAAATACAGATGATTTTCAAAACTGTTCGTTATGCTACAAGTTCAATAAGCCTAATTTCAGCAATAACATGTTTGTCTTTGTGGTTGCTGTAGAACACAGCATCAGAAGATGTGGATTATCTTGAAAATTGAAAATTATCGTTTCTTTGCGGTCAAATCACCAAAATATTGAAAAGTAAGTGGTTAGTTGTAAAGAGGTCTCCAATACCTTTCAAATGCGTTATCACTCGACCCATAGTTCCATTTAAGATTTTGGGGCTAACAGCCCCCTCGCGAAGAGGGCGAAATGCCGGAACTTGAAAGGAACCTGAGAAGATGTGCCCCTGGCAAACAAAATCGACCTGTTCGAGGATTTTTCAATCACAATAATCAATTCGGAGAAATCTGGACTGGGGAGTTTTAAATGGGACAGCCTGTATAGATACTGTACTACTTATCTTTAGGACTGATAGTACTGATCTATACGTTTGGTTATTATTTATTTTTGACAATAAAATTACGCTCGCGTCGTCGGTTTCTCAACCTTCAGCCCCCATCATAAACCAATATCCGTTCTTCTCAAAATTCCAGCGCCTAAACGGTAAAACTTCTCAACGTATATTTCAAATTGTCCCTTAATTCTACCTGCTTTCCATTTCGTTTTTAAAAACTATTTATTCCCTGACCAACACTAAACTTTTCTCCGGTCAAAGACACCCTCAAACTTCGCGACACGACTCTCAAAAGAGATTCGTTGTTTTATTTTTAATCTTTTTACTGGTCTTTTGACACCTTCACTTACTTCACAGTGTTTCACATTACCAGACATTATCAACATTTATTAATTTCGTTGATTAACCGTAATAATTAAAGATCTTAATTTTTGTTTTCAATTGTAACAAACACATTTAAATTAATATTTGTAAGTACCTATCTACGTAAGTAAATATAGTTACCTACATTGAATTATTTCTTTGCCGTTGGGTTAAAAAGCTTTTGTAATTTTTTATTACATTAACACCATAATAGAATAGGGAATGTCAATTTTATTTTTAAATTTTAATTTTATAATAATTATATGACTACTTTTAATCAGTTTTCCCTAAAACACCAAAAACAATTTTTAATTATAAATACCGACGCACGTTTCGCCAACAATGTTGGCATCATCAGGGTAATGAGTGAATCGGAAAACTGATTAAAAGTAGTTATCTACCACCAAAAGTGATCCAGACAATTGTTTTGTTTTTGAATAATTATATGAATTCTCAAAGAGCGATTCTCGCCCGCCTAGTTCGAGATGATCCTAAAACATTTCAACCACGAGAAAACGTCAAACTTTCAAGGTAGTTTGGGTAAAATTCGGGGTGCCAAATGTTTACAAGAGCTAACTTAGTTGTTACCATGTTTCGTAAAAATTATGAAAGAAATGCTAGCCTTACTAAATATTTCTATTGTTTCTACTTTTAAATTCTATAACCATTCTATTTTATTTAAAATGTGATTCAAATAAAAAATTTACATATGTTTTATAACCCGCAACAAACAATTTACAGTGGCTTCTAAACTTGGCGCAAAAACCGCCCATATGTAATCTGTAAAAGACGCCAATGGAATGCGTTCCTTTGTAGTACATAAATGTACTATATAATTATATGAGTATATAAACACGTGAATTTATTGTAAAAATTTAACGAGAAATTAATGCAGAACTGAACGTCAAAAATTACTTATATATTACCCACATTAATTCCTTTCTATGCTTCTATATTTGATTTTAATCGTAATACAAATAAAAAATATAAATTAAGTAGCATTATTATACATTATGTATTTTAAAATCATCATTTTTATCTTTGAAACCCCTTAGTGACTTATAAACTTGACCACAAAACACGCCTAATAATTAGATATGGAATACGTTCTTTCTAGTGTTTATTTGCCTAGAAAAACACGTGTATTTAATGTTAAAATTTTACGAGAAATAATAGTCAAAAATAATAATTTAGACTTCACCGCCATTCGTTCTTTTCTATTTTATATAATTTGATTTAAGTTATGATTTAAATAAGAAATATATATTTTTTAACATGTTTTTTTATAAAAAAAAGTAAATTGAGGTAAAGTAAAATACAATAATAAAAAAATAAGGGAAGTAAATTGAAAAACCTCCTTTTAAGCCCAAAAACCTATAGGGCTACACCATGATGATGATTTTTTATACTCTGCCGGAACTCTTTCACTCCTTAGGTATTTTTATTTTTTATTTGATTAGAAAAACACGTGTACTTAATGTAAGGATTTCACGAAAAATAAACGACGACAAACACGCCTATATGACACTAGAAAAACACGTGTATTTAATGTAAAAATTTCACGAGAAACAAACGTCAGACTACACGTGGAAAATGACTTATATTTTATCAACATTATGTACCTTTCGTTGATTAACAATATTGATTAAACGACTTTATTGCGTCATATATAATATTTAAAAATGATGTAATTTTTTAACGTTGAATTGTCGTAATTTGTAGATACGTAGTAATTATTTTATTGTAAACCAACGTTGAATTTACGTTACGTAAAATACGTTGAAATAACGTTGAAGGTAAAAAATATAACGTGATATTTTCAACCATAAACGTGTTATCAACCAGATACACGGGTTTTCCACGTTAAAACAACATACATGTGATTACTGGGGGGGAGAGGTGCCTATTATTAAGTGTTGCCAATTTATTTCTTTTAATATTAAAAAGTGACTTTGTACATAAATGAAAAGTCCAAAATTTTGGCTAGTCAATTGTTCAAGTATTACATATTTTTAGTAGTTGTACTGTTATCCAATAAAATTATAAAACCCATAAAACATTCGTCTCACTACCTAAATCTTTCAGTGAAACAGTTTGTGGGATTGGTATTAGAAGGTAAAGCCTCTCATATTATCTCCCAAATCGATTTGGTTGCGGCCCTGGTCTATAGATAGCGACTTTCAGGTCCGCCAACATTTTTCGTCCTCACATAATTATATAGGCTGAAACAGCGGATTCTTATTTCTCGGTTTCCGCCTGCGGCCAACTAGTCGAAATAATTAACGTCGACCCAGTTATACAAAGGTTACGTATAGAGAGTAGTTAAGGGAGGCATAACGTAACAATCAGATCAAAGGAGAGCGCCATTAGAGATAAATCTGGCATTAGTAGCACCCTATTCGATATTAATAACGCGTAATCAGTCAGACCCTATCTGCGTTGAATATCTAGTTTCAGATAAAGGGGGTTTTAGAAAGGGTACCTCACCTGGTGAATAAAGTGTATGGTTTCTTTACATAAGAGTTCTAATTAATTGTTAGATCAATCAGATTAACGCGTTGGTTTACCTGAACCCGATGATTTCACGAAAAGGGAATGGATCTTATTAATCTGCTCTCTTAAACCTTGTTGTCATGGTAATGCTTGCGTCAAACACGGAATATATCATTATTATCGTAATCTCTGTTGTTTTTCGTCCAAAATTCGTGACGAAACAGACATCAATAACTTTCTAAAAATGTATAGGAACGAATTTAAAATTCCCGTTTTCTGAAATAATTCATCTATGACTTTTCCTTTCACGACCCGCCACTGATAAAGGGAAAGTGAGACGTTTCCGGAAAACTTTGGCACGCATTGTTCGACCGCGTCCATTGCTAACCTCGACATGGCTCTTAATCACCTTTCCACAATTCCAGGTTCGGTCTATCGACGGTTTAATTAATGACACTTATTGTCTCTAAATTTACTGATTAAGTATTCATTCGCTGTATTCTGAATTCGCCTCATCAAATTAAGGCGGGGGTTGCCAACGAATTTGCATATTTAATTAGTTGAAACGGAGTTGTCACAGCAACTAAGTAGTTTTTGAGGGAATGATAATGTTCTGCGAATATTATAACACTCATAAGGGAGACATATATTTTAGCAGTGGGTAGCTCATATACATGAGTGGCAAGACCCAGCAGTGGTGATAGCCAATAGTATTCCACTTTGATCGAGATAACAATACTTGTTATTGATATAAACAAACAATAATATATTGAAAAAGCAAAACAAAGGAATTCCTCTGTTAAATTTGATTATATGTTATTTTGATATCGACATATCGGACAATGCACACTTTCCCATTTCCCAGTATATCTCCCGTTAATATTAATTTATAAGGGTTAAATAGTTGTTACAACAAAATGCTCCATAAATCATCAAAAACTGATTTATAGATTTTAATGTTATTCTGGAATTATTGCTCTCTGTTTTTGTTGTGTCAAACAGATTCAAAGATGCATGAAATTGTTGTATTATTAATTTAAAGCTAAAATAGGGGCACTCACAAAGCCATTTTAGTTGATTAATTATATTTGTACCACAATAGTGGTTTAATTTAAATATGCTCAATAACTAATTAATAATTTAAAATTTTGATATAAATGAAGATATACACCCCATTTAGTACGCTCCTGATAAAATTTATAGAATCTGAGTGTGACAGTTATTATATTATATTGTAACTGTTTATGACGTCACTTAACCCTGAAATATGAGTTCAGAATAATTTCACGGAAGAGCTTTATAATTTTGAAATGTTGCCATTCACTTTTGTTTTTATAAGAAAATTGCTATTTTAACTTCATGAGATTTAGAAAGTATACCATGTGTTTATAAATACAATAGGACCTCTCACTGCACAAATAATAATGTCTTAGCAGCAACAGAAATACGTTAAAACTGCAATGTTGTCATCCTCCATGTCTTCAGAGAACGACGTCAAGTTTGGTCTTTTTGATTAGACTCCAGAGCCTGGACAGCGATCCCCGCATGTATTCCTCTGCACTTGGTTTTTCCTCGCCGAGTATTTGAAACCTTACCCTACACGGGCCCTCACAGTGACAGAGCACATGTTGGGCTGTTTCCTCTTCTTCCTGGCAAAAGCTGCACAGGTCTTCTTCTGCCAAGCCTAGCTGGCTCAAATGCCTATTGAGTCGGCAGTGCCCTGTGAGCAATTCAACTATTATTCTCACTGTCCAACGGTCCTGACTTAGGAGGTCTGCTGTTAATTCAGGTTTTCTCCCTTTAAGGAAGCATTTTGCCTGTCTCTGTCCTGGGGTGTTCTCCCACCATTCCTGAGATTTTGTGCGGATCCACCTGTTTATTGTAGTCCTGACCGTACTTCTGTTTATGCCACAAAAGGGTTCCGGGCCAATTAGGGGGCTTATCGAGCCTGCCCTAGCGAGCTCGTCCGCCGTTCCATTACCCGCGTGTCCAGGTACTGTTACAATTTGATTTTGCCGCGCATTCACCACCGCTGGAAAGCATCTACGTAGAGATAACCGGCATATACAAAAAACGATAGGTTTTGCAGTACCGGCGAGATTCTTTCTTTTTCGTTCGAGACTTTAACGAGTACACGTTCAACGAAAAATTACTCCTGGTAAAAGGGATTGCGTCCAGGAAAAACGCGTTAGCGGTTAAGTATCGTTGAATGTGGGTTATTTCTATAACTAATCGCTTAAGCGGATAAATCGTTAAAGGTTGAATTTTCGGAAAGAGGTAAGAGAAACCATTTTATTGCGTGCAGACCTTGACTATTTTCTTTAAATCAGATAGGCAAATTCACCAGCACTTATACTAGGATTATTGTACCACCATCAAGGGATTTTGGCTGTGGAAATTCTTTCCTGAACGCACATAGTTTAGTTCACGTGGAAACTGGTGAAATTTCCCAAGGACCCGCAGGAGTTGCAGATTTACAGACTCGCAGGATACGCCAGAAAGTAAAAGTAAGGTGTCAGGACAGCTCCAAAACTAGCATATTAATCAAGAAGATAAGTAATAGACGATTTTTTTATTGTATTTTTTTGTGTTATCAATTCACCTAGTTTTTGTTATATTAGCGTTCACTTAAATTTTGTAAGTTCAGTAATCTCCTTAATGTAATTTTAACCTAGGTAAAGAGCCATAGTCACTATTTAACTTGTCTTATTTTTAATTATTTTCAACGTTCATTTCGTAATTTATTGTTTAATTCAACTTGCTATTCTATTCAGTCATTATAATTTCTATTTTACCACGTTATTTAATATTGTATAATTGTTGGAAGTATCTGTATTATTTTTATTTGTTCATTATATGATTTTGGGGATTTAGCTGTATTTCTTGTGTCACCATCCACACTTCTCAATTTTGTCAGGGCATTACAGCAATTTAGGTTGTAATAAATTGGGGGCTCGTCAACCGGGATAGTGTAATAATATTGTGAATTTTGGATAGTCCCTACAAAACTTTGAAGTGTGGAGGAATTGTCAAGAATAATTTGCTAATTACTTTATCTTCTAGCTGAGTAGCGTTTTGCCGCGGTGTTGGAGCTGTACCTTAGTAGTAAGACCACCTTGCGGCTTGGGAAGTTATCCAGTGGATTTTCTTTTAACTTGGAGAGTTGTGGAAAGGAAAGAATCCCTTCAAGTTAGGCAGACCATTTTACATCCGGGTAAGTGCTGGTTGAGATTGTTTTGATTGTTGATAGTAGTCAGGTCTGCAAATTGTCGTGTAAAGTATTGTTAGTTGCGTTTTAAAAATTGTAAAGTTTTGTCGGTACGGTGTTATCTCTAGTTAAATTTCGGTTGATTTCGTTTTGAGGAATTTACGATGGAGCTTAATGTTGATTGGTTAACAAAAAACGAAATCGCATATGAGCTAGGCATTCGTGGCACTGTCGTAAAAGGTTCGGAAACTCTGGAGGATATGGCGATGAACTTAAGATTCTGCTTAGGCCTGGAGAAGAACGGTGTTTTGTTTGAATCGCCGATAACTCTCGACGCGGGGGACGAATTGGCGAACTGTCAGCAGGGTCTTGAGGAGGTTCATCAATTGTTCAGGGAAGTCATTAACGACACAGTGATGGCAAAGCTGGCCACCAAGTTGACACATCTTAAGGGTCGTTTAAATCGGGTCGGTGATGTAGAGGATACGCTTGTGCCACTGAAAGGGACGTTAACTGTTGCGTTAAATAAAGCTTTTGAAAATTATGATATCCGAGCAAAGTATTACACAAAAATGGTTCAAACACCGGATCCAGATGCGACTTTGATTACGATGTCGAGTCCTTTTGCTTCGTCCTCATCTAATGCGCCATGTTATCGGTTGGTAAATTCGCCTGATCTCACTTCACTAATTAGCGGGTGGAATATTAAATTCAATGGTGACCGTAGCGATGAATTAGCGGTCTGTAAATTTGTCCAGGAGGTAGAAGAGCGGCGACTTATGCAAGACATTTCCGAGCCGGATTTGCTAAGAAACGCAAAGATGTTGTTCGAGGGGGATGCGCTTGTATGGTATAGGATGGTCGAAAGTAGGGTTGCTAGTTGGGGGGATTTGTGCACGAGGTTGCGACAGGAATTTTTGCCGATCGATTATGAAAGGACAGCTCGTGAGAGATTAATGAGTTATCGTCAGTCGGAAGGTGAAACGATCGGAATGTTCTTGGCACGTTTTGAACAACTCGAGACATATTTACCGTGCAAGATATCCCTTCAGGATAGGCTATCCTGCGTACGACGTAACATATTGCCTTATTATCAGGACCGATTGTGGGACAAACGCATCGATACTCTGGAACAGCTGGCAGAGTACTGCCAAGAGCTTGAGCGGCATAAGTTGAATATGGTCAAACACGCGGAAGCGAATCGGGTTAAAACCATGTCGAGATCAGTTCCACCAACTTCACCTGTGGTGCCTTTCAAAGATATAGATAAGAACCGACGGTTGAAATCGAAATGGTTCCGATGTGGGAAGCCTGGCCACATATCTCGTGACTGTACAGCAGTCAGAGAGATTCATTGTTTCACTTGTAAACGACCAGGTTATACGCGTACTACGTGCCCAGATTGTTTGAGATCGGGAAACGCCGGTCGAAGGCAGCAGTAAAGGGTCGCGAGCTGTCTTCGGAGGAACAAGCGACGAAAGCAACGTTGGATTATATTTTCTCAATAGGCAATAAGAACGAGTGTCCACGGTTAACGGTAAATATTTATGGTAGCGACTTTATTGCTTTATTAGACTCGGGGGCCAGTAATGTAATTATGGGGTTGTCAGGTTGGCGTAGGTTAGAGGCCATGGGGTTGAAGATGCACAAATCCACGGTGGATAGTTGTGCTTTAGCATCGGATAGCGAGATCATTTGTGTTGGGGCAGTCAATGTGCCGATTCGGTTAAAGCACAAGATGGTTGTTTTTGAGGTGCTTGTGGTACCGGCTGTGCGACACGAGTTGGTCTTAGGTATAAATTTTTGGATGGAGATGGGCATTGTGCCGAATTTTAGACAACTCTCATGGGACTTTGCGGATGCGGCCGAGGTAAAGAACGATCCTACGTTAACGTTGAACAACATCGAAACGAAAACCGATCTGACTCCGGTGCAGGTAGCGAGACTAGATGCGTGTGTGAAGTCTTATTTTGAAAAGATTTCGGATGTACCGTTGGGATGCACGGATTTGATTAAGCACAAGATCGAACTTCACGACGATGCTACTCCAGTGCGCTCTAGGTGTTATCGTGTCAGTCCGTTCATTCAGAAGCTCGTAGATAAGGAGATAGAGGAGATGTTGGCGCTGGGAGTTATCGAAAGAGCTGATTCGGAATGGAATTCGCCTTACCTGATGGTTCCCAAGAAGGATGGAACTTATCGTTTCGTAATCGATTATCGTGGGGTGAATGCTCGGTCAAAGAGGAAGACGTATCCGTTGCCTAATATCTCTCACATACTAGATAGTTTGGGAAACGCGCAGTATCTCAGTAGTTTGGACATCCGAAGCGCGTACTGGGAGATACCAATGGACGAGGCGAGTAAGCCCATGACCGCATTCTCGGTTCCGGGAAGGGGGCAGTTCCAATTTCGGAGGATGCCATTCGGTTTACATTCGGCGCCGGGCACTTTTCAAACTTTGGTAGATCGTTTATTTACACCTGACTTAGAGCCCTACGTTTTCTCTTACCTTGATGACATAATCGTGTGCACCCCGGATTTTGAAACGCATGTGAAGGTGCTGGAAATCGTCTTCCAGAAACTGTTACAGGCCGGTCTGACTCTCAAAGAAAGTAAATGCGAATTTTGTAAAACCGAGCTGCGTTATTTGGGATATTTGGTGAACCGTCAAGGGTTAAATGTAGATCCGCGGAAGGTCAGTGCCATCGTTGATATGCCTCAGCCGAAGAATGTCCGAGAAGTTCGGCGAATAATTGGCATGCTGAGTTGGTACCGACGTTTTATACCGAATTTTTCCACCCTGGTGTCACCACTAACTAACTTAACGCGGAAACGCAACCGATTTGTGTGGTCAGAAGAGTGTGCTAGAGCTTTCGTGGAAGTTAAGAACGTCCTGATAAGGGCACCAATACTTTCTTGTCCGGATTTTAGTAAACCTTTTACGGTACAGTGCGATGCTAGCGACGTGGGCATAGGTGCGGTATTAACTCAAGAGATCGATGGTGAGGAGAGAGTTATTAGTTATCTCTCACGCGCACTACTGTCAGCGGAAAGACGATATAGCACGACGGAAAAGGAATGTCTGAGCGTAATTTATGCGATTGAACGACTCCGGTGCTACCTAGAAGGATCCCACTTTACGGTCGTGACGGATCACTATTCGTTACTGTGGTTAAATAATTTAAAAGATCCGTTGGGTCGTCTAGGGCGCTGGGTCATGAGGTTGCAGAATTACGACTTTACCATCGTTCATCGGAAGGGCAAGGACAACGTCGTGCCGGATTGTCTTTCACGGGCAGTAGAACCATCAGCGCAGGTAAATCTCTTGGGGGACGCGGACGATACCGAGCGACCGTCGAAGGACCGATGGTACGTGGAAATGATCCGGAAGGTATTGGCCAACCCACTATGTTATCCAAATTTTAGAACGCGCGGGGGCAAACTTTTTAAGAAGGTAAAAGCGGACGAAGGTGTTGAAGACCATGGTTGGAGACTGGTTGTTCCGAAGGAAAAACGGTTGGAGTTACTAAGTCGCTATCATGATGACGCGACGACAGGAGGTCATCTCGGGGTTTACAAAACGTACAACAAAATCCAACAGAATCATACTTGGCCGCGGATGAAAGCGGATGTGTGTCGTTATGTAAGGAAGTGTTCTGTTTGTACTAGCGTGAAACCGGAGCCGAGATATCCCGCCGGAACGATGGGAGCCCGACCGATTATAACCAAGCCGTGGCAGATGATCAATGCTGATCTTTTTGGACCACTTCCTCGGAGTAGTAATGGACAAGAGTACGTGCTCGTCATTACTGACTACTTTAGTAAATTCCCGTTTTTCATACCTTTGCGATCACCGACGGCGCGCAAAGTAATCGACGAAATAGAACAAAGAGTGTTCCTGATGTTTGGGGTGCCGGAGTTTATTATTGTGGATAACGGAGTACAGTTCGGTAGGAGTCGCGAGTTTCAAGAGTTTTTGCGAAACTACGGCGTGGAACCTTATTATAATTCGTTGTATACTCCCCAGAATAACCCCACGGAGCGTGTAAATCGTACGATGAAGTCTCTGATAATCTCGTACATTGATCAGGACCAGCGTAAATGGGATGAAAATTTGAGTCGTGTTGCTTGTGCGTTGAGGACGGCCAAACATGAGGCCACGAGGCAGACGCCCTATTTCGTAAATTTCGGCTGTGAAATGATATGTGACGGACAAGAGCATAGAGTCGCACGAGAACGAGAACACCTAGACGACACGCAAGGAGAGGACGATGAAGACGAACGTATGGAGGAACGGATACGAAAAAGGGAGACGAAGTTGGAAAAAATCAGAGAGGTCGTCACGGTTTTGTTGCGTAGGGCTTATGAACGCGCGAAACGTCAATATGACGCAAAACGTCGGGACGTTAGCTACCAGGTGGATGACTTAGTGTGGAGAAGAACTTATCCAACTACCGATAGCACTAAGCATTTCAGCGCCAAGTTAGCTAAACGATTTGCTGGACCTTACCGTATAAAACAGCGAATCGGAAAGAACGTGTACTTGTTGGCCGATGAAAATGGTAGAGAATTGGGTAGATGGCACGTAAAAGATCTGAAGGCTGATCACACTCTCGCTACCGATAACACTAGTTCCGGTAACGAGTCAGATCGCGAAAACTGCGATGAAACCGATGATTATCACTCGGACTAGTTTTCCTTGTAGTATTTTTGGGCTCAAACAACCAGACCCCTGGCGTAGGCCAAAACCACATAAATGAGTGGAATCGCTCATGGTTGTAGGGTGACTGTTTTCAGTTACACCCGATTGACATCAAGTCAATTTCATTTGATTTCGGTTGGTCTTTTGTTTTAATTAGTTGATTTTTGGGCTCAAGCAACCTGACCCCTGGCGTATGCCTAAACCTCTTAAATGAGTGAAATTACTCATGGTTGCAGGGTGATACACCCGATTGACAACAAGTCAATTCTGCATAGGATTTTTTTTACGGGGGCTGTGGAGGTGACCTCGTTGCGTTAGAAAGTCGTAGCGCCATAGCTCCCGGATAGGGGGTGATGCTGCTGTTGTTGAAAATGTTGTAGATCTCTATACTTTTGGTATAATATCTTTCCAATTTTCAAAAAAATTTTCTTTGTGATTGTATTCATTGCCTTTATGTTTTGCACTTAATACCACCATCTATTTTCTTCAAAAAATTTTCTTTGTGATTGTATTCATTGCCTTTCTGTTTTGCACTTAATACCACCATCTATTTTCTTCGGAAAATTTTTCCTTGTGATTGTATTTATCGCCTTTATGTTTTCTTCCATTTTTGCGAGAACTCTATCATGTTCTCTATAAGTTTTTGGTCTATTGTTGAAGTTTGTTATATCCATCAACTTCGGATTATTTCCGGGTAAGTTCCAGGTTAGTTTCGGATTGTTTCCGGGTTGTTTCCGGGTTGTTTCCGGGTTGTTTCCGGTTAGGTTCCGGGTTGTTGGGAGAGGACCACACAAATTTGCGAATTCTCAGAGGCAAGTCTTACCGATTTAGATCTTTAATTGTTTTGAAGTTGTGAGATGTTGTCAGGGCCTCATCGGTTTTCTCTTTTTTTACGGTTCTAGGGTACGGGTCTCGCCGTCTGTTTTATAGGGTTTCTAGAGCCGGGGGTTCAGAAACAAATCGCATAGGTGCGGATTAGACGGACGGGGGATGTAGCAAATTATTTGTTAGTTTGAATCGGTTTTACCGGATTGATGTACCATGAACTGGGGAATGGGGGCAACCGTTGGATCGTGGCGGCAGGCCACACGGACGCATTTAACATCAGGTTTGAAACCTTGCTGCGAGCAATTAAAATTAGGTTTGTTGGAATCCATTGGCTGTTTTGTATATGAGTTTGTTACTGTTTCAGTGGGTACTACTATAATGCCAATAACTTTAGTGAGGAGCCACTATAGAGCCCATTACTTTTCTTGATTTCATTGGTCATAATTTTATTTTGGGTTTTGTTATTGTTTAGAGTCTTGTAAATCTTTGAGATTTGGGAGAATTCTATTCGTCCCGTGTTAGTCTGGCAGTACTATAACTTGCTAGGTCTGTTTAAGACCTGGAGCTTCACTTCACACATGCCTGCTTGATATGCTAGTTGTCATCACTGAGTCTAGTTAAAAATAAAAATTCGTTGCACGAATTTTTATTTTTCCCTTTTGGGAGGGTCGAGTGTTACAATTTGATTTTGCCGCGCATTCACCACCGCTGGAACGCATCTACGTAGAGATAACCGGCATATACAAAAAACGATAGGTTTTGCAGTACCGGCGAGATTCTTTCTTTTTCGTTCGAGACTTTAACGAGTACACGTTCAACGAAAAATTACTCCTGGTAAAAGGGATTGCGTCCAGGAAAAACGCGTTAGCGGTTAAGTATCGTTGAATGTGGGTTATTTCTATAACTAATCGCTTAAGCGGATAAATCGTTAAAGGTTGAATTTTCGGAAAGAGGTAAGAGAAACCATTTTATTGCGTGCAGACCTTGACTATTTTCTTTAAATCAGATAGGCAAATTCACCAGCACTTATACTAGGATTATTGTACCACCATCAAGGGATTTTGGCTGTGGAAATTCTTTCCTGAACGCACATAGTTTAGTTCACGTGGAAACTGGTGAAATTTCCCAAGGACCCGCAGGAGTTGCAGATTTACAGACTCGCAGGATACGCCAGAAAGTAAAAGTAAGGTGTCAGGACAGCTCCAAAACTAGCATATTAATCAAGAAGATAAGTAATAGACGATTTTTTTATTGTATTTTTTTGTGTTATCAATTCACCTAGTTTTTGTTATATTAGCGTTCACTTAAATTTTGTAAGTTCAGTAATCTCCTTAATGTAATTTTAACCTAGGTAAAGAGCCATAGTCACTATTTAACTTGTCTTATTTTTAATTATTTTCAACGTTCATTTCGTAATTTATTGTTTAATTCAACTTGCTATTCTATTCAGTCATTATAATTTCTATTTTACCACGTTATTTAATATTGTATAATTGTTGGAAGTATCTGTATTATTTTTATTTGTTCATTATATGATTTTGGGGATTTAGCTGTATTTCTTGTGTCACCATCCACACTTCTCAATTTTGTCAGGGCATTACAGCAATTTAGGTTGTAATAGTACCCAGGCAAGGAATAATCTATTCCTACTGCCCACTTCTTTTAGAGAGCGTCTGCAATCCCATACCAGCCATGAATTTATCTGGAAGGAATGGATTACTTTTAATGCCGCGTGGCTGTCAGAGTATATGGCGATCGTTTTGCCTTGCACGGCATTCCTTGATAACTCCTTCACACAGGAGGTCCACATGAGCTTTTGGTCAAAGATGACTCCGAGATATTTTACCTCCGTGGCAAGTGGAATCTGCACATTCCCTAGTTCTAGTGGTCATGGGGTATCTAGTGCCCTTTTTCTTGTAAATGATACAACTGTGGTTTTATTGGGGTTGACCGACAGCCCTTCCTTCTTGCACCACTTGTCCATCATATTAAGCGCCTTTTGTGTTCGCTCTATTATAACCCCTGGAAACTTTCCCCGGACCACCAATACCAGGTCGTCTGCGTATCCGAGGCATTGATATCCCTCTTGGACTAGTTTGCAGATCAAGGTCGTCAACCAAGACTGCCCATAATAGCGGCGATAACACTCCTCCCTGCGGGCAGCCTCTCCCCGTTTGTGCCGCTATGGTAGCCGTGCCAAGCTGGGACACCACTGTCCTATCTCTTAGCTTGGCATTTATCCATCTACACATTAGTTCGGGAATTCCTCTTTCTTTAAGAGCATTCACTATGGACACAGTGGAGGCGTTGTTAAATGCTCCCTCTATATTCAGGAAAGTGACTAAAGCAATTTCCTTGTCTTCCAATGATGTGGATAATAGCCTGTTAAGGTCGTCCAGCGCCAAGTCCGTTGACTTTCCCGGCAGGTACGCATACTGACGTTCGCTCAATGGCCTTCTGATCAGTAAGTTGTCTCTTATGTACCTATCCACGAGTCTTTCCAACGTCTTCAGTTCAAAAGAGGATAGGCTAATGGGTCTGAATGACTTTGGTGTATGTTCTACTAATCTACCTGCTTTTGGTAAATATACAACTTTCACCATTTGCCACTCTTTTGGCACATAACCCCAGGCCCCCTGTAGATTTTGCACATATGTGGGATTAAAACGTCCTTGCCCCTTTGAAGTAGTACTGGACAGATCCCGTCCACCCCTGGGGATTTGTCAATGTTGTCATAATGTACGCCTTATTTTATATGTTAACCAAACACATAAAAACTTCTTTCTTTCTACCCATGGTAGGTAGGTAGGCTATTGCCTGTTTTCTTTCTATGCCTTTTCGGATGTGGATGTCCAACATTCTCTCCAACGTTTCGATGGGCTACCCTGATTTTTTTCCGACGGCATAAAACATAAAAACTTCGTTCATATTAAAGAGTAACCCACTACGTTGGTATAACTCAATAAGACATATATAGATTTGTTTGTTAAAAAATTCTGCATTTAGTATGGAAATTGACGACAGTGTGGGTTAGTCACGAGAAAAGTTATTCCACGAAAACCGTGAAAATTAGCAAAAATTATTTATAATTATTTATTCATAAATTTTCTATATTCAAGTTGCTATAACTCGTATAGTGTAGTCTTTGTAGTAAAAATTTTCACATCAAAAACTGCAGAATTTTGTTGTCTGTAATTCACCTCAACTAATAATGTATCTATCTACAATAATAAATTTGCTACAATCGTGTTTCTGGGAAAATGTAACTTGCTCAGGCTACACTCTCGATCACCCGCCCGCACCCCTCTCCCGCCGCAAACGCCTATATGCTATAGGCTATACTACCCCCGAGCGCAATGAATTAAACTGAAATTAATTTTTATTTTTAACCACATACATAAAGTTTTTAAAATTAACAATAATTCTTCATCGTCACTTATGTCTCTAACTAGATCCTTATTTATACACTATATTTGATATTTACCCTATAGAACAAAACATAACCCTCACGTTTACATGCACATTTGCTCGAAGAACAATTCTTCTCATTGCAAAATAATTCTATTGCTTGTCTAATCGCATGCGGTATAAGTGTTTCATTAATTAATTTTGGGGTTAAATTGGAACCATCTTTGATCCAGCCAAATTCCAAAGGATTCAACGGTTCAATGTGTTGAATCTTACTGTTTATCCATAGCTAGACTTGATAATAGCATCTGAAAACAAAATTTTAAGCGATAAGTATAGACCTAGTAAAGACGCTTCTCCAATAATGCGGTCCACAATAAAATTGACGAAGAAATCGGTGAACATATACATAAAAGGAAGGAGAAATTTGAGAATTTCCTTCGATTTCCATGGGATTCCCTCATCAGACCCTGACTTTTTGACAATGGAACCACCTCAAGAGTATACCCTTTCAAATAAAAGAAGAATTTTGTAAATCGGTCCACAATTGACGAAGAAATCGGTGAACATACATGAAGTCCGTTAATAAAAGGGAGCGAAAATTTGAGGATTTTTCTCGATTTCCATGGGATTTCCTGATCAGATCCTAACTTTTTGACAATGGAACCACCTCAAGAGTATACCCTTTCAAACACAAAAATATATATATATATATATATATATATATATATATATATATATATATATAACCGAATTAATAACCTCCTCCTTTTTTGAAGTCGGTTAAAAAGGCCATGATTCAGTTTCCACACATAAAAGAAGACTTTGGTGTTGTTGTAGTTGGGGATTTCTGCAGAAGCTTACCAGCGTTTCATATTTTAACAGGAGGTGATACAACTAATGCTTTATTCAAAATTGGTAAAAAATCTGCACTAAGCACTTTGTTGAAAAAGGGTGATGACATCAAATTGATTAATTGATTTTGCAGCAACCTCTATTTTGAACAGCAGATGCACGTAAGCATATTTTGCTTTTATATAAACAAGAAAAATCAAAGAATCTGAATGAGGCTAGGATAAAGTTAACACTAAACACTAAAAAGTCTGCAAAAGAAATTCCTCCAACCGAAGATGCATTTCAATTGCATGCACTAAGGGACTAAGAAGAATTATTGTTAATTTTGAAAACTTTATGTATTTGGTTAAAAATAAAAATTAATTTTAGTTTAATTCATTGCGCTCGGTGGTCGTATAGCGTATAGCATATAGGCGTTTGCGGTGGGAGACGGGCGCGGGCGGATGATCGAGAGTGTATCCTGAGCAAGTTACATTTTCCCAGAAACACGATTGTAGCGAATTTATTGTTGTAGATAGATACATTATTAGTTGAGGTGAATTACAGACAACAAAATTCTGCAGTTTTTGATGTGAAAATTTTTACTTCAAAGACTACACTATACGAGTTATAGCAACTTGAATATAGAAAATTTATGAATAAATCATGCGCCGTCGCATTAAATAATAGAATTTGGTCGAAAAGCAAGCAAGTTCGCGCAATTTTCCAATTAGCCATTTTAAAGTAAATATTCTGGGCTTCATAATGAAACAAACCGCATATTTTTATCTTTTATTTAGCCAAAGATATGAGCATTTATTTTATTGGAATAATTTTTGCCAATTTTCACGGTTTTCTTGGAATAACTTTTCTCGTGACTAACCCACACTGTGGTCAATTTCCATTCTAAATGCAGAATTTCTTAGCGAACAAATCTATATATGTTTCATTGAGTTATACCAAAGTAGTGGGTGGTTGAACGAATTTGACCCACCGCCGCCATACTACTATACGTAATATTATGAGAATCGCCAAAAAAGAGTCGAAATGTCAAAACGGAAAATAAACGGAGAAGAGCAATTTGTGTATTTGTGTAAGTAGTCGTCTTCAAACTTGTTTCAAACCGTCAAGAAATCTGCTGGAACAAAATACAACCAGTACAGAAACGATCCAGGATCACTGCTCGAACGCGTCTGCGTCGTGACATTTTAAAACGGTTTGAAGCTCCTGCAGAAACAAACCTTATACCGAGGCACGATACAAAACTAAGCCAATTCTACAAGAATTTAACTCTATTCGCAAAAAGTACAATTGAGAGTTCATAGGGCAATTTTTTTGGATACTTTTCCCAAGGGATTGATGCCAACACGGCGGCCGTTTCTGTATGTCAAGAAAAGTTATTTGTGGATTGTGGTTTTAGATCAAAGCACAGCATAGTTTTTGACTAAGGTAATCCATATTCCTTCAGTTTATTATACAGGGTGTTATGGAAGTCCTAGCAGAAAATTTAACCACAAGTAGAACTCGTCAAAATAAACATTTTTTTCGCAAACGCTCCTTTACGGAGTTAAAATTAAGAAACTCCTAAAACCAATACCGGCCTATGGACCCACGTTCATTGATTGTGAGGAATGCACAAAAACTTTCTAACTTTCATCAGGGATAATCCTTGTTGGTGTACGTGCAGTAAACAATAAATGTTGACACACTGACACTTCGAAGCACATCTTCGAATTCTTCAAATTACAGGTTCAATTTCCAAAACGCGATTACATCTGGGACGTCCGAAATCTGGAATGTGTTCTCATAAAAGGACCTCTCGTTGGAATTTTGGTATTTGAAAAACGTTCCATACACAGACAAGCGGCGGTCTTCGTTTGCATTAGATAACACTAACATTACCCCGTGTACAACTGCACCACAAAAAAAACACTTTTTGGTGGAAATTGCAATGAATAAATTCTTAGTAGTTGCTTAAGAATCGATCACAGGCCATTACATACCGGCCGGCGTGACACAACTGATAACTAAAATTTACTATCAACGAAAAATTTTTTGTCCCAAAAAAGTTATAAGATGTTTATCCCGTTCGAGAAAAACTTTCTGATGCGTTCAAGTTCTTCTAGTCATAGGCGGAGGGTGAAATAGGGGGTCAGAGAAATGTTAAAAAAATGCGGATTTCAGCAAAGTGGTAAATAGAAAAAATGTTTATTTTGACGAGTTCTACTTGTGGTTAAATTTTCTGTAAGGACTTCCATAACACCCTGTAGTTGGAGCCCTGTAAAATAACGCATAAAATTATTTGGCCGACAAGCTGTAGATAATCTTCTTCTTATATAATCATAAGAATGTCGATAAATCCAAGTGGAGTAAATTTAAATAAAAATTTAAATATGTATATCTAAGTCCAACTCCACAAACTTTAATAAATGTAAAATTACAAATGGAACATGTTTCGGCAGAACACTACTGCCATCATCAGCCCTAATTTAACAAGAGATTAATGATACAATTGAATTACAGAGGGGTTCTTACCTTAAAGAATATAAAAATTATGACGTTGACGTAATTTTGAATTAAATTTGACGTTTTCAAAGGGTTACATGATTTTTAAAAGATTTCGTAAAAACAACATTTTATAAAATGTAAAAATTAAAAATAGATCAAAGAGAATCTGGTAAGTTTGTTTGAGTGGTGAAAAATTAAAATAGTGAAATAATAATGGGATTATTGAAGTTATTCTGTTCATTTAAACAAGATCTGTTTTCCAGTTTCAAGGCTTTCCTTATTTCCAAAGTCTCAAGAAAATCTAATTTCCGGCCTTTATTGCATTTATGAATCAATTTGGAATTTGATGGTGAAAAACTATGTTTCGTTATTAATATATGATTGGCGAAAGAAGAAGGTGTTGATGGTGGAGGATCAATATCTGTGTTGTTATAGATGTGCCTGAAATGTTCTTTAATACGGTCTGATATTTTGCGACCTGTCTGACCTATGTAGAATAACTCACAAGAAGAGCAGTTTAATTTGTATACACCTGATGATGATTTGTAATCTAATGGATCTTTATTTTTAATAAAAAATCTGGATAAGTTGTTATCTGTTTTAAATGAAACTTTAAAACCGTTTTTCTTAAGTATTTTAGAACATTTCTCTGAGACGACACTAGACTTGTTTCAAATTCCATCAGACACTAGACTTGTTTCATTTGACGTAGTTAATTTATTCCCCAGCATCCCACCCAAATCTTGCTTATTAATTTTAAAAACCTACTATTTAATTCTAATATGCCAACCATACATGCACTAAATTTACATTCACGTTGTGAGACTGTCCTAGATGAAAATTTCTTTCAATTTAATAATACTTTTTATTCACAAGACTCAGGCTTAGCAATGGGTTTTAATTTGTCACCTCTTTTAGCAGAAATATTCATGAATAACTTAGAAGATCAGTTTTTAAGTTCTTCTCCCTTTAAAGATCATTTTCTCTTTTGGTACAGATATGTAGATGACATAATTGTTTTATTCAAAGGATCTGATTCTGAACTGGATAACGCACTAGGCAACTTAAATTCTTTAAACCAATCCATTAAATTCACCGTTGAAATTGAAATCAATTCCCAAATTCCCGTTTTAGACTTGTTAATCACTAGAAATAATACTTTTAAATTTGACATTTATAGAAAACCTAGTATCACAGATTGCGTAGTACCTTTTGACTCTTGTCACCCTGTTTCCCATAAATTTGCAGCTTTTCATTCCTTTTTCCACCGATTATTTTCTATACCACTATCAGATTCATCTTTTCGAACAGAACTTAATAACATTAAACAAATTGCTTCAAATAATGAATATTCTTAAAAAACTATAAATAAATTATACTATAGATACTATAACAAATTCAAATACACACACTACTTGGTTAAAAATCCTTCAGAAACAATTTCCTTTTCAAATTCATTAACATACTTTGGTGTCGTCTTAAGAGAAATGTTCTAAAATACTTAAGAAAAACGGTTTTAAAGTTTCATTTAAAACAGATAACAACTTATCCAGATTTTTTATTAAAAATAAAGATCCATTAGATTACAAATCATCATCAGGTGTATACAAATTAAACTGCTCTTCTTGTGAGTCATTCTACATAGGTCAGACAGGTCGCAAAATATCAGACCGTATTAAAGAACATTTCAGGCACATCTAAACAACACAGATATTGATCCTCCACCATCAACACCTTCTTCTTTCGCCAATCATATATTAATAACGAAACATAGTTTTTCACCATCAAATAATGCAATAAAGGCCGGAAATTAGATTTTCTTGAGACTTTGGAAATAAGGAAAGCCTTGAAACTGGAAAACAGATCTTGTTTAAATGAACAGAATAACTTCAATAATCCCATTATTAATTCACTATTTTAATTTTTCACCACTCAAACTTACCAGATTCTCTTTGATCCATTTTTAATTTTTACATTTTATAAAATGTTGTTTTTACGAAATCTTTAAAAAATCATGTAACCCTTTGAAAACGTCATATTTAATTCAAAATTACGTCAACGTCATAATTTTTATATTTTTTAAGGTAAGAACCCCTCTGTAATTCAATTGTATCATTAATCTCTTGTTAAATTAGGGCTGATGATGGCAGTAGTGTTCTGCCGAAACATGTTCTAAAATTTAAAAAAAAAAACATTTTCGTTTACTTCAAAATCAAGATGGTTAGCAAAAATTACATCCCGGAACTCGCTTGATATCGTTTCTTTATAAGGGAAATATCCTGATGGAATCTCTGGCTGTGTTCACTACTTATAGCAGTACTTTGTCAATAAATTTACAAATAAATTATCTTAAAGATTTTTCTGGGTTTAATTTCCTCCTGTTTCGACATGGCCTTGTTCGAATTATTTTTTTTTTGAGACAAAAAAGAGGAAAGAATAGGGCCTTTCCAAAACAACGTGGTCATATAGAAACAATCGTTAGTTGTTAAATTAAAGTAGTTTTTAATTGATGCAGTCCTACCACAACACTAGTAATATTCCTATACTTCTGACATTAACTGTTACTTGCTTCCCGTTAATTGTTTCTTATCACACCGCATTTCACGACAAACGACGCATACAACTTGCCCTATCACTTTCAACCAAGTCGTCTGTTTAGTTTCTGAACTGCATTATTGCATTATATTAGCAGTTATCTTGGAGTTTATATAAGCAAGCAAACTTTACCACAAACCAGTCCAAAACATAGCCGCAAATCTTCGGTGGTCTGTTGCAGTTTTGCATCGTAATAACGATAGAGTAAAAATTAACAGTATATAACACGTTCCCGTTATTTTATAATAACAATTCTCAGTTGCAATTCAAAAAGTAATTGTAATTTTGCGAGTTAAGCACTTACCTACCGTTTTATGATACGAGGACGTTCGTGCTGGGCGAAATTATCCTGTATGATTAGAGCTTTTGCAGGAAACCACTATAATTGACGTTATTTATTTTTATTGATGAGCAGAATTAAAAGATATTTTATTAATTAATAAATAGACAATGGAGTTATGATCTGTAATCCGAATCGGAACAATCGATAGCATCCTGTTGAAGCACCCAAAAAGTCGAAACCAAAACGACATTTTGTTAATTTCTGTTGTGGAAAATGAGATTCTTTGGTTACTTTACGATTTGATGAACAAACATTCTGAAATGAAACACCTTGTTGGGTATATTTAAAAAAAAATTGTAATTGAAGAAGAATAATATCCCTTTAATGGAAGTGGTTGTTCACCATTTCACTTATATGAAAATCAGTTTCTGTTTAATTAGTTGTAATTGTTAGCAAAAATGTAGTTGTTATTTTAAAATTTTAATTAATTTTTAAATTAAATAAGTATGTAGTACAAACAATATTCCTACCACCATACAGAATGACACATTTTACATTATCCATGTACTTTATGAGCCACGTGTAGATTGAACTGTGAAATTGTTCCCAGATAAGCTGAAGAGTCAAGGCTCATCCTTACAATAATAATTTTTCTTACAAACCGCAGCTTGGTAAAAACATAACTCCCTTGCTTTTATACGTTAGAGATTTCTCTATTTCCTTTCCGTAACATGGAAACTTATTGGCTTCCAATTGCTGCACCACACGGTAATGGTTACAAAGCGCGTTGTTTGTTTACACCATTTCTATTCTCACGATAAACAATCAAAAAACTCCAACTTTGTGTCAGATGAAAATCTTGACTTGTAGCTGGCATTCGCTAACTCTAAACTTTCCACAATATCTTAAATCTGAAATTAAAAATTTAAATTGTGGCATGTGCTTCCACATTCGTCTTGAAATCTGGAAACTTTATGTAACCTTTGCGTTTGATACTTTTTTTATGTTTTCTTATTATACCGGATGCGATGTAAAAATGAATTTTATGCTGCCACAAAACCTGAAATTTAAAATAGTTTGCCCATATATTTTCTTCGGAATGCGTATCACAAATGTGGCATGGAAATCGTAACGTATATGTCATATACAGATAGGTAATGAATATTACATTACATGTATGACGAATAGTACCAAAAACACCACAGATTTATATCTAAGAATTTTTTAATATAAGTCTTAGCACTATAATTCAGATTTTTAAATTTGACGACTTAGGAATATATTAATTACACTTATTGTATTCTGTACAAGAGTAATTTTCAGTCTGAAATTTGTACAATTCCAGAGTTGTGTTTATTCTGTAACTCCATTTTAACAATTTCTTTTATTTTTTCAAGCCGTTAATTCTGCCCGAAGCAATTAATTTGAAAACGGTAAACGTGGAAATAATTTATTCAAATTTAATGTGCATATTAATACCGAAGAATTCCACTACCTAAATAAATTGCCGAGGGCTGGAGTTTTATATTTAAGGCGGAAAATGCGTGGGGATTTGCTAATGCGAACCCCCATGAAATTTTTTCGACATAAACTCAGTTACTCCTTGACGATTAGGAAAATTACTCTTGGAAGTAATAAATGTCAGAGTGCGAATTTCTTGGAAATCAAGTTAAGACATTCGTACCTGCATTCACATTATTTATAATGAAATTTTGCTGGGAAATTTCGTGGGATTTCCCACTTGATGTGGCAAGTTACATTAATGTTCAAACTATGTATATATAGTGCCTAATGCACAACTATAATAGTTTCGGTTTGAGTGTCGTAACAAAGGGAATTTTGTTACAGCGGGTTGGTAGCGACTTAATTAGTTTAATCAAGTGCTAGCTGAAATTAATTAATACTTGAATCTTACCACAAACTAATTAATTTTATTGTATGTTAATTCAACTACATATTGTACAAATATTGTTGGGTTATAGCAAATATTATCATTATTAATTATTACGATTTTGATATTGTTTATTAACTTCCAAAAATTCAGGTTCCTCATATTTGGTTATGATGTCCTAGCGTATGTGAGGTTAACATGTCGCTGTTCTGGACAATATATAATAATTACAATAAATGTAAGTGTTGTAATTGGAGAAAAAGTCACGAAAACTTATTTTACCCAATTTTGGAATTCTGCAATTTCGTTGTTGTTCTTCCTTTCTTCTTTCTTCCTATCGCCCCCTGAATTCTCACTTGAATTCTTTTGGTTGCAGTTTTTTTGTTTTTTTTTTCCAAGTTTGTTGTTCTATCAATGTTTCTGTTAAACCCACTATCTCAAATTGCCTCATATGGTCCCAAAAATCTTTTTTTCTTGGTGTCGTTACATTCCAAAATTTCCCGATTCTTTGTCCTTTTTTCTCAGCAATCGTCTTTACCCCTTTTTTTTCTTCTTATTGGAAAACCTCTAGTATCTCTCTCATTTCTTCATTGAACCCCGTCTATTTTTAATTTTCTGTAAATATCCCACTCTTACTTCTTTTCCATCTCCCCGATCTTCCTCCGCTTTGCCTCTTGATTTCTTCTGTGACTTTCTTTCTTGCTTTGTGAGGTCATTATCTATAAATATCATCCTTTCCTCCAAATCTTCCATTTTTACTAGTACCTACTTAATCTCTATACTGTAACACTCCTTAATTATAACCTCTCCTACATTTTTCCTCAGAAAATCTTTTATCGCTTGTTTGGCCTGCTATTGTCCCAATATTGTTTTCCTCCTTCACTTTTTCTCATACTCTACTCTCCCTTCCAGATTTGTCACTCCCTCTATCAACATGTTTCTCCCTCCCTCCCATCTCCTATTTTTCTTCTCTTTGCCTTTCCATCTCTTTCTTAATCTCTTGATACTCTCTTCGTATGTCCCTCATTTCTTCCCTTAGTTCCCTTTTTATTTCTTCTAACTTATCCATGATTCTTTCGATTTCACTGTCAATTTGTTTATCTGCTTCTGGCGATCTTGCTGTTATTTTACTTAATTTGAATATCTGCTCTTCTTCAAGAAATTCGTAGATAAGATATTATGTGCACTGGGCGATAATGAACCAAAAACTAAATTATTATTATTCATTCATATCAGATAAACGTACTTGCTACAAATAATGAAGTACTAAATATTTAGAGCTAGTGAGCTTATGTCAGGGCAGGGTTCTTTATCATTAATCCAAAAAGAGGAGCACCAAAACGCAAGCTCGCACTCAGCGCTACTCACTCACGATACTCTATTATAAACAGAGCATTAAGAAGAGCTAAACAAAACTACTTTGACTAGGTCTAAAGAGAAATTTAAAATAGTGGGTCAAGATATCTCTGATGAAGGGAAAAGGGAAGAAACCGGTTGAAAGCAGATCTTTTTAGAAGAAAGAAATTCGAATTATAACTGCACAAAGATTTATTAACAAAGCTAAACGGAATGAGTTGGTGGAGAATTATACAAAATAATGACGAACTAGGCGAATAATAAATAAAATCAAAAAGAAGTAATAATATAAATTTATTAGTTGTTACGAATGTTCACAATGAACTATATGCAGTTATTCAGATCTCAACCAAATCAATGTGGGCAATCATTTATTTTCACTGGCCAATAAAACACTATCGATACAACAATGAAATTTATTATAGTATTGCTACTATTTTTGAAAAACGTTTTGTAGGGCAGTGTCACAAAAATGGAAACTGTACTGTCAATTAATCAGGACCACATTAGGAATAAAATGAGTTTCAAACGGTAATATAATATATATAAAATAATATAATTTAAAACACACTTTGTGTTTTTATACAATAAGTGAAGGATTGTCACCAGCAGGAAATTTAATATTTTAAGTGCAGAAGTGGAATAAACACAACACTGCTCTACAATATCACAAAATGTAATATTGTTCATATGTTAATTTATTTTATTTATTTTTTAAATTACATTTGCAAAGTTACTGTTAAATGAAAACATAATATGCATGAGTTTACCGTTACCATTTCCATTAATTAATTAAATTTCCGATAGTTAACAAGCTTTTAGAGGGGAAATCTAAATAAATTGCACTCTGTAGGTATATCTATTTATAGTAAGCGCCACCTGTATAGTAACTTGAACCAAAGAAACAAGTTCTCTCACGACACATTATTCTCGATAAGCAGTTTTTTATAACAAGTTGTTTATTTGCGTTATATAATTAAGCGTAATTTTTAGATTTCTTTGTTACACTGTAAATTGCTAAAAACATTGTTAAGAACACTTATCTTAAGTGTATATAAATATAAAGTGATTATTAATGCTAGTGTCGAGAAGATTTTTCCATTTGGGGTGAAATAGTAGATTGCTTTTTCACTGTTGATTATGCAATTATTTACTTTAATTAATTTAACTTTATTGAGCAAAATCGAGTTTGCAAAACTTTCCCTCAAACTAATTACCAGAAGTAAATAAACTTCTTTCTTATTTAGTTAAACTTTATCACCTTGATATTCTTAACTGCCAGTTCAGATTTTCGAACTTGCCCTAACATAAATTATTCCAAAAGCTATGAAAGTGTTTTAAAATGTAAAGGGCTATAATAAAGTTACTTTCTTGCTTCGGCAACAATTGGGAATGACACTGATAGGTTTCAACTTTAGCAAACAATACGTACACTACTCAGAAAGCTTCAATTTAAGCTTCGTCTCACATAGAAAATAAAACCTGGGAGCAATAAAATTTCAAAGCGTTACTGTTCTTATCTAAGGCGTCCGCAAAGATATGGATTTTTCACATCTGCTTTCCGTGTAAATTTTTATAGGTCGAACCTTTTTTATTACTAGGAGGGATTATTGTGATGGGCCAACAAACGACTAGAAAATTGGCATCCGCGAGCAAGAATTTCTACAAAAAATCGTGGTTTAACTGTAAAATATGTGGATTTTCATGCGTTTTTCGATATTCAAAGAATGAATTGTTCGTTCCGCGTGAACGATAAATTCAGCGTTAGGGTATCGGCTATTTGGGTTCGTTGAGCTCCATGAAGCTTCTCTCTGAAGTAGGTGCTCTTTGTTGAGTAAATTTATATGTTCACAATTTTCCTAGAAATAATATAAATATATAATTATAAACGGGAGAAATGTCGGTGAATCAAAGTGGAGTAAATTGAAATATATTCAAGTCAAACTTCAATAAACGAAAATTATAATAGGAACATGTTTCGGGAGAAAACTACTCTCATCTTCAGCCCTAATTTTACAAGAAAATAATGATCCAAATCTAAATAATGGTCATATAAAATCGTAAATTTCTTCTTTAAAATGGATAGTTTTGATTCTAGATATTTGACCTCTATTGCACGGAAATAAAACGACGTATCGCACACGTAACCGAAATGCCATTCTAGGCTCCTGAGATGGGTATCACTTGTGCTACAAAAATCTCACTCGCTGATAATGAAGCATTTCTGTTACTTGTAATATCATCCACATCGATATGTCCAAATGTCTCATTTAATTTTGAGCGCGAACAGTGACGTTAAACATCTTCAACATATTCATTTCAAAGTATGGTATAGGCTTTTATAACTAAAATTTCAATACATTGGAAAAAAGAAGTCAAAAACTTTAATATTACAGTATTTGAACTAAAACGATCCAATAATAATAAGCGCCTACAGGGTCATTAGACATTTGGAAATTATTAAAAATTATTCTGGAAATTATTATAAAATGTTCTTTTTTTCTTCATTCCTAACACCCGCCTGTTTATTATATATTTTTTCTGGTTTCTTACTGTTTTCTGTCAGTTGACCTTTCTCATATTGGATTCTTTTTTTATTTTAATTTAAAATTTAAATATATCTATGTCGAACTCCACAAACTTTAATAACTGTAAGATTACTAATGGTACATGTTTCGGCAGAATACTTCTGCCATCATCAGCCCTAATTTAACAAGAGATTAATGATACAATTGATGAATTACAAGAGGGGTTCTTACCTTAAAGAATATAAAAAATTATGACATTGACGTAATTTTGAATTAAATTTGACGTTTTCAAAGGGTTACATGATTTTTAAAAGATTTCGTAAAAACAACATTTTATAAATGTAAAAATTAAAAATGGATCAAAGAGAATCTGGTAAGTTTGTTTGAGTGAAAAATTAAAATAGTGAATTAATAATGGGATTATTGAAGTTATTCTGTTCATTTAAACAAGATCTGTTTTCCAGTTTCAAGGCTTTCCTTATTTCCAAAGTCTCGAGAAAATCTAATTTCCGGCCTTTATTGCATTTATGAATCAATTTGGAATTTGATGGTGAAAAACTATGTTTCGTTATTAATATATGATTGGCGAAAGAAGAAGGTGTTGATGGTGGAGGATCAAGATCTGTGTTGTTATAGATGTGCCTGAAATGTTCTTTAATACGGTCTGATATTTTGCGACCTTTTTTTATTTGACACAAATTTTTTCTTGATTTTGAATTGATAGCATTTAATTCCAAAGGAAGTTTTATATAGTAATACGGTTCAATTTTGTTTACAAATTTCAGCAAAGATTATTATTATTGATGATAAAATTCCATCTTCAGATTTTCAGATTTTAACAATGCACGATTTGAAAGTTCTAGCATTTCGAAATTCAAAAATTCTAAATTCTAAATTTGCAAATTTGATAATCCCACATCACCAAATTCCTATATACAGGGTGATTCAAAGCTGAAACAAACAGTATGTAAGTTATACAGTGTGGAAACTAAGTAACGAAATTAGAAAGAAACTAAATATGTTATATTTGAAAAAAATCGAGAAAAGCAGTCTTAAAGTTCAAGTAAAAATTAAATAATATTATTAAAAATGCATTAAATTAGACAATAAAGTTTTAATTTGATTTTTCAACTATCTATATAATTTCAAAATAAAAACAAACTTAGGTGGCTACATTCATTTTCGCAATTTAATTTTTAATGCTTGAACTTTCCATTTTTTCCACACTGTATATCCAACTAGGTGTACACCGACATAATCGGTGATTTTAGTAGGTACACAATTAATTTTACAGATTTTTACAGTCAAAGATTTTTAAGGGTGGGATCCTTCCGTGTTATTCTTCCATAAGAACTTTGAGAACCAATGTAAGGAAAACGACTGAAGCAATTCCAATGAAATTTTGACACAACAAAGAACAGGGCACGCTTTTTACTCTATGTTATTTTGAAAATCCTAGTGCTAGTGGTTTTGCCAAAAAACAATTAAAAACCAGTCAAGTTTGGAGAAAATTGATGAGATTGAGACTTAATTTATGAAAGCCGTTATGCTGATTCCGAATCTGAAAACCAAAATAAATTTTGACCCGTGGTTTTACTTAAAATGGAGCTAAAAAATAAGGATCGGGAGGCTGTTCCAATAGAGACGTGGGTGTGAACTTATTTTACTGGGTCAACCAATCGTCTTTACTGCGTCTATCGGTACCTACTTTTTATTAGAGGTTCGCATAAATTATTGAGATTCAGGCAACTTCCTTTATTTGTTACCCTTTTCATGATTATTATACAATGTGTTGTTTGCATACTATTATATTTACTATCTTGTGGATTTGTAAATTTGTCACAGGTATACCTATTTTATTGCTTTGTTATGTTTTTCTGTTTGCCACCACCGTCAACTTAGTTACCTGATATTTACCCTTCCGAATTAAGCTATTATGAATACGTAATTTTTGGTGATTTGCGACAAGTCGCAGAATATAAAAAGGCGTAATGAGGGAGGTCTATTTACAAGCACGTCCCCACTACACGTGCATAATGTGTTTGATGTGCCGACAACAATAAGAACAGACAAAAACAGATTATTTGTTCAGAGGCGTTTGCCTTTTCATTCAGGTTTTGACGGTTTTTACAAATTTGGTAGTGAGCAGGTACAAATACTATAATTAATAATATGTTTTATCTACAACTGATTAATAATGGACGTATTATACTTGTAACTATGAATACTTAACTAGGTCTATTAAACACAGACAGCCAGGCTCGGTTTTTAAGAATTATTATTAACTAGCTATGAAATAATGAATATTGACAACTGTTGACATTTCTCCTCAAAGTCAAGTTTTTCACAAGGTTTGTTTGATTTCTTTCTTTATTTCTATATCTACAACCGATTTAATTGACTTATTATACATGTAACCTATGAATACTTAACTAGGTCTATTGAACACAGACTGTCAGGCTAGGTTTTTAAGAATTATTATTAACTGGCCATGAAATAATGAATATTGACATTTTTTCTCAACGTCAAGTTTTTAACAAGGTTTAATTTCTAGTTTTAATTCTAAAAGTGCAGTTGTAGATAAAACGTCGTATTAAACTCGCATATAATGGTGGCTACTATACACTCGAATGGTTAAAATCCTCGCCTGCGGCTCGTATTTTAATTTCCATTCTCGTGTATAGTGACCACCATTATATGCTCATTTAATAATCTACTATTATTATAAAAAATGTTATAAAAAATATTTACTATGTAAGTCTAAAATTATTTTTAGATTTTTTTATTGGAGAATTTTTATTTTGCAAAAATGGTGTAAAGCGTTGTTTCTCTATGTACGCTTAAAACTAAACTCATTTTCCAACGTCATTGAACTTCATGAGACCAATTTTAAGCAGAATTTAATGGAGTACATAATTTTTTACAATAAAAAGGCAGAAAGGCTTCATGACGTCACGTTCGGGAGCGGTTTTTTGGGAAAAGTGGATGACGCTTCCCCCGGGAGAGTAGGAACTCTTCGGATTTTTATTTGCCTTCTGGGAGTTCATGACCAAAATTTCTAAACTTTATAAATTATTTCTTCTAAAAAGTTTAATTTGCTTGGACTAGATTTTCATCGGTACATATCTCGAGAACGATTCACCCTAATACCTTCCTAGGCATATGGTTTTTGTAGCAAATTTTATCAGCTTTAATTTTTGTTCCAATGATTTTTACGTAGGATACACAGTTTTCATGTTATAAGCGAAAAACCAATAAAAGTCAGAATTTTTCCAAACCAAATCTATCAAATGAGACATCCACAAAATCGAAAAACATTGCTTTTTCAGAAAAAAAAAATTGCAAAATTATTTGAGATCGACCTTCGTTGTAATCCGCGCAGAAAATTTGATTTTGCTGGATTTTGCAAATTAACCCCCAAATTTGACGCCCAGTAGAACGGAAACTGTTGGTCGCAAATAGAAAATTAATACAACTAAAATACAGTGAGCGGCAAAAGTATGGAATAAATTCATTATTTAAATTGAACAGAAATGAAACTGACAGTACCATTTGACTGTTTGATTTACCTAATTGATTTTTTGACTTGTTTTTGTTTGTCATAAAACAATCAAATTTTATTTTTTTCTCAAAACTTTCATTATCTAAGATAACAAAATTTTTATACTGTCATTTAGAGAATTAAAAGGACTATCTGAATCAAGAAAAAAATAGGGGGGTTTCTATTTAAAAAAAAATATCGATGACGTCATCACTCGAAAACAAATGACTGCTTGAAATTTAATTTGGGATAAAAATATTAATTTTTATAAACCAAAATTGACCCGTATAAAAAAAAAATTGAAAAAAATTTTGCCGCTCACTGTATATTATACAACCACAATTTTGTTCTCTACATATTTTATAGTTCGACACTGTCAGAATTTTCAAATTTTCGCTTCTGTCATATAAAAATAAAATGTCAGATAAACGTCACACTATTTTTATGAGTTTTAAGCAATTTAAAGACTTGCCAAGGTGGTTTCGAACTATAAAACGTTGTATTACACTCGTTCCTGTGTAAATTAAGGGCTTTCCGACACTCGGGGCTTAAAAAGCACCAAATTTACACAGGAACTCGTATAATAATATACTATTATTTAAACTTTTTTTCGTTAGCACTTACAACAACGGCGCTATTTTCCGAAAAGCGTCGCGGTGCTGTGTAAAATTGGTAAAGTTTTGCTTCATTTCGAAAAGAGTTTATGATCGTTGATATCTGCAACAAAATTTAACTCGAAGCGGAGCGGAGCGTTTCATCGTTTCTAAAACTTTTTCATCTTGATAGTTCTAGGAACCCTTGTTTAACTAGTTTCACAAGTATATAAAGAGTAGATTATTATTATATGAAAATGCTTTATTTAAAATAAGAATAAAAAAAAAAGTATAAACCAAAAATAAAACTTAGAAACTGTGAAAATAAGAATATCTGAAAATTACTCCTCAGGATTTCAAACAATTTTTGAAACCTTCTTAATTTTTAGAATTCTTTAAGTTTCCTCAAAAGTATTGAAAACTTGAACTCCAAGATACCTTACTACTCTTCAGGTCACTACAGGACTCTAAAATTGCACTATTCCTTAATTTTTAAGGACTTTGAATTTCTTTTCAGCGTTCTTCGAATTTTCAGGTTTCTGACTCAGGGATTCACTATTCAGGATTCTTTAGCGGCTTAAACATTTTTTTAACTCCAGTACTCTTGGCATTCCTATAAAATTTTTCAAGGCCTACAATTTACTATGAAATTCTAAGTGACATAGTTGGTACGAAAGTCGTTTACGATTCAGAGTTCCGACATCGAATTAGAAATTGCTCATGAGCGACCGTCCGGTTTTGTCGAGGACAGACCCTTCAATTTTTAACACGGTTCGAGGGTTTTATGGCTTCTACAATTTTGGTAGTAAGTTAGCAGGTACCCGGGGGAGGAGACAAATTTAAACAGACTAAAAGTCCGATTTAAGCGCCATCTACAGGCGCCTGTTAGGTTTATTCAACGAGGATCCCATCCTTAATCGAATAGAATCAAAAAATTATTTTATTTTAATTTACTTTAGATTTAAGTTTGAGCACGTACAGCGTCGTTAGACATTCAAAAGCAATTAAAAAATGATGGATTTTTGTTATACAATAATAATAATTAACAGTTGTACTTTTTTTCAAAATCTAGTTCATTATTTTTTTGAATCAAATTGTAAATTTATTTCTTAAACTTGGAGAAAGCCGGCTTCCAACCAACAAATGTATAAAGGGATAAAGTGTGGATGGATGGAAAACTGGAAAAAAAGCAATTACCTATACTTTGAATAATCTGGAAAAGTCAGGGAATTTGAATTTGTGTCTTTTTTGTCACTAATCTTTAGTTACGACCAGCTCACCAAGTTTTTATTATGGATAACCACATTTTTACAGAATCATGCCGATTGTCTTATTACTGATCAACATTTATACGTACCATCATTACTTAATTTACTGGGGTTCAAAATTTATTACACAACAAAACTATAAATGAAATTAATAGCACCGGGACAACCTCAAATAACAATGTCTACATTGTTTGCATACTCTTAACACCACAGGTCATATGCCAATACAACGCATCCATTATCTAAAAGCGGGTGATTAATGCTATATGCCGTGTCCAATGTGGTGCAGAATTAAAGAAAATTAAATTTTGGATTTTATCATTTTTAGAAAATAATGTATGGTCAAATAAAGTTAGGTGAAACAAAAGCACTTTAATGGTACGCTTTAGTCTGAAGTGGCGGATGCGCCGGGTCAGACTAACCGAACCAGGGCTACACTCCATTTGTAATTTTGTGGTATTATGAATATACTGCTTATTATTAGGACACTAAAGGTAATTAACATATGGTAATAAAATGCGCCATTTTCATAAATCGCCTACCAAACTACACCAAAGTTTCATTAGGATTCCTGAAATCCGTAAGCTGTTAATTTTCGCATAATCGCTTCGTTTAAGGGATTTATTTACAGCAATGTAGAGAAGATATTTTATTTCCGTGTTTTTTCGTGTTTGACCTAACACGTTGGAGCAATTTCTCAAACTGTAAAAGGGATGTTGTAGAATTGTCAGAAATGAATTAGATTTAATTTTGTTTTCCAGGAAATATAAGTGAACGAATCATGTTGTACTTTTATAGTTATTAACGTCACGATTTGATATTTATAATCAATCGCGTCTGTTATTTGCGTATCGGCCGAATATCGTTCAGCACTTTTCATAATACCGTCGGCAATACCGACAAAAAAACCGTGCATATTTTGTAGACAATTCATAAATCAATTTTTATTTATTTATTTATATTTATTTAAATATTTATTTAAATATCAGTATCTACAGGCATTATGCCCAAATGATACAACCTAATTATATATAACAATATAACAAACCATATAAAAGAACATGAAATAGAAAAAGAAAACATAAAAAAAATATATAATCCATTTTACAAAAGCAAAACTTAAATTAGTAAAATTAAATTTTTAATAACCTATTTAATAAATTTTGGCTATTGTGCAAAAAAATGTCGTGGGTTTCAGAGACAGTATTTGAAAATTTTAACAAGTTGTTTAATGGCGTGTTTAGTCCGTAATTTGTTCGATGGTAATTTAATTAGAAGGTTGATTTTCCTCTTGTATGATGAGATGGAACCAGAAAATTTATATAGGAAAGGATTTCCCCACAATCAACCTTACCATTTAAAAGTTTTTGCGTAAAAAAAATAAATCGGTTAATCCGCCTTTGCTCTAATGATTTGAACCCAACTAGTTCTAGGCGTTCATTATAATTATATTTACTTTTATTTATTTTACATTTAAAAAGAACATAGTTAACTATTTTTCTTTGAACTCGCTCGATCCGATCTATATGCAGCCTATAAGATGGATTCCAGATAATACTACAATACTCTAATATTGTTCGAACAAGGGAGATAAATAAAGATATTATACATAGAACATTGTTGAAGTCACGTGTTTCCCTCTTTATAAAACCCGTCAATCTCATACACTCGTTTACTATCTCGTCAATATGATAATGAAAACGAAGCTCTGTATCCAGTAAAACACCAAGATCCCTTATTACCTCAACTTGTTCCAACACACAATTATTTATTTTGTATTCCTTGTTTATGCGTATTTTACTTCTCGTGAAGGTTATCACTTTACATTTTTGTACATTGAGTGACATATGATTTCTATCACACCAAACACCGAGAGCCTTCAAGTTATTCTGAAGACCGTTTCAAGCATTTGACCCGTCAGTGACATCAAGGTACATTTTAAGATCATCAGCAAAAAACAAAAAATTTGCATTACTAAAGTACGTAGGTAAATCATTAATGAATAAAGAAAACAATAGTGGTCCTAAATGACTACCTTGCGGCACCCCTGCTTTCACCAATATCTCAAATGATCTAATATCTTTAATTTTAACAGTCTGACTCCTATTTTTAAGATACTATTCTAACCATGCAAGAAGATTTCCACCAATTCCATACAAGTCCAGTTTTTTCAATAATATATCATGATCCACTTGATCGAACGCCTTTTTAAAATCAGTATGAATAGAGTCAACACGACCTCCTTCTTCTAGAACCTTACTTATGAAATTGGTGTAAACAAGGAGATTTGTTTCAGTACTCCTCCCACGGTAGAAGCCATGTTGCTGCTCAATAATAATATTCTTAAATGTATCAAACGGCACTTCTTGAATAATGGATTCGAATATTTTACTAATCTCACAAAGTTTGGAAATCGGGCGATAATTTGATGTTACTTTTGTCGCCTGTTTTATGTAATGGAATTATATCTGCATGTTTCCAAACTTTGGGAAAATGTCCAAATTTTAACGAAATGTTATATAATTTTGACAAAGGAACAGCTAAGCTAGGACTACAGAGTTTGAGAAAATAACCAGGTATGCCATCTGGCCCCGGACTAGGATTACTCTTTAGATTTACAAGTTTCTTAAAAACATTGTCAGAATTTATCAACACATTAGTGATACTTGTCTTAGGCTCGATCCTACTTGAAATTTTTTTTGCCGGTGGATGATTAATATAAACAGATTCAAAAAAATTTGCAAAAAGGTTACAGATGTCATAATTATTTGTAGCTTCTTTATCATCTAGAAACATAGCATCTGGTATACTCGACCCATTTTTATGTTTGTTTTTTATAAATTTCCAAAACACATTTGAATTTGATTGAATACTATTTTCGCTGACGGAAATAAAATTTTTATAATCTGTATCAATACTCTGTTTCACTTTGCTTCTATAGTATTTGTAAGTGGAGAAAGTGGCATCGAGCTTATTTAATTTAAATTTGTTGTACAGTTTATTTTTTACTTTAATGAATTTTTTTGTTTGAGAAGAATACCAGGAATGATAACTTTATAGCTAAAGCTAATTTAGTGCTTTTATAAAGAAGTTGAAAGGTTAAAGATGGATGGTGGGAATCAGGAGGTACAATATTGAAATCATTCCTTAAATTTTCTATAACATCACTGTCATTAGTAAATATAAGATCTAGACTAACGTTCCGGAAATTTTTAATCGAATTATTTTGAAAGAAACCTAAAAAACTTATATTATCAACTATTTGCGTTTCTGTTACCGATGTAGATTGCTTCGGCACAAGGTATCCTTCTTCATGCGATACCCAACTGATGGTTGGGAGATTGTAGTCACGAACACAGCAAATAGTGGAATTGGGATAACGATCAGTCAAAAATTCTAGGGAAGACACATGATTTAGGTACACGTTTAGATCCGATTTTGGAGGGATATAGACGCCACCAAAGACTATATTCTTAGTTCCACAATTAATTTTAACAAAAACTTCCTCAACTTCACTGATTAAATGTGGTAGCTTTAGACACTCCGACTGAAGATTTGATTTTACCGCTATCAGAACACCGCCGCGCCGCCGCGATTTTTATTTGCGTTATTTCGATCACATCGATAAATGTTGTACGTATTTGGAAACAATTCACTATTTTTTATTTCATCGGTAAGCCACGTTTCAGTAAGTATTATAATGTCGTAGTCTAACGAAAGTGCTTGTTGATAGAGATGTAATGTTTTTGTCCGAAGTCCTCTTACGTTTTGATAAAATACAGAGATAAAATTATTTGGTTTTGAATTTAATGGTTTTTTAAAAGATTTACAATTTTGGGTACACCGCTTATGTATTTTATGGTTTTACTGTTGTCGCCGGAGTCCTTCAGTTTTTGCAATTCATCTTGTACATTCTTTAAATATTGGCGTTGAAGTAGGGTTTGATCACTATAAATACGCAGCACATCAGATTGTAAGTTTTTCTTGTTTCGAAGTATTTCAATTGCCTCTTCCTTAGTATTTAACGTTATTTTAATGGGACGAATTTTACCCGCATTTTGCTTTGCACCCAGGCGAAGTAATGAGATGTTATCGAGATCTGTATTTACTGAAATTTCTTCGAGGGTCTCTTTAACCAATTTTGTGTCGTCGCTATCACGAAGCTCTTTCGTAGTTTTTGTAGATTCAGGGGCATTCCAAAGAATAATATTTCTTTCGCGATTTTTTCTTTCGTTGATTTCCACTATTATTTCTTCATATGACTGAGACTGAAGCGCGGTCTTGGTTTGTACAACGACTTCATTCCTGCTGTTCAATTTAGATTTCAACTCCGTGATTTCTTGTTTCAGGGAAGCTAATTCTTCAGTCAAGTTTGAAAGACTGGCAACTTGCGTTTTAAGATTTTGACAGCTAGAACAATAATAGCTTAACTTCCGATTTCTACCCCGAAGACATTCAACTTCCGCTGCCGATAGGCCACTACAACTTGCATGAATTTCGTCTTTGCAAAAGTCACAATTTATATCCTTACGAGGATTCGTATCAGTTTTACAGACAGCGCAAACCATATTTAACCACGAACCACGTCGTCTCCACTCGACCACTCCAACCTTACTTAGGACGCAAAAACGACCAAATATTATATCGGGTGTTCATTTAAATTAGTCATCAAGTCGCCTATGATTTTTTAAGTGACAAAGACGAATTGAAAAACGCATGTGATCTATTGCTCTATAAAATTCATACAGATTCATACTAACATAACCTAAAATCGTAGTGGCACTTGACAGTTGGATTACTACTGCTGGCGGTTTTCTTCAACGTTTTCCCATTGTGTTTTACTTTTGACGAATTGTTTAAACAATAACAGTTGTCATAGCGGTAGAAAATTCAACACTTCAACAGTTCGTTGGTACTGCTTACGGCGAAACGATGGCGTACAGTTTAAAACAAAAAGTGTTTTTACTAAGAATGCGTTTCCGAAATGGGACTAAAGTGGATGGAGTTTGTGTACATTCAATAGACGACTGTCTCCAAGAATTTCAAGAAGAATTTCCAAATTTTGTCGTGGACTATATGCAGTTTAAAAAAACCTTGGGCAGAATTGAAAACCTTGGTCTTAAGTTCTCAGCGACTATGACAAAATGACCTTGTTGAATTGGGAAAAGAGTATTTCAACTTTCTTTTGTAGGAAATTCCAAAGATTTCGATGGCTACTGTCATAAAACGAAAAGGCCCCCTTTCATCCCAACTCGGTCAACAGGCGAATGTAAATAGTATTTTTTAACATAGGGAGTCTAAGCGACGCCACGCGCCCGGTTGCGGCATAACATAAGTTACAACCGGGAGCGAACGTGCGACCATGACAGAAGTCGAGCGGAGAATGCGGGGAAATGGCTCCAGATTTTACCTTTATAGTCAGCCCCACTCCGCTCCACATCACGCACGTTCTCGCGGTCTCGCGATTATACCACATATTACCGCGAGTGGCTAGCTTAGTCTGATAGATAGGGTAATTAAGTATTTAGAAATAACCCTCCGATGCCTCTAACAGTAAAATTACACGCATCGGAGGGAGGACTTGGTCCGAGGACGGAGCTGAGCGAAGTGACGTCACAGAACGTCGCTTCCCTATATAACCTCGGTGCTAGCCCCTCCCCTCGGCCAGTTGCTGCGAGCTTATTTTCGCTGTAATTAATTAAGCTCGCAATAGATAGATTTAAAAATAGGATAGAAATAATTAGGACGTAAGACTGTACATAGTTAGATAGAAAGAAATTAGATTTAATTAGGATAAGTTCGTTAATAACATGATTTAAGCACCGAGAGGGCAGCGAAGGGCGAATAACGGGATTTTCCAACGGGACTTTTCCCGTTACTCGTTTTTTATTATAAAAAGGCTGCGCTCTCGGAGCAGGGTCAGAAGATACAGGACGGTCTCTGCACCTAGTATATCGCTAGGTCACCTCCTGTAGTCTTTCTTGTTTCTGGGTTAAACCAAGTAACGTGTAAATAAAAAAGCTACGTTTTTTTTCCGCTACAAAAAACGGGGTCCCTGCGGTCGATGTATCGTCGACCCACCCCGAGTGGAAAAAAACCTTTTCAATTAAAGAGTTTACTGGAAAGCCGTTTTTCATTCCCCTTGAAAAAGAGGGTGTTTGTTCTCCGACAAACGATCCTCCGCATCTACGAAGAGTCCCGTGCACCAGGTCCTGGAGGACCTCTTCGTAGCAGCTACCATTACAGATTTTCTAATTCTTACTACTAAGCCCCTTTACGCAAAAAGAAATAAGGGCATATCTGATGCTTTTGCACAAGTACTGTTGAAGTGGATAGAGAGATAGAGGCGTTAAGATTAATAATAATATCTGTGTACCTACTTAAGGAAGGTAAAAATAATTGTTTTCAATTGTTTAAGTGGTAGTAACGAATAGAAATATTTTTACAGGTTATGCATTCCCAAAGAATTAAATCATGCAACCTTAAAAGTGTGGCTAATTTTCTCTCTAACGAGAGAAATATTATCAAGTCACTGCAAATGTGTAGCTGGTCTTGGGGAAGCCTGTACTCATGTTGCAGCCATTCCTTTTACACTTGAATATGTAGAAAAACAAAACAAATCGTAACAGATGTGCTGGCATATTGGGTGGGACCAAAATTTAGGACAGTTCTATAACAAACTAGAAGACATGTAGTTTTCATCCAAACTACCAAATACGACCTCACCAACAAATGCACCAACAGAACAAAGTAAGGTGCCAGAGTTCGATGTACAAGAAGTAAAAGCCTTTTTTAAACCATATAAGGGTCATGGTGGTGTATATGCCCTCTGAACCAGTCACCGGAAATCATAAGTAGCCGCGGAAATCGCCCATAAGGAGCTGCACCGAATCGAAAGATGAACCAACACCTGGCGAGTTAAGAACAATCCGGCTAAGTCTCAATCAATTCTCTTCACCTACCCACACAACACACAAAAACAAGATTTCTACAAACGCACACAATTCACACTAAACAACCAACACATCCCCAAATGTAAATCCTCACCTACCTTAATCTAGACCTCCAAAACACCATAAAAAAATCTAGAAACCGAGATAACCTCCTCTACCTGGTACGTGAATGCTTCAGGAGCTGCGAACCCCAAACCCTCCTCCACACATAGAACACCTTCATCCGACCCATCCTAGAATACCGCGTTGTAATTTACGCCCCCAACTCCCAAAACGCCTCCTTTTCCAGATAACCGCTTTTGAAAGACACATCCAACGTAAAATCTTTCGACTTGACCCCATATTTCCCAGCAACCAAGTCCACCAGGAAACCAAATCCATACTTATAACAGACCGATTCACCAAACTCCGGAAAAACTATATTCCCAGAACCTTAGACAATCAGAACACAATCGCCATCCAAACTCTGTACACCACTCACAAACTCCCGGTCAAACACAGAGAAATTAACCGTTTCCCTAAAAAACCGAACCGTAAACACTATGTATATACCTATACCCCGACCTTCCTCCGGCACTCCAGGATCTGGTCGAGGATAGCCTACTTTCCTCTCGGTTAGGACGCCAGTTTTAAACAAATGCGTTCTTATTTGTTACCAGTGCAGTGCTTTACAACAAAGGCGTATCAACTGATTATCAGCTGTTTGGGGCTTCAGTCTCAACTCCTCAATGTTCTTCCATTCAGCCAATTGTGAACTATCTGAAAACGCGCGTGTACAAACGCAACAAAACCGAAGACCAAGCCGACACGAAAAAGTTGGAGGCTTAACTCGATCGGTCTTCAATTGCGTGTTGCGCACAAAATAGGTGTTTTCGCACATCTACCAACAGGTAGCTAACTAGGGTAACTGAGTAAAATATTATTTTTTATTTCAATTAATTTAAATTTAACGACTGAAAGTTACAACTGTCAAGTAAAAAAAAAATTGGCAACAGACACACGTTAAAATGTTATGTCAAATTCATAGGCTACTTGATGATACTAATTTAAATGAACACCCGATATATATATATTTTTTTAATTTTGTTTGTGCTCTAGAAACAATTATTGTGACTATTATGAGTGAGTTTTCACTCAAGCTTGATTTAGGTAGGTATTATGAAAAAATTATATATTACAGAATCTGTTAATTGGGCGTTGAGCCATTATATTGACGTTATCTCATTCCATTAAACATCATTATATCCTTTCAATATTCCCATAAGATTGAAGGAAATTTATTGCACGACCATTAAATCGATCCATTCTTATTAAAAAGTGCAACATACATACAAAATTATCCACAGCTGCCGGTTGGTAAGTTAAGTTTTTTTCTGAAAACTAATGACTTCCTATAACAGTATACCTTGTTAGCCGAAAGCACATAGCACTGTTGAATAATACATGAGAGTGCATAATGAATAAAAAGTTTTGCATTGTGCCAAGAATGTGCTCTCCACACTGGACTTTTAACCGTTAATGCACTTACTTTTATGGAAGTTAGCATGCTTTTCACGTCAATCTACTTCAGTTGTTACGCTAGTTTTCTGAGATTTGAGGGAACTTTTATTGAATCAATATGCCCCCGGATTATTTACTTTTATTTATAGGTTTTTTGTTTGCAGAAGCGTAAAACTATGTGATTTTATTTTTACTAATTTAACTAATTCTAGCCGTCAGTTTCCATCAGTTACTTTCAGTTCAAAAATCTGCCGACGATTTGTAGTTATTAAAAAATATCCTGTTTTTAAAAGTTTGTCGTATGCTAGAGATAATTATTCTAAATCTGATTTAATTTCATTGAAAATTGAGGTCATGAATTTTGCTTAAAATCATCAAATTGCTCATTTGGTTCTTTTTAACAACTTTAAAATTTTACTCTGCACTGTGTGCCCGATTTTAACGAAAAAGGGCTTTAATTCCGAATAAGAAATAAGGAGTTTAACCATTTTTAACTCTTTAATGTAACATTCTTATATTCCACCGGTTCTACTACAATAAATTGCATAAAATTCATACCTGATGCTCAACGTGGCCCTTTGTTTTCAATATTATTTCAAGTTTCGGATTTCCAGAACCAACAATACAATGCTGATTAATTGCTGGAAAATATTGTTTCAGCTAAAGTAACTATGTGGTTACTATTGGGAATTTCAATTTCCATTTTGCCGTCTGCCGAGGCCTCTCGAAGCATTGGATATTCCGCAAAAACAAATCGGGACTTGCAATTAACTAGACGTTAATTTAGTGGTACAGATTGAAAAATTTACTCCCAGAACGTTCGGCGTCTTTCTCTCATAGGACCCGATATTCTTCAATATTCTTCAGTGAGTAAGCGAGTTCATTGTGGTGAAATTTCAGCAGGTGTGTTGGTCACGTCTGTGTGATTATGGATCTGTGAAACTTTCCCACTACTCCCAACCAACCACTGAAATGAAGGGCATAGGTGTTAAATGCATATACTGACATTTTCTCGTGGTTTTGATGAAGGCTGTGCTTCTACATCATTTTCACTTTCACTATCAAGAACGACTGCAGCAGCGCCAGCTAACATCCCCCCATCATCGTCATGATCGTAATTGACAGATGAGGTCGTATATATAAAAACGTATATACTACGTTTTTGAACTACCTCTAATGGTTTTAACGTTTACTTGTAATTTTTATTAGACGTATTTATTGCTTGATTTAATATCAAATTTTAATATTTAGATATAAAAAAAAATTATATATAAAAATAATATTTTTCTCATGCCATAAATGTGGGAAAAAGAGTTATCGACCGCAGTTTTCACCGGGTTTGTTTACATTCGAAGCACATTCATCGCTGGCGTGTCTTTAATTTCGTAGCGGCGGTCTACTTGCCGATGTTTTGGTTAAAATTCTTGCAGGTATACATAGTATATCAAGCATAATTTTTATTAATAATTGCTCACCTCATCTCATTGTGTTTTTATGACTATGACTATGAAGTAGAGGTAAAGGTTAAATACAGATTAGTTGGAAATGTAATCTTTCACAACTAGTTGAACCTATTTTATTTGTTCAAGTCTAGGCTATGATAAACGACTGCTAACACAGCTTTGTAAAGGACAGGTCCACATCGAGTAATTTCGCGGATGTATTCCGTGTATACTGAGCTTTTGTGATGATTGTGGAACATACAAACGCTGCAGCATTTCAGCTTTGCCAAAGGTATTTAACATTATGACACAATAGATTTCGTTGAAGATATTCGAATCAATAGTACCACATTTGTTTAATTTGAATATTTTATGTATATAATAATATACTATGTAGATGGATTAACATTTCATCCATATTGCTGGAGTACTAGTCTTGAAGTCAAGAACACTTTCTTGTGAATTAAAGAAAAAGGATCGCCAGAAATCAAATCAACATTATGTTTATTGCAAACTTTCCATCTTAGCCATCACTCGCTCGTGCAATCGCCCACTCCGGGCATAAGGAGAATAACGTTCTATTGACAGTCATACCATACTGATGAGGTCTAATAAGACAGAAACAGGCTTATGGTTTACGTTAGGTAGCTTAGATAGAAAGTTAATAAATACCTGCTGTATTAGGTCACTAAGCACCCCAAAGTTTCTATATTATGTGACAATTTACCCACCTACATTTAATTCCAGCCGACCGTCCACATTTTTAATTGAATTTTTTGTGGCAAACCTCTTTGCACCTCCACGTGAGACCGCTTCACTTTTTGTTCGCTTTTCAACAGTAGTCTTGGGACATCTCGCGTGGTGAAATTATTCCGAAATCGGGCCCAGTTTTCGTCCAACGCATTTTTTCAACAGACTAATATACATGGGGTAATTTACATCCGTAATAAAAGACCGTCTCGCTGAATTATGAACTCGACCCGACATTAATATTAACGCAAGACTTAACCCACTAGATTTGTGCGGAATCTGCGTCCTCGGGTTACATAAATCGGCAAGACAGCACGAGGGTGTGATGTGTATACAAGACAACTCTATTTATTTAGGCTGAGGTTTTTATTGTGTGGGCGAAGACATTTGGGGATTTTTTTTGGAAATGGCGACGAATGGTTGAATATTTTATACCAACAACCGAAAAGTGGGATTTTGGTTTTCGGTATAGATTCTTCTATTTAAAAATGGTACAAAAATATACTGTGAGTCTAGCACTAGCCGCAGAATGAAACTTTCCGCCAAAGACATGTAATCTAAATTTGTACCAACAGAATAATGAAAATACACTGAAACATAATTAAATCGGAAAATACTTCAACATCACAAACTTAATTTTTAAAAGGTCCACCTCAGCACAACGTTGAAGTACCTGTTCGTGATATTTGCCTTTGATCTTAAAGCCAATTTATGTTTCTCATAATCTCTTTCAAAGATATGAATCCCGGAAGACATCAAAGGCTTGGTGGGAAGTAAATTTTGTACGCTAATATTAGACCGATTTATAAATTAATGATAGTATAAGAGCTAGAGACGTCGTGAAAAAGTTTATTTTTTATTATACCTGCATCAGAATCGCCGTTTAAAGCACGCCTGAGCGTGCGAATACAGGCGATTAAAGCACGGCGAGCTTTAAAGGTTGTTAAGGAAATATAGGTATCATTATAACTTCATCAAATTTGAAAACTTTTCATATTCCTTCAGGTATGGGTCTTTTGACTTCGATGGTAGTATTTTGGATTCCGCTTGTTCGTCCAATGCTTCTATATCGGGTGATATCTCGTTTTAACTAATTTTTCCTCGATTTTTGCTGACACGACTAAATGCAATGACAGACGTGGACGCGAGAAAAACGTAAACAATAATTGTCGTAACTAATGGCAATATTATTACGCCATTTCGATTTATCACGCCAAAAAATATTTCTAAGTTTTTAGTGCTTAATTTGTTTCCAGTATTGCTGGTTTAATAAAAAATAGCGTAAAGTATTCGTGGATAACTGGTCTTTAAAACACTTGCTCTATTTTGAGCACTCCCGGCTACGCCGTCGTGCTCGAAAACTCGCGCGTGTTTTAAAGACCTTGTTATCCACTCATACTTTAATATACTATTAAGTTAGCTGGTTTTTTGATATTTTCTTTCCTATCGAAGTTAGGTGGCGATGGGATAGGTCTGGCACCTGGGAGCGGGTGCGTTTACCTGTACGCATCACCTTTGTACAGGTATTAATCGTGAATTTTGAACTAATTTTAAGACAAAAATTCGTTTTTTCATAATCTGCTATGACCTTCTAGCAATTCTTTCTTTAGTAATAAAAAAATAATAATAATTTTCAAACCATTTTAGTATAGCTCAAATTTTAACACGATACAGTTTGATAATCAAAGAATATAATTTAAATTTGGTTGTTTAATTAGGAGCCAGATTAATTCAAGTATCGAAGAGATTACGTGAGTTAGAGGAGTACGGCAATGAATTCGATGGTTGTGTGAGAGAGATAGCTGCTACAAAGGGAATGCGCACAGGTAAACGCACCCGCTCCCAGGTGCCAGACCTACCCCACCGATATCTAACTTCGATAATAAGGGAAAGATCAAAAAGCCGGACGACCTAAAATTCTTTCTCGAAAACGTTGCTAGCAGTTTCTTAGTTTCGAGGGTTCTAAGTTTCTTTCGTTAGTCTAGTCATCCAGCTTCTCCAAATTTTCAAGTCGTAAGTTTGTTGGGTGTTCAGTTTCCCAGATCCTCAAGTTCTCAATTTTCTAATGCCTAAGATACCTAATTTCCTAGTATCAAAGTCCTCGGACTCCAAATTTGTCAGATTTTCATTTTCTCAATTCATCAATTTCTAAAGGTATTGTTTTTTCAGCTTCCCAGTTCCTCACTTTCGGGGATTATCAATTTTAAATTTTATTCAGACTTCAGGTTTTCAATTTCTCAGTTTCTTGAGTTCCAATTTCTAACTTCCCAGTTTCTCACTCACGTAATTCTTCAGTATCTCTGTTTTTCAGGTTCTTAGTTTATGAGTCTACAGTGTACTCTCTCTTAAGTGGACACCTTCGGTCGCCAGAAATTTGTCCGTTTAATAGAGGTGTCCTCTTTAAAGGAAAAATGTAGGACGGTACCCATTTTAATCATCGTTTTTTTTTGAGCGGTTAATTTTTGACAGATGGCAGTCTGACTGACAACTATTCATAGCTCACTTCGTTCATTTCTGACGGTTTTTTTGAAGTTAATTTAGAAAAATATATAATAATATATAATTTTACTAGTTAAATTATTTATTCGTTTTTAACGTAACTATAACTATTATTATTTGTTACATTTTTGGTATTTAGAAGAATTTTTTTTATAAGTATATACAAAATGAAAATCGGCAGGAAGAACAAATATCAAACACACTTATTTTAAAGTGTATTTAAACGATTTTATTTGATGTACCATGTTCAAATGAGTCACCCTAGCTAGCTTACATGCTAATCAGTTATTTACATTTTGACTTAAATTATTACAAAAAATAGTATTATACAGGGTGACTTATAAGAAACTTTTGACGCTGTATCTTGTTTATTATTATTACTAACCCGGTTGGAACACATGATACATCAAATACAATCACTTTTAAAACGTGTTAATACGTCTTCCTGTCAATTTTTGATTGCTGACTGTCGACTTTATTGTTGAAATTGCACTATATCTATTTTTTTTTATTCGGATTGAGATTCTTTTGAATACAAAAGAATGTCACATCTTTGAAACATCGATGCGAGGTACCACACCGTACAAAATTAACACCACGGTACTTGATATTTTTACTTTCTTTTTTAGAACATATACCTATCAAACTGCAGCTTTTTAACTTGAAATCGAAATTTTAAATTGTACTTCCGGTTTACTTAATGCAAGTTAAATTAACTATTCGGAAAATTTGCGCAATTACTGATTGTAATCCCTGCAGCAAGTAGTATGTATTATTCGCAACACGCGTTTACGCCACGAATGCATATTGATTGTCCAAACTGATTTTGCACGAATGTAGTGATTTATCCCACTCTGTTATCTGGTTAGTTTTTATTATCATTTTGGTACAAATAAAAACATTAATAAGTATAAATATAACAAATCATTAAAGCAAATAATGTATCGGTATTTTATTTTATTTATTTCGATCTGTAAGCAAAAGAGAAAATGCGCTAAATTGAGATACATGATCTTGAAATTGAGTTAGGTAAAGCTGTTCAATATACATAAGTGGTTCCTAGGTCACAAAAATAATGGCTGGCTTTTAGAAATAATTTTATCTGTTTAGTCAGGTGCACTATCTGTCTCATTGAAATATAGTATCCAAGACTTGAAAAACGGACGGGAAAACAACAACTGGTGCAAAAAACAAATGCTCGAAAGTAAAGTTCTTTGAAGTGAGCCCTATTATTTCGTTATTGATAGGATTAATATCTTTCCATAAAAAAAATCTAGTGGAGATCAACTGTTCAAGGTGGCTTCTTCATTAGCTGCAGTTTGTCCATTTGTAGCGGGATCTCCAATCTGATTCCAAAGAGTTAGTGCACAACTTTTGATATACCCTGTATATTAGAAGTTCATAAATTATAAATTCGAACTTGTAATGATTTATCAGGGATCGCAAGATTGTTTTAACAAACACATAATTATTAGTCTTTTAAATAAACATTCATAGAACGAATGTTTTTCTAGAGCTCTTTGTAGTAAGTTAGATGTATTTTTTTCGAATAAATTTCTAATCGCGTAGACAGTTTTAAAGTCCCACGGCTCATCATCAAGCTAGAGTAGAACATACTTCAAGAGAAGACAAGATAACAAATGTTTGGTGTAGGTACTCTGAGAGATAACCTTCAGACAATGGAAACAACCAATACAATCAAAAAAGAGGCATAACACTGATCTACCAAAAATATGGTGGTATCTATCGATGTAAATATACCACACTTATTTTAAAATTTCGAATTTTATTTTGATTTCAATATTACTCAATTACTTTTTAATCGATTTCGTACATAAACAACTATAAATTGCTCATCTATTAATTCAGCAATTCCAGTACATTTATTTTTGCACATTGTGCAAAAACACAATTTTCTCACATTGTTCTGGTAACGCATTTAGCAATGTCAACCCAAGCTGTTACGATATTGTCATATAACTCTAAATTAATCACAACGAAATTAAGGTCTAAGAGTACGGGAACCTGTTTTAAAATAAAAGGCAAATGGAAGTAGAAAATAAACAACAAAACAGTCTGTTGTTATAAAAAGTTGGCATATCTTTTAACTTGTCACTTCTGTCCAGATTGATGTAATGTACTGCATAGAAGCTCAGACAGGTAATAGATAATAAAGCTCCCCAAGCGACTTTAAAACAAATGTGTGCTATTACCTTTACGCCATTTATAATGCAGAACATGATCTCAGTAGATCAATCTTTGTGGCCACTGAAGGTTTATTACTTTAGGGCGATCTAGATCTGATGGATATGCAGATTTATATTAAGTTTGTGTTATATTGATAAAGTCCTTTTAAACTACATAATGAACAACATAACTGCTTACGCTTATTATCGAATATCAAGATTGTGGCTGCATGAGTTGGCATTTAAAAAATATATCGATTCTTAAACACACATCAATTAATAAAGATAAATTTATACTTTTATTTTAACGTTTTCAAAAATTATAGGTTTAAACAATAAATTAATATACAATACAAGAGAATTATATTAATTCATTAATTAATAACAAACAACAACACTGAATTTCCATTCTTGATTTTTGTCGAAATTAAATTCTCAAAATTATACAATCTATAAATATAAAGTTGTTGCACAGTGTCATGACACTTAATACAAAACATAAAGAAGGATCATGAACATAAAAACGTATGACTTCAGAAATTTTTAATTAACAGCTTTGCTGGCATTCATAAAATTTTATATTAAGCGTACATTTTCCGCCAACATCTCCAGCAGGAAAAATTTTGTGACCATAAAATAATTTCAAACAAGAAGTTTGCAATCCATTTAGAACTATTTTTAGAACTGGCAGCTCCCGGTTGATTGCACCGTTGTGAATATAACTTTTATTTTTACAAGAACATCGGTTCTGTTATTGGCGACGTTACTCCACTACAAGCTCCAACATGTAGTGCAAACAGCACTTCGCCTTCCCTGAAGAATTCCACTTCGCCACGCTTCATCGCAACAAAAGCACAAAATGTTCCCTCAAGTGTGTAAAGTTAAAAGCTCCTCTCGCGTTGCACATCGTTCGCGTTGCATCCTCACCTAATTAGTAAACTGTCGACGTCTCATAAACCGAAAATGTAACCAGATCTCCAGCGCTTCAGTCAAGTATTAAATAGGAACTGTTGTGTTTACCCTCGTCTAAGTGAGGGTTGCATCGAAATTCCTCTCTGATTTTATATTCACCAGGAGATTCAACATTTATTGATTCGACAGCTCGACATTTATCATTGCCAGACCGCTTTTTGAGAATGTGACAAGGAAGGATTCCACCTGTGTATAACAGGGAGTGACGGTGGCAATAATATTTATGGTAGTTAAAGCTATCGTTAAATTGATCGTAGCAAAAGTTACTCATATCCAAGAAAAATACGACTTTTCACGGGGTGCATTAGTGAAATTCGTAGTCACAGATATACACTAAATTGCAATGTAAAGGACAATTTTTTTAATATGTTTTTGAAAACTAAATAAGTAAATAACCCAAGTGGTAATTAAATTCTGCTATCGCGCCAGCAGTGAACATAGAGCAATCAAATTGCAAGAAGGTGGTAATGCCAATTTGACTGTTTCAGCAGACGCTAAGCTGTATAATAAAATTAATTCAGGTTGTAATTAGAATGAGAAATGAGACTGATGCATGGTCGGGAACATTCGTCTTCAATATTAGCTGTATAATTGGTGGAATTCATACATTCATCATGGGATCCATAGAAATAGTTTCTTGTACATTGAGTGTGATATTTTGCAAATTTATGAAATTAGTTTATAATATATAATATATTATCTAATATGCCTAATTTTAAAAATTTGAAAACGCCAACAATCGAATTTGAATATGACAAAGGTACTGTTACGATCAAAATTGACGTAACTTTCCTGTCAAGGTTGGAGTGGTGACAAGGTTACAATAAAAATACACTTTTATGCTATAAACCCTATAATATAAATTTAACAATAATTAATATAAATGATGACAAGTATTAACGTGTTGCTTGATCAATTATTAAAAAAAAAACAATGACTTAAATTAAGGTATTAAATTGAACTGTTATTAAATGTAAGTTATGACAATATTGAACGATTTAATTAACAGTAGATAATGTAGGATGATATACAATAATTTAAATGTTAACGACGTACAGAATTACTTTCAATGACGTGAACAAAAAATAGATATGAACGTGACTATAAAGAATTGAACTACATATTCACTTATCTTTACTAATTGCATTTTTTTTGACGTCGCTGGTTGGCTGGAGCTGGGAATTTCTCAAACCCGCAAAGTAAAAAACACCTTCAAACCCCCCAAACACATTGGTCTCTCAAACCACCTTGGTCCCCTTTACTCTACAACAACAGGAACACTTCGGCCAATGGTATCGGCGAGTAGAACTAAAGATCTCAACGGATGAGGGAGGAAAAGCGAAAGAAAAGCAGTCCCCATGAGCTATTGAATGGGAAACCCGTTCGCCTGTTTTTATCGATACCGCCTTTTTCTTGCATATGAAATGGAGTGCAGATTTTTAAATTGTTATATTCCGTTTAATATAGGTGAAAGATAAATACAATATGATCGAAAAAATCTATTCGTGAATGTGACGCGACGTGCAATTTATTTTTAAGATATTGCCCGTTTAAGACAACGAATAGCAAAATGGCTTTTCCAAAAAAGAAACTTTTACGTTTATCCTAGGATCTTGTTTTTAACGTTTCCAGTTTTTCCTGTTTCATTTTATTTGTTATTATAACAACACTAATGGATCTTGAAATCTTACTAAATTTGAAAACATAAAGGCCAAAAGGTTTAGCCGCAAAGTTGAGAAATATTATGATTCTTGAAAATATTTAAGTGTGAAATGTTCTTGTGTAATCTTTAGTTTTGGAATATTTAAATTTTGGAATCTTGATATATTTCTTCGACCTTCAAAATTGTAAAACGTTTGTAAAAAATTTTGTTATAATGCAATTTCGAAATCATGGATTCTTTGACTTAAAATAATTTGAACCAGAAGATTTCGGAATAGAAATCTAGAGTGCTTTGAATTTGCCATTATTCAATATTGAAATTTTAAATTTTGTTTTATTGTAAATTTTGGAAACACAACACAAATTTTTTCAATCGAAGAGTTTCCAGATCTTGAACGAATTATGAACGCAATATCAACTATGAAATGTAGAGAAAAGTGAATAAAACAGCAGAGAATTCTGACTTTCTTCTGGCAATTCTGACTTTTTTCTGACAATTCTGACTTTTTTTCTGGCAATTCCGACCTTTTTCTGGCAATTCCGACTTTTTTCTGGCAATTCAGACTTTTTTCTGGCAATTCCGACTTTCTTCTGGCAATTCTGACTTTTTTTCTGGCAATTCAGACTTTTTTCTGGCAGTTGCGACAGGGGTAGGACGATGGCACTGTTTTGTTACCCAAACTTAAAATATGAAATACTGTCCACATTTTTGTGCACATATAAATAATAATAAATAAATAATGACTTTATTAAGGGGCGAAGTCTAGTATATTTGGAGTATGTTTCTTTAAGGGGTCAATCGCGTAGCGCGGGGCACCAATTTCCATGATCCACGGAAAAACAAATTTTCACAGACGATAATTTCCGTGGATCACTGAAATTGGTGCCTCACGCTACGCGCTCGACCACTTAAAGAAACATACTCCAAGAAGGTCGTATTTCCCTTTACGTGAAACTCGAAATGTGGGGAGTATCTCTTATTTTATGATTTTATGAATGATAAACGGAAAAACAAATTTTCTCAGACGGCAACTTCAGTGGATCACTGAAATTGATGGTTCGCGCTACGCGCTCAACCCCTTAAAAAACATACTCCAAAAAAGTCGTATTTCCTTGTACGTGAAACTGGAAATGTCGCCAGTATTTCATCTTTTAAGGGGCAATAAAACAGCTCACCATTGTACGAAGGCGCTGAACGGAATGAATATAAAAATAACTGACAACGACGACGGCAACTTCCATGGATCACTGAAATTGGGGCTTCGAGTTTCACGTACAGGGAAATATGACCTTCTTGGAGTATGCTTCTTTAAGTGGTCGAGCGCGTAGCGCGAGGCACCATTTTCAATGATCCACAGAAAAACAAATTTTTACAGACGGTAACTAACGTGGATCACTGAAATTGGTGCTTCGTGCTATGCGCTCGACCGCAATAGACATTCTGTCTGTTGGAAATAAACTTCTATTGTTTTTTTTTTTTTTTTCGTATTGACCAGAAAGAGCTCCCCGTGATTCCGACCTTTACAAGGTTCCTTGCTAGTCAGGTCCTGTTCGTACATCATAGCCACTCCTTAAAACCATGAGGTCAGTAGCTATGAATCCCGTAAATCATGTGCCCTGAGCAGACGCAACGACTCCAAGATGACTGCTTTCTGCATTCCAGCCGCAAGGGCTCTGCCGGTTTACAGCAGGCAGGAATGATTTTCAGATTGGACAAACTTCTATTATTATTATTATTATTAAAGAAACATACTCCAAGAAGGTCATATTTCCCTGTACGTGATAGTCAAAATGTAGACAGTCTTTTAAGTTTGGGCAATAAAACAGCACCATTTACCCTTGTTGCAATTGTCAGAAAAAAGTCGGAATTGCCAGAAAAAGTCGGAATTGCCAGGAAAAAGTCAGGATTGCCAGAAAAAAGTCTGAATTGCCAGAAAAAACTCAGAATTGCCAGAAAAAAGTCGGAATTGCTAGAAAACAAATCGTCAATGTCAGTTATTTTTCCATTCATGTCCGTTCAGCGCCTTCGTAGAAAAAGTAACATAAACAAAAGGTAGGAAGAGATAGAGTGCGTGGAGTGGAGAAAAACCAGAGGAAGAAACAGAAACGTCAGCAACAAAGAACGCAGGCAACCAACAATACACAGTATAGTGTAGAAGGTTGCGGACCGGTATGAAACAGGGAGAAGACAAAGGAGGAGTTCAAGAAGATAAAGAGGAAATTAAAAGAAAAAGAGACATAGAAGAAAGTCCAGTAACCTTTCAAAAAAGTAAGAAACAGCAAGATCTCCAGGGGAAGAAAGACGGCAAGAAGAAGTGGGGAAGAAGATGGACGAAATGACAAAAAAAATAGTGGAGATAATAAGACCTTAAGCAAATCAAAGAAGACACAAGAGAGACGAGGAAAGAAGTGAAACAGCTGAAAAACGACAACAGACAGCTCAGGGAAGATATGGAAGGGCTGAAGAGAGAAGTGAACCATCTGAAGAAAGCGATGGAAGAAAAAGAGGAAAGATGGAGAGAAGAGAAAAGCTTCCTAGAAAAGAAGATAGCACAGATGGAGTCGAAGATGGAGGAAAAAGAAACAGGTGAAAGAAGAAATAACATAGTAATAACAGGGCTAAGACTAAAAGCGACGGGACAAAACATGAGAAAAGAAATCGAGAAATGGGTTGAAAAATAGTTGGAAACAGAAGTGAAGATAACAGAGGCCTATGCTATAAAGGGAGAAGATATGATAATAGCAAAAACTAACAGTTGGGAACAGAAGCTGAACGTCATGAGGAATAAAGAGAAACTAAGAAATAAGACAGAGCCGAAAATCTTTGTAAACAACGACCTAACAAGGAAAGAAAAAGAGATACAGAAAAAGATAAGAAAGATAGCAAAGAGGGAAAGGGAAGAAGGAAACAAGGTAAGGGTAAGCTACAGGAAACTTTAGGTAGAGGGAAATTGGAAGAAATGGAACGATGACACCGACCGACTGGAAAATTTTTAAAGGAGAATGGAAAAAACCGGGAAAGAAAAAGCAGACAGAAGGCAAAAAGAAAGAAGGTACATGATTCAACGGGAAAGCAACAGAAGAAAATAAAAGGAAGAATAAAATTGGTAGATTGGAATGTAGCGGGGATAAGAAACAAAGGAGAAGACTTCTGGAAATACATAAGTGAATTTGACGTAATTGGAATGGTAGAAACGTGGGTAGATGAAAAGGAGTGGATGAAGATATAAGAGAGAATGCCGAGAGACTATGTATGGAGATGTCAAGCAGCAGAAAGGAAAAACAAGAAAGAACGAGCGAAAGGAGGCATCATCACAGGAGTAAGGAAAGAATTGAGGACGAAATAAAAACAAAACAAGAACTACAGAAAACTGGAATAATAGAAACAAATCCAAAACTAGGAACAAAGAAAGTTAAAATAATCACAGTATACAATAAACAGATGAAACAAAACAAATGTTAGAAGGGACCATAAGTGAAACAGAAAAAAAGAATTGTAATAATTGGGGGCGCCTTGAATGCGAGAATTGGGACAAGATTAGGAAGACGGAATAATGAGACAGAAGATGCGGAAAGAGCAACGAAGGACAAAACAGAAAATTAAGAAGGAAGAAAAATGATCGAATTTATAGAAGAGAAAGGATACGAGGTATTGAGCGGGAACTGGGAAGAGGATACACGGGAATTTACGTACGTGGGGTCGAGAGGAGAATCACTGATTGATTACGCAATAGTCAATCAACATGCATGGGATGAAGTAAGAAGATTCGAAGTGGGAAACAGAGTGGAATCAGATCACCAACCGTTAGAAATAGAAATCGCCGGAGAAGAAATAAAAAGAAATAAACCCGAGAAAGAAACAGTTATAAAAACAATCTGGGAAGAAGAAAGCATACAGAAGTACAGAAGTGCGCTACAACATATTGAAAGAGAAAAAGAAAAACAAAAAGACACCGAAACAAGAATGAAAGAACTCGAAAGGAGAATGAGAGAAGCGATGACAACAAAGAAAACAGAAGTAGAAGTGGGAGAAAGAATGGGAAGAAATAGATCGTGGGATAAAGAATGCAAAGAAATTATAAGACTAGCCAGAAAGCAAATGAGAAAATGGAGAAATGAGAAGGGATCGAGAGAAGAATACCGGACGCAATTAAAGAAATACAAAGACACTTGTGAGAAGAAGAAGGAAGAAAAGAAAAGAGAAGAAGAAGGGGAAGTTAGATCAATCAAAACAGAAGAGGAAGTTTGGAAATACATAAACAGAGAACGAAAAGTGAAAAAGAGGGCAGACGAGAAGATAAGGATAGAAGAATGGAGAGAATACTTTAAAGAAGTACTAGACGGAAAGGACGAAACGGAAAGAAGACAGAAGGGAGAAGGGAGAAGAAGCAAGAGAACAAGAGAAAGGGGAAAAGATTACGAAGGAAATGATTAAGAGGGTAATAGGAAGAATGGAGAAACGAAAAGCGGCGGGAGAAGATGAACTGCAAAATGAAGCGTGGATCTATGCATCAGAAGAAATAATAGAGATAATGAGTGAGATAGTAAACGACATCTAGCAAGGAAAGGGATTAACAAGCCAATGGAGGATGGGGCTAGTTTGTCCGATACACAAAAAAGGAAAAAGAGAAAAGGTGGAGAACTACCGAGGAATAAGTCTGCTGAGCACGGCGTACAAGATCTACGCAATGATACTGGAAGAGAAATTGAAGGAAGAACTAGAGGAAAAAGATTTGTTACCAGATGGACAAGCGGGTTTTAAGAGAGGGAGAAGCACCATCGATAACGTGTACATCTTGAAACATCTAATAGATAAAGAACTCGATCAGAAAGGAGGGAAGATGTACGCGCTGTTTGTAGACCTGAAGGCGGCTTTTGTTAGTGTAAATAGAGAGAAATTATGGGAGTACCGAAGAGAAAAAGGAATCAGCGAGCAGCTGGTGAGCAGAATAGAGGAAATTTACCTAGAAACGGGAAAACGAGTAAAAGATTCTGGACGACGAAAGGAGTAAGACAAGGATGCCCACTCAGCCCCAGTCTATTCGCGGCATATATAAGCTGGTAGAAAAACTAAGACTTGCGCAGGCAGGGGGAGTGGTGGTAGGAAACACGAAAGTGTACTCGTTGGCATACGCCGATGATATGGTGCTAATAGCGAGGGAGGCTAAAGAAATGAAGGGAATAATAAGATGTCTAGGAAGGTACCTGAAATAAAGAATCTAGAATTAAACGCGGAGAAAACAAAAATGATGATTTTTCAGAAAGGAGGCAGAAGAAAGAAAGAGGAATGGAAGTGGGAAGGAATAGAACTAGAAAAAGTAAAAGAATTTAAATACTTGGGTTACACCTTTAACGAGACTAACAACGACAAAAATGATATAAGGGAACTAGAAAGGAAAGCGAATGGTGTGGTAGGTCAAGTATGGGGAATAGGCGAGAGAAAATTCGGACGAGATATAAGAAGGAGAGGACTGATGTACGAAAGGCTAGTACAGAGTGTCATGATGTACGGAGCGGAAATATGGGGATGGAAGGAGCAGGAAAAACTGGCAGCAATCCAAGCGAAGTACTGGAGATGGGTACTAGGATTGGACAGGAAACGCTAGCACATATCGTACTGGAAGAAGTAAAAAGAGACAAGATAAGAGTGGAAGCAGGAAAAAGAGAATAAGAGAAAAAACGGAATGCAAGATCTTGCAAGAGTGTTGGAAAGAGATAAAGAATGGGAAGATGGAAAGAGCAGGAAAAGTGAGAAGAAAATAATACGAGAGAAACGAGTATGCAGTGGAGGAGGTAGAGAGGCGAAGAAACAATGGAGTAAATGTACTGAGAGAGATAGTTGAGGTGGACCGAGACGTACAGAAGCAGCAAAGGAGAACGAGGATAAATGAGTCAAGGTAGAATGGAAAGTATAGGTCAGTAATCACGGAGGAACTACCGTCATACCTGAAAAGGGAAAGCGAGAAGAACGAGAAAAAAGTATAGCAAGATTTAGATGTGGGGACGAGGAAAGAGAAAACAAATACTGAAAAGAGAGAGACGAGAGAGTGTGAAGACTGTGCAGAGAAGGACGAGAAACAATAGAACACATGATGAAAGAATGTGAGGAGCTGAGATAGGAGCGAGAAGATTGGAAAGTACTGATAGGAGAAGAAGGGAAAGGATTAGGCTGGATGAAAGGAGTATTAGACAGAACAAAGAATGTAGAGAAAAGGAGGGAAGAGATGGAAGGAAAATAAAATTAATTTAGCTATTGTTATTGTTTATGTTTTATAGTTTTATTGGCTCATTATTTATTTATCTAGTACTGTATGGGAATAGGAATTTTTTTCAAAACCAAAAGGCAAGGAAATAAAACTTATTATTAACTATGAAATGTAAAACATGAAATTTAAATTTTGTCATATGAAACGTGAATGAGCAGGAAGCGGAGAACCGAAGAGGAACACGGACGAGCGTGGAAAGAGCTGACTAATATTGCGAAAGACAAGAACCTATGGAGAATCTTGTAGAGGTCCTATGCCCCGGAACGGAATGAAAAGGAATATATTATATGGATAATGTTAACGTTTTTTTCTGAAACAGCAGCGAAAGTACTACTTTTTATTTATAGTCACGACAACATTTATACATTAGTTTCTTCACAAGCAATTGCAAATAACAGGACACAAAAAAAAACTATAACAGTTTTTGTTTATTTACCTTAGAAACAGAGAAACTTACTACAATTTCTTAAAGTAAAAAATATTAATTATTATAATAATTCGGGGCTTCGGAAAAAAATTATACACGACTCGTGAGTAAAATGGCATACTTTACTCGGAGCCTTTGTAAAATACACGGCACCAAGTGCTTCGTATCTTACTGTGGCTCCTCGTAATTGATCGTATGATCATTTTCCTGATAATTTCTCCAAGTAATGCTGTTTCTTAGGAAGTTTAGAGGACATTTAGAAACATTATAAACTAAATGAACTCGGAATTTGGCAATTTTAAAATCTACCGCACTGTTATAAAAATATATCTAATAATGAACATTCAAATTACCAAACACGTATGAAAGTACTTCGCATAGAAGATATAGAATATTCTCCAAAACTTAGATAATGATATTACCTGTTAGCGTAGTATAAAGTCAATATTATAAGCAGCCTGGATTACGATGCATCACTACGAGATATATTATTCATAATGCACTCGCGAAGTCCAATCCCCCCAGATTCATCCCCTTTTAAACTTTCAAACCCTTTGGTATTTTATTTTATAAACTGTTTGCAGACTACTCATGGTCTAGTGTATGTTATAAACTTGAATCTTCCTTCTAAATGCACCTCTAAATTTCTGTTTGCGCTACTTTAAAAGTTATATTTTCCGAACTTTTATGATATCCGTGCACTGTGAACTCTTCTGATCGTAAAATTCTTACTAGAATATTTTATTTGCTTACAGAAGAACTTTCATTTGCATAAAACTTAAAATCTCCGCTCATTTCTTTCAATAGTTCTTAATTTATTGTCCATTTTTCTAAACGCTTGTTCAGTGAATTGCTCTGAGAGGTTTTTTAAATTTTACTGTTAATCAATTTTCTACATTTCTGCTACTACATCAATATAAGCTGTATTATTATGTTTTGTAATTGGCTTTAGAACATATTCTGCGGCAACAGATATTTTGTTGCCTTTTCACATCTTCTTTATGTTCATCAAAGTGAAGTATTACACGTTAAGCTCAACAAAGATAAATGTTTGAACTCCTACATGTAATAAAGCCTCTATAATGTTGGTTACGTAACTAGACACATCGGCAGTATTCTTCCCACTCAATACATTGTCTCCATCGTTATCTTACATTACTCTGCCTGGTAATTACAAAACTTTTGTGTCAGTTCATTCCGAATGGAACTAGATAAAAGCAAATTTGCTTTCGGTGATTTGGTACCATTTATGGCCGAACCCGTTTGCTTTTATTAAGCCTGTCTTGTTGGAAATCTCGTCTTCCTGCAATAGGATAATATAAAACTTCAGTGGTGTCGAAACTGACAACATTAACAATGAAAACGGGCCATATATTTCCTAATAATCATAATTCTAGGTGTTGTTTATAGCACTCATTTTCATGGAAAGACGCGTATAGCTGGGAGAAATACACACTTCACAGCTCTCTCAATGATTCTATGTGTAACTGGAAGCCTGATAAATTGTTATTGTGTTGGGGGCATATTTAACATAGCTTTCTTTCCATGTGAGATTATTTCAGCTACACAATGAGATTATTTAAATGCCACTGAATGTCATCAGTGATTTATGTCCCGATATTTCAACTTATCCCTTCATTTGGCACTTCAGCACTTAATCCATCACAAACCAGGTGATACCTTTTTTATAGACTACCATTCTGACATTGTTAAATTTTTCAAAGTTATTGTTGCGATTATCACCCTTAAACTATTATCCAAGAAAGTCGTAAAAAAACTCCGGTTTGGTAACTTTCTGACGCCGATTTATCCCCGTATGAACCTCTTCCATCCTTTGGCAATTTTTCATCCCCGATTTGACCTCCACAACCGCATCCGACGATTGATTTCATCTCCGCGGATGACTTTATCTGCGTTTAGTGTGCGGGAACTGACTACGCAACATCCTTTTCTTTCCACCGTTCACATTTCCTGTCCGGATTAGAATCCTGCAGAATCGCCTTTCAAGAACCGGAACTGACCGACAGACACTGATGTGAGCTTCATTGCTTTCAGAAACAGAAGATGTATTAGAAAAGATCACGGACTAGAGTAAAAGTGCCAAATCGGCTGATAAACCATTACATAGGACGGGATGGGACGAACGATGTGTTCGACGTTGCTTGCGATTATTAGTGATTGCGGAAACGAGAATGGGAATGGGACTGAAATCGTGTAGGTGGGTTGCAGTTTTCGGACAGGCTTAGGGTAGATTAAATAAATGGTGATCACTGTTTAAATGGATATTTAATGTGAAGGATGTTGTAGGATGTTTTAATTAGAGCAAGCTAACATCAAAATAATTTATTAGTAATATAAAAGTTTTGTGAGTAACATACGACTAATAAAAATAAACATTTTGGATGCATGAGGACTTCCTTCGGCCACCATTCAAAAGGTAGTACAAGTAACTGTATTTTATTGTAATCATAACACATTCTAATAACTAAAAAATAATCTTTGTTGAATTATTTGATAAAAACCCACTTACTAATAAATTGCAATGTTAAAGTGTTCGGTACAATTAATCCTAATTCTTCTACTCTGTAAGTGAGTCTGTTACATTCGCAGTCAATCCCATAATATTCAACGGTGTGAAGCAGCTCCTGAACGACTTTAAATTTGTTGTATTCCTATAATAACTTATTATGACCACTTCAAAATAAAATAAAATTCAAGGATTGTCAATATTTATAAAGATATTTTCATCGTAATTATTTATTATGCAGAAAGCTTTGTTACTGATACTGTTGAAAGTTCGTTCCTGTTTTGGCTGATTGAGAACGTTATTATAATTATTGTCAATATTATTTATTTTGTTTATTTATTTAGTATTTTTTATTTCATACTGGTTTCTGAAGTGACATTTTTCGGATTATTTATGATGCAAACAGTGGAACGTTAACGTCATAGTACTTTAAAGTTATAGGGCAATTATTTCCATACTGATAATTAATTAAACTGGTATTCCTTCTCATATTGTTACTGAGATTTCTCTGACATAAAATTTTTCTTCTCGCGATCATGACGCAATAGAAAGATCTACATTTATTCCACTTACTTATAAAAGCAATTATCCACTCTTGTTGACCTTCGAGTGTCATATTCCATCCAAGTATTAATTGCAGTATTATAATAGTGGTACATATTTTGCTCTCTATAATGCATATTATTATAGAAATGTGAAAAGTGCCTTTTTAATTTCCCACGAGGGCATGCTGAAGAACTAATGCAAACAACGATATTATTTGCTACAAATTTTTATTGCATAAAAAATCATACTAGTCAAGAACGTTCGATTCTTTTAGATACTCAAACCCTCTTTTTTGATTTGTTCCTCGTATTTCTTCTTGTATGTACCTTCTTTGTCGTATTTGGCTTCCAACTCGTTCCACCATTCGCGCTTGTTCTCGATCAAGTGGTGGATCACTTTTCTGGCTCCTTCTCTCTGTCTTTCGCTGCACTTGCCGCATTCGTTGGTTAGAGCGTCTGGGATGGCTCCTGCAATACCAAGTTAACGTCACAAAAACATAACATAAAAAAATTACTTTTGAGCTCCTCTCCGTCCGGACTGCAGTTCCCTCTTTCCATCACACAGAGATAGTAGTTCTTCAGCAGCCTTTCACTTTTTAGGATTTGGTCTAGATCGATGTTGTCGTATTTGTTGGTATACTTTTCTTCAGGTCGAGCGCAAGCAAGGCCAACGAGGGCCACGAATGCCACAAGCACGAACGTCTTCATTTTGCAACTGTTTCGAGTCTGACAAACCAGCTTCCTTGTGGCTAATTTATACCCAAAGTTTGGACACAAAAACGACAAGAGGGATTCCATTTACGTCACGCTTCTCTGAGAATACCCAGGTTGTTGACGGTTGGAAATTAACCGATCTTAATTGGACGTGCGAATTTTTTTACGTTAAAGTCTTCCATAATTTGAGGTCGCTTCCAAGCTGACGTTGTGAACATCAATCAATTTTTGTTATTTCCGAATTGCAGTATTGCATCCTTGATATTTTTTCTTCGGTCTTGCGTCAACAAAATGTAAAACAGGCAAAAAATTGATCCATATCAAATTAATTTAAACTGGTCCTGTTTTTCTTCGAACTGAGGTCCTAATATTGTATTAATAAATATGTAATACTCGAGTTTTTTCTCAAATTGTATAGTAACATAAAATTTTGGTAATTTTTATTTTGGTAAATGAGCCGGAAAATTTCTTTTTATGTTCATCTGTTTCATTAAACTTGCAGTATCAAATAAAACTCTGCATTTACCCCGAACAAAAAGTGTTTTTAAAGGTACTCGCAAGTAAACAACTTGCGCGTACTTTAAACTTCACTTTTCGTTCTAGATGATAATTATTAATAATAACATATTTTCAAGTGTCTCAATAAAAATGTTATTAGAAGAATATGGGCACATATATGTCCTTCATAAACGCCAAGTTAACTGATCGGTCGTTACGTAGGAAGAGATGGAACATTTGATATGTTTGTTTGCAATTATCAACAGCTAAATGGAAACGAGGGTGAGAATGAAGGGTCAGAAGTGTTAATCTGAGAAGGGTGGATACAAGGGTAAAAATATAATGGACAAAACAGTTTTAAATGTAAAAGTTCATATTATTTAATCAGTTCAAAACAAAAAAGTAAATCTGTGGTAAGCTGAATATCTCTTTCTAACCGTGTTTTTATTATTAATTTCGACTTATTTTAAAGCTCTCAAATGGAGCAGTGATTCTTGAGCCCGCAATTACTGAAAGTCTGTGAAATCACGTGAAATAGAAATATATACTTATAAGAACTGCCTTTGTTTGATTAATTTAAAACTATATGTTTCTCCTCTTTTGTGGGTATTTTTATCAAATGTTGAAATTTGGTATTGTAACAAAGCTATTAGTGCATTCATTTTGAGTGCGTTAATAAGCCATGAACGCACCCAAAATCAATTTTTTTTACCATTGGTAACACACTGAACCCGGCACTGAACGAAATGTCAGTGTGATTTTGAGGTTATGGTTCCATGTCAAGTATACGTCAGGTAGAGAAAAATCAAAATTTAACACAATTCCCTAAATTACCAAAATTGATTTTATTTGTAAAAAAAATGAAATTAATATGCAAATTAGAAAAAATAACACGAAAAACTCGTTTTGTAAAACTTAAGAGCACTCGTTCTTTAGAGGCACTCCTACCTACGGCAGTCGTGCTGTAAACCTGAACTCGTGTCTTAATATATATTTTACAAAACCACTAGTTGTGCATTTCAAAACAAAATGAAATGATTTACGTTACTATGTCTTTAGTTTAACAACTACTAGTTGTGCCCGAACATATCTCATAAAATAGATATTACAATATTTAAAATCCATTGTATACATAATATAAGAACGCCAGGGGTATTATGAGCCAACATTATATAATACCACTTGGTAATCTTTATTGTTTTTTTTTTTCTACAACCACTAATAAGTAGCCCATAGTATTATTAACTCAATCCATACATATTACAGATTCTAGGATCGTCGTCAGTTTAAAAAAGTCATCTTACTTGGGTTTGTTAAAGCTTTGAACCAAACGGTAAAAAATTGTGTACTGAGAGGTTTGTTTTGTATAAGAACTGCTCACTGAAGCCGCAGATATTACACAATATTTTCATAATTAACTTGAAACTCAGTGATTTACATTAATCTACTTATATAACCGCCCTCTCTAAAATTTATCTCACAATTCTTCTGTTGATTTTTCTTCCACCATTTCATTAAATTATTAAATCGAAAATCTCAAACTTTCTTAATGGGCCTTCATATTCACGCCGCAGTTTGCTCAGCAGAGGGTTGTATTTCCATTCACGAATCTTCATTGTCTTCTCCTTGTCCTATTCGGAGGCAATCTCGAAATCGAGGAAATCCTTTGATAACGGGCGTTTACATTATTTCTGTAATAATCGAGTTACTAACCACCAGAGGCTCCCGTCCCTTTACAGTCTCTAAATTTCCATTTTTCCGCTCTTTCTTTTCTTATCGAGAATTCTATATGGGAGTTCGAAATTATAGTGCAAATAACGTAATTACGTCGTCCTTTATGAGGCTAGATTAGACAAAGGAACGCTGTGATATAGATTTCATACCATTGCTTCCTAAATGTTGTGAATTGTTATCTCTGCAATTCACTGTGAGAAATCCTCAATAATTTATACGCTAATTAATTTGTGGTTTCTTGAATTTACAATCTACCATTTTCAATCCTACTATTATAATACACAATAGGGATGTTCACAAAAAAATATATTGCTTTTCTACGATCATCCTTGTAAATACTTGAAATTGTACATTGTGCGATCTATGTAGGCAGGACCTTACACTTAAATTTCATAAAGAAAGAGGCGAAAAATGAGATAACATTTACGGCAGAAATGTCAGTGGCTTTACTGTTCCTTTTTAATTTTAGTTGCAAAATTTATGTTTAACGCTAGTGAGTTTTGTATGCTCCCACATCCAATCGAAAAGCCCGAAAAGGTCATTGAAACGTGTGATCACAAAGTTTCGGTATAAAATTGTCCCGTCACTCTGTATGTATTGGATTGGTAATCGAATCAATGTGAAAATTAAAATAAAATCTGAATACAAACTTACGTAAATAGTGTAACCAAATGTTATAAAAAGAAGCGCTCAAAAAGTGTAATTGAATTGAGGTACATTAATATAATAGGCAATCTCAATTTGTCTCGCACGGTGTAAAAAGCAAATGTTATAGAAAGAAACTGAAGCGCCCAAAAAGCTGTAGAAGTTAAATAAAAGGCAATTGAATTGAATAAACTAAAATTAAAAATTGCAATTAGCAGTCCTAGAACCGAGATCGATGTTAGTCTGAACCCAAAATAAAAACATTACTGAATAATCTAACATATCAAAGGAATGGAACCAATAGGAAATAAAAATGTTTACTTACACACACAATCGCTGCAATGCATTCGGCAGAACACCCTAACGTTTCCAAGGACTTTAAAAACAAAATAATGCCTCCAGTTGGCCAGTTTCTAGCTGGTTCAAGTTGGGTTAGTGCCCGTAAAGTTATAAATCTTTTTTCGGTAATATGATAATTTATTACTGTGCGGCGCAGTACCCCTTGAACTCTTTCTTTGAAGTAAGACTAACTCCTGTCGCAGAATTCTCCACGAACGTTTATATTTTACTTGTAACATTCCGAGTTTGCCCCAGATACTCTTGAGGTAAATGCCATAAGATGAGTGAACACCACTCTGAATTCACCGCGCATTCAATTAAGGATTAAATATATAGATAAATGATAAATAATAGCTGAGTTGCGCAGGAGCAACGGGAAGGTGACCGACTCTGTTGCATGGTGTAATAAATAAGACAGGGAGGGACATACAGGTTAAACTTGAAGCCGTGAAATGTACTGGAAAATTATTAAATTATTATTTTTATCACTATTCGTAATTCAACAACGAAGTTCAACTTTCGAGAAATAAACCTTTATAAACATAATATATCATAATGATCATAATTATTCTAGTGTATCTGTATCATGTAGCCAGAGTACAAACAACAAACAATTCTTAAGTGACAATAAAAACAATCAATCAAATAATAATTATGACAATGGAAATGAGTTCAGGTATATTCAACGGATTTGGCCACTACTGGTATTCAAAAACCACTTGTTCTTTGTGGTGAGAACTAAAGTAGACATTGAAGTTGAAGTACACCCCCTCTCCAGAAAAATTGTTATTCCAGGGATTAAAGGCTCAGACGGGCTTAAACAAATCAACCGAGAAATTGATCCAACCACAATCTTGTCGGATTCATCAAAAAGAAACTTCTCGGGCCGAAACTTTCAGACCGTCGAAAACTGCTAATGAACTTTCGCTACAATAAAATTTCTTCGGGATGATCGTGTAACTAGCAAAAAATAAATACGGCCATATTTACTTTGAGGGATTTAGCGGGGGAAGTTTTACCGGACTATGCGAGGAATTTCATTTCTTTATTTAATCAAAATTTGCTGCAGATTTCGGACCGGGTGTTTAAGCTAGTCGAAACGAATAAATCCAGTTTAAAACCTGAGTATAGAATGAGTTTATAACTCAATAATATTGTTTTCAGTTGGGAGCAAATTCCTGATTTGAAGTCTGAGAGCTGAAGGGAACGACGAGTTGCTTAAATACGGCGGACGAGAAAATATAATTATAATAAATTGACTGAAAAATGGAGTCGGTTGGTGTGGCAGATGTGCGCCGGAAAGATATGGAAATGGGAGGGTAGTATTAATTTTTAAAATACATTGAAACTTATTCACATTCAAAAAGTCTCGAAGTTAAAGAAAATGTTAACTGAAAGTGGGTAAATATTATTAATATAAATCTTTCACCCCAAGATCTTCAATAGATAGACGACAGCTTCAAACACACTGACCACAGTAGGAAAATCTTTATTATTAAAACCTTTCAGTTATTTTATCGGCAATAAATTATTATCATTACCTGTGAACTGTGGAAGATTTGTACGAGCTTAATTCCTCGAGCAATAAATAAATAAATACATAGCTTTTCAAGTTTAATTTAGCTTGAAATCCACAGACTTATACAGAGAGAAAAAGACGATGATAGTAATATTCTACTTCGTTCGCACGAAATTATAATTAATTTGTTATATTTGCGAATCCCACCATTACCAACACTTCATTGCGCCATATTGGTATTCACATTTAAAAAATCTCGAAGTTAAAGAAAATGTTAACTGAAAATGGGTAAATTTCATATTATTAATATAATTCTTTCACCCAAAGATCTTCAATAGATAGACGACCGCTTCAAACACACTGACCACATTAGGAAAATCTCTATTATTAAAACCTTTCAGTTATTTTATCGGACATAGTGTATTTACGTCAAAATATCAGATGAAAGGGCAATAAATTATTACCATTACTTGTAAACTGTGGAAGATTTGTACGAGCTTAATTCCTCGAGCAATAAATAAATAAATACATAGCTTTTCAAGTTTAATTTAGCTTGAAATCCACAGACTTATACAAAGAGAAAAAGGCGATGATAGTAATATTCTACTTCGTTCGCACGAAATTATAATTAATTTGTTATATTTGCGAATCCCACCATTACCAACACTTCATTGCGCCATATTGGTAATCCGGCAAGGTACGAACCCTCTAGGCAATATTTCTGTTTGTTCACATATTTAGTCAGTTGTAATGAAATTCAACGGCAAACAAAATACTGCGGGATGGTTTTCAGTTAATCGCTTGAGGTGGTTTGAAGAGAGTTTAGCGAAAAAGTTAAAGGTCGCTCTGAAAACGCAAATCTGGTGCTTGCTTTAGGTTACCGTATATTTATTTACAAATATACCCACATTTTAAAAAATTGTGACACCCAGTAATTCAAGAGCTGTATTTTTTGCTATTGATACTATGTTATATCATTGTTTAAAAATACAGGGTGTTATGGAAATGTATACAAATATTTTTGGGGGTGGTGAACTTACTAGAAACACTTACACCCTCCACTGTCTATGATCACGGTAATCGTAAAAAAATTTAACACAGAACTAGAAAAAAACTGGAAAATAAGTAGAATGCAATTACCTAATTATTATTATTACGCCTACAAATACACAATTGAATCCGTCGTTTCATGAAAATTTGTGTATTTACTATGAGGTTCTAATATTTCTGGGTTAGTTCTTCTCACAAGGATTTAACACAGAACGTCCGTGACTTAGGCACATGTCGTTATAAGAAAATCGAACCCTATAAAACCCTTCACTTTATGCTAGAAACCCACTTGTCCCATGCCATGCCACGCCATCCCATCCCACGCCACGCGATGCAGAAATTTAACACAGATTCAAATGCAATACGTGGGATAGCGTCGCGTGGGATGGCATGGGACAAGTGTGTACGCATTGCATTTGAATCTGTATTAAATTTCTGCATACACTTTTGTCGCGTGGTGTGGGATGGGATGGCGTGGCATGGCATGGGACAAGTGGGTTTCTAGCATTACCCTCTATACGGCGTATTCTTTAAGTGCTCCTCTAAATTTTAAAGGCCGTTAAATGAAGTTGTCATAGCAATGACCAATCAGGGCTTGAAATTAGAAATTTTAAAGGACGTTAAAATTTTAACGCCCCGCTAAAAATTACAAAATAGGCCCCTATGTCTGTTAATTCAGATAAGCAGTAGTATATTATGATACGAGTTTTATAAGAAGCATCTTGTCGCACGCACGCTTTAAAAGAGTAAGTGCGACAAAATGCCTTATAAACGAGTTATCGTCAGTATTTTTTCTGCTTTGCCACTTTTTATACAAAATAATCAAATTTCACAAACTAGGGAATTTCGCGGCGGTTGGCCACTTTGGAAATTTGATTATTTTGTATAAAAAGTGGCAAAGTAGAAAAAATACTGACGATAACTCGTTTATAAGGCATTTTGTCGCACGCACGCTTTAAAAGAGTAAGTGCGACAAAATGCCTTATAAACGAGTTACCGTCAGTATTTTTTCTACTTTGCCACTTTTTATACAAAATAATCAAATTTCACAAACTAGGGAATTTTGCGGCGGTTGGCCACGTTTGCGGGGTGCATTAACGGCGGCTATAAAAAAGAATTAATTTGAAGCGTCAATACTCGTATGTGACTCGTATTTTTGTTCATGCTTTTGACATGTATCAAAAACGTGGTAGTGAATCTTAATCCATCTGAACGACCATTAAAAACGTGACTGAAGCCCCTAACCTCACAATAACCTCTATAACAAACACCCCCAAACAACTCGCACAGGCCCGTTCTTTTCCTTTGTGATCCTCGGTGTGCACTTTGACACCGACGAACGCGATATCCTGTCCCTGGAAAATCTCAATCTCCCCATCCACAAAATGTTTAGAATCAAATCCCTCCGCACATACAAGTGGACCCCCTTTATCCGCCAAACACCCAGTGCACTTGTTTGGATGGCTCAAAACCAGCCCCGTCCCACTCCAATGCGCCACCCCCACACAGAATGCTGCAAATACACGTAAAGCCACCCTCCAAAACAAGTGGCAACAATATTAATGCTAATTCACATTGATAGCCCCTTGAACTTGACAGCGAAGAAAAGGTTAGGATTTCCCTGGGATTGCCAATATTAAAAAAATAAATTATACTATTTTTGGTAGAATTATTATAACACCGCTTTCGTCTATTATGACACGCAAAAGCGTATCGTTATAATAGCCTCAGTACGAACGCAAAGTAGAAAAACGTACGTTATGCGCTCGGCGGCCAGATCAGAACTGATTGTTTACATACGGAAGATATACTCGATAAAGGTACTCGAAAGGTACTCGAATATACTCGGAAGAAACCCTCGATAAATTTTTATTCCTTAGATATTCTCGGTCAATTTTGGAACGACTCGTTAAAATAAGGGGCTGAAAAATGTTAATTTGTAAAAATGTAGAATTTCAAAAAAAATTATTTGAAAAAGTTGCTTGAAATGTCCACCCCCTAAAATATTTGTATTCATTTCCATATTACCCGGTATATTATATTATATATTTAAACAATAGTTAGGTATATTTATTGTGTTTTGAGTTATTTGCGACTATTAGTAAACTTCATTAAATAAGTATCCCTATTTGAATGGGGTCGCATGGTTGGACGTTTTTGGTTTTTCGCAAAAAGGATGCAATTGTCTCGACTGTAGCTACGATACGAAAGTAATGGCATGAAGAAATTGTGTTCCAGCGTCGATCTGACAGCTACTAACTTCCGCGAATATTGACATATACGACAAATGGCACTGTGCGAAACGTTTGACACAATACGTTCGGTTGGAGCGCACTGGATGGGTAGTATGGTTATCGCAGAATTAATTCGTTTGGACATCACTGTTACATTCTTGATATCGTCTGCTTCTGACTGATGCTAACGAGCCACCAGACTCAATGGTGCGTTGCGGGACAGAACTGGGTGGAGGTACGGACTTCGATTTTGTACTCCAATGACTCCAAATTATGTTTATGATTATCAGATGGTCGTACAAGGGTTAGAAGATGTAGGAGTGAAAGACAAAATCCTGACTTTATTTATCGATGTCATGTTATCGACGTTATTTCGACATTGTGCTACGTTCAACTTTGTGATCTTCGGCGATTAAAAATACATATTCCAACAGGACAACGCGCAACCCCATACTCCATTGAGGACCACGACACAATTTATTGAAGAAAATCATACATTTTACCCTGACCGTCACGACCACCACAGGATTAATATTAAGTAAATAAAACTAACATAAAACAATAACAATAGGTAAATTTTAATTTCTTTCTTTTTCTTCTGTCTTTTTCTCAGTGTTCTTTCTTCCGTTTAATACTTCTTTCATCCAGCTTAGTCCTTTCCCTTCTTCTCCTAACAGCACTTTCCAGTCTTCTCTCTCGTCTCTCATGTCATCGCATTCTTCTTTTATTTGTTTTAGGTTATCATCATTTTCTCCATCATCTCTTCCACTTGCGGTACCATTTCTTCCTCATATCTTCTTTGCTCTGGTGATCTTCCTATTTTCTTGCTTTTCTGGGATTTCTTCTAGCTCTCTTTTTCTTTTAGTTTTCTCTTTATATTCCTCTCGAATTTCTTCTTTGGTTTCACCTTCTCTCATTTCTGTTCGTAACCCTCTACACTCGGCCATGTATTGTTGGGTGCCGGTGTCGGTTGTTATTGTCGTTGCCGTTTCTTCTTTAGTACGTAATGATACTGTAATCGTTTCTTTGTTGATTCATAATGATTTCTTTGAGACCATTGTTTTTCTTATTTATGTTGTTGCTTTGTTATGAGTGAGTATATTTTATATTAATATTACCGATATAGTATATCTAAATAAAGAAAATTATTAATGTTGATAAATATGAGATAACTTTGTATGTTTTAATTAATTGTTTGTCAAATCCTATCAGAGGTCCAAATATAAGTTCGTGAAAGCGAAAACAGCTGAAATAGCGGAAGAAGATGCAAAGTTCTTGTAACATAAAACAAGTTTCCATAAAAGATAATTAATATATTCATTTTTTTATTTTTCCTAAAAATTAGAAAAAATCTTGTATGTAACACGTTATGAAATGCTGTTTTGTGTAACTCCTGTTCATTTAAAATTCCATTCGTTACACAAAACGTTGTCAACTCCACACAAATCCCAGAGTTGGGTTATTCAGGATAAAAATTACGGAGTTGGGTAAACAGAGCAACAGAATAACACCGACGACAATATGATATCATTAAAACCATGATTGTGATTTTTAGGTCGTATTAATGTTTACTTTGTCCGGACAGTACACCGCAAAAGATCCAAGACGTGGTGCAACGCTGCACGCAGCTCGTTATTGGATGGGTGAACTGTTGAAGAACATTAAAATGAATAATAATTGTTAATCGCTTGTGTGGCTTGGTGAGATCCCACCTCTCTCTGGGTTAAAATGATGGTAAAAGATAATGATGATTAATGTTCGTGAGATTTTCCCTGTTACATTGATGAAAGCAAAGATGAGAAATATTTTATATACACTAACAATACATTATGAAATTACAATTACGGCTACATTAAAAAATTATGTAGGTATTTCGGATTTTCCACAAGAAGTGCATACGGAAATTTCAGTTAAAATTCAGTTAAAATCTAAAGTCTGTCTCTTTTATTATAATTATTAATTTATTATAGCGAAGATAACACAGGCCAACGATGAAAAAAATTCTTGTGTTGTTTGGTGTGCGGATTTCAAAAATTTATTTTATTAAATATGAACGCCACGAATTTCAACAATTCAATTTCGGTTCTCGCAGAGGTATGTACCAAGTGAGAACAGTATATAAAGCATCTATGCGGAAAAGCAGTTGAATCGTATATTGTGGAACAACTGTGTGTTCACCGCCAAATTGCCGAGGGTTAGTTCGGTCGATTGTGGGATCGCAGTGCACTGAGCACATTTTGTGGCTGAACATTGCGAGGGAAATTCATAATAAAAGCTGCGTTATTTACCAGTTGAGTGATCTGGGTTTGTTGCAATTTTGTATACAACAATAGCTGTGACAACAGGTTACAATGAAAGTGATAATAATACCGGGTCAAAATTGTTTTGTTGCGTTGGTCATAGATTTAATTTGTATTTCACTCTGTTGTTGAACGTGTAGCACACGCGTTTGGTTAGTAGTAACAAAAAAGTCGTATCACCCACCAATTTTTCAATATTTTAATATTTAGCAACGATGAGTACAAAGGAAAAGGAGGCTTGGATATCATTTAAAGAAGTTGTGACTAAGTTTTTGGCCAATGTGAAATCCTTAACTATGCACTTATCGTAGCTAATATGATAGACAAGTTCAGAACCCTTGGTTATCTGATGAGCCTTCACTTTTTGCACAACCATCTTGACTTTTTTCCTAAAAACTTGAGTGATGATTTTCAATTTTTTATGTATTAAATTTGGGTGATAACAGGGTAATTGACGAAGTGTAGTAGACATTTAAACCTCAAATTATTATTTGTTTAGGCCAAAAGATAAGGGTTTATTTACTAATGGTTCTTCAATCATGCCAGCGGTTCTCAATCGGTTTTCGCGTAAATTTTAAAACCAATTATGTTGTTGGTTTTTTTTTTAGTTTTTTTTTTTTAATTTTTCTAGGTCTTCTAGGACTGTCACAGGTTTAAATATCTACCACACTTTGTGAATCACCCTGTATAATCGTTGTCATATTGTGAGAGAATTATTACGGGTGATCAAAACTGATGCCAAATACAATACCCAAAAATACATAAGATTTAGTACAAAAAATTGTTTTGTCTGTGTAATTATTACTATAAGTATCAATATTGGTCAAACACAAGAATGAACATTGTTTTCCCAGTCGCTATCGAGCCAAATTACCAATTCCACTAACCGTACTGCTGATGTCAAGATATCCGTAAGTTAACAGCGGTTAAATTCGAATAAATTCCTGTTGCAGTGACAGAGCGTCGTCAACACTTTATTTAATTTAATAATAAAATTCCCAACTTTACAGACATTGAGGTGCCCAGTTGTGAGAATACCACAAAATCAAAATCTATTTAGTTTGCCTATTACTTCAGCCAGAAAAGGCTGCCTTTCTCAATAATGAAATCTGTAAAATAATAGCCCTGCCAGGGTTATGTTATCGTTCGCTCAAGTCCCAGCTAGGTGACCCGGCAATAAAATAGCCCAATGCTGCGTTATATCAATAAAGTCCCTTTTATGGTGCACGGTAAATAAAACATCCGAAAGTTTCACGCGAGAAATATCGCCCCAATACTTAAGAATGTTCCGATTCAGCTCGTACATTGACATTGAATCCGTCGACGTTGGCACAAAGTATACTTTTAATAAAATCGGTTCGTGCCTGATGGATTGCTCGTATTCTTTACAAAGTTACTTTTTCATTAGACAAATTGAACGACGCAACGGCATCAAAATTGGGAACTTTACTTTTTTGTAATTCTGCGAAGTAATGAACAACATTGAAAACTGGTCTCGTTATTTACTTTCGTCTCCCAGTTTTACTGCCGCTTTTTTCGCACTATCCGAGAATCATAACTGTATATTACAGGCTTCGAGCTAAGATTTATAATCAGATAAGACAATTAGGGTAAATGAGGCTCTTGGAATTCTGCTACCACCACAAATTGGTGTTATACGAGCGGGTTCCGGTTATGCAGTGATAATAAATACCGACCATACTAACGCACGACAAAAGCTGTGTTAATAATCTCTGTTTATGGAAACTAATGAGGAGCTTAACAATGCAGTTTGTGATGCTAAAAAAATAAATAAACTTAAGTGTTGCTTTATTAGCGCCTAAATGAACTTTCCTAATACTGATTTAAAACCATGTACCAGAAATTTGTATATTCTTTGGCAAGATGCATCGTTTTCAGTTTCGGAACATATACATTCAGTTTAATTTATTTTTTTAATTTTTCGAGCATTCACAGAACTTATCCATGTGTTTTTTACGTTATTTGTATCGATAGCAATCACTTTTCCTTAATGGTTGTCTAGTTTGTTTTACTATTTTTCCAGTCATTTTTCTGTTTCTTTGTTTTTCAGAAATGGTGGATGCGCCGGGAAACTTATAACATAACTACTTGTATAAATATTGCGTACATGTACATGTGTACATGTGTCGTAGCCGATGTCCTGTTTTATCAAAACCTACAAAGCGGCAATTGTGTCAGCTGTGGATACAAAAATTCGCTAGATCGGACAAATTTAATCACCGATTCGTTTAGAATTTGTAGCAAGCACTTCAAAGAAGAACATTTTGAGAGAGATTTAAAAGAGGAACTCTTAAAATGCCAGCTGTCACGCACAAAACTAAAAATTGACGCATTTCCCACAGAGAATTTACCTATAACAAAATTCTCACCAGCCACTTCCCCGGATGGCACTTCCGCTCAAGAAAACCGGCAAAAAAGAAATAAATGTAGGCATAAAAGAGCGGTTATTCATGATTTAACGTAAATTACTAATTAATTGTTATCTCAAAAACTGACGGACTTTTGCAGGGAAGTAATTCCAGAGTCGAGCAATTCTTGTAGTGAAGAAACGCCAGTTGAAGTTGAAGAAGTTGAAGGTTCAGTCTGGGGATGATTTTGTCAAAGTATCACCTATTAAAAATATGTTAATTGAAAATATAACTTTTAGGGTGTCACAATGCCAGGGATGTGATAAACTAAAAGAAGATAATTTACGCCTACAAAATGAGAACCAATAACTAAAGCGGAAAAATATTGATTTGGAGAAGCAAAATACTTTGCTTCATTCTCATGAAAAAAACCTTCAAGACATTTTTACAATAATAATAATAAGATTTATTTTCTTGCCTTTCGCCTTTGCAAAGAATTTCTATTCCCATACAATACTAAATAAATAAATACTGAGTAAATAAAACTATAAAACATAAACATTAACAATAGCTAAATTAATTTTATTTTTCTTCCATCTCTTCCCTCCTTTTCTCTACATTCTTTCTTCTGTCTAAAACTCCTTTCATCCAGCCTAGTCCTTTCCCTTCTTTTCCTATCAGGACTTTCCAATCTTCTCTCTCCTCTCTCAACTCCTCACATTCTTTCATCATGTGCTCTATTGTTTCTGCTCTTTCTCTGCACAGTCTGCACACTCTCTCGTCTCTCTCTTTCCAGTATTTGTTTTCTCTTTCCTCGTCCCACATCTAAACCTTGCTATTACTTTCTTATCGTTCTTCTCGCTTTCCTTTCTCAGGTATTCCGGCAATTCCTCCGTGATTAGTGACCTATACTTTCCATTATAACTTGACTCATTTATCCTCGTTCTCCTTTCCTGCTTCTGTACGTCTTGGTCCAGCTCAACAATCTCTCTTAGTACATTTACTTCATTGTTTCTTCGCCTCTCTACCTCCTCCACTGCATGCCCATTTCTCTCGTAGTATTTTCTTCTCTCTTTTCCTGCTCTTTCCATCTTCCCATTCTTTATCTCTTTCCAACACTCTTGCGCGATCTTACATTCGGTTCTTTCTTCAAATCTTACTGCTCTTTTTCCTGCTTCCACACCTATCTTGTCTCTCTTTACTTCCTCCAGTACGATATGTGCTGGCGTTTCCCTGTCCAATCCTAGTACCCATCTCCAGTACTTCGCTTGGATTGCTTCCAGCTTTTCCTGCTCCTTCCATCCCCATATTTCTGCTCCGTACATCGTGACACTCTGTACTAGCCTTTCGTACAACAGTCCTCTCCTTCTTATATCTCGTCCGAATTTTCTCTCGCCTATTACCCATACTTGACCTACCACCGCGTTCGCTTTCCTTTCTAGTTCCTTTATATGACTTTTCTCGTTCTTAGTCTCGTTAAAGGTGTAACCCAAGTATTTAAATTCTTTTACTTTTTCTAGTTCTTTTCCTTCCCACTTCCATTCCTCTTACTTTCTTTTGCCTCCTTTCTGAAAAATCATAATTTTTGTTTTCTCCACGTTTAATTCTAGCTTCTTTCTTTTCAGGTATCTTCCTAGGCATTTTATCATTCCTTTCATTTCTTTGCCCTCCCTCGCTATTAGCACCATATCATCGGCGTATGCCAACGAGTGCACTTTCGTGTTTCCTACCACCTTAGTTCTTCCAGGTCGCTTATATATGCCACGAATAGACTGGGGCTGAGTGGGCATCCTTGTCTTACTCCTTTCGTCGTTCAGAATTTTGTACTCGTTTTCCCGTTTAGTTTTACCTGTTTTCCGTTTCTAGGTAAATTTCCTCTATTCTGCTCACCAGCTGCTCGTTGCTTCCTTTCTCTCTTAAGTACTCCCATAACCTCTCTCTATTTACACTATCAAAACCCGCCTTAAGGTCTACAGACAGCGCGTACATCTTCCCTCCTTTCTTATCGAGATGTTTCAAGATGTACACGTTATCGATAGTGCTTCTCCCTCTCCTAAAACCCGCTTGTCCATCTGGTAGCAAATCTTTTTCCTCTAGTTCTTCCTTCGATTTCTCTTCCAGTATCATTGCGTAGATGCGGTACGCCGTGCTCAGTAGACTTATTCCACGGTAGTTCTCCACCTTTTCTCTTTTTCCTTTTTTATGTACCGGAGACACTATCCCCATCCTCCATTGGCTTTTTAACCCTTTCCCTTGCCACACGTCCTTTACTATCTCCCACATTATCTCTATTATTTCTTCTGTTGCATAGATTTTCATTCTTCCTATCACTCTCTTAATCATTTCCTTTGTAATCTCTTCCCCTTTTTCCTGTTCTCTTGTTTCTTCTTCCTTCTGTCTTCTTTCCGTTTCGTCCTTTCCGTCTAGTAATTCTTTAAAGTATTATCTCCATTCTTCGATCCTTATCTTCTCGTCTGCCTTCTTTTTCACTTTCCGATCTCTGTTTATGTATTTCCAAACTTCTTCTTCTGTGTTGATTGATCTAATTACCTCTTCTTCTTCTCTTTTCTTTTTTTTATTCTTCTTCTCACAAGTGTCTTTGTATTTCTTTAATTGCTTCCGGTATTCTCTTCTGGATCCCTTCCCATTTCTCCATTTTCTCATTTGCTTTCTGGATAGTCTTTTTATTTCTTTGCATTCTTTATCCCACCATCTATTTCTTCCCATTCTTTCTCCCACTTCCACTTCTATTTTCTTGTTGATATCGCTTCTCTCATTCTCCTTTCGAGTTCTGTCATTCGTGTTTCGGTGTCTTTTTGTTTTTCTTTTTCTCTTTCAATATGTTGTAGCGCACTTCTGTACTTTTGTATGCTTTCTTCTTCCCAGATTGTTTTTATAATTGTTTCTTTCTCAGGTTTTTCTTTTTTATTTCTTCTCCAGCGATTTCCATTTCTAACGGTTGGTGATCTGATTCTATTCTGTTTCCCACTTCGAATCTTCTTACTTCATCCCCTGCATGTTGATTGACTATTGCGTAATCAATCACTGATTCTCCTCTCGGCTCCACGTACGTAAATTCGTATCCTCTTCCCAATTCCCGTTCAGTACCTCGTATCCTCTCTCTTCTATAAATTCGATAATTTCTCTTCCTTCTTTATTTTCTGTCTTATCCGTCGATGTTCTTCTCGTATCTTCTGTGTCATTATTCCGTCTTCCTAATCTTGTCCCAATTCTCGCATTAAAGTCGCCCCCAATTATTACAATTCTTTTTTCTGTCTCACTTATGGTCTCTTCTAACATTTGTTTTGTTTTACTCATCTCTTTACTATATACTGTGATTGTTTTAACTTTTTTTGTTCCTAGTTTTACATTTCTTTCTGTTATTCCAGTTCTTTGTAGTTCTTGTTTTGTTTTTATTTCGTCCTCAATTTCTTTCCTCTCCATACATAGTCTCTCGGCATTATCTCTTATATCTTCTTCCACTCCTTTTCATCTACCCACGTTTCTTCCATTCCAATTACGTCAAATTTACTTATGTATTTCTAGAAGTCTTCTCCTTTGTTTCTTATTCCCGCTACATTCCAATATACCAATTTTATTCTTCCTTTTATTTTCTTCTGTTGCTTTCCCGTTCAATCATGTACCTTCTTTCTTTTTGCCTTCTGTCTGTTTTTTCTTTCCCGGCTTTTTCTCCTTTAAAAAAATTCCATTCGCTCGGTGTTATCGGTCCATTTCCTCCAATTTCCCTCTACCTGCAGTTTCCTGTAGCTTACCCTTACCGTCTTTCCTTCTTCTTTTTCCCTCTCCGCTATCTCTCTTATCTTTTTCTGCATCTCTCTTTCTTTCCTTGTTAGGTCGTTGTTTACAAAGATTTTCGGTCCTGTCTTATTTTTTTTATTTCTCATGACGTTCAACTTCTGTCTCCAACTCTTCTCCCTTTATAGCATAGGCCTCTGTTATCTACACTTCTGTTTCCAACTCCTTTTCAACCCATTTCTCGATTTCTTTTCTCATGTTTTGTCTCGTCTCTTTTAGTCTTTATTACTACGTTATTTCTTCTTTCACCTCTTTCTTTTTTCTCGATCTTCGACTCCATCTGTCCTATCTTCTTTTCTAGGAAGCTGTTCTCTTCTCTCCATTTTTCCTATTTTTCTTCCATCGCTTTCTTCAGTTGGTTTACTTCTCTCTTCAGGTCTTCCATATCTTCTCTGAGCTGTCTATTGACGTTTTTCAGCTCTTTCACTTCTTTCCTCGTCTCTCTTGTGTCTTCTTTAATTTGCTTAAGGTCCTCCATTATTTTTATTGTCATTTCCTCCATCTTCTTCTTGCCTTCTTTTTTCCGCTGGAGATCTTGCTGTTTTTTTTTACTTTTTTGAAAGGCTACTGGACTTTCTTCTATGTTTCTTTTTGCTTTAGTTTCCTCTTTATCTTCTTGAATTCCTCCTTTGTCTTCTTCCTGTTTCATACCGGTCCGCAACCTTCTAACTGTACTTTGTATTGTTGGTTGCCGGCGTTCTATGTTGTTGATGTACTGTTTCTTCCTATGGTTTTTCTCTACTCCTCGCACTCTATCTCTTCCTGACATTTTTACAAAAAGTGAAAAAATAGTATATTGTATACCTAGGCGGTAAAGTGGTTGTTTTCCAGGACGAAAGAAGATATGGACAGGCGAGGCGTAGCCGAGCCGAGCCACTTCTTGAGGCCTGGAAAACCACTTTACTGCCGTGGTTTACACATTATTTTTTATCATATACACATTCCCGTAATATTTTTTTCCATAAAAAAAAAATTACAAACAAAAACTTTATTTCTGAATATGTATTACATATTATTAGTTTCCAATAAACAAAAATTACAAACAAAAACATTTTTTCAGAAATTGTAGTACTACCTGAAGATGTTTTTTCTTCACCCATGACGTTTCATCAAGTGAGGTACTACTGTTATAGAAGACTTCTCTGATCGTGTAGACGTAGCCGTCTGCTACGATAGCAGTTTTCCATCCGCCGTGTTGTTTTAGTGATAGTATGTCCGCTCCAGAATTGAAGAAGTGTGGCTGACATCTTAAAACGCAATGCCCCAGTTTCGGGCCGCACATTTTCCAGCATGATATTTTACAAATAACCGTTGAGAAGTCATTTTGCAAGGACGCAAGCAGAAATATATTTTTAACGAATCGATACAATATCAATAAAGTTTTCCTTGTGGGCATTACATACCGTAAATGTTTTTGAATCTGGAATATTAATGATTAAAATATCGTCTTTGCCGATCACATCATTTGTGGTATTTTTTGTGAGTTCATCTGTTCTGCAAGCACCCAATAAAAACTCCAATAATAGTATAATGATTAATACCACCTGAAACAATACTGTTTAATCTCTTTCGCTCTGTCATTTATTTCTGGAGGAGTGCAATACTCCATTTCTTCGCAATCTTCATCCATGTCCACAAGTAATGCCAAAGACTTAATGATCTTCACCTTCGCAAGAACAACCAATCACAGCACAACAATACACAATTTTATTAATAAGCAGTATAGTGCTCTTCACGATAATTCGTTAGAGCAGAAGTCCATGAAAAAAAAATAGTCGTAGATTACGTTATATTTATTTTCCATTTCGTAAAATTATTCTAGCACCCTCTGGTGGTAAAGTGAGTAAATTATTTTACCGCCTAGCCGTTTTTTGCATTTTGCCAGGCTAGCCGTGGAAAGACATGCTTTCTGCTCTCTGAAAAGCCGGTAAAATTGGATTTTCTAATAGTGTATGACAAAAAAATAGTAATAATAAAAGAATTCGTTGGGAAGTTGATGACATAGCACATGCTGCTGGTTCCCGCGCTTACAGATTGATGTTAAAAAAAGGCATTTCCATGTGAGTCAGCCCTTCGGAAATGGGCAGCTAAAATTAATATCGAGCCTGGTATTTTGGACGTTGTTGTTAAGTTCATGTAAGAGACAACTTTCCCCAGTGAATTACGCACTTCAGCTTTGTGAGCTGAACAACCAAATTTATAAATTGTTTAGTTCTAACGAAGAATCAATTTTCTAAAACAAATAACAGAAACTGGGAAGACTGTTTTGAAATAAATTTTGAGAAAGCAACAAAAATCAAAAATCTCAAAAACAATTCTCTAGAAAGTAGTAGTTGAAACGATAATTTGGGTCATGACAGCTGAAAAAAATGGTAATAATATGTAATTTATTTAATGTGAAGAAATGAATTGGAAGAACTCTTGACCTGTTTTACGTGATGATTTTTTTAATTACATATTAGTTACAAAGTAAGTGATTATAGAATTCTACAAATATTACATGAACATACATAATCCAGGCAAATACCTACTTATAAAATTATAGTTTTTTGATGTTTTGCATGAGGGCATTCCTACATTTTTAAATCGAAAAGAATTTGTGGCTAAAAAAATGAACGGATTTTTCTGAAAAAAAAGATATGTGCGGAAACTTTCTCGGAAAATCTCGATCCCTTGAATGTTTTTTTTTTTTTCTTAAACACTAAGATTTTGTCAATAAAAAAAGAAACATTGAGTAAAGCGTTTACATGACCATACTGTAATGGGAACAGTGATATTTGTTAGAAGAAAAACATATTCAACAGCCATTGTTGCACATTTTATCCACATGATGTTGAAGTATAAAATTAATTGACAAAAATATGTTATCCAACTGCTACAAGGTTGTCTATCCCTCGCACGTCAATGTTTGTTTATCGGGATTCCACATATGGACTGACTTGAATTCCTGGAAAGGTTGCCGCTGCAAGTTACCATTGGAAGTGTCTCCAAAAAATCTAAAAATCGCCTTAAATACAACTTCCTCTTTTTCGTCCTGTATTTTTTTTTCATTTGTTTAGCCTTTATTTTGACGTTGTAAATACGAGTTGAAAAGTCTGACATGTTCTGCTTTTTTACCTTTCTATATTCAAACCTTCGACACAATGATCTGTGTGCATGTCGGTGCATTCTGTCCGATTACTCTCCGTGTAAAGGATGCAGATGCAATCGTCTCCATTTCGTCTATGCATCCTGAATCCGGAATACTGTTATTGCGTTTGGGTTCTGCAGATACCGAACACAATTGCTTTTCCACCGAATTATCAAAATATTTGGTTCGACGCGGCGTGAATGGCTGCAGTGATGGATGTTTAGCCCAGTCGTGTTTTTACTTAGTTTTTATCTCGTTTTCAAAACATATTATGGTCGTAATTTTAGTTACTACAGACCGGGATAAAAAAAATAGATTTATATGTAGATGTACGGCGAAAAATTGATTAGAATGCACACACATATGCACGCAAATAAACAAAAAGAGAAGTAATTAATGCTGATGTGGGATGGAGAGTAGAAATGAATATATGTACAAAATAGAAACACGAGTCAAAACTAGTAGTCAAATATGTGTTACTACATTATCGTTATTGAAATTTGGAAAATTCTTGACACCGTCTTAGCATTCAGCAGATTTCTTTACAAATAATTCAGTGTACAATTAGTCTTTTTTTAACGTGAAAAGTTTTTGGAAACTTGCTTTAAATATAAATACAACTACTAAAACCTTGAAAGTTTCTCAGTTTTACCTTCCCACTATTCGGTTCAAACTATCACCTCTAAATAAAAACAGGGCGGATACAATAAACGTGCATGTTTTATAGTTATCTGCCTGAACTGTGTATTTTAGTTAATACCATACTCAACACACAACCAACAATCATTTTCTGCTGCATAAATGAAATCATTAAATATTGTTTATTTTAACATATTGACATACCTATGTTCAGTATACAACAAACTGTTTTGATACGCAGTTGTAATTCATGTGCTCCAGGCAGATTTAATCGTAATATGTATTTGCTTGAAGCACTTGCAGTTGCTTTTCTAAATTTCATGATTTATCCTGCATCTTGTACAATATAATATGTATGAATAAGACTGATCAGAACGCATGATTTGATTTGAGGAAAGTAATCCAATGGTTGAAATAAGGTAAATAAAATATTCCGATAAACATTTACTTTGGAAACAGGCTATATATTTTCTCTTGTCTCGGAGAAAAAGGAAAAAACTTTTCAACATTAACAAATATATGCGTAGGAGCAAACTTTTTACTGTCAAAAACAACCTCGCTTTCTCACCGAGTTTGAAATTATCAGCCAGTAGAAGACCCGAATGCTTTTCAGCCGAATTATCAAAATATTTGGTTCGACGTGGCGTGAATGGTCGTCGTGATGAATGTAACGGTCCATTCCGGGTTATCGTCCCTTTTATATTTCGGACCATAGTTTTTATCTCGTTTCCAAAACAGATATTTTGTGCCGATAAAAAAGTCATCATTTTAATTGCTATCCCGCCGAAGGTGGGGGTTTTTATGTATATGATTAACGATGTGGAATGGCAGGATTGCAACGAAACGAGTTTTTCGAAACGACAATTTTTGTCGAGCTAACGATTAATAATAGTTTTATCTGATATGCGGCATTAAACCATGCATGGTAATGTTTTACCGGAATTTAAGCCGATTTCGATGTGGGGATTTTAGAGACTTTATCGGGAGTTTTTTCGGCGTATATTGTTTTGCTGCATTGGGTGGAGTGAAATGGTTGGAACGCAGCGTGGAGGAAGTTTGTTCGAATTTCGCTTCTGGCAACGCTGTATATGCGGGAGGTTTTTTTTGTAAAATTCAGCAGGGAACAGGAAAATTAAGACACGACTTTCTGATTGAGTACTGTAAGTTGTACTATAATGAGGACCCCAGATTTTCATTACCCGTTGCCGCAACTGCTTAAATGTACATAAACTTGATTGGGTTCCCCGTCCACCAAATGACATACTTTAGACCACAGATGGATTTAATTTAATCTACATTGTATTAAATTGTAAAGTGTAAATATTGTCTTTGACAATAGGTCCGGGAAATAAAATTAATCGTTACTTACAAATTTGCTATATCGATTGACAATTATTATCGATTTGATATTGTGAAAATGTAGTATTCAAGTATTGTTAGTTTAGTCTAATCATATATTATACAACAAGATAATGGTATATTGGAAATTGCCATAGTTCCTGCAATACCCAAGTAGCATATTATATTGACTAAAGCTTGTTTTTATATTGGCCCATTATCGATTCATTTCCATTGGCATTTCGACGTATCACCGATATTGGTACAATATTTGTTTTTACAATATTGTAAACCAACATTGTGCCAATATAAAAATACTTCCTTTAGCCATTGATGAAATTGTCTATATAGGCCTTATATCTTCGTTTACAATATTGTAATACAATATGGGTCCAATACGTTTTTCTTGTCGCTTTTGGTATATTGTTTTTTACGAGATTCAGCCAATATTGTTTTATGCCAACATTTTTCTTCAGGTGTGGCTCATTTTCTTCAAATTTTGTGTTTTTAGTCTTTTGCAATTTTCATTGCAGTATTCGATGATTTATACTGATAAAATTTCATGACATTGTGCAGTTTCTTTAAAGGGATGTTTCTTTTTAAATAAAAAATGACTTATAATTAATTCAGATATACATCAAAATTATTAATGAGAATTTTAATATAATAAGAAAACTTTCTTTTCGAATTAACTTCCCTAGTAGCCAAGGTTATTTATGTCATATATTACTAATATTTAGAAAATATTGAATCTATTTTGAATATTAGTTATATTAAAAGAATGTGAAAGCATTACTTATATTTTATTGTAGATATTTGCTTACTATTTTTTTCTATGCTGGAAACAATATCTTGCGTTGTATAATGAATGGCCCTTTTTCCACGCTATAAGCGCCGAAACATTGCCCCCGGGTCAAAAAGCCGCGCATCTCTGTCATTTTTAGTGGTACGTAATTTACGGTACGAACCGAATTAACAGATTCGACAGATTTCTTCGATTCAACAAATGTCTGAAGTGCGAGAAAATGCTTCATCGAGAATCGGTTGTTGTGTTGTTGGCTGTCCTAATAAATACTATAATAATATATAACCGTCTGTAAAATTTTACACCGTTCCGAACAAATCGTACTTATGAGAACGAAAGACAGCAGATTTGGATAAAATTTGCATTTAGATTTTGTGCAAACTTCTAATATATCACAATCAGAGATCAGCCTTTTATAGTTTGTTGCACAGCCATTTCTTTTTTATTAATGATTCTTAAGAATTTAGACAAATTTAATGTTTAAATATGACGTTTATTTGTTTAACCACTAAAAATGCCAGAAAGGCCGTTGAAGGCACTGTAAAACACGTGAATACTGATTAGGGTAGTTTTAGGATTTACATATTTGTAACTGTTTATAATAAACATTCCTTCGACATGCGAGAAAGCCGGTCAGTTTCTTGTGACCTTGTAGCTTTTTCCGAGTACCTGCACAAGCCCTTGTCAGTCTTTTACGGTCCTTGAAGCGATAAACAAGTTTGTTGGCACCCCTCTCAGTCCGTTGACTGGGAGTGTGCAGAAAGTACGGTAATAGTAGTTATTGATTTTATTTTTTGTACTATTGATTTTTTTACTTTTAACTATATTTTCTACTTACTGAGTAGAGTGAATACTCTAAAAACCATTTATATCCTTATGGCTAAATCGGAAATTCCCCATGAGGCCGTTCTATATTCCGGACAAGGTCGAACAAAATTAATTTTTCTCGTATGAAATTATATGAAGTGGTTATGGGTAAGAGAATATCCTATATTATATTATATATGGTTTAATATGGTTTGAATTGATTTAGAGGCGACAAGAAAACGTGAAAAGAATGCCACCAATGAGGAATTGAAAAAAATCATAGGATTGTAGATAATTAATTATTCATAATATGAATCTGTTTATTTATTAATTTTATTTACTATTAACTTTTGTCTTTAACTTTATCTATGGATTAATTCCTCTTATTTTTTGAGAAAATGGTGTTTGAAAGAGAATTTGTAAACTTTAAGTTTATCAGTTGCATGGAATAAATGGACATAAAAGATTAATAAGTAAAATCTAGTAGTTGTTGACGCATATATAATATTATTTATTAATACTTCGAATAAGTTACGTTACGTTAAATTTTATTTTTTAGAAGCAGTTTAGACTAACTTCAAGTTGACTAACAATGAGTTGGAAATAACCGCTGGGGATCGCGACGGTGGAAGAACTAAGAGAGTCTCAGGCTTGTATTTATTTATTATTATCAAACATTAACTAAACTTTTTTTACAGAAAATAAATCACTAAATAATGAAGCAATATACATGAGTATGTACACACGAGTATGTAATATAAATTTTTTAATAATTATAAGTTTACAATAAATTACGATCTTATTCTTATTTCTTGTTTAATTTTAAGTTTAAAGGTTTCATCTTAAATGGATCAATGTCAAGATTGGTTTTAGATAATATTGCCCTTGATTATATTATACCTTTTAGTATTTTTTTGGTATTGTCTAACTAGTTCGGACACTAGTCTATTGTAAAATATTTTAAATTGGTAGTAAATTAGAATTATGAATAATAATTATAGTAATACATATATACAGTTGTATCGAGATGATGAGCTAAATATACATTACATTTTCATTCAGTTTGCATCGGATTAGATTATTGTACATTATTGAGTTATTGAATCAACATTAGCATACGTTGTTGGAAAAAGATTGCTATATGTTGTTGGACCATGGTTGGTATACGTTGTTGGACCATGATTGATATACGTTGTTGGGCCATGATTGGTAAACGTCATTGGACCATGATTCATATACGTTGTTGGGCCATGATTGGTATACGTCATTGGGCCGTGATTAAAATACGTTGTAGGACCAATATTGCGAAATGTCCACATTATATAATGGCCCAATGTAGAGAAACAAGTTTGGGCCAATATATCCTCGAGAATGGCCCAATATTGGCTCAATATTGTTGTGCTGCCTGGGTAACCGTTGAAATACATCGTAACTAAGAAAGATTACGTATTTCTATTGGTGCATAAAGTAATGAATGGTATTTTCTTTTTCAAGAATTGTTTAACTTTGGGGTAGATATTAAAGAAACATTTTCGTTTTGTTTTTATGTTAAGGAATTTCATCAAATTTAAAAAACAAAACTTGCACGTGATGTGAGTTACTGTAACGTACTGTACCTTACTGTATCTTACATGGATGAATACCAACCCAAATTAATTATTACAGTTAACATTTAAAAGCGGAGTCGCTAGTAAACAACATTCTGTACTGACTAATTACTGGATGCTTTGTATCACAACAGTCTATATTAATCTAATCAGGGTTTCCGATGTTTATTCAATTTAGGGAATCCGAGAGGTCAGATTAAGCAGATTCGTGCAATTCTCTAATGCCCACATATTTGAAATTAAAACCACAAGAGAAACTACTTATTTATCATTAGTTAAATTAGGACCTTGTGTAATTTCCATTGATTAAAAATTGAACATCAAATAAAATCTCTCTGAGCGCAACTAGATTAATTTCGCTTAGTTTGTAAAAAACAGTTTATATAATAATCGTGAAATGTTTAAATATCATTGATGATTGATTTGTTATTACATATATTTTAACAGTTTTATTTCATTCATGTTATTATAATGAACTGGCCACTCATGATGAAGTTCATTTTATTTATACTGCCGTGGATACTATGAATATAATAACATTTTAATTCACGTATTATTTTTTATTTTTCGTGATAAAAATACAATCATTAAAACCGCATTGTGGCAGCTTTGCAGTTTTCAGACCAGCCAGCGCCCGTATTTTCCACAATTTTTCGGAAAAAATTTAAACGCAACGAATTTTCCTGGGAAATTAAAAAATAATCGAATTGTGGCGACCGTGAGAGTCGATCCAAATTTCACTATTCCCAACTTAATTAAATTCCTCCTCGATTGCGTCGAATTTATCATTAAAAATGCCGACTTCTTTGAATTGCTCCGCTCATTAATACCCGAAAGCGTCCCATAAAGAGAAAAACGCGCATCGGTAATTGATTTTGCTTCGAACGCTAAGAGCTTTTTGAAAAAATAATTCTCGATGCTTTACGCTCTGACCAAACCAAATCGAATTTTCATAACGTCTGAATTGTTTCAGCACCAGAAGGGCACATAATCAAGCTGGATTTTCGGGATTATTTCGAGATCGAACAGAGCACTGACTGTGCCAACGACTTCCTGGAGGTCAGGAATGGACTCCACGGATACAACGATCTGATTGAGAGGAAGTTCTGCGGAAACGAGTTTCCTCCGATGATTCAGTCGTCGGATAGGTATCTGTGGATCTACTTCAAGTCTGATGAAAATATTGAATATAAGGGATTTCGGGCCGTATTCGAGTTCATACCTAGACCATCGGGATGTAAGTATTATTCAACACTTTATTAATTTATTAATGCACCCGGGATATAGGATCTTCATAAATGATTCATACATACAGTATAGTTCTCCATCTAACTAATGTTTTATCCAAGCGGCGCGGCGGTTTGTATCGGTGGGCAAGGTTGAAAAAACATTTATACAAATATATTTTTTTATATATTTTTTAACGTTTTACAAGAAATTACAAGTCGGGCATAAAACGTCGTATCTTACACGTGACCGAAATGCCATTGTAAGCTTGGGAGATGTGTATCACTCGTGCTATCTCACTCGTTGACAATGAAGCATTTCTGTCACTTCTAATATAATCTACTATTATGCCCTAAAAACGCTTAGTAACTTATTATAGCACGCAAATGGAAGGTATAATGTAGCATTTTACTCACAAATAATATAATGTTAAAAGGGGTGAATTACTATGGTTACACAATGGCAAGACATTCATACATTTGTCAAACATTTTTTGAAACGTCATTTTGACAATTTAATTTTTTTTTTATTTTTAACATTAACAAGAAATTACAGTTTTGAGGTTATTTCAATTCTTTGTCCACCGACTAGGGAAATATGAGCTTCTAGGAGTATGTTACTTTAAGGAGTCGAGCGCGAGACACCAAGTTCAATGATCCACGGAAAAACAAATTTTTTGAAAATCGTCAAATGATATTAGGAAAAATCCAGGTAAAAGTGAAAGTACGAGTATTAACAATTATCGAAGACTGGCGTACTGCGCAGATGTATTCCTTAAAAAAAAAAAATTTGGTTGCATTTTATAGACTTGCATGCTCAGCTGATTTTCATTCCGTATGGGTGGTGTGCTATTATCTTGACTGTTGATAATAAATCTCTATTTGGCATATATTCTCTTATCTCACATAAATTGCCCAGCATGTGTTCCTCTTTCATATAAAATTAATTCGTGTTTGTTTTTTGTTTTGTCTCGCCACCTACCGTTCTTGTAAACTCTTTTTGTTTTCTCACCGGCAATATTCTTTTGACTTATGAATTACCACTTAAATGCTTCCACTCTACTGTTAAATCCGTTGTTGCGTTGCGTTGCGCTGTTTGTCCGAGGTTTTAAGTCAGAGACCTCATAGATTATTAAGTTACAAAGGGTATTGTTTTTATTAATAAGAGGTGAAAAGTAGGATATATTAAATTTCCATTAAACGTGTATTCAGAGAAACCGAAAGAATATCGATGAATCAAAGTGGAGTAAATTTACATTTAAATTTAAATATATTCAAGTCAAACTCATCATGGAATCTTTCAAAACAACGTCATAATTTAAACTTTCTTTAAGGGCTGATGATGGGGGGTAGTTTTCTCCCGAAACATGTTCCAATTGTAATTTACGTTTAATAAAGTTTGTGGAGTTTGAGTTGAATATAATATTTAAATTTTTATTTAGTGTATTCAGAGAGTATCTAATAACACATAATTATTATACGTTTATAAAACACGTATATATGTATAGTACGGCGGAGGAGAGAGCGAAATCGTTCATATTAAAGAGTAACCCACTACTTTGGTATAACTCAATAAGACCTATATAGATTTGTTTGTTAAAAAATTCTACATTTAGAATGGAAATTGACGACAGTGTGGGTTAGTCACGACAAAAGTTATTCTAAGAAAACCGTGAAAACTGGCAAAAATTATTCCAATAAAATAAATGCTCATATCTTTGGCCCAATAAAAGGTAAAAATATGCGGTTTGTTTTATTATTAAGCCCAGAATATTTACTTTAAAATGGCGCGAACTTATGCTTTTCGACCAAATTCTATTATTTAATGCTATAACTCGTATAGTGTAGTCTTTGTAGTAAAAATTTTCACATCAAAAACTGAAAAATTTTTTTGCCTCTAATTCCTCTAACCGAAGATGCATTTCAATTGCATGCACTAAGGGACTAAGAAGAATTAGTGTTAATTTTAAAAACTTTATGTATTTGGTTAAAAATAAAAATTAATTTTAGTTTAATTCATTGCGCTCGGTGTATAGCGTATAGCATATAGGCGTTTGCGGTGGGAGACGGGCGCGGGCGGGTGATCGAGAGTGTAGCCTGAGCAAGTTACATTTTAACAGAAACACGATTGTAGCGAATTTATTGTTGTAGATAGATCCATTATTAGTTGAGGTGAATTACAGACAACAAAATTCTGCAGTTTTTGATGTGAAAATTTTTACTACAAAGACTACACTATACGAGTTATAGCAACTTGAATATAGAAAATTTATGAATAAATAATTTATGAATCTGCACTAAGCACTTTGTTGAAAAAGGGTGATGACATCAAATTGATTAATTGATTTTGCAGCAACCTCTATTTTGAACAGCAGATGCACGTAAGCATATTTTGCTTTTATATAAACAAGAAAAATCAAAGAATCTGAATGAGGCTAGGATAAAGTTAACACTAAACACTAAAAAGTCTGCAAAAGAAATTCCTCCAACCGAAGATGCATTTCAATTGCATGCACTAAGGGACTAAGAAGAATTATTGTTAATTTTGAAAACTTTATGTATTTGGTTAAAAATAAAAATTAATTTTAGTTTAATTCATTGCGCTCGGTGGTCGTATAGCGTATAGCATATAGGCGTTTGCGGTGGGAGACGGGCGCGGGCGGATGATCAAGAGTGTATCCTGAGCAAGTTACATTTTCCCAGAAACACGATTGTAGCGAATTTATTGTTGTAGATAGATACATTATTAGTTGAGGTGAATTACAGACAACAAAATTCTGCAGTTTTTGATGTGAAAATTTTTACTTCAAAGACTACACTATACGAGTTATAGCAACTTGAATATAGAAAATTTATGAACAAATCATGCGCCGTCGCATTAAATAATAGAATTTGGTCGAGAAGCAAGCAAGTTCGCGCAATTTTCCAATTAGCCATTTTAAAGTAAATATTCTGGGCTTCATAATGAAACAAACCGCATATTTTTATCTTTTATTTAGCCAAAGATATGAGCATTTATTTTATTGGAATAATTTTTGCCAATTTTCACGGTTTTCTTGGAATAACTTTTCTCGTGACTAACCCACACTGTCGTCAATTTCCAATCTAAATGCAGAATTTCTTAACGAACAAAACTATATATGTCTCATTGAGTTATACCAAAGTATGGGTGGTTGAACGAATTTGACCCACCGGCCGCCGTACTAGTAGGATAAATTTAGAATAATGGATATAAAGAGGAAGATATAACCAAAAATATTCCACAATTTCGTAAAAAAAACTTATATTTAATGTACCTGTGTTACGTGGGTAGTTTAATAATTTATATTCTTCGCTATTTCGGCTATTGCATTTATAATGTCGAAGGGGGCGCAAAGGGGATCCCGAGCAGAAGGGGTGAAGTCCCACGAACGTGTGGACCACAGACTAGGCACCGGCAAGTAGTAGTCGCATTAATCGATAAACGACTCGGGGTACTCTCCGAAGTACAGGCGTGGAGGTGGGTCGGCTGGTGAGTACATTGTTGCTTTGTCCGGCACCTGGTGGAGTGGTTGTCGTCTTTCTACTTGATGTTAGGCCGCAGGTGGCCCCTTACTGGCTGGTGTGGATGGTGTTTGTTGTTTTTCTGGGTGCTGTGGCTGTCATCTCCACGGAGGGGTGGTTGAGCCAGAGCAGAAATGGGCAAGTCCCAGCAGCAGTGCTAAGTTTGCCCCACGTTGGGCGCCATGTGTCGATGTGTCTATTTTACACTCTAAATAGTTTTACAATGTACCACTAGAATTACCGTTAGATGCGTACCGTTTCGCGGTCAGTTTTGTCCCTAGTCAGCTTTTCGTTCAACTTACAGAAAAAACTTACAACTAAATTGAACTCCGATTCGAGCTGTTGAGCCGAGCGGACGTGTTTTGCGGCGCTCGCGAAGATAAGCGGATAAAAAAGCGTGAAAAAGTGAAAAAGAAATAGGATGAAAAAAAGTGGTAGTTAGAGCGAGAGAGAAGAACATTACAAAAGAAAAAAAGAAGAAGGACGAGAGTCGGAAGAGAGGATTAACCCCTTTAGGAAAAGTAAGAAGTTAGAAAGATCACAGGTTAAATAGGCAATGGATGGGGAAATGAAAGAGATGCTGAAAAAAATTATGGAGGATGTAGGGGAGATAAAGGAAGAGAATCGGAAGATGAGCCGGGAACTGGAAGAGTTAAAAATTATGATGCGTGAAAAGGAAGAAAGATGGGAAAGAGAAAAGATGGAACTAAAAGAAAAAATGAAAAATTAGAGGAGAGAATGGAAGAGCAGGAAAAAAGATTGAGAAAAAAGAATATTGTAGTAACGGGATTGGACGAAGAGGAATGCGAGAGCGAGAAGAAACTGGAAAAATGGATGAAGGTGGAATTAGAGGTAGAAGTGACTGTGAGCGAGATGTATAAAATAAATGGAGGGAAAACTATGGTGGCGGAACTTGGGAGCTGGGGGGAAAAGAGGAAAGTTATGGAAAATAAATAAAACTAAGAGAAAAAGAAGGAAAGAGAGTATAAATAGAAGATGATCTGACAAAGAAGGAAAGAGATATACAGAAGGAATTAAGAGCATAGCCAAAGAAGATCTACAAAAAGGACAGCGGGTGAAAGTGGGTTATAAAAAGATTTGGATAGAGGGAAAAGGCCTTAGGTGGGACGAAGAAAAGGGGGAGTTAGATACAGAAATTTTTTTAATAAGAGCACAAGAAATAGACGACAGGACAGAAAAGGGAAAACGAAGACGGAGAGGAATAAAGAAGAAAAGGAGCAAATAAGAATAGTATTCTGGAACGTAGCTGGAAAAAAAACAATGAGAATGAATTTTGGGAGTATTTGAGAGAATTTGACGTAGTGGGAATGGTAGAAACGTGGGTGGAAGAAAAGGGGTGGGAAACATTGGAAAAGAGAATGCCGAAAGAGTTTAAGTGGAAATGTCAATATGCAGAGAGGGAAAGCAAGAAAGGGAGAGTTAAAGGTGGGATAATAATGGGGGTGAAAGAGGGACTGGAAGGAGAAAATGGAACTGAAGCAAAAGAAAAAAGAGGGATTATGGAAAGAACGGTGAAAAGTAAACAGAGAAAATGGAGAATTGTAACAGTGTACAGCAGGAGTATGAAGGAAACGAAGAGAATAATAGAAGAGTCAGTAAAAGAGCAAGAAGAAGGAACTTTGGTGATTGGGGGGGATTTTAATGCAAGAATTGGGGGAAAAGGAAGACGGATAGAAGAGGAACAAGAAACAATAGAAGGAAGATCAACAAAAGATGGAACAGAAAACGCAGAAAGGAGAGTAACGATTAGCTTAGTGGAAGAAAGAGGGTGGGACATACTTAATGGGAACTGCACAGGAGATCAGAAAGGGGAGTACACGTATATTGGATCAAGAGTGGAGACAGTTATTGATTATGTTATGGTAAATGAAGAAGTATGGGATGAAATAGAGAAATTCAAGGTGGGAGAAAGAATGGAGTCGGACCATATGCTTTTAGAAGTGAAGACAAAAGGAAGAGAGAAAGATAGGAAATGTGCATTGAGTTTAGAAGAAAAATTGTGAAGAATGTTTGGACGGAAGAAGGAAAAGAAAATTATAGAGCAAGACTTAGGGAGGCAAAATACGAAGAAAAAGAAATAAACAAAAAGGTGAGGGAACTGAGCGATAACATAAGAAACGCAACAGAAAAAAAAAAGAATTTAAATTTACTCCACTTGGATTTATCGACATTCTTCTGGTTTAGAAAAAAAAAGAGATAGAGATAAGAGAGAAGATGGGGCTGTGGAAGAACGAGTGATGGGATAGGAAGCAGGAAGCAAGAAGGAATCTAAGAAATTGGAATAAAGAAAAAGCAACCAAGGAAGAGTACAAGAAAGCACGCAAGAGGTACAATTTAGTATGCATAGAGAAGAAGCAAAAGAAACGGATGGAAGAAGAGCTAAACATGAAGGGTATAAAGACGGAAGAAGAGGTATGGAGATACATAAATAAGGAAAGAAAGAAAAAGAGACAGAGAGTGAGTGATGGGATTACTATGGAGAAATGGAGAGAGTACTTCAGTGAGCTGCTGGGGGGTGATGAAAACAGACAAGAAAAGGAAAAGAGACAACAAAGAGTGCAAGAAATAGAAGAGATAACAAGAGGAGAACTAGAGCAACAACTAAGAAAACTGAAAAGAAAAAAGACACCGGGGAGGGATGGTACACAGAATGATGCGTGGATATATAGAACGGAAAGGGAAGTTGACAGATTTTAGAGATAATGAATGGAGCGTGGAAGGGAGAGGGATTCCCCCAAGAGTGGAAAGAGGGGATAATATGCCCCATATACAGGCTGTCCCATTTAAAACTCCCCACCCCAGATTTCTCCGAAATGATTATTGTGATTGAAAAATCCTCGAACAGGTCGATTTTGTTTGCTAAGGGCACATCTTTTCAGATTCCTTTCCACTCCCAGCATTTCGCCCTCTTCGCGAGGGGGCTGTTAGCCCCAAAATCTTAAATGGCACTATAGGTCGAGTGATACCTTATTTGAAAGGTGTTGGAGACCTCTTTACAACTAACCACTTAATTTTTAAATTTTTTGGTGATTTGACCGCAAAAAACGATAATTTTCTATTTTCAAGAAAATCCACATCTTCTCATGCTGTGTTCTACAGTAACCACAAAGACAAACATGTTATAGCTGAAATTAAGCTTATTGAAATTGTAACATCACGAACAGTTTTGAAAATCGTCTGTATTTTTGCATGGAAATGAATGGTGGCCACATCCAATATTTATTACGTTATTAGATCATTTTATTGAAAAATAATCGTGTGGCATACTCTACATTCAGTTTTAACTCCTTCTCGCTATTTAGCAATCAAAATCAACCACCTAATGACACACAAATGACACACAATTTCAATAAATTGAATTTCAGAAATTACATGTTGGTCTTTGTGGTTTCTGTGGGACAAAGCATGAGAAAATGTGGATTATCTTGAAAGTAGAATATTATCGTTTTTACGGTCAAAAGTGCAAGATATTGAAAAGTAAGTGGTTGGTTGTAGAGAGGCCTTCAATACCTTTCAAATGAGGCATCACTCGACCCGTAGTGCCATTTAAGATTTTGGGGCTAACAGCCCCCTCGCGAAGAGGGCGAAATGCTGGGAGTTGAAAGGAATCTGAAAAGATGTGCCCCTAGCAAACAAATGGGGAGTTTTAAATGGGACAGCCTGTATAAGAAAGGAGAAAAGGATACAGTCAGTAATTATAGGGTGATCACTCTCCTAAATACAGCATATAAGGTATACGCGATGATTGTGGAAGAGAGGCTGATGAAGGAAATGAATGAGAGGGGGGTGTTACCAGACGGACAGGCGGGATTTAGGAAAGGTAGAGGGACTATGGATAATGTATATATCCTGAATCACATAGTAGGAAATGAGATAAAAAAAAGGGGTGGCAAGACATATGCATTCTTTGTGGACCTGAAGGCGGCTTTTGATAATGTGAAAAGATATTTACTGTGGGAATCCTTGAGAAAGAGAGGGATAAATGAGCATCTGGTAACAAAAATAGAAGAGATATTTGAAGAGACGATAAGTAGAGTTAGAGTGGATGGAAGGGTGAGTGAATGTTTCAAAACTTAAGGGAGTAAGACAAGGTTGCCCACTAAGCCCCAGCCTGTTTGCAGCTTTTATTGGAGATATAGAGGAGATGTTCAGGAAGGGGCAAGCAGGGGGGTTGTGGTGGGCAAAGAGAAAGTGTGGTCTTTAGCATATGCGGATGATTTGGTGGTGCTAGCGAGAGAGGAGAAAGGTATGAAAGAAATGATAGGAAACATGTAGAGAAATCCAAGATGATGGTGTTTAGAAAAGGGGGCGGTAGGAGAAAAGTAAATGACTGGAGATGGGAGAAAGAGAAAAGAAGTGAAAGAATTTAAGTATTTAAATTATGTGATGAATGAAAGAATCACAGCAACAGCACATGTGAGAGAGTTAGTGAAAAAGCAAATAAGATAATAGGAGCTGTATGGGGAATAGGTGAGAGAAAATTTTGACATGATTTTAGAAGGAGAGTAATGATGTTTGATAGTTTGGTGAAAAGCGTGATGATGTATGGAGCGGCAATATGGGGATGGAGAGAGCAAGAAGGATTGGAAGGGGTGCAAGGAAAATATATGAAATGGGTGGTAGGAGTAGAGAGAGAGACACCGGGATATATAGTGATGGAGGAAACAAAGAGAGATGGAATAAGAATAGAAGCAGGAAGAGCAATAAGATTTGAGGAGAGAGTGATAGAGAGAAGAGAGTGCAGAATTTTGCAAGAGTGTTTGAAAGAGAAAATGAAAGAAATAGGAAAGGGGATATAGAAAGAGAGGGAGGCATATTTCGAAAGAAACGGGTATGCAGGCGCGGAGATAGAAAGAATGCGAGAGAGAGAGTCAGAGTAATGACAGATGAATTAGTGCAGCGAGATAGAAATGTGCAAGTGCAGGAAAGAAGAACGAGAATTAGGGAGTCTAGGTACAATGGGAAGTATGAAAAAATAATAACGGAAGAAATGCCAAAGTACCTAGGAAGAGAGTATGAAAGAGAGAATGATAATAGCAAGATTTAGATGTGGAAATGAGGAGAGAGAGAATAAATATTAGAGTGAGGATAATAATAGAGTATGCAGGATGTGTGGAAAAAAAAGGAGACGATAGAGAGCATTTGTTGAAGGAATGCGTAGAATTGAGAGGGAGAGATGAGAATTTTGAATAAGGACGGAAGAGGGATCGAATGGATGAAGAAGGTTGAGTGGAGCAGAGGGACAATAAGTGGGAAGGGATAAAAGCTGCTGGTTATTGTGTTGAATGATTGATTTATTTAGTTTTATTTATTATATTATATTTTATTTTATTTGAGTTATGGGAAATATATCGGATACTTTATAAACCTGTAAAGGTAATAAATATACATACTACTACTACTTACAACTAAATTTAGAACTACAGAAAAAACTTTACAATATAAAATTACAATAAAGACCTAATATTAATATAGCGGTAAAAACCGCCTCAAAATGAGCTCCGGTAACAATAAATAGGATTGGGCTCAAACTTCCTCCTTGCTAACTCCTTTCATTGTTTCAAGTTTTTCCGATTTCATATTACACAAATGCTAGAAATGTTTTTCCTTTATAGTGAACGTCGTATACATTCACTGTGCCTATGAGCCCCTAAACGGTCACTTACTCTGCCCTGTCCACATTTCGAGTTTCACGTATAGGAAAATATGACCTTCTTGGAGTACTGTTACTGTTACTACTGTAGTAAGGCGTCGAGCGCGAGGCACCAATTTCAATGATCCATGGCAAAAAAAAATATCAGCAATTACATGTTTGTCTTTGTGGTTTTGTGGAACATAGAATGAGAAGATGTGGATTATCTTGAAAATAGAATAATCGCAATAATCAATTCGGAGAAATTTGGACTGGGAAAAAATAAAATTTATACTGGATGTCACAGAAATACCTGCAATAATTTTTGCCACTTCAACGATTAGACCAAATTCTGTTTTTTTTTTTTCAAAATTCGCATAAAATCTATTTACAATTTTCTAGAAATTCTTGTTTCAGACTCTTAGAATTTCAAATCTTGCATGAGGTCGGTCGAGCTTTCTTGCATATTTTCCTGGAGCTTTGCGTCGCATGAAACTTCAAACAAGTATTTTTCAAGATTTTCGCCTGCCTTTTCAAGGTCCTCAATCATCCTCAGCTCTGTCATCTTTACAGGTTCACAAACTATTTATTTAAATAAAGTATTTACAATTTATTTCAACAACACTTGTCTATGCACAGATTTCAATAACGGCGCTCTTATTTATTTAAATAGTTCACACGAATCATGGATTGTGTCGCCCCGTAATTTCTACCTCCGACTGACTTCAGACGGCGGTTTCGCGTGGTATTTGTAGGGTTTCCCGAAAATTAACTGGTAGAATTACTCCAGAACAATCTCGGTCGTCTGAGTTGGCAATGAAATTATGACGCGTTTCTTCCAGAACGTATCTTAAAATTAGTTCAAACTTCTTCATTTTATTTCAAAAATAATAAGACAACTTTCCTTATTATTCTGCTACTAAATTTCCAGGTTTTCTCTTCGTTGTCCGCTTATATTCTGCATCTAGAAGATGTCTAGTAATAGTCCAACAATAATCTGTCAACAGGGAAACGTTTTCACTTGCCTTGATTCTCATGAGTATTCAGTTCTCAGCAGTATTCACACATTTTCCTGCCATTTTTCTATGACATACACCTGAGTGTTAGCTTTTAATTCCTTTATTAGTTATTTATACAGAACAATGCAGGAAAAAATGACGGCAACCTCAAGTTAATTTTTCTTAACATTTGTTGGTTACATGAAGTATTTCAAAGAAGTCACTTTTGACAGAAAATTAACCAAAAAAATTACTTTCATGTAGGAGAATATATTAATTTAGAACAAAAATTTACCATTTCACTGTTGTCTAGTGTAGTCACAAAGGTTCCATTTCAGACTATGCACTTTTTGGTAAAATGTACAGCTCAAGTAATAAAACAGCCACATACAAATATACGTTCTAGCCATAACATATCCGTTTACTTTAGAGCCCTCCCCACAGCATAGAGATTTCCAATAGGTTCAAACTTCATTGTCGATATTGAAAAATTCTTTTAACATCACGCCGCTTCTACATCTTTGAAATTTTTATTTGCATACGTCGAGCGGGACGCTTTGAGAACTTCCCTCTCTCACAATAAACTTACCGTTTCGTACATTTTCGTTCTCTTTCTATTAATCTGGGCTAATGTCCATGCCTTCGAGTGTTCGATGTTTATTCGACCATTTACGTCAAACGAAATATTGCAATAATGAAGAAACGGGAAAATAATTCCGTTCCTTTGTTTCGTTCATTATTTATTTATCGTCGGCGGAATTCAATATTGTAAGGTTTTTATCGAACACCTTTTTGCTGGTCTCTTTGTTTAGGATATTGCGTTTCAACGTTTACTCATTTCAACAACAGTGACAAAGATGAGGTTCATTTATTTCCTGGAGGTTTTTTTGTGGTGAGTGTCATTTCCGAATTGTGTAGTTGTTATGAATATAAAGATTAACGGCTGTAAATGTAATGTTCTAGACTTGCGGTTTTCAAGACACCTAATTGCTTTACACTATCTAAATGTTCGCTTCTACGTGCGTAGAAGTGGTACGTTTTGAATTTCTAGAAGGATCTCATTTACGTAACTAGGTAATTTGGCTTTGAGATTGATAACACCTCTCGCGTAATTTAATTCGGAGATCAGTCGTGGAGAACATTTCTCAACAGTCGTTCATTTAGCACATTAGCATCTACTTCCTTCCCTCTTCTTAACCTCCAAATGACACTTGTTTAATATCGAAATCTCAAAAGATATCTCTAATTTAACATATAATGACACTGCAAACAAATCTCAAAGAGTTTAACATACCAGTTAAATCACAAATCCGGTGTATATCATACGGAAAAAATGTTTAATTAATCTCGTTACCGTTAAAACTCGATTTCGCGAAATATAATATTAGTTATGTTGTATGAAACCCAATGATGAAGCGATAAAGCAAATTGCTACACATTCGCTCTACTGGCATTGTTTGTGTACAAATGATCGCAATTTAAAGCGTAACCAAATTTTTCCATGAATGTGGACAAAAGATAAAGGCCATGATCAAACTACAAATTAATAACTATGATTGATTTTTTAGTACTTTTCCTACAGTTTGCTTATTATTTTCCAAAAAAGTATTTATATCATTTAGTAAAGGAATTGTAGAAAGAGGCGCAACTGCCACGTTATTTTGAGTTCCACTATTTCGGTTTCACTCGGCACTGCTTCCCTCGTCGCACCGTCACCAACATTAAAGTTGGTGCATAACAGAAAAATGTGAATTTATTATAAGCGTACGAAAAGTTTGCAACACAGGTAATTTAGAACTATGTATTCCAAAATTAACAAAAGTAAAGCACACTCAAAAATCTTTCATTCTTCAACGATGAAATTAAAATACATAGCAGCCATCCAATGCACTCCAACCGAACGTATTGTTTTTATAATAAATAAATTTTAAAACTAGTATTTCAGCGGTGGAAACTACCCGATGATATTCACCACAACCAACGGATCGGAGAATCTGGGAATCGCAATTCCAACACACTACTGATGCCATCTGATTTTCAGGTCCACTGGGGTAACGCCTTCTCATATATACCGGTTGCGCTTTTTCCTAGACTCCCTCATTCAATGATTATATGAGGCCTTTAGTTTCAAAACTTGTTTTTTCGGTGTTAAGCGATTTTTTGATAAAAAGCGAAAAGCTACCAAGAAACTTGAAGATGCATTTATTTCTTTTTTTTTTTGTTTTACGTAACTAACACTGCTGAACTAACTTGCAGAATGAGAATTAAAGTTACAAATTTACTTAAAATAAAACTAGAGCCTTTCCAAATTATGAACAATTCTCAAAAAATTACATTGCGACCTTCTCAAACTAACGAGGAACGAGACGCGAGCAACTATACAGGGTGTCCTAACTAAAATTTGTACCGCCCAACAATTCCAATTTGAGAGCATTGCATACGCTTAAAATAATGTATCACAGGACCCTCCATGCTATTTAATTTTTTTAAGGGGGTGGCTCCCCTGGCTAAAGGGGCGAGATCTAAGACTTGAAAGTTTGGTACAATTTGGCCCCCCTTGATAACGAAATTGACCTGTTCGAGTGATTTCTTCTAAGTGTTTCGAAATAGAAATGGTTGGGGGGTAGAAATTTTAGTTGAGTATTTTATGTAGATTTGGAAAATATCGATTTCATGTTTTTTTTTTGTAGAAAGGAATCGATAAATGTAGGTTTGGATAGAGAATTGAATAAGCTTTAAAATGATGTATCACACGACCCCCCATGCCATTCCAATTTTTTAATGGGGTGGCTCCCCTGGCTCAAGGGGTGAGATCTAAGACTTGAAATTGGTACAATTAGGTTCCCCTTTATAACAAAATTGACCTGTTCGAGAGTTTTCTTTTGTGTCTTTCGAAATTGGAATTTTTGGGGGGTACAAATTTTAGTTGGGACACCCGATATAATAAAAATAAAATGCTGTTAAAAAAACTAGAAAAGTTTCCTGGAAAACCTGAAAGTGCTGCTTTCTGTGGGATTTTGGATTTTTGCGCAATCTTTTTTTTTGTTTTGTTTTTTATGGTCGTGGAAAAGTTTTAGGGAAGATAAAAATTACAAAGGAAAGTCGGAAAATTCGGACAAACTGCAAAAATCATAATGAATGCTCTCAATTGAAAAAAAAAATGGAAATATCTCTAGAAAAATCTGGAAAAAACGCATTCCAACCTAAATTAAAATAAAATTACATTTGTTTTTACTTTTGTGTTCAAAAACAAATTTATTAAAATTTGAACAAGATGACGTCTCTGTCGGGTCAGCTAGTATAGGTACCATAAATTGCTTACGTATTGCTATGTTCGGAAATGGTGGAGGCGCCGGGAGAACTATGCATCTAAAGCTACACGTACACTAGAGATTTATTTCAAACATTTCTCCCCTGCAATAAGTATTTTTATATGTAAACGGTGGTGACAGAAACTATCGGAGATTTGTTCAGGTAAAGTTGGCTAATCGTCTACTTTTTACCGCGCTCTCGAGATATTTATAGTATTTATAGCATAGAATAACTACTCAGTATAGCTCTTCTGTGTTTATCTATATATTTAATCGTTGAACATGAATCGATTGGTTACAAAATAATAAAACAATGTGTACTGCACCAATTTTTATAATTGTGTTTTTTTTTAATGAAAGACATTGATTTCATTGAAATTTCACAGGTTCATTGATTATTTGCATTTTATTTTCGGCCGATACCCGTCCATTACAGTCACCGACAAAGTATTGTGAGTCCTTTTGAGTAAGAAGCTGACGAACTACGGCTAAATATAACTTATCCCCTCCCCTGAGCTGAGGTTGTGGTGCGCGGTGAAGTCAGAGTGGTGTGGGGAATCTTGCAGTTTAATACTGCAATTTAGTTCGTCTTATGAAGAACAGCGGTTTTTGGAATCTGCGTTGCGCAGAATATAAAAACAAAATAAAGAAGACGCAAGTTTTAACAGTTAACAGTTAACAATTTAAAACTACACCAGCAGAAATCAATAGAAAAATTCATAATTTGAGAAACCAATTTAACATGGAGTTTTATTAATCTTTACTAAAACTGTGTAAAGAAATGAACAGGAAAACGTGGCTACATATTTCTCTCTTTCAAGTGTAAACAAAATGAGAATTTATATCGACACTTTTGTGCCAAGCAGAAATATCAGCATTCTATTATGTCATGATGGAAACACATCAAGAAATTGTCTGTCCGATAGTTGACATATCTATCATGAAATAAATCTCTAGTGTACATGTACCTTAAGTGGATACGTTAGTTCACAAAATATGAGAATTTGGAGTAGTGAAAAGCCTCATGTTTATGTAGAGGGAATATTAAGGAGGTTGAGGCGTTAGGCAAAAATAATGAAAAAATTCGAAATAGTTATTTACATTCGTGTGCGGTAACATTTTACAGGGCGAAATCGATTTGAAGCACGACGCGCCAGCGGAGTGCTTTAATGATTGAGCCCTGTAAAATGGTTAACGCGCAAGATTTGTATTAGACTTTTTGGCCGACGACAAGTTTTTATTCGACGAAATTTAAAAAAAAATGCAATGTCATGTTGACAGTTCAGGCCATGAATCCGAATCCATTCGTTTGAAACGTCAAAACGTCGAAACATTGAAATTTTCTTTGTGTATTCAACTCAACAATTAAAAACTTGTGTAAATGGCGTTTTAATAAGTATGCTTTCGTTGTACAAGCAGTTTCTTTTTTTAAACGTATTTTAAGAACGAAAATTTGTGTGAATTTTTACCGCACTGTGAAGCGTAAAAACCGTCACCTCCATGGTTACAGTTCACGTTGATTTTCATGTTTACAGTTCACAAGGCCAAAAATATATTTTTTTCAATAGATTATTTCATTACACAATTTTGTGTGAAAAATCCAAGATCATTAGGAAGCTTATTAAGCAGTAAATGCAATAAAACTGTTACATGTAGTGTTATGGAAAATCTATCAACTCTACATGTGAATGGCACATTTTTTATTCTAACTGATGAACAAATAATGCCAGCAGTACAAAAATTAACTATGTTAGACATTGATATTTCCCGATAATTTTAATAATGTTTTTTCCAATACGGTTAGGAAGCTTTTAGTTAACGAAAAAAATTATTAAGCATGACTACTTTTGAATCATCGACCATCTAGCTTTAGCGAAGCGGCAACGTTGTATTTAGAAATAAGTGGCGGGAAATTCAAATAATTCATATATGAAACTATATCAAAATATCAATAAATATCAAGCCCTATTATTATTTTTGTATTAATTTTTTTATTTAGATAAATGAAATAGTCGAGTTAACTATTAAAGTTATTTATTTTATACCCGACTAACATCTAGATGACTATTTTTGCCACGCAAAAGGAAGATATAATGGAGTATTTCTCTCACAAGTGATATAATGATAAAAAGGGGTGAATTACTATGGTTACACAATGGTAAGACATGAATAATTTTTTGAAACGTCATTTTGACACTTTCATTAATTTTTTGATTTTTAACTTTTACATGAAATTACACGTCGGGCATAAAACGTGGTATCTTACACGTGACCGAAATGACATTGTAAGCTCGTGAGATGTGTATCACTCGTGCTATCGCACTTTCACTCGCTGACAATGAAGCATTTCTGTCACTTGTAATATTTTTTAATTATTGAACTATAAAGTTTAGATGTTTCTATATTTTTTATAAAATTATTTACTTCAATGATTTAACAAAAATCGTAAATTGTAATATATTTTTCTTTCTAATATTTTTTTTCTTTAAGTTTGGACAAAACATCCAAAAGTTAATCTATCAACTTCAAATAATAAAATAAAATAAAATAGTTCATTTATAATAATCGAAAATGGTTCAGATATGCATTTATTGCAATATAGTAATTATATTATTGCAAATGTTACAATTATTTGTAATAAGTAATTACAAAACAGTTCCGACTGAGATATCAATTAATTTTTGGTTGGGACTATCCCACCCCAACCTCCTTAAATCCACAAAAAATTGGTGTTTGGGCAGCAGTTAGCCGACGACGTATAATAGGACCAATATTTTTTGAAGGTAAATCATTCATTATTAGTTATTTAAAACTATTTTTTTAATCCTCGTTCAGGTAACCTAACTGCACTTGCATATCAACAAGTGATTTTGGAAACTTTTATTAACGAACTTCATGATGACGAATTGGTACTTGGCTATTTTCAACAAGATGGGGCTACAGCACATTCAGCAAGGACCATAATAGCTATTTTACGAGAGTTCTTTGATAACAGAAAATATCTGGCCTGCGAAATCTTGTGACCTTACACCTGCGGACTTTTTTTTTGGCCTTTTTTAAACAATTTCATTTATCGAACGCCTCTTCATAATTTACAAGAATTAAGGCTCAGAATCACCGAAAAAAATTAATAAAATAAATTATAAAATAAATTGTGCTTAGATCAAAATGAAGAACATTTTCAGCATTTATTATAACAGTTTGTTTGAGAATTTCCATCATTTTATGTTTCAATTGACACATTATTTGACATTTATAAGTGCAGTTTAGTCCACGACATACGTTTTCGGATTCATGGATGACTCGATTACAAATGATCTTGATCGCTCTATATAAGTATATGGAAGTAATCTTACTAGCTAGAAAAATAACCGAAAATGTTAAAATACATCAACGAACAAACAGAAGCCCATAAATATATTTAACACACAGATTCTTTCGCCAACTCTGCCAAGTTTCGGTATTCATTCCTGTATTTTCCATTTATAACAACACACTTGAATACATACTTATACCGCGCCTACTCCGAATAGTGCATTTTTTGTTAGATTTACTTATAATGCATTTTTTCCCTTAATGGTCCCAAGGTATCATTCCCTGCCACAGGAAAAAATTTCCTCCAGCTTCCTTTCCATCACGTGACGACCTTTTCAGCTATTCTATAGTCACTTAATTTATCATTCTCTTTTTGCAGGGAGCGTTCCAGACATCCCCATGTGCCGTGTGGATAAGTTGATGGGTGAGGAAGGCAACATTACGAAGAGCGAAATTCCCCAAAACGTCGTGGATTTCCGTGAAAAGTACAAAGTGGCAACCGACTGCATATGGGTTATCAAAGTCAAAGACAACCAAAGGGTGAGTAAATTTCTCGATTTCGATAGAACCGGGTGTATTAAATTTAATCTTCGTTGAAGAGATACTACAGTCGTAATAAAACAAAATTGAGAAAAATTTCTGTTTCCTTGCTTGATCATTGTAATGGTTTCGATTCGAACATTTATGTGAGTCGAGATCGGAGAGTAAAGCGTGTCGTCTTATTTCGGCAATAATGTACACGCATTAAACAGAGATTTATTTCGAAAAACGCGATCGGAAATAGTGCACATAAAAGTGCGATAAACATTCATTATTGTTTTGTAGGATTTTCACCAAAAAGGAAAATACAAAATAGTTCTATAATTACTCAATTATCGCTACTCTAAAGCTGTATTTCCCAATTAATTTTCTTTCCTACTTCGTGACTCAATTACGAAGTTGGTGAGTTCTTTATTGTTCATTCGAAACAGCTCCTTTGGTCTCTTTCTAAACAAATATCTACCCACGATCTCCTGAAAATACTGGACGTTTCGGCATCCTAGGACCCCGAGCGTCGAACGTACGAATCTTACAATAATGTTCGAATTGCAAACACTGAAATCACAATCTCAAGAATGAAAGCTCCCGATTTTGCGGAAAAGTCGAAAACTTCCAAGCATGAATAAAATCCTCCTTTTATTCGAAAAACTGCGGCTTGTAAGGAAAATAATAATCCACTTAAAACTCAACGGTAGGAATAATTTGCCAAATATACTAAACAATATAATTATTATCAATGCAGCTAATATACAGGGTGATTCATTTTAGACTTCAAATTATATCGCCCCTAAACGTTTGACGGTATTAAAAAACGCTTAATGTACAGAAAAATTATTAATGGTAACCAGCGATGCACTCAAAACATTTTGATAGTCGCTAGATTTATTTTGGGCAAAAAAACTTACCACTTACGATACAAACTATTGTGAAGATCTCGGTCATGTCACTATTTGAAAATAAAGGCATTTTAAAATATTTAGTGCACCGTCAACAGTCAACGTAACTCGTTGCAGCAAAAAAGTCTTTTTTTGTTTAGGCCGAGACATAAGTGTTTATTTACTAATGGTTCTTCAATCATGCCAGCGGTTCTCAATCGGTTTTCGCGTAAATTTTAAAACCATATTTTGTTTTTTACAGTTAGAATATTTTTTCCTAGATCTCCTCATATTAAGGACCGTCACAGGTTTATATATCTACCACACTTCGTAAATCTGTATATCGCACTTTCAAGTTCCTATATCTCTAACTGCGCCATCCTCTTTAGCATGCCCAATCATAACAGTTTTTTATTAATTTCATTCATACGTGAACTCCATATGGGCCATGAAAGTCAAGGCAAACCAAAAAGTTTGCGAACTTCCAGTTTTTGATGGAATTATCACGCACCGTAAAACTCGGTTACCTAGTTTTCGCAAAACTTCAAAGTTCCTTTATTCCAAACGGAAGTGTGCTGGAAACTTATACCCCCAAACTCGAATAAAACTAAAACGATGTCTGGTGTAGCCACAATTTGGAATTGTTTGAGCGGCGTATTTACATTTCATACAGCCTAGGAATTTCGAATGGATGTCGATGTTCACTTTGTGATGCAAATTCTTAAGTTAAACTTTGCTTAAACTTTTTAATCACTTTTAGATTAACTTGTGACGTTTTGTGTAGACGCGATGATCTAGTGTGGATTTAGAAAATGTGAGAATCTTAATTAACTACTTTTCTTAGGTTAGTGAACAGAATTATGTCCCTAATCTAAAAAGGGATGAATCACACAAATTGCCGGATTTGTTCGCACGTTGCATTATTACAGTCTATTAATTTGGGCTGTCATAACCCTCCATTAAAAAGTACTTTTGTACTTGACATGTCCAAATTAAAAGTTGTCCCCGTAAATTCCTCATATCGATTGGAATCAATGTTTTTTTTTCAAAATAAACTTTTGACAAAACGTCAATGAATAAAGTATAAAATCTGCTTAAAATGTTGCTTCCATTAGACAACGCACGAAGTTTAGAGAGAAGTTTCATAAGATTTCATGCACCCCACAAAAAGAAATCTCATGCAAATAAAGGTGAAGATACGGGCCAAGATTGCTCCATTTCGACCTATTAAACTACATATTTTCAAAATTCTTATTGAACCACTGAAGCAGCGTTATACCTTTTCGTTCCGTATTGGAAAAATCAGCCATGATTTTTGCTACCAAAAAAGCAATTGAATTAGTTGACAATATATATTGCCCCAGATTTTTTAAATTTATAATTCAATTTGTAATTGAATTGTTTGTTGGTAACATCACTAGCAGAGCTTAGAAGTATAATAATATTTCTGAAAAACAAGTCCAGCTTTCATCAAACAATAACCGCACCAATAGCAATGAATTTACTACATTATTGACCATCAACACACTATCAAATCAAGTTGATTGACGGTTCTTTTTAATGATGATGAATTATACGTCCGGATCAACAGTGTGTCCTTCGGTTTGATAAAATGTTTTTCATTTCTTACAGATCCAACTCCAGTTTATGAAATTCGAACTGGACAAACCGAATGAGTGCGACAAGAACTTCGTCCAAGTTTTTTCCAATAATACAGATCTCCTCAGTCTAGAAAAACAGTTTTGTGGGTCCATGGCCGATACAGTCTTATCTAAGAAGAATGTAATGTTCGTTCGCTTTTTTGCGGTGTACAATTCAACGAATAAGACCCATTTTGAAGCCAACTACACCGCGTATAGGGACGTGGATAAGCAATTAGTCAAAAGTAGGTATTGATTATCATCAAAGGGCGGATTTATGTCGATAAAATTTTGTTAAAATATGCACAGTTTTATAGGGAACAATTTATATCATATGGAACAAATGACCATTCAATACATTATACATTTCCATCATATAGGCTATTTCCTAAATGAAATTGACACACCCACAAAAGCACAATGCCATGGGTGAAATTTATTAATGTCGGAAAATTGGGTATGCTATTTTAATTCTAATTCTAATAATTCAGTTATGCATTTTGTTAACCACTGTTGGGTTGAATGCTGGTGAATTCTGAATTTTAATGTTGTACGTATTAAACTTGTAGTCTGTTTTTAACTACGCTTTATTTTAGTGATAAATTACAAACGAAACTTAAACTATTGTATACGAACGGCGTTACGTAGCCGTCGTATTTGTGAGTTCTTACAAGACTCGTGCAAAACTTGTTCCTAACACTAAAATTACATCCTTTATACAATATAAAACAATAACCGTCCGGTGGTCGCAGGGCAGGTGTCGGAATTCCCCATTGGTCCGATGGTCAAATTGGCCGGGGTTGCCGATGGTCGGAAAAACCGGCTATTTGCATTCATAAGGCATAATAAAACCCAACCGAGCCGACAAACCGGCGACATATTTAGATTACCTAACATACTGCCCCCTTTGAAGTTGTTAAACTTCAACAAATACATTATTAATTTAAAAATATTTACATTGCCTCATTGCCACATTTAGCACGATTTCGGCCATTTTTAAGATTAAGTTGCAATTCTCTGTTCCTAGTTTCAAATTATTATTATTATTATTCCCATTTTATTTTTTCAATCTTAGAGATTCCCACTTGCGCGGTTTCTCAGGATCTCATATTGTCACATCGTTGGTTTTGCAATTTCCCACCTTTTCACTTTGTTGTATTTCAGTAATTCAAATACAGTGTTACATACAGGTGTTACATCAGGTTCTCAGTTTATTAAGTTTTCAGATTCTCAAGTTCTAAGATTCTCAATTTTTCAGTTTCTCACGTCTCAAATTTTTGTATCTCTAGATTTTTCAGATTATGCTTCTAATTCTAATGATTTCTACCGACTTCAAAAAAATGTTCGGCTGTTTGTATTTTTTTTTTCCTTTCATGTATGTTCACCCATTTCTTCGTCAATTGTGGACCGATTTTGAAAATTCTTTTTTTATTTGAAAGGGTATACTCCAGAAGTCCGGATCTGATGAGGGGGTCCCATGGAAATCGAGAAAAATCCTAAAATTTTTCTTTCCTTACCGACTTCTTTCCTGTATGTTCACCAATTTCTTCGTCAATTGTGGACCGATTTTGAAAATTCTTTTTTTTATTTGAATGGATATACTCGTGAGATAGTCCCATTGTTACCAAGTCCGGATCTGATGAGGGGATCCTATGGAATTCGAGGGAGATTCTCAAATTTCTCCTTTTATGTATGTTTACCCATTTCTTCGTCAATTGTGGGCCGATTTTGAAAATACTTTTTTATTTGAAAGGGTATACTCCTGAGGTAGTCCCATAGTCACCAAGTCCGAACTTGCTGAGGGAATCCCATGGGAATCGAGCGAAATCCTCCGATTTTATAATTATTATGAACTCAAAATTGTAGCCGTTTAATAATAATTATGTGTCTGGGAGTCATTAGTAAAAAGGCACAATTGCCTTGTACCTTCTCTTAGATTTTTCAGGTAGTAATTAATTCATCATTGTTTCAGTATTTCTGGTTCTATTTTTTTAGCGTTTCTGTTTTTCATCTTCCTTTTCAACCAGGCGTCGTTTCCTCATTCGAGAAGGATTGTAAAATAATTAGCTTTAAAAAAAAAGAGACCGACTTCAAAAAGCTAAAAATAACTGATTGTGAGGACATGTATTATTAAATGTGCTACCTACTGTTCTGTTTGAAGTGGGTGCCAATCCAAATAAATAGGTAGTAGATAGATAGGATATCCGCTCCCGCCACATCGCAAGTTTCACAGTGCGCGCACCGGAATGCGTGAGCGTGGGTGGGGGGGTTCATGCTGAGCAAAGTTAATCAAATGGGCAGACCCGTGCGGAGCAGACGTCGTTGACGGCCTGATATTGAATTTTTTATACGCTATAACGTTGTTGATATATTAGTATAATGACAATAGGTTACAAATTTGTTCACCTTTTTGGCTTGGCAACGACTTCAAACAGAACAGTAGGTAGCACATGTAATAATACATTATTGTACTCAGTTATTTTTAGCTTTTTGAAGTCGGTCTCTTTTTTAAAAAAAGCTAATTATTAAAGTGCCTTGAGGAATGGTGAAAAGCCCTAAGTCCTGAGGTCTAGTGGAAAACCCGACAAAATTTTAAAACGAAGTTTTATAAATACTAATTTGAGAACTAGATGAATCTGAAAACTTGACGTCGGGAACTTTGCGAACTAAGTACTTGAAACTTAATTTGAGAACTGCAGGTATCTGAGCTGAGTAAGAACTTCAGCATTTTGTAAACTTAAGAATCTTTAGGAATTTAAGAACTTGAGGAATCTAGGAACATGAGAAATAATAATTTGTGAAAGTCTAGAAATTCTGAACAGACCTAAAAAGTCGTGAAGCATCCTGTAATTATTATTTTTCTAATTTTCTGTTGTAATAAAGCTATTAACGCACTCATTTTGAGTGCGTTAATAAGTAGTTAACGCACCCAAAATCTAGATTTTCCATTGGGAACACACTGAACTCTGCACTGAATTGGCACTGAATGAAATTTAATGTCAGTGTGATTTTGAGTTTATGGTTTAATGTCAAGTATACGGCAGACACAGAAAAATCAAAATTTAACAAAATTTCCTAAATTACCAAAATTGATTTTATTTGTAAAAACATGAAATTAATATGCAAATTAAAAAAAATAACATGAGAAACTCGTTTTGTAAAACTTAAGAGCACTTGGTCTTTACAGACACTCCTGCCTACGGCGGCAGTCTAGCTGCAAACCTGAACTCGTGTCTTAATATTAACTTTTATAAAACATTTTAAAAACCGAAACTCCTGATAAATCCTCAGTTATCCTAAAGACTCTTAAATACACATAAGATTTCTAAAGAGTCCTGTGAACCCTGTGAAATTCTGATAAACCAGAAAACATACCATATTATTCTAAAAAGTGCAGAGATCCTGAAATATGCTCATTACGGAGCATTACTAAAAACTCATGAAAGTGTAATAATACAGAGATATTAAGAATTACTGCAACTAGAGTCATGAGTCGTTCCTCTGGAATACTAAAGAATTGTGAATAAATTTAAATATTTTTGAGGACTTCTGTTCCCTAAACCATACAGACCTGAATAGTCACAAAGAATTATTCTCTTAATTCGGCTATGAAATGGTTTGTGTCTTGAAAAAAAGAAATCTTGAAGAATCTTGAAGTACTGAAACATCCTGAAAAACATTAAGCTATTATCCAGAATCCTGAGAAATGCTAAAGAGTCCTAATACATATTATACTGAAAATCCAAAACAGTTTTAAGAACGTATCCTGCGCAATGTTAAAAAGTCCTGAACAATCCTGAATAATACAAAAGTTCTTCAAATATAGGATTCTGAGCCATTCTAGAGAATTTTGAAGTATTCTGAAGAGTTCTAAATAATCTTGGAGTTAAAATGTTCAGTACTTTGAGGAAAGAATTCTTAAGGTTACAAAAGATTTTTGGATAGTTATGTGGACTCGTGACGACCCATGTCAGATTCCCAGTTTTTCAGTTTCATGTCTTCAATTTCTCGAATTTTCAGTTTCATGGTTTTTCAGTGTGTCAAACCATCACTTTTCTAGCTTCCCAGGTTTTCAATTTTCCAGTTCCTCAGGTGCTTTACTAGTTTCCTCTAGCACCCAGTTTGTCATTTTCTCGATTTCTCAGTTGCTAAAAGTTTTATCTTCTCGTATTCTCAGTTCTTCAGTATATTAACTCAGTTTATCAATGTCCCAGTTTTTTAAATTCTCATTTACAATTTATGTGACCCGGTTTTTAAATCTACTGTTTCACTGGCTCTCTGAATCGTTATTTCTCATATTTTCTGGTTCTTTGCTTCCCGAGTTTCCATTCGAGTTTTTCTAGTTCTCAAAGTGTCAGGTTCCCCAGATTTTCACTGTCTTTCCAGGTGTTCATATTTATGGAAGTTTTAAGCTTTCATATTATCAGGTACTTAATTTGCTGCTTTCCTTTGTCAGTTTCTGAATTATTTTGTTTTTAAAGTTCCCAGTTTGGAGATTCTCAGTTACTGAAATTTCCTCTTTCTCGGTTCCTCAATTTCACACGTTTTTAGTTTCACATTAATTTGTAATTTTTCTAATTTTCTTATTTAGTGTAGTTTCTCAAGTTCTTCTATTCTGGCTATTTCTTAAGGTCAGGTCTCTAATTTGCCCCTTCCGTCATTTTATAAATAGAAAATTCCAAGAAAATTGTGAAAATTGGCAAAAATTATTCCAATAAAATAAATGCTCATATCTTTGGCTAAATAAAAGGTAAAAATATGCGGTTTGTTTCATTATGAAGCCCAGAATATTTACTTTAAAATGGCTAATTGGAAAATTCCGTGAACTTATGGTTTTCGACCAAATTTTATTATTTAATGCTACGGCGCATGATTTATTTATAAATTTTCTATATTCACGTTGCTATAACTCGTATAGTGTAGTCTTTGTAGTAAAAATTTTCGCATCAAAAACTGCAGAATTTTGTTGTCTCTAATTCACCTCAACTAATAATGTATCTATCTACAATAATAAATTCGCTACAATCGTGTTTCTGGGAAAATGTAACTTGCTCAGGCTACACTCTCGATCATTCGCCCGCGCCCGTCTCCCACCGCAAACGCCTATATGCTATACGATATACTACCACCGAGCGCAATGAATTAAACTGAAATTAATTTTTATTTTTAACCAAATACATAAAGTTTTTAAAATTAACAATAATTCTTCATCGTCACTTATGTCTCTAACTATATCCTTATTTATACTCTTCATTTGTTATTTACACTATAAAACAAAACATAACCCTCACGTTTACATGCACATTTGCTCGAAGAATAATTCTTCTCATTGCAAAATAATTCTATTGCTTGTCTAATCGCATGCGGTATAGGTGTTTCATTAATTAATTTTGGGGTTAAATTGGAACCATCTTTGATCCAGCCAAATTCCAAAGGATTCAACGGTTCAATGTGTTGAATCTTACTGTTTATCCATATCTGGACTTGATAATAGCATCTGGAAACAAAATTTTAAGCGATAACGCTTCTCCAATAATAATGAGGTCCACAATAAAATTGACGAAGAAATCGGTGAACATATACATAAAAGGAAGGAAAAATTTGAGAATTTCCCTCGATTTCCATGGGATTTCCTTATCAGACTCTGACTTTTTGACAATGGAACCACCTCAAGAGTATACCCTTTCAAATAAAAGACGAATTTTGTAAATCGGTCCACAATTGTCGAAGAAATCGGCGAGCATACATGAAGTCGGTTAATAAAAGGGAACAAAAATTTGAGGATTTTTCTCGATTTCCATGGGATTCCCTGATCAGATCCTAACTTTTTGACAATGAAACCACCTCAAGAGTATACCCTTTCAAATAAAAGAAGAATTTTGTAAATCGGTCCACAATTGACGAAGAAATCGGTGAACATACATGAAATCGGTTAATGAAAGGGAGGAAAAATTTAAGGATTTTTCTCGATTTCCATCGGATTCCCTGATCAGATCCTGATTTTTGGCAATGGAACCACCTCAAAAGTATATATACCCTTTCAAAAAAAAGAAGAATTTTGTAAATCGGTCCAGAATTGATGAAGAAATCGGTGAACATACATGAAGTCGGTTAAAAAACGGGAGCGAAAATTTGAGGATTTTTCTCGATTTCCATGAGACGCCTTCATCATATCCTGAAATGGTGACAATGGTGACAATCTGTAAGTATACTCTTTCAATTAGAAGAAGAATTTTACAAATCGGTTTATAAATGACGGGGTTCTGAGGTAACAAACACTAAAAAAGAAACAAAAAAAAATACACCAGAAGAAAGTTCTTAAATCCAGGTGGAGTAAATTTAAATTAAAAATTTAAATATATCTAAGTCAAAAAAAAATACAACCGAATTAATAACCTCCTCCTTTTGTGAAGTTTTTGAAGGTTAAAAAGGCCATGATTCAGTTTCCACAAATTCAACAAAGTTAACACTAAACACTAAAAAGTCTGCAAAAGAAATTCCTCCAACCGAAGATGCATTTCAATTGCATGCACTAATGGACTAAGCAGAATTATTGTTAATTTTAAAATCTTTATGTACTTGGTTAAAAATAAAAATTAATTTCATTTTAATTCATTGCGCTCGGTAGTGGTATAGCGTATAGCATAATATAGGCGTTTGCGGTGGAAGAGACGCGCGGGCGGGTGATCGAGAGGGTACCCTAAGCAAGTTACATTTTCCCAGAAATACGATTGTAGCGAATTTATTATTGTAGATGGATATGTTATTAATTGAGGTGAATTACAGACAACAAAATCCTGCAGTTTTGGATGTGAAAATTTTTACTACAAAGACTACAGTATAGCAGAGTTATAGCAACTTGAATATAGAAAATTTATGAATAAACCATGCGCCGTCGCATTAAATAATAGACTTTGGTCGAAAAGCATAAGTTCGCGCAATTTTCCAATTAGCCATTTTAAAGTAAATATTCTGGGCTTCATAATGAAACAAACCGCATATTTTTACCTTTTATTTAGCCAAAGATATGAGCATTTATTCTATTGGAATAATTTTTGCCAATTTTCAGGGTTTTCTTGGAATAACTTTTCTCCTGACTAACCCACACTGTCGTCAATTTACATTCTAAATGCAGAATTTCTTAACGAACAAATCTATATATTATGTCTCATTGAGTTATACCAAAGTAGTGGGTGGTTGAACGAATTTGACCCACCGGCCGCCGTACTATAAGAATAGCAGCACTTGTTTCACAAAAAGTAGGGAATTTTATGTTACCCCTAGTAATAATACAAAAGAAATGTTTCATGTTTAATAAAATTGTAAAATAAAAATGCAATGCGGAATAGTTCTGTTTTAATTTTCCGATAAAAATTCAATGCGGAATTGTTCGTTCATACCTGCATTTTTAGTACCTAAAAATAAACACAGATGCTTTTTGAACTCGATGAAACATTTTAGATGACGATAACGATGGCTGTTTCGAAGACGAGTTCTCCTGCGAGGATGCCACCTGCATACACAAGTCATTACAATGTAACGGTCGCTACAACTGCAGGTTTCGATGGGACGAAGATAACTGTCAGGTACGCAATTGAAAATTTCAACGAGTTCCTGTTACACACATGCCACAGTCGTAATTTCAATTGCCGTGCCTTCTTTATTCGGAACTTCTTGAGTGATCGCCAACGTAAGAAACACGATATCTAAGCCAAGAAACAAAACGATCGAATACTGACCTCTTTGTCGAATTTTGACACGAAATGAGCATTCCTATAAGCACATGCATTGTGTCAGGAGCTTTCTCGGATAATGCTACGACAGCCCATCAGTCATTTTGTTTCCTTGGCAGACTTGAGTAACAAATTACTATCGGAAGACTTTGATGTGGATGTGTGGGTAATATTGTTTTTCTTTGGTGTGTTTGTTGTCTGAAATTATGTTGTATTTGTTTTAGGGGTCACTGGTTAGTGAATCGGTTAAGTCAGTTTGTTGTGTTGTTTTCTAAATCAGCAGTTTAGAATTTTCAGTTTGTTTTCCAAGTGCTTAATGTAGAATTACAAAAACTAGGCACACCCACTTTGCGGAAACCTTTATTATGCCTGTAGAATTAATTTGTATTTATCTCCCCGTGATTTTGGTTTTTAAGACGTTTTATTTCCAATTCAGGAGTCTGAAGAGAATTTTCAGTTTCATTATTAAGCTTTCGGCGAAAAGCATAAATAACCCTACCTGTCTGTCCGTAAATTGCGGTGAAATGTAAATTGCCTCCATAGCGAAAATAACTCAAGTTGCTGGCGTCAAGTCCATAAAACATTTACGAGGGGTCAAGTGGAAATTCTCTTTAACACTCATCTCCTTAAACAGTTGATTGTAGATTTCATACCTGTAATGTGTTTTTGGTAATGTTTCAGAGTGCTAAATCGTTGTCGCTCAACGACGACCACATCATCGTCATCATGGTCATTTTTTCGTTAATTTTAGCAGGAATGTGTTTCACCTTCATTTTCAACTGTATCAAAAAGTTGATAAGGGACCACCAAACAATACAGGTAACACTTTATAGTATCTATTTTAGTGGTAAATTTTTATTTTTTAATATTTGAAGCGACCGGTGTAGTCACCTTGGAATAAAAGCGACCGTTCTTATTTACTAAAAAATACTTGAGCATTGTTTCGTTGGAAGGATTGTAACAATCGTAATGCTCGTGGCAGTATATAATTAAAACGGATGTTTACAAACGAATTACGCGACATCAAGTAGAAGACATTGTTTGAGAGGCAATATTAGTGGACGTAATTGCTTCAGGAGCTTTCCAAAATTAACGTTGAAATTTACGTCGAAGAGTTATTCGACGCGTCTTACAGCTTATGGGAGTTTGCTTGAAGTTATGCAAACTAGTATGAAGACAAGGTATTTACAAATAAATCAACCTAACGTCTTTATGCATCAGATCACATAATTGTAGAGAAGAGTGCAAATACAATTCGTATAGTATAGAAATAGAGTTGCTTCACAGCGGGTGCTCTCATATTTATTGCACACAGAATTTAAGATTCTGACTAGGTGTCTCCTCACTATTTTTACTCATCTGAATAAATTTGTAATTTTCATATACTAAGTATATTATTATCGAAAAGTTATGCAGAATTGTGGTCATGCTCACGACATAAAGTCTGAGTATAAACTCGTGTTTCATTCATATTGTAAGGTAGCCTGAGCCGGGCGGGTTCGAGGATTTAAAGAAATTCTGGTGCACACCGTAGTTACTAAGTTTTAATTAAAAACTAACTTATCACCACTTGTTCACGATGCCACCGATTCTCGATTCCTTCTATTACGGGAATAATGAGATCATTCTTTCGACGCGATCGATTATTCCCGAAGAATGAGATCATCCTCTTTGTACGAGCGTCGTATAGTATGAGATCACCGCGACAGAATCTTCTAGGCTCATGAAAGCATCTTATGTGAAGAATTATTCCCAGACGTTCTCATGTGGACTGTTCTAGATTAATCACGTTACCATACGTGGTGACATTATCCGCTTCCGGTGCCGTCGTCATTGCGCCCCATTCTTATAGGGATTTCGCGAAAACAAGAACGTTGTTCGTGCATGCCAGCCATGCGACCCCCTTCAGATGGGAATACTTTAAATGTTCGAAATTTGGTTCGAAAGACAGTCTGTGTGTTTATAAAGGGATTGCCTGCGCTACATCTTTTGAGTGAGGCATAAAGGGGAAAGTTGGACCTATATTATGGTCCATTACTTTTAACTTAATGCTAATACTAAATGGGTAATTTCCGCTCACTTTTTGAATAGGTGGGCCTGAGTTGTAAGACGTTAAGAACAACAAAAATATGGTGATATTTAAAGTACTTACCTCTTTTAAGCATACAACGCGATAGAAATTAAACTAAGAAAAGATGAAATTTCAGAAAGCGCTTTCTCACTAAATTTGCTCTAATGCTTTGGATTGTTTCACTTTTCGGACCGTCGCGACGCTTTTATCTCATTTCCGCTCGACGGGTTCCGTTTAAACGTAATTGCAAAATGTGGACAAATCAACGACAAAAATGCTTCTTACTAATCGCCTAAAATTTCCCCTCTAATGGAATTTAATTAGACACAAAGCCGTCAGTATTTATCAAAATTAAACAAGAAATAAAGTGAGCTGTAACAGCCGTCCCATGCGCTCATTTTTCACCAAGAGAATAAAAGATGAACCTCAATCAATTTACATTAACTTGCATATCATCGTTTCGGTTAATTACCGTCGTGACGTAATAAAAATCTTTTTGTTAAGTAAAACGTCTGACAAAAGCCGTTGATAAATTATTCGCTCACACTGCATGAACGGCCTTTATTTTTGTAGATTTTTATTCGGTTTTGTTTTTCGCTCGGTTAAACAAATGGACGCTCTTACCAGATCTGGAATTAAGATACAAAAAACGTTTTTTCAGAAGGTGCTTTTGTGACCTCTTTACTAGCTTTGGTAATGCAGCATAGTCCATTAGTGGGACAATGGAACTCTACCAGTGAATTTGTAACATTAGTCTAAATAAATTTGACTTTTTATAGCTCGAAAGTTTGAAAAACAAAATTCATGACAATCATGAGCGAAACATTACAGGGTGACCTTAATTAAATCTCTGTAAATAAAAAGTTTTATAGGCTTTGATAATTTTTATTGATAGAGGGGTAACTAAATCAACTTATTTATTTATTGAAAATTAAGAATCAGGGATATTTTTCCAGTGTTATGGTAACCTTTCAAACCTGTTATTATTCAACTCTGACACATGTCGAATATAGTATATTGTGATACGAGTTTTATAATAAGCATTTTGTCAAAGCTTTCATATTGTATTTTTTCTACTTTGCACCTATTTAAACACAAAATTATAAATTTCGGAATACAGGGAATTTTGCGTCAGTTGGCAATATTTACGGAATGTAGCGAATTAATTTGTAAAAATCACAAAGAATAAAAATTAATTCTGCTGTCGACGAAGTGTTGCAATATACCCCCTCAGAAGAACCACGAAACATATATGAAGAAAAAAATGATAATCTTTCAAAACATCAGAAAGGTCAAGTCCTTTTAATATTCCTTCTGAATGTCCAAAATTTTGGAAGAATACGGAATAACTGAAGGAACAATTGACTTATTCAAGAGCTGTCTTCAGCCTAGAAACAGAACCCAGAAACGAATTTTCTTGACATACAGGAATGCTCACTGTATCAACAATCCAAAAAGCATCAGCACTATCGGAAAAGTATCCAAAGAAATTGCCATTTTTCTTAGGTTACCTCAACCACAATTGTATTCTTTACGAACACAGGTAAATTCTTGTAGATTTTGTTTTATATGGTTGCTCGATTTTCATTGTATCAATGCTGCTCAAATAGAACCTGACATCCCTGCAATCCCACAGATCAACACAGATATTCAATAGCAATTACAGATTTTACATAGTTACCGTGTATAGATAAGCGATTAAACCCTTGACGACGAGGTATAATCACTTCGGTTTTTCCTCTGGGTCCAACAATGAGCTTTGACATAGTGACAATTTTTTCATGATGTTAATAAAATTTTGCATTTTTTGGTTATATAATCGTAACGTATACCACTCGAGCGAACGAAAATAACCCGATTACACTAACCTCGTAATTTGACGTATTCCGCGAAACACTTCGACAGAATATGTCTCATGACTCGGAGTTTAATCGATTATTTTCTATGCTCTTGTGACATTAAAACTGATTAAACCACAGCTCAACCATTACTCGATTAAATGAAGCACAGCAAAATATTTTGAATTTGTTTTATTTGCTTTGAAACTAGCGCCAACTTTAGAAGAAAAAATTACCTGTTTTTAGTGTAATTTTTACAATAAGGGATTTGTTTATTACGATACGCGTTTCCGTTTCGTTATAGCCTCAGCATGAGTGGAAAAAATCTTATTTTCGATACAAGTGCGCTGTCAAGAAACTTTTTAGGGCAGAGCGAATTTTTGAAGCACGAGGCAAAGCCGGGTGTTGCAAATGACCCCGAGTCCCTGAAAAGTGACAGAGCACGAGTATTGAAGAATTTTTTTTATTAGTCCACGCAAAATGAGAAAAAACACAAATTAACATCAAATTTTGAGGTTAGGTTTGATACCACTTGGAGAGCCGGAAAGAAAACACGTATATTCTCATTCGAGTTTACTATAAAACTGTCCTGTTCTCACACATGCGATAAGACATCGCAAAAAAAAAATATTAAAACTAACATAAAACAATACACTCCACTTTGTCGATTATGTATTTACAAAACGAATACAAAAAGATCTTAAACCGGCCGATAATGGCATCATTACATGCAAATTTTCTTTCTTGAAAGTTGATCATTACAGTACTAGGGCTGTAATAACTCTATTACTGTCCTAATTTTTGTAAAGTAGTAAATTTTTCAAATAAATATGAGTCCAATATGAAAGTTCTGATTTATCAAACTCTACTTTTTTGGGGCTGGTCTGTCAGAATTTGACAGATGTGTACAAAAAAGTCAAACTTTACGGCTACAAAAGAGAGGCCAACCAAACACCTTTTTGGGTAATCATCGCCTAAAAAAAATTATGTTAAATTTTTTTAATTCTTTTGTTATCATTGCCTAAAAAGATAACTTTTACGGCCTCGGGACACAAATTACTACGCCCTCTGTCCAGAAATAAGTGTCCGATTTGCTATTTTTTGAAAACTTAAGGAAAGCAACTCGGAAAGCAAGCCTTGATTTTCGACAAGTAAATGTCAAACAGTTATAATAAGTTGTAAATGTATTTGCAGACAAATTTTATTTTTGCCTTATTTATAAGTAAACAGGATTTTTTATTTAAAACGGTTTTTTTAGGTAAAGTTTGAAACTCCGGTTTGACCTTAATATGGAAGAAACAAGCAATATTTCAACCTCAGATGTACGAAACAAACCCAATTAAAGTTAATGAATTTTTTAATTAAATTTTTATATTTTTTTTTATTTTTAAATAATAAATTCATCGAGAAAATTGCAAATGTATTTTTAAAAAAAATATATAATTTATTTCATACTTGTATCTAAAGTGACATTTTTCGGATTATTTTTGATACCAAAAGTGGAACATTAACGTCCTAGTACTTTAAAGAAAAATTTTAAAGTCCTAGTACTTTAAAATTATACGTCAATCATTTCTTACATTGTTCCCGACATTTTTGTGGCATCAAATTGTTCTTCACGTGATCTGCTTCATCTACAATGTCTTGAGGCACCTCAATTCTCTCCATTTTAAACGGAATAATCGCATAAAATATCCAAAACCATTCACCGTGACCCAGTTTTTTCGTTGTCATTTTTGACAAACGTTTGTTACTATAGGAAAGTTGGTTCCCGCATATTTAATTATTACGAATAATTTGTGCGAGATAAACACACAACATTTCATTTATTTTGACTTAGTTCATTAAACTTGCAGTATGAAATAAAACGTTGTATTTACCTCGAACGAAGAAGTGTTTTTAAAGGTACTCACAAGTAATTCCAGCCTCGGCTAGGCGCCTCGGCCGTAAACAACTTGCTCGTACTTTAAACTTCACTTCTCGTTCTAGATAAATAATATACTATTATGTATTGATTGACTTTTAAAATGTTTTTTTTAAATCGGAGATTTATTTATGGACAATAAAAAAACAAATTGAACACTTATTTCTGGACAGAGGGAGTATTATGGACCAGGCTGTAGACAAAATATAGGTGTTGCAGTACGTACAATTTATTAAAATGGTCGCAAATTGGCTGGAAAACAAAAGCTTAATTTAAACAGACACATTCAATTTATCACCCTTCCCAATTTGGGGTTCGACACTGAACATTCTGAAGCCATTTTCTGTAAATTTCAACCACTTTTAGAACACAAAAAAAAATTAAATTATCCTGACAATTGAAAATTTTTAATTAAATTATTATATGTAATTATATTATTAAGTTATAATGAAAGTTTTGAAATATAATTGACTCACAACACGAAAGAAAACATAGTTTTTTGCTTCTCCTGTGAAACTAGTCAGAATGGAGTTTCGAGTTTTAACGACGATATTTTACATCGCTTCACGACATTTCAAGTCATTTCAAGTCGCTTCAATTCCTTTCAAAATATTTCAAGTCGCCTCAAGCCCCTTCAAAATATTTCAATTCTTTTCAATTCGAATCAAGTCTTTCAAGTCGTCTCAAAACATTTCAAGTTCTTTCCAGTCGTTTCAAGTTTTTTCAAGCCACTTCATCTCTCTTCAAGTCGCTAAAGGACATTTCAAGTCTTTTCAAGTAGCTTCCCGTCCTTTCAAAATATTTGAAGTTTTCCCAGGTCGCTTCAACACTTTTCAAGACTTTTTAAGTCGCTTCAATCCCCTTCAAAACATTTCAAATCACGTCCAGTTTCTTCAAATTCAAAGCATCTCAAGTTTTTTCAATTCTCTTCAAGTCTTTCAAGTCGTTTCAAGACATTTGAAATCCTTTCAAGTCGCTTCAAAGTATTTCAGTCTTTTCAAGTGGCCTCCAGTCCTTTCAAGATATTATTTATTTATTATTTATTTATTCCCAGATCGCTCAAAAACTCTTCAAGTATTTTCCAGACATTTCAAGTCTTTTCAAGTCGCTTCCAATCCCTTCAAGATACAGGGTGTTTCATAAATAAACGGCAAGCTCCCGGATTATGAATATCAACGATAAGAGAAATGTATTGGGAAGTTTTTTTATTTTCTAAAACGTCTGGTTTTAAAATGCCGTTGGTTTTAAATTGACCAACAGAAAGACCAAAAATTAATTTGCACTAAAAAATATATGAAGTTGTCGATGTTAGACCATGACGAGACATTTGTCAAATGTGAGGTTCACTCAGTTGCGTTCTATTATTATTACAAATTTTTCTTGTCGTGTTTTACGGAAAAATTTCAAAAAAAAGTAAATTTTAAATTTTGCAGAAAAAACTGCAGAATAACGTTTCTTTAGCTTCTACGAGTTAGCGTATTAAGTATTGCCGTTTACTTACGAAACACCATGTATATCAAATCATCCCAGGTCGCTTCAAGAGTCTTCAAGTTTTTTCAAATCGCTTCCAGTCCCTTCAAAATATTTGAAGTCTTTCTAGGTCGCTTTAAGATTCTTCAAGACATTGCAAGTCTCTTCAAAACTGTTCAAGTCACCCAAAGTCTCTTCAAAACATTTCATGTCGTTTGAATTTGCTCTAAATATTTTCAAGTCGCTTCAAGTCTTTTTCAACATATTTCACGTCGCTTCACGACATTTCAAGCCCTTTTAAATCGCTTCAAGTTTCTTCAAGTCGCTTCAAGACCTTTCAAAATATTTCATATCGCCTCAAGTCCCTTTAAAATATTTGAAGTCTTTTTAATTCGCTTCAAGTCTTTCATGTCGTTTCAAAACATTTTAAGTCCTTTCCAGTCGTTTCAAGTTTCTCAAAGTCGCTTCATCTCTCTTCAAGTCGTTTCAAGACTCTTCAAGACTTTTCAAGTCGCTTCAATTGCCTTCAAAACATTTAAAGTCACCTCAAGTCGTTTCAAGACATTTCAAGTCCTTTCAAGATATTTTTTCCCAGATGGCTCCAAAATTCTTTAAGTATTTCTTCAAACATTTCAAGTCGCCTCAAGTCCATTCGAAACATTTCATGCCGTTTCAAGTCGCTTCAAGTCTTTCAAGTAGTTTCAAAATATTCCAAGTTCCTTCATTTCGTTTCAAGTTTCTTCAAGTTGCTTCAGGACATTTTAAGTAGTTTCAAGTCGCTTCCAGTCCCTTCAAGATATTTGAAGTTTTCCCAGGTTACTTCAAGTCTTTTCAAGTCGCTTCCAATGCTTCCAATCCCTTCAAGATATTTCAAATCTTCCCAGGTCGCTTCACACTCTTTTGAAGTCGTTTCAAGTTCCTTTCAAGTCGTTTTATCTCTCCTCATGTCTTTTCAAATCTTCAATTGCTGTCAAAACATTTCAAGTTGCCCTTCAAAACATGTCTTTTCGAGTCGCCTCGAAGTCGTTTCAAGACACTCCAAGTCTTTTCAAAGTGGATTCAAGTTTCTTCAATTCACTTCAATACATTTCAAGTCTTTTCGAAGCCGATTCAAGTTTCTTCAAGTCACTTCAAAACATTTCAAGTGCTTTCAAATTGATTCAAGTCACTTTTCTCCAAATTGAACATGCTATCTTTGTGAAGTGAACATCTTACCGATTATTTTCTAAGCGCGTCATACACAAGTTTTATGAAATTCAATTTTTTTCAAAATAATGTAAACTTCAGCGCTAAATCCCTAAAAGAATGAAATAATTTAAATTTTAAAAAATCTAAATTATATACGCTGCCGATTTGACAGGCGTCTCGAATTTTTCAAAGCACACGATTGGTAAATTGAGCGGCAGACAAAATATTTTGTCTACGCAGCAAAAATGGTCAATTGAGCGGCAAAAAAAAACACTTTGGCTGCCTAGGCAGCAAGTATGGTCAATTGGGCGGCAGACAAAATACTTTGTTTGTGTAGGCAAAAAAATGGAGATTTTTTATTGCCTATTGACGTATACAATGTCACGTTTTTCTGGCATTTGAAGAAAAATTTTATTGTGTAGAATTTAGCCATATTTTATGGAGAAATGTGTTTTACGACCACCTCCTACCCCCTAAACGCCTCACGTATTTAATGGACGCCCCTTATTTAAAATCGAGCATTCCCTTGTTTTTTATTCGGAATATTTTTCTAAACATTTTTTTATTATTCCAACTTGCTTTGGATGGCGGTTGAAATATTGGTGGAACCATTCTTTTTACAAACGGAGTTCTTGCCGTTTGCATGAGGCGCTTTTAAGACGAATTCATGAGAAAAAACAGGCGCATATGTCGAGACGAAGCAAGAGAACAAAGTAAGGAAACTGCGGGCTCATAAATTATTCATTATTTTTCTTATTACGTTTTGGAACAAATTTGACGTCATCAAAGGGAAAACAAAGCAGATCAGTGGATTTTTCAGCTGTGGACTAAAAAGATACAATTCTGATATTTAAAAACATCCTGGAAATAAAACCTCCCAAATGTATTAATTAATTTTTGTCGGACTCATGCAGCAATATTGCACTGAAATTTGGAGCTGAAATGTTTGCGCTTGCTGCAATATACTTTTTAGAGCGGGTATTATGTGGTGGAAGTTGGGTCGTCCTGAAATTTAACAATCAAGCGTCTCCATTGTCTTTTATATAAACTTACTGAAATGTGGAAATAAGTGCATTTATAAAATGTTTTAAAAACTTATTTTTTGGGCTGGCTTTCTGCATATTTCTTATTGCTCTTTGAAATTATACCATCACAAAATTATTCCTTTGTCAAAGTGGTGGAGTCCCTGAAACTATTTACTTGTGATGAATCTGAAACTTGCTGCATGCTCCGTCAGCTTATATGAGAAATTTTTATGAACTTCCGCAGTGTTATTGATAGTCTAGCAGCTGATATCTCTTCTGAACTTGATTGCATCTGCAGGGTACGTGCAAAAGCCATGTTGAGTTTATTGACTTGGCAATTAGGGCCTGCATGAAGTTTGTACAGTTGGACTGATTTACAGTAAATTTACACAGGTGCACCAGGGAATACTTTTTCCGGTCGCTTGTCCGTAAATCTATAGATTGAAGTTTAATGAGCGATAAAAGTCCTTCTCGGGGCATCTTATCTTCTATTAAGACAAATATAAGACTGTGCCCCAAAAGTTCCAGGTCGTAAGTGTTACAGAAAAGATAAATTGCTCATAAAATGATCATTTATTCAAAACGTGACTTTACATAAATTGTCCAAGGAACTGGATATAGAACACAGGAGCTCTGACGGTAATTAGACTCTGTATAGGCCACCCATAAACAAATGGCAATTTTCATAATCAGGATTCTGCAGTTCCGGAGTTAGAAATGTTTACATAAAAGGGAATTGGCAAGTTATTGCCAATTATTCAGTTGAATAGTAATAATTAGTATTAGCTTTCGGAAATATCAAACCGTAATTTCCATATTGTTGTAAACAGATGAGATAAATCCAAATTAGTATATAGATCTTCACCATGTTGTTAGTAATTTTAGCAATTGGAAAGGAGAACTCTAAACTTCCCACTCTTAAGTTTTTGTTGAAAAGGGAGAAAAATTGTGACGCTAAAGCTTTCAAAAGATTAAAAAGTAGCTTTGATCCATTAGTTTGAACGACGGCGACAATAAATTGTGTATTTGTGTTTTCTCCAAGTAAAGAAATAAATGTCACTTGCACCAAAATGGATTTATAATATTATGGACTTTTATTACCCATGAAACCACATCTGAACACAATTGTTACCGTAAGAGGAAACACTGATTATTGTTATTATTTATTACAATTTACTGAGTACAGGGTTTTCATAAATGATTCATACATCCAGCAGACTTTCAATGTCAAAATTCTCCAACTAACTACATGTAAATTTTGTTTTCCACAGGCAACATGATCTTTGAATTTATTGATGTATTTATGAAGACCCGTTATTTACTACAAATTAAATTTTACTTAAAGAAAGGAGATGTCAATTATACAGTGCTGTCCACAAGTCTATTAGTTGCACAGGTAATAGTAGATTATATTACAAGTGACAGAAATGCTTCATTGTCAGCGAGTGAGATCTTTGCATACACATCTCACAAACTTACAATGTCATTTCGGTCACGTGTAAGATACGACGTTTTATGCCCGACGTGTAATTTCTTGTAAAAGTTAAAAATCAAAAAATTAATGAAAGTGTCAAAATGACGTTTCAAAAAATTATTCATGTCTTACCATTGTGTAACCCCTTTTTATCATTATATCACTTGTGAGAGAAATACTTCATTGTACCTTCCTGTTGCGTGGCAAAAATAGTCATCTAGATGTTAGTCGGGTATAAATAATATAAAATGGTTTGACATAATCGTTATTTGCCATACGATCGAAAATGGAACATTTATTGTTGGGAATCATTTTCGCACTAATAAAAAGATGGAGAGTTGTGGTGAAAATTGATGACCAGTTAGTGTTTAAAATCTGGAGCGGTCTTAAATTAAACACAGTCCAAACAGCATTAAATAGCTAATTTTATTATTTACTCCAAACATGAATCCCTGAGTTTAAACTACCTATAAAAATGAATAATTTGCAAATTGGCTTGCACAATAGCTACAACAACTAAGGTGAGAAGACCGATCCATTCCAGATTCGACGACCGAGATAATTCTAATTAGTCAATGGAGAGATCCATCCGAAAGCCATTATAATTGGTGTTCACTAGCAAATTACGGAATGATTATACCATTTGCGATGCAACTACGAATACGTATAATATATAAATACTACCTGGAGAAATAGTGAAAAGATGGATTACATACATCGCGTTTTCAAAGCTTTAAGAAACCCTCGACAAACCTTTATATGGAATTTAATATAATGCAAGCACTAATACTAATGAGGAATTAAAATAATACTGCCATTAAAATAGATAAATATTTCAATATATGAATATACCGCATCTAAACAGCGCATTTTTGATTTCACGAGTACATATTAAAGTGCAGCAGTAAATATTTTAAACCTGACAATTACCAGGCATGAGGATGTACTATTTTGAGTATTATATACCAAAAAAAAAAACAAAAAAAAACAATGTCAAAATCTTGGCTATCCAAATAATTGATTTACAATTTGCAAGATCAGTTATTCTTCATTTCTACAAGAAGAAAGTAATACGTTGATCCGTAATAAATAATAATAACGATTATAATCAATACATCGACAGCACATGAAAAAATCCTTCCTCTAGCTTTGATTCGGCATAAAAATTATCCTATTTAGCTATTAAGATTTTATTACAATTTTAGACCTCATCATTTTTGGACCACAGGTTATAGTTGAAGGGAGATTATTATCAAACCAGCAATAATTTCAGTGCAAAAAGTACGGCCAATCTTTTAATTTCTTTAAAAAAAATTCAAGAGGTTTGCGGATGACAAACGCTACAAAAAGTGTGGGAATGAATCTGCAAACAAACGTGGACAGTAACGTAAAAATGAGGTGCAACCAAAAAGAAAGTGCAGGAGGAATGGATAGTGACGATAATACTTCGGAAGAAAACAAAAGAATATTTGAAATTTGAATTAACATTTAGAAGCCGGAAGATGTTGAGAAAGTAAAAAAAATACAGACAAGATAGACCACCTTTGATAAAACGATTAGTGAAAGGCGAAAAGAAGATGAAGCAATGACGATGAAAACGAAAAGCTAAGAGAGGACAATAAAAAACTTAAAGAAGATAATGAAAATGTGGAAGAACGGATTGAATAAAAAAAATTGTAGCCCTCGTAGTTTTCCACGCGCCCTCAACCCGTAAGGATTAGAATTCAGTGGGAGAACGCCGAATTTGCCATCTCTGAGATGTATGCCCAAGATGTCGTCTTTGAAAACGACTTCTTTCCCACCATTGAACTAGGCTCAGTAGAGATTAAACTCACACATAAAGATCGGTAGATGTCCGAATTACAACGACGCAAACTGAATCAATTACTTCTGCACAACCGAGGACGATCCGCCGACGCCACACGCCGAACATAGGAGTTTTTACTTCACATCAAGAGAGCCTAAAAAACCGAGGGACAGCACAACTCCTCAAACTAGGCAAGGGCATGGACAGTAATATTAGTGCCAAAACCGGAAGGACAAACGAGGTTTTGTGTCGGCTACAAGAATCGAGGAGTTGGGTGCAAAAAGGGCACTTCTCTAATAACGTCATTCGGAGATATGGCGTTCCAAAATTTCCACTCACTAGAAATCTGTAAAACTTTGTTTTCCTCTAAATGATAAGTTTAAAACACAGGTTTCTTCCATATGGTTATCGCGCTATTTGCAATGGCAAGGCATTATTTGTATTTGAAATATATAAAAAGCTAAGAGAAAGTGACTGTGTAATGTGCCCTTCTTGCATATAATGCCTAAAGCGGGTCTTAAATAAGGGATTGGAAAAATTTTTAATGCAGTAAAGCAGGGCGCACATTATCGCGTAACGGAATGGAACGGAACCGAACTTTTTAAAAGCATACATTTAAATGAAAGTCCGCACACAACCGCGGAATGGAGTATGCTTTTCAAAAATTCCGTTCCGTTCCATTCCATTCCGTTCCGCGATAGTGTGCCGCCTGCTTTATAAGGTAATATGGATATTCACAGATAGAATAGGTAACAGTAATCTTAAATTGGAACACATGAACTGAAACCAATTTTTTTTGTGAAAAACTAGAATATAAAAAGAAAAAAATTATCAATCAAAGTTCCTGAAACTGAGACACGCTGAAACAATAGGTAACAGTAAATCACTGAAAATGAAAATCAAATAATCAACAATAAGGTAATAAAAATATAGAATAGAGAACAAAATATAAACCAAACAGAAAACTGTTAGAAAGGAACTTTGCGCGCTCACTTGGCGTTTTATACAAAAAGGGAACTGTCATTTGATATTCTATGCAAAAAGGGCACTTTTACTACTGTCTTTTTTAGCAAACTCCAGGCATCTGGTGTACGATAGCAGAACTGTTCCGTCATCAGTACATAAAGAAGGGGTCATTTTAAATAAATAAACATTTTAAGGAAAAAAGGCACTTCCCGGCACCCAACTCCTCAATTTATCACAAGCTAGATGTATAGCCTCTGTCGCGCTTAGAAAATCTACACTCTAGATATTACCAAGTCCAAGTGGCTCTTTCGGAGGAGTGGACTCCGGAGGTCCGGCGGCATGGAGAGTCCGGTGCCGCAGAAGGAAGGATCCATGCGTTATAACGCAGGATCAGAGAGAAAGAAGCTGAGAAGCGAGAGATCGAGCGCGCCTGTGATGCGGAAGGCACGGGCGCGCCGGACGAGAGGAGCATTGCGGCACAGGGTGCTGCAGAAGGAAGAAACATGCGTTTGACGCAGGATCAGAGAAGAACAAGCCAGAAGGCAGTCCCCCTGAAGTTATGCCGAGAGGTGATCCCGGGGTGGGTTGTCAGGAGGAAAAGACAGCCCTGTCCGGACAGAATGCCAGGACAGGGAGGTTCCGGGGGGCCACTGGTCTGGTTAGCCACGGCGCCAGCTATGCCCTCCACAAAAAATGTCCAAGTGGCTCTAGATCATCAAGATAAGACAGCGTTTATCACCACTTTCGGAATATACCGTTTCCAGAGGCTTTTGGACTCCGAAACGCTCCAGCTACGTTTCAACGCCTGAGTGATCGCTTTTAGTTGCGCCTAAACCAAGTCACCATTTCGACATATCTAGATGATCTCATCATTTTATCTCCATCACCACTTACGTAGAATCGGGCAAAATGCCGATTTGCTTGCATCCAATTACCTGGGCCACATAATCTCGCCGCAAGGGATCCAAACAGACCCAGAGAAAGTACGAGCCCGCACTAGAAGTGTTAAGCATGTTCGGTGTTGCAGGAAACACATTATAGTTGGTGCAAAAAGTTCATACCTGCATTCTTGAAGTAGCCAGACCCTTGACAAAATCCTACAAAGAAAAACGCCCTCTTCGAATAGAGACACCCCAAAACAAATAATTACTCTAAGCTATCGTTTGTGCTGCGCAAAAATTTAGAGAGTACTTAGGAGATGCTCCGACCATCATGGGTCGGATCATGAATCGCTAAGATGGCTCTTACCTCTATAATCACCCAGCGCTCGGCTCGTCAGATGGTCATTACGACTATAGCCCGTTCAGCTATGCTCCCGGAAAAGCAAATGTGATCGCTAATGCTCTTTCTCTCGTCCACTCGTCAGGGACAATTACAACAACCCGAAATCAAACAGATAATTGATGCCATCGAGACCAGCAATCCTGAAGATGCAGTCAAGTAGATTTCCCGTGAGTACCTCATTTGTGAAGACATATTATACCGGTACTCTCAGGATGATCAAACCGAAAAAGCTTTGTTGGTAGTACCAGAACAAGATTGAGAAGCCGTTTTAAAAGAATATACGCACAGACAGTTAGTGATTATGGGAACTTTGAACTTTCCGATTTCTTGTATTGCACTGTTCCCCGCCGGTTCCGAATATTTGTGTTCGATCGATGAAATTTTTCCGGCTTCAGGTGAATTGAGAAAACTTTGAATCAACTTTCGACTTCTAGATGTTGATAATCGAATTATTGTAATCCCATTCCTTTCCCAAATTCGGATAATTATCAGTGCCGCAGACGTAATTCATTCTTGAACAATTCCTTCTCTTGGTGTTAAAATTGATGCAACTCCTGGACGCCTTAATGAAGCAAGATTTATATGCACACGATCATCTATTCTCTACGGACCATGTTACAGCTACCAGACCACAAAATCACATGTTTCAGATCAGGATTATCCTTTACAACTGCCCTGAGAATTGTAAAGGTAAGAACAAACCGACCAACAACTTGTTGATGGATGTTGGCAACATGTTTATTCAATTAAAATTTAAATATATCTAAGTCGAACTCCACAAACTTTAATAACTGTAAAATTACTAATGGAACATGTTTCGGCAGAACACTTCTGCCATCATCAGCCCTTAAAGAATATAAAAAATTATGACATTGACGTAATTTTTTTTTACATGTTCCATTAGTAATTTTACAGTTATTAAAGTTTGTGGAGTTCGACTTAGATATATTTAAATTTTAATTTAAATTTACTCCACCTGGATTTAAGAATATTCTTCTGGTTTATGTTTATTGAATACAGCAACTTGTATCTGGATACATGTTGTCAACAATGTTGCGCGTCTAAACCGAAATCAGTGTTGACGAAAAAATGGAAGAGACTGTTGCTGCTGGTGCTAGTGCACATTGAGCAAATTTTCCATTTCGAATGGAAAACGCAGATACAAGCAACAGTCAAAAATGTATTTACCATCATGATTTCAACTATATAGTTGCCAACATTTTGTTGGCCGGTTTGTACTTACATTAAGGCGGTATTAACTTCAAAAAGTAAACTGAAACACGCTGTCCCAGATAAAAACACGTCAACAGGGGGGTGGAGCTAAATTCTTCTGTTTCTTTCAGACTCTTACAAGTCCAAACATTTATCCTATGCTATCAAAGTGCAGTCCGCCAAGTCGGTTTTGTCAGTGGCTTGTGATATTTCCTGCTTTATGGAATGAACTGGACGCAATCATTTCAAGATTTTAGCCGGTTCGATCAGCTGATTTGACACTTTTCTTTTTATCATTTTTTTTTTTTACAATGTCTTTCAATTCTTTTTTGTTTTGTTTTTATAAGTTAATAAACACCTAATGTAATGTCACATATGAATAAAAACAAATAGTGTTGTTTATTGCAATATACAGAGGGAAATGTGGAAATTTTCCGGACATAGGTATATCGTGTATCGGGTGTTGTATTTTATTTGATATTGGAAGTCTGTTAGTTCTGTATCATTATACAGATAAGAGAGTATGTCGGCTATTATTAACTGTATTATTTGTTTTTTTAATTGAGATATTATGTAGTTATAATACTTTTACGGCATAAAACATGCCAATAATGCGAAATGCAGAGATCTCTTCCCAGAGAGAAAATGGGCCAAAATACCGATGTAAATTGTACAGAAGAATTATCGCATTTTATGTAATAACCGAGAAAAGACGTCCCAAAGTTGACCAATCACAGTAGAGTAGCATTAAAGTGAAATAGCTTTACTTGGCTTTTTTTGACACTTTTCTTTTTATCAGAATGGTTTTACGTTATATGCCAGGTCTGTACTCGGCCACTGCTGTACTGATTTTGACAATGTCTTTCAATTCTTTTTGTTTTTTTTTTTTTAATAAGTTAATAAACACCTAATGTAATGTCACATATGAATAAAAACAAATAGTGTTGTTTATTGCAATATACAGAGGGAAATGTGGAAATTTTCCGGACATAGGTATATCGTGTATCGGTGATGTATTTTATTTGATATTGGAAGTCTGTTAGTTCTGTATCATTATACAGATAAGAGAGTATGTCGGCTATTATTAACTGTATTATTTGTTTTTTAATTGAGATATTATGTAGTTATAATACTTTTACGGCATAAAACATGCCAATAATGCGAAATGCAGAGATCTCTTCCCAGAGAGAAAATGGGCCAAAATACCGATGTAAATTGTACAGAAGAATTATCGCATTTTATGTAATAACCGAGAAAAGACGTCCCAAAGTTGACCAATCACAGTAGAGTAGCATTAAAGTGAAATAGCTTTACTTGGCTTTTTTCCTTTCTTTGACGATTTAGTTTACTTAGGCTCGTTAGTGTTTGTTGTTATTGATTTTTAGCCTTTTTTTGCCGTTGCAGGTTTTTCTGAAATTTTGGCGTTCGTTTTTCTTTCTTATTTATTTCTTCCAGGAATATCTCGAATATTATATATTATGTGTGCTGTATATGTAATAATTCGGGAGCAACGCATTTTTGATTAAACTCGAGAGCATTCTTCATTTTTTGCAAAGAAATAATTAAAAGAAATATTAAAATAGCTACTCACAAAAAAAGAAATAACAATAAGTGGAAGAGGAGCAAAAAGAAAAATGAATAGTGGGACAAAGAATATGAACAACATAAAAAGGAAGCAATAAAGGAACTAAGAAAATGGAAGAAGACAAAAGCAAACTAAAGCGGATTTTTAAATTCAAAAAAAAAACATAGACATGTAGGTGCAAGAAGAGACAGAAGAGGGAGAGATAAAAGCTACAATAACAGAGAAGGGGGTGTGGAAGTAAATCAATTGAGAGAGAAAAAAAAATGGTTTCTGACCATAAGGGGAGCCAAGCCAAGCCAAATAAGTAGGTAGCAGATAGATAGGCTGTCCGCTCCCGCCACATCGCAAGTCTCACCGCGCGTGCGCCAGAATGCGTGAGCGTGGATGGGGGACTCGCGCTGAGCAAAACAACCCAAACGTGCAGACACGTGCGGGGCAGACGTCGTTGACGACCTGGTAATGAATTTCTGATGCCCTATAACGTTGTTGATATATTTGTATAATGACAATAGATTACACCTCTTTGGCTTGGTACCGACTTCAAACAGATCAGTAGGTTGCACATGTAATAATACATGTACTCAGTTATTTTTCGCTTTTTGAAGTCGGTTTCTTTTTGTTAAAGCTAATTATTGTTCACAATGTAAGTTGCAGATATAGATGGAATGTTAGAGAGAGCACAGGTGCGTAGTAGGTTGAGTGAAAGTGTGGAGCATGGTTTTTGCGCATGATATTGGAAAGAATGAAAGAGAGATGAAATAAATGACAAAGAACCTAGAAAAATACATGGAGAAGAAAAAGTTTGAAGTGAATGCGCAAAACACAAAAATGTCTATGTTTAACAAGAGAAATAAAAGGGATGAAGAGAAGGAATGGCGGTGGGAGGGAGAGAAGATAGAGCAGATTAAAGAAATTACTCTTAATATAAACGAAAAGTTTTGAAGTGAAACTTCTGAAGTTCTGTGGTAAACATTTTAAAACGGGGTAGGTACGGGGATTATCATGCTATATGCTATTAGTTGTAAAGGCCGGAAGGGGAGACGGCAGGAGAGAGAATTTCGGCACTCATCAGGGTTGCCAAAAAAACGTCTAAATCCCTTCTTTCGTTCCAAAAGCTGCTTGTTTTCAGAAATTTTAATCTGCCAAGATTTATTTGACAATTTATATGTTATATGAATCAAACATAAAAATCTTAATCCATCCATGAAAAGATGATATTCCAAATTTGAAGTAATCTTTATTTGACACCTTTTCACAATGAGGTCGTCCCACAGTTTTCAAAAACAGCATTTCAAAAACTAATTATAACCCTATTTTGTGTTTATTCGAAATAATCCGTGTATAATAGGTGAAAAAATCCGAAACGTTTGTCTTATTTGAAACGTGCGGCTTTCATTGACCTCAAAACGAAATTCACTAGACGAAATTGAAAGTTGCTAGATACGCGGACTAATGAGAAACACACGAACCAAAGAGAATGCCCCCCGAAATGACGCTGACCGATTTTGATGAATTTTTTTTTTTGGTACTTATGAGGTCAGCTGGATGGTTTTTAGCTACAGTTATACCCGGTAGGTGGCACTGTTGTCGAGATCCAGATTTTATTTTTTTATCTTTATATGCATAATATAAAATTCCGGTGTGCGTGTGGTTGTAATTCTTCTCCTCCTAAACGATTTGGCCGATTTTTTTTTTACATATTTAGAATAGCCCAAGTAAGGTTCTTACGGAAAGAAAAATTGGAGAAGTCGTCCGGAATATTGGAAGATTCCGGAAACATTGTTCACTGGGCAACATTACCAATCTTTCTTTCCGTATAAAAACCTTACCTGGAGCACTACGAATATTATAAAAAAAAAATTGACAAATCTGTCCGGCCGTTCTCAAGTGTTGCACTTACCAACGAATCTATATAATAGTAAAATAAGTAAAAAACATGTTTAAGTTAAACGGTTTTATTGTAAAGCATCATTAGGTAGGTACCAGGTACCATCAGTCATCACACCACTCTCTTCATCAACCCAGAGCATTGATAAGACTAAAATAAAATCGTGGGGCGTTGCGTAATCTGAGTAAATATGTAAATGAATAATGATATGAGCGGTTGACTGTAGATAATAGAAATTCGACTCGCCCCACGATTTTGTTTTAGTCTGATCAATGCTCTAGAATACTCTAGATTGATGAGGATTGTGGGGTAATGACTGGTACCTGGTACCTACTTAATGATTTTTTAGCTTTTAGTACATTATCTGCACCATTATTATGCTTTTAGTACCAATCCAGGTCCGGACGGCATCCCGGCCTATTTCTTGAAACTATGCAGTCCAACTCTGGCTCTTCCTGTCACCCATATCTTTCAATTGTCCATAAAGTCTGGAACTTGTCCAGATAAATGGAAGAAGTCTTACATTTTGCCTTTATATAAGTCTGGAACTAGAAATGATATTCATAATTATCGACCAATTTGCTCTATCTCTTCGTTATGTAAAATTTTGGATTCAATTATTACTGATAAACTGATGTCAACTTTTAAAAACGTAATTTCTATCAATCAGCATGGGTTCATGCCCAAACGCAGTACTATCACCAATCTCTTTGTATACAATAACTACATTATCCAGACTCTTGAACGAGGAAACCAGGTCGATGCAGTCTACACTGATTTTTGCAAGGCCTTTGATCGTGTAAATATCTTACTACTGCTTACAAAACTGTGTAGATATGGGGTAATGGGGAAAGTTTTGAAATGGCTTGCTTCTTATTTGATTGGTAGAACCCAGTATGTCCAACTTAATGGATTTTTGTCCAAAGAGATTCATGTAACCTCAGGCGTGCCACAAGGAAGCCATCTTGGTCCGATATTGTTTCTACTATTTATTAATGATATTGTTCAATGCTTTATGTTCGCTTCATTCTTGTTATTTGCGGATGACTTAAAACTTTTTTTAGAAATAAATAATGAAAACGACGCCATCAAATTTCAAAAAGATCTTGAAGCTTTAAATAAATGGTGCATTGGAAATGATATGGATTTAAACATTGTAAGGTAATATCATTTTCGTGGAAAAAATCTTTTACAACAAATGATTATTTTATTGGGGCCAAGAAATTGACAAGGGTTGAATCTATATCAGATCTTGGTATCATTATGGATTCGCGTTTAAAATTCAGCCTTCATATTGATAACATAATAAGCAGATCATTAAAATTAGTGGGTTTTATTAAAAGACAATGTAAAAATTTTAACAATATAATGGTCATTTTAAAACTATTTTACTCACTAGTGCGTACTATATTAGAATATGGTTGTGTGATATGGAATCCTTATTATAAAAACAATAACGATCGTATTGAACGTGTTCAAAGAAAGCTGGTTAATTTTGTTTTATGCAAATTGAAAATTAATAAACAAAACATTTTGTACACAGACCGGCTTAAGCTGTTGGGTATGGATTCTCTTGAATCAAGACGCAAAGTGCTATTGTTAACCTTTGGTTTCAAAATTTTTCAAAATTATTTTGATTGTCCTGAGTTGACTTCTATATTCAATATTCGCGTCCCAAGTTACAATACTAGATGTACTGAGATTTTGGCCATTGATTTTCACAGAACGAATTATGCTTATTACTCTCCATCTATGAGAATGGCTCGATTAATAAACGAATTGCCCCATTGTGTTGACATTTTCAATTGCAATTTGAGTCAGTTTAAAAAAAAAATACGTTCTGATTTGTGCGTTTAGAATACCTATTTTTTTTTTGTTTGGTTTAAGTCTTCTTTTTATAGACTATTTGTAGAATGTACCTGTTTAGTTTAAGTGGTTTTGTAAATTTTGCCTTTTTTAGGCTTGTCTTGTTGGCAAATAAATATATTAAAATAAAATAAAAAGTTTCTTTATAATAAAACCATTTAACTTAAAAATGTTTTTTACTTATTTTATTTTCGTCTTTAGTTTTTTTTTTTTTTTTTTTTCTAAAGTGTAATGTGTTCTACATGTCAAGCCCTTTCATTTGATACCTATATTGAGGGGATTGAAAACTAAAAAAAGTAAACCGCCATTTTGTGGTGGCGGCCATCTTGGATGTTGAATTTTTTTATGGTGTATTGTATTCTACTAGTTGCGCCCTTTCATTTGATACCGATATTGAGGGGATTGAAAACTAAAAAAAGTAATCCGCTTTTTTGTGGTGGCGGTCATCTTGGATCTTGATTGTTTTTATGGTGTACTGTATTCTACTAGCAAAGCCTTTTCATTTGATACCAATATTGAGAGGATTGAACAAAATATGTAAAGCGCCATTTTGTGGTGGCGGCCATCTTGGGTTTGGAGTTTTTTCATGGTGTACTGTATTCTACTAGATAAGTTCTTTCAGGAAGGGGGTAAAATTTCAATTACTAGATTTAAACTACACAAGACACAAGATACAAGAAACAAACAAGGCAAGCTAAATAAAACCGTTTAAAAATGAAATTATGTTCGTTGTCAAGCGCATCACTTAGGAACAGCTGTATCAATTTGCCTAATTCTTTTTACATATTCGTAATAGTCCAGATAAGATTTTTACGGAAAGAAAATTTGAAAAACTTACTGAAATTTGGACAGGACGTTTTTCGGGTCAGCTATTGTTATATAGAATTATTAAGAAATTTTCAAATAATTTTCGTTCACCCAACGCTGAATAGCAGCCTTCCCATTTTGATATACTTACATAATTATGTATCCAAGTTATTAGTTAGTTCATCCAAATAAATGAATTTAGATTTTGTGAATACAGTAAGAAATTTAATTTTGACTGCAATCACGTATCTGCGTTCAAATAGCAATTTGCGATTATTGACAATTTTTTTATATTTATATCCAACAGACGTAGACAAAAGAATTTTGTACAGGCCTTTCTTTTCATATTTTTTTTAACAGTTTTATTTCCAAATTCGCTTTTTCCCAACTTTTGACAAATAACTGAAAGGTTCAAAAATTTAAATAAAGTCAACCATTAGAAAAAATTTAATTTACACAGTATTTCCGAACAAAAACAAAAATCAACTGAAACTGCAAAGTCGTTACGTGCGGTAGTTTCAATGAATTGCAGATAACCGTTCTCCCGCCGCTTCTTATTGTTGGTATCAAAACGACAGCTCTGTGGAATTCTTCTTGTTTTATTCAATGTAAAGGGGCCAAGTATTGGTGACGGACGGAGGGATCTTAGACCCCTACCCACCCCACCAGAATTATGCTAGTACATATATCTAAAGTTTTAACACCCCCCTTAGTTAGTCCGGTACGGGCCTGGAAATCATCTGTATCACAGTAAAAGTTCTATACGTTGACCGCCCACTCGTATTCGGCGTCCGCATTAAGAATTGTCGGGAAATTGTTCATACAGCGGGGTACAATTTTTCAAATGAAAAGCCTCAAATCTTTTTTTATTATTTTTGTTAGGGACAGTTGATTCACAATGAATTGTAGCAGAGTGGTAGAGGCTTATATTTTTGATCGGCTTTTGTAGCAAGCTCTACTTTGCGCTCTAAAATGGGTAAGTTTCGAAAAGAACAAATAAATCTAATTTTCAAAATTTTTGAAAAATACTTCCCTAGCACCCTAGAGGAACCCTTGATGTATTTATATGGTAATTTTCCGCTTCTTCGGATTTAAGATAAAGTCACAATTTTACAAATTCTACGGCATAATATACGCGACTTTTAAGACTGCATCAGAACCCCCTTAATGAGTCCAGCGGCAAAGTGAAATTGAAATAAGTATATATGTCAAAAAAATAACTGGTGCATCATAAGGTCCAGTACAACATATCTGTGAAAATTTGAGGCAAAAATTTTAATAGGGCATAAATTCTTTAAACCATCCTAGATGTGGCGTTCATGCAGCAATTAGAAGTCTACATGACAAAAAGTTATCAGAAAGACGCATACGCTCGAGCCCGACCGATAAGGTTTAAATTGGCACTTTACATTACTTGACTTAGCTGCCTTAATAACATAATAAATGCTCAGAATAGCGTTCCTCATTTTGTCAGCCGATTGGGAAATACACAGCCTACATGACATCGACATCCAGAAAATAACAAGAACCTAATCGAACGAGTTGCCAATAAATATCAGGTGAAAAACTTATCTCCGTTGCGATAGATATTCAATGCAGTTTGTTGCGGTCAACATAAATAAGATTCTCACTTGGGGTCTCCACAGGTGAGGGGCGATAAGATGAATTAATTTCGAAAAAACTTTAATAATAACGTATATTCAGATGAAATTAGAATTAACATTGTTGTTACAAAATCATATTATGCCGAATACTTTTCACTCAATAGTGAATGAAGACTCTACTGGACTATACTAGACTGCATTGCGCAAGCTTGCAGTCGCTACTATCAAAGGGAAACCACCCCCGACGACGCGCAACGTCATCCTAAAAAACTAACGGGGAGGGGGTGCACAGTTTGTGTTAGATACAAGCAAATCACATAAAAGAAACAATGTACTGTACTAATGCTGTAAATCACATAGCACCCAATGTGGGTAGCATTGTTTCAATGATAATATAAAATACAAAATAAATTTAAAAAATCTCAAACCAGTACGTTCTATCGAGAGAAACACTTCACACCACATCACACATCCTATCAGTCAGTCTTTTGTACATTTTTCTAGAAAAGGAAGAACGCACGGCCTCGGAAACAAGCACGGAACTGAGTTTGGGTAACTGAGGTGATTCTCCAAAAAGAGGATGTCATAGTTTTTGTCTATTATTTATGAACTTAAGATATGTCCCAAAAAATTCCTTGTTTTATTGCACCGGGTTTACATGGGCGTGCACAGATTTGATAGCCAAACGTTAAAATTTTTTATTTCGATACAGGGGCGGAGTGGAAAACGCAAACCAATAGGGTTGCACTGTACTCATCCCAAGGTGTTATCAGATTTCTTTTTACATACATTTCCATTTCATCCTGTATAATTCACATGTAACGATACAGAGAATCGAATGGTATGGGATGGGATGGTATGGGATGTTGGAACAAATGAAAATTAGAAATAACTGGGGAAATTTACAAGAGAAGTAAAACAAAAACTGCTCGGTCTTTTAAACCATGTCAGAAACGGAGGACCGGAGAATAGAATCATAACACCATTATGTAAGAAGCAGGATAGCAAGGATTACGGAAATTACAGAGTTAACCACAACACGTGGGTACCAAACTTATGTAACAATCCCATCACAAGGGGTGCGAAATTTATGTAACAGTTCCTGCAACAGGGGTGCCAAATTTATGTAACAATCCAATACCAGGTGGTTGTGAAATCTATGTGACAAGCACATTTACTAATTTATTTCCGCGTTGCCTTGACAACATACAACCTCATCAGCATCATGAACTTCAACCTTACTTCTAAAATCTCGGGCGCCAAATTGTTTGCCTAGAAACAATTGAAACAGTTCTATCGCCAATATGAAGGCTGCAGAATCTCCAGGTAGTTTTCAGTGCAGACAAGTGTTGCAAGGACTTACATTGATCTAATGATTCACTTCTTAAAGTAATGCTCAATCACAAACTTGTGTCACACCGATTGACATCAAGGGAGATAAATAAATACCTATTAATAATTAAGAATATTAATTGATTCACACAGATACTACAGAATGCCATTTTTAAAATATTGTAATGCTTTTTAATTAAAAGAAGTAATCGCAACGAATATAGCAGTTAAGAATAAGAATAAATCCAAAAGTCGTATTTCAACTTATGTTAAACTGCAATTATTAAGATTCTGGACATCAAACTGAGAAACCCCTTTTTTTTTTCATTCGCAGGAATACATTCGCCAAAGTAGGGAACAGCAGCTCAACGAGTTGGACAAACAAGAGCCAACGGACAAAAAACTGGCGAAATCGGCATCCAGGTCGCGTTCCAACAGCTCTCCCTCGATGAACTCGGGCCACTTCGACGTCCCGAACGCCGGCACTACCCCCTGCTACGTGCCGGGCGGTGAACTGCTGCCGATACTCATACGGAACGAACGCAGCATGAGTCCACCGAACGGAGATGCCTACCATACCAACATCTACACGGTGAGTTTATTTCTCGAGGAGAGGAAAAAAACAGAAAAAGTTAATGCCCTGGAAATGGACGACGATCTGGTGTATTTTATTGAAAAATAAATTATTCGTTGTTTATGTTTTTTCAGTCAGTTTGTTAATGACGTCATAAACGTAGGTTTTATGTGCTCAATTTAAAATATATAGCTGTTGGGTAATTTTTAAAGGTATAACATGTAAAAATTGTGACAAGTGAAAACATCATGTGATTTATGGGCAAAGTTACTAACGCCGACGTCTACAATCAGTCTTTGAATCTATAAGTTTGTTTTGAAGAGAAGTTCGAAATATTTTAACATGGGAAATCAAAAACTTTTTTGTAAGACTTCCTAGAAGCAGTAACTCGAGATTGGTTCCCATTTTCGAAAAATATCCTTTATAAACAATATGCTAATATTATTCCTTAAAATAATCCCTAAAGATTGAACGATGTGTCGCTACTTTGATCAGTTTTTACTCGAAGAATAAAAGGCCGTATACTGGTTTCTAATTTTAAACAATAACAAACCAATGATATAAAGTCAACATTTATTGATTAATTTTGGGGAGGATGTTAACACTAAACTTTATGCACCGTTAGGAAATTATTACAAAACAAGCCACAAATACACAAATTGTAAATTCCTCTTTTATTCCCGTCTAGACAGAGATTTTACGTTATCGTTACATGAAAATAAAACTTTATTCCTACCATAAACGGTGAAAAATTGATGATTTTTGGAAGAAGAACGATTCGGGCAATCTTGTGCTTGCTTATGTGTTTTTTATTGGTTGAAGTGAATAGTTTCAATTTTTGACGGTATTCAATCCGGGTTGTTGCATTATCCCATGCTACCCAAAGTGACATTTCCTTCATGTTGTTGGCAAGATATCATAAAAATCAATAGTAATTTTTCGGAGTAACAATGTTGGTTTATTAGTTTAGCATATAAACAAAGTGGCAAAGCACAAAAAACACTTTTAAAATTAAAAGCTCATAGGTTGTAAAGAAATTAAAGTAATTACCACAAAAAATCGGTTTGCCTAAGGTCTGCGAAAAATGCCGTTGTAATTTCTGTGGTTATTTTGATAAAACTGTGTAAATAAAAGAGCTTGAATTAGAATATAACTCGCCAGCAGCTCTAAAGGCCATTAAAATTATCATCCATTGACCGTAGCTGTGTCGCTGTAAAAGATATGTTTGATCTTTATTTTACGAGTTTAAACACGGATGCTTACCCTTAACAATCTATGCACAAAAGTTGTGTCTTTTATGTATTTAAAAAACCTTTTTGGGATACCCAATGGAAATTAGATACATTTCTTTACTACTCAATGATCAAGATTAAAAAGATTAAGTCTACATTTTTCACGCTACACTAATTTATAATTTTATACAAGGCTAATTTCCATTAATCACAAACATGCATCTACCCTAGTCCAATGACGTCAAAGGCAAAACAAATACAGCACGACAAACCCGTACAGATGGCATACTCGTTGTTAACGCATTATTAATCTTGTAGTTATTAGCTATTCAAATCTGACAATATTTGTAACGCACGAAAGTTTGACTGGCTATCAGTGTACTTCACGAGCGAATAGACGCTTGCACGTTGGAATTTGAGTTGGTAACAATACAATTTACATCAAAATTAGTGATCCCGTGATTTGGTTGTCAGCCGATGACGGATGGTTGACAGCTACATTTAAATTTCCACGAAACATAACCTTGTCTGAATATATTACCAATTACCAATAAATCGGTCTGTAGAAATCATAAAGAAAGGCAATATTTCTTTACTAGTAATACTATTTACTATAATATAGAGATTCGGAAACCTGAAAGAAATTTACTATCAACGATGCAAACATTTAACACATTTTGTTTCAATTAAAATTTAAATATATTCTAGTCGTGATTATCGTCCACGCGCTTACTTTTTTAATTTTCTTAATTTTTTTGGTGATGGATTTTACAATAAAATTGTAGGATATCCGAAGAAAAAGTGCTTATTTTCTTTCCTTATACTTGGTGTCGTGCGATTTTGTTCTTTTGTTAGAATACTTCTCTTCACACCTTTTGTTATTAGTTATGATAAAACGATGTCAGTATTTTCTAAACTAGCAAACAAACATTACTTTATAACGAGTACACGGATGTTTTCACTTCTTGATTTTAACATACCTAACCAAATACTTCAACACACTTTTTTAGAAAACTTATTTGTATTGTGATGAGCCTAAGCTCTTCCCGCCAACAATTTGAAATGAAACGTCACTAATGTCAATGAAATGTCAAACTAACAAACCTGCATGCCTCGCGCGAAATTTGAATTTGGCCAATAAATCGTGATCGTCTAGAAAACAAAAACAGAAGAACGGACAACAGACAACAGTGGCGGGAAATTCAAACCAAGTCTACCTAGAGACAGGACCAGGTTCTTTGAATGCAAGAGACGCGTTGGAGGCGGAGATTAACAACACAAATTATTATGGATTTATTAATATATTTGCTTTCGAATTTTTATGATCGAACTTTTGGATTAAAAATCAAATTTGATTGAACATTTATTTATCTAGTAACAATTTAACAATTATTGTAGCTGATTTCAATAATTTAGTTTATTCATGCAATAACAATAATTCATTTCAGTAAATACAATATTTGGATAATTCATGACAAACATTAATTTGAACTATTGTACCTGACGAGAGAGCTCCTAAAATCGCAAGTGAAGAAGATGTGAAGTTCCCATATCCATTAACGACTCCATCAGCAAAAGTTACAGTTTGATCAAACCATTAAGTGTTTACCTTTCTTTCCGGCAACTTCAACGACATTAACAAACGGAAATCTGCGATAAATTACCCTCTTTCTTTGTATACATGAATCAAAACACGGTTACAAGGATGAACTACAATTTGAACGCCCTATTAGGTTGTCAATAAATTTGTAATACGTTTGAATAGACAATATGCATTTATGGCCCACGCAAGACTGCTATCCAGATGAGCAAAGGCAGGCCCAGTACAGTCCCTCTATCCAGTACCGTATACCTCTTGCAAGAGTATCCGGAGAAGGGTTTGGTACCCCGCATCGTCTTACCCATCAAATGAACGACAAACGAATACACACATTGATTAATACACATAAAATATAGTAAGGCTATTTCGAATTTCTATTTGAATAAAAAAAAATAATTAAGGAATGAATTCAAATTATAAATCATCGAAATCACCCATTTAAAAGAAATTTTGATCGCTTTGAACATAAAATAAAAGAAAGCAAAACTTAACGCCATTTTGATCTTATGCGGAACAAAGGAAAAAACAGTTGGAAATGCCCGCCTCCCCTCTTATCATACCGTAATCCCGTTCCAAATGACCGTCATAATCCAAACTTTGTGAAATTCGAAAGGTGAATTCCGGTGAGTCCCTCCTCGACTGATATAAATAATGTAATCGGACACAAGCTGCCTCACAGCACTAATTTCTACACGATTATGGCGATAAACAAATATCTAACTAAGTGAAATAACAAAAACTGTAACAACTACACCAGCACAAAAACACAAACAACTTAACAATGTATAATAATTGCGTGCAAAATTTGCTGTTGCAAATAAAACAATTTTCGAGAACGCTCTCCGACCAGGTCTGCCCGGAACAAAGAAACAAACGCCAGTCCCAATCACACCCTCAAAAAAAAATCTCCCGAACGCCCTGTGGTGTGGCCAACTTCTCTCGTGATGGAGGCGGTAGGCAGCCCATTTAGCTGTCGAGTGTTGACTTCGGCTCCAGGTCTTTACAGTATGTAGAAAAGAGTCGATCAATGTTTTCTGCATTACCAACACCAAAATTTCTTTATTATACAGTGCGCTGTGCGCTGTCATGACACTTAGCAAAAAGTATTTTCTATAACAATGAATGAAAAAATATACACATTGCAATTTGAAAAAATAAAGTTGACTGTTATATGCTTTTATTTGATGTACCTCTCATTCAAATTGTAAGATACAGCGTCAAAGGCTTTTTGTTAGTCACCCTGTATAAAAACTTATGGTCTTTTTTTACCCAAACCAGTCCGAAACTACACGCAAATAGACAATAATTCAATAGATTTTAGTGGTGTTTTTTGCACCCTAATTCACGTTCAAAATCACCCTGCTATTTCCTCTTCCTCCTTTGTGGGCTATCTGACTTCTCCAGCTCTTTCTAAGTCCAGCTGCTTCTTCCTAGCTCGTGTCTGCATCTCATATACCACTTTGATTGTTTTGTTTTTATCCATTTGTATGATGTGGCGGAACCATCTAATTTGTTCAGTCTTCATTTTCTTAATTACAGTTTTCATCCCAATTTTTTTTCTGATTATGTATTTCACTTTTAATTTGGCCAATCGTATCCATTTTCCTCTAAATTATTATTTCACGCGCACTTATTTTTTCTTTATTCTTTTCTTTTTAACACTTCATATGCACCCAAGATGTTTACACACGATTTACTTCCATAGGTCAGCATAGCCACTACCTAACACCAGTTTGGTTTACGTGTTGCTTTCTCTTTTAGTAACGAAGGTGTTGTAAAGAGTTCTGTAGATTACTAGAAGTTCACTCTGCATTTTACATTTCTCGTCAACTGTGGCTCCTAAATTAATATATGCTTGTCTTGTTTTTTTTTTTGTAATTTCGTCCCTTGTACCTCAAACATTGGTCCCTTTAGGACTGCTTGCGTTCTTCTTTATTTACTCTCCGAATTCCCTCCAAGCTTTAGTTCTCGCTTCTGATAACTATTTCTCTTTGTTCTTATATTTTTTGTATGCCCTTTTCTCTCTGTTATTGTTCCACTCCATTTCCTTTTGGTATTGGCTATGTACTTCGTTAGTAGTTAAGTAGTGCCGCTTCTGGCCCACTTTGACCTCAATTGACCTTTGGCTTTGAGAATGTAGTGCCGCTTCTGCCCCAGTTTGATGACCCAGTGGTCAGAGGATAAGTCTGGACTTGAGTGGAGTTTAGCCTTGAGATTATAATGCCGATTCTGGCCCAGTTTGATGACCCAGTGTTGACTTGAAGTAACCTTTGGGTTGACCCAGACTTTAGCCTAGCTCCCCCCACCCCGCGCCCACCTTGGGTTTATTTTCGGGCAGTTTTTAACTTACAGGTTTAAAAATAATATTTACAAATAAGGTTTTATTAACTTTATTGTGGAAATGATTCATACATCCAATTATAAAATTTCTTGACATTACTTAAAGAACATACATTTTTTTATTCTTACTAGAACTAATTATGTGATTATTACATCCTACGGGGATTTCTTTACATAACTTAGGACAGTCCATTCTGTTATCTAAATCTATAATTTTAGGACATAGTTCTTCCAGTGCTTTTCGTATATAATTCGCCTTAACTTGTCCTTTGAGGTACACCACATCAATATCCTTTTCAGTAATAATTTTTTTCAAAATATCTGCTGCGTTTTGCTGCTCTTCCGTTGCACTATGATATTTCAACATATGATGATGTTGCTCTAAATATCGAATACATTTCTTGATGCTGCTTCTAATCTGTGATAGGATTTCGTCGGCTTAACAGTGTGATGTACAATTGTATGTCCATCAAAAATGGTTAATTCCTTAAGAATAAATTCTGGAATGTTAAAACCTTGTATATCAACGGTAGCAAACCTCATCGCCAGAAGTTAATTTTTTGAATAGGCTAGCTTTATTATTCTCCAACTATTTATACAGCTGCTGTAAGAGAAATATTAGACTGATTACGTTATGCTTTGTTTATCTATCTAACTGTTGTGGGCGTTGCTGAATCCCAACCATTTGACAAAGATTTTATTTCTTTTTTTTCGCAAAACTTTTTCAACTAAATAAACACCTTTTGTAGTTCCATTTTATAAAATCCACCTAAAATATCTTCACCTATTTCATCTTTTAGTAAATATGTTGTTGGATTAGTTAATTTCACTTTTTTAACAGTAAAAATTTCATTAGACCAATTAGGTGTGTATCCTTTTTTAAAAGTACCTCTGTATTTGCTAATTCTAACGTGATCACCAATGACATACTTGTTATTTTTGTTTGCAATTTTAATGTGAGTGTAAACATTTTTCAAGATCGATTGTTCATTTCATTTATTAACTTGTGATGGTTTCATGCGAATTGTTCTGTGATAAGTATTGTTATATTCATTTACTATGTTACCTAACATATTCAACCATTTATAATTTCCTTGTAAACTAAAACGCTTCCACATTAGGGATTTTAGAGTTCTATTTACCCTTTCAACAATAGATGCTTTTTTGAACTAAACACACTGCAATGATTTATTTTATATTTCTCCATTATTTTTTTAAATTTTTCATTATAAAATTCTTTTCCTTGGTCAGTTTGCAAATTTTTTGGAAAAATCAAAAGCGATATCAATTTTTTTTTCCATAGCAACAGTAACGTCATTTGCATTCTTAGATTTAACAGGAACAGCCCATACGTATTTAGAAAAGCAATCAATTACTATAAGTATATATTTAAATCCTTTATTTTCGTTGAAATAAGGAATCATTACAACAAGATCTGCCTGTAACGTTTCGTTGATACCCTTTACAATAACTCTTCGTCTTCGGAAATTAATTCTTGCTGGTTTATGTAATTCCGAAACAGTATCTTTTTTGATTGGAGTTGGATTAAATGTTTTTTTTTTACGTTTTCTATTTACTTTTATTTTTCAGGAAATTGTTTGTATACTGCTTGCTCAGACTGAACTAATGAATCTTCGAATTTAACAGGACATTCTATGATAATTTCTGCCCGTAACCTTGATGTAATGTTATTATCATTTGTTGAATTGATTGAGAATGACAAACAATCGTTTTGTTGTAACGGAAAATTTTGCAATTCATGTTTCTGAATTTGCTTTTCATTTATTAATATGATAATATCCTCATCATTCGTACTAAAAAATCTTCCATTTTTTATTAAAGCGTACTCTAAAGGAAAAATATAGATTCAAAATTTAAAATAATGTTGTAGTACATTATTGAGCATTATTTGTTTATTATAATATCTTCCTTTAAGGTAATTTTTCATTTTAAAATCGAAGGGAATTTATATGCATTTCCTCAAGTAAATATTGCTAAAATAATGAATGGATTTTTCAAAAAAAAAAAAAAAAGATATGTGCTGAAACTTACAATTCTCGATCCCTTGAATGTTCTGTTTTTCTAAAATACTCAAAAAGAAGAAACATAAAGTAAAGCGTTTACTTCACCATACTATTATAGGAACAGTGAGGTTTGTCGGAAGAAAAACATTTACAACAGCCATTCTTGCACATTTTGTCTACATGATGTTGAAGTATAAAATTAATCCGCTCATTACAAAACGCATAATTTCTTGACAAAAATGCGTTATCCAACGGTTGCAAGGTTGTCTATTCTTCGCACGTTGTCACTATTTATCGGAAATCCACACATGGTCTGACTTTAATTGAATGACCATTAGGAGTGTAGGAATATAATAATAATAATAATAATCTTCATCTTTATTTAGGTAAATTGCCTGTTTTTTTTTAATTGTTTTGTTGCAGGTTGTCGCTCAAACTTTTTCTTGGGCGACCTATACTGAAACCTAGTAGAAACTATGACTATGAATGTTAACTTCACATAGGCACATGTTAATTCCACGTACCTTGAAACTACAAGATCTTACAGTGATTTCTGATTTCTGTCTCTTAGGTGGACAACGACACCATGCCGGAAATGTGCGACAGCGCCTGCCAAACCCGCGAAAGCCTCTTCACAACCCAAGGCTACAGCTCCGGCAACAGCACGCCAAACCACAGCGTGCACACCAACTCCCCCCCGGCACCTTTCAGCACCTTCGGCTACAAGAAGGACGCCAAGTTCAAAGCCGAAGCTAAAATCGAAGTGGCATCTACAAAAAAAGGGAACAAGTTTGAGGACAAGCGCCGTCCGTACAGCGTACAAACGACCAAATCCGCACCCGACGTCATCGTCACGCACTGACAGTTGTTGAATGCCGAGTGGGAGCCGTACAAGAGACGCCACCCCCGGCACTTTCTCAGAACGACCGAGACGCTCCTCCGAGGAGATCGGAACGTCGAGACGCAGACTTATGACGCGGATTTCCACACGTGATATCGCGCCCAAACACGTTTTTACACGTTTTTAGCGTTTTAAGTGTGTGAAAGGGTGAAGATGGGAAGAGAAGTGCTCTAGTGTTTGTTTGGGTTTTGTTGTGTTCCGAGAGGGCCGTCGGCGCCGACGTGATAGGATACGGGTGCGGTGGTCGGCCGGGGGTTATCTTATTGTTATCATACAGAGTGTTTTACGAAAAAGTTTCCTGAAAATTAAAAAAAATATATCGATCCTTTAAAGTCTTGCCCAATTTCGGTCCTATTAAGACCATAAATACAGCATGTCCTCAAAATCACTAGATATAATAAATTTTAATGCTTTCAGCCAGCCTTTCGCACAAAACTACTGTAAACTGATGATAATAAAAAAAAACAATTAAATGTTAACACGTTTTCTAGAACATCAAAGACAAAGGCTACGGCCTTCATTTTCTTACTGTGACTGACCTTTTTGTGGAACACTCTGTATCTCTGTTTTTGTTAAATACTTTATAAAACCTTCCAACAATTGTGTTGCACCTACCTGCCTTGCCTTTATAAATAAGTTAATTCTACCAATTTTGAGAGGGATTTTACTGACCTAGTTAGAATAAAAAATTGAAATGTCTTTTGAACTTATCTAGACAATTTTATTACAAAATTTGTAAAAAAATGAAAGAACAATTATTGAAACTAGGCGTTGTCGCCACACTGTATTTTAAGTAAGATCTGTAAATATATCAGTACAATAAATTATAGCAAAAAAATCTGTCTTAAATCAGAAGTTCCGACCATTCTCATACACCGGTTACTTAACAATGTCAAGGGGAGAACGGACTTGCCAGTTTCATAGAATATTTGTAACACTCAAAGTACTTTAATAAAATAAAAACTTTTGTATTTATTTTCCTTTAATGTCCTTAAATATATTAACATATACACAAGTACAATATAATTTTTGGTTTGGTTTTATCAGTTTCTCAGCAGTTGAGGCGAAAATGCTCCGTTTAAATAAGTACTTGAAGTAATTACCACATAGCACAGCATAGAACATTTGTTAAAGACATTATTCCAACTCTTAAAGAAGAAAGTTGCACTTTTGGTGCGCAAATTCCTAGAAATGCTCAAATTACCGCCGGAAAGAGCAAATGCAAGCAGCTTTGTAATGCAAAATAAATTTCTTACTAATTATAAGCTCCTCGCTGCAAAACTTGTTTCTTATTACTGTAGTTAGTTCTACGTTGCAGATGAGCATGAAGTCCAATTAGAAAATTATTATATTTAATTCTAAATTTCTGGATGCTACAAATTGCATCAAAAAAATTTCTTTCCTAATGTAAAACTGTATGTAAGTTTAATACTAAAAAATAACAAACACTAAGAATTTTTTTTTAAATCATTATTTCCTCGGGCCAACAAAATTGGATTTTTTATTATTTAACATTAAACTAGTCAATTTGTTTTTAAAGAACTTAACGTAAAAAAAATACCCACCATTATTAAGCGCCTTTATTGAACGAATGAACAGCTATAGCTTTAAATATGTTTTCATGTAACCTATTGCATTATATCCAAACTGTCAGCTTGAGTGAAAACTCACTCATAACAAACATTCACGGCTGTTCAATTCGTTTTTTTATTGTCGGCATTGCCGACGGAATTATGAAAAGTACTGAACGATATTCGGCCGATACGCAAATAACAGACGCGATTGATTATAAAATCGAGGCGAAGCTGATATCTTATTTGTTATATTTTGAAAGTATTATGGATTATACTATAATATTGGATAATATACTCTGATTGGAATCCTGAACTAATTTGGAAGACTAACATTGTATCACTGCAGATCAATACATCAATTACACCCTATCCAGACTTCTCCAACCCTCTTGTACGTTCTCAGCTAAGAGTAGTAACTCCACCATTAAACCATCGTTATTAGAAAGATCCATTTCTGTAGATCAACCAATTTACTGCATCAGGAACTTCAACAATGTCACATAATTGTCGATAATTGAAAAAGAATTAAATCGTTCGACATTGTTTGGGCCCGGAAATATTTTCTCCTTCGTATTTATTCCGTAGAGGATTCCAAAGATTTGCTGATTACCGGTCTTTCGTCTGGCTTCTCAGTTGGAAGTAGTAAATTAATTGAAGAGTTGATCGCGAAATAATTCACGAAGAGGACAAGCACTAACTTTTCGGGATTCAGTGAACTGTCGAGGAAAACCACATGAAATAAAAATAACCCAGAATTCTGTGATGAAATTTGGTGCTCGGGAAAAGTTACAACAAAACACATCTACCATATAAGTTTGCCACAATTATTTCGTTTAAATTTACTCGGTCACGAACCTAAATAAATTAAAGAAAGTTAAACGGCGACCCCAAACAAATCGGGGGATACACTCTTTTCAGTTAGAAAAAAAGTATACAATATTTATTAGATTTAGATTGTACTCCAAAACCAACTCTTTTAGAACCAATTTACGTGGTTTTCCAAAACTAGAAGCGACATACAAATCCGGATCAGAAATGGGAACGTTCAAGTGGGTTCCAGGGATATAAAACATACGCTGTAGAAGAAATCCGATAGTAAAAATTCCAATTGATTATATTATCTTTATGAATGTACAAGAACAAAGAGGGGAGCAGACATAACGACAGAACCATCTAGACACACAAAAAATAAAATTCTTCTTCTTGTTGTCCTCATTGTATCCTTTTAAAGAAATTAATGCGTCGGATCAGGTTCAACTTTGATCCATCCTTTGTATTACCTATGTCTGAGAGCTGAGAGTTTTATTAAAATATTAGCTGACCCGACGGATGTAACAACAAATATAATTTTATTTTAATTTAATTAATTAATTTCACCAAGCGGAAGGGAACTTCAAAATTGTAAAAAAGTCTCACGTAAATAATGGACGATCCCTAAGCTTTAGAAATTAAATTTATTCTAGCAGCTCTTACTACGCTTTTATTTACAGCAAATTGAAAAATATTTCGTACCTGTAGATAATTTTGTGAAAAAGTTGAAAGTAAGAACTGAATCTGAGTTTGTCACCACATTGTATTTCAAGGTCTATAAATATACCACTACACTAAATTATTGCAAGAAATCCGTTTGTCATAAATAAGAAAAGTTCCGACTATTCTCATAAACTTCCCCGACTAAAAAGAAAAGAAAATATACTCGACAAAGAATTTTATGAGTCCGAAACAACTAATAAAAGGGTGTTAAGGAGAGAAAGATATACTCGACAGGGATAGAAAGGTTGTTGGGAAGACCGGCATAACACTGTAAACTCAATGAAATATTTATTTCCTTGTAACAAAGTAACAAGATGAAACCAGATATAATAATTTACTTAAAAATAAAAATAAAAGACATCCGACTCCGACTCTCTCGGAATAGTCTAAAACACTTTGACCTAAAGAGAAGTACTTACATGGAGCAATTCCGTAATTTGGTATTCGTCTTTGTCTCGTGTTTGTTGCCACCTGGTGTGTTAAGAGAGAACTGGAAGAGTGGTTGAATTGGTTTGCATCTAATTACAGACGACACTGCGCACTAACGGCAGATTACATTGGCAGAGACAAAAGGAAATTATGTTTTATTTTGTTCTGATTTTCTCACTACTAAAAAGCTAAAATTTTCACTTTAAATTGCTGCTTTAAGTAATTATTACAATGTAGCTCGAAGTAGAACGTTTATTAGTTACATGCCTGCAACAATTAAAAAATATCACAGTTTCACTGTTGTGGACAAATTACTAGAAGAGAGGAAGAAAATTAACATAAAATAGAGACTATTTTATTTGCTTTCAAAGTGGTGAATGCGCTGACAAAATTAGACGTTTTTATACCTGTATTTGTACTCATTCAGAGATTTGAGTATTCACAAGCGTATATATAGTAATAATTGTAACTAATATAAATTAGACACGATTATTTGAAAGACATACATTTTACGTATCCAAATCGTAACTGACGTTCCCTAATCTAATATCTAGAAGAATCCTTTTTTTCAAAAAATGTGTTCAGATCACCCTGCATTCCAACGAGAAGGTCCGAAAAATAATTACCTACTTGTCGTCCCTAAGCCGTGTATTTATCATTACGATCAGGATCATCTTATAATGGGTTTCCAGAAAGCAGGACATCCTCTGGGAGCTATACATCATCCCGAAAAAAAGCCATTATATCGTCGTCTAATCCTGATTAGTTTCCGGTCTTGATATTTAAGAAAACCAATTAGTTCGCCTCGTTAGATTTTAATTATGAAGTTTAATGAAGTGATCTGAAATAAGATGCAATCAATTAGAGGATTTACACAAAAAAGTATGGATGCTTTGGTTACAAGTGCGAAATTGATTAACATCTGAAAAATAAAAAATTAAGGACTTTACAAGACTAAAAATGCATAAAATTACCTAATATAGATGTACCTATTTAATACAGAATTTAGATAATAAGTTTCTAAACACTTTCTATAGTAGTCCAGAATGTATTATTGACACTTTTTGAGCGACTTACAGTTGGAATAATCAAAAGAATGGAACGCTTTCATTCCTGCAAAATCAGAATATCCTAGGACTTTTTTAGATTTCTAGTAGTGATGATATTTCCCTAAAATTTTTAAAAAATATTTCCTCATTTCCTGAAGAAATTTTATGACACTCTTTGGGCGCTTTTCAATTATTAGAGTAAAAATAGAGACAGTTTTGATACTCTTGGAACATTTTACATCAGTTAGAGTGATCAAAGGGAAGCTTTGTAAATTGTCCCTTCAAAATCACAATATCTTACAAATATTTTGGTGTCGATAACATTTCGCGCAGTTTGAACAAATATTTCCCCCGGTGTTGAAGAGCTTTTTTGACACTCTCTGGGCGACTTACAGTTAGAAGAATCAAGAAAAGGCTTTCCAAGTCGTTCTTACGAAATCAGAATGTCCTACTTTTTTTTTTTTAGTGGTGATGATATTTCCCTAATTTTTAAGAAATATTTCATTTATTACAGTAAATATAAAGACATTTTTGATACATTCCCAAGTCGCTTTTGCAAAATCAGAATGACCTACGATTTTTTTAGTCTTTTATGGTGTTGATATTTCCCTAAAATTTAAAAAATATATTTCCTCATTTTCTGAAAAAAATTTATGACACGTTTTGGGCGCTTTTCAATTATTAGAGTAAAAATAGAGACAGTTTTGATACTCTTGGAACATTTTACATCAGTTAGAGTGATCAAAGGGAAGCTTTGTAAATTGTCCCTTCAAAATCACAATATCTTACAAATATTTTGGTGTCGATAACATTTCGCGCAGTTTGAACAAATATTTCCCCCGGTGTTGAAGAGCTTTTTTGACACTTTCTGGGTGACTTACAGTTAGAAGAATCAAGAAAAAGCTTTCCAAGTCGTTCTTACGAAATCAGAATGTCCTACTTTTTTTTTAGTTTTTTAGTGGTGATGATATTTCCCAAATTTTTAAGAAATATTTCATTTATTACAGTAAATATAGAGACATTTTTTATACTTTGCCAAGTCGCTTTTGCAAAGTCAGAATGACCTACGATTTTTTTAGTCTTTTATGGTGGTGATATTTCCCTAAAATTTAAAAAATATATTTCCTCATTTTCTGAAAAAATTTTATGACACTTTTTGGGCACTTTTCAATTATTAGAGAAAAAATAGAGACACTTTTGATAGTCTTGGAACATTTTACACAGTTAGAGTGATCAAAGGGAAGCTTTGTAAATTGTCCCTTCAAAATCACAATATCTTACAAATATTTTGGTGTCGATAACATTTCGCGCAGTTTGAACAAATATTTCCCCCGGTGTTGAAGAGCTTTTTTGACACTTTCTGGGCGACTTACAAATTAGAAGAAACAATAAAAAGCTTTCCAAGTCGTTCTTACGAAATCAGAATGTCCTACGTTTTTTTTTTTTAGTTTTTTAGTGGTGATGATATTTCCCTAATTTTTAAGAAATATTTAATTTATTACAGTAAATATAGAGACATTTTTGATACTTTCCCAAGTCGCTTTTGCAAAATCAGAATGATCTACGATTTTTTTAGTCTTTTATGGTGTTGATATTTCCCTAAAATTTTTAAAAAATATTTTCTCATTTTCTGAAGAAATATAATCACACTTTTTGGGCGCTTTTCAATTATTAGAGTAAAAATAGAGACAGTTTTGATACTCTTGGAACATTTTACATCAGTTAGAGTGATCAAAGGGAAGCTTTGTAAATTGTCCCTTCAAGATCACAATATCTTACAAATATTTTGGGTCGATAACATTTCGCGCAGTTTGAACAAATATTTCCCCCGGTGTTGAAGAGCTTTTTTGACACTTTCTGGGTGACTTACAGTTAGAAGAATCAAGAAAAAGCTTTCCAAGTCGTTTTTACGAAATCAGAATGTCCTACTTTTTTTTAGTTTTTTAGTGGTAATGATATTTCCCAAATTTTTAAGAAATATTTCATTTATTACAGTAAATATAGAGACATTTTTTATACTTTCCCAAGTCGCTTTTGCAAAGTCAGAATGACCTACGATTTTTTTAGTCTTTTATGGTGGTGATATTTCCCAAAAATTTTAAAAAAATATTTCCTCATTTCCTGAAGAAATTTTATGACACTTTTTGGGCGCTTTTCAATTATTAGAGTAAAAATAGAGACACTTTTGATACTCTTGGAACATTATACATCAGTTAGAGTGATCAAAGGAAAGCTTTGTAAATTGTTTCTTCAAGATCACAATATCTTACAAATATTTTGGTGTCGATAACATTTCGCGCAGTTTGAACAAATATTTCCCCCGGTGTTGAAGAGCTTTTTTGACACTCTCTGGGCGACTTACAGTTAGAAGAATCAAGAAAAGGCTTTCCAAGTCGTTCTTACGAAATCAGAATGTCCTACTTTTTTTTAGTTTTTTAGTGGTAATGATATTTCCCAAATTTTTAAGAAATATTTCATTTATTACAGTAAATATAGAGACATTTTTTATACTTTCCCAAGTCGCTCTTGCAAAGTCAGAATGACCTACGATTTTTTTAGTCTTTTATGGTGTTGATATTTCTCTAAAATTTTTAAAAAATATTTCCTCATTTTCTGAAGAAATTTTATGACACTTTTTGGGCGACTTACAATTAGAATAATCAAGAAAAAGCTTTCCAAGTCGTTCTTGCGAAATCAGAATGTCCTATGTTGTTTTTTTTAGTTTTTTAGTGCTGATGATATTTCCCAAATATTTAAGAAATATTTCATTTATTACAGTAAATATAGACATTTTTGATACTTTCCCAAGTGGCTTTTGCAAAATCGGAATGACCTACGATTTTTTAGTCTTTTATGGTGTTGATATTTCCCTAAAATTAAAAAAAATATTTCCTCATTTTCTGAAAAAATTTTATGACACTTTTTGGGCACTTTTCAATTATTAGAGAAAAAATAGAGACACTTTTGATAGTCTTGGAACATTTTACACAGTTAGAGTGATCAAAGGGAAGCTTTGTAAATTGTCCCTTCAAAACCACAATATCTTACAAATATTTTGGTGTCGATAACATTTCGCGCAGTTTGAACAAATATTTCCCCCGGTGTTGAAGAGCTTTTTTGACACTTTCTGGGCGACTTACAGTTAGAATAATCAAGAAAAAGCTTTCCAAGTCGTTCTTGCGAAATCAGAATGTCCTACGTTTTTTTTTTAGTTTTTTAGTGGTGATGATATTTCCCTAATTTTTAAGAAATATTTCATTTATTACAGTAAATATAGAGACTTTTATGGTGGTGATATTTCCCTAAAATTTTTAAAAAATATTTCCTCATTTTCTGAAAAAATTTTATGACACTTTTTGGGCACTTTTCAATTATTAGAGAAAAAATAGAGACACTTTTGATAGTCTTGGAACATTTTACACAGTTAGAGTGATCAAAGGGAAGCTTTATAAATTGTCCCTTCAAAATCACAATATCTTACAAATATTTTGGTGTCGATAACATTTCGCGCAGTTTGAACAAATATTTCCCCCGGTGTTGAAGAACTTTTTTGACACTTTCTGGGCGACTTACAGTTAGAATAATCAAGAAAAAGCTTTCCAAGTCGTTCTTGCGAAATCAGAATGTCCTACGTTTTTTTTTTTAGTTTTTTAGTGGTGATGATATTTCCCTAATTTTTAAGAAATATTTCATTTATTACAGTAAATATAGACATTTTTGATACTTTTTCAAGTCGCTTTTGCAAAATCAGAATGACCTACGATTTTCTTAGTCCTTTATGGTGGTGATATTTCCCTAAAATTTTTAAAAAATATTTCCTCATTTTCTGAAAAAATTTTATGACACTTTTTGGGCGCTTTTCAATTATTAGAGTAAAAATAGAGACACTTTTGATACTCTTGGAACATTTTACATCAGTTAGAGTGATCAAAGGGAAGCTTTGTAAATTGTCCCTTCAAAATCACAATATCTTACAAATATTTTGGTGTCGATAACATTTCGCGCAGTTTGAACAAATATTTCCCCCGGTGTTGAAGAGCTTTTTTGACACTTTCTGGGCGACTTACAATTAGAAGAATCGATAAAAAGCTTTCCAAGTCGTTCTTACGAAATCAGAATGTCCTACGTTTTTTTTTTTTAGTTTTTTAGTGGTGATGATATTTCCCTAATTTTGAAGAAATATTTCATTTATTACAGTAAATATAGAGACATTTTTGATACTTTCCCAAGTCGCTTTTGCAAAATCAGAATGATCTACGATTTTTTTAGTCTTTTATGGTGTTGATATTTCCCTAAAATTTTTAAAAAATATTTTCTCATTTTCTGAAGAAATATAATCACACTTTTTGGGCGCTTTTCAATTATTAGAGTAAAAATAGAGACAGTTTTGATACTCTTGGAACATTTTACATCAGTTAGAGTGATCAAAGGGAAGCTTTGTAAATTGTCCCTTCAAGATCACAATATCTTACAAATATTTTGGGTCGATAACATTTCGCGCAGTTTGAACAAATATTTCCCCCGGTGTTGAAGAGCTTTTTTGACACTTTCTGGGTGACTTACAGTTAGAAGAATCAAGAAAAAGCTTTCCAAGTCGTTCTTACGAAATCAGAATGTCCTACTTTTTTTTAGTTTTTTAGTGGTAATGATATTTCCCAAATTTTTAAGAAATATTTCATTTATTACAGTAAATATAGAGACATTTTTTATACTTTCCCAAGTCGCTTTTGCAAAGTCAGAATGACCTACGATTTTTTTAGTCTTTTATGGTGGTGATATTTCCCAAAAATTTTAAAAAAATATTTCCTCATTTCCTGAAGAAATTTTATGACACTTTTTGGGCGCTTTTCAATTATTAGAGTAAAAATAGAAACACTTTTGATACTCTTGGAACATTATACATCAGTTAGAGTGATCAAAGGAAAGCTTTGTAAATTGTTTCTTCAAGATCACAATATCTTACAAATATTTTGGTGTCGATAACATTTCGCGCAGTTTGAACAAATATTTCCCCCGGTGTTGAAGAGCTTTTTTGACACTCTCTGGGCGACTTACAGTTAGAAGAATCAAGAAAAGGCTTTCCAAGTCGTTCTTGCGAAATCAGAATGTCCTAGGTTTTTTTTAGTTTTTTAGTGGTGATGATATTTCCCTAATTTTTAAGAAATATTTCATTTATTACAGTAAATATAGAGACATTTTTGATACTTTCCCAAGTCGCTTTTGCAAAATCAGAATGACACGATTTTTTTAGTCTTTTATAGTGGTGATATTTCTCTAAAATTTTTAAAAAATATTTCCTCATTTTCTGAAGAAATTTTATGACACTTTTTGGGCGACTTACAATTAGAATAATCAAGAAAAAGCTTTCCAAGTCGTTCTTGCGAAATCAGAATGTCCTATGTTGTTTTTTTTAGTTTTTTAGTGCTGATGATATTTCCCAAATATTTAAGAAATATTTCATTTATTACAGTAAATATAGACATTTTTGATACTTTCCCAAGTGGCTTTTGCAAAATCGGAATGACCTACGATTTTTTAGTCTTTTATGGTGTTGATATTTCCCTAAAATTAAAAAAAATATTTCCTCATTTTCTGAAAAAATTTTATGACACTTTTTGGGCACTTTTCAATTATTAGAGAAAAAATAGAGACACTTTTGATAGTCTTGGAACATTTTACACAGTTAGAGTGATCAAAGGGAAGCTTTGTAAATTGTCCCTTCAAAACCACAATATCTTACAAATATTTTGGTGTCGATAACATTTCGCGCAGTTTGAACAAATATTTCCCCCGGTGTTGAAGAGCTTTTTTGACACTTTCTGGGCGACTTACAGTTAGAATAATCAAGAAAAAGCTTTCCAAGTCGTTCTTGCGAAATCAGAATGTCCTACGTTTTTTTTTTTTAGTTTTTTAGTGGTGATGATATTTCCCTAATTTTTAAGAAATATTTCATTTATTACAGTAAATATAGAGACATTTTTGATACTTTCCCAAGTCGCTTTTGCAAAATCAGAATGATCTACGATTTTTTTAGTCTTTTATGGTGTTGATATTTCCCTAAAATTTAAAAAATATATTTCCTCATTTCCTGAAAAAAATTTATGACACGTTTTGGGCGCTTTTCAATTATTAGAGTAAAAATAGAGACAGTTTTGATACTCTTGGAACATTTTACATCAGTTAGAGTGATCAAAGGGAAGCTTTGTAAATTGTCCCTTCAAGATCACAAGATCAAAATATTTTGGTGTCTATAACATTTCGCGCAGTTTGAACAAATATTTCCTCCGGTGTTGAAGAGCTTTTTTGACACTTTCTGGCCGACTTACAGTTAGAAGAATCAAGAAAAAGCTTTCCAAGTCGTTCTTGCAAAATCAGAATGTCCTACGTTTTTTTTTTTAGTTTTTTAGTGGTGATGATATTTCCCTAATTTTTAAGAAATATTTCATTTATTACAGTAAATGTAGAGATACTTTTGACACTTTTTGGAACATGTTACAGTTAAAGCAATGAAAGATTAGCTTCTTAAATGGTTCCTGCAAAATCAGAAGGTCTTACAAATATTTGGGTGTCAATAACATATCGCCCAGGTACAACAAATATTTCCCTGTATGTTGCAGTACTTTTATGCCACTTGTGGAGCGACTTACAGTTAGAAGAGTCAAAGGGAAACTTTTTCAAGTGGCCCTTGCAAAACAGAATGTCTTACGATTTTTTTAGTTTTTTTTTTTGTGGTGAAATTTCCCTAAAATGTTAAAAAAACATTTTCTCATTTTCTGAACACTTTTTGGTCGCTTTTCAATTATTAGAGTAAAAATAGAGACACTTTTGATAGTTTTGGAAAATTTTACAGATATAGTAATCAAAGGAAAGCTTGTTAAATAGTCCCTACAAAATCAGAATATCTTAAAGATATCTTGGTGTCGATAACATTTCGTACAGTTTCAAGAAATATTTCCCTGTGTGTTGAAGAGCTTTTTTGACACTTTTTGGGCGTCTTACAGATAGAAGAATCAGAAGGATGGTTTCCAAGTCATCCTAACAAAATCAGAAAGTCCTACGATTTTTTTAGTCTGTTAGTACATATTGATGATATTTTCTTTGAACGTTCTTCACTTTTTGAGCGACTTACAGTTATTAGAATCAAAATAAAGATTTCAAGTCATTTTTGCAAAATCTGAATGTCCTACGATTTTTTTTGGTTATTTTACTGGTGATGATACTCCCCTAATTTTTAAGAAATATTTCCGTCTTTCGCTTTTAATTTTTTACAGTAAAAATAGAGATACTTTTGGAAGATTTTACAGTTAGAGTAATCAAAGGAAAGCTTCTTAAATTGTCCCTGCAAACCAAGAATATCTTAGAAATATTTTGGTGTCGATAACATTTCGCGCAGTTTTAAGAAATACTTCCCCGTATGTCAGAAGCGTTAATCAAAGAAGCGACCCCTTGGTTAGATTTCAGTGTGAGTTTTCCACTATCTAAACTCTTCCCATATTGGTCATACCCAACCCTTTTAACTCCAGAACCCACACCGGAAAAGAATACATTGAAATCTGCAAACAACCCTTTTATATCACACCGAGTGTGTCAACACTATTATTAGCATAAAACCGCATCATTACGATGGTTATCAATCCTGAAAAACGTGATCGTTAAACGGAGGAACGACGCCATCTTGAATTTATGGCCGGCATATCGTTGCAGTGAACACATAAAATGGTGTTATGGTGTTATTTAAGAGTACTGCAATGCTTGCACCGGACTGGGAATTTATTATGATTAAGGCTAAAGAGTGGGAGAGACGTCAGGAGGAGTCGAGAGAATAATTAATGGAAGGGAGAGTTGAGTAAAGATGGAACAAAGCAGTAAGGTCCTTCTGGATTAAATAATAAATTAAGTCGACTGTTTTGCCGGTCTGCAGGAGGATGTTGGAATATCAACAAACAAAAAAGAATACGCTATAGAAACCTGAGGGAATAAAAATTAATTAAATCTGCATTATATTTTACTATGTTATTTTTCGTACATTTACTAAGGTTGCTATGTTGTTTTAGTTGATGCACAGTACATAATGTGTTTAAATATTAAAATGTTTATAGGAGATTCTAATGTGTTCCCACTCGGATTTCCGTACTCTATTCATTCTGTTCACCACACAGTAGCTTCCCAACAAAACAATGAATAGGTTTAATAACGACGTGAAATAGAACACTTTAAATATGTGGTTTGCATATTAGTAATGCCGTTAAAAAATTATTTTGTACTCCAGTATATGAATGACCAAAAGTAAGTGAAAAATTGTGTAAAATATTCTATCAAATATGTTTTCCAGCAGCAGTAATGATCACAAAATCTGTTGAATCAACCCAATTAATTTTTATTATTATTACAAACAATCAACTCAGCACGATCCCAACATACGCGAACCAATACTAATTTACTGTTCTTCTTCCTAGTCCATTATGACGAACACGATACTCGCTATGTATTAATTTTCCAACAAACGGGCTAATATTTATATTAAACCATACATTAAAGCAGATATATTTCGTATACAGTAAAGTAAATTGTAGCAGTCGAGAGGAACTTGTTATTGAAATAATGTTTGAACAAACATCGATACGTTTAGTTTGAGCGATTGGTTCAGAGATCAAGGGAATGTTTACACGTCTGAATGTTCGGTTTTATTTTTATGGACAGATTTAAGCTGGAAGCTTTAGTTGTAAACCTCTGGTTTAAACGATGATCCGAGCTAAAATTGATCGAAAGACCAACTTAAATTTATGGGTACACTCAATCTGGCGTTACTGTCTTAATTTCCTTTTAGTTCAATTCGAAAAGTTGGTTCAGGATACAGTGGCGGCTCGTTCATGAGGTCATTCGGTCAATGACCTCCCAAAAGAAAAAAGTTAAAAATGCAGGATCAAGACTCATTCTTTTGTGGAATATAATATATAATAAGTTATCTATTGAGTTTAGCTGTCACGGAGGATTTTATACACGGCGGAGCGCGGAGATTGTCGAGTTCGCCCGGGTCAAAGCAACTCTTGCCTTCGTTAAGCGAATGCTGGTAGCCAATTGTAACGAGTGCGAGAAAACCAAAGCAATTGCATTTCTACATTGTACTAAACAAGGAAACAAGACGCCCCATCTCCGCTCTTACGGTCAACAGCCCAAGAGTGTCTAATAATAGGGATTTTTGTAAGGGCATGTATGATTTGTCGTATTGGATTATTAAACCAAAAATTCAGTCAGCCGATTTTGTTGCTGTGCAAGTATGTAGATGAAACCACCGATAACTCGAACAAGACTCAAATGGTTTTTATCATACGTTATGTTTTAAATAGCAATGTTCATGAAAGGTTTTTAAAATTCATAAATCCTCCTGGCACCACAGCTAAAAAATTAACAAACGTTATCCTCAAAGAATGGGAAATTTTGGAAATAAACAAAACACCGGAAAAGTTAATTGCCTAAAGTTACGATGGGGCCTTAAGATTCTACCTCCCTAGCATTTAATCAGGCTATTAGATTGAATATTTTTTTAGTAAACAAAGATTTTTTATAATGGTTGAACTTTTTTTATCCGATAATGCCAAATTGTGACATTCTATTCAACCAACTTCAGAAACGTGGTATTGATGTTATTTATATTAGTGAAATATTATATAGCTTCAATAAGTCAATCGAAACTGTAAGAAACAAAATTGTGAATGAAGCGCCTTCAGAAAGACCGATGGAAACAGTTTCATCTTTTACCGCTGGAAGTGCTAAAAGATACAAAAAAAAAAGAAGATTCTAAACGTATTCTCTCTAGAATTGTGTGACATAATAACTTCTGAAGTAAGTCACCGTTTCAGCTTTAATAATTGCACAACTATTTTATAGTGGTCAGTTTGAAGAGTACAAAAAAAATTCCAGACAATGTTTTTAAATTGGTGAAGAAAAACTATTCCTCTATTAAAATAATGTGATATTAAAACTAAACTCGAAGTTATTTATGAGAGATGACTTCCGTGAAAGTGCTGGCAACAGATCGCCATCAGCAGTCTTAGCGTTCACGTCATCGAGTTCGCTTCGAACATTCGACAAATGCACATCGTGTGAGTGTCGGTGCTGTGATTAGTGAAAACTTTTCTGTGCGTTTTTTCGGTGTTTCTGGAGGTGCCATTTCATTCGGAACAGTGAACTAGTTCACGGTGCCGAATGGTGTCCTTCCACGAGCAAAGGAAGGTTGTGAAAATGCACATCTTATGTGCATCTTTCCCGGTCTTTTGAGCTGAAAACGCAAGCCCCTGAAAGACAACATTGGACGCTAAAGTGCCAAAAAATGGATGACTTCGAGCCATCACCATCCACGTTCAGCGGTTCCAGCTCGCTGGACTCGCAACCAGTCACCCCCCAAGTCGAGGACGACTACCAGCAAGAGTGGATTAACGAAAAGGTGGCAAACGCCGCCAGGGCCATCGAGGAGGATGCGGAACGCCGCTTCCAGGTGGTCACCAACGGAGTGGCAGCGACTCTAACCGACTTCGCCAGCAGAATCCTCCACCTGGAGGAGATGGTGGCAAGCGCGCTGGCCGTTTTCACGGCTAACAATCCACCCCCAACAGCCGCAACACCCCGGACAACAAGAGAGCGAAAAGGGCTGCAGGAAGCCCCATCCCGTCCCCCGATTTCCGATCGGAAAACAGGTTTGAAATCCTCACGAACCTGCCCTCCGAGGAAGACAACGCGGGACCATCGCCGCCCCAAGCCACCACGAGTGACCACCCTACTACATCAGATGATTTCAGAAAACTCATCAGTCTCCTGAGAAACCTCAGCTTGGAGCACAACAGCTACACGCTGCCCGAAGATAAAAACGAGAGAGTGGTCATCCGGGGAGTCCCAACAGGAGTCACCGCCCAAGAGGTCTACAAGGGCTCAGAGTGGTCAAGTGCAGCAGGATGCACAGGCGCGAGCAGCGGCTGCCACTCATGCTGGTGGAGGTTGAGCAGGGCCAAAAGGAGGCCGCCCAGAAAGTCCGGCACGTGTGCAGCGTGTCGGTGAAAATAGAAGAGCCCAGGAAGAAGAAGGGCGTCAACCAGTGCCACCGCTGCCAGAGGTTTCACCACTCGCAGCAGTTCTGCACTGCGGGACATCGCTGCGTCAAATGTGGCGCAGCCCACAAGACAGAGGACTGCAGGAAGGATCGCTCCGCCCCTGCCAAATGCGCCAACTGTGGAGGGCCTTACACGGCCAGCTACAGAGGGTGCCCCAAGTTCCCAAAAGTCAAGAAGAGCAGCTCCGAAAAGACGGGCCCAAAGCAGCAGGCAGCCGCTCCCAGAAAAGTCCCACCCCCAACATCCGCCCCCGGCACCGCCACGTGGGCTCAAGTCGTTAGAGGAACGAAGTCCGAAGCAAAGGAAAAGGCTGAGTTCACCAGCCAGAGGAACAACATCCTCACCTCAATCCTTGCGGCAAAGGACAAGAGTGATCTGGCGAAAGCCTTGATCACTCTTGCCAGTCAAATAATGAATTAATTATTGTATTTTTTTCGATGGATAGAAGCTCCCTCATCCCACATTCCCTGCAGATCGCCTTCTGGAACGCCAATGGGCTTCAAGCAGCTCGTAATGAGCTCGAAGAATTCACCACCTCCCATGGAGTGGACGTCGTACTTCTGTGCGAAACCAAACTCCAGGCGGAAACCAGAGATCCCAAAATCCAGGGCTTCACACTTCATCGAAACGATCGACCCGGAGGTCGAGGAGGAGGCACAGCGATTTATGTAAGAAACATAATAAAACACTGTGTTGCAGCCGTTTCAGATCTCCAACACCTGGAGGTCACTGGGATAACAGTAACCACTGCGAATGGGCCACTCCGCCTATTTGCATGTTACAACCGCCCTCAGCCGACCTTCAGACTCCTCGAAGACGACCTGCGGGAACTCATGGATGGCAACATTCCAACCATCGCGGCAGGCGATTTCAACGCCAAACACCTGGAATGGCACAGCCGATCGACAAACCTCAATGGGCGGACGCTCGACGCCTTCCTCACAGGAAACGCCGAGGTGGTAGTTATGGCCCCGGACGAGCCGACCTACCATAACTACCAAACAGGAGTCACACACTTGACATCGCCATCGTCAAGAACGTCGCCCACCAGATTGAGCTCTCGGTGGCCGCAGAACTCAGCTCGGATCACAGCCCCGTCTTGATGCACATCGGGACGGAACCCAACGACCCAGCTGAAAGGCACGCCAGGAGGGTGAATTGGACAGAATTCGCCGCCCACTGTGAAGTCAACTTCGGAGATTTTCCACAAACCGTGGATGCCGAAGGAATCGACGCCGCAATCGAAGTCTTCGAAAACAAGATCAAAAACGCGCTGGCGGAAGCGAGCGAAGAACTCACGCAGATGCCATCCCAACGGCGCACGATTCCGTATCGAATCGTGAATCTGATCCGCGCGAAAAATCGAGCGAGAAGAACAGCTCGGCGCAGCGGCCTCGCAGCGGACAGAACTGCAGCAAACAGACTCCAATGGGAAGTCAAACTAGCACTCCAAGAGTTCAGAAACGAACGTTGGACAGAGAAGCTAGAGTCGCTATCCACAGAGGATAACTCCGTCTGGAAGATGGCCAGAGCCCTTCGCATCGACCGCAAACCCCTCCCTCCGATCCACGGAAGCAACGGCGTCGTCTTCACGGACGAAGACAAAGCCGAAGTCTTCGCCTGACAGTCTGGAGCTGCAATGCAGAGTCAATCTCCAGAATGCCGACTTCGACCACCTCGAAGAAGTGGAAGAACAAGTCCGGGAAATCATCGATGAAGACCCTGAAGCACAAATCCCTCCCACAAACCCATTCGAAATCCGCCAGATCCTCCAACATCTGAAGCCAAGGAAAGCCCCAGGACAGGACAACATAAGCAACAGGACGCTGAAGGAACTCCCAGATGGCGCCGTCGACGCTCTGGTTTGTATTTGCAATGCAATTCTCAAACACAGAGTCTTTCCAGATAGATGGAAGCATGCGACGGTTATCTTCATCCCGAAGCCAGGAAAGGACCCGAAGTTCCCGCAGAACCACAGGCCAATCAACCTGCTCTCAGCAGCGGGAAAAGTGGCGGAACGAATCATACAGAAGAGACTCACCCACTGCATCAAGATGACCAACACCCTGCCAGACGAACAATTTGGATCGAGCGCAAGCAAGTGACCGGTGCAGTATTTCTCGACGTGGCCAAGGCTTTCGACGTAGTCTGGCACGATGGACTTGTCCTCAAGCTCCACTCGTGCGGCGTGCCCCTAGAATTGGTTCAATTAATCAACTCCTTTTTGCGTAACAGGTCCTTCTGTGACCGCATCGGAAACACTCTGTCCCGTCCCCACGACATCGAAGCGGGCGTCCCACAGGGGTCTGTCCTCTCACCAACCCTGTACGCGGCCTTCACCGCGGACATCCCAAAAACTGCAAACACCACGCTCAACTGCAAACACCACGCTCGTCATCTACGCAGACGACACAGCAATCCTCACAAGATCCAAACAGCCTTGACTGGCGACCCGCTACCTGCAGGAAGCCATTGACAAGCTCGAAGACTGATGCCAGAAATGGATGATCGACGTCAATCCCGAGAAGAGCACAGCCCTCCTCGTGACGCGCCGACTCGTCCAGCCTGAGGGAAAAATCGAGATGTTCGACCGGGTCATCCCCTGGGCAAACCAGGCAAAATACCTAGGTGTCATCATCGACAAAAAGCTCGACTTCCGCCAGCACCTAGAATACTCTTTGGGTAAAGGGAAAATGGCAGTAGGCAAGCTCTTCTCGCTGGTCTGCAGGCGTAGCAAGATGTCGGTAAAGAACAAATTGTTGATTTACAGAGCAATCATTCGTCCGACTCTAACATATGCTTCGGCGGCTTGGGCACACGCCCCCTCGAAGACAAATAACAATAAGCAATGGGTTCCTTGGTTATATCTCTGACCTAAACTTTTTCAATTTTGTAAATTCTCCAACGTCAATTAAGTAAATTTGCCTTTAAGTACTGCAATATCAACATTATTATTGTAGTGAGCATTAATTGTTGCCTTTACCCAGTACATTCTAAACCGGAGGTACATGCTAATTCCAATGTCCCGAAAGTGCGAGCAGCTTTACAATTGGGATTTGTACAAGGATGACCTCTTTAGACTCTTTCCCAGATATACATTTAATTTGAATTAAAAAAAAACACCTTTTATCATACAAAAGGGAGTAGATAATAGGTGCATTATAATCTCATTACACGAACCTACACAAAAGCCTCAGGTATCCAGACAGATTTATATTACGTTCGCTGTGTTTTTTAACATTGGAAATATTTTATGTAAATACCATATTTATTATGATACAATTCACTATTCATTACAATAACAAAAAAACTGTCTATTAGGATTCTATTACAAATTAAAATTAGTTGATTTTTTAGATTTAAACACAGTAATGTCTGGATAATCCGGAAAGAAAGTTGCCAGCACAACGTCCGATTAGTAAATTTTTCGGATTGTAGAATACAAAAAATTATGTTGCCAATCCGTACATCATAATATTCGGTTTATAGATATCTAAATAAAAGGTGCGCAAAAAATACACAAACATTTCTTAAGAAAAGAAACAAAAAAATACATATTGAAGAATTTCTTCTTTCCTTTTCTTGATGTCGTATTCAGTTGACCTTCCGATATTAAAACGAACCGGCAGACTTGTGGGTGTAAACCATTAGACAATTTAGTCAAAATGATGATCCCACACATCGCGTGTTATTCTTCCATAAGAGCTATGAGTATTTTAATATAACAAAAACGAAAAGGGAAGAATACGACGACCTCAAGTCATGAAAAAAAATTTGATGTGAAAGCAAGGAAATCCAAAAGTAATTTTATTCTAATTATTTTGGTTAACTTAGTATTGTTCAGAATAGATAACGAGTAATAAGGACAAGGACTTAATTTAATTTATTTTTTCTACATTGCGTTCGTACTGAGGCTATTACGATACGGTTTTGAGTATCATAGACAAAAACGGTGTTATAATAATTTTACTAACAATAGTATAATTTATTTTTTTAATATTGGCAAACTTGGCAATCCCAGGGCAATCCTAACCTATAATACTTCGCTGTCAAGGTGTCAACTCCAAGTGGCTGGCAGTGGAACAACAGCAACAGCTGTTGATGGGAATTGGCATTACTATTTTGTTGGCACTTGTTTGGGGGGTGCCTTCACGTGCTTTTGGGGCAAGCAATTTTGTTGCCTGCTGGTGGTCAATCTGGTAACGTGGTAACACAAACAAGTGCACTGATGGCGCTTGCCAAAGACTGATGCCCCTATAATTGTGATGACTGAGAGTATTTGTGTCTCCGGTCAGTGATGACGCGGATAAGGGGGTCCACTTGTTTGTGCTGCGGGATTTGATTCCAAACATTTTCTGGATGGGGAGATTTCATAACCTCAAAACGTCAAACTTTTGTGCAGATTTTGTGTTGTTTTAAAATATTTAGAACAAACGCATCGTGTTCATCCGTACCTCAATAAAAATGTGTAGAATATTTTGGTATGATCATTCCTATAGAGAATCTGGTAGTTTTTTGGGTCGTTTATCCGACAGTCACCCAGAATCATTTATTGACGTTTCAAATTAATTCCTTTTCATAGCCGCCGTTAATGCACCTCACAAATGTGGCCAACCGCCCGGAAATTCCCTAGATTGTAAAATTTGATTATTTTGTATAAAAAAGTGGCAAAGTAGAAAAAATACTGTATGATAACTCTTTTATAAGGCATTTTGTCGCACTCGCTGCGTTCGTCGTGCCCTAAATCCGTACGTGCGACAAAATGCTTCTTATAAAACTCGTGTCATAATATACTATTATTTTACTTACTTCTCTAACAGTCTTCCTCAGAGTTACAATACAATGCCAGTTAATGCAAAGTTCAAAGAGGTTAGTTGTTAAAGTTACCTTACAAATTCTGTTAGTAATAATTAAAAAACAAAACACATCACCGTTATGAAATTGGTGTTTCAATTACATTTCTCTTTAAAAATCTTACACTTACAAGTTGTTCAAATAGCCCTCATGTCTCAAACAGCCCCCTTGGGCCCCCCTGTTTCAAGGGCTCCACATGTCGAAAGGGCCCCCACCATGTCTTAAAGGGCCCCCTTGGCCCCCCTGTTCAAGGGGGTTTTGTTATTGTCGTTGTCCTATACCAAGCCCCCCCGTTGTAATTTTTCCGACGTTTTAATGGTAGTTATTCTGCTATTCACGGCGGTGACATTCCAACGAACATAAACGCTAGCATTGAAAAATCCCTAGTTTCCATTTTCTAGCCTAGGCTGGCAAATAGCGTTTTCAAGCCGATTTGGACGACTGGAAAATAACTAAATTGAGACGGAGGCCGAAAATATATTTTTGTGTAGTTAGAATGCTGCGCCTGTATACCAAAACTAAAGGTAAAGAGAAATTGAGAGTTCACATGATGTTCCATTAATTAGTGATGGATTGTAGAACATTTCAGTTGTTGTGGAACTTTAATGATATAGTCATACTTAAAATTTGCCTTTGAAACTCTGCTTTAGACGATTCACCTCGGATTGACCAGATATAAATATTGCCAATGGGTCTCTGTCATATCTATATTCATACATATATAACTTCATCGCTTTCAATATCCTTGCACCTATCACAGTCTTGTACAAACACTTTGGATGTAGACAAAGGGATCATTGTATCATTGTATGAAAGTGGTAATGAGATCAGATGACTCAACCTCACTCATATTTTACACCTGAATAATTAAATTGTATTAATGCATGTTATTCTCCGGAGAACTAAATTGTCAAATTCCCCACCACTTCTGTCTTGTCAAAAAAATACACACCGTAGGGCTCCGCGTTTCCTTGTTATCACAGTTTAATTTGTATTTTTCTTGTATTGTTATCCATTTTTTTTTTCCATTTCTCTATATATTTACTTATCTTCTAGGTGATTTGTTATTGTTTCTGTTAATATTTTTTGGATCCACCATCGTTTCTTCCAGATTTGAATTCCCTCATTATCATTTTTTATTCTAAATATTTTGTGCTATAGACATTTCCATTTATAATTATTAAATTATACTGTATATAGAGTTCCTATATAATATTTAAATAAGAGTTGGGCAATAGAGATCGTTTTTGATTGGTTGGAACCAAAAATCAATGCTAATTAGATTTATCACATATGTTTTTCATGTGTTTTACGCTGAAATTTTTTGTCATTTCTGTCACAAGTGAGAATCAAAACAATAAGGACTGGCTGTTCGGCGTAAAACTGCAAAAACCGGTCAGGAACTAAATGTTCATTTCATAGATTTCCTGTGGATCATATATATCAGCGTTTGGATAAAAAATTGCCGTAGGATAGATTGAAACTGACGAATGGTGCCCGTCACTATAGTGCTCATTTTGCAAAGGATCAGTGCAATTATGCAGTGCATCGTAGTTAAGCGTGGTAGTAAAAAATTAAATATGGTGCAATTCCAACGATTTTTGAAGACACCGACACTGATATTGTAGCAAATTCAAACGATTTCTTGATTTCTGTCATACAGATTCAAAATTTACAGTGCACATGTTAATAGGACTATAAGGAGAAAACTTACATCTCAACCATTTGGCAGTAAAAGTGTAACTATGAGAGCTTTAGCTAGGAATACTTACTAACTGATTAATTTGCCAAAACAAACAATATTATTTTGTATGTAATGTTTATGTACATTCGAGATAATTAAACAACCATTACATCTGCAACTTAGACTAGACTGTAGAACATCATCCGCAGCTGATTCGCTTGTTCTATAGGTTCTACTCATTTCTTACATTAAATTTATTCATTTTAAACCTAGATAACATGACAAAAGTGGCATATAATTTGACAACAGTTACTGAAATGTCAATATTTGAGGTTCGAATAAGCATAAAAATCAAGTGGTTTTGATTTTTGGATCCACATGTCCTAACTCTTATCTAAATATTATATAGGAACTCTAACTGTATATTGTTATCCGCGCCGATGACAGTAATTTCAAGTCGTGCCAATCGCTCAAAACCTTGCGTTTGGAAAACAGACAAAATATCGCTAGATGTCACCACCTTGCGCATTAGAGTAAACTGTAATAGTTGTACAGAATGGAAAATTAAGTGTGCTTTATTTTTTTCAAAACCAGATATTATTTAGAATAATAATGCAAATCTTACCTCATCTTTATTAAAAAAAAATGTCGCTAGTTTTATTTATTTATTTTTGCTGTCATCACAAATTAGTTCTTATTTTATTTACGTTATTTTGACAACGGTTGACAGTTATTCGAGTTTCATGCCTCCTTATTACAGTTTCCATTAAGTCGCGATTCAAGTCCCTCTGGTGGTGATCTCTATTGGTACGACTTTGTATTACATACTGTCAATTTCATCGTCGCGGACAACGCTGTATATTATACATATATATGCTTCTACTAGATATTCACGCGATGCATTGCTTGAATATATCGTCTGTCTTTGTAGAAATATGTCTTGTGGTCGTGATTGATCCGTTGCAAAAATTAAACCAATAGTTTAAACAAACATTTCTCCACTTATCGAGCCGCCACTGGTTCTATTTATCTTTGTCTCTGGGTGCTTACACGCCCATTCGTGAAGAAAAAACGTACGCTCGGCGGTAAACAAAACGGTTTGTCATACTCACGCAAGCTTTGGATACGAACTGCAGTTTTTGGTGCGAGATTGATGGTCTTACCGTCACTCCTGATTAAGAGATTGTGACCTCGAGCGCCACCACAGAAAAAAGAACACCGGGGGGACAATAAATAAAGAAGTGGAAGAGACGGTGGCCCACGAGGGTAGTCCTTCTTGTGTGAATACTATTGGATGTAAAAATTGGATGCAAAGCGCATCGATCTGTTTTTAATTTGTATCGTGCGTTCAACAAAAAACGACGTCAAGTGGGCATTGGTTTTAAAAACGTATGGCGTGGATGGTGACAAATTTGTCACCTGACATCTGACATTTGACACGTCAGATTATTAGATCGGGGAGGTTTTTATTTAGACACTGAAGCCAAGTCCCCGTGTCCCCACTAGCCAGAACTTGTTAAGGCTCCTGCCGTTCTTCTATCCACTGCGATTTGATAATGTCACTGTTTAGATACCCGTAATAAGCATTGCATGCGTGTGATCTAAATGCTTCACATGACATGACTTGAAGATTCCAAGGCTTGCTTCGTCGTCGATTTTTGTTGAACGCACGTTAGTTGGGAATCTGTTTATGTTTTAACACAGCTTCACCGGATGTTGGTAAGTTTAGTAAATAAAACATTCACTCATGATGCGAGGAAACATTTTTGTTTAGTACTAGCTGTAGAATGTACGATTATATAGGTTGTAGAGGATGTGTTTTTCTTTCCTAGTAATTAATAATAATTTCATCTAGTTAATAATGAAGAGAACGAATTTCATGCAAAATGCATATCTAATGAATGTGGGAATACCTAAGGTAGAATTTGGCAGAATATTCATGAAATTGTTTATGTAAATATTATAAATACAAGAATTGACAGAAAAATATTATTTATAAGATTTAAGCTACTAGTAGTGAAAAACATAATTTTTCTTCAAGCCTATCAAAATATTTATATTTTGGTATTTAACGCACTACTTAAAACGACATCTTTGTGTTAATAATGAACTTCATTATTTTACTAGTAAAATAATATGACAGAAATAATCGCTGCCAACATAGAAAAATTTACTACAAAAAGTGCAAGTTACAAAACATTCTGATTGAGTTATGAACATCGTACCCACTGTCTCAAGGGCCTCCCTCGGCCCTTTTGTATCAAGGGGGTCTCTCGCCCCCTGTCTCAAGAGGCCCCTCTCGGCCTCCCTATCGCATGGGGGCCCCTCGGACCCCACTCTCTCAAGGGGGCGCCTTTGGAGGCCTCCTTGTTTTAGTTACCGTAACATTTGTATCAGAAAATAATGAAATAAACTCGATTCCTACCATGGCAAGTTTCACTTTCAGTCGTGTGCCTTATAATTTTATAAGTTTTTGTTGAAGAAAGAATAGTATATATCACTCGGAGAAGAAAGCTTTTTGAATTTCGCACACTTTACATTGCCTCGGCTATCGCCTCGGCTGTAAAATCTGTGCTCAATTCAGAAATTAATGCTTTCTTCTCCTAGTAATATAGTATAATATTTTCTCAGCTTCTCTTTTCGCACACTTTACATTGGCTCGGCTATCCCCTTGGCTGTAAAATCTGTGCTCAATTCAAAAATCAATGCTTTCTTCTCCTAGTAATATAGTATAATATTTTCTCAGCTTCTCAACTTTCAATATAATTTTCGCAATGTGGTGCCCGATGCGAACGTTTTATTTCTCATTTAAGCCTGTTAAGCAGTGTGACATCAAACGAAAGATTTCACTAGCGAGAGCTCGTAAAACAAAGAAGGTCAACGCGTAAAACAGCAAGGTTAATGAGATAAGAGCGCCATCAAACTGGAGATATTGGGCGAATCCTAAAGCAGTGCTTTTAGAGTCAAGACGAAATAATGCGCACATTGTGCATATGTCAGAAAAAATATTTTGGTTGTCAATTTTGAGATATGACGCCATCGGCAGTTTTTTTCAAATTGTAACTTAATTTTCTTTTCACTATTTTTATTCCTCTTTCTTTCTTTCTTATTACCTACTTGATTTGAGTTTTTTTTTTGTGTTTTTGATTTAAAAAAATGTTTTCCAACATTCAATAATTTTTTTTCTCAAAATCTAATATATTTAAATGAGCAATTCCTGTAAATTTATTTATACTAGTGACCGCCCGTCACTCGAAATTCGAGTGGTATGTATTGGATTGGTAATCGAATCAATGCAAAAATTAAAAAATGTGAATACTTACGTAAATAGTGTTGAATAAAGACTGGACAAAAAGACTGGAGACAAAAAAAATAAAAAATAAGACGGAATAATTTTTTTATATACATACAATGTTTTACGTAAACACTTGTTCATTGTGCGGTCTAAGATGCCCCTGATTGAATTGTTCAGTAATGTAGAAACGGAGACCATCGAATGTACGAAACAGAAGACATTACTACCAGTATTGATAGTGCATTTTATATTTGAAAATGCGCCATGCTCTTCACAGTCGTGCACACTTCTCTTTCTTTGGAGTTTACCCCGATAGTAAATCAACTAACACCCCGCACCCAAACATCCAGATACCACTTGCTCTCAGGAGAGGGGCTAAATTTTATTTTTAGCTGCAGTTGTTTTCACTTAAAACGCTTCACGCTCATTTAAATCGATGACTGTAATGGACTGCTTTTCCCCGAAAATGATTTGCAAATAATTAGTGAACCTGTGAAATTTTTGAAAATGGAAAGTAATCTTCGCAAAGAGCTTGTCAATGTCTTTCTTTTAGAAAAACAATTATCAAAATGCAGTACAGCCTGTTTTATTTGGTCCAAATTGATTCATGTTCAACGATTAAATATATAGATATTTTGCGGATCTCGAAAACGGCTCTAACGATTTGGATGAAATTTTGTATTTAGATAAAGTTTTGCTTTTTAAGTCTACCTATGTAGTTGGATTTCTTGTAGAAACGCAATTTTACACAAAAAAAAACGTTTTTTTAAGATCCTTTATTCGCTGTCATACTGACAATCATTTGACAATTTCAAACACTTTGGTGGTGGGGATGAATGAGAGCGGGAACGACTGCGACTAGCGTAGTAGGTAGCTACGCCCCCCTGTCCCAAGAATGTCTCAAAGAGGCCTTTCTGTCTCAATGGGCCCTCCTTTCTGAAGACTTTCAGTCTTAAATTTGTCTCATACATAAATCCTATTTTAGAACTAAACAAATTCAACTTTCGGCTTCTATAATTATGTTGATAACCGATGAGGCCCCCTCGGGCCTGCCTGATTCGAGGCCACCCCCTCGGGCTCGCCTGTTTCGGAGGCCCCCTCGGTCCCGCCTGTTTCGGAGGCCCCCTCGGGATCGCCTGCTTCAAGGCCCCCCCCCTCGGGCTCACCTGTTTCGTGGCCCCTCTCGTTATCGCCTGTTTTGAGGGGCCTGCTCTCTCGGGCTCGCCTGTTTCGATGGGTCTCCTCTCGGGCTCCCTTTTCGGGGGCCCCATTGGGGGTCCCATTGGAAGCCCCTCGTGCTTCCTTTTCTTGGGGCCCCCTTGTGCTCCCTTTTCTGGGGGCCCTCCTCGGGCGCCCTTTTTGCCCCCCCCTCTCGGTTTTAACTGTTTCAAAGGGGGGCCCTCGGGCTCCCATGTTTCAACGGGGCCCCTCGTGACGAGGGGTTTCAAGGGGGGCCTAAACTTTCGAGTCATGAGACGTATCGAAGATTATGACATGTATCTCAATACTTTTTCAGAAATAACACGATTTTACAAAAAAATAAGTACCGAGAGAAGCTCGGTCGCCAGATACTTTTTCTTATGTAAGGTATCCAATTTTGTAGTGGCATTTAGACAATTAAAAGAGAAATAAAGATAAGGAAAAAAATATTAGGTTACGATTAAAAACACTGCCGATAACGTCATATCTCAATCTCAATCTCATATTATCTCATTTTGTCTTGAAAGTTTTTTGATAAAATGTCCGGTTACGGCCGCATTTTGGGCAGCCCGCCCGGTGATTTTATTTTATTGATTTATTTAATCCTTCACAGGGTGTTTTTACTTTATTAGTTTATTTAATAAATTTGAAAAACCGTTTCTTACTGAGCGCCTTCGTGGTAAAATAAGCAAGTGTGCAAAATTTCATTACAATCGGTTCAGTGGATCCAGAGATTATACCTATTGTACAAAATCCATAACACGGATTCGTAAAAAAATATTAGACGAATTAACAGAGGAACGTTGAAGGGTGGAGGACGTGAAGAAAGACATTGTAAAGCTGGAACCTAGCGAAATTGGAAACAAACTAAAAAGAGGATAAGAACGCTATACCTACCACTATTAAAAAATAAAAACCATTTGTTTGACAGAAATCTCACAGCTCCAGCATTACATAACACCCTGAAAAATAATAAATTCACAAATAATTTTCTCTAAAGTTGTATTTCCATATAAAATAAGTCTTGTTCGTTAGACTAAAAAATTAAAACAATAGATCAAATTCTACCCATTGTCCGTATCAGATAAATCAGACACGCTATCATCTTCAATATTTCCAATTTCCACCTGCTTTTCCCACTCTTTCACTCTTTCTAGAGTAGCAAACTCCTGGACATGCTTTTCAACAACATGTTTGTACTTCTCTGGAGTTCTTGTCAAGACTAAAGCTGCGCAGTGGTTGAGGGGGTCACTCGGATTAGGATGTTTCAGTAACTGTGGAAGAAACGTTTCGAAAATGATAACCAAATCGTACAAAGCTGTCCATTTCTGATTCAAAACATCCAAACAAATAGTTCCAGATGTCTGATCAACGTTGGGATGAAATATCTGAGTGTCAAATCCAACGCTGGGAGATTTAAAAGGGTAGTTCTCTGGAAGGAACACTCGAATTCTCCACACTCCCCCCTTATAAGGAGTGTCTTCAGGTCCATAAAATTTCACAACTAAATTACGATAATTGTCGAAAGTTGCTACGTCGAAGTTGTTTTCGATTAATCTCATTACATCGATTTTGATGCGGTGATTAGGTCTAGTGAGGCTCATTTCTGTTCAAAATTTTGGGGTATTATTGTAACACTAATCTTCGACGTGCGCGCCTCTAAGTTATTCACTACAATAGTAACGAGGATTCGCTTCAAGGGCTTCGAGGTGATTATGGAACAGATGTTAGGATTAAGCGATTGATTTTTCACAAGTTATCAATAATTAACTTTTCGGGGTTTCAAGCTCGAGAAGAATTCGGTGTCCATCTCCATTATAAAATATTCACTTCTGCGATATTGGGCCTGGCAGCTGTTCTAGAAAGCTCTGCGCTATTACTTGAATTAATTTTTTCAAGGGAATTTTACATCTCACCTCGAGAGAAATGGAGATGACGTGATCGAATTGACAAGTTTTTGCGCTGTTGGATTGATGTTTTGTTTTAAGTTGTCGGGGTTACAGGAAGGAAGACCAATTCCTTGATTTTGACATCACGTTTGTTCCATGAAATTTTTCAATTATTTCATCCAAAGACAAAATTACTTCAGCAAATTGGTTTTTAAAAAGTAAATAACGAGTTCATTTCGTAATTAAAATTACAAATTACAATTTACTTCAAAATAAAACTTCACCGGAATTAAGTAATACAATAATAAATTTAAAGACACTGTCAGATTTATTAATACGGATTATTTTAACCAATTAATTAATCAAATACAAATCATATTCACAACATTAGTTTACGCTCTCTAACGTTCCCTTCAGCTCACAACTTAAAGCATTTCCCTTGAATTTATAGTACATAAACTGCAAGTTTAATGGGCTGACTTTGATACATCCGAGCATGTCGAATCTCTATTCCCAGGGAAACATTTTCTCGTTCGTTATGTTGACATTGTATTATCTTTAACAGTACACACGCATCTTTTGAAAATAGCTTTGCAACTTATATTTATCAAAACCTTGTAAGCCGACACACGCTTTTAGACAACATTGTAACAAAGTTTTTTTTAATTCCATGTATATTGAACAGTCTATCCTTACAGGAGGGCAATAAGTAAATTTCATGTTAGTCTCTTCAGTGAAAAGCTACTCTTAAATAACAATAATTTATGTAAACCGGTATATTAGATCTCTTGATTCTGCATGTTTCAGTCAATTCTGGACTTGTAATTTGTGTGTTTCTCAATCTCCTCTTTAATTGAGGGCAACTGTAGATCCTTTGCTATGAGTGAGTGTGGGACTAGAATCTCTGCAGTATCTCCAGATTAGAGTTGCTGGCTAACCCCCACAGTTGGATTTCGTAAGTCCAGATTGGCCTCAGGATGGCTTTGTATACTAAGTGACAGAAAAAAGAACACCCAGTAATAATGAATACATTACAGCAATTTTTGGTATACAACACTTACAATTAGATCAAGAAAAAAATTAATAATGTGTTTTGTCTCCATGATTTCTTATGCACTCATTAACACGTCTGGGCATACTGTGATCAATTTCCTCCTGGATGTATCTCATCCCAGGCTACCTGTAACTCATGCTGAAGTGAGGCCAAAGTTTGTGGAGGATGGAGTAAACGGAGTAATATTCTTCCCATAGTATCCCAGACGTGTTCAATAAGTGAAAGATTGGGAGATCTTGGTGACCAAGGCAACAAATCGACTTGGTTGTCTTCGAAATGATACAGCGTAACTCTGGATACATGTGCTCACGTATTATTATCTTGTAGAAAAAAGGGGTTGAGAAGCCTCCGAATGTAGGGTAGAACATGTGGTTCTCCTCGATGTAATGCACGACGGCCATGTTGCTTTTAATGAAGACCAAAGGTAATCCACTTCCATAGACAATAGCTCCCCATACCATAATTCCAACGGTGTGGTGCACCTGCCGTTCCACAGAAAATTGAGGATCTCACCATATCGCCTTCTTACCCTTGCACGGCCATAATGCATACCCAAAAAAAATCCGGATTCATCACTAAAAACAACCGTAGTGAGAGGTAACACAAAATGAGGACACTAGGAAAAAAGCCAAAACTTCTGATCCGGCGATAAACGGTTCGCATCCCAATAGGCCTTCCATGTTCTTCAAACCACTGGTCCTCAATCGCCCTTGTGGAAGTGAAGCGGTCCCGTAGAGTCAAAAGCGATCTTCCCGTTGTATGGTTCTTCTGACGTGTCCTGTACATCTCGCTCTTTGTATACGACCTTCCTGGTTCCATGCCCGACAACAAACTACCACCGTTTTTAAACTATTTTGCATCCTAGTGGCTATTTCTCTAAAGGACAACCCAGCCTCTCGAAAGCTCACTATTCGTCCTCTATTAAACTAGCTAAGTTGGCGGAAATGTTGGCGTCTTCTAGCTCTACGCATAATGAACAAAATAAAGAAGCTCCTCAAAATGTACTGCACGACGCCCAAATGACAACTGTAGCTACAAGAGACAATTATCGCGCACTGGATTTCTTTAAAAGATACGATAACACAAAACGCAGTGGATCAATTTGGCCGAGAAATTGATCGTTTGTCATCTTAACTTAAACAAACATATCGCTAGAAAATTTCTATAAAATAATTATTATTACTGGGTGTTTTTTTTGTTTTCTATTTAACTTGGTATACAATATCAGTAACTTATTTATTCAACGATAGTTGCAGTCCCAGGTATTTTGCTCTTTCTGATTGTTTCAGTTGAACGTTGTTTAAATATTCTGAAGGGCAGACGTTAACTCACTGATTTTGCTTCATTGTTGAATGTGTTTTAAATTTTTCCAAATCACTGAGACGACGTTTTGTCCAACAGCTGTATTTTTTTAAAAGATATTTTTGAAGTGACATTGCTTGCCATTGACACTTAAAACATAGTCAAGCAAGCATGGTATTTAGTCACTAGTGATACAAGTGCGCTATCAACGCACTTTTCAGGGGCGAAGGCGAATTTTTGCAGCATGAGACGAATGACGAAAAATTATTCAATCCATTTATGTTTTTCTTTTGACTTTATCGGTTTATCGGTTTACGACCTCGTCGTCTGCAATTTTCACACTCGTTGTGTAATGATGCTTCTATCCCACTAATAATATTTTTTTTTATTTATTGCAATTTACAATCTACTCAACTTAAAAAGAGTAATTAGTAAATATTAGGTAGGAGGAATGTCTTGAGGCAGGGGTCATCCATCGATGCCTCGCTGGAGATTTTTACCTAGGTAGATTTTCTGGCTTTTGCCTATTTAGTCTTCTTTCGACGGGTTGGTGGTAGAGCTCTCTTACCAACTGGTTATTATGTTGAGTACTTCGATTTTCATACCTGTTGGCATTAGTCGGAACCACCTCCATTACGTCTGGTTTGAGACGTACCATGGGGCGCCAGCTATTATTCTAAGCATTTTTGATTGAAAGGTTTGAAGAACTTTTATATTGGATGGTTTACTACACCCCCAAAGATCAATCCCATACGTCCAAATGGGTCTCAATATCACCTTGTATATAAGTCGCTTGTTTTCCAGGGATAATTGTGATTTTTTGTTGATTAGCCAAGACATGTTTCGTACTTTGAGTTCTAGTTGGCGTCTTTATGTGGGCTTTCCATGTTAGCCTCTCGTCCAGATGGAGCCCAAAGTATTTTACCTCGGTCTTGACAGGTACTGGAGTGCCATTTATGTGTACTTGTGGACAGATGCTATGTCGTGTTGTAAATGTGATCTGAGTGGTTGGATTTACCTTGATTCTCCATTGCTCCAGCCAGTTTTCAAGCAGGTTGAGGTGATGTTGTAATTTTTCAGTGGCCCTTGATGGATCACTGTCTGTCGAAAGTATTGCAGTGTCGTCCGCAAATGTTGCCGTAAGTGTATCATTTGTTGCTGGGATGTCGGCAGTGTACAATAGATATAGAAACGGTCCCAAAACACTGCCTTGTAGGACTCCTGCTTTTATACTGTGGAGATTAGACAGTTCATCTCCAATCTTGACTTGAAAATGCCGTTCGCTCAGGTAGGATTTTATAGTCAGATACAGTTGGTCGTGTAGGTGCTTTTTTAATTTGTATAGTAGTCCTTTGTGCCATACCTTATCGAAAGCCTGCTGGATGTCAAGAAAGACCGATGTACATATTTTCTTTCCTTCGATACTTTGTTTGATTTCGTTGACTATTATATGGCACTGTTTAATTGTAGAGTGACTCTCTCGAAATCCAAATTGGTGTGTGGGAATTAGATCTTCTATGTTCACTATTTCTTCCAGTCTATTAAGTACAAGTCTTTCAAATATTTTGGACAGTACAGGCAGGGGACTTATTGGTCTGTACGAGCTAGCTTCTGTGGGGGGTTTTCCAGGCTTGGCAATCATAATAATTTGAGCGTATTTCCACTGCACTGGAAAGTAGCGAAGACGGACAATACTGTTGAAGATGTTTGTCAGCAATACGATGGCTTTTCGTGGAAGGTTTTTCAATACAGTACCATTTATTAGATCGTAGCCTGGTGCTTTGTGGGGATTGAGTTGTCTTATAATTCTGCCTACTTCTGCTGGTGACAATGCTCTAATTGGTGGTGATAACTGACAAGGAGAATCCAAAGATGCCTCTATTACGTTATCGTTGTTGTTACTCGGATGTGGTGTAAAGACTTCTGCAAGATGTTGCGCAAATTGGTCCGCCTTTTCTGCATCTGAGCGTGCCCAGCTTCTGTCTGTCTTTCTAATCGGTAGTATAGCCACTGTTGGTCTTCTGAATTTCTTTGTGGCTTTCCATATCGAGTGATCATCAGGTGTTAGATTCTCAATATATAATTTAAATATCTCATTTTTCGCTTGAATTATAGCTGCTCTCAGGTTGTGTGTTAGTCTATTTAGTAGTGTTTTATCTAATGTGTTTCTAGAGTTTTTCCATCTGCGTCTTGTCCTCCTCTTCTCAAATACTAAATTCTTGATGTGTAATGGTACATTATGCGTTTCCGGGATTATCTTTTTCGTTTCTGGTGTGGAAACCCATGCGGCTTCTTGGATCAGGCTAGTTAGGTATTGTACTGCATGTTCCAGTTCTTGATCCTTTTTTGTCTTACATTTGCGGTGATCTTTTCGTTGATGTAATTTTGAAATTCTATCCAGTTGGTATTTTTAGTGCATAGTCTTGGTGGTGGACTTTTCCAAATTGGGCTGGTACTTAGCGTAACTATGATTGCACTGTGGTCCGATTCTAGGTCTAAGCTTGCCTCAATGTAACTTTATATATCAGATATGCCTTTGGTTATTGCAAAATCCAGCAGGTCTGGGATCTTATTTGGGTCGGTAGGCCAGTAAGTTGGCTTGCCCGTTGATAAGTAGCTAAGATTATTTAGTTGTATAGTGCTTAATAGGTTCCTACCTTTGGGTGTTGTAAGCCTGGAGCCCCAAGCGGTGTGCTTAGCATTCCAGTCTCCTGCCACGAGGAAGTGTGGACCCAGTTGAAGAAGAAATTCTTTATATTCTTTAGAGGATATTGTATGTCTGGGTGGACTGTAGGTTGCGGCATAATGATGGGTCTGGACAAGATTGTTAGCTTTATGATTGAGCTTTGTATTTTGGTTAATGATGAATGACTCTAGCACGTAGTGCTTCAAGCTTGATTTAACAATGGTAGCTGAACCTGCGTGGGCTGTTCCGTCAGGGTGATTGGCATAATATATTGTATAATTTGGTATTTTGATAACAGTTTGTTCAGTTGTGTGACTCTCTGATATTAACAAGATGTCTATTTTATTTATATTTAAAAATACTGTCATTTCTTGAACATGATTGTGGCAATTGGGATATATTATTGTTTATTTTGGGATTGGAATTTCTTCTTTAGTCATCTCTATTTCTTGAGTTAATCAGGTCGCGGTAAACAGTGCAGCCCCTGTAATTAGCTGGGTGGCTTCCGGCGCACAGGACACATTTAGCTGGGGTGTCTCTGGTTTTCTTGCATACCTTTGTATTATGAGGTCCACCGCATTTGACGCACTTAAAGGGTTTGTCGCAATAGGACTTGGAGTGACCATAGTCTTGGCATATACACTGGGTGATAATATTAAGACGACAGCGCGACGGCCCGGAAGCGGATGATGTCATGATGATCTCACCACGTATGGTAACGTAATTAATCTGGAATAGTCCACATGAGATCGTCTGGGAATAATTGTTCACATGGGATGCTCTCATAAGTCTAGAAGACTCTGTGGCGGTGATCTCATGCTATACCACGCTCGTACAAGAGACTGATCTCATTCTTCTGGAATAATCCATTGCTCCGAAAACATGATCTCATGATTCCGGGAATAGAAGAAATCGAGAACGAAGGGAGCGGTATAAGAAGGGATCAAACGACAGAGCGAGTCAGTCTATTGGAAGCATCGTGAACAAGTGGTCAGCGCGTGTTATTGTGAAAGTTTACACATAGTGAAAAGTTAGTCTTATTGTTAGTCTTTTTTTAATAAAAGTTTGTAACTACGGTGTGCACCAGAATATTTCTTTAAATCAACGAACCCGCCCGGCTCAGGCAACGTTACATTGGTGTCAGAAGTGGGATTTAAAGAAGCGGACGTAAAAAAAAAGAAGAAACATCGAACCAACCAGTACGTGACGCATGTCAAAGCAACCTTCTGGAAGAGTCACGAGAAGTAAAACCATGGAGGCTCTACAAGAACAAATGGCCGTTCTTCTGGAACAATTAGAAAAGAGACGACAAGAAGAAAAAGAAGAACAAGAAAAGAGACGACAAGAAGAAAGAGAAGAACAAGAAAAGAGACGGCAAGAAGAAAGAGAAGAACAAGAAGAGAGACGACAAGAAGAAAGAGAAGAACAAGAAAAGAGACGACAAGAAGAAAGGAAAGAACAAATGGCACTTTTAGAACAGCTAGAGAAGCGACGACAAGAAGAAAAAGAAGAGAAAGAAAAGAGGCGACAAGAAGAAAAGCAAGAACAGATGGAACTTCTAAAACAACTCCACGCAGAAAAAGAAAAACAAGAAAATCGACGACAAGAGAAACAGCAGAGGATTTTCGAACAGCTTCACATTTTACAAAACACTTTTAAAAAAGACGTGGAAGAAAAGGTTCAAGTTGTGGAAAGGAAAGTTCTAGAAATTCAAGAAGTTGTAAAAGAAGAAGTTCTGGAAATGAAAGAAGACGTAAAAGAGATAAAACAAGATTTGGAAAAGAAAGTCAAGGAAATGGAAACAAAGCCGAAAAGGATGACAACCGGGCAGTCAGTCGTGTCAGAGCCGTCATTACAAAGGCTAAAACCTCCGACTTTTGATGGCCAGACCTCATGGTTTATGTACAGGAGGCAATTCGAGGCAGCGGCCGAAATGAACAATTGGGGTGAAGAAGAGAAAGCCACTGCACTGGTGTTATCCTTGCGAGGACAAGCTCTTCAGCTGCTGCAAACCGTCCCGGAGAGGGAACAAAAGAACTACGTCGCCGTGGTCAACGCTCTCGAGCTGCGGTATGGAGACCTCCACTTGAACCAAGTGTACCAGTCACAGCTAAAGTCACGAGTTCAGAAGAATGGCGAAAGCCTGGAGGAGTTTTCGGCGAGACTCGTACATCTGGCCTACCCAAGCGCCCCTAGCGAGTTCCACCATCAACTTGGAACAAGCGCGTTTATTGATGGGGTCCGCGACGGTGAGTTGCAGCAAATGTTGAGACTAGGTAAACATCAAAAATGCGCCGATGCCCTCGTGCACGCCCTGGAGTTCGAGGCGGCTAAAAACGTTTATCGTCCGACGGCTCAACGTCTGCGAGCAGTAACCATAGAGGAAGCCCCGAAAGACGAAAACGACCTGCTGCGAGAAATAAAGACGTTGCTTGAAGAAATGCGACACGGAAGCACGACAGGCAGGCCCAGATGCTTTAATCGTGGGAAAGTGGGCCACCTGAGAAGAGACTGCCGTTTAAGGAGGTCACCGGAGCAAACCCACAGGAATCCGGAGTCCAGTCCAGCTAGCGCTTTGGAGCGTGTGCTAGCTGGTCCGACAAAAGCCCCTAGGGTCATCTCGGTCTCGCAGTTACGAAAAAGAAACGACAGTCTGTTACTGGAGGGTCGAATCAACGGAGCTGGCTGTTTTATGACCGTCGACACCGGAGCGACCGTCTCGATCGGAAGACAAGACATCTTCAAACAGCTGGGAGATTTCCAGTTGGCAGAGAGCGACCTGGTGTTAAAAACAGCAACGGGAGAAGCAGCACGAGTTTTCGGGGAAGTTGAGGCAAGGCTCGAGTTGGGGAGGTTCGAGTTCGTTCACAAGGTTATTGTGTCTGATATAGTGGACGATTTCATCTTGGGTCTTGACATTATGAAGAAGTTCGGATTCGTGCTGGACATCAAGAATCGCATGCTGCTAGTTGGCAACGAAGAAATCTCCCTCCACTCTGCGATACCATCCGCCGACGAAGTGAAAGTGATAGTCTAGTGATAATAGAACCGAACGTGACCACCAACCCGGACGTGACACAGAAAACACAGATCATGGTAGCAAGAACACTCGTTGAGGCTAATGGACGAATTCCTATCCGTGTAGCGAATTTAGGCGAAAGTCGTGTTACACTACAGAAAGGGCAGACGATTGGACTATACCATCCTGTACTACGGGTCGTCCGTTGCGAAGAACAACCTGTTGGGTGTAACAGAAAAGAGGCTCAGTGAACGAGTGTAGAGAAGCTCTTCCTAGAAGACTGGAAACACCTTACGAACCATCAATTAGAGAGGGCCATGGCATTTATCCGCAAGGAGACTGACATCTTTGCTACAGAAGACCGAAGAACCGGCAGAACCAACATGGTGCAGCACAGAATCAACACAGGAGATGTTGCTCCGGTCCGACAACCGCCAAGAAGACTTCCGTTCGCAAAACACCAAGAGGTGGCTCAGATGGTGGACAAAATGAAAGCAGACGGAATAATTGAAGACTCCTCAAGGCCGTGGTCGCCACCAGTTGTATTGGTAACGAAGAAAGATGGTTCCACTCGCTTTTGCGTTGACTACAGACGGCTGAACGATGTATGTAACTAAGGACAGCTATCCGTTGCCACGTATCGATTACACCCTAAGCATGTTGTCGGGATCGCAGTGGTTTTCAACCCTGGACTTGAAAAGCGGCTACTGGCAAGTTGAGATCCATCCCGATGACAAAGAGAAGACGGCGTTCTCGACTGGAAGCGGTCTCTACCAGTTTAACGTCATGCCATTTGGACTCTGCAACGCTCCAGCCTCTTTCGAGAGGTTGATGGAACTGGTTCTGCGAGAGCTGACATGGAAAACCTGCTTGGTGTACCTCGATGACGTCATGGTAGTTGGAAGAACCTTCGAAGAACATTTGAAAAATTTGGAAGAGATCTTCAGCCGCCTGCGGAATGCCAACCTTCAGCTCAACCCCAAGAAATGCCAATTGTTCCAGACAGAGGTGAAGTTCTTGGGCCATGTGGTTTCGCCCAGCGGAGTACAAACAGATCCAGACAAGATCGCGGCCGTCCGCGAGTGGCCACGACCAAGGGACAAGCACCAGCTGAGAAGCTTCTTGGGCCTCTGTACCTACTATCGCAGATTTGTCAAAGGGTTTGCTGACATTGCCAAGCCTCTGCACAGACTCACGGAAGACAAAACCCCATTTATCTGGAATAACGAGAGCGAAGCAGCGTTTAGAACTTTGAAGATCTCGCTGTGCACGGGTCCTATTTTGTCTTACCCGAGAGTAAAGGGGCGGTATGTCCTGGATACAGACGCCAGTAACAACGGTATCGGGGCTGTCCTTTCGCAGGTACAGGAAGGCGAAGAAAAAGTCATCGAATACTATAGCAAGGTGCTTTCTAAGCTGGAAAGAAACTACTGCGTTACGAGGAAGGAGTTATTGGCAATCGTAAATGCGGTAGGACATTTTCACAAGTACCTGTACGGTCAACACTTCAAAATCCGAACGGATCATGCTGCGTTGAGGTGGCTGTTAAGCCTTAAGGATCCAGAAGGACAGACAGCCAGATGGTTGGAGAGGCTCCAGCAGTACGATTTTGAAATCGAACACCGACCAGGCAGATCACACCAGAATGCGGACGCACTTTCTAGGAGGCCGTGCCGGAGTGACTGCAAACATTGCAGTCAGAGAGAGGCATCCAAAGAATTCGAGGGCGTGAAGAGATTGGTTCTGCAACCTCAAGATGGGTGGACAACGGCGGAGATGAGGGCAGAACAACTTGGAGATAGAGAGATTAGTGTAATTTTGGAAAGCAAATAGAACGGAAATCAGAGACCACAATGGCAACACATTTCGGACAAGAGTCCTGCTCTCAAAGCACTATGGGCCCAATGGGATTCACTGAAGGTGGAAAATGGCCTGCTGAAGCGAGCATGGGAGAGTGCAAGTAGATGTAGAAGAACAGTGCTGCACCCCCCACCACTCCCACTTGACCTTGACCTTGAATTTGACCTTGTCCTTGAATTTGACCTTGACCTTGAGACCCCCCCTACTTGACTTTGGCCTTGAATTTGACCTTGTCCTTGAATTTGACCTTGACCTTGAGACTCCCCTCTACTTGTCCTTGACCGGATTGGACCTTATCCTTGAATTTGGCCTTGACCTTGAGATCCCCCTCTACTTGTATTTGAACTCCCTCTACTTGCCCTTGAATCTCCTCCATTTGTATGTCTTATATAAACGAATAGAAGTCAGCAGTGTTCAGTGAAGTAAGTGAAAATGTCGAAGGTAACAGTTCCAAAAGTTCATTTTTATTATGATCCGGAGACAGGTATAAGGTAAAATACTGTAAAATAAACTAATATTAATTGATTTGTTTCTTGCAGAGAGCATAGCGGTTTGCCCATATGATAAAAGTCATGTGATGTTAGCGCATCGTCTGGAGAAACATATCTGGAAAGTCCACCATAAGGAGTATTTAGAGCAAATGGAAGAGAGCTGGATCCGGCATCAGCAGCAGCAGCAGCAAGATGCGAATCAAAAAAATGATTAGTTGTAGATGTAAGAAATAAAACGTTAAAAAGTAAAAATCCTTTGTTTGATATAAGTGTAAAAGTTGCATTTGAAATGGTTAGTATGCGATAGTGAGTAAACGATGAAGGTATATAAGAAACCTCGTCGCTCAAACCGTACCATTAATAGCCAGCGTACTGCAAAGAAAGGAGGTTCTGTTATTAACAAACTCATCAATAAATTACCTGTGGAACTTCATATACCTGGATATCAATTCTGCGGACCGGGTACAAAGTTGGCTAAAAGATTAGCTCGCGGAGATAGTGGAAGAAACCCACTAGATTCAGCGTGTAAAGAACACGATATTGCCTATTCGGAATCGAACGATTTGGATAAAAGACACGAGGCAGACAAAAAATTGGTGGAAAAGGCAAGAGAGCGTTTGAAAGCAAAAGATTCAAGTTTTGGAGAAAAAGCAGCAGCTGCCACAGTTCTAGGCATTATGAAGGCAAAAGTAAAATTAGGCATGGGCTCCAGGAAGAAAGTGAAAAAGAATCGAATATTAGCTGCACCAAAACGAGGTGGATTTTTACCGTTCTTGTTACCATTATTAGGAGCGCTTGGCGCTTTAGGTGGAGGAGCAGCAGGAATTGCGACTGCCGTAAATAAAGCAAAAGCGGATAAACAAATGATTGCAGAAACACAGAGGCATAATAAAGCGATGGAAACGCTTAGCTCTACAACAAAAGGAAAAGGTCTACGTAAGAGAAAAAGGGGTAGACGCGGAAAAGGACTATATATTGGACCCTCTGATTGGTATCAAAAAAACTACCGGTGAAATTACCGCGCCATGCATTGACTAATGTGGAGTTGGTAAAGTTTGCTAAGCAATTGAAAATACCAAATTTTAGAGGAGTACATATGCGCGATAGTTTACCACGGCGGATACATAAAAACGAGACGGGTATAATTAACTTGGATGACAAAAGCGGGCCAGGTACACATTGGACCTCATATATTAAAAAAAACAAACAAATTATATACTTTGACAGCATGGGACATTTAAAACCTCCTGTTGAAGTAGCAAAATATTTTTACAGTGATAATAATCGTAATAAAATCAAGTACAATTTGGATAGGTTCCAAAATTATGATACTTATAATTGCGGACATTTATGCCTCAAATTTTTATATGCACATACGAAAGTATAAAAGTTCAGTTGTTGTCGAAAATCCAGAAGAAAATGTTGTTTGTTTTAACAGGCAATTCAGCAACTCTAACAGCGGATTTTACTCCGCCTGTTGAGCTAGGAGATAGAAACTATGCTTTAGGGTTAACAAACTTTGAAGTGTATAATTCTATACCAAACATTGAAGAAGGTTGTAACAAGTTTTATTACAACTCTGAAGAAATTACAATACCGACAGGATGTTACCAAATAGAAGATATTCACAAGTACTTGAAGTTAGAAATATTCAAACGGAATAAAACAGAAATTTTCGAAATGTGGGCAAATAATAACACGTTACATACTCATATTAAAGCAACTGGAGAAATCGATTTTACAAAACCAAATACAATCGCACCGTTACTTGGATTTGGTAAGATATTCTTGGAAAAGAATAAGGCACATGAATCGGAAAACATTGCTGACATAATGAAGCTGAACACCATATGTGTCGAATGCAATATAGCCATTGGAAGTTACAGAAATGGAAAACCAGCACATATAATACACCAATTTTTTCCAACGGCTCCCCCTGGTTTCAAAATAGTAGAATCGCCTGAACACATCACTTATTTACCGATCAGTGTAAATACAATCAGAAACATAACCCTTAAAATAGTTGATCAAAACGAACAATTAATCAATTTCTCAAAAGAGACGGTCACAGTCGGACTGCATTTAAAAACGGCAGAGTGATCATGGGTGTTACATTTTATACAAACCGTGCATCATATAAAAAGCAAAATTGTGTTTGTGCAAAGGTCAGTAAGAGAACGAACGTTCGAGGACTAAGCATTCAGAACAAAACGTTTCTTAGATCGCTTGGGTTCAAAATACGAGAAGATGTTTAACGTAACAGAGGGAGTTAGTATTGATGAATCGGTTTTTGGATATAAAATACAAAGCCACGAGTCTTACACTTCACGATTTAACAACAACGATGAAATAAGAATCTTACTACCTGAAGATTTAGCAACATTACCAAGTGAAAGTTATATTTACATTGAAGGACAAGTCGTGGTTGATGATGGGAAAGGTGCCACTACTGCCGCTAAAGAGACAAAATTTGTCAACAACGGAATATTATTTCTATTTAGTGAGATACGATTAGAAATTAATGGTCACAGCATAGATACAAATATAAAACCTGGGCTAACAAGCACGCTAAAAGGAATTGTATCATTTTCGAAAAATGAAAGCATTGCACATGAAAATGCGGGATGGTTTCCTACGGGGAGCAGTGCCATTCTAAGCAATGGGAAGTTTAATGTTTGTATTCCGTTGAAGATGATTTTTGGTTTTGCAGAAGATTTTAAAAAGGTCATGGTTCAGACACCGCAAGAATTAATTCTGATTCGCAACAGCAGTGACAATGACGCGTTAATGTGTACGACAACAGAAAAGGCGCGAGTTATTATAGATAAACTTATATGGAGAGTTCCACATATTTCACCGGGGTTTAGAGAAGAAGCAGCTTTGGCAGACTTGATTAAAAAAGGCAAAGATTTAAGTGTTGCACATCGAACGTGGGAATTGCATAGTTTTCCAGCAATACCCAATTCATCCAAACATTCCTACACTATTAAAACATCGACGCGTTTGGAATCACCTAGATATGTTATTTTAGGTTTCCAAACAAAGCGGAACGGAGAACTAAAAGAAAATACTTCCAAATTTGATACCTGTAGCTTCAGCAATGTCAGAATTTATTTAAACAATGAAAGATTTCCTTATGAAAATTTAAATATAGACTTTGACAACAATCACTATTCAACATTATATGAAATGTTTACCCAGTTCCGTTCAAGTTATTATCTGGATGAAAAAACGGAATGTAGTATTACTCCAAAAGAGTATAAGGACACATATCCCTTGATAGTGGTCGATTGCTCTAAGCAAAAACTAGGCTTTCAAACGCAAGCGGTAACAGTGCGGGTTGAATTTGATACAGTCAAGGGTGTAAAAGAGGGAACAATGGTGCATGCATTGCTGATAAATGATCGAATTTTTACATATAATCCTGCAACTAAAGCAATTAGACAGTTGTAAGCAATATGAGTGAGAGAAGTGCAGTCGTTGATGTTCAAGGATTTAAATTAACAAACAATCAATTCTTACCAAAAGAACTTGCTATATTGAAAAACGAGAAAGTGGCTCATTATGTCTTCGCTCCACCTTTCAAGTCACATTTACTACCTGACAATGTTCGATATCAAGTAAACTGGCTTTCAAAAAACCATCATTGTATACAATGGAATGATGGTTTTATACCTCAGTGGAGATTTAAAAATATACTTAAACATTTAACTAATGATATTGATATCATTTATGTAAAGGGGAGGGAGAAAGCAATGTTTCTTCGGAAATATCTTCATAAAAAAATCGTCGAGTTACCCGAATCGCCTCGTTTAACAGCAGGAAGACCGGCATGTTTATATCATACCACAGATAATTGCTATTGTAGTGTCAGCATTGTGAATAAGTTGATGGAAACGTTTAAAAAGCATATTAAGTGAGTCAGACAAGTTAGTTTAACACGAATCATGGATGGAGAACGTTGGGTTACATGTCCGCAAAACGAAGGACATCGTTTAAAAATGAAACACTTGAGAAGGCATTTGTGGCGCTGCGGGCAGCAGCAGTGGTATTCCTACAATGATTGTCAATATCAAAAGCAGTTTTGTGAATCGTCTAATTCATCGAAAGAACATTTACCGTCACCAGCACAAGAAGAAGCGGCCGTAAATAGAATTTTCTCCAACAAAACTCAAGTAAACCATAAATTTTCTTGAAAATCAATAAATCATTTTTGTTTTAAATATATATTTCATTATCATCCCCCTCTCCATATAGAAAATATAACCTCTTACAATAGTAAGAGTAGTCTTATTATACAGTTTGAAGTGTGCACACGTGATGGTTTATCCACTAACAAATGAAGATTACTTTATAAAAGAATCCGAAGAACTTTTGCAAGAGGTGTGGGATTTTGAAAAGATGCGAAACAAATTATTGGCAAAGGTAAAAAAACTGAGGCCGGCACAACTGAGTCGCATTTATGAAAGATTACCATATTCGTATTTGAACATGAAGGAACTCAAAAATCATCTACCATGCGATAAACATGTAAATATGAGTTTAACTTCAGATCACGTGGATGGTATGGCTCCAGCACGATATTTATGTTTTAAATGCATTCAAGAACAACAATTGTAAGCTACCTACTGACATGTATTTTAAATAAATATAAGAAAATTAAAATTAATTAGGTTAGAAATAAATAATAATAATGTAGAGTTCATTTAAAAAATTAATGTATTGAATAAATAATTTACAACAATGCTATTTTATGATTTAAAAAAGTATTTGAAACAAGGTAAGTGTTTAATGAAATAAAAGATTTGTTCAAATGCCTCCAGGCAACATTCATGCAAGCAGAGGTTGATGCTCTTTTCGTTCCGAGCGCATATAAAGAAAACGAGTTTTATTTTAAAAAAGCTGTTTCAATACGACGGACAGCATTCCATAGACGGCGCGTCTGCTATTTTTTTCGTAGTGTTAAAAATAGTTGCAATGCCATTTTATTTTAAAAAAGCTGTTTCAATACGGCGGGTAGCATTCCATAGACGACGCGTCTGCTAGTTTTTTTCGTAGTGTTAAAAAATAGTTGCAATGCCAAAGTCAGTTACCTTCAATTGCAATAAGAACAGCATAAGAGTGATGTATGTATATGAGACTGCAGCTAAATTTTATCGTCAAAGTAATGATGAGGACCAGTCAAATAGACGTCACTTTTTACGTAGAATAGAAAAACTGCAGAGTGTTTTAAACAAAGTTCTGGAAAAATCACACAGAGAAACAATTTACAAAGCCCGATTTATGGAAATAATGTGACTTTTATTAATTATGTTAGAAATAAATAATAATCATGTAGAGTTCATTTAAAAAATTAATGTATTGAATAAATAATTTACAACAATGGTCTTTTATTATTAAAAAAAGCATATAATAAAATAGATTTAACATTGTATAAGAAATAATTTACAACACTGGCGGCACATATCGTATCTGAAAGAAGTCAAGGTAAGTATATAAATAGTAATTATTAAAAGTTAGTACCTACTTTATTCAATGTCCGATTTTTTTATCCAAGAACGTTTATTAAAACCAAGAAACTTGACATACAGCCTGCTGCCCTTTTTTCGTAAAACTTTTTCAATCAGGAATAAATTGGGGTCACCAACCTTTTGAAGTTCAAGATCATAAAAACCGCCCAAGATTGGATTTTGTTCTTCATCTTGTAATAAATATGTTCTCGGGTTTGTTGCGTTGACTTTCCTAATAGAGAAAATTTCATTGGACCAATTGGGGGTATATTTTTTATCAAAAATTTGGCGATACTTGCTAACACGTACAAAATCACCCACTTTAAACTTTGGTTGTCGTAAATCAACAGTTTTGATGTGACTGTACACCGAATTTAAAATTTTCTTTTCGTTGCGTTTATTAACTGCACTTGGTTTAAAACCTGTGGTTGAATGCACAGTAGTATTGTATTTTTTTACAATTTCTGGCAAAATATCTATCCATTTGTAAGTTCCTTGCATACTAAACTGTTTCCATAATAATTGTTTTATTGTCTTTATCAATCTTTCAACGATGTTAGCTTTTGTGGAGGAATAAGTATGATAATGATTTATTCCATACTTCTTAAAAACTGCTGATGCGTTTTTGTTAAAAAATTCACGTCCTTCATCAGTATGTAAATTACGACAAATATTTTTCCCACTTTTAAATAAGTCTGAGAACGCGTTTGCAACGTCTCGACCGGTTTTTGTTTTCAATGGATACGCCCAAACAAATTTAGAAAATATATCGATGACGAATAAAATATATCGAAATCCTTTGTTAAACTTTGCATATTTTTGCAAATCAGCGATATCACTTTGAAACGTATCCAATAATCCCTTTACGATTACACGTCTTCTTTGAAATTTTACTCGAGCTGGTCTATGCAGTTCGTTAACAAGTTGTTGCCTGGCAGAAACATCGGCGGATTTCATTTCGTATCAATGGATACTGTATCAATGGGTATTTTGAATACAATATTGGCATAAAAACTAGTATCTGTTGGGTTAGTGTAGTTTTTAAACACAAGTTGGTCAAGGTACTGAAACACATTGTCAACCATGGGCGTTTCGTCCTTGTCCCGTATTCTAAAGATTAGCACGCCTTTAGAAGGTTTGAAACTCGTTGAATGAATTATGCCACTTGGAAATGTAATAATATATGTAAAATTGTTGTTTTGCAGTCGATACTTTTTTGTCGCAGGATCTAAAGTTCCGTGAAGTTGAACACTAGTATAAGAATAAAGTGGAGCATTATCAATGTGTTCGGTAAAACGTTTATTTAACAAATGTTCATTAGAGTGTTGGTAAAATCGATTCAGTGTCATCTCTGTGGCAGCTTGTTAACAACTAAAGGTTTCACATAAACTCCTACCATATTATTTTGGATTCCTTAAGCTCTTCTATTATGTTACTAATCTCATTTTGGTGACTTGTATTACCTGCGTTTTGAGAAGATAGTAATAAACGCAAGCGATTAACTAATGTGTTGGGATTTTTCCATTTAATATATTCTATATTCTTATTATTTAAGTCAAGTGTGCGTAGGGCTTTTCCTTTTTTTAGCAAGCTGCGACTAGGTAAGCTTCCGCTCCGACTAGGTAGGCTTCCACTGCGCGGTCTTAAGCTGGACTGTGCTGGCGGTTTACGAATAAGTGGTTGATATTTGAATTTTTTTATAATTGCAGTGTATTTGGGACCAGCATTGCCAGCAATTTGCTCGGATGAACTGTAATTTTTGCGGTGTGCATTGGTTTTTTCCACTATGTCCTTATACATTAACCGGTCCGTTTCTTTAAAGTCACCAGGTTCTTTTTTAAATAACAACTCCATTAAACCGGTTGTTCCTTCATATCGCTTGTCTTTAACAATGACATCGTTGTCTTTAAAATCGATTTCTGAATCTCCAATGTGAAATTTTGCAGTTGTCGGATCGAAACGTACACCATATTGATGATCAAATTGATTGGCTGCGTCACTTATCATTTCCTCGATATACTGTCTGGGAAGTAAAGGCCATTGATCGAGAAACTCAGTGAGAGCAGCGTTAGAGGTAGCTTCAGGCATTGGAGCAATTGAATCTTCATTATCTGATACCTCATCCTCAGGGATATATTCGCTAATGTCTACACTATCCAAAAAAGGGGTTTGCATCAATCCACTACGCATCGTAGAATGTAGTGGATTTATAGGGCTTTCTATTGGAGATGTCGCTATACTCTTTTTAATATCTTCTAGTTTGATTGGTTTTTCTTGCTTCTCTTGTTTTATTTCAGTAATTAGTTTACTAATTGGGTTAATGATTGGTTGCAATCGCTTTTCAAAAGTAAGTTGTGACGCTGCCACGTCGGAAGTGAGCCCACGTAACTTTTGCCTAACATCTTTTCGAGCTTTCGCGAGTTTGAGAAGTAAACGTTTATCCATACTGCCCAAAACAAACTGTGACCTTATATCAACATGCATCATCACTTATAATGCAATATATTTATCAAAACCCTTTCTGAACCTACCATTGTCTAGGGGTGAATCTTTATCAATTACAACAAAATCGTGAGGTGATTGCCAACACTTTGCACATAAAGCATTAAATTGTTCAAAAGCCATGTCACTGCTGATGTGATCGTTGTATACATGTTTCAGGTTTGTCATGTCTTGAGGAAAGAGTACTACAAAATTTGCATTATCTCTTATGAGTTGTTTAGGAATCGATGAATATGTCTGACATAAATAAAAGACATCAATGTTATAGTGTCTCCCGAAGCAATAATAATCTCGAATAATTTTTTGATTGCAACCGGCAACATCGTCAAATATAATCACTGAATCAGGTTTAGCTTCTTGTGGTGGAATAATGCCCTCGTCTTCATCGTATTGCAACATGTCCATTTCACGAATTGGTTCAATCACCTCTTTTAAAAATTGATATTTCGGTTGACTTAGTGTTTTTGAATATAAATAAACATTGGAAAAACGCAGCCCATTTTTATGTATCAATAAACTAATTAAAGCGTTTGTCTTGCCACATCCAGATCTCCCAACAATTATACCTCGTTTAACGGTTCCCCCAAGTAACTTGTTGTGTTTGTTGAAGGTAGATGAAGGAAAACAATAGTCATGATTATCCACATTTAATTCTAAAGTTTGTTTAACAAATTTCATTATTTCACGTACTCAATATGTTCCATTCTCCTACAAAGACTGCACAATACTATACAATAATGTTACATGTTAAGTTAATTTATAGATATAAATAGGGTAAAACGACTTATTCACATGCGTTTCTCATTGCTTGTAATAAAACATCAAGTTTCATTACTCTAGGTATGTCATAATGTCCCCAAGCCAAAGTGTCTACGGTACCATCAGACAAAAATCGTTTATCATCCATGCTCGATAAAGCGACTTTATTTCGCAATTCAGTAAACATTTCGTGAAGGCAAGATTTAAATATAGACATTGTACATAGGACAAGGGAATTACCAGTGGCTACTTTTTTATAATCGGTCAGTTGTAATTTAGTGTCGACAATGTGCTTGCTAACGCCCTTGGCCTTTTTGTCTAATCTGTCCAACAACTCAATGCAATATGCTTTGGCTCCAGTTCCATAAAATGTTTTTATAATTACACCAGCATATTCATCTTTCATTTTTCCCACTATTGAGGGACTGGGCACAATGCCGTGTAGATTGCCAATAGCATAGTTTGATGTGTCAAAATATTGTGAATATCTTTTAATATCGTCATACGCATTATCCGTAAAAACTTGAAGCACTAGAGAATCAGTATCAGTGTAAAGTAAAGATACGTTTTCACCATACAGCGGCTTTAGAAACTCATAAAAAAAATTATACATTATAGTCTTTGACAAATCTAAAATGCAAAATCCAACATAAATTGGTTTGTTGTAAGTCACCTGTACTTTATTCATTTCTATTGCAATCAAGTTTTCAGAGAAAATTACGCGATTTTTAAAATGCGGTTTGGCAATCCACGTTTCGGCTCCAAATTTTTTTCCGATCTTTTCCCAGTGCGAGACTAATTTTATATCAACACGCTTTTCAACATTCTCCATAGTCTTTCCATAGATACTATTATTCATTTTTTTATAAATATCCTTTCCAAACTTGGACTTGGCCTGTCCTCTTAATTTTGTATTTAAATCGATATACTTTTGAAGCCAAGGTGACTGACGAAATTTAATTACTCGATGAATTTTTTGTAGAATTAGCCCATGCTTTAAACACTGTTGCAAATTTCTATAATGAATAATGTATTTTGTTTTATTGTTTAAATTTGGAATTAATTTAGGATACTTTCCATTAGGAGGTATCATGTTTTCTGGACAAAACGGCATATCGTTGTGAAGCATGTGCAGTGTTTCAGGATAAAGTAAATCTACTTCTAAGACGTATCCGTAATCTGACTTTTCAGAAATTGAGTTTATATCAAGCGTTTCAATTTCATGTGCGGTTAACCATTTAAAATTCCCTGTTGGTAAATACTGATTCATACTCCAACCATATAAATTTGTTGCGTCTAAATACATAATATAAGAAGATGGTTGTGTTGGATCATAATTTGGCAAAAACCGGTTGTTCGCGGAGCATGCTCGCTTAATACAGGTACTAACGCCCCCGCGAATTCCTTTTTTAAAAAAATGGAGCTGGTCTATATCTATTAATAATTCCAACTCTACTTTGGTGTGCAAGAGCATTGCATCCCAACTTAAAGACGGAACTGTAATATACTGAGCAGGATCTAAATGATAATTTCGCATACAACTTTTCCTAAAGGTTTCAAAAATATCTGCCAATAATAAAATATCTGATTTGAGATATATGTCAGCATAATCGCCCAAAGTTTTGCATTGAAATAACTCCCACACGTTTCTAGCTCTATCATAATCTTGTTGAGAGCAATCCTCATTTCTTAACGAATCATGAAATTGTTTAATTGAAGGAAGGTGTGCAAGATTCAATTTAGACCAATCATCAAGAAAAGAATATGGTAGCACCCCTTTCTGCCGAATTATATTAAATTTTGTATCATCACTAAAATATTTCCGTATTTCAATGCAATCGTCTGAATTTAGAGTTGAAGCCAGTTTTTCTAGGGAAGTATCAAGAAATTTGAAAGAATCTACAAAACGAAGTTTTATAAAAGTATCGGTTTCTTTACCGTTCTTATCCGTTGATTTACCAACAAGAACTTGTTTACTGAAAGTTATATATTTTTCTTTATTCTTCGCCACTACATCAATGTCTTCACCATCTAAAGCTAATTGCTTTATGAACAAATGACTATCATAATTAGTAAGATTGTGGAAAAAGACCGGAATAAAGTTTGGTAGTTTATAATTAATATTGCATTGCATGTGTGCAGCGTTTCTATATTGCCCGGTTAAATGACAATGATCCTTTACTTTTATCTGAAAAGCGGTAAAAGGTTTTTCACAAATGTGGCAAGTGGACGCGCTCTGAAATTGCAATTCTTGCTGAGGTGAAAGAGGTAACATTGGTTTTACTATTTTTAAATGATTATTATATATATCTTTTACTTCATTATCCAAACTGGTTAAAAATTGTCTAGTACAATCCTTTCCGCGAAAAAGTTTCAATTTCGAAAACCTATCATCAAAACTACATTTCAAGTAATATCCACACGAATATGGCTCATGTTGATAAGTTTTAACTTGCCAAGATTGTTGGGGATTAGGCAACGAAGTATCCAAGGGCCTAAGCAAACACTCAAAATCAGCGAACAATGTAAACGGCACTTGTAACTTTTTGTGATAATTTTGAAATTGTAATATATTACCCGGAACAGTGCCTCCTATTCGATTGCGAATAGCATGATCGGTAGGTAATCTAGTATATAAATAACCGCAGTCTTGTGTACAATGTCTATTTAGCAACTCGGCCGATATAAAATATTGCAAACAACCATCGCAAAAGTGTTTTTTTCCATCTCGTTTTGAAATTTGCGTTGAAACTAGTCGCGATAAATCTTTAATGGTGCAATAATGTTGATTTCCATCGTTATCCGATATTAATAATAAATTTATATGCACTTGTTTTTTACATTTTGTATAATATAAAGGTCCTACTATTTCATAAGTCGTTTTACCGTTGTCATACATTTTCTCTAAGCCATAGCAATTAATCGAAACATTATTTAAATTTTCAAAAATATTAATAGTGTCCAACTTTACCGGAAATTCCATACCCGTGAAGTTGAAAATGCGACTGTAATGTGGATATGATGTGGGACTCCAAGCAGGACCGTCTGGTTTATAAACGGCCGCTACGACGCTCCACGCAAAGCAATGTAAATCCTGGTTTCTTACATTAACTATTGCTTGTTTTCGCTCAATTTCACAGGGTAAATTAATGAAGGATGATGCTCGAAGTGGATTATAACGATTGAAATTTAGCTCAATGTAATAAAGTTTAACCAGTGCCCAACCTAGAAAATGTAAGTTTTTTAAAAAAGTTACTTTAGAATTTAAAACTTACCTGAATCTCTCTCCAAAAATTCAGACATTTTCTTATTGATGATGTGTTTGAAGTCCTCCAACAACGAGTGTAAGTTTGTCCCAAACGTAATAACGACATTTCTTGTATTAAATGATTTTACTTCATATTTATCGTCTTTTTCTATTGTATATAATGCAAATAGTTCCACATTCATTTTCAAAGTTGTATGTTGCTGTAAATTGTATTCTATCAAATTTATCATTTTTTCCTTGGTAGTGTTAAAAAAAGCATTCAAATCTATAAAAGTGGTTTCTACGGGTATTCGGTAACTGGAAAACCTACATTGAAAAGCTGACGCTATTTCCATAACACCATCGTCCAGAGTTCGAACAATCTGATCCTTATGTTGATTACTTCTCTGATGTCCCAAAAAATGTGCACCAGAATTAATTGGGATGTTACACTCGTTGCACAATGCATTGCGCCATTTTAAGGTAGGACAACTCTCCTTTTCGTGTCTGCTAAGCGCCCTTTGAGTAGTAAAGGTTCGTAAACAGTCCTTACAGATAAATGGTTTCTTGAAAAGAGAATTAAAACATTATGAGTACGTGAAATATCCTAACTTAAGACTGCCTTTAGTTACTATGAGCTATAAAAATGCCAAATTTTATATCTCATAGATATCCAGCAAGACCGACGAGGAGGAGCAGTCACGCTTGCCATGTGGTTGTGTCTCCGCCAAAACATTTTGTGTCTGCGCAAAAAAGTTGCCTCCAATTTTGAAACGTAGCAGATGGCAAAATTTTGTTTTGTGCCCATTTACAAAGTCAAAATTTAAGTTTATTATTTATTTTCAAATTATAACGTCTAATATATTCCTTACTTTTAAATTTAAATTGTTTACGATTGGCGCGAGATTCCTGAGCCGCCTCTAATTCCAGCCACGCGGAAAGAAGCTCCGCATCACTCATCTCATTGAGATTACTGTCAAGAAGTTGCTGATCTCTACGTTTTTGTTCCCTATCCTCGATTTCCTTCCATGCCGCAACAAGTTCATCATCAGTCATTCCAAAATCTGGGAACAGAGCTAGTTGACCTTGGTCAACACCACGCCTCTGCTCCTCCTCCTCAAGCTTTCTCCACGCAACAACAAGTTCATCATCATTCATTCCATCCTTAAAACAATCATGTATCAGGTCTAGCTGCAGGGGTTGTTGGTTGAGGATACCATCAACTTCCTGATTATGGTTTCTCGCGCCATCGGCACCTACTACGCTTTTCTCATCTACACATTTGACCCCTTCCAGATCAAAATTTTGACTAAAAATCAAATCACATTGAGACAGATGATTTAGAAAATGTGCTAATTCTGCCTCAATTTCCAATTCTATATTTAACTTCTCAACTACCCTTTCCACGGCATTGAGTCCAAACGCGGATAAACTATTCACAGTACAATTTTGCAGAATTTCGTCAAAGTCTTGATCTAGGCTTAGTCCACTGAGTCCTTCCGTGTCTATTTGAGTAAAATACTGTGAAATATTACTAATAGATAACGGTGATGACACGGGAGTAATATCTTCATAACAGATAGGTTCATTGACAGTTCCAACATCCCCATTGTTGGCAACCGTCTGACCTGGACGAAGTAAGATATTGGAAATAATTTTGATTCTTTTCCCCTTCTGCTTCCGTTGGACTCTATCATAGACTCTCCGAAATTCGACAGGGTCTTTTGACAACAAATAATCGGCCAAATGTGTAGTATTCACAAAGGTACTTACAGATGGAGGAGGTCGGACACACTTTACTTTCGATGGGCCGGGTTGAGCACATACATTGCACTCGGAATCACCACTACAACCACAGAATTGAGCAAATGCACGTTTCATGTTGGAGAGACACACCACGAATGATCGCTCCATGCTCCCGCATCTACTTTTATTGAGAGAATGGTGGGGATTACAAGGTTAGAAGGTGGTGGGAGTCAAGGTTAATAAAATAATTTTAAATTTTTAAATTTACCACATGTGCATATGCATTCGTTCCATCTGCACCTCCCGCCATGTCAGAATTTTTTTCTATCCCCTCTCGTTTAGCTACATCTATTTTATTATGCTTTTTTAATAATAAAAAACCATTGTTGTAAATTATTTATTCAATACATTAATTTTTTTAAATGAACTCTACATGATTATTATTTATTTCTAACATAATTAATAAAAGTCACATTATTTCCATAAATCGGGCTTTGTAAATTTTTTCTCTGTGTGATTTTTCCAGAACTTTGTTTAAAACACTCTGCAGTTTTTCTATTCTACGTAAAAAGTGACGTCTATTTGACTGGTCCTCATCATTACTTTGGCGATAAAATTTAGCTGCAGTCTCATATACATACATCACTCTTATGCTGTTCTTATTGCAATTGAAGGTAACTGACTTTGGCATTGCAACTATTTTTTAACACTACGAAAAAAACTAGCAGACGCGTCGTCTATGGAATGCTACCCGCCGTATTGAAACAGCTTTTTTAAAATAAAATGGCATTGCAACTATTTTTAACACTACGAAAAAAATAGCAGACGCGCCGTCTATGGAATGCTGTCCGTCGCATTGAAACAGCTTTTTAAAATAAAACTCGTTTTCTTTATATGCGCTCGTATCGAAAAGAGCATCAACCTCAGCTTGCATGAATGTTGCCTGGAGGCATTTGAACAAATCTTTTATTTCATTAAACACTTACCTTGTTTCAAATACTTTTTTTAATCATAAAATAGCATTGTTGTAAATTATTTATTCCATTTATTACACATTAATGTTAACTTTTAACATATGTGAACACCAAGTTATTACTACAGTTTTTATTAATTATTTATCAATATTATAATTATTATTTTATAGATATTTATTACATATATGTATTAGTATTATTACTTACACTTAACTACTTTTAGATAACAAATTGAAATTCAATAAAACTCCTATTTTACAATATACTTAAATTATCATAAACCAATTATTGTAAATTTTTCCCTATGTGATTATTACAATATTTATGCATTTTGGTTGAGAGATTGCAAATGTTCATTTATTTTTTTTGGATAATATAACAACAATTCACGAATGCACATGCCGGAGGCTCTGTCTATGTCACTCCGTTGATCCAACAATATCTGCAAGTTTTCCAAGGGATTTCCAGGCATTTTCACAGCTTTTAGTAATAATGTCTTTAACAATCCACTCACATTAATTTGCAATAACACTTTTAACTTATCGTCAATCAAAGAAACCATGTCCCACAAGAATTTCAGAGTTGTTTCGGCCAAATAAATCCGTTTTTCGTTTTGCATCAACATCACAACTGGTTTTTTCTCAATTTCAAAATATGCGATTTCACACCCCTTCAAACGAAATCCAGCATTGCTTCTTTTATTCACTAAATTATTAATTTCCGCTTTATGCTCAATTAGCTCAATCCACTGTGGAATATTGAAGTCCAAGGTTTTCTTGTAATCACCTATTTTTATAATCGGCTCCAATTCATAATTTATTCCGACACAAACGTTTTTTTGAGAAGTAATAGGATATGTGCTACAGTTCAACAACATTTTAGCGACGTCTCTACACAGCTGCACGGTATTTGCAAGACTGGTCGGCTTATATGCCGTTCTCGATTTAAACGCTTCCAGTTTCTTAATAAGGACAGGTTTTCTCTCTCAGGAATTTTACGGTGGCGTGATGCAATGACCTTACTTGATTTCTCGCCGCTGTATTAAGGTGGCTTTACACATTTACATTAAGCCACACTCACACAAAACTGCTTATATAAAAATAATTATTATTGCATATATAACTAGGAGAGCAAGTACTAATTCTATCATTCTTTCACTCTTTTTCATTTTTTCACACATCAATAAATTTGCATACCACCTAGCATATATACACAGCGGCGAAAACTTTCTGTGCTCTATTATTGGAACATCTGTTTTTTTCCAGTTACAAATTTCCACTTTGCAATAAAAACATTTAACTACGTCGTACGTTTCTGTATAAAAAAACCCTGACCTTGACAGTTCCACCGGGTTCTGAGTATCCACATACCAGTTTTTAAATGTTAAGAGTCTTTTCATCAACAAATCAAATTCTGTCTTTGCATCATCTTCTAAACACATTGTCTAATTAAAATAGATTTAACAAAATTTCACTTCAACCAATAACGTGTCGGACGGCACAACTTCTTTGACGGCGAAAAATGGCTCAGCACATTTGCAACATTCAGAACCATAAACGCGCACTAAATAACTCAGCTCTTCTTGACTACAAACGGCGTCAATTTCCAATATGTTTTCAGTCTCAGCTCTATTAATATTTTCAAATCCCTCCAGTCGCTGACTTTTTAATTCTTCTTCAAAACACTTTTTACACATGCACTTTCGATACAAGTATCTAATATGGTCTCCAAGGGCATTTATATGACCCAGCTGATTACAATACACCGTTTCTCTAAACACTATATATCCGCGCAACGTAAATCGATACCACATCATGGCTACTCTATTATGTACTGCAGCCTTGTGCACTTATATGCGACTGGGCAAGTAGAGGGAGTTCAAATACAAGTAGAGGGGGATCTCAAGGTCAAGGCCAAATTCAAGGATAAGGTCCAATCCGGTCAAGGACAAGTAGAGGGGAGTCTCAAGGTCAAGGTCAAATTCAAGGACAAGGTCAAATTCAAGGCCAAAGTCAAGTAGGGGGGGTCTCAAGGTCAAGGTCAAATTCAAGGACAAGGTCAAATTCAAGGTCAAGGTCAAGTGGGAGTGGTGGGGGGTGCAGCACTGTTCTTCTACATCTACTAGTGCAGACGGAAAGTCGGTGACGATGCAACTGGTTTTGCCCAAGTGTCGCGTGAAGGAGGTCTTGCGAGAAATCCACGGTGGAGTGTCCGGCGCACATCTGGGCGTGAATAAGACCATGGGGAAAGTCCGTGAACGCTTCTATTGGGTGAAAGTTTGAAACGATGTAGAGAGCTGGTGTCGAAAATGTGACACTTGTGCGGCGAGCAACGGTCCACAGACGCGTAGTCGAGGAGCCAGGAAGCAGTACAACGTTGGAGCACCATTCGAGAGAATAGCCTTCGACGTAGCAGGTCCGTTTCCTACCACTGATTCGTGAAACAAGTACATCATGTTGGTTATCGACTACTTTAGCAAGTGGCCGGAAGCCTATGCCCTACCCAATTAAGAAGCTGTGACGGTTGCCAGGGCGTTGGTAGAAAATTGGATTTGCCGCTACGGACTTCCACTGGAAATGCACTCGGACCAAGGGCGGAACTTTGAATCTGGAGTGTTCCAGGGCATCTGCGAACTATTGGGCGTGCGGAAGACAAGGACGACACCCCTGCATCTTCAGTCGGATGGAATGGTCGAGCGTTTCAACAAGACCATGGAGCAGCACTTGTCCAAGGTGGTCGATCAACATCAGCGGGACTGGGACAGGCGTCTACCTTTGTTTTTGCTGGCGTACAGAGCGGCAATTCACGAGACGACCCACCAGACACCGGCGAAGATCCTGTTTGGACAGGAAATGCGTCTACCATGCGATCTGGCTTACGGATCACCGGGACAAGAGCGGAAGGACGTGGGAAACTACGTAGACGAATTACAGGAAGCCATGTCCAGTATACATAAACTAACGCGCAGTCACATTCGCGTGGCGAGCGACCGGATGATGACGCGTTACGATCTGAGGGTGAATTCGGCAGGATTCAGTGATGGAGACTTGGTATGGTTGTTCAACCCTCGGCGAAAGAAAGGTCGCTGCCCAAAGTTACAACCCAGTTGGGAAGGCCCGTACACGGTTGTAAAGAGGATCAACGACGTAGTGTACCGGATTCAACGCAATCCCCGAGCCAAGATGAAGGTGGTTCACCTGGATCGTTTGGCACCCTACTCCGGAACTAATTAACAGGATTGAAGTAGATTGTTCGGGACGAACAACCTTTAAAAGGGGGGCAGTGAGACGACGGCGTGACGGCCCGGAAGCGGATGATGTCATGATGATCTCACCACGTATGGTAACGTAATTAATCTGGAATAGTCCACATGAGAACGTTTGGGAATAATTGTTCACATGGGATGCTTTAGAAGACTCTGTGGCGGTGATCTCATGCTATACCACGCTCGTACAAGAGACTGATCTCATTCTTCTGGAATAATCCTTTGCGTCGGAAACATGATCTCATGATTCCGGGAATAGAAGAAATCGAGAACGAAGGGAGCGGTATAAGAAGGGATCAAACGACAGAGCGAGTCAGTCTATTGGAAGCATCGTGAACAAGTGGTCAGCGCGTGTTATTGTGAAAGTTGGTCTTATTGTTAGTCTTTTTTTAATAAAAGTTTGTAACTACGGTGTGCACCAGAATATTTCTTTAAATCAACGAACCCGCCCGGCTCAGGCAACGTTACAATATTCTTACGTCTGGGTGGCTCGACTCTGATTTTGCAATTCTGTATGTGTTCAAGCTTAAAGATTTCTTTATTGTTGTCTTGCGCTAGATTAACAAAAAAGAGAGGAAGTGGTTCCTTGGTGACTCTATGTCTGACATTTATGATGTTCTTTACTTTATGCCCTTTCCCATTTATTTCTTTAGTTATATCAGCTAGCGGTATTGAACGGTGTATTCCACGAATTACTATTCTGTAAGCTCGCTCATTTTGTATCTGATATGTGTGATGGATGATTTGCTCGACCCTAACATGACGTATTAGTTTTCTGTATGTGTCCGTAGTGGTTGGGGTGATTTTTACAGTATTGTTGGATAGGACCTTGGTTTGGTATGTCTCCTCTTCGGTGATCTGGGCGAGGTTATCTTTCATCGCTTTGTAGTTATTTACCCCATAGATGTATATTGGAGATGGTCTGGGTTCTGTTTTTGTATTAGGGGTCTTTTTCGAATTGGATGGTTGCCCCGATTCATTTGCCACTGGGTAATTCAGTTGCCACTGGGTAATTCATTAAGAGATTCGTATTGTTGGTTTTGATTTGTTCTGCTATCTCAGTTGATGTTTGTCGGTTAGCCCTCTTTCCCTTGAGTGTTATTGTTTGCCACTCATGTTTCTTTGTGTTTTCTTGCTCGTCGCTCATGTCATCTAAATCATCGTCGCTAAACCATGTAGAGTTCGCGTTTTGTTGACTTATATTAGGTTGTGTGAATGTTTGTCTTTGACCTATATTTGGAAAAGCCAAGTGCATTGATAAGGGCTTTGTTGGTTGCCTTGCGGCGTATGTATTTGGTTTGTAGGTATCTGATTTGGGAATACACGCCTGAGCGTGCGAATATAGGCGATTAAAGCACGGCGAGCTTTAAAGGTTGTCAAGGAAATATAGGTATCATTATAACTTCATCAAATTTGAAAACTTTTCATATTCCTTCAGGTATGGGTCTTTTGACTTCGATGATAGTATTTTGGATTCCGCTTGTTCGGCCAATGCTTCTATATCGGGTGAAATCTCGTTTTAACTCATTTTTCCTCGATTTTTGCTGACACGACTAAATGCAATGACAGACGTGGACGCGAGACAAACGTAAACAATAATTGTCGTAACTAATGGCAATATTATTACGCCATTTCGATTTATCACGACAAAAAATATTTCTAAGTTTTTAGTGCTTAATTTGTTTCCAGTATTGCTGGTATAATAAACAATAGCGTAAAGTATTCGTGGATAACTGGTATTTAAAACAAAACTCGCGCGTGTTTTAAAGACCTTGTTATCCACTCATACTTTAATATACTATTGTGCAACGTGGTCCCAATTTAAACACAATGCTATTTTATGTATTTACTTTTTATAGTTTATTATCACTTCGCACTCGATAACGGTAAGTAATTTGTTTATCACAAAAAAGTAAAATGTTTTGTACACATCCGTTCGCGACTACGGTCTTGAAGAAACTCCACTAATAATATAAATATCTATTATGCCCTACCAACGTCTAGATGACTTATTATTCCACGCAAATGGAAAGTATAATGTAGCTGTGTGATATAATGTTAAATGGGGTGAATTACTATGGTTACAAAATGGTAAGACACGAATTATTTTTTGAAACGTCATTTTGACAATTTCATTAACTTTTTTATTTTTAACGAATTACAAGGAATTACATGTCGGGCATAAAACTTCGTATCTTAGACGTGACGGAAATGCCATTGTAAGCTCGTGAGTTGTGTATAACAAAATTTCACTCGCTGACAATGAAGCATTTCTGTCACTTATAATATAATCTACTATTTCAAATAACTCAGTAATGTAGAAATTTAAAAAATCATATTACTAATCTTCAGGTTTTTCGCTTCAAACACAATTTTTGTAAGTATAGTTTGTGTACTTTTTAAAGATCCACCACCTGTTGCTTTATGTTGGCTAATATAAAAGTCGCTATTTCATAGTTACTTTCATGCGGTACACATACCCGCACTACAGGGACGCGCGTCATTTTTGCTGTCAGTGTCAGCTTTCAAACATTCAAACCAAAATTCTAATTTCAATTAGGCCGCGTAAAGAAAGGAATTTACTTGATAAAAAGTTGAAAAAAGCACTTTTCCAATGTTCCCTCGAACTGAAGAACCTAGCAGCACCCTTGAACCATCGTCAGTAAGATGAAAAAAAAATCAGTAATTTTTTGGTCAAACTTTAACTTTAAAGTCTTCAATGATAGTTAATTATTTGAGGTATCCACATGTACTGTTCGCCGTGTTTTACATGTTGCCAATACCGGCCAAGAACTGCAGTCTGATCTTTCAGATGATGGTCCCGATCCCAACGGTCTCGACATTCCATGTATGATGAAAGCTGAAAACATTCCTCCTAGCACTTCCTGTACTTCCATGTCCACCATGTTTTAATTTTCTGTGCGTTTCTCTTTCTGACATACCTAACTTATGCACTAATCATACTAATTATTATTAATAAACCATTTTTCTGCTTGAACTTAAAAACTTCGATTCTGATTTCGATATCAACATTGTCAACCAGACGTTTACTATCATAACCTCGTTCTACTGCGCCTGTCACAAACACAAACTATAACTTATAATAAGTGAAATTGACAGTTGATATACCCCCTTTTTCAGACAGACAGATTTCAAAAATGTAATTTTTTTGTAATAATTTAACATTACATAAGGTAAAAGAACCACGCTGTAATTTAACAATTCTGTCATTAAGCTCTTGTAATATTAGGCTGAAGATGGGAGTAGTCTTCTCCCGAAACATTTCCCTGTAACCTGTAAAGTTTTTTATTCATTAAATTATGTGGAGATAGACCTTAACAACTTTGTTTTGTTGATTACAAAACTTCAATCTACTCCACTTTGAGTTACCGAAATTACTTAATTTTTTTCCTTTTGTAATTCTATTAAATTAATTTGTTGTGTGATTTCTATTTCCATTTTTAATCTGAAATGGAAAATGCTTGGATTTTTTTTTTACTTTCATTACACGCATGAATCAACTTTGTTTTGTACTTCTTTGGATAAAAACTGTAAAACCCACATCCAAGCTTCATCACGAACATCATAATATCAAAAATTTGGCGATGCACACTCAAAATCAATACACATAACATAACCGTTAATAACATAATACATGTGAGGCATTAATCCGCTGTTGGCTGCTAATCCTCAAAGTCAGAGGAATGTATGTGTTGGACGCAGCAGACCAATAAAATCGCAGGGTGAATATGTGAACGAGTATCTCCGCTCCGGTAATAAAATATGCAATCAGTGCAGCGTATCTCTAAAATGAATGAGCTATAAGAAAGTTTATTGTAAGTTGGTGATTCCAATCTTGAACGGGGGTACTGGACCGGAAGTTTGGGGTAACTGCAATGCGCCCAAAGCTATCACGCTCTTGGCCCTTATTTACTGCTTGCACTGCATGGTTGGACACGATGTTCCGCTTAATCAGGTATGCAAAGTGGGTACAGGAGAATTGTTCCTTATTGTGTTTAAAACGTTGAAAGAAAATGTTGCTGCAACCGATTAAAAGTTCAGGTTTTCCCGGCGCCTCCACCATTCTTTTCCTTCAAAGTTAGAGAAGACTTGGGTTATTTCTCAGTATAAACTAGGCAAGCATCACAGTGTAGTATCATGTATATCGGGTATGTATATGAGACAAGAATTTTAGAATCATGTAAACATAAAAATCTCAGAATATTGATTTAATAATTTTATTAAAAATATTCAAGGCGAAAGGTTTCAACAGGCGGAAAATGTCCGATCTTGAGTGTTAAATTCACATTTTCATTAAATTTCACGGTCAAATTATCACACACACACTCACAAAATTTTAACGTTAGAAGCAATGAGTGATAAACATAAGCAAAGAAAATAAACTATTTCACATAAAAAAATAGAGGGTATTACTAGCTACGCCATTTCAAGAAGTATCCTCAATTATTGAATGAAAGAAAAAACAGACGGGACTAGTATTGAAAAAAAGTACCTACCTGGCGTAATCCTGCAATAAAATTTAATTCTCAACTTAATGTACAGCATACCCACACAGCAGAACAACAGCTAAAAGAATGTTGGTCACAAGTAAGTATCCACCCAAAGTATTTATAAATATAATAATGTTTTCAAACAAATAAGAAAAGAAATGACAACACTGAAGAAAAATATAATTCTAAAAACAATAGTTCTAGATAGATATTTTGCGAACTTGGATTCTACGGCAGCTTATTCTGTAAAGAATATTCAGTCTAATTATAATCGATTATAACATCCAGTAATTTTAAAAAATGAAAATAAACTGAAATAAAATAACGCCCACAGGTAAAGGCACCCGCTCCCAAATTTTAAATTTATAAAAAAGCTACGCAGCTTTTCATCTAATATATAAAAATCAATATTTGTTTGTTTGTTCGTATGTTATGCACGCCTAAATCGGTGAACAGATCCTCATAAAATTTTGACCACAAATAAGTGAGTAAAATATGGGGGTTCCCGAGCCCAATGTGGCGAAATTGAAAACTCTGTCACATAAAAATTTCACAGTGGCAGTTTTAGACATAAAATGTCACTCATCAGTTTTCGTCAAAATCATTTCACAAGGGAGGAACAGTGTGGTGAAGTCGAGGGAGAAGTGCTAAAACTTATTGTGGATTGCTTTCGATGTGGGCGCAACTTTAAATTCTTCTTGCAAGGAATTTTAATATAATTATAACGCTTTATTGAGGAATAGTGCGAAAACTTTGTCTCACGTAACTTAAAACGACGTTACTCGAGGACTGTGTGTATATCAAAACTCCAAGATGGTGGATACATAGATATCGCATGTTTCTAATATTCAACACTAGCAAATTCCCAGTTTCCAAAATCGAAGAAGTTCCAATCTTCAAAATTTACAGAAACTATTTTTTTTATTAACAAACATTATAATTCGAACATATTTATTGATTTGACATTTGACATTCTGCGACCAATGAAAACGGAAACAAAAGGTGAACAGGAGTCATAAAAGAATAATGGCAATATGTACTCAAAATCTACAATTCCAAAATTCCAACATATGAAACACGGCAGATTTAAAAGGCCACAAAAATTCAGATCCAAAAAAATATATTTTTTTAGATTACTACTGTGATTCCACAATAATTTAATTTCCAGAATATTGCAACGAATCAGCAGATTTTTTTTTTTATAAAACCAAAATAATTTTTTCTTTTTTGCTGTACCCTTGGGTTGCGCGTTATGAACGTTTTTTGAAAAATCTCTAAAATTGCCTCAAACTGGTTTTCCGATAGAACTCGATCTCTAATGGTTTCCGAGATATGGCGTTTTAAAATTTTAGCACTTGCCAAAAATTCGTGAAGTTCGTGAACAACCAAAAACATTTTCGCTCATATCTCGTTTCTTTCATATCTCTGATTTGGTGGTACCAGAGTGTTCGTCTTGAAATTCTTTTTATTTGAATGTGTGATGTGAATGAAGTATGTGATTTGAAAATGCTAGGAGCGGCAGACCGAGGAATTTAGTTTTTTTTTTAATTTTTTTGAGGAACAAACCGTGCTAACCACATTCAGCATTTTTAATAATAATAATAAGTTTATTGCTATAAATATCAAACAATACATGAGTAGAAAGTAAAGAGTAAAATAAAAGTAAAAATAGTAAAATAGTAAAATGAAGTAAAATGTAAAATAACAAACAATACAGATAAATTTTATATAAATAGAAATACACGTTAAGAAGTAAATTCGCTAAAGTGTGGTAGTGCTGCCTTGAATTTAAAGTTGTTCTGAATATTCCTTATAGAGTTTGGAGGGACGTTATAGGCTTTTACGTATTGTAAAACGGCCCTCTTTGAAATGAGGACGTAGAACCTTGAGGAATTCTCAGCTGAAGGCATTGCCTCGTTTGCATGTCCCTGTTGTTATAACCGCCTGCACTTGCCGTAAACAGTCTAGAGGTCCTCCTTGCAAATAATACAAGTTTGTATAGTGCGTTCAACAAAAAACGAAAAACGACGAAAAGTGGGCCAAGGATTGCATCTCATCTCTGTCGGTCAGATGCACGACCCACTTGACGTCGTTTTCTGTTGTACGATATAATATGTATAAGCCCTTTTTTTTAAAAAACCACCACCTGTTGATTTATGTTGGTTAAACAAAAAAAAACTAATTTGAATTTCACGCGAGATAGTTGCTATTTGAGAATAGTTGTCAATGCGACTGCGTTTGTTGTCACGCATGTCAGTTGAAAAACAAGAAATCTGTTAAATTCAAAACTAAAAACTTCTTTAGTCAACTGTGCGTCAACTGTGCCGCAGAATTTGAAGAACTTTCCCCGTTTTTATCAAAGACGAGATATAGAGAAAACACTCGCGTGTTTTTGAGGTAATTTTTAGAAGTTCAAGTACAAGTTACAATCAATAGGTATATTTTAGATATCGAGATCAACTGTACGCCAGGAATTTCAATGATTTCGTCAGAACATACAAAACATTCATCATATTACACTAAAACTATTTGTATCTTATTTGTAAGTTATTATAATATCAATTCTATCTAACCAAGTCTTCTTTCTAACGTTTTCAGGTAAAAGTTTCCATGTTACACACAAAGAGTGAATTTTTGTTGACCAGTGATTATTAATCTGCAATTACATTTTATGTTAATATGTTATATTCTGTTTGTTTTAGATACTTTGTTCCGATTTGTCAAACATGATATCTTTCTATGTAGTTTTGCTTCTTTACTCTTCATCTTTGGCTCTTTTGAATTATTAGGTCGTTTTAGGATCCGCTGCTTTTAAATAAAAATTTTTAACTGTTGGCGATAGCTCTCACGGAAAGTAACTGCAAGCATGTGTTAAATGTTAATAAACAAAACGATACAAATCTTAATACTACCGTACCGTATTATGTTGTAAAATGTCACAAATCACGAACATAACCTCGTTTCATTGGTCACTAGAAAAAACACCATTGCTGTGTTGCCGATGTGATATTTCAAAATGAGTGCGACGTTGGTGGTTTTTTAAACGGACTTTATAACTATGGGAGAGTTAGTAGACCTAGTTTTTTTTTTTTAAATGAGGTCTGCATGATGTACAAGCAGTAAGAACTCTAATACAGGGCTTCTGGGTTAGGAATGTTCTGTTACCCATCAATGATGAGTACCAAAACATGATCCCATAGGATAGCACTGATTGCACATAGACCAGATAGAATATGCGTATAGTATCGACGGAAACTGTGTCTCTGATTTTGCTTATAATATGTTGTAACGAAGTTACCCAAAAATTCCGATTTTCCAATGCCGTCAGCGGTCCTCACCACTCTCAAGCGAAATTTTCTACAGCGAGCGGCCCGCCGCACAGTGCTTTGTTATGAAGACAAAAAGAAAAAAAACTAATTTTTTTTTGCAGTAATTAACCTTACAACATTTAAAAAAAATACGTGAATAATCACAAACATATATTTGTACCTAAAACTAATGGCTTCAAATCACGTAACTGTCAGTCAAAATTAAAAAAAAAATAAAAACACAGTTGTACGCTTAGACAATAAATAATTTTAATTCCTCCAGGTTGGAGATTTTTCAAATTTTTGCAATAATGAATCATCACACTGTAGGTGAGTAATATATATCTATAAAGTATTGTGATTATGAATCAAACAATTAATAAATAAATAACAAATTTTGTTCAAAATTTTGAAATTAATTTTCTGTAACTTCAAATTGAAATTTCTTTTATTGAGACAAATTGAGACTTTTGATTATACTTTCTGATTAATATCTAAGGTTTACTATAAACAACCATACAAATATTAACTGCTACTTTTTGCGACTTTAATCATAATTATTTTTTTTTAGAACGATCTGACTTAAAAAAAATTTGTTACATCACATTATTATTGTGCTAAAGTTTTTAGATTAGTATAATTTGGTTTCTTTTGAAAAATGCTGTTTATTATCATTATTATTAAAATAAAATTGATCAAAGAGCATTTTATTGTAATGCTTTCGTAATAGATAATACTTCAAAATTAACACCTATAATGTTAAAAAAAAAGAATTGTGCGTCTAGTCAACGCGCGACAGAAGTGAAACGCCAACTTTTTATTGAAAACTATATAAAATCACACATAAATTAGTCCATCTGTTATTTTCAGTCTGAATCTACCTGATCATAATCAATTTATAAGGAACAAAAATGCGAGTATACTTTGCGAAAATAGCCGTCGAAAAATAGTCCCATAAAAGTGTACAAATTATTTTGGTAGTTATTTGAAGATGAAGATGAACTCTTTAACTGTATTAGGCCGTTGTATTTTGTTTTATAGTTTTTGTGATACAAGGCCCTCCCTTGGTCAATAGTCCCCTTGGCCCCTCTTGGGCACGGTCTCTCTTGGGCCCTACCTGCTGCTTGCGCTCCTCTCCCGGTGTAAAATATCCCCCCACTTATATATTGCATTTTTGTGTCGGGTTTGTGTCGGGTTGCGCGCTTACCCCGTACAAAAATCTTACACCGTAATATAAGAAGTTTCACTTCAAAAGTTTTGGATTTAAATTTATTAATTAAATTCTACGTAAAAAGTAGATTATATTACAAAATGTTTATTTTTTTTTAACTTAAGTAACACACCAGTAATGACTTTTGTCCACTATCTCCATATATTTAAAGCACTGTGCGCCGTCTCACCACGCCAAAATTCCAATCTTTAACTCGAAGTAAAAAATAGTTCCCTCTTTCGCTTACGTAATCAGAAAATTAGCGCGCTGCTAGGCATCATGGTTTCTATTGATTTACGGGAAGGTTGGATCCAGGTTAAGGTTCCACACTGTCCAATCTTCCACTAGAACCGGACCGGTCTCTTCTACTGGCTAGCCCGGACCACTCCGGAACTCACCGGGAGAGCCAACGAGACAACTCCCGGGGAATGCAGATAATTGTGTACAGGGTGAATCACACGATTTTTCATAGGGTAACAAAGTTCCGAGACGTGTAAACGTTTAACCGCCGTATACGGAGAACGAATAAACAGGGATACACAGGGTGAACCACAATTGTATACAGGGACCAAGGATCCGACTACCAAACTTGTAAATATTGTAGATACTGTAAGTAGCTGTATATAGGGTGATTAATAAACTGTAACACCGAATCGAATTTATTTTCCTTCCCGCCAAACCATACAGCTGACCCCTGGGGTAACTTACTCCGACTTTTAGCTACCCGTGGTCCCATGGAGAATACCACGTAATAAACTGGCGCTCGAGGCAACCGCCGCCGTAAACAAACGTGACAATGCTCATTTATTATTTTATATATAATTCTGTCCTTCTGTCCAAGATCTTAGAGAAAACAGACAGCAAGCTATTGATCGATAATTGTTAACGTCAGGTTTGATACCTTTGTGTGTACTGAAATTATAATGGGTATTTTTAGTTTGTCAGAGAATATTCCGCTCTCGAAGGATTTTAAGTGGTTTGGAAATGTCAGGGACCATAGACTTTACAACAGTGGAGAGTATGTGATCTAAACCGAGTGAACTACCGTTCTTTCATAGATTGATGACGTTTGTTATCTCCACGGTGTCGGTTGAATACATAAATAATGCTTTAACGCATACATGTTTACTTATAGTATGTCTACCTCTACAAGTTGCTAGGCCTTCAATACAATTTTTAACTTACAATTAGTTTTGAAAGTGTTTATTAAATTCTTCAGCTACTATTTTTGGATTCTCGATTAAGGTATCACATTTTTTTATTACTAGCTCGGCTCTGGTTGAGGACGAGTGTGATTTCAGACTATTAAAGATTCTGAAAGTTTCTTTCATTTTATTGTAGGCAATTTTTATTCATTTTGCATCATCCGCCTTGATTAATTTTTTAAATCGTCTTTTTTTTCTACCTTATAGTTAACAAGAAGTTATTAGAATTAATTGCCAGGTGGTGCAAATCTGTAATATTTTGAGACCAGCATTTAACTCCAACACTTTTTATTTTCAATGTTAGTTAGTTACTGCTATTCTGTTTTACCGGGAAATCAAGATCATAATTCATAAGTTTTTCGCATGTTTCCGGCAGCGTTGTCTTAATGTAGGTAAGTACCTATTCGGCGGTTACCTCTGGATGTAACCTATTGTAGCGTTTCAGGGTTCGATTATTTACATTATTTACACTATTTACAATCTACTACTTCACGGGCACGTCTCGTATTATTTATTTATACATCACGCGGCACTCCGGCGAGATAAAAATAACTGTCCGACTCGACCCACTGATCTTCGATGATACGATAAATGTTATTTTTATTTTATTAGCTGTATACAGGGTGATTCAATAGTTCGCGGATGGAAGATAGTGGCTTTACCAATGAAAATAAAAAAATTATGTCTTCATATTATATTACTATCAAAACTACATCGCCTAAAAATATTTGCAGTTATATTTGGTGTTTCACTATTCCAGGGCCGTACGCAACTTATTTTTTTTAAATAGAACCCTATATATATTTTTTCATATTCTGATTTGCTGTTCTAAATACTACAACTGCATGTTTTACTAATTCTTTGTCAAAATTTTCGAAAAGTCATGTGATCATTTATAATTATGTAGAAGCACTATTATTAAATAATTAAAGTATGAAATTTGGATCTTTCGAACTCTGCTAATACAATTGAATGTTATTGTTCAGGGTGTTCACCACAACCGATTAATTTCCATAATTTTTTTATTTGAAAAAAAACACCCCATATGTTTCTAATATTATTAGTATTCTTTCATTTTTGTTAATAATATATGAAATATCCAAAACGTGTCCTTAATAAATAACAGAGCAATCTTTTTTTTATCACCAACCGTCAATAAAGTCATACATTACCATAGCAATTTGCGGAAGTAAACAAACAAATAGTATAATCTGTACTCAATAAAGCGAAGATCGCAAAGACGATAGGTGAAGGTCAACCTGCCAACATATTATTATTACCAATTACTCAAGATTTACCTAATAATATAATCATTAACATACGGGGTGTTATGGAAGTCCTAGCAGAAAATTTAACCACAAGTATCAAAATAAACATTTTTTCTATTTACCACTTTGCTGAAATTCACAATTTTTTTGAACGTTTTTATTTCACCCTCCGCCTATGACTAAATTGAACTTGAACGCATGAGAGAGTTTTTGCCGAACCAGGTAAACACCTTCAAACTTTTTTGGGACAAAAAATTTGTCGATAGTAAATTTTAGTTATCAGTTGCGCAGTTTCTATGGCGCTAGTGTTAGGTAATGCAAATGAAGTCCAGTGCTTGTTTGTGTTTCCATTTAAACAGTTTTTATTTCCCTTCGTTTATCGGGTAGCGTTTTTGTGGATTCCTCACAATGAATGAAATTGGGACCATAGGCGTTTATTGGTTTTAGGGGTTAAACTATTCTTAATTTTAAGGGTGCGTTTGCGAAAAAAATTATAGATAAAAAAAAATGTTTATTTTGACGAGTTCTACTTTTGGTTAAATTTTCTGCTATTACTTCCATAACACTCTGTATAGATAATATTCCTCAAACATTTTCAATTCAAACTATTTCGACTTCAAGCCTTATTTTTCTAGTCCGTCAGAGTGTCCGTTCACATTTAATATAACAAGTAATAAGTAAATTTTTATGTCATTTGGCGACAAAAAAATTGCATGCACCACGTCAGCAAAGTGTCTTTATCGAACTCGTCTGTTACTCGCCTCGCTTGCTTTGCTCGCTCGGCTCATAATCTCAGTCTCGTTCGATAAAGAATGACTTTACTGACTTGCTACATAAATAATTATTATGGTTAGTAAAAGAGAGCGACTTTACATTTTTCGATTATGTTCTGCAAAAGTGCGGAATGATTGAATTTTATGGAAGTTACGAAGCCGTTTTAAGGAGAAGGCGGACGGTAAACAGAATAATTTTCTGGCGAATAACGTTGTGCAGTGCTTTGGGACACAGGTAATTAAGGAAGGAAAATGAGGATTGGAAGACGGCTAGTCTGAGAAATGTTGTTAGTTTTGCAGACAAGTTTTTCCATATTTTCTAAAGCGTAATTACACTCATTTTTCGGCATTAAGAGTTTTATCAGAAGAAAGTTGCCTCAACTTCCACTGTTTATTTCTTGATATGCACAACTAAATATATTTCTGCTGAATAGACTGTTTTACTTAAAAGTGTAAGAATTTATTCATTGTTGCAATTATATTTCTGTTTAAATTTATTTTTTTCTTAATTTTGTAGTAGATCTAATCGCAGTGTCTTATTTTTGTTAGCGTATCTCGAAACGTATTAGATTCTATCATTAATGCAATAACACAATTTGAGTCACACTTGGCCAAAGATTTGGAACCTTAATGTAAATTTAGTAAATTTGAATTTTACTAACGTTTGTATCCCCATTTTGGAATGATTAACTCCAGTAGACTTTTACTTTTTCTAGGAATGATTAAATTGTTGTAGAAATATTTTAAAATTACCCACCTCTACTCTATTACTCAATCCTCTACTCGTCATACCAAATTTACATTTCATTAAAAATATTAACAAACTTCTGTATCATTATGCTTATTCTGTAACCACAAAGCTGCGAAAGCTTGAGATTTTATTGTGAAGATATTGAACATTGCTGAAAACCTGCCTTGACCCTTGACTTTTAATTTTCACGTTCCCAGTAACCTAAACAGTATCTCTCTCTCTGGAGCACATCGCCACCATTAAATCTTCCGATGCTGTCTGGGTCTGATCGTAACATAAACTTGCGCACATGTACGGGATATCTCCTTTCCAATATTTCAGCATTGGTTATCCAAGTGTTGGTCGTATGTATGTGTGTTCCAGAACATCGGTGCCAAACAGTGCCTTGAAATGGGAACCATTAACAAACAAAACCCGATTTATGAGTACTTACTTAATAAACTCGTACAGTTTATGCCGTAAAGTTTAGATAGATATGTTTGAGGCGAATTTAAAGGCAAAGTGGTGAGCAAACTTTAGAGATTGTTGGTTTACTTTTAATTTTTTTTTTTTTTCACTGGTGTAATAATTAATGACATTCAGTGAACTTTTCTCTACAGTTTGACGACGTTGAGTAGCAATTGCGAGATCAAAACAAAAGCAAAAATAATCCAATCTTTCATTGTTGCATGAGAGCTTTCTTTTTAACTGACTCCCTCTTCGCACTTTGGTCGGATTTGAATAAAAACGAGCGGGATTCTTCAAACTTACTAACACCGTTGGAAAGGCGATAGCGAGTTATATATCACAGAGCGTCTCAGGATATTACTCAAGACAAAATAGAATATTATAAAGCTGAAATAAAATATGGCTCATCGCGCCGCCGCCATTGTCTCCTGTGAGTGTCTCGCAACCCCCTTGGAACCGCTGCCAAATGTAATATTATTCATGCATCGTACGAAACGACGCACAACCCTAGGGCCTGCCTTCAAAGCATCGGCGTATACTAGTTTGACATATTCCATTTAATTCGTATTGTAAGGATGGGATCATTTTTGTATCAGTTCTTTTAAATGATCGAAAATTAATTGACGCACAAAAATAAATTATTATTAAAAATATTTCTATTATATTATTCAATAAAAGGGTTTATGTCTGGGAAACGCTTCGAACATTCGGGCAGGTAGTTGACCTCGACTCGATTCGAGTTCCGGCGTGACGTCCCATAATGTCCCTCCAAATGTTCTGGGCCCTTCTGTCTAGAGAACGTTCTGGAATGGTGACATCATTCGCTGCGAACATTCGGGCAGTAGATGTCCGGCGCGATCGTCATCGCATTATATGAAAAAATGATGCACTTTTATTTATTCTTTTATTAGTTAACCTTATAGTCTAAGAGCCAGTGAAAGGCAAACATGAGATATTTCAGTAAGCCCTCAATTTTGTCAGAAGACTCTCTTATGCTTACTGTTCATGAAATGGGGACTAACTAAGCCCGGTCAAGGGAGGTTTAGTGGCGCTCAGGTGTAACAGGTACAAGAATCAGACGACTTTCAAAAGTATTTCAGTAAAGCTACCGTTTGTATATTATAAATTACATTATTATTGTTATTGAAAAATTACAATGGCAGCTGGTTATGGCGGTAGTAACATTACGGCAGACACTTTTCAAAGTTAAAAAAAATATAAAAATTTTAGTAGATCTATTCGTCAGTAGCTACAAAGTTCATACATTTGATTAAACAATAAATCTTCCGCTTCTCGATTGATTTGTTGAGAAAGTCGCAGGTCAGTTAAACGGAATTGGTAAACCCAATTTTTTGTCCTCTATTTCACACTCTTTACACCCCGCACCCAAACATCCATCCAGGGGTATAAATGTCTTAATTTTCCTACACAACTTGCTCACCCAACCTCAGGGTAGCGGCTAAGATACCTATATTTAGCTACAGTCGTCCAACTTCTCACTTAAAACGATTCACGCTCATTTAAATCGATGACTGTAATGGACCGCTTTTTCCCTAAAATGATTTGCAAATAATTAATGAACCTGTGAAATTTTTGAAAATGGAAAGTACTCTTCACATAGAACTTGTCAATGTCTTTCATTTAAAAAAAAAAAAAAAACAATTATCAAAATCGGTGCAGTACAGACTGTTTTATTTGGTTCAAATTGATTCATGTTCAGCGATTAAATATATAGATCTTTTCAAGATTCTTTGTTGTTGAAAAATACAACTGTAAAAGATATCGTATATCACACGTGACCGAAATAACATTGTAAGCTCCTGAGATGTGTATCACTCGTGATGCAAAAATCTCACTCGCAGTCAATGAAGCATTTTTGTCACTTAATATAATTTACTACTCCTATTATTTATCAAGCAAAAATAACTTTTCAAAAATCAAATCAGAAATCATTAAATTTCTTTCAGTGTATTGAAACTAATGGGCGCTATTGTACATATTTTAATATGCGGAAATATTTATATATTTATTTAGTTATGTACCACTTTCTTTTTACAAAACGAATACAAAATTCTATACATATTTCAAACTAAGATAAGAAAGTGCTCTCTTGCAGACCACGGACTAAGTTTAACCGAGCCATAGGCGAGGTTTGTATTTACCCCAGGTTTGCAAAGGCACTTTGTAACAAGGTTTGAATACTATTTATTCCTACCGGCACAACTTCTTTGTAAAAAAGTAAAATAACTGGTGTTAGATTTCTGACAAAGTAGACTAAAACAAACTTTTTAAAAATTGAATAGTAGGCTGGGTAATTTTGTTTTATTAACATGTCATCGCATTTGAGAAATTTTTATGAAAACGGTAAAATAATTTATTTCAAATGTATTTTTCCCACTTTCGCACTTAGGGGCGAAAGGTGAATTTTCGTACCTCACATGAGGTACCCACAGTCTACATTTCTAACCGGTAGTGAAAAAGGGTAATTTATTTAAGGAAATTGCAGCTATAATAGTACATTATATTATAAGTGATAAAAATGCATCATTATTAGCGAGTGAGAATTTTGACCCACGAGTGCGCTTGCGCACGAGTGGGGCACTTCTCACGAGCTTTATAATGACATTTCGATCACGTGTGATATACGACGTTTTATCTTACAGGTGCATTGTATAAAAATCCAAGAAATATTTATTCAAGTAAACATCCGCCTGTAACATTAGCATGGTTCTAATATCAGTTTCAGTAGTAACCTGTGATTGTTATAGTTATGAAATAAACAGTCTCGTTGTTTTTCACAATTTTCACTGAAGTAATCAAAATTGACTTTCTACCGAAACATATTCAACCAGACGTGGAAGCCGCTGTTTCCAGCTTGCTCCCGGTAAGGTCCAGACACATGTATACGAGAAAGAGTTAAGTGGAAGGCAGAGAATTACATTACATCGCATGTAATTACATTACAAATTAATAATTACAATTTTTAATTACAAATGACAGCTGTCAGATTTACTCACTTGTGAGTAGAACTGACAGCTTTATCTCTCTTGTGAGTAAAATTTGATTTCTGTCACCGAAAACAATGGTATAAGGGACCTAAAAAACTACACCTGTAAGATAAATTGTTTTTCAGGCAATGTCTGTAAGGGTACACCAATCTTCAATAAATGGTTCTGCAAAGTTTTAGAGACACTCGTGAATAATTTATGATAGAAGACCGGACGAAGGTCGTAAAAGAGTGACTTCTAAAAGAAACGATAATTTTCTTCGTTTGAGTGCACTCTGGACAAGAAAAATGCTTTTGTATGAACTCCAGAATGCCCTTGACGTAAGAATTTCCGTACAAACAATTAGAAAATTGCCTTAGATTTATTTTATACTCGTCAGATAGACGTGCCCCTGTTTATAGACGATCAACTGAAGGATCTACTCAATGTAATTGTAGGCCCTAACTGCATTCCTTTATAGGATATCAAAAGCAATAAAGAAATGTTTCTATGAACTGTAATTACGATTTTATTTATTGTTATAAAATTTACATAAACGATTCTCAAAAAAAAAGATATGGCGCCGGGCGTGGCAAACTTAATGGTTGCCAGTGCCGACTAAACTCTGGCTAAATCATCAACCAAAAGGAGCAATGAACCGTATAAAAGTGTCTCCACCAGTCTATGCAGACATAGCACCAGTTCAACGGTACCCTGACGTAAGGTCCGTGATTATGGGACCTTTACATATAATTATTATCATAATGCATTACCAATCGGATGAAAGGAACACATTCATCAACCTCCACTTTACTCTGGCCATTTATGGCTCAACACAATAAATCCCACCACAACAATACACTTATGTCTTCATCGGTAGAGAACATATTTAGTCCTACCTCTCCTGACCAGGGACGTTAAGCTCCGTGTAGACAGTGCTTCCAGTGACGTCCTCAATTTCTCATAACCGATCCAAAATACACAGTATTACACTTTTTTAAATAATTTCATAACTATAGGGGGAAAATAATGGGGTCGTCCCCCTCAATTGAATTTGACGAATTCGCCTATAGCATCTCATAGACTATATAACATGAAGCCCTAAAACGTGTTCTGTTGTTTAATAAAGTTGTTTTATGAGATGACAGAGCGTATCAAAAATCCCAATTTCGGCTAGCATTTTCAAACGCTCTACATTTACCGCCTCTTTTGACGTCATTTCGGGGAGCCTTCTCATTGGTTCGTGCGCTTCTCATTTGTCCGTCCATCTAGTAAAATTGAATTTTTTCCCGTGTTGACGTCACAGAAAGGCGCGCGTTTCAAATAAGACAAATGTTTCGGATTTTCTTTTACCTAGTAAACGTGTGATTTTGAACAAACAAAAAAATAGGGGTACAATATTTTTCCGTCTAGTTTCTTGAAAAGCTGTTTTTGAAAATTGTGGGACGACCCCATTAATTCCAAAGGGGAAAAATTTTGTGTGACACTTACAACGGGCATGTCAAAAGCACCAATGATCAGGGGCGGTTCAAGAGAGGGTTTTGGAATTAAACATATTGAGACGACGGCGCGACGGCCCGGGAGCGGATGATGTCATGATGATCTCACCACGTATGGTAACGTAATTAATCTGGAATAGTCCACATGAGAACGTCTGGGAATAATTGTTCACATGGGATGCTCTAGAAGACTCTGTGGCGGTGATCTCATGCTATACCACGCTCGTACAAGAGACTGATCTCATTCTTCTGGAATAATCCTTTGCGTCGGAAACATGATCTCATGATTCCGGGAATAGAAGAGATCGAGAACGAAGGGAGCGGTATAAGAAGGGATCAAACAACGGAGCAAGTCACTCTATTGGAAGCATCGTGAACAAGTGATCAGCGCGTGATATTGTGAAAGTCTGTACATTGTGAAAAGTTAGTCTTAGTAGTCTTTTTAATAAAAGTTTGTAAATACGGTGTGCACCAGAATATTTCTTTAAATCCTCGAACCCGCCCGGCTCAGGCTACGTTACAATATCATTCCTTACGGTTATTTATCTCTGACTCCGAAATGGAATTAACCAAGCTACACACGGTTTTCGGAATAAAAAACATTTTTATGACTGGGTTCGTTTACTAAATTCCATAAAGAAGCATTGTCCACTATAGAGAGTGATTTACGAAGTTACACAAATATTTGAACATGTGATATAAGCTTGTCTACCTCTGTATGTGAGAAAAACTTATATTTTGTTATCTCACCGCTGCAAAAACTTCAACCATACCAAATACGGACAGACACAGATTTTATAATGTACTTACATAATATATTTATTAAACTCTCCCCAACTTACAACATTGTTAACAATAGAATAAACTCAAAAGTAAATAATATAGGCCTAAGTATAAAGATGACTCAAAAAACAATAACAAATTGAAAGAAAATATTGTGTCCTAAATTTACTTTTCATTTATACACTTTCCTGACCCTGTCTGTATTCGAAAACACTTCCTCTTTCAACAAAAGTCCCCAGAGAGACTTGCTTCTTATCATACTCAAATTCTTTGGGCTGTCCATCTTCAGCACCGTATCCGCCCCCACCTGGTGTGTGCAGTTGAAAAACATCCTAAAAAATCTTATGTAAACAACAAAAATATAACTTGTAGGTTAATGTAGTTTTTACTATTACACTATCATAATAATAAATACAGTACAACAACCGTTGGACTCACCCCGGGTTCAATAGGGACAGCAGTTTTTGGACCAAGATTTATGGTTCGACCATCGTTTCTGAACAATAGATTGCGACCACGGACACCAGGACCACCACCTAAAACATAACAATTCGAAATATATGTATCATATTATGAAAAATGCAGGAAATAGTTGCCAAAAGTATTATTTTTAACTCTTTAAAAAATGTGTTTTTTTCTCATACCGTTCAATCCATAAGGCTGTAACACTCTTCTCTCCGTAAGAACGGACAACGTCAACGGTGCCCTAAATAGTAGCTCCCTCAAAATCCCATCACCACCCTTAAACTTCCCAGAACCACCGGTATTTGGTCGTATCATAAACTTGCGCACATGTACAGGGTATCTCCTTTCCAGTATTTCAACATCAGTTATCCTCGTATTAGTCATATGTGTATGAACTCCTGAACATCCATGCCAACCTGGGCCCTAAAATAAAAAAAAAACTTAAGAGTGTCCTAACTAGGAAAGTGTATAATTGCGTAGGATGATTGTGATTCAATTCCACTTTTGCGTATTTCCTTTTCATCAGTCCAAGACAAATCGTAAGTTTAATTGCAATCCCCAAACAAAACTTAAACCATGAAATACAACTCACCGCACCACTGCCTCCGGCCACCGTCTCGTAACATCCCCAAGATCCGCTGCCAAACGTAATGTTATTCATGCATCCTTGTGAAGCTGCACACACCCTAAAAGCCTTTAAAACAACATCAACCACTCTTTGAGAGGTCAAAACATTGCCGCCGACGACTGCTGCAGTGTCACTTGGATCCAGTATGGAGCCCTTAGGGACGTTTATCCGTACAGGAGCCAGGCAGCCCTGTCCAATACAAACAAAAATATATTACAACTATATAAAAATGTAGAGTTTCATTAGGGCTAAAACGTTGATCTGAGGAACGTGAGAGTAACTAAATAAAACGAAAATTGTTTCCGACTAAGAAAATCTAAGGTTTGACAAACAATATTCCAAATGGAAGGCACAGATGATAAAAACTTGTCACTGAACAGTTTCATATCGGCATTAATATTTGCATTTCCATGCAAAAGCTTATAAAAGTAAATCAACGAGGTAAAAGCATCACACCCCATAAATTACCTCGACTCTTCCGCACCTAATAGGTATATATTTTATTATTTGTGTTTTTAATTTTAATGCACTATCTTTCTTATAATTATTATCTGTAATGAAACCAGTGCTACTTTACTGTGCACACCAATAAATACACATTATGTACACCGAAGTGCACTTACCATTTAATTCTATTTTTTGTTGGCTAATTTCCAAAGGAATGCATTTTAATGTTCACGATGGATTAATAAAACTCATTAACTTTTTATGAACTGACTTCAAATTCTTTATAAACCTACTCACCTGATTGAGCGGAACGTCGTGCCCAACCATGCATCGCAAACAGTAAATAAGAGCCGACAGCGTGATGGCTTTGGGCGCATTGCAGTTACCCCACACTTCCGGCCCAGTTCCCCTAAGAAAATACAGAATATCAAGCTTACAGCCCAGTGATTTTAAACAAGAACTAACGTAAAATCACAAAGCGCCGAACCATTTTCTGCATCCAATGTCACTTTAAGTGCAATAACTGTCCCATCATCCATATACTCTTCAGCTTCCAAAACTGTCGTCCCAGTTCTTTGTAAAGTATCTTTAGCCACTTCCTTCAACATATCTCTGACAGCAATTTCAGCGTTCTTCTGAATATGGTTCATATAGGCCTGCACCACATCTAAGCCGTATTGTTCTATCAATTCTCCCACTAAAGCGATGCCCTTCTTGTTCGCTGCAACCTGGGCTCGTAGATCAGAAATGTTGTCACTGAGATTGCGACCTCCAGCTCTTGTAAACGCAGCAATAACTTCATCTTCCAGAAATCGACCATTTTCCACTAATGTAAAGGACTTGAAGGTCGCTCCTTCCTGGCTCAAACTCGTGGAATGGGGTGGCATCGACCCAGGGGTTATGCCACCTATGTCGGCGTGGTGCCCGCGGCTCGCCACGAAGAAGATGGGCTTAGGCTGAGTTCTACAGAAGAAATACATATTAGTAAAAAAAATAAAACTGAATTTATATAGGTCTTCTACTTAGGGGTTGAGCCACTTACTAGGTGGCGGATAGAAGGACGTCTTGGTTCCCATGGTTTCCTCCAAAAGCAACCAGGCTAGTGGCCACTATAGGGAAGCCTCAATAAAAATGCAACCTCGATAAAAAACCTCAAAGTCAGGGTGGAAAGGCATATATATCAAAGACTTCCTCTTGTGGACCAGGGTAAAATAAAAAATCTGGCGCAGTGGAAAACCTAATCACCATAATGTCCGACAGTCCCGTAGAACAGGGTTATAGTATTTTACATTACAAGCCAGGTAAAATGGTTTTTACTGGCGAATGGAGGATATAACTGACGAGTCGAAAACGAGTCAGTTACCTCCTTGAGCCAGTAAAACCAGTTACCTGGCGTGTCTTGTATAATATTTTATTTGTTACTAAATTGTAAACAACTAAATAAGAGTCGAATAAAATTAAAAATGATCAAATTCTGTCTTCTTCCAAATTAGAAACCTTGGTACAATTACTATGACAACGCGCCGTTTGTTCAAATTGTTTATTTCCGTCAAGATTTGTTCTCAAATGAACGTGCCAGAAGAAATCAAAAAGCAAGCTATAAACGTGACTTCCAGTTTACTGCCAGCGAAGTCTTCAGCAAGATATGAACGAGAATGTGAAGAATTTAAAAATTGGCAGAAAAACAATAATGTAACTGGTGAAATGGAAGACGTTCTTTTGGTGTATCTTCACCAACTATCAGAAAAATTTAGCCCCAATTCTTTGTGGTCGAAATGGTCCATGTTAAAAAGCTGCCTGCAGATTAAAGAAAATGCTGAAGTTCGCAGGTTTGTTTTCCTATTACAGACGTTATCAAAAAAGTGATATTTTAACTTAACATTTGTAGATTTCATAAGGTAATTGCCTTTCTCAAGAGAAAAAATGAACGTTACGTGCCGAAGAAGGCAAGGGTTTTAACAAAAGAGCAAGTAGAAAAATTTCTTGTTGAAGCTCCTGATGACTATTGGTTGTTATTGATTACAATTTTTGGAATTTTTGGTGCTTGCCGGTGTGACGAGCTTCTCTCGTTGACGGTGAAGGACGTAGAAGATGTTGAGAAATATATTATCGTCACTTTACGGAATACAAAGAATTTAACAACAAGGTGATTTACGATCACATATGAGGGCTGCAGTTTTCAATCTTGTACAGAAAATATGCAGCTCTTCGTCCTCGTCAAGCAGACCAATTACGTTTCTTTTTAACCTACCGTAATGGTAAATGTATTTTTATTGCTCATGTAGACAAACAGTATCTTTGCAACCTCGGTTACGGTTGCAAAGTAACGGTTTGCCCATTTATTAATTTCGGTGCGCAAAGTTTACTTGTCGCACGCAAATTATTCTTTGCACACGCAAATTCAGATAAACAAACTACTGAAAACTGAATTTGCCCCTGGAGTCCAATTTTATATTGGGATTTATTCCGCATTCGCAATAAAAAATAGTATGTCCAACTCGTGCGGCGTTGTCGATTGCCCCCTCAAGCGAATGAGCGCACTCACTTCGTTCGTGTGCTCAACTTGGCTTTCGTGGGCAATCGACAACTTGCCGCACTAGTTGCACAATATACTATTCCCTCAATGTTGACCAGCACACTATTGGAGGTGTACCAAAAAAAATTGCAACATACTTAGGGCTACAAGAACCTGAATTATACACTGGTCACTCATTTCGCCGATCACCAGCAACGATGGTTGTGGATGCCGGCGGAGATATTTTGACACTAAAACGGGCGGGAGGATGGAAAAGTTGTGGAATTGCGGAAGGTTATGTGGAAGATTCTATCAATAAAAAAATTGAAATTGCGAAAGAAATGTTTCCTGGACGAAACTCAACAGATGTGGCTTCCACTCCGATAAATGTGGCTTCTACTTCGGGAGGTTCTACAATTAATTGTCCAATGACGAGCGAATTCACTTCCGCTTCAGGAATGTTCGGCTTTAGCGGAAATTCTAATTGTACATTTAATTTTAATTTGTATGAAACAAAGAAATAAAAATGTTCAAATGTTAAAAACGCTATCTTTTTCAAATTTAAAATTTCTCTACTAACTTGTTAAATTCATAACTGGTCTGCTGTCAATTTAACACTACTAGCCAGTTAAAATGACTTTTCAACGTCAAGTGACAGTTCGAATAATAGTTATTTATGTACCAAGTCAGTAAAGTGAGTCTTTATCGAACGAGCCTGAGATTATGAGCCGAGCGAGCAAAGCGAGCGAGGCGAGTAACAGGCGAGTTCGATAAAGACACTTTACTGACGTGATGCATACAAACTTTTATCGTCAACCGTAAACATTTATAATAAAAAAAGATTTTATAATTTTATCGTTAATAACACATTTCATTATGACAAGTACAAATATTAAACAAAAAGAAGTAATTATTCTGGTAAATGCAGATACTTGGCAATTTCGTTTGCTACACTTCGAAAAGTATGGATTCCAACTGGTTGAACTGTGCATTTGCGATTTCGATAGGTTAGGAAAAATCGGTCGTGGGGCGTCTGCTTAGGACGTAGAGCTAAATATTTGTTAAATAATTCTATGGATTTTACTTTTCCATCAAATTCTGAAGTGATCACAAATAAATAATATAATCGAGGCCTATTGGTCTTTGTTTTAGTTATACCAACAACCAAAATTGTTTCTTTGTTCTCTATGTCATTTACTTTTAAATTCAAAAGTTCATCATTACGGCAGGCCCCAGCAATGCCAAACACAACACAAATCTAAAATAATTACTACATTCATATCAAATTGGTTTTGAACAATTTTCAAAAATTACCTTCATCATCAAGTAGATTTCATCTGGTGCATTCAGTAAAAATGTAAGTATGTCTTGTTGTGAAAGAGTTTTAGACTTTGGAATATGACTTCTTCCTTTTTGTTTTAAAAAAGCCGAAGTTTTTGTATTTACTAATGTCTAGATCATTCTTTGCTGAAAGGTTTGCTTTCACCATGGAATAATACGACCACATTGAAGAAGGAGAGTTTTCACTATATTTTATAGTTCCATGCTTTTTGCACCATTCTTGTGGTAAAGGTTCCAAAGACGTCTTTTCTGAATTTCAGGCGGCGTGCACTGCATGCCTTCTTCCATTTTTTTTTATATAAATAATTCGCGACCAAACTTCTACTCTTGGAATCGTGACAGTGGCAAACGATTTCTGTTTAATGTCATAAAGTCATGGTTATGTAGATACATACATATTAGCGGCAGGTAAAGTGTTTGATTTTTACAGTAAAATAAAGTGTTTGTTTACTTCCGCAAATCGCTATAGTAATGTATGGCTCTATTGACGGTTGACGATAAATGACGTTTACAATTTAGTAACAAATAAAATTCTTTAAAAAGGTAAACAAGACATGTCCCAAGATGGTAGCGACGACGAAATGGAAAAAATCCTCGAAACTCTCAAGGTGGCTTCGATTGAGTGGCTATGCAAGGAAAAGGTTGCAATTCGTTCTGGCAAAAGGGCTCAACATCGAAGAAGCACTGCGGAAGGCGCGTCCAGAGAAAAGACTAAATGGGTCCACTCCGAGAGACCAAACAAGAAAAGGGTGATGCCTCAAAAACGCTATTACAGTCAGACGGCTGCAGGAATGAAGGTAGGAGTAACAGACTCAACATAATTATCCAAGATCCTTGCTGAAAACGCAAGAACAAAACGCCGTGCGGGAAAAAGAGCTGCTGTAAAGCCTGGATGGCTGTTGATAGTTTGTGCGAACAAAGAAACTTTAGAGTGCCACATACTGAAATCCTAATAGCTTACTTGCCAGGAAGTCAGGACTACTCAAATCAGAAAAGCCTAAACCTAATAGGAGCTCAGAATGAGAACCTAAATACCACCAACTGGAGGGTTCAAAAGATGGGCTACGCGATTTGCTACAAATTTTCAAGTTCGCTTGCGACCAAAGGGTAGCAAAAGCACGGAAGCCTAAGGTGAGGAACGAGAGGCACAACCTGGAACCTCAACTTACGATAGCAATCCAAAGCCTCATCATCTGTTGGCCGAGGTGTGCTAATCAATCCCTTGTAATCTAATCTAATCTAATAATAGGTCTTCTCCGCAGAACACTTACTTGTAAAAAACAGGTGTAATGACAGTCAAATCTGGTAGATGTGACCCCCCAGCAGCCGGATGATTTGAAAGAATTACTTCACCTTCTCGAAACTGTTCTTTAGTCCTCATTTGGTACTGCACCGCCTCCTGCATAGATCCCAAATGGACGGGAATATGAGGAGCGTTGGATACCAATCCACCATCTGGTCCGAAAAGAGCACAAGAGAAGTCCAAACGTTCCTTAATATTGGTAGAAATAGAAGTACGCTGTAAAATTCTACAGAAAGATTAGAAAATAATTATGCTGGAATAGTACCTCCCCATTTGTTCCGCAATACTCATAAACCGATGGCTAAAAATGCTAAGTTGAATCGGGTCCAATTCAGCCCCAATCTCTTTGGTACCTCCACTACCGATGGTAATTTTAATGTCGCCAAAATCGGTAACTATTCCAGTGCATTCCGGTTCTATTAAAATTGTACTTAAGTCGTCCATAACAATGGCAGGACCGTTAATAACGTGACCGGCTTTTAAATTCTTCAGCAGATAGACATTGGTGTCTTGTAGTCCATTTTCAAAATAAACTTTGGTTGTTTGCTCACATTTGGCCTCGTCTGTAGCTTTCGCAAGAGGTATTTCCATGTCTAAGTTGCTCTTGCCAACACCACGTACCCGAATGTCATCGACAATTACGTTTCTTTTGTGAATAACAAAACCAAATTCCGATTGGTATTTTGCAATAAACGAAAACATGAAATCCCCATGTTTGGTACCTTCTGGAGCTTCAAACGGACTACACATTAGGGCACAGTCTGTACCGTCATATCTCATGTGAAGGAATGGTTTTAAAATTATATTTTCGTCAGTAAAACCTTGCTTTTTTAACTCCGTTTTACATTGCTCTTCTAGGGCATGTAACCTCTCATCAAAATATTCATAACTAAGATCATTATAAACTTTAGCGCAAGGTTCTTGTGCCTCATAAACAACATCAGCCAAAGCCATGCCGTAAGCCGACAAAATACCAGCATACTTATGGACAAAAACTGTTGACATTCCTAAGGATCGAGCTATAGCACACGCATGCTGACCTCCAGCACCTCCAAAACAAGCCAAAGCATGTCTAGCAGTGTCGTAACCTTTCGCTTGTGTCAAAGCTCGAATCGGGCGACACATACTTTCGTTAGCAACACGGATAAAACCCATCGCAACCTCTTCGACGGTCATGGGAGGGTCTCTCTTTAAGAAACCATTAATCTCCTGTGTTATTATTTGAAACTGGTGAATTGTGGAATCTTTGTCTAATGGCGAGTCTTCGTTTGGTCCAAAAATTTTGGGAAAATACTCAGGAAGAAGACGACCCAGGGCCAAATTAGCGTCAGTTACTGTGAGAGGACCACCTTTTTTGTAACACACGGGACCGGGGTGGGCGCCAGCGGACTCAGGACCCACGACAAAGAGGCCTGACCTAAAAAATTTCAACAAAAGTTTGTTTAAGCGGACACCATGAGAAATTGTTAGCTTTCGGTGGTACCTGAAGAAAAGCATAGAGCCGCCCCCTGCCGCAACAGTGTTAACATCAAGCTGAGGTGCCTGAATTGTAATTCCAGCCGTGGTGCTCTCGTACACGTGTTCAAAGTTTCCGGCAAAACGTGAAACGTCTGTTGAGGTACCGCCCATGTCGAAACCTATCACCGGTAGATGAGTCGCCTTTTGCCATGTGGTTACTGCATATCCGACCACACCGCCTGCTGGTCCGGAAAGAATCGCCCTAGCTCCGTTAAAGGTGTTCATAGGTGTTAAACCCCCGTCGCTCTGCATAAACAATACACGAGTACCTTCTAGATTGTTTTTGAAACCACGGGAGAAACCTTCAACGTAGCGTTTTACATGGGGAGTTAAATAAGCATCAGCGGAAGATGTGAATCCGCGTGGAACTATCCGAACCATTGGTATGACTTGATGAGAGAGAGAAACGTGCTGAAAACCTGTAAAAGGAATATCAAATAAATTATAATAATTAATAAGCCAGATGTACCAATTTCTTCAGCAATTTTTCCGATCTCCACTTCGTGGTCATGAAAAGTGTAACTGTGCGCTAAAGCCACAGATATACTGTCGATCCCTTTCTCTTTCACAGCTTTCAGTTTGGCGTAGACTTCGTCCTTATCGAGTTCTCGAGTAATGTAGAAGCGCTCGCCAGACGGACATTCAATGACGCGCCAATTTTTCAATATGGAGTCCCCAAGCTCACAACTACTTTTCAAAAGCGGTATGACGCGACAATCGATTTCCACAGTTTCGGAATAAAGAATTTCCGGTCGACGAATATTCTGAATATTAACTGTAAGTAAATTGACACTAACGTTGTCGACACTCACCAACTCGAAAATTTTTGGTCTAGCTTGATTCCCTATAAGAAGGATATCTTTTAGACCCTCGTTGGTTACAAAAGCAATTCTCTCTCCCTTGCGTTCTAGCAGAGCATTAGTGGCGACAGTAGTACCCATTCGGATCCACTCGATTAGCGAATTATCGACGTTGCCGTCGGCATCCAATGCTTTCCCAGTTTCCTATTATTTAATGAAACAAAACACACAATATTGTTAGACATTATGTTGAAAAAAAAACAAACAAATGATACACTTTTTATTTAGCATATGCGTTTTTTGCATATAAATTTTCAAAGTTTAATAGTTTTAGTGTATGTCGTAGAAAGGCAGGGTCATTGTTCACCCAAATACAGTGTTTAATATCACCTCAAGTCGACATCAGAAGTGGGATAAACAGATAGTGCTAAAATAGCTATAGTGGAAAATAAAGGTGTACAAAACTTCGAAGGTATTAGATGCAATGGTTTGTGGTAAAAAAAAGTCAAGAAAATAGCCTCCCACTAATAGCATGTAAGTTTAGGATGTCTTCCCTAGCAGTATTGCCTTCATTTGCTCAAGTACTTCATTCTACTCATATAAGAGGATGGACCGCCGTCGAGAATTTATGGATAGTGAAACCAAGGTCGTGATATTCTTGGAATTAATATTACCATTGTACTAGAAGGTTGTATCTGCAAGTACAATTCTGACCTTCCAGTGCAGATGGATTAAAATCAAAATACCTTTCTTCCCCCAGTACCCAAGTTTTCTTTCTTCATATATTTCATAATATATTATTAATATATTTAGAAAATATTGAATCCTTTTGAATATTAGTTATATTAGAAGAATCTGAATAAAATATATTGTGGAAAATATTTTAAGTATATATTTTAGTAATATGTGTGTTGTATACCATTACTTATATTTCATTGTAGACATTTGCTTAATATATTTTTTCTATGCTGGAAAGAATATTTTGCTTTGTATATATATACAGGGTGATTCAAAAGGGTCGCACCACCGTTCGGCTGCTGATAGAGAACGTTAAGAGAAGCTCAAATTTAGTATTAAATTTTTTTCCACGATGCATGGTTTTCAAGATATAAGTGCTTAAAGTTGGCCCAAATAGGCAACGCTGTGCTTGCGCCCGCCCTTGCACCTTACAGGTCCACTTACTAATAATTTGAAACCATAGTGAAGCCACAGACCCATTCCCGTTTTTTGTTGACAAATGCGTTGTCAAATTCAAAATTGACAAATTTTTGCAAAAACGAGGTGAACTTGCATAGAATTTAAATAATACAGAAAACATTTTAAAATGTAATGCTTTAATAAAGTAGGTACAGAAAAATTTAAAATGAACTCAAAAACGATCAATAAAATTAAAATCAAACAATGAAACAACTAAAAATTAATCAGCTATAATAAATGTTCGAAACTTCGACCGTTTGCCTCAATACATTTGTGAAGCCTTCTTCTACTGCTTCCTTGAACATTTTGTAGCATCTGAGGCGATCTCTCACAGGTCTAAAAAAATGCGCAGGTTCCCCATCTAATTGTAGCCATACTGGGTTAAGTAAAACTATCAAGGGAAGATTATCTTGTAGCTCTTGAAAATCTCCTCTTAAGAAATTAAAGAAATTATGACCATTGAGACGATTTGGTAAAAAGTATGGGCCAATCAATTGGTCGCCGCACACACTGACGGAAAATCGATGTTGGAATCCTCATCGACGTATTACATGGGGGTTTTCTATTGCCCAATAATGATGATTATGCTTGTAAAATAGCTTCTTCAACTTTGGGCGTTCTAGCTGCGCTTGGCCTACCTACTGTTTCAGGATAGTATCAACTGGACCCGTTTCTCTCATCCGCTGATCAAATCTTTGAAAAATTTTTATTTGGATGTGTACGTTCATGATAACGTTCAGCATAAGCCGCTGCAGCGTGTCGAAAGTTTCCCCTGCACTTTCCCAGAACAAAATACATATCACATTATTCGTTTACGTAAACACCACGAAAAACTTGACATTTAAAATCAAAATGTGACAAATTTTATTTTACCACAAATGACAGATTATACGGTAACCTAGTGCCAACAAATTTTTGATGCCCTGTTGCCGACCTTATTTCTTCAGAAAATGTTAATATTTCCAAAGCTTTTTTCTGCTTTATTGCTTAATAATTGTAATGTTTATTAACTAAGAAATCTTTATAATACGAGTATTTTATATCTCACTTAATTAAAACATACAATTACTTTATCTAATTAAGAAAAAATGGACATCAAAATCGTATTCTTCAGGGGCTATTATTTACGTAAAGGTGGCTTACAGAAATTTTTTATTTGCATTTTTGGGAGCAACTAAATGGTTTCAAATACCACCCGAGTCATGGTGCGGTCCTTTTGGATCATACTGTATAGATCTCACTATCAATTCAGCGTCTTTCCGTTTTGAAAACTTTCTGCGTCCATCAAAGTATATTAGTGTTTTTAGTTACGGTTAGACGACGCTGGTTTAATTATACCATAAAATGCAAAGTATATTAAAATACCATTATTTCATCACTTCCAAATTGAAATTATAGATTCTGCTTCGTTTTAGCGTCCTCAATATACTTTATACTTTACTATCTCTTCTGCATCCGTTGTATATTTCGTATACTAATTTCAATACATTAAACGTCCTACATTGTTGCCAGTTCACACAAGTGGTTTAAGTATGTACTAGTAGTGCTTTAGATTCAGTCACGCGTCATAGCTTTTGTGTTATCAAATTCTGTGATATTCCATGCAGAGAGAAACATCTGAAATAAATTAATAAATAATAATAAAAAAATTCAGACAAACGGTTCAGTTCCGAATTTTGATTTTTCTTTAATATTTTGGTGGTTGAGGATTTTTTGGTTAAAATATCAACAGTATTTTACTGAAAAAGTACTTTAAGTTACTGTAGATTGTTTATAAATCGATTATTTGTATTTTTTTGTACGAACATAAGCTTGACTTGATTTCACCGAAAATAAGCCTGGGAAATTGATTAGACCCGTTTTCTATTAATTTTAGAATTTGGGTTATTGTTGGAGACATTAAACGACCTTGACTTTTAATTGGACAATAAAATGTAAAAAATGTCTTTAGAACTATGTTAACACGATTTGACGTTAAATAGGCGTGATAAGAAGCCAATATATTGGAAAACTGAAACGCCTCAGTTCTGAAATTTTAAAAATTTTGTTTTAAGAGCTCGATTGAAAAGATTTGGAAAAAAATCTAGATAAACGCATCACTATCTGTCCAAAAACAAATTTATTGAAATTTGGAGAGGACAGCGTCTTTCGGGTCAGCTACTGTATACATATATAAAATCCAAATACTAATCACTCACTCATAAAGAAATCTCCGGATCCACTGAACCGATTGCAATGATAAAATTTTGCACTTACTTATTTTACCACGCAGGCGCTCACTAGGAAACGGTTTTTCAAAATTCCATTCCTTATTAAATAAAATAATAAAATAAAAACAACGTGTGAAGTATTAAATAAAATAATAAAATAAAATCACTCTGCGAAGCAGGGACGGACTATCTAGTTTCTTTGCGATTTATTAATGGTCATAGCGAATGCTAACATGATTGGAAATTGGGCTCCCCTCAAGGAAAATTGAAATAATGTACCAGAATACGTCATATGAATTCTAGGTATTAAAATACGTTTCTCACTTGATCGTCCAGTTAAAATTTTGTAATCAATTGTATTTTGATGCAGTCGTTTAACATACATTCTTGTGCGATTCACTAATGGGATACCCGTCTTTACTATGTACTTCTAATATCCCGAGTTTGCCAAGATAGTCTTTTAATTAAAAAATCAATCAGAAAAATCAGCGCAGTTTACGTAATTTGTAAATAGTGTAAATAATGTATATATTTTAATTTATAAAGTCTAAATAAATTGTAAAAAAATGGAACCCAGAAACGCAACAATTTTGAAAAACCGTTTTTTAGTGAGCGTCTACATAGTAAAATAAGTAAGTATGCAAAAATTTCATTGCAATCGGTTCAGTGGGTCCAGAGGATAACCCCCCACCCCCGTAACCCCCCTATAGAATGGAATTTTGAAAAACCGTTTCTTAGTGAGCGTCTTCTTGGCAAAATAAGGAAGTGTGCAAAATTTTGCTGCAATCGATTCAGTGGATCTAGGGATTAACCCCCCCGCCCCGTGACCCCTCTTTAAAATGGAATTTTGTAAAACCGCTTCTTACTGATCGCCAAGGTGGTAAAATAAGGAAGGGTGAAAAATTTCATTGCAATCGGTTCAGGGGATCCAGAGAATAACCCCCCACCCCGCTACACCCCTTAGAAATTAAATGAATTTTGAAAAACTACAATGTAATATATAAGTTCATTTTTTGTATTGTCCTATAAAAGGGACTTATCTGTTGGGACAATACATTACTAATATTATTATTATTATTAACTTCGAGGGGCACCGATACGTCAACATAGGGTCTTAGGCGATTTGAGAAAGTTGTCCACTGCTACTAATATCCAAATGCTATGTTCCCATTGTTGCCATATCGCTGGACGCAGTAACAAACCAGATTGCCTGTGCCGATTAATATACTGTATACGATAGCAGCACCACCAAAACTATCTGAGAATATAATTATTACACTTTGCGATAATTCGGCGTCCATTTGATTGTTGCTAACAGCCACAGTCTAGAAGATAAAGATTTCTTTTCAGAGGATACCAAACATACATTCATAGAGGTTTGTAAAAAAAATCTGGAGGGCAGCAGCAGTACCGTAGAAGAAATTAACATGGGATTTCTCTTCAGCGTCCGTATACGGACGTCTAAACGCGGTGGACGCTGAAGTATATGTAATTTTAAAATGTACGGACGCCGAATGGATAGCAGGATATATATATATTTATATATTCTGTGTATATTGTATATATGTATTTGAGACAACAAAAAAAACTTTTTTTTCTAATAAATTTGGTGCTGTAAACGGTTAAAACGAAATAGATATTTATGTACCAAGGGCATAATGAGGATGTTTATATTCGAGGGCAACAGTTTACAAATTCGAGGGCCTCCGGCCCGAGATTTTGTGAATTGCCCGAGAATTATAAACATCGAGTTATGCCCGTGGTGCATACAACGTTTTATATTTCACTGCATTTGAATTTCTGAACATTTAAAAAAATATAAATTTTGAATTTGATTTTGCTAAATCTCCTCGTTTGCGGCGACTTGTATCTATGAAATTGGAAGTTCCCATGAAACTGGAACGTCCGGAAAAAAATGAATTTTTGGTAAAACTGATGCCTCCAACTTGAATGTTTCTTCAGTTAAACATGGTATAGATTTAACAAATTGTTCAATTAGTGGATCTTCATTTACAAATTGTACTTTTAACTTTAAATAAATAATAATAATAACATTTATAATTTTTGAGGGCATAATATGCGGGCATTATGATTTATAGGCCCTAGGGCATTATAGCCTATTTAATATATCTCGTTGTCAAGATATAAAAAACAAATAATGATTCAGTGAAATATAAAAATAATTTCCCGAGACTTTATTGCATAAAATGAGCTGGTTATAACATCATTAGGTACATAATTATAAGTACAGTGTAAACTCTATATAGCGAACTCCTATATAACGAACTACTCCTTAAAACATAGAAATTGCTAAGGTCTGTTTGGTTTTTATTGTTGTGATATTGTTTTCTTTTGCATAACGAAAACTCTTTATAACGTAAAAAAAATACCCGGTCCCTCAATTTCACTATATAGAGTTTACACGGTATTATATCTTTTATTTTTTAAACAGCGACTACCATTTTTTAAGATGTCATGATTGATAATAAATTAGAATATCTAAAATGATGATTTATCATAATTATTATACTATATCAGTAAAGAAACCCGGACATAATTACACGTATACGTGCAAGGAGCTCACTGAAATGAAACTGAACTGAACCGAAAAGTTCAAAATTATTGGCATGATAATTTCTTTAATTTCTACTACATTAATTGTAACTTGGTTTGTGGCTCTACCAGTCTTTATTTCGCCCATGTGCACGTTTTGCTGGCCCGTGCTTTGCTTCTCTTGCACGTATATGATTCAGACAAACAAAACTTCGGGCAAAACGGTTGCCGGCCAGTTAGGGAAACCCAAAGGGTCATAAACCATTACCTGCCTGGCGACACTCGGTGCCCGAAGAATCCGAAATCAACAGTCTAAATTCAACCATCGCTACGCCAAGCTTCCATATTACAGATTTTGTGTTATTGTGTGATTGTGTTGACTACGACCACAACGTAAGTGGGTAAAAGTTTTAATGTGATGTATAGTTTTATGTAAGTCTACATGGTAGTTTTGCTGCAGAAAGCGAGATTGAAAGAAATCAAATATGTAATAGACTACTCTAATAGAAAAGCCAAAGCTCGACTAAAAATGAATAATTAATTCTTCATCATAATATTGTTTTATTATTCTTTAATTTAATAAAATCTATTTAATGATAGGGCACTTCAATTACAGATATTTATCATTTATTTGATAGCCTTTGGGGCCATCCATTAATTACGTGAGGTGTTTTTCTGTTAATTTGGATCCCTCCCTCCCCCCTTGATGAGATATGGTAAGATTATAAAATCTTTTTTTATTATAGATGTTTACGGTTGACGATAAAAGTTTGTATGCAACTCGCCTCGCTCGCCCGGCTCATAATCTCAGACTCGTTCGATAAAGAATCACTTTACTGACTTGGTACATAAGTAACTATTATCTTCTATGTAATAATAATGTATATTTTTTGAATTAAAAAGTTGACGTGAGATTTTCAATGACCCCCTGCTTCCTTTAGATGAGATTTGATGAGATTTTACTGAACCCCTCCCCCCCATTTTGAGCTCACGTAATTAATGGACGACCCCTTTCTTCAGTTTATCTTTTAGAAAGCTCAAGGTAATAAGTTGGTTTTAATTTTCGATCATAGTTTCATGTTAGACATTCTAAACATGACCAGGGATGAAGCGTTTTGAATAAATTATTTCAGCTGCTGCCAACAAATCTTTTTATTTCATCTAGGCAAATTCAATTCGTCTATACAGTACTTTTTGTTAAAGAGAAAATTTTTCAAATGTATATTTTTCTACGTTTGAATAAAATATTATCCAAAAATCTCACTAAAAATATTTATCAGATATATTTTTAAAAATATAGAATATATATTATTAATATTGAATAAATGAATTGAATAAAATATAAAACGATATATTCAAAAACCTCTCACTAAAAATATTTATCCAATATATTTTTTGAAATAATTATATTTAAGATATTTGTCGCTACTACTTTTTAAAACTAGTGATCTTCGCGTGGCGGTCAACGGAAGAAGAAAAACACACAATATTTTTATCTTTATTTTTACTAAAAATCAAAACAATCAAACTTTTAACAATAACATCTAAGACACTGGTAATGGGTACAAAATCTGACACAACTGCAACCGCGTATACGTCTTCGCCAACCTCCAATCTATATGATGTACCGATCCTTTATCATATAGATACTCACCAAACCATGTACTAGAATGCAGCAAAGTCCAACATTCCTCCAAGTAATTTCCTTGTGCAACCGCTGCTTGGTTAGCTTTTTTAAGACGCTTTGTGGCAACTGACATTTTCTGATTAATTCTCGCCTGATAGGCTTTCAGATGCTTATATCTGGGCTTGAAAAACGGCCATTTCTTTTGTACACCCTTAATCTTATTTAAATATTCAACTTCTCGATCTTGATCACTGAGAATCAAGCCTTTTTTCTGTATTTCGGCATAGTGGCGTTCCATCAATAAACATTCGCTAAACCGAATTGAATTTAGCAGACTTATAATATCAAACTTCTCGTAATCTTTTTTGTAATATCTGCGCCAACTAGGAGCTTCGAATGGAATGTAGCGTAAACAGTAGGCGTACATATTAACAATTAGTCTATTCTCAAATGTTGTGTAGTGCATCTTGGGGTCGATCACTGTTGCGGAAAAAGATTGAATTGTCTCAAATGGTACGATGAAAAAGTTCGTGTCTAGGATCAATTCTAAACACAAAGCATAGTACACAACATAAGCTTGAGGATAGTACTTTTTCGCAATATCTTCTAATAATCTCGTAATGTGAACAGCATCATCTATTCTATTCATAAAAATAAGCACTATTGCTAAAATTGGAATAACTTCAGTCAACATGTAGTGCGCCTGGATTTGAAGTTGCAGGTGAATACTTCGAAACCCCACTGAAAGTCCATCGACCATATCACCTCTAAGTACTTTGACCGTGAATAATACTGAAATGGCGGACGCAACTGCAAACAGGTCGCGAGTAATATTATTGGAATAGTACTTTAACAACTCCTTGTTAAAACATCTTTCCAACTTTTCACAAGTGTGAGAATCGCCACAATAAGTATGTAGGTACACAGCGCTGCTGTAAACCTCGCAAAGAATGTTTATATTTGGGTTGGTATATTTCAACATAGAAATGCTTCTTCTTAAAACTGTTTTAGCCAAAGACCACTGACCTTCTACGGCGTAAATATTACCGAGTAAAGCCAGACACAAAGCAAAGTCTAATTTCATCAACGGGTTGGACGGTCTGTTGACGGATTCAAACATGTCTGAAATCCTTACCAACCACGCTTTCGTCAACAGCATATGAAGTACATTATATTTAAATGAAATCAAAGGCACGTTGTACTGGCGCAAACTGAGCATTGCGTGGTTTTTGGCAGCTGCGAGATTGCCTAGTCGTAAATATCCGGTCCCCAACATGCAATGGATTTTCCCCAACATCATAGCTTTAAAATTTCCAGTGAAAACATAAGCTTTGTTCGTTTGGGTCATACACAATTCGCTTGCTTCTTGCAGGATTGGTATCGTATCTTCAACATCGTTCATAATCATCAATATGGAACTATACTCCACCATGAAAAAGATTTTCTTTCCCAAATGCTGACCAGAGTGGCTATGGTGGATCAAGTCTCGGTACACTTTCGTTAGAATTTCCAAACAGAAACATGTTGTAGGATCCCACATTCGTCTTTTTGGAACGTCACTAGCAGTATAGTCCCTTTTCTCTGAATTAGACAAGAAAACAGGAGGATTATGAACATATTCGCGTATTAGTTGCTTGTACTCTTCGATCTGACAGTACTGATCTTTGTATTTTTCCGACCAAATATATTTCTGATCGTGACAAAATTTGATAAGCTCTTTGAATCTTCGTACAGTAATCACGGAAGCTGAATTGTCGCGTAAGCACGTTGGACATGAATTATTCTGATTCTCTAGTAGATCTGTAATCCTCAAGTGAAGTTCTTTCTTCTGATTTAGAGGTAACAACTCATAAGCAAGCGATTTTATTGTGCGACTTCTAAAGTGCAACACTTTGCAGAAAGCGTGTCTGGGAAGATCTGTTTGTTTGGTATCGTATTCATCTTCCTCCATATAGCACAAGCAGACGTTCTTTTTCTCCTGTAGACCGCCTGAATTGACATAACGCGAGGCACAGTCAAAAACTTCTTCTTCAAAAAGTGTTCTAATAGCTGCTGCGAGCATATTTTCGTTGGGGTACTTTAACAAAACAATCAGCGTAGTTCTGGTAAAAATTTCACCCAACACCGCTGCAGTTTTAATAATAAGTTGTTCGTAAGGAGAAAAAGAATCAAAAAGATCTAATGTGACTGCCGTTGACGTTTCTTCGCTATGTTCCACATATTTTCTAGAAAAGCCTGCCACAAGAACCATCTTCTTCGCATCTGATTCTTCAAGAAATGCGTATTCCACCTCTTCAGTTAATGCATATTTAACCTCCAGCTCACCGTTATTGATCATTTTTAATAAACAAGCTTGCACCCAACCCGGTCGACCTTCACAGGTCTTATTAATTAGAACTATGAGCTTCTTGGATATACCTTTAACATTAAGAAATTTACAAAGAAGGAATGCAATATCTTTTTGAGGAAGTGGGTCCACTGTTATCATTTTAACACAATTGTTTAAACTCAGCTTCCACATCGTAGTCCAACTATAGCTCTCGTCAAAGCAACCTGCACATACTAAGTGCAATTTTTTCTGTTGTACAGCTGTGTCTATCATCTCTAGACTTTTCTTATCAATAAAATGTATGTTGTCTATGAAGACTAACACTTGATCGTCGCCACACATCCTCAAGAAATTCTCGTCGCGTGATTCTTTGCTATGAACGCTGTCTCTGTCTCTCTCTGAGATGAGGGACATTTTAGATTTACTTGAAGATTGCAAAATTTCGTTTAAATCCCACAAGAGTCGTGGCAGCTCTTCTATACCTGCAGGATCATATTTGGCTCGCAGATCGTACAATTGTTGATAAATTGTAGCAACGGTATAAAACGATCTTCGCAAAGCTTCGTTTAACACCAATGAACACACAAGTTTAGTGTTCCCAGAATGGAGGCTGTAGAGCTCTTGCAGCAACTTAGATTTTCCCACCTTAGATTCGCCCTTAAAGCAAATACTGGTATATTCGGAACGTCTAGAAAATTTTAAAATATTATTTGCTAGTTCTAGTTCCGTTGTGCGACCAATCAACTGTATAACTTCCTTATTTTCTACAGCTTCTTTATCAAATTCCTCGTTGTATTCGAAAATGTGTCCGGCATCCGCAATGCCTTTCAGTTTAAGTGCCGATTGCAGTTGAAAATAGAGCGAAGACAATTTGCAACTTTTATATGTCTCATGGTCGCAGGTCACTTTTCCCTCATAAGCACACATTATTCTAGCAGCTTTATTTACCGGACCTCCGATAACCGTGTATTCTCTTCGAAGAGGATGTCCAACAACTCCGCAATAAACCCAACCGTTGGTCACGCCGATTGAGACTGATTTAACAGTTGTAAGCTTTTTGATGGCTTTGGTTATTTGGAAAGCCGCTTTCAGAGCGTTTTGACTTTCTACTTCATGTTCAATTCCACGCAAACCGAAAAGAACCAAAATCATGCAATCTTTGTCAAAGAGAGAGACTTTGTTGACGACTCCTCGAACTTTTGAAACAATCTTACAGACAGTCTGGTAAGCTTTGTTGACCATTGCAACCAGTTTATTGTCTTGGAATGTTGTCGGGACTATATTGATAAACTGGATAGTTACTTGTCGCATTTCTGTTAAATATTCAATGGGTTGTTTCTCTTCTACTTGATTTTGAACGGGTCGTACAATAAAGGGGTTTAGATCATGCGGAATCCACCGGGTCGGCGCCATTTGAACACCTGGTCGCTGAGGGAGACTTGCGATAAAACTTTCAGTAATTTTACTATCAGTCGTAGCATCATCAATTCGTCTTTTTTCGTGCAGCTGGCTTCTGTGCTCCAAGTGCTTCACGCAAAGCATATGCGCAACAGGAATCTTACTAGCATAAAACTCCTTCAAAGCGGACTGATTGGGAAAATAAATGCAATTCCAAATCTGAAAATGCATCGTTCAAACGAAATTAATGACATTAAGACAACTACCTTAACATTTCCATCAGGAGCAAATGTTACTTCGTAGTTGTCTTCTGCAAGGTGTCCCCAAGCACTTGGTGCCACCACAACATCACCAGAAACACTGGCATGCTCTGCACTCTTCACATCATTAATAGCTTGACCAGTAATGACATAGTGTCGGTAGTTCTCATTACCGATGACTGCAAAAGTCAAATTTCCACATGCTATTGCCAGTTTGACCTTCAATAAAACGTTCACTTCGGTCTCAAAACACCCCAAAGTGCTTTGGATAAACAACGCGCAGACTATGACTTGATGGATGACTTCAAAAAGACGCAAGTCCGGAGGTGCTTTCCACAATGCCAAGAAAGCATCCCCTGAAAATTTGAGAATGTCTCCCCCATAGAAGCCGATTATTTCCACCAGGGCTCCAATATACGCATTTAGGGTTGCGGTCAGTCTGTATATTCCTCCTTTGCCAGTTTTGTTATACTTTTCACATAACGGAGTGAAGCCAGAAACGTCGGCAAAGAGAAGCACACCCACATAGTGGTGCACTTCTGTCAATTCACTCAAAGGCATATTTAAGATTTCATCCGGCATGAAGGTTGATAACAATTCTGTTTGTCGTTTTATTTGAGTTAGTTCGATCTTTCGTTTGATCTCGGTCTCTCGCAAAAGGTTTATGCCGTAAGTATTCCATCTCACGCGCATTTTGACAACTGTTACGACAGATTAAAAAATGTAGATTCAAGGGTAAGCAGATTATTCTTATTCATGAAATTGGACGTAAACACCCCAGATTTATAGATCCATTTAATTATAACTATCTATTATACATAATTATTATATTCTTTATTTTCTCCCCTTCCAAAAGATCTACCCTTTGGAGACATTTCTCCTTTCTTAATTAGTTTTCCAATTTCCTAGTTTCCTAACCTCTGTTTCTCAGTTTCTAAGCTTCTCAGAATCTCAGTTCCTCAACTTCTCAACAATAAATTTGTATTTTGTTAGTTTTTAGTTTTTCAGTTTCGTAGTTTTCTAATCTACATTTCTGAGTTTTTTAATTTCTTACTTTCTCAATTTTTCAGTTTTTCAGTTTCTCAGAATCTCAGTTTCTCAATTTGACTCATTGTCAGTTTTTCAGTTTCTCAACTTCGGAGTTTCTCAATTACTCAATTTTTTATTTTGTTAGTTTTTTTAGTTTTCTGGTTCCCCAGTTTTTCAATTGCTACTTTTGTTGTTTAATTCTCAGTTTCCGAGTTTCCTAGTTTTTTATTTTTTTAGTTTCTTAGTTTCTCACTTCCTTAGTTAGCATTTCCCAACTTATAAATTTCTGTTTCTTAGATTCTCAACTTCTTAGTTTCTTAGTTTTTGAGTTTCCGAGTTTTCTTTGTTTCTCAGTTTCTCACTTTGTCAGCTAGTTTTCGACTTACCCAGTTTCATAGTTTTCTAGTCTGTTTCTCATTTTTTTAATTTCTCAGCTTCTCAGAATCTCAGTTTCCCTATTTGACTGTTTTTCAGTTTTTTTTATTTTTTCAGTTTCTCACTTCCTTAGTTAGCTTTCGAGTTTCCCAATTTCCTAGTTTTCTAATCTCCATTTCTCAGTTTATCAATTTATCAGTTTCTCAGATTCTCAAATTCTCAACCTGTTAGTTTCTTAGATTTTTAGTTACCGAGTTTTTTAATTTCTAAGTTTCTCACTTTCTCCGTTAGTTTTCGACTTACCCAATTTCATAGTTTTCTAGTTTCTGTTTCTCAGTTTTTTTTAATTTCGCAGTTCTTCAGCCTCTCAGAATCTCAGTTTCTCAATTTGACTCAGTTTTTCAGTTTCTCAGTTTCTCAATTTTTCAGTTTCTCAGCTATACAGTTTCACAGTTTCAGAGTTACTCAATTAGTCAAGTTTTTATTTTGCTAGTTTTTTAGTTTTCTGGTTCCCTAGCTTTTCAATTTCTAGTTTCGTTGTTTAATTCTCAGTTTTAGAGTTTCCTTTTCTATTTTTTCAGTTTCCCAGTTTCTCACTTCCTAAATTGGCTTTCGAGTTTCCCAATTTCCTGGTTTTCTAATCTCCATTTCTCAGTTTATAAATTTCCCAGTTTTTCAAGTTTTCAGTTTCTCAGATTCTCAAATTCTGTTTCTCAACTTGTTATTTTCTTAGTTTTTTAGTTTCGGAGTTTTTTTGTTTCTCACTGTCTCAGTTAGTTTTCGACTTACCCAATTTCATAGTTTTCTAGTCTCTGTTTCTCATTTTTTTTAATTTCTCAGTTTCCCAGCTTTTCAGAATATGTTTCCCAATTTGACTCAATTTTTCAGTTTTTTAGTTTCTCAGCTAATCAGTTTCTTAGTTTCGAACTTTCTCTATTACCAATTTTTTTATTTTGTTACTTTTTTAGTTTTCTGGTTCCCTAGATTTTCAATTGCTAGTTTCGTTGTTTAATTCTCAGTTTTAGAGTTTCCTAGTTTTTTTTATTTTTTCAGTTTCCCAGTTTCTCACTTCCTAAATTAGCTTTCGAGTTTCCCAATTTCCTGGTTTTCTAATCTCCATTTCTCAGTTTATAAATTTCCCAGTTTTTCAAGTTTTCAGTTTCGCAGATTCTCAAATTCTGTTTCTCAACTTGTTAATTTCTTAGTTTTTTAGTTTCGGTGTTTTTTTGTTTCTCACTTTCTCAGTTAGTTTTCGACTTACCCAATTTCATAGTTTTCTAGTCTCTGTTTCTCATTTTTTTAATTTCTCAGTTTCCCAGCTTTTCAGTATATGTTTCCCAATTTGACTCAATTTTTCAGTTTTTTTAGTTTCTCAGCTAATCAGTTTCTCAGCTTCGAAGTTTCTCTATTACTAATTTTTTTTATTTTGTTAGTTTTTTAGTTTTCTGGTTCCCTAGCTTTTCAATTTCTAGTTTCGTTGTTTAATTCTCAGTTTTAGAGTTTCCTAATGTTTTTATTTTTTCAGTTTCCCAGTTTCTCATTTCCTAAATTAGCTTTCGATTTTCCCAATTTCCTAGTTTTATAATCTCCATTTGCCAGTTTATCAATTTCTCATTCTCAATTTTTAGTTTCAGAACTTCTTAGTTTTTATTTTCTCTCAGTTTTTCACTTTCTCCTTTAGTTTTCGACTTACCCAATTTAAAAGTTTTCTAATCTCTGTTCCTTAGTTTTTTAATTTCTCAGTTTCTCAGAATCTCAGTTTCTCAATTTGACTCAGTTTTTCAGTTTTCACTTTTCAGTTTTTCAGTTTCTTACTTTCTCAGCTAATCAGTTTCAGAGTTTCTCAATTACTCAATTATTCCTAGTTTGTATAATTCTGTTTCCGAGTTTTTTAGTTTTTTTATTTTTTCAGTTTCTTATTTTCTTACTTCCTTAGTTAGCTTTCGAGTTTCCCAATTTCCTAGTTTTCTAACCTCCATTTCCCAGTTTATAAATTTCTCAGTTTCTCAGATTCTCAGTTTTTCAGTTTCGCAACTTCTTAGTTTCTTAATTTTTTAGTTTCCGAGTTTTCTTTGTTTCTCACTTTCTCAGTTAGTTTTTGACTTACCCAATTTCATAGTTTTCTAGTGTCTGTTTCTCATTTTTTTAATTTCTCAGTTTTTCAGCTTCTCAGAATCTGTTTCACAATTTGACTCAGTTTTTCAGTTTTTTTATTTTTTCAGTTTCTCAGTTTCTCACTACCTTAGTTAGCTTTCGAGTTTCCCAATTTCCTAGTTTTCTAGTCTCCATTTCTCAGTTTATCAATTTATCAATTTCTCAGATTCTCAAATTCTTAACCTGTTAGTTTCTTAGATTTTTAGTTTCCGAGTTTTTTAATTTCTCAGTTTCTCACTTTCTCCGTTAGTTTTCGACTTACCCAATTTCATAGTTTTTTAGTCTCTGTTTATAATATATTTCTTTAATTTCTCAAGTTCTTCAGTTTCTCAGAATCTCAGTTCCTCAATTTGACTCAGTTTTTCAGTTTCTCAAGTTCTCAGTTTTTCAGTTTCTCAGTTTCAGAGTTTCTCAATTAGTCAAGTTTTTATTTTGTTAGTTTTTTAGTTTTCTGGTTCCCTAGCTTTACAATTTCTAGTTTCGTTGTTTAATTCTCAGTTTTAGTTTCCTTTTTTATTTTTCAGTTTCAAAGTTTCTCACTTCCTAAATTGGCTTTCGAGTTTCCCAATTTCCTGGTTTTCTAATCTTCATTTCTCAGTTTATAAATTTCCCAGTTTTTCAAGTTTTCAGTTTCTCAGATTCTCAAATTCTGTTTCTCAACTTGTTAGTTCCTTAGTTTTTTAGTTTCGGAGTTTTTTTGTTTCTCACTTTCTCAGTTAGTTTTCGACTTACCCAATTTCATAGTTTTCTAGTCTCTGTTTCTAATTTTTTTTAATTTCTCAGTTTCCCAGCTTTTCAGAATATGTTTCCCAATTTGACTCAATTTTTCAGTTTTTTAGTTTCTCAGCTAATCAGTTTCTTAGTTTCGAAGTTTCTCTATTACTCATTTTTTTATTTTGTTAGTTTTTTAGTTTTCTGGTTCCCTAGCTTTTCAACTTCTAGTTTCGTTGTTTAATTCTCAGTTTTAGAGTTTCCGTTTTTTATTTTTTCAGTTTCCCAGTTTCTCACTTCCTAAATTAGCTTTCGAGTTTCCCAATTTCCTGGTTTTCTAATCTCCATTTCTCAGTTTATAAATTTCCCAGTTTTTCAAGTTTTCAGTTTCTCAGATTCTCAAATTCTGTTTCTCAACTTGTTAGTTTCTTAGTTTTTAGTTTCGGAGTTTTTTTGTTTCTCACTTTCTCAGTTAGTTTTCGACTTACCCAATTTCATAGTTTTCTAGTCTCTGTTTCTCATTTTTTTTAATTTCTCAGTTTCCCAGCTTTTCAGAATATGTTTCCCAATTTGACTCAATTTTTCAGTTTTTTAGTTTCTCAGCTAATCAGTTTCTTAGTTTCGAAGTTTCTCTATTACTCATTTTTTTATTTTGTTAGTTTTTTAGTTTTCTGGTTCCCTAGCTTTTCAACTTCTAGTTTCGTTGTTTAATTCTCAGTTTTAGAGTTTCCGTTTTTTATTTTTTCAGTTTCCCAGTTTCTCACTTCCTAAATTAGCTTTCGAGTTTCCCAATTTCCTGGTTTTCTAATCTCCATTTCTCAGTTTATAAATTTCCCAGTTTTTCAAGTTTTCAGTTTCTCAGATTCTCAAATTCTGTTTCTCAACTTGTTATTTTCTTAGTTTTTTAGTTTCGGAGTTTTTTTGCTTCTCACTGTCTCAGTTAGTTTTCGACTTACCCAATTTCATAGTTTTCTAGTCTCTGTTTCTAATTTTTTTTAATTTCTCAGTTTCCCAGCTTTTCAGAATATGTTTCCCAATTTGACTCAATTTTTCAGTTTTTTAGTTTCTCAGCTAATCAGTTTCTTAGTTTCGAAGTTTCTCTATTACTAATTTTTTTATTTTGTTACTTTTTTAGTTTTCTGGTTCCCTAGATTTTCAATTGCTAGTTTCGTTGTTTAATTCTCAGTTTTAGAGTTTCCTAGTTTTTTTATTTTTTCAGTTTCCCAGTTTCTCACTTCCTAAATTAGCTTTCGAGTTTCCCAATTTCCTGGTTTTCTAATCTCCATTTCTCAGTTTATAAATTTCCCAGTTTTTCAAGTTTTCAGTTTCGCAGATTCTCAAATTCTGTTTCTCAACTTGTTAATTTCTTAGTTTTTTAGTTTCGGTGTTTTTTTGTTTCTCACTTTCTCAGTTAGTTTTCGACTTACCCAATTTCATAGTTTTCTAGTCTCTGTTTCTCATTTTTTTAATTTCTCAGTTTCCCAGCTTTTCAGTATATGTTTCCCAATTTGACTCAATTTTTCAGTTTTTTAGTTTCTCAGCTAATCAGTTTCTTAGTTTCGAAGTTTCTCTATTACTCATTTTTTTTATTTTGTTAGTTTTCTGGTTCCCTAGCTTTTCAATTTCTAGTTTCGTTTCCTAGTTTTTTTATTTTTTCAGTTTCCCAGTTTCTCACTTCCTAAATTAGCTTTCGAGTTTCCCAATTTCCTGGTTTTCTAATCTTCATGTCTCAATTTATAAATTTCCCAGTTTTTCAGTTTCTCAGATTCTCAGTTTTTCAGTTTCTCACTTTCTCAAGTAGTTTTCGACTTACCCAATTTCATAGTTTTTTAATCTCTATTTCTCAGTTTCTCAACTTCTCAGAATGTTTAGTTTCGAAGTTTCTCTATTACTCATTTTTTTATTTTGTTAGTTTTCTGGTTCCCTAGCTTTTCAATTTCTAGTTTCGTTTCCTAGTTTTTTTATTTTTTCAGTTTCCCAGTTTCTCACTTCCTAAATTAGCTTTCGAGTTTCCCAATTTCCTGGTTTTCCAATCTCCATTTCTCAGATTATAAATTTCCCAGTTTTTCAAGTTTTCAGTTTCTCAGATTCTCAAATTCTGTTTCTCAACTTGTTAGTTTCTTAGTTTTTAGTTTCGGAGTTTTTTTGTTTCTCACTTTCTCAGTTAGTTTTCGACTTACCCAATTTCATAGTTTTCTAGTCTCTGTTTCTCATTTTTTTTAATTTCTCAGTTTCCCAGCTTTTCGGAATGTTTCCCAATTTGACTCAGTTTTTTAGTTTCTCAGCTAATCAGTTTCTTAGTTTCGACAATTTCATAGTTTTTTAATCTCTATTTCCCAGTTTCTCAACTTCTCAGAATTTCAGTTTCTCAGGTTTTCAGTTTATAACTTTCTCACTTTCTGACATTCTTAGTTAGTTTTCAAGTTTCCAGGTTTTATACTTTCTCAATTTCTAGTTTCCTTGTTTCATTCTAAGTTTATCAGTTTCTTAGTCTCCGAGTTATTCACTTTCTCAGTTTCTCAGGTTCTCAACTTCTGTTTCTTAGTTGCTCAATTAATCGATTCAGACATTCTGAATTTCTCAATTTTTTATTTTATTGGTTTCTTAGTTTCTAGCCCAGTCATTTGGTGGTTTTCTTTTTGAGCACCAAATAACTGTACTATTCTCAGTTTCTTTGTTAGTTTTTGACTTTCTCACTTTCTTAGTTTCTTAGTTAATTTTCGAGTTCTACAGTTTCCAAGATTCCTAGTTTCTCAAATCCTTGTTTCATTGTTTAATTATAATTAATTCACATTCTCAGTTTATCACTTTCTCGCTTTCTTAGTTTTCTCTTAGATTCTAAATTTGTTGCTTTCCTAGTCTTAGTTTCATAGTAAGTTTACTAGTTCCCTAGTTTCAGAGTTTCGCAGCTTCTCAGTTTTTGAGTCTGATTTTAGATTTTCAGTTAATTTTCGTGTTTACCAGTTTCCTAGTTTCCTAGCTTCTGTTTTTCAGTTTTTTAGTGTTTTAGTTCATACACTTTTTCAACTATCAACGCTAGTACAGTTTCAGGACAATGTGAAACGTTTGTTGCCATTATAATTTTATTATAACCTAGCTTATTATTTATTACTGCGTATCTTTTATTATTATTATTGTATATTTGTAAAGGTTAGATTACCGTCAATAGACGTTTATTTATTTAAACGCACGCATATTCTTCCAGTATCACAAGAATTCTATGATCTGGATTTTGATAGATATTTTTATTTAAAAATTAACAATGAAATGGGTTCACTAAAGTAACATGTTATTATTAGATAATTATAGTTATATCTTAAAAATACGATTCATGTCAAAAAAGCAACGCGATTTCACTGCATTGACGGCCCTTGAAGTATTTATTGGTACTTGCAGCAGATCTTGCTTTTCTACCAAAGGAAGTTGAACACATCAATCAGTTACGCCGGCGCCGGTCGAATAACCTCGAATGATTTAGTTTATGATTGCATGAGCGCATCTTTTTAAATGCATTAAAATAGTCTACGACACGTCGTAGTAAATAAAGTTGACTCCATTATTACATCAGACCCTGTGCCGAAATCGGAAGAATCCGAAAACTTTAATATGTAATTCAGAAGATAATTAAATATATTGGGTTGTCCGCACTTTGTGAAGGTGATTGTAATTAGAAAAAATATTGTTTGAAATAAATTGATTTGAGTCAGCATCGCCGCCTTGTAATCTATTTTAAGCATTTCAGATTTTCTATTATCAGAAGGATAAAAATGTTGCACAAGGAAAAAAAATTAATTGAAATATACGGAATTAGTAAAAACCAAGAACTAATTGGCATTATCTCTACCGATGATAATAACATACCTCTTGCAGGATTCTCCTGATTCCTTCAGTTGGAGCATCTTTGTAATGTTGAGGATCTTCGGATAAGAGCTTAAGAACTCGTATTTTTCCTCCAGGACATTTCGCAAAAACATCTGTAAATGTGCCGCCTCGGTCGATGGCAAATTTGATTTTTTCCGTGTTTTGGCTCATGGTCTGAAATAATTATCTTATGTACAATTTAGTAATATAAAACAGAATGTAAAATATTTGTAATGTCATCTCCGTAAACAAATAACAATCCAATCTAATATCTGAATACGTATTCAAATAAAGGATTCCAATATTTTAGGACAAAATCACAAGGGTATAATTTATTGAATCTTTTAATTATTAGAAAAAATACTCACGCAGCAATAAATCTGCTTTCTTAGAAAACAAAAAAAGTTACCGCGGTAGATTCTTCCTATAGATCACATTTTTAATCACGTGCTGAACACTTAAATTAAGGCAGCTTAGTGATTAAGTCTACAAAAACATCCCGTGCCCCATCTGTGTGTAGTGCTATCTTAACTAGTTACAGATATCTGTTCAAAAGCAGAAATCAATAAAAATTCCACAAAATATTTAATGTATTTTAGTATTTAGCAATTAAAAATATACCTAAATTTCAGAAGCTTTCTTACCTTCCACAAGTCTAACTATAGTATCACTAACAAGAAACACTTACCACGTTGTCATAAATCAAGTGAAGGTACACAACAAACCTGGTTTACGTAAAACGAACATACAAAAACCAAGTCAACAACTGATAAGAGACTCACCTTTGGACAGGATGGATCGTTCTTTTACTGTTAAAAATGTTTTTTATGTATTTTACAACATTAGACACTGAGAAAAAATTGTTAGGTTATGTATTCACCATATTACAACATAAAACGATATTGCAAAAGCAGTATTCCAATTGGGTCAAATAAGTGACAAATACATGTTTTACTATTTATTAATAAAAACAGAATATATTAATTTCCCTAACACCTATTAAAATATGTCAATGCAATACAATGGCTACTTATTGATTGGCCTTGATGAAATTGATGAGACCATTGGTTGAAGAATCGTGTGATGAAACGGGTTTATTGTCTTGTAATTCAGGCTCAATAGCTTTAGCCAACTGTTTCCCCAATTCCACTCCCCATTGATCAAAGGAATTAATGTTCCAAATAACACCTTGAGTGAAAATTTTGTGTTCATATAGAGCTGCAATTAAAATATTAGGCACAAATTTTAGAAGAATCACAAAGTATTACCTATTAAAACCCCTAAAGTGAAAGGAGTCACTCTCTTTACCACAATACTGTTAGTGGGTCTGTTTCCCTCAAACACCTTATGAGGAAGAATCTTTTCAAGAGCTTCTCCTTGCAAACCCTGTTTTTCCAACTCTTTCCTGGCCTGATCTGGAGTCTTCCCAGTCATAAGCGCCTCAGTTTGGGCCAAGAAATTTGCAAGCAAAATTTTATGATGAAGTCCGTTATTAATGGGATTCAGTGTTTGAGCAGGGGCGATGAAGTCACAGGGGATGATTCTGGTGCCTTGATGAATTAATTGGTAAAATGCATGTTGACCGTTGGTTCCCGGTTCACCCCATACTATGGGACCAGTAGAGTAGTCTACACGATTTCCAGCCCTTGTTACGTATTTTCCGTTGCTCTCCATGTCTCCTTGTTGGAAATACGCCGCAAAGCGGTGAAGATATTGGTCATATGGGAGAAGAGCTTGAGTTTCGGCGCCGTGGAAGTTGTTGTACCAGATGCCCAGAAGTGCCAAGATGACAGGAGCCTGAAAGAAATATTGAATATGTATTTTCGGTTGTTATAAGTCTGAATCACCATGTGCAGTTATTAGTTTTGTCTTAACAATAAACCAAGTCGCATTTGTGTAAACGATACGTACATTCTGTTCTAGTGGTGCTGTCCTAAAATGCTTGTCCATATAATGAGCTCCATCCAACAACTGTAAAAAGTTCTCAAATCCAATAGCGAGCGAAATACTGAGTCCAATTGCTGACCAAAGTGAGTATCTTCCACCAACCCAATCCCAAAATCCGAACATGTTCGCGGGATCGATGCCAAACTCAGTGACCTTAGGTGCGTTGGTGCTCAATGCGACGAAATGCTTAGCGACCGCTGCTGGCTAGAAACCAATCATGAAATAATTTTTAAAAAGTAGACCGATTAGTTTACGTCTTTGGCATAGTTCAAAAACCATTGTTTCGCTGATGTTGCGTTTGTTATAGTTTCTTGAGTAGTGAAGGTCTTTGAAGCGATTATAAAGAGCACACTTTCAGCTTCCACTTTCTTCAAGACCTCAGCCAAATGGGTACCGTCAATGTTGGAGACGAAGTGGAGCCTCAGTCCTCTACCGTAAGCCTTAAGGGCTTCGGTGACCATCAAGGGCCCCAAATCGGAACCTCCAATGCCGATGTTAACGACGTCGGTTATTGGTTTTCCACTATATCTAAAACATTTTGATGACCCTGTTAGTTACACCCGGTCAGAATTATACGAACTAGTGATCGCCCCAACATGCCTTTGAAACTAGACGACCAAATTCTTCTTAATGAAAATTTCTCAAAAGTGACCTCTCAACTTAAGCACCCTGAACATTTAAATATTTTTTTTTTTTTTTTAAATACATATATCTAAGTCGAACTCCACAAACTTTAATAACTGTAAAATTACAAATGGAACATGTTTCGGCAGAACACTGAATATAAAAAATTTCTTTAAGGGCTGATGATGGCAGAAGTGTTCTGCCGAAACATGTTCCATTTGTAATTTTACGCTGATTAAAGTTTGTGGAGTTCGACTTAGATATATTTAAATTTTTTAATTTAAATTTACTCCACTTGGATTTAAGAACATTCTTCTAATTTAAATAAAACACAATTCATTTTTTTGTCAATGTTTCTCTTGACCATGTAATTTAATTGTATCAACAACACCGTTGATAAAATCAGAAAATTTGTTGTAAATGTTCTACATATTAAATAAATTATTTGATCATTGACAGAAGAAGACGAATCGTCATTAAATTATTATTTGTTCCCCAATCACTAGAAAGATACGCAACCACCACTAAAAAGTAGTGCTGATAATGATAGTTAAGTGTTTATTTCGTGATTTTCAATAGTATTGATTTCATAAAACAACATAAAAAAACATCCCGTAAACACGCTGCTGACGGATGATGTGTGCACAAAATGTGAATAGTAATTTTTCCATGTTTGATTACTGCTGTTACCTAATGTCCTATCAGTCAGAATGATAACTATTCCACGTACGAGTGATTTGTGTCTACAAAAAATCAAGTAGGCGTTGAACGTAAAAACTGTGATCAAAATCAAATCATGGATATTGTGTTAATCAACTTACATGTGGTTAGATGGAAATTTTTTACGTTAAAAGCCTACTGGATCTATGAATCATTCATGACGACCCTGTATTACACAACCAAAGAAAAAAAAAAAGATAAATGCCAACAATAAAAATGCGTGCTTCAAAGCTGGCTTCATATTGTAAATATGTATACTGGGACATCAAACATAAAATGCCCCTATTTAGAGAAAAATTGTGGAATCAATCATTTTGAATGATTCATTATTGACCACAAATTTTACTTTACCCAATTTCATAAAACGGAATTACAAGCAGTATTTCAGTTTTTTAAATAAATTTTGACGTTAGTATGATTACATATAACGAGGACACAATATATCAGGTATTTATAACTAATTCATCAAGCTGTCTATGAATAACAAAATATCTGTATTTTAGACGATATTTTTTTCGTTCAAAGCCTACTTCATTTATGAATCATTTATATATATTCAATATTCACAGATTAAAACGTGTAAAGTAGGTCAATTAATAATTGATCCACCATATTTGTGTCAGCAATCTAGGGAACTTTTCATCAATCTATATTTTTTATATTGAGAACCTATAATTTTACTATTTGACGTTAATTGTCGTAAGTGCTAATGTAATTATTTTACTTGTGAATTAGTAACAGACAAATGATGGGTTTCATTGTCTTGGCATTTAATTAAAATAGTGTCAATATGACAACTCAGAATTTGGTTCATAGTTTTAATCAAAATGGGTGACTTACACTCTGCCCAAGTCTGATGTGTATTAAACTAATTGACTGAAATTTATATTGGGTCTTCATAAATGACTCAAACATCATGTTGCCTATGGAAAACAAATTTACATACAGTCATAATTATGGAGAATTTTGACGTTCAAAGCCTGCAGGATGTATGAATCATTTAGGAAGACCATGCACAGATGGAACAATTTGACCAATTTGGTTTGCATGCATGCTTATGATTGTAAACATAAAAACAATAGTTACCCTTTCCACTGTCCACTAAGAACTGAATTGGTGAACTGTTTAATGTGCTCCAGCACAGCATTAACATCTGGAGTAACGTCCTTTCCGTCCACCAAAATTGGTCTGTTCTCTCGATTACGCAATGCGATGTGCAAAACGGCCCTATCCTCAGTGAAATTAATTTTCTGGCCAGTAAACATAGCATCTCTAGCACCTTCAACATTTCGAGCCCTGGCCAAGGCAAACAACAGCTTGAGACCTTCCGCATTAATGCGATTTTTCGAGTAATCAATCAGGATATCGCCATCATTGGGGGTTCCCAGTTTCAAACTGAAAAAAAAAGTACACACCTTAATGTAATATTATGTAATTTTCCAATAATAAGGTAATTGCAGTATGGTTAAAGTGCATAACAAAAGTACCATCATGGTAATAACAAAGTAGTAATTAATTATCAGGTGGAAAACACGAAATGTTAGTGCAAGGTGAACTTGAGGTCAGAAAATTTTAACGATTTTCTGGAGATTCTTCAATGGAAATGGAGGAAAACTCACCTGAAGTTGTTAAACCGGTGTGGGTCCTGGGCGAAGAGGTCCTTTATCACCAAGTTTGCGGCATTGTTATTGTAGAATTTCTGAAGATTTTGCCAAGTCGGCTCAGAAGTTAGACCTCCTAGTTCCATGCTGTCACCTGTCAAAGTCAGACCTTCTTTCTGTTTGTCGTCCGAGTCCCTGCGGCATGCGCACCTTGCGGCTTGACATGCGTAGATAAAAAAATTCAAACGGGAAAATCGTGCGCGTTTAAAGAAAAATGTCATCTCTAAAAACGATATTCCAATAATGTGCAAGACAACGTAGTTATTCATTTACCTTTCTAAATTTTACACTTTTTCAAAAAAAAAAATACAAAAATAAACCTGGTAAAATGACACTGACACTAGTGCGCCCATAGCCTCCTATTATTTAAATAAATAAATAACTGGAAAAACAATTTCTTTCCCTCAGAATGGGATTGTGCAATATAAGAAAAAATTAAACAAACCAATTAGAATTTTCGTGGAAAGATTAGACCTTAAGAGGGGGGTTCGACGTTTGTCACACGCTAGGTGGCGCCACGGGTAAAAAAACAGGGGTCCCGTTTTGTTAAGTTTTACGTAAAAGTATTGATATAAATAGCATTTACTTATTATTAATAGATAGCCGAAAGTTGTCCCTTGGACCTAATGCCATTTTTTTGGCTGGTGATGGTCAATAAACTCGGAAATAAATGATTAAATTCCATTCATTTTTGAAATTTCATAGTAACGAAATTAGATGAAACTCGTTACAGACTTGGCGGAAGCTTTTAAAGAGTCACTGCTAAACCCAAAAGTGATCAACTTTGCGTTTAAATCGAAATATCTTGACAGAATTGACCGAAAATTTGCCAGCTTATGTCTGACCCATGGCCCACTGCATTTAAAGCAACTGACGTCTCTTTATGGCCGTATCACTCCTCGAAATTCCCATAAGGCAAATGATCCGCGCTAGCGTCGCGTTGAAGGACGGTAATCAACGCCACGACTTTTCTTGCAATTAAAATTCTGATCGATAAAGCAGTAAACTATGATGTCAGTTTCAAGTGTGTGGCTGGTGTCTCAGAAAATAATGAAGTTGAATAGTGAAAAAAATTCGTAAATGGTGGTGAAGCCCCTAGAAAAATGAGCGAGTGTTGATTGAATGTATGCATCTACAGGCTGTACCTTTCGATTGTATTATAAAAAAATCGGTTTATTAACTTAAGAAGATCGCAGGATTTAGCGTCAAAGTATGGTAAGTAAATCTATCTGTTGAGTGATTTTCTATTAAGTGAATCACAAAATAACAATTAAATAATTTTATTGAAATGTCAGTAGTTCATTTTGCTATGTTCCCAGGGTGCACCACGTGGAGGCGAACTACACTACACCCCAAAGTCTGCGGTAGGCAGGGTCGACTCATTTCCCTGAATAGGATTCTTTTACTAGTGAATACCTATCCGCTACCTTCCTTGCTCATATCTGTTGAGAGAATATCAAAGCTGCTTTAGTGAATACATACACAATTTCTAAGGTATAGTCATATATTTAGAGTTTTAAAACTTTTCGACTTTGAGGTTTATTATATACCGTCCGTTGTTTATACAAGTCTTCTGTTTCCAGACAGATATTCTTCAAAATTGGTTTCATCACTGCATGCAGAATCATTGTACACACGTCACTCTTGTGAGCATCACAACAAAACAATGGATTTTCTAACAGATGTGGATTGATGATGTTAATTAACTGTTCAGAAGTCCTGTGCTGTGGTAAAAATTGTAATGCTTCTGCAATAATGTTTGAAATTTCTTGCAAAACTCCAACAAAGGATGTATTTGGATATAACAATCTTCCATGATCTTGAAATAAAATAAGTTGTAGTAATGGCCCAGGAACACACTTAGAGAGTAATGGAGACACACATTCGTCACAACTGAACTTATTATCTATCTTTTTTATAATATATCCAGCAACGAAAGCTACAGAAGCAGAGTATAAACTTGTAGAAGGTATGAAATTGTTTCTTAAAGAGGTAATTTTCTCTAGTAACTTGTTAGGTAGTTGTATATTTTTTTCATCTTCAGGTTCTCTAGTGGATGTAGAAGGTTGTGGTGCAGTACTGACAAATGAGATAGTGGTGGCTGTGTTGGACGTTTTTGCTGCCTTAACAATGCCACATCGAAGTATTTGTCTTAAAGCCTGATCTGCAGTTCTCGCATCTGTGGCATCATTAGATCCACCTCGTATCCGGACATGGGAAAACATCCCTTCTATGGCGTCTGAACTAAACGATCGCGTTAAAACATAATAAAAACCTACTTGTTGTAACAAAAATTTAACACAGCAGTACGTACTTTCTGCAATTTGTTTTAGTGCAGTTGCTGTTTCAGCTGTTAGTCCCTTGATACCCATATTTTTAGACATGGTTTGTATTTCCTCAATGTAATTTGGAAAAGTGGTTTTCAACCATTCCAGTCGCTCATCAGAGATGTCTGAATAAGGTGCTATGTTGCTGTCCAAAGTATAAATGTAGCGTCTTCTATTGGTTACATTATGTATTTGAAAAAATTTGTACATATTCAGCATGTACTCAATAGTTCCAGCAGCTTCTTCAAAATCTATTTCACCACATTCTTTTAAAAACTTCAGAGAGCTTGTTACCTCCGGTGAAAATACTTGAATTGCACGCAGGACATTCATTTTTTCAAAATTTGTGGGGAACAGATGTTTCCTTGTAAGATATCGAACAGGTTTTACTGGCAACCCCTGTTGTAAATCATACAACGCTTTTAAGTATTTGCTCGTGATTATACCTTTGGAAGAACACATTTCATTTTCCAAAAATTGATTGCGCGCATTTTTTAAGGCATGGCAATAATCAAAACTTAGAAATATTGGTAAGTTGGCTAGATATGGATGGGGAATTTGAGTAATGATAGATCCTTTCCCAAATTTCTTAAATAGAGCTACGTTACTGGATATATTATCTGTGACTAGCCTTAAAACAATGAATCCACATTCTGTGACTAGCTTCAATACATTTAAAGTTAGTTCATAAAACTTTTTGCCAGTCATTTTTTTATGAAAAAAATAGCCAACTGGAATGGTATATTGCGTTGACAATCCATGCACAACATAACAAAGCATTTTATTAGCTAATTGCGGTGTCGCGCCTATATCGTTCGAGGTGTCAGTTGTAAGTCCATATACATGATCTTCCGTCCTACAGTATCGCATGCTGGGTCGAATTGACATATCATCTATAATAAGTGAACATACTCTTTCAATAGGAACTTTCATCTGATTCAGCTCAGCGTTCAGTCTTTGTTTGATCAGATCGTTTTGGCCATTGTACTGTCCAATATAACGGGCGATGGTGACTTTAGCTGGCAATTTTAAAATATTGTTTCTACAGAAGGAGTATCCCCTGCTAGAGCAAAATCTCCAAACAGCACATAGCCTAACTGTTATCTCCGACCATCGGGGAGACTTTTTGGCATAATTTATTATTAAGTCCTTCAAAAAAAGTGCCTTTTCTTTTCCTTCATCCGCGTCCTTAAAAATTTGGGTTACTTTTTTTAACTTTTCAGAGTCCTTCTGGGCCTTAACTTCCATATCTTGTAGTTTAGATATGATTTTTGAATGTTTTACCTGCATTCTTTTTAGTTTATTTTTTAGCACCTTATTCTCATATCTTAAATGTTGCAAGTTCTCTGGGATTGAAGTCTCTACAGCGATGGATGTTTCAGGATAAAAGAGGGGAAATATTTCATCATGCAAGTTCTCTTCACTAAGGTAGCAGGATGGTCCTGGGTTAGGATCAGGCACAGGATCAGAAGTCTTAAAATAAATAGGAAGTTAGTACAGGGAACATTTAAGTTAATATAAAAAAATTAACAGTGGTGAAACTGTGGACAATATTCAAAGGCAAAGCTCGCTAAAAAAATCGAAAACCATTCAAATATAGTTTAATACACTTACCAATATAAAATCAAACCAGTATGGGGGAAAAGCATAAATACAAATACATAATGTTTAAATACCCATGTAATTGGATTACAAAAATTATATAAATGAACCATTATAACTACAAAAACATAGTATTCTCTGCTACATAAGGGATTAATTCAAGAATATTACTGTCTAATTAATTTTCTTTTGCATTTTTACCTTATGTTAGTGCCTGTAAATTTAATATATGTATAAGTATTTAGAAACATTGTATTAGTTATTTAGCTTCCATTTTGTGCAAATAACTTGAAAATGATGGAAATTTGTATGAAAATGCATCTGTTCATTTTTGTGTTTTGAGTGTTACAAAATAGTCCAGTCAACGAATGCCCAAAATTGGGTCTAGCCTTCAATTCAGGTACGAGAATTTTTTGATTCAGGGATGCATTTGGGGTAGTTACGGGGTAAACATACTAAAAGTCCATACCCTTAGGGTGGGAGGCAACTAAGGGAGGGGGTTTCAAAATTGAAAAATGTTGACTCTTTTCGGTTTTTCGCTTATAACTCGCAAACTATGCGTCCTACGTAAAAAAATCATAAGAACCAAATTTAAAGCTGATAAAATCTCCTACAAGAATACCCTAAAAAGTGCTGTCAATTACATAAGTGTTTATTTTTTGTTGTTTTATGCCTTTTGGTTGTGTTATTTGAATGTTCTCTATGGTCGATAAAATTATGGTTACATGTACAGTTACTTCTTTGGGTGTAGAGTATTGGGTAGCTGTTATTGTGGAGGAAGAACAAGATTTGTTAATTGTTTTTTTGTAAAATTTCTGCTAGAACCAAGTGTGGGAAATGTGTAAGGATTGAAAGCCGAGTCACAGAAGTGTTACATTTTAGAGAGGCTTTTAAACTTGTACTCCAGTCAATGAATGATTTTACCCTACAATTTGGGTACGAGAATATTTCGCTTCAGGGATGCATCTGGGGTAGTAGGAGGTAAATATACTAAAATATGGCGAACCATTAAAGCTGATAAAAATTCCTATAAGAATCACCCCCTAAGAAGGTTTTTAGGTTGAAATAGAGTAAAATAAAGTCTACATATCATTAGTTGACTGGAGTACAAGTTTAAAAGCGTCTCTAAAAAGTAATGAGCATACAACAGTTCTGTGACTCGCCTTTTAATCCTTACACCTTTGCCACACTTGGTTCTAGCAGAAATTTTACAAAAAACAATAAACAAATTGTATTTATTGTTCCTCCATACCAACAAAAGCTGAAATCTGTCGATTGCTTGCATTCTGGCTTATGGCAGCTACCCAATACTCTACGCACAAAACAATTAACTGTACATGTAACAATAATTTTATCGAAAACAGAGAACATTCAAATAACACCACCAAAAGGCATAAAACAGCAAAAAATAAACACTTATATACCCCGACACTAGGAGAAAAAACTGGCTTCAATTTAATCTTCATTGACTCCTTATTATTCATATCTGCGAAGTCATAAATCCATCTTAACTACCAAGTAGTAGTAAAAACTTTAGTGTAGTGTGTAAGGTGTGTGTAGTATGTATTAATGATCCCTGGTAGTAGTGAAATGCACGTGGAATGGTCGAAGAGTGGATCTGAGTGGATACGATCGTGTAATGCTTAGACTTAGACTAGTGCAATGGTCGTGTAATGGATGACCCTAACCTTCAAATTTTTTAACGTAAATATTCGTATTACGCATGTGCACAGATTTTGAATAGTTTTTCAATATCCAGGAATATACTGCAATTGTCACTGTGCAGACTAATATAACTGTGTTTTAAGTCACTTTAAACGTCTCAATCCTAAATTTTCTACATTGTGGATTCTTCCGAACAATCTTCGATAGGTAGATTTCTCGTCGTAAATCCCAAATTCGACAAGTTCTACCCTGCTACGAAAAATATTGCTAGCATTGTTGCTTTTGAATAGTACTTACAAAAATAGACGGTATGGCTGTCTTGCTTAATTTAATCCGGGACGGAAATTTTATTAGACAGTCATCAGAGAAATGATTTACGCAAATAACAGAATACTCTGTAATTTTTGCTGCATCTGGAATTACAACTCATTTAACATAAAATACTTTGTGAAAAATTGTAATAACCATAATAAAGTTGAATTTTTTCTATCCACTTTTCACGAGTGTCTTGGTGAGATGGTATTTCAAATAACGGTTTGTTCGCATTTCCACAAATAAAACACTTTCTAACCATTTTGAAGCAAAAAAATAGAACACACGCCAAACACAGGTTCAAATTTGAAAAATTGAAAATGTCAATTGTCGAACTTAACGTAACCACAATTTTATATTATCAACTTTGTCCGCAAGAGTGCGGTGTTTACCGTTCTGCGTGGAGAATCACTGAACTACACAAAGTGATACGGCCATAAAGAGACGTCAGTTGCTTTAAATGCAGTGGGCCATGGTCTGACCTATCATAATTTTGCTGCAATAGTTTGACTACTTTCTCAGAGATGGGGCACAGGCGAGACGCAAGAACACAAAATTTAGGAATCCTATGGACTCTGTGACGGTCTTGATTGTGACACTACTTTCTGTGCACGCGAAAGAAGAAGAAAGTTATAGAAACGTATGTCTGTGAGATATCAGACGCAGAGAGGAACCGGCAAATGCGTGGGTACCTATTGTACTCGTCACGTTCACTGTTTTGTACCTGACGAGTTTCGGGTAATTACGGTATATTTCCAGAAAAGAGGGTGCGGATGGTTTTGCCTCTGACGAGATATGCGACTTATAATCGAACAGTAATAATTATTAACTTAAATAATTAACTTCTTTAAAAAAAAGGAACCGACTTCAAAAAACCCAAAGTAACATAAGTTAACTAAAAAGTAAAAAATAAAAATTTTCAATTTCAGAGTTTTTTGTTGTTCCGCTTAATGTAATTATTTATTTTTCCGTTTAATGAAATTCAGAAATTATTGTTGATTATCTAATTATTATTAATTGTTTTATAATTTTGAAGACGGTGCCAAGTAAAACATAAAATTATACATTTTAAAGTTATAATTCCCTGATAATTTCAGACTTCTTAATTCACGATTATGATTACTGAATTAAACTTTTCAGAACCCATTTGATACATTAGGTAATATGTAGTATATTTCAAACGAGTGCGCTGTCATTACACTTTTCAGGGGCGAGGGCGAATTTTTGCAGCCCGAAGCGAATTCCGAGGGCTGCAATGAGCCCGAGCCCCTGAAAAGTGACAGGGCACGAGTATTGAACAGTGTTTTTTGTATTCGTTCCCGCAAAATGAGAAAATTTAAAAGAAATTTAAATGTCTTGATCGGGGGTGGGTCATGTCTACCAGTTAGGAAATCCCAGTGTCATAAACCCTTACCTGACCCAATTTAAAATCGCGAACAAGGTTCCTTTATTCAAAACTTTTTAAAACCATCATTCCCTCTCATACAAGCTTCCATTTCATAACATGCTTTCTGACAATAACGACATCACTCAGTTCAACCGTCACAATCAGTAAACGAAGCTCTATCAAAATATGGAAAAAAAAACATTAATTTGGATAAAGCTGAAAATTGGTTCAGGTCTTAGGTACACTATAACAAATAAAATATCAAAAAAAGAGCAGACAAAAGTTTTAGATCATGCAATTACCTACAAAAATTGTTTCCATACTTTTTTCCTACAAATCACACCATTCCTGTGATATCGCGATTCCAAAAGTTGAAGAAGTATTCAGGACTCATTTGATACAAAAAAGCGATCTATTCGTAATGCATACTAATATTGTATGGTTTGGTTGGATTTACCGACAGATGAATTGATAGTTTTGGTTATTATTTATTATGTAATTATTGTTTTTATTTTATTTTTTCGTTGTATCTTATGTGTTATTGTAGCAAACTATATAATTTGTTTTACCCTGGCTTCTAACCTGAACATGTTGAAGTGGGCGTGGTCGGACCCCGCTCTTAAACTATAATATAAAAATACCATAACATAAATGTTCGTAATTAGTTATACACGTTTGTTTTGTTGGTTGCAGAGACAAAAACTACTTTTACAATAATTATTATTATCGACAGTTAAAACAGTAAATAAATAAGAAATACACCATTCGTTGTCTAGATGGTTTTGAAATGTCAACCACTTTTTAGACGGTAATTTTGTTCTCCACGTAGCCAGCAGTCTAACTCTCATTTTCGGACTTTGAGACTTCCAAGTCAGAAAATCGTTGTCATTTCTAAACCATCTAATGGTTGTCCAATGGTACAGGTCTTGAGGTGAAACACCCGAACACCGCACTCTTTCTGTTTGCCATAACATACGGCGACTAGATTTGTGTCTGAAATAATTGCAAACAATTGACAGTTTTATTTAATGTACACTATATTAAAGAAAGAGTGCGGTAGGCGGGTGGGCCGCCCTAAGAACTGCACTATTGATTGTCTAGATGGTTTTGAAATGTCAACCACTTTTTAGCCGGTAATTTTGTTCTCCACGTAGCCAACAGTCTAATTCTCATTTTCGGACTTCGAGAATTCCAAGTCAGAAAATTGTTGTCATTTCTATACCATCTAATGGTTGTTCAAAGGTACAGATCTTGAGGTGAAACACTCGCTCACCGCACTCTTTCTGTTTCCCATAATATACGGCGACTAGATTGATGTCTGAAATAATTGCAAACAATTGACAATTTCAATTAATGTACAGTATATTAAACAAAGAGTGCGGTGGGCGGGTGGGCCGCCCTAGGAACTGCACCATTGGTTGTCTAGATGGTTTTAAAATGTCAACCACTTTTTAGACTGTAATTTTGTTCTCCACGTAGCCAACAGTCTAACTCTCATTTTCGGTCTTTAAGAATTCCAAGTCAAAAAATTGTTGTCATTTCTATACCATCTAATGGTTGTTCAAAGGTACAGGTCTTGAGGTGAAACACCCGACCACCGCACTCTTTCTGTTTGCCACAACATACGGCGACTGGATTGATGTCTGAAATAATTGCAAACAATTGATGACAATTTCAATTAATGTACATTATTTTGATGAAAGAGATTCCGCCCGAAAAACTGCACCATTGATTGTCTAGATTGTTTTGAAATGTCAACCACTTTTTAGACGGAATTTTTTTTCTCCACATAGTCAACAGTCTAACTCTCATTTTCGGACTCTGACTTTGACTTTCGCCCTAAGAACTGCACCATTGGTTGTCTAGATGGTTTTGAAATGTCAACCACTTTTTAGACGGTAACTTTGTTCTCCACATAGTCAACAGTCCAACTCACATTTTTGGGCTTTGAGAATTCCAAGTCAGAAAATGGTTGTCATTTCTAAACCATCTAATGGTTGTCCAATAGTACAGGTCTTGAGGTGAAACACCCGAACACCGCACTCTTTCTGTTTGCCATAACATACGGCGACTAGATTTGTGTCTGAAATAATTGCAAACAATTGACAATTTCAATTAATGTACACTATATTGCAGAAAGAGTGCGGTGGGCGGGTCGGCCGCCGTAGGAACTGCACCATTGGTTGTCTAGATGGTTTTGAAATGTCAACCACTTTTTAGACGGTAATTTTGTTCTCCACGTAGCCAACAGTCTAACTCTCATTTTTGGACTTTGATTATTCCAAGTCAGAAAATTGTTGTCATTTCTAAACCATCTAATGATTGTTCAAAGGTACAGGTCTTGAGGTGAAACACTCGACCACCGCACTGTTTGCAATAACATACGGCGACTAGATTTGTATCTGAAATAATAATGAATTATTGACGTAATACTGGAATGACAATAAAAGTTGATCATGCACTTTTTTACTATCTACTTTGCTTCTTGAAACGATTTAAAAATTAGCAGCAGTACTAAAGAACCGCTCGACCGATAAAATTAATTAAAAAAATCAACACCATTTTATTATTAATGTTTTAATGAAATTCCTTAATTAACATTCCTAAACTGTATTAATTTTATTTAATTTCTCCTGCTGATACTTGTAGTGCAAGTCTGTGCAATCATTGTCATCAATATGGACCCACCCTGTGGACTTCATATGATAAACTCTGACAATTCCTCCAGAGTAGGCATCTCTGTGGGTAGCGTGATAAATCGCGCGACGGCCCAAATCAAACGCCTCTTCGTCAGTCAAATCCCACTTATAACCTGAATCAAGAACACCAAAGGCAAAAATAGATCCAGACCCAACACTGAAGACTTTTCCAGGGGTGCGTGTCCCTTCTGAGTCGACGTAATACAACTGTGGGCCCTAAAATAAGTTTGGTAACAACATAATATACTGCAAGTGTCATGGTACTTACCCGTTTGTCATAGCCTGCCAACATCATACCCATTGAAAGTCCCATTCCCTTGTAGTTGTAGACCATGTTAGCCATCAATTTTGAAGCGGCAGCTACAGAAATGCGTTCTCTGTTGCGCAACTCGTACATGCGGCATTGCTTGGCGAGGACGCGGTCCCAGTAAATGCAGTCAGCAGCACCTCCAGCAAGGGTTCCTAAGAACATTGATATCTTTAATAAACATGTCTAGCTGGTGTAGATTTGTTTCAAAATGAGCAGAATCATTCAAAGGATTGGTGATTTTCAAATTGGAGACTAATATGTCCGAGACTAAAGTGGTATCCAAAATGAGATTCCAAAAAATTCAACAGAACTGATGTTGCACAACATTACTGCTTTACTACTTTTTGTGTACAGTTGGGAACACTCAAGATTGGACAAACCTGTCAATATAAGATATTATTACTTACCTAAAAGAAAGCTGCTAATTTCAACAACTTTCTTTATGGTTTGAGAGCCAATAAACTGCCCCCCTGTGGCTCGAGAATCCACAGCGAGAACTACACCCCCTTGGTAAAGAAAACCCAATGTTGTGGTACCATGATCAAATTTAATGTTGATTTGCTTTCCTGATTCATCTTTTGAATATTTACCCAAATTAAGGGCCGGCTACAGTAACGGTGATTAGTCTGGAAAAATCGTCAAAAAGCTACTTACATCAGGGAAAGGGGGTACGCCAAGACTCGTATTGAATTCGAAATTGTGGCTGAAACTAGCAATATCGTTTTGAATGGTGTTTGCAGTTTTGAAGGTATCAAAATCAGATAAACCACAAATTTCTGCCAAAGCCATTTTGAGGAAACTTCTTTAGAACACTGAATCAAATGACGATGCGAAAACAACCCAACATAACCTCAAAGCAGTGTAGGATGTGGTTACAGTCACGGCATTTCTTCACTCACGTGTTCTTTTGTTATGATAAAATAATTATACTCAAATAAAATAATGTTCTGATGACAGAAATGTCGGTAAATGCTTAAAATGCAGGATCTTCAAAATCAAAAGTCATATAAATATTTGTTCGAAGTAGAAACTTTAGCCCAAGATATATTGACTGACAGGGAAGCCAAATTAGACCTATCCAACGCTCGGAATAAGTTCCGAGAAGCTTTTAGGGCTTTGCAAAGCGTGGACGATCGACGAGCTTGGATTCAGCTCGGTTCAGTTTACATTGAACGCCCTACCGAGGAATGCAAAACCATTTTACAAAACGGTTTGTGAGGTTAACTTGTTGTGACATACGTCAAGTTGGTGCATTTTTTACAGAAATTGTTAACGCTGATAACGACATCGCAGAAATCGAAAAGCGCATAAAGGATAAGGCATATAAATTACGAGATTTGGAACATCAACCCAGATTAGAGGGTTTTTCTTTAAAGCCAATGTCTGCTGCTGAAGCCAAGGCTTTGAACAGGTCTTTCGGCAAGCTTTAATTTGTGTACATACTGCACATTGGTCTTTTATTTATTACATAATCGGACAACAATGAAGAAAGCAGCAGGTTTTGTAATTTTTAAAAAAGTACAAGACCAGGTTTTGTATCTCTTACTACAGACATCATATGGTGAGCACCATTGGACACCACCAAAAGGTAAGTGTGGCCATGTCATAGTTAAAAAGACTAATTAGATTACTTAGGGCATGTGGACCCTGGTGAAACCGAAATGACAACTGCATTTAGAGAAACCATAGAAGAATCAGGATTGAAACAATCGGATTTAACGGTATATGAAGACGTTAAAAGAGTCTTAAATTACAATGTGAATGGTAAACCAAAAGTGGTAACTTATTGGCTTGCTCAATTCATCAATCCCAAGGCCCAAGTTCAATTATCTGATGAGCATCAGGACTTTAAATGGCTAAATCTCACGGAGGCCTGCATTTACGCAAAATACCCCGACCTTCAGGAGACTCTGAAGTATTTTGATAATTATATCTTGTCAAATAAATTGTAAGAATAAATTTTGTTATGGGAAAAAATCATTATTCACCGCGCATCCTTAACCACTTCCATGTATTTACGCCGATGAGTCATAGGCAGATGGCGACGTCCAACACCACCGTCAAAGTGTCAAACTTTTACATTTGTTAATAATTCTTAAAAGTCGCTTTAAAGTCAAATTGTTAGAACTTGTTGTGTTAAAATTGGGTGAGCCACCGCCAGAATGAGTTTTCTTGGGAAAATCTTCGGTAAGAAGGAGGACCAGGCCCCCACGACAGGAGAGGCCATCCAAAAGCTAAGAGAAACAGAAGGCATGCTCATCAAAAAACAAGAATATTTGGAGTCCAAAATCGACCAGGAGGTCGCAATTGCAAAGAAAAATGCCTCGAAGAATAAACGAGGTGAGTCGTCATTGACCTATGATTAACGCTGAGTCGATCAATTCCCGTTTTTGTTTTAATTTGAAAAAACAGCCGCAATTCAGGCCCTCAAACGGAAGAAACGATATGAAAAACAGCTCCAACAAATTGATGGAACCCTTAGTACTATCGAAATGCAGAGGGAGGCCCTTGAAGGGGCCAACCAGAATACAGCTGTCCTCAAAACAATGAAAAATGCTGCAGACGCTCTTAAAAATGCCCATCTCAATATGTAAGTTGTGTTCTTTGGAATTACTACAATGTAACATTTGTTATGCAGGGATGTTGATGAAGTCCACAATATGATGGATGACATTGCCGATCAACAAGATTTAGCAAATGAAATCTCAACTGCAATCAGTAACCCAGTTGGTTTTGGTGATGACATGGATGAGGATGAACTAGAAAAAGAATTGGAGCAACTTGAAGAAGAAGCCTTGGAGGAGCAATTAGTTGAGGTGCCACAACCATCTCAACCATTGCCGAATGTGCCTACTGCAGAGATTGCTAAACCTAGGCCAGCAAGTATGTTGTGTTCTATGTCCTTGTCTTTTGCTAATTTTGTAATTATTTCAGAGAGCAAAGTCGAAGATGATGATGATATGAAGGTGATGAAGGAGTTGGAACAGTGGACCTCATAAATTGGGTTGGTAATAATTACGATGTTTTCTCATAATATACAGCTGCAGTAACAAGCACAGTCAAGATTCCACCTGCTAGTATCATGCTTTCTTTGGAGCATTTGCTTTTAAAATTGTACATAAACCTATATGAACTTGTAACCTATAATTATGGAAGATTAATTTTACTATTGTGTTTTGGTAGGAAATAAATATTATATTTACATACTGGTCTCACTTGAATCCCAAAGTTAATTATTGAGGAGACATACAACACATTTAAAATGTTTGTATGTCCCGCCACAATATTTAAACTGAATTGATCCACCAATGCCAACCATGTTTTTGACACTTCTTTTCTCTGATTGGTCAATTATAACGTGTTTCTTGAATAGTGTCCATGTGGTGTTTGCGTCCTTACTTTTTAAAATGTTTGAATTCGTATTATAAATAAAAACTTCGTGCAGTTAATTTCATCCAAAAAATGGTTAAACGAAAGAGCGCCAGCATCCATCAAACCGCTAAGAAGGGAAAAACAGAGCCGGAGAACATAACCAAACCCGTGCACCATCCTGCTAAAGAACATAATACTTCTTGGTCTGATGCCGACATTCAAGAACTTCTGGGAAAAATCGAAGCAAATATTCCTATGGACGACAAGTTTTCTTATACCTGTCGTTTAGAAAAGCTGAACTGGGAAAACATTGCTTTTAAAGCGCATTCGGTCCAGGAGTGTAAAGACGTATGGAACTCCCTACATAAACCAGTACGAAAGTATCGTTTTCTCCGGGAAATTATAGACGACGTGAAAAGTCTAGTCAGTGCAAAAAAGGTTACAATACGTCCTGCCAAACCTAAAAACCCCCCAAACAGTTACATGTTATTTGTGGAAGAAACACGTCCGGAAGTAGTGCATGACAATCCTGGAATGTCTTTTATAGAGGTTACCAAAAAACTGGGCCAAATGTTCAAGAATCTTTCGTCAACAGAAAAGGAGAAATATGAAAATCTGGCTAAAGCAGCAAAGCAGGAATATTCAATAAACATGCAAAAGTTCTATGAAAACCATCCAGAAATGATTCCAAAAAAAACAAAACGAGGCAAAGCTGTGCAACTTGTGGAGGGGACGGGCCCCCCAACTAAGCCGAAAACACCATTTGAGCTCTTCGTGAAAGTTGAGTCAGAGAAGGAAAAGACTGAAGTACCAAGACATGTGATAATCGAGAAATGCAGAGATCTCTGGAGTGATTTGAGTGACAAAGAGAAATATTTTTGGATTAACTGGGCCGATGAAATGCACTCTAAATACATACAAGATTTGAAGGCGTACCTGGAAGTTCACCCTGAATATGAACCTGAGAAGTTTCGTCCCATTTTAACAAAGAAGGAAATACAAATTAAGGAAAGGTGTTGTGGTAAACCTGAAAAACCTCCACACGGTTCGTACCATCTATTTTCAAAGTTAATTCTCAAGAGTGAAGATGCGAAAAAAATAAACAATCAAGATTTAGTCAATTACATAGCAGAACAATGGCGTGCCTGCACTGCAGAAGAAAAGGATGTCTACAAAGTAAGGGTCAAACAAATGTGGGAAGACTACCACAAAAAACTGGAAGAATACTTGCTGACTTTACCACCAGAAGACAGGGATAGAGTAAGAGAAACCGAAAGTCGCAAAAAGACCAAACCAGAGAAAGCTGCACCAGTAATTGAGTCAGAACCACCGGTTAAAATAGCAAAACTAAAAAAACCTCCCAAGAGTGCATATAGACTTTTCCACAAAAAGTACAAAGGCAAACATGAATCCCAATTAGTTTGGAAGGCAATGACTGCTGATGAAAAAAACGTTTTTAAATTGGAATTAAATGAAATGAGAAAAAAGTATTTGTGTAACTATGAAAAGTATTTAAGAAGTTTGAATCGGGAGGAGTTACATAATTTAAGCCGAACTGCTGCTGTTGATGAGAGCTCAGATGACTCGGAGTCGGCCGAAGATGATATATGATGTTATGCTGTTAAAAATGTTCTCAATAAATGTTTTTCTTAAAATAATAGTGAGCTTTTTTGCCAGCATCATAAGGGAAGAAGCATCTGGAATCGAAATAGTTCGGTCGCGGTACGGCTAATTTCCTCTTTTGCTATCAATTAAAAAAGTCGTTGAGATCCGGTTAAATATTAGTTACCCAACCTGCCTTTTTCTGGGTTGTATTTTTGTCTTAATTTATATAGTGTTCTATATTTTCTTTTTTAAGTGAAACTTCTATACGCTGGCTCACTCCAGTCGCGCGTCGGAGCTGACACTTTTTTTTAATGTTTATCTAAACCTGTTTCTTCAGACCCAACACGTGTATTTTTGTACCAAATGCTGGAGGGCGACGAGTTCCAGTATATGTTTGGAGTTAAAAGTTTCTGGTAGTCTAAAAAAGACAACATAGTAATAAAAACTGTAAGATTCATTAGGTCCTTACCTTACAGGACCCCCCAATTTCTTTGCACCCCCTTGGGCAATTTTGGTGAAAACTGGATTATATTCTGCACGAGCTGTTTTAATCCCCTCACAATTTTTGCTTTCTGAAAGAAGTACGTCACAATAACAAAAAAAAAAAAAACAATTTTTGTGCATTTCTTGGGTCATTTACAACCTTTTCTTTGTAGTCGCTACCATCTTGTTTTTTCATGTCGGAGGCCCAGTGAAGTGATCGTTCTAATTTGAACTGTTTTTTCTTCAGAAAACTCGAAAATTAACGCCAAACAGATTCACGTGATCTGCTGGTGTTTGCCGGAACATAATTTGAAATATCCCTGTCGATTTCTGCAGTGACTTAAGACCAAATCTTCTCGACACCTTTGGGCTCATTATTTTAAGTACTTTCAAGACACGACAAGTTATTTTTTGAAATTTCACAAAACTTTTGTTTTGTTTTGCTTTGTTTTGTAGTTGCCAATGAAGCGGAATTATTTATCTTAGTATAATATAAAACAAAGTCGGATTAGTTATACCATTTATAACTCAAGAACGGCTGAACCGATTTTTATGATCTTTGATTTGTTGGATTTGTCTCCGCCCCAAATAGCAGAATAACTATTAAAACATGGACATGGGGCCCCAGGGGGTTACATTGGGTTCATAACTCAAAAACGGCTAGACTGATTTTTACGATGTTTGATTTGTTGGATTTGTCTCCGCCCCGAATAGCAGAATAACTATTAAAAGATGGACAAGGGGGCTTAGGGGCCCCCCTTGGCTTTATAACTCAAGAACGGCTGGACCGATTTTTATGATCTTTGTTTTGTTGGATTTGTCTCCCCCCGAATATCAGAATAACTATTAAAACATTGACAGGGGGCTCAGGGGGACCCCTGGGCCCCTGTATTATTGATTCTGAGGCGACCAATTTTTCTGAATTTTTTTTGCATATTTGGTAGGTATGAGAATAGGTGGTAAACTATTTTTTACATGCACATAGGGGACCAGGGGGCCCCTTTGGCCTGGACCAATTTTTCGGCTCGACAGATTTTTATGTTTTTTTTTTTGTACGATTGGCAGGTATGAGAATAGGTGGTAAACTATTTTTCACATGGATATGAGGGCCCAGGGGGTCCCCTTAGGTTTATAACTCAAAAACGGCTAGACTGATTTTTACGAGCTTTGATTTGTTGGATTTGTCTCCGCTCCGAATAGCAGAATAACTATTAAAAGATGAGCAGGGGGGGCACAGGGAGTCCCCTTGGGTTTATAACTCAAAAACCGATTTTTATTTTACAACATGAGGGCCTCCCTTGGGTTTATAACTCAAGAACAGCTGGACCGCTTTTTATGATCTTTGAAACCCCCTTGGTACAATACAACGACAATAAATAACAAAGAACGCCGACAACCAAAATTTGTCGTAGCGAGCTTTGAAAATGAAAATCGATTCTTAAGCTGTAAACTCCAAAAGCTTCACTTCTGTTGCGCGTGGACTCCACACACAAATTTTTTGATGATATCGAGAACGTATTGACTGATTTCAATGTTTTTTTTTTGCGAATAAGTATTAATACATCGGAAAAATTCACAAAAAAGAATGATGAAGAAACTTCATTTTCTCATACATTTTGTATAGAATCCGTATATAACGTTATCTCTAATACATGACACAAACAAAAATTAACATGGCGTTGTATGTTGGTTCCGGTAATGCCAGCAGATGGCGCTGTGTGCATTATCCTTTGAAAAAAAACTTAATTCAATTCACCTAATAAGTTAACACAACATGTATTGATTCTGAGGCGGTACGAAGTTCGCCGGGTCAGCTAGTGAGCAAGAAAATTTTAAGTGTACTAAATTCAAAGTGATTTATGCCCAGTTGCACGCATGTAACTAGGCTTTAAGCAGAACATAACTCCATAGATACTATTAATTCTTGCAGGATTCCGATTCGAGCAGTTGAACCGAGCTGACGTATTTTGCGGCGCTCGATAAGATAAGCGGATAAGAAAGCGTGAAAAAGTGAAAAAGAAGTAGAATGACAAAAATTGTTAGTGATGAGAGCGAGAGAGGCGAGGACTACAAAAGAAAAGGACAAGAAGGACGAGAATCGGAAGAGAGGATTAACCCCTTTAGGAAAAGTAAAAAATTGGAACGATCACCGGTTAAAAAGGCAATGGATGGGGAAATGAAAGAGACGGTGAAAAAAATTATGGAGGATGTAGGGGAGATAAAGGAAGAGAATCGGAAAATGAGCCGGGAACTGGAACAGTTGAAAATTATGATACGTGAAAAGGAAAAAAAAATGGTAAAGAGAAAAGATGGAACTAAAAGAAAAAATGAAAAAAATGGAGGAGAACATGGAAGAGCAGGAAAAAAGAGTGAGAAAAAAATATATTGTAGTAACGGGATTGGACGAAGAGGAATGCGAGAGCGAGAAGAAACTGGAAAAATGGATGAAGGTTGAATTAGAGGTAGAAGTGACTGTGAGAGAGATGTATAAAATAAATGGAGGAAAAATTATTGTGGCGGAACTTGGGAGATGGGGGGAAAAGAGGAAAGTTATGGAAAATAAAAGAAAACTAAGAGAAAAAAAAAGGAAAGAGAGTATACATAGAAGATGAACTGACAAAGAAGGAAAGAGATATACAGAAGGAATTAAGAGCGATAGCCAAAGAATAGCGACAAAAAGGACAGCGGGTGAAAGTGGGTTATAAAAAGATATGGATATAGGGAAAAGGGCTTAGGTGGGACGAAGAAAAGGGGGAGTTAGATACAGAAAAATGTTGAATAAGAGCACAAGAAAAAGACGACAGGGCAGAAAAGGGAAAACGAATACGGAGAGGAATAAAGGCGAAAAGGAGCAAATAAGAATAGTATTCTGGAACGTAGCGGAAATAAAAAACAAAGAGAATGAATTTTGGGAGTATTTGAGAGAATTTGACGTAGTGGGAATAGTAGAAACGTGGGTGGGAAAAATTGGAAAAGAGAATGCCAAAAGAGTTTAAGTGGAAGTGTCAATATGCAGAGAGGGAAAGCAAGAAAGGGAGAGCTAAAGGTGGGATAATAATGGGGGTGAAAGTGGGACTCGAAGGAGAAAATGGAACTGAAGCAAAAGAAGAAAGAGGGATTATGGAAAGAACGGTGAAAAGTAAACAGAGAAAATGGAGAATTATAACAGTGTACAGCAGAAGTATGAAGGAAACGAAGAGAATAATAGAAGAGCGAGTAAAAGAGCAAGAAGAAGGAACTTTGGTGATTGGGGGGGATTTTAATGCAAGAATTGGGGAAAAAGGAAGACGGTTAGAGGAGGAACAAGAAACAATAGAAGGAAGATCAACAAAAGATGGAACAGAAAACGCAGAAGGGAGAATACTGATTAGCTTAGTACACGTATATTGGATCAAGAGGGGAGACAGTTATTGATTATGTTATGGTGAATGAAGAAGCATGGGATGAAATAGAGAAATTCAAGGTGGGAGAAAGAATGTCGGACCATATGCCTTTAAAAGTGAAGACAAAAGGAAGAAAGAAAGATAGAGGAAGTGTGAATGAGTTTAGAAGAAAAATTGTGAAGAATATTTAGAATATTTTAAGACTTAGGGAGGCAAAATACGAAGAAACAGAGATAAACGAAAAGGTGAGGGAACTGAGCGATAACATAAGAAACGGAACAGAAAAAAAAGAGATAGAGATAAGAAAGAAGATGGGGCTGTGGAAGAACGAGTGGTGGGATAAAGAATGCAGGGAAAGGAAGCAGGAAGCAAAAAGGAAACTAAGACATTGGAAAAAAGGAAAAGCAACTAAGGAAGATTACAAGAGAGCACGCAAGCGGTATAATTTAGTATGCAAAGAGAAGAAGCAAAAGAAACGGATGGAAGAAGAGCTAAAAATGAAGGGTATAAAGACGAAAGCGGAGGTATGGAGATACATAAATAAGGAAAGAAAGAAAAAGAGAGACAGAGTGAGTGATGAAATTACTATGGAGGAATGGAGAGAGTACTTCAGTGAGCTACTGGGGGGTGATGAAAACAGACAAGAAAAGGAAAAAAGACAACAAAGAATGGAAGAGATAACAAGAGAAGAACTAGAGCAACAACTAAGAAAACTGAAAAGAAAAAAAACACCGGGGAGGGATGGTAGACAGAATGAAGCGTGGATATATGGAACGGAAAGGGAATTTGACAGGTTGTTAGAGATAATGAATGGAGTGTGGAAGGGAGAGGGATTCTCCTAGGGGTGGAAGGAGGCGATAATATACCCCATATATAAGAAAGGAGAAAAGGATACAGTCAGTAATTATAGGGGGATCACTCTCCTAAATACAGCATATAAGGTATACGCGATGATTGTGGAAGAGAGGCTGATGAAGAAAATGAATGAGAGGGGGGTGTTACCAGACGGACAGGCGGGATTTAGGAAAGGTATAGGGACCATGGATAATGTATATATCTTGAATCACATAGCAGGAAATGAGATAAAAAAGAGGGGCGGCAAGATATATGCATTCTTTGTGGACCTGAAGGCGGCTTTTGATAATGTGGAAAGAGATTTACTGTGGGAATGCTTGAGAAAGAGAGGGATAAATGAGCATCTGGTAACAAAAATAGAAGAGATATATGAGATATAAGTAAAGTGAGAGTGGATGGAAGGGTGAGTGAATGTTTCAAGACTTATAAGGGACTAAGACAAGGTTGCCCACTAAGCCCCAGCCTGTTTGCAGCTTTTATTGGAGATATAGAGGAGATGTTCAGGAAGGGGCAGGAAGGGCAAAGAAAAAGTGTGGTCTTTAGCATATGCGGATGATCTGGTGGTGCTAGCGAGAGAGGAGAAAGGTATGAAAGAAATGATAGGAAGCATGGAGAAATATATGAGGAGGAAAAAGTTGACGGTGAATGTAGAGAAATCCAAGATGATGGTGTTCAGAAAAGGGGGTGGTAGGAGAAAAGTAAATGAGTGGAGATGGGAGAAAGAGAAAATTGAAGAAGTGAAAGATTTTAAGTATTTAGGTTATGTCATGAATGAAAGAAACACAGCAACAGCACATGTGAGAGAGTTAGTGAAAAAAGAAAATAAGATAATAGGAGCTGTATGGGGAATAGGAGAGAGAAAATTTGGACATGATTTTAGAAGGAGAGTAATGATGTTTGATAGTTTGGTGAAAAGCGTGATGAGGTATGGAGCGGAAATATGGGGATGGAGAGAGCAAGAAGGATTGGAAGGGGTGCAAAGAAAATATATGAAATGGGTGCTAGGGGTAGAGAGAGAGAGACACCGGGGTCTATAGTGATGGAGGAAACAAAGAGAGATGGAATAAGAATAGAAGCAGGAAAAAGAGCAATAAGATTTGAGGAGAGAGTGATAGAGAGAGGAGAGTGCAGAATTTTGTAAGAGTGTGTAAGAGGAAAGAAATAGGAAAGGGGATATGGAAAGAGAGGGAGGCATATTTCGAAAGAAACGGGTATGCAGGCGCGCAGATAGAAAGAATGCCAGAGAGAGGCAGAGTAATGACAGATGAATTAGTGCAGAGAGATAGAGATGTGCAAGTGCAGGAAAGAAGAACGAGAATTAGGGAGTCGAGGTACAATGGGAAGTATGAAAAAATAATAACGGAAGAAATGAGAAAGTACCTAGGAAGAGATAGTAGAAAAGAGAGAGTGATAATAGCAAGATTTAAATGTGGAAATGAGGAGAGAGAGAATAAATATTGGACTGAGGATAATAATAGAGTTCGTGTGGAGAAAAAAAGGAGACGATAGAGCATTTGTTGAAGGAATGCGTAGAATTGTGAAGGAGAGATGAGAGTAGAGAAGAAATTTTGAATGAGGACGGAAGAGGGATCGAATGGATGCAGAAGGTTGAGTGGAGAAGAGGGACAATAAGTGGGAAGGGATAAAAAGCTGTTAATTATTGTGTTGAATTATTGATTTATTTAGTTTTATTTATTATATTATATTTTATTGTGTTTGAGTTATGGGAAATGTATTTATTAATCGGATACTTTATAAACCTGTAAAGGTAATAAATATACATACTGCCGCTGCTATTAATTGTTGCAACAATAGTTGCTATGATGTTAATCTCAACTTAAAGTTAAATTTTGTGCGGTGCAACTGCCCATAAAAGAAAAAAGGTTTTGTTCACTGAATAGTGCTCCGAATCTGATTCGCAGTCAAAGTTGAGTCGACAGTTTCTAAAATGGTTCCACTCCTGGTATTTTACAATGTGAATATTCTACTAGTTATGGAAATGAATATTTTAAACAAATAAAATCTTTATTTAAACTTTATTTACAGCGAAAATGAATAGAGAAATTAATACTATTTTCTAACAAATTTGAATGTACAATTTGAAAAACTGACACTGGAACAGTTTTCTAACAACCCTGTTTCTTTTGTACTAATTTCAGCAGTATAATTTAAAACGTTGGTACTGCTGTTGCTTTGTCTAGGTGCAAATAAGACTTAATAGAATTACTATTGTTGTGCCCAGTTATTTTCATTAGTTGCTATTCTTCAACACCAACTTTCGCAAGGACCGACACAGCACTAGATCTGATCGAATGCTTTGATATTTTTCGTTTGTTTGTTTCCAATCCAGATTTTTCTGCTTCAAATTTTGAAAATGCATTACTAACATCTTTAAAAAAATGTTGGCAGATACTTTTATATCTCACTGGGCACATATCAACATTTCTTTGATTAGCTGTAAGCCATTTGCTGTTGGTTAGCTTTTTCGCACCACCTTGTTTGGTCCCTTCCCTAGCCCGCCAGGCCAATTCGTACGACGCTAAAAAATAAAATTTCTTTTGAAGGTTTAATTTTTTTAAAGCAATAATGACATTGAATTATTTCTCAGATATGCAAGGATTGGAGGTATGTCGAGAGCGAGAAACTCGTCAGTCTGGCCGTGTTACAGCGGTGGCACGCCCGAGTGGAGATTAGGGCGGAGAGCAGGAACATCATACATCATGTTGCTTGTGGAAAACAAAATTTACATATGATTAGATGTAGTTTTGACATTCAAAGCCTACTGGAATACCTTGTATTTTATTATTTCGTGTCCTGTTATTCGCATTCTATTCTTATTCTGCTCTCTTGTCAATTTCGCATTTTATTCTTTGTCATTTCTTTCAAGGATTAGTATTTCTCGAAGCTCTGGAAGATCAAAGAAATATTTTTGACAAAACACTTTTTTAAACCAGATTGTTAGAGGTCATTTGCAAGAATCGAATATGAAGAATGCATGTTACATTTAACTATACTTAAAGTGCGAGCCAAGATAATCCGACACCTTATAAACCGGAGCCCATTGTCTCAAATTAGATGCACAATGAGAAAGGTTCAGCGCTGTAAATCAACAGGAAGCGGCAACGTCTTTGAGGTGCTTGTTTATTGGTGGATGAAACGGACCGGACTCAAAATTTCTGGACCACAATTTATTTTTATAGCAATACATATTTAACTAAAATTTAATAATAATAATAAATAATACATATTTTTGCATTTTAATATCTGCAGCAATATGAGAAATAAAATACATTACTTATTTATAGTGTTACGTTTCTGGAGTTCGACTATTTATTTAAACATTATGTACAATTTATTTACACTTGTTATATTACAATATTTACACTATTTACACTAGATAAATAGATAAAGACGACGGTCCGACTCAACCTACTGATCTTTAACTGTGACGAACTGCGATGCGACTGGCTGATGCGACTAGACTCCACTCCAGCTGGAACGTCCTCCAATAAATATACCGGCGCCTAAATCCTTCTAGGATATTCCAGGATACATGTTGTAGAAGTAAAGCCAGAATGTACTATTGATTGATGACGTCATAATTTCAAGCCGCTGCAGCTATGAGTAATTTGGGGTCCACGTCCGTTACAATAGTTTCGGTGTAAAACGTACGGTCCTCGCTTCCCGCTTTCAAAAGAGCTCTTGGAGTGAGCGACACTTTGGTCTGGGAAGTTTATGGCTGGATTTAGTCCTCCATTGTTAAGGGTGGGATCCTTCCGTGTTATTCTTCCTTAAGAATTATGAGAACCATTGTAAGGAAAACGACTGAAGCAATTCCAATTATATTTTGACACAACAAAGAACAGGGCACACTTTTTACTCTATGTTATTTTAAAAATCTTAGTGCTAATGGTTTTTCAAAAAACAATTAAAAACCAGTCAAGTTTGGAAAAAATTGATGAGATTAGATTGAATTTATGAAAGCCGTTATGCTGATTCCGTGTTAAGAGTGAGATCCTTCCATGTTATTCTTCCATAAGAACTATGAGAAAATGGAGCTAAAAAATAAGAATCGAGAGGGTGTGAACTTACTTCACTAGGTCAACCAATCGTCTTTACTGCGTCTATCGGTACCTACTGTTTATTTGGGGTTGCCATAAATTTTATTGAGATTCAGGCAACTTCCTTTAATTGTTACCATCTTCATGATTATTATACAATGTGTTGTTTGCATCGGATAACTATTATATTACTATCTTGTGGATTTGGAAATTTGTTGCCTTTGTAAAAAGACCTCGCAATGCTACTTGCTTGGAAGTATTATCAGGTAAGTACATAAAATAGATGCAAATAAGAATTTGTTCTAGATTTATATTTATTTATTTTTAGATACAAGGTCATTGCATATTTCAGGTAGAAGCATTTGTCATTTTGTGGTGTTTGTTGATCGGCAAACGGATTTATTTACTGAAAGGATCACACGCGATGACAATTTTTGGAAAACAAATATGCTTGAAAAGCTTTCAAAGTTTTACAAGCAGTGCATACTTCCAGAAATTATTTTACGAAATGTTCGGAGAGGTGAATTGTGTCGTGAACTGTCATAACTAAAGACCGGATTATATGCATTTGCATATTCGCATACGCATTTGCATATTTTAGCCATTCTCAGTGGTAATAGCATATTTTACCTAAGATCTAGTTATGATGCATATTATCGGTACATTTACAATATTTTTCACTCACCCTGCGTTCCGAAATGCGACCAAATTTAATAACAGTCACAAAATATAAGGGCTTAGCTATTGAGTAATAATTGTGACTTTTTACTGCATTGACTGAATCTATCCAAACAATGAATAAAATACGCCAAATGAACTCTGCGTTGCCAAAGGCATTGCCGCATAAACTTAAAGAAAAGTTTGAAAACATATTGAACAATAACCCAGGTTTTCAAAGTTTGTGTCAAATTGATAGTTTCATTAATGGGACGGCAGAACTTTTGCCAGAAACTATAAGTACTAACATAGCACCCAAGTTCAAATTCTGCCTAGTTACCTCAGTGGATGTGGAGCGAACCTTTTCCACTTACAAAAATATTATAAATGATCGTAGACACAATCTTACCACTGATAATTTAGAAAAATATTTGATTGCTTACGTTTACAAAAATTTTAAATAATGTTTAAATCATATAATGTTACTGTACCTATTATCGCCTATCAAAAAATAATTTACTAATTGTATGCTGATTTTGAAATAAAAAAAATGATTACTTACTTTTCTCTTTTTTTTTTCGGAATTCCTAAAATTTATCATTTAATTTCGCATATTTTGCCAATTTTCGTGCATATTTCAAGCATTTTTCATGCATATTTGCATGCATATAACAAGCTTTTTATGTTGCATATAATCCGGTCTCATAACATATGTCAGTCAGTCAATTGTGGGCAATGGGCCCCGGTTTATGGGTGTTGGATTATTGTGGTTCGCACTATATATGTATATTTGAAACTATACTATCCTCGACACCCCGACAAGTAAATATTCAGTAGATTAACAGAAACACAGGCTAAAAATTGTGTTTGTAAATTATTATTGTCAAGTAACAATTCAGGATTCAAATTTAATTTAGATAGAATTTTAATTTGTGGAATGAAAATGAAAACAAATAGGTAAAAACAAAAACATAGTAGTGTTTATAAAGAAATTAATCGGTTAGGAACTTTTCTGTCAACACTTTTATCAAATTTCATATGTTTTATCGTAATCTGATCTAAAAGCTTTAATTAACGCGTCGAAGCTTCTATCACTAACTTTATCTTCAGATAAATACATAAATCAATACCCCATCAGTGACTCACAGTCAACAACGTCTCTAGGGAAACAGTTTAGTTTTGATTTTTTTACTTCTCCAATTTCTGACAAACTGTATCAGATTAACATTCTTCCTTTCGCTTTGGATACAATTTCATTGATAAAGAAGACAATAACGTAATACAATAATGCAGTTGCGCGATTAGTAAAGTAGCACAACGCATTTAACAGTGAACCGACGCCCGCGTCGTCGCACAACTAGTAAATAGCGTCCGTCGTTTAGATACTGAAATACATACCTATAACAAAGTGTTTTCGCAGGAAATGAGCTTTTTTAAAAAAGTTTTCGGGCAAAAAGCCAAAAAGGGTCCAACTCTTACAGAAGCGTTAAAGCGACTCAAGGAGAGCGAAGAAATTTTGGTAAAAAAACAGTCGTGTTTGGAAAGTAAGATACAAAATGAGACTGCCACAGCAAAGAAAAATGCATCGAGTAACAAAAAAGGTGCGTATTAATATTATTGTGTTGTTTGAAGTAATCTTAAAAAAAGTGTTATTTTGTGTTAAATGCGATTTTTAGAGACAGTTTAGATTTACTAACTCTTGCATCGCATATTTGAAGACCTTGGTGTTAAAATTGGTCAAAGAATGTGCTTGGTTAATTTTGTTTCAATAATAACCTGTCGTCTAGATATTTCTTTTATGATGTAAATTATCTTGAAGATAGGATTTTAAAATGACTCATACTGGCTTATCGATCAATGCTGTCTTGCAGAGTCTACCATCAATTTTATTCTTTTACCGTTTTTAAAATTACATTTCCGTATTTATTCTAAAACACGTACAAGTTTATACAAAAAATACATACAGGTGCGGATAAAAAATCTTGGGCGTCACTTTACTGTCATTTAAAAATTTTTGAAATAGTCTATGCTCTATTATTATCAGTTTAAAAAATTACAAAAATGAGGTTAAATGTAGTTACATGTTTTACACTTTGTGACGGTGGAATGACAGTGACCTCCAAGATTTTCTGTCTTCGACTGCATAATATAATTTCTCGGAGTAATAATGTTCCTTAGAACGCAACCCAAAATACATTTTATATTTCACTGAATCATTATTTCTTCTTTATACCTTGACAACGAAATGAATTAAGTAGGCTATAATGCCCTAGGGCCTATAAATCATAATGCCCGCATATTATGCCCTCAAAAATTTTAAATGTTATTATTATTATTTATTTAAAGTTAAAAGTACAATTTGTAAATAAAGATCCACTAATTGAACAATTTATTAAATCTATACTATGTTTAAATAAAGAAACATTCAGGTTGGAGGCATCAGTTTTACCGAAAATTTTATTTTCTCCGGACGTTCCAGTTTCACAGGAGCTTCCAACTTCATAGATACAAGCCACCGCAAACGAGGGAATTTAGCAAAATCAAAGTCAAAATTGATATATTTTTTTATATTCACAAATTCAAATGCAGTGAAATATAAAACGTTGTATGCACCACGGGCATAACTCGATGTTTATAAATCTCGGGCAATTTACAAAATCTCGGGCCGGAGGCCCTCGAATTTGTAAGCTGTTGCCCTCGAATATAAACATCCTCATTATGCCCTTGGTACATAAATATCTATTACGTTTGAATCTATAAAATGTTTGATTGCACACTAAAGTTCGTTCGTATTCACTTGTTAATTCTTTGATGGGTAATATTTTAATATAATATCAATAAAAATTAAAATGTCAGTATGTTTTTTCATCATTGTTGATTTTTTTAGGCATTTGCCCAATTGTATTTAATACCAAAAATTACAACTAGGATTGATGTAGATTCCCCCTCTTAGTTTGATACTCGATTACCTGTCTACCAATTTATTCAATTTTAATATTTTATTGTGTTATTATTGATTAGTCCCATAGGAGGAGCTTATAACCTCTTAGTCCAAAATTAGACGCTTCTTGACTCCGAACAAGAATAGCCCAATCAATGTAATTCCATTTTAGTTGCTCTCCAAGCTCTTCAAAGGAAGAAACGCTTTGAGCGCCAACTTCGACATGTCGACGGAGCCTTGACCACCGTCGAAGCCCAAAAAGAAGTTTTAGAAAATGCTAATATAAATAAATTGGCAGTATCTTCCCTCGAAGATACTTTAAAAGCACTCAAAACGACCCACAAAAATATGTAATCGATAGTGCCTGTAATCATTTTCTCATAATATTTCCACTCTTTTTGCAGAGACGTTAACGGGATCGAAGCAATTTTAAATGATACCGTCGAAGAAAAAGGTCTTGTAAATGATATTGCAGATGCCATTGCCGAACCTGTTGGATTTAAAGATGACGATTTTGACGAGGCAGAGCTGGAAAAAGAATTGGAAGATTTGACGGCAGGTGTGACAGAAATTGCTGTTGAGACAACATTACCGTCCGTACCTAAAGATGATTTAAGGGATCCAGAAAAAGGTGCGAACAGGCTTCTTTTAAATAAATGTCAAATCAAATGTTTTTTTAACAGGGACGAAGAAGACAACAATTGTGGCAACGTCGTAAGAAAATCCAAGTATATCCATTTATTAAGTTTTGAGTAGTTTATTTTTGGCAAAAAGCTTTAATTCGGTTGTTTATTTTTGAATGAGCTTTATGGCTTTATACTCTTTACAACTAAAACGCTTTGTAAGATGATATAATATTGAATACACTTTGGAGACTTTTTTACTACATGTTTATACTAATAAACAAACGTACAAATTAGCTGTTTTATTTCACCAAAATAACGTTTATTCGTCAATACAGCTGATAATAACTTGCACTGATATTATTATTTGTGTGCTCTATTTTTCCCACACTGCTCCTTATCCGTCTAATGTTAGTAATGCCTTAAGCAAATAAAAGTGAAAACTCTACAACAGCGAATGGAATTCTTCCATTAAAGAGAAGTCGCTTTGAACAAATCATTTGGAGAAATTTGACCTCCTTTTCCAATTCATCTTCAATGTATCCACAGGTTACACAAACACACCTTGTTACAAATTCTTTATTATAAAAATACACGTACTTAATATCATACACTGTACATAGAAGGACCCAAAAATATTTCAGGACCGGTTTATCTCTATCCAATTAACAAAGAAGTTCAACGCTGTAACCACGAATGACCGTGAAATTGACAAAAATGGAAATTACAGATAAAAGATTATAATGACGTTTTAATAAATAAAATTCTTGTTAATCTCCACTTCTAGGTTGGCAAGCACTGAACTTCTTTATTTAAGGTTGTGCCCTTGGGTTGATCACGTTTAAGACAACCCTCCAGTCTTACTAATCCCCGAAATTGCGTTTTTCTCGTGAGTTTCGCCAGTCGTCAAGTCATCTTCTGAGATATCCACGAAGCTCTCTAAATTTTCAGAACCCTCCGATTCAAGGTCGCCCTGAGGGTCGATGACGGGCGGTGTGTAAGGAACTCGAGTTTCAACAATGTTAGATGAGGAAGATTCAGTATCTGAAGAATTGGCTTCAGCGGCATTTACAAAAGCGTTGGAGAGTTCGCCGTCCAATTTGTTGACGGTTTTGGTGGAAATGTCGTACATGAAGATTTCTTTGTCGTTTGCGGCTTCGCTCGGTCTGAAAAAACGGTTAACATAATTAACGACTTTCCTTCAAGACAAATTTCACTAAATTCTATACAAGAGTTTTCGTCCAAGTTAATGTTATTCTCGCCTGTTAATTGGTTCCTGCATCTGTGGGCATCCTTTGGCATTTAAATTAGTTGAAATAATTAAATTTAATTTGTATTTGTTACACCGGTGAAATTATCACGATTAAACGATGTGGCAATAATTTCATCTTAAGTATGTAGTGAAAATGCGTTGCCAATTGACCTTTCCGGGAATGTATTTATAATGTAATCTTTTTAAATACAGCCTTCAATTTCAATAAATCAAATTTGAATAAAAGTAAAAATATTCGATTTTACCTACAGGTTGGAAAACTGTGTGTATGGAAAGTGTTTAATTATTTCACCATAGAAAAAAGTACCCATTTATTGCACTAGTGTAATAAAAAAAGACCGACAGACGTTGTCCTGTCCAAATTTCAATAAATTTGCCAAATTAGGCGTGTAGTCACGGGATGCGATTTAAATAGCGCGGGCGTGCTTTTGTACAATGTGGCAACACCGATTCCGTTGGCCAATAGTGACCCAGCAACCGTCGTCGCTTTCGAACACAGCCCTAATAAGGGGCCGTTCATTAATGACGTGAGGTGTTTTTCTGTTAATTTGGACCCCTCCCTCCCCCTTGATGAGATTTGGTGAAACCCCCCTCCCCCTCACGTGAGATTTATCCCTTACAATTTTTAAATACCGAATTAATTTTCAAGTATGTTTATGTATTTTGCTGAATACCACTGAATACCTTAATACTGATGGAATGTAAAGAGGAAAAATAATAGTGCGTTTAAGGGACACTATAACAAATTTATTTAAATTACGTAACAATAAAAATAGACTACCTTCCCTAAGTGTTCACTCACTCCATGGGCAATTGCCTTCTGTATTGTTCGTTGAACGATTTTTTTAACTCGGCGGGGATTTCCACGAAAAGAGTCTGGTAAATAAATTGTGCCGTAATTGTCTCAATTCGGGGAAACCCATACGTAAAAAATATTTAAAATTGTCTATACTCGAGATTGTTATTATAATAAAAAAAACTGTTTACGGACAAAATAGAAAACCTTAAAAAAGTAAAATAACAAGTTGAATGTTTTTTTATATTCTATGTAATAAAAAAATGTGTATTTTTTGAATTAAAAAGTTGACGTGAGATTTTCAATAACCCCCTGCTCCCTTTAGATGAGATTTGATGAGATTCTACTGGACCCCTCCCCCCCATTTTGAGCTCACGTAATTAATGGACGGCCTCTAATGAGTATCAGAACGCAGTTGAGTGTGTTCATCACCTTCATCGACGCGGCGCTGCCAAATCGTCTGTTTCGGTGACCGAGGGGGCGGGGCTTACGAGTCAACTTTGAATTTTTTTAAATCAAAAATACCCATCGCAACTCAAAATCCTTTTGCATGTGCAATCTGAAGATATCGAAGTGCACTATTTGGCCACTTTTGCAAAAAAGTTTATTACATATACCCCATTGTGTCTAATTCTATTTTGCTGTAAACTTGTTCAGGACCATAACAAACAAAACAAAAAATAATTACGTTTGAATCGTGAATTATGATAGCCAAAATAAAAAATAGTAATAATAAAAATAGCCAAATCAGCCCAGACGTTCTCAAGCGACGAAAAGTATTTAATTTTTATTATATAGATTGAAAATAATGGGAGAATTTCTCTTTCTCACTAGCAGCAATAACAATACGTTAGTCTGGGGCGATTGCAGAACATTTTTTATATGCAACACGTTTATAAGTGGTATGGCACTTGACGTATTGACATATTTGAAATTCATGTCTACGAAACATTTAACATTCCAAATATGTAATTTTAATACTTGAAAATAATTTCCTTAAATTATTAGTTTGTTCTTATATTTAAAAATAGTATATTATGATACGAGTTTTATAAGAAGCATTTTGTCGCACGCACGGGTTTAGGGCACGACGAGCGTAGCGAGAAGTGTCCTAAAAGAGTAAGTGCGACAAAATGCCTTATAAACGAGTTATCATACAGTATTTTTTCTACTTTGCCACTTTTTATACAAAATAATCAAATTTCACAATCTAGGGAATTTCGCGGTGGTTGGCACGTTTTGCGCGGTGCATTAACGCGGCTATGAAAAGGAATTAATTTGAAACGTCAATACTCGTATGTGACTCGTATTTTTGTTTATGCTTTTGATATGTATCCAAAACGTGGTAGTCAATTTTAACCCATCTCGAACGACCACCAAAAATGTCACTCAGAGATGACTGAAGCCCCTAACCTCACAATATTCTCTATAACAAACGCCCCCAAACAACTCGCACAGGCCCGTTCTTTTCCTTTGTGGTCTGCGGTGTGCACCATGACACCGACGAATGCGATATCCTCTCCCTCGAATATCTCAAGCTCCCCATCCATAAAATCTTTAGAATAAAATGCCGCCGCACAAACAACTGGACCCCCTTTATCCGCGGAACACCAAGTACACTTGTTTGGATGGCTCAAAGTCAGCCCCGTCCCACTCCAATACGCCAAGTGTTGGCCCCCAACAAAATCGCGTGCTGCAAATGCACGTAAAGCCACCCCCCAAACAATAAGTGCCAACACATTGATAGCCCCTTGGATATGACAGCAAAGTATAGGTTAGGATTGCCCTGAGATTGCCAATATTGAAAAAATAAATTATATTATTTTTAGTGTAATTATTATAACACCGCTTTTGTCTATTATGACACGCAAATGCGTATCGTAATAGCCTCAGTACGAAAGCAAAGTAGAAAAAAAATGTTTTTTTTTTAATATTGCGATATCTTGATAGTTGATTATCAAAATTGTGGTTGATAATGATGTTAAATAAACATGTAAACACCTGAACTGGAACTGTAAATTTTCGCGTACAAATAACCAGAAAAGCGTAAGCATTCTTCAGTCCGACCAGGCCAATCAGAGAACTAATAGGACTTTTGTTTTAAAAATGATGTGGGAGACGCCATGAACGGATCAATCGAAACACCAGATAGACTGCTTTACGAACAGGCCAATCAGAAGTCTAGGATTGTTATTTTCATGTATGCGCAACAAATAAAGGGACCAGGACTTTCTATTTTCTTGTATTAACAGGCCAATCAGAGGACTGAGACTGACTATTTTGACATTTGAACGGGACGATTAGAGCACTGGGACTTTCTGTTTTCATGTACGAATAGGCCAATCAGGAGCTCTAAAGAAGAAACTAGTAGGACAACTACACTCAAGAAGGGCATAACGCCTTAGACAAAATCAGACATTAAATAAAAACTGTACAACTATGACCATTTTGTTAAACATCCCTTATCTACAGGTCTAGATATTAGACAACAATGTTTATTTTTCAAATTGTTTAGTTAACTTTGTAAAAAAAAAAAAATATTTTCTTAAATAAAAATAATAATCAAGTTGCAACCACTAGTGGAATATTTATATTTTCACTAGTGAAATACTCACTGGAATTTGCTGTTACTAGGATACGAAAGTAAATATCTGCTATTTTATTGGTTAATATTTGAAAAATTACAGTTAAATTGAGTAGTTTTTAATATTCTTGTAATATTTACTTACCCCGCCACCAGAAGAATGACGGCTTGTTTATCACTCCTAGTTTGGTTCTCCTTTTCCAAGAACTTTTCAAAATTAGCCTTCGTAGGATTCTTCAACAGAACTTTCAAAGCGTCTCCTTCCAACAACTCTATTTCTTCATCCTTAACTTCTCGCGTCTCACGTGTAGCAGAGAAATTGTAGGCGACGGGCGCCAAAACCACCACGCTTGTGATTTTCTTCCCTTTAAGTTCTGGCACGTCGGGAATAGGGAACTGAGCACCACTAATCTTCAACGGCAAGTACCTAAAGCGGACGCATTAAAAAGACATCACCGTTTTTAAATTCGTACCTGTTGTACTTTTCGTCGTTTAGCACTACCGGATCCACCTGCTTTGCGTCATCGTTAACATAAGATTCTTGCACGCGTTGACCTCGATCACTCTCCGGGTCGTATCGGACAACTTTCATCTGAACCTCTGGCTTTACGGTAACCTCGCTAATTTCCGAAGCTTCCTCATCGAAATCTCTCTCTGCGATAGCGGGAATGGGTTCGCTGCCTGCAGCTTGGATCTGTTGGGCGCCCCCGGCACTGAAAAAGTTGGACAACTGTTCTGGGGGCAAGGCCGAAAGTGGAATGTCGCCGACTTTGTCGTAGTCTAGCACGGATATATCAGCGTGATTGAGGATGCCTGAAGAAAGAAGCTGTTGACGGAGATCCTCGGGAACTTCGTCTGGGAGTTGTGCATTTAAAATTTTGGGGTCTTTGGTTGTTGTTGATGGTTTCTCCGTTGTTGTGGTTGTGGATGCGTGAGTGGTACTTCTGACTGTCGTTGAGTACGCTACGGGTTTAGAGGTCGTCTGATAGAAATTGAATTGTGGAGACTGTTGGAAGTTGTACAAAGTGGGAGATGATTGACGGATAGACTCTTGAAAAGCGTTGGCTTCACGTAATTGTTGTTCAATTTTTTGTTTGTAGTCGTTATTTGCTGATTGCAGCGCTTGAGCTTGCGGTTGGTTCTTTTTCTCGTTGTAGTCATTTGAATTTATTTGGATGGACGATTGTTGAGGTTGAGGTCGAATATGAAAGTCAGGTTGTTGATTTTGGAACTCTGGTTGAAAAGATTGTTTGGATTGTTGATGTTGAGGTTGTATATGAAATTCAGATTGTTTATTTTGGAACTCTGACTGAAAAGATGGTTTTGTAGATTCAGGTACAGAAATGTGTTGTTCGTATTTTGGCACAGATTGAATGAGTTCACCACCTGGAGGAATTATTGGTGGCTGTGGATTAAATTGTTGAAGTTGTTGTTGTTGTTGGTAAGGTTGCTGCTGATATTGAACTGGTGGTTGTGGTTGGGGAGCTGCAGGTATGGATGGTCGCTGCTGAAACTGTTGAAACTGAGGACCTTCCGGTTGGTGAAATTGAGGAGGCGACACGGGTTGTGGCTGCTGCTGTTGATATTGTGGTTGAACGTTCTGCTGATACTGAAGTTTTTGTGGAAACTGCGGTTGAGGTCTAGGTTCATTAAACTGGGGTCTTGAGTCAGGTCGAGGTTCATTAAACTGGGGTCTTGAGTCAGGTCGAGGTTCGTTAAACTGGGGTCTTGAGTCAGGTCGAGGTTCGTTAAACTGGGGTCTTGAGTCAGGTCGAGGTTCGTTAAACTGGGGTCTTGAGTCAGGTCTAGGTTCATTAAACTGTGGTCTTGAATCTCTAAATTGATTGAAAGGAACTGGTTTTTGATTGACTGGAGGCGCTTGTGTGATAGGAAAATGAGTTTCAGGTCTAAATTGCGGCTGAGGTTGTCTAATTGCCTCAAAAGGTTGATACGCTACTGGCTGTCGTTGGAATTGCGGAGGTGGTTGTCGTGGTGACTGAAATTGTGGGCTGTTTTTTGGAATTTGGGGAGGAAATTGGGCGAATTTTGGGATTGTCGAATACTCTTGTTGACTGGGGCGTGGAAAATTTGTAGCTGCTTGTTGTCTATACTGAGAGAATGGACGATATGGTTGTGGTTGCCTATATCCTGGAGGAGGTGTAAAGCTATAAGTTGACGGACGTCTTGGATTGCTCGGAGGAAAGGCAGACAACTGTCGACCTTGAGGAAAGTGTACAGATTTTTTATCATCTGGTGATGCTTTTAGATCTTCCGGTTTATTTGATCGTTTGTCATAATCAAAACCTTCTTTACCGAAGGTGACTTTAACACCACTGGGACTATGATAGGTTTCCGAATCTGGTCGGATGATTGTCCTCAAAGTTGTGCTTGGTGGTGGCGGCAACGTCACTACCTCCTCATGGTGATAGCTCTGTGGAGGCGCTTCTGCTTGTTCGTCCTCAACAGGAGGCGAAATGGCAGGTACTGGTTTTTCGTAAATTATACTCTCCTTCCCGTGTCCATTCGGATTCTTCTTATACTTTACATAAAACACCTGCACTTCCTCTTTTTTCTTTGGTGGTGGTGTTGGTGGTGCTGGTGGGGGCGGCAACGTCACATTAGCTTCTTTAATTATTATTTCAATTATCGGTTCGGGTTCTTTAACGTACACCGGTCTCTCAACTATATGTTTTTGTGGTCCATACACGTTCTCATTGAGGTGGTTATTATCGGATAGGAGGTCATCTTGGCCATCTGCATTGGGGGATAAAGAGTTAGTATCGTACAAAGGATCGCGTTGCGAATAATGGACAAGAGGTTCCATTTGAACAGCATAAGGAGGTGCGGGAAGAGAGCGCGGTCTACCTTGATGATACGGCGAGTGGGACCTAGGACCTGGGAAGAACTGAGAATGGTACAGTGGAATTTGGGAACCCGTGGATATTCTTCTAACAGCATGAGGACCATTGTAGTGATGCGATATGCTATACTGTAGGTTTCGTTTTCCTCGAGGGTCCTTCTTTCTGGAGTTGGAATGCTGGTCGTCCGCGGCTAGTGTTGCGACGACGCAGCATAATATCATCTAGAAAGTAAAGAGAATTACTGAAAAGTTCAGGTAATAATGTTTTCTTTGTAATTACTATTTTAACTATTTTGGCGGCAACAGCTTAATTCGTAAAAATTCAAAAGGGATTAATTTAGTTTATTGCTTTATATTTTAAAATTTCCAAAGCGAATCTACCGTTCAGATTTACTCAAAAAGTCAGCTGAAACAATCAATTTTTTTATTTACAATACTGAAATATTTATAAACCAGAAGAATGATCTTAAATTCAGGTGGAGTAAATTTCAATTAAAATTTAGATATATATCTAAGTCGAACTCCACAAACTTTAATGAGCGTAAAATTACAAATTTAAAATTCTTTAAGGGCTGATGATGGCAGTAGTGTTCTGCCGATAGATGTTCCATTTGTAATTTTACGCTCATTAAAGTTTGTGGAGTTCGACTTAGATATATTTAAATTTTAATTGAAATATTTATATTGCGCAAAGTACTTGTTCGCAAAATTAAAGTATTAGAACTAGGAAACTAGAAATCATATTTTTTGTTAAACTACACTACTTGATTTAAATTTTCTGAATCTTCAGAAATCTTTTGTGGTGGCTTTTTGAATATCGAATTTGCACGAAACATTTTAGTAGTTTAATGTTTCTCTTCAGAAAGAGTTTTTCTTATATATCTTCAACGAGTTTGAAATAATGTAGATATGTTTCTTACACATTTTTTTCGCCTTTAAATATATTTTCTTAGTACCTAATAACAAGTGGTAAACAAAGAAAGTCCATCCAAACTGAAATTAGATTTATTAGAAGAAAATCCAAGAAATTATAAATCCACACATAGTACCCAAAAACTAGTTCTAACCTAATAAGCTGGTAACGAAAGTCACAGAGACAGTTTTATTGTACTTTAAATATGTAGGTGTCGATAGCTTGGAAAATGCAATCAGGATGTCGGAAAGGTTTCGAGACAAGGAATCAGGTGAGAGTGATGTAAATGTAAAGCATCTTGTAGGACAAGAAGTGGTCGGCCTACATACACACACACGTCCATTGAGATATTTTTCAAGCAACAAGAAGTTGTTAAAAGAAAGCCAAGATAAAATTAACACAATAGAATGTTGCACTGTTAAAAGATTATTTTTGACGAACGTAATTTAAAAACAAATTAACAAATCAATGACAGAGAAAGTAAAACCAAGCGAGCAAAAAATAATATGCAATTTGAGCATCGAAAAACAATTTTTTCCTGGATTCTGTAATTACATAAATTAATAGGTACAGGGTGACCCTTTGAAACTTACTTAATTGAGGCGATGTGTAAAAAATAGCTTATGTTACAAGAAAAAATTGGTATAAACTATACTGTTTGGTTTGTTACCGATGTCCATGATCTCGAATATTAGAATTTAGAATAACCACAACTTAAGTTTAACCACTTTTCACGTCATTGTCAATTGAAGAAAATTAATCATGGAACTTCTTAGTGTTTACATAATGTTGAAAAAAAAAAACACGGAAATTGTAAAAAAAACACCAATCTAAAATTGTATGAAATAGTTTTTGTTAAAAATTGTAGTAAGAAGGATGAAATAGTATATTTCAATACAAGTGCGCTGTCAATACACTTTTCACGGGTGAGGGCGAATCTTTGAAACACGAGGCGTAAGAGGAGTGTTGCAAATGCGCCCGAGCCCCTGAAAAGTGAGAGTGCACGAGTATTGAAAACATTTTTGGTATTCGTTCTCTAACGTGTGCTTAGCATTTGGTCTTGATAATTTCTTTGTCGATTAATTCTCCTTAACAGTAAAAATTGCGGTTATAAAATTTTTACAAATCGCTGTGGGTTTGAAATGTTAGAGGTCACTAGTATACAAGTTAACAAAAAAAGTTCTCTTCTTGACCGATATCTGAGGGAGGTTCTAGAAGAAACAGTGGTTCCTTATGCACACTTTATAGGAAATGACTTTGAGCTAATGCAAGATAATTCTCGTCAACACGTAGCAGGAGCAGTAGGCCAATACCTAAATGAAGTGAGCATTCCCTTGGGATTCATCTTTCGGACCAACTAATGTTACGAGTTAGAGGTCGTCAGAACAGTCCAGAAACTCTGCATGACTTGAGAATGGCATTGGCAGAAGTGATTCCTCAAGAAGATATGTCTGACCTAACTTCTTCCATGCCACGTCGTTGAGCAGAAGTAACTGACTCATTATTAAAATTTTTTATCCTTTTTTTCATTTTTTGTAATTTAACAATATTTATTAAATTGGAGCGAATAAAGTGGACTAGAACAAAGGATATGTATGATCAAAGATATTATGGTGCCAGAATGTTTAGAAATTAGGATTATAAATTTTTATCACAAATTTTTGAGGTGTCCCAATTTCTTTGGAGCTCAGTGTATTTCACAAAATTAATACAAAAATATATATTAAATAATCTGTTTCTCTAATCTTAAAGCCTTTAATTAATAAATTGTTTAATAATGAAGGTGTAAACATACAGAATGTCCCGATTATTATTATAATAATATGAAATAACAATGCAAATTCTTCAAGACAGTGAACTCTTACTGTAAGTATTATACCGGGTGATTTAGTGTAACTGACTTTGATCAAGTTTACCTTGCAAATTTCAGACGTGATGTGCAGTGCCGAGACAATACAGACTGTGGGTATCAATATTTGAAATTTTGCTGTGTGCCAAATCTACAGTGGTCTTATATAGTTTTTTATAAATGAACAGACATTTTTGCTGTTGAATGATAGCTCCGTTTAAGAATAATTAATTCTAACGCGAAACTGAAACTTTACTAAATCTTTATTTTTACAAATTTTAATGATTTTGTATGGAATTTAATAATAATGTCGCTCAACGCTCTTCGCGTAATTTCCTCGCCAACTGGAACAACCATCGACCTTTAAAGGCAATGATGAAAGCCGGCGACCGCAAGATGCGATCGTTTTGTCCTTTTACAAGCAAGTGCAGAGCAGAATCACCGAGTTTCGAATCGATGTATAATTCAAAACGTGTGAGACGTTTTCTACAAGTAACGGAACTGAAATTAGGTTAGGTGTGAAAACAAAAGTGCTTGACCACCAAGTCGTCCGGATTATTCCAAAACTTCACTTTCTGCACAAAGTCCTGACAACTCCTGCGTTTAGAACAGTGCGAAGTTGTCGTAGCCGGATTTAGGTGCAGCTCAAAGCTGCGACCTTCACCTAGAACTTGAATCGATCACGTAAGGAGGTCGCATCGGCGAAATATAGAGTGTAAAACCGCAATGACATTTCTTGGTTGTGGTTTTACTTGGCGTGGAGAAGCGAAAATTGCTGTGGAGGCAGTTGACCCGAAATACTGATCAAGCATGGGCTGAAGAATGTGGACTAAATTTTAACGCGATGACGATGAAAAGCATTAGAAATAGGATCTAGTGTAATTTATGTACATACATATTTGAAATAATGGCAGAACAACGCACCAGACGAAAAGGAATATTAATAAAGAAGCATGAGAAAGATAACAAATATGAAAAGAACAAATAGCCACATGGAATATGAGGTGAATCGCAAAGACGAAGAAAGAAATCAAAGGAAGGATCAGGTTGAACTTCAAGGAGGACATCATGTGATACAGAGCTGAGTTGTGAAAGAAAAGTAAGAGAAACATGCGTAGTACACAAGAAGAATATGGAAAAAATAAATGAATGAAAATGTTTCCAGAAACTAAAATTAGAAAAGGACAAAATTTACAATATGGTGGAAATCATGGTAAGTTTTTAAGCAAATGTGTCACCAAGATTGGCTTTTCAGATTACATTTTTATCGGTATTTCCAAAATCAGGCCCACTTATTTCAGTGTGAATACGACCCACAGTATGTGGATATAATGAAGAAGACAGAAAGGAAAAGGTAGACGGTTTTTGAACAAACTAAAGAAAGCAGAAAACTACAGGGTGTATTGATAATCCTTGGACATATGAACGGAAGAGTATAGAGAAAGCCGCGATTCTGAAAGACAAATGAACAGTACAAACTATTGTGGATTTTTTCATTTTGAAAGTAGACAGTAAAGAAAAACTTCAGAAGCAGAAATGACTTTATTTGAGGTTATGTTGTCTTTTACGGCCAGTGGCCGAAAGTTCGCAATTCGGTCAGTGGGTCCAACATATACATGTAACAAAAACGTCACAATTCACAAGCTTGAACAAGCTAAAGAGTATAGATTAGCATAACAACTATATCTCCATGAGAAAGACGGAAGTGTTAAATTTCAGCAGTGTTCCTCTCCCATTGTGATGTTTTTGGAAATTATTACCATAATTTCCAATTTCGATTGAGTAAGTTATGCAAGTGGAACAAATGTTGGGAAAAGTAACTGATTGCTTTAATTCTAGGTAATTAAAGCATGTGGGAACGTGATGTAAGGACGTTTAAAGATGGCATAAATTTATAGAATTGAGATTAAGAGACGATGAGCTTGATGCAAGACCCTTGTGAAATTTAGGTTTTACCCGGAGAAAATGAGATGAGCACATGTTACGTGAAATTAAGAAATCGTGGTTTATTCTTGTGTCATTTATATGCTTGTGTCATCCCAAGCCTGTCTATTTACGATATGTGTATGTTAGTTGTATGGAATGGTAATATCTGAGGTTTTATTCATTTTGCGAGCTAACTGCAGATCCAATTAGTTATCACTTCAAGTAGAAAGTAATTTTGCATTAATTTACATATTTGCATTAATAGTTAGTTGTATGAATCTGTTTTGTCACTTAATTAAAAAAATAGTTTGAGGGAAATTTCAAGAAAATATTCCAAAGGATTGTACAGCTCTAGTTTTGAATAAGCATAATAAATAAACCCGTCTACCAGACAATATTGTAATATTTTCTTATTAGATTCTCATTGGGGATACATTTGGCATTCACTTTCAATTTTTTTGTAAGACTACTTCTATATTAATCTTAGAGTAATGTGTGGTTGTTTTTATTACAATTTGAGAAAGTGAAAGAGAATTAAAATTTAAATATATCTAAGTCAAACTCCACAAACTTTAATGAGCGTAAAATTATAAACGGAACATGTTTCGGCAGAACACTACTGCCATCATCAGCCCTTAAAGAGAATTATTTTAAAATCTGTTTTGTGTTATTATTAACAAATTGTATTCAATGCATTCTAATCTTTTACTTCCAAATTCTTAAAAATGATCTTTTTTGTAAGTAATATTTATATTTATCTTATTGATATATTTATTTTTATTTATAAAACTTCATAATGCAGTAATAAAGAACACCTACTAAAATTCTATAATGAATATATAAATATGTACATAATATTATTATGAAAGATAGTTTTTAACCCATATTTTTCAGCGTAGATAAGACAAAAATAAAAAATAATTATTATACAGAAACTACATCTGACAAATTTTGCTATTACAAGCTATTTGCTATTGTTACCTAATACCATTTAATCATTAATTTTAGTTACTATTTTAGATGTAGAATGTCAAATTATATTTTTTTCAAATATACGAACCGATGCAAATATATAAATATTATATATTTTTAATAGTTTGAAAAGTGAAATTTGCATAACCAAACCACTTGCGAAGAGATCTTTGCTACTTATAATTTTTAATCGGGAGATTAATCTAACACGCGATTGTGTTTATATTTTTTCACTCTGCTAACACAATACAATACTTTACGAATGGGTAATCTTAACGTATTAAATTGTGCGGAAGAATAAGAGACAAATTTTAGTAAAATTTATATCATGAAGCTCGATATTTTTATTTGAAAGTAATGAATTAGAAAGTGAGCGGTTGGTTCAGTTCAGATCATAAGCTGTTGAAATAAATTTAACACTGACATTTTAATTTTTGTTGTACTAGCACTGGGTGCAAGCTGCATTTAGTTTCTCAGGTTTTCCAGTTATGCAACATCATATTTATCAGATTAAATTCCTGTCACTGTTATGTATAAATTTAACATTTTTACTTCAGTGGGACGGCGCGTAAAAAATGTCCAAACCAAGAGCATTAAGTCACGGTCATATGAGGCTCTGCTGTATTTTAAAAACCCGCTCTCGGAATCACGTATAGAACGGTACAATAAAAATAATTCTTTATTTATTCCACAAACAAATTTTCAGACAAATCGGTGTCAGATTTTGAGGTCGGTCAATTAGCTAGATGCGACTGTTTATTTAGTCATCAAGCCAATTTTTTATATGAATATACTTAAATATTTTATAGTACCGTTACTTTTACATCACGACAATTTTTGACTAGAAGGGTACTTTCATTGGATCAATTAATTTTTCAAAAATTTTTAAACTTTCATTTCCTTGCGGTGCTGAGCGCACTAGGATAGGTATGAACACTCACTACTGTCTTAATCCACATCCTGAATATGTGCGACACTTCACTATCACTACACCACTAGCTCAAGAGTTCATCGCGTGCGGTAGTACAGACAGTACCAACACTAACATGAAGAAGCTGTGGATCTTCATGGTACCTTCAAGAGAAGGGGAAGAAAGGGGCTCGTAGAAAGTTGCCTAGCCGCCGGCTCTAAGTGTGGTTTACTACCGTGTCCACGTATTGTTTCGTAGACGATGTTCTTGGTCTTACGCAACAGAGAAGATGCTAGTTAAGTCTGTCATCGTTATTAGATTGTAGTCAGTCGGTACCGAGAATTTTTTCCCAAATACGGATAAGATCGAAAGTACCGAAACTGTAATAATTAACTGCACGAAGCGTACTTTCGGTACTGACGTAAAAACGATGGGCCGATGATGAGATATTTTTTTGTAATTCATTTATAATCATAGTGGTAGAACGAGATGTTTTTTAGAACAGGTTTCTTTCGGAGTCGGCGATAGTACCTACTGCAGGAACTTTTTCCGAGATCTTTAGTCTATCTATAAAACAAATAGGTTGCGTATAGATAGAACTTTGCCAATAAAGTCGAAACGTTAAATAGGATTAGTGGGAGCTGCATATTACATTATAACTCTATGATTGATAATTCTAGAAATTATAAAACTCAGTTAATAAAGATTCAAGTAAGTGTACATATTATTTATTGATTCACCAGTGGACCTGTGCGAAGATTTCGCGCTGGGCGCATTGGGGGGAATCAAATGAAATACCATTGCAGAAAAGTACTTTTTTGTTTGTTATTCTTTTTGTTGTTATTGTTATTCTTTTTAAGTTATGTACAAAACATGTAATAAATATTTGCAGAACCTGTTTATGGACAATATTTATTAGAAGTTAAGATGCAGTCTCCCACTTCTTGTTTTTCGTTTTTATACTAACTGATCCTCCTCCTCCACTAGTTCTTCGATTTGTGTCGTTGAAAACTAAATACGGGCACGCTGAAACCGACCTGTTCTTTTATATCATGACTTTTGAGAATCCCAGAGTCGTTTCCAGGTAGTCAGAAGTGTTCCTTTCACAATTAAAATAGCCCAAAACAAATAAAACTACAGACCAGTACTGACGTCACACGATAACTTAATTAATTTATATTATAAAAAAATAAAACTACGTATTTGCGCGGAATGATACCATGCGACAGGTAAGCCGTATTTAATAATCTAAAATTGTTAAAAATTAAGAAATGTTGCAGCCTTTACTCCTGGTATTCACAACAGCAAACTTTTTTTACATTTTACCAGGAGTCAGAACCAAGAGCTTACTTCTTAAAAATCAATTACTATTTTTTAAAATACCATTCGAGAATTGGTGGATGTATACCTGTGATTTATATTTTCACTATAAGGTATACCTATATCGGGTCCTCATTCATTTTGACAAAGCTTTCTGGATCATTTATGAAGATCCTGGACTCTGCTTCAGTCTTTCAAATTCTAATAAGATATTAGAAACAAAACAAAAAAGATTTTTGGAAAATCAAAAATGTTAAAAAATATTTGTGTTGTTTACAAGATTACTTACTTACCTGTCTGCTCTATGGTCCGGCCTTCCAAGTATGTATTCATGTTGGCAATGTTGTTTAAGTTTTGGATAATTATGTTTCTCTTTAATTTGTCATGTTACAGAATATTAATTAGAACGTGATTTCATTGTAAACTTTCACGGTAAGTGCAATCTAAGAACCTTGTCTTCCAACTTTCGTTAAAATCTTCACATTTGCTATCAATGTTTTTAGTTTCTGTTTGATTTAAAAATTGTGTTGCCCCATAAATACCTACGTACTTTGAATGTATATCTTTAATTTAAGGACAATTTGTATTACAGTGGGACCAACTACGAGAACAAATTTTTGATGTGACAGAAGATACGACGCCACAATGCCTCTCGCTCCTTCAACTCGCACACTCTGGGCCCCAGCAGCACCACATATACATGTAAACATTCTTAGATATAAGTAAAAGAAACTTTTACAAAAAGAGTGGCAAATAAGTGAATTAAACCAAACCAAATTGCAGTAACCCATACTGATGTGGTATAATAAGACCGAAAGTGGTCTATGGTTTACGTTGGATGGCTTAGACAGAAAGTTTGCAACAAACGTAATATTTGAAAATAGTAATACAAATTTCGTGGTGAGGTGCTCCACTGTGCCATAAGCACAGTATATATTATATTATTTTAATTTATTCAGAAGTGGTTCAAAATGTTCGTTTATTACAATTACATCCAGACACAGTTAATTATTATTAACTTGTCGAAAATATGCCAAGAAGTCCAATATACGATAATATTTTGAAAAAAATCTTATTCTTCAGTATTAATACATAGACATTCTTAACATGTTTGTACAATGAGAATAAGTTCAATGTCCATAAATTTTTAAAATCGTATAATAATAAAATTATTAAATCAATATAATATCTGAAATAAAATTAAAACAACATAGAAAGTATAACAGCTCTTCGTAGTTCGTAAAATTAGAAGTTCTATGCGACGACCGCTATCTAGAAGTTCCGGGACACAATTTCAGCATTCATTACATAAGATGATGACAGACGATTTTCTAAAGCATAAAGATTAGCAATTTTGAATGTGATAGGAATAAAGTGAAAACTATACAATAGACATAATTTTACTGACTGTTAACTAAAGAGACAAAGTATGTAGTATATGTTGTTGTTTCCGCCCTAAAAAAATTATCATCAATATGCTTATCCAATATCCAAATTTACACTGTTGGAATAAAAATAATATAGAAAAGTTTCATGGGATTGGTTTTCATTGAATATAACAAATAACAAATTAACCATATCTAAGCGGTTTTTATTTTTGACGCATCAATCTCAGCTGATCAATAAACATTGACGTCATACCATATGCTTTGCACACTTTGCATGTAAAAAATTAAAGCAGGCCATTAATGAATTATTATTGGGACACAGCACTAGTCGTTTCACGCCCACGACTTTTTTTTGTTTTTATTTAAGAAGTATGAAGATATTAACCCCAAATAACTTGGACCAGACCCAGCTATACGTTAATAATAATTAATTGTGCAAAAAGTTTCTAAAAATATTAATGAAAACAAACTGAGAAGATCAAAATTCCTGAAGATATCTTTATGTTGGTACATATTTATATTTACTAATTATTGTAGTAGTAGTATTACCTTTACCTATACAGGTTTATAAAGTATCCGATTAATACATTTCCCATAACTCAATAAAACAAGATACAGGGTGTCCCAACTAAAATTTGTACCCCCCAACAATTCCAATTTCGAAAGACTCGAAGAAAACCCTCGAACAGGTCAATTTTGTTATCAAGGGGGGCCAAATTGTACTAAACTTTAGAGTTTTAGATCTCACCCCTTTAACCAGGGAAGCCACCCCCTTAAAAATTTTAAATGGCATGAGGGGTCGTGTGATACATTATTTTAAAGCTTCTTCAATTCTCTATCTAAACCTACTTTTATCGATTCGTTTCTATAAAAGAGAGCATAAGAATTTGTTATTTTCCAAATCTACATAAAATAAATACTCTTGATTTGGAAAATAACAAATTCATGTTTTTTTTTTTTGTAGAAACAAATCGATAAAAGTAGATCTGAATAGAGAATTGAATAAGCTTTAAAATGATGTATCACACGACCCCCATGCCATTTAAATTTTTTAATAGGGTGGCTTCCTTGGCTCAATGGGTGAGATCTAAGACTTGAAAGTTTGCGACAATTATGTCCCCTTTGATAACAAAATTGACCTGTTCGAGCGTTTTCTTCTGAGTCTTTTGAAATAGAAATTTTTGGGGGTACAAATTTTAGTTGGGACACCCGATACAATATAATAAATAAAAATAAATAAATCAATAATTCAACACAATAACTAGCAGCTTCTTATCACTCCCCACATATTGTCCCTCTTCTCCAACTCAACCTCCTTCATCCATTCGATCCCTCTTCCGTCCTGATTCAAAATTTCTTTTGTACTCTCATCACTCTCTCTCTCTCATTTCTACGCATTCCTTCAACAAATGCTCTATCGTCTCTTTTCTCCACACATCCTGCATACTCTATTCCTATCCTCACTCCAATATTTATTCTCTCTCTCCTCATTTCCACATCTAAATCTTGCTATTATCACTCTCTTTTTTCTACTCTCTCTTCCTAGGTACTTTAGCATTTCGTCCGTTATTATTTTTTCATACTTCCCATTGTACCTAGACTCCGTAATTCTCGTTCTTCTCTTCTCCACTTGCACATCTCTATCACTCTGCACCAATTCATATGTCATTACTCTGCCTTTCTCTCGCATTCCGCGCCTGCATATCCGTTTCTTTCGAAATATGCCTCCCTCTCTATCCATACCCTTTTTCCTATTTCTTTCCATTTTTCTTTCAAACACTCTTGCAAAATTCTGCACTCTCATCTCTCTATCACTCTTTCCTCAAATCTTATTGCTCTCTTTCCTGCTTCTATTCTTATTCCATCTCTCTCAATTCCGCCATAGTAATTCCTCTCTTTGTCTCTTTTTCTTTCTTTCTTTTCTCTTTTTCTTCTTCTCTTTGCATACTAATTTGTACCTCTTGCGTGCTCTCTTGAACTCTTCCTTAGTTGCTTCTTTTTTCAATTTCTTAGTTTTCTTCTTGCTTCCTGCTTCCTCCCTTCCTTGCATTCTTTATCACACCACTCATTCTTCCACAGCCCCATCATCTCTCTTATCTCTATCTCTTTTTTTCTGTTGCGTTTCTTACGTTATCGCTCAGTTCCCTCACCTTTTCGTTTATCTCTGCTTCTTAGTATTTTGCCTCCCTAAGTCTTGCTTTATAATTTTCTTTTTCTTTTTCCGTCCAAATATTCTTCACAATTTTTCTTCTAAACTCATTCACACTTCCTCTAACTTTCTCTCTTCCTTTTGTCTTCACTTCCAAAAGCAGGTCCGACTCCATTTTTTCTCCCACCTTGAATTTCTCTATTTCATCCCATGCTTCTTCATTTACCATAACATAATTAATAACTGTATCCCCTCTTGGTCCAATATACGTGTAGTCCACTTTATCATCGCCTGTGCAGTTCCCACTAAGTATCTCCCTCTTTCTTCTACTAAGCAAATCAGTACTCTCCCTTCTGCGTTTTGTGTTTCATCTTTTGATCTTCCTTCTATTGTTGCTTGTTCCTCTACTATCCGTCTTCCTTTTCCCCCAATTCTTGCATTAAAATCCCCCCCAATTACAAAAGTTTCTTCTTCTTGCTCTTTTACTCGCTCTTCTATTATTCTCTTCGTTTCCTTCATACTTCTGTTGTACACTGTTACAATTCTCTATTTTCTCTGTTTACTTTTCACCGCTCTTTCCATAATCCTTGTTTCTTCTTTTGCTTCAGTTCCATTTTCTCCTTCCAGTCCCTCTTTCACCACCATTATTATCCCACTTTATGCTTTCCCTCTCTGCGTATTGACACTTCCACTCTTTCGGCATTCTCTTTTCCAATTTTTCAAACCCCTTTTTTTCCACCCACGTTTCTACCATTCTCACTACGTCAAATACCCCCAAAATTCATTCTCTTTGTTTTTTATTCCCGCTTCGTTCCAGAATACTATTTTCATTTGCTAATTTTCTCCCATATTCCACTTCGTATTCGTTTTCCCTTTTCTGCCCTGTCGTTTTTTTCTTGTGCTCTTATTCAAAAATTTGCTGTATCTAACTCCCCCTTTTCTTCGTCCCACCTAAGCCCTTTTTCCTCTATCCATATCTTTCTATAACCCACTTTCACTCGCTGTCCTTTTTGTCGCTCTTCTTTGGCTATCGCTCTTAATTGCTTCTGTATATCTCTTTCCTTCTTTGTCAGATCATCTTATATGTTTACTGTTTTTCCTATTTTTTCTCTTAGTTTTTTTTTATTTTCCATAACTTTCCTCTTTTCCTCCCAGTTCCCAAGTTCCGCCACAATCATTCTTCCTCCATTTATTTTATATATCTTTTTCACCGTCACTTCTTCTTGTTCTCGCATTCCTCTTTGTCCAGTCCCGTCACGACAATTTTTTTTTCTCACTCTTCCATTTTCTCCTTCAATTTTTTTTTCATTGTTTCTTTTAGTTCCATCTTTTCTCTTTCCCGCATCATAATTTTCAATTGTTCCAGTTCCCGGCTCATCTTCCGATTCTCTTCCTTTATCTCCCCTACATCCTCCATAATTTTTTTACCATATCTTTCATTTCCTCCACCCATTGCCTTTTTAACCGGTAATCTTTCCAATTTTTTGCTTTTTCTAAAGGGGTTAATACTTTTTCCCGATTCTCGTCCTTCTCTTTTTCTTTTATAGTCTTCGTCTCTCTCGCTCTCACGAACCTTTTTTTCATTCTACCTCTTTTTTACTTTTTCACGCTTTTTTAGCCGCTTATCTTATCGAGCGCCGCAAAACACGTCGCTGGAAATGGACTTAATCTCTTTATTTGGACCCTCGAGCGAAGTCGGCGTTGGCCCTTATGGCCCTAAGAAGGTACAATTTTTTAGTTTTTTGCAAATATCTCTTAAAGCATCAACTTTATCAACAAAATACTTATTAGCAAAAATCTGAAGTTAACCGTTACGATGCCATTCAAAGTGGAGCCCTTTTTGGCCCTTGCAAAAAAATTATAAAGATCACATATATCAAATTTTGAACATCCCACCTATACAAGCTGTTAACTTATTACAATTATAACTGCGACATAAGACAAACAGTTGGGGCTAACTATAGTCCAAACAAATTAAACGAGAAAACGACGAATAGAAGAAATCATCCCCTGGCACAAAAATCCGCCCCCGAGCGTGACCTCATTAAGCATTTTCCTCGTAAACGGTAACTCCGACTTTGTACCGAAAAAACTGCTTTACAATTTTGTTTGTATAGATTTTTTGCTACCACTAATGGTTTTCGAGATAATCGCCACAAAAAACGGGGGTTGCCTTCGCGGTGAAAACTATACTCATTTTCCAACGACATTTAGGGTCGTTGAGTGGGAGATAAATAAAAACTTCATAAGACCAATTTTATGCAGAATTTAATGAAGAACATAAGTCAGATAACATTTTCTCAGATAAAAGTTACCGTTTACGAGAGAAATGCAGAAAAGCTTAACGAGGTCACGATAGGGGGCACCAAAGGGGATGAAGCTCCCCACGAGAGGGTGGGAACTCTTCGGATCTTTATTTGGGTCCCCTGCTGGGAGTTCATAACTAAATTATTTCTTCTATTCGTCGTTTTTTCGTCTAATTTGCTCGGACTATAATTAGCCCCAACTGTTTCTCTTATATAGCAGTTATAATTGTAAGTTAACGTCTTGTATACGTGGTACGTTCAAAATTATTTATAACACGTAAAAACTTTGATATAGCATATTATGATCTTTATCATTTTTCCTCAAGGACCAAAAAGGGCTCCACTTTGAATGGCCGTAGCATCGTAACGGTTAACTCTAGAAACAAACGGTAAAGAACTTTTTTGTTACAAATTTACTCTAGATTATTTTAATAGTATTTTTTTTAAAGTATTTTGTTGATAAAGTTAATGCTTTAAGAGATATTTGCAAGAAACTGAAAAATTGTACTTTATTAGGGCCATAAGGGCCAACGCCGACTTCACTCGAGGGGGAAAACTTGGGACAGTAATAAGTGGGTCCAAATAAAGAGATTAAGGCCATTTTTAGCTTTCCACTAATTATTTCCTTATTGAGTCTTTTTTTTCGCTCTGTCGCCTGGCCTACGATTAGGAAATAACTTTATGATACAATGATACAAAAACTTCTTTTTGAGACACATAAGGTTATGCAATATTTAAACTGGGGGTAGTATACGGTTGTGGATTGACTGGGCACCATTTTTTTACAGCAACTAAAAAAAATTACGCACGGCCGATTATTTTGAATTTTCGAAAATTCCTCGAAATGTTGTCTAATAAATTCCTCGAAATTATTGTTCAAAAATTCTAAATGTTGTGTACCTGTTAACCGTCGTAGTCAAATACGGGGACCAATCAAAAAAATTGTTGACAATTCTGATCCCAAAATTAACAGTATTTTTTTTAAGTTCTATTCGACAACAGAGTGGTCCTCATCGTTCCCGCGGGCTCCACCGTAGGTCATATTGCCATATTGGCAGACATTGTCCCGCACTAAATGCAGAAAAAAGTCCTTTTTGTTTAGGCCAAGACATAAGTGTTTATTTATTAATAGTTCTACAATCATGCCAGCAGTTCTCAATTAGTTTTTGCCTAAATTTTAAAGCCATAATTATAATATCTTTTTTTTTATGATTTTTTTATATTTCTAGATCTTTTCATATTAGGGACTATCCCACGTTTAAATATTTGCATAACTCCGTGAAACACCCTGTAGAGATATAATGGTGGTCCAATTTAGCAAACGGTCCTACTTTCCCCTATTACAAGACCATCGTTGAATTTTAGTGGAATGACCCTGATGCACATCAGCAAGCACGAAATTTGTAATAAGTATTCCGATTATTCGATTCTGGGACCACCTAATTCTATCCTGCGCAAGTGAAATGCAGTTATTTACATATTAACAAACGGGTTTGAAAAGAGTCGATGGTAAAGAACCCGCCCACCTGGTTTAATAAATTAGTACATCCGTTATTGAGGTTGGCTAGTGTAGTTTATAACAGAGATAAGAATATTTAAGATATGCGAATACCTGTGAAATTGCGTTCTTGTTGACTAATTTTGTTAGCGCTAAATAGAATTGTAAAGTGTATTCTCCAAATTGTAGAGCGTTGCGTTATTTGTAATTGTCCAGTATTAAGAAAAAATATTGACATTTATTTTATTTATTTATACGTTTAAATTTAACCATTGCACACCTAACCATTGACCTCAAAAAAATATAAGATTCAACAATCTACAGATAAATTTAATTTAATGGGATATAATAAACCTTTCACACGGTTAATTGAATGGCACGGGATTTCTTCTTGTAGGTACCCCTAAATGTTGAGTGAGCAGTTTAATTAAGCCATATTACCTAACAACAGGAAAATAAACAAAATCCGTAAATTAATGTAATAACACTACAAATGATACATTTATTTATAATATAAACAACATTACAAACGTAGAATAAAATACACCTTTTATGTACAAGTACTTGTAAAAATCTTAGCCTTGGACTAGAAATTAGTTACATCAACCATTCATCACGCGAATTTTCGAAATGAATCTCGAGCAACAATCGACTTCCCCAAGATCCATTTACGAAACTTCCCGTAATCTATTTTTTCTCAATTCATTACACACATAAACCGTGCCATCCTTACTCAATAATTCAGAAGACATGCAACATCAACAGTATTGTGCAAATAATTCGAAAGGAGTAGTTAATCTTGTATATATTATATTAGGAGTGGAAAGGAAGCGTTATATTGATATTTTTAACGGCCATCGTGCACCTAACCTTTCGCTGCAGTTACACAACTCAATAGTCTCGTCGAAGTTTCTTGAAAGCGGTTACATACAAATCCCGGGTAGATTTATTGAGAACAATGAAATAGAGGAATACTATGAAACACTGAAAACTTGCTGTAAAATTGAAGAGGTAGATAAAAACCACTCCACATTCGAGATTTGCAAGAAGACCAAAAATCCAACTAATACCGAGAAGAAAGAAGAGAAGAACTGCAATACGCCTCTGATGGATAATTTCGTTACCACTGGCAACACCGACGCCGCAATGAAACTTGCGATCGCAGATACTATAAATAATGTAGATGAAAACTCCAAAATTGAAAACTAGAATGATTCCCGTCGGAACCAAAACTCCTAGAATTAGATTTAGATCTGAAGGATAACACAACCCAGTCTGCAATTGTGGCTCTGGACTAGAAAAAATTAAGGTGAATATAACAAATGGAAGTGGTAATCCCCAACCAACCAGACAAGCTTTCAAAACAAGATACTTAGGAACAGCTGCGAATACTACAACAAATCTTTTAAATTGTAAGATACCAATCACGAACATCCAACAGAATTGAGACAAAAGGCTATAATGAAGCACGGCACTGATCGTTATACAAAGTACGCGATTATTTGTATCGTTAAAATAGACAGAAAGATAGTATATCACTATGAGAAGGACGACAGACACCGCAAAATTTAACAGAATTTGATTACCTTTATTTGATCTCCATTTTTTGAAAATAACTGCGGTCAATAAAATTCCACAAAATCCACAAACTGACAGAATCGCTCCAATGAAGTTCACCCAGGCCAACAACCCCAATTTGTCTTCATATTTATCTTCAGCCAAAAGTAGTAAACCTAAATGGGTAGTGTGCAAATAATCACACCTAACAGAAGAAGAAATAAACTGACCTTGGGTGTCTCTTCTCCAAAACCCCGAAACGTTCATGGTGGGATTGTAATACCAGTGAACACACATAGGTACATTATTTCTATCTCTCACACTGTGGTATGTAGAGACAGGTCCTAAATACTCCCCAACATTTGGAAGAATTACTCCAAATATCAAACAATTGGAATGGGAGTTATTGTTACTGAAAAACGAATTTTTAAAGAAGACAGTTATAATTATTTTAGAGTCATTCATTAATTGTGCCTTAAGCTCTGGGCTCAACACCACAGCGCCTTTTACATTGTCATCAAGAACAACTTGAAGGTCAATTTCACCCGTTAGAATTTGTGGGTCTTGATTGTCAGAGCAAATCACCAAACCACTGAAGTTTGTAATTTTAATGTCAATACTAAACAAGAAAAAATTGTCTTCAGTAATAGTTGATTGTTGATCAGAGTTCAGCACGATGTCATCAATACTCTTTAAAATGAGATCAGTGGCCTTGGTCTTCATCTGACTTTCTTGAAGAATTTTAGAGTCAATCTCCAGTGAGTTGTGGATTGTTTTTGCTAATAGTTTAAGATCGACTGCACAAAAACAGCCTCTGACTTTATTTAGTATTTGCGACAAAAGGAACACATCTTCCGAATTAAACTCCATATGTCTTCTGGATATATTTTCAAGCTTCTTCATTGTTTCTGCTACTGAATAATTGTTGTACAACACATCGTTAAGATCTCTTGTCACATTGGACCAATCTTGCGTTTTTTCATTGCCAATCAACGCTAAGTTTCCAGTGTGCCAAAACTCACAAATGTGAAAATCGTCTTTCACTTTGACTTGATTGTCTCTATTCCAAGATCCCCTAAACGTCAAACCAAAATTCCAATATGCGCAGAAAACATCGATAGAATCGTTTTTCGTTACTCTGTATAGAATCGTTATAGGTCCTTTAAAACTAACAATGTTGGCCGACAGCTGAATATTAAAGATATCTGTTAAAGTGTCTGTAAAGAATCCACTATTGCGGTATAACAATATGCTGACTCTGTCATCTTTGTTTAACTGAGAACGTAATTCAGGACTCAACCAAAGGAGACACAATAAATTTTCTGCAGTCACTAAATCCTCTAAAATGAGCTCGTCCTTCTCCAAAAGTTTGACAATAAATCCGCCATTCTTGTCTTCAAATACAGAAATTCCGCTAACATTTTGCGAAACTGAGGAAACAAATACAAAATTCACATTTAAAATTAGTAAGTCCGGGGCATTTTTATAACGGATAAGGGTGTCTACAAATCGCAAGAGTTTGTCGGTGGCGTTCAATGTTAGCTGCGACTCTCTAAGAACACTTTTATTAACATTCAGCAGATTATCAATTGTTTCAAGCACTGTATTTACTTTAATTAAATCTGAATAAAGTTCTGATGGTTCAAGAACCTCGAAGAATGCTCCAAACAGGTAGATATCAAAAGATTTAAACTCATGAAACTTATTGGAAATTTCACAGACGGTTGTAATTGCTTCCAACGATGAATTGTTGAGTACATTAATGATTGTTTCGGAGATTTGGGAGAATTCGGGAGGTTCACATGTGGCAGTGTCACTTGGAGACCACCGTGCACCGTCAAGAAAAGTACCACCGCAGTAACGGACGGGACGACTAGCGTTTGAAAAAAAACAGAATTCTTCGGAAGTTGAGAATGACCCTATTTTAGTCTTCGGCCACGTGAAATTGTCGGTGACCGAAAGACAAAAATCGGAACTGAGGAAATCCAGCAATCTCGTTTTATCCGTGTCGAGTGACATTTTTAGAAACCTGTATTCTTCTTCTTCATCAAAGACAAATTCAGAGATTTTAGAAATGTGAACGTTGAGCAATACTTGGTTGATATTTATATATACAACTTTCATGATTCTAAAAACGTAGAAATTTCTCAAAGACTCATTGTCGAAAAAAAACTGATATGCAGTATCGATGGCATTTTTGCTATTGTTGGGGAGCTCTAAATCAAATAGTGCCACGTATTCCGATAAATTCTTCTGTCTATAAAAGACCATGTCTGTTTGAATAAATGCTGAATTTGAGTAGGTAAATGATTCACACCAATAGGTTCCAGGACCAAATTCTAAAGCATTGAATTTAAAAATGGTTACATCATTACTGTCGTAAGTCATGTTTAGTGGGAAAAAACGATAAAGAAGTTCTGTGGGGTGAGCATCAGTAAAACAAAAAATTAAAAAATTGGAATTTTCCCTTCTAAGGTTACTACTTCCTGTTGCAACCAGAGTGAAATCATTATCGTTTTTATCAAAAGTAAGTTCTAATGTTGGTACTACCTCATCGACTTCCTTTTGAACCAAAGAACAGGACAGTTCAGATGCCGTCAAAAACCATCCTTTTGGGGTTGCAGCTCCAAATTTGAGTAGAACGTTAAAGGAGGCCTGAGAAGACCAATAAGTATAGTCAATTTCCTGTTGGGAGTTTTTCCAAATGTATGTTCCAGTGGAAGTTTTTTCGAGTCCAATTGTGCACATTTTGTTTGTTACTTTTTTATAAATCAAGGTTTGGTAAGCGTTGATAAATTCTGCTTTGGGAAGTTGTGTTTCATTAGATGCTTGTATGCAAAAACACCTATTTCTAATCATAAAATCACTTTCAAAGCAAGAGTTTCCGCACAATTGATTGGAAGCGTAAGTTAGTTTTTCATATGCACAAACCCTGGAGTGCTGATCTTCACATGATGTTGCCACAATGTAAGAAGTGTTATAAAATAACAAACAATTTTCTGATCGAATGTTGCTGGACCTGTGGTAGGTTTCATTAAAGGCTAATTTATACAAGGAACTTCTTTCCGACCACTGAAAAATACCAACATCGTTTCGTTTCACAGGCATCCACACGGGACCTAAGTCACGTTCAGATATTATGTTTCTGTACTCATTAAATGGTAAAACATCGTAAAAAGGACATTCAACTTCCTTACTAACGGTGTAGCAAAATCTGCCCCCATCGGAATAGCCTTTAGGACATTCAGATAGTGTTTCATTCTGAATCGAGACGCACTCAGGTTCCTCCATCCATTTGCCTCTATGGCAATTCCGGTAAGCAAATTCTTTTGCTTGGTTAAGACATGGGGGCCTAGAAGCTTCCGCCCAAGTCGTTGCGGGCCATGTTATGTTATATTTGTCGCTCCTAGTGGATGCACAGCCCTATCGAAAGTTATTGATTTGATATTAATGACAAAATTTATGTTTTTTGGACTTACGATATCGCTCTCTGATAAGATTTCTTTGACGGTTAGGGGAAATAACACAAATAAAACAGAGAATTTATGTACATTTATCTTCGTCATGTTAAATACAAAACAACTGGTTAAACAGTGTTCGTTTGGATTGGGAGATTGTGATTATTTAAATACTTGATAGATTAACATTGTCAACAAGATTAAAGCGACTTAACGGGTTCATCTATTGATCCGATGAAAATCAATAAAAACATTAAAATTTGGGACGTAGAGACGAGTTCCTCGATAAATTTACGGTTTTAATATATAAATAGATTTACAGTTGTTGTCCAAAATTTTCTGATAAGTTCGACGTACAACTGTCTAGTATAACCGTTACAAATAATGAAAAACAGAAAAATAATAAATCCCTGCAAAGTAGCAGTCATACAAAAGAAATACTCAAAGACTAATCCAAAGTTTAGTTCGGCCAAAAATGCAAACACCCAAGTGAAACCCAACAAGAAAAACAGCAAGACAGCTAATCGCCATTGATATAAAACATCGCTGCTTCCATAACATTCCGACTTCTTATGTGTAACGTTGTATAAAGTTAGAGAAAAAATAACAAAGTTGATTAGAATAATTATACAAATTGGCAACCAGACTCCAAGGTATAAGCCTAAACCCGACGGATAACACAGACCGACGTTACTTTCCACATAACTGTCTTTATCAGAACAATAGACACAAATGACTGGGAGTAAGGGAAGTCCCCAACCACAAACGCAGGCTTTAAGCAAAACATGGCTTGGAGGACCCTCTAGAACAATGACGAATCGTCGAAACTGAAGAATGGCAATAACAAACATCCAACAGAACTGAGAAATGATGGAATAGTGAAGAAGGACTCCAACTGTAATGCAAGGCACGTAACTTCTTTCTCCATCGAGAACAATAGATATATGGAACACCACAATTTGAATAATGATCACAATAGTAAAGTTTAAGAGAATTTTGTTTCCAGTATTTTGACGCCATTCTTGGAAAAGTATAGATGTCAACAATATCAAATTTAGACTCACTAGTGAAATCACGCTGTTAACTGACGTTAGAAGATCGAGTAAATTTAACATGTTGGAATCATCTAGATCGTCTAGAATAAGATATGCGAAGTGTGTATTATGCCAGAAGTTACACTGAATCGAATTGGAGGTATTCTCGCTGATGCCATCTTCTTTCCAGACACCAGGTATATTTTCTTCATGATTATAACACCAGTAAGCACATCCTCGAGACTCACTGTCATTTTTCCTATAGAGCACAGTAACGGGTCCTATAAATTTCTGACTAACTGGCAGAACGACACTATAGATTTTATTACCAATTTGCTGTTGATGCAAGCCTTTCTCATTAAAAAGAGTATCGGTGAAATATATCGTAACAATTATCTTTTGATTTTTTTCAACTTGATGTTGCAGGTCTGTACTCAAAAAGAGAGCGCTGTCAAAATCATCACGTTGAACTAGATCATCTACGGTAACATTAAAAGGCAAAAAAACTGGTTCAAATTGTTTCTTTTTTTTTAGAAGCGCCACTCCACTTATGTTGTCTTTAGGGTCGATGATAAAAATATCAAAATCATCACTAGTGACTTGAATCGTTCCTTGAAAAGTCTGATATTGAATGATCGCATCTACATAAGTTAAAATCATGTCAGTAGCTTCTTCATCGATCTGGCTTTGCAAAAGAATGTCTCTATTTATTTGTTGGATATTACTCACGATTATTGCTAAATGATCAAAACTAACAATATCATTTGCACTGACTTTTTGTAGAATTTGCCCAACATATGACAAATCAATAGGTTTAAACGCGTAGTATTTCTCTGAGATCTCGGAGAGCTTCTTCATAGTTTCTGGAGCTGTATTATTTGATCCAAGCAGATCGTTCAAATCGCTGGTCACTTCGGAAACGTTGTAATCCCTAAACACTGCATAGTTTTGGGCCTGCCAAAACTCACACACTAAGAAATCTCCGGAAACGTAAGCTTCTCTAAAGTGTTTCCATGCGCCTTTACTGGTATCACTGTATTTCCATAATGAACAATAATTGCTACCATTTCCTTCTATCCTACGCTGAATTACATACACGGGTGCGCTAAGACAACTTTTGTACGATGAATAAACCATTCCAAAAATTATGTCACTATAGAAAAAATCTTCGTGAAGAAAGAACTTGTCATTGAAGTATATTAAAAGTGTTACTCTGTCTAGAGTTTGAAGTAACTCGTAATTCAACCAAATGGCACTTTGTAGATTTTCAATTGATATTATATCTTCCAAAGTCTTCTTACCTTTAAGTTTCTGTATAACGGTTTTATTATCATTTTGTACTACAACCAATCCACTTAAAAATTGAGGTTCCAGGCATACAAATACAAAATTATCTAAATAAAATTCAAAAGTGTCATCAGAATTTAAATTATCTATAAAGTACAACAGTTTGTCGGTAGCTTTCAATTTCAGTTGGGCTTCGATAATCACATCTCGGTCAATATTCAGGAGATTGTCGAAAGTTTTTGCAAAAACATCAATTTGAGGCATATATAGATACTCACTATACATTTGCGCCACTAAGTACACATCTACAGCAGTAAAGTCTTTATATTTTTTCGAAATGTGGTAAATTACGTCAATAGACTGGTCAGTAGTATTACTTATGACACCAACAAGACTTTCCGTCAACACTGAATTGTTGAAAATCTCGCACTGTTCGAACGTTGACCACTGAGCACCATCGAAGAAGTTACCGTCACACAATCTTGTTACTGGGGTACCATCAGGTTTGAAGCAAAATTCCTCTGGATTTGCAAATGAACCTGTAGGTGTTTTTGGCCAAGTCAAATTATCAGTTTCGGCCATACAAAAATCGGAACTGAGGACATTCATTAAGGTAAAATTTGTATTGGTATAAGTAAGGGATGTAAGATAGTCATATAAGTTCCAAAATTGTTCGGTTTCTTCAAGAATAGAAATACTGGTATAATGGATGTTAAGGACAACAAATTGTTCATCTTCATTTAGATCAACAATATGCATGAGTCGAATGTTGTTTATGTAGTCGGGCACTAAATCGGGATTCACGATGTTTCTTACAACCTCTCTAATCTGATTACTAAGCGGATTAATGTTTTTTTCATAAAAGAATTTAAAAATTCCCACAAACTCAAAAGTGTTGTTTTGTCGAAAAAAATATCGATCGGTGGTAATAGAGGCCAAACCGATTCGTTTAAAGGCTTCACACCAATATTCTCCCGATACATTTTGGAGAGGAACAAACGAATAGAAAATTGTTGTTTCATAACTTCTGATTATTGGTAAAGTTTTATAAGTAAACAGTTCAGAAGACCCATTGGCATTGGTAAAACAAAAAAGTAGTATTCCAGAATTTAATGTTTTTAGTGCATTAACGTTGGTAACTGTTAAGTTAAATTTCTGATCAGTCTCACTGAATTCTAAATGAAGTTCCGGCTCTAAAATCTCGTTATCTATTTCAAAAACAGAGCAAGATAGTGGATGTTTGGTCAAAGTCCAACCACTTTGTGTTCCAGCTACATAAATATTTTCATCACTAAAATCAGCTCGTGGCGACCAGTAAGTGTAGTCAATTTCCTTCAGAGAATGACTCCAAACGTATTTACGATCTAATGTTTTTTTGAGCCCAATAGTACAACTGCCATTTCCGTTGACCAAATTTTTTATCATATTAAATTGATAAAGTTTAAGAAATTCAGCTTTTGGATAGTTTAACAGGTTCATAGTTTCTGACTTGCAAAAACATTTTGACCTAGAACTAAAATCGCTTTGAAAACAATTAATAGAAGCATTACAGGTGTCTCTGGTAGTTTCATTCATTTTCTTATATGCACACACACCTCTGTACCGTTCATCACAAGACGCTAGCTCGAAACTTTCGTTTACATAAATTAAACACTCTTTTTCTTTCAAATATGGTGAAAAACGATATCCCTCAACCTCTTTCATGTATGTCCAACTAGGTTCTCTCCACTTCATGAAACCAAAACCCTCACGTTTTGCCGGCACCCAAATTGGGCCCAAATTTTCGTTGTCCACAATATATTTGTACAAATTAAAAGGTACAAGATCTTCGAAGGGACATTTAGGGGGGAAAACCGATTGAGAGCTAAGCCGATAGCATATATCACCAATTTCGCTGAAGCCATCTGGACATTCGGGAATGTTCACTGGTTGGAAAGAAGCACACTTCGGTAGGGAACTCCATTCACCGTTTAAACACTTTCTATATGCAAGTTCTTTGTTTTCATTTACACATAAGGGTTGCGACACTGTTTGAGACACAGTTGAAGGCCAACGGACATTGTTGACTGTGTCGATCGTAGAGTTACACTAAAAAGATGTCTGTAAACGTGTATATTGATAGTTTCGTCAACTTACAACAGTATCTTGATGGGAAAATTTTGGAGCGACTTCCAGAAAACACAATATACAAAATATGTTCATCATTTTGTGCGTCTGATGAATGGAAATAGTTAATTGATACATATTGGAATAGATTAACGCTCATTATCAAGGGATCAGTATATCTAGTAAGATATGACATGTGATTTGCAATTAGGGATCTATCTCATTTTGTACACAAGCATATTATCTTAATCCGTCAGTCAAATTATTGCACTGGCTTAATATAATATATTATTATGAGCTGACCCGGCGAACTTTGTACCGCCACAGAATCAATAACACAGATGATCAGGGGCCCCCCCTGAGCCCCCAAATCCATGTTTTAATAGTTATTCTGCTATTCGGGGCGGAGACAAATCCAACAAATCAAAGATCATAAAAATCGGTCAAACCCTTGAAAAATACTTTACGACCTATTATTCTCATACCTACCAAATATACAAATATACAGCCCCTATGTCCATGTCAAAAATAGTTTAGTACCTATTTTCATATCTACCAAATATACAAAAAAAAAGATTCATAAAAATCGGCCGTCCCAAAAAATCGACCCAGCCCAAGGGGCCCCTCTGGGTTCCCATATCCATGTGAAAAATAGTTTACCACCTATTCTCATACCTGCCAAAAAGTTTTTTTTATAAAAATCGGTAGAGCCGAACAATCGGTCCAGCCCAAGGGGCCCCCATGTCCATGTCAAAAATAGTTTACCACCTATTCTCATACCTGCCAAATATACAAAACAAAAATTCATAAAAATCGGTTGAGTCGTTTCGAAGGAGTTCGACCACAAACACCGTGACACGAGATAATATACTAGAAGATTAGCTATTTGTGTAAAAATTGCATAGCAATAAATTATACTCTAGGGTGCAACTAGTTTTATTATAGAGTTAAATTTTTTTCTTTGTACAGAGATATTTGAATTTGCGGATGTACATGTATCTTGTTTTCTTATTAAATACAATAAAATACAAGAACAAAACAAATCCTTGTAAATTCGCTGTAAAACAAAACAAATAAACAAAAATTACTCCAAAATATATGAAGAAACCGAAAGTCCATGTTAACCCCAACATAAAGAACAACAGAACAAATAATCTAATTTGATGTGTGTTATCGTTTTTACCAATGCGAACTGTTTCTGAGTTTGTGCGAATTACATTGTAAATAATATAAATAAAAATTACTAAGTTAATAGTAAACATGATAGATATTGGAAACCAAACGCTTAAATATAAAGCCAAACCCGTTGGGTAACAAATTTGTGCTTGTCCACTAAGAGTATAACTGTCTTTATCAACTATGAAAGCAACAATTACTGGGATAATTGGGAACAGCCAACCGCAAGCACAGGTTTTTATCAGAAGGTATGTTGGAGTTGGCCCAAAAACTTTGACGAAACGTCTAAACTGCAAAATTGCAATTATCATCGTCCAAATGAACTGGGAAATTGTAGCATAATGTAGTAAAACTCCTATTATCCTACAAATAATTTTGCTGTACGACTGCATATTTATTGTACCGATAGTGAAGAATGTTACTATTTCAAGCACGATGGCAAAAGAGAAATTTAATAGAATTTGATTACCAATATTTTGTCGCCACTTCTCGAAAAGTGCAGCAGTGAGGAAGATAATTAGCAAACTTATAAAAGATATTGAAGAATTTACAGTTGTGATCCAATCTAAAAGAACATAATTAACATATTTTTTATTGTTCATTATAAGAACCCCAAAGTGTGTAGTATGCCAATAGTCGCATTGACTTATTGTTGACGGGTAACTGCCACTGCTGTCTTTTTTCCAATAGCCAGGAATCTGTTTGTTTCGATCGAACTCCCAATAGTCACAATCCATACTATAGTCAGATGAAGGCAGTTTGTGATAAATGGAAATAGGACCGGAATAGTGTTCGATATTCGGAAGAACAACACCGAAAATCTTGCTGACAGACAGCGGTTCGGTTAAATTTTGATAAAAAAGGACGTCGGTAAAAAACATGGTAATAATTACTTTTGAATCTTCATCCATTTGATTTTTCAGATCAGAGCTTAAAACTACTGAGCTTGAAAAATTCAATAAAGCGATTTCGTCGATACCAACATCTTCTCTTAAAACCTCAAGTTCAAAAGAGTCATTGGCTTCGAAGATCATCACTCCAGTCAAATTTCCTACATTTATATTACCAACAAAAAGTACAAAGTTGTCAGCAATTATCACTATTTCAGATTGGTTATTATCATGATTTTTTACAATCTCATCGATGTTATAAAGAATTAAATCTGTGGCCTTATTTTTTTCTTGACTCTGTGACAAAACCGATCGGTTGATTTTGTGAACATTATCGATAACTTGCACGAAAGTTTCCAAGTCGTCACGAGAAGGGACGTCTACCAGTTCCAACACTTTGCCTAGAAGTAAGACATCTATCGGATTAAAATCACCATGTCTTTTTGAAATGTTTGCCAATTTGTTGAGTCGATCAGAGGAGGCAATATTGGGCTCCAGAAGGTTTGCAAGATCGTTTGTGATATTCTCAGAAGCAAAAGCAGCAACAGCTAGATTTCCAGTTTCCCAGAAGTCGCAAAGATAATACGAAGTTAAAATTTCGGACTGATTTTTCTCCAACCACATTCCTTGCACATCGTTGATTTTGTTCGACCATTTAATGCAAGAAGCAGGGATTTCCTGGTAGAGAGTTTTCTGAAGAACTTTTACGGGTGCTGGTAAAAATGTTTCGTAGTCAGTGCTTTGAAGTGTCACACCAAAAACTGTGGCAATTTTAGTCGAAAAGTCCCCAAACATAACGTTTTTGAAAAATAGTGTAAATCCGATTGCTGTAGCGTTAAACTTACTAATAAGCTCGCCACTTAGCCAAATTGCTAATTCTAAATTTGGAACCTCTTCAATCAAACGTTGTGCAGTCCATTCGCCTTGTAATGGAATTAGTTCTTTTTCACCGTGTTTTATTATTATAGCTACACCAGTTAAAACATTCACATATGACATCCTACAAATAAAATTATTTTGTGTGATGTTAAAAGGAATTTCAGAATTTCGAATAATATCGTCTATGGTGGATAGAAGTCTATCCGTAGCACGTGCTACGGTTTGTGACTTCCACAATATATTTTTATCGCTCCTCATAATATTTTCAATTGACTGCCCAAAAAGACTTATCTGATTAGTTGCATTAAAATGGCTCCTATAATATATTTCGGACAGAAGGTAAATGTCTAAAGCACTAAGTTTATCAGCGTCAATTTCATTGATTTCTTTAATATCTTCGACAGATATTAAGCGTGAATCTTTGTAAAATGTCAAAAAATTATGCGACACGGATGATTTTTCTAAAATGGTACAATTAAACGTTGAATACATCCAGTCAGCTCCTTCCATGAAGTCTCCACTACAAAAGTTTGTCACAAGATTACCTTGTGCCCCAAAACAAAATTCTTCAGGTGTTGTTTCTTCGTCAGCAGAAGTTGTTGGCCAGTTTAAAGTTAAATCGGAGGAAGTAGTAGTCTTCATGCAAAAGTTTGCACAACGAACTTCCAATAAACGAACAGTCGTGTTCATTTCTGAAATCGCTTGGTAAACTTCTTGATACCGAATTTCTCCTTCGTCCACGTTAAATTGTAGGAATGAACTTAAGTGAATATTGAAAATGACGCTATTTGATGCAGCCTCGACTTCCTTTATTTTCATAATTCTGGGAACAAAAATTGTTCCATCCATCAGGGTAATATTTCTACTTAATGTAGTATTTGTCAAAAAATCTGTATATTCGCTACTCAGGGGATTCACATTTTTTGGAATTTCAGTGCGTAAATATAATACAAATTCAAAGTTCTTTAACGTAGGGGCTAGAATTTTTCCGGTTTGTATTACTTCCTGATTGGTGAATTTAAAAGCTACACACCAATAATGCCCCGGAAATGGCGAATTAAGAGTAAATCTTAATTCTTTACGTTGTGTGTCATTCGAAATTGTTGTTAAATTAGGATACATATGAAGTAATTTATCACTGTTGACATTAGTATAACATAATATGTCATCAGATCCAACAGTCTGTAACCATATAGGGTTTATTATAGTCAAATTAAAATCACTTCTTTCTTCATTAAAGATAAAGTGCAGATCTACGTCTGGTTCTTCGTTAGTAACCTCAATCAAAGCACACTGTTGCGTCTCTTCTGTTAAAATCCAGCCTTGAGGTGTATAAGCCCCGTATATATGTGTTTTATCGAAAATTACATCCGGGGACCAATGGGTATAGTTTAACTCAGATAATCCGTTCCAAAAATATGTTCCATTTGAAGTTTTCTGTAAGGCTATGCTACAGACGTCGTAAGTATAATTTATACTGTTCTGATAAGGATCTAAAAATTCTACATTTGATGGACCGCCTTTTAAGTTGGTACAAATGCATCTGGTTTTTGAGGAGAAATCACTTTGATGGCACGTGCCATGGCAGATTTTATTTTCAGAATGTAGTTTTTGATATGCACAAAATCCTGGATATTTATCGTCACATTTAACATTGCGCATTTCACCGTTGGCGTCATACACCATACAGTTTTTGTCAAGTGAGGTAGCTTCAAAAGTATAATTACTATATTGACATTCTTGCTGATATAGATTGGTCGGTTCTATCCATCGCATGAAGCCGATACCATTGCTCATGTCACGTGTAACTGGCATCCATACTGGAGTAGATATAAGGCCATTAACCGTGTATATAGTATTAAATGACAAAACATCTGGGAAGGGACATGTAGGAGGAAACGCTGATTCTAATGTAATGACCACACAGATATTACCGATGTCAGTAAAACCATCAGGACATTCAGGTGGTGTTTCTTGAAGATACCCACAATAAGGTTCTGGGTCCCATGTTCCGTTTTTACATTGTCTAGACACAAGTTCTTTGTTTTCGTCAACACACAAAGGATCCGAAAATGTTACACTGGAAGTTGTTGGCCATTGTATGCAATACTGATCGCTTGTGGCAGAGTTGCAAAGCTGAGAAATATTTCTAGGTCAATTAAAATATTTGGAAATAGATAAGTTGTTACCAAGTTTTCGTCTTGTAGTGATGATATTGGTAGCTCAATTGTTGCAAAATAGAAAAAAAATACACAGTTCAGTTTTGGTTTTACCGTTTGGAATAACATTATTGTGTGAAAGAAACGATTTATTTGCAGACGTATTTATTAGCAGTCTGTGATTATTGTACCGATAAAATGAAATCATTTGTGTAAATGTTAGCTGTGTTTATACTTTTGTCAAGCATTAGCAAGTTAAGCGATAAATGTAGTCGTGAAGTTGATAAAATTTGGCACAAAATTGGCAGATGTTATTAATATCCAATGTAAAATATTCACCACGCTTCGATTGGTAGTAATGAATGTGAACTTTTTACTGACATTTTAAAGTCGACATTAATTGTGGTATTTCTGTAATGAATTCTAGAAATGTGTTCAAATTGTTGAATAAGTTTTTACTGTTCCAGTACTATGTAATTAGTTTTATAGAATAGAATAACATAGAGAGATCAGATGTCTCAGCATGTTTCATCATAAAACCTTTCCGACTTCTTATGTGTAACGTTGTATAAAGTGAGAGAAAAAATAACAAAGCTGATCAGAATAATTATACAAATTGGTAACCAGACTCCAAGCCTAAACCTGATGGATAACACAGACCGATGTTACTCTTCACATAACTGTCTTTATCAGAAGAATAGATACAGATGGCTGAGATCACAATCACAATAGTAAAGTTTAAGAGAATTTTATTTCCAGTATTTTGACCCCATTTTTTGAAAAAAATAGACTCACTAGTGAAATCACGCTGTTAACTGACGTAAGAAGATCAAGTAAACTTAACATGTTGGAATCATTATCTAGATCGTCCAGAATAAGATACGCGAAGGGTGAATTATGCCAGAAGTTACAGTGAATGGTATCGGAGGTATTCTGGTTGATGCCATCTTCTTTCTAGGAACGATGTATATTTTCTTTATGATTATAACACATGTAAGCGCATCGTCGAAATTCACTGTTATTTTGTCTAGAGAGCACTGTAGCGGGTCCTGTATATTTCTGACTAACTGGCGGAACGACACTATAGACTTTATTACCGTGGCGGAAATTATTTCTCTATTTTGCGATATTAAAAGTATAGGAATTATTCACAGGCAGTAACTTTTAGATATCAGAAGGGGAAGTAAAAAAATTCAAAGAAAAGTTTCGACACTTTGATCGCGACAACAAAAGGAATGAAACAAAAAATTAATCCTTTGAATTACACTTTTAAAAAAGATCCGCAAATCAAAATTTACCAGTGGAATTCGAACAATAAATACTATACTTTAGATCGATTACTAAATTATGCACGTGAAGAGCTTGAATTTCAAGGTAGCAGCAGTAAGTTGTACAAAATTCTTTTGTCTATGGGGTATAAATATGAAATTGTCAAAAATCACAAATTCTATGTGAACCAAAATACGTGACACCAAAATATTCTTGCTGAACTGGCTGAACGTTACTTTCGATAAGAAGACTTTCTCCATACCACTAGGGTAAGGTTGCTCATTTGTGTACAGCTGAGTTTTGGACCAACTGCATTGTGTGAGACACTAGACATGATGAGACAAACGTTGACGATATACCTCCTATTGTAGCATCGTAGTTCGCCACGCGCCCACCAGACTAGCGCCCTTGTTGCTCCATAGCGCCCCAGCGATTCTTTGATTGCACGGAGTGCTGGACGATGTCCATTTCCTCCTTCATCTGAAAACAGAAATTATAAATCAGTAAAATAAATTTTGATTATTGGTAAACCATCGCCGAAGCGACGATTCGGGCGCATGTGCTTGTGATTGGATCGTTTGTCGTAGTCCACCACTACTCGAACTAGCCTGTTGGGGTGAATTTCCACCCGGGCGAAAGTCTTTCCCGCGGTTGCCTTCTGGAAGGGAGTTGTGCTTCGGGGAGAACATGCGAGTTGCGTACCGTCTGGAGAACCTTGATGTGCGACTCTGCCTCGTATTCCCATACGGGAGAGGAGTACATCATGGCCGGTCTCACAACTGTCTTGACAACAGCAGCTTGTTCTCGATGGTCAGTCGACTACGTCCCAGTTGCTTTGTCACGGGCCGACTTGATGTGGCCCCGGAAGGATAGCCCCCGGTCTAGTACCACTCCGAGGTACTTGGCTTCGGTCGTCCATGGAATGGGTGAACCAAACAGAATCCGCGCCCACCGGGGTGCAGATCTTGTTTTGCCGGTCTTTTTTCTGGGTGAATAGCACGGCGCTGCTCTTTGCAGCGTTAACGCCATTTGATGAACCAATCCTCCAGATCGTCAATGATCCTTTGGAGTTTCCTGGTCGCTAGTCTAGCTCAGCATCTCCGTGTAGAACGCCGTGGTGGTGGCGACGTCCTCCGGACGCGGGACATCGAACAAGAAGATTGAGAAAAGGAACGGGGAAAGCACCGCCCCTGGAGGACATCAGAAGTAATGCCTCTCCAACCCGACCTCACATTCTCAATCTTGGATCTGAATTTCCTCGAGGAGTTTGTGGCGCAACCCCTCGTGCCACACCTTGTCGAAGTATTTTGCGACGTTCAAGAACACCGCACCAGAGTGCCTCTTGCGGTTGAAGTTGTCTGCGACGGTTTCAACCATCCTCAGCACCTGGTGAGTGGTCGCATGTCCTTCCCGGAACCCAAACTGCTCTTCGGGACTTTGTGGCCTTTTTCGAAGTCAACCAACCTCCGCAGTATCACCCTTTCCGCCACCTTCCCCAGAAAAGAAAGCAAACTGATTGGGCGATAACTGGAGTTGATCTCCCTGCTTCGGTGGAAAGATCACGTCAGCGGCCTTCCACCTGTTTGGGAAGTGACCCAGGCGCAGGATTGCGTTGATGATCAAGACCAAATGCATGATCGCTTTGTCAGGCAGACGTCTGAACATCTTGTTGGTGATCTTATCGGGCTCCGGCGCTTTCTTAATTTTCACCCTTTCTGTTATCTCCCTGACCTCCGCTGGTGAGGTAGGTTTGATAACTGTCGGATCCCCCCTTTGGAGACGTCTTTCGACACCATCCTCATTTTCCTCGATTTCGTCGAAGTCAGCATAGTTCCAATTGGGACTACACTGCCTCTCGAGGTTGAGTGCGAAAGCTTCAGCTTTCTTCCTCGCGGTGCAGACAACCCCGTCCTCACCGTAAATAGGAGGAAGCGGCTTCCGATCTGACCGGAGGACTTTCGCCATTCTCCACACTCACGAGTTCTCCGCAGCCAACTCCTTGAGCCTTGTTTCCCAAGCTTCGTTTCGGAGTTCAAACAATTGACGTCGGACTTCCGCCATGAGTCGATTTGCATTCATTCGATCCTCAAGAGTCAGGGTACGGTGGTACGACCCTTCTGGCCCGGTTTCTCTCCTGAATGAGATTTCGAACCTCTAGTGGGAGTCCAATGGGTCGCACCCTCAGCGACTCCGTCGTTGTCGCTGCTGCTTTGGCTTCCAGAATTCGGTTTTCAAGGAGCTCGACTGCTGCGTCAATTTCCTCGTCCACCTCTATTCTGGGAACTGAGCCAACGTTTGAGACCAATGATTTCTTGAATCTGCGCCAGTCGACCCTTTGCAGTAGCACCGGATAGTGATCAGAATCGAGCTCGTTGATCACCTCTATCTCTGCCTGGTAGACAGCGTCTTTGATGATGGCAATGTCTAGGACGTCCGGCCTACACACCTCTCCAAAGTGGGTGAGCCTCTCCGGTCCTAACACTACCAGGTCCCTGTCTTTCGTGAAACCGTACAGCTGTCGGCCTTTTGTATTAGTGACCCTACTGTTCCAAGCTGGATGCTTGGCATTCAGGTCACCGGCCAGAACAACTGTACCGCGTTCCTCGAAAATTGCTTCCAGGTCCGCTACGTGTAGAGAGTTTGGAGGTGTGTAGGCGGCATACTTCAGCCTACCAGCGTTCGCTGTGTGTACGGCAACCCCCGTCACCACCTAACGCTCCTTCTGTGGCAACGGAATGAGATGGTAATCGATCGACTTTTTGGCGTAGACAGCTGTGCCGCACTCTGTAGAACCCTGTCTATCGTTTCTGTAGAGGACGTAGTTCCTCATCCTGGGGTTATTTGCCTGGCGCAGATGTGCGCAGAACATCCGCCTCTACATCTTGCGTAAAACGCTCGAAGTCGTTTCTCTTGCTGCGTAAGCCGTTGGCGTTCCAAACGACTATCTGCAGAGACTTTGACCTAACGTTTCTCTCCATCAACTGATTCACTGAAAACGTTCATCAGCTCAATGCGCCAACCCGCATCGTACGCACGAGATAGCTGCATGACAGCTTTTCTGTGCGTGTCCCCATTGCTGGCACCTGAAGAACTGCCCACTTGATTTGCGTCTGCGCTGCGCTTCTGGTTTCACCACCAGCTGACACAGCCTGGTCAGGTCGTAGATCTTCCGGTCCCCCCTGGGTACCTTAACTACGACCAGTGGTCCCTTCTTCCCTTTCATGCGACTCACTTTTGAGGCGCTGATCCACCTCCTCCACCTCCTTCTCGGAGACGGTGGAGTCGAGCCCCCTCACGACCACATTCAGTGGTTTTTCCCCCTTCAACGGGAAGGACTGGTACGGCAACCTCTCCCTGTCGAGGACGGCCGTCATGCGACGGAAGTCATCGACAGAGGCCGGCTGAATGCTAACCCCTTTTTGCTGATCTCACCCCTACACACATCTGCTCCTCCACTGCTCAACGCTTAAGGACTACCTGGACACCCATATAAAAAGTCAGAATCAGAACGAGATCTCCTTTCAACTCCAGCTTCTGGGTCCTCTGGGTGAGCACCGCTAGCCGGAAAAGACCGAGCTCTAACAGTTTGCATTAAAACCTCTGTACATATACTACTATGTACTTCGTCCAAGTGTTTTGCAAACGCGCTACTGGGTCTCCAGTTACTATTAGAAGGCCAAGCCAATACGTGGTAGAGTGGTGTAGAAACCATCGCAAGAACACGGAAGAAAGCGAAGACACTCAACGCCAACAAGATACCGCATTCTGAGAACGCACAAATCAGCATGATTTACGGGTTAATAAGAGTAGAGATTTAGGATAGCATCCCGTTCGGTGCGGCGAGTACCTTTTCACAAGCAATGCAAGCTCGTGAAGCCGAAGAAATGCTCGCGGAAAAGCAAAACCGAACAAAGAAGACGACGGTCCACGCCGAGGAAAAAGCACGAGCCACGAGTCCGGTGCACATTTTGCAAAATCATAGGACACGACGCAATGTTCGTCGAAAAATGGCAAAAGAAGAAAAATTAAAGGAAGAAAAAGCGAAAGAAGAAGGACCACAAACAGTTAGTAGTGCGTTGCTACGAATGCGGATAGCCAGGGGTAATGGGTAATCCGAAGAAATTGCGGTATAGGTATTTCAAAACCTCATGGGTAGTGGCCTTGAAACCAACTTCGCGAAGAGTGGGCGGCCTACATAGGAAGTGGCCATTATTTTAGTGCAAAGTGAAAACTCGCTGCATTATTTTACACATTATTGTAGTAATTCAGAATTTCTGACTGTTTCACAATTATTAAAACAACTCAATTTGGCATTTTAGTTTAATTCGGCGGCAAACTCCATATCGATATATATTTAACATCGAACGTAAATTGGTCTAGCGCGCACCCATGAGATTTTGAAAGACCTATACATGCAGCAAAACCTCAGCACCTGAAGCACCGACTTTCCAGTTTAACGCCATCTCGTTAGAACAACACGACAGGCCTGCCATCAAATATCCATAAAAGGAATGTCAGGATCAATTTTTTTTTTACTATGGAGCACGCATTAGTCTAGCAGGACCCGAACTTCAGAAACTCCTGAAAAAAATAAAATTCCCTTTCGAATTGACACCACACAGGCGAACGTTTCCGGCACCGATTGTCTGTACAGATACAGGCCCTGACGCAATCACACTGCTAGCGGTGGCCAAAATTGCGGGATTAGTAGTGAATTACCTGACTCTACCACTTCCAAAGGAGCTGCCACGAGGTGTACTGATTCATAACCAAAGAGTGCAACCCCCCGGTACCTATGAGGTTTAACAACATGGAACAAATAAGCCCCGAGGAACCGGCCAACGCTATCGAACCGATGGATATCGAGGAAATGGTCTACCATAAAGTTCGAAGAAGTCGTGAAGAGTGACGGATGATCCAATTTAACCATAAACTACGGACCCATAACCGACCACCACACGGGCCCTCAAAGGGAGACATTCTTTGACGAAAAGAATTTCAGTGGCAGGACGCCGAATTTGTCATCAGGGACTTCTTTCCCACCATTGATCTAGACTCCGTAAAGATTAATCCCACACATGAAGATCGGCACATGACCGAAGTTTAGCCACACAGACTAGATGAATTATTTCTGCACAATGAGGAATTGTTCGCAGAGCACGGTCCGCCGACGCCACACGCTGAACACAGAATACAAGCCGGAGACAGAGCTCCCGTCTCCAGCCCTCCGTACCGAATGTCCCTCTCAGGTCAAGAGACCTTAAGATCCGAGGTGCAACAACTCCTCAAACTAGAAATAATCGAAGAATGCGAGAACGCTTAGGCATCGCCGGTAGTAATAGTGCCAAAACCGGTAGGACAAAGAAGGCTTTGCGTCTTCTACAGGAAACTCGATGCAATTACCAAACCAGATGTACCTATGCCCTCCGCCGCGCTTAGAAGATCTCCTGCACTCCACAGGGGACGCTACTTACATCTCAATCATTGATTTGAAGGATGGATATTACCAGGTCCAACTGACCCCTGAAGAACGCGTTTATCACCCATTTCGGAGTAAATTGCTTCAAGAGGCATCCTTCCGGTCCGAAACGCGCCAGCTACGTTACGGGTCTAAACAACGCGACCATCTTGGCATCTACGTATCTCATCATCTTATCGCTATTATTTGAAAAATATCTTAGCGATCTGGAAGTAACGTTTTCTAGATTGAAGCAATTCCACCTACGAATGAATCGGGCAAAATGTTGATTTGCGTGCAACCAAATGAAATACTTGGGCCACCTAATCAAGCCACAAGGAATCCAAGATATGTCCGCCCCTAGAAGTATCAAGGCATGTACAGTCCTTCCTGCAAAAATGTTGTTGGTACACAAAATTCATACCTGTATTCTCGGAGATAGACAGACCTTTGAGTAATCTTACGAAGAAAAACACCGTCTTCGAATGGAAACAGCATCAATAAAATTTCTACAACAAGCTAACAGACGCGCTCACGCCAGTTCCTATGCACTTGGTGTAGCTCTCCTCCAGGCGGAGGGATCCGACGAACGTCCCGTGAAATACGCCATCCGATTACTGACAGCGGCTGAAAAGAATTACTCCATGACCGGGCGAGAAGTTTTAGCTATTGTTTGGGCCGTGCAAAAATTTAGAGCATACTTCCGACCATCATCGTAACTGATCATCAACCACTAAGATGGCTATTATCACTAAAATCACCCAGTGGTCGGCTTGCAGGATGGTCAACTGCAGCATTTCCATTTCCATAACATTTCCGGAAAAGCAAACGTTGTCGCAGATGCTCTCTCTCGTCTCTCATGTAGAGACTCCGATGTACCGTCGTGTCCCGTGTGATTAATCCCCGTTGATATTCTAAGCCGCAACACCGCAAGCATCCGTGAGGGACAGTTACAAGACCCTGAAGTTAAAAGTTAATTGATGTCATCGAGACCGGGAATCCTGAGGATGTAGTCCAGTGGACCTCTCGTGGATACCTAATAAGACAAGGTTCATTACACCGGTACTCCCAGGATGATGATACCGAAGAAGAGTTTTAGTACAGAACAAGGGAGAGAAGCCGTTCTGAAAGAGTACCAAGATGCACCAATAGCTGGTCATTATGGGATCGAACATACTTTACAAAAAATTAGGAAGAAGTACCTTCGGCCCGGGGATACTTGGGGCTTGGGATACTGTTCCCCTACAGTACATAAACAATCAGATTGATAGCATCCCTCGTCGACTGCAGGAGTGTATTTGTCTACGTGGCGGCATCACAAACTACTAGTTTTTTCAAAATTAGTTTTTGTTTTTGAGTGATTCTGCTTATTTTACCTTATTTAAGCATTATTCTCTCCTTGTACAAAATTTTGTTAATAAAAATTGTTTTGTTCGGGGTATTCGGATTTCACTTGCAGTATAATTACACTAGGAGAATCAGATTCAAAATCTTAATGAGATTGCCTAAGACGAATATTTTTCCAAAATTGTTGTGCTAAATTACCAAATCTTTTGGAGATATTTTCAAAATTTACAGTATTACAAATTCAGTCCCTTTTAGTCCTTAAAAACTATTTATTGAAAACGTAATTCCAATATATCACGTGTATAAACACTTCAGTTTGACCTTGCTTCACTCATTCAAAACTTCCCTGGAATTTCGTACATATTTCCTCAATACTCTGTCAAAACTGCTATAACGTTTCCCTCAAGAATATCTGGACTCCCAACTTTTCTGAAGGCTGACAATGCTCCAGGTTTTTCAGTGTCGACCACCATACAAATTGCTTTTTGCTAGATTATTAAGATGAAGATCGAATATTAGGTGCATTGAGCCTAATGAATAAAAATTTAGCAATTGCTTTTTAGCAAAAGCAATTGCTTGACTAGCAAATGTTACAATTAAAAGCAATTGCTAGATCTTCAGATGAATAAAATTTATAGGCAAATGCTGCCTTTCTTGCGTCTCTGTAGCAATTGCTTACTCAACGGCTAGACCTGTAAATTTAAATAGTCTCAATTCACCCTTTTTCTATTCATATCTACTTATTTCATTTTGGTACCGAACTTGCAATAGAGGTGACTTTAGTACAGCAACGTTGTAACTAAATTTTGTAATATGGCAGATTCGAGTGAAAGTGATGAATTTGAGGTGATGAGTGATGAAGAAATTGACAATCCTTTGTTATTTGTCCAGAAATTCACTCGTTCATACTCACGCCTCTTTTTTCTCTCCAATCGTTGAAATTTTTATACTTCTTGTCATACACTTCCCTCGACTTCCATGGTATTAAATTCAATGAAGCTTTATCAGCCTCGAGGATTACTTGAAGCAGTATTTCCTCGTTTTCATTCATTGACACCACAAACCACGTACGTTTTTTCACAGTTTTGTTAGAAAACAATAAAACTATAACAACAATTCCATAGCTCCCTGCTTTAAATGGGACATGGATAAAAAACACAAAGGATATAATTATTATTATCAGGAATGGGTTATTACACACGATTTTGAATAAAACGTAATATTACACTCGTGTGCAGTACTATATTAGGTACTTAAGAACATTTTTCTTGCGTGCCTAAAATAGTGCATTCCACACTCGTAGAATAAATAACTATTCTAAGCAGTCAGGATTTTCGGGGTCAATCGATATAATTTTCGCAAATCCTGGTCTCTGCAACTTTTGCGTACACTGTATATTTTTCTTTTACGCACATTCATATATTCAGCCATAATTGAAAAGGCTCAAATAAATATAAGAACTCACGTATATGCGGCAGAAAATCAAAGTTGACTGTTCAAGCAAATGATGCAGGGGTCGACTTACCTTAAAAATTCGTAAGCAATTGCTACACTAGAAAAAGCAATTCCTTACTTTATTCATCAGATTTAAAGCATATGTAAGCAATTGCTTCTATTTTTAAGGAAACACCTTTGACTAGAAGCAATTCCTGCTCTTTTAAGCAATTGCTGGAAGCAAAAGCAATTACTTCAGTTTTTATTCATCGGCTTTCAAGCATTTACTTCGATTTTATAAGAAAAAGCAATTGCTAAATTTTTATTCATTAGGCTCATTGTTGTTGAGTGATGATAAAAGAATCAAGAATATCCATTACCTATTTGTATTTTATTTTCAAGTTTGTGAAGAGAATGTTTTATGTGAATCGATAGGTGTTCTTCTAGAATCAGAATACACATGTTATTCTTATATTCTATTAGTGCGTCGTCAAGCACTATTAATTACACTGGTTTACAGAATTTCAGTTTTTGTCTCTTGCCGCGGATTTAATAGTTGATTATATATTCTGTTGAAACGTAGATTTCAAATCTGCCGCCTAAATTTGGCCATCAGCTCGACTTTTGGAGTTATCTTTAAATCAGCTTTAAAACTGTGGGCCCCTAACTCCGTTTGTAAATCCTGTGTGGAATATTTAAGACTATGGAAAAATGGTAAAAGAAATGCCTTGAAATAAATTGAAAGAATCGACATAATTAGCTTTTTGAAAAAGAAAAATAAACCGACTTCAAAAAGCGAGAAATAACTCAGTAGATGTATTATTACATGTGCTACCTACTGATCTGTTTGAAATCGGTGCCAAGCCAAACAGGTTAACAATGTTGTAACCTATTGTAAAAATATATCACAACGTTATAGCGCATCAAAAATTCAATATCCGGCCGTCAACGAGGTCTGCCCCGCATGTGTCTGCCCGTTTGGGATGTTTGCGCGGTGAGACTTGCGATGTGGCGGGAGCGGACAGCCTATCTATCTACTACCTATTTTTTTGGCTTGGCACCGACTTCAAACAGTAGGTAGCACATGTAATAATACATGTACTGAGTCTTTTCTCGCTTTTTGAAGTCGGTTTCTTTTTTTTTTCAAAAAGCTAATTATTTTACAATTTTAAGTGATGGGTAGACCTAGTAAGACGCTTGTCGAATGAGGGAACGACGGCTGGTTGAAAATGAAGATGAAAGACGCAAACGCTAAAAAAATAGAACCAGAAATACTGAAACAATGGTGAATTAATATTACTACCTAAAAAATCTAAGGCAATTGTGCCTTTAATGATGACTCCCAGACGCAAAGACCTGAATAATTATTATTAAACGACACGACTACATTTGAGAGAGTTCATAATAATTATAAAATGTGAGGATTTCGCCCGATTCCCATGCGATCCCCTCATCAGGTCCGGACTTGCCGATAATGGGACTACCTCCGGAGTATACCCTTTCAAATAAAAGAAGAATTTTCAAAATCGATCCACAATTAACGGAGATATATGTGAACATACATAAAAGGGAAAAAAAACATACAGCCGAACATAGAACCTCCTCCTTTTTTGAAGTCGGTAATAAATGGGTATATCCAAATACATACTACATCAGTTCAGCATCCCACACGGCATTCTGATGACGTCTCAGTTCGGTCAAACATTTTTTTAAACCAAACCTGCGTTTTCTTTTAAGAACATGAATTATCTATATCTCAAAAACTAGAGCTGTTGTTGGCAGTTTTGAAATTAGCCTCCAAAAATTAGTCAACAACAGCAAAAGAATCTGAGGCAACAGATACACTGTAAACCAGTGTTATTGTAACTCAATTGCAAGTTTATACTAGAAATACAATGAAACCAAAAAGCTAGAGTCACAATGGGGTCGTCCCCCTCAATTGAATTTGACGAATTCAACTATAGCATCTCGTAGACTACATAACATGAAGCCCTAAAACGTGTTCTGTTGTTTCATAAACTTCTTTTGTGAGAAAGCAGAGAGCGTATCAAAAATCGCTATTTTGCTATCAGTTTCAAACGCTGTACATTTACCGCCTCTTGTGACGTCATTTCGGGGGAGCATTCTCACTGGTTCGTGCGCCTCTCATTAGTCCGCACGGCTAGTAACTTCAAATTCTGTCTGGTGAATTTTGTCCCGTGTTGACGTCACATAAAGGCGCGTGTTTCAAATAAGACAAATGTTTCGAATTTTTTTACCTAGTAAGCGCGTGATTTACAATAAAAAAAATTAGGGGTATAATAGTTTTCCGTCTAGTTTTTAGAAAAGCTGTTTTTGAAAATTGTGGGACGACCCCATTGAAAAGTTACTGGTTCGTTCCGTATAATGAAAATAAATTTAATTTACCTTTTTTTTTACACAAGCATTATCTTAATCATTCCGTCAAATTATTGCACTGGTTTAATTTAGCTATTTGTGTAAAAACTGCATAGGAATAAATTATACTCTAGGGTGCAACTAGTTTTATTATAAAGTATAACTTTTATTCTTTGTACAGAGATATTTAAATTTGAGGAGGTACATGTATCTTGTTTTCTTATTGAATACAATAAAATACAAGAACAAAACAAATCCTTGTAAAGTCGCTGTAAAACTAAACAAATAAACAAAAATTACTCCAAAATGTAAGAAGAAGCCGAAAGTCCATGTTAACCCCAACATAAAGAACAACAGAACAAAGAATCTAAATTGATGTGTGTTACCGTTTTTAACAATCCGAACCATCTCTGAGTCTGCGCGAATTATGTTGTAAACAATATAAATAAAAATTACTAAATTAATAGTAAACATGATAGAGATTGGAACCCAAACGCTTAAAGTTAAAGCCAAACCCGTTGGGTAACAAAATCGTGCTTGTCCACTAAGAGAATAACTATCCTTATCGACTAAGTAAGCAACAATTACAGGGATAATTGGGAGCAGCCATCCGCAAGCACATGTTTTTATAAGAAGGCATCTTGGAGTTGGCCCAAAAACTTTGACGAAACGTCTAAACTGCAAAATTGCAATTATCATCGTCCAAGTGAACTGGGAAATTGTAGTCAAATGTAGTAAAACCCCCATTATAGTACAAAAACAATTGCTGTACGACTGTATACCTATTGTAGTGAATAATGTTACTAATTCGAGCACGATGGCAAAAGAGAAATTTAAAAGAATCTGATTACCAATATATTGTCGCCACTTCTGGAAAAGTACAGCAGTGAGGAAGATAATCAACAAACTTATGAAAGATATTGAAGAATTTATAGTTGTAATCCAATGTAAAAGAACATTATTAATATATATTTTATTGTTCATTATAAGTAGGCCAAAGTGTGTAGTATGCCAATAGTCGCATTGACTTATTGTTGACAAAGAACTGACATTGCCGTTTGTTTTCCAATGGCCAGAAGTCTGGTTCTTTCGATCGAAGTTCCAATAGTCACACTCCATACGGCTATACTCAGATGAAGGCAGGTTGTGATAAATGGAAATAGGACCGGAATAGTGTTCTATATTCGGAAGAACAACACCGAAAATCTTGCTGACAGACACCGGTTTGATTAATTTTTGATAAAAAAGGACGTCGGTAGAAAACATGGTGATAATTACTTTTGAATCTTCATCCATTTGATTTTTCAAATCAGAGCTTAAAAGTACTAAGCTTGAAAAATTGAGTGAAGCGATTTGGTCGATACCAACATCTTTTGTTAAAACCTCAAGTTTAAAAGAGTTATTGGCTTCGAAGATCATCACTCCAGTCAAATTTCCTACATTTATATTTGAAACGAAAAGTACAAAATTCTCAGCAATGATCACTGTTTCAGATCGGTTATTATCATAATTTTTGACAATCTCATCGATGTTATAAAGAATTAAATCTGTGGCCTTATTTCTTTCTTGACTCTGCGACAAAACCGATCTGTTGATTTTGTGAACATTATTTATAATTTTAACGAAAATTTCCAAGTCGTCACGAGAACGGACGTCTACCTTTTCCAACACTTCGCCTACTAATAAGACATCTATCGGATTAAAGTCACCAGGTCTTTCTGAAATGCTTGCCAACTTGTTGATTCGATCAGAAGCGGAAATATTGGGCTGCAAAAGGTTGGCAAGATCATCTGTGATGTGCTCAGAACCAAAAGAAGCAACAGCTAGATTTCCAGTTTCCCAGAAGTCGCAAAGATGAAACGAAGTTAAAGTTTGAGACTGATTTTGCTCCAATCACATTCCTTGCACATAATAATAATACCATTCGTACGACCATTTAATGCAAGAAGCAGGGATTTCCTGGTACTGAGTTTTCTGAAGAATCTTTACGGGTGCCGGTAAAAATGTTTCGTAGAAAGTGTTTTGAAGTGTAACACCAAAAACTGTGGCAATTTTAGTCGAAAAGTCTCCAAACAAAACATTTTTGAAAAATAGTGTAAATCCGATTCCTGTAGCGTTAAACTGACTAATAAGCTCGCCACTTAGCCAAATTGCTAATTCTAAATTTGGAACCTCTTCGATCAAACGTTGTGCAGTCCATTCGCCTTGTAATGGAATTAGTTTTTTTTCACCGTGTTTTATTATTATAGCTACACCAGTTAAAACATTCACATATGACATCCTACAAATAAAATTATTTTGTGTGATGTTAAAAGGAATTTCAGACTTTCGAATAATATCGTATATCGTGAAGAGAAGTCTATCCGTAGAATGTGCTACGGTTTGTGACTTCCACAATATATTTTTATCGCTCGTCATAATATTTTCAATTGACTGCCCAAAAAGACTTATCTGATTAGTTGCATTAAAATAACTCCTATAATATATTTCGGACAAAAGGTAAACGTCTAAAGCACTAAGTTTGTCAACCTCAATTTCATTGATTTCTTTGATATCTTCGACGGATATTAAGCGTGAATCTTTGTAAAATTTCAAAAAATTATGCGACACGGACGATTTTTCTAAAATGGTACAATTAAACGTTGAATACATCCAGTCAGCTCCTTCCATGAAGTCTCCACTACAAAAGTTTGTCACAAGATTACCTTGTGCCTCAAAACAAAATTCTTCAGGTGTTGTTTCTTCGTCAGCAGAAGTTGCTGGCCAGTTTAAAGTTAAATCGGAGGAAGTAGTAGTCTTCATGCAAAAGTTTACACAACGAACTTCCAATAAACGAACAGTCGTGTTCATTTCTGAAATCGCTTGCACAAAAATTTGGTAAACTTCTTGATACAGAACTTCTGCTTCGTCGACGTTAAATGAACTTAAGTGAATATTGAAAATGACGCTATTTGATGCAGCCTCTACTTCCTTTATTTTCATAATTCTAGGAACAAAAATTGTTCCATCCATCAGGGTAATATTTCTACTTAATATAGTATTTTTCAAAAAATCTGTAAATTCGCTACTCAGGGGATTCACATTTTGTGGAATTTCAGTGCGTAAATATAATACAAATTCAAAGTTCTTTAACGTAGGGGCTAGAATTTCTCTGCTTTCTATTACTTTCTGATTTGTTAATGTAAAAGCTACACACCAATAATGCCCCGGAAATGGCGAATTAAGAGTAAATCTTAATTCTTTACGTTGTGAGTCATTGTTGACATTAGTATAACATAATACGTCATCAGATCCAACAGTCTGTAACCATATAGGGTTTATTATAGTCAAGTAAAATTCACTGCTTTCTTCATCAAAGTTTAAGTCCAGATCTACGTATAGTTCTACGTTAGTAATTTCAAACAAAGCACATTGTTGCGTCTCTTTTGTTAAAATCCAGCCGTCAGGTGTATAAGCCCCGTATATATGTGTTTCATCGAAAATTACATCCGGGGACCAATGTGTATAGTTTAATTCCGATAATCCGTTCCAAAAATATGTTCCATTCGAACTTTTCTGTAAGGCTATACTACAAACGTCGTTAGTATAGTGAATACTGTTCTGGTAAGGATTTAAAAATTGTACATTTGATCGAACGCCTTCAAAGTTGGTACAAATGCATTTAGTTTTTGAGGAGAATTGACTTTGATGGCACGTGCCATTGCAGATTTTATTTTGTACAGAATGTAGTTTTTGATATGCACAAAATCCTTGATATTTTTGGTCACATTTCACATTGCGTATTTCACCGTTGGGATCATAGACCATACAGCTTTTGTTAAGTGAGGTAGCTTCAAAAGTATGATTACAATATTGACATTCTTGCTTATATAGATTGGTCCGTTCTTCCCATCGCATGAAGCCATTGTGATCACGTTTGACTGGCATCCATACTGGCTTAGATACAATATCCTTAACCGTGTATATAGTATTAAATGACAAAACATCTGGGAAAGGACATGGAGGAGGAAACTCTGATTCTAATGTAAATATCACACAGATATTACCGATGTCAATAAAACCATCAGGACATTCAGGTGGTGTTTCTTGAAGATACGCACAATAAGGTTCTGGATCCCATGTTCCGATTTTGCATTGTCTAGACACAAGTTCTTTGTTTTCGCCAACACACAAAGGATCCGAAAATGTTACATTGGAAGTTGTTGGCCATTTTATACCATGCTGATCGCTTGTGGTAGAGTTACAAATCTGAGAAATATTTCTAGGTTGATTAAAATGTTTTAAATAAATAGATTGTTACCAATTTTGGTGAAGATGTTGATAGCTCACTTGTTACCAAGTTTTCGTATTGTAGTGATGATATTGGTAGCTCAATTGTTGCAAAATATAAAACAAATACACAGTTCAGTGTAGTTTTTGCCATTTCGAATGACATTATTGTGTGAAAGGAACGATTTATTTGCAGACGTATTTAACAGTGTGGGATTATTGCACTGATAAACTGAACATTCATTTGTGTACATGTTAGCTGTATTTAAACTTTTGTCAAACATTAGCAAGTTAAGCGCTAAGTATAGTAGTAAAGTTGATAAAATTTGTCACAAAAATTGCAGGTGTTATTAATATTCAGTGTCAATCTATCATAAATTCTACAGTGTGGAAATTAAGTAAGGAATAAATTCAGTAACTCCGTTAGTATTTGCGCTAGAAATACAACTTAAAAAACATGTGGTAGGGGTAAATATAGCGCATCCGACGAACGTATATTTTTTTTTTTCATCACTTTTTTTTTGACAGTTATGACGTCATCAATATATTTTTTTATGGCAATCTATGTTTTTGTTTTTACATTCGCATAGAGTTTTAACATTGGAAATGTTTATGGGATCGCATATTAGACCCAGAATTACGAGATTTTCAACAGTCCGAGCGACATAAAAGTGTCGAGGTCACGCTTACTCTAGAAGTAAGTGGGGATAGCTGTGAGTAACATTGCGATATGTGTGCTTGGGAGCTGATAGAATGGGAATGAGTGGAGTGTGTAAGAGAAGTGAGTGAGTGAGTGAGTGAGTGAGTGAGTGAGTGAGTGAGGTGAGTGAGTGAGTGAGTGAGTGAGTGAGTGAGTGAGTGAGTGAGTGAGAAAGTGTTATTTAGTAGAGTAAGTATATATTATTTTATGTTTTATTTAATAGCATTATCATTTCCAATGTATCCGATGGTTGCAAGGATTGCGAAATCTGTAAATTTTTTATTCTGATTTCAACGTTATCAAATACTCAATGGGTACTGTTACAATTTGATTTTTGCCGCGCATTCACCACCCAAGTTTAGGAACGAATCAGCATCTACAAAAAACACGATAAGTTTTGCAGTGCCGCGCGACAAAACCTACATTCTTCTTTTTCGTTAGACATTTGGCAAAGTAACATATCAACGTAAATTTTGCTCCTGGACAAAGAGATAGCTCCAGAGAATCGCGTTAGCGGATAAAATCGTTGGATGTCAGTTATGCCATAATAAATCGCTTTAGCGGATAATTCGTTAAGTGTTGAGATTTCGGAAAGAGGTAAGAAAATCTACTTTATTGCGTGCAGACCTTGACTATTCTCTTTCAATCAAATAGGCAGATTCAGCAGCACTTTACCTAGGATCTTTTTATACCATCTTCATGGAATGATATCTGTGATATTCTTTCCTGGACGCACGGAGTTTATCACGTGAAAACAGGTGTAATTTCCCAGGAATTTCAGAAATCACAAACCCGCAGGATTCGCAGGAAAGCAGTCAAGTAAATAGTCTGGACAGCTCCAAAGCCGGCAGGAATAAGTAATAGATAATTTTTCATTATTTTTTTTATATTATAAGTTCATCTAGTTTTTTATGCATGCTAATAGCATTTAACAATTGTAAAGTTTAGTATTCATCATTTTAATGTAATATAAACTTTAAGTATACTGCAATAGTCACAAATTAACTTATTTATTTCAATACCTTTGTTAACAGTCATTATAATTTCATTCTTCACCACGTTATTTTATTATTGCTTAATTGTAGAAAGTTCTTGTATTTAATTTAATTGCTCATTATATGATTTTTGGGGACATAGCTGTATTTTTTGTGTCACCATCCACACTTCACAATTTTGCTAGGACGTTACAACAATTTAGGTTGTAATAAATTGGGGGCTCAATCCGTGGATCCGGAATACTCCGGGAGTAATCTTGTGAAATTTTAGATAGTCCCTACAAAACTTTGAAGGGTAGGAGTTGCGGAAAGGAAAGAATCCCTTCCAGTTAGGCAGACCATTTTACATCCGGGTGAGTGCTGTCTGCAGTCTGCAAATTGTCGTGTAAAGTATTGTTAGTTGCGTTTTAAAAATTGTAAAGTTTTGTCGGTTCGGTGTTGCGCCTTAATATTGAGATTTAAGTGCAGGTTATCTCTAGTATTTACGATGGAGCTTAATGTTGATTGGTTAACAAGGGACGAAATCGCGTACGAGTTAGGCATTCGTGGCACGGTCGTAAAGAGTTCGGACACTTTAAGATTCTGCTTAGGCCTGAAGAAGAGCGGTGTTTTGTTTCAATCGCCGATACCTCTCGATGCGGGGGACGAATTGGCGAAATGTCAGCAGGGTCTTGAGGAGGTTCATCAATTGTTCAGGGAAGTCATTAACAACACAGTGATGGCAAAGCTGGCCACAAGTTAGCACATCTTAAGGGTCGTTTAAATCGGGTCGGTGATGTAGAGAATACTCTTGTGCCACTGAAGGGAACGTTAACTGGTGCGTTAAATAAGGCCTTTGAAAATTATGATTTCCGAGCAAAGTATTATACAAAAATGGTCCAAACACCGGATCCAGATGCGACCTTGGTCACGATGTCGAGTCCTTTTGCTTCGTCCTCATCTAATGCGCTAGCTGGGGGGATTTGTGCACGAGGTTTCGACAGGAATTTTTGCCGATCGATTATGAAAGGAGAGCTCGGGAGAGATTAATGAGTTATCGTCAGTCGGAAGGTGAAACGATCGGAATGTTCTTGGCACGTTTTGAACAACTCGAGACATATTTACCGTGCAAGATATCCCTTCAGGATAAGCTATCCTGCGTACGACGTAACATATTGCCTTAGTAGGTAGTTAGGACAAGCTTGTTTATCTTGTTTATCCGTATCCGTAGCGAGTATCCGCATCTCTTTTCTATATGCACAATTCACATAAACCACCCGATGGTTGCAGTTCCTACGTCGGCGTATCTCCCCAGATGGACGTATCCTTACCAAAATACGGAAAAGGCTAGGAGCTATACGTATTGAGATACGGAAACGCGCTACGGATACGGATAAACACGTTTGTCCTAACTGCCTATTATCAGGACCGATTGTGGGACAAACGCATCGATACTCTGGGACAGCTGGCAGAGTACTGCCAAGAGCTTGAGCGGCATAAGTTGAATATGGTCAAACACGCGGAAGCGAATCGGGTTAAAACCATGTCCAGATCAGTTCCACCAACTACACCTGCCGTGCCTTTTAAAGATATAGATAAGAACCGACGTTTGCAATCGAAATGTTTCCGATGTGGGAAGCCTGGCCACATAGCTCGTGACTGTACAGCAATCAGAGAGATTCACTGTTTCACTTGTAAATGACCAGGTTATACGCGTACCACGTGCCCAGATTGTTTGAGATCGGGAAACGCCAGTCGAAGGCAGCAGTAAAGGGTCGCGAGCTGTCTTCGGAGGAACAAGCGACGAAAGCAACGTTAGATTATATTTTCTCAATGGGCAATAAGAACGAGTGTCCACGGTTAACGGTAAATATTTATGGTAGCGACTTTATTGCTTTATTAGACTCGGTGGCCAGTGATGTAATTATGCGGTTGTCAAGTTGGCGTAGGTTAGAGGCCATGGGGTTGAAGATACACAAATCCACGGTGGATAGTTGTGCTTTAGCATCGGATAGCGAGATCGTTTGTGTTGGGGCAATCAACAAGATGGTTGTTTTTGAGGTGCTTGTGGTACCGGCTGTGCGACATGAGTTGGTCTTAGGTATAAATTTTTGGATGGAGATGGGCATTGTGCCGAATTTTAGACAACTCTCATGGGACTTTGCGGATGCGCCCGAGGTAAAGAACGATCCTACCTTAACGTTGAACAACATCGAAGCGAAAACTGATCTGAATCCGGTTCAGGTAGCGAGACTAGATGCTTGTGTGAAGTCTTATTTTGAAAAGATCTCGGATGTACCGTTGGGATGCACGGATTTGATTAAGCAGAAGATCGAACTTCACGACGATGCTTCTCCAGTGCGCTCTAGGTGTTATCGTGTCTGTCCCTTCATTCTAAAGCTCGTAGATAAGGAGATAGAGGAGATGTTGGCGCTGGGAGTTATCGAGAGAGCTGATTCGGAATGGAATTCGCCTTACCTGATGGTTCCCAAGAAGGATGGAACTTATCGTTTCGTAATCGACTATCGTGGGGTGAATGCTCGGTCTAAGAGGAAGACGTATCCGTTGCCTAATATCTCTCACATACTAGATAGTTTGCGAAACGCGCAGTATCTCAGTAGTTTGGACATCCGAAGCGCGTACTGGGAGATACCAATGGACGAGGCGAGTAAGCACATGACCGCATTTTTGGTTCCGGGTCGGGGGCAGTTCCAATTTCGGAGTATACGTTTTCTCTTACCTTGATGATATAATCGTATGCACCCCGCATTTTGAAACGCATGTGAAGGTGCTAGAAATCGTCTTCCAGAAACTGTTACAGGCCGGTCTGGGATATTTGGTGAACCGTCAAGGGTTAAATGTAGATTCGCGGAAGGTCAGTGCCATCGTTGATATGCCTCAGCCAAAGAATCTCCGAGAAGGTCGGCGAATAATTGGGATGCTGAGTTGGTACAGACGTTTTATACCGAATTTTTCGACCCTGGTGTCACCACTAACTAACTTCACGCGGAAACGCAACCGATTTGTGTGGTCAGAAAAGTGTGCTAGAGCTTTCGTGGAAGTTAAGAACGTTCTGATAAGGGCACCAATACTTTCTTGTCCGGACTATTAACTCAAGAGATCGATGGTGAGGAGAGAGTTATTAGTTATCTCTCACGCGCACTACTGTCAGCGGAGAGACGATATAGCACGACGGAAAAAGAATGTCTGAGGGTAATTTATGCGATTGAATGACTCCGGTGTTACCTAGAAGGATCCCACTTTACGGTCGTGACGGATCACTATTCGTTACTGTGGTTAAATAATTTGAAAGATCTGTTGGGTCGTCTAGGGCGCTGAATCATGAGGTTGCAGAATTACGACTTTACCATTGTTCACCGGAAGGGCAAGGACAACGTCGTGCCGGATTGTCTTTCACGGGCAGTAGAACCGAGCGGACGCGGACGACAAAATGATCCGGAAGGTATTGGCCAACCCACTATGTTATCCAAATTTTAGAACGCGCGGGGGCAAACTTTTTAAGAAGGTAAAGGCGGACGAAGGTGTTGATGACCATGGATGGAGACTGGTTGTTCCGAAGGAAAAACGGCAGGAGTTGCTAAGTCGCTATCATGATAACGCGACGACGGGAGGTCATCTCGGGGTTTACAAAACGTACAACAAAATCCAACAGAATCATACTTGGCCGCGGATGAAAGCGGATGTGTGTCGTTATGTAAGGAAGTGTTCTGTTTGTACTAGCGTGAAACCGGAGCCGAGATACCCCACCGGAACGATGGGAGCCCGACCGATTAAAACCAAGCCGTGGCAGATGATCAGTGCTGATCTTTTTGGGCCACTTCCTCGGAGTAGTAATGGACGAGAGTACGTGCTCGTCATTACTGACTACTTTAGTAAATTTCCGTTCTTCATACCTTTGCGATCACCGACGGCGCGCAAAGTAATCGACGAAATAGAACAAAGAGTGTTCCTGATGTTTGGGGTACCGGAGTTTATAACGGAGTACAGTTCGGTAGGAGTTTCAAGAGTTTTTGTCTACCGGGTGGATGACTTAGTGTGGAGAAGAACTTACCCAACTACCGATAGGACTAAGCATTTCAGCGCCAAGTTACCTAAACGATTTGCTGGTTCTTACCGTGTAAAACAGCAAATCAGAAAGAACGTGTACTTGTGGTCCGACAAGAATGGTAGAGAATTGGGTAGATGGCACGTAAAAGATCTGGAGGCTGATCACACTCTCGCTGCCGATGACCGTAGTTCCGATGAGGAGTCAGATCGCGAGATCTGCGATGAAACCGATGATTATCACTCGGACTAGATTTTGATTGTAGTTGAATTAGAAATTGGGCTCAAATAACCTGACCACTGGCGTAGGCCTAAACCGAGTAAATGAGTGGAATCGCTCATGGTTGTAGGGTGACTGTTGTCAACAACACCCGATTGACACCAAGTCAATTCTGTTTCATTTCTGGATTTTGCTCCTTATTACCTCTGAGCCTGATCTTGGCTACGGCCTTGGGAGGGCAACACGCCACTTTGGCCCGGATTTCACCCTAGACGGGCGGTCGAGACTAACCCACCTCGATCAATCGGCTGTGTCGTCCCGTCAGAGGGCCGCGGGGTGAGCCCTTAGGGAGCATTGGGGCATGCAACTGCGTGGGCGGCTTCGGCAGACCGCATAGGCTGTGTGCAACAACCTCCTGGGGGCTATATCTCTCAAGTAGCCCTGGCGTTCGAATTTCGACGTCCCCATATGGGGCTCCGTGGCGGGTGGAGAGCTTGGGAGATGAAGATAAAACTCACGGTATGGAACCTCAACCTAAAGAAGACCAGGGATTGCAAGATCCCAGAAAAAAGCTCTCCGGAGCTCAAAGAAGAAAGCTGCAGAGGCAGCGGCGTGAAGGCGCCCTCCCTGCAGCAAACGTAAGAGCTGACGTAGGAGCAGCCGGACGTTTCACGGGACAGACGACACCTTCGGGTGGAGCAAGACCGTCGACGTCCGGTGTGGCGACTACGTCGCAAGGAGCAGTGGCGACTGGCAAGCGATTGCGCTCCGACGGCTCCAGCCCGGCGAAAAATCGCGGAAAGCGTACTAGGAGGGTCGAAGGCCAGCGTCCACAACAACAGCGGCAACAACTCCAGCGGCAGCCGCAACGAAGACAGGCCACGCAGGGGCGGCGACAATCACCTGGGAGCCAACAGCAACAGCCGAGACCCGGACCCGCAAGGACCACGGGCGACGCTAGCTACCGGGAGATGACCACCAGCCACCTTCGCATGGCAGTCATCGACCGGAAAGATCCTCGGTGCCAGCTCGAAGAGAGTAAGGCACGAATTGTGCGGGAAAAAATCGAGGGACTTTTCGTCGAGACCCTTTATGGGTTAGGACCAGAAGACCCGATCCCCGCCTTTGACGGGTGAATCTTTGCAGGGGGTGTCCTTAGGATAACCTGCAGAGACATGCATACCCGTAATTGGCTACAGCAAGCTGTAGCGAACCTCCGAGATCTTTGGGAGGAAGCTCTGCTTACAATTATACCCGTTGAGGAGCTGCCCAGGCTGTGCAAGGCGACTCTGTGGATTCCGGGTCAACCGGTGTCCACTGCGGACGTCCTTAAACGACTGGACATCCAAAATAAATGGGCAAATGGACCAGGATGGATCCTCTTCCATGGGTCCGAACGGGAAGAACCATTGAGTAAACTTCTAGTTTTCGGAATCATGTCTGGAGAAAGAAACATCCTGGCAACTAAGAGCGATAGAGTCGACTACATGTTAGGACGACTCACGCTAAAGATTGTTAGGACCCAAGAGGAGGCCCAGCAGATGCAACAGGCTCCAACGCCGCCGGTGGAACCAGCACCGACGACGATGGAGGTAAGCCCTGCTGATGAATCCTCTAGGATCCTAGAACCGAGGGAGGGGATCATAACCCCTACCCAAAATACGGACGTCGAGGACACGTCAAGTGAACTCTACGATCCTACAGATAGTATGGATCCGGTCTAATGGCCAAAGGATCCACACTAATCCAAGCAAACCTGCACCGCTGTCGGGAGGCGGCTGTCACCCTAAGTCGTCACCTGACAGCAAAGCAGATAACAATAGCCCTGCTACAAGAACCGTGGTGCGTAGGCAACCGTGTCTGTGGCATGGGCGACAAACCCACAGGGACCATCTACGTGGGGTCCCTCAAAGAAAGACCCAGAACTTGTGTTTATGTTTCAGGTCAACAAGACGCCTTCCAACTGACGGGCTACTGCAACCGGGACATCACGGCCGTGCAGTCAACCTGGACTTTGGAGGGAATGTAATAAAGGTAGTCTTTGCCTCAGTATACCTCCCCGGCGACTCCAGGGATCCACCCCCTTCAAAGGAGCTGGCGGACCTGGTTCGACATTGCGAAAGGGAAGGAAAACAACTCATTGCTGGATGCGATGCCAACGCACACCACATCGTATGGGGGAGCGGTGATTGCAACAGCAGAGGAACAGCACTGCTCGAATATCTTACGAGCACAAAGTTAGAAATACTCAATCGAGGGAGCGAACCTACGTTTATCACCTCGAGGTGTCAGACTGTGATAGACATTACTCTCGCGACACAAGAGATTTCCAAACAAAAAGGGACTGGCAAGTATCATCGCATGTGACCATGTCAGACCATAGATGGATAACGTTTTTGTTAGAAGAAAAAGAGATGTTACCGAAGCCGTACAGGAACCCAAAACAAACTGACAGGGATCTATTTCTAGAAAACCTGTCAAATGTCAGAGGTCGGCTCGATATCTCTAATGATCTTAAGACGATTGGAGAACTGGAGAGGGCAGTCACTGACCTCACTAGGTCTCTGATGACGTCTTATGAGCAAGCTTGTCCGCTGAGATCAGGCACCCGCCAGGGCCACAACACCACATGGTGGTGTAAGGAACTGGAAAGAGGAAGAGCCTATCTGCGCAAGCTATTCAATAAGGCCAAAAGGACCAAAAATGCAGCCGACTGGGACGAATTTAAAGAATACCAGCGGCAATACAAAAAAGACGTTCGTTCTAAGTAGAGGTCATCATGGAGAATATTCTGTGGGGACCTCGAATGTACCACCACCGCTGCCCGGCTGATGAAAATCCTGTCAAAGGATCCGGGACAGCAAGTAGGTAGCTTGAAGAAAGAGGACGGCACATACACGGACTCTGCCGATGAAACAGCCAAGGTACTGATGGCTACACATTTTCCGGGCTGTGTGGTCACAACGAATGTGAATCCGATCCAAAGCTGTCCGAAAGCCCCCTCCCGGGAGGACTGGGCTGAGGCTGCGCGGATTGTGAACCATACTAGCGTAGAATGGGCTATAAGAGCTTTCAAACCCTTCAAGTCACCGGGCGTGGACGGAATCTTCCCGGCCCTGCTACAGTGGGGACTTTCGGAGATTCTGGACAACCTCGTGATAATTTTTCGGGCATGTATTGTACTCGCATACGTACCGGAAATGTGGAGGGAGGTGAGAGTTGTCTTTATCCCCAAACCAGGGCGAGGAGATTATTCTCTCGCGAAATCTTTCCGTCCCATAAATCTCACATCGTTTTTGTTAAAAACCTTGGAGAGACTATGCGACTACCAAATAAGGGATGGGGTGCTAAGGGCCAAACCATTACACCCCAACCAACATGCATATGTTCCAGGGAAATCGACCGAGTCCGCTCTACGACAGCACCCTGCCTGGTACAAAAATGGTGTAAGAAGGAGGCTTTGGCTGTGAATCCACAAAAGACAGAGCTAGTCCTCTTCACGAACAAAAGGAAGATAGGACAGCTAAGGCTGCCCTCCCTTAACGGCGTCAAGCTGAAACTCTCGCAGGATGTGAAGTACCTGGGCGTTATGTTGGATCATAAGCTGTCTTGGAAAAAGCACAAAGCTAGCGTCGCCCTGTTGCAGTGTAGGAGAGCGGTGGGAAGGTCCTGGGGCTTAACACCCAGATTACCCTCTGGCTCTACACGGCCGTCATCAGACCGATGCTGAGCTACGGAGCAATTGTCTGGTGGCAAAGAGTCAGACAAAAAACAACGATGACACGTCTCGGACGCATCCAACGGATAGCATGTGTCGCTGTGACGGGCGCCATGAGAACCACCCCGACCGCAGCTCTGGAGGCTATCCTGTGTCTGCCTCCCATCGATCTCTTCGTGGAGGGCATGGCACTTGCCTCCGCTCGCAGGCTGCGGGAAGGTAACCTTTGGAAAGCTGGGAAATCAGAACGCGGGCACGCCCGCATCTTGAGCGAGGGACTCCACAGAATACCTCTCCTGGGTGCGGGATCGGACCGTATCTGTCCTCAATATGCTTTCGAAAAATCCTATGCAGTGCATATGGATACAGAAGAACATCCGAAGTTTGAGATTTCAATCTTCACGCATGGATCAAAAACGAAAGCAGGCTCTGGAGCGGGAATTCACATCCCCGAAATGAACTGCAATCTCAGCGCAACCCTAGGGGAATGTGCCAGTATTTTCCAGACGGAGATCGCGGCCATTCTTAGGGGTGCCACAGAAATCACTGGGCGCAATGTCAGTGAAAAAACGATGTGCTTCTTCAGCGACAGTCGAGCAGCTCTGCGGGCTCTGGCCAGTGGCAGGATTACCTCTCAAGTGGTACATGACTGCCATCTGGCACTGTCGAAAATAGCTCTAAACAATGTCGTTGAGCTGAGATGGGTTGGAGGACATAACGGTAATGAGGGGAATGAGAGGGCCGACGAGCTGGCTCGACAGGGTGCAACGGGAACACCGGATGGAACCGAACCGCTCATCCGACCGGCCAATCGCTACCTCTCAAACCTGATCAAAACTGACACCCATTCTAGACACTGTGCTAGATGGGAAACGACAACAGGCTGCAGACAAAGCAAGATTTTTATCAAAAACCCTTGCTTTAAAAGAGCCAAGTCCTGTCTGCATTTGTCAAGGGACAGACTCCGCCTTTTGGTGGGCATCTGGACCGGTCACTGCAGGCTAAATAAACACCTCCACGTGATGGGGGTGGCCAACGACCCAACGTGCAGGGGGTGTTTAGAGGAGGACGAGATTCTCGAACATATCCTACGGGAATGTCCGGCTCTCGCCTCCACCAGAAAGTCCATACTGGGGGAGACATGGCCCAGCTGGGCCAACTTGAGGTGTACCTCGCCTGGAACCATCCTAGCTTTTTTGGACAACGTCGGATGGCTGGATGAGAGACAGGAATGAGGGACGCGAGGGCACAATGGGCCCGCGGTGTGGTCTAAGTGTCGGTGAGGGGAGCAAATTCCCTCACACCCCTCAACACCTAATCTAATCTAATCTAATCTAATATACCTCTGAGAAAATTTTGGTGTTTCGAGTTGTAGAGGATTGTTGTGGTTGCTCTCCGGTTGGTAGTGTTTGTTCCGGGTAGTTTCCGGTTAAGTTCCGGGTTGTTTCCGGGTAAGTTCCGGGTTGTTTCCGGGTAGGTTCCGGATTGATGAGAGAGGACCATACAATGTTGCTAATTCTCAGAGGCAAGTCTTTTAATACCGATTTAGATCTTTAATTGTTTTGAAGTTGTGGGATGTGTGTCTCGCCGTCTGTTTTATAGGGTTTCTAGAGCCGGGGGTTCAGAAACAAATCGCATAGATGCGGATTAGACGGACGGGGGATATATCAAATTATTTGTTAGTTTGGATCGGTTTTACCGGATTGATGTACCATGAACTGGGGAATGGGGCAACCGTTGGGTCGTGGCGGCAGGCCACACGGACTAGCATTTTAATCAGGTTGGAAACCTTGCTGCTAGCAATTAAAAATTTGGTGTGTCAAAATCCATTGGTTATTTTTGTTTATGAGTTTTGTTACTGTTTATAGAGTCTCCAATTTTGTCAATAATTTTAGTGAGGAGGCACTATAGAGCCCATTACATTTTCTTAATTTCATTGGCAATAATTTTGTTTTGAGTTTTGTTATTGTTTAGAGTCTTGTAAATTTTAAGGTTTGGGAGAATTCTATTCGTTCCGTGTTAGTCTGGCAGTACTATAACTTGCTAGGTCTGCTTAGAGAACTGGAGCTTCACTCCACACATGCCTGCTTGATATGCTAGTTGTCGTCACTGAGTCTAGTTAAAAATAAAAATTCGTCGCACGAATTTTTATTTTTCCCTTTTGGGAGGGTCGAGTGTTACAATTTGATTTTTGCCGCCCATTTACCACCCAAGTTCAGGAACGAATCAGCATTAAAGATACAGTGCCGCGCGCGACAAAACCTACATTCTTGTCTTTTTCGTTCGACATTTGGCCAAGTAACATCTCAACGTCAATTTTGCTCTTGGACAAAGAGATAGCTCCAGAGAATCGCGTTAGCGGATAAAATCGTTGGATATCAGTTATTCCATAATAAATCGCTTTAGCGGATAATTCGTTGTGTTGAGATTCGGAAAGAGGTAAGAAAAACTACTTTATTGCGTGCAGACCTTGACTATTCTCTTTCAGTCAAATAGGCAGATTCAGCAGCACTTTACCTAGGATCTTTTGTACCACCTACATGGAATAATAGCTGTGATATTTTTTCCTGGACGCACGGAGTTTTTCAGGTGAAAACAGGTGTAATTTCCCAGGAATCGCAGGAAATCACAAACTCGCAGGATTCGCCAGAAAGCAGTATAGTAAGGACAGCTCCAAAACCGGCAGGAAAGCGTAATACAGTTCAGAAGATAAGTAATAGTTAAATTTTTCATTATATTTTTTTATGTTATCAGTTCATCTAGTTTTTTTTTTTATATTAGCGTGCAATTAACAATTGCAAAGTTCAGTAATCATCATTTTAATGTAATATAAACTTTAAGTAGAGTGCAATAGTCACAAATTAACCTGTCACATTTTATTTCATCGTTCACTTAGAATTTATATCAACAACTTGTTATCAGTCATTATAATTTCAATCTTCACCACGTTATTTTATTACTGTTTAATCGTAGAAAGTTCTTGTATTTAATTTAATTGTTCATTATATGATTTTTGGGGACATCATCCACATTTCACAATTTTGCTAGGGCATTACAACAATTTAGGTTGTAATAGTACATAAGGAAAAATAAATAAAAACGGCACTAAATTTCAAATTAGTAAAATTTCAAAAAATAAACAGAGTTGTCTAATTTTATCAGAATGTAAGGAACAAAGCATAGAAATCCAAACAAAACAAAGGAAAAAACAAAAAAACTTCCCTAAATTTCAAAGTAGGGCTAACAAATGAACAAAATTAAAAAACAGACTATTGATGTGAGAGTTATAAATTAAAGATATTCCACCAAACATTCGAACTGATGACGCTGCATCATCTGACAAAATCCAAGACGATCATAAAAAGCAGCCAATACGTTTTGAATGGTTTGGGGAGTTATTAAACTGCACTCATGTCGAATTCTTCCATCAAGATCATCTAAATTGTTGGCTCGGTTTTGATTCACCTTGCTTTTTAAGTGCCCCCATAGAGAAAAATCTAATGGGGTTCGATCTGGGGACCTAGCCTGCCATTCTATTGGACTTTCTTCTTCCATCTCTTCGTCCAAATAACGTCGCACCGGGCTTAGTGTGTTGGAGGACCATCCTGTTGCAACCAGATATTATTATTTAGAAGTTAATTTATTATTTAATAGATAAAAGCAGTTCAGACACAATTATTTTGTACCAGTTCAGAACTTGTTAACATTGTATTGGTATCTCTATGGTTTTTCTTAAATTCTGATAACATTAGACAGTACTGTTAATTTTTGGAAATTTTACTAATTTGAACTTTACCGCCGTTTTAATTAATTTTTATCTAACCTAAGTATTTGACAACGTTGAAAACAGAATAAAAACTCTATCCAAGTGTAAAATAAAAAACATAGGTTGCCATTAAAAAAAATATTGATGAAGTCATAACTAAAAACGAATGGAAAAAATAGTATACGTTCCTCGGATGCGCTATAATTAGCCCTATCACAACAAGTTCTATTTCTATTGCAAGTACTAACGGAGTTACTGAATTTATTCCTTACTTAATTTCCACACTGTAGGCAGAATTCAAGTTTTAGTAATGAAGAATATGTGAAGAATATGTGAATCTTTTACTGATATCGACATTAATTGTGGTATTTCTAAAATTCTAAAAATATGGTTTCAAGTTGTTCCAGAGAATTACCTCATCTCACTAGTACCTGAAATTTGAAAAAGATTGATGGAAGAGAACAATCAAAGTTATTAAAAAAATACATTTGAATTTTGTTTATTAGTCGATTGTAATTTGTAATTGGGGTTTCATAATAATTGGCGAATGTGTTCAGCATTTGCTGTAGACGACTTTATACTATATTTGCAAGTAAAAATATTGTCAGACTGTCATATAGTTAGATGTTAAAAAGCATTTATGACAAATTTCTATAATATATTAACTTAAAACTCTTTCTTACATAAGCAGTTTTTAACATTTTTCACATACATGTGTCTAGTCTTTTCATTAAATACAATAAAATACAAAAACAATACAAACCCTTGCAAAGTTGCTGTAAAACAAAACAGGTACGCAAACACAATCCCAAAGTTAAACTCGCATAGAAACCCAAACATCCAAGTCAGACCTAACATAAAGAACAGCAAGACGAAAAGTTTCCACTGATGTCTTCCGTTGTTTCGACCACTGATGATCATATTGACATCTGTATGGACTACGTTGTAGACAATGTAAACAAAAATTGCAGAATTAAAACTACCAATAATAGCGATCGGCACCCAAACTCCTAAATATAAACCCAGACCTGAGGGATAACAAAGTCCAACAGAACTAACAACATATTCTTCGTCATTTAGAACCAACGCAAGCATTACTGGGAGGATGGGAAACACCCACCCACAAACGCAAGCTTTCAATAGAAGATGTTTTGGGGATGCGGCAAAGACAATTACAAATCGTTTGAATTGTAGAATTGCTATCGTCAACATCCAAAAAAATTGAGAGATAATTGAATAGTGCAGCAAAACACCAATAACGGTACACAAGACTTTTTCATAGGAGTGTCGCTGAATGGTACCCGCAATATAGAACGTTATTATTTGAAGAATAATCGCAAAGGAAAAGTTGAGAAGAATTTGGTTTCCGATATTTTGTCGCCACCCCTTAAATAAAATTGCTGTGAAAAAAATTAGTAACAAACCGATGAAAGAAAGGGCACTGTTGATTGTTGTGATCCAATCCAAGACGTCATATTTCACAAGCTGTTCACTGTCAACCAGAAGCAGAGCAAAGTGAGTCGTGTGCCAAAAATCACACCCAATTACACTCGAAATATTCTTGCCTAAACTGTCTCTTTTCCAGTAACTTTCAATCTGATTTTCTACGGCATAACTCCAATGACTACACTGGATTACATGGTCAGACACAGAAACCTTATGAAGGATTGAAATTGGACCGGCATAACTTTCAACTTCTGGAAAAACCACTCCATAGATTTTACTAGCTTGCTTATGATCCGATTTATTTCCATTGAAGAGAACATCGTTTCTGAAAATTGTAATAATGACCGTTGAGTTTTCCTCCACTTGTTGTTTCAACTCTTTACTGAACGATATGGAGCTACTAAAGTCTTTGTACTGATCAATGACAGTAGCAACATTAATATCTCCTCTTAAAATTTCAATATGTGAGGACTCATTAGATTCCAGAATCATTAAACCGCTCAAACTGGTTTCTATTATATTTGACACAAAAAGTACAAAGTTTTCTCTAATTATTAAGACTTCTGAATTATTGATGGTCCAGTTTTTCACAAGTTTGTCAATGTTGAAGAGAATTAGATCTGTAGCCTTGTGTTTCTTCTGACTATTTGACAGAACACTTCTTTTGATCTTGTGTAAATTATCAACGACTGTTGCCAAAGATTCCAAGTCACTGTTTGAATGGTTTTGAGTTACTTCTAAGACTTTACCAACCAGTAACACGTCGACTGAATTAAAAGAGTGAAATCTGGTTGAAATATCGGCTAACTTTCTGATTCTGACTGAGTCGACAATATTAGATTGTAACAAGTCTTCAAGATCACTAGTAATATTGTCATCATTGAATTTAACATCAATGGCAAAATTTCCAGCAAACCAAAAATCGCAGATGAGGTACGAAGACATATTTTGAGGTTTGTCTAGGTTCAGCCACATCCCTACAACATTATTGATTACATAACTCCATTTCAAACAAGACGCAGTCATATTGTCAGCAATCGTGGTTCTCTGCAAAATTGTTACGTATCCTGGTAAGGCTTTGTGAAAATCTGTGTTAAGTGTTAGTCCATAAACCATGCTAACATTTTTACGAAACAAGCTCGATTCTTGAAACAAAATGTTCTTGTAAAAGATTGTTAAAACAGCTGTTATATTTTTAGGGATATTATTTCTAAGCTCAGAACTAAACCAAATTGCACAATCTAAATTTTGGATTTCTTCAACAACACGTTCCACTGTCCAGTTACCACTGAGATAAGTTATTTTTCTATTTCCGTCTTGTAACTGTACAGCAACGCCACTGTTAACATGACTTAATGGCGTAACGTATAAGAAATCGTTGTTTATGACACTAAATAAATCTTGAAAAGCCATTGTAACATTTCTGATCAGCTCTAGAAGTTTGTCCATGGCTTGGGCAATTTGTTGCGCCTGGTTTAAAATGGTTATGTCAATCTCAAAAATCTGTTCTAGAGATTTTTCTAAGAATCTTAAGTCTAAATCGACTGTAAAATATTTTGTGTAAATTTCGACGATTAGATAAACATCTAAAGAATTAAGTTTATTAGTGTCAATTTCCAGAATGTAACTGATGTTCTCAAATGTGGGATTTGGATTGGTATAAGAAGGCAGAAGATATTGAGTTACAGAAGACGGTTTCAAAACGTTACAATGAAATTTTGAATTCATCCAGTTTGCTCCTTCCATAAAGTTCCCATCACATAAATTAACTACGAGAATACCATCTTCTCTGAAACAGAATTCTTTAGGAGTTGTCACAGTGCCAACGGAAGTGGTAGGCCAGTGCAATGTGTCAACAACCTTTTCTAGACAAAACTGTGTGCTTTGGAGACTTATCAAATTCACTTCACCATCTTTATCATCCAATACTTTAATAATGTTATAATACAATTGGTGAAAATGGTCTTCCACTTTAGAAGCATCTATTCGCGAACCTGAACTAAAATGAATATTAATTACGACTGTTTTACTCTCTAGGTTCAACTTTAGTATCTTCATAACTCTAGGGACGTAATCAACAAAATACAGGCTTTTTAAAAAATCTCCATTTAAAAAATTCGTGAAATCGGAACTTAGAGGATTCGTACCATATTCTGGAATTTTTATTTGGAAATGTGCAACAAATTCAAAGTTCTCATTTTCCAACACAAGAACTTTTTTGGATTGCACGTTTCTCAAATCAGAAAAGGCAAATGCTTCGCACCAATACGTTCCAGGGAATGGTTCCAAAGGTTCAAAGGTATAGACACTCCGGTCTGTGTTCGAGTAAACGAGATCTACTTCTTGAATTCTAGTCAAAATTTGATCGCGTTTGGCATCAGTAAAACAAAAAATCGCCGAATCACGCTCAAATGTATGTAACCAAAACGGATTTGTCACTGTTAACACAAAAAGGCTGTTGTTTCGTCCAAAGGACAGATCAAGTGTAACAGTTTGTTCAACTGCTTCCTCCTGAATGATTGAACAGGGTGCTAACTTGTCGGTCAGCTCCCAACCGTTTGGAGTTAAGACACCGTAAATCTGCGTACTGCCAAATGTTGCATTTGACGCCCAATAGGTGTAATCAATTTGTTTCTTTGAATTGATCCAGAAGTATGATCCGTCAGATTTCTGCAGGCCTATGTTACAAATGTTGTTGGTAACGAAGACTTTGTTTTGGAACTTTTTTATGAACTCAGCTCTAGCATGTGGCGGGTGAGGCTCTTTTGTTTTACAAAAACAAGATGTTCTTGATGAGTACTCACTTTGCAGGCAATCACCAAATGTAGCACAGATCTTGTTATCTGCAGAACGCGATAACATTTTATAAGCACAAATTCCTCGGTACTCTTCACCACAGGAAACTGCTTTTGCTTGACGGTACTTGTCGTAGATTAGACACTGCGAATCTTCAAAATTGTCACCATATGTGTAACCATCCACGTATTCTTCTTTGTACAAACTACTACTTTCTATCCATCGCATAAAATCCAATCCATTTCTTTTGACAGGAATCCAGATTGGTTCGGAAACTCGGAGTGCCACGATGGGAAAGTATGAACTGAATGATAAGACATTTTTAAATGGACACGTTGGTGGAAAACCAGATTTTGGAGTAATCGCGTAACACATGTCTACAAATTCTTGAAAATCAGGAGGACATTGAGACGGTTCTTTGTCTTGAATGCTTGAACAATGAGGTTCTGGTCTCCACTCACCATCCACGCACTCTCTGTAAGCTATTTCTTGAGTTTTATTAATGCAAAGAGGAATGGAGAAATTTCTTTCAGCTGTTCTTTGCCACACGACCCTTTGAGAGTCGCTTTCAATTGCTTCGCAAACCTTAAAATTTTGTAAGTAAGAAATAAATGTGAAATTGTAATTTACCTTATTCTCAACTTTTGATGCCGCTTCTCGAAAACACAGAAGAATAATAAACAGTAATATTACTTTAACCATTTTTAGATTGTTAGACTAATTACAAAACATCGATTTTAAAAGCTGAGTACTGATCAATTAAGACACAATGAGGTGCGTATAATAATTAAGGTACGTCAATCGGGTAACATAAATTAGCACTAACGATAAAGTACAAAGAGCTTTGGCCATTAATTATTATCTCGTCATGATGGCTTTAAGTGTCAGAAGAAATAATATGCAAAGTGAAAGTTATCGCAGATAAATAAATTTTAATCGAATAATTATCTTTGTTTATCAATTTATCAATACCTTAGAAACGGAGCTTTATGATGATGAAATGTAAAACAGAAAGTATAAATTTTTAATTTCTGCGGTCCTTTCTTGACAGAAATATTTACATTATATTATGTTATTTCATTGGGCATGTGGAATGATAGTGGAAATTGGCATTTATCACTGAATCTAACCGGAAATAATATGACAAATGAAATTGTAGATATTAAGTAAACACTATTTGTCGTCCCCGACTGCCTTCTCGAACCTGCCCCGATCTATGCCACACTCTGAGTTCGTAATCATCCAACCTTTTTCGTAATCATCGCCTAAAAAAGTGTATCAATCTGATCTTGGATAATTGGAAGCGAATATCAGTCTCTCTTCTTATTCAGTTTCCGATAGTCTATGCATATTCTAGTCTCGCCAGTCTCGTGATTCTGTCTAAATAAAGGCAGTTAATTTTAAGAATAAAATGTAACTACCACACACAGTGTCTGGAAAAAAGGATGTTCAAGTCGTTTCACAAAAAAAAAAATAGAAAAAACGTGAACAAACATCAATAACATCTGAATTTAATTAAGTAAATGAACAATTGAATCCGGAAGGTCCACACGTGTCTATCTCTGAAGTCGTAAACAAAACACCAAGCAAAAGCAGTCGTTGACACTGGATCAGTTTTTAGGAAGTTAATATTAGCGGCTCCGGAAACAGTTATTTACGGGAGTCTTTACGGGTGAGCCGGGAGATTGTGGGTCGAGCGACGAAGGAGGAAGGATGATAACTTTTATTTCCACCTTCAAACGACTTTTTTTCAATTTTTGTAGATATAAAATTCTGTAATCAAAGACGGCAGGACAGTTTGTGACGATGCGTTGTCATGGTGTTGTACTTTACAGGTCTCTTCTACAAGCCAGTAAAACTTTACAGGTCTGTTTCGGTAATTAGAGATTTACTTAGTTACATACCTGTACTGTGTCATTTACTTAGAAGGGGGAAATAAAATGTAATATGTACAGCCATTCCATGGAAAGCGCAACTTTTTCCGAAATTTTAGTAAATCGCATGGAAAAATAAATCAACATTTTTATTATCCTTAGACTGTATACCCGCAGTACTTCTGGAAAAATTTAAAAAAAAATCTAGTTTTTTAGAGAAATCAGCGGCATCTATATATTTAATCGTTGAACATGAATCAATTTGAACCAAATAAAACTGCACCGATTTTGATAATTGTTTTTTTTAAATGAAAGACATTGACAAGTTCTTTGCGAAGATTACTTTCCATTTTCAAACATTTCACAGGTTCATTAATTATTTGCAAATCATTTTAGGGGAAAGGCAGTCTATTACAGTCATCGATTTAAATGAGCGTGAATCGTTTTAAATAACAAGCTGATTAACTGGAGCTAAATATAGAACTTGGGCCAATTTTGTTGCGCGTCTTGATGTGCCGTAAATTATGTTCAGAGTAGGGACAGAGCTCACTTTTAAAAATATTCTCGATTTGTACACATCGGTACAATATGTCGGGATGTTGACAGGATGTAGTCTTACTTCAAAGAAAAAATATAAAAATAATATAAAGGGTACCTACGGATACCTACGGGTACCTACTGCTTCACAAAATAATAAAACAGATTTATAACTTTACCGTCATTAACCCAACATAAACCACTGACTATCTGAAGGTATATTTATTTTTTAGTTTCTTTTTACGGGTCTTAGAGAACGTTAGGGTGTAGAGATAATACATTTGTTTTTCCGAATGCATTGCAACGATTCTGTGTGTAAGTAAAAATTTTTATTTCCCTTTTGTTCCATTCGTTTGCAACGTTAGATTATTTTGGGTTCAGGCCAACATCTATTGGACTGCCGATTGCAATCTTTAATTTTAGTTTATTATTCAATTCAATTACATTTTATTCAACTTCTACACTTTTTTGGGCGCTTTAATTTCTTTCTATAACATTTGTTATAACAAAATGCTTTGCGTTCCCGGACGGAGAAAAACACAAGAGGTGCGTCGTAGAAATAGGCGCCGTGTCAGACAAATAATTGAAATTCATTTAAATCGGCCTTGAATAACAATCCGATAAATGTTGATTCACATAATCTCGGTGAACTTTCATTAAGTTGTTCATTTTGTTCGGCGCTTCATTTTAATTCGGAAATAACATCCAGAAATGCCGAAGCATTTAGTTCATGTTGTCACAAAGGAAAGGTTCATTTACCACCTTTTACTACATCTCCGCTTCTACAATCACTCATCGAAGGTATAACATCTACAGATTACAATTATAAACAAAAATGCAAAAATTTCGTTGAGAACATAAGGTCATATAATTCAGCTTTTGCTATGGCAAGTTCTGAAGCTGATTTGGATCAATCGGTGGTTAATTGAGTGTATCATTTCAAAATTCACAATGTTATGTATAATGGCGTTGGTGGATTAGTTCCGACGTTTGGGACGAATTCCCGTTATGCACACATTGACTTATTATTATTATCCAGACCGTTTTTTATTCAAAATTACAGTTAAACAAAACAAATTAAAAATTGTAATGTGTAACATGGTAACCAGTCTTTATTCAACACTATTTATGTAAGTATTAACATTTGTTTTTAATTTTTACATTGATTCGATTACCAATCCAATACAAATTCCACTCGAATTTCGAGTGACGGGCGATCGCTAGTATATTTGAATGGTCAATCATGCAATACAGAGACAATTGATAGATGTTTCAACTAATATGATCACTTTAACTAATAATTTCTGATTTGCGAGAAAAAATGTTTTTGAAAATGAAAGTTGACAGAATTATGTCCCGTCCGTAATCATGGAATGTTTGAATACCCGTTGCCGACAAGTTCAAAAAATAAACACTAGTAAATTCGTGCCCCCATATCCATGTTTTAATAGTTATTCTACTATTCGGGACGGAGACAAATCCAACAAATCCAACAAATCACATATTATGAAACCCCTTCTTGAGTTATAAATCCAAGAAAGCCCCCTGGGCCCTCATGCCCATGTTTTAATAGTTATTCTGTTATTCCGGGCGGAGACAAATCCAACAAATCATAAAAATTGGTCAAACCCAAGGGGGCCCCCATGTCCATGATTTAATAGATATTCTGCTATTCGGGGCGGAAATATCATAAAAATGGGTCTATCCTAAGGGCCCCCCTATCCATCTGAAAAATAGTTTACCACCTATTCTCATACCTACCAAATATGCAAAAAAAATCAGAAAAATTGGTCGAGACGAAAAATTGGTTCATCCCTAGGGGTCCCCCTGAGCCCCCCCTGTCAATAGTTATTCTGCTATTCGGGGCGGAGGCAAATGCAACAAATCAAAAACCATGAAAATTGGTTCAGCTCGAGTTATAAGTGTTCGAACAAACCCGACTTTGTTTTATGTATTAAGATTAAGAAAAATATAGAGATATTAATAACATATTTAATATTATTAATTGAGAATAATCGATAGGATATACATACATCCAATGAAGAGCTTAGTATAATCGGATTATTTTCGTTTGCTCGAGTGGTATTCGTTACGATTATATAACCAAAACGATCCAAAAAATGCGAAAACTTTTTTTCTGACGTTTATTAATAATCATAAAAAAATGTTACTATGACACATTGTTGCAAGAGTCGAAATACAAAAACGGTTATACAACGTCGTTGGTGGTCGCCTTTCGACTGTTATGATATGTAACTAATCGTTTATGGATAACTAACGAAAGTAACGATCTTTCTGAAAGTCCAGTATGTTTGAGATTAAAAAAAGTTTGAAGTTGATTGGTAGAAATATTAGCAAGTAGTGGGATGAGAGTGTTGCATAAAAGGAACCAGCAGGGATGAATTCGTCAGTTGTTACCTTAATAATAATTATTGTTACTGCGTTCGCGATTTATGATCATTTGTAACCCAAGCGCTATTCTTGACATATATTAATTATTTAAGTTTTTAATTAAATTAGTGATACTTTTGTGAGTGTTTTAATACAGCTACCAAAGTAAAAATCCTACAGTTTTATCAGTAGTGGTCGTTGTAAGGTTCGTGTGAGAAGTTCGGTTCCGTAGTTTAGGAGAGTGCTAACTTATCAAGCAAGAGTTGCCGATACTTACAACAAAATGGCAGTAAGTGGAAGTCAAAGATACGAAGAGGATTCGAGGGAACCTTATTATTTCCGCAACGTACACGAAGTCTTACCAGATTTTGATCCAGTCAAGGGTAACATCTTAATAAGTCGATTTCAAAGCTGTGTGGTGTCGCGAAGTCATGGCGGGACAGTTTACCTCGAAGGGGGCGTAATTGGCAATATTGGTATGTGTTACTACGCGAAAACTGCGATCCCTGCGATCGGAGTAAAATGACAGTGACGCTTGAAGCGCAAAATTACAAGAAAAAAGGAAACTAGAGGATATTGTGGAGTATTTCTACGAGAAACTTGTACAGTGCAACAGAGCTAACATGACCCAAAAGGAGGACCAGTAGGCGCAACAAGCCCCAAGGCCGGCGGTGGAACCAACACCGACGGTGATGGAGGTAAGCACTGGGATGAATCCTCTAGGATTCTAAAACCTAGGAAGGGGACCATAACCCCTACCCAAAATACGGACGCTGAGGGCACGTCAAGTGAACTCGACGATCCTACAGATATTTTGGATCCGGCCTATTGAGCAAAGGATCCACACTAATCCAAACAAACCTGCACCGCTGTCAGGAGGCGGCTGTTACCCTAAGACGTCACCTGACAGCAAAGCAGATAACAATAGCCCTGCTTCAAGAACCGTGGTGCGTAGGCAACTGGGTTTGCGGCATGGGCGACAAAACCACAAGGACTACCTACGTGGGGTCCCTCAATGAAAGACCCAGAACTTGTGTTTATGTGCAGGTCAGCCGGGACATTGCAGGAACGTAATAAAGGTAGTTTTGCCTGAGTATACCTCTTCAGCGACTCCAGGGAGCCACCCCCGTCGAAGGAGCTGGCGGACCTGGTTCAACATTGCGAAAAGGAAGGAAAACAACTCATTGCTGGATGCGACGCCAACGCACACCACATCGTATGGGAGAGCAGTGATTGCAACAGCAGAGGAAGAGCAGAGGAACACCTCGACGTGTCAGACTGTGATAGACATCACTCTCGCGACTCAACAGATTTCCAAACATATAAGGGATTGGCAAGTGTCATCACAAGTGACCATGTCAGACCACAGATGGATAACGTTTTCGTTAGAAGCAAAAGAGATGTTACAGAAGCCGTACAGGAACCCATAACAAACTGACAGGGATCTATTTCTAGACAACCTATCAAATGTCAGAGGTTGGCTCGACATCTCTAATGACCTTAAGACGGCCGGAGAACTGGAGAGGGCAATCACTGACCTCACTAAGCCTCTGATGACGTCTTATGAGCAAGCTTGTCCGCTGAGATCAGGCACCCGCCAGGGCCACAACACCCCATGGTGGAGTGAGGAACTGGAAAGGGGAAGAGCCTATCTGCGCAAGCTATTCAATAATTCCAAAAGGACCAAAAATGCAGCCGACTGGGACGAAGTTAAAGAATACTAGCGGCAATACAAAAAAGACATTCGCTCTAAGCAGAGGTCATCATGGAGAAAATTCTGTGGGGACCTCGAATGTACCACCACCGCTACCCGGCTGGGCTGAGGCTGCGCGGATTGTGAACCACACTAGCGTAGAATGATTTATAAGAACTTTCAAACCCTTCAAGTCACCGGGCGTGGACGGAATTTTCTCGGTCCTGCTACAGTGGGGACAGTGGGGAGATTCTGTACAACCTCGTGATAATTTTTCGGGCATGTATTGCACTCGCATACGTACCGGAAATGTAGAGGGAAGTGAGAGTTGTCTTTTTTCTCAAACCAGGGCGAGGAGATTATTCTCTCGCGAAATCTTTCCATCCCATAAGTCTCACATCGTTTTTGTTAAAAACCTTGAGACTATGCGACTACTATGCTAAGGGCCAAACCATTACACCCCAACCAACATGCATATGTTCCGGGGAAATCGACCAAGTCCGCTCTACACGAGGTGGTGTGGCGGATTGAGGGAGCTCTGGAGCACAAACTATACTCCTTAGGAGTATTCATCGACATCGAGGTGGCTTTTGACAAGTCCACCTTCGATAGTGTCGGGCGAGCACTTCAGAACCGCGATGTCTCAGGAAGAGTACGTGACTGGATTCAGCGGGTGCTGAAACAGCTCCGCGTGATGGGGGTGGTAAACGACCCAACGTGCAGGGGGTGTTTAGAGAAGGACGAGACCGTCGAGCACATCCAACTGGAATGTCCGGCTCTCGCCTCGACCAGAAAGTCCATACTGGGGGCGAGATAGCCCAGCTGGGCCAACTTGAGGTGTACCTCGCCTGGAAACATCCCAGCTTTTTTCGACAATGTCGGATGGCTGGATGAGAGACAGGAATGAGGGACACGAGGGGGTGACACAATGGGTCCGCAGTGTGGTCTAAGTGTCGGTGAGGGGAGCAAATTCCCTCACACCTCTCAACACCTGATCTATCTGTCTATCTAACAGAACTAACATGAGCGAAAAAGAAGCCATCGAGTGGATCGTGGATGGATTAAACAACATGAAGTTTCGGAATCATGTTTAACCATTCATAAAGGTGATACGATCACAAGAGGAGAAGTTTGTGAAATGAATAAATCAGAACCAGAATAGGAAAGAGAAGTAAATGAACAACCAGTGATTTTTGAAGAGATTAATACAGATCTAAAAGAAGATAAAACAGACGGTGTTTTAAAATTATTGAATGAACATAGACATCTTATTGCCAAAAACATGCGTACATTGGTAAAAAAACAGATGACACGAGGATGTGCATTGATTATCGGGCAGTCAACAAGCAAACCGTGAAGGATCATTATCCGATTTCGTTGATCGACGATCAACTGGACCGAATGCACGGTATGAGATACTTTAGAAGTTTAGATTTAAGTAGCGGTTACTACCAAGTTCCCATGAGTTCAGATTCCAAAGAGAAGACAGCATTTATCACTGCGGTTGGACATTATCAGTTTAAACAAATGCCGTTTGGACTCTGTAATGCCCCATAGGTTTTTCAAAGGCTAATTAATTTAGTTTTGGGCAATTTGCGATACTATGTGGCTATGGCTTATATCGACGATATAATCATTCCAAGTCAAACAGTCGAAGAAGGAATCAAGAACTTAGAACGGGTGTTATGTACATTGAGTGACGCTAATTTTAAATGAGGAGAAGCACAACAGAAATCTTTTTCAGAAATTAAGATTTGCTTGACAAGCAAACCTATTTTGACGGTTTACGATCCAAGTGCAAAAACTGAAGTTCATACGGTCGCTTGTGCGGTCAATACCGGCTGTATAGCGGCTCTACAAAGAAATGACTGACAAATCTTAGCTTTGAGAAAGAAATTGGAGGCCGGTGATGCAGAGTTGACAAAAAAAGTCACTCTGTATAAAGGACGTGCCTACAAGGTGAAAAAGGGGACATGGAGGCTTTACGTTCCCAAGGATGTAAGAAGTGAACTCTTCATCAAAGCCCATAAATCCTTGATGCACCTAGGCATTGACAAGACACTGAGTAAGTTGAAGGAATGGTATTATTTCCATAAAATGAGACAATTTAAGAGCATACACATCAATCGATGTCTTAATTGTTTGCACTACAAAACGCCTGTAGGAAGGAAACCTGGATTTTTTCATTCACTTGATAAGGGAAACGCTCCGTTTCAAAGTAGGACCGTTATGTGACTACCAGAAGCAAGAACAAATACATTATCGTTTTGGTTGATGAATTCAGCAAATATGTAATGTTGAAAGCAAGACGTGATACGGGAACGATCTGTGTTAAATTTTTTAAAAGAATTTATGTCATTTTTGGGAAACCTTTAAAAATTGTCAGTGATCGAGGAACCGCAGTCACGTCAAAAAATTTTGAAGAGTTCTGTAAGTTGTACGAGATACAGCACTTCAAAGTGGCTACGAGTACCCCCCGTGCAAATGGAAAAGTGAAAAGTGAATAAAGTCATCACTACATGTTTGGCATCGTTAACAGAAAACTTCGAAGGTTACGATTTGGATGAGAAACTCCATGAGGTACAATGGGCTCTGAACAATAGTGTGCATCGTGTGACAAAACGGACGCCACATGAAATCGTATTTGCACACAAGGGCTTTGGTCTTTCGGAAAATCCATTGACGCAAGAAATAATAGAATTAAACAAAGAAGTCGGAAACGAAGAACATAGAGAGGAAGTGGAAGATCTTTTGAAGAAGAATAGTGACAATGAAGATCCGTTATGACAAGAGCAGAAGAGAGCCACACACTTTTCAAGAAAAAGATTTAGTGTTGGAACAGAATAGAAAATACTACAAAAGCGGCACTAGCGGTATTTCCTTTCCTTTGAAGTTGCACCGCCCAGACTGAGTGACCTTGAATGGGTTGTAAAGCGATAAACTTGGTTGTCCCTCAGTTCCGCACAGGCTTAAAGCGGCGTGTGCAAGAGTTAGAGATGGGTGGGTTCGTGCAAAACATGGAGAAATGAACAGTTGTCCGTGTGCTTGTAGCCTAAACGAAATAATTACATGTGCGACTACCCTAGCCTGGTTGTGATTTCCATCTCGTTCTTCCTTTAGATGATCTTTATCTTGCGCCGCTTCTGTATTGTTATTATTCTGTGGTGTTGGTTAGAAACGATGCACCTAGCACTGGTGAAAGTCGGAAGTTGACTCCTAAATACAAAGGGCCATACGACGTTGTTAAGAAACTGGATAACGATCGATACCTCATTCAGGATATTGAAGGTGAGAAGCAAAGTGTCAAGCTGTACAAGGGCATCATAGCAGTGGACCGTTTGGAGCTAGTGCCAAGGGATAATGAAGAGAAAGCAGAGTAAAGTGCACGAGTTCGATTCGTTTGTTTAAAGGAAGACAATACTCAAATAGAACATTATTGAAATCTTTGTATTAAGTTTAGTGTATCTAGTGCATGCTTAGTAGAGATGCAACAATTTAGCTTTTAATGTGTCGTTGATAGTTACATAGTTTCCTTGTAATGTCGTAAAATTTGTAGTTAGCGTAAGTCATAGTTCTCGAGGACGAGAAATAGTCAGGAAAGGCCGAAACTGTTGTAATTTTATATAGACTTGACCGTTGGTTGTCGCCTTTCGACGGTTAGTAACTAATCGAAGTTTATGAATAACGAACGAAAGTAACTTTGTTTCTGGAAGTCCAGTATGTTTGAGATTAAAAAAGGTTTGAAGTTGATTGGTAGAAATATTAGCAAGTAGTTGGATGAGTGTGGCAGCAGGGACGAATTCGTCAGTTGCTACTGTGATAATTATTGTTACCGCATTCGCGATTTATGATCATTTGTAACCCAAGCGCTATTCTTGAGATAATATATCAATTATTAAAATTTTAAATTAAATTTGTGATACTTTTGTGAGTGTTTTAATTCAACTACCAAACTAAAAATCCTACAATAGGCTCAATTTATTATGTGTTATATAATCCCACATATTATTACATCAAAATCAACTCGGGGGCATTTGCTTTACCTTACAATTATTATTGTTAGTACAATTTGGTGATTAATACCAATTTTATTACTTCATTACTTCATTACTACAAATTAAATTTAAAAACTTAAAACAGACCAATTCATATTTTATTTACTATTAATTCCTTTAAAACAGAAACATAATACATATCTACTACTTTATGTTTACAATAATTTCGGTTCCTAAAGCCGGGTCCAGACTTGCTATATATCACTGCTATACAGTGTGTCTCTGGATAGGGTGCCCATGAGGTGATTTTCTCTATTAAGTTGTTTGGAGAGGAATATTTTTGGTCTAGACTGGTTTTGCTTATCTTTCAACACTGTAGAAAACTAAAACAGTCAAACATTTTAATCAACCTGTTTTAAATTAAGCGGTTTTTTCTTTAATTTTTAAGTCCATAAACTGAAGGCAAAGTTGCCTAGCAACCGAAACACAGTGGCAGTCACGGCTGATACCTTATTTCGAGTAAAATAATAAAATTAACAAAACAATTTGAACAATCCATTGCTGCTCAAATGAACCCCAGGAATTTTTTCTTGAAATTATTATGATAGGTCGCCAAGACCGTAACACTGAATTTAAAAAATTCTTTGCTGAAGACTTAGTATTCCGATTTTTTTTTGACAACAATGAAGTTTCATAAAGCTTCAATGGTATTTTTTAGGTGTTACTAAGCAGTGTTCGGCTTTAAATATTAGATTTATCAAACATATTGGGACAAAAATTCGATCCTATTCGAAGAAAAAAGCCCCCAATTAAAACATATCAACTATAATTTGCAATGTTTTATCTTTTTTTGTAATTTTATAAGAAGCAAAACCAGTCAAGACCAAAAATATTCTTCTCCAAACAACTTACTAGAAAAAATCACCTCATGGGCACCCCATCCAGGGACACATTGTATTATAACAAAGTTATATAATAACATGTTCCTAAATTTAGGCTAATTATAGCAGATTTCCTTGCTATATAACTTGTTAGATGTTATCCGTGTAGTGTCCGTAAAGCCCAAATAGATCAAAAGAAGTTATATATAGCACTGCTGTTTCAAATGCATCTAGACTTGCTATATTTTATGTCAACATCAGTGCTGTGCAGTGTGTCTTTGATCAAAATTACGCACGCCGCTGCTGCAAGTGGTTGGTTTTCTGCATCTATCTTGACTGAACTAAGGGTTGTTTTAAACAAAAGTTTCATAGCAAAGTTATAGAGCAATGTTACTCAGTACGGACCCGGCTTAACAGTCATTCTTATTATCCTTATTTATTAGCAAATATGATATTGACGTAGAACTTTCTAGTGTTTTTGTTCAATATCATATAAAACACAAACATAACAAAACCTTGTAAAGTAGACATAATACAAAACAAATATGTAAAAATAATGCCATGTGTTAAATTAGACAACAAACCGAAAATCCAACTTAAACCTAAATTAAAGAATAAAAAAACTGCCAACCGCCACTGATAAATAACATCATCGCGATTAGTATTTGCAAAATCGACTTCTTTACGTCCAACACTATAAATGATTGTGATAAAGATTACTAAATTAATAAGTAAAATTACACTAGTGGGAAGAAAAACCCCCAGATAAAGACCATAATTTGACGGATAACACAGTCCAACTTTGCTCTCAACATAATTGTCTGGATCGACAATAATAATGGTGGCAACTGGTAAAATAGGCAGCCCCCAGGTAACGATAAAAATCTTTTTTAATAGATTTTTAGGTGTTTCTGTAAAAACTACTACATAACGTCTAAACTGTAAAACTGCCACCACTAACATCCAAAGAAACTGGGACAAAATAGAATAGTGTAGAAGAGAGCCTAATAAAACACAACCTAGATCGGTACTACTAGTGCTGGCAACAAAAAACATTATCATCTGGAACATTACCACAGCACTGAAATTTAAAAGAATTTGATTGCCAACTTTTTGTCTCCATGTTTTAGATAGAAGTGCTGTGATAAAAATACCACAAAGGCTAATACAAGATATTGAACAATTAATTATTGTGATAATTTCCAAAATTACAGAGTCGTATTTCAAATCAGTTAGAAGAAGAAGTGCAAAGTGGGTTGTATGCCAGTATTGACATTCTACCACACCTGGGAGAACTTCTTTGCCCTCACTGTCATTTTTCCAACTGCTTGAATAATTATAGTTCCAATAGGCGCAATTGGGAGACCCAATCTCATATTTTTTGTGATAAATGGAAATAGGTCCTTTATAATTCTCCGTTTGTGGAAGAAGAACCCCAAAAATTTTGCTCACGAATTTTGATAGGAGCTGTTCTTCGTTGAACAACAGACTGCTGCAAAACACCGTTATTGAAATTTTGGAATCCAATTGTTTTTTAAGTTCTGGATGTAAAACTAAAGCAGTAGCGAAATGATCGTCAAGAAAATCTGTTATGTTGACGTCGCCTTCCACTACTTTCAACTCATGCGTTCCATTTACGTAACTTAATACCAGACCTGAAAAATTGGTACTTTTGAGGTCAGTGACAACGACCATAAAATTCTCAGAAAAATACCGATTTGGACCTTCGTAGTTGCGGTTCTTGACGATTTTGTCAACAAAATACAGAATTCTATCTGTGGATTTATTGCTTAATTGGCTTTCGTAAAGAATACTTTTGTTTATGTGTTGCAAGTTGTTGATAATTTGGGCCAAACAGTCCAAATCAATCTCAGTGTCGTCACTAACTTTTTCCAACACTTTTCCAAGTAGGAAAATGTCGATGGCTGTAAATTCAACATGTCTCTCAGAAACATTCCGCAATTCAGTTATTATTTCTGACGCTATATAGAAATTAGAACTGAGCAAATCTTCCAAGATGGTTGTCACATTTTCACTGTTCCTATTATTGACCGCTGATCTTAACAATGTAAAGTTAGAATAATAAATAATAAGGTCACTGTTTAAAGTGTCAGATAGAAAATTGGCAACTTTCCTTTTAAAAATGGATCCAAAATATTTGCTGTTTTTGATAGATGCAAGAATGCTTTTCATGATTTTTTGATTGGTATTTGATCTAGGGAGTACATATTTTTTTATACATTTAAGTGTTAGATCGGATTGGTTGTTTTTGAAAGCCCCTCCTATGAAGTTTGTTTTCAAATCATTTTCGAATATAAAACAAAATATTGTTTGTTGAGTTTCGTTTTTTATAGTACACATGCGGCTACTAAATTTGTTATATTTAGTCATAAACAACGTTTCGTTTGCTCTTGGAAGCACTATCCATATAAGTGTTTCTATTCGACTAATAGCATCTTCGCAGCAGCTAAATAAGACTATTGGACACTTTGGAAGAAATGGAGATTTTTGTCCGAGAACGTTACAAAACGTACCAGTACCCCAACCTTCTGGGCATAGTGGTGTGTTTCTGTTATTTTCAGGTTCTGCCATCCATCCAATGGGGATTATTAAGAAATTAACAAATTTTTTTACATCTCTCCCATCTGTACAGATCTAGAGACGATAAATTAGATTTAAAAGCATATTTTAAACCACTCACTTTTATATCCAAAGGAAAAGTCACTTTAAGAATAAATATTAAAATTATCGAATAATTCATTTATGTAATAATTGCACCACACTGCAACAGAAAAATGAAGAGTTATGGAGATTAACATTATTTTAATAGCTCGGACAAGTATGTGATTAGATCTGCAAACAGAAATCAATACTGGAGTAATGGGGATCAACATCGACTTTAAAAATTTACAAATTACACATGAATTAATAAACTAGCTAATGAAAAATATTTACACAAGTAAGATAATAAAAATACGATAGAAAATTCGGACAATAATAAACATATTTATAAAATGAATTGAAGTGCTGTGGAATCGTCACTTTTCTTAGTAAATTATCTAGTAGTTTTCATATTTAAGCCCCTATACAGGGTGACGTAGAAATGCGTAGACATAAGTTCAATAAATTTAATCAGTAGTAGAACTCATTAGTGTTAACAATTTTTCTTAATTTTGTTACCCGCCACTGAACCGCTCGGCGGATTGATAATCACAACAAAAAACTTAACAATCTAAACCGGCCGACGTAAATAAACCAAGAATAGAAAACTTACCTAAAAAACTTTTTTTATTTCAACATCCAATGCTAATATTGATGAAAAATTAAAATTGTGGGGCCTAAAAGCATGCGGATTTTCGTCTGCCCAGACGTATTATTGTTGAAAATACCTTCTCTGGTGCTTCAATTTGGTTGCTGGATTTATTAAATTATTATTATTAAATGCTCAAGCTGTAAAAATTGGACTTTCTGTACGTGATAGAGATACAATTGTTGCTCTTTCAAAATTCTCCAAATGGTATAATGCGATATTTCAAACTCGTTCGGTGGGAGGTTTTCCGAAACACAAACAATTCGGTGAAACATCCTTCACATCCGTAAATTAATACAATGTTCGTTAATACAATGCAACCAAAGTGAAATACAATAACAAATTACCGGCGACCACCCGAGGTGTCGACAAACTGACTTCAGGTATAAAACGCACGGGACAAAAAATTTAGAATGTTGATAAGCAGGCCTGGACAAAAACAAATGATTCTCAGTAGGTCAAATTAAAATAAATATCCATATGCGGCTCGTGAGGAATTTATAGGGGGGGAAAATGCTAAAAAAAAAATGTGTTTTCGGAAAAGTCGGGAGTAGTATTACCGAGAAGACGGGGAAGTCCGGGGGTGGTTTTTGCACGGCCTCAGAGAGAGGGGCTTGCTTTCCTTTTTAACGGTTAAAATTAAAGAACTGTTAAAACTACCGTTATCTAAATTTACTTAGTCTATACAGGGTGTTACGGAAGTCCTAGCAGAAAATTTAACCACAAGTAGAACTCGTCAAAATAAACTTTTTTTATGTATCATTTTTTTGGTAGACGCTCCCTTACGGAGTTAAAATTAAGAATAGTTTGACCCCTAAAACCAATACCCGCCTATGGATCGACGTTCATTCATTATCAGGAAGGCAAAAGAACTTTACCCGATAAACGAATTGAAATAAAAACTGTTTAACTGGAAACATATACTCACCTACCATAATATGCATAATATTGAAGTAGTAGCATGTAATAATAAACTCTCTAACTTTGATCAGGGATAGATGTTGACACACCGACAGTTCGAATACATTTCGAATACACTTCGAAGCATATCTTCGAATACTTAAAAATATCAGGTTCAATTTGCAAAAGGCGATTACATCTGGGACGTCCGAAATCATAAAAAAATAATCAGCAAGAATCGAGCACACAATCATAACAAAACATAGCGGCGCGACACTCAACTGATGACTAATTTTTTGTCTCAAAAAACTTAGGTGTTTACCTCGTTCGGCAAAAACGTTCTGACGCGTTCAAGTTCAACTCGGAATAGGCGGAGGGTGAAATAAGGGGTCAGAAAAATGTTCAAAAAATTGCGGATTTCAGGAAAGTGGTAAATAGAAAAAATGTTTATTTTGACGAGTTCTACCTGTGGTTAAATTTTTTGCTAGGGGTTCCATAACACCTTGTATACATTTGCGCCTTTTTGAACAGTTGACACTATTATTTCGTTAATCAAAGTCACCACCGAGCCAGACTCAAGGAGCCCCGTACTTATGAACTTGGATATTTTTCAGCCAAATGTTACATCCATGTGGGTGACCAGCCGACAGTGGATGAGAGGAGAGAAAAATTACACTAGACACTAAACTACTGAGGCCGCGCACTACATGGCGGGGTTGGCTTGGCTGGGGGCCACCGGCGTCTAGGAGCAGCTAACGGGCCCTGTTCGATGTCCCACAGCCCAGGGACGCAGTATGCGTCCCTAGATCCGTGGCAGGCGACTTTACGACCCGGGGGCAAAGTTTCGGCGCTTGCTGGCTGGGTAACGGGCCGTTCTGGGTTGGCGCCGCCTTACGGGTTGTAACTCCCCCGCAGCTGGAGAAGGCGCGAACCTGGAACGGCACGTTGATTTGGCGATGGTGTCAATAAAAGTCTCTACCAAGGCTTGCCTACCGGTTTTTCTGCGTCTATTAGTGACCCCGGAAGCGTCGTCGTCGGCGTTGTCGTCAATAAGATTGGTGCTGGTTTCATCAGCTTTACGGCCTCAAACCCTGGTGGAGGTCTGAGCGTCGGTCTGGGTTGAGGCTTCGCGATCAGCTCAAATCCTGGTGGCGGTCTAGTCATAAACTATTGAGGCCGTGCACTACATGGCGGGGGTGGCTTGGCTGGGGGCCGCCCGGCGTCTAGGAGCAACTAACGGAAGCTGTTCGGTGTCCCACAGCCCAGGGACCTAGGGGGCCGCAAAGGCGCATTTGGGGAAGCACCACTTGGCGTCCCTAGAAAGTTTTGGCGCTTGCTGCTCGGGTAAAGGGCCGTTCTGGGTTGGCGCCGTATGGGTGTATTAATTTGGGGCCAACCCTTACGGGTAGCAATAGGAAGTAGTGGACCTCGACCGTGGCCGCCTCGCTCCCCAAAATCCGTGCGTGTTTTTTTTTTTGTATGGGGCCATATGAAACAATTAGTCTATGTTACTCCTGTTGGCACAGTGCTAGCATTCCGCTTGAGAGTGGAAAATGCTGCCCAACGAAATGGCAAAATACCTGCTGTTTTCGACAGAGTGCAAGGATCCTGGCTACCTCGTGTTAGGGCTGGAATAGACAATGACTATAAACTAGTTCAATGTTTTCTGTTATTTTTTTAAATACGAATACGATTAAAGTTACAGTATTATTGTATAGCTATGTATAGTTATTGTATTATTGCAAAGTGAAAGTTAAAATGGAAAAGTGAAAAAACAGTTGGCCTACTGCGGAGGCAAATGCACTACTATTGAGCATTACTTTCAAGGAAACAATTTTGTTGACTTAACTGGTGTCTCAAAACTTCGTTCGGTGGTGGCAGATAGCAGCTAGTCCAAACAACGTCTCAATGCGCTCAAAACTCCAGACAAACGGTCGACTAGTACCGAAGATGAAACTCAAACTTAAAACCCTTAAAACAAATACAAGGGTTCAAAAACGATGCAATGATTGTTACAACGGCTTTTCCTGAACTGCACGTGGACCTACGAATCGGCGATTCAGCGTACCTAATCAAAGTTTGGAAGAAATTAATCATATTCCAAATCCTTCGTCAAATCCCCTAGCGGGCTATTTCCCCGGATTCGGAGCTTCACTGGAAATTATTTGTGAAGTTTTGTTTTATAGTTTAGGACGTGAGACTACTCACTACCATAATAGTCAGCGGCAAACAAACGAAGAACTGTTGGTTTTTGACAGCGCTGCCGTGGAAATGGCGCCACTTTTACTGCTACCATTTTATACATAGTCTTCTTTGCCTAATACACGGGCCGATATTAGAATAATGATGTCTACACTAGAAATTTTAAAATTCTCCGGTCTATGCATAGATTTTTAGTCCGTATATGTTGTAATATGGACGTTGGTCTCCATTTTTATTTATGGATTTAAACTCCAGTACGTTTGTTTATCTTTTTGTCTTCCTTTTTCATTGTGCTTGTCGTTAAATTGGGTTCGTTGTTTTTTGTTCCTTGTCTCTTCTCTGTTCTTATCTATTAATAGTTTTTTACACTCCATCTAGAACTTGTTACGAGTCTAATAGTTTTCCTCTGTCTTCCTTCTTCTTCACGTACTTGTTCAGTCGATCACTTCTCGTTTTTTCTATATTGTTTGGTTTTGTATTTGTTTTGTGTTTATATTTTCTTCACTCTCGTTTTAGTATTCGATTCGTCCTCAGTTTCGTTTTACCTTTCCTGTATACAGGATGTCTCCAAAAAGGTTAGCTTCTACCAAGATGAAAGAACTATACGTTATAAGGATAAAAAAGTCTTCCAAAATTGCATTTTGAAGACCTTTTGAAGACATCTATAAAATACAATACCTCTAGAAGTAAAACTTTTGAGAACATCTGTTTAATAATACATTTTTGTATTTTTTATTACAGCAAAAGTTGGATTGCTATAGTAAATGAATGATAGGTTGAGGTTAATTGATGTGGTTATTATACAGGGTGATTCCTAATTGTCGCATGGGAATAGAAGCGCAGGGTTCCTTGTAAATAAATAATGCCAAAAACACTGTCCATTTATTTTTATATTTTTTTCTCTCAAAGTTATTAGCGGTTTTCTAAAATGGAAAATGGCAACACTGTTTGAGTCGTAGATAGTAGAACAAACATTATTTTCAGATCATTATTGTAAGTCGTTTCTATGATTACATGTAGTAAAAGTAAACTTTTAAAAGTTGTAAAAATCCCCGTAAGTTAACAGTATAATAACAAAATAATAGTAGTAGCAAAATAAGAAGAAAATGTAATTAAAAAACAATTAAACACAACCAAAACAATTAAATCACTATTCAAACGATTTAGAGTGAATGTTCAAAATGTCCTCCATTCATATTTGCACACAACTCTGCTCTATGTAGAATGTTCCTTTGAAATCTTTGTAACATTGGAGCGTCTATCGTGGCTACCGCTTCATCAATTCTTCGTCGAGATTCAGCAACATCTGCGATGGGAGTTGTATAAACAAGAGCTTTTAAATAACACCAGAAAAAAACATCCCAAGGTGTGTAAAATTTGGAGACCGCGCAAGCCAAACAACAGCACCCTCTCTACTGATCCATTGGTTTGGGTAGGTTTGCACTGGTGTCTTGCACTACTCTAGCAAAGTGAGCAGAGGCTCCATCCATTTGCAACCACATTGTTCTACGTACTTTCAGTGGTGCCCCATCAAGTTAATTGCACAAGTTTACTTGTAAAAAGTGCAAGAAATTATCCGCAGAGCATCTATTTGGTAAAATAAAAGGACCTATTAAATTGGATCCCTCAATTCCAGCCCACCTTTGATGAGCACGGGGTCTTCTCAAAGTTGCATGCTTAATAGCCCAAACATTATTATTTTTTGTATTGAAAATTCCATCGCGAGTAAAAATAGATTCATCCGTCTACAAAACACTTTCAGCAAAGTTGCATCAACCATTGGCAATATTGTTCTCTGGCTGGAAAATCCTGAGGCAATAGTGCTTGTATTTTGACGTAGCGGTAAGGATGTACTCGTTCTTCGTGCAGTATTCCGTGAATTCTGATATAACTAACGTCAAATTTGCGTGCTAGCCCTCTAATACTTCGTCCAGGAGCTTCTTTGATTGTCACAAGAACGTTTTCGTCAAATTCTGGTGTTCGGACGTACCGAGGTGGCATACTGTTAATGTTAATTGGCATCAATTGGCCGGTTTCTGGAAGTCGCTGTTCTACTCTTCGGATGACATTTCCAACTGGGTGTCGACGCTGCGGAAATCGCCTTACATTAATTTATAGTCTTGCAGCTTCAGCCGCCACACCATTAGTTGCGCCCCAAGACACCACAACATACATATTTGAGTATTCCTCAAATTCGTATTCCATGTGTTTTTTTTTTTGACTTTTGCAATTTATTTTTGACACCAGCTTTTTGTCAATACATAACTATAACAACCTACACAGCAGTAGCAGTGGTGCCAGATTGGAAGGCATTATTAGATTTACAAAATGTATTTTTTCAAAACGGATTTAAATGGCATTGTTAAAAAAAAACTTGGACGCGTTGTTATTAATATTGCTAAACGTTTCTAATTACGTGATAATACAGGCCAGAATTCTTTTAATTTACGTCTAAATAATGTTTTTCATTTAAACAAAAAAAAAATCATATCTCTGGAATAAAATTGCATATTTCATTTTGGTTTTGAAGTCCCTATTCTTTCCAGCGTCCACTACAACGCTGTATACACCATATGCGCCATTTAGGAATCACCCTGTATTAGAGGTTCCAAAATTTCATTTTGCAAAAGTGCATTTTTTCTGTCTCTGTTCTGCATTTTTTGACATTTTTAATTCACATTGAATTCCAAGTGTTTGTTTATCTTTTTATGTATATTGTTTTTATTTCTGCTTTTATATAATTATATTTCATGTTCGTTCTCTACTTCTGCCATTCTCATTATGATAATTCTCTTTGTCGTTTTCTCTCTTTTTTTTTCTTATTTATTGTATCAGTAATTTTTTGTTTCCAATATTCACTGCTTATTCAATTCCGTCTAATTTTTTCGATTCCATTTTTTCTTTGTTGTATTCAATAAATTTTCATTTAGTTCGGCTCTATGTTATTTGTTTGTACTCTTCTATTAACAAATAATAATTAGTGAGACCCTGTTTTTTGGACGTACAAAAAAAACACTTTATCTTATCTCAAGTACACTGCGGAAAAGCGTCGTTTTTTTGATAAGCAATTTGTAATGAGTAATTTATTCTCTATTTTTATAGGTGACTTTCGGACCACGAGCCAATCAATAGCTTCTTTTTATTTATTTTTTTGTTCCTGCTTATTTCCACTTTAATTTCAAGTGTTTTAATTTTTTTTTTCTTTATAAATGCTGCCAGTCTTTGTCCACAAATATTAAGGGAATATGTTGTTATTATACAGGCCATAGGACACTGCGTTGTGGCACTCCTGCTTTGATATTTCTAATTTGATAGTATTTATCTAGACGACTATCTGCTCACAATAAAAGTGTCTTAAGTCAGTGCTTTATAATAATACGTGCTTGGTCTAATACTAGAACGCTTGTAGATATCAAAATTCCTACTTTTTAAAAAAAAAATACATTTTTCCATTAATAATTTTTATTATTCTTGTTACAAGCATGAACATACAAATATCTAGTATTAGCATTAAACAATATAAAAAACAAAAACATGACAAAACCTTGCAAGGTCGCAGTAACAGTAAACACATAAACAAAGACTATACCAAAATCTAACTCAGACAGAAAGCCAAAAGTCCAAGTAGTTCCCAACATAAAGAAAAGTAAAACAGCAAGTCTAAACTGGAACATTACTTCGTTGTTACCAACATCATGACATTCAGTTTTTTTGTGAATAACATTGTACAAGATGTAAATAAAAATTACAATGTTTATAACTACAACAATGCCGATTGGAAGCCAGACTCCTAGGTAGAGACCTAAATCAGATGGATAACACAGATCCCCATTTCCTTTTACATAGTTGTCGTTGTCTAGAAAATACACACAGGCGACGGGCAAGAAAGGAAGTCCCCAACCACAAAGACAAGCTTTGAGCAGAATGTGTTTCGGAGGGGCTTTCAGTACTTCCACAAACCGTTTGAACTGCAGGACTGCGATGACAAACATCCAACAAAATTGGGAGATGATAGTGTAGTGAAGAATTATTCCAAAAATGGTACACAGAACATGATCGTCCGAGTCTTTATTTAAGAGACCGGAAGTGTAGAAGACGCCGATTTGAATAATGCTGATAAAAACGTAATTGAGTAGAATTTGATTGCCTGAATTGCTACGCCATCGTTTAAAACAAATTGCTGTAAGAATTATAACACACAAACCAAACATAGAAAGTGCATAATTTATGTTAGTGATCCAATCCAATACTGGACTGTCATACCTGTCAGTGTCTACCAAGAGAAGAGCAAAATGTGTGGTGTGCCAAAATTGACACTCGCTAAACATGTTAAATTTATTTTCCTCATCTTCTTGCTTCCACAAACCTGTTCTATTATTGGGTTTGTCGTACAACCAATAAACGCAAGACCTATCATAGCTCTCGTTTGTTACCTTATAAATAAATGACAGTGGATGTAAAAATTCTTCCACATCCAACATAACTCCAAAGATTCTGGTGACAAACTTAAAAGTATCATTTCCGTTAAATAAACCATCATTGACGAAAATTGCTACAGATATGATCGTGTCCTCCATCAATTCTTGTTTCAATTCGGCAGGTAGATACAAAGCACTGTTAAGATTTTGCACAGCAAATATGTCACTCAAGTCTATTGCACCAGTCAAATTTCTAGTTTCTATTAAATCAGTATTATCATAAACTACCAAACCAGTAAAATCAGTTTCTTTAACATCTGCAATGTATATCATAAAGTTGCTTTCAGTCACATTAACGGTAGTTGCAAAATCGTGATTTTTAATTATGGAATCGAGAGCAAACAAGATCAAATCAGTGGCTATTGTTTGCTTCTGACTTTTGGACAAAATAATGCGACGTACTTCATGCATGTTGCTAATTACATGAGCTAAAACACTCAAATCTAAGTTCGTACTATTTCTGATTTTATATAATATTTGCCCAACCAGATAGACATCGTCTGGAGTGAATTCGTCATAACGGTCTGAAATAGCTGAAAGCTCGTTCAGTATGTAATCAGGACTTTCATCGGAGTTAAGCAGTGTTTGCAAGTTCTCTGTAACATTCTGATCAACCTGGGTACTCAGAAAAAGAGTGACGGCAGAGACGTCGACATTATCATAGTCGCAAATCAGGAACAGTCCGTGATCTTTAGTAGTATTTGCAAATTTCCACAAGCCTCGACCATCAGCATTGTTCAAGTCATAACTCCAATACACACAATTTCCTTTTGCACTATTAAAGCTTTTTCTGAAGACAAGTTGTATAGATACGACTGATGAATCACCTAATACCACTCCAAAAACACTCTGTGTCATGTCGGTAATTTTTGTAAAAAAGTTGTCATAAAATACCTTAAAAATGTAGTTTTCTATCCCAGCGAACGTGGTTCGTGTGGTCACAAAAACTGCACCTTCCAAACCTGGATATGTGTCTAGAATCTCGGACAAGTTGAATTCACCAGTCAAAAATTTCACAGATCGATCTTGCATCATCACAATTCCAGTATAATTATTTCCCGAAATAATCACCAAGTTTTGAGAATTGAAATTCCTGAGTGCTGGCGCCTTGTCTATTGTTTGTAAAAATATATCCATTGCTCTCATTTGCTGTTGGGCTCGGATCAAAATATCTGCCTCGATTAGAAAAATTGTGTCCCAAATCTGACCGAACTCTTCTGTGTTAATGTTATCCAAGTGCACGTTAAGTAGTTGTGCCACTAAGTACACGTCAAAACTTTGAAATTCTGTATAACGAGAAGCTACTATATTGTGAAGATCGTTTAAAGGCTCTGAATTTTGACCAATTTCTAACAATAATTGAGTGACATCGGAGTTGTTTGGCTTCCGGCAATCTTCAATTGTAAGCCATTGTGCCCCATCAATAAAACTTCCATTGCACAGCCGCCTGGATCGCAAACCATCTTGCGTGAAACAAAAGTCGCTTGGTGCCGCAAAATAACCAATTTCAGTTCGCGGCCAAACAATTTCTTCAAAATGTTCCGGGCAATAAGAAGCACTCCTAAAATCAATCATTTCGATACTCATATCTTGCAAATCCAAAATAGTTCGATTTATCAAATTCTTCATCCTCTCAAACTCTTCGTCACTTGAAAAAGATATCGGAAGACTAACGGTATTCTTTTGTGAAATCAGGCAAGTAAAATGCACGATGACCGTTGCTACAAACTTGTCTTCATCTATGTCCATAATTTCCATAAGTCGTGAACTGTAAGAACAATGGGAGTCTTCCGTCGTTTCCAACTTAAGCTTAATAAAAAAAATTCGTTCCAGCAAGTCTATTAGTCCAACACTGAGAGGGTTTGATCCTGGTATGTATCGTGTATTCAAAATTGCCACAAAGTCGTCACCATAACGTCTACTTTCGTTGACAAAAACCCTCTCAGTTTTTATAGGTTCAGAATCGCTTAAAGTAAAAGCTTCACACCAATAATGGCCGGGTCCATTTTTGTGAGGCTCAAACTCGTAAATTAAAGTATCCTCGTTTTCTTCCACTTTGGTTAACAGTTCGTATCGATAAGTCAGACTTAAAGATCCTGCGTTACTGAAGCAGAAAACTAGAGGGAACATTTCTGACCACCATAACAAGCTCTTGGGGTTTGTTATTGTTAAGCGGAAACGTTCTTCATTCTCAAAAATTAAACGAAGAATTGGTTGTGAAATTTCAACATTCATGTCATACAAAAAACATGTTAGTGGTGTTTCCGTCATGATCCAGCCGGTGGTCGTTAAAGCACCGTAAATATGGCTGATATCAAAAATTGTGTCAGCTCTCCAAAATGCGTAATTAGGTTCTTGAATAGAGTTGGTCCAAATGTAACTTCCATTGGAAATTCTTTCAAGACCAATTGTGCAATCGTCACTTGATAACGATTCATAAACCTTGTTTTGGTATGGCTCCAAAAATTCTGCCTTCTTAAACTCAGTCTGATTTTTGTCAGATCCCCCCACACAAAGGCAATCTGAACCTGCACTAAAATCCTTTTGGTGACATGAACCTAACGAATTACATATCCGGTTAACAACCTCGTTTAACTTCTTGTAAGCACAAACGCCCGAAAATTTTTCATCACAACTGACCAATATTATGTATGTGCTGTTATAATAAACGAGACAATCATTTCCCTTGATTCTAGAGGGAATAAAAATGTCCGCAGTAACTTCAGTTCTGTACAGCGTGCTGGCTTCTATCCATTCCAAGAAACCAAGACCGTTGGAAACATCTCGTCGAACCGGCATCCAAATTGGACTTCCTTCTATTGTGATAACGCTTTTGTAGCTGTTGAACGGTAGAAGATTTTCGTAGGGGCATACCGGTGGAAAAGTTGTTGGTGGTGTGATTTGGTAACATATGTTGTTGGCGTCTATGAAATCTTCCGGACAATGCGGTAAAGTTACCATTTTGGAATTTGCACACTTCGAAGGAAGATTTTCTCCATTGTTTATACATTGCTGGTAAAGAAGCGGTTTAGTTTGGATGAGGCACTCAGGTCCGCAAGTCTGCAAAAAGTACATTTTAAATACTGTTAACTCGAATTGACATTTAGACTCACCATATCAATGCGTCTTGAAGTAGTTACCATAATTAATAAAAACGTACAGAGAAAACTGAAATGGACCAAACACATCTCAAATGTGTAGGTAAACGGCAACTACTAATTACAAAATAATTATAATAACGAATCAAGGAGTTGTCTCTAATCATCATATCATGGTTATCATGGTAAATACAATAAAGGTGATTTTCATACATGACTTGGTTCGTAAGAGCAACCGAAGTACGCGGAATTTTTCATCACTAAAACACCATATGTTTTATATCGTCTCGCTATAGTCGCTGCAATTCTGTTATCGCCTTTTTTGTGTTGTTTAAGTTTCAAAAATGCTACGACACGTGTCCACATTTCGATCTGAACAATTAATTTACAAAATTAGCATAAACTTTCACTTACATCATAATCATAGGCGATATTGCACAATTTGTCCGAGATCAGGTGCACATCTTTTAAAATAATTTATATTTTAAGCAAACATCACGACAGTGGCTTTCACTCGTCCTTGGTCATCGTCACTTTCACTACCACACAATCACGTAGTTAAAAAACGTCGCCAAAGCATGACAACAATTATGATGACTCGGATTCTCTTGGCGTTATTTGCAAATTTTTCGTTTGTTTAGTCATGGAAGAGTAACTTTCTTTTTGAGAGGGCGGTACCCAACGTGAAGAGCTTGGAATATTGATGGTTCAAGAGCGGCGAGAATAAAAACATGGGTGTAATTCTTAAGTACCCAAAAGCAGAAAGTGTGAAATTACGTAAAACATGTAATCTTTGTTCAGTCTTATCGGAATTAGAATAAACGGAAACAGTGAGAGGGACATAAAATAAATATGCATGAAATGAATTGTTCTACATGAAAGGTAAAAGAACAAAATCGAGGAATAATTATTATTATTATTGAAAGTACGGTTCGAAATTTTCTACTCTAAAATTGTTCTAACTACACATATATGCTTATTTTTAGAGAAACTGTGGAAAGAAAAAATCACCATCACTCTGAGTAACGAGACCATTCTAGGTTATAGAAAAAACTAACATAGAACTTGTTAGCAAAGTGTGTCAATTGCTTCGTTTATTTCAACTCGATACATATTAAAATCAATATTTTCTGAAAGAGTACAGACAATGGGTGCACTGCAATCCGCAATTTCACATACCAAAGCTTCTTTAACTTTTCAATTGCAGGTAATTCTAATTTCGCTCACTGATAAACGCAAGCCAAATTTTGAAAGTGAATAGGTCAAACCGCAAATTACAATTCGCCGCTCTAATGACCCCTTACGTGACCCATCGAAGAAAGTAAAAATTTAATTTTTCCAGTCTCTCCTTATTTATGATAAGCAGTGAAACCACTACTACTCGCTGAAGGCGTCAGGTAAACTAAACGGCAATAAAATCATCCATTAACGCCATTATTTTTACTTACACTTCTATGTCTGTGTGAAAATACATTTCATTTCCGGTACATACTGCAAGTTGATCACAATAGAAAAGATCCAATAAATACTTTCACTACTGAAATCCATTCTACGATCCTGATTTGATTACAAATGTTTTAAATGCCGGATATTCAATTGTTGGTAAAAAGCCACGTGTGGTGATTACACAATTATGCAGAAGTGATCGTGAAGAGAATGAATGGAAAAAAGATGACTAGTAAGTGAAAGATGAATGCAGAGTATTCTTACAGTGTTATGGGTACATAGATATCTTTATTTTGAAGAAACACCGTTCATAATTCTGCAGCTTATTACTTAATGATGCTTCAAAATTATTATCGCAATTATACCAATTTATGAAAATATAATTAATCCTAATGGGATTGTCAAAAGAATAAGAAATAATTTTTAATCGTTCTCACTACATGTATTATCCATATTTTTTTATAAACAATTGTTAAAATGTGGTCATGTTGGTATAAGCAACAGTAATTTTTGGTTGGTCACATTGAATGTCAAATTCTGACATTTATTCCGTCGTGGTGACATGCACGATGCAATTTCATGATAAGTCGTCAACCACTTTGACATCTATGAACATAACCTCAATAGTGTCTACTATAACGCTCGGTCCGAAAGGACATATTTTTAGATGATACAGCCTGATCTTTAATTGCATTTTGACATTGACAATTGTTTATAAAAAACATGGATAGTAAATTTTGTTTTCCACAGACAATATGGGATTTGACTTTATTGTTGAAGATATAGATCTGCTCGTACTCCTATCGACTTCCAAATATACATTTCCAGAAAATGAAAATCGGGACGTTATATTTTCCCCCTTTTTCAGTTGTTCTCCCATAATAGCTTTTTCCAAAGGTGTGTGAACAATAATTAATCAGGTGTCAAAAATGGTGGAGGCGCATTTTACTGATTTCTCGAAAATAAACACACTGCGAAAGATCGAGAAAAAGTGGTATAAACTTCAAAAGACTTTAAAATGGATTTTCAATTTTGTCACTTGTTTGCATCATTATGACCTCCGTTTTGGATAAGCAAAGAATTCTGGAAGTATTTGAAACAAAAAAAAAATAACATTACATGAAGGATTCTGGATGTGATATTTTTTATTTTCTGAGCTGTTTATATCGTTGTGTCGTAATCCAATAAATAAGGTTGCTCAAAAATATAAAAAAGGTATGAAAAATGGTGGAGCCAGAAAGAGGAAGAAACTTCTAACAGTGTTATTTGTATTAAAACAATAATAATAAATATAAGGAAGATAACTTTAGGATGATATTTATCTTAATGAGAACCTGGAAAGGAAATGAGAACATTTACGAGTGCAAAGGAAACTTCTAACATATTCGAGAATTACATCATTGACCCAAAAAGTGAGAAAGCATCCTTACTTTCCTGGGTAGTAACGCCTCATCCGGTTATAAACCATCTCAGTAATTGAAGAAAATGCACCTTCACGAAACAAATTGCAATGGTAACATTCAGACAAATTTGACGCACCTTTTGCATCAGTAGAACAATAAAGAACTTTTGACTCGAGTTTTAAACATGGTGGGCTTTGGTAATGATGGCGATAGAAGCAACACTGCTAAACACCACCCTCAACGTAACCACCACCATCAAAACGCTGCTTTCCGATTGGAACAAGCCGACCGCGACCCAACGAACCAAATTGAACCCATATTTTTTAATTGTCCCCCGGAACGTGTCTCTCTGGACGTGAAAGTGACATCAAAAATCACATAAGACCTCATTGTCACTGTTCACAAAATGTGGCGCATCTTCTCTAGAGCTACTCCACATCATCCAACTCCCCTCCTCCACATCATCACCAACTCCACCGCCACCGTAGACCATCTCCTCCAAAACGGGCTCAATGTATTCGGAAAATACCAAACCCCCAACTCCCCCTCCAAAACAGTGTGTCAAATGCTTGTAACGTGCACTAATAAACCCGCGTACTCCTGCACTGTCAGAGACACCAAGATTAAATGCCTCCTCTGCAGTGGCCCCTACCCCGCATGGTCCAGGAAGTGCCCCAAAATCAAAAAAACACTCATCTCGTAAGATATCCCAGCCGGTCCACTCTAATCATCAAGAAGACACACTCGACTCAATCAACGTTGTTACCTCAAACAAATTGCCATCCTTCGTCAGCGTCCAAAAATTCAAAAAGTAATCATTGCATTCACAGCCAAACGAATCCTCAATCTCTCCACAAAAATCAACCACTCAAACAACCGCATCTACTTCACCTTTGACCAGTTGCCTCCCTCTCCACACTCGTCCGAACGAGCCACTCCCGTGTCTCCCCCGCCAGAGCCCCAAGCCCCGCCAGTGCATCAGAGGAAAACTCCACAACCTCTATCACTTCATAAACACCGATAAAATAGACATCGTAGACACGGAAACATCATAGACGGACCCATAAAAATTAAAAACTTCAACTGCTTCCACAAATCTTCAGTCCTAAACAATGCCCGCGGTACAGGTCTACTTGCCCCTTTCAAAACGAAAGCCCCTAACATCCGAAGAAGCCTCCTTGATTATTTCCAAACACAAAAACTTCAGCACTAACCACTATCAACAACAACTAACCTCTACTTCCCAACAGTATGGAAAAAAGCCCACACCACAATGATTCCCAAACCTAGAAAAGACTCCAACTTTTCGACCCATTTCGCTCCTCAACAGCACCGGAAAAATATCACCTTAAGCGTCTTCCTGGAGTTTGAGAAGGTTTGACACAACGGTCTCATCCAAAAACTCCTAAACCGCACTTGAAGTGTGAAAGTTATGACGCTTTCTACTTTTACGTGGTATGCTCCTCGGGACCGCGGGTAGCTACAACGGAGTACGGTACGTCAGGGGTCAGCTGTCTAGTTTGGCACGAGGGAAACAATAACTTAACACAATATGACAATCTTTAATAAGCACCCTATATACAATATATTTACAACACCACTATCTTTATTATCCTCGTCGCTCTCTCTTCTCTCAATGGTAGGACGTCCTCCCGACGGTTGTAGCGGCGGCGAAAGGTGTCAAGGGTAACGATGGTGAGGTCCGGGTTTCCGGAGAGGAAAGACAGGAAACTTGTCTGGATACTACTAGCGCGCGACAGTAAGGCAACTGTAAGGTGTCGGAATTTCACACCGGCAGGCGACGAGTAGAAACCGGAAGAAAAAAACCGGAAGTGGAGACCGGAAAGAACGTGGTCGAGTATTGGAAGGTCCGGAACTTGGACGAGAACCGGAAGAGTGGTCGGCTGGTGCTCACCTTCGTAGGCCGGGACCTCCTCTTCGGTGGAGATGCGACTCACATCTGTCTTCTGTGGCTGAGCGGAGCTTCTATTTTGGATACGCTGGAGGGGAGGCGATGACGTTGGCAGACGCGCGCGGCCTGTTGCAATGTAGTAAGGAGAAAGTCTTACCACAGCATTCTCTCCCCGACGGAACGCCAGCGATTCCGGAGCAGCGAGGTTCGGAGCGCGCTTCCTTGCTGTTCAAAATGATGTAAGTCCCATTCCAGCATTTTTCTTGAACACTTTAATGATTCGGAGGGCGTGGCCCGCGGTGACAAGCGCGGTGGCTTGGGGGTAGTCGTAGTACGTACTAGTCAACCATCGTAGGATGGCAGTTGGCCGCGCAGAGAGGGACAAAGTTAGTAAAAAGTGCCGTGAAAGTACCCTGAGCTCCGCATAAGGGGAGTGGCTTCGACCACTGCGCATCAACCCTCAGATGCCATGCTAACTTTGCTGAGTAGTAGTTGCATAAGCTGCGCGCTTTTTTTCCGGTTACAACGGTGAAAGTTTCATCCCGATCGGAGTTCAAGAAGTATTTTTAAGTGACTGTTAATGATTCCGATTTGAGCGTAGGGAGCTTGACCTTGTCGAAGCAGAGGGACAGCGGCCCGCTAGACTGCGGAGAATTTCGCTTCAGAGCGTCGAGCCTCATTTCCGACACCCGTCTTTTGGAATTTTTAGGTAACTTCGTTACAAAGCTCAAAACTCCCTTTCTAACCCTATGTCACTGAAACCCGGAGTCCCCCTGGGCTCCGTACTGTCACCCTTAGTCTACATAGTATCCTGTGCGAACTTTCCCATTAAAGATACTCCAAGGACAAAAACCAGGCTCTTTGCGGATGTCACGACCCTCTGGTCCAGTCACCGAAAATCAGAAGAAGTCATGGAAATCGCCCAAATCGAGCTGCACTGAATCGAGATATGGGCCAACTACTGGATGTCAAATTATTCTATTTACTTACACACTGTAAAACAGCACCGACAAGGTTTCCACCTACCAAAGTGTCCACGGAGGACACTCGTGAATACACCCCCTAAGAACGAAAAGACCCCAACAGGACGAAACACTAAGACCCATTGCATTATACATTTAGAGTCATGTGCTGAAGACCCTAAGCCTCAGCAGTCTCAGCAGCACCCACACATTAGAAACTCGTTAGATAATAAGCAAAAACTGTATCAAAAGAGTGGAAAGTAAATGTATTACTACTATTGATCGTGATCAGAGAGTGGTCTAATTTTAGGTCTATAGATGGGAAACAGTTCAAGAACTTAAAGAATAAATATGAACACAGAAGGGAAGAGGTTGACGTTGACATTTTGAGACAATAAGAATAAAATAATTACGAATAAGAAATAAAATATACATGTATATCTAATATCACTACAAACAAAAATCTTTGAAAAAGAAGGTGTTTTTTAATTAAAAGCCTTAAGGTCTCTCCTTAGCAATAATTGAGAAAACGTTGAAACGAGTATAACGCTATGTGAACTTTGTCTACAAGAAATTGACCACTGGAATCAGAAATATAGTCTTCATTAATGATTTGTACATCCAGTAGACTTTGAAAATCAAAATTGAATTTGACGAATTCAGCTGTAGCATCTCGTAGGCTATATAACATGAAGCCCTAAAACATGTTGTTCAATAATAGTACATTATTATATGAGTTTAACAAGAGGCTTCATTGTGACATGAGTGGGTTTGGGGCACGACGAGCGCAGCGAAAAGTTTCCCAGTAGAACAAATGTCACAATGTCTCGTTAAACGAGTGTAATATATTTTTTCTACTTTGGAGCTCATTGTTTTATGAACATGTTAGAACTCTGCTTTTTAAATATTCTAGGGATTTTTAGGATTAGGTAGTACTGGCTGTGTTTGTGGTTATGTTTCTTATCTGAAAAGTTGAGGCTTGATCTCTACAGGCTAGAAATACTCAATACCAACGTAATACGTATCAAATGAAAAAACCAAAAACAGTTGCATAATAAGTTCCATTGTGCAACTACTTTTAGTGTCACAATGAACAATTTGTGACACCAAAGTAGAAAAAGTTGTTTTTTCGAATTTGGTTTCACAATTTGCAAATTATAACACCAAAAACAGAATCATAATGATCTAAATTATAATTCTGTTTTTGGTAACTTTTTTTGTTAATGTTGCCTGCAACTTTGCAACTGTACTGCAATGTGACTGCGACAACGATGTTATAAACGTTAACTAATCACGCCACATGATGTAAACCAGATGTGAACGAAAATAAACCAAAGAGAAGTAAATGACTTTCGTTCCATGATTAGATGTAAACATTGGTAAAGACAAGAATTAAAAAAATGCCAATCAAACGTGAGGTACAGCTTGTGTCTGCATAATCAAAAGTTTCCAAATCTAACCTCCAAATCAGAAACGTCATTTAGCAGAAATACCAATTAGACTGAAATACCACTCGTGTAAGTCAAAAGTCCCAATATTATTAATTTAGTTTCTTTCAGTTTTTATTAATTAAATAAAGCCAAATTCGAAAAAGTAGTATATTACACTCGTTTCACACGCCGAAATTGTCGCAAACTACTCGTGCTACAATCAACCGTCTTGTGTAACTTGTATAATAATAATTATACTATTGTGAGATAACAGAACTTATCAAAATCGCAATTTCGGCTAACATTTTCAAACGCTGTACATTTACCGCTATTTGGGACGTCATTTCGGGAGAGCATTTTCATTAGTTCCTGCGTTCCTCATTGGTCAGTGCATCTAGTAGGTTTGAATTTTGTCCCGCGTTGACGTTACAGAAAGCCGCGCGTTTCAAAGAAGACAAATCTTTCGAATTTTTTTTACCTAGTAAACGCGTGATTTCAAGTAAACAAAAAAGTAGAGGTATAATATTTTTTTCATCTAGTTTCTTGAAAAACTGTTTTTGAAATTTGTGGGACGACCCCATTACATGTAAATTTTCTTTGCCATGAATCATTTGTGAACTCCCGATGTAAAAGGCAGTCAGACAAAACTGCTCCCATATTATTATGTTTACTCTGTCATCTTCTGAAATTCAACTAAGAAGCAAATGAGTTGGAACAGGCAACGGTCCATCGGTAGAGTCTTCGCAATTATCTCTATAATAAAGTGATTACAGGTAGAAATGCAGAAACATACAGCAGGAACAGCTGCATCCAATTTTAAGTTATCCTGGAACACCTCCTTCAAGTTACAGTTACATAAATTGAACCTCTTGGACTGTTTGCACAATTTGAAAAGGTTAAATTACCGTCACTGCACTCCAGATGCCTCATCGACTTTCACACTGGAGGCGGTTGTAGCTGTAATTGGCTGCCTAACAAAATCTCTAATTCACGTTAATTCATAAAGTTACAAGTTAATAAAAATCCAATGAATATCATCAATCTACAACAGATGTCTTGGTTTCCTCATTTTGAATTTTTACACTACAACTGCTAATTTAAAGTTGAAACAGTATTCTATAAACGTTATGAAATATTGAGTGTAATGTTGTGTATGACTTGTAGCACCAGTTCGGTGAACGGAGTTTCTACAATACCATCTAATTGTATCCTCCATGTAAGGATCACGCAATTATGCAACAGTTATCTTCGGCTTTATTACTATCGCTGCGCAAATGGTGCTTGTCGATAATAACCGATTCAAAGACCAATAAACTTCACGCTCAATTAATTTACTTTTTCTGTACCCATAAAAAACGCAATAAACTCGAAATATTTCAATTTTTATGAGAGTCTTCCCCAATATGGGTTCCCATCGTTGTTAATAGAATTAGGCAACGAAAACAAATAAAACTTTCATTGCAAATAATGCTGTAATAGCTCTTTTGTTGTACAAAAATTAATTTTAGCACTGGTCTTTAGGATTGTTCGGACAAGGACACATCTTTCGCTCCAGGATTTTCGTGAAAGGATGTTTGAAGGTTTCATCGTTGAAACGAGATTCGAATATTTTTAAGACGTTCTGACGGCGACGGTCTTCTTCGGCGAGGCTCTCGGCTAATTCACGCTCTAGTTGCTCTTTCTCTGATTTCTGCAAATGTTAATACACATCATTAATTTTCAAGTGTACCATCAAATCGACCTCGAACGAAATTAAAAGCAACATTCTAATTAGGGAATGGCTAATTTTGATATAAATATTAATACAAAAATTATGATATAGAAATACCCTAATAAACAATAGTAACGTTTGTTCATAAATTCTCATACTAAGAAAATGATAAATAAAACTCTCATTACTATAAAAAATAAATTAAAATTTAAACATATCTAAGTCGAACTCCACAAACTTCAATAACTGTAAAATTACTAATGGTACATGTTTCGTCAGAACACTTCTGCCATCATCAGCCCTAATTTAACAAGAGATTAATGATACAATTGATGAATTACAAGAGGGGTTCTTAACCTTAAAGAATATAAAAAAATATGACATTGACGTAATTTTGAATTAAATTTGACGTTTTCAAAGGGTTACATGATTTTTAAAAGATTTCGTAAAAACAACATTTTATAAAATATAAAAATTAAAAATGGATCAAAGAGAATCTGGTAAGTTTGTTTGAGTGAAAAATTAAAATAGTGAATTAATAATGGGATTATTGAAGTTATTCTGTTCATTTAAACAAGATCTGTTTTCCAGTTTCAAGGCTTTCCTTATTTCCAAAGTCTCAAGAAAATCTAATTTCCGGCCTTTATTGCATTTATGAAGCAATTTGGAATTTGATGGTGAAAAACTATGTTTCGTTATTAATATATGATTGGCGAAAGAAGAAGGTGTTGATGGTGGAGGATCAAGATCTGTGTTGTTATAGATGTGCCTGAAATGTTCTTTAATACGGTCTGATATTTTGCGACCCGTCTGACCTATGTAGAATGACTCACAAGTAGAGCAGCTTAATTTGTATACACCTGATGATGATTTGTAATCTAATGGATCTTTATTTTTAATAAAAAATCTGGATAAGTTGTTATCTGTTTTAAATGAAACTTTAAAACCGTTTTTCTTAAGTATTTTAGAACATTTTTCTGAGACGACGCCAAAATATGTTAATGAATTTGAAAAGGAAATTGTTTTTGAAGGATTTTTAACCAAGTAGTGTGTGTATTTCAATTTGTTATAGTATCTATAGTATAATTTATTTATAGTTTTTAAAGAATATCCATTAGTTGAAGCGATTTGTTTAATGTTATTAAGTTCTGTTTGAAAAGATGAATCTGATAGTGGTGTAGAAAATAATCGGTTGGAAAAAGGAATGAAAAGCTGCAAATTTATGGGAAACAGGGTGACAAGAGTCAAAAGGTATTACGCAATCTGTGATACTAGGTTTTCTATAAATGTCAAATTTAAAAGTATTATTATTTTGTAGTGATTAACAAGTCTAAAAAGGGGATTTGGGAATTGATTTCAATTTCAACGGTGAATTTAATGGATTGGTTTAAAGAATTTAAGTTGCTGAGTGCGTTATCAAGTTCACAATCAGATCCTTTGAATAAAACAATGATGTCATCTACATATCTGTACCAAAAGAGAAAATGATCTTTAAAAGGTGAAGCAGTTAAAAACTGATCTAAGTTATTCATGAATATTTCTGCTAAAAAAGGTGACAAATTAGAGCCCATTGCTAAGCCTGAGTCTTGTGAATAAAAATTATTATTAAATTGAAAGAAATTTTGATCTAGGACAGTCTCACAAAGTGAATGTAAATTTAGTGCATGTATGCTTGGCATATTAGAATTAAATAGTAGTTTTTTTAAAATTAATAAGCAAGATTTGGGTGGGATGCTGGGGAATAAATTAACTACGTCAAATGAAACAAGTGTAGTGTCTGATGGAATTTGGAAATTTCTAATTTTGGAGCAAAGATCTATTGAGTTTTTTATTGCAAATTTGTTATTAAAATCTAAATGTTGTCTAAGAATTGTATTAAGCCATTTTGAAAGTATTGATACAGGTGAATTGACAAAGGAAACTACTGGTCTAATGGGAAAAGGTTGAGTTTTATGTATTTTAGGTAGACCGTATAGTCTAGGTATGCAAGGATTCATGGGTGTGAAAGCTTTTGGGTCAAAATATTTAACAGTTTCTGAGTCATTCTACATAGGTCAGACAGGTCGCAAAATATCAGACCGTATTAAAGAAGATTTCAGGCACATCTATAACAACACAGATCTTGATCCTCCACCATCAACACCTTCTTCTTTCGCCAATCATATATTAATAACGAAACATAGTTTTTCACCATCAAATTCCAAATTGATTCATAAATGCAAAAAAGGCCGGAAATTAGATTTTCTTGAGACTTTGGAAATAAGGAAAGCCTTGAAACTGGAAAACAGATCTTGTTTAAATGAACAGAATAACTTCAATAATCCCATTATTAATTCACTATTTTAATTTTTCACCACTCAAACAAGCTTACCAGATTCTCTTTGATCCATTTTTAATTTTTACATTTTATAAAATGTTGTTTTTACGAAATCTTTTAAAAATCATGTAACCCTTTGAAAACGTCAAATTTAATTCAAAATTACGTCAATGTCATAATTTTTTATATTCTTTGTAATTCATCAATTGTATCATTAGTCTCTTGTTAAATTAGGGCTGATGACGGCAGAAGTGTTCTGCCGAAACATGTACCATTAGTAATTTTACAGTTATTAAAGTTTGTGGAGTTCGACTTAGATATGTTTAAATTTTAATTTAAATTTACTCCACTTGGATTTAAGAACATTCTTCTTGTTTTTAAAAAATAAATTGTTAAAACTTAAAAAAAAATTGTTATCATAAATATTACCAGCATTAAAATTACTTTCAGCTATATTAATTTGGTGTTTCACTATTCCAGGGCCGTACTTCTGTATCAGCATTGTTATTAAATATTGAAGATTGAAATTTGGCATGTCAATCAACAAAGCTTGGGTCTTTCGAACGTTGCTAATACAATTGCATGTTATTGTACTCAGTTATTGTCACCAGAACCAATTAATTTATGCAATATTTTAATATTCATAATTGTTATTTTAAATAGAATACTCCATATTTTTGTAAGGCCTTGGATAGCCCTATTAATTACACTGATCTACAAAATGTAAACTTTTTTTTGTCACACGAAAACTTATATCAAATTTTGAATGTATTATGGCCATCAAATAATAATATACCAATGAAAAAGAATTGACACATCAGGTTTCTTAGTGACATTAAAACATATATTTTCATAAAAAGTACAAGTCATCTACACTTAGAGAAATTTATGACTTGATGTACAATGAATAGTTATGATTTTCGTGAATGTTTGGCCTTCTGGTAGTCTCCAAAGCATTTCCGGACTCCATTTCCTTTGATAGCGCTTCTCTATTAAGGAAATGTATCTGATGAAATCTATCTATATTGTTCATCACTCACACCACCCAAATTTTCGGGATATAAATCCAGATGAGCGTCCAGCATATGTGTTTTTAACGACATATTACACCCCAAGGCTTTGTATGAGATTATAAGTTCATTAATTAAGTCTTTGTAATTTTCCGCTTTATGGTTTCCTAGAAAATTTTGGGCAACATTCACAAAAGATTTCCAGCCGAGTTTTTCCTGATAATTCAGTTTCCCTTCATTAGTTCCCGTATTTGTAAACCAACAAATATTCCTTCTTTAATTTTTTGTTTTATTTTTGTAAATTTTCGACGCTGAGATACAAAAACTGTCCGGGTAGTTATAGCACTTTCGTGGCATTTTTACAATGTAGTAAACGTCAATTAAATATAAGTTAATTGAATGCAATAGTTAGACATTGGCCTAAATAAAGTTATTCTAACAAACATACGTAAATTATATCAGAAATGAATAGATAGCTGTCACAAAGAAACTGGATGTGACAGAAACAAAACAATGTAGTTTTTTAAATGAGGGTACACCAAAATAAACAAAAATCATCACCTAGTTCGTGCGACAAAAACAGTGTTTACCAGTGTTATCTTTCAGTTTTCTTAAACGTATGGTATACGTGTACTTATGAGATAATCGCATTTAAAAAAAATTAACTTGAGTACGGCCCTGGAATAGTGAAACACCAAATATAGCTGAAAATATAAGTTTAGTCGATGTAATATAATATGATGACATCAAAAAAAATTTATCCACTATCTTCCGTCCTCGCAATCTTGACTAACCCTGTATAACGTAAAAATTACAAATTAAATAAAAGGGTTTAAACAAATTTAATTTTTCCCATAGTGTATTAATCTTTAAAAAGTTAAGTTAGGAATAGTTTACTTACCCTTTGTTCACTGATATATTCAATTTGTTTCTTAAGGTCATCCCGGTATTCTTTCACTTTTTCAGCTTGCAATCTGTCATGTTCCGCCTGTAACCTCTCGTTTGTCTCACATGCTATTCGTTGCAACTCGTTCTCCGCTTCTTTGAACTTTAATTGGTTTTCGGCCTCTATTTTCTTGTATTCTAATTGTTCAGCTCTTCCTGCCAAAACTTTCTAAAACAAAATTCTTTTCTATAATGGATAGGTATACAGATATTTCATCCTTACCTTATGCAATTCGTCCCTTGCCTTCTTTAATTTACATACAGCTTCTTCTTGCTTCTTCTCCACAATTTTTCTGTGATGTTCTAAGAGAGCGTTCAGCTGTATCTCTTCCTTCTTTCTTTCTTCTTCCAATCCCTTGAGATGTTGACGATAAATAGCCATTTCTCGTTTCGCTTGCGATGTCGTATCTTTAATCAACTGACGTTCCCGCTCGAATTCTTTCTGTGCTAACTTGCTCATTGCATTATTGAACGCGCGTTCTTCTTCTTTTCGTTGCGCCAAGTACTTTTCGTGGAGTTGTATTTGCTCTACTAGTTCTCTGTCTGTTTGATCGCGTTTTCTTAGTTTGGCATCTAGAGCTTCGATTTGTTCCCGTTGAAGTTGTTCTCGAAGTTTGGCCAACTCCATGGCGTCTTCAGCGGCAATCCTTTCGGCTTCTTGTCTGAGGAGTTCTTTACCCTGCAGTTGCTTCTCCCACACCTCCACGGTTTCTTTCATGGCTTGTTTGGTTTTCAGCACATCTTGCATTTCTTTCTCCATCTTTAAAATATAAAAAAATTGTCATTAAAGCATTAAGGCCAAAGCCGACAACATTTAATAGCCCAGCGTGCGAGAGAGACAAAATATCGAAAAAGTTTTCCTCAATTTTTGAGGAAATGGCTAATCCTATTACAATTCTGAATACAGAGTTCAATAGAGAAGGGTAATCTGCAGGGAGCTAGTTTTTCATATTTTGGTTATTGATAAAAGAAAGAAAAATAACTGCAAGAAAAGCATTTTTTTAAATTAATTTGAAAAAATGAAGGTATACATTTTGTAGAGCTCAAAAAATAAGTAATGTTTACTCTTTACAAATTGAAAAACCGACAAGAGAAACCCTTCTAAAACATGATTATGTGTTTTTTTTTTAAAACAGCGTCACCCGATCATAACACATAATCTTGGTTGATTCTTTTTTGTTTTGTTCGCTATGCTCCCGTTATGGAAATAACCCGATTGAATGGTTTCAATTGAAAAAAATAAATAAATAAATAAAACGGGAAATTTTAGAAAAAAATCTGGAAAGACGCATCTCAGCCTAAATTATTACATTAATTTTAATTAATTTTACTTTTGTGTTGTATTATCCACTTCATTATTTAAAATAAAAAAAAAAAAAAATCTGGATTACGTTTCCTGTAAGAGAACACAGCGTCGCTTAGCTGACAAAGTGGCGTAACTCATATTTGGGCGTATTTCAGTTTTATTATTTAAAAGTGTTCGTATGAGCTACTCTACAATCTGACAAAGGGACATAACTCTAGGACAAATACTTTTTATTCAGTGACGATTTTCATCCTGACTGACTAACGGGCATTTCTGGTATATTTTTATTTATTACCTGCCGAAATTACAATAAACAGACAGAAATTTATGTAAATTTAGTAATAAATGTCAAGCTAATATATCAAACGCTACTTTGTAATAATAAACAAAGCAAAACTTTTATTTTATTGAATAGTGCTAAAGTTTGTTTTCGCTCTCTTGTAAAGTTAGAAAAAGTGAGTTACGCCACTATGTCAGCTAAGCGATGACAGTTTCCTCCCGGCCGATAGTATTTTCGGTCGTGTGGAAAAATGTGCGGAAGGAATCGATTACAAATAAGGAAGAGTACATCGACATATACAATCAATTTGATTTAGTGAAGGAACTGGGAACCCATTGGAACCTTAAATACATAAAAGTCTTTGGAGAATGAAACGCTCAGTCGCCTCAACTTTGGAACCAAATTACGGCTTTCATTGTTTGGCTATCTTAACGTATTGGGGATCAAAATTAGTAAAAAAAAAACCTTCATCACGGCAAAACATTGTTTGTTCAGAAAAAAAATTATTGCCAAAATGAGAAGCCAAAAAAATATCTTTTTTAACAAACGTGTTGGTGCTTGATTTTTACTGATCTCTATATTCGGTAAATGCAAGGTGTTTTTATAAATATTGAAAAATAAATTTGCAAATTGTCCCCAAAGTTCGCTAGTTTCAAGCAATGTTGGCGTTGTTCAAGGTAACACAGGCGCCGCCCCTTAGCGGCAGGCAGACGTGTCGACGGCTGACCGTATTATATTTCGTGTGTGCCGCAGCTCGTTCTTAAAAAGATAACAAAAAAGTAAAGTAAACAAAAACGGGCCAGTCGCCTTAAAGAAAATAGTTGTAATATCCGATTGCAAGAGAATTAACCTATCCAAGTATAAAGTGTTTTAAAAACTTTAGATACGAAAGTGAATTTAAGGTATCGAAAAGTATTCTGAACAGAGCAAAACAGACAATAATCGTTCTGTAAAGGAGGTGGAACTGAGGCATTCTATTCCTAACAAAAATAATAAATAACTTTTACAACAAGAATAATTTGGAAACATCTGAGTCGAAGGCGGATAATCTGTCTTGGTACAAAAATATCTTGTTTCCAGATCCATATAACCTCGAGCAGATTCAAGAGGAAGATCTTCCTGGTGATGAACCAGTTGATGACATGGCTGAGCAATGTAATTGTTTAGACGTTGATTGTGGTCTTCATATCTAACCACGTTTACTCGTATATGTGTATGGTTCTATATTATGCTATTCTAACACCGCTTTTCCAATGTATTAATTTTTAAGTTCAAGAAATAAAATTTCATTAAAAATTGGCAGTTCCTATAAAGCACTGATCCACACACCAAAAGGTAAAGAAAATAAGCAACAAACCGTGTTAAACCCATATACCGTTTGACCCGAGGTTTGACCCACATCGTGCCAAAATGAATTAAAATCAATGCTTTTTTGACCATAACTTTGAAAATATGTATTATTTTTTCTTGAAACTGCAAGCTAAGGATCTAGTGCCCAATATCCGTAATAACATGCAATACGTGTTTTTTTTATGTCAAACCGCCTTTGAGTGGCAACATTTTGTGGATTACAGAATTAAAAAAATTTAGCCCGTTTTTGCTAAATCGCTCCTCAATTGTAAAATAATAGTCCAAGCAAATTAATAGTAGATTATATTATTAAGAGCATAAGTTACGCTTTATGTGCTGAGCCTGGACTCTTGACCGACGAACGAAGTGAGTCGGTTAAGTCCAGGCGAAGCACATAAAGCGCCTTATGCTCTGAATGATATATACTATTTTATCCGCAAACCTTACTCAGAAGCCCCCTTGGTCAGGAGCCCCCTTGGTCGAGCGCCCCCTTGGCCGGGAGCCCTCTTGGTCGGGAGCCCCTTTGGTCGGGAGCCCCCTTGGTCCAGCCCTCCCTTGATCGGGAGCCCCCTTGATCGGGAGCCCCCTTGGTCGGGAGCCCCCTTGGTCGGGAGCACTCTTGGTCGGGAGCCCCCTTGGTCGGGAGCCCCCCGATAAAACAAGGAGGAGCTAGTCGTTCCATTTACACGCGTCCCCATCCACTACCTCGCTAGTTCACTTTCAATAAATTAGAAAACAACAATTTAGTAAGAATTTGAAAGAATTCATTGACAAGGTACAAGTGTCACTTATTTTATGTGATTAAGCACATAAAATAACACCTGTTGGCTACTTTATGAGCCTAATCACATAAAATGACACTTTTACCTTGTCAATGGAGACACATAAGTTGTCACTTTTGTGACGTTTGCGGATAAACGAATAAATGGCGAATAGAATAACTAATTTATAAAATATTGAAATTTTGGTTATGAACTCCCAACAGGGACCCAAATAAAGATCCGAAGAGTTTCCACTCCCCCGGGGAAGCTTCATTCCCTTTTGCCCAAAGAAACGCCCCCGAGCGTGACCTCATGAAGCTTTTATGCAGTTTTCTGGTAAACGGTAACTCCGACGAGAAAATGTTTTCGGATTTATGTTCTGCATTCAATTCTGCATGAAATTGATCTCATGAAGCTTTTGCCTATCTCCCACCCACTGTTGAAAACGTAATTCTTAAAAAAAAAATGCAAACATTGTCCGAATCATATGAAACTTTAATCGTTTGTTATGGACGATGCCTCCAATATTTAACCAAAATATCATTTTAATAAAATAATTTTTTCGTGTGTTCGGATTTCACTTGCCAGTATATTTAATTTGTAGTGACGAAGAATTGGTAATTGAAAAAGATATACCTAATCCAAGAAATGATCCTTACATTCAGACGATCACAGGTAGATATATTGTAAATGGACGTCAATTTCTGAAGGAATTGCGAACATTGGAACACCATCGCAGGTCCTGCTTGAAAAGCTGTGATGACTACTTTCCGCTCGTTGGCAGTTCATGCAAAGCACTTGTATGGAAATTGAAATTTCAGTGCCCTCTCTGCATAATTATTTTTTTCATATTCAAGGCCAGCTTCGTATCACTGGACGTTCATATTCATATTCGTTTTGTGGACGAAAAAACATTTTCATATAGAACGCATTCCAAGAAAATTTTTGGAAAGATAAAATGGAGGTTCAGCTGACATTTTTTTTTAAATGCTTTACTTTCTGAAATTATAGATGCTCGCGTTTGTAGAAATATGCCTATACGTGAGCCATCTGTATTGAAACAGTAAATAAAGGGCAGATTATATGCAAAGCGCAAATATTTTATTTTTTGCATATTTTCTGCAGACTCAGCGAAAATTCTCCACTTGAATTCGCTTGAGTAACAAAAATTTTTGCAAAAAATTTTTTATCTGTAGGGGGACTACTTTGAGGTACATTTCAAACTTCTAAGGGCGGGTTGTATAATGTCGAGTTAAACTGAAGGTTGCAGGTTTACTTCCAGATTCGTCAAAAGACCGGTTGTACAAACACAGTTTATCTCGAAACTAAAGGATAAAGTCCTAGTAAATGTTACCGATGGATTTCCAGTTGTTAAACTGTTGGTTGGAAGTTACCATGCGCAAATAGACTCATCGAGGGATCAGCTGTTCGAATTTGAAAACGCGGTAGAAACGTGATTATCCGTTGTACTTGTTGTTTGTTGGTTTTTATTGCAATTAAAGTTCATTTAACAAATATGGAGGATGTTTTCGAAATATTTGAAGATATTTCAAATATTTTTATTTTGTGGTCAGTTTTTTTTTCTGTAGCTTACTTTAAATTTAAATATTTGTCTTTTAAATTGTTTGTACATCTACTCGTGGTCTCGCTCATTGAATTGAATTCAATAGCAAATTGTTCCCACGCAGCATTTTTCTTCAGCATCTGTTTTCTTACATTCTACAACTTCTTTAAATTTTTTAACGAAGTCCTACAAAAAGTTTAAACATATCATTTCAGATGTGTGACTCAACATTAACAGACAAGGTTCAAATATAAAATAACCTTCGGAAATCTTGGAATTTTCAACAAGCAGGTAGGTAAGTAATAAACAACCCTAATATTTATGACCTAAGAAATTATTCCAATTCTGTGAGCGAACTACTACGGTTACAATCGCCAAATAATAGTGACTATTCAGTTCACCTGTCAAACTGTGACATTCGACCAATAACAGCCGTAGAATTTCAAAATTTTGGCCAATCAAAATCAATTGCGGTGATAATTGTACTAGTACAAATTGCCGCTGACAATCGGACTAGTACTTTTAAGTGACCATTTTAAACAAATGAAAATCTTTATTGACACTATTTTTTTACAAAATTAAAAGTACAATTGGAAAACTTTATCTTCTTAGAATTAGACAAAAATCCTGTGCTGGTCGACGGCTCATCTTCAATTCTTGTCATAAATTCAGAATGTTCTTTATTAGTGATCTCGCTTGTGATGTTGGACCTCATTTGTTCAACAATTTTTCGGTGGTGCTCACCATCAAACTGTAGGTACGATTTAATCGAGTTAATGTTACTGTGACCTGTAATTTTAATAAGTTGTTGTTTGCCAACCCCAGATTTTGCTAGTGTCGATACAGCAGTAGATCTAAGAGAATGATTCGAAATTTTCCTTTTTTTAATATCTAAACCTGTTTGTTTAGCCGCAGATTTCAACCACTTTCCCATTTCGTGAATTCCAACAGGCGAATTTTTGTACCATTTGCTGGAGGGCGAGGAGTTCCAGTGTATTGTCGGAGTTAAAAACATTCTATCTGTTATTATGTTGTTGCCCCTCCTTGCAATAAGTTTCTGGTACAGTCTAAAACAGATGACATCAACATAGTAATAGAAATTGTAACATTCAGAAGGTCCTTACCTAACAGGACAAAGGTCAATATTCTTATTTAGTATAAGCCATTTGCTCTCTGCCAATTTCTTTGCACCTCCCTGTGCAGTTTTGGTAAAAACTGGATTATATTCTACACGAGCTGTTTTAATGCCTTCATTATTTTTTTCTTTCTGAAAAGAGTACGTCATGCATTCAGTCCCTTCTCCTCCCCCCCAGGAAAATTCATAAGACGCAATCACAAAAAAATTCTTTTGAAGACCTACAGGAGTATTTTCATCGAACAGATTCACTATTTTTAAATATTCCGTTTCTGTTAAAGCTGCAGCATTCACAGTTCTTTGTTCTGGGATTCTATGTAATAGCTTTCTGGTAGCATCCCTTGCTTGGCGTGACGTTGCAAAAAGGGGGTCATTAAACGGGTTAATTTCAATATTCCAATTTTTGTACATTTCTTGAATCATTTTCGCTGTAACATTCCACATGTGTTTTACAACCTTTTCTTTGTAGTCGGTTCCATCTTGTTTTTTCATGTTGGAGGCCCAGCATTTTAAAATGTCGTTCAAATCTGTTGTTGAAGTAGATAGTTCTAATTTTAGCTGTTTTTCCTTCAGAAAACTCGAAAATTGACGCCAAACAGATTCACGGGATTTTCTGGTGTTTGCCGGAACATTATTTGAAATATCGGTGTCGATTTCTTCAGTTGACTTAAGACCAAATCTTCTCGACATCTCTTAGTCCACACTTTTGGGCTGCTTTTAATAAGTACGTTCAAGACAGACGACAAGCTTTTTCTTGAAATTTGACAAAACTCTCGTTTTATTTATTTTGATTTGTAGTTGCCATTGAAACGCAATCATGAGTAACTCAATTTTGAGTTCACTAAATTCAAAGTGATTAAAAGAAAAATGGTTTGGTTCACTGAATAGTCCTCCGAATACGATTCGTAGTCAAAGTTGAGTCGACAATTTCTAACATGGTTCCACTCATGTTCATTGCAATTGCCAATGCGACTCGTGCAAGCACTCGTCGCATTTTAAGCAATTGCAATGAACATTCGTGACATCTTAAAAATTGTCGACATAACTTTGACTACTTATCGTATTATAAGTGACAATTCTAGTAATTTTTGTGCCTAACAATACCAGTCGAAGTAAACTTAACCACGGCTAGAAAACTCATAGTAATACTCGTTTTTGTCAACCTGAAGTTTAACCTGAAGGGTGATGGTTAAGTTATCGGGGAGTTTTACTCGACATTATACAACCGGCCCTAACTAAAGTACCTTCTCCGCACTGACTCCCACCCTTAAATTCCCTATTCCTTGAAGATATATCCGGAATATCAATTTTGCTCAAATTTATCGGATAAATGGCATTCTTTTAGGCACAAACCAATCATGATGCCTTTTTTTTCACACGTAGTTTTTGAGTCAGGGGAAAATAATTGAAGAAAATATTTGTAAGTGGAGTAAATTAGAGTGAACAATTTTCGTTGAGACAGCGTGTATATAAGTATACTCAATTATTACATTGATCAGAGTTAATTAACACTAATTAGTGATTGCATATTTGGCTATACGCATGCATATTTCATCAAAAGTTGCATATTATTGCATATTTAAGTCATATAATTTTTTTCTAATATTGTTTTTTATTTCTGGAAGAACATACCGACCAACCACAAAATTTCCCAAATGCTGAAATTTCCAAATCTTATTATCTTATTCATTGCCAATGGGACGCGGGTGGTTCCTAGTAAATCATCGTAAATAATATCGTAAAAATAAGATAAATAAAAATAGGGTGCTTTATTTTCTCATTTGGTTTTCAAAATAAATTTTATCAATCATTGCCTGCTGGTAATGTCGCAACAGCGTGTCTAATAGTAAGAGTTGCTGTCTTCTGAATATTATACATCCTACATGATAAAAGCAGTTCAAAATCTGTTTATTTTAATTGTAACATTATTCATACAACCGCTGTTTGAAATCGTGGATTTTCCTTTTCTGAAAGGCAGAACAATAATAATTATATAAAAAAAGCAATTATTATATTTTGAATGTACAATAAGATCTGATATTGGTGAAAACTCTATCGCCGACTGGATTTATGATGTCACCTTATCCCATCCTTATCAAAGGATGTCATTTTTGTTAGGATGCGTCAAGGACGTTTTTTCAAACACGTTTTCGGACGCCGTTTGTCGTCCGATTTTAGACCTAAAAAAAGTGTTGGTTTTCATTGAAACAGCTCTAATAAACGTATACCTTAGATTTTCGAATTCCTCAAACCATCACCAAAAGAAAAAGAAGAAAATGTTAATTCTTTTTATAAATTGAAAAACTAAAAACTAGCTCCCTGTAATTTGTACTTCTTAACACAAATCCGCCATTGGACCTTCAAAAAATTATATAACTTCGTTTAAAAACTGGAAAAACTTTTGGCCTGTTTGGCCCACCATCTATTGATTTTGAATTATATTAAAGTGTTGTAGGATTTGCCCTTAACACTTTTTAGTAAAAATAAAATCATAAGTAAAGGTGTTTCATGCATAACCAGTGTCGATTCTGTCTTCATTTAGTCCTAAAAATCAACGATGCTTCACTATCTGTCGTATCAGTGTTATATCTATGCCATTATGTATTACCAATTACAGGAAAGCACTCCTCAACTCATTTCCTGGAGATCCTCTCTTCAACCGTTAATTAGAATTTATAATTAATACTATTATGGTACACGTAAATTTCATACAACAATCATGAGAAATAAGAAATCAGTCTTCAACAATCTTTCGATCTCTCTACACTTATGAATTTAAATAATTTCAATAAGTAACCAACAAAAACATGAAAACATGATTTGGAACTTACCTTAGCGTCCACTTCTTTGACCATCATATTGTACCACATGGCATCCATTTCTTTTTCCGCTTCTTTTCGCATCTGGTTCTCTTTCATTTGTTGCAAATGCGTCTTCTTACTGTCAATGAGATTCTGCTTGACTAGAACTGGACGCAGTTCCTTACATTCCTGACTGTAAAAAAAAACACTCAAAATTCATCCCTTCAATAAAAGGTGACAGTCTTACATGTCCTGCATCATACGTTTCTGCTTTACAATTTCTTGGCGTTTCGCTTCTCTTTCTGCCTTCAAGAGTTCGGCTTTTTCCTTCATTTCCTGCATCTTCGAATCAACTCCCTTCTGCGCTTTATCGATCGTTTCCAACGTAAACTCTTGTTCTTCTTGACACAGCAGTTGTCGCAACTTCTCTCGACGCCTCTCTATGCTTTCTTCGTACTCTTTGACTTTCTCTTGAAACCGAACCTCTATGTGTCTACGTAAAGCCGTTTTCTCTGCATGTTGGTCATATTTGGCAACAGTTAGTTCTTTTGTTAAACGTTTTGCTTCTCCGATTAAAAAGTGATGGTCTGCATCTACGAGTCTTTGACGATACTGGAAGTTTCGGACGTGGAAATCCGTGTTGGCAGCACGACCCATCTGTAAATGATCATCGTATACGATTATTCATTCGTATCAGTTTAGTTCTTGCAAAAAAAACATACACTGCATTTGGGATATTAAATACTTTTGCTTTGTTAAATTTTATCTACAACTGCCACTAGTGGAGGAATGAGGTTCATTACTCAACTCAAATTGCGTCATATGAGTGGTATAATGACATCATTATACTGCAGTTGTAAACAAAATTGATTACAAATTGACGAATCTATTAGAACGTAAAAATCGATTGTAATGTATTAATGGAGTGAGAGTAATGAATATTTATGTATATCGACTCGACCTCTAATATTCCTCAATAGACAGGGTCTGGTTAATTAACTAATGGCAAAAGAAATAAACACACCAAAAACATTATTTGCTATGCTCACTACTTATAGACAAACCATAAGATTGAACTTGATCCAAATTTAAATAATTGTTAAGAAATTAAAAGCAATATTTATTATGGAAACAGTTTTTGATACTGCAAAGCCACTATGACATTCCAAAAGTATTTGATAGTGTTTAATTCACTCTGGCGCCAATACGCCTCTCGGCCCTATACTTTTAATTGTGTATTATATTTTAATTGCAAAAGGAACACTTCTCCCTACCTGGGACCGACTCTGGGATTTTTTATGATATAAAAGAATAGGTCAAAATCAATTATTAATCATTTGCTGATCCTCTCAAATGTTATTTTAGGATGATATTTTTTTTCTTCAAAAATAGCTTAGCCAAACATTTGTTCACTAACTTACTATGAAGTTGATATGCAATTTAGAGTAGAGTACACACGTGATGTGGCAGTTTCACAGGGAGAATTAAGAATAATTTCAAAAGTTTCCAAAAGAATGATTAATAATTTACAGCTTCAAAAAGATTTAGAATTTATAGATGAACTGAAGTTCTAAATAATTTACATGCAGTATTTGAAAAGTTCGAATCAGTTGGAAGATTAAACCTTACTTATTTATTAAATTAAACTGATGAATTTGGTTCTAATCACAAGAGTTATCACTTAATGATACATAATTTATTTACCTACTTTTATTTAAAATCGATCCATGTTTCTATACGTACATAATTTATTACTAATCGAAAAGTGTTTGTAATCACTGTGAATATATAGTGTATAGAACCTTCGAAAATATTTATTTTAGAATCACAAAACAGAACAAAGCTCAGTAATACTTACGTGGCCGTATACGCCGGGACAGAAAGTCGGTAGCTGGATGTCATACGTCATGGGCTTCGGCCTTGTACGCCGCAAGTTCTTCGGAGGATCTAAAGTACCCCCAAACATCTTCAACCTTCCTTTTCTTTTTTACAACTGCCGAAATTGAATCACAGAACACAAATTTGCTTGTCAATAATGAATCCTGCCAACGTAACACTGTTGAATCAATATTCGGCATGGAAACCATCACCATAGCGAAAATCGAAGTTAATCACCTCCTTGTGTGCATAGTGTAATCATTTGCACTAATAACGGTCCAATTTCCCGTCCAACAACCCTTAAAAAATGGGTCGAAGTGGAGTCCCATGCGCCTGACCACCGACAAAGCGTTTTCATTCAGTCAACTAGTGGCGCGCAAACCATGAGGACCCATTCACCACCATGGACATAGTATCGACGAAAATTCTTATCGCGGTGCTGTTCGGTATTCTCCGGTTTTTCTTTGGAATGTTACCAGTTAAACTCTACAAGTTGTTGCTTCTTTGGGAGGGTCAAGATGATTCAGAACATTTTATTAACAAAAAACGACATCATCAAGTTATGTGTACGTTAGCCCTTTGTCAATCATTTGGAGGAGGAGTTCTTTTTGCAACATGTTTTTTACATATGATGCCGGATGTTTACCTCTCAGTCGAGGAGCTCAAAAAATTCGGCAACATCCGTACGGAATATCCGCTGTCGCAAATGACCATTTCCGTTGGCTTCTTCTTGGTGTACTTTGTTGAAGAATTTTCACATTGGTTTGTGACGAAAGTTCCAGATAACGCTTTCGAGGTGAAAGAACAGCGGTCAACTCCAGGTTCTTCTAATAAAGTTGTACCCGCCGACTCCGTTTTTATTATTGACAATGATGCGGAGGTTAAAGTCGTGCCTCGGAAAAGTGCCTTTATACTTCAAGAAGACTGTAATGAGAAAGAAGACGAAAGCTCTGATACGTATAGTGTGACAACTGAGATTATAAAAGAAAACGAAAAAAACCAGCCAGTTGAGAACCAGAAGTCGCTAGATCTTGATGAGGAACTTGAAAAAGTCGACGTAAGAGAAGAGGTTGTAGAGAAAGAAGCTAAAAGTAAGCAGCAAATCGTCAGATATTTACTTGTGGTGGTGGCTTTATCTCTTCACGCGTTTTTTGAAGGGCTTGCCATTGGTAAGTTAATCTTTTTCTTTTTTAAGTTGTTAATTTAAAATTCAGATTTTCTCAAATTGTGAATCATCGAATTCGGAATTTAGAAATTTTGAAATTTCAAAAATACTCTAGTCGTGAATTACTGCATCTTGACATTGCAAATTTCAAATGGTGGGTGTTACCCGTAGAATGGTCCTATTCCGCGCAAATGAGTAATTTTAGTTTTTTTTAGAATAGGAGTTAATTAATAATTAAGATGGCGTCGGTGCTGGTCATCAGTCTGGCGCCAATACGTCTTTCGACCCTGAAGTTTTATTTGTTTAGGTTAATTTAATTGTAAAGTAAAAGTTCTCACTACCTGGGACCGACTCTGTGGATTTTCCAAAGATGATGATATAAAAGATTATGCCGGTCTCCACGGAGAGGAGAGCTATTCCGGCAACGGAAATAGACAGTTAAAGCGCCTGCTCCATTTTATTTTGAACAACACTCTTTCACTCCCTTTCGTTAGTGGTATTTCAGAATTTGAAGATTTTGAACTGTCGAAAATTTCAATTCCTAACTTTTGGAAATTTGTTAATTTTGGGTAATTCAGATATTGAATTTTTTAATTCTACAGTTTTTATACGTTGAAATCATGAATTTCTGAATTTGAGAATTTGGGCCGTTCAAATCTCATTCCTGAATTTACCAATTTTTAATCGTCTAAATTTTCTGATGCTGAATTCCGAAGTTTAAATTGATGCAATCATGATTTTGAAAATTATAAATCGTGGAAATTCTAAATTTTAGACTCTTTCAACTCTTGAATTTCCGAATTCTAATTTCTTTTACAAATTTTGAATTGTAGACATTTTGAATTTGATTTGAATTTGTGTATTGTGTATGTCCTCCTCTACTCCTAATTACTGTGACTTCCTGAGGAGTATTCTCCCATTCTTGAATTGCTGCGTCTACAGTTGGTAGGCGGAGGTGTACGACGTTTAACCCGTAGATGTTCTATTGGGTTCATGTAAGAACTATTGGCTGGCCATTCCATGAACGGAATAGCAACAGCATTTAAGTAGCGAATAACTTGCTTCAACAAGAAATTCGGCCCCGCAAAAGGAGCAAATGGCATTACGTGGGCAACAACGCGTGTCCAAGATAATAATCCGCATTCATTGGACCAACAAGCATCGAAACAGATGCCTCCCCCCAACATTACAGCGCCACCACCAAACTCTTGAAGAGATATTGCAAGTAGGAAATCTCTCTCCTGGCCTTCGTCAGACATGCTCACGTCCATCAGAACATTTAAAGCTGATCCTCGTTTCATCTGAAGAAAAAAAAAACATCATCAAGAGTCCAAGCTTGATAATTTCTCGCAAAACGCAATCTTTGAATTTTATGCTCTCTGGTGAGCTCTCTCTTGGCCGGTTTTCTGCTGTCCAATCCAACTTCATTTAAGCACCTTCTAATAATTCTAGAAGAAATAGACAGTTAAAGCGCCTGCTCCATTTTATTTTGAACAACACTCTTTCACTCCCTTTCGTTAGTGGTATTTCAGAATTTGAAGATTTTGAACTGTCGAAAATTTCAATTCCTAACTTTTGGAAATTTGTTAATTTTGGGTAATTCAGATATTGAATTTTTTAATTCTACAGTTTTTATACGTTGAAATCATGAATTTCTGAATTTGGGAATTTGGGCCGTTCAAATCTCATTCCTGAATTTACCAATTTTTAATCGTCCAAATTTTCTGATGCTGAATTCCGAAGTTTAAATTGATGCAATCATGATTTTGAAAATTATAAATCGTGGAAATTCTAAATTTTAGACTCTTTCAACTCTTGAATTTCCGAATTCTAATTTCTTTTACAAATTTTGAATTGTAGACATTTTGAATTTGATTTGAATTGCTGAAATTCCGAATTTGGAAAATTTTTAATAATGAAACTTTCCAAATTCTAAATTCTATTAATTAATGCAATTTGTAAATTTTACGTGGAAATTCTGAATTCGGAAAATTTGAATTTTTGAAAGCCCGAATTTGCAAAATTTGTATTCTAAAAAATCTTAATACCTGAATTCGAAAATTTTGCAAATTTTTTAATTATGAATAGTTGTTATAAATGCCTGATTCAGGAATAGCAAATTTTGAATTATGAACCGTCCCGTCGAAATGTTGAACTCCTAATTCGAAAATTTTTAATCAAATTTTGAATTTAGTAATCTTAACAAAGACCATCATAATAAACGGCAATTTGTTTATAATTATTCCTATAAAAACGTTATCCGGATAAACCTTTTTGCTTTTATTTTACAAGGGGTGTTTATGCAGTGTGTAGTTTTCAAACGATTCTTTGTCGAATAATATTTTTTTTTTAGTTACGGGGTTATAAAATGGCAAACATAAAGAAAGACCATTTTCACAGGTTTCCCGACTACATAAAAAATCTGTGGAATTTTATTTTTGTGGCTTGACTTTGTTTAATTTTTTTATTCTTCCTTTTTAAAATACCAATTTGCTTCTTTTATGTTTGACGGCACCTATGTTTGAACAGGAAAGTTTTTTGTGTGCGTTCTTCAGCTGTGTAGGTTTCTATAGCCCCCAAGGAAAAATGATTTAAAATAATGTTTTCAATTCCTGAATTAATTCCTTAAATTAACATAAATCGGTATATGTATTAAGAAAACAAAACAGAATTAACGGTTGATACTTCTGGTTGGTATAAACCTAAATTTCATCAAATCCTATACCTATTTGTGGGCCATAAATTCAATTTTTTATATTACGTGTTTTCTCTTTTATTGTTGTTGTTCGAAAATAGATCGTCAAATTTGCCTGCAGGCGGAGGCACTTGCACTTCTTCGGCTCAAATTAAGATCGATACTTTCCTCTACGCACTTTTGACATCGTTTTTCGTGTAGTAAAATAATAACAACCGGTCGATAAGTAGGTATAAGTTTAATTTGGTCATCATCAATTAGCCGATCCTTTCCCCTTCGACACCGATAATGCTTTTATTTATCAGCTCAGAAAATGTGTCGCAACCAAATGCCAAGAACTACATACATATTATGTAAACTCATGGACAAAATTAACGCATCATACTCAATTAAACTTGTATAATCACAATACTGGAATTAATATTGCAATAAAATTTTCATGAAAGCTTATTGTTAAGTATTGTCTAGTAGCTTGTAAATTTAATGGAATCAGCGAAACATGGCGTTTTTTCTAATATTTTTTTATAAAAAGCTTTTTTTCTTGTAAACATGTAAACAATCGAAACAATAGAATTTATGGACTTAGAGCTATTCTAATATTGTGTATGTCCTCCTCTACTCCTAATTACTGTGACTTCCTGAGGAGTATTCTCCCATTCTTGAATTGCTGCGTCTACAGTTGGCAGGCGGAGGTGTACGACGTTTAACCCGTAGATGTTCTATTGGGTTCATGTGAGAACTATTGGCTGGCCATTCCATGAACGGAATAGCAACAGCATTTAAGTAGCGAATAACTTGCTTCAACAAGAAATTCGGCCCCGCAAAAGGAGCAAATGGCATTACGTGGGCAACAACGCTGTGTCCAAGATAATAATCCGCATTCATTGGACCAACAAGTATCGAAACAGATGCCTCCCCCCAACATTACAGCGCCACCACCAAACTCTTGAAGAGATATTGCAACTAGGAAATCTCTCTCCTGGCCTTCGCCAGACATGCTCACGTCCATCAGAAGATTTAAAGCTGATCCTCGTTTCATCTGAAGAAAAAAAAAACATCATCAAGAGTCCAAGCTTGATAATTTCTCGCAAAAAGCAATCTTTGAATTTTATGCTTTCTGGTGAGCACTCTCTTCATTTAAGCACCTTCTAATCATTCTAGAAGATACAAGAAGATTGCGAACTGCTAAGAGTTAATTTTTTAGGATGGTACTAGTCTAGAGTGGATTGTCTAAGAAAACGCTCATCTATTGGATTAGTACACCGTTTTCGCCCTTATCCCGTGAGTGAGAACCTGTCTCGTTATACTTATTAACGCCATGAGGCCGATAAGTGGCAAATAACATACAAGATTGATTGTAAAGTCGAGGCTAATTCCATAGGAGACGCTGTGAAAAAAAAAATGGTCACGTTATTCATACAGGATGTCCCAAGACTCCGCAGAGCAAACTAGGCTATTCTGTACAAGACGTCAAAGTACAAATAGCAAAAAAAAGTTCTCATCAAACTAAAGAAAAAAGTCAAAGTAGATCCATAAATGAGAAGCAGTCTTAAAGGCAAATCCTTATTTTTGGAGCTCTACAAAATGTATACTTTAATTTTTTCTTTTTTTTAAGTGCTTTTTCTTGCAGTATTTTTTTTTTTTTCTTTTATTAATAACCAAAAGATGAAAAAATAGCTCCCTGCAGATTACCCTTCTCTATTCAACTTTGTATTCAAAATTCTAATAGGATTAGCCATTTCCTAAAACATTAATAGTATAACTTTTTTTAGTGAACAGTTATGAACAGCTCAATTTCACTATATTTATTGCGTTGTCCGCGCCGATGAAATTGACAGTAATGCAAAGTCGTACCAATAGACGTAAATTTGCCACCAGAGGGACTTGGATCGCGACTTAATGGAAACTGTAATAAGGCGGCATGAAACTCGAATAACTGTCAACCCTTGTCAAAATTGTCAAAATAACGTAAATAACATAAGAACTTCAATCAAATTATCAGCTCTTTGATAAAATTTGACAAAACCAGTGTTCTGTATTCCTTCCGGGTGCTCTTTTGGCAGTACCACCTGAGAAACCAATAAAAGGTAGATGGCAGTACCATCTAACATGCGAAAGGATAGTGGCATCACCACTATAAAGTAAAAATGAAGATGGCAGTATCATACGAGGGTAACTGGTACCATCCGTTGAAATCCGAGTACAAATCGTAAACAAAACAAAGCAAATAGAGACGACAACTTCGCCGCAAAAAAATATAAACTTGCACATAAACAACACATAAAGTGATAGCAAAACATAAGTACTGTCTTGTGCTTTTGTACTTTCAAACATCTCTGCAATGGATCCTGTGTTGCGAGGACGCAATTGAGAACAGGATGGCCGTGTTAGCGGAACAAATAAAATAAGGGGATTCTTGGTCTGCTCGGACTGGCGAGCGAGGGCGCACGCGTCAACCAATATAGCGCGAGTACAAAGAGAGCAGCGCAGTTAGTTTGATTTGGTCTGATTCAGAACACCAGAATAAAAAGTTGTTATATTAATTATTATTTTTCTTGGGGCTTAAACCCTTCATAAATCACCTTCTGATTACAAATATAAGAAAATGGTCAACAGGATTGGTGTTGTTGTTTGTACTCTGACTGCAGTATGCAGACACACTAGAATAATAATTATCCTGTCTTCGAACTTGGCAGCTCTTTTCCCCGCTTTCAATCTCACCCTACTCCTCTTGCATTCTTCTCTCACTATCTACCCTGGCGTTTCTCTATCCACCCCTAGCACTCATCTTCGTGCCTCCTCTTTCTTTTGTTAAACACCAACGTTTTTGTTTTTTCCACATTCACTTCTAACGTTTTCTCAAATACGTATTTTCCTAGGTTCTTTACCATTTCTTTCATCTCTCTTTCACTTTTTGCCACCATTACCACTTAATCCGCAAACGCCAGGCTCCACTGCCTACCATTTATGTCATGCCATTCTCCTTTTTCGTCCCCTTGTTTATTTACATACAACATTTCCCACATATAGAGAAAAATATTCATTCCATCAGCTTCTTCATTTTCTACCTTGTCTTTGGATTTTCTTTTTCCATTCCCTCTATATTTTTTTAATGTATCTTCTATCTTGATTGTATCTATAGTCCTTGATTTCCTTGATTCATCTCCTACATTTTTGTGCAGAAAGTCCTCTATCCCCTCTTTGGCCTGCTGTTTACTTTTTTTTTTCTTTCTTATTCTTTCCTTCTCTCAACCTGTTTCTTTCCAATCTTTTTTTTTTCTCCTTAAATTTTTCTCTTTGCCTTTCCACCTCTTTCTTAATTTATTGGTTCTCTCTTCGTATCTCCTTCATTTCTTCCTTTACCTCCCTTTTTAATTCCTCCAACTCATCACTGTCAATCTTCTTATCTGTTTATTTTACGTTTTAATTATCTTCTCTTCTTCCTCTTCTTGTCTTCCTGTCCCACCCTCCCCTGTTAGTTTCCTTTATTTCTTTTCTTCTAAGAATACAGATCAACTTCCCTGGCTACTTTCTTTGTTAACAGACTTACTCTAATGCCTAATAGATGTCGCTGTTATTCTGTGTATTTTTGACAAAAATATTGACTCCTCTTCTTCCCCAGGAATGTTTCTTTCTCTCTCCAACCGCTTTATCCTCTTGCTACCTTTAGTTAGTAATTTTCTCTAAATTTACTTTATTTTTATCTTTTATCTGCACCACGTGCTATTGCATCAGACGGTAAAATAGAAACTCTCTATTTCTATTTCTATTTTTGTTTTATAATCGAGGCTTTAGGGTGTAAAAAGTCACATATTGTCTTTTATCTAAAGCAATATGTAACTTTAACATATTTTAAACTCAAATGTCTCAAATTTTCTAAAAAATTTTACGAAAAAAGGCCTCAAATGTATCTTTTTCATCCCTTTATTAGTTTGACTTCTCCCTTCTTCAATTTCGTGTGGCGTGTGTAATATCAAAGTATATTATATCCCGCACGCCAGGGCATCCAACGTTCTGGTCGTCGTATACTATTTTTCTTCATCACCTAGCCGAAAGTCGGTCATCCCGGTCGCAACGCTCGGGGAACATTCACTTTTGTGGCCGGCGAGCAGCAGCCCGCCCCACTTCTGCAAAACCGAGACGAAAGCCGAGGTTTTTACTAGTCGGTTCGGGCTTCTGCTTGCAAGCCACAAAAGCGACTGTTCCTGGCGGGAACACCGACTTTCGGCTATGGGATGCAGAAAAACACAAGTCGACAAAATAGATATTTATGTACAAGGGCATAATGAGGATGTTTATATTCGAGGGCAACAGTTTACAAATTCGAGGGCCTCCGGCCCGAGATTAATAAACATCGAGTTATGCTCGTGGTGCATACAACGTTTTATATTTCACTGCATTTGAATTTGTGAACATTTAAAAAATATATAAATTTTGAATTTGATTTTGCTAAATTCCCTCGTTTGCAGTGGCTTGTATTTATGAAATTGGAATCTCCCGTGAAACTGGAACGTCCGGCGAAAATTTTTGGTAAAACTGATGCCTCCAACCTGAATGTTTCTTTATTTAAACATAGTATAGATTTAATAAATTGTTCAATTAGTGGATCTTCATTTACAAATTGTACTTTTAACTTTAAATAAATAATAATAATAATAACATTTAAAATTTTTGAGGGCATAATATGCGGGCATTATGATTTATAGGCCCTAGCCTGCTTGATTATAGCCTGATTTATAGCCTACTTAATATATCTCGTTGTCAAGGTATAAAAAACAAATAATGATTCAGTGAAATATATAAATATTTTTTCTTTGGGTTTCTGTTTTAATGCATAAATTCTTATAGTCCAGTCATTATAGTAAGTTCACCTCGGAATTCGAGATACCCAGCTGTAAGTCTGTAAATACTTGTATATCGACACCCTAAAAGTTGTCTCAAAACCTACATATGGTAGGGTGTACGCAACTATTAAATTTCAAGATCAAAGGTCACAAAAATCGTTTTTTTGCGCTTTTTTTGTAAATATCTCATTTCCTATGGGTTTTTTGCTATTTGTATTTATTATCAATATTGTAGAATATAAAATTCTCTACAAATTTTGTTAAAAAAAAATTTTTATACTGTGAACCCTTTTCGAGATAGAGGGCGGAGAGCGCGCGGTCACAGCATCACTTCAGGTCAACCGGTGCCTCCGATCGAAAACGCGCCATATATATGTAGTTGATGAACTATCGATAAATCAATGATTATAAATATTTGTCAATTTTTATTAACTATTATATTATATTTTATCATTTTTTTCCTAACCTTTCCACTTTTTATTCAGTATTAATTTATTTAACAACACTTACCTGCCCATGTAATTGCAGAATTGTTAATGAAAATATAGGAATTATATTTGAATTTTAACCTAATTAATATTAATAACTTCTTACATGATGAACAAAAAAAAAACAAATAAATTATGAATTAATCTTTTTATTAAAAAATATTATTCAATACATTTATTTTCATTAAAAGTAAAAAAATGGAATAAAGGGTACAAAAACTACAATTTATAATTTTAATCATCTTCTTCCTCTTCATCGTCGTCTTCCGGCTGCTAGTAAATTTCAAACTGTTTATCGTCTTCAACGACATTTGTCTCAAGTTCTTCCATGATTTCGGGGTCAAAGGTTCCATCTTCGTTAATGTCGCTCTGATATGGTAGAGGATTGAGACAAGCTTGACCATTACATTGGCCACAAGCTAAAGAGCCTTGCAAGCCCGCTTTCCTGCATCCGCATCGCGAACCACAACCACTCTTGCAGTTGCAGAAAATTGTATTTAGCAAATCTTCTGGAGCAGGTGGTAAAATTGTCATGATAGGCTCCAGAAAATCGTTTCGCATTGCCCAACCCCATACCTGGGGTTCCAAATCATGCCCTAACCAAGTTTGAACTTGATAATATACACGTTTGAAATGTTGATGAGCAGCTGCACTTGTTGGTGGAATATTTGAAAGCTGCACAGGTTTATTAAGTTTTGTAGACTTGACGTAATGCATATAACGAAGATGATCGAGACTTTTCACAGATTTCGGAGCATTATAGACTGCCAATAAGGTTTGAGTTCCACTCTCTAATAATCTCTGGGCCGAACAATTTTCTTCCTCAAATGCTGCAGCTAGTTCATCCAAATTTGTCAGTTTCTCAAAAACTTTTAAAAATTATTTTTTTCCCTTTTTAAAAAGCGCAGAAGTTGTGTCACAGCCACTTAATGCGTGCAGAAATAAAATATGTGTTTTGGAATGAGGATAATTATCAAAACTTTTAGTCGACTATATCTCCGTTTTTACATTTCCTTTCCCAACTTTTTTAAAGAAAATTTCTTGTTCGTAAGACACTGTACGCCCAATTAAAATGACCAGTAAATCAATATCTTGTCCTATTATAACTGCAGTTTTTTCAGACTTAGATTCTTCAATTGCAGTTTCAACAATAAGAACATCCGCATCATCTCTGGCTTGTAGTAATATTTGCAGCTTGTAATTTTTCAGTTAACATATTAATGAGCATATCTTTGTTATTTCGATTTGATAAGAATTTTTCTTGAGTAACTGGTGCAACCATTGTTGAAGAAAATTATAAAATATAATATAATAGTTAATAAAAATTGACAAATATTTATAATCATTGATTTATCGATAGTTCATCAACTATATATGGCACGTTTTCGACCGGAGGCACCGGTTGACCTGAAGTGTTGCTGTGACCGCGCGCTCTCCGCCCTCTATCTCGAAAACGGTTCACAGTATGAAAATTTTTTTAAACAAAATTTGTAGAGAATTTTTTATTCTACAATATTGATAATAAATACAAACAGCAAAAAACCCATAGGAAATGAGATATTTACAAAAAAAGCGCAAAAAAACGATTTTTGTGAACTTTGACTTTGAAATTTAATAGTTGCGTACACCCTAACATATGTAGGTTTTGAGATAACTTTTAGGGTGTCAATATACAAGTATTTACAGACTTACAGCTGGGTATCTCGAATTCCGAGATTCTTACCTATTTATGCATAAAATAAAACCAAAATATCCATTTTCGACTTATAAAATTTGCTTTTATCAGTTTTACATCGATAAACAAGTTTTGAAGAATTCGTGATTTGATTTCATGAGCAACAAGTAGCAGCACATTGAAACAAAATGGGGGCCAGTTGTATATCATTTGCGTAGTGCACAGTAATGAGTCTTTACTTGTGTATCACAGCTATAAAAACGGTTTTTGAGTGTCACTAAATAAAAAAATAACGTCCAAACAATGTAATGATCTTGATGCATTTTGTTTTATTTGTTTTGAATTTATCAAACTAGGAAGCACACAATTTCTTTGGTAACAAATTTGAAGCTTTGTGACGCTTATTTTAACTTACGAAATCAAAATAAGTTAACTGCAAAAAACTTTAGAAGGTAAAAAAATAAAATTTTGAGCATACTATTTATTTGAACTAACTTGAACAGTAAATGAATGTTATTATACGGAAGAATCATCAGAATTAACACAAATTGGCCTCGATTCTACTGATTTTTCTTAATCTTAATATATAAGACCAAGTCGGGTTTGTTCGAACACTTATAACTCGAGAACGGCTGGACCAATTTTCATAGTTTTTGATTTGTTGTATTTGTCTCCGCCCCGAATAGCAGAATAACTATTAAAACATCAGAAAAATTACAAGGGGTAGGGAGCTTGGTACAGGGCAACGACAATAAGAAAGCCCCCCTGGTACCAAAATCTGTCGTACCGGGCTTGAAAAGTGAACATAGATTTTTAAGGAGTAACCTTCACACTTTCACTTCGGTTGCGCGTGGACTCCCCACACAATTTTTTTTATGATACCTTGAGAACGGATTGACTGATTTTTCCGGGGGCGAATAACTATTAAAACATCGGAACAATTAACGAAAAAAATTTGCTGGTATGCTGGTTCCGGTAAAGCCAGTAGATGGCGTTGTGTGCATTACGTTTTGATAAAAAAAAAACACTTAATTTGATTCAGCCAATAAGTTAACACAACACTATTATTGATTCTGAGGCGGTACAAAGTTCGGCTCTAGTTAACAATAAATCCCAAATATTTGTAAAAATAAAAAAATTACAAAAAAAAAATTTGAACTTGTTTTTCAATTTTAATGTACATTGTGCAATACCCACAAAAAAATTTAGTCTTATCAATTATAATTCTTGAATAAAAGTGACTCAGATGTATGTATAGTAAAAATTTATTTAATAGTAATTTACAATAATATGTATTCTGGCGAAATTGGTAATTTTCTTTAAAATTCGAAATATCTACAAAAGCAAACTTTAACCAAAATAGTTATTTATGTATCAAGGGAATGTAAGAGGGATTAACGGTGTTTATTCCAGAGATGCATACAAAACTTTCCTCCCAACCGCCTAAATTAGAGAAGAATTTTTTTATTGCGCGGTACGGTGATACCTAAATGGAATTATGGTTACTATGGAAACGAGTTGATTTATGTGTGAAAAACGATTTACTAGGGAATAAAGCCAAAAACGTGGGACTAAAGTTGCATTTTATTCCCGGTTGGGAGGAAAAACTATTTTTCGCTTTATTAATTACGTTAGAGCAAAGGAAATTTGATATTTAAAACTCAAACCCAAAAATCCTGTCGACCGGTGTAATATATCATTATACGTAGTACGACACTGTCAGAATTTTCAAATTTTCGCTTGTATAAACACTCTTTGTCATGCAATAATAAAATGTCAGATAAACGTCACACTATTTTTATGGATTTTAAGCAATTTAAAGGCTTACCCGAGTTGTGTCAAGAGATAAAACTTTGTATTACACTAGTTCCTGTGTAAATTGGATGCTTTCCGGCACTCAGGTCTTAAAAGCCTATTGCCGGAAAACGTCCAAATTACACAGGAACTCGTATAATAATGTACTATTAATTCTTCATACAGTACAGGAAGGCACACAAATGGAGGCTAATAGTCAATTACTAAAAGCACTTGTATTATAATGCCTATATGTAGTTGTTTTAGTGACTCTTTTGTATGGATGACAAATGAAAACAAATGAAACTGAAAAAGGAAGTCATAAATAATTCTTTAATTTATTGCCTTTTATATAATCACTCAATAAAAAATCAATAACTTTCTCGTAATAAAATTTGCTGAAATAAACTGAAAAAAAAAATAACTACATAATTATATTCCATTTTTTCAGGTCTACAAAAGTCTCTTGCAAACATCTGGTACTTATTCATCGCAGTATCAATACATTCAGCAACAATTTTATTCTACATCAGCCTGGAACTCCTTTTGGCCAAGGCTCGACCGAAGAGAATCGTCACACATGTTGCCATCCTGGCCATTACTAGTCCTTTTGGTGTCTTGCTGGGTCTTTTAATAACAGAATATGCAAACATGAACACACAAGCTAAATCGACAGCAGTCGTCCTTCTAGAAGGACTATCAGCAGGTACGATCTTGTATATTACGTTCTTCGAAGTTCTCAACAGAGAAAAAGAGAGAAGAGCGTGGATACTACGGCGATCTGTTTGTATTTTATCAGGATTTGCACTGATGGCTGTGTTACAATGTGTTGAATTGCATGTAGAGTTATAAGAATAAAGTAACTATATGTATATTTTTTTAGAAATTGCGTCTTATTTCTGACGTGTTAATACGGAGAAATTATTATTTCTTGACTTATTTATGAGGGTAAAGATAATATCAATAACAATCGATTGGCTCGAGTTGAGGGTCGAGGGTAATGTTGTGGTGACAGTGCTCTACATTTTTAAGTTTCTGTTATCATTAATGTATAATATATTGTCTATAAATGTCACTGATAGATCGATGTCCAACTATTTTTAGGGATCAATATTGAGCTCTAAAATTAACGTTGACCAACTTACTAGAAATATTGTCCCTTTAAACTCGACTGAAATGCTATCTAACAATCCAAGTCCATAATAACATTTCTGATCGTTGATAGCATGCACGTTGTGCAAGTTGGAAACCGTCGGTCGTATGTTGCAAGTAGGTGATAAAACACAAAGAAATTGCAGATTATACGAGTATAGTATGCAACAACGACTAAGCATTTGCGTGCAGATAAAAGATGGTTAGAAAGACGTTTGACATACTTTTACGTAAATTTCAAAGTGCTTTAAAATTTTGTTGATTTTTGCGAATAGCGTGGTCTTAATCAGTCAGAATAAAAGTTATGTAATTCCACGATGACGGAAGTTTATCATATTGATTTGTTGAAACAATGCGAAGTAAGAGCCATTTAGGAAACAAATTTGGTGATCAGTATAATAATTTAGCATGAATAACTCAGCATTTCTTATTCGATTATCTACCTTATGAAAAATGAAATAAAACATAATATAACACAATAACCACGTGGAATACCATCGGAAAATAAAACTACCCATCAAGCTGAAGTTTTATTAGACTAACCAGGCAACAAGAGTTTACTAACTATTGAATAGATGTTTTATGAATTATTCAATCAAGTGCGTGGCGTCTATTTATAGCAGAAAACCGAATAAATACCTTACACAAAAATAGAAATTCGTTTGATAAAGCTCATAAGCAATGCATTGATCACCGTCAACTTATTATCTTCAAACTAAACCTGGAAGCTTTGGTACTGTAATAATGTCGCCAGGCCTGTGCTTTGCCCGACGACTTCTTGACTGCTATCCATCCCGGATTCCCGGTTGCATCCAGATGTATCCCGTTGCTGTCATCGAACAATAAGCGTTGTAGTACCTTCCGGGTGCTCTACAGAATGACCATTCGGGACACTTGCATCGGAAGAGACTTTGGAACTCTTCCTTGCACACTTCGTTCCACCAGCAAGTGCGCTGGAACATGAAAAAAGTAAGTTAGCGACCTGTTTCCACCAAAAATATATGACTAAATCTGGAGCTGTGTATTCGTTATATTCCTATAATATGAAAATTCTGTATGTCATCGAACCATGTGGTAATAATAAATTGAGAAATTACGATTCAGATACTAGTTCTTGGTAAAATAAAATGTGGGTTATTTCAAAAAGGTGGTTTCCGATATAAAATGATGTTAGAAATCGACTAAACATTTTAAATATAAAAAAAAATTAAAGCTTTATATTAAAAATGCAGATGCGGTATACAGTATGCACAGGTAAATAATCAACAATAAATGACGTACCCACCAAATATTTTGTTAAAAAATTAAAAAATTTAAACCTTTCAGGGTAACCTTTAAAAACGTCAAATTTAATTCAAAATTACGTCAACGTCATATTTTTTATATTCTTTAAGGTAAGAACCCCTCTTGTAATTCATCAATTGTATCATTAATCTCTTGTTAAATTAAGGCTGATGATGGCAGAAGTGTTCTGCCGAAACATGTTCCATTTGTAATTTTACGCTCATTAAAGTTTGTGGAGTTCGACTTAGATATATTTAAATTTTTTAATTTAAATTTACTCCACCTGGATTTAAGAACATTCTTCTAGTTTAATATTTTGTTGTTGCAAAAATATATTATGTACTTTTTGACTATTTTTATTTCAAAAATTATTTCAAAAACAACATCTTATAACAATTATTCAGGGAAACTATTGGACCAAACTATATGTACCTACATTTTAAATCATTCTTGTAATCCATATCGAGCGCGGACAGCGTCGTTAATCAATGTAAAAATCATCAGTGGTGCGTCGCTCCAAGAGAAAAATAATATACAGTATGTCCCCGGATTGAGTTTACAAGAGGAAAAAAAAATTATTTTTGATTTTATGCCAAAACCTCAAAGGAATAAGATTTTTTGCTTGTCCTGAAACCAGCAAATCTGTAATTAGAACTTCATTATTCTGACTCAGTGGAAAGAAAGCTTAATTTTTTTCTTAATTTTGGACTTATAAATTTTTTTCTCTGCTCTTTAAATCCCACCACATTGGCGATTTTACTTTTTTGACAACGATGTCACGTTGACAAATGAGTTTACGCAAGTTAAATAACAAAAATGTTTGTAAAAAAAATTATTTTAAATAAATTAAAATTAATTTAATAAAAAAATTGCAACTCAAAGAAACACCTTATCACACTCTTAACATAAAAAACTAATTTTTAACAAGAACAATCATTATTCAATTAACCCCCCATCCATTTCTGCGCACAATTCTACTCCAAAACGATAGCTTGCCTTTAAGATTAAAATTAATCATTACCAAGTCCAAAATCAAGAGAAAAATATACGTTTCTTTCAACTCGGTCAGAATAATGAAGTTTTAATTACATATTTGCTGGTTTCAGGACAAGCAAAAAATCTTATTCCATTGAGGTTTTGGCGTAAAGTCAAAAATAAAAAATATTTTCCTCTTGTAAACTCAATCCGGGGACATACTGTAGAACACTGCATATAATATGTACAAGGTGATTAGAAATAACTAACCGAACATTAACTTGTGTAAATCTGACATCACAAATAATTTTTTACAATTATTTTTCTTCAAACAAATATTTCCACGCATAATAATACAGGGTTAGTCAAAAGTATGGAATGGGCGGTTTATCTCCGTAAATATGAATTTTATGACAAAATGTCTGATAAAAGTTTTTTTACTAATTATTCTCTATTTCTTAACCTGCTCGTTGTTTTTATATGTCAACGCATTTCCATGGAAAAGTAACTAATTTTTGTTTTTTGAATGGCAACCTAGTAATTTTTTTGCAGATTTTTGTTTCTCTTTTTTTATTGAAATGACCTGGTTTTTTTTGTGTGGTTTGATAACAAAATTTTAGAGAAAATGGCCATAATACTTTATTCAATCAAATAATCTTTAATTTAAATTAAATGTTCAAACTGAAGACCCCCTGCAGCTTAACAGTAACCTAATCTGTAATAACAATTACGTAACGAATTTTGTAGCTAGTTAGGTGGTATTTCTGCGATTCCATGTCTGATTTTGACTTCTAGATCTTCCAAATTTTGGGATTTTTCTTTGTAAACTTTAGTTTTTAAATGGCCCCAGAGGAAAAAATCTAAGGGGTTTAAATCGGGGGACCTAGCAGGCCATTCAATAGGCCCCTGACGTCCTATTCAACGACCTGGAAAAATGTTATCCAGAAATAGGCAAACATCAACCCCTTAATGGGGTGGAGTGCCGTCTTGCTGAAACCAAATATCTCGGTTTGGCATTCTTTGACGATCTGCATCCGGAAATAATTGTACAATATCGAGTACAGAATGAACGTTGTTAAATAAATGACAAACATCTTGGTGTGAACGTTGTCGATCTCCATAACCAACCATCATGAGAATTTCAATTATTTCAGTTTCACTCATGTTTACAAATTAAAATAAAACTATCCTTATTAAATTGATTTGTTAACTTATTGAAAGGTACTTCACAATGACATAAAAAATACCATTAAAAAAAACAGAGGCCACTATAATTCTTTGTAGAATTATCATCACATGAATAAAAAGCATCTCTAAAAATTCGAGAATCTGATTTGATACCAATTTTGTCGTTTATTAGAAATTATGATTTTACAGAGAAATTTTGTTATGAAAGGATATTAAAAAAATACCAGGTCATTTCAAATAAAAAAAGAGAAACAAAAATGGACAAAAAATTACTAGGTTGCCATTCAAAAAACAAAAATTAGTTACGTTTCCATGGAAATGCGTTGACATATAAAAACAACGAGCAGACTAAGAAATAGAAAATAATTAGTAAAACAACTTTTATTAAAGACATTTTGTAATAAAATTCATATTTACGGAGATAAACCGCCTATTCCATACTTTTGACTAACCCTGTATAATTATTGCAAAAATAAATTATCATAACTACTTTATTGTTTAAAACACACTATATAAATTTTATAACAGTGGCTTAAGGGGCATTTCGCAAGGACGAGCAACTACTAGGTGAGAGTGATCAAAAAGGTCGAAGTGTGACATAAGTAGTAGGACGTAAACAAAAATCCACGCGAGACACAGAAAAAGTACATTCTGTGAAACAATGCTTTCTGTTCAGAAATATTTGCAGCGGCCAGTTGTGAAACCCAAAGCACAGCCAAAGGGTCATAAACCTCTACCTGTCTAACGACCCAAACGCTAGCACAATACAAATACAATATTCTAAATTCAACCACCACCCGATATGACATTCGGGATTATAAAAGTATTATTGACCGGAGTCCATCAAATTACTATAAGTCTGGTCGTACCTTGCTTTTGATGAAACAGTCGAATGAGAACGTGACATCGTAATGGGAGAAACAGTTCAACTATTTTTTAGTATTTCACGGGCCATTACATTTAAATATATATTTGTTAAATTTTGGCACAATGTTGTCCCAAAAGGACATAACTATCTTTTTCAAAAGAACATACAAAATAAAATTGCTATGCAATAAATTTTTTGTACTTGTCGACAACAATTCCAATAGATACAATCCATATAACAAAGTAGAAATAATTGTTAGCACCAGTAATTGCCAATTGCCCCTGAACCTAAAAGTAATAATTATCTTTTTGCTTTAGTTTAACGTCCCCATTTTGGTCTATTTTTAAGTAATTAATTTTTTCTTCATTGACCGCTTGTTGGGGATTTAAGTCTCGAATGGACCAAGGGCATTTTATTTCCACAATATGATCTTCATCAATAATTCCATCCAGACTGGCACCGAGAAAACAATTTTCCTTGTCAATAAACAGTCCGCACTCACATACAAGTACCCCATAGTCTTTTTCAAAGTGCTTTTGCTTCATGTTCTTTTCCCCACATCATTATAGCTGTGCTCTTTCGAAATTCAGAACAGACAATATTTCGAGCTAGCTTTGACGTATTCCTAATAAATTCGTTTTCATCTAGATGAATTTCTGTCACACCGTAATTTTCATCGGGTGGAGCAGTCTTTCTTTTTTTAATTCGTAGCGAGTTTTATTATACTCGCGTTTTCTTTTCAGTCCCGCGATATAGTTTTTAGCGAATTTTCCTGGAATACAAAAGTTTCCTGTGCAATAGAACAAAATATTCTTCCTTTTTATTATATGAAATTGTCGCCTATTAATTTAAAGACCATAGAATTATAAGTTTCTGGTGCATTATTTTTCATATTCAAAATTAGACTATGCACAAGTCTTTTTCCACATGACTCAATGTCGTCAAAAAAGCCAGACTCGATCATGTCTGGAACTGTGTTAATTTCTTGTCCTATCTTTATTATAGGGAATTTATGGTCGTAGGGGTTCGCGATATGCAAAGTTTTTTTTAACACACTGCTGCTTCTTTTGCCAGCGAAGTTTTGTTGCTCTGTTATTAGTGATGTAATTATCTATGTTAATTAAATCGAAGAGAATAGACTCCTCACATTGCAAAATTTTATAAAAATATCAATGAACAAATCAAGTAAGATACCAACCGATCTGTTGAAAAAATAGGTGTAATTGAAAGCGTAATACTAGGTAGGAATGAATATTTCGAGTTTGGGACATTTTCAATGGTCATTTCTAGTTTTGAGCATTTTATTCGGACACTGTCCAAATTCGTGTGTTGAGTATACACTGTATTGTAGTATTGTGATCATCGCCCAAAAAGCGTCGTGTGCACCTCGACTCACGCCTCGGCCACAAACAGCAGATGCGTCCAAAAAAGCTAACTTTTACGGCAGCGAAGTTGGGGTCAGAGAAGCGCCATAATAGTGAAACCATTAAGAAAAGTAATAATTAAAATGTGCCAAAAACAAATGAAAAAATAAAGACGTTACCATTATGGAGCTTTATTATCTTTAGGAGATCAGTCTGTGCGAATTAAAAGATTACCAACCAGATGCACTGGATTCTTTTTTGAAATTACCAGATGCTCAGTCATATACTGGTCATAGCATGAGACCATCTTCCACTACATTATTAGCTAACGCAGGTGGAGATCTTATGGCCATCAAACGTCACGGTGGGCAGAGGTCATCTACTGTAGCAGAAGGCTAGAAACTGCGAAAATTATGTTGATTAACCCCATCAGACGTCTCTAAACAGTAGTATTATGGCCTAATAATACCGGGTCTCTCTTATTTTGAAAGATATCAAAACGGTGTTTTTGGGGGACGATAGCCATACGATACCTTCACAATTTAAAATTATTAGAAATCTTATACAAAGTGTTCTAATATTAGTAATATACCAAAGTTTTTTTTTAATAGATTGCTCTGTATATTAGTTGGTAAATTAAAAGAGCAATTAATGTGGAGCAGAATGATAATATACCTATGGTACCTTATAGTTGGTTCTTGAGTTATGTCCTTTTTTTTAAATGATTGCAGAGAGCATTCCAACAAAGATAATTTTAATAGACCAAAACAGATTGAAAGTCATCTAAATGGATATTTCTATACAGGGTGTACGGTTTCGCAAACTGTATAATAACTTTTTTTTCAAATGAAACACTATATTCCATTATACCATCAAATAGCAGATAGTCGTTTATTGTATAATTTATTAAATTATTTCAGAAATGACACCGAGGGGTAGACAGGCTTAGGTTTACTTAAGAATTCGGTAAACTCTACCCTTTACATAACCCCGAACGATAAAATCTAGAGGTTAAATCGGGTGATCTTGCTGACCATTTGACAGGACCGCCCCTACCAATCCAACGTCTCAGCAACCCGTCATTTAAATATCTTATTACATTCCTATAGAAATGTACAGGAGCTCCATCTTGTTGCATCCACATTAAAAGGACCACTGATTCTGATAATAAATCGTCCGCATCCAGTGGGCATTTTCAGTGGCATAATAGTGCATTGACATGCCCATTACTCTTAAAGGTCGCCTCATCACTGAACAAAAGTCTGTGTAAAATATTTCTATTCCTTTCTAGAAGATTGTCCAATATTTGGCAGAATTCCACTCTTTTTGCAAAATAAGTTCCTTGCAATTCTGCAAGTTCAATATGGTGTGGATGAAACCGATGTTTTTGATCACACGGTTTACTGAAGATTTCAAAATATCAGATTGGGCAGCAATTTCTTTTGTACTGGAGCGAAGATTTTCTTCTAACATTAGTAAAACTTCTAGCTCAGTGTTTTCATCTACTCTTCTACCAATTAATTGTTTTTTGTTGTAGGCCACGTTTCCAGTGTTTTCAAAATGTTGTAAATTTTTGTGGCCAAAAAGGAATTTCTTTCGGCTTCTTCTATTCATCATTTCTTCTTTCGTTAAATTCATTTTGTAAAAGAATAACAAAAGTGCAACTATTTGTTACAGGATAACTGTCAACAAGAACAAACAGCTCCATGGTAACCAGTCTAAGATGATAAAATATGATCTCAATACACGATTTCATCAATTTGGGATCAATTAGGTTTTTTTTAAAAATTAGTACTAACATTTGCCGAGGCAAACCATAATTATATTGACAGAAAGCTTATTAAAAATGTATATGATTTCTAATAATATTAAATTGTGAAGGTATCGTGTGGCTATCGTCCCCCGAAAACCCCGTTTTGATATCTTTCAAAATAAGGACGTAAAGGATGGTCCACACACCTCTGAGACACCCGGTATATGGGTTGTGGATAAAACTCATTATTGGAATTCTTAGAACAAAAATGAAGTAAACAAAACACTCAAACAAATTAAAATCAAATGTTCTGTAGGTATTGACAAAATAATAAGTAGGTATGTATATCAATAACTCAGATTAAATCAGTAATTACATTCTCCAGCTGAAATATTCAACAAACTAAAAGAAAGGCAATAGGTTTTGGTAAACAGATAGATTCCGAATGGAAAACTGCCATCGGATCTAATATAAAATAGAACGAAAAAAAAAACAGGAGTCAGCAGGACAGAAGCGAAGAAAAACAACTGAATGGGGTGGAAATAAAGGAATCTATTTCTAAATGAAAACGAAGTTGTAAATGTAAAAAATCTAAAAGAATATTAATATTTTAAGGATTAAAAAAATAATAAACATAAACAAGTTCAAAGTGTTCAAAGTGTCTAGAAAAGACCGTTACCTAATGAAAAGGTACTGCTGTGCTACGGCCCGACCGACGGGGGGTATGCTATTTAAAATAAATATGCTAAAATAGCTATATAAAATAGTATGCTAAAATAGCTCGTTAGCAAAATCTAGAAATTCTAGAAGTTTTTAATCTGGAAGCCTTTCCTAATCACCGAAATAATTTCGTAGTCAAAATAAATCGAGAACTAAATCAGAATAATTTTTTAAAAATCTCCTAAAAAAATGGAAATAATCGCCGTACATTGTACATGCATAACAAAATATGGTTGGTAGGCTAGTAGACATAACAATTAACAAAATAACAAAGTCACCGTTAAAATAATCTCGAAATACATAAATTGCTGATAAAATCATCATCGAGTCTTTAACACTCATTAAAAGATTTATTGTCAGAATTTTCGAATTTTCGCGTGTAAACACTCTGTCATGCAATAATAAAATGTCAGATAAACGTCACACTATTTTTATGGATTTTAAGCAATTTAAAGACTTGTCAGGGCTCTGTCGACCTATAAAACGTTCCTGTGTAAATTGGGTGCTTTCCGGCAATATGGGTTTAAAAAAGCACGAGTGAAACAATTTACACAAGAACTCGTATGATAACATTACTTCAAAAAATTCGTTTTTGGACAGATCGCGAAGCAGGAGTAAAAACAAATTTTATTTTATTTCAATTTAGGCTGGAATGTGATTTTCCAAATTTTTCTCCAGATCTTCCCGATTTTTATATTTAATTGAGTTATTTCCATCCCGAAATCAAAACGAACAAAACAAAAAAAGGAATCAACCTAATGCGTTTACCAACGAACAGCATTTCATTTTTATTATATAGATTAACGCCTACATGGTAAAATAAGTAAGTGTGCAATCGGTACCGTGGATCTGGAGATTACTATCCTTACTTATAGAAAAAACTGTTATAAGTCGGTATTTTATCCACGAACACAGGCCGCTCAAAGCGGTCTAGACCGGGCCTGTCATTCTTTGAAAGCTTCTACGGTATGAACAACATAATCATTATATCAATGTTCAAAACTGAATTAATGTCGAAAAACAGTCTTTAGTTCTTAATGCAAACCCATGTCCATGAAAATCAAGAAACAACAGAGATGATGGATGAGACTCGCATCTAGTATTATAATTATGCAGGAAGACAGATTAGCAAGTACCAATAATCGCAGTCGTCTATTCTAAAAGAAAGAAACCTGCCTTGGAATGATGCTAAGGTTGTAAACTTATCATGTACTTTACCACCAAAACCTCCATTGCAAGTGTACTAACAGAGAACCAACTATGTGACCAGTTTACAATAAAGCTCAATTTTAGCTTAAATTCATTGACAATATAAAGACTTTTCATGACTCTTCACAACATTACATAAATTATCAGACACTCGGTATAAGCATTAAAATTTACTATATTTATACACACTCAACAACTTGTTGATGTTTACAATTACCTCTGTCAAATATCCGCTCACTGATCTGTCCGAGATGCTCCTTCTGCTCAGAAAACGCGCTGATGTCGCCTGGATCAGCAAGAACGGCAGAAAAAGTAACAGACAGTAATTCTGGAATTAGTCACGTGTCAACCACGATTTATGACCACCGACGATACGAACTCACCATCGATAAAATTTTGCACATTGCTGTTGGTGTTGTAGAGTATTGATCTGGAGGTACATTAAATTTACGCCATCTGCTGGTGAGTTAAATTCGATATTGATTAAGTATTAATGTAATTGGGGGTCACTGATGTCGAAAGTATAAATTAGTGATATTTAGCAAGTAGTCATTTCGATTATCTGTTTCTATTACCTGAATTTTTTTCCCATAAAACTCCTATAGATTCTTTGTTAAATTTACAAAATAATAAAATATATATAAAGAAATCAGGCGATTTATAATCATCATATTACTATATTTTTATCTTTTTATTTACCTGCGCCTAGTACGGAACTGCACGAGAGCGAGAAAATCATTCCAATTGTACAAAAATAGAAGATAAACGAAATATCAACGATGGATGGAGGAACTTAGGCAATGCCAAAAATTAATCAATAATGATAACACAAATATGTAGTAACTTTTTTTCTGAATGAATATTTTGATTGATACTGATATACACCTCCTAGTTTCTAACTTCACACAACATAAGTGTTCACAAACTATAGAAATTATGTAACACATAATAAATTGAGCCAGTAGCAATTACTATTAACGTTTATTAACAATCATAAAAAAATCGTTCCTATGGCAAAGTTCATTGTTGGAGCCAGCCGAAACACCGAAATGAATATATCCCGTCGTCAAGGGTATACTCACTTATATACATCGTAACTATTAAAAATCTGTAATTGCTATTGGCTCAATTTATTTTGTGTTATAAAATCAGTTTTAATACCACAAGAGGATAGAAAATATTCGATTAAACTTCCGAGTCATGAGACGTATTCCGCCGAAAGACCACGACAGACCAGCTGGAGTGGTGTTTCGCGGAATACGTCGAATGAGGATTATTTTCGTTTGCTCGAGTGGTATTCGTTACGATTATCCAAAAAAATGCGAAATTTTGACGGAACTTTTTTTTTGACGTTTATTATAAAAAGTATAGGGGCGTTTATCTCCTACCTATATAGTATAGCGAAGATGGAAATTTCTGAAAATTTTATCTGATTTAAGTGAGAACTGTTTTTTAAAACTAAGTTTGTTTGATTTTACGGTAATCAAATCAATAGAAAATTATGGAGTTGTTACTTGACCTACATTCTGTACTATGGAAAATAATATCCTTCCACAAAATATGCGGCCATTCACTATTTTATAACTCCCGACAACTCTATCATTAAGTTTCAATTCCATATTTATACCAGTGACATGTTTGACATTTGTATTGAACGTTGTCAAGTGCTAGGTTTAATCTTGAACTTATTCTCTAGTGACAGCAGGGCATACCAGTCGCGAATATATTTATAATCTTGGACGTCAATGTCATTCCACTGCCGCAAAGTGTAAAACGCTATTTTAGTCTTATTTTTTATTTTTGTGATCTTTAACATTTTTAACTTAAAACATCAAAGCTACAATGAAACAGACAGAAGATTGATGTCTGCAACTGTATATAACAAATAACATTAAAAATTACAAGTGATTAGCTATTAAATTTTATTAATTACACAATATCCGAATGCAGTTTTAAGTTAGTAGAACTCAAGAGTTAATGTCACTGGACATCCTCGAACTTTAAAATTTGTAAGAATTTCAAAATAGCTGGTTGACTAATGTCTTTTAGATAAAATATACCGGGTGTCCCAACTAAAATTTGTACCCCCCCAACAACTCCAATTTCGAAAGACTCAGAAGAAAACGCTCGAACAGGTCAATTTTGTTCAATCAAGAGTATTTTATGTAGATTTGGAAAATATCAAATTCATCCTTTGTTTTGTAGAAAGGAACCGATAATTGTAGGTCTGGATAGAGAATTGAATAAGCTTTAAAATGATGTATTACACGATTCCCCAAACCATTTAAATTTTTTAAGGGGGTGCCCCCCTGGCTAAAGGGGTGAGATCTAAGACTTAAAAGTTTGGTACAACTTGGTCCCCCTTGATAACAAAACTGACGTGTTCAAGCGTTTTTTTTCTGAATCTTTCGAAATTGGAATTGTTGGGGGGTAAAAATTTTAGTTGGGACGCCCGGTATAATAAATATAAGAAGTGTGTTTTCGTAACACAAGTACCAATGAACCTATTTTTTTTTACTACTAGCTGTAGAATGTACGATTATACAGACCGTTTCAATCGAAACGAGCCACCCTCAATAACTTTTTAGGAAAAGATATTTAAGAAAAATTTAAAAACAGGTAAATTTTTATCAAGAGGGGGACATGTTTTGATGCAATAGTAAGCAGGCTTGGTGCAACCCCATACCCCTGACAGGAGCAACCTCGATTTTTTAAATAGGGAATAGGGGTCGAGTAACATGTCGTTTGAAAGGTCTTTTAATTGTCTTTTCGGCTACATAATATTTTTTTTTATTTGCATAGTCTATAAGTTAGTAATTAAAAATGATTTTTTTTACGGATTTGTTTTGTATTTAGGAATGCCTGCAATATACATTATTAGACCATTTATTATTGATCTGAATAATGCTGTAATCAAATTTGTCGTCATCCATACTCATTTATACTAATCCTTAACAATAAGTAAATAAATAAACTGAAAAAATAGTCGTGTTTAATTTCCTGAGCGATAAAGCAACTGTAGCATTGAACACTAAATTTGATTTCATATGAAATGTTCAAAATGATTCCCATCGACATCCATGCAGTCATACAGACGATTATGAAATACTCTTTTCAGGTTACGCAACATTTCTGGTGTTATTTGTCGAGATTCCAGGATAATCTTTTGTCGCAAATCTTCCAGAGAAGCTGGTTCTGTCACATAAATTTTGGACTTGAGGTGTCCCCACAAATAAAAATCTAGGGGAGTCAAATCGGACGATCGAACTGGCCATTTTACAGTACCTTGTCTACCAATCTAGTGGTCGGGGAAGTTATTGTCCAGGAACTGCCGTACTGGCGCAGTATAATGAGGTGGTGCTCCATCCTGTTGAAAGACTAATGCGTTCTCTAGCTCTAGCCAAAAACCGATAAGATACTAATAAGCAAATAATTGTACAAAAACACAGATTGTCCAACATTGTTGATTTCAAGCTCTTTATTGTTAATAATTGCAAGCATGTCTAAATACAGAACAAATCCGTTAAAAAATTGTTTTATTTTAACTACTAATTTATAGACTATGTAAATAAAAAATACTTATGTGACTGAAAAGACAATTAAAAGGCCTTTCAAACGACATGTTACTCGACCCCTATTCCCTATTTAAAAAATCGAGGTTGCTCCTGTCAGGGGTATGGGGTTGCAGCAAACCTGCTTACTATTGCATCAAAACATGTCCCCCTCGAGATAAAAATTGACTTGTTTTTAGATTTTTCTTAAATCTTTTTTCCTAAAAAGTTATTGAGGGTGGCTCGTTTCGATTGAAACGGCCTGTATATAGTTTGTAGAAGATGTGTGAAATTGTTTTTCTTTAGTAGTAGATAATAACCATTTCATTATTGACTAGTAGTCAATAACTGAAAAGGCCGGATTTTATGCAACTTTTTAACTAACAACAATTTTATATCTACCAAATTAACAACAACGCCCTTCGATTTTTACAAATTGCACCACTTGCAAATATTTGGCATTCATTACTGCAATTAAACAACAAAAATTAAACGAATCTGCTAATAGTTAAAAAAATATATATAAATCATGGTTGAGAAGCCTTTTCTTAGCCTCGCACTTTTATTTCCCGCGATGCTTCGCATCTTGTTAAATAAAATAGCTCGGCTAAGTAAAATGGCTTCTCAAATGTAATGAGAAGGATAATTATTATGTAATTTTTTTAAGAACTGATTTAAAAAATGATTTGGAAAATTTTCCTCTGAACGTAATTCTTAATGTGATTTATGCAGGATGGTGCGCCTCCACATTTTCACCGTGATGTAATTACTTATTTAAATACTGAATATTGTAACAGATGGATAGGTAGAAACGGTCCTGTGCCTTGGCCTCCACGGCCTCCATTAGATTTTCCTTTTTGGGGGCATTAAAAGCACAGTTTATCGAACAGAACCCGTGAATCAAGAAAACTTATGGATGAGAATTGAAGATGTAACAGATTCTATTAGATACAATCAAGACATGTTTTACTGTGTTATGGGATCGTAGCTTAGGCGTGCAAGAGCATGCATACAGAAAAATGGAGAAAATTTTGAACATCTTATATATAAAAATCAATTTCCGTGCGTTAGTCTCGAAAATTGCTCTACCGATTTTGATTTTTTTTGTGTTTGACTTGGCCCCAAGATGGTTGAGATTGAGAATCACAATTGGAGCCGGTAAGTTTTTCTTTAAGATTTTTCGTATATCATAATAACATATTATCATACCATAACATATAATCCCAAAATTTCATCACCCCACTACCCCCAAATATTTTTTTTTATTTGCGGGCAGGACAACGTCTGTCGGGTCTACTAGTCTTTCAGATCAGACAAAGAGGCTATTTTTGACATATTTAAGAAGTCAATTTAGCCTTCACTGTAACTGATAAGAATCAAGAATTAGGTACATTTTGGTCACCTGTAACTCAGTAGCGTGCTCCAAAATTGGAAATATTTGTAATTCATTTTTAATTTGAAAACAAAAAGACTTATTACAAACATTTTTTGTCAATAACTTATACTTGCTATCACCAATAAAGACCTTTCTTTTGGCCCCTGTATATTAACAAACAAAAATTCAACTTTATGTTTTAATCTGCCAAAGTTCTCATTTCTGAAATTGCCAAAATATTGTTGAATTATTATTATTATCATTCTGAATAGGTGCTCATTTCTTTTTTTTTTTTTTTTGGTTGTTTGTTACTGTCAGCAACATTCCAAACAAAAAAAATTGGTAAAAAATTTTGAAAATGTGGTCATATTAAAACTAGTAAAACTTCGTAAATTCAATATCGCTTTAACCACAACTGCAAGAACTTTTAAATCAATAACAAAAATTAACAATCCCGCATCCTTGACCGTGAAAAATCGCTAAAATCACAGTTTTCCTAACACCACGAAATTCCTCGGGTAGCATTTCATGCGCAATACCAATGGAGGCTTGGTATTGATTCAAAAACGACCAGTCGAGCCATGGCGACCACAACCGTCGCTTTATTTGGCCTGGCGCTCTTCACTGGAGTTTTGGCCGGGCCTTTTGGGCTACAATCCAACGCGGAACTCTACGACGAAGACAGACAACTACTTTCGTTAAGCCGGAACTACCAGGTGAGAAAGAATGCGGTTGTATAATTATAACGTTGCAAATTTTCGGAAACCGGAATCACCGGTGTTCAAATGTCTATAGGCTCAGTCTGACCTAGGCAACCAATGATACGTACCTGTAGAAAACTGTTGTGTATTGTAGATTATTTCGCGGCACAATATGTATGCTTATCTTTGATACATAGTTTTTCATTTTTAATGTCTGAAATTCGTTTAACTTTCGCAAGACTCGAGTGCCCTTACATGACAATATCATTACATTACAAAACACGAAACAGTAATTTGTAAATCACGTTGACAAATGATAATAAAAATTACGTATCAAACCTTATCAAAAACTTATTGATTGTATTTTGTGTACATAATGTACAGAGTGTACACAATACAGTTCTTTTTTACATTCAATTTAAACAAATTGGGTGTCTGTTGGTAACGTGTACCACTTAGTAACAGTGCAATAAGAAACTTTGTATGTCGTGCTTGTTTTCTTTGTTGGCTTTCTTTATTATATTATAGAGCAACTTGTACAGGCAACTCACAATACACATTTGCGTTATTTTACATAATTACAAAAAAAAATCGCATTTTTAAAATTCTTCCTTTCCTGGTAATTTTGAAACTAGCACAAATCGATAATTTGTTGATTTGACTTTGATGCCGCAACCATTATTTTTATAATAACGCTAATAAATAATAATTCCCACTCTGACCTCAGTTCACTTCACTTTCGTAATGGTCGAGTGCTTCAACACGACGGCAATAAAATGTAGAATGAAATGAATGTTAAGCAACAGAATTTAGCTACAGGGGTAGCAATAGCCCTTGTCTTTCTCGTGGTAGTGATAGTTTGTAGTCTAAAGGTGAGTGAAAGCTAAAAGTTTCATTATAATGGAGTGTTCTTGTCATCTCTTGTTTATCTTGTATTGACGCACGTTTCTGCCGTGCCATATGCCGGGGATAACCAATAGTAAACCCGGATTTTTCCGGAAGTGTTTATAACGGCTTCAGATTACAATTTCGCGCATTATTAAACAGGTTTTTGTTTATCGGGGGGATTATAATTATAGTTTATTTATTTATTGATCTATTCTTTGTGTCAGTTGCCCCAATTGAACGACAACATTTTGTCTAATTTCGCTGAAAACAAAACTCATTTCACTAAATGACTTGCATAATAACTAAATCCATATTTATTACAACATTAAACGGTACTTTGCGAAATTGTTGGCTCAAGTACACAGTAAATAATAATCTCAGTTTAATATTTGCACTTTCCCATAAAGGTATTTGAAATTACATCCTCTTGCATATTTGTTAAAATTTTACCAGAATGTCAAAACTCGATCCATGTTCTGTTTTAGTAAAATATTCTGAATTCTAATTGTGGTCTAAAAGGAGGCCGTCTTGTCTTATCTTCTATTCTATTTTTTGCATCTGACATGTACAATGAAAATATTTTCTTAATGTTTCACATATAATTAGGTTCAGGATAACAACAATGAATAAGCGCGAATATTTACCGATTAACAACAATGCCAACTACAAGCCAGACGTGGCAGAAAATCTTCGACGTCGATTCCATCCCACAATCAACAATTATTAATGTTTCAGTTGGTAACAGATTTAGATAAAATTGTAGATTTATTTTTCCCTTTAAGTTGGTGAAATGGCATTTGGAAATGCAAGATTATGTTCGTTTGCTGCAAATTTAAATGTAGCTGTCACCCATATGTCAAATCATAGGCTTATCAAATTTGATGTAAATTGTATTGTGGCCAACTCAAACTTTTAATATTGATCACTTGGTATATCAAAATTTTCAAAATGAGAAAAAATTAAGTCCAAGATTTTTTGTCCGCTATTGAACTACTGTATACTTAAAGTTTGTTTCGGTAACTACAATACTGCCACCTTAAATATCAAACGAATATACGAGGTGTGTGAAAAATTTTAACACAGCAGTGATATAGTTATGAAAAGAATTAAAGGATATTTTTAATACACAAAAATAAATAGAACACCAGAAAGGGGAAAGAAAATTAATAAAATGAATGGTGGTTTTAAAAGGCATGATGAGAAGTTATGAGAAGAAAGAAAATGGAATAATAATCGGTTGGTCCATGTCTGGGAGTTATTTATTACACGTTTTTGTTAGTCCTTGTTATTTTATAATATCTGAATTAAATAATCTGGACCAACATATAACTTTCACCAAAGAAGTAGATATCGAGCGATCAAGATAATTTGTAATCGAGTCATTCATGAATTCGAATTCGTGTGTCTTTCCCTATTAATATGCATAATTGTGGCATCTAAAGTTACGTCATTCAAGAAGTTTAAAAAATAATTTTGAGGTTTCAAAAAAATTTTGGAAATAAATTTTTAAACAGATGCGAAAAAAAGTTCTTTGATAACAGACTTATTAGTCGGAACACAGAAAATATCTGGCCTCCGAGATCTTGTGACCTTACACCTGCGGATTTTAAAAAAAAACACCATTTACCGAACGCCTCTTCATAATTTACAAGAATTAAGGATCAGAATCACCGAAAAAAATTATGAAATAAATAATAATCCAGATATGTTATGAAATATTATTCAAGGTGTTAGACGAAGGGCTCATTTGTGCTTAGACCAAAATGGAGAAGATTTTCAGCATTTATTATAACAGTTGAATGAAATAAATGTATTTTCACGTATTTTTGACAATAAAATCCTGTTTGAGAATTTCCACCATTTTATCTTTCAATTGACACATTATTTGACATTTATAAGTGCAGTTTAAGTGTACGACATACGTTTTCGGATTCATGGATGACTCGATTACAAATTATCTTGATCGAATAGAAACCAACAATACAATCAACTTCCTGGATTTAACGATAACTAGAACACCAGAATATATAGAAAACCAACAATTGCAGATACCACGATGCCAAGAACCACCAAAACATAAACAAGACATATTTAACACCACTAACACCTCAAGAACAAAAAAAGAAGAATGGATATTGTGATAACACCTCCGATACGTTTCCGCCACTTTTTGAAATGAAATATAATGCCGACAACAAACGTCAAATTCAAAAATTTGAATCAGACCGCGAAATTAAAAAGTAGGCCAGTGAAGAACACAAGGAAAACCCACGGAAAGCCGCAGAGCTACGTTCTGTTTTTTTTTTTTTGACAATACAAAGCAGTGGTCGGAAATTAGAACCTACTAATAAGGCAAAGCCCAGTTCTTTGGATACATGGCGTGAGCAATCAGGAGATTCTAAATGTTTATTTATTTATCTTGAGTAATTAACATGTTCCAGTGACTTTGTCGTCCGTTTGACAGCCAACAAATTCTATCTTACAATTTGCAATAATTTCCCAGATAACATCAACACTTCAGGTGTAGAATATGAGTGAGGTTAAGTTATCTGACTCCATTACCTCTTTGAGCTTTTCGATTATTACTGCAATTCACATCAAACAGATACAATAAAGTGACCCCTTGTTCTACAGTCCAGAGTGTGCATATACAAAACTGTGACAGGTGCAATGATATTGAAAACCTTGAAGTTCTTTAACTATGAATGCAGATATGACAGACACCAAATAGCAATATTTATATCTTGTGAATCGACTAGAGGCAAATTTTGAGTGTGAAAATGTTATTAAAGTTCCACAACAACTGAAATACGCTGGAAGGACAAGTGGCAATATGTATTTTTTGCAGATTCCTTCATTGATGTAAAATTTGTGATATGACTTTTTGTACTTTTATATCGTCGGAAAAAACTTGCAAAGTCGAAGCTAAGTATCAACAAAGTACCAACAACACCGGTATCAGTTGGACGTTGTAAATCTGGAAGAACTCGGTAACAACATTTCCAACAATATTTAGGAACGAACAAAGGAGAGAAAGGTCTAAGCACAGAAATAACATATGTGAACTGAATGGCTAGAGATAGCTTTTTATCTCCGGTGGATTTTTCGTTTTGTTTTTTTTTTTCTTACTAATTTTATTACTATGAGTTACTAGGTTCTTCTAATAGCTCAAACTACTTCTACTTGGCTATGGCTAAGAACAGTACACAAATATTGATCGATTTAAATTCAAAAGCAGCCACTAGAACTGAAATAGCCTCGGCGTGCTTTATGGGAGAGAATGGACCCATGTATTTTTACCTGGGCTGCGCGCGCATCTGAACGGCAAGTGACATTTCCAAAATTAATTTGGTAAATGTCAAATGTGAAAGCACCAGCTATATAAATAAAACAACATGGTGTATAACTGCTTCGTTCCTTTTTGTTGAAATAGAAAACATAGCGAAGAATTAAACAACACGTGCCGTTGCTGTCACTTTTTGACAGGTGCAAAAGGTCTGTTCAGTACTGGGCCGGTCGAACAAATTTCAAATAACCCGCTTTTTTGCCGTTCAGACAACTATCTTTTTCTATTCAGTACATGGGTCCATTAAACAATACTTTCATGAAAGTTAAATGGTATTTCCCCTATGATTAATTCCATAAAAGCGCTAAATGGAGTCGCGAGTACATAGAACCGTTTATTCTGTTATTTGCGTCGCTTTAACTGATAATGCCGGAAGGGCAATTTTTGAAAGATTTTTGGTTCTACCCCAGTTGACGCGTTTATCATAACAAGAGTTTTGTGTTTTAAAAAATAGGGGTACATGACAATATTTCTCAACCTCGACGGCTACGTTTATGACCTGACGCCACCATAACACATGGTCGGAACAAACGGTAAAATTGTAATAATCGCAACTAAACAACAGGAAAAACTCGTGGTGCAAATAAAATGAAGTTGAACAAATTTTAAGAACAATAATAAGAGCTTGCTGCGAAAAGCATTATTATTATTGTCAGTTCGACAGGCAAAATCGCAAGGGCTTGAAATCAGTCTTCCGTCCGATCTTCTTCCCTCTGGATCAGTGCTGCCAAGATTGGCCCAGGTCGGGTAGGCAATCCCAATTTCTCCTTTGTGAATTACAGATTCCGTACTTCAACGGTGAATTAAAATATTGTCTAATTTGAGATTTCTCAGTACGAAGAAAATATGGTAGAAAAGTTGAGGAAAAAAATACATAGAGGGGCCAAAAACACAACAAAACTAAAATGAAGTACAAACCTACAACAAGGTCCCCTTTATAGGAAATATCTCAAAAAATGCGAGGATACTAACAAAAAGAAACAAAATGGTGGATTATAAATTAAAATGCCAAAATTTCAAGGCCGTATGTATGTAATTTATATTGTAGAAACAGGTAGACAACTACAAGAAAGAATAAAACAACACGTAAAACCTGAAAATACTAGCGTTTGGAAACCACCTAAGAGCGAAAAACCATTACATAGTTGGAAGAAAATGCGACAACACTATTACACAAGGAAAGCAAAGGAATGAAGTTCAACATCCTGAAAGCGTTAGAAATATCTAAGAATATAACACCTATTTTTCAAATGCTACAATAACACATGTAGGCAACCAACAATACGACAAGAAAAATTCAAGTTAACATCAACTAAATGGCGAAATTTCGTTTAGAAGAAAAACTTATTAATGAATTTTAATTTCATGAACCGATTTTTCGGCTAGACCGATTCTTATGATTTTTTTTTTGTATATTTGTTAGGTATGACAATAAGTGGTAAGCTATTTTTCATATAGGTAAGGATTTTTATGGAAAAAGATTTTGATTTTGGGTGCGTTAATGGCTTTGCTACAACAGCAAATTAGAAAAAGTATTTTTCACATTGGACATGGGACCCAGGGAGCGCCCTTGGCTGGACCGATTTTTATGATCTTTGATTTGTTGGATTTGCCTCCGCCCCGAATAGCAGAATAACTATTAAAACATGGACATGGAGGCCCAGAGGGGGCATTTGGGGTTTACAACTCAAGAAGGGCTTTTATGATCTTTAATTTGTTGGATTTGTCTACGCCCCGAATAGCAGAATTACTATTAAAACATCGGAAAAATTATTGGGGGCGGGGAGCTAAGTACAGGGCAACGACAATAACAAAGCCCCCCTGGTACAGGGCAACAATAACAAATAACGCCGGCCACCAAAATTTGTCGTACCGGGCTTTAAAACTGAAAATCGATTTTTAGGGGGTAAACTCCAAAGTTTCACTTCTGTTGCGCGTGGGCTCCACACACATTTTTTTATGATATCTCGAGAATGGATTGACTGACTGTTTTCGAGGGCGAATAACTATTAAAACATCAGAAAAGTTAAAGAAAAAATTTTTCTCATACATTTTGTGTGGAATCCGTATATACCGCCATTTTTGATACATGACAGAAACAAAAATGAACATGGCGTTGTATGCTGGCTCCGGTAATGCCAGTAGATGGCGTTGTGTGCATTATCGTTTTATAAAAAAAAATGAATTTAATTCTGCTAATAAGTTGCCACAACACTTTTTGATTCTGAGGCGGTACAAAGTTCGCCGGGTCAGCTAGTAATTAATATAATAAACCAACCTAATAAAATAATTATTTAAAAACATAAATGGGAACTGCGCGAGTTGAAAAATGGAAACAGAAAAGATGAACACAAAGAACATGGAGGTAAAGAAAGTAAAAGTAAAAGTAGAGTAAAAGAACAATATCGTGAAATCAGGAACAGAAACAACGTGGGTACTAATGGAGTACTTTGAAAAAAGAAAAAATAGTTACCAGATGGGAAAAACCTGAACTCATTTATTTTTCTTAATATTTTTTCATCCACTATTACTTTTAACTTTACACGAGTGGTCAAGAATTGTAGCGCTTGGATGCTCCAAGATATCCGATATGTAACTGGAAAAACTTTCAACATGAAAATCTGAGAAATTAATCATAATGATCTGAGAAACTGAAAACATAAGAAGCTAAAGATCTGTGACTCAAAAAATGTGGAGATCTCTAAAATTGAGAAAAAAATTCAACATGATGATAACGGGTGAAATTTAGCTTACTTATTTCTGATACACCCTATATATGTAGTTCAAAAAAATGGACCTATAAGAATTAGAGAGTTTGATAAAAAGAAATTGGAAATTAGGATCAATGGAAAAATACATATATTTAAAAATCAAACAGAAAGAGGCGGGAATGATGGACAAAAAATTAAGAAGAAATCGCAAATGACAATTATTAAGGCATAATTCATATGGAAAATGATCTACTTTAAAGAAAAATTGCTTAAACAATAATACAAGACACCGACACAATAATTGCCTAAAGGAACCTTAGTTGTGAAAATTGAGATTAGATATGGAGGAGAGTAAGCAACACAGGTGTATTTTCTGGGAAAAATGTGGAGCAAGAAAGAAATATGAAAAGAAACTACTAAAGATAAAAGAGTAATCAAATTTAAAATTAATTTGTATGCGCTCATACATTGACAGTGAAGAATTATAATTACTCCTATTCCTATTACTTATCGATATACCAAAAGGGAAAATTAAATTAGGTTCATGTCACGTTATGATCTACTTTACCACGTTAATTAATATTTTATTAGCCACACGTTCTCTTTTGTGCTTGATATAGTTTATATCTGATGAATTAAATTATGAAGGAAATTACATCTATAATTTTATAGTTGACCCCATAAAAATAAAGGCAAAAATGACTGTCACACACGTAAACAACGATAAAATAAATATGAAATTACTAAACGTGTTTGAAATGGGCTCGTCCCCCTCAATTGAATTTGACGAATTCAACTATAGCATCTCATAGACTATGTAACATGAAGCCCTAAAACGTGTTGTGTTGTTTCATAAAGTTGTTTTGTAAGATAACAGAGCGTATCGCAATTTCGGCTAGCAGTTTCAAACGCTGTACATTTACCGCCCCTTGTGACGTCATTTCGGGGGAGCATTCTCATTGGTTCGTGCGCTTCTCATTCGTTTCAAATAAGACAAATGTTTCGTATTTTTTTTTACCTAGTAAACGCGTGATTTAGAATAAACAAAAAAATAGGGGTATAATATTTTTTCGTCTAGTTTCTAGAAAAGCTGTTTTTGAAAATTGTGGGACGACCCCATTGTATAGGGTGGCTAATCTTAAATTGTTTCTGATTGTTCAATTTTTTGTTTATTTCAGTCGAATAATGAGAACGACCTACCCGTAGAGACCGTTGACACAAGTGATAAGCCTGACATCCCAAGAGCTGTGAAGAACTGGCCCAAAGAGCCATTAAAACTGGGACAAGTATCAGGTGTCTCTGTGAATTCAGCATTACAACCTGTCATTTTCCATCGAGCTGGCCGTCTCTTCGACCAGAAGTAAGTAGTATTTTTTCAAAAACGCCTGATTCATTATAAATTTACTAGCACCTTCAACTCGACACATCACTTTCAACAATTTCATTTGGGACCAATCTCTGAGCCCACCGTCCTCACTCTCGACCCTCAAACCGGACGAATTTTGGGAACATGGGGAGAAAATCTGTTCTTTATGCCCCACGGACTCACCATCGACCGACACGACAATTTGTGGGTGACAGACGTGGCTCTTCATCAAGCGTTCAAAGTACGAATTAACATTGTTTTCAATCTTACAATAGTAATTTTTAGTTCAAACCGGGCGAGCTATCGCCCGTGCTGACCTTCGGGCAACGTTTTACTCCTGGTACCGACAAAAAACATCTTTGTAAACCCACATCAATCGCTGTAGCTTCAGAAGGGGAGATTTTTCTTGCTGATGGTTACTGCAATAGTCGAATTTTGAAATACAATGCTGCGGGTGTACTCCTCCATACCTATCCGACTCCTCCAGGTCAGTTAAATATCATTTTTTACATGAGACTAATTCGCTTTAAATTTTAGAGTTTTTGTATTTGCAAGTCCCTCATGGACTCGCTCTTATTGAACCAATGGATAGATTGTGTGTGGCTGACAGAGAAAATATGAGAGTTACGTGCCCTAGGGCTGGATTGTACAGTATTAAGGGAACGGCAGAACCAGCGCTTACCATACAACAGCCGGATATGGGGAGAGTGTTTGCAGTTGCTGCCAAAGGTAAAAAATAGAAAAAAAAAGTCGCGCCCCCGGGTGGGCTCGAACCACCAACCTTTCGGTTAACAGCCGAACGCGCTAGCCAATTGCGCCACGGAGGCCATGACTCTTCCGCGCTTAGAGCTGAATTTAAGTAAGATGGAATTTTTCTCCACTTGTTGCATTTTTAAATCATTATTAATTAATAGACGGAATATGAGGTGAATAACCGTGTTGCATACAACACTTTTTCGAATATCGTACCAGAACTCACTTTTCTGTAAAACATAAAACATACTTGCTTCCATTATGTATTTAAAATCTGTAGAGTATTTTTTTTATTATTATGTATGTATTTGTAAGTCCTTAATTCGTCCGGTCAATATAGACATTTCATTTTACATTAATTCGCATAGAGCTGAAAATTGGTACAGGTCTTGGAGACACTATCTTCCAATATATAAAAGGCAATGTTTGTTTGTTTGTTCGTATGTTATGGGCGCCTAAATCGGTGGACAGCTCGTTATGAAATTTTGACCACAAATAATATTTTCAATGGGGAGTAACATAGGGGGGTTGACGACCCCAATGTGTAACCCCTTTTTCGTAAAAAAATATTTAAATTTCAAACCGGCCAAATTGAGTACTCTGTTAGATAAAAATGTCAGAGTGACAGTTTTAGACATCCAATGTCAATCATCAGTTTTCGACAAAATCATTTCCCAAGGAAGGAATTGTGTGGTGAAATTGAAATAGAGGGAGAAGTGCCAAAATTGATTGTGGATGTGCCCAGGATTGCTTTCGAAGTGGGCGCAACTTTAAGTCCTTCTTGAAAAGGAAGTGCAATCGGCAAGTAACGCTAACCAAATAATTTTATAACGCTAATTTATTATTCACTTCATTGTTGGGGCGCAGCCTCTCGCGCCGGGTATTTTGAATGTCTTACATTTGTTTACTACTTCAGAAAATATGTACTTTAAAATGCCAAAAAAGGAAAACCATCTTTATTGGAAAAATCTAGGCAAATGAAAGCCAATAGGATAGGTGAGATACCCGACCAACGTGAAAGTCATGTGGAGGAAATGCGATTAAGAGATTTCAGATCAAAAGCTGCTGAAGCACTTGAACAATTGAATCGACCATCCAAATATAATGCTCATCCTATGCATACCAATGGTTCGATTTGCCTTTCGGTTTCAAACGGCTTCAATTTCCAGTACACCTTGCTTTCGCAATTATTACCATTAGCAAAGCACAAGGACAGTCACTGAGTGTTGCTGGATTCAATTTGGGAAGTCCATGTTTCTAACATGGCCAATTATATGTTGCTTGCTACACAGAGGGAACACTGAAAAACTTATTTATGTATTCGCCAAATGGGAAAACCAAAAATATTGTTTACCCGACTGCTCTAGAATAATAAGGGAAAACAAATAATAAAATACATTTATTCCAAAATACTGTTCACTACTGACTGTTTCTATTTTCCGAATAGGCTCCTACACCGGTGAACGGATCGCTATGAGATTTTGACCCCAAATCAAATATGTAATATTCAGTTCGGTTCAGTGTTTACCCATTGTGGTTTACGTGTTCGTTGCACCGGTCAAATCGGATGAGATGTGTTTTACTTTATTTTTTGGGCGTAGCAACGCGTTCCAGGTAGCAGCTAGTTACAAATACAATATCAAAAGTCCTCACCGATCTATGTCTGCTAAAAAAATTATTCAAGGTCAAACCCAAAAGTTTCGTGATTTTTTGCATTTTTCTCGTAAACCATAAGTGTTATCATAAAAATAGGACAGACAAAAGTTGTAGATCATAACCATTATCTATAAAAATAGTTCTTATACTTTTTTTTCCTAAAAATCACAATTCCGGAGAAAATGCGATTCAAATAGTTGAAGAAGTCGTATTTTACATAATGCACACATTTTCACACCACCTATGAGGTAGTGTACTTTTCTCATTTATTTCCCCGGTAGGCACAGTCCACAATCTATTCTGATTTAGTTTTATTAAATAATATTCTACTAACTAAAAAATGGTACTATTGGAAATGATTGAAGTAGTCGCGTCAATGAAGTCTTTTTCTCGGAAGTCCTCAGAAACAGCTCCGATTTTGATGTTTTTTTTTTTTAAATATTTGCTTTTTTTATATTATTTATAATCAGAAACCTTTTGGAGCGGGGACATAACTATTAATATTATTTAAACAATATGTATGATATTTATCTAAAAAAAATTGTTTTGCGTTTTTTTTAACAGACTTCAAAAAGGGAGGAAGTTATCAATTCGGTTGTATGTTTTTTTTTAATGCTTGTTACCTCAGAACATTTATATATTTATATTTCATTTATGTTCACCGATTTCTTCGTCAATTATGGACCGATTTACAAAATTCTTCTTTAATTTGAAAGGGTATACTCTTAAGGTGGTTCCATTATCAAAAAATTAGGATCTGACCAGGGAATCCCATGGAAATCGAGAAAAATACTCAAATTTTTGCTCCCTTTTATTAACCGACTTCATGTATGTTCACCGATTTCTTCGTCAATTGTGGACCGATTTTCAAAATTCTACTTTTATTTGAAAGGGTATACTCTTGAGGTGGTTCCATTATCAAAAAATCAGGATCTGACTAGGGAATCCCATGGAAATCGAGAAAAATACTAAAATTTTCGCTCCCTTTTATTAACCGACTTCATGTATGTTCACCGATTTATTCGTCAATTGTGGGCCGATTTTCAAAATTCTTCTTTTATTTGAAAGGGTATACTCTTAAGGTGGTTCCATGATCAAAAAATCAGGATCTGACCAGGGAATCCCATGGAAATCGAGAAAAATACTAAAATTTTCGCTCCCTTTTATTAACCGACTTCATGTATGTTCACCGATTTATTCGTCAATTGTGAGCCGATTTTCAAAATTCTTCTTTTATTTGAAAGGGTATACTCTTAAGGTGGTTCCATTATCAAAAAATCAGGATCGGACCAGGGAATCCCATGGAAATCGAGAAAAATACTCAAATTTTTGCTCCCTTTTATTAACCGACTTCATCATGTATGTTCACCGATTTCTGCATCAATTGTGGGCCGATTTTCAAAATTTTTCTTTTATTTAAAAGGGTATACTCTTGAAGTGGTTCCATTGTCAAAAAGTCAGGATCTGATCAGGGACTCCCATGGAAATCGAGAAAAATTCTCAAATTTTTCCTTCCTACAAGTATTGATGAACAATTTTTAATTATTTTATTTATAAATGTCTAAAATAAATAATCCACAATTCATAATAATTTTATAATTTACTTTCGTATATTATTTGTAGAATAAGTATTGAAAAACTATTTTTTTATATAAATATAATAAATAGTGTTTAAAAAACAATATAGATAATTATTTCCCCACTTCAAAAGGTTTCTGATTTTGAATAATATATAAAAACAAACATTCACAAAAAAATCATTAAAATCGAAGCTGTTTCTGAGGACTTCCGAAGATTGCCTGTTTTATGTATTTATTGACGCGACTAAAGTGACACAAATTAATTATTGTTGATTATTATTTTCTTCGTTTTGTTGCAACCTACTGTACTCTTGAACCGTAAATAGAGTTGCATAACCTCAAGGCGCCAAAGGTAGCAGTGTTTCATTCCTTGTATTTTTTCAGGAAAACTTATTTATGCCGTAAATGGACCTACATCAGATCTTCTCCCTGTGCAAGGTCTCACCATCGATGTACAAAACGAATCCGTCATTGACCATTGGGCCCCAGAGGAGGTAATTGCTACATAGCTGGTCAGAAAATAAATTTTATCTTGGTAGTACAAATTCATCCAATTTTTGCTACTTTTAGTATGTTGTTAATCCCTAATGAAATCGATTTGTACAATTGATTGTTGTTTCTAATTGGGACAAAAGTCAACAGAATAGACATTCTAAAATTGTTCTCATAAATCTCATAACCGGCAAAATGTGCCACTAATTAAGCACACCAAAGCCAAGAGGAAGACGATACGCTTCTAAATCACCCTTTACAACATTTAATGACGCTTTTCAAAATTTATTGCCCTCAGCTGTGACCTCTTCGTAATAAAGCCACAATTAAAACATTGTCAACGTGTTAACACGATGCGGTTCAAACAGTGTGGTGCATTATTTGGACTAACCATTTACGTTTTTAGGGCTTCCAGCAACCGCACGCCATCGCTGTGTGCCCCAATGGATCAGCGTTGTATGTAGCCGAAATCGGGCCAAACCGCATTTGGAAATTTGAACTAGTTCCACCAAAAAAGAAATAAGTCATATCCATCAATAACTTTAATTTTGCAGGAGAAAAAATATCACTGATTGCTAGCAGATATCTTAAGATTATTTTAGACGTCTTTGATAGGTGGACATGACATACGTGTAGAACCATGGTTAATTGTTACAATTTGCATAGCACATTTGTATTAACTTATTGTATCGTTTATATAGACAATAAAAATATTCCAATTTTACTTTGGCACTGAATCGTCATCGACTCCTTTATTTAGTAACAGTAGAAACGCAATTCTTCAAGAAAATAGGTGGAAAAGAAGCAGATATTAGAAACGAGCTGGAAGAACAAGAGAAAATGAAAATTTTAAGATTTTTATTTAATTTTTTTGTTAATGGGTGTAAACTGTTAAAACATCAGTTTGGCCATTCATCAAAACGCCAAGCTAGAAATAAAAAAGAAAACCTTCGAGAAATTTTCGAAATGATGTATCTCCCAGCATCTAGTAAAGGTTAATTACAGACGATCGAGATTTACGAGCCGTTTCTCCGTAATTACGAGCACCGAGAAACTTTATGTACGGCTGTACCAGAACAGGGTATTTAAATGAGATGAAATGGTGGAAGAAAAAAAAGTCTCACGTCTCGGCCGTGAACGGCACTTAAAAAGAACGGAGATAATGTCTTATTTATAAGGCGGCCCTGTTAGGAAATAAAGAACTAGCCTCGAGAGTGCGCTTCTATTTTGCACAGCTGCACGCTTGCATGCTAATATATTTGCGGTTTTTCTTTTTGCAACGACTTGCAAGCTCCGAGAAGACTAACAAGTTTATTTACACGTTAACGAGGTGAAAATCGTGGATTTACTGAAGACCTTCCTTGGGTGCAAATGGTCATAGAAAGTAAGATGTGGATAGGGCGTTTCTGCACCATCGTGTAGTCCGGTCAATTTAAATTCATTCGCATAGAGCTTGGGTACACTATTACAAACAATTATTTTGTTCACCAGTATGTACCAATTTTCAAGGCCACTCTTGCTCCAATGTTAAATCAAATACAACAGATTAGGATTTTTACGATATCGATGAGGAGACAAGAACAATTTACAGATATCCAGCAAGAAGAAGAAGACGAAGAAACCGAAGAAGACATACTGTTGATGCGGCATTTGAAGATTATCAGTCAGACTACAATTTTAATGAAATCAACAATAATTCCTGCCACTTTAATCATTTCCAAAAGTACCATTATAATAAAACTAAATCACAATAGATCATGCCTACGGGGAAATCACGTTAAAAAAATGAGCCAAGTATACTAATACACAGATGGTGCCGAAATGTGTGCAATATGTAGAATACGAGTTCTTCAACTATTTGAATCGCGATATCTCAGGGGTGGATCGTAGAAAAAAAGTATAAGAGATAACAGCATGATCTACAACTTTCGTCTGACATATTTTTATGATAACACATGAAAAATTCAAAAAACCGATACTTTTGACTTTGACCTTGAATATTTTTTTTAGAAGACTTAGGATCGGTGAGAACTTTTGATATTTTATTTGTACTAGTGTACCCATACTTCTACCAATTTTCAGCTCTATGCGAATTATTGTACACTTACCGCCATTTTTTGGTTTACTTTGACCGGACCAGTGGCTGTTGTTTTGGATGGGCTTTACAAAGCCACATGCTGTCTACATTAAGAGGGATTTTCTTACGATTTAATTTGTGTAAAATCAATAATTTAAATTCTTTTATCTGTGGATGTTGAAACTAGAAAACGACAGCATCAGAGCAACAATAAAACCAGGCACTTATTTATTAAATTACTGTACATATAAACCAGTGATTTTATTATATATTATATGTATCTACTTGAAATAAATCAACTTTCAAACTTGCTATTATGTTATTGCAGAAAGGCGTGACCAGATCCGAAGGGATTACGCAAACTTTATCAAGAAAACTATTGTTAGAGGATTGAATTAAAACTTTTTGTTGTTAGCTGATAACACCATGGTGGTCCGAACAAGATGTTTTTTGAGAATAAAGCGAAATAAGACCTTTATCAATTCAATAATAATTATTCGGAGCCACAACTAGAGCATACTTTCGAGCTCTTGGCGGCGTCTCATATTTATAACGAGCCGAGAATAAGTGTATAATTTAGACGTGATTGAGAGTTCAGTGTAATAATTCTTTATGGTTTATCAGAAAAAACACCGCAGGTACCGATTTTGATTGGCGGTTTCGAAAGCTGCATGTAAAAAATATTACAGCGGGTGTATAATCACCGGAAAACATTTATAATAGGCTCCACCTGCTCGGAACGTTGTTACAGATCTATTGTCTGCTTCATTAGAAGTCGATTAGTGGTAAAAAATTTAAAAAGGCAATCGGTTCTGAGATTAATTAAAGTGTAAGTTATCGGCGAAATAACAGGCGTTTAGTGACATGTTTCGATCACTTTTTTTACAGGAGATCGATGTGATCCTCAGGTTCTTTTTTTCCTGTTCATGGAACGCTGTTGGAATTTTCGTAGTTGTTTACATCGGTCTAAGTCAAATTTTCGGGTTAGAGTTTTACGACGGGTTGCTTGTTGGAGATGGAAGGCCATATATCAAACCGTCACCGCTGAGGCTAGCAGTGGCCCTCAAAAGTTTGAGATTTTGTAGTTATAAGCAGATGACCCATAAACTCGAGTATAAACTGGCTCAATTTTCTCTCATAATTTCGTAAAAAAAATGTATAATTAGGAAACTGTTGTAGCCACTTGCCACTCTACTTGTTTTAGTAAAGGGAGTAGAATTAAAGTAGAATATTTAGCGTCCAAATCAATGATAAAATTTCAAGAAATAGTTTATTTAAAATATTAATTTTGGATTTCGAAGTTGATTTGTGCCCATCTTCCACTACAAACCTTTCATTAGTTTTCTTTCTAATTTCAATCAAATAAGGGTTTTGTTATTATTATATTATTATAGTACCTAATTGTCTGGTTGTTCTTTTGCTAAATAATTCGAAGAAATATAATCATATAACTATCCTGAGATTTATAAGTAAATCATTTCAAAAAAGCACGATTTCCACTGGAACCATGTTGTAAGCCATAAACGTTGAGAAATTAGAACCATCAGTACAACAGAATAGGCGAAAGATTTACAACATGAACGGAACGTCCCCACTTTATTATTTGCATTATTCTCAAGCCAGAAATTGACACGTTCAGGTATATTTTTAAATTATGACACCTATTTAAACAGCTAGTTTGTGGTGACCTATAGGAAGACCCTAACTGATGCTGATACAAAAACAACGGCATTGCAACAATTTCGACTGAAGCACATTCAAGACGACCGTATACTCAGGAATGTTTTTTTTTGATTAAAAAAAATTAAAATTAAAAAACTGGTCTAGAACAAAATATTTGAAAACTGCTTTTGGATAACAGGATTCTTTAAACTTGTATGCACAAAGCGTAGCTGCCGTTAAACACCCCGGGGGAACTGACTTCACTAATGCCTGTTCCGCGAGGATTAAACCTCTATAAAATAACCCCTAAGTCAAGGTCGAACAGCATATATAGAAAAGAAAAGGGGGATTCGCCCTTTTAACAGGGTCAAATAGATAGGCTGAATAACTGGAATTATGGAACTCACTGAACAGCTAAGCCAAAAAGGCGATGACGAGCTCCAGGAGGAGGGAGTAACGGTTGGAATAATATCCTCAAACTTTCCAGACTCACTTCTGACAATGGATCAATAATTAGAAACCATACAGGAGGCAATTCTGGACAAAATTGTGGAAAAGGGAAAGGAGGCTGAAATAAAGCCCCTCTCAGAAACATTCTGGACTTTGCAAAAGGGCTGGAGTTTCTGAGAAAATAATTACGTAGGGTTTTGAACACCAATGGTCCACGTTCTGAGAGACTGAATAGCCATACGACCCCAAAGTACAATACAATATAATACACTCTACATTTATGATAATTTCAATACCATGTGGTTTCTGAATTCAGTTTTCGTGCATATATAATATTGACCTATTAACACATGTTCCTTGATAGGGCGCTTTCAGAAACCATAATATTTTAACTTTAATTTTCTCCAAGAAAAAACATAACTATTACCTCTTGATCTTAAATCCTTGAACTGAAGGTACTAATAGTAGGTAGATGACTTTGAGCCCTTATTGTATATTGAACATCATTGATGAGAATCTACGAATATTTAGTGGTGTTGAATGGGCTTCTACTTTCTGCCCGAAATTATTTGGACATCGAGCACATAGAATGTTGATAAAAAAAACAAATTTTGAAGAATGAAATGGAACGTGTCAAAACCAGGAAGAATTTTCAGCGATAAGGCCACGTACTGGTCACCCTAGTGTCACCCTGAGAATGTAGTAGTATAATAATATGTGCTAATAAAAATAATGTAGCGCTGTGAGTATCTCGTAGCTCTACAAATACTTATTAAGAACGTTCATTACCAGACGCCATCTTGGATAATTTGTTTCTTCGAATAAATCGATTACCATATTGATTTATCGATTTTTAAAAACGCGGAAAGTTAGAATCTTGGACCGATGCGTTTACGAAAGTCCAAATTTTTTTGTTTCTAAAAAAAATTGAAAAAAAAATCGTTAATTGACAGAAAAATTTTGTTTAGGGGAGTTTCGAACGTTGCTACGACTTATTAAAAACGTTCCGTGTAAAAAAAACAAATCATTTACGCAAGTACTAAGCACATGAATGGAAAAATTTGTTTTAATAATTTTCTAAGCGGTTGGTGTCGCCATCTATAGCAGATTGAGGGTTGTGAACAATTTGGCAACAAAGCTCTCGGTCCTACGGCTCTCACAACGCACTGTTTTCAGCTCAGTAGAGCGGCAGCCAGCGCTCGTAGAGGATGTATTTGTCTTGTAGATCGATGATCGATAAATAAAGACCAACATCGATTGAAATTTCAGGGCAATTTTAGAATGAAAGAAGAAGTTATTACCCACATAGTTAATTTTTCAAAAACCAATTCAAGGGTCCTTTTGAATTACGTCAGAATTTTAAAAATCGTGTATTTTTGTTTTATGGGTTGTGAGAAAACGAATCAAATTAGAGCAAAAATTCACAGGAATTCAATAAATTATAACAGTAACTGCGTATAGCTGCGTATTAGCTTTATGATGAATTGTTATTGAGTTGCCTATTATGGAAATAGGTATTTCCCAAGACATACTTTTACATTGATTTTTTTTCTGGAGATCAGTTTATGATATCAAAAGGGCCATTTTAATAACGAATTAGATACAAAGAAACGCCGAACACACATAATAATTTTGGCAGTTCTTAAAAAAATACTTCTTGGTTGTCAAAGAGACCGCCGGCGCCTTTCAGTATGGCGTTAAAAAACAAAATAAAAAAATTAATAATGCCAGTTATAAGAGCACAGAACCTGAGAACAGTCTTGACTGCAGTAGGCTTTTAGTGTTTTCAAGTGTTGTTACTTTTGACTAATTGTTAGTGTAAAAACTAGACCTTTCGTCATATTGACTCCAACAGACTTTGCGTTTTTTGTATTCTTAGTTTTGACTATTGTTATAGTGTTAATAGTATTGTTAGTGATAGTTTTTTGTGATATGGGGTGTGTGTGTAAAAGACGCGATAGTGGTAAGGGTAACAGAACTTTATCGGGGAAAAGAAAAAACCGGCGATTGGCCCAATTGAGGTGGGTATTGAGAATTTTTTTTAGATTTGTGCACGGATAAGTGTAGAATCGATATACAGACCGTTTCAATCGAAACGAGCCACCCTCAATAACTTTTTAGGAAGAGATATTTAAGAAAAATTTAAAAACAGGTCAATTTTTATCTCGAGGGGGACATGTTTTGATGCAATAGTAAGCAGGCTTGGTGCAACCCCATACACCTGACAGGAGCAACCTCGATTTTTTAAATAGGGAATAGGGCTCGAGTAACATGTCGTTTGAAAGGTCTTTTAATTGTCTTTTCGGCCACATAATAATTTTTTTATTTGCATAGTCTATAAGTTAGTAATTAAAAATGAAACATTTTTTTACGGATTTGTTTTGTATTTAGGAATGCCTGCAATTAACGATAAAAAGCTTGCAATAAACATTATTAGACAATTTATTATTGATCTGAATAATGCTGTAATCAAATTTGTCGCCATCCATACTCATTTATACCAATCCTTAACAATAAGTAAATAAATAAACTGAAAACAAAATAATCATGTTAATTTCCTGAGCGATAAAGCAACTGTAGCATTGAACACTAAATTTGATTTTTTTTGTATATTTGGTAAGTATGAGAATAGGTGGTAAACTATTTTTCACATAGACATGGGGGCCCAGGGGTCCCCCTTGAGCTGGACCGATTATTCGGGTCGACCGATTCTTATGATTTTCTTTGTATATTTGATAGGTATGGGAATAGGGCGGTAAGTATTTTTCAAATAGATATGGGGGCCCAGGGGGCCCCCTTGGGCTGGACCGATTTTTCGGCTCGACCGACTTTTATGAAGTATTTTTTTTATATTTGGTAGGTATGGGAATAAGTCGTAAAGTATTCGCCCCGAATAGCAGAATAACTATTAAAACATGGACATGAAGGCCCAGGAGGGCCCTTGGGTTTATAATTCAAGAAGGGCTTTTATGATATTTGATTTGTTGGATTTGTCTCCGCCCCGAATAGCAGAATGACTATTGAAACATGGACAGGGGGCTCAGGGGGAACCCTTGGGTTTATAACTCAAGAACAGCTGGACCGATTTTTATTATCTTTGATTTGTTGTGTTTGTCTCCGTCCCGAATAGCAGAATAACTATTAATAAATGGGAATGGGGGCTCAGGGGCCTCCTTTGGTTTATAACCCAAGAACGGCTGGACCGATCTTTAATTTGTTGGATTTGCCTCCGCTCCGAATAAAAAAAGTGAATTCAGCTAATAAGTTAACACAACATCTATTGATTCTGAGGCGATACAAAGTTCGCCGGGTCAGCTAGTTTTTTATATAATTGTAAACCTGTTTTTTTTTATTATTTGGAGTCCAAAAGGAATTCTATATGAAGTGGTAGTTTTATTTGACTGTATAAAATGTACAAAATAACCAACATTGCAATTTTTAGATTAATTTTGACGAAGAATTCTGGAAAGAACAAATGTACCCGCATTTAAGGATTTTTTATTTTAATTGTTTTTTACCTGAGTTGTTAGATCCAAGGCAGAAGCGAGGAAAAACAATAAATAACCCCCCAAGGAATGAGGAATTAACTTTTGAAATTATTAGACAATACTAAATAGTTATTATTATTGTTTTTAAAATTTATCAGAAGGAAATCCTCGTGATTCCGACCTTCACGAGGTTTCTTGCTGGTCAGATGTTTTAATCGCACATCGTAGCCACCCCCAAAACCATGGGGTGAGTAACTACGAATACCGAGAATTACCCTGAGCAAACGCAACGACCTCAAGATAAGCGCCTTCTGCATTCCAATAGTTATTATTATGATTGTTTATTTTATTTTTATTATTATTGTGATTTATTTTCTTTCTCCATTTTCGCACAACTAAAATAGTAGATTATTATACGAGTTCCTGTGTAAATTGGACGCTTTATGCCACAAGGGGTTTATAAAAGCACGAGTGAAACGAGTGCTTTTGTGAACCCCGAGTGGCGTAAAGCGTTCAATCTACACAGGAACGAGTGTAATACAACGTTTTATCGTTCGATACAACCCTGGAAAGCCTTTAAATTGCTTAAAATCCATAAAAATAGTTTGACGTTTATCTGTCATTTAAATTATTTCATGACAGAGTGTTTACACAAGCGAAAATTTGAAAATTCTGACAGTGTCGAACGATAAATGTTATTTATTTAATCTTTAATGTCAAAATTGAATTTTATCTACTCTTTACCGCATGTTAAAATGCAATTTTATCATATATAATAATATCATAAGTGGTAAAATTTTGTCGGCAAAATTTTCTTATTGTTACGAGCGTTTGTTGCATAGCAATTTATCGAGTCACATTGTTAATAAAACCACGAGACGATAGTCGAGTGGTTTTTGATCAATGTCACGAGATAAATTGGCAACAAACTCGAGTAAATCAATCGAAAAATTTTGCCAAGACAAAATTTTATCACGAATGATATTCCGAAGACTATTTCATGAATAAAACAAAAAATAAGTTATTTTTTTATTATATGAAAAGTACAGTTATTGTATTGTTTTCTCTTCTATTTTTTTTTCTTGCAGTTAGCAGCCTCATTTCCTCTCCAAGCAAGTTCAAATGCACATACGTGGAAACATTTTCTTTGCAAACGGGCTCTTCCTCATTCCAAACACTTGCCATTGCATTAATCTCTTCTGCTGATAACGCTTGAGAACTCTGTTTTTTCTTGTCCGCACATTCTTTCAGATTTTTTCTTTTAGCATCTCTAGCACGTGGTGCATTCGCAAAGAGAATATCTGTGAACGGATTAATTCTTACTTGATACTCGGAAAAATATTTTTCTTTCACCAATTTGGAAGTGGTGTTCCAAATGAATTTTACGCACGTCTCTTTATAGTCTTCACCGCTCTTTTTTCTCATATTGTATGCACAGTCTTCTAACATTTTAGCAATTTCTTGTACAGGCGTTGTTTGATAGAAGTTGGTACTTTCTTTCATTCCAGAATTGATTAAACTGTTGCCAAATGGAATTTCTTGTTGTAACAGTATTTTGGGGCACATTCTGGGACACTGCATTTCTAATAATTATGTTCTAAGGATTTGTCGCTAAAACGTTCGCTTCGGTTTATTAATTTTAGACAAATTTTTGACTTTCAAAAATATTGTTTATTTCGTTGTTATGACAAAAATTTTGCCATTTAAAAACTCTCTAGCTTCGCGAAAAAACCCTTATTGGTCAGAAAATACAATGTTTCTAGAAAACTATATTTTGTTCGATTAAAAGTTAGGGCTAACTTTTTTCACTGTCAAACTTAATTCAATTCAATAAATCATTTGAAATTATGATTATTTTAAAATTATGTTCCATTCCTAACAGTGCACACCGCTTTGCGATTTTCCAACTTCCATCGCTCAGTCGTTCAATGATATAAAAGCAAGCGCTACAAGCTGTGTTGTCAGATCGTTTTAAGAGTACGAACAAGCTCAGCACTCCCACTATTTAGTCTCTCTCTTCGACGCACGCTTGTGGGATGCAACGCAAGGTGCATTCGTGTCTATACGTAGTACAGATGGACACACCGACAGCATTAGGGCATGTGGTTTCTACAGAGACGGAAGACGAATGTTTGTTTACATTTGAAAACTTGACCGACTAGAGAACGCTCTTAAGCCACCAAATAATATTAATAATAAAAATAATTATACCCCAAGGTTGAGAGCGACCAAGCGAGGCTAAGAAAAGGCTTCTCAACCGTGGTTTATATACTATTTTTTTCCTACACATTTGAATAACATTTTTTCAAATGATAACCATGATAATGCGAAAGATCGGAACGAATTTGAGGTTATGTATTGCTGAGATTTATCAGTCCGAGACCGGATTTTCATGTAAAATTGCACAATGCATTGCATACCTGTCATAATAGTTTAACACTTCGTTCTTTGTTGTTGTTTTTTACATGAATTGCAGTGAATTAATGCCAAATATTTACAACTGGTGCAATTTGTAAGAATCGAAGGGTGCTGTTGTTAAGTAGTATATTATATAACAAAGCAGGAAAAAGGCTTCTCTACCGTGGTTTATATATAATTTTTTTCACTACTAGCAGCTTAGATCCTATAATTTCACGAATATTCTGCCAAATTCTAAGAAACAGATTTTTTTTTACTTTAGGTATTACCACATTTGTTACATATGCATTTTGGATGAAATCCGGTTCTCTTCATTATTAACTACTACATAGTCAATAATGAAATTATTATTAACTACTATCTCTTCATTATTAACTTCTAGTCAATAATGAAATGATTATTAACTACTAGGAAAGACAAACAATTTCACACATTCTCGACAAACTATATAATTTTTTATTTTTATTTATTTATTGCAATTTACAATCTACTCAACTTAAAAAGAGAAATTAGTAAATATTAGGTAGGAGGAATGTCTTGAGGCAGGGGTCATCCATCGATGCCTCGCTGGAGATTTTTACCTAGGTAGATCTTCTGGCCATTGCCTATTTAGTCTTCTTTCGACGGGTTGGTGGTAGAGCTCTCTTACCAACTGGTTATTATGTTGAGTACTTCGATTTTTATACCTGTTGGCATTAGTCGGAACCACGGATATTCAGGTCATCGTGAAGTGTCTGGTTTGAGACGTACCATGGGGCGCCAGCTATCATTCTAAGCATTTTTGATTGAAAGGTTTGAAGAATTTTTATATTGGATGGTTTACTACACCCCCAAAGCTCAATCCCATACGTCCAAATGGGTCTCAATATCACCTTGTACATAAGTCGCTTGTTTTCCAGGGATAATAGTGTTTTTTTGTTGAGTAGTCAAGACATGTTTCGTACTTTGAGTTCTAGTTGGCGTCTTTATGTGGGCTTTCCATGTTAGCCTCTCGTCCAGATGGAGCCCAAGGTATTTTACCTCGGTCTTGGCAGGTATTGGAGTGCCATTTATGTGTACTTGTGGACAGATGCTATGTCGTGTTGTAAATGTGATCTAAGTGGACTTGGTTGGATTTACCTTGATTCTCCATTGCTCCAGCCAGTTTTCAAGCAGGTTGAGGTGATGTTGTAATTTTTCAGTGGCCCTTGCTGGATCACTGTCTGCCGAAAGTATTGCAGTGTCGTCCGCAAATGTTGCCGTAAGTGTATCATTTGTTACTGGGATGTCGGCAGTATACAATAGATATAGAAACGGTCCCAAAACACTGCCTTGTGGGACTCCTGCTTTTATGCTGTGGAGATTAGACAGTTCATCTCCAATCTTGACTTGAAAATGCCGTTCGCTCAGGTAAGATTTTATAGTCAGATACAGTTGGTCGGGTAGGTGCTTTTTTAATTTGTATAGTAGTCCTTTGTGCCATACCTTATCGAAAGCCTGCTGGATGTCAAGAAAGACCGATGTACATATTTTCTTTCCTTCGATACTTTGTTTGATTTCGTTGACTATTCTATGGCACTGTTGAATTGTAGAGTGACTCTCTCGAAATCCAAATTGGTGTGTGGGAATTCACTATTTCTTCCAGTCTATTAAGTACAAGTCTTTCAAATATTTTGGACAGTACAGGCAGGAGACTTATTGGTCTGTACGAGCTAGCTTCTGTGGGAGGTTTTCCAGGCTTGGCAATCATAATAATTTGAGCGTATTTCCACTGCACTGGAAAATAGCGAAGACGGACAATACTGTTGAAGATGTTTGTCAGCAATACGATGGCTTTTCGTGGAAGGTTTTTCAATACAGTACCATTTATTAGATCGTAGCCTGGTGCTTTGTGGGGATTGAGTTGTTTGATAATTCTGCCTACTTCTGCTGGTGAGAATGCTCTAATTGGTAGTGATAACTGACAAGGAGAATCCAAAGATGCCTCTATTACGTTATCGTTGTTGTTACTCGGATGTGGTGTAAAGACTTCTGAAAGATGTTGCGCAAATTGGTCTGCCTTTGCTGCATCTGAGCGTACCCAGCTTCTGTCTGTCTTTCTAATCGGTAGTATAGCCACTGTTGGTTTTCTGAATTTCTTTGTGGCTTTCCATATCGAGTGATCATCAGGTGTTAGATTCTCAATATATAATGTAAATGTCTCATTTTTTGCTTGCCTTATAGCTGTTCTCAGGTTGTGTGTTAGTCTATTTAGTTGTGTTTTATCTAATGGGTTTCTAGAGTTTTGCCATCTGCGTCTTGCCCTCCTTTTCTCAAATACTAAATTCTTGATGTGTAATGGTACATTATGCGTTTCCGGGATTATCTTTTTCCTTTCTGGTGTGGAAACCCATGCGGCTTCTTGGATCAGGCTAGTTAGGTATTGTACTGCATCTTCCAGTTCTTGATCCTCTTTTAGTCTTACGTTTACGGTGATCTTTTCGTTGATGTAATTCTGAAATTCTATCCAGTTGGTATTTTTAGTGCATAGTCTTGGTGGTGGAGTTTTCCAAATTGGGCTGGTACTTAGCGTAACTATAACTTTGTGGCAATTGGGATATATTATTGTTTATTTTGGGATTGGAATTTCTTCTTGGGTCATCTCTATTTCTTGAGTTAATCAGGTCGCGGTAAACAGAGCAGCCCTTGTAATTAGCTGGGTGGCTTCCGGCGCACAGGGCACATTTAGCTGGGGTGTCTCTGGTTTTCTTGCATACCTTTGTGTCATGAGGTCCACCGCATTTGACGCACTTAAATGGTTTGGCGCAATATGACTTGGAGTGACCATAGTCTTGGCATCTTATACACTGGGTGATAATATTCTTACGCCTGGGTGGCTCGACTCTGATTCTTGAATTCTGTATGTGTTCAAGCTTAAAGATTTCTTTATTGTTGTCTTGCGGCTCTAGGTCAACAAAAAAGAGAGGAAGTGGTTCCTTGGTGACTCTATCTCTGACATTTATGATGTTCTTTACTTTATGCCCTTTCCCATTTATTTCTTTAGTTATATCGGCTAGCGGTATTGAATGGTGTATTCCACGAATTACTATTCTATAAGCTCGCTCATTTTTTATCTGATATGTGTGATGGATGATTTGCTCGTCCCTAACATGATGTATTAGTTTTCTGTATGTGTCCGTAGTGGTTGGGGTGATTTTTACAGTATTGTTGGATAGGACCTTGGTTTGGTATGTCTCCTCTTCGGTGATCTGGGCGAGGTTATCTTTCATCGCTTTGTAGTTATTTACCCCATAGATGTATATTGGAGGTGGTCTGGGTTCTTTTTTTGTATTAGGGGTCTTCTTCGAATTGGATGGTTGCCTCGATTCATTTTCGCCACTGGGTAATTCATTAAGAGATTCGTATCTATTGTTGGTTTTGATTTGTTCTGCTATCTCAGTTGATGTTTGTCGGTTAGCCCTCTTTCTCTTGGGTGTTATTGTTTGCCACTCATGTTTTTTGAGTTTTCTTGCTCGTCGCTCATGTCCTCTAAATCATCGTCGCTAAACCATGTGGAGTTCGCGTTTTGTTGACTTATATTAGGTTGTGTGAATGTTTGTCTTTGACCTATATTTGGAAAAGCCAAGTGCATTTGATAAGGGCTTTGTTGGTTGCCTTGCGGCGTTTGTATTTGGTTTGTAGGTATCTGATTTGGGAATACAGGTGGAATTGGTACACCGTACGATATTTGGCTTAATTGATTATTTATAGTAAATTTGGGATGTTTGCATTTGCGTTTGGTTTACCGTTGGTTGTTGTGATTGTGGTTGCGGTGTTTGGCTGTAGGGAATAGGCATTATTCCAGGTCCATTTCCAGTGGGAAACATGTTTTTTTGTTGCACGTTTTTATTATTTTGTGCAACGTGGTCCCGTTTTAAACACAATGCTATTTTATGTATTTACTTTTTATAGTTTATTATCACTTCGCACTCGATAACGGTGATTAGTAAAATGTTTTGTACACGTCCGTTCTCGACTACGGTCTTGAAAAAACTACAAACTATATAATGGTACATTTTACAGCTAGTAGTGAAAAAAAAACAATTTCACACATCCTCTACAAACTATATAATCGTACATTCTACAGCTAAAAGTGAAAAAAATAAAATTTTGTTCCTCCACCGCTTCTAGTTTTAGGAAGTTGTATTCCTATACTTTCAATAAAAGCTATTGTTCAGAAGACATTTTCCAAAAGCTCTTTTATTGAAAAATAACGTAATAGTAGATTATATTACAAGTGACAGAAATGCTTCATTGTCAGAGAATGAGATCTTTGAATCACGAGTGCGATAGCGATATCACTTGTGACTAAAATGCTACATTATTATACCTTCCATTTGCGTGGAATAATGTCATCTAGACGTAGGTATAGAGTATAAAGTATTTTCGCTGTAGTCTCAATGGTCAGGGGTTTTGACATTTAATTTAAAAATACGTCTATTTTGACCGAAGTATAATAAGATTTATTTTCTTGCTTCCGAACCTTTTCATAATTTAGTGACTTGTGAAAGAAATGCTCCATTATACCTTCCTTTTGCGTGGCAAAAATAGTCACTTAGATGTTGGTAGGGCATAAATTAATTTTAATTTCTTTCTGTTTCTTCTGTCTTTTTCTCTATGTTCTTTCTTCTGTTTAATACTCCTTTTGTCCAACTTAGTCCTTTCCTTTCTTTACCTAACGGCACTTTCCAGTCTTCTCTCTTCTCTCTCATCTCATCACATTCTTTCCTCATGTGCTCTATCGTTTCTGCACACTTCTCTACACATTCCGCTCACTCTCTCGTCTCGGTCTTTCCAATAGTTGTTTTTCTTACCTTTACCTTGACCCTTTTGTCCTTGTTGTCCTTTCCTGCTTCTGTACATCTCGGTCCTTCTCGAGTACCTCTCTCAGTTTGTTCCATTATTTCTTCGCCTCTCCATTTGTTCACGAGTTTTTGAACATGGAGAAGTACGACGATGTTGCTCGGTTTAAAGCTTACTTAATTCTCACTACTTAGAGTGGTCGCACCACCACTCTTTTGGGGTGTGTATTGCAACCCCCCACTTTTGGGGTGGAAGGGGTTGGAGCCTGAACACTGTTTCTTCCACTGCGTACCCGCTTCTCTCATAGTATTTTCTTCTCTCTGTTCCCACTCTTTCTGCCTTCTGATTCTATATCTCTTTCGAACATTCTTGTAAAATCTTACATTCCGTTCTTTCTTTTAAATGTCTCTTCAAATCTTACTGCTCTTTTACTTACTTTCACTCTTATCTTTCTTTACTTCTTACAGCACTATATAAACGCTGACGTTTCTCTATCCAATCCTAGTATCCAATTCCAAGCAATTTTGGATTGCTTCCAGCTTTTCCCGCTCCTTCCATCCCCATATTTCTGGTCCGTACATCATGACACTGTACTAGCTTGTCGCACATTAGCACTCTTCTTCTTATGTGGCGACCGAATTCTTTCTCGCCTATTTTTACTTTACTCGTTCGCTGTTCTTTCTAGCTCCTTTCTGTCTTTTCTCGTTATAAGTGTAGCTCAGGTATTTAAATTCTTTTACTTTTTCTATTTCTTTTTCTTCCCACTTCCATTCCTCTTTCTTTTTTCTGTCTCCTTTCTGAAAAATCATAATTTTTCTCCCCGCCTAATGGGTTTATTTTAAACAATGAATAAGAATGTACTTTACTTTAAATTAAGATTTAAATATATCTAAGTTGAACTCCACAAACTTTAATAAGTGTAAAATTACAAATGGAACATGTTTCGGCAGAACACTACTGCCATCATCAGCCCTAATTTAACAAAAAATTAATGATACAATTGAATTACAGAGGGGTTCTTACCTTACTTTACTTTGTTAAACTTCTACCCTTTTCTAACTTTTGAAACTACTTGTGTAACATCTTTTAGGATTAACAGAACCGATACGTTCTATATTTAAAAGTTCCCGTCTTGTGTTTGTTGATAACGTAGATATTATCGGCACATCAGAAACGGCAATAGAAGAACAGTCCTGTGCACATGTCTCTCAACAGCAAATCCAATATCACGTCCCTCTCCACGGCGGCGTCTTACCCTCCGATGGCCATCATGCATGTTTAGGCAGAATTGTGATTCGATATTATGCTATGTTGTTTCCCAACGCTGCCGTTCTCTGCACCAGTCCAAACGTTGACGACGGTGTTCCGTAGTCAAAGGAAACACTAATCGTTGACGGTGTATGAAAAAAGTCTAAAAGCTCAAATGTGGCTCAAATATAATGTTCACATACTAATAAGGTAGTCTATCTTCTGCTCCAAACCATTGGTCACAGCATTGGCACATAGTAGCAAAACGGTCTCACAGAGCTAGTTGTCTGAAATGCCTATCTTGACGCTCTGTGGTACGCCTCGGTTGACCTGTCGGTCTGTTTCCTGTTTCTCTACCTTCTTCTGTCCACACCCGACACACACGCATTACCGTCATTGAAGTGCAATTAACACGGCGGCCAATTTCGCGATAGGACGAACCAATTTCTTAAAATTCTACTCCTGTCAAAGTAAGTCGATCACGTCACATGCAAATATTCGCCTGTGGCGTCGAGTTATGTTATTTGTCACCTTCGGTACTCCTAATGTATTATATATGAGTAGTTTCCGTAACCAGTGTCGAAAACGAGTGTAAAGTTTGACGAACGAGCCAAAGCTGAGTGAGTAATAAAATCACACGAGCACTGATATTTCCACTTTCGAACGAGTTATGAACACTATTTTTAGATTGGGAATATATATAGTTATAGTTCCATTATGAATTGATATTAACTAAAAGCAATAATAAGATTACTCTAACTGACACCCCCAACAAATGTGAAAAGATTTTTATCATTATTCTTGCAAAATTTTGTAATTTAACATCAAACTTTACGAATTTTACTACTGAAATCGTAAATTAGAGACAGTCATGTCAACTTTCGTTTCCCCAAACCAGATCAGAAAACACTACAGAATTGCATTTGTCACTCAGCATATCGGGTGTCCCAACTAAAATTTGTACCCACCAACAATTCCAATTTCGAAAGACTCAGAGGGAAACGCTCGAACAGGTCAATTTTGTTATCAAGGAGGATGAAATTGTACCAAACTTTTACGTCTTAGATCTCACCCCTTGAGCCAGGGGAGCCACCCCCTTAAAAAATTTAAATGGCATGGGGGGCGTTTTCTTCTGAGTCTTTCTAAATTGGAATTGTTGGGGGTTACATATTTTAGTTGGGACACCCTGTATAAATTTGACTATAATTATGTATGTATTAGAATAACTACATCTACAACAAATAGCATATTAAACTCGTTGTAAACTTGTTTGTTCTTAAAACCAAAAAAGTTACCTCCTTATATAAGAACTCCACTCAGTATGTCCGCTAAATCTACAAATGAGAATGACATTTGGATGAACGATATTTTTCGTTAAATCCGAGTTGTTTAAAATTAATTGCTTTATCCCGCCTGGTGTCAGATAATTTAGTCTCTACCTGCCAAGAAACATAATAGCCAATTCTTGAAAAACCAAATCAAGACTTGTCGAACGTAGTGATGGTATTTGTGAAAAAACGCCCACAAATCTGTGGTTTTTCGCTTGAAATTTCTTCTTCAGCAGTGGTACGGGCAAAAACGCCACCATGAGGCCGCCATAAAATCCATTTCATCCAACCAATTAAATGGTTGACGGCACTTAGTATCTTTTAAAATACCGACGAACTAATTTCTCGGTAATAAAATTAAAACCATCCTGTGGAATTGTCTCGTTTATCCGAGTGGAATATTCAAAAAGAGATGAAAAAGTTTGTGTTTTCTATAGTTTACGACCGAGTCCGGTTAACAACGCAACTAAATTGCTTGTTATAAAGCAGCTGGAGATCTATCCGAGATTTCTTGGATTTCCATCGAACGACGCCATTATTCTGGTAAAAAATCGTCCATCCATGATTACCCATCGGCGTTATTTGAAAAATCTCGGTACCGGAATCACGCGAACGTCGTCTTGTAATATGAGCGCTCCACTCCGAAGAACCAGCCTTCAATTAGTCATTATTATATTTTTTATTTATTTGTGGCCGCGCCATGTTGCCCAGCCGCCGGCTACATGGACTTAACAACTTAATTCTGACCGCAGATCATTCCTTTTTTACAGCCGACAGGGCCGGACTAACGCACAAGAGACCGCATGCAATCAATACATGCTGTTTAAGTTAAATGAAAAAGCACAAAATCGATTTGGTAAAGCTACATTATAACCTTATAAATTTAGGCACGGACCGGTATTCAGTACAGATTCTAGGAAAAAAGTGACAAGCAAAAATAGCAAAAATAATGTCTACGTCAAAAATTACCCAAACTGTAATGTCAATTATGTTGTTAAAAACGAATTTGTGGTTAGAGAAATAGCACTGTATAGGTTAGAATAAAAGAAAAATGCAATACACCAAAAATTTAATGTGGAGAACACGACAGGTGGTACATTCCACGTTTAAATGTTTTGCCCTTCAAAGCATAACAAAGGAATTAATTTCTCGACTTTGCTTAAGGTGGTGCTGCTACTGCTGCTGGAGGTGGTGTTGCTGTTTTCCGTAGACGAAGAGTCCGAACTGCTCGATGACGATCGAAGTTTTCTTTTCTTCGCGGACTTGGGCATTTTTATTTTCTTTACACTAAACTGCACCGAGTTAATTCACATGGGTTCAACCACTTCTGATGTAGTCTTTATTAGACTATACGAATATAATATACAATTATTAGAAAAGATATAACAATGGTACTATTAGCGAGATGTGTTAACGTCCGAGGTTTTAGTCAGAATGTCTTTTCTCCCGCGTCATCTCTCCGCTTCCACTTGAACGGCTGATGACAGCCACTTGGTCGTATCGCTGTCACGTCGTCTGCAAAAGTATGAAAAACATAGTAGGTAACTCAGTAATTTAGAATGCATACTCTATTGCACACCTTCATTCTTTCAAGGCGTATTAAAGTGTAATAATATGTTAAATTTATCGGTCAATAATACAGAAAACACTGCTGTTAATTAAAGTTCAATAAACGATTAATCTAATTGTGTGTAATAATAATTACATTTTTACAATGTAATGTCTGATATTCCGACACCATGTTTGTTTACAAAACAATAAATCCCAACCTCCCTCTTCTGTTTGAAATTTCATTCCCCATAAACTGTAAGATGGACTCGATTTCCGTCTACGTTTTCCTGAAAAAGTCTTAATTGGGGCAGGTGACCTCTTGACGAGTGACCAGTTTATAGCAGCTCAGAGAAGGCAATAAAATCCGAGCGACTTTATCACATCCCGGAGAGAATTTTAATTGGCTTATCATTTTTGAACATGCTGTGAGGTGCGACGGGGCGGAGAAACACGGATCTCGTCTTTCTTTTCGCTATAACCTTATAAATATTAATTAAACGTGACGCTTTTCAAGCGTCGATGTGTTATTATTGCGGGTTTAATGTTTCGGTTAAGCTGTATGTTCTCTACGCCTCTTGGACAATCAACTTGCGAAAAGCAAAACGATTTTACATGCTATTAATTCAGGTGTTATAAAAGTTGACCGCAGTAATATCAGTCAAGGATGCAAGACTTGTTGCAACGTTGTTTTAGCTTTCAATTTTTCAAGAATTGACAATCCTTTGTCAGCTGCCTACTACCGCGTAGAACGTGCGGGAAGAATCCCAAAATGTAAAAAGCGATGATTTTTTAAACTTTAAGAGACTGTAACCTGTTTTGTTTACTCATGCGATCTGCACTCTGAAAACTTAACAACCGGTAATTATACGCTGCTGTGCATTACAGCCTCTCGTAATTATGTACTTACAAGTTACAGCTGTGGCCAACTAAGAACACTTAGGTTCCAGTATCGTTACCATAAAGCATTTAATATGGAAAATAACACACGCCTGAACAAATAAATATTCTACAGGCTCTTCATAAATGATTCATACATCCAGTACGCTTTCGATGTCAAAATTCTTCATCTGACCACATGTAAATTTTGTTTTTGAGAGGTAAAATGATGAATGAATCATTTATGAAGACCCTATATAAACTGATAATAAAGTTAGAGATATGATAACATTTTTGAACATTTTAAATTTTTTTCTTACACATAAAATAAAAATTTTACTGATAAAATATATTACCGACAGGTGTTCTTGTGGTCACTTTATCGGTGGTGGCAGACCTTGGAACTTCTTCACGGTTTCTAGCCTTAGTAGGTCGTGACATCTTCAATGAGATATAGCTCTAGAAAACTTGGATATGCTTTGAAATTTCAATTTTAATTTTGAATAGGTACACAAAAGGTGCGGTAGAACATTCTCATTCAAAAAAGAAATGTTGTTAATTATACTTATGTACTTATGTAACCTCGGAAGTTGGTTATCGAAGATGAGATGAATACTTTTCATTAGATGACACAATATTTACATTTTCAAGCCTTTTTTGAATAGATTTATTCGAAATTGTCTTCAGTGGCGTTCACAAGTCGCTCAGGCAGTTTTTTAGATGTAGATCATATTGATCTTTTAACCGATAAAGATGAGGAGGGAGGCTCCTATACTGCTGTAGTTTTTTTAGGCTTCCAGCTGGGAGTACCGTTGACTGAAGGTCTGGAAATAGGGAATTCTGTAAAATAGAAGGTTTGGTGAATTTCTTGCTGTTTTACCTCAACGAAACCTTTCCAAAGGCTCTTAACTACCTCCCCTCCGCGTCGGACAAAAAAAAAATTCGCAAAAGTAAATACAATATGAAACCAAAGTAATTATGTAGTAAAAAACATAACAAGTAATACATACATTCTTTCACAATACAAATACAACTATTATGCATAAGGCCGTTTATCCAACATTGGCCAGGTGAGGTGACCCATCCTTCAGGGTGTTATGGCCTGGTTGAAAAATTAATAATTCGGCAAAAAAGGGGATGTAATTATTTATTTTTTATAGCCAAAACTCTTCCGCAAGAATCACAGAAGTTAACGAATTTTGAACATCCGTCGCAGAAACATTTTTGATGCCAGTAAAGTTAAGCCCGGGTAATTCGCCTTTTATTTAAACTGGCCGGATAAAGCGCAAGGAATTCCAAAGATTTAGGGCCGATTTCACCAACCTCCGTTAAACTTAATCATCTGTTAGGAACAATTGTTGCTATAGTTTTAACAAACGTATCTATGCAGTTATTAATCAGTTAAAGTTAATCGATGTTGGTGAAACCGGCTCTTAGTACTTTATCCGGGTAATGCTAGATTTAGCCACTAACAAATGGATAAAGCTGGTTTTCAATTTTGCAGGTTTTATACTTTACTATACTAAAATTATTATAAACCAGAAGAATGTCGATAAATCCAAGTGGAGTAAATTTAAATTAAAATTTAAATATGTCTAAGTCGAACTCCACAAACTTTAATAAGCGCAAAATTACAAATGGAACATGTTTCGGCAAAACACTACTGCCATCATCATCATCATGTTCCATTTGTAATTTTGCGCTTATTAAAGTTTGTGGAGTTCGACTTAGATATATTTAAATTTTAATTTAAAAGTATGTATTATGTATACCAGTTACCTAAAAAGGTAAAAAGTGGAGAGGGATTTCTTGACATAATATAACTTATAATAACCAAACCTAAAGTTTATTTGGAAAGAACAATAAGTACATTCCATATCCATTCTTTTAAAAATATATACTGAGTGACATTAGAAGTAGAACACCAAGAAATAGTCATTATTTTGAAATGACATATTAGTCTTGGCTCAACATAAAAGTGATTAAAATTTCAGTCTTTTATTCTTAAGGGGCGCGGTTCAGACCCCGCTGCACTGAACCTCCAGTTTATTGTGCCCCACTTAGCAAACTTGGTCCATAAGGCCTCTATGGGCTCTATGGGTATATGTTTTATGTCATTCGGTTCAACATACGTCAACCAGAAGTGTCTCAAGCGCTGGACAACTCGCAAAGTATGTGTAGTGGAGTTTCTTCCTCCTCCCTTGACATCCTGCAATCAGGATCTTGCTTCACCCCGATTGTGGTGAGATGTTTCATGAGACAGCAGTGTCCCGTGAAGAGTCTCACTGCCTTTCTCAGTTGTCTCCTGCTCAAACGCAGGATGTCCTTCCAATGGGTGTGTTGATATAGCCCTGAATCACCCTTTTTGCGGTCTCATGTGCGATCCCACAAGTGGGCTCTGCGCCTATATAAGGTCTTTTTGCTCCCTCTTTGGCTAGGAGGTCAGCTCTTTCATTTCCTTCAAATCCCTTGTGTCCCGAGTCACTCTGTTGTGTTCTGCCAGTTTCACCAGCAATTCGATACATCCTTTCACAACTCTGGAGTGTACTTCGACACTCGCCAGAACTTTCAGTGTCGGTCATAATGTGGATCCGCCTGTTTGCACAGCCCCTCCTCATTATTTTCCCAGCACAAATGTCAATTGCAGTGATTTCTGTTTGGAATACGGTTGCCCAGGAGCCCAGATTGATGCTCATGTCATTCCCGGAGCTTCTCCGGCTACCCCCGCCCCAGTGCTTTTTGTTATCTTGGACCCATCCGTGTACCAGATGGTTCCGTTGTTACTCCTCAATTTCCGAGTATGGACCCTCTCCGCCCTTCCCGGTACGACTACCTCGAAGGGTTTACAAAAATCATACTCGGTCCTGAGTCGGTCCGATTGAATGCTTAGTACGCAATCGTTCCGTATTTTCCCAAATATCTCGGTGTGGTATCGTCTTCTGACGTGGGTCTTACCATATCCGGCGCTTACAAGCCTGAAGGCAGCATTCATTGCCTCCGATTTCACCACCAGGTGTAGCGGAGGCAGGTTCAGGACCACTTCTTTCCCATCATGCCTCTACAGGCCCGAGCAGCCTTACTGGGTTTGAAGCCAAGTTTGGTATCTAGCATTAGTCCCAAGTACTTGACTTCTTTCCCTATCAGCAGTTCTTTTCCCCCACAGTTTTTGTTGTTGAGATTCCTCCTTCTTGTGAAGACCATAACTTCTTCAGTCTTATCGGGGTTAACCGACAGCTGTTTCTCTGTGCACCATCTTTCGATGACTGTCAGAGCCCGCTGCATCATTTCTGATACAGCCCCTAGGAACTTGCCGCGTACGAGAATGGTGATGTCACCGTCCACATATCGTTGTGCGTGAACTCCTGTCTGCTCCAGCTTCCCCAGGAGGTCGTACTCCACGAGTGACCACAGTAAAGGCGACAAAACGCCTCCCTGTGGGCACCCTCTGGCCGCCACCACCCCTAGTCACTGGGCCGACGATACATGGAATTTCTTTGCCTTTTAAGGCAGAGTCGATCCATTCCACTACCACAGGGGCTGTATTCCCCCCCCCCCTCTTAGTTGCTTTCGCAATAGAGTTGAATGAGGTGTTATCGAATGCACCCTCTATGTCCAGAAAGGCCCCCATCGAAATCTCTCGATTTGCCAGGGTTCCTTCTATCCTGCGAGTTAGCTCGTGGATGCTCATCTCGAATGATTTGCCAGATTGATAGCCAAACTGGTATCGATGTAAAGGCGCGTTTACCAGAACATCGTCCCTGATATACCTGTCAATCAAATTCTCCAAGGTCTTAAGAAGAAATTATGTTAGGCTTATTGGTCGAAAGGATTTCGCCCGGGCGTATGATTCTCCTACCACTTTCACTTTCTTCCAGCCTGTTGGCACATACTTCAAAGCCAGGCTGGCCCTGAGTAATGCGCACAGGGAGGAGGCTAATTCCTCGAATCCCTGTTGAAGCATCAGCGGAAGAATTACGTCAATTCCTGGAGACTTCAATGGCTTGAAAAATTTCACTGTCCATCCAAGTCTTGTTTTGTTAACCAGCCTATCGGCTAGTCTCCACTCCTCCCTGGACACCCGATGAATCGGTATGTCTAGGTTTGGAGTGTTTGTTGCGTTTGCTGAGGATACACTCCCTGGAAAGTGTGTCTCTAGAAGGAGTGTGGAGTCTGGCACATCTCCTTGCAGTGCCTCCTCCATGAGGTGTTTTTCGCCTCCCTCACGGCGTAACCATATTCTAGACGGGAAGTCTTGCATTCTTCCCATCTCCAAGTTCTTTTGGCCCTGTTAAACAATCTCCATACCTCCCTTCTCATCTCGGAAAGTTTACGGTTCCACCACTTGGTCTCCTCAACCTCCATCCCTTCGGATGCTGGAGAGATTCAGGTATGGCATGCTTAGCAGCTCCTACCGGATTTTGTCCCAGGAGTGCTCATCCAGTAGGATGATAAGTTGCTGAACACTGGTTTTACCTCTTTTCTTTCTTCTCCGTAAAACACGCATTCACAGTTTAGTTATAAACGTTTTCAATCTTCTATCATAATTTGTGACACCTAGGGCGTTGGACAAAATGCCTAGAGTACGAAGAGGTAGGTCGAATTGTTGTTTTCCGCGAAGCTGGTTTCTACTATCGCTACAGTAGTGCGACTTGTTGAAATATGGAATGAAGAGGGTCGAGGAATAAGACGAAGATCCAGTGCACAACCAAGGCGCACGACAGCCCGCAGGATCGCAGTTTAAGACTCTTGGCTCTCAGAGATCGTTTCTCCACAAGTCGTCAGATTGGAGACCAGTGGTTCGCCGAAGAGGGTAGACCTGTTAGCATGAGAACCATATACCACAACATCAGGTCTTTTTCTTCTCGTCTACTGCTTTCATTGACCGCTGAACATCGTCGTCAAAAATTGGAGTTGTGCAGAGAACAACAGTGGAGGGACGACTGGCACAATATTGTGTTCAGCGATTAATCTCGTTTCTGTTTGGGGATGCACTGTTGGAGTAATTTTATTGTATGGGAGGCTATTGGTCACCATTAGTGTTCGTGGCAGTCTGCCCTTTGGGCGCTATGTCAACGGGGTTCTATAGAACCGGTTTTGTTGCCTTACCTAAATGGTCTCCAACATTTCAACAAGATAACGCTCGGCCTCATATAGCCAGGAGAACAATTAACTTTAAACCCCATTGAACATGTTTGGGATATGATGGGGAGACGATTAACTCGTTTTGCAATTTCTTAGTGTTCCACTTCTAATGTCACTCAGTATGTTTAGCCTAGGGAAAAAATACGTAGCTTAATACTTTAAACAATTAACATAAACGGCATAAAACTAGTATCTAAAACTAGTTCATACAACAGAACATATTTATTTGTGCAAGATAAAAGAATGCCACTTTGAATTGCACAATATTCATTTGAGCGTAGCACACTTTGCTTTACAATGTCACCTTTTATATCTTTGACCACCTGACATGGCCTGAATATTGACAATTTGGCAATTTCTTTTCAGGTAACATCTTTTCAGCATTAAAAATTGTGCTGTCCAACGGTGTAAACTGTATGTTTCACTCTCATTGCTTTAAAACCGCATGATTTGTACCATTGACACTAAATCATTTCCAAAGTCTCCTCTTCCTCCATCTACATCAGGAATTTTATTCGCATCACCAGTGTCTTCTACGTTACATGGATGACATTTAACAGCAGACAATAAATTCCTTCAATTTCTTGGCCTGATTTTCCAGATTGCTTTTGGCTTCGCGTCTCTTCAAAAAAAATTGTTTATTTCTTGCACAAAGTTTACAAACTCCGTCAAACAAAAAACTTTCTTCACAGAAAACTGAGCAAATATTTGGTGGATGGTAATAATATAATTCGACATTCATCCGAATATTCCAGCATTTCGACAGAGTTGCAGTGTTGTGTGCCCATTCAAAATAATAGTAGATTATATTACAAGTGACAGAAATGCTTCATTGTCAGCGAGTGATACACATCTCACAAGCTTACAATGTCATTTCGGTCACGTGTAAGATACGACGTTTTATGCCCGACGTGTAATTTCTTGTAAAAGTTAAAGATCAAAAAATTAATGAAAGTGTCAAAATAAAATAATTCATGTCTTACCATTGTGTAACCATAGTAATTCACCCCTTTTTATCATTATATCACTTGTGAGAGAAATACTCCATTATACCTTCCTTTTGCGTGGTAAAAATAGTCATCTAGATGTTAGTCGAGCATAAAAATTATTTTATACTTGGCTTCCTAGATAGTATAGTATAGTATAGAAAATGAATGACCGAGTCATCTCATCTGCAGGACCATCTCACCCGCAGTTACCCTATGCACTATCTTTATTCTTATTAAGGTTTAAGATCAAATATACTTTTTATCATACACTATTAGAAAATCCAATTTTACCGGCTTTTCAGTGAGGAGAAAAGCATATATTCCTACAGCTAGCCGCCCGGCAAAATGCAAAAAAAACCTCTAGGGGGTAAAATAATACTCACTTTACCACCAAAGGGCGCTAGAATAATTTTAGGAAATGGAAAATAAATGTAACGTAATCTACGACAATTTTTTTTTTTCATGGACTTCTGCTCTAACGAATTATAGTGAAGGGCTTATTAATAAAATTGTGCATTGTTGTGTTGTGCATAGTTCTTCTTGCGAAGGTGAAGATTATTAAATGTTTGGCATCACTTGTGGACATGGATGAAGATTGCGAAGAAATTTTATTGCACTTCTCCAGAAATAAATGACACAGCGAAAGAGATTAAACAGTATTGTTTCAGGTGGTATTAATCATAATTGGAGTATCGGGTGCTTGCAGAACAGATGAACTCACAAAAAATACCACAAATGATGTGATTGACAAAGACGATATTTTATTCATTAATATTCCAGATTCAAAAACATTTAAGCAACGAAAATTTACGGTATGTAAGGCCGACAAGGAAAACTTTATTGATATTGTATCAATTTGCAAAAAGTATTTCGGCTTGCGTCCTCGTAAAATTAATTCTCAACGGTTATTTGTAAAATATCATGCTGGAAAATGTGCAGCTCGAAACGTAGGGCATTGAGTTTTAAGACTTCAGCCACACTTCTAGCTAATTCTGGAGCGAACATACTATCACTAAAACAACACGGCGGATGGGAATCTGCTATCGTAGCAGAAGGCTGTGTCTACACGATCAGAGAAGTCTTCTGGTCCTGATATAGATGCGCCTAGCAGTAGTACCCCACTTGTTGAAACGTCAGTTATGGGTGAAGAAAAAACATCTTCAGTTAGTAATACAATTTCTGGAAAAGTTCTTGTTTGTAATTTTTGTTTTTAGAAAAAAATATTACGGTAATGTGTGTATGATAAAAAATAATGTGTAAACCACAGCTGTAAACTGGTTTTCCAGGCCTCAAGAAGTGGCAAGGCTCGGCTACGCCTCGCCTGTCCATCATATTATCTTCTTTCGTCCTGGAAAACAACCACTTTACCGCCTAGGTATACAATATACTATTATTAAAATATTTTTGTAATTTGTGTTCATTTTGATTCTCTAATAAACATATTAACGACCGCAACGTCATCATCCGAGATGTCATAATAGCCATTAAGGCACGGAATATTTTACTAAATTTTTTAAGTTGGCGTGATTATCTTGTCACTAATATGAGTTTAAATAACAAAATGTGTCAAAAATAGGAAGTAACAGCTCACAGCACATGGAATTGAACATTTCCAATCGTCACAAAAATCCCAAAATGGTTTAAAATGTATGTTTAAAAACGGCATAAAAAGGGCAAATTACAAAGCATTCTTTCTTTATTTTATTTTTTTTTTTTAATTTGAATTCGTCTTATGAAATTTGTTTGTTATACTATTATAGTACAAGTACTTGAATTGATCCTTTTTCGATCAGTTTATGACTAATCTCGGAGCGTTCGTAGCAATATATTTTTCAATAAGGAAATTAAACGCTACACTGCGTTGTAATAAAATATTCAGTGGTAAACGGTTTGTTTGATTTATAATTCAGGTGCAATTGAATTTTACAAAAGTTCTTGCCGACGTATAATGTGGTGGCATTGATATGCATATCGAAATAGCTTTCAGCATTTCTTAGAAATACATTATGAATTTGATTGCCGGACTTTCCAACACGGTTATAATAGTTCAACGAGTTTTTGGACATTGGGAAAACCAACTATATAGACCGTTGGAAACATATTGAGCCAAAGCCAAATAAAGTTCGAGTTATTTAACCAGGTTTAATTTTTCAATCTATTATAGGTCCTTTAAAATTAAAACCCGAAATTTGAAGACTTCAAAGGAAAAGTTCTCGACTTTTTACCGACCTAAATATGTTGAATATCAACAGAAGTCTCACAAGTCAAATATCCAAACATTTTTAAACAGAGTTCATGTCAATACGTTCTACAAATTATTTTTTATTGTTTTCTGCATCGGCGGAACCGGATCTTGAACGTTTGTAATTTTTATACAATTTTTTGTCCCAAAATTCGTTCTAAACAAACCGCCTTGTATTTAATTATCAAGGCGCAGGCAGTTACTGTTTTCAAGTAAGTAATACAACTTTGCTTGTAACTTATTTATTTGTTTTTAGGGGTTAAAATAGAAAAAATATTCATCTTGATAAATGCACCGTCGTGTTAAATTGTTGTCCTCTATTTAAAACACTCCGTAGACATGGAGCTGGAATGTTGTAAGTTTAAATCTCATTTTAAAACAGTCGAACAAGAATCCAGTAGCCAGCTCGTTTTTAGAAATCAGGGACTCTTTCAATCACGCATGTAGCTTTACCTTGAAACAAATAAATTGGATGAGCAATTGGGACCGTTCAATAATATAACAGACAAAATAGTTTTTTTGGAATCAGATTTATTATTAATGAATCAATAAAATATAAGCAACTTTACAACAATAAATAGATTGCTAAAAGTATTTTTAAATACACTGAAAATTGAAAAAAAAAAGGATTTGTCAGAAGTGGGATTCGAACCCACGCCCTCAGAGAGGACCAGAACGCTCATCTAACCTGCGTATGCAGGCAAGGAAACCTTGAGTCTGGCGCCTTAGACCGCTCGGCCATCCTGACAATTGATTTGGTTATATTGTCACTGGTATTTAAAGGACACAGAGCTATTAATAGATACAAATAAAGGGTGTTCAATGAAAATATATTTTGAATAGACCATGATGCACATTCATTTTTATCATAAATGCACTGTAGATCATTAGGTGTGGATAATATTTATAATTAAAATTATTAAATTTTCTATGATAATGCTCACGGTCCATATATATTTTCAATTGAACACTCGTTAAGATTAACTCGATAGTTAAAAGAATTATGTTTCGTTAAAATTAATGCTTATCAGATTTATCATCATTCATACTCAAACTGTATCTGTTGATTCTCGGAAATAAAAACGAGTAAACAATGATGTAAATTAAAAAATATGAATAATTGAGTCACATCTATTTCAAGATTTAACACTATATAAAGAATTATTCTGTTATAACAGAATCGAATGTTTTTCTATTTTTATATACAAACGCAGATCCAGACGTTTGAAAGTTAAATTTAAAATAAATAAATTAAAAAGTAGGGTGAAATGAAGAATACAAAGAATGATTTCAAAGTGTACCTAAACATCAATTTGGAAGTTTTTTCTAACGTGGGTTCAACAAAAATCGACGACGAAGCAAGCCTTGGAATCTTCAAGCCATGTCTGCACTTCACACGCATGCAATGATTATTAGGGATAAATAGTGACATTATTAAATGTGGATAAAAAAACGGCAGCAGTCTTCACAAGCTCTAGCATGGTTTCACTGTCTGGCCGCGTGATGAGGCACCACCATAAAAACCTCCCCGATCACGTCAAATGTCAGATGTCAGGTGACAAATTTGTCACCATCTACGCCATACGTTTGGTAATCCATGGCCCACTTGACGTCGTTTTTTGGTTAACGCCAATATAATTAATCATTGGTAATAGTAATTTACGTTATAAGTCCGGAAAACTCATTTTTACAGTAACGAGTCGAAATGTTTACAGACGAGGCGACGAAGGAGCCGAGTTTGGAATTTTGAGACAAGTCCCATTTTCCGGACTCAAGACTGTGATGTAAAACTAACAAATATGACACAGTATGAAATAAATAGATATTACATACATATTACAGAAATTATCAGTTGCTGGATTTTAGAAATCTTAATGTTACCTTTTTCATAATAATAAATTAAAATTTAAATATATCTATGTCGAACTCCGCAAACTTTAATAACTGTAAGATTACTAATGGTACATGTTTCGGCAGAACACTTCTGCCATCATCAGCCCTAATTTAACAAGAGATTAATGATACAATTGATGAATTACAAGAGGGGTTCTTACCTTAAAGAATATAAAAAATTATGACATTGACGTAATTTTGAATTAAATTTGACGTTTTCAAAGGGTTACATGATTTTTAAAAGATTTCGTAAAAACAACATTTTATAAATGTAAAAATTAAAAATGGATCAAAGAGAATCTGGTAAGTTTGTTTGAGTGAAAAATTAAAATAGTGAATTAATAATGGGATTATTGAAGTTATTCTGTTCATTTAAACAAGATCTGTTTTCCAGTTTCAAGGCTTTCCTTATTTCCAAAGTCTCGAGAAAATCAAATTTCCGGCCTTTATTGCATTTATGAATCAATTTGGAATTTGATGGTGAAAAACTATGTTTCGTTATTAATATCTGATTGGCGAAAGAAGAAGGTGTTGATGGTGGAGGATCAAGATCTGTGTTGTTATAGATGTGCCTGAAATGTTCTTTAATACGGTCTGATATTTTGCGACCTGTCTGACCTATGTAGAATGACTCAAAAGTAGAGCAGCTTAATTTGTATACAAAATCTGGATAAGTTGTTATCTGTTTTAAATGAAACTTTAAAACCGTTTTTCTTAAGTATTTTAGAACATTTCTCTGAGACGACGCCAAAATATAAATGTTATTAATATCAATATGTTATTAAAAGGTGAAGAAGTTAAAAACTGATCTTCCAAGTTATTCATGAATATTTCTGCTAAAAGAGGTGACAAATTAGAGCCCATTGCTAAGCCTGAGTCTTGTGAATAAAAATTATTATTAAATTGAAAGAAATTTTGATCTAGGACAGTCTCACAAAGTGAATGTAAATTTAGTGCATGTATGGTTGGCATATTAAAATTAAATAGTAGGTTTTTTAAAATTAATAAGCAAGATTTGGGTGGGATGTTTGTTTAAATGAACAGAATAACTTCAATAATCCCATTATTAATTCACTATTTTAATTTTTCACTCAAACAAACTTACCAGATTCTCTTTGATCCATTTTTAATTTTTACATTTATAAAATGTTGTTTTTACGAAATCTTTTAAAAATCAAGTAACCCTTTGAAAACGTCAAATTTAATTCAAAATTACGTCAATGTCATAATTTTTTATATTCTTTAAGGTAAGAAACCCTCTTGTAATTCATCAATTGTATCATTAATCTCTTGTTAAATTAGGGCTGATGATGGCAGAAGTGTTCTGCCGAAACATGTACCATTAGTAATCTTACAGTTATTAAAGTTTGTGGAGTTCGACATAGATATATTTAAATTTTAATTTAAATTTACTCCACTTGGATTTAAGAACATTCTTCTTGTTTATAATAATAAATGTCCAAAAAAATGTGATTTATTTATTATAACAGTTGTTTTAGTGTTATTTTCTTTGTTAGTTATTGTTGGCAAAAAAGCATTCCCATCAAGAGTAGGTATAGGTGTGGAGGCTTCACCTGTTTCTTTTATTTCTATTTTTGAGTGTAACGATGATGCTGAATTTTTGATGAGGTTACTTTCAGTTCAGTTATCATTTCATCTTAAAAATAGATTGGCAACCCTTTTTTAGGTTAGGGTAGAGTAACGATTGCTTTGAATTTTTTGACGTTTATTTCACTTTACAAAATAAAAATTAAGAATAAATAGCCACCTTGTAGATATTATTTATGTTTTCACTGATTCTGAGAGTATAAACAAGTCCACTTTCACATAATATAAAAAATCCTTGTTTGTATTCGTTTTGTGAAATACATAATGGAGAAACTAATAATATATTTAAATATTACCGCATATGCATTTAATTTGACAGCTGACAAACCTGACCTCAAAATTTGATATAATTTTTTTTTTTCTAATTTTGCGTGAACGAATATAAAAAATGTTTTTCAATACTTACTTGTGCGCTGTCACTTTTCAGGGGCCAGGGCGAACTTTTGAAGCACGAGGTATAGACCGAGTGTTGCAAATGAGCCCGAAGTATGTTATATTGAAATTATGTACTTACTTTTAATAATGAGGCTATAACAATTGTTTTTTTAAATCTTGTTTTGTATGTATTTATTTGTTTATAGAAAGACTAAATAGCGATATGTAGGTACTTCTTTATAAGCAGTAGGTTAATAAAGTTGACCAATGAAACACCCTTATTAAAAGGTAATTTATAATCATTTTGTGTTACTCCTCAAAGAATAGATAAAAAGGCTCAATTTATCAGTAAAAATGAATTTTTACTGTTGGTGGGACCGATGGGAAAAGAACTTTAGTTTTGAAAATCGTTGTGGATTTTTTAGTATGTATTTTATTTGAACTATACAAAACTGAATGCAGTACAAAAGATCTTACAATTATTACAATCGGTAGAATTCTCTGAAGCATTTGGCCCTTGAACATTCGTCAATGTCAACATTTCTTAAAAAGACTCGGGTGGACCCAATAAAAAATGGTCGTTAAAAGTTTGCATTTAAACATATTAGCCTATTGTTAAAAATGATAATGATGAATAAACAAAATAGATGTAAATAGCCTCAAAAATTATTGTAAAAAATTATGTAATATTAATAATAATTTTTAGAACCTTTAGATTCCACTGCGTAGAACACAAAAACATTACAAAATCAAGTGCTGTCACCCTACGACTGACACGTTCTAAATGTCTACCTACCACCATTACAGTAGTGCTACACAAAAAGAAAAACCAATCTGGTCCTTGAACAAAGATCTTTTCAAAGCAGCACACATTTGTGAGGAGGTGGTTAATCCTTACACCGACATAGGTCAGCTGTAGGTTGCCCGCATGATGGATGTTGGTCCATTCATCGCCGCCCCCCACAGCTTGAAACAATCCACCAAAATGCAGGTGGTGTCGAATAGAAGGAGTTGATGGCGTTTCCGTCGAAAACAATCGCAACAACGAGACCGCCGGTCGGGCAGCAATTATACGCAGATAAAGCCATCAAGAAGACCTCATTCATTTTTTTCTTCGATTCGGAGTACAATTACCAGATGATGATGATAAAACGTGATGCTGGCTGCCTTAGAACCAGAAAAGGTTTCTTTTGTATGGGATGCTAACAATTGTAGCGGGGATACAATGGAGGACGGAGGATTTTAATTTGAAAAACGTCGACCATGAAGAGATTTACATTATTTCGAGTTACGTTGCGATATTTTGCTTTGCTGGATTTGCTTTTGTCGGGAGGTGTTGAAGGTGGAAGAATGAGGGCGGGAAATATGATGTTACTGAACTGTGGGAACCTAAGGATTATGAAAAAACTTGGCGTGAACTGTAGCAATATTTACCTAAATAGACGGAAGTATAAAATGACAATTTATTCTTGTAATTTTGTTGTAAAGTTGTTATATTTATTAATTTGATATTAGCGCTACTGATTACAGAATCAAATACAGTTGCGACTCGTTATAGTAGATACAAAAGAGACAAAACAAATAAAGACAAAGTAAAGAAAATAAATAGACGAAAGATACAAAAGAGCTTAAAGAACCAAAAACAAAAAAAGATGAAAAAAGCAAAGAAACCAAAACAAGCCAAAAAGAGTACAAAATGGATAAAGGCTACAAAAAAAAATTAGCAAAGAGACCCAAAAGACTAAAGACCAAAAAGAACATGGAAATCATAGAGTAAAACGAAACAAAAGAGGCCATGTAAACTCAAAAGGCAAGAAAAACTAAAGAGACAATGCAAAAGAGAGATCAAATTTAATATACCAATAAGATCTTAAAAGCGGTAAGAGCTACCATAGATAGCGTATCTAAAATACTGGAGAGAAAGCCATTAACAAGCTAAAGAAATAAAAGGGGAAAAATATTAAAGAGACAACAAGGACTAAAGACATCAAAGAAACTAAAGCGACAATCATACGCCAAAAATGTTTCATGCCATGTTTTAAATTTCATATTTTATGATCTATATTTATGTTTCGTTTTGCTTGTATGCTCCGTTTTATGTGTTAGTAGTTGACCTGACAGACGTTGTCCTGTCCAAATTTCAATAAATTTGTTTTTGAACAGATCGCGAAACAACACAAAAGTAAAAAGAAATGTATTTTTTTTTTTAATTGAAAACATTCAAATGAGTTATTTTCCATCCCGCGAGCATAACGAACAAAACAAAAAAAAGATTCAACCAAATATGTCGTCCAAATCGGTCCAGCCGTTCTCAAGTAATAGATAGATGAGTGAGTAGTATTTTTTATATATGTATAAACAGACTTACATATTTCATGTTTGATATTTGATTATTTTAAGTTCATGTTGTATATTTGTATTCCATTTCATAGGTATTGCATTTCGTAATTCACATCTTAAATTTCATTAAAAAGAAATACATTTTATATTTTTTTCATAATTATTCCACATTTCATAAATCATTTTGCATTTATGCTTTGTATCTCATGTCATGTTTAATGATTTGAAATTTGAATTTAATCTTGTGTTTCGTATGCTTACATATCATAAATTTCGTGGCTTAGGTTTTTACTGGTCGGGAGGGGCCGCTGCGCGCATGCCGCTAAAGCCGTTGTTCCCGGAGCGAAACGCGGCTGGGAAGACATATTTTCGGCTATGGGATGCAAAAAAATTGTTGGAATATTTTAAGTAACCTATAATGATCACAGTACATACATATTTGATTACATATTTACAAAATTAGGATCGGCACCCACAAAAATTGCTTTATCCTTTCTTGCAAGATACATTTGCATCTTTATTTGGTAAACGAATTTTGATCTAATTTTGGCTTTTTATTTCAACAACAAAGGATTCATTTATTGCACCTAAGTAAGGATGTTTGTTCTCTTCACAAAAAATGCCCTAAGTATAGAAAATTTAATACATTATGTATTTGTATTTTCAGATAGCACATCTAAAATTTCTTGGTCCTCATATTTCTTGTACCAGTACCCCATCTGGTGTTTTGCACCTGGAGTTGTTATATAATTTTGCGAAGTCTGAACATTTTCGTGTAATCCACAACATTTTAGAACATCCAATGACTAGAAGAAACAAAGCATTTTCTGTTTGGTTTATTAGATGGGTTAGATAATAAAATCTAATAGCCATGAAAGCTAAATTATGTACACCTTTTTAGCAAACCGATATTCACAAATACCCGTGGTGTCAAACGTATCAGATATCCCTTTCACAGGTAAAACCCTCAACATTTGCTTACCGGAATCCTCAACCGTGATCTAAACGGCTAATTAATACTCGCCAGACCGGCTTTGCTCCTCTGCAGACCGTGCCTTCCTTAATTAAGTCATTATCACGCGCTTGCTTTTGTGTGACGACAAAATCGGTACAGTCAATATTTGTGGTTGTGCTATCATCGACTCGAGTCAACAGTTTTCTGTTTTATTTGCCTTTTAAAGTGTAGATGTTAAAACAAACCTACTACCAACTTCACTAAGCAAACATCCGACCATTGTAAAACTGTACAAACAGTCCTCCAGTATGCTCACTTGGTTAGATCGTTTATTTCAAAATTATTAACGAACGATATTTCGTGACAGATTTTGCTTTATTAGGATCGGGTTTCATATTTAACACGGCTACTGTTGACCGTCCTGCATTTTTTCTTTTCTTGCCTGGACCAAGTTGGTTCCGTCTGACTAGTCATTTTGGAGTTGTACCTTTTTTACACGATGTGACCCTCTTAGTTTAGATTCAGATTCTCGTCTAATTTGTGTGCACTCAAAAACCTATTTATATTTTGGCCGTTTGTTTCTCGTCTCTTTGTACCCTACATCACTGAATTAAGTAATTAACCGTAATAAATGCCAGGAAGTTTTAATTCAGATTTATTTACATAAGAAGGGCGTTGAGGAGGAGGGAGCTAAGCTAATTACAGTCCGGATTAAATATAAGCAACGTACCAACAAAAACTATAACGCATTAGACAGGGATAGGCTGCACAAGGAAAAAATATCAGATAATTCAGAATGAACATACAAACACGTGCATTGGTCATCGGATTTTGAGTTTATTTCACAATCAGATTTAAATAATAATTATGAAAAGTAAAAATTTTAAATGGGTTGTTGTCAACTAAGAAATTAAAGAGTATGTCAAATCGGTGAAAAATGAAAGTGATAAACATACATAATTATCTACTTAATAATTATAGTAATAATATTCTCAAATATGAATTTTTGACATCTTGACCAACCAAATTAACACTATTTTTCAGAGCGATGAACCTAATATAATCCTATATAATATAAACATAAGAGTACGTTAAATTATGTTGTTATTAAACTATGTGGAGCTAGAGGAAAACGAAAACAGAAAAGCAGAGAGTACGAGAAACTGAAATTTTATAAGCTAAACACTTACAGGAAGAAGTAAAGAAAAGAGCCATTAATTAATTCAAGTACATACAGGCTGTCCCATTTAAAACTCCCCAATCCAGATTTCTCCGAATTGATTATTGTGATTGAAAAATCCTCGGACAGGTCGATTTTGTTTGCCAGGGGCACATCTTTTCAGGTTCCTTTCAAGTTCCGGCATTTCGCCCTCTTCGCGAGGGGGCTGTTAGCCCCAAAATCTTAAATGGCACTATGGGTCGAGTGATGCCTCATTTGAAAGGTATTGAAGGCCTCTCTACAACTAACCACTTACTTTTCAATATCTTGCAGTTTTGACCGTAAAAACAATAATTTCTAATTTTCAGGATAATGCACATTTTCTCATGTCCCACAAAAACCACAAAGACGAACATGTAATTTTGAAATTAAATTTATTGAAATTTTTGGGTCATTAGGTTGTTGATTTTGATTGCTAAATAGCGCGAAGGAGGTAAAACTGAATGTAGAGTATGCGACACGATTCTTTTTCAATAAAATGATCTAATTAACGTAATAAATGTTGGATATGGCCACCATTCATTTCCATGCAAAAATACAGACGATTTTCAAAATTGTTCGTAATGCTACAATTTCAATAAGCCTAATTTCAGCAATAACATGTTTGTCTTTGCGGTTGCTGTGGAACATCAGAAGATGTGGATTATCTTGAAAACAGAAAATTATCGGTTTTTTTTTGCGGTCAAATCACCAAAAGATTGAAAAGTAAATGGTTAGTTGTAAAGAGGTATCCAATACCTTTCAAATGAGGTATCACTCGACCCATAGTGCCATTTAAGATTTTGGGGCTAACAGCCCCCTCGCGAAGAGGGCGAAATGCCGGAACTTGAAAGGAACCTGAGAAGATGTGCCCCTGGCAAACAAAATCGACCTGTTCGAGGATTTTTCAATCACAATAATCAATTCGGAGAAATCTGGACTGGGGAGTTTTAAATGGGACAGCCTGTATAATTGAGGATTCGCTAAAACGGTAATGAAGAAATGTAACAGCGTAATAGGAACAATATAAACCAATAAAGATGCAGCATTTTTGAATTATTGACCAATTGCATCCCATAGCCAAAAGTCGGTCTTCCCGGTCACCTAGCGGTCCAGGAGCGCCTATGTGGCCTGCGAGGCTTTCGCCCAAGACCAGAAAGTTGAATTTTCTTTTTCGCTGCTTCTCGTATAGCATTTTTCTCGAATGTCGGTATTCCGGGCCGCGTTTCGGTCTGCGCGCAGCAGCCCAGTCGCCTCGGTTTTAATAAAGTGGCACTGGTTGCTACTCGCCGGCCACAAAAGCCGCTATCAGGTCCAACTTTCTAGCAGCCTTGGGTAGTAATTTACTATTTAATATGAGGTATTTTCCAGCCCAACCAATATCGGTGACAACAATATCGCGAAAGCACATATTTATGTTGGTCTCAAAAAAAAAAAAACATTGCTGTGTATCACCTATTTAATCTAATTTAAGTGCTTCTTCTTAAGGTCTGGTGTTATAGTTGGTGTTTTTGAATCGATTTTTAAAGCACAGAACAGAAAATTGACGGGTAGTAAAATCGAGCGTTAACAAAAAGTGTTATGTTTTGCATTGTTGTCGTATCTCACGCCTCTCGGAAACTAGGCTTTAAATAAAAAAAAAATCTCTTGAAAAACTACTTTACTACTAAAACTAACTCGCGTGAGTTTAAATCTTTTTCTTCAGAAACAACGTTATAATATATGTAGTACCGTGCAATCATTTAAATTATAAATTAGAGTAGGCTGTAAAATTTAACTTAGGTTGCCACTACTAGTCGTTCCCTCTGATCTGATTTAAAATTTGAATGTCAAAGTGACAAAATGTTTGCATTAAAGCATACAATCTTTCTTACTGAAAATTATTTTAAGAATGCTGAACGGCAACGAAATCATAAATAAACAGAATGTTGCACCAAAGTTTGAGGATTTCCAGCGAATGATTTCTTCTACTCACTTAAAATTCTGTGGTCAACTATGTATCTCGTCTCACTCAATGCAAATAAAGCCCTTTTGTCGTTAAATATGCAAAAATTAAACAGAAACACTTACTGCTGCAATATCTGCCACAATCTCAGGAGTTTTTTTTTTGGCGCTCCGCTACCCGCTTTTCGACCAGTAGTCAACATCACAAAATCTTGCCACACATTTATACATTTGTTAAACTAATTTTTGACAATCTGCTGGAAAATTGGAGTAGGCATTTCGAAAATCATTAACACAGCGTTCTAAAGAATAATTCCATTCACCATTATGTTTCCGTTCAGCGTTCTTAAAATAATTTTTAGTAAGAAAAATTTTATATTAAAATTTAAATATATCTAAGTCGAACTTCACAAACTTTAATGAGCGTAAAATTACAAATGGAACATGTTTAGGCAGAACACTACTGCCATCATCAGCCCTTAAAGAATATTAATACTATTGATCCTTTTCTATACAGTACTTGAAAATATCCCCTTAGAAAATGTCCTTATCGGGTTTGACAACATCCTTTTAAAAAGTGTCTTTTTAAATGTCGGATTTGACAACATTCCCTCTTAGAAAGGACATTTCTCTATGCCGTGTTTGACAAAATCCCCTTTGAAAATGTCCTTATCGGGTTTGACAACATCCCTTTTAAAAACTTTTCAAACTTTTCTTTTTCAATGTCGGATTTGACAACATCCCGTGAGAAAGTGTCTTTATCAGTGACTACAATATTGCTAAAGATGGAAGGAAATGAAAAATTACCAAACTCATTAAAGTTTGACTTTAAACACAGAAGGAACATAAAATCTTGTATGAAACTCGGTTGTAATTGAAAATTATTGACTTGTCTTATTTATGAATAGTAGCTCGCTTCGCTCGCCCATACATATTGCCAAATGTGCAACGAAGTAAATACTTCCGAAAGTCTTCAAAGTTTGATTTCAAATAATACAAAAGGAATATAAAATCTTGTATGAAACTCGGTTGTAATGGGAAATTATTGACTCGTCTTGTTTATGAATAGTAGCTCGCTTCGCTCGCCCATACATATTGCCGAATGTGCAACGAAATAAACACTTCCGAAAGTCTTCACAGTTTGATTTCTAACAATACAAAATGAACATAAAAGCGAAGCGAGCTGGTGTTCAAAAACAATGGGAATCGGTAAATTACATAATCAACCCAATTGCATACAAGATTTTGTGTTTATGAATACATAGTTGCTCGCTTCGCTCGCTCATATATTATAAAATCATTACAAATTTCTATTGTAAAATAAGGTATTCTTTTGGCATTTGAAAATGCCAAAATATCAAATTAAGGTATCGAATTTTGAATATAAAATTATAGCATTTTGGAAAAAGTAGCGATCCAAATAAGAACAGAGATAATACCAAACGGTGACTACAGTGTTGTTAAATATGGAGCGAAATGAAACATTACAAATGTATCACAGTTTGACTTTAAACAAGACAAATGGAACATAAAATCTTGTATGAAACTCGTCTATAATGGGAATTATTGAATATTATTCGTTCTTCAGTTTGTAACGTGTTAGAATATAGGAGCGAGCGAAGCGAGCTGCGGGGTTCATAGAAAATGCGATTCAGTAAATTACATTAATAAACCAGTTGCATACAACATTTTGTGTCTCGGACAAATGTATTAATAAAATACCAAAAAAAAAAAGTGAAGTTATCGAGTCGTTTGTTTGTAAAATACCAAAAAAAAAAAGTGAAGTTATCGAGTCGTCTTGTTTATGAATAGTAGCTCGCTTCGCTTACTCATATATTATAAAATCATTACAAACGAAAAGGACGACTTCAAACAACGCAAAAGGAACATAAGATCTTGTATGAAACTCGGCTGTAATGAGAAATTATTGACTCGTCTTGTTTATGAATAGTAGAAAATTATTTCGTTCTTCAGTATGTTACGAGTTAGAATTATTAAATAATTATTAATAAACAATGAGTATCACTAAATTACATAATCAACCCAGTTTTCTGGTTTTGAATACATAGTAGCTCGCTTCGCTCCTTTTGGCATTTTAAAATGCAAAAATATCGAATGAAAGTATCGAAATTTTGAGTTCATAGAATTTTGGAAAAAGTAGTGATAAGAACAGAAATAACACCAAACGGTGACTACAGTGCGATTCGGTAAATTACATTATTAAACATATTGTTTATTTTTGTTTAACAATGCAATTTGTTATGAACAAATTCCAAAATTTGTAATAGGTTTTTTCTGAAACTTCTAAGAAGTCCAAAAACAACCATATATAACAAAGTGAGGAAAAAATCAAGTGGCCACATTGATTGAATATTTTTAGTGTAGTACCAAACCTGTGTAATAATAAATATATATATATATATATTTTTTTAGTGAACAAATACAGATTAATTATGTCTCAATATCGTGTTAACGCAAAAGGAGCAAAACACTAACAATAGTCAAAACTAACAATACGTACGTAACAACGTACGAAAATCCTTTCAACCAAATTTCTGACGATTACCGATTTTTTAAAATTTTTTTTAGAAACAAAAGATTTTGAACTTTCGTAAACGCATCGGTCTAAGATTCTAACTTTCTGCGTTTTTAAAAATCGATAAATCAATGTGGTAATCGATTTTTTCGAAAAATTATCCAAGATGGCACCTTATGTTGAACCCTCTTAAATAAAGAAAATCTCTTGAAAACTACTTTACTACTAAAACTACATTGACAAAACGGGTCACCGCTTGTTACAGCGTCGACTACTCGGTCACCCTCTCTCGCGTCTTCCACCGTCTCACCCTAGGTCTTAAAGCGGGACATTCAAAAACTAATAGTTGCTGCTGGAAAATTGGGGTAGGCATTTCGAAAATCATTAACAGCGTTCTATAGAATAATGCCATTCACCATTCTGTTGCCGTTCAGCGTTCTTAAAATAATTTTCATTAAGAAAAATTATACAGTTTAATTCAAACAGTTTGTCACTTTGACATTAAAATTTTAAATCAGATTGTCAAAAATTAGTAGTGCAAACCTAACTAAAAGTTCACCGCCTACTCTAATTTATAATTTAAATGATCGCACTTAAGTAATATCAGGATTTATTAATGAATATGAAAAAAAGTATTTATGTACATGTTTTCAGTATTATAAGAGATGCGTTTATTTATCCCTATTGCCTATTGTATATTCAAAAACAATCGCACTTCAAGAGTAAACTCCAGTCGCGCGTCGGAGCTGACACGCTGTTACTATTTTTTTATTGCCATTATCTCTTTACAGTTCTCAAAACATCCTAAAAACTAATCTTGGACCAGTTTTTCTTCAAATTATTTGCATCGTTCATAATCTGCTGCCACTTTTGTTATACATGGATGGTGAAATTTTTCCTCCAAAAATTAGAAGAAGAAGGGAAAGGACTGAGCTGGATAAAAGAAGTTTTAAACAGAAGAAAGAGCATTGAGCTACATATTGTCATTGCTTTATGTTAATTTTATTTACTTAATAAATATTTATTATTGCATTGGAAAAAATGAAATCCTTTATAGTCGGAAGGCAAGAGAATAAATCTTATTATTATAAATAAAAGTAAAGATAATAGTTGAAGAGACAATATCACGAACAAAAGAGAGGAAAACGGAGGCAAAGCTGATTTAGAAGAGAAGAAGAGAGGGAATGGACGAAATAGAAAGAAATCGGATGGAAGATATAGAGAGAAAGGTTGAAATAGAGTCTCAAAATTGTGAGAAATATGTAAAAGGGCACAAAGAAGAAGCGGCAGATGTAAGAGAAGTTAAAAGAAAAAAGGAAAAGAAAAGAAGAAGAAGACTATTAATTATAACGGAAGAGATATTGAGGTAAAGAGGGATTAAAAGCAAGACATGGGAAAACAGAAGGAGAAAGAATGGGATAGAGACATTAATAAAATTAAAAAGAGGAAACGAACAAACAACAAAAAATGTAAAAAACAAAAATAAAACCAAGTGTATGAAGAAAAAAATTAGAGAACAACAATAGATGAACAAAGCAACAAAACACAAGGCCAAAAATGGATGAGATAAGCGACCCAAATACAAACATCAAGTGGAAGATCAGAAGAGTCAAATAGGTTTGATATGAAAAATGAGACACAAAGAAATATATAGATAGACAGAATGTGAGAGCCAAAAAGGCACTTTGGAAAACATAATGGGAGAGCTAGAGAAATATTTCAAGATAGAGACAGAGAGACGGGTAAGCGAAAGAATGAGAAAAATAAAGGTAGCATTAGTTAGGTAGAATTCATAAATAAATTTAAAGATAAAATTAAAAAATGCAAAAATATATAAAAAGACGAAATGAAGTCTCAAAGAACTGTAGAGACAAAAGTACAAACAGTGAATGAAAGGAATAGAAAGAAGCATTATGTTGAGAAATATTTGCAGCGGCCGTCGCGTCGGCCAATTGGGAAACCCAAAGGCTGGTAAAAACTTTACCTGACTGGCACCGCTCACGATCGCAACCAGTCGAAAACAAACTCTCATTCAAATCAGCAACAATTCAAGAGTCGAAAACGAACTCTCATTCAAATCAGTTACAATTCAAACAACAAGCCACAAATTCAACTCTCATTCGAACAAAGAGTCGAAAACGAACTCTCATTCAAATCAGTCACAATGCAAACAATAAGTCACAATCCAAATCTCATTCAGATAACAACTCACTATTCAACAGCCGCAAGGGCATAATTCAATCTAAAACCAAGACACGGTTCTTCGGTTATTCAAATTCAGTAGAAACCCAATCCGAGAAAAGAAACGTTCAACACCAATCTGCAAGTATTCGAAATACACAAGTGCATAAGTTCGCGAGTGTATCAATCCAAATCTAAAACACGGTCCTTCGAGCAACACAACAATTCTACATCTAAATCGACTCGACCTGAATCAAAATCTACCGTCAATTCATTACACATTAGAAGCGTGAATAAGAAAGATAAATAAGGACTGAGAGGGAGATTGGGAAATTGAGATGAATATAGGCGGTGTGCACATTTTACCTCAGCGCCACCACGCGGCATCTCTGTCATTTTTAGTGGTACGGGACAGATAGTGATTTCTTCATTTCGACAAATGTCTGAAGTGCGAGAAAATGCTTCATCGAGAATCGGTTGTTATGTTGTTGGCTGTCCTAATAAAAACTATTACAATTCAGCGTACCACTAAAAATGTCAGAAAGGCCGTTGGAGGCGCTGTAAAACGCGCGGAATTTAAAATTTGCACACCGCCTATATAGCGAGGAAAAGCAGAGAAAATTCTTTAAAAAATAGGTACAAGTAAGATACATGAAAACAAAAATATAGGACAAATAAAGTGAGACAGGTAAACTAGGAGACATCGCGAAGGACAGGAATATAAAAGGTTATAACGGGCGAGATATTGGGGGAGTTAATGAAAACTCGACACAAAAACGTGGTAGAGAAACAGAAATATAAAAATTAAAAATAAAAATGGTGAGAAAAACAGATATCAATATGGAAAAGCCGAGAAAAGTATAGAACAATAACAGATAATAGAAACAGGAATAAGAAGTCTAGAAGATAAATTGAACGACGCGGGGTAAAAAAGAAAATCAGAAAAGATATGATGTTCTATGAATTTATACAATTTGTCTTCTTAGAAATACCCCATCCGTATCTGTTAATGTTTTCTGGTTTCCTATCATAATTATATATGATATAATACAACTAAAATTTGTACCCCTAACAATCCTGATTTCGAAAGAAAACACTCGAACAGGTCAATTTTGTTATCAAGGGGGTCCAAATTGTACCAAACTTTCATGTCTTAGATCTCACCCTTTTAGCCAGGGAAGCCACCCCCTTAAAAAATTTAAATACATAGCATAGCATAGCATGGGGGGTCGTGTGATACATCATTTTAAAGCTTATTCAATTGTCTATTCAGACCTACATTTATCGATTCATCTCTACAAAAAAAAAAAAAAAAAAACATAAAATACTCAACAAAAGTTTTTACGCCCCAACCATTTCAATTTCAAAACACTTAGAAGAAAATATTTGAACAGGTCAATTTTGTTATCAAGGGGGGCCAAATTGTACCAAACTTTCAAGTCTTAGATCTCACCCCTTTAGCCATGGGAGCCACTGTATACATAAAATACTCTTGATTTGGAAAATAACAAATTCATGCTTTTTTTTGTAGAAACAAATCGATAAAAGTAGATCTGGATAGAGAATTGAATAAGCTTTAAAATGATGTATCACGCGACCCCCCATGCCATTTAAATTTTTTAAGGGGGTGGCTCCCCCGGCTAATGGGGTGAGATCTAAGTGTTGAAAATTTGGTACAATTTGGTCCCCTTTGATAATAAAATTGACCTGTTCGAGCGTTTTCTTCTGAGTCTTTCGAAATTGTAATTGTTGGGGGGTACAAATTTTAGTTGAGTATATTATGAAGATTTGGAAAATATCGAATCCATGATTTTTTTTGTAGAAAGGAATCGATAAAAGTAGGTTTGGATAGAGAATTGAATAAGCTTTAAAATGATGTATCACACGACCCGCCATGCCATTTAAATTTTTTAAGGGGGTGGCTCCCCTGGCTCAAGGGGTGAGATCTAAGACTTGAAAGTTTGGTATAATTAGATTCCCTTTGATAGCAAAATTGACCTGTTCGAGCGTTTTCTTCTGAGTCTTTCGAAATTGGAATTGCTGGGGGGTACAAATTTTAGTTGGGACACCCGATATATTATGTATTTCGTCTGTAATATTTAGTTCCACTTTCATTGTCTCTAGCAGCTTTGTCGTTATGTCAATCAATGCATTCACTTTTCTTTCTGTATCAGCAAATAGCATTATGTCGTCTGCATACATCATTCCATCTAGTTTGGGCGGCAAACAGTATAGTTGTACAAGTATAAACAATAATGATAGAATACTCTGTTCAACCTGGAGGCTTCAGATACTTTTCCGTTTGGTGTAACTCTGCCATTTCCATTTCATTTTTGATTAAGCCACAAAGTGGCTACAAACCACTACAAATGCCATATAGAAGTGCAAAGTGCAACGTGAATGGCTGCAAGAACGCTATCTTTGTAAACTTTTAGCGTGCTATCAGTTTTTTGTGAAATGATTGAAGGTTATTAACCGTGAAAACGCTTCAAACTCAGGTCATTTGCGTGTTCGGTAAACAGTGATAGATTTAAAGTATTTTTTCTCGAAATTGGAGGCGTATTCATTTTTGTGTAATACCTCCTAAATTTATTGCAGGTATATCCATGACACTGTATCTATATAAGCAACTGCATATGATTTACAAACATTTGTTTTATAACGCCCGTCTGCCCACACATGTATGAACGAAAAAGGTTCTTTTATGAACTAGGTAGTCAAAATGTAACTAGTGCACGCCTATGCCTGAAAAAAAAAAACAATCCCGTCGACACATTCATTCTGTCACATAAAACACTTTCCTAAAGGCGATGCGTGGGTGCAGGCATCCACACCTAGTCAGAAATAGGTACATACACCATTTATTAGTTTGCAGATTATCCGGAAACGAAATATCTAAAAAGATCTAAGCTGAGCACCTCAAGAACCCACGGTTAAACTGCAAATGTTATTTATGTTAAGGAGTTGAGCTGAGGTTGTTAGCGGCAAGATGGTCACGAACGCGTGATCAAAATCGCACGTTGTATGTATAAAAGCCATTGGTATAAGGCCCATTGGATGTAATTTATTCGAGACAAAGGGAATAACGTTCGCTGGAGTCTGCAAGAGGAGTGTGGATGCGAACACTTTGGCGGAGATGTTGAAAAGAAACGATATATTATCGGCGTGAAAGAAACCGCTCGCAGGCTTGCACCATGTAAAAACAGCCGTGTTTTTTTTTTTGGTGAAGGAACTGTTGGGATGGTTGGTGATTTTATCTGTATTGAGCAGTCTATTCGTGGCAAGAAAAGAAACGTCCTTCTGGTTAATGTTAGATTCTTCCTCCCTTAATTAAAATTTTAACCCCTCTCAGACTCCACTTATCCTCGACATCCTAAAAGTATGTTCTCTAAACGATGACATATTAGTCCCAGTCATCCAACAAGAGTGGTAATTATACAACAGCCTTCTTTATCGCTGCCATTTCTCCTCAGTCTGACATTTCGATAAAACTCAGATGTTAGTTTGATCGATCCCTTCGGAGAAGCCGTCAAAAGTGTAAAAGCTTCTTGGAACCAAATAGACCGGACATGTATACGCACCACAAATGTAGGAAAAGCAGTCGAATATCCATTTATGCATATTAGCTGGGGTGCGTAAATCAATGCGGTAGAGAAGGATGTACTGGGGCTGGATGTGGCACGAAATGGTGATTCGATGGAACCAGTCTTCACAATAAAGACGTATCTGTCAGTTTTTATGGGCGGTGCGAGGCGCCCCGTCGCCCTATCCGCCCGACAATCTGGCCTCGAAGAGTGCCAGCGGTACTGAAACGAAAAGAGAGAAAGCGACTCAGGAAGAAGTAGGTACACAATTTCTTTGAGTTTCATTGTTAATTTTTCCTTTAACTGTTGACATATCATTCAAATCATCGGTCATGACGAACCAAGTAGGCTGACATTCATAGGTAAAGAGAGAGACTCTTTAAGTTTTCAGTGAAGTTGTAGTAGGTACGTACATACCTATATTCGACTTAAATTAAATTTTGTTGTTTTCATTACGTGGAAAGTTGTTTCCTTCATATGAATCTTTCAGACATAGTCGAATAGTATAGTTCTTTTCAAAATCAGTGCGGAAGGATTTTCTGAAGACTTCTCTCACGAGACAAGTTTTGAATAAACAAGTACCTATCTATACATATATCAAAAATATGAAATACAAGTACCGGAACTAACTATGAAATAAAAGAAGAAGTAAAACCTTTGAAGTTTCTCTTACCGCTCCATTAGACACTATTTTCTTGTCTTCTATATTCAACTCGTAGCGTTATATGCACGCGATGCCCCATTATTATGAATTTCACGAAAATATTACGGCATAATGTGCATTAGAGCACGTTCATGTAAGAAGTATCTTCACATCCGTCGTTAATAACAAGTGAATTGTGACCATGCATTCTGGTCATAAATTACCGTGCGGCGTATGTCGGATTGCATCTTAATACCTACGTGACCACAAACAACCTTCGGTAGCGCGATGGACGACACATTAAAATACAGTTGGGTTGCACCACGTCAATTGGTAATCCAGTACCAATCTGTACTCGTGACGTCGATTCAATAATTAATGAGTAATGAGTTGTTATTGACGCTATTGAAGTAAGTAGGAAAAATTGCTTCTTGATTGAGATGTTAATTCCCATGCAAATACGACACGTATGTGCGACATAATACGGAACGTCCTGTGTAGACCATTAATCATTCAAAATGCGAGCATGGGCAAATGTGATGCACTTTTATTACAGTAGCATATATGGTAGTGGATGGGTCGAGGCATAGGGCTTTCCTGCTTAAAACAAAGAATATTCTTTACTATTCTATGAAAATCAAATAAAAAATGTGTCGGTTGAAATGTGAAATATCACCCTATTGACACTAACTTGTGACATTTGGTATTAATTAATAATAATCTGACCTACGTCTTTTTGTAAATCAAAATAATAATTATGGTCTTTATTTTATTTTTTTGTTAAAATGCCTGTTTACAAATCCATCATATTTTTGTTAGGTCTTCTGGGTATTCTTCCTTCTATGCCATTCCTTTCTATGGCTTAATAATTATAATTATTTTCGATACAATCGGCTCGCCTCGTGCTTCAAAAATTCGTCCCTGAAAAGAAAAACACGAATTTCGAGGTTAGGTTTGACAGCTGTCAAATTAAATACATAAGCGGAAAAGTTTATATAATATTTAGTCATGCACCACTTTATAGACTATGTATATTATAAAACTACACGACTGAGTTGCAGAAATTGAAAATTTTCTATCCAGGCTCTAGGCTCGTTATAAAGATCTGTAGAAAGAATGTAGCGGAACAACGATACGGTCAAGTGGTTTAATTGATGCTTACCGACAGATCGCTTCGGTTACCGTAATGAAAAATAAAATAGGAGCTAAATTGAGGCTTATCGCTTACTTCCTGTAATTGACGTCCTAATATAATATATATAACCATGTTTTTAATTAATTGGATAAATGTTGTTTTCCAAGGTCTCTAGTCTAATAAATAATAATTACTGGTATTTTTTTTTTAATTAATTATTTTATAATTTTAACCTGCAAGTAAAAAAACAATTTATCAGTTTGTATATTTTTAACATACTTATGCAGACCATCTGTTAATTTATCTAATTGTAAATCCACGTAACCAAAATCAACAAAATATAATAGCTACACTACTCGATTGTTGTTCTTAGCACTTTTAAACAACAGGGCCTTGTCGCTTTCATTCCTTTCATTTGCTTTCATCCAACAGTAGGTTTATGTGTTCCAACTAAATACTTAAGCACCAAACAGATATGTTACACATTAACACATACTTCAGTATAAACTAAAAATGGGAATAAACTCCATAAATTACAATTACAAAAAACTAACAAGAAGGTGGCCGAATCCTGTAGAACTAAGACGAAAAACAGAAAACAAAATATTGTAACGTAGCCTGAGCCGGGCGGGTTCGAGGATTTAAAGAAAATTCTGGTGCACACCGTAGCTACTAACTTTTATTAAAAAGACTAACAATAAAACTAACTTTTCACTATGTGTAAACTTTCACAATAACACGACCACTTGTTCACGATGCTTCCAATAGACTGCCTTGCTCCGTCGTTTGATCTCTTCTTATACCGCTCCTGCCGTTCTCGATTTCTTCTATTCCCGGAATCATGAGCTCATGTTTCCGGCGCAATGGATTATTCCAGAAGAATGAGATCAGTCTCTTGTACGAGCGTGGTATAGCATGATATCACCGCCACAGAGTCTTCTAGACTCAGGAGAGCATCCCATGTGAACAATTATTCCCAGACGTTCTCATGTGGACTATTCCAGATTAATTACGTTACCATACGTGGTGAGATCATCATGACATCATCCGCTTCCGAGCCGTCGCGCCGTCGTCTCACTGCCCCCCTTTTAAAGATTGTTCGTCCAGAACAATTTTTTTCAATCCTGTTGATTTGTCCCGGAGTAGGGTGCCAAACGATCCAGGTGAACCACCTTCATCTTGGCTCGGGGATTGCGTTGAATCCGGTACACTACGTCGTTGAACCTTTTTACTTGTAACTTTTCCTTCGCCGAGGGTTGAACAACCATACCAAGTCTCCATCACTGAATCCTGCCGAATTCACCCTCAGATTGTAACGCGACTCCATTCATGTATACTGGACATGGCTTCCTGTAATTCGTCTACGTAGTTTCCAACGTCCTTCCGCTCTTGTCCCGGTGATCCGAAAGCCAGATCGCATGGTAGACGCATTTCCCGTCCAAAAAGGATCTTCGCCGGTGTCTGGTGGGTCGTCTCGTGAATTGCCGCTCTGTACGCCAGCAAAAACAAAGGTAGACGCGGGTCCCAGTCCCGCTGATGTTCATCGACCACCTTGGACAAGTGTTGTTCCATAGTCTTGTTGAAACGCTCGTCCTTGTCTTCCGCACGCCCAATAGTTCGCAGACGCCCTGGAACACTCCAGATTCAAAGTTCCGCCCCTGGTCCGAGTGCATTTCCAGTGGAAGTCCGTAGCGGCAAATCCAATTTTCTACCAACGCCCTGGCAACCGTCACAGCTTCTTGATTGGGTAGGGCATAGGCTTCCGGCCACTTGCTAAAGTAGTCGATGACCACCATGATGTACTTGTTTCCCGAATCAATGGAAGGAAACGGACCTGCTACGTCGAAGGCTATTCTCTCGAATGGTGCTCCAACGTTGTACTGCTTCATGGCTCCTCGACTACGGACCGTTGCTCGCCGCACAAGTGTCACATTTTCGACACCAGCTCTCGACATCGTTTCGAACGTTCACCCAATAGAAGCGTTCACCGACTTTCCTCATGGTTTTATTCACGCCCAGATGTGCGCCGGACACTCCACCGTGGATTTTTTGCAAGACCTCCTTCACGCGACACTTGGGCAAAACCAGTTGCATCGTCACCGACTTTCCGTCTGCACTCTCCCATGCTCGCTTCAGCAGGCCATTTTCCACCTTCAGTGAATCCCATTGGGCCCATAGTGCTTTTAGAGCAGGACTCTTGTCCGAGATGTCTTGCCATTGTGGTCTCTGATTTCCATTCTCTTTGCTTTCCAAAATTGCACTAATCTCGCAATCTCCAAGTTGTTCTGCCCTCATCTCCGCTGATCTCCGGCACGGCCTCCTAGAAAGTGCGTCCGCATTCTGGTGTGATCTGCCTGGTCGGTGTTCGATTTCAAAATTATACTACTGGAGCCTTTCCAACCATCTGGCTGTCTGTCCTTCTGGATTCCTAAGGCTTAACAGCCACCTCAACGCAGCATGATTCGTTCGGATTTTAAAGTGTTGACCGTACAGGTACTTGTGAAAATGTCCTACTGCATTTACGATGGCCAATAACTCCTTCCTCGTAACGCAGTAGTTTCTTTCGGCTTAGAAAGCACCTTGCTATAGTATTCGATGACTTTTTCTTCGCCTTCCTGTACTTGCGAAAGGACTGCCCCGATACCATTGTTGCTGGCGTCTGTATCCAGGATATACCGCCCCTTTACTCTCGGGTAAGACAGAATAGGACCCGTGCACAGCGAGCTCTTCTAAGTTCTAAACGCTGCTTCGCTCTTGTTATTCCAGATAAATGGGGTTTTGTCTTCCGTGAGTCTGTGCAAAGACTTGGCAATGTCAGCAAACCCTTTGACAAATCTGCGATAGTAGGTACAGAGGCCCAAGAAGCTTCTCAGCTGGTGCTTGTCCCTTGGTCGTGGCCACTCGCGGACGGCCGCGATCTTGTCCGGATCCGTTTGTACTCCGCTGGGCGAAACCACATGGCCCAAGAACTTCACTTCTGTCTGGAACAATCGGCATTTCTTGGGGTTGAGCTGAAGGTTGGAATTCCGCAGGCGGCTGAAGATCTCTTCCAAATTTTTCAAATGTTCTTCGCAGGTTCTTCCAACTACCATGACGTCATCGAGGTACACCAAGCAGGTTTTCCATGTCAGCCCTAGCAGAACCAGTTCCATCAACCTCTCAAAAGTGGCTGGAGCGTTGCAGAGTCCAAATGGCATGGCGTTAAACTGGTAGAGACCGCTTCCAGTCGAGAACGCCGTCTTCTCTTTGTCATCGGGGTGGATCTCAACTTGCCAGTAGCCGCTCTTCAAGTCTAGGTTTGAAAACCACTGCGATCCCGACAACATGCTTAGGGTGTCATCAATACGTGGCAACGGATAGCTGTCCTTCTTAGTTACATTGTTCAGCCGTCTGTAGTCAACGCAAAAGCGAGTGGAGCCATCTTTCTTCGTTACCAAAACAACTGGTGACGACCAAGGGCTTGAGGAGTCTTCAATTATTCCGTCTGCTTTCATTTTGTCCACCATCTGAGCCACCTCTTGGTGTTTTGCGAAAGAAAGTCTACTTGGCGGTTGTCGGATCGGAGCAACATCTCCCGTGTTGATTCTGTACTGCACCATGTTGGTTCTGCCGGTGCTTCGGTCTTCGGCAGCAAAGATGTCATTCTCCTTGCGGATAAATGCCATGGCCTTCTCTAATTGATGGTTCGTATGGTGCTCTACCCTCGTTCGCTGAGCCTCTTTTCTGTTACACTCAACAGGTTGTTCTTCGCAACGGACAGTAGTAGTACAGGATGGTATAGTCCGATCGTTTGCCCTTTCTGTAGTGTAACACGACGTTCGCCTAAATTCGCTACACGGATAGGAATTCGTCCATTAGCCTCAACGAGTGTTCTTGCTACCATGATCTGTGTTTTTTGTGTCACTCACTCACTCACTCACACGATGTCTTCTATTCCCGGATTCATGAGATCATGTTTTCGGCGCAATGGATTATTCCAGAAGAATGAGATCAGTCTCTTGTACGAGCGTGGTATAGCATGAGATCACCGCCACAGAGTCTTCTACACTCATGAGAGCATCCCATGTGAACAATTATTCCCAGACGTTCTCATGTGGACTATTCCAGATTAATTACGTTACCATACGTGGTGAGATCATCATGACATCATCCGCTTCCGGGCCGTCGCGCCGTCGTCTCAATATGTACATATAATTATGTAAAAGAGTAAAAGAGTACTAATTTAAGGCACGGGCTACGTAAAAAGGAAAAACGAATCATTTGCATACTACAAAAACGTTTATTAATAGAAAAACCTTGCCCTTGTCGCTTGTCTGCACCCAGCTAGGGGGGGCCCCCTGGCCCGTACCTGGCTACGCCCTTCTTGCTTTGTCAATGGCAAGTGATCAAACGACGCGGAAAGGTGCTACAAAGCACTGCTGTTATGGACGTTGCAGTAACAGTCGCTACAGCAGGGAAAATATGTTTTACTTTTTGCCGTTTCCTAAACCTTGTTTACAAGTACGAAATGGTACGAAAACATGAATTTAAGACGGACCCAACATATCAGAAAATGCGTGAGTTGTGCCAAAACTGACCGGTGGGTGAAACGGTGTCATCAAGGAAAGAATTTCCGAAGCATAGAAGATATCACTAAAGACACTTACATAATTATTATGCTCTCTACATTTTCTTAATAAAACCTAGTGCACCCTGATCCAATAACAGCTGCAAAAGAAGAGGTTTGTCTTTTGCTTCTGAAACTTCTACCTAACTGTACTTTTCAGATTTGCGTTTTTAAGAAAACAAATTTGATGTGAAACATCCGTAGACAGCACGTTATTTAGTGAACCTATGGATATTGACTCAGAAGAGAGGAAACTACTCCCTGAATTAACAGCTGAATCATCAACATGTCGTGATAATGTCAAACAATTCCAATGTTTTGTTTTGATGCTGGTAGACAATCACAGACGTAGATCCCTGCGTATGATTTTGTTCATGAGTGAAACCTCAAGATATCAGTGTAAATATACACAAACCACATTGTCAATATCTCCATATATTATGCAACGCTTAAATGAGAAAACAGTCAGTACATAGTCAATGATCACCCCCTCAGCTACGTTGTTTACATAACATTGAGGTTATGTTGTTTTCTAGACATGTGTGGAATGAAACTTTTGTAGAATGTTTTTAATGGAGTCACAGAAAGAGCACTAGTTTGTGTCCAGAACATGGAGAACGCTTTCACACTTGTTGTAAAGACATACCTATTATAAACCCAATGAGCCAGACACGTCGTACAGGTAAATAAAAATTACTTAAAATATTTTTTGCATGCTAATCACATTTTTCTATGTATCGAGAACAGACTGGCCTCTCTGTTGGAGCTTGTGACGACATCAAAAAAGGATTTACGTATAATCTGTACAACTTCTCTTTGTGATTTTTACATACTTTTGACAATGGGTTCCTTAGTTCTGGTGATTTCTTCCTTTGGTCACATATTAAAAATTTCATGTACAAAGCACCCATAGCCGATGCAAGAAAGAATATGAAACTGAAGATTTTTTGCAAACTGTTTTTAATGGGATCAGAAAAAAAGCACAACTCTACAAGAAACATCAAAAACATGTTCACCATTAATTTGCTGTTTTGTGTTTTGTGTCCTTCTAAGGGATTGTAAAATTCTCAATAAACATTTGTAGAAATTTGGTTAGAGAGGTCAGTTGGTCATATCCTTTGGAAGAGTGTTTTAATTTCTACATTTGAAAGAAATCAGTTTTTCACTTTCAAAAATCATCTTTGGCTTGACCACAACGTCAATAAAAAGCTCTTTTTAAAACACAAATACGAAAGAAAGAATTCTATCATTTCCATTCTTTCCTGTGCTCACCAGTCTCTCTCCAGTCCCTGACTCCTAAGTCTCAAATCATTCAGAACTACATCTCCCCACTTCCTCCTGGACATGTGCCTACCTCGTTTTCCATCCGGTTTCCTTCATCAATCTGGAACTCCCAACCACTGCGATCTTTTGGCTTCTACGACATAATTATGTAATAGTCTTCTAGGCTTCTAGTTTAAGCTGTATTCTCCTATGCATGGTCCACTGTTTACACTCATTTATACTGGTGGTGGGCGCAGTGTGATCTAAAATTTAGGTGGTGCACAAAAAAAAAGTAATAAATGCTCTCATAAAACTAGTATATTACGACCCGAGACCAGAAATTTTGATTTTTTGAGAGCATCCAACTTTCTGGCCGTGTGTCGTATACTATTTTTCTTTATCGCCCAGCAGGCCGCAAAAGCCGCTGTTTCCGGAGCGAAATGCGGCCGGGAAGAAAGTACTTTCGGATATGGGATGAAGAAAATTTAACAGGTTCTGGATTAAAGTAAATACATAAGAAACCAATTGCTTCGTATCAAAAATTACTAATTTAAAATTAAATAAAATTTCAAAATTAAACCAGTACCATTATGATTGGTTCTGCAGATATAAACATTTACGTCCCTAAAAACAGTTCCATACTCAACCAATCATGTTTCTCATACCACAGCGAATTAAATTGTAGTAAACAACCCGGTTACAATTGTTCGACCCAATCTTTTAATTGCAAATTTTTCGTTTTTTCGTTTGTACACCAAGAGAAAATAATATTTTACTAACAAAGTCTGTAGTAGGTACCCTATTCATGTATAGCATAGTTTTTAATTATTGTCTAATATCTACTTTGCCCACCAAACACTAAAACCAATCAAAATTTAAGAGCAAATTGAATGCAGGATACTTAATAGAAGTCGCCACTGGTTGCAGTACTGCTATTCTAATTTTAGTATTCGACAAGACTTCTTTTGATCCTATTCAGTCCTCCTGTACATCTGTCACTCTAGACTATTCTGAAATTTATATCTTTCTTTGTTGCACTTATTATCTATAAGTACCCCTAGGTACAACTGCCCACCCTCATAGGTACATTTCGAAATCCCATCTCTCAACTTCGACCTGTACCCTAAATCGTACATTGCATTTCCCGCCTTTATCTTTTATTTATCTGCAGACCCATGTTTCTTGTTAATGTTGTCAATCGTAACCATTTGTACGAACAACCTACATGTTGAAAATTGACATCATTACCAGTTACAATGTAAAATAGACCGCAACGCTTCCGGTTCTATATCATAACAGTTTCGATTTCAGTTACCTAACAACAGCCAGAAGAACATCTATAAAATATGTAATGAATTAACAAATACATTTTAATGCATTTTTCTACTGAGGCTATTACGATACGCTTCTGCGTGTCATAATAGACAAAAACGGTGTTATAATAATTCTACTAAAAATAGTATAATTAATTTTTTTAATATTGGCAAACTTGGCAATCCCAGGGCAATCCTAACCTATAATACTTTGCTGTCAAGTCCAAGTCGCTGGTCAACAGTAACAGCTGTCGATGGGAGTTGCCATTACTATTGTTGGCACTTGTTTGGGGGGTGGCTTCACGTGGTTTTTGGGCACGCGATTTTGTTGGGTGGTCATTCTGCCTGATGGTGGTCAACCTGGTAACACAAACAAGTGCACTGATGGCGCTTGCCGAAGACTGTGATGCCACTATAATAGTGATGCCGTGCGGGCCAGGAAATGGTTGAGGGTGTTTGTGTCTTCGTTCAGAGATTACGCGGATAAGGAGGTCCACTTGTTTGTGTGGCGGGATTTGATTCTAAACATTTTGTGGATGAGGAGATTGAGATTTTTTAGGGCCAGAAAGATACCGTGCGATCATTTAAAGAGTAGGCGGCTTTTTTATTATGCAACGGCACAGCCTGCAAATTGACTGACAGCTTAGACTGACAGTAAAATTTGAGGTTATCATAAACATTGTGACGTTTATATTTCTCAAGAAAATGAAAGACTAACAAATAATGTAGAATAATTGAGAATTACAGCAAATGTTCAACCTAATTTAGAGTTCACAGCCCACTCTAATTTATAATTTAAATGATCGCAGGGTATAGCGTTCGTCAGTGTATACCTCGCGTGACTGAAGGTAGCACATTGCCCATCGTATTTTCGCCAAAGCCAGTATTTTTGGGGGCGTACATTGAAGAACTTTAGAACTCATTTATTGACGTTTCAAATTAATTCTTTTTCATAGCCGCCGTTAATGTACCTCGCACAGACGTGGCCAACCCCCGCAAAATTTGATTATTTTGATTCATCAATTCGTTCATAAAGCATTTTGTCGCACTTACCCGTGCGTGCGACAAAATGCTTCTTATAAAACTCGTACAACGAGTGACAGCGTCATAAATTTTTTTAAACGGCAACCCCTAACTTTTTTTTGGGTTTTAAATACACTTTTCCATTCACTATTCAACAAAAATTTATATTTTGCATAACTTTTTTTTTGAAAAAATTACGTTTGACATCAAAAATAAAATTTATTATTAATTGAAAAAATTTGAAAAATAACAATAAATTTGGAAAGCAAACAACGAAAAATGAAAAAGAATTTAATAAAATTTAACGCAAGTGCTCAAATTGCCACCCATCAACTAACTATCACTTCGGGACTAATCTGCGCCATTTCATCACGGATTCATAGTGAAATCGTATTTTTTCAAAGAATAAAAATTTAATTTTTTGAAGTAAAACTTGTAATTAAAAAAAAAAGTTATGCAAGGTATCACTTTTTCACTCTTGTTGAATAGAGAATTAAAAAGTGCATCTAAAACCCAAAATTTTTGAAATGGGGGTTGCCATTTCAAAAAATTGATGACGGTGTCATAGTTTGAAAACAAATGACGTCATCAACAAAATTTTTATGTCAAAAGATGGCAATTTAAAAACAAAAATCGACCTGTTCGAGCGTTTTTCGCAAAAATAGTACATAACTAAATTATGAATTTTGTGCGGAACTTAATGATCACTCTATACATGAACGAACATACATAAAAATTAATTATTTAAAAATTTTAAGTGATAAATCTCACGTGAGGGGGAGTGAGGGTTTGACCAAATCTCACCAAATCTCATCAAGGGGGAGGGAGGGGTCCAAATTAACAGAAAAACACCTCACGTCATTAATGGACAGGCCCTATGTACTGTAAAATCTACGAATCCTGCATAGGTACATGGGGATCTCATGTTCATAACATCTCCTTAGCAATTATTGTTTTAACGAATGAATGCTTCTTCAATCTTCGTTTAATCAAAGTAGCCAGTATTTTGTAAGTTATATCGAGAAGGGTAATGTTTTTGTAATTGGCGTACTCTGCTTCTTCCCTCTGTTATGAATCGGTTAGGTGTTTTGTGCTCGCTGGGTGTTTCATTATTTCATTCACTTTCTATTGTCAATTACCTTTCTTCGTCCCCTACCAGTTACCCTACTTTGTTTTTACAAAATGTCAATATCTTTTCAAGTTTCACTTCCTTGTTTACAGCGCCTACATTCTCAGTTTCACTTCTTCGTTTTGTCTCTTCTTTGTACTTTTCAGTTATCGATTTGTGGTTTTATCTGCTTTCAGTAACTGCAAGTGTACTGTGTGTCTCCTTAATCTCTCCCACCTTGTCTCCACATTTCCCTGCCTTTCGATTTTGAGATTTTGCTTAAATTTTTCGATATTTCTCTGCTATGTCTCCTTATTGTCATATTGAATTCTTCTTGCTAGATATCCTTTGTAATTACTTTCATTGTCTTTACTCTACGAATGTAGTCTTTTTGTTTTGCTCTTTTTGTGCATTTGCATCGCCTACCAAAACTATTATGTTTTGTTTGGAACGTTTTCCATAAGCGTAGTTGTAGTTAATTTCTCAAAATTGTTGTTTTACCCCCTCATCTTTTTCTTCAGAATGTGTTTCCTGAAAAATCTCACTGAGTTTACCCAATCCTAAAGGGTCCTGATGAGCATTCATAACTTTTGGAGAGTCCTATAGAGAGTACTCAAATTCTCTGAATAGTTTGGAAATATCATGAAAAATGCCAAACTTCCTGAAGTGCCATGAACAATACTCAGGAGAGGTGAGGAAATCTGTGCAATTCTAAACAGTCGTGATGGGTGTTCAGAAATTCTCATGAGACTTCAGCAATCCTCACGCGTATCGTATTATCCTGGAACTCCTAGACAGTCCTTAAGGCTCCTGAGATACCCAAAGGCAAGCAGAAAGATAGTCATAGTTTTGAACGGATCCTGAACGGTCCTAAAAAGTCTGACTAATAATACTGAGCAATTTTAGTGTAAGATAACTGAAGAATTTCGAATCAGAATTTCATAAGGCCCTGAAAAATTCTCATGACTGCTAAAAATTAAGAAACTGTGATGAGTTATGCAGAGTCCTTATTAATGGTCCAGGAGAGTCCAGAGGAATCACAACCAATCTTAAAACGTCCTGAATCATATTGACCAGTTTTGTAAACTGTTGCCGAATAGTACTGCAGAGTTCACAGAAGTTCTAAACAATCTTGAAGATCCCCGAAGAATGACAAACAATTTTAAATAGTACTAAGGATTCCTGGGCAATCGTAATAAATCCGTGCAAAATCCTGAAGAACCTTAAAGACACCTAAATCTTACATATCTGTGAGGACACTGAGCGATTGTAAAAACCTTAAAAAATTCTGGGAGATTTTAAAAAAGTGAAGTCCACCCGACTGTCCTTAGGTCTTTAAAAATCTCAAAGAACTCTGTAGAACGCTGAAGAGTTCCTATATCGCTTTCAAACTGATCAGTAAAACAAATAAGGTACACAGTTTTTTTTAAGACCCTTTACCTTTTCCTTTCTTTAGACCCTTATTAATTGCTATTAATTCTTCACATGCGATACATTTTTTTCTACGATCATTATTGTAAATAGCTAAAATTCTATACATTGTGTCTAAAGTAAGGGTGAGTTTCTACCGTCATTTTACCTTTTACATTTAAAATATTTTATCTTTTACACATTGAGAATTGTTTATGTGGAACACAGTGCTCCGAAAGACAATTTATTTAAATTCCCCAAAACAATACCTTTTTTTAATAACCACAATAGGTAGAGTGACTCGTTACATTTATATTAACAAAGACGTCTACATAAAATACAAAGTCATATTCTCGTAGTACATCAGAGTGCATTTAACGCTTCATCAATCAATGACGCTGACTGGATGTTAACCTCGAATCCAGCGTCTGACGCAGTTATAAAATTGTATTAGCGATATGTCGGCGCACATATGAATTCCTTGAAGTTATTAAGAACTATTTATATTTTAGTACCGCGTTACGATAGACATAGATGGACAAACCGTTTGATCTCACCGCCCGATGTCGCAATCAAGGTGATAATGCCGTCATCTCAAGATAGAGTGCCATAATTTTAATGCTTCAATTAAAGTATTCTTCTTTATTTGGAAAAATATTCCTATTTTATTTATATTTAAATTTAACGCAGATACTGCGTTTGGAAATTGTAAAGCAGATAGCTTTATGCAGATCATGAAGGTGCTACAGGCCAAAGGTTTCCGGACACCTGTATAACGTATTCTTGAATTTACATACTGTGTATATGTACCGCGGTAAAAAATACATGACACGTGAACTAATGTCTTCATTTATATATAAAATGTATTTTTTAAATAGAGGGGAGAAATATTATTCAATTTTTTGTGTAATGTTATTGTATTTACATTGATAAGATTTTTTATCTAAAAATTGGACAAACTAACCTTAAACATCCCGAAAACGAGACAAATTACATGTTCCCAAATAGAGTCTCATTAATTATCGACCACAAACCAAGAACTGATCGAAAACGAAAACCCGTTTGTGAGAAAACCACCCAGAAGGCAGTTCAAGCCTTCCGAGGCAATCCAAATTCATCGAACTGAGATGTTGCTAAAAAAATGGTGTGTCGTCCACGTACGTGCAAAAGACCAAACAGCGAAGTGCCTTAACAACATTCGAGGTGTAGAATGATGTGTGCCAGAATTATATTGTCAAAACTAGAACCTAAAAGCTGTACACCTGGTTATTGCAACAATTTATTGATATCCAGAAAACGCAACCGAAAAGAAATGAATTCACCCCGGCCTCTTCCAGCTTTGCTCAGCGTTGAAATATGCAAATGCGCTTAAAATATGTAGACGGTATAAAATAAATTTAAAAAGCTTATCACAACACTGCAAACAAGCCAGTTGTTTGTTCTTTACACATCGTGTAGCTTTTTAGAATTTCGATCACAATTTTTGACCTAAACCCTACAGTTACGTAGAATCAGAAAGACCCTAAATCCCATAAACACAGGGAAGCACACACAAATGCTGATCAAATAGTTTATAAAAGTACAAAATAAATGGAGAACTAAATTAAAATAAAAAGAATAAGTTCATGAATGAAATCATTACAATTTTTTAGGATAAGGTAATATAAAATAAATGTAGGGACTTCCTTCTCAACTACATTGATACAGAGTATCACATATTTCTGATATTGTAAGTTTGCTTGTGTTAACATTTTAAAGACTGGTGATCGCCCGTCACATTGAAATTCGAGTGGAATAAATTAATATACAGAGACGTCCCGAAATTAAATGAAATATTAAAAGAATGATGCAAATTCAGCATTCTAATACGAACCAATTTCGTTTGTGCATCAACGTGCTCTTTGCCTCCAGTTCGTCAGATTCTTACTCAGGACCCATGGTGGTTCAAGTCGGTGACTGTAATGGACAGGTGTGTGCCGAAAAGAACATGCAAATAATCAATGAACCTGTGAAATTTTTGAAAATAAAAAGTAATCTTCCATTAAAAAAAATATATGAAAATCGGTTTTTATTAATTTAATACCGCTCGAATCATGTTCAGCGATTAAATATATAAGATATAATGAAATAATGGTGAAATAACAATCACTTGTAATCAAAAATGATTCCTTTGCGGAGATGCGCCCCTTTGTACCCTCTTTTGATATAATAGGATTTGTTGGTATAAGTGTATCTAGACTTCATTTTATTCAAATATCCATTCTTCATATAAGCAATTTTTAAACATGAATTTAAACCGAATTTCTTCAACAAAGTCGACATTGCTTCTGTGTGGTCCACTAGACTTTCTTGGATATTTCATCAATTTCGTTAATTTTACGTTTTGCCATTTATGATTTACTATATGGGTGTTTCGTTTATATTTATCTGATGTAATTTGTCTTATATTTTGGTATTTTGTTAAATACATATTGCGTTAATTTATCATTTATCTATTTTGTGAACTTCATATTTTACTATATGTATGTATTTCGTAAATTTTACAGTTTGCTAATTTGATAGCTTGCCATTTTATTAATTTAATTCATATTTGGTTGAACTGATGTTTGGTTAATTTGTAATTTCCTTAATTTGGTATTTTTCTAGTTTGCTAATTTTACCTTTTGCTATTACGCTAAATTACATTCCTTAATTTGCTTAATGTGATATTTACCTCTTACGCCAGTCTGATATTTGGATATTTAAATGATTTGGTTTTTCGTCAATGTGATATTTTTCAAGTTCGTTGATTTAATATTTCGTGAATCTGAAACTTAAATAAATCATTAATTTGAATTCTTTGATATTTCGATAATTTGATCTTTCGTTAGTGTAATATTTTGATAATTCAGTTGCAGTTTCATTAGCTTGATATTTCGTTGATTAAATTTTTCTTTAATTATATTTCGTTAGTTTGCCATTCCGTTAATATGTAATTATACCCTTTGTCATTTCGTTGATTTGCGATTTCGTCAAAATAACTTTTTATCAATTTGATTTTCCGTTACAAAATTTGATGTTAGCCAGTTCGTTTATTTCGTCTCTTTTTGTTTCGCTAAAATAATGTTTCCATATAGTTTACTTGTTTGTTAATGTGATATTTTGGTAATTCGTTAATGTGAAGTTTTAATATTTCGTGAATTCGAAATACATATTATATTGATAAACCATTTATTTGATATTTTGATGTTTCTTTAATCTTAATTGTTAGTAGTAGTAGGCATATTTATTACCTTTACAGGTTTATAAAAAATCCGATTAATACATTTCCCATAACTCAATAAAATATAAAATATAATATAATAAATAAAACAATAATTCAACACAATAACTAGCAGTGTTTTATCCCTCCCCACATATTGTCCCTCTTCTCCACTCAACCTTCTTCATCCATTGAATCCCTCTTCCGTCCTCATTCAAAATTTCTTCTCTACTCTCATCTCTCTCTTTCTCACTCTCTCAATTCTACGCATTCCTTCAACAAATGCTCTATCGTCTCCTTTTTTTCTCCACACATCCTGCATACTCTATTCCTATCCTCACTCCAATATTTATTCTCTCTCTCCTCATTTCCACATTTAAATCTTGCTATTATCACTCTCTCTTTACTACTCTCTCTTTCTAGGTACTTTGGCATTTCTTCCGTTATTATTTTTTCATACTTGCCATTGTACCTAGACTCCCTAATTCTCGTTCTTCTCTCCTGCACTTGCACATCAAGTCTATCACTCTGCACCAATTCATCTGTGATTACTATTTCCATACCCCCTTTCCTTTTTCTTTCAAACATTGAAAAGTTCTGCACTCTGCTCTCTCTATCACTCTCTCCTCAAACATTATTGCTCTCGTTCCTGCTTCTATTCTTATTCCATCTCTCTTTGTTTCCTCCATCACTATATACCCCGGTGTATCTCTCTCTCTCTCTCTCTCTCTCTCGACTCCTAGCACTGATTTCAAAAATTTTCCTTGCACCCCTTCCAACCCTTCATGCTCTCTCCATCCCCATATTTCCGCTCCATATATCATCACGCTTTCCCCAGACCATCAAACATCATTAATCTCCTTCTAAAATCATGTCCAAATTTTCTCTTTCCTATTCCCCATACCGCTCTTATTATCTTATTTGCTTTTTTCACTAACTCTCTCACATGTGCTGTTGCTGTGTTCCTTTTATTCATCACATAACCTAAATACTTAAATTCTTTCACTTCTCCCCCTTTTCTAAACACCACCATCATTCCACTCTTGGATTTCTCTACATTCACCGTTAACCTTTGCCTCCTCATATTGCCATGCTTCCTATCATTTCTTGCATACCTTTCTCCTCTCTAGCTAGCACCACCAAATCATCCGCAAAGAAACCCGCCCTGTCTGCCCCTTCCTGAATATCTCTTCTAGATCTCCAATGAAAGCTGCAAACAGGCTGGGGCTTAGTGGGCAACCTTGCCTTACTCCGTTATAAGTCTTGAGACATTCACTCACCCTTCGATTAACTCTCACTCTACTTATCGTCTCTTCATATATCTCTTCTATTTTTGTTACCAGATGCTCATTTATCCCTCTCTTTCTCAAGCATTCCCACAGTAAATCTCTTTCCACATTATCAAAAGCCTTCAGGTCCACAAAGAATGCATATATCTTGCCACCCCTCTTTTTTATCTCATTTCCTACTATGTGATTCAAGATATATACATTATCCATGGTCCTAAATTCCACCTGCCCGTCTACTAACACTCTCATTCATTTCCTTCATCAGTCTCTCTTCCACAATCATCGCGTATACCTTATATGCCGTATTTAGGAGAGTGATCTCCGTATAATAAAATTACTAACGTATCCTTTTCTCCTTTCCTATAATATATGGGACATATTATCCCCTCCTTCCACCCCTGGGGGAAATCCTCTTCCTTCCACACTCCATTCATTATCTCTAACAATCTGTCAACTTCAATTTCAGTTCCATATGTTCACGCTTCATTCTGTATACCGTCCCTCCCCGGTGCCTTTTTCCTTTTCAGTTTTCTTAGTTGTTGCTCTAATTCTTCTCTTGTTATCTCTTCTATTTCTTCCACTCTTTGTTGTCTCTTTTCTTTTTCTTGTCGTTTTCATTTTATCATTCCCTTCATTTCTTTGGCCTACTTCGCTATTAACACCATATCATCGGCGTATGCCAACGAGTGGACTTTCGTGTTTCCTACCACCACTCCCCCTGCCTGTGATAGTCTTAGTTTTTCTTCCAGGTCGCTTATATATGCCGCGAATAGACTGGGGCTGAGTGGGCATCCTTGTCTTACTCCTTTCGTCGTCCAGAATCTTTTACTCGTTTCCCCGTTTACTTCTACTCTGTTTCCCGTTTCTAAGTAAATTTCCTCTATTCTGCTCACCAGCTGCTCGTTGATTCCTTTCTCTCTTAGGTACTCCCATAATCTCTCTCTATTTACACTATCAAAAGCCGTTTTCAGGTCTACAAACAACGCGTACATCTTCCCTCCTTTCTTATCGAGTTCTTTATCTATTAGATGTTTCAAGATGTACACGTTATCGATGGTGCTTTTCTCCCTCTCCTAAAACCCGCTTGTCCATCTGGCAACAAATCTTTTTCATCTAGTTCTTCCTTCAATTTCTCTCCCAGTATCATTGCGTAGAACTTGTACGCCGTACTCAGCAGACTTATTCCTCGGTGGTTCTCCACCTTTTCTCTTTTTCCTTTTTTGTGTATCGGACATACTAACCCCATTCTCCATTGGCTTGGTAGCCCCTTTTTTTGCCAGACGTCGTTTACTATCTCTCTCATTATCTCTATTATTTCTTCTATTGCATAGATCCACGCTTCCTTTTGCAGTTCATCTTCTCCCGCCGCTTTTCGTTTCTTCATTCTTCCTATCCCCCCTTTTATCATTTCCTTCGTAATCTCTTCCCCTTTCTCTTGTTCTCTTGGTCCTCCTCCCTTCTGTCTTCTTTCCGTTTCGTTCTTTCCGTCTAGTAATTCTTTAAAGTACTCTCCCCATTCTTCTATCCTTATGTTCTCGTCTGCCCACTTTTTCACTTTTCGTTCTCTGTTTATGTATTTCCAAACTTCTTCTTCTGTGTTGATTGATCTAATTTCCTCTTCTTCTTCTCTTTTCTTTTCTTCCTTCTTCTTCTCACAAGTGTCTTTGTATTTCTTTAATTGCTTCCGGTATTCTTCCCTCGATCCCTTCCCACTTCTCCATTTTCTCATTTGCTTTTTGGCTAGTCTTTTCATTTCTTTGCATTCTTTATCCCACCATCTATTTCTTCCCATTCTTTCTCCCACTTCTACTTCTATTTTCTTTGTTGTCATCGCTTCTCTCATTCTCCTTTCGAGTTCTTTCATTCTTGTTTCGGTGTCTTTTTGTTTTTCTTTTTCTCTTTCAATATGTTGTAGCGCACTTCTGTACTTTTGTATGCTTTCTTCTTCCCAGATTGTTTTTATAATTGTTTCTTTCTCAGGTTTTTTCTTTTTATTTCTTCTCCGGCGATTTCCATTTCTAACAGTTGGTGATCTGATTCCACTCTGTTTCCCACTTCGAATCTTCTTACTTCATCCCATGTGTGTTGATTGACTATTGCGTAATCAATCACTGATTCTCCTCTCGGCCCCACGTACGTAAATTCCCCTGCATTCTCTTCCCAGTTCCCGTTCAGTACCTCGTATCCTCTCTCTTCTATAAATTCGATCATTTTTCTTCCTTCTTTATTTTCTTGTGCTTCGATGTTGTTCTCGCATCTTCTGCCTCATTATTCCTAATCTTGTCCCAATTCTCGCAATTAATTAAGTCGCCCCCAATTATTACAATTCTTTTTTCTGTCTCACTTATGGTCTCTTCTAACATTTGTTTTGTTTTACTCATCTCTTTACTGTATACCGTGATTATTTTAACTTTTTTTGTTCCTATATATAGATTTCTTTCTGTTATTCCAGTTCTATGTAGTTCTTGTTTTGTTTTTATTTCGTCCTCAATTTCTTTCCTTACTCCTGTGATAATGCCTTCTTTCGCTCGTCCTTTTTTGATTTTCCTTTCTGCTGCTTGACATCTCCATACATAGTCTCTCGGCATTCTCTCTTCGGTCATACATAGTCTCTCGTGACGGTCGGTAATATAGGAATGTGCGTGCTCTCTTGTACTCTTCCTTAATTGCTTTTTATTTTTTCCAATTTTATAGTTTCCTTTTTGATTCCTGCTTCCCTTCCCTGCATTCTTTATCCCACCACTCGTTCTTCCACGGCCCCATCTTCTCTCTTATCTTTATCTCTTTTTTTTTCTGTTGCGTTTCTTACGTTATGGCTCAGTTCCCTCATCTTTTCGTTTATCTCTGATTCTTCGTTTTTTGCTCTATAAATTTCTTTTCCTTCTAGCGTCCAAATATTCTTTACCATTTTTCTTCGAACCTCATTCACACTTCCTCTATCTCCTTAATTGTTGGTTTTTCGTCAACTTGATATTTTTCTATTTCGTTGATTTAATATTTCGTGAATCTGAAACAAAATAAATCACTAATTTTTTATATTTTTATATTTCTTTAATCTGATATTTCGCATATCGTAAATTTAGTATCATGTTATTTCATTAATTAGATTTTTTATTATTAAACTAATACATACATATTGTCATGTTTGTCGTTCATCCGACATTTTGATATTTTCTAACTTAGTGTGATACATATATGTATTGATATGATTATGTAATGTGATGTTTTATTTTTCCTTAATTTTATATTTTGATAATTTAATCTTTCGTTAATGTGATATTTTTATAATTCGTTAAATTGATGTTTTAATGTCTATTGTGATTTTTTACTTTTATAATCTGACATTTGTTTTCCGCTAAACGTGAACTTTTATAAATGCATTAATTTGATATTTTCATATTTAAATTAAAATTTAAATATGTATATCTAAGTCGAACTCCATAAACTTTAATAAGTGTAAAATTACAAATGGAACATGTTTCGGCAGAACAATACTGCCATCATCAGCCCTTAAAGAATATCCTATCATATTCTGATGGCAGTATTGTTCTGCCGAAACATGTTCCATTTGTAATTTTACACTTATTAAAGTTTGTGGAGTTAGGCATATTTAGACATTATAGACTTAGATATATTTAAATGTTAATTTAAATTTACTCCACTTGGATTTATCGACATTGTTCTGGTTTATTTTCATATTTCATTAATTTGTTAATCGTTGAACTGAGTTTGCCATTTCGTTAATTTGATATTTCCATAGTTTACTTCTTTGCTAATGTGATATTTTGATGCAATGGAGTTTGAATATTTCGTGAATCCGAAATATTGATAATCCATTCATTTGATATTTTGATATTTCGTTAATCTGATATTTCTTTGAGTAGAAACTTTCATATTGCATTCATTTGATAAAATCACATTTCACGTTTTCTTATTTCGTTAAATTTGCATATTTTTTAAATTGATTTGTTATTTCGCTAATTTGAAATTTCTTTAATTTTACATTTACCCATTTTCTGAATTTGATATTTTACAATTTCTTAAATTTTAAGCTTCGTTAATTTGACATTTTGCCATTCTGTTAATATTCATCTACAGAGTGATTACAAAGTTTCCGACAAGAGTGACGTCTCTTTATACATGTATTTTCTTTGCTTCTGGTGTGTGGTTTACCAAGCACAGGCGCTTTTTTCCGTTAATATATTTGAATTTTTTCAGTATGATTTTTCGCAATTTCGTTAATTTAGCTAATTACATCTTTCGTTAATTTGTTTTAAAACTTGATACATATTTCATCAATTTGATATTATGGCTAATTCTTCAATTCGTTTTTTATATGACTTGATGTGATTTAATTTTAATTTGACGTTTTTAATCTGATTTGTTGGGTATTTTTTTGTTTCGATAATTTGCTGTTTTCACATTTCGTTCATTTATTATTTTTATATTTCGCTAATTTGATATTTCCCTTTTGTAAGTTTCTGTTATTTTGGTGTTAATTTGGTATTTCACTTTTAATGTAAATGCAAGACTTAATGTAAACTAGACCATCGTAAAAATTTTAAAAAATCAAAATGTTTTTCCCATGTGTTTTTCTCCGGTTGATTAAATTATATATATAACTGCAGCTCCCTTGATCTCTTTTCTATAACCGCAGACTTTTTTCACTTGTAACAATAACAAAGCTTTTAGGGATTAGTTCTTTCAGCTGATGGACAAAGTTATCATTAAGTAGACAGGACAACAATGCAGAAAACTAAAATCGGAAATGGGCGATTTCTATCTCTATTTAATCGTTCTCCGAACTCAACTGACAACGATACGATTCAATGCTGTCTCCATTCTGCAGGTAGATGAATTCAAGTCTGTCGAAAACCGGTAGAATATTATTTAGCTTGCAATTTTTTGCCAACTATAAATTGATAATGATACACGATACCAAAGATAATGCCTGATTTCATGTTGAGTTGCGACGGGTCTTAAACGCATACCAAACGTCTTAACTAAAGACCAGGCAGTAAGGTTCAATTCCATGTGTCGAAATATCGTCTTATTTGCATTTGTTCTGCTTTCGATTTGATTTCGATTAGTATAATTCTTTGTTAAATTTTGGAAGGTGTGCGTTAAACTGTCATTTTCAAAAACGAACGAAAAGAATGTCTGTAATCCAATTGAGTCTAATCTCTTGACTATCCTTCCTAGCTTGAATAATTTTTTTCTGGAACTTTACATAATCTCCTCGGTCGTTAAAGGTGATAATAATAATAATAAGTTTGGGGTTCAGCAGGAGTTAAATTTTTCCAAAGAACGATGCATCTGTTGCGTCACGAATAAATCGGATCATTCGGCGAAGATCAAAGGCGACCGCCGTCTTATTGAGACGTAACTTGTGTGAAAAAGCAGCAACGTCTTAATGGTCAGAAGTCTTAAGGATGATTCTGTGCTTTCGGCGAAACTCAAAGCGGAAACATTACGATGCTCGACACAATGGAACATTTCGACATTGTCGAACGCGAAAAGAGGTGCCGACGGATGGTGCCCCAAACTTCGGCAAACGAGTAGAGAGGTTCTAAGTGTTTTCTGTAATAAAATTTTTCGATGTCGGAAAACAGCTCAGCTGTTGACTTGGTCATTGTTTCTTGTCTTAACTAAAGCTAATTAGCTGTAGAATTCTTGAAAAAACCGATACGCCTTAAAAGTAAAAACACTCTTAATAGACTTGCCCGCAGCTGTCAATAACGACCGTTTCGCCGAAAATTAGCCCTCCAATAATTATAAACTAAAAATTACACCTGTTCGTAACAACCGACACGCCGAACCTTTCAACTTTAATTTTCGCCAAGATCCAGTCGTTGCAAGTGTTACATTACAAACTGTAATTACAGCAATCATCGAAGGAACGTCGTACATGGTACCTATTAATGAACAAGTATCGTCACTGTAATAACTCTTTGCACGAACATAGGCATCCAGGATGCGTCCGACAATTTGTAATCGGAGATCATCGGTCATTTATGTTAAACGACCGTGGAATGCGAAATGCAAGAAGTGACAAAGGAAGTAGCGGTATGAACGAGTTGGAGCACAATGAAGGACTTTTCACAAGCGTTTGGTGTTGCTGATGGCTGTACACGGATTGTCTTTCCATAATTTATTCGCTATTTCATTTGAGATTACCCAAATTACCAAAGATATCAACATCTGTCGGTTTGACGTTTAAAATATGACATAAAGCTTAATGACACGTCACTGTCAATTACTTGTCTAATAAATTAATAAATAAAAAACTTGACATTTAATAGTACGACAAACGGCTTTTCGTGCATAGGCAACTTCGACTAATTTCGTTTTCACTCTGTATTTAGGTTAGTTACCAAAAAAAAAAGATAAAAACCTATGTAGCGAATTTAAAATCAACGCAATTCGCGGTATTAATCTACTGTTCTGAAATGGTCACATGTTACCCCTGTTTTGTTACAAAAAAGACTATTGCATCCTGAAGACGGCATCAAAAATACATTTTAAGACAAATGCATTGCTTGGCATAATTTGCTTCTGTCAACAATACTTTATCGCTTTAGTTCATTTTTTAATTTTTTGCACTTACCCCGGTATTCATGTCGTCTTCAATTTATTTTATTCAAGACTATAGCTGGCCCGCCACGGCTTCGCTCACGCAGTATTCGTTTTCACATAGGAATTTTATTAATATACAGCCTATGTCCACCGTGAAGGTCCATTCCAAACATTGATGAAAGAATTTTTGAAATCGGATGAGTAGTTTCGGAGATAACCTCCAACATCCAAACTTACAAATTAGAAACTTTATACCACTTTATAGATTTTAAACCTCATTTGCAATCAGTTAAGTTAAACGAACGTTATCTGTGTTTCAGCCCCATCCTGGAAATATTATTTGTTTCTTGTCGCTTTACACACGGCTGCTCGCCCGATGTCCATTCGGAGAGACCAGGGTTGAAGGTAATCTCGAAATCTGTACTAATGATGGATGAGCTTCTTTTGGTCGGTCATTTTCGTCTGTAGACCTTTTCAAGGAGGGTGCTAAACATCTGTCACCGTCGCCGGACGTTTTGTACGCTGCCACAAAAGGAGAAATCTTTATTGCCGTTTTGTGCAAAAGGAAAGATTCGGGTCAGGTGGGACGTTTAGAAAGACGTAAATATCCATGGATAATGTGCAGGTTGAGTAGAATGTCTTTATTACGCGTTTCTATTTAATTTGACACAAGTCCCTGGTCGGTTACATGAAATACTTGGAAAACAGTTTTTTTAATGGCCTCTTTTTAGTTGACAATTAGGACTCAACAATAAAAGCATATTAGGTACCTATTTCAGTTAAGCCTTAATGCAAACGACAAATTCAGTCACTAATTTTCCAATTTTATTACGTAATTACTTCATACCAGAAGAACAAAAAAAAACTATTACCGCACAACATACTTTTTTATTTTATTCCCCATTTACTGCTTTATAGACACAATAATTCCTTTTCCGTCCGCTCGACCGGTGTTCTTTTCTAACCCAGTTTCTTGAAATTATATATCAACTTTCTAAATCCGCGTAGGTCTACTTTTTCTTGCACGGTCAATTGCTCAGAACGAGAACCGTTGTCGATACCGACCTATCGTAAATCAATTAGCTTCTAAAATGGGGGTCACTTTTCTGGTCGACTGTAGGATATGGATATCCTAGACCATTACAACTTCTTAACAATAATGCATCCCCCATCTGGCAACTATGCTTAAGAAAAGAGACGGCAACAAAACATTGACTGGAGCAACAAGAAGAGAGCAACACATCGTAAAGATAGCGGCCGTATCGTACAGCTGCTGCCATCGGCGGCGCTTGTCGAGGGGACTGCAACATCAAAGACATCGTCAAAAATATTTAGCAGGAAATGGATAATTTTGCTAAAGGAAGTACGTAAATTTTAACATTTTAGTGAAATTAAAAGTGGTAATTATTATTTAATTTTTAATTGTCGTCGGATGATTGTGAATAAAATAGCATATGAACCTCGCTGTAAGTTCCATTCGAGCAAAAACCTCACCGAGTAATTTGTGTACCGAGGCCGTAAAAGTTATCTTTCCTGGCCGAGGCATGAGCCGAGAGAGAACACAATAGCCCTGCTCATTGAAGAAAAATGTAAATGACCATGCGCAAAGTAGGACCTATATATAGGTTGACTCGAGGCAGCGCCAAAATCGAGACGCCCATCAGGAGCTGTTAGCTGTCATTGTCAATGTTTGTGTTCTTGGGGAAATTGAGGTTGTGTATTTTTGATTTTATAAATTGCTAGCAATTATCCGCGGCTTTGCCCGCGTAAGTTGGGGTCGGCTTTACTGGGGCTTATATTTGGAATTCGTAGAACGGCTTAAAGCAGTTTTTAATAAAAAAATAACAAAAAGTATTTTTTTTTCGTCAATCACGGGCCCAGTCTTTTTAAAAGGAGAATCTACATCCAATTTTTTACATATTTTAATGCTATACTGTTTGTTTTGCTGTTAGGATAACTCTGGGGAAAACTACCCTTCCTATTTACGCCCTTTTTTTGTCGTTTCTAAATATTTTCTAGTTATTTTTAAAGGACAGTCCAAGTGCCAATTCTCATGCCTGTAACATTTTCGATCTTCAAATTATAATAATTTTGAGAAAAATCACCCTCAAATCCACCCTCTCCTTTGCTAGCCGTTGGTGAACTTTTTTTCAATATCGTCAAAAACGGGTTCGGTCTTTATTAAAGGATAATCTAGTTCCCAATTTTCACTTATGTAACACTATTTGTTTTCCTGTTATGAGAATTCTCAGGAAAACTACCCTCCCCATTTACGCCCCTTTTTCGGGGTTTGTAATTAAATTTTTGCAAAATCGTCAAAGACGGGTCTAGTTATTTTAAGATGAGAGTCCGAGTGCCAATTCTCATGCCTGTAACATTCTCGACCTTCAAGTTATAAGCATTTTGAGAAAAATCACCCCCAAATTCACCCTCCTCTTTTTTCGCCGTTGGTAATTTTGTTTTCCAAAATCGTCAAACACGGGTCCGGTCTTTTTTTAAAAGAGAATCTAGATCTCAATTTTCACGTATGTAACACTATTTGTTTTCCAGTTATGAGAATTCTCAGGAAAACTACCCTCCCCATTTACGCCCTTTTTTCGGGGTTGGTAAATATTTTTTTGGAAAATTGTTTAACACGGGTCCGGTATTTTTTAAAGGAGAATCTAGATCTCAATCTTCACGACAGCAATACTGTCAGTTTTCAAGTTATAGGAATTTTGGGTAAACCACCCCTAATTTTTTCTCGGTCGGTAAAGAATTTTTGCAAAATCGTCAAACACGGGTCTAGTTATTTTCAAAGCTGAGTCTAAATCCCAATTTTCACGTTTTTAGCATGCCGAGTTGTCGAGTTATCAAATTTTTTATAAACACCGTTTTCCCCTTTCCCCCCCTTTTTCGCCGTCTGTGAATAATTTTTTGGAAAATCGTCAAAAAGGAGTCAAGTCGAGTTCGGTTACGAATTTTCACTTCTCTACCGTTTCGTTTTCAATTTAGTCGAAGTCTAGAGAAACCAATTAACCCCATTTTCACCCCCTTACAAACGGAATTTTCAAAAATCCTTTCTTAGTGCGCCTATACGCCCTAAAAACTACGTTCCTACCAAATTTCACATTTCAAGATTCAAGCGTCTCGGCTGTGCGGTGATCAGTGAGAAATCAGTTTCGCATTTATATACCGGTGTCCCAGAGGTGTGTGGACCATCAATTACGCCCTTATTTTGAAAGATATCAAGACGGGGTTTTCGGGGGACTATAGCCACCCGATACCTTTTGGTCTTTTGGTCGTGGTGCATACGACGTTTTTTAGACGATGATAACAAAACAATTAAAAAATTTGGTCATAATTTTTTACCAAAGGTGTTTTTTACCAAAAGTCCCAAAAAAGTAGAGTTTGACAGATCAGTCCCAACAAAGTAGAGTTTGACAGATCAGTCCCAACAAAGTAGAGTTTGACAGATGTGTACAAAAAAGTAAAACTGCGGCTCCAAAAGAATTCGGAAAATCACCTTCTTCGTAATCATCGCCTAAAAAAATTGGTAAGCCTGGAATTCGGTGCTACTCGTTGACAGATGATCAACAGCTGTATTTGATTAAGATCAAGATAACCTTAACTTTAGAAGTAAAACTACGCCAACTTAAAGACATAAAATAATCTAGACTTTTATATGCTCAATCTATACCTATAGCGGAATGAAACAAGAAATAAACCTAATTACATATTTTTAAACTTACAGAAATTATTTTTTATACTTCTGTTTTCATAAAATATGTTCACTACGAAGGCGCTGAACTGACATGAATGGAGAAATAACTGACAACGATTTTTTTTCTGGCAATTGCGACAGAGGTAGGACGATGGCGCTGTTTTGTTGCCCAAACTTAAAATATGAAATAATGTCCATAATAAAGTTTCACGTACAAGGAAATATGACCTTCTTGGTTGTTTCAGTGATCCACGGAAGTTGCCGTCTGTGAAAATTTGTTTTTCCTTTATCATTCATAAAATAATAAAATATGAGATACTCACCACATTTCGAGTTTAGGGAAATATGACCTTGTTGGAGTATGTTTCTTTAAGTGGTCGAGCGCGTAGCGCGAGGCACCAATTTCAATGATCCACGGAAAATCAAATTTTCAGAGGCGGTAATTTCAGCCAGTCACAAGATTGAACACGACGAGGCAAGTCTTTTCGAACATGATATATATAATATATATAAACCTTGTTCATGTCGCGCCCGGAATACGGCGCGCGGGAAAACGTTCTTCATAGAGCCATTCTGCACATGCAACATTACCTCGATGTTCTCCGGTTTGTTCACTAAACGTCAAAGCCGCCATTGTCTTGAAATAAAATTCGACGACTGATACAGTTTTGGCGAAATCTTCAGTATTCTTGTGCCCACACGGTATATGATTGCTTGTAAATTTGATATAAATAAATTTAAAAATATTTATTGATTTAGTTATAAACTTGCGAGCAAAGAAATCGGCCCACCTCACACTTCTGAATTTGAATAAATTTTTTTCAGTCGGCAGAATTCAGATTTAAAAAAACAATATGTCGTTTGAAAGACTGTTCATTAACGTTTTCGGGTCGCCGGTACAGTTGTCCTCTTCCATGGTTGCCGTTGAAACATATCCTGGTCTCGTCGGAAAGCTAGTCAGCTTTGGACCAGAGGTAGCAAGTTCGTCTCCTGCAGTCGTCACCTCACTGTTCACTCACTAACAGCCACCCTTCTTACACCATGGAGCTGCTATTGCATTTGAATCGCATTAAGTCTCCGATTGAAGGAAGCAGTCTCCTCAAATCGCTGGTACACCCGTCGAACCGCTGATCGGCTCACATTCAGTTGTTGAACAAGAAATCGCTGACTACGCTCAAGTTGTATTCAAACAACGACCTGAGCAGCAACCTCAATGTGACTAATAGCTGGTTGAGCAAATGTCAACAAACATAATAGGATTTTCCACCGGAGACTTGATTTTATAGACGTAGCAGTTTTTGTCCGCTACCCAACAAATAGTGATAACTTTTGTTTTAAAGCTCCACACTTTAGCAGAGAAAAAGGAATATGAGAAAATTTATGGTCGTTGAAAACGTTAATAAACGAGATTCTCGGTGACTCATGAAAAGGCATTCAAACTCAAAAGGGTGAGGTGCGCCGATTTCTTTGCTCGCAAGTGTATATCAGTGAGACATAACTTACAAAAATCTTTTTATGGGATTGAACCTTTTCCTTTATTTTTTGGTCCCGCTTCAAATCGAACTAATACGCTGTTAAATTACTGCACCTCTGTAAACTGTAAGGGAAGGTAATAAGCACATTATCTTTTTTAGTTATACAGAGTAATTCAATTTCAGGAATATTCTCTACATATTCCAAGAAATAATTTACTCGCAACTACTTTTTCCCATTAAAACAAGTTACGACCAATCAACCATGATTGTAATATGAGTAGTAAACTAAATGTTCGTTTCTTATTTATTAAAATCGATGTGTAAGAAACTGAGTTATGCTTGAAGATTGTTTTTCTCTATATTTTAGTATCTACCGTGTAATTAAACGCAATGAAACGGGTACTGCTTTTAAATAAAACAATATTACTTTTCTTTGATAGATGGTTTAACTTCTGGAAGTTTATTACCATGAAACCATTATTAAATTTATAACCAAAGAAATTTGCTGATTGATTCATTCATAATTATAATCGTCGTTACATGCACTTTAAAATTTTTCCATTTGTTTTAATTGCGGCCTTCATGGCTATAATGTACACTTTACCCTTGGTTATTTTTTTGGTGATATTTGTTTATTTTGCGGCGTCATCAAAGTGCTGTTATTTTGCAGGGCACGTGTCTATAAGTATTGATTAGAAAGTTTATTTGTGTTTTTTTTATTTGGAATTTTCAATATGTATTCCTTTGACGCAAAAGAAACAAAAATATTTTATAATCAGCAGGGACAATATTGTTTTAGCGCTTAAGTTCTAAAATTATTTCAGTTTTCTATTAGTACACAGTTCTAATATTATTATTAATTACCTGATGACAGTATTGTATAACCATTAGAATTATTATCTTGTGTTGTTTTGGGAAATGTCATTCCCAAATTTGTAGTGGTTTTTACACATCTGTTGTCGTGCTCTAAACCCGGAGAGAACGAACTGACGAAAACATAGTAACGTGCACGAGAATCTAACACTCATAAAACGGGGTCTATTGCCCACAATCGCTCCGAGCCACGACCGTACTTGTACCGTGTTCAACACGTTTTACACCGAAACTATCATAAATAACTAATGTATTTTATTTTCTAAATTGCTGCAGATATTAAAATGCAAAAGTATGTATGTATTATTTATTAGTTAGTCCTCAAAGACCAATAGAGTCTCGTGGATCTAATATAGGAACCATATATAGGAACTTTTCTTCATAGTTTTTGGTGTAAAATCGTCCCACAGCATACAGGAATGCTATTACCGGACACTGTATAGTATAGTTTATGTGAAGTGTTCATGGCATTTGATGACTTACGTGCTAGGTTAGGGGGTGCTAGATAACATCTTCATTGTACTTATAATAGGCGATATGTATCTTTTAGGTATATAATAAATACTGAGATCATCATCCTTCCTTCCTGTCCAAATAATTCAGTAGTACCACTGGTAGTACCTACCAAGATTTGTTAGCGCTTGGAAAGCAAAAAGAACCTGTAAAGATGTGCCCCTGGCAAATAAAATTGACCTGTTCCAGCATTTTTCAATCACAATAATCAATTCGGAGAAATCTGGACTGGGGAGTTTTAAATGGGACAGCCTGTATATAAATGCGAAACTGATTTCTCACTGTTCAACACAACCCAGACCGTTGAGTCTTGAAAGGTGAACTTTGGTAGGTACAGTTATGTTCAAAAAAGTGTTGTACAGAATTTGTTGTGTGTGAACTTACCCGTGATTTCATCGAGTTCAAAAAAGTGTTGTACAAGGATTGTTGCATAGCAATTATCTTAATGCCAATAATGCTCTATCTAAATGAATATTTTCAAAATTACAGAACAAAAACATTTAATTAGAAATTAAATACATAACATAAATACAAACCAGTACCTCAATATTATTATCAACAAACCATTGATTAACTAGTCCTGTGGTATGAATAGGGCAGTTATCATGCTGAAATATAAAATTATTTTCGAAAAAGTGTTGTCTTACTGACGGCAACATAACATTTTCTAAAATATTTCGAGATGTTATAGCATTAAGTCTCTGTTGAATATCCCAACACATCCCAAGTCCGTGGATACATATCCATGCTCAACAATTTATAAAAAAAATTCCTGTTCTATCGCCGGTGATAACATATTGCTCATCAAATATTTTGTATTAAGGAAGGGTGAAAAATGGTGGATGTGGATTTTTCTTTAAAAATCAGCCTATCTTTGAGAGTGTATTCTGTCAAATTCTGGCATTTTTTTCATAATTACAATGTCACATTTGAACAGATATAGACACACTATAGAGGAATATTGAAGAAAGTGTGAAAAATGGTGGATGCGCCACTTGAAAATTGAAATTGTAAAAATTCAGCCTCTCTTTGAGAGCTGAAATTTGTCGAATTTTGGCATTGCTTTCGTCATCACAATGTCACATTTGAACAGATATAGACACCTAGAAGTCTATAGGGGAATATTTAAGAAAGTGTGAAAAATGGTGGATGCGTCGATTAAAAAAAATTGTAAAAAATTCAGCCTGCCTTTGAGGGTGTATTCTGCGAAATTTGGGCATTTTATTCATCATTACAATCTCACAATTGAAGAGAAAGAGACACTCGAAAGTCTATAGAGGAAGATTGAAGAAAGTGTGAAAAATGGTGGATGCGACACTTGAAAAAAAAAACTGCCTTTCTTTGAGGGCTCAAGTTTGTCGAATTTGGGCATTGTTTTCGTCATTACAATGTCAGATTTGAACAGATATAGAAACCTAGAAGTCTATAGAGGAATATTTAAGAAAGTGTGAAAAATGGTGGATGTGTCGCTTAATAAAAATTGTAAAAAATTTAGCTTGCCTTTGAGGGTGTATTCTATGAAATTTGGGCATTTTTTTCATCATTACAATCTCACAATTAAAGAGAAAAAGACACTCGGAAGTCTATAGAGTAAGATTGAAAAAAGGATGAAAAATGGTGGATCCGACACTTGAAAAAAAAAGGTAAAAATTCAGCCTTTCTTTGAGGGCTGAAATTTGTCGAATTTGGGCATTGTTTTCGTCATTACAATGTCACATTTGAACAGCTATAGACACCCGGAAGTCTATAGGAGAATATTTAAGAAAGGGTGAAAAATGGTGGATGCGTCGTTTAAAAAAAACTGCCTGTTTTTGAGGATCTATTGAGTCAAATCTTGTATTTAAATGTTGACTGAAAACTCTTTTCATCGGTAAAAATTACTTGATTCCAATTTTCACGGAACAAATTGGCCTAACCGTAAACTTCTTCTACTCCAGAGTTCCGTCAATTTCTCATCGTTTTTTGACTTTTAAAGTGGTGTTTTTACTTGTCTGCATAATGTTTGCAACTTCTCTGATGGATAATAATCCGTCATCTAAATATGCAATAATATGTGCTCTTTCAATTAAATTCATTGCCCGCATTTCATCACCGGACCCGTTTTTGAAGATTTTCCAAAAAAAAAAAAAAAACCAACGGCGGGAAAAGAGGAGGGTAGATTTGGGGGTAATTTTTCTCAAAATGCTTATAACTTGAAGGTCGAGAATGTTACAGGCATGGGAATTGGCACTTGGAGTCTCATCTTAAAATAAATAGACCTGTGTTCGACGATTTTTCAAAAATTTGTTTACCGATCGAGAAAAAATTTGGGGTGGTTTTACCCATAATTCCTATAACTTGAAAATTGATAGTATTACTGTCGTGTCAATTGGGATCTAGATTCTCATTTAAAAAAGACTGCACCCGTGTTTGACGATTTTACAAAAAAAAAACCACGGCGAGAAAAGGGGAGGGTGAATTTGGGAGTAATTTTTCTCAAAATTCTCATAACTTGAAGATCGACAATGTTACAGGCCTGAGATTTTGCACTTTGACTCTCATTTAAAAATAACTATACCCGTGTTTGACGATTTTGCAAACAATTATTTACAGACGTTAAAAAAGGGGCATGTTTGACGATTTTCAAAAAAAAAAAAACAACTGCGAACCAAGGGGAAAGGGAATTGGCACTTGGACTAATTCCATACATACATGTTTGAGGATTTTGCAAAAAAAAACCGTCTGTGGAAAAAAAGGAGGGTGGATATGGGAGTGATTTTTGTCAAAATTGAAGACTTGGAGACCGACAATGTTACAGGCATGAGAATTGGCACCTGGACTCTGCTTTAAAAATAACTAGACCCGTGTTTGATGTTTTTGCAAAAATAGTATATTATTATACAAGTTTCACAAGACGGTTGATTGTAGCACGAGTGGTTTGGGGCACGACGAGCGCAGCGAGAAGTGCTCCAAAGGCCCGAGTGCTACAATTTCGGCTTGTGAAACGCGTGTAATATACTATTTTTTCGAATTTGGCTTTATTTATTTAAGAAAAACTGAAAATTTGTGCTAAATTGATGACTTTGGGACTTTTGAATAACACGAGTGGTATTTCAGTATAATTGGTATTTCTGCTAAATGACGTTTCTGATTTGGAGGTTAGATTTGGAAACTTTTGATTATGTAGACACAAGCTGTACCTCACGTTTGATTGCCATTTTTTCAATTCTTGTTTTTACCAATGTTTACATCTAATCATGGAACGAAAGTCATTTACTTCTCTTTGATTTATTTTCGTTCACATCTGGTTCACATTGCAGTACAGTTGCAAAGTTGCAGGCTAGAAACTTTGATATAGCATGTGATTTTTATAACTTTTCCGCAAGGACCAAAAAGGGCTCCACTTTGAATGGCCGTAGCATCGTAACGGTTAACTTTAGAAACAAACGGTAAAGAACTTTTTTGTTGCAAATTTACTCTATATTATTTTTTCTAATAAGTATTTTGTTGATAAAGTTGATGCTTTAAGAGATATTTGCAAAAAAACTGAAAAATTGTACCATCTTAGGGCCATAAGGGCCAACGCCGACCTCGCTCGAGGGGGAAAACTTAGGACAGTAATAAGTGGGTCCAAATAAAGAGATTAAGACCATTTCCAGCTTTCCACTAATTATTTCCATATTGAGGCTTCTTTTTTCGCTCTGTCGCCTGGCCTAACCGTGTCGCCCGTAGCTGAAAGTCGAAAAGACCGAGGCGATAATCGCAACAGCACATGAACCCCGTACCCTGTTTTTCTTGCATATGTAGTGGCGCGCTGATTTTAAAATTGTAACAGTAACATTTCAATAAACTTTTTTTCTTAATTCGTTTTTTTGCTTCACAATTCTTTCTAGAAATTTTCACACTACTTTTGACCTGTTTGTTCTGGTTGCTAAGTTACATAACATTAGGCGATTGTCTTATGAATTGAGTAGGTACTTTCCTGCTATTTTTCTTTTTAATAATAATTATTCTTCTCATGGTAAAAGGAATAATTTTTACATCTGCATCCCCAAGATTTATTGTACATATTTTCCTTTTTCTTTTCTCTAATTCGTATTAAATTTCCTCATGGATTTTTTTTGAAATTCATCAGTAATGTTTTCAGTTGGTGCGGAAGAATTATTCAATAATGATACATACATATAATGAAAGGCTTTCTTCCCTCTATTGTTAAGTAAGCTATAGCTGTACAATTATAAATTCTAGAATTTTGCGTATTCATTCCATTGTTATAAAACTATGTACTTGTATGTATCTCATTTCCCGCGTATTGCGGAGTGAATTTTTGTTTATCAATCAGTCTTTCTTCCTGTGACGTTTGCCCCATATTTTTCTCACTGTAATTTTTGGTATACTTGTGGTGTTACTGATATTTTTTAAAAATAATTTCAGGCCATTTAGCAACTTCCACGTTTTATTAAAAACTACTGCTCTATTTAAATTTCATCAATTTTATGTATCATGTTTGATCGCCTTGTTATAAAATTTTTCCATGCATTGTGGGTAAAATATTGGCCACTGCCCGGATTCGCTCGGTGGGTCCAACGATCTATAAAAATAAAAATATTTGTTTTTGGGTGCGAATTTACACTACAATCCACAACCTGCAAATGGCCGATAACAAGCACAACGTCTGCGAAAGAAACCGATTAGCAGAAAAAGGAGAATAAAGTTGTTGAAGGTTTAAAATTCTTGGGCGATTTCAACTTGCTACCTGCATCCCTTTAATAAATCTCGGATGGCCCCCTCCGCTGGGAAAAATCTCCGCCCATGGCATCAACAACGCGCACTTCTTGTAGAAACGGAGAGAGAGGTCGGCTCAGGTACTCGCCTCTGCTGGCTGTCAGCCTCTTTCCAACACAACTTAATTTGAAAACCTCAATACCGCGTCGGTTGTCGCGGAGGTAGGACGTCTTCTTCTGAGTGTTGTGCGAGTCTCGTAGTAGTGCTGTGCGCCAGTGTTGAACGTGTGTTGGTGTATGTGGTCAAAGAACGTGTAGGAAATGACCATGTGACAGCCTCCAGCCAGCAATACAACGGTAAGTTTCAGACGGAGGAAATTCCCTTTTAATGGCTTATTTCGTATTTGAAACATGCATGCGTACACATGTAGCGTTTCCTGTCGTAAAATCACCCAATCTAAAAGTGGCGACATCAAAGACAGGACGTATTTTCAAAATGAAAAAGAAAGAGCGGGAACCAGTGGCGTATAATGATGAACTTCAAAAATTGAGTGCTTTCGGGTTATCAGTGTCAATTCGAGTTTGAAGCCTCAAAGCTTTTGAATGGACATTTTCTTTGGAGAAAGTGCACGTGCGGGCAATTATTTGTTGTCACCTAATAATAGCGGTAGTCAAACCGTCAAAAGTGAACGTACCACCATCATCTTCGTGCCATGCCAAGTTATCTTCCGAAAAGTGTTTTTTAAGCACGTTCTTTTTGAAACTAATTAGTTTGATTATCATTGTAAATTAATGAATGATTGGAAAACTTTTATACAACTTAAATACAATTTGTGATAACATGTAATCCATTAATTGCAGAGGATAGATTACTTACAGAAATGGAAAATTTTGGTCTTACAAAAACATACTCAGTTGTTTGCTAAACCTTGTCAAATATATTTTGTGGTAATAACAAAAAGACGAAAAAGTGAATATTGGGGGAAGTACAAGCCATCACATCAATTCAGGTGATAGGTATAAGAAATAAATAAAAAGTATGTAAATTGAAATCACACTCTAAATGTAAGAGTACATGGTCCAATAACTTTTACACATTAATCAATTATTGAGGAAATCCATCAAGATTATTATTTATTATGATTTGTTGTTTTTCTACTACATTTTAAACGGGGCTCCCCCAATAAAATAACGAAATTTTTAACATCAATGTTGTTATTCTTGGCGTCATCAAAGCAGGAAAGCTGCGACAACTTTCCACGAGTACAGTTCACAGTTTTAGTTATTATTTTTGTCGGTTCTATTTGGAAGGAAATAAATCATGTGCGGACGGTTAAATCTGCCAAGAAAATAAACATGACATTCATTTGTGTGCACAGCGGACGTGAAATACGATTGTGCCAATGTTGGCACGGATATGGACAAATTGTACGTAAGTACTTCACGTGCATACCAAACACTTGCCTTAATTCAGCATTTATTTATTTTTTAAATATAGACCTTATCAAAATTCTTGATGAGTTGGAGTGATGTAAATGCGTGATGGAACAGACTTGCCCACGAAAACTAATTAATTTAAGTCGTGGATAACAAAATTGACATGCACAATGCAAGTGTTGATATAGTATTTGCAGAGTAATATAAAACGGAGGTTCTATGAGGAGTTCAATACCGTTTCTAAAATCCAGGTTGTTGGGCGAACAACTTTTACTTAATTACAGTATTATGTTAAAGGTCGATGAAATTGTGTCACAATAAATTATTAGTATTGTTATTATTAGGTAACATAGTGGGCAAAATTATAGCAATTGCATTACATTTTTCTAGTGAGCAGATAGTTTCTCCATGATATCGATTAAAATCTTTCAATAGTAATAGCACGAGAGGTCAAAATAATAGTGCTTGCACGAGTTATTATTTTCTCAAGCAACAGAAACGAGTCAATCTGAAGAGCAAAAATTGGTGGCAATATTTAGACCTCGAGTCCTATTTGGTTTGACAAGTTAACAATTGTAATGGTAAATAGTCGCTGGGATAAAGCTTGGCGAAAAATTGCCACTAAACTAATTGTTCTAGTGGTTGTTTGTTTTGAAATTGAAACATCTCATTGGTTGACAGAAACACAAGTTAATTTGTCACAAATAAAAGTTAAAATAAAAAATCATTTGACCTCTGAACGATTGTGATGAAAATTTCAGTAAAGGCTTAAAAATATGAGAATTGATGCATTCAAAACCAGATATAAACTATACAAACAAAAAAGTTTTCAAAAGATTTTAGAATTAATATCTCGAAACATCTGACAGATATATTTTTTTTATTGCGGTTGATATAACTGGCCCCAACTGTATATTTAAGATAATCTTCGTCTGATCTGACATAATTGTGTTTTCTATATGCAATACAGCATATTCACACAATTAATATAATGTAACTAATTGTTGATATTTAGAATGATTTCTGGGCAATACGGATTTAATACTGAGCAATATCAATATTGAATCTTAATTTACTTTTGGAGTAGAAGATGCATCTTTTTTATTTATTTAATAATTTATTATATTAAATAACTCCTTTTTTTGTTGTAACGTTGCTAAACTCTTTATCTGTATAATTCATAAACTGGGAAATTTCGTTATCTATGATAAAAGTCTTCTACCGCGAATCGGTCTTTTTCGTCGAATTTCTTGTTTGTACTTTTTTAATTGGTTTTTGCTACTACATATATACCAGACAACTTTACTCGGTACTCTTACTCTTGTCTTGGCGCTTTATTTCTATTTATTCTCTAAATGCATAATTCTTATAATTATAGTCTTACAATAAATTTTCTGGATTTTTTTTTTAATTTTTACAGTTTACGGCCTAAGTCTGAGCCCGCGTACAGAGGTTTCACTTCAAAAACATACATATACAGGGTGATTCGAAGTTACGCAAATATTTAAACCCGTGATAGTCCCTGAGACGAGCAGACCTAGAAAAAAATCGAGCTACAAAAGAACCCAAAGGGTTTCAAATTTACGCCATAAAACCGGTTGAGAACCGTTATTACGATTGAAGAAGCATCAGTAAATAAAAGCTTATATCTTGGTGTTTAAGACCCCTCTGGCGCTTTAATTCTATTTATTTTCTAAATGCATCATTCCTAATAAATTAGTCTTACAATAAATTTTCTTGATTTTTTTTAATGTGTACAGAAGAAAGAATAATTTTTTCCCTTTGGGTCAATTGACGGAAAAATACTTTTTCTACTAGAGCTTGAATATGTACTAATTTGAGTTATGAAATAGTATTTCCATACAAGTGCGCTGTCATGACACTTTTCAGGGGCAAGGGCCAATTTTTAAAGCACTAGGCGCCAGCGGTTTTTTGTATTCGTTCACCAAAATGAAAAACAAAAACACGAATTAAGATCAAATTATTGCAGTTATGTTTGACAGCTGTCAAATTAAATACATATGCTATAATATTTATCTATGTTGTTATGTATGTAATTCATTATGAATTATGTATTTCACAAAACGAATACAAAAATAGCTATACAGGTATAGATGCGGACAGAGATACAGATGCAAGATGTCAAAACAGAAAACCATTTGAATAATATAGTAATAAAAATTTAACAAAATAACAAAACAACAGTTATTCTGAAACTTATTGTTAAACAACGTTTTGAAAATTAATACTCAAAGGAACAAGTAACAATATAAAAATTGGACCATTCACAAATAAGGAATTAGAGAAAATTAATATCTCCATAGTCTCGTACCGAATACAAAATCTTGTGTGCACTCCGTTAGAAAAGGGTTTTTCCAGATTCGTGACGTGTTTTTGCTTTAGACTTCTATCAAAAATATTTCACGTGTTGAATGTGGCAAAAATTCACAAATAGCTATTAATTGAATCACATTTTGTAATTTTTAAGTCTCGAAATCGAAAATAAATGAAAGTTCTGACAAGCAAGTATATTTTTCTAAGATAATGAAGTAAATTGATCACGGCTAGTACATCCTCCTAAAATATAGGTATTTTAAGGCACAACGAAGCTGTTTAATATTCGACTTCTTCTTGATGTTTTATTTTTCTGGAACTCGGAATACACGCAAATGTTCGAAATAACAGATCACGTGCTTTGTTTGGATGCACAAAGAATATTTAATTAAGTGATCAACGTGTGCACGCAACTGTTATTAGAAAGACATTAAGGTTTTCGAAATCTGAGCTTGTCGAAAGGTGGTGATTAAAATACGATTTTAAAAAACCTGCTGGTTTCAAAAATAGCTACTGAAAGTATAGAGAAGAATGACAACGGAACCGAGTGTAAGTTAATTAGGTACATATTTTTGAACAAAATGAACGTGCGTTGACAGGGCTTAGAAAGTACAAGTCTGTTAAATTAGTTTCTGTGCCAATTTCAATAATTGTAACTAATCGTTGAGATGCCCAAAATATTTGAATTTGTAAATCAGTACCTTAGAAGCATATGGATCCATGTGCATAATAGGAAATTTCCAATAAACAATTAGTTTGTATTTATTATTGTATTATGCTTCTAGGACAATACGGATTTGGTTCATAAAAAAAAGTCAATTTATACACACTCGATTTTTTAGATAACATAATAATGTATTTAATAAAATAGATTGGCATATTTAACTCAGTTTTGATAAAAAGTGGAGTTGGATCCATATGCTTCTGAGGTACTGAAATATATATTTAGTTCATTTTACAAATTAAATTCTTCAGAATAAAAATAACGGTGTAATATCATCAGGCGAGACGCCAAATACCGTTTCATAAAATATGACCGCTCATTTGTCACTTTCCAAGTGATTTAGAAAGTGGTCACTTCGTTAACCATGAATATAAACCGTAACGAAAATATATAGTCGCTGTACACTACCCACAATTTTTAGTGTACCTAAATAAAAAACTATAAAATATGGACATTCCTACAGAGGGTGCCAATTTTTTCCTGTGTACTAAAAATTTTGAATAAAAATATATACACTGTTAAACATAGCGAATAGCCCATTACAATGATTAAAGTGACACAGTTGTAGTTGTCTCGAAATAAATGCACCAACATTAAAAGGATTAATTGCCACTGGAGAGAACATCAAAGGAAGGTGTCGAGAACAAATCGCCAATAAAACTATGTACGTCAAATGTAGGCACATCGGACTTTTAGTGTTGCCAATTATTTATCTAAAATAGCAGCTTGAAATTAGTGGTTGTTGTAGTGAGTTCAATGCAAAAGCGAATACGGAGGTTACGAATGAATATCAAATAAAACAATATTTGGTAAGCAATTGGATGTTAGATACATAATATACAATCAAATAGAATTGATTCGAAATTATCTTTCTGTTATTTCTATGGTTTGGAAGGTGTCTTTAAAAAAGGTGGAGTGTGTGCTTGGACCACAAACCAGAAGTGAAACTTCTTATGCGATATACATCTAAAATCTAAAGTTCTATACTATTCCATGTTGTATTTTATTCTCTTGATATTCTCGCATGCCTGAACAACAGTTCTCGATTGCTTCTTCGGAATTTATTGACTGTTTATTTCGCTTTCTCTCCCTCTATCTATCTAGTTATTTTCTCGGCGATATTTGTTTTTGATGCACCAGATCTTCTGATAATGTGTCGTCTAATAAATTTGCTTCTCTGTTGCTCTATGTTTCGGCAACATATTCAAGCTATTTTTCAAACAAATCTTCAATAAATTCTATAAATATATGATATGAATTAATTTACCTCGGTCGAATAATAATAATTCGTATCGGTCGAAGTGTTTTTTTTTTTTTCTTTTTGGACGAAGGTTTACTACACTCATTGTCCGGTTATCTAATTTATAAAATCTGAACAAGAGCAGTGTTTTAAAAAATTAACGTATTTAACACGATAGAAGCGTGACAGAAAATAAAATAAAATCTGCGGTTGGCAGCGGTACCCGCCTTGGATACGCGTAGAAAGTGCGACAATGTTCGTAACGCATTCGCCGATTTACGGCCGAAGTCTGAGCCCGCGTACAGATGTTTCACTTCAAAAACATACATATACAGGCTGATTCAAAGTTACGCAAATATTTAAACCTGTGATAGTCCCTAGTATGAGTAAATCTAACCTTATCTCTTGGCCTAAACAAAAAAGGGCTTTTTGCTGCATTGAGCGTGGTTTAAGTGCACCCAATTTTCTTAAAATGCCTTTATTTTCAAATAGTAGTGATCTACTGTGAAACCCATGGGAACGCTCTTGTTGCTCGGGAGTTGTACAATGTGCGATTGAAGGAATTTAAATTAGAGGACGTTCCTCTGAACATAAGACCAGAACTGTGGTTCCTACAAGGAAACCTGTCCGATATTGTGTCCCCCACGTTTTCCAAATTTCAATCCATGTGAAACATATTGTGTACGCGAAGCCTGTGGATACAGTACAGTAGAACAAATGCGGGTTTACGAACATAAGCTTGTTCTTTGTTTGGGTTATCGTTCCAGTGACCAAGAAAAGTTTTCGGCCGTGCATATTTTTTGGGTTGAAGAAATTGTGCCAAGTCATTCTATTAATGCGAAATACCCTTAGGAATTGATCTTTCCCTTTTACAACAGAATTGAAAGAAAAAGGTCCCATACATGTTAACCAGCGACGGAAGCGAACTACACACAATATAAACATCTTAGCCGATAGTTGCTGCCAAAGGTAAAATAGAAAATCCGAAATACTATAGAAATCACAGGAAAAAATCCATTTAAAAACAGAATATTGTATAACCATCTGTACATTTCTGACAGCCGTTGCAGAAAGCTGTATTAGCGTTTGATGTACAAGAATCAAAATTACGTATATTTGACGTCGGTTGGTCACACGGAGCAGATTATACAGAATTTTGTACAGTCAAAAAGAGGAAAATAAAAACCCATCAAGATTAATTACGACAAACGACTACACAGTTTTTTCCTCTTCAATTCCGTACTTATTGTTTGCTGGTGCTAATTTGGAGTCAATTAAACTGTACGATCTCGCCGCCGTCATCCGATCCATTGAACGACGATCGTCGACATTCGGGCCGTAAATCAACCTTCCCACCCTCTCTGCAGCCGGTCCAGACGCATGCCACATGTATACGGAAAAGCAACAGCTAAATTTATCTGTCAATTTTATGAATAGTTCTTTTGAGCCGGTCGGTATAATGAGTTTTACTGCAACACAAGAAGACACCATATGTCCATTCCAGAGTTAATGAGGCTTTTTTGTAGTCTAGAAACCTGAACCTCGAAAATCTGTGTGAAAGCTACGGTTTCGTCCTTGCTGAACCATAAATTGAGTTATTAGGTACGGTCTGGCCGGTGGGGGCAGGATGCGGACTACCGAGAAAGGCCGGGGCGTGATACGAATTTTAATGGCAGCCGCCAATCACTGGAAAACAATAATTATCCACGATGGATTATTATCGAGAATTGTAAATCAAGAGATTGCAGGTGCGCCGGAGGACAGGAACGGACGCGGGTGTGCTTTGGCGGTGAATTCCAGTAACGGGTGAAACTTCTACGGCATTTAGCACAAAAAACATGTATGTCAATACATAGCTCACTTTTCCACAGTTTTGTTGAAATATTCAATAGTAATAGCACGAGAGGTCAAAAATTATTGATTTACAATTTACTTGTAAATTGTAATGGCAAATAGTTACAAAAAAAATTGTCGCTGGAATAAAGCTTGTCAAAAAATTGCCACTAAAATAATTGTCCTATTGGTTGTTTATTTTGAAATTGTAACATCTCATTGGTTGACAAAACTACAAGTTAAATTGTCAGTAATAAAGTAACAAAGCCATCAAATGATTTTTTTCAGTCCATTCACCTGTAATTTCAAACAAGAATTTTACTTTTTTTGACGGCTTGTTCTAGAATTAAGTGAACTCAATGGTGGTGTTGGAAAAAAAGAAGGCAAATGACTCAAATTACATGCACATATTTATAAATCAACGACCCATTATGGGCATAATCATCATCAGCACTCCATATTTAAGTGTAAAAATCGGTAAAATGCCATTCCCCTTAATGAAAGTGGCCTTCAACATTTTTCCATTAAAAGTTATGGTAGGAATGTAGGAGCAAAGTTTGCAAGAAATGCGGAATGAGTAGTTTTCTAAAGACTTTTTCATCTAGAAATTTTCAGGATTTTTTTGTTAAAACGCGCTTTCATGAGGTAATGATGCAAAATTAAAAAATCGAGACTACAAACTAGCACTAAGCAAAATAAAAATTACAAGGAGACTTGGACGTCAAGAAGCAGTACCATTTTGTAACAATTCAAGCAGAACTGAATAAATTGTTGACAAAATAAACACCAAAAATTGACTAGATAACAGTGCCGTCATCAAGACGAAAATATAGATAAAAGAAACATCACATTGATGGCACATATATGGAGAAAAATAATTACAATAAATAATGGAAAAAAAAAAGGAGAAATGATAACGGAAACCGATGAATAGAACTCCAAAACGACTTTATTTTCATGAATACAAAACTTCACAACGATTCATATTAAGACACTTGAAAGTAATAGTTATGGATTATTATTAATTCAATAGTAAACGTAGTCAACTTGAACACGAATACAAAGAATTCAATGCAATAATTACAACACAAGTTTTGGTACAACTTGATATAACAAGATAAGTGAAGATTTAAAAGAAACACTTTAATTACATCATCAGTACTCAGTAGTATATACATACCGGGTGTCCCAACTAAAATTTGTACCCCCCAACAATTCCAATTTCGAAAGACTCAGAAGAAGACCTAAGACTTGAAAGTTTGGTACAATTTGGTCCCCGATATTATTATAATGATGATTTTTCGTTTTATATAGCTATCTTACAATTAGGTTCTGGACCTACTTTGACAGTTCAAGTAAATGCTGTCAACAATGGTTTTGTTTTACAAGTGCAATTGTAAATAAAAGCATTTTTGGCAAAAATTGACATAAAATCTGATCGGAAGAAATTATGGTTATAGTATATTACGGTATTAGGCCGATATATGGCATATAACAGGCGAGGATAATAAAAATATCCGAGCCAGTCATAATATGTTATATCGGCCCTATGTTGTTCCATAGTTTTCGTGATACAATAAGGGGACTCCTTTGGTTTCACTTTGATTTTAACTATTGTTAAACAATATCGTCCGCGGCTGTTAAATTTTAACGGCCGTGGCTGTTATCGGCCAAATAACAACCATGGAGACAGTACCGATAATAATATGTAATAACAATCAAGTATCACGAAAAACGATTTAACGAGACAGGTTCTCACTTACGAAGGCCGGGACAAGGGCGAAAGAAACGACTATACTCGAGCCGCTGAAAAGGGAGAGCTATCACGTGAAAGCGGCGTGCTGTAGGCGGGGTGAAACCGAAACCAAGTTGGGTGTGTTGGGTGGAATTGGGTTGTCTTCGTTGCATTCTAGTCTGACTCTAGTGTGCAACGGGTGATTCCTACCCCACTTTTCTAGTACCTTATTCATTTCTGATCGGCACGCGTCTTTACAACTCTCTCTCTCTTGAGCGGCTCGAGTATAGTACCATCCTAAAAAATGACCTCTTAGTTGTTTGCAATCTTCTTGTATCTTCCCGAACGATTAGAAAGCGCTTAAATGACGCTGGATTGGGCAGCAAAAACCGACCAAGAAACCCCTGCTCACCAGAGAGCACATAATTCAAAGATTGCGTTTTGTGAGAAATCATCAAGCTTTGGTTTTTAATGATTGGAAGATGGTTTTATTTTCGGATCAAACCAGGATTAGCCTTAAATCTCCTGATGGACGTGAGCGTGTCTGGCGAAGGCCAGGAGAGAGATTTGCTAATTGCAATATCTTTCCAAGAGTCCCGTTTGGTGGTAGCTGTAATGTTTTGGGGAGGCATCTGTTTAGAGTTATTATATTATTATCTTGAATACATTGTTGTTGCCCATTAATGCCATTTGCTCCTTTGTGGAGCCGAATTTCTTGTTTATGCAGGATAATGCTAGTCCTCATGTGCTGTTGCTATTCGGTTTATGGAATGGCCAGCCAATAGTTCTTACATGAAACCAATGGACAATTAAAAAAAAAAAGGGTTAAACGTCGTACACCTCCAGCTGCCAACCACAATCAACTTCTCGACGCAGCAATTCAAGAATGGGAACATACTCCTCAAGAAATAATTCAAAATTTGATTTCCAGTATGCCAAAACGTATGGAAGCAGTAATTAGGAGTAGGAGGATTTACACGATATTTAAATAGAATAGCTTTAAGTCCATAAATTCTGTTGTTTTAGTTTTTTTTTACATGTTTGCGGTGTTCTCAAGAAAAAAAGTGTTTTAATAAAAAACGCCATGTTTAATTGCAATATTAATTTCAATAGCGTATCTTGTGCGTTAATTTTGTCCATGAGTTTATAATGGACAAGATAATAATGACAAGAGGGGTCTCACTATATTATGATAACGCACAAGATTAATCAAAGCACTTTTAGATTATAGAGTTGGAATAATTGATTTATTAAAATTATTTTGATCTATTTAAATAAGTAGATATGGTTCATAAATAGTGTTTTGCACTTTTGTATGTTGTGTATTGATAGAGAAAACAAGGAGCGTGTCAACTAATTATAATACATGAGCATTACGGACGTATTTTATTGCTGTGTATCTTATTTATGTCAGGATGATGGGCATGTTATTACCTCGAGTATTAACAACTGTATGTACTTGAATATATTAAACTATGTATATTGCGGCCTGCTTTGAATGGGAGTCTTCAATATTTGATTTATACTTTTAAAGAGATTCTGTTGATAGCATTAAATATCTTCATTTAGCTTAAATGCGTTTCTTATCTACTCCCATAAATTTACAACTTATGATTTAACTTGAAACGGCGATTACATTATTTGCTGATATGGTTACGGAAACATTGTTTCAGCACAAACAAATTAGATTGTGTTGCCTATATGAGTACGACACAATTATGGGAGTAGTGGCATAAGTAAAAAATTTCTATTTGGACTGAACTCTTGGACTGAAAAATTAAATCGCAATCCCAGTTAGACACTGCTATAAATCTCACTTTCACTCCTGTGACATTTTTGTCACGTTTTCACGACGCGTGATCTTCGCCAAAGAACTTACACAAATAAACATTATTTAAGCCACAATTTGTTCCAAAGTATCCACTCGAAAAAAAGGTCTTCAGGTTACATCACGTGAATAGACAGAACGTTTCGAGGTCCATCTATCTACCTGTCCTTCAACAAAAACAAAAATAAATCCCAGAGATACCTACGTGACAACGAAAACAGCAGATGGTTTAGGTCTTATAGAGCGAAGATGCGGCCAAGCAGCTGGGGCGAATCGAATGAAAAATCGACCAGTTCGGGGTTTTTTGGTTTTAATACGGATTTGTTGCGGGAATGACGTGTAAGGAATTGGGTTGGAGGAAAAAACTGCGGTTTGTAGTGTTTTTCACAGGTATAGAATCCTGATTGAAGAAATAAAATATATTACGTTGCTAACAGAATTTAATTTATGTTTGAATTCACAGATATACAGTTAGAGTTGCCGACAACCCGTAAAATATTAACGATAGATTTCTACGTTGAACATGTGCCACTATATGATGAAAGGTGTTAAATAATTTAAATAGTACAAAAAAGGACTATTCTAAATTATGTGGACAACCTTGAATTTTAATTGGGCCCAGCATTTTTAACACATATTCGGAATCGTCAAAGCCATGACGAGTTGGAGAATGCCAAATAAGTTAGACTGTTAATGCCATTTTTAGACAACTGGTGCCAAATCAAAAAATAATAAAATGAAATCGTTATGTTGGAAACATTTAGTCAATGACGAAACACTACTACCAAAAATAATGGCCGACAGTTTATGTCCAAAGGGGGGTTCGATATATTCATAATTTACTCACTTATTTATACGAGTTTTATTTTCAATTCCAAATTTAATTATGGGTGCGAAAGACGTCATCCTGTTACAAATTTCACATAAACATTTACGTTGGTAAACCTTTTTTAAATTTTTCCTGTTGCGTCAAAGAAATAAGAAAAGTTTTTATTGAATTCATTGTTGACACAGTTTTTGTCAACGAATTTAGAATATGTAAATATTAGTTTTGCAAGTGCTCTTAAGTTTTAGATGTTATTTTTTGTAATTTGCATATTTTCATTTTTTTACAAATAAAATCAAATTTGGTATTTGAGGGAATTTTGATTGTTCTGTATACTTGACATGACTTGACATGGAACCATAATCTCAAAATCACACATTTCGTTCAGTGCAGCGTTCAGTGTGTGTTACCAATGGAAACAAAAATTCTAGATTTTGGGTGCGCTAATGGCTTATTAACGCGCTCAAAATGAATGCGTTAATAGCTTTGTTACAACAGCAAATTAGAAAAAAAATGTTATTACATACATGTACCTATATGCATTGCCAATACATAATTATTCTGTAATCTAATGTAATTAATGAAATCAGGTTTTCTTCTCTTCTTAAACGTTAATTTGTCAGACAAGATTGATTAAATGTTCATCTGTGTTTTTTCACAATTACGTTGTATCGGATGCGGTGATTAAAGAGGATAGAATTCAAAGACTGGTAATCAAGCTAATATTAATTATGTTGATTACTAGCCTCTACATTTACAACAATAAGACAACAAAGCGTTTAAGAAACCAATGAATATGCATTCTGCTTTATTATGTATTTTCAGGTGTTTCTTTTAAGATTAGTACTTTAAAATCACAAATTACATCATCTGATATCTTTATCTTACCAAATCACAAAAAATAAGATTAGCTAATTGGATTTTGATCCAAACATACACAGTCTATGAATCATCCTTTCATTTGTTCAACACTTCCCCTGGTTTCCAATCATTATTTCCAAAATTAACTGGCTCAATACACGCATAATGAACCTCTTTTAAATAACTCGGAGAGAAGAAATATCAGTGTGTCATTGTTCGGTCATGGATCAAAGCCAACAGCTTGCTAATGACTATAACTTTTACGACACGGTCTTAGGGAAAATGCGAGATATTTGGTGCAAATATATAAAAGTTAAGAGCAAACAGATAACAGTAGGAAAAGAAACCATCAGTGGTGGCTTAACGAAATTTCAGTGTCAAGAGATAACGCAGCACTATTATGCAAACAGCAGTTGCCGCAGTTATGCAAATTCCCGCTTACAGTTACAAAAAATACCATTTCCTAGACGGTGCACACACGACATGCCTACTGTCACGTATTCTTTGCAATAGCTTACGTTATTACATCTAATCACTAAATTCGCGTTTCTGATATTATTCCACACAGTCCTTCAACGCTAGTGGTAGCAGCACCTCCGAGAAAAAAAATATGGGTGAGTACGGAGATGCAGTTAGAGGTTTTTTAGAAAAGGAGCTAAATCAGTCCCAAATTTTGATGCTCTGATCGAGTGTGTTAAAAAATATTTTCGCGTTTGTAGATTAGACAGATTTTCTGGTCGCCAATTTTTTTATTTAGTGTTCTAAATTACTGATAATAGAGGAAACTCAAAATCATTATCGTTCGATATTGTAATTTTATTGTCTCCGCTGATGTAATTTTTATGCCAGGACAGTGTCAATTTGGGACAAATCTGATTTTATCAGCAATTTCCTTAATTGAAGGCTTTTAAGAGCCATAATCTTAAGTGCAAAGTGATTTAAAATAATTCTGGAAGATATCGAGACAGCTTTTTACGTTGACATTTCTGCCACTACACCCAAAATGGTTGAAACGCAAACAGCACTGCTGTGTATAAGACATAATTTTATTGATTATTGCAGTATTTCAATATCTGATCTCGAGATCGATTTTTATCAATTTATTTTTGTTTATCTCCAATTAATTAATTTGGGAAAATTATTGTGTGAAATATACACATGAAATCATCTAAAAGAATCTAAGGATATTATGTATAAACTGATAAAAAAACACGGAAACTAATTATTTTCTTGTATTGTCATCAGAGACATACGCCACTGGTCGGCTTGCAACTACCAGGATTTAGCTTATCTCCATTCTTGACAACCAGGGCCAAGTTTTCTAGCGACATTGACCCTTCATCATTATTATTAAACAATCATAGCGGTCTTATCACGAAGTATTTTTTCCAGGCATGTGGTGGGTCATGGTATCAGTGGCGGCTCTACTGGGTGCAGCAGAGTCGGTTCCGTGCGAAGATGCACGCATGAGGTGCGCCTACAGAGTTGGATGTGGTATGGCCCTCCAGAACTACCTTCTGGGGTGTTCAGGAGTGCTCCAGGGACCGCCGCCCACGCATTGTCCGGAGATTTGTCATCATTCGTTGATTGCCCTTACGTCCACGGAAGAAGGAAAAGATTTGATGAATGTAAGTCAAAAGAACAGAATTTTGAAATATCATAATTTACATACGGGCACTTTGTAAGAAGAACAGCTGCCTTTGGATTGGTCAATTTCAAGATGATGTATCTATGTTGTTAATGGAGAGAAAAATAAATTTTACACATTTTCTACTCCTCAATATTATCGGTATCCGTTCCTTTTCTCCGGGGAGCGAATTCTGGAACAGCCTGTTACTTTATAAAGTTTACGCCTTACGATTCCCAATTTCCACTCGTTTTAATCATTCCAACCCCATCATTAACCTGTCTCTCATTTTTCTGATTCCTTGACCACAGTTCTTCATCTCCTTTCGTCCATTCTCTGAACATGTCCATACCACTTTAATTGTTTTTCTTCGATTTCTTTCTACAGTTTTCTCTACTTCCATCAGTTGTCTGATGTAATTATTGGTATCTAGTTTTGAAATCCCAGTAGATCGTCTTATGGCGCCCATCCCTGTGGCCAAAGCTTTTCTTTGTTTCGTTCTCCGTCATCGTCCATATTTTATTGCCATAGGTGATTACAGTTTTTACTATAGAAATGTATATTTTGATCTTGCTTTTCTTCTTGGTCTTTTTCGACCATAATATTCCATTCAGGGCGCCTATGAGTTTTCGTTTTTGTGTAAGTCGATTTTGAATTTCTGTTGTATTTTTTCTCGTAAATATTTGTATTGGTCCACTCCTTTAATTCTTTTATATTAAAAGATTTAAAATAAAATGTATCAATATTTTTAGTTTTTAGAGGGATTTTAAGCTCTTATCTTTTTGGTTTTGCCACGTTTCTAAAAACCTATTAGCGCGATGCGTTCTGGATCTAATCTCATCTGTGTCGAAGAAATTTTTCTGTGCTTACAAGATTAGGTGGCAGTATGGTGGTGAGAGATATAAAACTAGCGTAGTCGTATTCCTTCCTAGAATACAAAAAAGAATGGGCTACGGCTCGGTGAGCCCATCCTCTTGAGGGCTAGTGGTAAAAGAGAGATTATGTTTGTATGTATTTTCATTCATTTTGAAGCCCTTTTTTTCTTCGGAAACATGAATCCGCTGATATTGTTCAGTTTTCTTGATCCTTTGCAGCTTTTAAATGTCTTTTGCACCGTTTTATATCTTTCAGGTTTCAGAAGCTTTTGGAGCTTTTCCGAAGTCGTATGCATTTTTGTAATTTCTGAAATCATAAAGGCTTTTGACGCCCTATTCTTATGGGCTTTTACGTATATTTTAGAACTTTCAGTAAACAAGTTTTTGACAGTTTTGAGATCAAATTCTTATGTATTTTTATGCTCGACCAACATCTAGATGACTATTTTTTGCCACGCAAAAGGAAGTTGTAATAGAGCATTTTTCTCACAAGTGATATAAAATGATAAAAGGGGTGAATTACTATGGTTACACGATGATAAGAAAATATTTTACAAGAAATTACACGTTGGACATAAAACGTCGTATCTCACACGTGACCGAAATGTCATTGTAAGCTCGTGAGATGTGACAAAGAAGCATAATCTACTGTTATGTGCAGACGATGATTTAATTAACGTTTAATTGATTCACATCTTAAGAGGGATTTATGATCACTAAATTCAAACCAAAAAAGAGCAAAAAACGTGCAATATTTTGTACATATAAGGATTTATGAAATCAAGAAAAAATATTTGGAAAAATCTAGCTATTAAAATTATTTTAAAAAATTGATTTTTGTTTGTTTCTATAACGTCAATTATAAAGAAGCTGTTGCAAGTTTTTATTGAATTATAGAAATATCTCACCATCAAAGGTTTATAGGATATCCGTGGAATAAAAAAAATTAAAAGTATAGATGATGAAAGAAAAAAAGGTCAACTAAGTTATTATTGTTTGGTTCTTGTATTAGTCGTGTCCCATGTTGAACCACGAGATAATAACGCAATCGCTACATTCGCATTTCTGTTTGTGTAGAATTGTCAACTTCATCGCCATAGAACTCCGCAATGGAATGAGATATCTAAGTCGTTCTTTCAGCACTATATTTGTCATGTCTAGCACTATTTATAGTAATAAAATTTTCTCCAAACTCTTCTCTTTATGGTTTTTGGTTATGCTTCTAGTTACTCTGTTTCTTTACGTACAAACTGACACCAGAAATTCCCAAATCGGATAAGCCATTTGATCGCTACTGTTGTGAGCGCTGTTTGATGAGTTTAGAACGAGAATATTAGAGTGAGACGACCTGTAGAAATTAATTGGACGAATTAATTTCAATGTAATTAAACTAATATTTAAAAATACTGGGCTTGTGCAAACAACTACATTATTTAATAAATAGTACATTACGAGCCAAGGCCGGAAATTTGCGCCTTCGCCTCAGCCTTTATGTCACGCATGCCAGGGCTATCGTATACTATTTCTATTCATCCCCTAGCCGAAAGTCGGTGTTCTCGGTGGCGCAGCGCTCGACGAACGGTGGCTTTTGTGGCCGGCGAGCAGCAGCAAAACCGAGACGAAACCCGAGGTTTCTAGTTGGTCGGGAAGCTAAGCGGCCGGGAAGACCGACTTTTGGCTAGAGGATGCAGAAATTTATCATTGCTTAATTGACAAATGCTTAAATTACTGCTTAATTGACAAATGCTTAAATTACTTGATATTCAATTATTCTAATCGTGTCGTTAATTGGGGAATTTGAGGATTATTTTACAGATGTACCTAATTGGAATATGTGGGATGAAGGAACATTAGAGAAACGCGGAATCGTCAGAATCTCGAACTATTTTAAAATTTAAATACTCCTTATCTCAGAATTCATCACTGTAAATTAGAAATCAGTTATCTTACCCTGCTTCTGCTTAGAATAAAATATTTTATTATTTAAAAATGACAGTGTGTAATTCCAGGAAGGAATGATTATTATTTGTGGTTAATCAATTAAATCAGAAACTGATTGTTTCAAATACTCTTGTCAAGGCGATATACAGGGTGTTAAAAATTGCCGCACCAAACTAACGGTACAGTCATCAGAAGCAAACAGTACGCAATAGAAAAATATTTAAAAAAGTTTTCGTAGTATTTCTTTGGTTAGAGTTTCAGTGGCTCCAAAAGTTCTTACGAGAAGGTCTTCGCGACTCTCAGGTGGTGTTACGTAAACCAACTATTTAAAATGACAGCAAAGAAAAAAATCTAAACGATTAGGGGCCAAGGCGTTGAGCCATCTCGCCCAATTCCTCGCTGAGGATGGCCAGGCCATCACAGGAGCGTGATGAACTGGTGCTCCATCTAGTTAAATTCACATATCCCTTAATATCAGTTTTAGAGTCACTTCATCCCACAATGTCAGTGTGACTTTTTTAAAAATAAATCTGAAAAATTAATTAGTATGCACACAATCGTATTGATTTTTGCATAAATCTCGATAATTTAAGAAGAGTTTAAATACATTTATGTTAAAGACCAAAGACATTGCGTCAAATAATAATTATTGAGCTACATTTTGTTTCGCATACTTTAGCAGCATTGGGTGTACTTTACTGATAATAATTAGCTGTAATCAACAAGATCTCTAAAAAAAACTCCACATACACAGAAGAAATGAACACTAATAATTTTTTAAATATTTTTCTCTGACTTACCAAATGGTTCTAAATAACATACAATTGTGTTGGTGCAGCAATTTTTAAACACTCTGTACATATAAATAACAACTAATTTTTTACCCACTTGTTGGAAATTTAGTTTACCTACTTCTTAATAGGGACATGTTTAGGGCTAATAGGCCATATGGAAATACTTTTACTTACAAACTATAAAAAAACCATAATAAGAAAGGTAGGGTAGAAGGTATTGATTGCTCATATTGCATACCTAGTGATACAATATATTTTAATTTTAAGAAATTATATTTTTACATAGATTCTGTGCTTTTTTACTTTTTGGAGTAACGTCAGAGTCACGTTACGTAAATTTTTCTGTAATCACTTCCTTTTGTGGGTCTAGTTTTTAATTCCTTTTGTTTCTTCCTTCGGCTTCTTTCTTCCACATTCGTTTGTATTTCATTTCTTTTTCTGCTTTGGCATATACTTTTTTAGTTAGTCTATCGCTAGGCATATTTATATTTAAACAAATTTAATTATTAGTTGTCTAGATTCCTATTGTTGGTATTATCGCTGTTTGTTTTTTTTGACAGACTAATTTTTGATCCTCTGGTTGGTTTCTTTCTTGACATTGACAACCCTTCTATTCCTTGTGCTTCAGGTTTTGTATTTAATATATCTTCATACTTTTTTGGATAATATCTTGTTTCTTTCCCCTGACGACATAAAAAATGTACAGGTTGATGAGAACTCGAACGCGTTAAATTTCGAACAACCTGTATATAAATATCCGAATAGAAAATTTGAATCGAATTTATTAATGTGTTCTTACTGATAAGAGTAATTACAGTAGTGTAATTGTAAGCCACGCATTATCAGCAATGCACAAGAATTTCGGCAAACAATTCCGTAATTTTTGTAAGCGTAACTCTTTGTAATAACTATATGATGAAGATACCACATTGTTATCTCATGGCTCAAGGTAATACTTTCAGCGATGCCTAATGCATAGATAAGAGTTTTAAAAATTGACCAACTGCTAGTTGCAATAAAAATTACGTCAACACAGCGGCAGTTTGCACAATTTCTACATAATCGAGGTGCTGCTTGTGAAGGCAGTGACGTATAAGATAAGTGCAGAGTAAACATGCTTTCGGTCAGTTTTGTTGAATGACGTTTTATTTACGTTGATTTACGTTTGCCAAAAACCGACAAAAAAGTTATTCAATGTAATTTTTTGGTAACCTCAGACGTAATAACACCTGTTGCATTGGAAAGTTCAACTTTTAAATTATTAAGGCAGTACCTAACTAGGTACACAGCTTTAGGCTGGTTCCAGACTAAGGTAATGTATCAGGAGATTTCCTAAACAGTAATCTAGTATTCGCCTTTATAGACTCATTCGCACTGAGTCAGTAGTTTAGTAGAGTGCCGGGTAATTTAATAAGGATGTATAATAATAAAATGTATAATAACAATGTGATTGCGCTTGCGCGTGGCGTAATAGGGGTAGCTACTCTACCAAATCTCGTCCGTGTGAAACTAGGCTTGCAGCTTTGGACCCAAATAGTTGTATCTCTACTCTAACCTTGCTTGCGACATTTCTAACATATGAATTTTCTTTCCAGTGCGAATGCCGCGACGAATACTGCGAGGACCAAAAACGCCGCACCGAGATCTGCCGGGCCGACGTGGTGAAGTCCATGAGCCAGCCGGTAGTGTCGTGTCGCGTGGCCCAGTGGATATGTGCAGCAGACGCTCTGTGCTCCACAGCATTAGACTATTACCACCATTACTGCCGTGCCATGATTCACGGAAAAAAGTGCACCCCACGGTGCAACAACTCCATTTCGATATTGCGTCGTCAAGAGAAGGCCGCCAAATTGACAATGTGCCAGTGCGACGGTCTTGAGGACTTCGATTGCAACGGCATCCAGCGCAACATGGAGAGGTTGTGCTTCCACAAACGTACTCATCATCACCAGAACGCCACCAAACACGTGCCCAAGGAGCCGCCGCCACCGGTGGTGGAAATTCCCAGCGGTGGCGCGACGCCCTCGCTTGCTGCGGCCACTTTCTTCTGCGTCGTCGTGGCCTTAGTTACGTGATTTCGCGTTCTTCCTCAACTTTTGATCTACCTCGTTAAACAGTATTTATTTATTTTTCGTATTTAACGGCGATGGTCGCTAACCAAAGTAATGTACAGTTCTTGAAAAGAAATGGCAGCGTTTATGCAGACTGAGACCAAAAATTGGGGATTCGACCAGTTCTAAATGCCATAAACACGGCTTTTCTGTTCCCGAACTGTAAACGGTTATTAACTATGTCACGTTATAGTTCCTAATGTTGAAGACATGCCAGCGGATCGAGACATACGCACAACTGTTGATTGTACATAGGGAGTTTGTAACATATTGTATTGTATATTCGGTGTAGACGCGGTTTCCAGTGAACTGTAGAAATATTGTTAGCTTTAAGTTTAAGGTTGACCCATTCCCGAAAGCTCCACACTAATTACGAAATGTCGATAGACGAGACGACCAAAGAAGGCGCTTGATGCTGTATATTGCTTTAAGTTATTGAGAGATGCTTTATACACGCTAGCACTTCTTGTAGAACACGAACCGTTGATGTTCGTACATTGAGCACGATGGTCAACAAATTGTTGTATTTAGTTAAGCAAAGTTTTACCAAAACAAGAAAGTTACAACATTGTCATTGATAAATGATTAGTTATAAACTGTTACCACTTTCAAAATATCACCAGTGATTTTCTGATTACATGAATCCGGTTTGACAGCATATCGAATTATTTTCAAATAATTCTTTGAACTAAATTAAGTTCCATTTGAAAGAAAATGTTTCTCTACACGAGAATGAATGGCGTTCCAATTTTAATCTTACAAACAACTCTGAAATGTAGGTGGTCAACAACGAGATTACGGTACATTCGACAAGTATAACTGTTGTGTCTCCAACAATGAGGTGTCATTAGTTTCAGATGAAAATAATTGGATAAACTGAAGAGTAGGGAAGAAAATAGTGGCAAAAGAACCCCAATAAGGTGTTTGGAGAGTTGTTTGCGTCAGTTTGCAGATTAAACACGGTTCTGGAAAGAATTTATCACCGCGGTAATTGTATAATGGAACATAAAATGTCCGTAATGTTCCCGGTTCTTAATGAATGGTAGGTAAATTCGTTTTATTACACCTGTCACTATTTTCCATTTAATTCGAGCAAATCCTGGTTATAAAACTAGCAATTACGAAAATGGTTCCATTGTAGTCTCCCTCTCCTATAAAGAAAGAAATTGAGCCATAAAGTATCAAATTTTAGGTGTTGAAATGTCGTGCCGACAATAAATAAATCAGCAATTATAATTGCGCCAAACCGTGGTGTCGTACCATTTGTAGGCGTATCCTGCTGTCATCGTGCTCATGTACTAAAATCTGACCTGTATTATGAATTTATTTATGATTTTGTATAAATTGTTAAGAGTTATTGTATAAAAGTTTATTTATGCGTGTTGTCTGGGGGTTTCCTGCCCCCGCATGTACAAAAACAAAATAAACGTATTGTTTGTTATCCAAAGGTAGTATACTTGTTTTTTTACCATAATTGATTTATCTATTATGTATTTTAATCTCCGGCGGGCCGTGTAAGAAGCGTCCACGGTGGTCCGAAGCTAATTAAGGTGGGCATTATGCACGGAAAATATAAGCTTATGGAGAGGACGATCAACTCGGGGAGGATTCATAAACAGGAAATCGGACCGCCGCGTAATCCGGAGGTAATCGTCGGATTTTTTATTTTTTCTTGCAGTTATTATCTTTCGGATAATGTAGCCGGATGGGATAATAATGGCAGTGGTTCGCCACAGAATTTTTGACGAAGCTAATTGCTGGAACTGACAATTTCACCCAGAAGGATCATAAACAGTGATTGTGGGCTTTGTCAAGTTGCACATTCCTTGAACTTTCAGCACAGGTTAGTGATCCACGAATTCGAGTTAAGTTGGATTTGTTTACGGATGGCAGGATTTGTGCGTAGTTTCTTAATTTAACAGAAGTTACTGGAATGCTGTTAGTGATAATTAAAACAAATGATTATTACAGTGAATTTTGTAATTGTAATTGCTACTTCAAGATCGAAATTTATACTAAACTTACAAATACATTTTGAGATGTTTTGGTTTTCATTTCCGATGTTGCCCAATTTTTATATACCAGAAGAAAGTCGATGAATCAAAGTGGACTAAATTTAAATTAAAATTTAAATATATGTATTTAAGTCGAACTCCACAAACTTTAATAAGCGCAAAAGCAATTTCCTTTTCAAATTCATTAACATACTTTGGTGCCGAGAAATGTTCTAAAATACTTAAGAAAAACGATTTTAAAGTTTCATTTAAAACAGATAACAACTTATCCAGATTATTGATTAAAAATAAAGATCCATTAGATTACAAATCGTCATCCGGTGTATACAAATTGAACTGCTCTTCTTGTGAGTCATTCTACATAGGTCAGACAGGTCGCAAATTATCAGACCGTATTAAAGAACATTTCAGGCACATCTAAAACAACACAGATCTTGATCCTTCTCCATCAATACCTTTTTCTTTCGCCAATCATATATTAATAACGAAACATAGTTTTTCACCATCAAATTCCAAATTGATTCACAAATGCAATAAAGGCCGGAAATTAGATTTTCTTGAGACTTTGGAAATAAGCCTTGAAACTGGAAAACAGATCTTGTTTAAACGAACAGAATAACTTCAGTAATCCCATATTCTCATAACCCTAGATTCTCCTTGATCCATTTTTAATTTTTACATTTTATAAAATGTTGTTTTTACGAAATCTTTTAAAAATCATGTAACCCTTTCAAAACGTCAAATTTAATTCAAAATAACGTCATAATTTTAAATATTCTTTAAGGTAAGAACCCCTCTGTAATTCATCAATTGTATCATTAATTTCTTGTTAAATTAGAGCTGATGATGGGAGTAGTGCTCTGCCGAAACATGTTCCAATTGTAATTTTGCGTTTATTAATTTGTGGAGTTCGACTTAAATATATTTAAATTTAAATTTTTATATTTCTGATTTTTACAATTTTCTAATATTTTAATAGATTTTTAGATTTAAGGTTCTAAAAATGGGCATATCGCGAAAGTTGAAATTGGATTTTAAGTATCTACACAGGTAGTCTTTTTAAAGTTAGAATAGGTGCATTCCCCATTCCCATTCTTGAGGTTACGGGACACGTTTGGCTTTTGACACAGTTTATTCAGTATTCCAAACTTGCTATGGAATATTATTAAAATCTTGTATTAATATTGTAGCGACCGTTTTATAGAATGTGGACAAAAGTGCTTGTTAACAATTGACACATTCCAGCTCTGTAATGTTTTATAATAACACTACCCGACATTTAAAAAATATATAAAACTATAACTGCAGTGAAATCAGCTAATCTGGGGTAATTAGGGTCTGCTGAATCTATAAACGTCAACAGATCTATTCTAACACGTCTAGATTCCGAGTTAGAAACAATGTTACAGCCAATATGCATTATTGGTATTTTTATTACTGTATCGTGTTAAAATTTCAACTGTACTAATATATTTTTTTATTAGTAAAATTCCATCTGGTGCGATATTAGCAACGACAAAATTGTCTGGCAAACTATATATGTATTTATATTGCAAAATGAATGATTTGCTAAAAGGTCATAGCGAATTATGAAAAAACTAATTTTTCTCTCAAAATTCACAATTTTTACCTGAACAACAGGGATGCCCACAGGTAAACGCAACCGCTCCTAGGTGCCAGACGTACCGCATCTCAACCTAACTTCGATAAGAAAGGAAAACCAGGCGACCTAAAATTCTTTCTCGAAAACCTTGCTAGCTCTCGTACTATTTTGTTGTAACCAAAATATTCGAAATAACAGTTTTGTACTAAATTGTTCAGTTTTTTATACAGATATAACAAAAATTGTTGAGAGAATTCACACACAAATTTTAAATACTATTACATAACCTACCAAACACCCTAATTTGAGTGACATAAGCCTACTTAATTTTGCACCTTTTAGTGCGCTCTTCATGCTTGTAAGAGAAAAAAAATACAATGAAGATTATTATACATAAAAATGTTGTAATATGAAATATGAAGATCGGGTATCATATAATGTAGTTCTAATGAATGAAAGGTATCAGAAATTGTTGTATTAAAATTTAAATATATCTAAGTCGAACTCCACAAACTTTAATAAGTGTAAAATTACAGATGGAACATGTTTCGGCAGAACACTACTGTCATCATCAGCCCTTAAAGAATATAAAAAATTATAATTTAATAATTAAATTAAATTAATTTAAATTTACTCCACTTGGATTTATCGACATTCTTCTGGTTTAGAAATTGTTGTAGTTGGATTGGTTAGAAAAATCATATCGTGTAGTGTAATCACGTCTAATTTTGTAATGTAATTCCCGTCTAATTCTGAAACACTCCAGTAGATCAGGGGTGTTTAAAAATGCTTGGGAATATCTTATCCATCTGTCTTTGTTTAAATTAGTTTTTCCACAAATATTGCTCGATTTTTTACTTCTTTTTCAATCACATTTAATCTGCTCCAAATGGAACTTTTTATCTATGGTACATTAGTTATATCTAAAAAAAAATAATATTATAATTAAAATGCAAATTATGATAAGGAAATATTCCAACAAAACATTTCAGTAATAACTTGATATTTGAAAAAAGAAAGCTGGCAGTTATATATTTTTTTCTATTTGTCCACTCATATGGCAACCTCGATCGAAAATCCAACTGACAACATGGATGCTGTTTTTTCTGTGATTGTAAACAAAAATTAGGTTAGGTACTCAAAAATAGTAATAATATGTTACACGCTGTTGAGCGGACGTGTCACTGACAGCTGACAATAAATTAATGTCATCCAATTTGACATTCCTTCAAAAAATCATTGTAATCGATATTTTATTGTCAACTGAGGCTGATGATATACACTGACATTTGTGACTGACGCTAAACTGACAATTGATAACTAAAAATAAAAATAAGATAATGAATCGAGATTCGATATAAAGAGTGCTTTACATCTTAAATGCCAATGTCACTAATGACGTCCAATGTTGGGTTTTTTGTTTTAACAAACATAATGCAATAGGTGGTGGACAAATTAATAATAAAAAATAGCCTTTAGGTAATAACAATTAATAAATAAGATTATTTTTCTCAAAAATTTTCCTATGTAACACCATACCGTGCGATCATATAAATTATAAATTAGAGTAGGCGGCTTTTTTATGGCTTGCAAATTGACTGACAGTAAAATTTGAGGTTATCGAAAACATTATGACGTTTATGTTTCTCATCTTAAATTGTTTTAATTTAAAGAAAATAAGAGACTAACAAATAATGTAGAATAATTGAGAATTACAGCAAATGTTCAGTGTTCTCCGGCAGGTTCAATTCTGCTGTTCACTCCATTCACCACTCTGTTGCCATTTTTTTGAAAAGTCATGTCAATGTCAAGTCACTTTGACATTCAAATTTTAAATGAAATTGTCAAAAGTTAGTAGTGCCAACCTAATTTAAATTCATAGCCTACTCTAATTTATAATTTAAATGATCGCACGGTACATCAAATACATCGTTGAATTCAGAAAAAAAAGGCTTTCCAAAACCACATCATTTTATTCAGAAATAAATGTTGACTATCGTTTGACCTTGTATATCTTTGTAGCACAGTTTGTAGCTGCTAAAGAACTGTGTCATTTGGTTTCGTTAAAGTCGTTTTTTTAAAACACCCTGTATACGTAAAGTCCTCAGGCACTAGGTACTGATATGACAGATGTGACAAGGCGCGACAAATGAGCCATAAAGTCAGAGCTGTAGATGAAAAATCGCACTTTCTACTTGACCGCTTATTGCTTTTTATTGCTACAAGAGGCATAAATTTACGCCAAGTTAGATAAATGTAAATTCCAATTATAATTATTGCAATTAACTTGGATCAAGATGTTGTCAACTTAATCATTTACTATCGTAAACGAGAGAAAAGGAAGAAGGAGCGTTGTTTACAGTAGGACAGCGACCTTATTCCGTAAGAAGCGGCAGTTGAGTAATCGGATTAATGCAGTATCATTAAATCCCACCGAAGACCGAAATCCATGTAGGCAGCAGCAACACAAATTCTGACTTTACTCGTCCAAGGGTAAACTGGTAAGTAAGATATACTTGGAAGTCACCACCCCCTGGGACCTTCTTGCTTTGATTGAACCTCCGTCTCTTACGAGTACCCCGTTTCGTTCTTCGTCCGCAATTGCATTGTTTACTAACGTGGATAGCGCGGTCGAGTCATCGCACTTCCGAGAGCTGCATGCTCTTGTTTCCTCAGCTCGTCTGGAAGCACAAGCGCCGAGCACATGGTGAGCCAGCTTTGGCCGGCGATAAAAAGCCCCGGGTAGGAGTATCCCGCTAACGGCGGGACGAAGGGGGCCCAGCGCCACACACGACGCCGGCCACACCGCGGACCACCCAGAAAGGAGCCCCGGGGCTGCGAAGGGGGCGCCCCTCCCTCCACGTCTCCGTCGCCCATAGGTCGCGAATACGAAGATTGGGTATTGGTAGGACCTCAATGGGCCACGAACAGCTGGTGGAGTGGAAGGAAACCTTTGAAGGAATGTGCGTAAAACTAGTAAGAGCAGGGCGCATGCTCCCGCTCTGACCTCTGAGCCACTTTCACTGCTGTGTTTTTTCCGGGTTGCGTTTGACACAAGGACGCTCCCGGAGGATGAGGGTGTAGGAGTAGGGCACGGAGTCGCGCGGCTAATGGGCTGACGCATGGCGGTGCTCTCGACAAAAGTGCGGCAATTAAGATTCTGGTTTTTGTTGGGTTATTAAGGAATTAAAGATGGCCGAAGAGCGGGAGGTAAGAAAATTGGTACTAACGGAACCTATTTCTCTCTAATGACACCACTGTCAATTATGTAACGACCAACAATCTAGGCGTTTTTAAACCGTTACATATGGATGACAGGAAACGATGACATTTATTTTCTGTCAAGAGGAAATTTCCCAAAATAAAGTCTAAAAATATTGCGGTCGTTATACACTACCCTTTCTTTCGCTTTTTTGTATGCTAATTGTTCTGCACCTAGTTTTTCAACTATCAAAACACTCATTAAAAGGTCCATCCCATACCACTATATTTACAAAATATAAAACATCGTCTCTATAATTATTCTAATTTCATTAATTAACCCTGAGTTAATGTTTATTTAATGAGTACTGCCTCGACACGACGCGACGCCCGGATTACTTGCTCGTTAAATCTGTATCAGGTTAATTTCACCAGAAATCCAATAAGCTTAGTTGGACAGATGTCACATAAGTAAAAACCCATACCCATCTAATGTACTAATTGAAATCATTAAATTGTGTACAGATTATGCACTCAATTACTTTAATTATTATTATTGCGATATTGATGGTGATGTTGCGATATTGATCTTGCGATCAAATATTAACTCCGGGTAGTGTATTACTACTCTGTAGATGTTTCAGTTAAATTAACTTTGGCTACTTTGAGGCTCTCAACGACCTACAATACATGGTATTCAATTTGTGTTATTTGCTTCTTCAAAAATTTATCGCTTGTGTCACCATATTAGGTATTATGTAAACATTGCAAAAGTTTATCAAATTCAAACACATACTATGATCAAATACTAAGCTTTTGAAATGCATGTCAATAAAAAATCTAGGCCATCTAGAGGTTCAAAGAAGTCCCAATAGTCCATTTTTTGATGAAATTGTCCGTTTTCTCTGAGTCGTTGAACAATAGAGCTTTCGGAAACAAATGTTGATTGTTCCCATTTCTAGCGGTAACATCAAAGGAAAAATCGACACGCGATAATAACACGTCTTCCTCCTCCATTTTGCTGCAACTTTTCACATCAGTGGAAACACTGAGTTGCGCTTTCTCAAGTTACAACTATAGGCGACTTTCAGTTGCTCAGATGGAAACACAAAGTTTCTGTATGTTGCCAATTCCTTAGTGGTTGCCAAACATTTGCTAAACACGCGACAAAGGGGAACACAAAGTTCCTCAATGTTTCTTCAGTGGAAACGGGGCTTGAAAGGAACAACAGTTTTGACGCAGAAATTCAAATTTTTGACAGTCAGAGAAAATAGGTTAAAAATTTGGCAATTAATGTAAACAGTAAAGTGAAAGAACCGATATATGTACGTTTAGCCAACCGTGATCACGAATTTTGTTGCTCACTCGTTTTTTTTTTTCATATCATTGTGAAGTATCAATAAGTTGACAAATCAATTTAATAAGGATACGTTCACACCAAGATGTTTGTCATTTATTTAAGAACGTTCATCTTGGAAGAAATCCTATTGTACAATATACGGTGTCTAAATTAGTTAGAAGATTTAGAGAAACTAGAAATGTAAAAGATATGCCAAAGTCTGGACGTCCGAAATCAGCCACAAGTCATGATCAAGCTCTTGATGTATTAAGTGTTATGGATAATCCAATTACGTCAACCACGCAAATTGCTTTGGATAATGATATTAGTCAATCGTCGGTTGCTCGAATATTAAAAAATCACATTGTACTCGATATTGTACAATTATTTCCGGATGCAGATCGCAGGAATGCCAAACCGAGATATTTGGTTTCAGCAAGACGGCGCTCCACCCCATTATGGCGTTGATGTTCGCCTATTTCTGGATAACATTTTTCCAGGTCGTAGGATAGGACCGATTTAAGCCCCTTAGATTTTTTCCTCTGGGGTCATTTAAAAACTAAAGTTTACAAGGAAAGACCCCAAAATTTGGAAGATTTTGAAGTCAAAATCAGACATGGAATCGCAGAAATACCACCTAACGGGCTACAAAATTCGTTACTCAATTTTTATGACAGATTAGGTTACTGTCAAGTTGCAGGGGGTCTTCAGTTTGAACATCTAATTTAAGTTAAAGATTGTTTGATTGAATAAAGTATTATGGCCATTTTCTCTAAAATTTTGTTATCAAACCACACAAAAGAAAACCAGGTCATTTCAATAAAAAAAGAGAAACAAAAATCTGCAAAAAAATACTAGAGGTTGCCATTGAAAAAAAATGGAAATGCGTTGACATATAAAAACAACGAGCAGGTTAAGAAATAGAGAATAATTAGTAAAAAAACTTTTATGAAAGACATTTTGTCATAAAATTCATATTTACGGAGATAAGCCGCCCATTCCATACTTTTGACTCACCCTGTATATACAGATAGATAGAGAAACGAGGCTGGTTTGATAATCGCGTAACAATTAATGAAACCAAAGTACAGTCTCAACAGTGGGTTTTTCTGGTGAACGTGCGCCAAAGAAAGCCAAAACAGTTTCCTCAGCCGGCTCTATTATGCTGAGTTACTCGACAAATTTAATAAAACGGCAAAACGGCCCTATTTATCAAAGAAAAAGTCATTTTTCACCACGACAATGCACCTGTGCACACATCTGCTGTTGCCGTGGCCAAATTCGTTATGAAATACTTCCTCATCCGGCCTATTCGCCGGATTTAGCTCCTTGTGACGTTTTTCTTTTTGGAAACATGAAAAAATGGCTCAGTGGAAAAAAATCGACTCAGATAAAGAGATCATTACCGAAACTAATAGCTATTTTGCAGCTATTTTTTGGAAGGGATAAAAAAGTTAGAAAAACGGTGGGCGCGTATAGAGTATATAGCTTTTAAAGGGGACTAGATTGAAAAATAATATTAAATAATTCTTCAAAAAGTCACTGATTTATCAAACCAGACCATTTTACTTTATTTTATCCAACACCTGTTTATTATGAAATCATAATAATGCCGATTTTGAATGTATTATGAGGTCTATAAGACACATGTGTCTTTTGAACCCATAATTCTAATTTGTCATAGCAATCAGTTCATAAGCCAACAGTTTTGAACGTCAAAATTTTTTTGATCAAGCAAGCTCTCGTGGCTAAACATTTCTTTCGTGGCTTATTTGCCTTATAAGATACTTGTATAATAAATAGCTATTATTTGTGTCAGATATCTGGATAACCACGGTACAGGTGCATTTTTTTTAACACTGGCCATAGGGATTCTCATGTTAAATTTTCTACCCCACGTTAACTTTTGTTAGGATGAAAATTCGGACTTGAAATTTTTACACAATATAATTTGCAACTTCTTCTTTCAACTACACTAAAAATTATGCCTTTAAAATGAAAAACAGTGCTTAAAAAAATTAAATTGTGTATGGATTTTTGTCAGTATTATTTAGGTGGTTATGAGAAATTTGACATATTTTGACGTTTTTCAAATTATTGCTTTATTTTGCACTCCGATGTTTTCAATATTTCAATGCCGTTTTACACCGTTCAAGAGAAAATTGAAATGGTAACGCCCTACATTAAAGGTATGTCGCCTAGGGAAATATTTGACAATTTTGCGGCAAAATATCCCAACAGGCCGATCCCTAGCGAGACCACGGTGCAGACACTGTGTACAACATTCTTCAACTACAGGATGCATCAACCATCGACACCAAAAGCGTATACGGACTCCTCATGTGTTGACACCTGAGGTAAAGTTGAGTATTTGTTTGGCAGCCGAAGAAAAAAAATCTTCTAGTTTAAAAGAACTTTCAAACATTTATTCGGTTTGTCCAGAAGTACTTGATTTAAGACGTTAAAAAGTGAAAGATACAAGTCCTACAAGGTGAAGAATGTGCATAAGTTATTACCACCGGATTTTTGTCCAAAAATGGAGTTTTGTGAATATTGGATTCATCGAATTAACGAACGTAATAATGTTTTAAATATTATTTCGTTTTCTGACGAAACATCAATGGGTTTATGCAAATAAGCAAAACTGTCGAATTTGGTCTCGAGAAAAGCCCTATATTATTCGAGAAACGCATACTCAGTGGCCTAGTAAAGTAAATGTTTGGTTGGAAATGTTGGGTAATCAAATAATAGAACCATTTTTCTTGACGGTTCTCTCAACGCTGAAAAATATTTAAACATACTGATTATGGTGATTGGTCCGGCATTAGCCGAGCAAAGAGCTAATAGTCAGATCATCTTTCAACGATGGGGCTCCTCCACATACAGCAAGAGCAGTTGTTGAATTCCTAAATAATGCATTTCCGGAAAGTTGGATAGGAAGGAAAGGACCCTACAGATGGCCTGCCAGAAGTCCTGCCCTCAGCTATATTGACTTTTCCTTGCGGGGATACATCGGTCAGAAAGTTTTCGATCTTAATAACAGACTGAATCCCCGTGAACGCGGAAGAATTACAGGAACGAATTATTGAGGCCTGCAATAATATAACAGTACGGCTTTTGGAAAATGTAAGGCGCCAATTTTACGATCCACTAGATCACTGTTAGGCGGCTTTTAGTCAGCACTTTGAACACCGATTGTAGTTTATGGTGAAATGTGTTCTGTTTTGTGTTATTTTTGTAATAATTGTTACTATTTTTGTTGTGTTACATTGTTGCTGTTAGATAATTGTAGTTTTGAATTTTAATAAAAATGATTTTTAAATGTCTCCAAAATATCATAATATCAGCGAAATGGGAATAATAATCTGTACATCTGTGCATCTGTCATGATAATGCCAATTTTTCAACATCCACCTAAATAATACTGAAAAAAATTCCATAAACAATTTAATTTTTTTAAACACTGTTTTTCATTTTAAAGGCATAATTTTTAGTGTAGTTGAAAGAAGAAGTTGTAAATCATATTGCGTAAAAATTTTAATTCCAAATCTTCATTCTAACAAAAGTTAACATGTGGTAAAAAATTTAACATGAGAATTCCTATGGCCAGTAATAAAAAAAACACACTGTATACCTCATAATAAATTGAGCCAATAGCAATTACAGATTTTTCATAGATACGATGTATATAAGTGAGAATACCCTTGACGACGGGATATATTAATTTCGGTGTTTCGGCTGACTCCAACAATGAACTTTGCCATAGGAACGATCGTTAATAAACGTCAGAAAAAAGTTCCGTCAATTTCGCCTTTTTTCGTTATATAATCGTAACAAATACCACTCGAGCTTTGAAAATAATCTGATTAAACTATCTTCGTCATTAGACGTATGCCGCGAAATACCACTCCAGCTGCGCTGTCGTGATATTTCGTCGGAATACGTCTCATGACTCGGAAGTTTAATCGATATTTTCTATGCTCTTGTGATATTATTACTGAGAATATCACCGGTCAGCCTTTTTAAATAAATGACTGTTTACTAAAGTAACTTCATGATTTAAACGTTTTAAACAGTAAATATGTTGCTATCTTTGGAAGGTGCTAGAATAAAAATACCAATAAGTACAAATTTGACAGAATCCTTTGTAAAAATTGTTCCATAGATGCTTTGTTTTGATAATGGTTTTATATTATCCACCTTTTTTGTTCAAAATATTAAACTTTTGTTGGACTATAGGGGTTTGCTTTGCTTTTTTGCAAGTATAATTTTTATCCACCAATGTAACGTACAAAAAGAAAATTTTCATGCACAATATTATAAAATTAAAAAAAAGTAGATTTAAGATCATTAAAGTTAGGAAAGTCAACCCTTATCAACTGGAAGAAATTTTACATACATATTTTAATTAATGAGAATTCACAAAAAAGTAATCTAGTTATTAAAGAAGACAAGTTGTACCCTATTGCTCATAATCTGGTTATATGCAGTAGTTATATGTATTCGCAATCCGCTTAAAAGAATGTTTACAAAAAGTTATTAACGGTTCACCTCATTTTTTGAGTTTCATTCTTTTATACTGATTTGAGGAAAAATACAACACTTAGAATTTGTGCTCCGATTTTAATGAAATTTATACAGAAGTTGTGTTATAAGGAACCATTGAAACGATTAAAATTTCATCTAAAAAAAAAGAAAACAAAAAATGTATGGGTTTTCCACATTTCCACGTTTACTCTGTTGGGCATGTCGTCAATGGTGATGATGGTCTATGGTCGGTTGTGGAATGTGAATGTGAATACGAATTCGAAGATCATTTAAATTGTTTGGAGAATGAGGTAAATTATTCAGACCGTGAGCAAAAATTTATACGTTACCTTCTTCGAGAAAGTCTCTGCCCTGGCCGTGTGAGGACGCGCATTATCTTGCTGGAAAATAGGGTTTTGCAGTTGCTGTAGGTAAGGCAGAAAAATTGGTTGCAGTACGTTAGCGATTTAACGAAGGACTGTCAAACTGCCAGGGATAAAAACTAGAGCTGACTTACTTCCATAAGTAATGCCACCCCAAACCAATGTGACGTTCTACACCAAGCTAAATTCAGTCTTCCACCACGGCGGCGTCTGACTCCCCTGCATCCATCATGGGTCCATAAACAGAAGCGCGAATCATCCGTTGCCGTTCTTGTCCCCAGTTTACCCTCTCGTTACACCATTGTATGTATGTCCTCTTCGATGACGGTAGGCATAGAAATGGACAGTAACTGCGAAATCCAAAACTACGAATGCGGCTATATACGGATGCCATTGATAGCCTGTGAGTGACCTAAAGCCGGAAATACATCTGACGAATGTTACCGTTCGTTAGCATTCCCATCCATTTCCACCATTGCTAGTGCTCGCAGAGGTTGTTTACTGGTGGCATGACACATTTGAACAAATCATCTGCGTTTGCACCATTCGCAGTATTTCCACCCATTCTCGACCGTATCCGGCAATCCATCCGGCGCCATCAGCGGTACGCTGCATGAAAGGATAAATTATGCAAGCCGAATGAGATGGTCAGCCCATTTTCAGCCCTTCGAAGAATAAGGTTGAATAAGTATGGAAAAAAATATATTTTACTTTTGTTTTTTGAAGTCGGTTTCTTTTTTTTTAAGTCAATTATTTTACAATTTTAAGTGATGGGTAGACCTAGTAAGGACGTTTTTCGAATGAGGAAACGGCAGCTGGTTTAAAAGGAAGATGAAAGACGGAAACGCTAAAAAAATAGAACCAGAATTTTTAAAACAATGAATGAAAGTTCACAGGAGCGAGAAAACAGATTGTCGGGTATATAAAAGCATAAGTGTTAAATAAATTAAGAAATTAATGTCAAAAAGATCGAGACCATCAATACAAATTCAAGATTGGATATTTGAGATTCAAGATTCAATATTCGAAATTATATTCACAAATTCTAGATTTTCCATTCCCGATTCTACTGGGTATTATGTCCAATATCAATTAAACTAACATGGGGCCATCTTGGAGCTATACTGAACAAAAGGCAAAAAGAATCAATGAAATCGGTTCATAAACAAAGAAATTATGTTTAAAGTCGGTTTCAGTTAACACACAATAAATCATTTATTCGCCGTATTTATGATGTTATCGACAGCTAATCACGTCCTTGACCACATTTTTCTACCTACGTTATTCAGGGATTGTCATAAATTAACAACGCAGCCTGCAGAGATAAAGAGCAGTATTCAACCTTTTGCGACAAATGGTAGCAAAGAACTGAAATTATTGTCAACACGTCCACACTCCAACGTTTCCAAACATTCGTACGTCCCATTTCCATTTGATCTTTTCATTTTTACTGCCCGGCTGTGGATAAAATTTGTTCCCATTCGTTTGCGCTCCATCCATTCGTCCCTCAAAAAAATACGCTGCGAATGCACGTCTACCCTTAAGCAAGAAATGCTCGAGAATGCGAACGAGTGCGAACAAATGGTAACATTCGTCAGATGTATTCCCGGCTTTTGATCTTTTAATTTTTACCGCCCGGCTGTGGATAAAATTCGTTCTCATTCGTTTGCGCTCCATCCATTCGTCCTTCAATAAAACACGCTGCGAATGCACGTCTACACTTAAGCAAGAATTGCTCGAGAATGCGATGCGAACGAATGGTAACATTCGTCAGATGTATTCCCGGATCAACGTTTCCAAACATTCGTGCGTCTCATTTTCCTTTGATCTTTTCATTTTTACCCCCCAGGTGTGGATAAAATTCGTTCTCATTCGTTTGCGCTCCATCCATTCGTCCCTCAATAAAATACGCTGCGTCTACACTTTCACATCATTTCTTTTTTAGGAGGAGAAAAACATCTATGCAGAAAATAAACCAAATTGGACAACGATTTCGGGGTGTTAAATTTTTAATATTTTAAAAAGTATTTTATGGCTATTAACATACCTAGAAATGTTATGACGTTTATTACAGCCGCAGATGTCAGATTGAAATCCCAGCTCGTAGAGTGATTTTAAGACATCTAATAAGGCTGAATATTTGGCACTACAAGTTTAGCGGTTTCTGGTAGTTCTAGTTCAGTGGTTTCTGGTACTTCTAGTTCTGCGGTTTCAACTGAAATTATTTACAATGACCATACAAAAGAAATAGTGCAACAAAATTCATCTTCAGACATGGACTTTTCATCAGTTTCGAATTTGAATTTGCCAGGAATTACAATTTCTGTTAGTTAGTGTTAGTTTCTGTTAGTATACAGGGTGAGTCAATAGTGCGAGGACGGAAGTGGCTTTACTAATGAAAATGTTTTGATGTCATCATATTATATTAACATCAAAGCTACACCGACTTTCTGCTATATTTGGTGTTTCACTATTCCAGGGCCGTACTCAACTTATTTTTTTTTTTAAATTCAACCCTATGTATTTTAGATGATTTGGTTTGCCAAAAATTTTTAATCGAAAACGGGATGATTGTGAATAAAATAGTATACAATCCTTGGTGAAAAGTTTCATTTCTGTCTAGAGCATTAGCTGTCTGTCTGTAGGATTAGCTTATCTTAGCTCACGACAGAAATGAAACTGTTTTCACCTGGGATGTAATATGTGTACCATAAATTAATTCCATCTCTGTAATTCAAGTTTTAGTCCAAGATTCTTCTCGGTATTTGTTGAAATCACGTCTAATAATAATTTGCATTAATTTATTTATTGTGGAGTTAGGGGCGTTTAGGATGGTGTTGATATAAGGAGTTCGATTTGGTTGTCGATTTCTAGGACGGAGTTGTAGGTGTTGGTTGGGGTAATTGATTACTTTCTGTGTAGTCTTTGTAAGTGTCTGTGTTTTTATAGTCAAAAATTTCAGTCGTGGTTGGAGGAGAACGAAGGCCATCATAGAGGAATTTGGCGACTAGGGGGAGGTTAATCTTTGCACGCTGTTGGGGGAACTGATCATACAAGAAGTTGGGAAGGACTGCAATTGTTTGTTTTGGGGTGACGAGGTTGAAGGTTTCCACTTCTTCGGTGAAGTCGTTGTGGAGAGAGTCAGCGAACTCCGTCGGAAGATGTGATTCTCCTTGATTTTAGGACATTGCTTGGACCACCCGGGATGGGAACCACTGCAAAGGAAGCACTTGACCTCGTTGTCTCTTAGAGCAGGGTGGTTCTCGGGACAGTTGGGATTTGTGGTTTTTTTGGTGCATTGGATTGGGAGCTGGAGGTGTGGGAGGTTCCCACCGAAGGTGCTGACGATTGCGTTGTTTGTGGTCCTTGAAAAGATGGATGGCTTCAGCGCGATGGCGGAGGGGAGTTTGATGGAGGAGTTGTCGAGTAAAGTTTGGTTGATGATGAGGAGGACCTTCCAGTTGACGACCAGGGTTTTGATGTTGGTAACATTTTGGTGATGCCCCCCGTTTCAGTGCCTGCCTATTCGAAGATTTTAGCCGTAACTCAGCAAGAATTTTTTTATGGTTATTTTTGAATGAGGATGAGTGAGTCGAAGACCTGTAGAGAACTATCGCACATCAGCGACGGGCGATTTTTTGAACGAGTTAACACTGCGTTCAGACAAACGTCTTCTCACTAGGACGAATGGACGCATGTTTCCTTGTGGAATTTATTAAGCGCACTCACGACTCACGACTTTTTATCAAGAAGAGCAATTTGATATAAAATTGTTTACGTAATTTTATTTCGGTGACCAGAGGTAAAGAAATCGAACGAATGAAATACGGCTATTTTGTTGATAAATTACAAATATTTACCATTTTCGAAGAGTTTTAGAAACCACAGAAACAATTTTTGGACCTCTGTCAATAGGAACTTTTCTTCATAGATTTGGATGTAGAATCTCTCCACGGATGTTTTTCGGAGGGCCTGTGTATTCAATAAAGACGATTGGGGCCATCATTTTCCATCATCGACGCGATTTTTGGGTGTGAGTTTTAAATATCAAATTTTGCTTTCTCTTATGTAATTAATAAAGGGAAAAATAGTTTTCTTGGATATTATTCGAAATTACTATTAAACAAATTTTACTATACATCTGAGTCAAATTCATGACTAAAAAAATTTGTAGCTATTGCACAATGTACAGTTATGGCCATATAAATCTCGTACAACCTCATTTTGACATCACGACAAATTTTTCTAATAATTTCTGTTGTAGAACAAATTTTATTGAGATGAAATTTGTAGTAATTAAAAAGGCTTAACATTATAGTATTAAACAAGAAGAATGTTCTTAAATCCAAGTGGAGTAAATTTAAATTAAAAAATTTAAATATATCTAAGTCGAACTCCACAAACTTTAATCAGCGTAAAATTATAAATGGTACATGTTTCGGCAGAACACTTCTGCCATCATCATCAAAAATTTTTTTATTCTTTAAGGGCTGATGATGGCAGAAGTGTTCTGCCGAAACATGTACCATTTATAATTTTACGCTGATTAAAGTTTGTGGAGTTCGACTTAGATATATTTAAATTTTTTAATTATAGTATTAATTAAATTAATATTATATTATAATTTATTTTGTACGATATTTATGTGGCCAAAGCTGTACATTAAAATTGAAAAACAAGTTCAAAAATGAATATGTTTTGTAATTTTTTTATTTTTTTTTTAATATTTGGAATTTATTGTTAATTAAGAAAAATCATTAGAATCATTGAATTCATTTACTATTCAAGTTACGAAAATAAATAGTATGCTCAAAATTTAATTTTTTTACCTTCTGAAGTATGTTTGCAGTTAACACAGGAAAAATGAGGCGTGTATTTTTTATCTCGATTCCGATAGTTAAAATAGGCTTCATAAGCTCCACAAAGCTTTAAATTTATTACCAAAGAAAATTTTGTGATTCTTACTTTGATAAATTCATAAAACAGAGTTAATCAACATCATTATTACATTGTCTTGACTCATTACTGTGCACTACGCAAATGATATGCAACTTGCCGCCATTTTATTTCAATGTGCTTTTACTTGTTGCACATAAAATCAACTAAAATCTTCAAAACTTACTTATCGACATAAAACTCGCAAAAGTAAACTTCGAAAAGTCGAAAACGGATATTTTGGTTTTATTTTAAGCATAGAATCAGAATTTATACATCAAAACAGAAACCCAAAAAAAGTATTTTTTTTTTGTCGACCTGTGTTATATAATTATATTATGTATTGGTACTTTTATTTTATTCTTTTGGTTGCTAAGAACACTATAAGGTCCAGATTTCAAAGAAAATTATATTAAAATGTGGTCAACAGGATTTTTTAAAATTCTTATCCGCTGTTGTTACAATTTAAGGTTTTCTGGGTTCATCTACGTTTCGACATTTCGATATGCATAAGTTGACATATTGCTGACCTGAAGGATAACATACTCCTATGTATCTCATTTAAAATAATTCAGATGATAATTTTGCAAAATTTAGCAAAACCTTGCAATTTTAGGATTTCCTAATTGAGATTCTATTAAATCTTATCATAAGTATAGAGTAAGTATAATTTCATAGGATTTACAATGTTATATTGCTTAGGGACTACGATTTAGTCATTTTAATTTAAATGGGATCGACGTTATTTTTGTCCCGACTTATCAATAGTACGATCCCGAGACTATGTCAAATTGCTACGCGAACTCGGGTAATTTATAAGAAAATATCAAAGGCAATTTGATATAGTAGAGGGGTCTTTTAGCTGACTATTTCTCGAAGAAAATTTTAACTGCAGTGTTAAAAACCTTATTTTTTACTGTTATTTTATTGAACAAGAAGAAAGCAAGATAATAGCTGCTCGCAAAATGGGCAACCGAATGAAAGTAATGCCCATATTACTTATAATAATTGTATTTTTAATTATAATGATACAAATTAAAACTGTTTAAATTAATTTGTTGGTTTTTGTGAGTGTATTTCAAAAGTTATACCAATAGAGTCAAAACCATTTAGTGATAATTTTTGATAATACCCCTAGAGCAAAAATCACCGCGTAATTCGACGGTAATTGGATGATTTTTGAAAATTGAAGCGATTTGATTCGCTTAAATTTTGTGAGGGAAATAGTCGTCAAAACTATTTCCGATGTTACTTTCCAATCTCAGCAATAACTAATAGGTGGTCCAGAGCCTCCAAAAGTGACATAACCGTAAAGAATAAATTGTCGAAACACATTTCCGATCATTATTTTCCATATATGAGTGCGATGTGGGTGCCACGAGCCATATGGTTGATGGTCGTTGTCTTTGATGAGTCGACAACTAACAAAATTACATTTTTGATGGGCACGTCCATTGTCGAAAGTTATAAAAGGGCGTGAGTCACGTCAGACGCAGCACTAATTATCTGATGGAGTCTTACAAACCCCGGAATGATGATAAATGTTATCGCTGGAAGCTTGCTAAAGTGGAGATCTTCAGAATCCAGTAATGAAGGGGAAGGATGTAGTTTAACATCTGATACAAGATGGGGGGTCTTTGTTTGTTAGATGAGATATTGAGTTCATGTGTTTTCGTGATTTTTGATTAGGCTTGTACAGAGATAATTGGCGAGTTAGATAGCTATCATAAAAACGGAAGTTTGTTATTGAGTAACAGTTTAGTGTTTTTAATTTTACTTCTTATTACTATTTGTAATATTTGACACGAGTCGTAGAGACATTAATACCAGTGATTTCAGTTGTACTGTTATCACATTTTAAACCTTTAGGCGACCTGAGGAATTTTAAACTATTTATAAAATATTTTATCTTAATGGCTTTTTCTTGAAAACAACAAAGTGGAATTTTCGGATGGTTGGCCGGAGTGGTGACAAAGAGTAGTAAAATCTATATTTTTGTTCATTCGTTTTAGCTGATATTATAGTCAAGTTCGGGAACTCAGTAGATATCGAATGAGATGTTTCACGAGTTATAGAAAGTAAGATTATTATTTTCTCGTAAATAAAACATTGTTTATTAAGTGAAACTTCTATACGCGGGCTTAGACTTGGACGGTATCGGCGAATGCGTTATGAAATTTGCGGCACCCTTACATACGCAATTTTTTTAAAACACTTTTACGTATGAATTTATATAGTAGCAATATGACGGGGAGTATGAGTGTAACGAAACCTTCACTTCAACCGAGACAAATTATTATTGGCGTAAAGTAATTTAATTCATGTCATACATTTATACAGTTTATTGAATAATGAACTGGAAAATAAATGAGGAAGTGAGCAATTAACTTTTGAAATTGAAAATAAATAAAACATGGTAAACAAAATCAATCTAAAATGTCAAGTTATTTATGAAAACGTATAGAACTTACATTACATTTTATATGAAAAATGAAGCTTCACTTGCGGTGTGTGCTACTTTTTTTTAAATAACAACATACATTTCTTTGCTCAAAATGTGGAATTAATTGGTACTAATAAAAGTACTCTAAATCCGAAATTAATTGTTTTTAATTCAACTTATATTGTTTATTACGATGTTGGGGTGACAACACTCCTTTCAGCAACATTAATTAGTTTCTGACCTATTAGTAAGTTACAACCATTACAGCTCTCCTTTGTAAGCTCGCGTGCGATCTACTCCCATTATGGGCATCGTAAATCCTAATAAACAACATAACGTAAAATCGGTTCTTCACGATATTATGATGTTTTTTTGGTAATTATAAGATTTTTCCATATTATCACGTTGGTGGTCTCTTGTTAATCCATATTTTGCATAAAACACGTGCTTTGTTATTACGGCTTGATTAGATGTTTTTAGTGTGTAAGTCATGTGTTTTGATTAGATGTTCTTGTAATGGACCGCCCTGATGATAATCGCTGGCTATTAAGGCAGTGCGCGGTTTCTCTAATGACATTCACCATGAAAAACCAAAAGGAAGAGAATTTGCTAGTCTTGATGGTAATTTACAAATACCTACGCACATGAAGACGTAGAACGTGAAGTGGGAAGAGAACATTCTGTCCAGGAAATCCGATACTAGTTAGTAGGTCAATAAGAAATCTTATAATTACTGAATCATTTGATTATTATTAATTGAATGTTATACCTGCACAATACGAATTTAATGGCAGTGAAGTGATAAACGCTGAACAGTTTAAATAATTGCCGCATACGGATTATGAACGGTGCAACATAATGAAATAATACAACGCTTGAATTGAGCTAAAAATAAAGTCTACTAATTCTTCCTGACGATTTCATAAATTCAATTTGACAGCAATAAACCCCTTCATGTTGTCTATTGATTAGCACCTTGCTAGATGAAAAATTCTTTTTAAAATAATTTTTCAATAATATCAAATATGTAGTCATTTAGCACAATCGGATTCTGTAGTAAAAAATATCACACTGGACGACACGGAATTTAAAATGGTCTTGGCATAGTGACGAAGATAGAGGAGAAATTTTTGATACACCTCTATAGCTTATATTTCATAATTAATTTAATCAAATTTTTCATTGCACAAAATAACTGCAATTTACGCACCAACGATATCTGTTAAGATTTTTCAACAAATTGTAATCATCTGATGGGTATTGGTTCTTTGATAAACGGTAATGCTATCTCCTAAGGTCCAATTGCGTTTTTTTTTTATATATATGAATAACATTCCAGTTTCTATGCGCTATTGAGACACATTTTGACTTTATCGTTTGTAAGGTTTCTTCATGCACTGATGGGAATGAATCTACCAAAATTATTCTTGTCTCTGTGGTCACGACTGATGTAAAAATTTCTAAATTGCTGCTATTCTAAAGACTGTAAACTACACACATACGTACCTACCATAAGGAACATCGACCCTCTATCTATTTTGACGTACTCAGTTTGTTGAATACAATGAATACCGTTTATTTAGCTATACAAAGGATCTTCTGACGTATCTCAAGTGTCCAATCTTGAACCAGATACATTTGAATCTAATTTAACGATGCACTCATACTTCAATTGCCAGCATTTTGTCTGCACGAATTATTTAAAAAAATATTAGTTATACTTGAAGCAATGTAATTACCGATCAACTAGTGAGATTTGCTTCGATATGGTTAAAATATAGGAAATTTTAGTTATAGAATCATCTCGCAAAATTTCCGGACACATTAAAAAATAATCTTGTGTTTTTCTCACCTCTCTTATATAGCCTATGGGAGGTGCTGACACAGAAAACAGAGCTTTGCTAAAATTTGTGCTCCCCTTGGATTACTTGGATTAATGATAAAGTACTGTGCTCTAGTTCATTAGGTATAATTGTGTAGTAGTTATTTGTGGCAAGTACTTGCTTTTCTGTTGATCTCTTCCCCCCTTTTCTCTACATTCTTTCTTCTGTCTAAAACTCTTTTCATCCAGCCTAGTCCTTTCCCTTCTTCTCCTATCAGTACTTTCCAATCTTCTCTCTCCTCTCTCAGCTCCTCACATTCTTTCATCATGTGCTCTATTGTTTCTGCTCCTTCTCTGCACAGTGTGTACAGTCTCTCGTCTCTCTCTTTCCAGTATTTGTTTTCTCTTTCCTCGTTTCCACATCTAAACCTTGCTATTACTTTCTTATCGTTCTTCTCGCTTTCCTTTCTCAGGTATGCCGGCAATTCCTCCGTGATTAGTGACCTATACTTTCCATTATACCTTGACTCATTAATCCTCGTTCTCCTTTCCTGCTTCTGTACGTTTCGGTCCAGCTCAACTATCTCTCTTAGTACATTTACTACATTGTTTCGTCGCCTCTCTACCTCCTCCACTGCATACCCGTTTCTCTCGTAGTATTTTCTTCTCTCTTTTCCTGCTCCTTCCATCTTCCCATTCTTTATCTCTTTCCAACACTCTTGCAAGAACTTACATTCCGTTCTTTCTCATATTCTCTCTTCAAATCTCTTTTTCCTGCTTCTACTCTTATCTTGTCTCTCTTTATTTCTTCCAGTACGATATATGCTGGCGTTTCCCTGTCCAAACCTAGTACCCATCTCCAGTACTTCGCTTGGATTACTTCCAGCTTTTCCTGCTCGTTCCATCCCCATATTTCTGCTCCGTACATCATTAAACTCTGTACTAGCCTTTCGTACAACAGTCCTCTCCTTCTTATATCTCGTCCGAATTTTCTCTCGCCTATTACCCATACTTGACCTACCACCGCGTTCGCTTTCCTTTCTAGTTCCTTTATATGACTTTTCTCGTTGTTAGTCTCGTTAAAGGTGTAGCCCAAGTATTTAAATTATTTTACTTCTTCTAGTTCTTTCCTTCCCACTTCCATTCCTCTTTCTTTCTTCTGCCTCCTTTCTGAAAAATCATCATTTTTGTTTTCTCCACGTTTCATTTTAGCTTCCTTCTTTTCAGGTATCTTTCTAGGCATCTTATCATTCCCTTCATTTCTTTGGCCTCCCTCGCTATTACCACCACATCATCGGCGTATGCCAACGAGTGCACTTTCGTGTTTCCTACCACCACTCCCCCTGCCTGTGATAGTCTTAGTTTTTCTTCCAGGTCGCTCATATATTCCGCGAATAGACTGGGGCTGAATGGGCATCCCTGTCTTACTCCTTTCGTCGTCCAGAATCTTTTACTCGTTTCCCGTTTCTAAGTAAATTTCCTCTATTCTGTTCACCAGCTGCTCGTTGATTCCTTTCTCTCTTAGGTACTCCCATAATCTCTGTCTATTAAATTTACACTATCAAAAGTCGCCTTCAGGTCTACAAACAGCGCGTACATCTTCCCACCTTTCTTATCGAGTTCTTTATCTATTAGATGTTTCAAGATGTACACGTTATCGATGGTGCTTCTCCCTCTCCTAAAACCCGCTTGTCCATCTGGTAACAAATCTTTTTCATCTAGTTCTTCCTTCAATTTCTCTCCCAGTATCATTGCGTAGAACTTGTACGTCGTACTCAGCAGACTTATTCCTCGGTGGTTCTCCACCTTTTCTCTTTTTCCTTTTTTGTGTATCGGACATACTAACCCCATTCTCCATTGGCTTGGTAGCCCCTTTCCTTGCCAGACGTCGTTTACTATCTCTCTCATTATCTCTATTATTTCTTCTGTTGCATAGATCCACGCTTCATTTTGCAGTTCATCTTCTCCCGCCGCTTTTTGTTTCTTCATTCTTCCTTTCCCCCTTTTAATCATTTCCTTCGTAATCTTTTCCCCCTTCTCTTGTTCTCTTGGTTCTCCTCCCTTCTGTCTTCTTTCCATCTAGTAATTCTTTAAAGTATTCTCTCCATTCTTCTATCCTTATCTTCTCGTCTGTTCACTTTTCGTTCTCTGTTTATGTATTTCCAAACTTCTTCTTCTATGTTGATTGATCTAATTTCCTCTTTTTCTTCTCTTCTCTTTTCTTCCTTCTTCTTCTCACAAGTCTCTTTGTATTTCTTTAATTGCTTCCGGTATTCTTCTCTCAATCCCTTCCCATTTCTCCATTTTCTCATTTGCTTTCTGGCTAGTCTTTTCATTTCTTTGCATTCTTTATCCCACCATCTATTTCTTCCCATTCTTTCTCCCACTTCTACTTCTATTTTCTTTGTTGTCATCGCTTCTCTCATTCTCCTTTCGAGTTCTTTCATTCTTGTTTCGGTGTCTTTTTGTTTTTCTTTTTCTCTTTCAATATGTTGTAGCACACTTCTGTTCTGTTGTATGCTTTCTTCTTCCCAGATTGTTTTTATAATTGTTTCTTTCTCGGTTTTTTTCCTTTTATTTCTTCTCCGGCGATTGCTATTTCTAACGGTTGGTGATCTGATTCCACTCTGTTTCCCACTTCGAATTTTCTTACTTCATCCCATGAATGTTAATTGACTATTGCGTAATCAATCACTGATTCTCCTCTCGGCCCCACGTAGTACGTAAATTCCCCTGTATCCTCTTCCCAGTTCCCGTTCAGTACCTCGTATCCTCTCTCTTCTATAAATTCGATCATTTTTCTTCCTTCTATATTTTCTGTCTTGATGTCCTTCGATGTTCTTCTCGCATCTTCGGTCTCATTATTCCGTCTTCCTAATCTTGACCCAAGTCTCGCAGTAAAGTCGCCCCCAATTATTACAATTCTTTTTTCTGTCTCACTTATGGTCTCTTCTAAGATTTGTTTTGTTTTACTCATCTCTTTACTGTATACTGCGATTATTTTAACTTTTTTTGTTCTTATTTTTAGATTTCTTTCTGTTATTCCAGTTCTCTGTAGTTCTTGTTATGTTTTTATTTCGTCCTCAATTTCTTTCCTTACTCCTGTGATAATGCGTCCTTTCGCTCGTCCTTTCTTGTTTTTCCATTCTTCTGCTTGACATCTCCATACATAGTCTCTCGGCATTATCTCTTCTATCTTCTTCCACTCCTTTTCATCTACCCACGTTTCTACCATTCCAATTACGTCAAATTTACTTATGTATTTCCAGAAGTCTTCTCCTTTTTTTCTTATCCTCGCTATATTCCAATATACCAATTTTATTCTTCCTTTTATTTTCTTCTGTTGCTTTCCCGTTGAATCATGTACCTTTTTTCTTTTTGCCTTCTGTCTGCGTTTTCTTTCCCGGTTTTATCCTTTCTCCTTTAAAATTTTTCCAGTCGCTCGGTGTCATCGTTTCATTTTCTCCAATTTCCCTCTACCTGCAGTTTCCTGTAGCTTACCCTTATCGTCTTTCCTTCTTCCCTTTCCCTCTTCGCTATCTCTCTTAGCTTTTTCTGTATCTCTCTTTCTTTCCTTGTTAGGTCGTTATTTACAAAGATTTTCGGTCCTGTCTTATTTCTTAGTTTTTCTTTATTCCTCTGTTCCCAACTCTCAGTTTTTGCTATTACCATCTCTTCTCCCTTTATAGCATAGGCCTCTGTTATCTTCACTTCTGTTTCCAACTCCTTTTCAACCCATCTCTCCATTTCTTTTCTCATGTTTTGTCCCGTCTCTTTTAGTCTTAGCCCTGTTATTACTGTTATTTCTTTTTTCACCTCTTTCTTTTTCCTCCATCTTCGACTCCATCTGTCCTATCTTTTTTTCTAGGAAGCTTTTCTCTTCTCTCCATTTTTCCTCTTTTTCTTCTATCGCTTTCTTCAGTTAGTTCACTTCTCTCTTCAGATCTTCCAATCTTCCCTGAGCTGTCTGTTGTCGTTTTTCAGCTCTTTCACTTCTTTCCTCGTCTCTCTTGTGTCTATCTTTTATCTTTTACGATTCTTTTATCACAGCTGCAAGCCTATGAATAAAAAAAATAGAAACCGGTCGTTAGGAAAAGTAAATAGCAGGCCAAAGAGGGAACAGAGGATTTTCTAAAAAAATCTACGGGAGGTCAAAATAAAGGACTGTTACAGGATAAATAGAGATCAAGTACTAGTAGAAATGGAAGATCGGAAGGAAAAAGAAAAAGTGATGAGGCAAAAAGGAAACAGAGATAACATTTATAGATAATGACCTCACAAAGCAAGAAAGAGAGTTACAGAAGAAATTAAGAGGCATAGCGTGTGTAATAGTGTGATACAGGAGATTAACAGTATATGGGTTCAATTAAGGTGAAATGAAAAGAGAGGTTTTCCAATAAGAAGGAGAACTGGTGAAGGAGAAAATGGAGACGGCGGCAAAGGAAAAAGGACAAAGAAACTAGAAGAGAAAAACAAGGGGGAAAGTAAAAGAGAGGGCAATAAGATGTTCGCGAAAACTAAAAAGGCACTATTTTGGAATGTAGCGGCACTAAGAATAAAAGAAAAAAATTTGTGGGACTATATGTGAGGCAGTTCGAAATAACGGATTTAACAGAAACATATAGAAGAACAAAGTTGTGAATAAACAGAAAAACTGCTACCAAAAGAATTCAATTGGTAATAAACCAGAAGAATGTTCTTAAATCCAGGTGGAGTTAATTTAAATTAAAATTCAAATATATCTAAGTCGAACTCCACAAACTTTAATAAGTGTAAAATTACAAATGGAACATGTTTCGGCAGAACACTTCTGCCATCATCAGCCCTAATTTACCAAGAGATTAATGATACAATTGATGAATTACAAAAGGGGTTCTTACCTTAAAGAATATAAAAAATTATGACTTTGACGTTATTTTGAATTAAATTTGACGTTTTGAAAAGGTTACATGATTTTAAAAACATTTCGTAAAAACAACATTTTATAAAATGTAAAAATTAACATGGATCAAGGAGAATCTGGTAAGTTTGTTTGAGTGGTAAAAAATTTAAAATAGTGAATTAATAATGGGATTATTGAAATTATTCTGTTCGTTTAAACAAGATCTGTTTTGCAGGGCTTTCCTTATTTCCAAAGTCTCAAGAAAATCTAATTTCCGGCCTTTATTGCATTTATGAATCAACTTGGAATTTGATGGTGAAAAAATATGTTTCGTTATTAATATATGATTGGCGAAAGAAGAAGGTGTTGATGGAGGAGGATCAAGATCTGTGTTGTTGTAGATGTGCCTGAAATGTTCTTTAATACGGTCTGATATTTTGCGACCTGTCTGGCCTATGTAGAATGACTCACAAGAAGAGCAGTTCAATCTGTATACACCTGATGACGATTTGTAATCTATTGGATCTTTATTTTTAATAAAAAATCTGGATAAGTTGTTATCTGTTTTAATTGAAACTTTAAAACCGTTTTTCTTAAGTATTTTTGAACATTTCTCTGAGACGACACCAAAGTATGTTAATGAATTTGAAAAGGAAATTGTTTCTGAAGGATTTTTAACCAAGTAGTGTGTGTATTTGAATTTGTTATAGTATCTATAGTATAATTTATTTATAGTTTTTAAAGAATATCCATTACTTGAAGCTATTTGTCTAATGTTATTAAGTTCTGTTTGAAAAGATGAATTTGATAGTGGTATAGAAAATAATCGGTGGAAACATGTTCCATTTGTAATTTTACGCTCATTAAAGTTTGTGGAGTTCGACTTAGATATATTTAAGTTTTAATTCAATTGGTAATGTTAGGGAGCGAGAAGGGGAAAGAAGAAAGGAAAGGCGGCAGGGGGAAAATGATGTTGAATGGAAATAAATAAACAAGCAGAGGAGAAAATATGATAGACTACGGACTAGTAAACGAAGAATCATGGGAAGAAATAGAAAAAGTCAGAGTAGGGGAAAGAGTCAGATCATCTGCCTATAGAAATAAGTGTAGGAAGAAGAGCAAACAACGGAAGAGGGAAGCAATAAAGGAGCTAAGAGGATGGAAAAAAATTCAAGCAAACAGAAGCGGCTTTCTAAACGCGAAAAGAAGGTATAGAGAGACATGCAGAGAGAAGAAGAGGCAGAAGAAGGAAAGAGAAAAGGGATAGACAAAGCCATATGAACAGAGAAGGGAATGTGGAACTACATCAATAGAGAGAAAAAGAAAAAGAAACAAGGAGAACGAGTGGGAGGAGTACTTCATGAGGCTGCTGGAGGGGGAAAAAGAAATGGGGGAAGACAGAGATAGAGACGAAGCGAAACCAAACAGCATCACAAGGAGAAGAAATCACGCTGGAAGAGGTGGGGAGGCAAGTGAAGATACTGAAGAAGAGGAAAGCACCGAGGGGATGACCATTTGACAAAGAGCGAACTAAAGTTGAGAAAGGGGGTACGGGGTGTGTATTATTTGTAGATCTCAAAGCCGCTTTCGACAAGGTGGATAGAGATAGGATGTTCGAGTGTCTGAGAGGTGATATACGAAAGCACAAAAGTAAAGTAAAGTGAAGGTAGGGTTGAGGAATATACGAAAGCACAAAATGTAAAGTGAAGGTAGGGTTGAGGGAAAGTAAATGGTTTGTGACCACAAGGTTGTCCGCTCAGCCCCTTGTTGTTGACGATGTATGTGGCAGATAGGGATGAAATGTTAAAGAGAGCACAAGCAGGGGAGTGAAAGAAATAGTAAAGAAAAAAATGCGTGAGGAAGAAAAAGTTTGAAGTGAATGTGAAAAAAAAATGTTGGTGTTTAACAAGAGAAAGAGAAGGAATGAAGAGAATGATTGAAGGTGAGAGAAATAGAGCTAATTAAAGAATTTTAGTAAGTATTTTGGCTATAATTATGTTAATTTAATTTATGAATTAACAAAAAAAGAAAATATGGCGATGGGCTGTGTATGGGGAATAGGAGAGAGAAAGTGGGGAGGCGATTTCAAGAGGAGAACGCAGGGGAGCACGAGAAATATTACACCAAAGGAATGGGTACGCGAGCAAGGAGATTTACGATTGAGTGTAGTGAGATGCGAGAAAAAGAAGAAATACTGAATGTAGATTGAAGGGAAATAAAATTAATGAAATAGGTATGTGAGAGAAAGGAGAAGGGCGCGGAGAAGAAATGACAATGCGTTGTTAAAGACAGAATGTTGAATAATTAAGACACCAAAATAAAAAAATCAAAAAGCAAAAACTGTTAAGGGATAGCATTCATAGTACATATAGAATTTAAGATCTAAAATACGTTTGATATTTTAACTGTTTTAACAAGTTTCCTGCAACCCAAAATACATTTTCAATAGATCTAGATAGGAAATATAGTTTTTGCTGCATAGTCATGCTCACCATTATTCGATATTATTACAATGTCATCATCATCGAATTGATTTTCTATTCTAGACCTATTATATCGACATACCAGTTGTAGAAACAAGAACTTTAGATAAAACAAATATTTCAGAATATTGGCTCCCTTAATGATTTCAGAGGTAGACTTTTTTATTTCAAGTGTTAAAATTGGTAACAACTTGAAATTCCCTACGTCCAACAAACATGTCAAATAGAAGAAATAACCGATTGGGTACAATTGCGACGGAGAGAATGGGGCAACCACATTAGCAAAATTAACGAAGACAGAGCGGCAAGAGATAAGAAATATAGAGGAAGAAGACGCGCAGGAAGACCAGTGAGAGATAGTTTATGATCCTTTATAAAAAGCTTAGTATCTATTTGAACCAAAAGCAGAAGGAAAATAATTTCTAAATCCAACTATATATTATATAAATTTGAAAAATTAGCAATTCAAGATTTGAACAATTCGGAATTGAAACTTAGCTTTTCAAAGATTCAAAAGGCATAAATATAAGAGTTTAACGATTCACAATACAATTTTTCAAATCTAATATAAACCGGTCAACAGATCGTTATGAAATTGGGGTGTAACATAGAGGGATTGACGACCGATGTGTCATCCCTTTTTCGTAAAAAAAAACATTTAAAGTTCAAACCGGGCGAAATTGTGTACTCTGTCAGATGAAATTGTCACAGTGACCCGGTCATATCGGATGAGATAGCAACGCAAATTTTATTGATGAATTCAAGATTTTAACATTTTCACATTCAAGATTCAAAATGTAAAATCGGGAACGATTCAATTTCGTAAATATTTCAACTTTAAAATTTCTAAATTCAATTCTATCCATCGTAATCTACATTCTAGTTTGTTCTTTTTCCTTCAACATTTCTACTATTTTTGCACATTGCTCTTATATTAAACATTTTCTATAAATCTTTTAAAATATGCAGGATGACAGATTCTTCCAGTTTCTTAAAATATAAAGATCTGTGTAGGTAAAATTATAAGAGGAATAGAGTTTTTTAATTAGTGTTGTTGTTGTTGACATCAATACCTACCTAATTATGAGTAACTTTTGGCTTAAGGTTAAAATTCTTTTCATAATTTTTTATAGGATAATAATAAAATCATTCAAACAGCAAAGTGTTTAATTATATATCAAAGTAAGAGTCTTCATTTTGATGAATTGGCCTTGACAGACTCGAAACACATACCAATTCTTTTAATGATAATGAAATAATGAATGTCATAATGATTATCTGTTAGTGTTTTTTTTAATCGTGAGAATGACTTTCTATGTTATTTTCGGTGTCATTGCGTGTGTACAATGAAGTTGGTTTTCAACTTACTTGTGACAGGGGAAGAGTAACTCATTATTGACGGTCTCAACGAAAGTAATTAAAGTCTGTAATAAGTGAAATATTTTAAAGACTTTAGAATAAAACTATGTATTATTGGGAATAAAATCCTATATGAATTTTTATTCAGCAGGCTGCTGTGTGTGCTGTGTACATTCATACTTCTCAACCAATCAACGACACGCATGTGACTTAAAAACCTGCTCGATAAAAATTTCTACTACACTGTATTTATTATTATCGTTAACAATAAAATAAATGTCTTTTGTAGTGAATAGAAAATAAGTAAATACAGTTTCTCTTTCTTAATATGTACAATGCACCGACCACTAAGTTTATTGTTTTACTGTTTTGCAGTAAAATACTCAATGTCTTAATAACCCACGCAGCTGCAATGTATGTACATTGTACATAGACAAAGAAATATATACGTGTTTTATACGTTTTGCCTTTTATTCTACAGGAAAGACTGCATGGTTTATGTTGTGATCATTGCTTAACAGCAGGGAAACTAGATTTGTGCAAATTCGGTTGTAAAATCTGATTTGAATCAGACATTGAGCTTCTATTTCCACATTGTGTCTAAAGAACAAGCGGTTTAGATGATTATGTTTCTGGATAAACCTATTACCTTGTGACATTTTTTAACCACCCTTTACTGAACTCTTGCTTGCCGATTCGAAAATATGCATCGTTGCAAAACCTGTAAATCACCGCCCATGAAATGCGTTCAGGTGTGTCCTGTAATACGATGCAAATCTAAACAGAAATCACCACCGTTCCGAGTTAATAGTGTCAACACGTCCATTTTCTCTGGTGTATTAACATACAAGACAATGTGTAATTGCCCGCTACAAAGGGCACAACGCTCATTGTCTGGACACCGATAGGTGGTCGTCTGCCACACAAATTGTTTAAAAATCACGGGCAGAGGCGTTAGCTGCCTTTCAAAAAAATCTGTAAGAATGCTCAATTCGTCTTACAGTTTATTATTAACGTCTTCATAAATTTTAGTGAAATATGGGAAGTTGAGTAAGATTATGGTGAATGTGTTAAAAATAGACTTGACAATGTATGCTCACTTTAGCTACTGTCTGATTTTAAATATATGATATAATCATTGTAATTAGACATTAATTATTTTAATTACTTAGTTTTTAAAACGTTTTATCCAACACCTAATTAAACCACTGTTAAATAAGTAAAGTGTGTCTTCTCAACTTCTGATACAAAAACGTCACCCATATCGATTGTAAAAGAACTCCATATAATAGCATTTAGAACAACCATACAATAGCTTTTATTTTTTTGGTTTGTCACTAATTGAGGTGATGTCAAACTTATACGAGGGGAGATTTTTATATTATCTACCTATCCATGAAGGAAAAGAATTAGAAGAAAAGTAATATTTTATTTTTCAATATAAGATCCACTAACCGTTACAAGCTTATTCCAAAGTTATTATTAAAAAAAATTCTTTCGGTAGGTCTTCAAAAATCACCTCCACTGCTTCTTTCAGGCATTCATCTAAAGAACAACACGGTACCAAGTCTGGACTGTAAGGTGGATCTTCCATGTCTATAGTGTTGCACTCGTTGAATACTTCCCGGACTTGGCGAGCTTAATGGACTTCAATTTGGGAACCCAACGTGCTGACACCAGATTAATTCCTAAATCTTCGTATAAAATTTTTAACACTGTGGCTTCTGATATCCCCACTTCAGCGGCAATTATTGAAATCCTTATTCTTCGATCAGCTAAGACAAATTCCTCAACTTTTAATCCAAAAAATACCCAAAATTACCAGCCCCTAGCATCTTCAAATCATGCACTTCAGCACATATTCAAATTAAAGCCAATTTCAAGATCAACACGCTGGTACCATCAAATCAGTTCACTGACCTATAGATTACGAGATATGAGCGAAAATGTTTTTGGGTGTTCAAGTACCAAAATTTTAAAACGACATAATATCTCCGAAACCATTACAGATGTCGGGGTGAGAGTTTAATCGCGACGGTTGCAATGAACGCAACACTTATTTGTCGAAAATCCAGAAATGATGGAAATACCGCAGATGTGGTTAAAATTATTGCAGGTATTGCACCATGTATAAAGAATTATATACCTTCACAGTTATGACTAAATGAGACAATAAATAAAAATGTGCAGCTCGGTCTGTATTTTGAACATGTATCTCAAAAGTTAATTCCTGCTCTGTCACTTTGTTGGACAATATATCTACGAGATTTCCGGTTTGTCAAAGTTAATCCGTGAAATCGTACTCCACGGTATAACAATACACAAGGCAACGCAACGATGAATTAAAAAATATAAAATAATACAATAAACAATAAAGTAGACAAATCTGATTGCGGCATTTTTCTCCTTCAACACTTGGAAAAGATATTTTTATTTTCGTAGCTCCGAGCTCGTCACCATCGTTCTGTTCTTCATTCTACTGCTTATTACCAGTAATCTGTGTAGAATTTCGTAATCAAAAGCGAACGCGCGTTGTAAATTCCGAAGCATACTCTTCTATACAGTCACGTTTTAATACTAAACGCGACGAAAAAAGTTATGGGTCTATAAAGAATAATTTGTATAAACAAATATTTACGAACAATATAATGACCTAAAATATTGTTCTGAAAGGATGACATTTTACCCATTTTGCTCAAGAAGAACAGTGTGAACAGGGAAAATTTTAATTGGTCATTTAGAGTGTCATTTCTATCAATTTTGAAATCTAGTCTGTGCTATTGCCAATGTTTCTGTAAGTGTGCAAAGTACCAGGACTGTGGTATCTGGATGTCGGTAGAAGTCTTTACACTCTTCAGTTAATGAAAGTTTTCATTAATCATTTCAACAAACCTGTGTAACTATAAAGAATAATTTGTAAGAATTAACAGAATTTGAGAATTTAGTAAACTCATATTGTTGATTTTGCAGCATCAATGTGATTTGGAACAAAACAGAATCAGGTTGGATTTAAATAAATCTGCTAACTGAATCGATAACTAAGTGTAAATACTGGCCAAATTAAACTGACCACTCAATAAAGATTGCTTCATGTACAAATAAAAGAAAAAGTAAGTGTTTAGAAGCCATATAGATAAGGTTTATAAAGTGAGTTTTTGAAGGTTGCAATAGGTTGCAATGATAGTAATAGTCACCGTGATCTTGATTTGAATGGGACAATGATATTGACATAAATAAAACATTTTATTACTGTGCAGTTTTAGTTCTTTAAATAATTTTTTGTAAAATTTTAAAATAAGAAGAAACTGAAGGTGATTTCTGTCAAACTCTTCTTTTTTGGGACTGATCTCTCAGCATTTGACAGATGTGTACCAAATAAGTAAAACTTTCAGGCTGCAAAAAAGGGGTCATAATATAAACACCTTTTTGGTAATCATCGCAGAATTAATCAATATTCTCTGCTGCGTCTGTAGTTTATTTTTAAAATTGCGGAATAGCAATCTAGTGACCCTAGAAATAAAGGTCTATTGGGTTAAAGTCGGGTAATCTAACAGGCCTACGACCTAACCACCTCTTAGGGTCTTATCTTCTTGCCAAAGGAACATCATCACAAAGGTTTCCAAGGTTATTTTGGAGAAATTGTAAAAAGTCGTTCCCATTCAACGAAGAGGTAGACAGTTTTAATTTTCAAGTTGCCATATTTGAAACTGAGAGTCAAATTCAACACTTATACAAAGAACAGAAACTCTTGGACTTGCATCTTATGTATCATTGGATACCTGTTTACAATACAGTTCCAAATCGAAAACGTATTCCTAATAAATTCGTTTTCATCTAGATGAATTTCTGTCAGAACGTAATTTTCATCGGATGGAGCAGCAGCCTTTCTTTTTTTAATTCGTAGAAATAACTCTGCGAGTTTTATTATACTCGCGTTTTCTTTTCAGTCCCGCGATATAGTTTTTAGCGAATTTTCCTGGACTACAAAATTTTCCTGTGCAATAGGACAAAATATTGTTCCTTTTTATTATACGAAATTTTCCCCTATAAATTTACAGACGATAGAATTATAAGTTTCTGCTGCATTATTTTTCATATTCAAAATTAGACTATGCATATTTTGAACAAGTTTTTTTCCACACGACTCAATGTCGTCAAAAAGGCCAGACTCGATTATGTCTGGAACTGCGTTGATTTCGCCTTCCTTGCTTAATTGACAACAACAGCCTCTTAATTTACTACATTTCATTATTTCATGACAGAGAGTGTTTACACAAGCGAAAATTTGAAAATTCTTACAGTGTCGAAGTTGTATGCAACAATGAAAGTGATTTTACTGTGTAGTTAATCAGTCCATACGGCAAATTTTATAGACACTTAAAATACCTGCTATGTGTTATGTAGCCAATAAAAGTTGTAATAGCAAATTAGCAATTAACACACCTTCATGATTGCATTACGAGTGTATTGGGTAATAATAAAGCATCGTTTTTTCTTGATAATTTAGTAGTAATTTTTTCACTTTTATTTTTGGGTTTTGTGTTGGTTTCGTGCAGCAAAATGTTCAGATTTTCTTACATCTAATAAGGTGTTGTACGAAGTTCAACTAATTTTTATTGAAATATTCTTGTGTTATAAATTCTTTATCACAAACTATCACTACAAACTACCGGGTCTTCGTAAATGATTTATACATCCAGTAGGTTTTGCACGTTAAAATTCTCGAACTAAAACTTTTTCCGAGGTAACATGATGTTTCATGAATCATTCATTTATCAAGACCCGATATAAAATATATGCAGCACTGTCCTGAAAAGATCGACAAATGTATAGAAGAGCATGGAGGATATTTTTGTTGTAATTTTATATTAAAAATGATTTAGGACCGGTTTCACCAACATCGATTAACTTTAACTGATAAATAACTGCATAGATATATTTGTTAAAACTATAGCAACAGCAACAGATGATTAAATTTAACGAAGGTTGGTGAAATCGGCCCTTAAACCGTTATAATACATTTGTTTTGATTATTATTATTATATTCTTTTTTGTCTTCTATGTTGAGATTTTCGATTGCACAGCGCAATTAATTTTGATTTAATTTTACAATTAATTTTAATAACTTCAAATACTGTAGGTTTAAGTATAGGTAATGCTTAATAAAAAAAGAGGTGAATAAAAGTAACATAATAGTGCAAAAAAATACAGAATGTTCCATTTGACAAAAAAGTACTATATTGAAATTAAAAAGTATGGGCCACACACGATGTCTCTGACCTTCTTTTACCTAAGTACAAAATATTATAATTTTATGGTTAATATCAAAGCCTTTACATATATATATTTTTTTTTATAAAGCTGTGTTTTCAACCAATTTTGGAAAAAAATCATAATTACAATAAAAATAAAAAAAAACAACACGGCTGTATAGAATTTACTACAGCAAACAATAATATAAAAAATATATACAAGGGGTTCCATTAAAAAGTTGAATACGGTCTTGAAAATTTGTTTTTTTCTGTATAATTTTGTTCTATTGACCATTCTATTCTCATATCAAAACGTCCAAATGACCGTTTGCCCATGACAGTATCCTAATCTTTTTTCGACGAGCCTATCTTCAGTGGTTATTTTACCATCAGCGGGGAGTCGAAGCAGTACAGACCCGCCCCGCCCCAGGCCCAAACCACCTGTCTTGATGATGTCTTCATTCCATAGCGCCGAAGGGCGCGTTTCTCATCAGCCGAAGCAATTTAAGATTATGAAAAAAACGCACCAACGAAAATATCAACAATGCCCAACCCACGGACACGGATTGCCACACTCTAATCTCGTTATACAGTGCGATCTCTGCGCCTACTTGTCCTTTTGTAATGCGAGAGAATATTTTATGACCACACAGTATGTGTCCGACGATATCAGTTTCGTGCGTTTGAAAACGTGGGTAACTTTATAGGAAAATGCATAAATCGTGCGAAAAAGGAGTGTTATTGTATACAATTTATTCAAAATCTCATTGCTTTGTCCTTCGAGATGATTCTGAATTTACACACATCATAATATTGTAGCTATCTATTGGATCAATTTATATGGAGGTAGGTATATCAAATGATGTGGTCAAGTCACGTGTTGTGCTTATTCTTAGGACTAAAACCTAAGAACATCACAGAAGGTATTCTAATATTATGCTCAAATATTTAAATGCATTTATTAAAATTAGTGATATTTCAAATAATATAACCTTTTCTTTTACAATTCATATTTTTATTTTAATAATTTAAGTAGTTATTGAAAGTAAAATTAAAAGGCCATTGTGTACCCCACTCTGGAGCGAGAAACGTGAATGCACCATCACATGTGATAGACCCATTTTAGTTTTGTTGTTTTTTAAGCTTTTGTTTTGACTTTGTAATACCTACATATATGTCGTAAAATAATGAGAAAGGTACATAAATCAACTTTTATCATTTAATTGGTCTAAGGGTCTCATAGACGATGACTAACGCTATTTCCTTCTTATACAAATGATTTGCTAGTTACTCTGTACTTACTGTTTAACACAGTCCTTAAAAAAACAATAAACTATAATCGTGAAAACCGAAATGAGTGTATTGCAAAAGCAAAAGTGATGTCTAATCATTGTCGACAGATAAAATCAACATGTCATTGTTGATTAACATAACTATTATGAAATGAAATGTCGAAAAGATCCATCCCTGGACTGCTATTTTATTCTGTCCGTAAGAAAATTAAACTGATATAAAACAAACTGCATACTATACTTTTTATTCAACTGTCAAATTTCTATATTTTGAGAAACAAGTCTTTGTAAGTTTATTACTTAATGTTGCAAATATATTCTTTTCATGTTATGTGAAAAAAGCACTTTTTATTTTTGTCAACCAGTTCCCTAAAAAGAAAACAAGAAAAAATATAAAGTGGTAATACAAACAAAAAAGCTGAACAAAGAGAAGGGAGTTTTAATCTCTAAAAGAAAAATTGAGAAATATTGCACGCGTCAGGAAACATGATTAGTCATGTTTACACGATGATACATAAAATCAATCGTATCATTGTTGATTGAGTTACATTCTCTCAAGTCAGAAAGGCTTTCCATACTATGTATTTTTAAAGCTTTACAAAACTAAGGAAATTATAAATAAATAGAAGATACCTATTCTCCGCATATCTCTGATGCACGGAAACCAGTATTTCCCGCACTGGGGTGGTTTTTACTTTCCACGTGTAGGAGCGACATTTTCTTCATAAGGGAACAAATACAGGAAGTAGAAGTAAGACCGAATTCTTGTATTTGAAATGGCTTTCCACGCTCAACGACCTTTTAATGCGCAACATTCAAATTTATCTTGATCGTTACAATATTGGACCTAACTTATTTGGGAAAAAAAATTACACATGTTAGGTAAATAACTAAGTTAACTGAAACTTTTAACGATTTTGTCGAAATTTTGGTAGGAATATTTATGAGCTGAAACAAATCTCGTATAAAGTTTTTATTTATTATTTTTTATCAGTTTATCTGGTTTTGTCTGATTGCTAGTTGTATGTATTCCTTCAACTTTTAACCAACTATTATTGTACCTCTTCAGAGAATCTTTTCTCGTCCACAAACAGTTTCAACTAATGCTTGATCCCCACATTTTTGTCACAGCTCAAAGAAACCCCAAGGAAAAAAATCTGTCGATGCTTGAGTATATATTTAGGACAATAGTATCTGCCAAAATAGTATCCGCCTAAATTCGAGGAGGCGTGCTCGCCCTGTCTCGGCAATAGTGTAGAGGGCCGTTTTGGACCCTAAGGACATCGTTTCTGAATCAAGACCGAGCAGTATCGAATCTGAAAAATCAGAAGCAAAATAAAGAAAAGGAAGATATTATAGGATTAGTGATGCCTGAAAGTCTGAATTGGTTATTCGTTGCAGTCCTAAGAAATCATACTAAAACTGGGACTTTTAAAAAGATTAGAGTTCTAACATGGAACATTTACTCTTTTTTCTTTCAATCACTATTGAAACATTCCGCCAACAAACCAAAATCAAATTTAAAAAAAAAATAGTGCCCTTCACCGTGCGTTATCATAATTTTATCTGTGCAAAAATACATCAAAATCAATAGTTCGTTACAACTGATAAGACAACTGAATAACAACTTGCATTAACCCAATTACCCATTTATATCCACTTCGTAATCGGCAATTTTATATATAAATATCATTTGATCCCACATCATTGTCAACAGTGCCTTGTTATAAAATCGAGCCAGTTCACAAACCCGCAATAATTTGTAACTGGTAACCACCACTGATAAGATCGGAAGATAAGAATAATCGAACTTGACTTTCAACATTTTCTGCCAGTCGTAATAGTCCATCAAAATGGTGAAGGCGCAAATCTTCACAGTAGTACAGCCTTTTAAAGGCGAGTTTAAAGAGAGTGACGTGAAACTTGAAGAAGAACTGCCACCCCTACAAGATGGAGGTGAGTCAAAGCTCTAGCTCTCGTAATTGTTTTCATCGTTTTCCACAGAATTTTTGGCGGAAAATCTATATCTCAGTGTCGATCCATACAATAGAGGTTACGGCTCAACATTCTCTCCAGGTCAAGTTATGATTGGAGGCCAAGTGGCAAAGTCTGCAAAACCTCTTATAGATTCCAAATTTTAAAACAAAGATTTTAGGATTATTGAATCAAAAAATCCAAGTTTTCCAGTTGGAAAAGTCCTGTTCGGTAGACTTGGATGGCGTACACACACCATCGTGAAACCATCTGAAATGAACTCGGTTCAGCTATACCTTTTGCCTGACTTCGGCGATCTACCCAGCTCTCTGGGATTGGGTGTACTCGGAATGCCTGGAATATGTGCATTGCATGGATTTTTGGATATTTGTAAACCTGTAGAAGGAGAGACTGTCGTTGTAAGCGGCGCTGCTGGTGCTGTTGGAAGCCACGTGGGCCAAATTGCCAAAATTAAAAAATGTAGGGTGATTGGTATTGCAGGATCTGCAGAAAAATGTCGCTGGTTGGAATCCATAGGTTTTGACTATGTAATTGATTACAAAGTGACAAAAGACATTAGAAGCGAGTTACTAAAAGCAGCTCCAAAAGGAATTGACTGTTATTTTGATAACGTAAGTATCTTGAATTTGCTTCAGCACCAATAAGCCACTTTTTTTGTTAGGTGGGTGGCGAAATTAGTACTATGGTGATGATGCTGATGAATTCTGGAGGACGCGTTTCAGTATGTGGTTGCATCTCTGCATTAAATGATCTAGAGGCAGCCAGAGGTAAAGTTCCCCGAAATAATTTTTATTTTTAACAATAATACAATTTTCAGCGGCTATTGTTCAGCCCTATATTATCAGTAATGAACTGACACTACAGGGTTTCAGATTCCCTAGGTTTGCTAATCGATGGACAGAAGGAATTAATCAAAACCTCCAATGGGTGCAATCGAAGCAATTAAAATATCGTGAAACCATTACTGATGGTTTCGAGAACACTCCCAAAGCATTGGTTGGTGTAATGAAAGGGAAAAATTTAGGAAAGGCCGTGGTGAGGGTAAAGGCGGCTCATGTAGAGAACCAATCTGTTGATTTTCACGACGCCCGTAAAAACATTAAGAATCTTTTGAACGTTTAAATACATTTTCTAATTATAAAAATAATAAAAGTTATTTTATCCGTAAGGTTGTTTCTGTATTGAATGGAATCCATCACATACACTATCATATCAAACATCTTTATGGTTACCAAATGACTAAGAATGTGATGGGAACAGAGAACTATATCACAATTTTCTTCTAAACCAACACCTCTATCAACACCAAACATGCACCTATTTATAGGTTACCTTGAAATTTTCTTCTAGTTTGCAACGTCCAGCTAAATGCAGTTACTCTCTAGAATGTCCAGCAACATAAGTCCAGTCTATGGACATACACATATACATCACACATCAAATACTGTTTATATTATGTTTGTGTTCATTTTTTATCAAATAAATATAAAACATACTGTAAAGTGGAAACTCTTTTTCAAGCGTCAGTCCTCACACAGATGACAATTGAAAAAGAGCAGAAAGTACTGCGAAATTTTGACCTGAATATTCATATATAACAGCCATTGTTTACGAATAAGTTTTGAGAATCGAATGACAGTTGTAATAATTAAAATATCCGACGAATCACTTCTATCGGACTAAAACCCTCAAGGTCATTTTAATTTTCTATCATTACAAAACCTTACCTCCACGTCAAATTGGCTATTTTAACTCATCTTCAGGTTTTTTTTACCATGACGGGTCACTCCCAAGAAAAAGTGATATTAGTGGATTTAAAGAAGTTTTCACTTCAAAAATAAGACAGACCGGAAACATTAAAGATGAAATAGTATACAATAGTATACTCGGCCTACGCCTCGAGCTTCAAAAATTCGCCCTCGCCCCTGAAAAGTAGTCAAGGCACTTGAAAAACAATTTTCTTCTTCGTTCGCCCCAAAATTGAAAGAAACACCAATTAACATAAAATTTTGAGCTTAGGTTTGCCAGCTGTGAAATTCCATACATGAGTATGCAGGAATATATTTAGTTATATACGAGTTTGTGTATTTCACAAAACGAATACAAAAAATAAGTCAAACATGAAAGATATTTTTTGTGATTATTTTATGCCAAAAATTTCGGCACATGTAACATCAAAATTCGACTTTTTATAGGTCTTTTTAAGCTCTACAACACTTTTCTATAGAAAGCATAAATATATCTCTTACCGTTAAGGCAGCGTTCGTAAAAAAGGATTCGATCTACCGTTTTTTCGTAGACTTACGTACGTTGCAAAAATGGCCTCCACGAAAAGCCCTTTTATTTTAACGACATAATATATACAACCTATGTCCACCCTGAGGGAATTTTTGAAATCGGAGTATTTTCTCCATTATTTTCACACGGTTCCGCACACTTTTTCCCACCACATATTACGGCCACTTTAATTTCCACCCGGTCAACACGCTTTTTTCCCAATAGATAAAAAAAATATATACATAATAATAATTTTATTGAAGTTCGGATTTTAGTTCGGTGAATCAGGAACAAAGTGATATGATAACAAAATAAGTTTTTCATACAATACTTATTCTACAAAAGTAAATTATAAAATTATTATGAATTGTGGATTATTTATTTTAAACATTTATAAAAAAAAATATTAAAAATTGTTCATCAATAAAATTTGAGAATTTCTTTCGATTTCCATGGGATTCCCTCATCAGATCCTGACTTTTTGACAATGGAACCACCTCAAGAGTATACCCTTTCAAATAAAAGAAGAATTTTGAAAATCGGTCCACAATTGACGAAGAAATTGGTGAACATACATGAAGTCGGTTAATAAAAGGGAGCGAAAATTTGAGGATTTTTCTCGATTTCCATGGGATTCCCTGGTCAGATCCCGATTTTTTGATAATGGAACCACCTCAAGAGTACAGCCTTTCAAATAAAAGAAGAATTTTGTAAATCGGTCCACAATTGACGAAGAAATCGGTGAACATACATGAAGTCGGTTAATAAAACGGAGCGAAAATTTGAGGATCTTTCTCGATTTCCATAGAATTCCCTAGTCAGATCCTGATTTTTTGATAATGGAACCACCGTAAGAGTATACTCTTTCAAATAAAAGAAGAATTTTGTAAATCGGTCCACAATTGACGAAGAAATCGGTGAACATACATGAAGTCGGTTAATAAAAGAGAATGAGAATTTGAAGATCTTTCTCGATTTCCATGGGATTCCCTGGTCAGATCCTGAGTTTTTGATAATGGAACCACCTTAAGAGTATACCCTTTCAAATAAAAGAAAAATTTTGTAAATCGGACCACAATTGACGAAGAAATCGATGGACATACATGAAGTCTGTTAATAAAAGGGAGCTAGATAAATATCATGCATATTGTTTAAATAATATTAATAGTTATATCCCCGCTTCAAAAGGTTTCTGATTATAAATAATATAAAAAAAAACAAAAATTAAAAAAAGAAACATCAAAATCGGAGCTGTTTCTGAGAAAAAGACTTCATTGACGCGACTCCTAGGAAATCATATTGTTTTCACTTCTATCGTGTGATCATAAGCACACAAACATTTTTTATTGTTACATAATTATGTTTTATATACTGGATGCCCATTTTATTTGTTCATTTGAAGATTCAGATATAGGCAACATATTAAACATTTTACAGATCACTGCGTAAATGATTTATTTTTTAAATGAAGAATCATACCGTGCGATCATTTAAATTATAAATTAGAGTAGGCTGTGAAATTTAAATTAGTTTGGCACTACTAACTGTTTCCAATTTAGTTTATTATATTAATATTTGAATGTCAAAGGTGTCGGGAATTTCCAAAGTGCTTCTTCACGGTTTCCAGGTGGTTCCACATCTGTGAAACAGTGTTTTTTTCATCAAAAGTGGATTCGGAATTGCGACGCAAATTCTATCGAGCCCAGGGTTTATTCTCGCAGCGGTCGGGAAAACTGCACATTAGATGTGCATCTAGTCCGAATCCGCTGGTCGAACGGGGTTGCACTTTCTCTAAAGTCACTTTGACACATTTGACATTCAAATATTAAACCAAATTGTCAACAGTTAGTAGTGCCAACCTCATATAAATTTCACAGCCTACTCTAATTTATAATTTAAGTGATCGCACGTTATGGATCTAAAATTAAACTTAAAACGTCAATTCAAAGCAATCTTTTAATCACATATGAAATGTAAATCCTTAGAACACAGGAAATGTTCAATATGTTGGCTACTTCTGAATCTTCAGGCGTGAACAGATTAAATGGGCATCCTGTATTTTTGTCTTCAACTTAAAAAATATAAGACAATTTGGAACGTCGATTAGCTAGAATGACTAGAGAGTAACAACAGAAGATAGAAATATGTTCCAGCTGATTCTGTTATACAATGGAAATCCTCTCTACTGTTTTTTTTTTTAACTTAGAACCTGAAAACAAATTCGCATCGTGTTCAAACTAAAGAGGATGTTAACTTCATCAATTAGTATAGATCAATTCAAACGATAGGAAATTCACAGAACAGGAAGGTGGTCATTTTGAATACACGTAAAGTTGGTTGCATAAGCAATCGTTCAAATTGGTTGTTTAGTGTTGAACGAGAATGTGTTCAACCGGTGAATCTTGCTGTATGCATTAGTAAAGAGTTGATTTACAATTTAAGGATGTAGGGTGGTTGGTTGAACCATCTTAGATTTCTTCTAACAATTTGTATATTATTATTATTAGTGCTTGTATAGTAAACATTATTTTTGTTGTTTCTATCTTATATTTATAATAAACGTTAGTTAGATGTAAGCGTTTACTTCCAACTAGCCGGGAAAAATTTTACCAACTAGCAAAAAAATACTTACAACTTTACAATAAACCTTGTCGCTTTGAAATGACATTTACAAATTGACATTAGATATAGTTTGTGTTTTTTTTAAAAAACCACCAACATCGCATTTTCTGTTGTAATAATAGGCGGCAACACGGCTAGGGTTTTTTACGACAGGCGCAGTAGAACGAGGTTAGGATAGTAAACGTCTGGTTGACAATGTTGATATCGAAATCAGAATCGAAGTTTTTAAGTTAAAGTAGAAAAATGGTTTATGAATACATAATTAGTATGATTAGTGCATAAGTTAGGTATGTCAGAAAGAGAGACGCACATTAAATTAAAACATGGTTGACATGGAAGTACAGGAAATTAGTGCTAGGAGGAATGTTTTCAGCTTCCATCATACTTGGAATGTCGAGACCGTTGGGATCGGGACCATCATCTGAAAGATCACAGTCCAGATCAGAATCTGAATCTTCCGTTAATGCTATTATGATAGAGGGTATATCTTGAACGCTGAAATTGCCCAACTTTTTACTGCAGTCATCACGGATCAGAATTTTTCTATTTTGTAAAACAGTGTTAGCGAACCAGTGTACTCAAGTTTCCTGAGCAAACCTTATCAATTTGCCTAGATAGAAATATTCCCCTCTCCTTTTGTAATCGTGAATTTTGCGGCCTATTTCTTCACGAAACAGGGAGATTTTTTCGACCATCGCGACTTTTAGACGACTTGGCCGGTATTGGCAGCATGTAATACACGGCGAACAGTACATGTGAATACCTCAAATAATTACCAATCATTGAAGACTTTAAAGTTAAATTTTGGCCAAAAAATTACTGAAAAAATGTTTTCCAGTTTTTCTTCTAACTGACGATTATTTAAGGATGGTGCTAGGTTCTTCAGTTCAAGGGAACATTGGAAAAGGGCTTTTTTCAACTTTTTATCAAATTTACGCGGCATAATTGAAATTAGAATTTTGGTTTGAATGTTTGAATATTGACACTGACAGCAAAAATGACGCGCGTCCCTAGTGGTGCGGGTATGTGTACCGCATGAAAGTAACTATGAAATAGCGATTTTTATATTAGCCAACATAAAGCAACAGGTGGTGGATCTTTAAAAAGTACACAAACTTTATAACTGATGTTTTGTTGTCATAGCCCACTTGTTTGCTATAAACTTTTGTATATAAAACACCTTTGTAAATGAATACAATTTTAATTGATGAGAAACATGCCCTTGCTAACGCCTCATGCGTCCCTTGGGTCAAAACTTCAATAACTCATAGCCACCCTTAATCCGCGCGCCTCTCCCTGGCAAGATTGCACCCTTTGGCGCGCATATTTAAATTCCCCACATAAATTCAAACATACCCCCCGCCTTGGAAGGCAAAGCCTGACAATCTTAAGATAAAAAAAATTACAGACTAATTCAAATTAACAAATAAAGCAAAATTCAAGATTAACAATAGAGCACACAAAAATGAAACAATTAAATAACGAAGCATTCAAAGTTATTTCTTCACTTAAACCGTCGGAACACCTCACTCCACAGGCAACGCGCAGATTTTTGCAACTGCTCGCTTAGTCGTCCCAGTGGAAGTTTTCACCGTCACTACCCTTACTACTCCATCAGTCCCAGGATGTAACTCGACGATTCGTCCCAGCTTCCATCGCAAAGGAGCTATGTTGTCCTCTTTAAGCACCACCAATCGCCCGGCTTGTAGGCTCATGCAGCCCACTTTCCACTTCGTTCGCAGTTGGAGTTCGGAGATGTATTCTTGTGACCACCTCCGCCACAAATGTTGGAACGTCTTCTGGATCAGCTGGAACCGACCCAATCGGGAATCCTTGATGTCCTCCAACTCGTGATCTGGTAGGAAAGTCAGTGGTCGACCAACCAAAAAATGCCCCGGTGTGAGAACATGTAAATCATTGGGATCATTAGACATAGCGGTTAATGGTCGAGAGTTGAGAATCGCCTCAATTTGAATAAGCGAAGTACACATTTCTTCAAACGTAAATATATTATTGCCCATAATTTTATATAAAAGTTTTTTAAACGATTTTACCCCAGCTTCCCATAACCCACCCATATGAGGACTATGAGGAGGAATAAAACTCCATTTTATTTCATCCTGTGCGCATTTGTTCACGATAAAATTTTCAGTATTTTTCAAAAACTCGAATAATTGGTTTCGCGCACCAACGTAATTCCTACCATTATCCGAATATATTCGTTTAGGTTTTCCCCTTCGGGAAATAAACCGTCTGAGACAAGCAATGAATGCATCTGCTGTAAGGTCTGACACCAACTCGAGATGTATCGCTTTCGTCGCGAAACATATAAATACACACACGTAACATTTTGAAATTTTACACCCGCGACCCTTCCGATCTTTAACCTGTAGAGGGCCTGCATAATCTGTCCCACACACTGCGAATGGAAAATCTGGAACAACACGTGGTTCTGGTAAATTACCCATCAATGGATATTCAACCTTAGGCGCCGCCCGCGCGCAAACCACACATTCATGACTTATTTTTCTAGCTAACACCCGCCCTCCAATGGGCCAAAATCTTTGCCTTACTGAGGCTGAATGCCACAACCTCAGGTGCTCATGGCGCACAATCAGTCCTGTTAAAACATGTTTAGAACACAACAAATTTGGATGCCTTTGATCAATTGAAAGTTGAGCGTTATACAACCTTCCACCTACTCGCAAGATACCGTTTCTATCTAGGAATGGATTTAATTTTAACACAGAACTGGATGATTTGATCTTGTGACCGTTGCTTAACGCCTTTATCTCTTGTTGAAAACTTTCATCTTGTGCTATTCTAAGAAGACGATCAAAGCCCGCGGTTATCTCGTCAATGGTTATGGTACCTGTCCTTTTATTTTCACGATTTCTAGCATTGAACATAAACCTTTCGCAATATCCTATCGTTTTTCGCAATTTTTCTAACGTCGAAAATTTTTCGAACGGAAACTTACATTCACTCTGAACTACTGGCACTGCGATCACCTTTCTCATTTCCGGAAGCTCGCTATCTAAAGTAATTTTTTGCTGAGGCCAATACGCCGTAGACTGACTCAACCAATAAGGACCTTGCCACCACAGTTTGTTTTCGCTTAACTGTCTGGGAGAAGCTCCTCGAGACAGCACATCAGCGGGATTCTCCTTAGTTCCTACATGATGCCATGTATGGGAACCAGAAAACGCCTGTATCTGAGCAACGCGGTGACTGACAAACGGTTGTAATTGGTGGGGGGATGCCTGAATCCAACAAAGTGCCACGGTAGAATCCGACCAAAAATGTATTTCGCCTACTGGGGTGTTGATGGAGCTGATGACCTTTTCAACCAACCTAATAAGTAACACCGCACTACATAACTCTAACCTGGGAATCGTGAGTGATTTCAGCGGCGCCACTCTTGACTTTGAACACAACAAGGAAACCTGTACCCCACCCGACTCAGACTCACTACGCAGATAAACACACGCTCCATACGCCTTTGTGGACGCATCACAGAAGGCATGAACCTGTACCTTGACCACTTTATCGATAATAACTCGTCGTGATACTTGGAACGAGTTCAACTCTGTTAATTGGGATCGAAGACTCACCCACCTCGTGTGTAAATCCAGAGGGACCGCTTCATCCCAGGATACTTTTAACGCCCACAACTCTTGAATAATTATTTTTGCCGCCACAATACAAGGACTAAGTAAGCCCAGCGGGTCAAATATAGCAGCCACTTGTGATAATATAGACCTCTTTGTCACCGGTTTTGAATTATTGAAACGGGTAACCTGATATGTTAACACATCCGACCGACTATTCCAGAATAAACCCAACATTTTTGTACTTTCCTTCTCGCTTAAATTTACACTTTCGTTTTTACTGCTTAATATCTCTGCATCCAGACCCCTTATAATTTCGTCACTATTTGATTTCCACTTTGTCAACTCCAAACAACCCTGTTTTAAAACGTCACGCACCTGAACTCCTAACTGAACTACTTCTTCAATTGTGTTGCCCCCACTTATAAAGTCATCCACATAAAAATCGCGTCTTATTGCTTGCGCAATTAATGGGAGCGATTCCTGACATTCCTCAGCCAACTGATATAGGCAACGGATCGCTAGAAAAGGGGCTGACGCCGTACCATACGTGACCGTATTAAGTTTAAACTCCTGAATCGGCTCAGATACACTCTCTCGCCATAAAATTCGTTGGAGATCACGCTGCTCTGGTTCTACCAACACCTGCCTGTACATTTTCGAAATATCACCACACACCACAAATTTATGCTCTCGAAATCTCACAATGATAGAAAACAACTCATCCTGTATGGTAGGACCCACTAATTGAATATTATTAAAGGACACCCCGGTAGAGGTGCAACTTGACGCATCAAACACTACTCTCAATTTTGTCGTAGTGCTTGCCTCATTTACTACCCCATGATGTGGGAGATAATAAAGACCTTTACCATATTCTTCTGCACTTATTACCGACATATGGCCTAACTCCCGATACTCGTTGATAAAGTTCGTATACTTTTGCTTTTTCTCTACATCTCTACTCAGTTTACTTTCTAAGCCCGAAAATCTTTTCAACGCCTTGTTGTACGAATCGCCTAGCACTTCGACTGGTTGTTTGAGAGGAATAGTTACAACAAACCGCCCCTCGGGAAGCCGCCGTACCGTTTCCGAAAAGATCCTTTCTGCCGCCTGCTCCTCGTTTGAATTTTGTTTCGCAATAGGAACCTCCTCAATTTCCCAAAATTTGGCTAGCTTATGCAGTTCCATGTTCATTGACAAGTTACACACCGTTGAGACAGAAGCTGCTATTTGTTGATTGATCAACCCCGAAATTATCCATCCTAACTTTGTCTTTTGCAACACTAAATCACCTATTCTATACTGCCCGACACATAACAGCTGATAGAATAATTCTGCTCCCAACAGTATATCTATTTTGTTCGGCTTAAAAAACTCTACATCAGCTAATCGAATATTAAGCGGAATACTTAAATTCGATACATCGACTGGCTTAGACGGCACAGTCTCGCAAATCTTTGGCAAAACAAAGCACGTAACCGTCGTCTTGAACGCCCCCGAACACGATCGTAGTTCAACCTGACAACTTTCAGTGATATTAATACTCACCTGCCCGATACCTGTCACCTGAAGATTGGCTTTTGACCTGAGAAGACCTAAATTTTCGCAACATTCTGTTGATATAAAATTAGATTGAGACGCCGAATCCAGTAACACCCGTAGCTCTACGGTATTACCGAACGCATCCGCTCCTTGAACCCTTGCGGTTGACATTAATACAATACCATTTTGCTGGACACTAGACATTGAAAGACTATGTTGCCTAGTTGCAGGTATCTCACTGATGTTTGTTTTTGCCTCACTTCTTGCTCTTGGAATGGTTTGACAAGCATTTGCATTTAACACTTTTTCAAAATGCAGTAATGTATGGTGCTTACTTTTGCATTGTCGGCAATTCCCAGATTTACAATCTTTACTGAAGTGATTTGCCCTGAGACAATTGAAGCACAGATGCAATTCCCTAATTTTCGCTACCCGGTCATTAACACTCAACTTTACAAATGATGGGCAATTGTAAATCAAATGAATTCCTTTACATATTACACAAGATGACGAATTATCGCTCTGCGACGACACGAACGATTTCACTCTGTATTGTGGCTTGCTATCCCGCAACCCTGCAGGTTGGACGGTATCTAGTAAGTCTGCCCGATTTCTTAAAAATTCTTTAAATTCCTTCAAAGTTGGAACACTGTCTTTTGTTGACCAGCTTTTCCATTCTTCCCACTCACGTAGTGATTTTCTATCCAATTTTGACGCCATATTAAAAATTATCAAAGTATCCCAGTGCACGGTGGGTTGACCCAGTATTTGTAACGCCCTCAAATGCTTTGTGATCGTATCACCCATTTTACGAAGTTCAAAAGCAGACTCCGTATTTATTGCTGACAAAGAAAACAATTTTTTCAAATGATTATTGACCAAGAAACGCGTGTTGTTGAATCGCTCACACAAACTTTCCCACGCAACTATGTAGTTTTCCGCAGAAAACTCCAACGACTGAATTACCTGCGTCGCATTCCCTTCTAAAGCCGCCCTCAAGTAATGAAACTTTTGAATATTACCTAAATTAGCACTCTCATGTATTAGAGATCGGAAGGTGTCTCTAAATTCAAGCCAATTGTTAAAATCTCCGTTAAATTTGGGTAAACCTATTCGAGGCAGTTTCACCTCATCAGCTGACCCACGTATAACTTCGCGTCTCTCTTGACCAGAATGATTGCTTACTACTCTGCCCTCACATCCCGAACTGCTCCCAGTTTCAACCATGTTCGCCTTTTTAAGAATTACGTTGGCTTTGCCCACCAATGTACAAAATTCGCTCTCATATAATTCCCGCGTTTCAATTTGCGCCTCAACATTATCCTCCAGAAATTCAATGCGAGCTTGTACCTCCTCAAACTCCTGCGATACAACCTTTATTTTCTCCAACCGTTCAATTAACATACTTAAATTTTCCTCTGAAATTGGGTCACTCTCGCTTGTATCGCCCAGCCCAATTAAGAAAGTTTTAAATTTTGTTAGTCTACCTTTTATGTAACCCCGCTGTTTCACTAACCCGCTCAATTCTGTATTTTCCATGTTACAAATTTTATTAATCGGACAATAATGAGAAATGTGTACTCACCCCTTGCAAATTGAAGCAACGTGTCCGACCACGCTATGGTGTCAATGCCTCTTCGGATCGCGTCCTTTTCAATCTGCTGCTGTCGTTGTATCTTCACCCAAACACCTCTTTTTTCCACGTGCGTTTCGATTATGCTGGACAATTGTATCACTGTATACAACTGCAGCTTGCTGATGCGGAGCTCGACTCCTCATCACACACTTTTACACGTTTCCGAATGCTCCATCCGGGCCGAAGGACCACAAATTATGTATATAAAACACCTTTGTAAATGAATACAATACATGCGTCCCTTGGGTCAAAACTTCAATAACTCATAGCCACCCTTAATCCGCGCGCCTCTCCCTGGCAAGATTGCACCCTTTGGCGCGCATATTTAAATTCCCCACATAAATTCAAACAACTTTCAACAAACAAAAATTACAAATATGTACACTCAACCGCAAAATTAACCGGACATTTGATTTTTGTCCCGCGAATTTGCGAAAACGGTCTGTATATTGATTTCATATAGATACACATACGTAGACAATTGAAAGAAAAAAATGTTAAAATTTTTTGGGATTTCCCTTATCACGAGGATTAGTTTTTGTACCAATGTTTTAGGTGACTTTCAATCGGCAAGGTTTTATTTGTTTTAAAAAGCCCTCAAATTCGTTTTGAGAGCTGTTTCTGGTGTGTTTCTTTGGTTGTTCAAAAGAAAGAATTGTTGTGAAGGTGTTGTATTAAGTAATGAGTCCCGAAGAGGCCACTCAAGCTGTTACTCTTCATAATGATGGACGCAGCATCCGATATATCGCTAACTTTCTTGTGATCCCTAGAAGCACGGTATCTGATGCGATACAAAGATTCAGGGAAACTGGCTCTTACTCAAGAAGACCTGGACAAGGCAGACGATGATAACAAATGAAGTGGAAGACCGATTTCTTCGACCACAAATTCTGCTAGAACGGACACTTCCTGCAACAGCTTTGGCTAGGAGACTGGCAGATGATCATGGTACCGTGATTTCATCCGGAAGGTTGAAGAAACACAATTTAACATCTCATCCACCTGCTACTGGAACTAAATTAAATGCAGAGCATCGCAGGCAGCGGATCAAATTTGCACGAATTCATGCCGACTGGGGTATGGCCAAATGGCGCCGGGTTCTCTTTACGGATGAGTCGCGTTTTACCCGGTATTCACACGATCGTTGTCAAAGCGTGTTTAGACGACAGGGGGAACGATATCTTCAGTGTTGCTTTTTGTTTAGAGTACCCTTTGGTGGTGGAGGTGTGATGATATGAGCGGGCATTTCTTTGGAAGCTCGTACGGCTCTTGTGACGTTGCAAAGATGTAGCATGAACGCTGACAGGTACATCAGGGACTGTTTAGAAGAGCTTGCGGTACCTTTTGCGCCATTTGTAGGAGTACATTTTCTCATAATGCATGACAATGCGCGACAGCACACAGCCGCGATCACGCGTCAGTATCTTTATGATGCTGGTATTCAGGTGCTAAGATGACCACCCAGGAGCTCTGACTTAAACCCCATAGAGCATCTATGGGGCAATGTAGGTAGAAGCATTAGACAGAACTATGGCGATTCCCATACAGTAGTTCAGCTGGAACAAGCACTACTAAATGAATGGGAGATGATACCCCAGGATGAGATTGCTGCTTTGATAACAAGTATGCCACGACGAATAAGAGTTGTCATTCAAGGTCGAGGAGGAAATACTCGCGATTGAGGCTTTTTCTTTGGCAGTTTTCTCAATATTCTTTTTCGTTTTTTTTTTTAACTTTTTAAACAAAGATGATTCTTGACAATATGAAATCGAATTTTAGTCTAGTTTGTAAAAATGGTTATAATTAAAGATTATGAATTGAAATTATTTTGATTTAAATTTTTGTTATCGATATTTTTCTGAAAAACCTCGTGTCCGGTTAATTTTGCGGTTGAGTTTATGTATGTGAAAAAATCATATTTTTTTGTAAAAATTGGATGAATGTGAATAAAATAATATACAAACCTCGAAGAAAGGCTTTATTACAGCTGAACGAATTGTTATTTAACTTCCTTGCTCGGTATAATATACTACTATTATTTGTCTAGATAGCGAAAAAAGAATTGCGGTAAATAGGTGTAATCCATTGTTTTTATGTTAACGAGCTCTTCTGTCCTACAGGCCCCTACAACGCCGATGATAAAAACAACCGAAAAGCGATACGGAGATTGAAAGCAAGCTCTAGATACCTTTGAAAGGAAGGTCATCTGGTGCTTTGGTAAGGAGGTAATCTGTTTTTCAATGCAGCTTTTTTCAGTGTGCTTTCACTTGCGCTTTTTAGAAAAGCAAACCTTATGGTATCATATCGGCCCTTAGTTTTAGGGTTTGCTTCAGCATTGAAAATTTAACCCAGAAACTTATCAGATTGTTCTTTAAAAAACACAAGTAATACACTTTCAGAAACTCTTGGCACGTTTCTTCTCTGATACCAGTCTTTGAAAGACATAATAATTTTATAAATTAATGTCAAATAATTATTTCGTAATTGTTTCTGTTTTCCCAATGGCACTCTTAAATTCATGCGTAAGGATTATAATTATAATAAAAACAATTATTTTGTTTTGTTATCAACAGAATTAGAACTAAATGTACTAGTAGTGGAAAAAATAGTACATAAACCACGGTACAGAAGACTTTATTAGCCTCGCACTTTTTGGTTAATCACACAGGCAAATATGCAAATATCTAAAAACGTCCATAAAACAATTTATTTGGGTAAACTCTCAGATTCATACTTTTCCAACACAGCTCTAACAAGAATACATTTAGTCATATGACAACCACAATACTCTGGATGTTCTACTTCTGCTGGATCAAGCATCGTGACTTCTATATTATATCTTCTCTCGCTTTCGCTAGATTTCGCCAACGACAACTCATAAGCGATCGGTGCCTTTTCTTCTATTTCTACCTCTGCGGGCAGCACAATCGTCGTCTGTTTCCAATGTGTTTCCGGATCTTCTGGTGCCGTCGACAACACCACTGGCTCGGTAGCAAAAGACGGAAAAGAACAAGAAAACCACAAACAGATTCCTTGGTACCTTCCTGCTTTGTTTGCAACAGCAACATGTTGTATTGTTACGTTGCTAACGTCTTCTAAGGTCACTTCTCTTAAGTCAATCCACATAACCACTTCAGGGTCGGATAAAATTTGTTCTGTGGAGACAGAAACTGTACTGGGTTTATGTGATGCTTCTGCACGTAAACGTTGGCCGAAACTATTCATGCAAACTCCGTCGACGTTGCTCCAGAAGTCGTACATATTAGGAACGCTGCAAAGGTAATGTAAGTTTCAATGATAAATTGATAAAAACAGACCTGCATGGGGCTGAATACAGTGTTGCCGATTCTGGGAAGATGAGTCCGCCGGGTTTTAGGAATTTGTCTCTTGCGAAGATTACGGAATCCAACATTCCTTCATGGAGGAGGTAGAAGCCCATCCATTCGGAGACAATGATGTCAACTTTTTCCGGCAATGTGACATCTTCGATTCTGGAATGAATGACCTGAAATGATTAATTTCGTTTAAGGAGCATTTTGCAAGGACGAGCAACTACTGGGTGAGAGTGATTAAAAAGTTCGAAGTGTGATATAAGTAGTAGGACGTAAACAAAAATCCACGCGAGACACAGAAAAAGGACATTCTGTGAAACAATGCTGTCTGTTCAGAAATTATTTGCAGCGGCCAGTTGTGAAACCCAAAGCACAGCCCACCTGTCTCTAACGCCCGACCCAAATGCTAGCACAATACAAAAACAATATTCTAACTTCAACCACCACCCGAGACGACATTCGGGATTATAAAAGTATTATTGACCCGAGTCCATAAAATTATTATAAGTCTGGTCGTACTTTGCTTCTGATGAAACAGTCGAATGAGAACGTGACATCGTAATGTTCAACTATTTTTTAGTATTTCACGGGCCATTACATTTAAATATAAAATATATTTTTTAAATCTTAGCACAATGTTGTCCCAAAAGGACATAATTGTCTTTTTCAATCTGCAAAAGAACATAAAAAATAAAATTGCTATGGAATAAATTTTTTGTACTTGTCGACAACAATTCCAATAGATACAATCCATACAACAAAGTAGCAATAATTGTTAGCACCAGTAATTGCCAATTGCTACTGAACCTGAAAGTAATAAAATTATATTTTTGCTTTAGTTTAACGTCCCCGTTTTGGTCTATTTTTAAGTAATTATTTTTTTCTTCATTGACCGCTTATTAGGGATTTAAGTCTCGAATGAACCAAGGGCATTTTATTTCCACAATATGATCTTGATCAATAATTCCATCCGTACAGGCACCGAGAAAGCAATTTTCCTTGTCAATAAACAGTCCGCACTCACGCACAAGTACCCCATAGTCTTTTTCAAAGTGCTTTTGCTTCATTTTGTCTTCCCCACATCATTATAGCTGCGCTCTTTCGAAATTCAGAACAGACAATATTTCGAGCTAGCTTTGACGTATTCCTAATAAATTCGTTTTCATCTAGATCATTTTCTGTCAGACCGTAATTTTCATCGGGTGGAGCAGGAGTCTTTTTTTTTAATTCGTAGAAATAACTCTGCGAGTTTTATTATACTCGCGTTTTCTTTTCAGTCCCGAATTTTCCAGGACTACAAAATTCTTCTGTGCAATAAAATATCTAAAATATTCTTCCTTTTGATTATATGAAATTGTCCCCTATAAATTGACAGACGATACAATTATAAGTTTCTGCTGAATTATTTTTCATATTCAAAATTAGACTATGCACATTTTGAACAAGTCTTTTTCCACACGACTCAATGTCGTCAAAAAGGCCAGACTTAGGGAATTTATGGTCGTAGGGCTTCGCAATGCAAAGTTTTTTTGAACACACTGCTGCTTCTTTTGCCAGCGAAGTTTTGTTGCTCTGTTATTAGTGATGTAATTATCTATGTTAATTAAATCGAAAAGAATAGACTCCTCACATTGCTAAATTTTATAAAAATATCAATCAACGAATCAAGTAAGATACCAACCAATCTGTTTGGTGTAATTGAAAGCTTAATACTAGATAGGAATGAATATTTCGGGTTTGGGACATTTTCAATGCTCATTAATAGTTTCGAGCATCTTATTCGGATACTGTCCAAATTCGTATATTGAGTATACACTGTATTGTACTATTGTGATCATCGCCTAAAAAACGTCGTGTGCACCTCGATCCACGCCTCGGCCACAAACAGCAGATGCGTCCAAAAAAGCTAACTTTTACGGCCGCGAAGTTCTAAGATAACGGGCTCTCCGTCCCGCATAATTTTGTTTAGGTATAGGTCGAAGATTTTACTCGGACTGTACACGGCGAATTTGTAGCATGGCTGTATATGTAGAGCTATTTTCTTGACGTAGAAATCAACAGAACAGGGTTTTATTTAAAACATTATTACATAGTTGTATTTGCGCTTCCATCTTCAATAATGTAGCAAACAATAAAAAAAAACTATAGGCAAGGCGATACGCATGTTTCTTGGTAAGTTTTAAATTCGTAAGTCTAAATAAAATGGTGACAAAACAGTTTTGAAAAAAATAAAGCAATCCTTTTTCTACAACCATTCAAAATTTGAAGATTATTGATCAGTAATTAACAATACAGCCATTTCTATAAATGTACACTGCAAACATGGGGTGAGAGAAGCGCCTTATAAAAAGCTCAAGTTAACCACACTATCTCCTGGACTTCAATGTCTGTTTTGCAATCAAGCACCAGAATAGTATATTAAAGTATGAGTGGATAACAAGGTCTTTAAAACACGCGCGAGTATATAACAAAATATAAATAGAGCAAGTGTTTTAAAGACCAGTTATCCACGAATACTTTACGCTATTTTTTATTATACCAGCAATACTGGAAACAAATTAAGCACTAAAAACTTAGAAATATTTTTTGTCGTGATAAATCGAAATGGCGTAATAATATTGCCATTAGTTACGACAATTATTGTTTACGTTTTTCTCGCGTCCACGTCTGTCATTGCATTTAGTCGTGTCAGCAAAAATTGAGGAAAAATGAGTTAAAACGAGATTTCAGCCGATATAGAAGCATTGGCCGAACAAGCGGAATCCAAAATACTACCATCGAAGTCAAAAGACCCATACCTGAAGGAATATGAAAAGTTTTCAAATTTGATGTTAGTTATAATGCTACCTATATTTCCTTGACAACCTTTAAAGCTCGCCGTGCTTTAATCGCCTCTATTCGCATGCTCAGGCGTGCTTTAAACGGCGATTCTGATGCAGGTATAATAAAAAACAATATTTTTAGTCAATCCTGTTAAATCAGGGAGTATGCAATCTCTCAAAACTCTAAATCCAAATCACCGCAACCCCGGGGATCTCCGTCCGATCTTCCTTCGCACCCATCAACGGACAAATCGCCAACTGCCATTTTATCAACGCCCAATTGATCAACGGGACATAACCTCAACGAACTAACACATCAACGACCCAACTCACCAATTAAGATGAACAAATTGTAACAACTGGAGACAGATTAGTTTCATCAACTTTATTGTTTTTAACCGACCTCAAAAAAAAACGAGGTTATCAATTCGGTTGTATTTTTTTTTAATGTTTGTTACCTTAGAACTCCGTCATTTGTAAACCGATTTGTAAAATTCTTTTTTTATTTGAAAGAATATTGGTCCCATTGTCACCAGGTCAGGATATGATAAGGGAATCCCATGGAAATCGAGAAAAATTCTCAAATTTTAACTTTTTTTACAAATTTTTACCGATTTCTTCGTCAATTGAGGACCGACTTTGAAAATTCTTCTTTTATTTGAAAGGGTATACTTTTGAGGTGGTTCTATTGTCACCAAGTCAGAATCAGGGAACCAGGGAATCAGGAAATTCCATGGAAATCGAGGAAAATCCTCAAATTTTTCCTTCCTTTTATGTTTCTTCACCGACTTCAATTAAAATGTATTTAATTTAAGTATTTACATTTAATTTGAATTGAAACAATAAATATATCTTTTATGAAATACGTATTGCAGTTTGAAAAAATTGCGCCACGTGAGTTGTAGCATGTTGTACATACAGTGTGGAAATTAAGTAAGGAATAAATTCAGTAACTCCGTTAGTATTTGCACTAGAAATATCACTTAAAAAGCATGTGATAGGGTTAATTATAGCGCATCCGAGAAACGTATACAATTTTTTTTAATTACTTTTTTTTGACAGTTATGACGTCTGCTTTCAACGTTGTCAAATACTAATATCAATCAAATACAAATAAAATTAAATGTTATTTCCTTATCATAATAATTTTGAGTATGATAACTGAAAAATGAATTTGCTATGTAATGGCATTTTTTGAATTCTTTCTGAGATCAAAATTAATTTTAACGTCACACTTGTAAAAAGACACTTCTTCTATTATAACAATTATTTGTACATACACACTTGTTGCATTATGGTAATTTTTGTTATATTAGAATTAGTCCGTCATTATTATTAATGTAATATCAATTATTGTAAAATCAAATGCAAATTCTAACCTCAAAATGTGACATTTTTGTTATTCGAGTCGTCGTGCTTAGTTTGTGCGATTATTTAACTATGTAATTAACTATGTAATTAATTGTTAGTAATTGTTATTAATATAGAAAAGGAAAAAATGTATGTGCGGCATCCCGACCATATTACTACTTTGGACGTGTCGGGAACTAGAGAAGCTCATCAAGTTTCGCCAAATCAGAATGTGATTGGATATTCTTTTACAAATGTACGGATGAATGATCATAAACCTTAATTGTCCTTGCTAATATAGAAGCCATCTCAACGTCAGAGAGAACAGTTAACCAAACAAATTATGTAATTATTAATTAAATTTCTAAAAGCCAGCAATTATTTTTATAACCCAGCAACCATCATATATTGAACAGTATGTATTACCTAACGGAGAGCTTTTGGGATTGGTAATTTCAAAATTATGTATAATCTGTTATTAATGGAGAGAAAAAGAAAGTTTTGCGCATTTTGTACTCCTCATTGTCATCGAAATTTTATACGGAGAGCGAGTTCTTGGAACCGGTGTATAGAATAAATTCACTTGGATTAATAACTGTCCATAAACTGTTTCACATTATTAATTACTAGCTGACCCGGCGAACTTTGTACCGCCTCAGAATCAATAAATGTTGTGTTAACTTATTGGCTGAATCAAATTCAGTTTTTCTATGAAAACGTAATGCACACAACGCCATCTACTGGCTTTACCGGGACCAGCATACAACGCCATGTCCATTTTTGTTTCTGTCATGTATCAAAGATGGCGTTATACATATACAGATTTCATACAAAATGTTAATTTTAATTTTTCCGATGTTTTAATAGTTATTCGCCCCCGAAAAAGTCAGTCAATACGTTCTCAAGATATCATCAAGAAATTTGTGTGTCCACGCGCAACAGAAGTTAAACTTTGAAGTCTACTCCTTAAAAATCTATTTTCAAGCCCGGTACGACAGATTTTGGTACCAGGGGGGCTTTTTTATTGTCGTTGCCCTGTACCAAGCTCTCCGCCTTCTGTAACTTTTCCGATGTTTTAATAGTTATTCTGCTATTCGGGACGGAGGCACATCCAACAAATTAAAGATCGTAAAAATCAGTCCAGCTGTTCTTGAGTTATAAACCCAAAGGAGCCTCCTGTCAATGTTTTAATAGTTATTCTGATATTCGGGGCGGAGACAAATCCAACAAATCAAAGATCATAAAAATCGGTCCAGATTTTCTCCAAACAAGGGAACAAAAATACATAGTACAAAATTAGCATAAATTTATTTATAGAAATACATGCTAATCCTTTCTCTTATTAGTACGTATTTAAAGTACTGGCATCATTTATTAATGTGTCGTAGTTCGTAATTATTTACACATACATCTACAACAATCTTTTTATGTGCTTACACCAACTTTCACTTTCTAACAAACTTTAAATGACTTGGTCCTACTCTGTACTGTACTCTGTAGTACTTATGTTGGAATGGTTGTGGAGCCTCCATTCATAATTTTGTGTTGTTCTTCTGATGCCCATTATCAGTTCGGTGTTCAAATATCGATATTGGTAAGAACTACACATTAATGAATTATGTAGGTACCATTACACATCCACGATTTTGCTAACAATAAGTAGGTAGTATCTTATTGTGAAACCTTGGGAGTATTGCTCTTTTTCAGAGTTTTTTAGAATTAATTTGTTTCGTAAATTCACTTAATTAAAGATAAAGATATACTACTTGAAATAATATAATTCTTAAGTGCTCTGTTATGATAAATTTGTGCAACAATATATGATTTTGGAAAATTAAAAAAGAATTGAACTGCCTATTACGAATTATCAAGATGAATATCAACCGTTATGCCGCAACTGATACGATGAATTAATAACACTGTTTGTATAGTAATAACTCACCGTGACCACTTCCTCGAATCCATTGTCCTTCACCACATCTTCGGCAATTTTAAAAACATCATTCGCTTCCACAGCATACACCTTCTTCGCTCCAGCTTGAGCGCAGAAAACGGACAAAATTCCGGTACCAGCGCCAACGTCCAGTACCGTCCGACCTTTAAAATGGTCAGCGTTGTCGACGATCGCCTGTTTGTAAGCTCTATTCCTCCAAACATCTTGCAGCATTAATTCATGAATCTGAAACAATTTATAACTGATAAGATCACAAGATAATCAAACGTTGTTTCCGACCGTTTGTCAGTTGGCACAATCCATCAAGATGGTAAAGGCGCAATTTTTCACGGTAGTAAAACCTTTTGAAGGCGAGTTTAAGGAGAGTGATGTGAAACTTGAAGAAGAAGAACTGCCGCCCATACAAGATGGAGGTGAGTAAAAGCTCCCGCTCTTGTGAATGTTGGCATCATTATTTACAGAATTTTTGGCCGAAAATCTATTTCTTAGTGTTGATCCATATAATAGAGGTTACGGCAGTTCACTCAGCCCGGGTCAAGTTATGATTGGAGGCCAAGTGGCAAAGTCAGCAACACCTTTTAGTAGTTTCCAAATAATAAAGGAAAATTTTAGGATTATTGAATCAAAAAATCCAAATTTTCCAGTTGGAAAAGTCCTGTTCGGTAGGCTTGGATGGCGTACTCACACCATCGTCAGACAATCTGAAATCAGCACTCTGCAATTGTACGTGTTGCCCGACTTTGGCCATCTGCCCAGCTCTCTGGCATTGGGTGTACTTGGAATGCCTGGAATATGTGCATTGTATGGATTCTTGGATATTTGCAAACCTGTAGCAGGAGAGACTGTCGTAGTAAGCGCCGCTGCTGGTGCTGTTGGAAGCCATGTGGGCCAAATTGCCAAAATTAAAAAATGTAGGGTCATTGGTATAGCAGGATCCGAAGAAAAATGCCGCTGGTTGAAGTCAATAGGGTTTGACTATGTCATTGATTACAAAGTAACAAAAGACATTAGAAGCGAATTGCTAAAAGCAGCACCAAAAGGAATCGACTGCTATTTTGATAACGTAAGTATCTTAAATCCACTTCACAACCAATAAACCATTATTTGGTTAGGTGGGCGGAGATATTAGTACTAACGTGATGATGCTGATGAATTCGGGAGGTCGTGTCTCAGTATGCGGTTCCATCTCTGCCTACAATAACGTAGCAGCAGCCAGAGGTAAAATTCCTTTTACTTTTAATAACTTTAAATAATAATAATATGCACCATTTTCAGCGGCCATTGTGCAACCCTATATTATCAGTAATGAACTGACCGTGCAGGGTTTCAGATTTCCTAGGTTTGCCAATCGATGGACCGAAGGGATTAATCAAAACCTCCAATGGGTGCAATGAGGCCAGTTAAAATATCGCGAAAGCATCACTGATGGTTTCGAGAACACCCCTAAAGCATTGATTGGTCTAATGAAAGGGCAAAATTTAGGAAAGGCAGTGGTGAGGGTAAAGGCGGCACATGTAGAAAACCAATCCGTTGATTTTCACGATGCTCGCACAAGAATTAGAAGTTTCTTGAACGCTTAAATACTATATATTTACCTATTGTATATTGTGTGTTAGTAATAATAAAAGTTATTCTATCTATCACTTTATCCATATTGAATCCGCGATTATAAGATCTCTAATAACCTAAGTAACACTAATCCATATTTACAACGAATGGATCAGAAGGACTGATAAAAGATATAAAAAATATTAATGATCTTGCTGTTGTCAACAAGATTTTATTTATATAACGTGGAATACCTTTAAGTATTAAAAAAGACAATTATATTTCTCTTCGAGGGTTTATATCTTGATATACATATACAATCAATCAAGAGATTGTCGTCCATAAAATAAAAAAAAATCCGACAATAAATGATACATTCCCAAAGAAGTTCTCTTAAGTAAGCGTTAAACTTATTTTATTTTGACGTACACATGATGAAAAAAAGTCGTAGTCGTAGTAAGTTGTCGACCAATATGAATTGTTGATCCTTAAGAATAAAGTGTTGAAAGGTCCTTTGAAACAATAATTGAACAGATGATATCCAAATAGAATGACGGTATCACACCTCTAATCAATAACAGACAGGGAAGTTTTCTAATTTTGAATGCCGAACAGTCTGTAACTGCAGTTGAATGTATTTTTGTAATAAGCTCTGAATTTATTTACAACTAGCTGACCCGGCGAATTTTGTACCGCCTCAGAATCAATAAATGTTGTGTTAACTTTTTAGCTGAATTAAATTCAGTTTTTTTTTATCAAAGGATAATGCATACAACGCCATGTTCATTTTGTTTCTGTCATGTATCAAAAATGACGTTATATACGGATTCCATACAAAATGTATAGTTTTTTTCGTTAATTTTTGTTATTGTTATTGTCGTTGCCCTGTACCAAGCTCCCCGTCCCCTGTAATTTTCCGATGTTTTAATATTTATTCTGTTATTCGGGGCGGAGACAAATCCAACAAATCGAAGATCATAAAAATCGGTCCAGCCGTTCTTGAGTTTTAAACCGAAGGATGTCCCCTAAGTCCACTGCCCATGTGTTAATAGTTATTTTGCTATTCGGGGCGGAGACAAATCCAACAAATCAAAAATTATAAAAATCGGTCCAGCCGTTCTTAAGTTATAAACCCAAGGGGGCCCCCTGAGCTCCCCTCTCCATGCTTTCCTTCATAAGAATTTAAAGGAATATTTAAAAAATATTTGCTAAATTGGTCCAGCCGTTCTTGAGTGATGGCGTGACCAAGGAAAATAGGGATTTATCTAATACAACATCTCGTGTCACGGTGTTTGTGGTCCAACTCCTGCGAAACGGCTCGACCGTTTTTTTATGTTTTTTTTTTATATTTGGCAGGTATGAGAATAGGTGGTAAACTATTTTTCACATGGATATGGGGGCCCAGGGGACCGATTATTCGGCTCGACCGATTTTTATTATTTCTTTTTGTTTATTTGGTAGGTATAAGAATAGGTGGTAAACTATTTTTGATATGGACATGGAAGCCCAGGGGGGCCCCCTTGGGCTGGACCGATTTTTTGGCTCGACCGATTTTTATATATTTATTTTTATTTTTGGAATATTTGGTAGGTATAAGAATATGAATATATGTGGTAAACTATCTTTCACATGGACATGGGAGCCCTCTTGAGATGGACCAATTTTTATGAATTTTTTTGTACATTTGGTAGGTATGAGAATAGGTCGTAAAGTAGTTTTCACATGAACATGGGGGCCCAGGGGGGGCCCTTTGGCTGGGCCGATTTTTATGATCTTTGATTAGTTGGATTTGTCTCCACCCCGAATAGCAAAATAACTATTAAAACATGGACATGGGGACCCCCTTGGGTTTATAACTCAAGAAGGGGTTTCATGATATTTGATTTGTTGGATTTGTTTCCACCCCGAATAGCAGAATAACTATTAAAACATGGAAATGGGGGCCCAGGGGCCCTCCTTGGGTTTATTACTCAAGAACGGCTTTTATGATCTTTGATTTGTTGGATTTGTCTCCGCCCCGAATAGCAGAATAACTATTAAAACATGGATATGGGGGACCAGGAGGGCCCCTGTGTGATTAATTCTGAGGCGGTACAAAGTTCGCCTCAGATGTGCTACAATTAAAAAAAAAATGAATAGCCATACTAACAGTAAAACTGTTTTCTATTTGTTTTCACAAAGAAGTTTCGTAAAAGAGAGATACATAATAATTGAAAACATCAAATAAAAATAATTCTTAGCAATTTCCAAACCAACAGAAAAATTTGAAAAAAGGCAAAACAGAGGGGAAGGGAGAACAAATGAAGATGCGTAGGGCAAATAAAGACTTAATTAAATACCAGACAAAAAAAAAATATTGTGTATCCAAAAGCATTTAGAGAAGCAATAAACAGAATTAAAACACGAAGACTTTCTTTCTTCGGGTCAATTGAATACCACGCGAACGAAGTCTCGGACAACAGATAGTTTACTAATACAATATAGCAAAATACCGTTTATATTGGGTAGAAAACCTTATCATTCGGTGTACACAATACAGTCTCAGATTAAAAAACAAACAAACAGGTAATTAATTAATCTTAGTTTTCAGCGACCTTGATATTGGGTTAGTAGTACTGTGGTACTGATGGTTGACTTATTGTTATCATTTGTCACAGCTCCACGTATTATCACGTTAGTTTGAAGCTCTTTGACTGTTTGCTATAAAAACTAAAATAATTGGTTTTTATCAGGGCTTGGAATTTCTTGGAATCGAAAACAGTGGGACCCCTGTACAATATTTTTTCGAATTCGGACATAAAGGAACCGCACATTTAGGCATTTTTTATAACCACTAAACACCACTTCTTGTCCTACAAATTTTTAGGTTAAAGCATGCCAGTCGAAGAGAAATCACTAGATTTGAATCATTTTGGGTGTGGTTTAGTTCCCGCCGCGCATGAGTACTAATAAATTTTCTTCTAGTGCAAAGGGTCCATTACTCATCCGAATACCAGTATTGTTCAACTCAAATACCAAATTTATTGATAATCTGGGAAGGCGTTCAAACTGTAAGTTATCTGTGTATCTGTGTGTTGATTCATATATAAAAATTTAAAGGGGGTCGCGTATCGTAGATTTCGGTTTGTTAATGAAATTGAATTTGTCGAAAGAAAAGGAAATACTCAATGCTTTAATTAACTATAACTTTGACTGATGGACTGGTTTAAAAATTTTCTACACTTGCAATCTTGGGAACTCTCTGGCTAGGTGTAATAGTCTAATGAACGTTTGTCATGAGTTATTCAAATATTGTTAAGATTCATGAAATCAGCTACAATTGTTAAATGAGTTAAATTGTCCAAATTGTAACTAGATAAATGTTCTAAAAGTTAATTATTAATCAAAAGTTCGACCATAACACCTCTAAAGCAAATGCATTGATAAATCCCTAATTTGTGTTGTTAGTCTACGCTCCGCCTCCAACACTACGCACCGTGCATTCAAAGAACCTGGTTCAATGTCTGGTAGGTTTGTTTCGAATTTCCCGCCACTGTTGTCTTGTCAAAAAAAGAACACAACGTAGGTCCGTCCTTCTGTCTTTGTTTCTAGACGATCACGATTCACTGGCCAACCTTTTTAATTTCGCGGTTTGTTTCAAATTTTCAAATTTGACGTTTGGTCACGTCATTGACATTTCCTTTGGCGTTTAATTTCAAATTGTCGGCGCGAAGAGCTTAGGCTCATCACAACTTGTGTCTAGAAAGACCTAACAGACTGAGGAAAATACCTCTGCAATAGAAGAGAATACTAGAAAGAAAAAAAAATCTCCTCCACATTTATGTATAAAATAATACAACAATATAAGATGCAACTTACGTTTATTGTTTCGAAATGTTCGATGATGTAGCGATCAATTTAATTACCGCCAGTTATCAACAATTGCTACATTTTGCTGATTAAATCTACAGTTTCGAACTTTTAGATTTATTGTTTAAATCAATTGACGCAATGTATATTAAGTTTTAAGTGCGAATGTCGAATTTAAGATTAGAGAATGTATACCTACTTAAATTCAATGAGATTTTAATCAAATTGTAATATTGCAAACAGCGATGCATTCACTTAGTGAAAATCACACACGTCCACGTCAGTGATAAAATCTCTGATAAAAAACACTGAAATTCCATGTGATATTAGAACTCACGAGACAGTCAAATCTAAACCACCAACATGGTGAAGGCACAAGTATTCACCATTTCTAAACTTTTCCAAGGAGAAATTAAAGAGACCGATTTGAAGCTTCAGGAAGAAGAATTGCCACCAATTCAACATGGAGGTGAGTTTGCAAACGACAATATGTAATTTTATTTTAATTCCCCTGCAGAATATTTGGTTGAAAGCCTATACCTAAGTGTTGATCCTTACATGAGAGCCTACGCCCGAAATTACTCCTTAGGACAAGTAATGATCGGAATGCAAGTAGCGCAGTAAGTATTCTATATACCATTTCAGAACTTTTAAATACGCCCTACAATTTCTAGGGTTATAGAATCCAAAAATGACAAGTTTCGTGTAGGAGAAATCATCGTAGGAAATCTTGGATGGCGTACCCACACTATAATCAAACCATCTGACATGTACGATGTTACCATTTTCCCCGATATTGGAGATCTTCCCGTATCCCTAGCCCTTGGCGTTCTTGGACCCACTGGGGTTTCAGCATATTTTGGATTTTTGGATATTTGCAAACCTGTAAAAGGTGATACGGTTGTGGTCACTGCAGCTGCAGGTGCTGTCGGCAGCGTGGTTGGTCAAATAGCCCTAATAAAAGGATGTAGAGTAATTGGTATCACAGGCTCCGAAGAAAAAGCACATTGGTTAGAATCCCTGGGTTTTAATTACGTGATCAACTACAAAAAAACTAAAAACTTAGCAGAAGATTTGCAGAAAGGTGCGCCCAAAGGAATTGACTGCTATTTCGATAACGTAAGTTATTACTGTATAACTCAAAGTAAGTTATTTGGAAATATGTACAATAGGTCGGGGGCGAAATAAGTACCACCATTCTGCAACTAATGAACCGAGGTGGCCGAGTTTCGGTTTGTGGTTCCATTTCTACATACAATTCCAACGCGCCTATTAGAGGTTACTATTTAAATATTTTTTAACTCATCATTTCATTAATATTTTAGCCGGCATTGTTCAACCTTACATTATTAGCAACGAGTTGACACTTCAAGGATTTGTTGGCCGTCGATTCAAGGACCGTTGGTTGGAGGCCTTTCAACAGAATCTTCAATGGGTTCGAGAAAAACGCCTCAAATCCCGAGAGACCGTCACTCAGGGTTTCGAAAACGCAACAAAGGCTCTAATTGGCGTTTTGAGGGGTGACAATATTGGGAAAGCCCTTGTTAAAGTGAAGGAGTCTTATGTCGAGAAGGAGGCGTTGGACTTTCATCACGCGTTAAGCAAGTTTAAGAAATTTCAAGTTTGAATCCTATTGTATTGATTTGAAAGATGGTTTATTTCTAGAAGATACGTCTGTAAACATTTTCGTCGTAATTTAAATTGTACTGCTCTAAATATGTTAATAAAATTTCTGTAGTAATATATATATATATAACTCATTGTTCACTTTTTGACCATAGAAACACGTAGTCTTGTTTTGAACAATTCTCCGGACTCTCTAAAGTGAAGTGTATTTGACAGTTTCAACAAGGTGATTAATAATGATCGTATTATTAACTGATTCAATGGAAGTTTTCAAGCTAACAGTGTCAAAACGTAAATGACGTTCGAAATAATAAACAAGGTAACAATGTTTCCTCTCCTCATAGAATATGAAAAGTCAGTGAACACTTGAAATATACAAAAGTTCAAAAAAACCTCAAAATCAAATTATAAGTTATAAAAAAGTTACGCAATAATCATTATCAAATACACTAATATAACGACAACAGACTACGCTATCACCGGAATATTGCCATACACATTAATTGGATTAATTTTTAGGGCAGCTCAGCAAAAGTTTTTGAAAATAATTCCAGAAATTCCAGTGTTGCCTTATGTCCCGAACGATATCGAGTCCGTTGTGGAGAACGAAAGGTGCCGAATCTACTGGAACTATTCGTTCTCCACCGTCAGGCAGATATCAGTTCTGCTGGACCACTCCTCCAAGCAGATGTTTGTAATTGAGTTCTCGGCTAATGCCAAGAATAACATCTGCATCAAGGCGGAGGAAAAATGGACGAAATATCAAGATCTGTTGTTCGAACTCCGCACGCTGTACATACTTATACGCAGTACGGTGAAGCTGGTCGTTCTGGTAATTGGGTGCACGGGAGGCATCAAGGGTTCGTTCGTCTCCAATCTCAAGATCTCAAAAAAAAAACATCAATTATTTTGCGTTTGCACAGCGCACATGATTCTCGGTATTCGTAGTTAGGGGCCGTCCATTAATGACGTGAGGTGTTTTTCTGTTAATTTGGACCCCTCCCTCCCCCTTGATGAGGTTTGGTGAGATTTGGTGAACCCCCCCCTCCCCTTCACGTGAGATTTATCCCTTATAATTTTTAAATAATTAATTTTCATGTATGTTCATGTATTTTGCTAAATACCACTAAATACCTAAGCGTTAATATTGATGGAATATAAAGGGGAAAAATAATAGCGCGTTTAAGGGACACTATAAGAAACTTATTTAAATTACATAACAATAAAAATAGACTACCTTCCCTAATTGTTTACTTTACTCCATGGGCATGGGCGTTCTGTATTGTTCGTTGAAAGATTTTTTAACGCGGCGGGGATTTCCACGAAAAGAGTCTGGTAAATAAATTGTGCCGCAATTGTGTGAATTCGGGGAATCCTATACATAGAAGATATTTAATACTGTCTATACTCGAGATTGCTATTGTAATAAAAAAATCGTTTGCGGTCAAAATAGAAAACCTTTAAAAAAGTAAAATAATAAGTTTTGTTTTTTTTTCTATATTCAATGTATTAATGTAAAAAGTTGACGTGAGATTTTCAATGACCCCCTGCTCCCTTTAGATGAGATTTGATGAGATTTCCCCCCTATTTTGAGCTCACGTAATTAATGGACGACCCCTTACTCACCCCATGGTTTTGGGGAGTGGCTACGATGTTACGATGTGAACCACCTAACCAGCCAGGAACCTCGTGAAAGTCGGAATCACGAGAAATTATTTAAAGAAAACATGATAAGACTCAATTCTTATATCACGAGCGCAGATAGTCTGCAGACTTTTTTGTCAAATCGGAATCAGAGCTCCCTTTTTATTATTTAATCGGCCTAGTTTTAGTCGGCAAGTCTGCGAACGTGTAAGGTACAAATTTGTAATCAAAATGCAATATAAAATCAGCCAGCTAAGAATGATAATTAATGTATGTTTGTCATGTTTTTACAACAACCTATTATTATTTGATTAGGTAACAATCTCTTAAGTGTTTTATCAATTATTTCGGTATTTATTTTAACGAATTCATGTGAAGTACCACGTCCGCATACTGTGCAGTATAAAGGTCGCCATGTTGTGAATCATATCTATCAAAATAAGAATCTTAATTTGTCCCAACTTTTTTTTTTTGGTTTAATGACAACTGAAAAAAAAAAGAATTGAAAATACTATGTATTTAAAATATCGTACGCTATTGTGAACGCGACTCTTGCACTAACATTTAAGGCAGGTTAAAAAGCTTTCAGTACGAGCGGAAGATCTTATCGTTTACTCAACAAAAAGAAAGTATTTTTAATTTTTAACTATTATTACTTTATAGATCGCTGATATTTTACACAATGGTTACCTGATGTAATCTAAAGTTATCTAAAACAGTGTGCTCTAATCCATGGACGATAAAAATAACGACCGACATTACGAAATTACGACACTCCCTAAATCCGAGAACAACAACGGAAACGAAATACATAATTAAAAACACGCCCTGAGTAAACCCGAAAATAACGAAAGAATCGAAATTGTTAAAAACACGCCTTAAACTAGAAAACAACAAAGAACACAAAATATAGTTAAAAACGGTTGCAGACAACGAAGGAAACGAAAGAACTAAAAAAGACCCTAAAGCCGGAAACAACTAAAAAAGCGTAATAGTAAAAGACATTCCCTAAATCCGTGAACAACAACGGAAACGATATAGTTAAAAACACCCCTTAAACCCGAAAATATCGAAGAAATCGAAATATGTACATAGTTAAAAACACGCTTGAACTCGAAAGCAACGAAGAAAAGAGAATAGTTTAACACAGTCTCTAAACTCGAGGAGAACAACGAAGGAATCGAAATTAAAAGACATGATGTGTCAAAACCTCCTGTATTAATAATAGAGATATCCCAAAAACATTCCTTTTAATCTAATATGGAATGTAAAAACCAGTGTCACAATAGAACTTTTTGCGTAGGTAACGATCATCCAAAATCAAAAGTTTCTGAAAGGCTCTGAGAAAAACTGGTCGTCATGTTACAAGGACATTACCCAGGTCCTGGTACCTCTTCGGAGACGTTGAGGTGGGTTTTGGTGGAAAAGACACCGATAGCGGGGAATGAAGTTTACTCCTTTTTACTCAGTATGAGTGAGTCTACGAGGAAATAGGAAATATTTCCTCGTAGGTATCAGTAAAGAATCAATATACAAATTTGTATCACTTTCCTAAACTAAGTATTTTTATTCAAAAATCACCATACATTTTCATTGTTAATTGTTTATCACGCCGACCACGCCTGTGCCGCGCGGTTACCTATCTCGTAGACGGACGCTATTACCACTCGACACCCGCTGACAACGATGACCTTGATGGAATCTTTTTATTTATATGAATGTTTTAGGAACGGATACGGGACAAAAGATAAAATCTAAACTACTAGTCCAAACAATCTTGAATAACCTTGAATTACCCCCGACATATTAAAGTTAATTTTAAATATATCTTTATTCACGTATTTTATCATTACGTGAATTAACCTTAACATATATCTATATAAACTAGAAGAATGTTCTTAAGGCGACTGGCCCGTTTTTGTTTACTTTACTTTTTTGTTATCTTTTTAAGAACGAGCTGCGGCACACACGAAATATAATACGGTCAGCCGTCGACACGTTTGCCTGCCGCTGAGGGGCGGGGCCTGTGTTACCTTGAACCACGCCAACATTGCTTGAAACTAGGGAACTTTGGGGACAATTTGCAAATTTATTTTTCAATATTTATAAAAACACCTTGCATTTACCGAATACTGAGATCAGTAAAAATCAAGCACCAACACGTTTGTTAAAAAAAAAAAAAATTTGGCTTCTCATTTTGACAATAATTTTTTTTTCTGAACAAACAACGTTTTGCCGTGATGAAGGTTTTTTTTTACTAATTTAGATGCCCAATACGTTAAGATAGCCTAACAATGAAAGCCGTAATTCGGTTCCAAAGTTGAGGCGACTGAGCGTTTCGCCTTAAATCCAGGTGGAGTAAATTTAAATTAAAAAATTTAAATATGTATATCTAAGTCGAACTCCACAAACTTTTAACAGCCCTAATTTAACAAGAGATTAATGATACAATTGATGAATTACAAGAGGGGTTCTTACCTTGAAGAATATAAAAAATTATGACGTTGACGTAATTTTGAATTAAATTTGACGTTTTCATTTTTCTCTTAATTTTGGACTTGTAAATTTTTTTCTCTGCTCTTTAAATCCCACCACATTGGCGATTTAATTTTTTTTACAACTATGTCACGTTGACAAATGAGTTTACGCAAGTTAAATAACAAAAATGTTTGTGAAAAAATTATTTTAAATAAATTAAAATTAATTTAATAAAAAAATGGCAACTCAAAGAAACACCTTTAACATAAAAAACTAATTTTTAAGAAGAACAATCATTATTCAATTAACGCCCCATCCATTTCTGCGCACAATTCTACTCTAAAACGATAGCTTGCCTTCGTGATAAGAAAACTTTAAGATTAAAATTAATCATTACCAAATCCAAAATCAAGAGAAGAATATACGTTTCTTTCAACTCGGTAAGAATAATGAAGTTTTAATTACAGATTTGCTGGTTTCAGAACAAGCAAAAAATCTTATTCCTTTGAGGTTTTGGTGTAAAGTCAAAAATAAAAAATATTTTCCTCTTGTAAACTCAATCCGGGGACATACTGTATATTTAATCGTTGAATATGAATCAATTTCAACCGAATAAAACAGTCTGTACTGCACCGATTTTGATAATTGTTTTTTTTAAATGAAAGACATTAACAAGTTCTATGTGAAGATTACTTTCCATTTTCAAAAATTTCACAGGTTAATTAATTATTTGCAAATTATTTTAGGGGAAAAGCGGTCCATTACAGTCATCGATTTAAATGAGCGTGAATCGTTTTAAGTGAGAAGTTGGACAACTGTAGCTAAATATAGGTATCTTAGCCCCTCCCCTGAGGTTGAGTGAGCAAGTTGGCTAGGGAACATTTTATACATCTGGATGGATGTTTGGGTGCGGAGTATGAAGAGTGTGAAATAGAAAACGTGCAAAAAAAAATCTTTTATCGCATAATTTTTCTTGCCGAAAAATTGGTTTACCAATTCCACAATATTTTCGTTTAACTGACCTGCGACTTTCTCAACAAATCAATCGAGAAGCGGAAGATTTATTCAAAACCAGTAGAATGTCGATGAATCCAAGATTTATTGTTTAATCAAATGTATGAAACGGCTAATAACATGCCGTTATTGATCATATACTTCAAGAGGTTTTTCAACACGGTACTGGTAGTAATGTCTTTTGTTTCGTACATTCGATGGCCTCCGTTTCTACATTAGCGAACAATTCAATCAGGGGCATCTTATACCGCACAATGAACAAGTGTTTACGCAAAACATTGTATATAAAGAAATTATTCCGTCTTAATTTTTTTTAATTATTCAGACAATGCAAATTACAAATTGTAATATGTAATATGGTAACCAGTCTTTATTCAACACTATTTACGTAAGTATTCACTTTTTTTTAATTTTTACATTGATTTGATTACCAATTCAATACATACCACTCGAATTTCGAGAGACGGGCGATCACTAGTATACATAATTATATGTATATTCTCGCGGACTTTTTAAGCTCTACAACCTTTCTATAGAAAGCATTCATATCTCTTTCCGGTAAGGCAGTGGTCCACCCTGAAGGTACATTCTAAATATTGGTTAAAGAATTTTTTAAATCGGATGAGTAGTTTCGAAGATTACCTCCTTCATCCAAACTTACAAACTTTACCTCTTTATATTAGTGTTGATGGAGGTCTGCTGAGTACCACCGAAACGAACTACCATGGCGTACTGGCAATCCCTCTAGCGGTGGACCAAAAACCCAACGCCAAAAAGATCAACAAACGCTTCGGACTTGTACTTACTTACCAAGAAATCTCAGAACAAACTTTGACTGAAATTTACAAGAACTGAATAGAATAGCGAGCATCTCCTTCTGGTCTACTTAAAAAATAATATAGACCAACAATTTCCTTACCAAATGCTCTAAAGTCTATAAGAAAGGTTTGATGTGTTTTTTATAGGATTAATATATATATTTTTTTTAAATCATGAAATTCATTGTCATTTATAGCCCATATTCTCTTTATTTTATATATAAAAATCAATTGCTGTGCGTTAGTCTCGCAAAAGCTCGAGAATGGCTCTACCGATTTTGATGAAATTTTGTGTTTGTGTCTGAATGGGTCCCGGGACGGTTTAGATTCACAATTAGATCTTTTTTTTTATTTTTTAACAAAATGTCTTTTCGTTTTTCTTTAAGATTTTTCGCAGTCAGAACATATAAGTTGATTTGGGAATTACCTTAGATAGTACACTTTCTTTTGTACACCATATAGATTCTATGACCACTAAAGCAGTAAAATCTCTTGGTTTCATTATTAGAAATTCCCGAGACTTTGTAAACACAGATACCCTGAAACGTTTATATTTTGCTTTCGGTAGGTCTCGGTTGGAATATGCCAGTGCTATTTGGTCCCCTAATTACGCGTCGCACATTAGCGGTATTGAAAAAATACAAAGACGTTTTTTGAAGTATTTATCCTTTAGAGCGGATGAGGTGTATCCTGCAATTGGTTGTAGTCAAGACGACTTGTTACGTCGCTGGCATATGGATAGCCTTCTGAATCGTCGTATTTGCCATTCTGTCACCTTTTTACATGGGCTCATTAAGGCCAAAGCCGACAACATTTAATAGCCCAGTGTGCGAGAGAGACAAAATATCGGAAAAGTTTTCCTTAATTTTTGAGGAAATGGCTAATCCTATTACAATTTTGAATACGGAGTTCAGTAGAGAAGGGTGATCTACAGGGAGCTAGTTTTTCATATTTTCGTTATTGATAAAAAAAAAATAACTGCAAAAAAAAACACTTTCTAAAATTAATTTGAAAAAATTAAAGTATACATTTTGTAGAGCTCCAAAAATAAGTAATGTTTACCTTTTATAAATTGAAAAACCGACAAGGGAAACCCTTCTAAAACATGATTACCTACATATGTGATTTTTTTTAAAACAGCGTCACCCGATTATAACTGACATACTTTTGGTTGATTCCTTTTTGTTTTGTTCCCGGCATAAAAATAACTCGATCGAATGTTTTCAATTGAAAAAAAAAAACGGGAAATTCTAGAGAAAAATCTGGAAAGATGCGCCTTTCCAGCTTAATTTACACTGGTTTTTACTTTTGTGTTGTCTTACCCACTTCATTATTTAAAATAAAAAATAAAACAATCTGGATTACATTTCCTGTAAGAGAACACAGTTTCCTCCCGGCCGATAGAATTTTCGGCCGTCTGGAAAAATGTGCGAAAGGAAACCATTACAAATAAGGAAGACTACATCAACATATACAAGAAATTTGATTTAGTGAAGGAACAGGGAACCCATTGGAACCTGAAAGACATCAAATCTTTGGAGAATGACTTAAAGAAAATAGTTGGAATATCCGATTGCAAGAGAATTAACCTATCCAAGTATACCTATAGCAAGAAAACAGGCAACTACTGGCAAAGAGAAGTGTTTTGAAAACTCTAGATACGAAAGTGAATTTAAGGTACCGAAGAGCATTCTGAAGAGAGGCAAAACAGACAATAATGGTTTTGTAAAGGAAGTGGAACTGAGGCATTCTATTCCTGATTACTTTTACAACAAGAATCATTTGGAAACATCTGAGTCGAAGGCGATAATCTGTCTTGGTCCAAAAATATCTTTTCCAGATCCATATAATCTCGAGCAGATTCAAGAGGAAGATGATGAAGCAGTTGATGACATTGCTGAACAATGTAATTGTTTAGAGGCTGTTTGTGGCCTTCATATCTAAACACTTTTACTCGTACATGCGTATGGTTCTAGATTATGCCATTCTAAAATTTGGCAGTTCCTATCAACTACTGATCCACACAACAAAAGGTAAAGAAAATAAGCAACAAACCGGATTAAATCCATATACCGTTTGACCCAAACGTGCCAAAATGAGTTAAATTCAATGCTTTTTTGACCATAACTGAAAATATGTATTATTTTTTCTTGAAACTGCAACCCACGGATCAAAAAAATGCCAAGTGCCCAATATCCGTAATAATATGCAATACGTGTTTTTTATGTCAAACGGCCTTTGAGTGGCAACATTTTGTGGATTACAGAATTAAAAAAAGTTATCCCGTTTTTGCTCAATCGCTCCTCAATTGTAAAATAATAGTCCAAGCAAATTAGACGAAAAAACGGCGAATAGAATAACTAATTTATAAAATATTGAAATTTTGGTTATGAACTCCCAACCGGGAATAAAGATCCGAAGAGTTTCCACTCCCCCGGGGAGCTTCATTCCCTTTTGCCCAAAAAACAGGCCCCCGAGCGTGACCTCATGAAGCTTTTATGCATTTTTCTGGTAAATAAATGACGTTGGAAAATGTTTATAGTTTTCAGCGCGAAGGCAAAAATTAGTCTACCCCCGTTTTTTGACCAATAGCAACTTATTGCAAATGTTTTATTCAATATGGACCTTGTACAGAAAAAAACTTTTCTACAATTTTGTTTCTAAACATTTTTGCTCCCACCAATGGTTTTCGAAATAATATCGCCGCAAAAATCGTGAGTTGTCTTCGCGCTGAAAACTATACTCATATTCCTAATTTTTGTTTTAAAAATGTCACTTCGTTAATGCTGTGTTCGGATTCTATTTGAAAAAATTCTTATATTAAAATTTATAAGAAAGTCGTCGGGGGCTGCGGAAAATTCTGAATCTGGATACCCATTCAATCCCACAGTTTTTCGATGGGTGATAAATCTGGCGACCCAAGTGGCCAAGCACCTCTTCTAAAAACCTCATAGAGGTTCGCGCAATATGATGGCGGGCGTTATCTTGCTGGAAAACACCATCTTCAAACTCCCCTTACATAAGGAAGAACAACGGGCCTTAACACAACGCGCGGATGTCATTGTGCCACGCATTACGATTAGAGGAAAATTGCTACCAAAAGTAATAGCTCCCCAAACCATAAGTTCGATGGTACGGTGGACGTGATGCTCAACAGCAAACTCGACATGACGCCGTTCTAATCGTCGTCCCCTGACTCGCCCTCTACCATCCTGACCCACAAACAGAATGCAGATTCGTCAGAAAAGGCGATGTGATGCCCAGTTTCTGCGTTCATTGCTCCAGTCCAGACGCTGACGACGGTGTTGAGGCGTTATGGGGTGGCCGAGACGCCGACGGTAGGAAGTTAGGCCCATTGAACGTATTCTGTGGTAAACGGTGCGAATCCGAATGGGCCTTCCTATTGCTGCAAACCAAGCATCAGCAACTGACCGAGTAGACCTCCGTCTTTCTCTTAGGGCCATTAATTGAAGAAGACGATCTTGCCATTGGGTAGTTCTTCTGGAAGCTCGTGTGCCTCTAGCTCGCTGTGTTTGCCCTCCACCAGACCACACTTGCCATGTCACGGTAGCCACACTGCGCCCCATTGTTTCAGCGATTGCACGGTACGAAGCACCACGTTTCCCCCTACGACCCCTTTCAAATGGGGTTCATTTGCAGTAATAACGTCTACCAATTTCTCAATTTCTTTTTCAACTGTTGAAAACGTAAATCTTAAAAAAAAATGCAACATTGTCCGAATCATATGAAACTTTAATCGTTTGTTATGGACGATGCCCCCAATATTTAACCAAAATTTCATTTTAATAAAATAATTTGTTCCTATGTTCGGATTGCACTTCCCAGTATATTTATTTTGTAGTGACGAAGAATTTGTAATTGAAAAAGATATATGTACCTAATCCAGGAAATGATCCTTACATTCACACGATCACAGGTAGATATATTGTAAATGGCCGTCACTTTCTGAAGGAATTGCGAACATTGGAACACCATCGCGCAAGTCCTGCTTGAAAAGCAGTGATGGCTACTTTCAGCTCGTTGGTAGTTCATGTAAAGCGCTTGTATGGAAATTGAAATTTTAGTGCCCTTTCTGCATAATTATTTTTTTCAAATTCAAGGCCAGCTTTGTATCACTGGACGTTCATATTCATATTCATATTCGTTCTGTAGAAAACAGATTTTCATATAGAACGCATTCCAAGAAAATTTTTGGAAAGATAAAATGGAGGTTCAGCTGTCAATTTTTTTTTTATTAAATGTTTAACTTCCTGAAATTATAGATGCTCGCGTTTGTAGAAATATGCCTATACGTGAGCCATCTGTATTGAAACAATAAATAAAGGGCAGATTATATGCAAAGCGCAAATATTAAGTAACAATTGACCGATTGACTAAGGGTATTGGAATGACAACCATTTTTTGACTTAAAAATTTTGAAATTGGACTAAACACGAGAGTGAGTTCTAGTTAAAAAAAAATCAAATAAATTGTTGTTACTTCTCATCCATTTAGTCAGTTGAGGAGTATACTGGACAGGGCGGTCCACCCGCCCACCGCACTCACAAACGGTGCAGTTCAAAATCTGTTTATTTTCATTGTAACATTATTCATACAGCCGCTGTTTGAAATCGTGGATTTTCCTTTTTTGAAGGGCAGAACAATAATTATAAAAAAAGCAATTATTATATTTTGAATGTACAATACGATCTGATTTTGGTGAAAACTCTATCGCCGACTGGATTTTATGATTATCCCATCCCTATCAAAGGATGTCATTGTTGTTACGATGCGTCAAGGACGTTTTTTCAAACACGTTTTCGGACGCCGTTTGTCGTCCGATTTTAGATCTAAAAAAAGTGTTGGTTTTCATTGAAACAGCTCTAATAAACGTATACCTTAGATTTTCGAATTCCTCAAAGCATCACCAAAATAAAAAGAAAAAAATGTTAATTCTTTTTATAAATTGAAAAAGCGAAAACTAGCTCCCTGTAATTTGTACTTCTTAACACAAATCCGGCGTCGGATCTTCAAAAAATTCTATAACTTCGTTTAAAAACTGGAAAAACTTTTGGCCTGTTTGGCCCGCCATCTATTGATTTTGAATCACATTAAAGTGTTGTAGGATTTGCCCTTAATAATATTATTAAGTTACTCAGCCAAGTCAATTTCCATGTGCCTAGGTTAGTTTCTAGAAATCAACTGACATTTTATACGGAAACACCTCGTATTAATACACAAAAATTCTCACCACTTTTTACAATGTGCCATAATTATGATAAGCTTGAGTTTGTAGATATTTTTAATTGTTCCCCACGAGAAATTAAGTTTGAATAAAAAAAAATGTTTGAATCAAAGTATACCTGATTAGTTAATTTAGTTCTTCCTACCCTCTAATTGGACTACGTCTGTTGGGTATAGTAATAATAATAATAATAATAATATTAATACCGGTATCGGGTTTAGCCGAGCAGTGGATTTTAGGCGAGCAGAGGTTTAGCCGAGCAGTGCTTTTCAGGTTTCCGACGGATAGTTGGCCACTAGATGGTGCTACAGAAAAAATTTCTACTTTACAATATGTTTGCATCTCGACTAATGAAAATTTATATGGATTTTTTAAATGCCTTTTTCCCGTAACAAATGACATGATTAATAAACCTTAAAAATTATACACTAATTCAAGAGTTGAAATAAAAACCAGGTTAACAGTCAAAAATGTTTAATACGTAAAATCCATCTAATAAGGCTATCTGTCAGTAATACAATCGAGGGTTTTCTCGTTAGCTCGAAGATGGAGACACTGTTGTCACCACGCTTAATTATGCACTAGTTTACAAACTAAAAAATAAATACATGGGCATTTAATGATTTAATTTAATAATTTTCTTGTACTTGTGTATCTCATTGAATTCAGTGAGCGAGTGAGCGAGTCAAGTGAGCGAGTGAGCGAGCGAGTGAGTGAGTGAGCGAGTCAGTAAGCGAGTCAGTGAGTGAGCGAGTGAGTGAGTCAGTGAGCAAGTGAGTGAGTGAGCGAGTGAGTGAGGGACTCAGTGAGCGAGTGAGCGACTGAGTGAGTGAGTGAGTGAGTGTGCGAGTGAGTGAGTAAGTCAATGAGCGAGTGAGTGAGTGAGCGAGTGAGTGAGTGAGCGAGTGAGTGAAGGAGTCAGTGAGCGAGTGAGTGAGTGAGTGAATGAGTGAGGGAGTGAGCGAGTGAGCGAGTGAGCGAGTGAGCAAGTGAGCGAGTGAGGGAGTAAGCGAATGAGCAAGTCTGTGAGTCAGTGAGCGAGTGAGCGAGTCAGTGAGCGAGTGAGTGAGTGAGTGAGCGAGTGATTGAGCGAGTCAGTGAGCGAGTGAGTGAGTGAGTAAGTGAGCGAGTGAGTGAGTGAGCGAGTCAGTGAGCGAGTGAGTGAGTGAGCGAGTCAGTGAGCGAGTGAGCGAGTGAGCAAGACAGTGAGCAAGTCAGTGAGCGAGTCAGCGAGTCAGGAGACACAAAATTCAGGAAAGGCTTGGTTTTGACTTACGCCGTCTGCGCCTACCGCTGTGCGCACGAACCCACAATTTCGATGTTTCACATCTGCCAGGTATCCCGTGACGGCTTAATATTTTCTTTGCCGCTGTTTTTTTTACCTACGTTGTAACGTTGCCCCGCGTTGTAACACTCTTAATTAATGGTACTATTCCCACTACCTCAAGAGCGTTACGTGGATTATGGACAACCCTTATCTTATCATGATTTCTCTCAATTTTTTTTTCCTAGATTGCAATCGTTTGTAAAGAATTTAAATCTTTTTTGGTTATTCTAATGGTCATTAAATTCATGGTTTGGAAAATCAAATTGGTTATCTCCAGATGGAAATATACTTATAGACTGGGTGAAATTTAAATTGAAAAAAATAAAAAGATCTTAAAACAACAAATCTTATAAAAATGTTTAATTTTTATGTTTTCGTTTTATGACTGAAAAATGGTTCTTTTGTCGTAGTATTATTAGTTGCCACTACAACACTAAAAATCGATTCCATAATTGTTTCTATAATGGATTTGTGGTAGATTTGATTTTTAAACACAAAAAAGAAAATAAAAAATTGGTACCTATTCCCAGAATTTTAAGGTCTGGAATATTCATTCCACTGTTTAACTGCTAAAAATTACATAATCGAGAAATTCATTTATTAGATAATTCTACAGTTTCGGCTAGAGGTATGGAGCAATACAAAGTTTATAGATCTTTTAAAGAAGAACGATTTAATGATGGACAAAAATACAGTAAATAATTCAAACTATAAACTAAAAAAGAAAACATTATAAAATCAAACCATAAACGTTAAAAAGCGGTTCAAAAAGTATACATAAATTACTATGCCTTCAGTGAGTTATTTTTCTAAAGTTTAAACCAAGTATACTATGAGGAATAGGTCCAGTAACAGAAAAGTTATTCTATTAGATCCTTTCCTCCTTGGCAGCTTGACGGTTCTGTCTTGCGTTTGGTAGTTTGCTTTTCGTCTCCATGTTTTCTCTTTATTGTTTCTTCGGTGATATTTTCGTCAACAGGAATTGAAGCATTTTGGTAGTAGTGGAAGACGTTCACTTCGATGGAGCAATGCTTTCTGTTCAATTTCTTCCAACGAATATTTTTGGGCGCGGTTCTTTCGAATGATCAAATTTCTGAAAAACGCCAGACATCAGGAATTACATTAATTATATTGTATATTTATTAGTTATTTTTCTAATTTGCTGTTGTAACAATGCTATTAACGCATTCATTTTGAGTGCGTTAATAAACCATTTTCGTTGACCGATTATTAAGAGCCAATTTAACGTTTGATTTTGACTCACAAATGGATCGTTAATGTAATTCATTATTGCACGATTTTACATTAATTTCGGAATAATTAAGTCATATAATTTCATTCAAACCCGCGTCTTTTAGGTTGTAAATTCGCGCTTCTTTAAATACAGCCATTTGCGTATGTTGCGCTAGTTATCTTAGGTGGTACACATGATTGCCGACTTTTCGCTGACAACAAATTGAAACATGCATTATCCAATACTGCGAACGGTAGTAATTCAGAATTTTCTAGCTCCATTTATGAACTTACACAAATTAACAGCATTTTGACAATGGCGAACTGTTCTTTACATTGGCGACTTCATTTGTTTTCAGAGACAACTATGTTTATGGCATGAGTGACAATTACTTCATGAATTGAAATTTCAGAAACGGATTTTTATCCCCAGATTAAAAGGCTTTCGGTCAACGAAAAAATATTGTAATCAACTCGTTTGTTAATGTGATTAATAATCTCGACAATTAAAGGCTTTAAACAGGCTCGATTAGTAATCGCCTTTATTAACACACTTGTTTATTTATGCCATAAACAAATGAAGTCGCCATATAAAGAAGAGTTCGCCATTGTGAAAGTGCTGTTAATTTGTTTAAGTTTATAAATGGAGCCAGAAAATTCTGAATTACTACCATCTGCAGTATTGGATAATGCATGTTTCAGTTTTTTTCTCAGAGAAAAGTCGGCAATCAGGTATAGCGACTAAGATAAGTAGCGTAATTGCATTCAAAACTGACACACGCAAATGTATGTATGGTGTATGGTAAGCAGCGCGGATTCACAACCCATAGGACGCGGGTTTAAATCCCGTTAAGGTAACAAAAAATTCTACGAATTAATTATTGCAAAATCGTGCATTAATGAAAAAATCATGTATTTGTAAAATCGTGCATGAATGAGGTACATTAACGATCGATTTGTTAGTCAAAATTAAACGTTAAATTAGCTCTTAATAATCGGTCAGTTTCATTATGTTCAGTTTTCATAGGTGGAATATTCGCAACTTTGAAAAAGCAACAAAACTACAAAAGTGCAAAATTCACAACTTGAGAAACGCGCCCTTAATTAGCGCAATGGACCTTTCTATTAGGAGAACGTTATAACAAACTATTTACATATACCCTTTTTAATGGGGTTGTCCCACAATTTAAAAAAAAAACAGCTTTTCTAGAAACTAGACGAAAAAGTATTATACCCCTATTTTTTTGTTTATTCGAAATTACGCGTTTACTAGGTAAAAAAAAAAACGAAACATTTGTGTTATTTGAAATGCGCACCTTTCTGTGACGTTAACACGGGACAAAATTCAAAGTTACTAGACGCTCGGAAAAATGAGAAACGCATGAACCAATGAGAATGCTCCACCGAAATGACGTCACAAGAGGCGGTAAATGCAGAGCGTTTGAAAATCCTAGCCGAAATTATAATTTTTGATACGCTCTGTTATCTCACAAAACAACTTTATTAAACAATGCTATAGTTAAATTCGTCAAATTCAGTTGAGAGGGACGGCCCCATTGTAAAATTGAAATAAATCCTAAATTTAAAAAAAAAAACAACCAGTTTAAAATTGTTATTGGGGTTTCCAAAAGTCAGTCCTACGCTCGTTGCAAAACGTGATAATTTTTCATAATTACCTTGTGTAGTCGCAGATAACTTCCTTAATTCTGATCAATGAAACAGGTTCAACCGATATTGGGAAAGTTGTTGGTGTCCTCATTCCATTTCGTCCGCGCTTCCTTCATGGACGAGAAGTTCAAGTTGGTCAAATGTTTTTCCCTTATGAGCGAAAGATTTTCATCTCCAACGATGGATAAAAAGCGAGAGATCTCAAATGCCCCATGAAAAAAAATATAGAATGAACATTTTTATCATGCTGCTACAAAATTTTTATGCATTTAAATATTATGCAGGATGTTTTAGACGAAACCTTAAATTACATGGTATTTTTTCTTAGGTTACTTGTTTTTATATTTTTTTATATAAAAACAAATTTTTTTTTTTGTCTTCTGATGCTTTGATTTATAAAAAAATATTCTCTATAAGAATGAATAAAAAATATATATAAACCTACTCGGTTAGCAGGTTGGTGCCGGGCTGATCTCAGCGCATTCGCCATTTTGTGCCATAAAAATTGTGAATTGTGCCACTCATATGATTTCTCTGTCATTTTAGACAAAATCTGCAACTGTGCGTATTTGGAATAAAAAAACTCGTTTCCGAGATATAGATTTAAAAAAAACGTTATTCATTTAAATGCCTATAACAGTGCGAGAAATGGTCGGATTGGAACACTTTTTTATTATTTTTGTTTTTGAACACTTGAAAAAAATATCTAAAAAATTTTCAAAACCGTCTTTTTATAAGATTTTCAAAATTTTTAATATAAAATGTTGTTTTCGAAAAACACGTACTGATCAATTTTCATTCCGCAACTTTTTTTTTTGTTTTAGTTATTAGTACTGAAACTAAATACATAATAACTTTTTTAGGCCCACCAGTTATACTTATTGTCATCTGTGAAATTAAATATATATATATCTTAATAATTTTATGGATAATGACCGTTAATTTTTAGTTAAATATATTACAGCATAATAAGTTCAAATAATCCAACGCAATTTTCATTACGGACTGTAGTCAAGGGTTGAAATTCTTTCAAAATTTTGTCCTTTAGATATCAATTTAAAAAATCAAATAAGAATTAATACAATAATGATACTGTTTGTGTTTTTTTTTGGGTGTATTTAAAAAGAAAAATTAAAAAAGTCCCAATCGCCCCATTTTTTAAAAAGTTATGGGAATTGAAAAAAGATATATATTTTTTTAAATCGATATCTCGGAAACGGCTAGCCAAAAAAAAAAAAATGAAAAAAATTACGTAGGCCTCAACCGATACTACAACATAAAAAATTATGAAAAAAAAAATCAGAGATGCAAAAACGACTGGCTTTGTGTGTCAAGATCGTCATCCTAAAATTCAGTTTTTAATGTTATTCTAACAAGTATCCTTCACAAATTAAACAATTGTAATTCACTTGACATAATTAAGCTTTCCAATGATCGTGTCACATGACATGCTCTTATATTTAAAAATAAAAAATTAGGGGTAGGATAATTAACCCTTTAGGATAGAGATAAACATAAACGCTAGTTCCAGTACGGGCAAAATGATTTTCACCATGTATGTAGCCCTAAAGAATTAAAATTGACCTGTTTTTAGAATTTTAAGTAACGTGATAATATTATAACAAGCAGCTTACAGAATTTATACCAATTAAACCTTCCACCTTGTATAGATTTTGGTATTTGGTGACTTGTTTTCTTTGTAAACATGTAATTTTTACGCAAAATATTTTAGATTTAATTTTTTTGTAGTGTTCAGGTGAATTTACGATACCTACTCAGTGTCTTTTTTTCCACAATACATCGATTGTAGCTTAACCAATGATCCGATTTTAACTGGAGCTACACTTAAAAGTGTAAAATAACCCCAAAGAAATTAAAAAATCAAATGTTTAATTGTGTTTTTGGTCAATTTTTTTATATATTATGAAAATGAATTGCACCAATTCAATTATGGCACAAAATAACTGGAAACTGATATCTAAAAATTTCTTATCAACTGTTAAGGGTTAGATGAATAGGTTAAAAAATTAAATTTCCGTAAAGAGAAACCAACGCAATATTAGCAGACTTACCTTAATTTAAAATATGATGACCTAAACACTTCAAACTTCTGGAAGAGACACTGAAACACGGGTGCACATACACGACGTAAAACATATCCAACTATGAAAGTCCGAGCTATAATGCCAACAGAGCACTAAAACACTAAAACGGTTTTAATTGTAACATAAACAATTTTAAGTAGGCTTCCTCGAACTATCGGTCTATATGGATAAACAAACTTTCGTTTAGTTGGGATACGTCACGATGCATGTCCAATAGTTTCCGAAAAAATGCACACATTCTTTTACACTTTGTATTTTTATAGTCTTAAAGATGCGTTCTCACGAGAAGAATTATTGTAAATTAAATGTTCGTTTTTTTATTGAGGTGTTTTGAATCAGAACAAGTTAGTCAAAAACGTATATTTCAACAGAAACCAATTTTAGAATTCTGCTTCTTTTTGTTTTTAATTTTTAAAAGAAATAACATGTTTTCAATAATAACTTTAGCTTTAAGTAATAGTATATTAATTTATAGATGCATTTTAATTAAGTTTGCAATATAAACGCCACAGTTTAGAAATTATTCAACTCATGTTTATGTTTAAAGAAATACAAACTGCAAGTTTTATAAGCAAGTATTTATTTTTCTATATAAAAATGTAGAAACCATAAATTTCGTAATTTTCTATTTGAGGTGTTTTGAAGCAGAGTAAATTAATAATGTATGCTTCAGCATGAAACAAAAATGAATTCTGCGTTTCTAAAAAACAACGAATGTTTTTTTGTTGTTTTTAACATATTTTTCTGGCTTTTAGCTTTACATTAAAATTTAAATATATCTATGTCGAACTCCACAAACTTTAATAACTGTAAGATTACTAATGGTACATGTTTCGGCAGAATACTTCTGCCATCATCAGCCCTTAAAGAATATAAAAAATTATGACATTGACGTAATTTTCGTAATTTCAAAATTACGTCAATGTCATAATTTTTTATATTCTTTAAGGGCTGATGATGGCAGAAGTATTCTGCCGAAACATGTACCATTAGTAATCTTACAGTTATTAAAGTTTGTGGAGTTCGACATAGATATATTTAAATTTTAATTTAAATTTACTCCACTTGGATTTAAGAACATTCTTCTTGTTTTTAGCTTTACGTAGTATGTACTTATAAAACACCTTTCCATAAGTTTTTACAATGAACGTTAATCATTTGAAAAGAAAAAACTTATTAGTTAAAAACGTATATACTTGTACATCTGTAAATTCTGTATTGATGTATCCACAATAAAAATTTTCGATTGAGACAAAAATTTAATTTTTATCTCATTTTAAAATTATCTTTACACGAGAGCCTACACGAAAATTTTGAGTATACGATATAAAAAAGTATATTCACATAATGTGAGATATATTAGTACCAAAGGACACAAATACACAAGTACACAAATAAAAGTAAAACTTCAAACCGACCAAATAAATCAACAAAATATTTACTCCAAAAACTATGTATTTGAATCTAATCTAATTAAATCTATTTGAAATTTGTACAAAATTATGTATATGGCAAAACATTGTTTCTTTGTTATAGTAAGCAAATTTATAAATTATTTACCAAACACTTTCTGCAACGTCTGCAGTTTTCGGAACGCTGAAATGAGCGAATACGTTTTAGACGTTTGTTTATTTAGATAGGAGGGAAACAAATTACATAAAAAAGATTGCATTTTCAAAATTAGGGAATTTCTATTGTTGCATAATAATTATATAAAAATTATATGACAAAAATGTAATATAATGCAAATTTTGTTTTTTTTTTTCAAGTGTTAAGAAATCTCTTAACACCTGAAATCAACAAGATTTGTATATAATACATTTTTCTGGGACGTCGCTCCAAATACACTTACTTTTCATTCTTTAATAATATTAAACTGATGTAGGGGAGAGTGGGACAACTTTGAATATTTGATTTTTAAATGTCACCTCATTTTATCTTTATCACTATCTTCTGTCTCGACTTTAGTTTGATAATGAGTAGTAATAATTACAACTAGGTTTCTTGATAATTAACTTGTGTTCAAGTTGTAAGCGATTGAGGTAATTAATTAAGGTTTTCTAACGCAATCTTCTAATATTAAAGCAATGTCACAGTCATGGAATAAATAAAAAATTTAAAGACTGTTACCGCTGTTAAAAAGTTACAAATGAAAAACTGTTTTATCTGAAGTACCTTTTTATCTACTAAATCTTTTTTTTTTGGTGGATTTGTCAGCATTTCGATTAATCAGAAAGTCGATTATCTGAAACTAGGTGGAATCACTCTCAACAACATCAGCATGTACCTACCTACCTAGTTACTAGTATGTATTAATTTAGCGTTAGGCCGGTAGGTTACGTGTAATGAGTCTTCTAAACGAGTTTCAAGTAACTACCGGACGTGTATTGTAATGCATTATATTTCATACTGTAAGCCTGTTCTTCATTTTTTTTTACTTTTAGATATTTGTGGTTACAAAAATGTCCTTTGCTACTATGTACATATATTCTTTTTAATGCCGGACTCAACATTTTCTTGTAGGCTCTCCTGTAAAGATAATCGGTTTTCAGAGGCGAGGGCGAATGTTTGCAATACGAGGCGATAAACGAGTATTGCATTGAGCCTTCAAAATAAGAAAAAGCACGAATTAACATCAAATGTTGAGGTTACGATTGACAGCTGTTAAAATAAATATATAATCGAGAATACTTATATATTTAATTATATCCCACTTTCTGCATTCATGTATTTCACAAAACGAATACAAAAACTAGATACTATTTTGCAATAGCTCTTGTTTTAATACGGACCTTGATTATTATTTAATAAAAAAATATTTTAGCCTTTTATAAAGCACGTATAGTCTTAAATAGTCGGATATCAAAATATGTATGAACAACCCAGCGTCCTTCGTAGCGTTCTTCCAGAATGTGAATATTGCTCACAGTATTTGTCAAACTTGGATCTTTTAATAACTTTTTGATTTGAGAATAATTTATCGTAGTTTTAGAGAAATATTGTAGATCGAAGAGTTTTTGGCCCCCTTTTGGGAAAACTGGTGATTTTCTACCCTTTCAACTTAGAACATTCACAGTAGAATCGGCCTGTCTCATTTTTCACCGCTATCCCCTGTGCGCAGTGGGTTATTCTTAATACAGGGTTTTCATTAACCCGGCGTCCCACGGGTGGGTTTAATACATATTAATTTGACATCCCGAAAATAATTACGATAGTTCAGGGTAAAATGAAGCTTCAATAAACGCTTCAGTTAAGAGGAATAATTTTGTGATTGTGATTTAATTTCGAGATGGTCAAATTCTGTATCCAATTTATGCTAAAGACTATTTAACTAAAGACTACTTAACTACATTTTAAGCCACTCAGGTACTGCTCAACAAAGTCTTAAAAGCAAATTTGTTAAAATTTCGGAAATGAGGCGTTTCGGTTGAAGATTTTAACATATCAGGGTTTTCTAACGCCTATTTACGGCCAAATTGTGTTAAAAGACATTTTTTACAAATTACTGCTCAATTAAAAGTCAAGGTCGTTTTTAATGTCTCCAGGAATACTCCAAAGTCTAAAAATAATGGAACATGAATTTAATAATTCTCCTCCGCTTATTTCTGTTGAAATCAAGTCAAGCTTTCGTTCATACAAAAAAACAATTCAAACAAGAGTTTTATAAACTATTTAGTGTAACTTAAACTACTTTTTCAGTAAAATATTGTTGATAAAACCTCAACCACCAAAACAGTAAAAAAAAATCAGAACTGAAGCGTTTATTTTAAAAAACACGTATTTATGTAAATAATATTTCTAGTTAAACTGGGATATTTGCGGTAGCTTACAGTGTCCTTTGCAAATTTGTGGCCAAATTTTTTATTACAAATTAGCCAGATGTATGTGTTTCTTACATATTTTCTAAATTAAAATCTTGAATTTTTTCCGAAAATGTTCAGAAATACCTAATTTTGTGCTTTTTACATTATTTACAACTTTTGTTACTGCTGTTCTGGAGGGGATGCTATTCCTTCATCCCCTCATGCCATTTCAGGAATTTCGTGGCGCTATATTTCAAACACGGTTGAATTCAGACGAAAAACGAAGCAGGTATAAATGATAGAAAATGTCCACTACTTTAATTTTGTATTTTACAATTTTTGCGTGAAGTAAAGATGAAAGGAGTTGTTACCGCTGAACGGATTTTTGTCAATAACTAGCGGTAAAAATACGAAGTGACAGTGACAATTTGATAACAGCACCACAAAATCTAGACATGCCCAAAAATTAAAAACCCGCGAAACTTCCAGGTAAAATTCTCTGCCAATATGGAGATTTAAAGTTTAAATGGATCGTTCTTCATTCAGGGAAATGCAACGCCAACAATAATTGCCGACTTGTTTTGACGTCCACACAACTTGTAATCTTATCCGAGGTCAGAAATACTTGAGATATCAAAGCATGAAGTTAATTATTATAAACACCTACAAATTCTGATTGGTTCACGTCTTATGTACATACAATGTGTTTAAAAAAGACGAGTAGAGCTGCATCTTTTTTATTTATTGTATAATTCTATAGTTATTAATATAACGAAAATATTCATAGTGGAGCACGTTGCCAAGTGACGAGGGGATAGCCGAGTCTCTTTCAATGTCCGAGACGGTTAAATCGTATATATCCAGTTAGGTATATTCAAAGCTTTATGAATGAAAAGCCGAACGTCAAGATTTGCATCTTCACTTCGTAACTAACATATTATGAGTTAGTAACTAATTTATTATGAGTAACTAACATATATTATGGAATTGAATTTTATGATGCCCATAATCATCACCAAATGCAAAGACATAATAGTTGACGATACGATAAACGAAATAAAAACTAAATGGCATAGTAGAATAGTCCCTAGTCCAAGTAGTTTTATAATGTATGTACCTACTTTAAAAGCGTATTTTCTTCTAAACTAACGAAAATGGCTATTACACAACGAGTGTCAATGAAAAATTAAAAATATAATTACATATAACACGTTTGAATTTGGCAAAGAAATGTTCCGGATAAAAAAAAATTATAGGTGTCCTTAAGACAACACGGCTGAAATAAGCCTTCTTTGGCAAAAGTAACTCGAAATAATTTAATCAAATTAATTAATCTATTGACAGTGGTGTGGGTTTAAACTAACAGACGTCATGAAGATACGAAAGGAGGATATTAATGTCAAGATTTTGAAGTGATTGGAAGTGAAGAACACTGCTTACACATTATGCATTTGGCAATACATAATATATGTATCTAGAGTGATTGTGGTTTGAAGTACAGTATGTTTATAATTATAAATGATTTTCAAGTTGGCTTTGGAAAATATATTAAGGTATTTTTAACGACCATTTACCGCTTCATTGAAATGTACAACATATCATTGAATAACATAGCATTGTACCGGGTGTCCCAACTAAAATTTGTACCCCACAACAATTCCAATTTCTAAAGACTCAGAAGAAAACGCTCGAACGGGCCAATTTTGTTATCAAGGGGGTCCAAATTGTACAAAACTTTCAAGTCTTAGATCTCACCCCTCTAGTCAGCAAGGCCAACCCCTTAAAAAAATTAAATTTCTTCTTAAAATTAAATAATATTTAATTCTCTATATATAGACGTACTTTTATCGATTCGCTTCTACAAAAAAAAGCATGAATTTGTTATTTTCCAAATCAAGAGTATTTTATGTAGATTTGGAAAATATCAATTAACCCCCCATGCCATTTAAATGTTGTAAGGGGATGGCCCCCTTGGCTAAAAGGGTGAGATTTAAGACTTGAAAGTTTAGTACAATTTGGCCCCCCATGATAACAAAATTGAATTGTTTGAGCGTTTTCTTCTGAGCCTTTCGAAATTGAAATTGTTGTGGGGTACAAATTTTAGTTGAGTATTTTATGTAGATTTAGAAAATACCAAATTCATGTTTTTTTGTAGAAAGGAATCGATAAATGTAGGTCTGGATAGAGAATTGAATAAGCTTTAAAATGAGGTATCACACGACTCCCCATGTTATTTAATTTTTTTAAGGAGATGGCCCCCCTGGCTAAAGGGGTAAGATCTGAGACTTGAAAGTTGGGTACAATTTGGCCCCCCTTGATAACAAAACTGACCTGTTCGAACGTTTTTTTCTCAATCTTTCGAATTTGAAATTGTTGGGGAGTACAAATTTTAGTTGGGACACCCGGTATGTTAAATTATGTAGTATATCAATGAATTGTTGTTCCTGGTGACCGATTCATCTGAACACACCTTTAGTTCTGATGACAATACAATTATGTATATTCAGTATCATTGTAAATCCAAGATGGCCGCCACCACAAAATGGCGCATTACTTTTCTTTTTCGACTCCCTCAATATGGGTATCAAATGAAAGGGCTTAACTAGTAGAATGCAGTACACCATAAAAAAAATTCTAAATGCAATATGGACGTCACCACCCAATGGCGGATTCCTTTTTTTAGTTTTCAATCGCCTTCATATGGGTACCAAATGAAAGGGCTTAACTAGTAGAATGCAGTACACCATAAGAAAAATCCAAGATGACCGCCACCACAAAATGGCGGATTACCTTTTTTAGTCTTCAATCGCCTCAATATGGGTATCAAATGAAAGGGTTTGACAAGTAGAACACAGTACCCTTTAGAAAGAAATAATAATAAGGGCAGACCTCCCCCCCCCCTGGGACACCCGTTGGACAGGTGGGCCCTTGGGACCGGACCTTGGAACGTCCCCCAAAAACTATACCGGTGGCTAAATCCTTCTAGGCCCCTCCCATTGATGACCTCATCTGGTCATTGCGATACAGGTCGAATACTCCAGACGATGATGTTACACTGACTATCGCGAACACGCCGTAGCAATGAGTCACTGAGGGTCCTTTAATATATTGATTTTAAAAAATTGGTGCAACATTAATTGGGAAGTAGGTACACTTTTTATTTAAGGTCACACTTAAGCAATGTGTCGTGAAATCTGAATTGACTTACATTTTAGATACTATTTTTTTTTAGATTAGTGCTCTTTAAAATCAGAAGGCTATGTCCTATTCTTCGGGTTTACCCAAGCATTTGCCAAATTCACAAAGAAATAGTTGCCACAAGTTTAGGTATATCTTAAGTAGATAAACTGTGCCCTTAAATTTACACTTAGAAAATGTAACCTAAACTCTGACCTGGATTTAAATATTTATTGCTTTTAGATTAGTACACTTTTAAATCAAAAGGTTATGTCGTATTCTTAGGGTTTACGCAAGCACTTGAGCATTTGACAAATTCACAAAAAAAATTGTTGACACAAGTTTATGTCATAAGTAGATAAACTGTGGGCTTAAATTTACACCTAGAAAATGTAACCTGAACTCTCAACTGGCTCCAATTTAAATAATTATTGCTTTTAGATTGGTGCTCTTTCAAAACAAAAGGTTATGTCGTAATCTTAGGGTTTACGCCAACATTTGACAAATTCACACAAAAATAGTTGCCACATGTTTATATCTTAATTACATAAACTGTGCCCTTAAATTTAAACTTAGAAAATGTAAGCGGAGCCATGAACTGGCCCCAATTTATATACTTATTGCTTTTAGATTGGTGCTCTTTTAAATCAAAAGGTTATGTCGTATTCTTAGGGTTTACGCTAGCATTTGACAAATTCACAAAAAAAAAGTTGCGACAAGTTTATATCTTACGTAGATCAACTGTGCCCTTAATTTAAAACTAGAAAAAGTATACCTTAAGTAGATAAAGTGTGCCCTTAAATTATACTTAGAAAATATAACCTGAACTCTGAACTGGTTCCAATTTAAATATTAATTTCTTTTAGATTGGTGCTCTTTTAAATCAAAAGGTTATGTCGTATTCTTAGGGTTTACGCAAGCATTTAAGAAATTCACAAAAAAGTAGTTGCCGCAAGTTTATATCTTAAGTAGATAAACTGTACCCTTAAATTTACACTTAGAAAATGTAACCGGAGCCATGAACTGGTCCCAATTTAAATACTTATTGCTTTTAGATTGGTGATCTTTTAAATCAAAAGGTTATGTCGTATTCTTAGTGTTTACGCAAGCATTTGACAAATTCACAAAAAAATAGTTGACACAAGTTTATACCTTAAGTAGATAAACTGTGACCTTAAATTATACTTAGAAAATGTAACCTGAACTCTAAACTGGTTCCAATTTAAATATTTATTGCTTTTAGATTGGTGCTCTTTTAAATCAAAAGGTTATGTCGTATTCTTAGGGTTTACGCAAGCATTTGAGAAATTCACAAATAAATAGTTGCCACAAGTTTATATCTTAAGTAGATAATCTGTGCCCTTAATTTATACCCAGAAAATGTAATTTGAACTCTGAACTGGCTCCAATTTAAATACTTATTGCCTTTAGATTGGTGCTCTTTTAAAACAAAAGTTTATGTCGTATCCTTAGGGTTTACGCAAGCATTTGACAAATTCACAAAAAAAAATATGAGTGTACTTTAGACCACACGACTGAAGTAATACTTCAGTTCGTCATTGTGGAAGTGCTTTTAATTTATGTAAGTTTATAAATGGAGCTAGAGAATCCTCAATTAATACCATCTGCAGTATTGGATAATGCATGTTTCAGTTTGTCGTCAGCGAAAAGCCGGCAATCATGTGTAGCGATTAAGACAAGTAGCGCAGTTGCATACAAAACTGACACACACAAATGGGTGTATGGAATGAAGCGCGAATTTACAACCTAGTGGACGCGGGTTTGTATCCCGTTAAGGCAAACATTTTTTCTATGAATTAATTATTGTAAAATCGTTCGCTTCGCCCGATCACACTTTTCGTAACGCTCTCGTCTCGCATTCACCAGCTTACTCCCCAAGCCAAGTGTCCGTAAAGAAGTTTTACTTCAAAAAGTTGCCACAAGTTTATATCTTAAGTATATAAACTGTGCCCTTAATTTAAACCTAGAAGAAGTAACCTGAACTCTGAACTGGCTCCAATTTAAATAAGTATTGCTTTTAGATTGTTGCTCTTTCAAAACAAAAGTTCATGTCGTATTCTTAGGGTTTACGCAAGCATTTGACAAATTCACAAAAAAATAGTTGACACAAGTTTATACCTTAAGTAGAGAAACTGTGACCTTAAATTATACTTAGAAAATGTAACCTGAACTCTAAAGTGGTTCCAATTTAAATATTTATTGCTTTTAGATTGGTGCTCTTTTAAATAAAAAGGTTATATCGTATTCTTAGGGTTTACGCAAGCATTTGAGAAATTCACAAAAAAAATTGTTGCCACAAGTTTATATCTTAAGTAGATAAACTGTGCCCTTAATTTAAACCTAGAAATAGTAATCTGAACTCTGAACTGGCTCCAATTTAAATACTTATTGCTTTTAGGTTGGTGCTCTTTTAAATCAAAAGGTTATGTCGTATTCTTAGGGTTTATGCAAGCATTTGAGAAATTCACAAAAAAGTAGTTGCCACAAGTTTATATCTTAAGTAGAAACTGTGCCCTTAAATTTACACTTAGAAAATATAACCTGAACTCTGAACTGGTTCCAATTTAAATATTTATTGCTTTTAGATTGGTCTTCTTTTAAATCAAAAGGTTATGTCGTATTCTTAGGGTTTACGAAAGCATTTGAGAAATTCACAAAAAAATAGTTGACACAAGTTTATACCTTAAGTAGATAAACTGTGCCCCTAAATTTACACTTAGAAAATGTAACCTGAACTCTTAACTGGTTCCAATTTAAATAATGATTGCTTTTAGATTGGTGCTCTTTCAAAACAAAAGTTTATGTCGTATTCTTAGGGTTTACGCAAGCATTTGACAAATTCACAAAAAAATAGTTGCCACAAGTTTATATCTTAACTAGATAATCTGTGCCCTTAATTTAAACCTATAGTCGTTTTCAATGACATCCGTGCTGTCAGTGTCATTTTTAATATGTTGCTGTAGATTATACGCACAAATTCATAAGTACTGTTCAGAATATAAGCAACTCCTAGTTAAAAAAGTGTCAAACAAGAAATTAAGGTTATGGTAAATGAAAACTTATATTTCGCAAAACACCAACAATAAACAAGAACTGAGTCTTCAATGTAGTTTAAAACACGATTAAAAATCATCCTCGTGTTACGGGGGCGGCGGTTACTCTAGGAGGTACCAAGACCGATGCACACCACCGACGTCGAGGAGGGTTTGGTGAGAGTAGAACTCGCGCCTGGTGATGCCCTCTCGATGATGTTCTCCACAGGCCAGTAGGGGAATTGGGTCGTTCGTCTTTTCTAGTCTCTCATTGTTTTCAGGTTTCGCTCAACGGAATTAATGGAGGAATCTTATTAAATGCAATGTTTCCCATGTAATTGCGACAATCTTCTTTAAATTTTTTTTGGAAATGCTCAATTCTGTTTCGTCAAAGCTTCTCGCCAAACAAGCTTTGTTTTCTAGATACTGCTTCCTGCCATATCCCTCTTAATCTGCTTATTGTAAAAAATGTTTGTAACACCCCAACCCAATTTTGGGTTTGATTATTTCCCAAAACTGCTTTTTGGTCCATTGTTCCGCAAATGCTAACCACTTTTTGTAGACGTCTTTGTTGGAGTTAGATGCTGGATTTTTCAATACTTTTCAAGAGTGATAAGGCGCATTGTCCATTACCATTAACAAGAAGTGACTCTTCTTTTCCAACTCCAGGAGTTAATTGTAACTAATGCTAATAGTGAATAATTTGAATTTGTCAATTTGACGCGTTATGGTAAATTGCCAAATTAGGAGATTCAAAATTACTAAACTGAAACAGCAAGTGATACCAACATACTGTCAAACTGACAGCACGGATGTCGTTGAAAACGACTTTAGAAAATGTAATTTGAACTCTGAACTGGCTCCAATTTAAATACTTATTGCCTTTAGATTGGTGCTCTTTCAAAACAAAAGTTTATGTCGTATTCTTAGGGTTTACGCAAGCATTTGAAAAATTCACAAAAAAAATAGTTTACACAAGTTTATACCTTAAGTAGATAAACTGTGTCCTTAGATTATACTTAGAAAATGTAACCTGAACTCTGAACTGGTTCCAATTTAAATAATTATTGCTTTTAGATTGGTGCTCTTTCAAAACAAAAGTTTATGTCGTATCCTTAGGGTTTACGCAAGCATTTGACAAATTCACAAAAAAATAGTTGACACAAGTTTATACCTTAAGTAGATAAACTGTGTCCTTAAATTATACTTAGAAAATGTAACCTGAACTCTGAACTGGTTCCAATTTAAATATTTATTGATTTTAGATTGGTGCTCTTTTAAATCAAAGGGTTATGTCGTATTCTTTGGGTTTACGCAAGCATTTAAGAAATTCACAAATAAATAGTTGCCACAAGTTTATATCTTAAAAGTAGATAATCTGTGCCCTTAATTTAAACTTAGAAAATGTAATCTGAACTCTGAACTGGCTCCAATTTAAATACTTATTGCCTTTAGATTGGTGCCCTTTCAAAAGAAAAGTTTATGTCGTATTCTTAGGGTTTACGCAAGCATTTGACAAATTCACAAAAAAATAGTTGACACAAGTTTATATCTTAAGTATATAAACTGTGCCCCTAAATTGACGCTTAGAAAATGTAACCTGAACTCTGAACTGGTTTCAATTTAAATATTTATTGCTTTTAGATTGGTGCTCTTTTGAATCAAAAGGTTATGTCGTATTCTTAGGGTTTACGCATGCATTTGAGCATTTGAAAAATTCACAGAAAAAAAAAAGTTTATGTCATAAGTAGATAAACTGTGGGCTTAAATTTACACCTAGAAAATGTAACCAGGACTACGATTTGGTTCCAACTTAAATACACAACTGTTGTAGTTCGGTGCTTTATTAAACCCGATTCTTACGTCGTATTCTTGGGGTTTACGAAAGCGTTTAACAAATCCAGAACATTTTTTTGGCATAAGTTTATATCTTAAATGGATACACAGTGCGCTTAAATTTACTTAGAAAATGTAACTTTGACTATAAATAAGCTCAAGTTTTAGATATATATTTTTTTAAATTGGTGCTCTTTTACATCAAAAGTTTATGTCGTATTCTTAGTCTTTACGAAGGCATTTGACAAATTTATAAAGAATTGTTTGCACAAATGTGTTTCTAAATACTTAGATACAGTGTGCTTAAATTTACACTTAGAAAATGTCTCCTATAGTATAATTTGTGTTGGTGATTGATTGGTGGTAACTTAAAACAAGTTAGCACAAGAGTGTTTTTTTAGTGGATAGAGTGTGTTTGGTTAAGTAGACATTTAAAGGTCTAATAGATTTTAATTATTTTTTTTTTGGTTGTTTTAGGGGAAATTGCCAATTAAAAGTAGTACTCTACCACCAAAAGTGACCCAGACAATTGTTTTTGACACATTCAAAGGATTTATCCTGAACTCTGCTCTATTTTAGAATTTTGTCGTATTCTTGGAATTTGCGAAAGTTATTAGGTTTTTGAACGCATTTTGTGAATTCAAACCTCACTCAAATCTTATTGATCGGAGCAAGAAGGTTACATCGTATTTCTGTGGCCTACGGAAGCCTTTGACATAATATCTAAAAAAAAAGTCTGCACGATATTATTTGTTAAGTATATACGTTGTGACATAATTTATGTCATTTTCATTATGCTGCTAATGAATTAAATTTTTAAGAAACTATATACATTTTTTCTTCCTATACTCTAAGTTTCTTTTGTTTTATATGTCTTGATGTTTCAAGCCGTGTTAAAAGCGGCAGTAAAGATTTAAAATTAAAAAAAAAAACGAGTGTGCTTTAGACCACACGACTGAAGTAAAACTTCTGTGCACCATTGTAAAAGTGCTCTTAATTTATGTAAGTTTATAAATGGAGCTAGATAATCCTGAATTAATACCGTCTGTAGTATTGGATAATGCATGTTTCAGTTTGTAGTCAGCGAAAAGTCGGCAATCATGTGTCGCGACTAAGATAGGTAGCGCAATTGCAGGCAAAATTGACACAGGCCAATAGCTCTGTTGTGAGCAGGGCGGATCCACAACCAAAAAACCGCGGGTTCGAATCCCGTTAAAGCAAAAAAAAATTCTATGAAATAATTATTGTAAAAGCGTTCGCTTCGCTCGATCACACTTTTCGTAACGCTCTCCTCACGCATTCACCAGCTTACTCCCCAATACAAGTGTCCGTAAAGAAGTTTTACTTAAAAAAAAAACAACTGGTCCATGATCCCAATCACATTTAGTGCTTTGCTCCCGTATAGCCTAAAACCGCAACTTTAATTGGGTGCTCGCCTATACCCGTTGTTTACAACCACTGCGCCGGTGCTGCTTCATTTGTTCTGCAGAATTTCAATGAAGCTTAAATTTTCTTGAAATTCACTTGTAGCGCCATCTCTTGAGTGCGCTCGCCTAAACCCGATGTCGAAATAATAGTTCGAAATTTTGAGTAATAATCGGGATTTTAGCCGAGCATTTCATGGTTTAGGCGAGCATCGCCGTGCTCGCTTAAACCCGATGATTATAACGAATTCTGCGCTATACCCGATGTCGGAATAATAATAATAATAATAATAATAATAAACCCCAGGCTTTCTTCTTCGGTCCCACGAGGCATACATTTGCCTTTCTGAGATCAAGTGGACTGAAGTCTGAGACTGAGGGATTCATTTGCGCTACGCAAGATGGTGTAATTAACACTTTGGTCTATCGCAGCCGCGTGATGGGTATAGAGGTGCCGAATGTGAGCTGTGGAGCTTGTCACAGGGCCCCTGAAACAGCAATGCATATATTGGCGGCATGCCTGGTGTATGCAGCTTCGGCCTATATCCATCGCCACAATGCGGCATTGAGGGTGTTATACTTTTATTTAAGACACCATTATGCGATAGACCAAACACCAGTGCTGCCCTATGTCCCGAACGATATTGAGTCCGTTGTGGAGAACGAAAGGTGCCGAATCTATTGGAGCTTCTCGTTCTCCACCGCCAGGCAGATAACAGCGAACAAGCCTGACGTAGTTCTATTGGACCACTCCTCCAAGCAGATGTTTGTTATTGAATTTTCGGCTCCTGCTGAAAATAACATGTGCGTCAAGGAAGAGGAAAAGCGGACAAAATATCAAGACCTGTTCTTTGAACTTAGGAGGCTGTACTCAAGTTACTCAGTGAAGCTCGTCGTTTTGGTAATTGGGTGCATGGGAGGCATCAAGGACTCGCTCGTCTCCAATCTGAAAATCATTCCTGCATGCCGTAAACCGGCAGAGAACCTTGCGGCTGGAATGCAGAAAGCGGTCATCTTGGGGTCGTTGCGTCTGCTCAGGAGACATGATTTACGAGATTCATAACCCCAAAATTTCACAACCCCTCCAGCCCCCAATATTTAAAAAATATATAATTCTTCTGTACGTGTGTGTCTCACTGAACTCCTCCTGAACGGCTGAACCGATTTTTATGAAATTTCTTGTGTGTGTTTGAGTGCGTCCCTGGATGGTGTAGATTCATAATTGGATCCGGTAGGTGGTGCTACAATCGGGTTCTAAATTTTTTGTAGCTATTTAAAATTACAATTTACAAGTTAAATTGTCAACAACAAAACAATTGTCTGAATCGCTTTTGGTGGTAGATAACTACTTTTAATCAGTTTTTCCCTAAAACACCAAAAACAATTTTTATTACAACTGCCAACGCACGTTTCGCCAACAATGTTGGCATCATCAAGGCGATGAGTAAACTCAGTTCGACGAAAATACATTTAACATCAATGGGCCTAGTAAAGTAAATGTTTGGTTGGGAATGTTGGGTAATCAAATAATAGGATAATTTTTTATTGACGGTTCTCTCAACGCTGAAAAATATTTAGACATGCTGATTAGGGTGGTCCGGCATTAGCTGAGCAAAGAGCTAATGGTCAGATCATCTTTCAACACGATGGAGCTCCTCCACATACAGCAAGAGCAGTTGTTAAATGTCTAAATAATGCATTTCCGGAAGATGGATAGGAAGGAATGGACACTACAGATGGCCGACCAGAAGTCCTGACCTCAGCCCTATGGACTTTTCCTTGTGGGTATACATCGGTCAGAAAGTTTTCGATCTTAACAGACCGAATCCCGTGAACGCCGAAGAATTGCAGAAACGAATTATTGAGGCCTGCAATAATATAACAGTACGGCATTTGGAAAATTTAAGGCGCGAATTTTACGATCCACTAGGTCACTGTTTGGCGGCTTTTGGTCAGCACTTTGACACCGATTGTAGTTTATGGTAAAGTGTGTTCTGTTTTGTGTTGTTTTTGTAATAATTGTTACTATTTTTGTTATTATTTCTAATTTGTGTTGTGTTACATTATTACTGTTACATAATATAGTTTGTGTTTTATTTAAAGATCCACCAACATCCCATTTTCTGTTGTAATAATAAGCGGCAACACGGCTAGGGTTTTTTTTACGACAGGCGCAGTAGAACAAGGTTAGGTTAGTAAACGACTCGACGTTGACACCACAAAACACTTCTTACTCTCATGATTGACACTGACAGCAAAAATGACGCCCGTCACTAGTAGTGCGGGTATCTGTACCGCATGAAAGTAATTGCATTGCGCTGTTTGTCTGAGGTTTTAGGTCATGTGACCCGTTAACCTCTATCTTTTTCGCCGGCCAGCAATGATGTTACTGGCGGCAAAAGTGATAGGCCCTGTTTGCCAACTGGGCCTATCACTTTTGCCGCCAGTAACATCATTGCTGTAAGTAACTATGAAATACCGCTCGCAGGCTGCGGGAAGGTAACCTTTGGAAAGCTGGGAAATCAGAACGCGGGCACGCCCGCATCTTGAGCGAGGGACTCCACAGAATACCTCTCCTGGGTGCGGGATCGGACCGTATCTGTCCTCAATATGCTTTCGAAAAATCCTATGCAGTGCATATGGATACAGAAGAACATCCGAAGTTTGAGATTTCAATCTTCACGGATGGATCAAAAACGAAAGCAGGCTCTGGAGCGGGAATTCACATCCCCGAAATGAACTGCAATCTCAGCGAAACCCTAGGGGAATGTGCCAGTATTTTCCAGACGGAGATCGCGGACATTCTTAGGGGTGCCACAGAAATCACTGGGCGCAATGTCAGTGAAAAAACGATGTGCTTCTTCAGCGACAGTCGAGCAGCTGTGCGGGCTCTGGCCAGTGGCAGGATTACCTCTCAAGTGGTACATGACTGCCATCTGGCACTGTCGAGAATAGCACTAAACAATGTCGTTGAGCTAAGATGGGTTCGAGGACATAACGGTAATGAGGGAAATGAGAGGCCCGACGAGCTGGCTCGACAGGGTGCAACGAGAACACCGGATGGAACCGAACCGCTCATCCGACCGGCCAATCGCTACCTCTCAAACCTGATCAAAACTGACACCCATTCTAGACACTGTGCTAGATGGGAAACGACAACAGGCTGCAGACAAAGCAAGATTTTTATCAAAAACCCTTGCTTTAAAAGAGCCAAGTCCTGTCTCCATTTGTCAAGTTACAGACTCCGCCTTTTGGTGGGCATCTGGACCGGTCACTGCAGGCTAAATAAACACCTCCATGTGATGGGGGTGGTCAACGACCCAACGTGCAGGGGGTGTTTAGAGGAGGACGAGACTCTCGAACATATCCTACGGGAATGTCCGGCTCTCGCCTCGACCAGAAAGTCCATACTGGGGGAGACATGGCCCAGCTGGGCCAACTTGAGGTGTACCTCGCCTGGAACCATCCTAGCTTTTTTCGACAACGTCGGATGGCTGGATGAGAGACAGGAATGAGAGACGCGAGGGGGTGACACAATGGGCCTGCGGTGTGGTCTAAGTGTCGGTGAGGGGAGCAAATTCCCTCACACCCCACAACACCTAATCTAATCTAATCTAACTATGAAATAGCGATTTTTATATCAGCCAACATAAAGCAACAGATGGTGGATCTTTAAAAAGTATACAAACTTTAATTGTAGTTTTAAATTTTAATAAAAATGTTCTCTAATATTTAAATGTCTTTCCAAAATATCATATCAGCGAAATGGGAATAATAATAATCTGTACATCTGTGCTTCTGTCATGATAATGCCAATTTTTCAACAGCCACCTAAATAATAATGAAAAAAAAAAAATCCGTAAACAATTTAATTAGTTTGAAGTAATCTTTCTTATTTTAAATGCATAACTTTTAGTGCTATTGAAAGAAGAAGTTGTAAATTATATTGTGTAAAAATTTTAATTCCCAATCTTCATCCTAACAAAAGTTAACATGGAGTAGAAAATTTAACATGAGAATTCCTATGGCCAGTAATAAAAAAAAATGTATAGCTAATATAATGAAGAAAATATGAATCACGTTATCTATGGATGTTTATCAAAATAAATCTGGAATATGGGTGATGTTCTTCGCAGTTATATTTTGTATTTCAAACATTTATGTGTGTATAACTGGTTCTATACCCATCGCTGGCACAAATAAACTCCTATAAACAAACCTGTAAATAGTGAAAATCATCATTCCGGCACGTGCTATGGCAGCAATAGGCTCTCGTGTGTTATCTGCCAACCTAACCAAACGATCATTTAGCAAAATGACTGTAGCAAAGAAATACGTAATCGACAAACGGTTCGATGGAATGCCCAAAGAATCCGATTTTAAGGTAATTGAAGAGCAACTACCTCCTTTAAAGAATGGAGGTAAGTAGTATTTACTATTTACGTCGTCGGGGCACTGGTGATCACTAATTTTCCTGTAGAATTCCTCGCCGAGGCGGTTTTTCTGAGCGTGGACCCGTATATGAGGGCATACGCTCACAATATAAAACTTGGGGATATAATGGTAGGAACACAAGTAGCAAGGTAAATCTCGTTTTTTCAAGTACTGAGGTTCGAGTTTTTTTTATTTGACATTAAAAGAAACTAATCAGAAAACATTTTTCAACATTCAGAGTAACAGAAAGCAAGAACGATAAATATCCTGTGGGAAAATACGTCGTGGGCAAATTCGATTGGCGCAGCCACACCATATCTTCAGGACTCCCCAATAATGTAGCTGGAGCTGGAAACGCCCCCGCTCCTTACATAATTCCAGATGTAGGGGATCTACCAGTATCATACTGTCTAGGAGTATTGGGAATGCCTGGCTCCACAGCTTATTTCGGCCTTCTAGACGTCTGTAAACCCAAATCTGGAGAGGTTGTACTGGTATCCGGAGCAGCCGGCGCCGTAGGAATGATTGTTGGACAAATTGCAAAGATTAAAGGTTGCAAAGTACTGGGAATTACAGGATCTGACGAAAAGGGGCGTTATTTGGTCGAAAAACTCGGTTTTGACGGATTTGCAAACTATAAAACTGACAACTTAGACAAGAAACTCGACGAGTTGGCCCCCGAAGGCATCGATTGTTATTTTGACAATGTAACACTACACTACTAACGCAGTGTCAATCATGATTATCATCAGGTTGCAGGTGAGATTAGTACCATTGTCATGAAGCACATGAGTGAATACGGCCGAATATCTGTTTGCGGATCGATTTCGTCATACAATCACGAAGTTACAGATCCACCAAGAGGTAGTATTTTAAAACTGATAGCTGCATGAAGTAATAATTTTTTCAGTGGGGGTGGTCCAAAAGTACATGATTGACAGGCAATTAGTTATGAAAGGGTTTCAAAACTACTTGTACCAAGATAGGGCACAGGAAGCTTTTGAAACCACATTGAAGTGGATTAAAGAAGGGAAGATGAAATATTCTGAAACAGTCACTGAAGGCTTCAGCAACATGGTCAAAGCGTTCATTGAGATGTTGCAAGGAAAGAATTTAGGGAAAGCTATTGTTAGGGCTTAATACGTGTACGCAGATATCATCCGTAAATAACGACACTATTGTTGGCAGAAGTAAAATATAAAGATAAATTATATAGCAATAGTTCGTCTAAATTTGTCAGCACGGCAAGATTGTTTTTAATGCAGGATTAAGATATTTTTAAGTCAAGTAAAATAAAGCTAATCTATATATCAGGTTTATGTAACAAAAAAATATCTTCTAACAATGACTAAGCATTTTATTATCTCCGAAAATGGTTCAACTAACATTAAAAAAAAAAACACACAACATAAACGCGATTACTACGAATACAACATTTCAACCTTGTACTCATATTAGATAAATAGTCCCCACGACTGCGACCGTAAATAAACGCCAATGTCAAACCACATTAGACGTTTTTTCAGCGTAGACGTGAGAAGTAACTTGAAAAAGATGGTGAAGGCCAGAGCCTACATATTTGCCAAACAATTTGAGGGAGTTCCTAAAGCCACTGATCTAAAATTAATCGAAGAGGAACTGCCACCAATTAAAGACGGAGGTAATGTGAACATAGCTTAGCAATAACATCACTTATTCTTTTTGAAGAATTTATAACAGAGGCGGTTTATTTGAGTGTTGATCCATACATGCGCGCGTATGCACCGTCTTTGAAACTCGGTTCTACCTTTATTGGGTCCCAAGTGGCTAAGTAAATACGTTTTGAAATAAATATCTGCTAAATCAATTATTGTTTGTGTTTTTAGAGTAATAGAAAGTAAAAGTCCAAATTATCCAGTAGGAAAATATGTTGTGGGGGAATTTGGGTGGAGAACACATACTATTACTAACGAGTCTCCTCGTGCCGATGGTTTCCCGCGTGCATGGCTGGTCCCCGACTTGGAGGGACAACCCCTTTCCCTTTCCTTAGGTGTGTTAGGGATGCCTGGGTAAGACAAAAAAGTATAAAATTCCGTAAATCTAATTCAATTTTAGAAACACAGCCTATTTTGGATTTCTGGAAATTTGTCAACCAAAAGCTGGTGATACAGTGGCTGTAACTGGAGCCGCTGGAGCTGTCGGCAGCCTTGTAGGTCAAATAGCCAAAATTAAAGGATGTAAAGTGATTGGAATTGCCGGATCAGACGAAAAGGGCAAATGGCTAACAGACGAACTCAATTTCGACCACTTTATTAATTACAAAGACAAAGATTTCCAAAGGAAATTGAAAGAAGCCGCACCTAATGGCATCGACTGCTACTTTGACAATGTAGGGGGTCAAATCAGTACACTAATTATGAACCAAATGAATAATTTCGGACGTGTATCAGTCTGTGGAGCTATTTCTGGATACAACGACAGAGACGCTGCTAAAGGTATTTGAGTGATAATAATTAAATTGTGTGAAATCATATTTTGTTATTTTAGCCGATGCTGTACAGTTTGCTTTAGTAATGAAGCAGTTAAAGGTTGAAGGTTTCCTTGTACATAGGTGGTTAGACCGCTGGTTTGAAGGGATCTTGCAAAACAAGCAATGGTTAAAAGAGGGAAAATTGAAGTATAGAGAGACTGTGACGGAAGGATTTGATAACATGTTCCAAGCATTTGTGGAGATGTTGGAAGGAAAAAATTTCGGCAAAGCTGTGGTGAAGGTTTAAATAAATTGCTCTTCCAACTTTGTATTACTCTCGTTTTATATAATCGATTTTTATAAGTTTATATAAAATAAAGTTAAGTGTAATTTTCTTACCTGTATGCATTAGTCTTCTGTTACACAACAAAGAGAATATGTTTCCGTTTAGAATAAAACGTAAAGTAAAACTAAGAAAACAAGGGTGAAACAACCCAACAAAATTTTGCATCATATTTCGTTTTGTACCAATAATAATAATTGATTCTTAAATTTAGAAATCTGATCTACAATATACATTTTTCTACTAAGAAAGTGAAACTTTCAGCATTAACTATGTACTTACATTACATGTTGCTTACACCATATTCTTATAATTCCCGCTATCAACATTTTTTTTACAAAACATTTTTTTGTCATGCTTTACCTACTCGTGATGATTTCATTCCCAAATCATACGACCGATATTGTTCTGGAGTGATTCTACCAGTAAACGATCGAGAAGCCGCTTCCCTACAAATACGACGCAAAATCTCCGCCTGACGTGAGTCAGAAGTCGAAACTACTGGGCAACACAACCCTTGTGATTCGTGCGATCTGTTTACATAAATAACTGTGCTGTTATAACCGAAATCTGTAAATACTTCGTTTTTGTATCTTTAAAAGAGCAACAATTAATTATCGAGGACCGCTGTATATCAATACTAATATCTCGGACTGTTATTTTATTTGTATTTATTTTATGTAAGATTTATTAGTTTAAATCACAAAAACGATTTACATTTTTACCACCGCCTTCCCAATGTTACCCCCTTCTAACATGTCCACGAAAGCCTTAAACATATTATCAAACCCTTCCGTTACAGTTTCACGATATTTCAATTTCCCTTCTTTAATCCACTCTTTATTTTGCAAAATACCCTCCAACCAACGATCCATCCATCTATAAACTACAAAACCTTCCACCTTCAGTTGTTTTTTAATCATAAGACGAAAAATCGATGTAACTGAAACCAAAATTGTCATTAAAAAAGACATACAGGAACACCTAATTAAAACCTGGCTTTGTTTCGTTGTATTCTGAAATAGCCCCACAAATCGATACACGGCCGAAAAGATTCATTCTCTTAAAAATTGTAGCAGTAACTTCTCCACCTACATTATCGAAGTAGCAATCGACACCATCGGGAGTTACTTCCTCTAATTTCTTTTCGAATTCCGGATCTTTGTAATTGATAAAATGATCGAAACCCAATTCTTCAACTAACCATTTGCCTTTTTCGTCTGATCCAGCCACGCCCACTACTGTACATCCCTTAATTTTCGCTATTTGGCCCACAATGCTACCAACAGCACCGGCTGCACCAGTTACTACCACCACGTCGCCAGGTTTCGGTTGACAAATTTCCAAAAACCCAAAATATGCCGTATTCCTATTAAGCCCAATTATAGTATGTTCTAACTTCTTTTTTGCTACCTACCCTGGCATTCCCAAGATGCCTACACCCAAAGAAAGGGGTAACCCTTCAAAGTCGGGAAGTACAAACACACTGGATTCAGCATCCAAAATTGTGTGAGTGCGCCAACCAAACTTGCCAACAATGTTTTCACCCACCGGGTGTTCAGAATTTTTACTTTCGATAACTCTGTTAAAATTAGACCTAATGATTTTTTTTTTTATAAAAGAAACATACTTAGCCACTTGTCCTCCAATGAAAGTCGTTCCGATTTCTACATCGGGGGCGTAAGCTCTCATATAAGGATCAACACTAAGAAAAATAGCTTCTGCGAGGTACTCTAAGAAAGTTTTTGTCAATTATTAATGGTCATGTTATTAAAATTATTACCTCCATCTTGGAGCTCTGGTAACCCCTCCTCAGCTATCTGCAAATCACCTGGTTTGGGAATGCCCTCGAAATGACGAGTGTATACGAATTTTCTGGCTTTCAGCATTTTGATTCTTGAGACTTAATGTTGAGACTACTTCTAACGTGCCGTCGAACTATTAATCATCAGTTATCGGCGCGATGATTAAGCGCTTTTTGTCGCATAAATGTAATTAAGTATGTATTATTCAATAAAAAGACATAAGTTTTATAAATAAATACAAGTAAAAAATATGGCAAAATTTATTTATTTTGGCCCAATTTTGATAATGATTTTTTAAACATTTTACGTGTCACCCACAAGATTAACTTATGAGACATTTCGATACCAATTTAGATTCCGTTCAAATTTCCATATTAATAGTACTTGTCGATAAATATGCTATGCATGGGGGTGAATTATAGGACATGAGTGCACTTAAATTTGTTGTACTTAGCTCCTAGAGTGGGGCCGTTTTGAGAAATGTCATGCGCATCAACGGAAAAGGGTTGGACGGGTTCATTTCTTGACAAATGGGGGTGTTCAATAAATTGACCACCAGCTGATCCGAGATACTGACAATTTATTAACGGTAATAGGGGGACAATATACTTTCAAAATGACAATGCAATTTTGACCTAGGTAATCCAATACTTTGACCCTTGCAATTTTGACTTAGGTAATCCAATACTTTGACCTTGAAAATTACTTAAAAATTAAGAAAACAATTCATAGTATGACTGCATTTATTTGCTTCAAATGTTGTCCAAAATGTAGCGTATTGCTTCGTCTTTATTGGCCATGAGTTTTATTGTGGGTTCAGAAAATTTGTTTTTTCTATACTTGTCCTGAAGAATACTGTTCAGGTGAACGGTTGTTGTGTTTCGGCCAACCGGTGTAACTCAGCGTCTGGCAAAAGTTGATAAACTGACACCTTTGCTTTGCTCGTAGGGGTTGTTTTTTCGATTTTATGATTGATTTCTGAAGTTGATGCAGTTCCTCATTTCGATGGATGGATTTGTGGAACAAATTGACAGAATTTGTTTCATTTTGAAAAATTATAATTGGTTTCCATACAGAGTTGCAGTAAAGAAAAAGTATTTATTTTGAACCGCATCAACAAGTATTTAGAAATAAAATTTCGTACTTCATTGGTTCTTAAATATGTGTGTTAAATTGTTACTGTAACCCCTCCTCTTTAAATACAACCACAGAAAGCGATAGTTCTGCCAGAGCAGTAATCTTTGATGTATATTTTTTTTAATTTGTGAAATCAAAGTAACCGTTTCCAATACATAGGGGGTCATATCCTATATCTGATATTTCATTGACACTCTCAAAGTAATCTTTCGGAATTCAACTGTAATAGAACTGCAATACAGTAATATCTCCCTGAAAAAGTAGAAGAAAAACTCTTTAAGTTCTGGGAATAAGACAATGTTAGAGAACGGCCCAAGAGTGGACGCCCGAAGGTGTAAAACTGTTTTCTTTCTGTGGTAATCAAACCATTTCTTTTTTTATTTTACATATGAATAGTTGATAAATGGATCATCCCAAAAATTTCACATTTGAGCGCCCTCGCAATTTGAATTTTTTGAGTTGCCTCCTATAACGCCGCCACAGATAAAGATATTGTATTTATTTTCATATGTGAACATTCGATAATAATTATTATTAAGGAATATTTATGTTCAAATTTATATGCAAGACGTTTGAATAACCTCGTTTTTATACTTTTTCACTATTATTGTCACATGTCATTTTGACAAACTAAGTCATACGAATAACGCAAAGAAAGAAGAGGAACCACAAGGGTGTTAAGTGAACATTAAGCTTGTAGTAAGGAAAAGTCTGTTGTGAAATAGGAAATTAATTCAAATAATTTTGATGGAATGGCATTGCCAAATACAAAAGAACTTTAAGTAGAAGAATTTAAATTTAATTTTATGAAAACAACAAACTTTCAACACATGCATCAACGGCCGTAGTGAATGGACTGTCTCCTAGGACTGTCTTGCACTATATTTACTAAGACATCGTTTTCATTGGGCGTAGAAACTCGACGACCTCCTGAACCTTGCCGTGTTTCCAACCGTTCAGTCTGCCTCAATTTTTCCATTATCGAGTTGATTGTACTTTTTGAAATCTCCAAAATTGCTGAGATATTTTTAATGTTAATTTTGAATTTCTGTAAACATTAATTATTATAAACCAGAAGAATGTCGATAAATCCAAGTGGAGTAAATTTAAATCAAAATTTAAATATATCTAAGTCGAAAAATTTAATTCAAAATTACGTCAACTTATTATTTACTTTTTATTTTTGCGGGTTTTCTTTATTTCCTTTTCATTTTTTAATGATTTTTGTTATACTTTTTCACTGTTGCATTTGTTGTGAAAAAGTACATATTACTAAAAAAGATCTAGACCGTAAGGAGAATTGATCCAAATTATATGAGTATTGGCGTTCGAAGAATTACACACCCTCCCTTCCTTTCTTTCTTTTGTCCCCACCCGGATCGTTCTAGACCTTCTGCTTCAACAACGTTAGAAAATCTAGACCGGGTAAGCTGGGTAGCTTGTAGGCCAGGGGTGGCCAACTTGGTTAGACCCAAGATCTACCGTTCACTGACGATACCCTGTGCGATCTACCAATTACATACTTCTTGAAATTTTAAATGAAACAGCAGTATTTTTTATTTTAATAAAAGGGAAAATAGAAAACTGAAAATTATTCTGTTCAGTCTGTTCTACGTATTTATATTTTTTGCCTTGCCACGATCGACTGGACTAATAGTGTCAATTGACCAGTCGATCGCGATCGACCGGTTGGCCACAAGATTGTTTGAAGCCAACATCATGGGCGAGAGGGGTGAGTCGCAAAGGGGGTAGAGTTGTTTGAATGGAATTTCGACCTTAAATCTCTCTGCGCTGATTGGTTCATTTAATTGTTCGTTTATTTTCGGGAGTTTCCGTCCAACGCCGTACCATAAGTACGTGAGTAAAGTCATAGGGTTCAAATGTTCGAACATGGAACCTAATTTCAATTAAACCATTTTTTTTTATTTATTTAAATTTATGTGGATGCATCTTACTGAAAACCAACAACAAAAATGACCCAATCAGCGCAGAGGGATTTAAGGTCGCAATTCCAACTTCTCTTGGTTTTCCCTTTAACCCCAGGTTGGATGTTGGTTACAAACAATCGGAATGAGTAGCGGATCTAGGAACTATGTATATAGAGATATCCCCAAAATAGACCATGCAATGCATAGGAGAACGTCGAGTTGCCTAACAGGCAAGTTAGCAACATCCAGCAGTGGTTGGCAACGCAATGAAATTGGCGTGACTAAAAAACCGGATGGCGTCCCTTCTAGACGGTGGAAGGAGGACCGGCGGCCATTACACAGGCATTCAGACTTTCCCATTAGAAGCATCAAGTCGTAACTAACGCTTAATTTTTTGTTTTTATCTGATTTTATTTCACTATGAGTTCACCCGTTTTTAAGAAAAGTTGTACGTGTTCGTTCGACCCCGAAAGTAAGATCCATCTCGCGCAGATTCCAGCTTTTGTTTAGTTCGCGTCGGTTAAATTGCCACCGTCGAGTCCCCAAGCCGCGTGAGGTTGTTGTATTCCTGGAAATAAGGTAACCATTTGCTCTATATTTTTCTTCCGACTCACCGTCCGGAGATGCCATAAAAATGACCGGCGTTTGTTCCACGTGGATACCGGAAATCCTTAGGTAAAACCATTTCAATTTTTACCGTTAGTCGGCTATTTTGTCTGCTAGGTACGTCATAAAACCCGCCATGATGAACCCGAAGTCGCTCAGCCTTTGTATCTACATGTCTTGTTAAGAATTCTAGCCTTTGTTTAAAAATAATGCTCACTATTGTGACCTCGCGTGAACCCAGAAATTTCGTATCAGTTGTATTCAGCCCCTCTTTCTCTGCAGTAGCATAAATTACCAAACTTATGCGTCACAGGCACCGCGAATAACTTGCTAAAGTCGTTGTTGTAATTTGTTTTTAGATATTGTTGTCAATTTCAGAAAGTTCAAATGTGTTGTTGACTTCTAGTTCCAGAGCCCGACTCACAGGAGCGTTCAATTTAAAACAAAGTGATTCTCTAACTTAACATAACTAGATTGCCACTCAGATAAATCCTTGAATAACTACCTGTCTTTCGTTATAAGGCCGACAATAGCTTGCGATCATTTAAAAGCTAATTTGTCTCTATTGAGTTCAATTAACCAACACTGAGTAAGAACTGAAGACTAGAGGGCACAAAACGGCAAAGCGCCACACCGAATGTCGGGGTCCTGAAAAGTGCCTTATCGTTATGTTGTTTTGCGCCCCCCTGCAATTTCCGATCTCGTCGTTTGCTCGTAACTGTCATCTAGCTATTTTCTACACCGGGGGAAGCCAAATTTCGGTATTTAGTTTTTTTTTTGCTTGTGCATGTTGGTAGCTTCGTTGCGCCTCGTTACGTGTTACATCTCGGTGCGCCCGTTTGAAACTGGCTTCCAAAGAAAACATTGCGTTACTGTATATTTTATTATTTTATTGTTTGTCCATATATGTTTCGAATCAACAGACAGACCAAATAGCATTCATTTTTGTAGTTCTTCTTGCACTACTGCTTTCGAGATTTTATACGGCCCGAATCATGCGAACTTGATCTCTGGGGTTATTTGTCAAACGGGGGTTGTCTTCGAACTTGCTTGACATTTCCTCCCGGGGACTGCAGGGTAAAGCAAAGTGGAGTCACTGTTAACTTCTGAGTCAAACTTAGGTTGGAGTTTGCGGTGTGGATTCGGGCTACTAAACAAATTGCTTGCTTCACAAATATTTAAAATACTAAATAAACAATAGAATAGTCCCTGAGGGAAGTGCCGCTAACTTGGACTTGGTTTGGACAAGCCTTAACCTTTACACTGCTCCAGACGTATATATACGCCAGGCTGCTCCCTGCTCCAGACGTATATATACGCGATGACATTTGAAATTATTTGGAGACGCATAACAATTTTTTTATTTTTTTTATGTGATACTTTCATCACAAAAAACACAATTTGACAGTGATTTACACTTTTTTTAAAATTAGGAACCAGCTGCTGCAGACGTATATATACGCGATACGAAGGCAGCAGTGCTGAGGTCGGACTAGTCGATTACTGTATTCAGTTCGGACGTACGTATACACAATACACACTGGCTGCTGCAGACGTATACAGGGTGGAAAGTTTAACTGGAATAAATTCAGTATCTTCATTGCAATTGATTTTGCAAAAAAATTCTGAAACAGGTCAATTTTTGTTTTTTAATTGCCACTTTTTAGCATGATCAGCTTTCTTTTGTTTTTACTCAGGGGGCTGTAACCACCCTTAAGTTTTTTTTTTTTCAAATGGAAAGATATGTCAACCGACACATCATTGGAAAGCTCATACAAAAAGGAATACAAAGATGTGTTTTGTTTCATGTATTTCTATCTCATCTGAAAATAAGACCCTAAAAACTGTTTTTAGGATCATAGGACCAATGTTCTTTCCTGATAATCTTAATGCAGAAAGATATCTACCGTTTCTTCAAGAAACGCTTCGCCCAGCTCTGGCGGACCAATTTAGAGATAAATTAGATCCAAAACTTCTACATGAGAGAATATGGTATCAACAGGATGGAGCTCCACCTCAATATGCTGCATCCGTTCGGCGTTATTTGGACGACATTTTTCATAATAAGTAGATCGGAAGAAGAGGGGCAATAGAATGGCCAGCAAGACCACCAGACCTCACTCCTCTTGACTTTTTTTTTGTGGGGGCATCTTAAAAGTAAAGTCTACACCACAAAACCCTATAATCTTGAAGATTTGCAACAACGTATTACCTTTGAAATTCAGCAAATCACTTCAGAAATGTTGTAAAATGTAAGAAATGGGTTTTATTATTGTCTTGCATTTTCTCAAGAAAGACTTGGTGACATATTGAACATCTGTTACATTAAAAAAAAAACATTATACTTAACTAAAACGAGATTTTTTTAATTCAAGTCCTACAATTTTCAAACAGTAAACCTAGCAAGAAAGAAATAGATTAAAGTGGTTTTTATTAATTTCTTCTTACATTATTAACTGGAAAAGTAAAAAAAAAATATCGTTGTACTCCTTTTTTTATAAGCTTTCCAATGATGTGTCGGTTGACATATCTTCCCATTTGAAAAAAAAACTTAAGGGTCGTTACAGCCCCCTGAGTAAAAACCAAAGAAAGCTGATCAGGCTAAAAAGTGGCGCTTTAAAAACAAAAATCGACGTGTTTCAAGAATTTTTCTCAAAATCAATTGCAGTGAAGATACTGAATTTATTCCAGTTAAACTTTCCACCCTGTATATACGCATCGGACTCAATATCGCCGCATACGGTGAGCAATATTGAAATCTAATTCAGCAGTGTAAGGGTTAAAGAAAGACCAACATAAGTATGTCTAGGACAATTCCGTAATAAACTCATTTCTCCTGGTCCGTTGGATGTGCAAGTTTTGCCCCCATGATAGTAAACTCTCTACAATCTTGCCTCATTGACAGACAGCTATCTTGTTCACTTCGCTTTAGTCTTCCCATCTGATCTACATGTTGGCTATCACTCTCCGACTCCGATACACTCAACTTAGATAACTCCACGCGTTTCAATATTCTTGTTTTTCCCTCTTAGTTGCGAAGAGGCCCGCTTTGGGCGTAGATATTTCATTGTACCTGTCTGTGGTAAATTTCTGTAAACTACAAAAGCTCATAGTGGAATGAAATTAGCTGACTTAACCTCACTCATCATGTACACAAGCATTGTTAGATTGTATTATTGTTTACTATTTTCTGAAGAATTAAATTGTTGTTAAAATCGAATTACTCGAAGCATTATTGTTAAAACCATCAAATTTGCATTGTTACCAACTTGATACGAAGACACTAGAAATTGTTAACTACAGTATGAGATCACAAAACTCAAAAGCACAAAACGACTAAAACTTAATAAATATTTAAAACCATAATTTTTGTGTTATCAATTTACGCTCCCTCCTGATTAGCTCTCGCCATGTATCCAAAGAATCTGGGGTTTGTTTCGTTTGTGTAAGTTTGAATGTCCCGCCATTTTTTGTCTTGTCAAAAAAATAACACAACGTAGGGTTCTGCTTTTTCTTTCATTGTCTGACGATCATTGGCCAACCTTTTCAATTTCGCGGTTTGTTTCAAATCTTCAAATTTGACGTTTGGTGACGTCATTGACATTTCATTTCATGTTCAAATTCAAAATGTGGCGGTAATAATATATTATCACAGCGTTTTTAATTATTTTTTTTTTAGTAAATTTTGAAATAAATCGTAAAATGATGGTATCAACTTTTTAAAACGATATTATTTATAAGGTAAAAAAATATGTTATTACTATAAATAAAATTGCGACATTTAACCAATTATTCTTTATTAGAATACGAAAGCGTTTCCAAGATTGATGCATTATTTTCAAAGTTGTAAGGAATTTCCCGAACGTAACGCTAGACAGTCCTCTTAACACAGTAATACTCAGGCATTAGAAGAGGTTCTGGTCTTTTGACAATTTTTCAATTTCGGCAATATGGATTTGAACGTTTTCTACGTGACGGAGTAGAAATTAGGATTCGGAATTTCAAGTTAAAATAATTTGAACTTGCTAATGAAATAAGTCCAGTTTACACAGATAAAATATAAGTGTACGCTTTTTCATTGAACATCGATTTTGCGATTTAATAAATAAAATAAATTAAAATCGCATGCTCAATGATTGAAACAGCTTTCTTTGAACTGTTTCATTTAAATGTGTTAAGCAGATATATTATTGAATATATTTAAATGTCTATAAAAAACAAAAATGGCCAAAAATGTCACTTGGGGTCTTTTAACAATAAACGATTCAAATGGAGCTGTCAACCATCTGTCATCGGCTGACAACCGAATCACAGACTTACCAGTTTTTATGTAAATTGTATTGTTGCCAGCTCAACCTTTTAATCTTGACCACTCAGTATTTCTAGCACAAAATAAAACAAAATATACAAGGATAAACATGTTTTATAGTAATAATTAAATCAACACATTTTAGACTTTTACCACGGCCTTACCAATGTTACCTCCTTGTAACATGTCCACGAAAGCCTTAAACATATTATCAAACCCTTCCGTTACGGTTTCACGGTACTTCAATTTTCCGTCTTGAATCCATTCTTTAATTTGCAAAATACCTTCTAACCAACGATCAACCCATCTGTGAACTAGAAAGCCTTCTACTTTCAGCTGTTTTGAAACCAAAAAACGAAATATAGGCGTAACTAAAAACAACCGCTGTAATTAAGAATTCGAATCATTTCTATTATTTCATAAAAACCTGGTTTCGTCTCGTTGTAGTGTGAAATACATCCGCAAACCGACACGCGGCCAAAAAGATTCATTCTACTAAAAATTGCAGCACTAATTTCCCCACCCACATTATCAAAGTAACAATCAACACCTTTGGGAGTTGCTTCTTCTAATTTCTTTTGGAATTCCGGATCTTTGTAATTGATAAAATGATCGAAACCCAATTCTTCAACTAACCATTTCCCTTTTTCGTCTGATCCAGCTACGCCCACGACTGTACATCCCTTAATTTTTGCTATTTGGCCAACAATGCTACCAACAGCACCGGCTGCACCGGTTACTACTACTACATCGCCAGGTTTCGGTTGGCAAATTTTCAAAAAGCCAAAATATGCGGTATTCCTATTAATTCCAACTATTACAATTATATTTTAACTTCTTTGTTATTACCCACCCTGGCATCCCCAAGATGCCTATACCATAAGAAAGAGGCAGTCCTTCAAAGTCGGGAAGCACAATTATAGTGGATTCAGCATTCAAAATAGTGTGAGTGCGCCAACCAAAATTACCAACAATGTTTTGACCCACTGGATGTTCAGAATTTTTACTTTCTTTGACCCTATTAAAACATTTAAAATTGGCGAGTTTTTGCTTTTAACAAAAAGAGATGTACATACTTGGCTACTTGTCCTCCAATGAAAGTCGATCCCAGTTTCAAACTGGGGGCATAAGCCCTCATATAGGGATCAACACTAAGAAAAATGGCTTCTGCGAGATACTCTACAAAAGATGATACGTTCTTCCACGATTGGTAGAAATAAAAATCTCACCTCCATCTTTAAGCTCAGGTAATTCCTCTTCAACTAGCTGCAGATCGTCTGGTTTTGGAATGCCCTCAAAATGACGACTATATACGTATTTTCTGGCTTTCACCATTTTGTTACTTTATTCTTTAAGCTTCAAACCTTCTATTTATATTGAGCCGTCCATAAAACTTTTATCTTTAATCTGTATCTTCAATGTGTTATCTAAGTACTTGTTGCGTCATAAATCCAAATATGTAAACTGTAAGGTAATAATAACAACACACTATCTATAAATAATTCATCGCAATATCCAACAACACCTAAAGATTTTTTGCCGTCTCTTTGAAAATAATTTTACAATCATCCGCAAAACTGGCAGCTTAACCTTATTTGCAGACCGAAATTTTATTTATCTACTGTATATTCAATATCTTTCATGACTAAGCACTTTTTGCCACATAAATACAAATATAGACTCTGTAGAAAGTACAAAGATCAAACAAGCATACGGAGGAGTTTGAAGTTTAATACCAGGTAATGAGTAATTAACTATCCATGTATAAAAGGACCATTAGATAACACTACTCTGGGCCAGTCTGGGCAATTTAAATGAGGTTTACAAGGTCTGAAACTGACCGCACCCCATCGACAAGCACAGCTATGTTTTGTGAAGAAATATACTTTCCAAAAATGAAATTTATTCTCTTCTCTAAGGATTGCGTTTTCGTGGTTGTCAGGTCAGGTCAGATCTTAATTTTTATGCAGAATAAATTTAAAATAAAAAGTTGAATATTTGTGGGTGAAAATAACGTCAGTTCATTTGCCAAAGTGACTATGCACTGAGCGCGCAGCATGCTTATGACACTGACTAACACTCTTACCCCCGTTAAAAATACGACTGAGGGCTTATATATGTGACTGACCTCTCTTCAATACACCTGATTATTATTTTTTAGTTAAAATTGATCTGAAAAACCATCTCATGATTTTTTGTACGGTATACTATACTCAAATCACTTTTTATTAACTACTTTCAGATGCTGTCCTTCAAAATCCTATAGCACAAATACATTAGACTTTGCATCCAAAACTGTCTGAGTGCGCCAATCGACCGTAGCACAATTATTTGACCCACTAGATGGACAGAGTTCTTACTTTCGATGATTCTGTTTGCGAAGCATGAAAGCGTTTTCTTTTCTTCGGGCAAAAGGACATAGGTGCCTACGTGGTGACTTCAGATCCGGCAAAAGTCACTCCGAATGATAAATTTCTGACTATCGATGTCATGTAGGGATCCACACTAAGAAAAATAGCTTCTGCAAGATACTTTGTAAGAGAAAGTAAAAGTACTTATGTAGACAGAATAAAGTTCCCTCATTTTTAAATTCAGTTAACTCTTCTTCCACTAAGTCCAGGTCAGTTGTTTTTGGGAAAACCTTCAAAATGGTGACTGCAAATGAACTTCTTCTTCATAAGTAAAAGTACTAATGATCCAGCAAAAATATTAGACGGTACTCAGCCAGAAAATAAAGAGGTACCCACAGATAAATTCTTGTATATAGTATGAAGGACTTAGAATTTCCATAATCATAATGCCTTCCCACACTATCACAGCTGAAGTCATTTCGGTATGACATCGATGAATAAACTCGGTATTTTCTACGACCATCTGTTCTTTGTCTTTTAACACACCATTGATTTCTGGTGGATCGTTGAGAATCAGTCAGAAGAAGGCGATATCAAAGACCGCAGGAGTGAAGTCTAAACGAATTGATTCTGCGATAAATCATGCCCATCGACCCATAGCAGTCATCCAATGCGCTCCAACCGAACGTGTTGTCTTAAACGGTGCGCGCAGTGCCATTTGTCTCTATATCAATATCTGTCATTGTATTCACAAAAAGTAGGCTTTGAAAATATTTTTATCGCAATACGAAGTGTCAAACAATGAAGTTTTGATTTCCTTTCGTTCGTTAATAACGTGTTTTGGTGATCGTATTTCTAAGAATCTATTATTATTTGATAAAAATTAATTTTAGTCAGGAAGAACCTATCGATATGGTATGTTCCTTGAGCACAGGAGACCGAAATCCATTTCTGGCCTCTAAAATGTATCATCAACAATTTCCTGAGCGTAACCTCCAGAAAGCCATCTTCGTTTAAGCGTAGCGCATCGCCCGCCGTATATCACGCAAGCACATTGTTGTACATTTTTGCCCGTCGTTGAATGTAACTTTTTTATTTTTAAGATCTTTCGTTGACATTTTGTGGGCGTGTTGATAAAATATAGATCTTTGCAGCTACAGAGCGATTTTTTAAAATTTGAAAATTAAAAAAAATGTACTTCGACCGGCAGAAATGTACCTGCCACTGGAGAACCCTTATTTGCAGGTCGAAATTTTATTTATTGCTTATCTTCAATATCTTTCCTGACTAAGCACTTTTTGCAACATAAATTCAAAAATAGACTCTGTAGAAAGTACAAAAATCTAGAGTTAATTTGAAACAAAAAAGTTTATAAGAACGAGCAACTACTAGGTGAGAGTGATCAAAAAGTTCGAAGTGTGACATAAGTAGTAGGACGTAAAGAAAAATCCACGCAAGACACAGAAAAAGTACATTCTGTGAAACAATGCTTTCTGTTCAGAAATATTTGCAGCGGCCAGTTGTGAAACCCAAAGCACAACCAAAGGGTCATAAACCTTTACTTGTCTAACGACCCAAATGCTAGCACAATACAAATACAATATTCTAAATTCAACCACCACCCGACAGGATATTCGGGATTATAAAAGTATTATTGAGTCCATAAAATTACTATAAGTCTGGTCGTACTTTGCTTTTGATGAAACAGTCGAATGAGAACCTGACATCGTAATGAGAGAAACAGTTCAACTATTTTTTAGTATTTCACGGGCCATTACATTTAAATATATTTTTTAAGTTTTGGCACAATGTTGTCCCAAAAGGACATAATTATCTTTTTCAATCTGCAAAAGAACATACAAAATAAAACTGCTATGGAATAATTTTTTTTTGTACTTGTCGACAACAATTCCAATAGATACAATCCATACAACAAAGTAGCAATAATTGTTAGCACCAGTAATTGCCAATTGCCCCTGAACCTGGAAGTAATAATTATCTTTTTGCTTTAGTTTAAGGGGGAACGCCATGATCCGTAGAATTGAGATTCGACGGCGTTTACGTTATACCGTACTGAAGATCAATTAAGATACATATTTACATGCGGTTTTAAAAGTAATAAGGAGAAAGAAACAAGGTAGATCGCTATGCAGAGATATTTGCAATTGTTTTTTTTTAAATCAATCTAAATTCGAGTTAAAAATTGACCATTTTTCTCGGAGAATTACTCCGAAACAATAATAGTTAGAACAAAAAAAACTACGTAGCGACATTAACACACTCTTTAACTTTGAATTGATACCCTGTACATCTCAAAATAAAAAATACTCAAGTAATGAGGAATACGTTCCCGAGCGTCTATTTGCGAAAAATATGAATGCAATTGCCTAACTTCCAGGCGCTACCAAAGGAAATCACTTCTTCTACCGAACCTGGCGGGGTCGGTACGTCTATCTCAGTCCACTCGTTGGAGAAAGCGAGAGACAAAATAATTCTAAGAACCTACCGATCGATTCACGTCCGTTCGCATTTTTCGGGTTCCGTTTCCAAAGAGTGCCAATGAGACCCTATTACTAAGACTTCGCTGTCTGTCCGAAAAATTCATTATTTGGACAACTCGTGGACTCGAATTTGAAAAAAATGTAGAGACGATAATTTTTGGGAAAACCAGATGGAACGTCCACTTTCCGAATTTTATTTATACTGTTTGTTGGCAGAAATCGTTAATCCCCAAAAGACGGAAAAATTGCTTATTCGAGACTTTTCGCTCCAATAGGCTGCTGCGGGTGTATAAATAAGTCTTTGGTCTTCTTTTTCTTTATAATAATTATTATGTTTCTGCATTTGTTTGTTATGCAGACCTTATACGATCAATAATTGTAATGTCATTACTGTCTACGGAACCGGAATGATGGGGAATAATATTTCATCAAAAGTTTTAGTTCACATTTTTAATATGTTTTTGAATTGTGTTTACACATGAATAACGCGCTTAAAAATTATTTTGAAATAATATTATTTATAATAAAATTATTATATATACACTTCAATGTAACAATTTAAGAATGTAATTTCAAAAATAAATTTTATATTTTGCTACTGGTGATAACTACTCTTTATTGAGATGCTAGGTCAGTACTTTTAATCAGTTTTTCCCTAAAACACCAAAAACAATTTTATTACAACTGCCAACGCACGTTTCGCCAACAATGTTGGCATCATCAGGGCGATGATGATTCAACAATGGAATCAAAATTTAAATTGACTATTTCACTAATATATATTTTAACCAATCATATGTGATCATTCAACAATGGAATCAAAATTTAAATTGAAAAAATCAACTTGTCAAAATTTTATCGGGGGTTACGGACCAATGAACAGTCGCTATTACACAACGTACCTCATTTTTCAGCGAAAAAATAACAATTGCTGCAGTCACTGTGGCAGAATACTGCATGTCAAATACCTCAAGTACCTGTCACCTTCCACCACATTATCAATAACTTGGGCGTTTTCGTGAAATAGTCTGGCGAATATAATTCGAGTTGAGATTTCTCTGGGAAAATTTACCAATTGTGGACTCGAGTTCTACAATTTTGCTCATGACATTGATCAAAAATCACTCAACTGCGTTTCGTGATTTTTATGACAATGTCATTCGCAAAATTGCTAGGCGAACTCTCATAACAATCGGTAAATTTTTCCGACGAAATCTCAACTCTTATTATATTATAACTGACAATTTAACTTGTGTTTTTGTGAACCATCAATGAGATAATTAAATTTCAAAATAAACAACTATCAATAGGACAATTATATATTTTAATGGCAACTTTTGTAGAAGCTTAATTCCAGCGACATTTTTTTGTAGCTATTTAACATTACAATTTACAAGTTAAATTGTCAAGCCAAATAGAACTCTAGGTCTAAATATTGCCGTCAATTTTTGCTCTTCAGATTGACTCGTTTCTGTTGCTTGAGAAAGTAATGACTCGTGCAAGCACATTATTTTTGTCGCAACAGAAACTCGTATCGGAATCGCAAAAATTACTGTCGGCAAAATTTTCACCTCTCGTGTTATTATTATTGAAAAATTTTCCAGGAAACAAAATAAAAAAGAATTACGTTTGAAAGTCATGGCTTGATCAGTTAGGACTATAACTAAGTGAACTACACTAAATACATAATATTCGAAATCCCCTTTTCGATCCCTATTAGCCTGCTTACCCAAGCAGGTACCCACGGCAGTGGTAAAATTGACCACTACATGCTGTAAAGTGTAATGAAGTAATCTTGAAAGCGCTCGGCAATACTCGGCATAACACACGAGTAGCTGTTGTGAAGACTGTCTATTGCGGATCAGACGGCGTTTGCCCTACGTGAGAAACTCCATTCCTGTCTAAGCGATGTCTCTTTGTCGCCAATAGTTGGTCGAATTGCTGGCGTTCCCCCTTAACGTCCCCATTTTGGTCTATTTTTAAGTAATTAATATTTTCTTCATTGACCGCTTGTTGGGGATTTAAGTCTCGAATGGACCAAGGGCATTTTATTTCCACAATATGATCTTAATCAATAATTCCATACGGACTGGCACCGAGAAAACAATTTCCCTTGTCAATAAACAGTCCGCACTCACGCACAAGTACCCCATAGTCTTTTTCAAAGTGCTTTTGCTTCATGTTCTCTTCCCCACATCATTATAGCTGCGCTCATTCGAAATTCAGAACAGACAATATTTCGAGCTAGCTTTGACGTATTCCTAATAAATTCGTTTTCATCTAGATGAATTTCTGTCAGACCGTAATTTTCATCGGGTGGAGCAGCAGTCTTTCTTTTTTTAATTCGCAGAAATAACTGCGAGTTTTATTATACTCGCGTTTTCTTTTCAGTCCCGCGATATAGTTTTTAGCGAATTTTCCTGGACTACGAAATTTTCCTGTGCAATAGGACAAAATATTCTTCCTTTTTATTATATTATGAAATTGTCCCCTATAAATTTACAGACGTTAGAATTATAAGTTTCTGCTGCATTATTTTTCATATTCAAAATTAGACTATGCACATTTTGAACAAGTCTTTTTCCACACAACTCAATGTCGTCAAAAAGACCAGACTCGATCATGTCTGGAACTGTGTTGATTTCGCCTTCCTTGCTTCCTTGAAAAAAATTGCCTCTCAATTTACTACAGTAGTTACGTAGTAAATGGTTTACACACTCTATCTTTATTATAGGGAATTTATGGTCGTCGGGCTTCGCAATGCAAAGTTTTTTTTAACACACTGCTGCTTCTTTTGCCAGCGAAGTTTTGTTGCTCTGTTATTAGTGATGTAATTATCTATGTTAATTAAATCGAAAAATAAAAAAAATGGTGTAATTGAAAGCGTAATACTAGGTAGGAATGAATATTTCGGGTTTGGGACATTTTCAATGCTCATTTCTAGTTTTGAGCATTTTATTCGGGCACTGTCCAAATTCGTATATTCAGTATACACTGTATTGTACTATTGTGATCATCGCCTAAAAACCGTCGTGTGCACCTCGACTCACGCCTCGGCCACAAACAGCAGATGCGTCCAAAAAAGCTAACTTTTACGGCCGCGAAGTTCTAAGATAACAAGGGCTGTCCGTCCCCCATAATTTTGTTTAGGTATAGGTCTAGGATTTTACTCGGACTGTACACGGCGAATTTGTAGCATGGCTGTATAGGTGGAGCTACTTTCTTGACGTAGAAGTCAACAGAACAGGGTTTTATTTAAAACATTATTACATAGTTGTATTTGCGCTTCCATCTTCAATAATGTAGCAAACAATAAGAGAAAACTATAGACAAGGCGATACGCATGTTTCTTGGAAGGTTTTAAATTCGTAAGTGTCAATAAAATGGTGACAAAAGTTACGTATGTTCAGTTCGACATTTTTGCATATTTAGCAAAACAGTTTTGAAAAAAAATATGCGTAGGTTCTAAAGCAATCCTTTTTCTACAACTATTCAAAATTTGAAGATTATTGATCAGTAATTAACAATACAGCGATTTTTATAAATTTACACTGCAAACATGGGGTGAGAGAAGCGCCTTAAGAGATATTTGCAAAAAACTGAAAAATTGTACCGTGTTAGGGCCATAAGGGCCAACGCCGACTTCGCTCGAGGGGGAAAACTCATCCAGGAAAAATATTAGACGGTACCCAGTTAGAAAATAAAGAAGTAAAGATAAATAATTCTTGTATAGTAGTTATGAAAATGCTATTTTTGACATAGAGAATTTTATTCTATTGCAGGATAATAAAAAATTAATTACGCCAAGTTTTTTCTACTTTTCGTATTTGTCAAATTTTATTGACTGTTTTTGTTTTATTATGTGTTCTGTTTATATTTTATTGAATGTTTCACCAAGGCTCCTACACTGGTCAACCGATCGTTAATAATAATATGTATTCGCAACGAGAAGTAACGACCACCAATGTGTCACCCCTTTTTGGTAAAAAAAAATAAAGTTCAAACCGGGCGAAATTGAATATGCTGTCAGATAAAACTGTTACTTTACTTTGATACTTGATGTTGTGGGGCTTCATAAATGATTTTTACATCTAGTAGGTTTTGTAAATCAAAGTTCTCAGACAGACAGAATGTATACTCACTTTAAAAAAACCAACACCATGAAGGAACTCATTTTCTTCTATAAATGTCGTTGTCCTTAATGCCGTATGAGGTTGTGCGTTATTCTGTTAAAATGTGTTTTTTTTTTCTATTTCATCACCGAAGATGTGGTAACAATACGTTGAACATAGCACAATTTCGATATAACCCGTTGTGTCGTAACAGTGTCTTTAAGAGCAATTAAAGATGTTCGGCTTCCATATATAATGCCTTCCCACATCATCACACCTCGAATCATTTAGGTATGACGTCGATGAATAAAGTCAGGATTTTCCCTTTCTTCCCTATGTCTTCTCAAACTTCTACGACCATCTATTCACCATAAACACAATTTCAACTCATTGGAGAACAAAACTGAAGTCCATTGTCTTTCAACAGACCATCTGGTGGCTCGTTGAGAATCAATTCTGCGATAAATCGTGGCCATCGATATGGGTCCATCCAATGCACTCCAACCGAACGTGTTGTTTTAAACGGTTTGTGCCATTTGTCGGAGATGTCAATCTTAGCGGAATTTGATAGGTCTAGGGCTGCCAGATCGACGCTTGTACACCAATTCTTCAGGCCATTGTCCGCATATCGTAGCTACAGTCGAGAGCTAGATCCTATTCTTAAATCGATTTCACAATGGTCGCAAATTACTCATCAACCATTTTAAAAAGCACTTTCAAATATAATAAATCAAACTTTGAGCACTACCTCATAAAGTATGCTTGATAATAGTCCAGTGAAGGTCGACCTTCACCCATCTGTTTACCGAATCAAAGGTATTTATAAAATAAATCCATATGAACCCACATCCGGGAATTTCATTTTTTTCTTTGTTGTTTTCAACATAAAAAAGTATTTTGTCGAAAAGCGTCAATAGCGCCATACATTACCATAGTGGTTTGCGGAAGTAAACAAACACTTTATTTTACTATAAAAATCAAACACTTTACCTGCCCCAAATAATATAATCTGTGCTCAATAAAACAAAAACCCCAAAGACGATTATAGTAGGTATTTATTTATCCAACATATTTATTTGTTACCAATGACAATTCTACTCAAGATTCACCTAAGAATTATTAACATAGGTAATATTCCGTAAACATTTTCAATTCAAATTCCTTCAGGACTTAGTTCCTATAATCCGTCGTAATAAAATGTGATAATATCTCCATTTATTTATTATGAATATTTACGGTTGGTGATAAAAGTTTGTATGTACCACTGTATCGAACTCCCCTGTTACTCGCCTCGGTCGGCTCATAATCTCAGACTCGTGCAATAAAGAATAATTACTTTATTGACTTAGTACATAAATAACTATTTCAGTTGGATTTTTTATTAATTTATTTAAAGGCCGTGTGAAGTAAAAGTCTGACAAAATATAACAACACAATCTGAATGGTCACTAATAGCATGACTTGCAAAATATTATGTAGTTACATAAGCAGTAAAATAGTGAAATAAATATTTGTGTATTTTATTATGTATGTTTATTGTTTTGTAACCAGTGACGCCACACGAGTAACCAGAGCAGACACCAGGAATGCTGGTCCAGGATCACTCACATTCGGGTGGCGCATTATGTGCTGGTGGAGCAACCAAATAGCCTCCGCTAGGCTGTGGGACCCTTCATAAGACGAGTGATTAGTCTGGTTGCGCCGGCAGTAACGAGACCGTTTGTAATTCCCAAAAAAAGTACACATTTATCACGCAGCCAGTAAGTACGTGATCACGTTTGCAGTTTGCGCGGATTTGTGAGCCTGAGACCATTGTTTAAATATATAAATATTTTATATATTTTAACAATCCTGAGACTGAACTAAAAACTAAGAACTTGGGTTCACGATGCTCCAATTCTTTCTTTCCAGTTATTTCAGTATTGGTCACTATATTTAATTTATGTTATAAAAATCACAGTAATAGATAACTGAACTTTAAAATTATCACACGCTATCAAACTCAACAAACAAAATATACAACCATGAACAAGCACATTCATTATCATTTTGCAAGGTCGTGATCGTGAGTAGCTAGACCACTTTTGTGTTACTTTAGGTTATTTTAATTAGTGCAGACTTTTGACCTATCATTCTTTCACTACATACTTTTTATGTATGTATATTTATTCATGACACTTATGTGTTTATTTTTATCTTATATTTTTCAAGTTGTACGCTAAAAATAACCTCACTGATCAGAATGTTAGCTTCTAAGTCTTGTAATAGATTATTTTCAGCTTTAAATAAAAGAATAATGAAAGCTAAAAGTATCATTCTGAGTAAAAGTTTTGAGGGCTTCCCGAAAGATGACAACTTTCAACTGCTAGAAGAAGAGTTACCACCCCTTAAAGATGGTGAATTTCTGGTAGAGGCTGAGTTTTTAAGTATTGACCCATACATGAGAGTGTATCCTGATTCAGTTGGCCAAACTATGAGAGGTGAACAAGTTGCAAAGTAATTTAAAACTGATGCACTCATTTTTATACAAAATATAAATTCATATCAATTTTAGAATTGTGGAGAGCAAGAACTCTAAGTATCCAGTGGGTGAATATGTTCTTGGTGAATTTGGATGGAGGACACACACCATTGGAAATGAATCCCCTGGAACTTTTCTGAACAATACCCCTCAGATTCTGAAAGATTATGGCAATTTGCCCAGATCCTTGGCACTAGGTGTTTTAGGAATGCCTGGTAATTCCGCCCAATTCGGATTTTTGGAAATATGTAAGCCTCAAACTGGAAACACTGTTGTGGTGTCAGGTGCAGCAGGAGCTGTAGGCACCACAGTGGGCCAAATCGCCAAAATCTTTGGATGCAAAGTAATTGGAATTACGGGTTCAGACGCGAAAGGCAAGCGTTTGGTCGAAGAGCTAGGTTTCGATGCTTACGTTAATTACAAGTCTAACACTTTTGAAGAAGAGCTGATAAAATCCACCCCAAATAGAGTCGATGCTTATTTTGATAACGTCGGCGGGGACGTTAGTACGTCTGTGTTGAACAGAATGAACAAATTTGGCAAGGTAGCGATATGTGGGGCAATTTCTACCTACAATGAACCTAACCCCAAAGGTGGCATTTAAATTAATCTCATTTTTCTTTGTGATGAACAATATTTTTTCAGCAAGGGAAGTTCAGACCCCTGTTAAAGTTCATCATCTCGTTATGGAAGGATTCAAGGTACACCGCTGGAGGGATCAATGGCAAAAGGGAAGTGAACAAAACAAGACTTGGATCAAAAACGGTCAACTGAAATATTTTGAAACCGTAACTGAAGGATTTGGAAACACTCCGAGAGCTTTTTTGGGACTATTACGAGGTGATAATTTTGGAAAAGCAATTGTAAAAGTGTAATTAATAAATAAACGTGTTAAATTGAGGTTAGGGTTCATGTCAAAGTTCACTTACCGACAAATTCTGATAACTCTGGAAGTAGTCATTGGGATGGGTCGACTCCATTATTATGGGCACTAACGAAATAATGTGAATTCCGAATTCGATAGTCTCGGAGAATTTTATTTTCTAAGAAAACACCAATATACACGCATTGTTTTGTAAACGCGCCACACTTTCTTGAATTTAAAGAAACAGCAAATTCAGTTTGCGAACTATGAATTTACAGGCAACTTGGCTTTCGAGAAAGAAGAAGAGAAAAATATTTCTTGCATTTTTATTTCAATTACCTATGTTTAAAATTAAAAAAAAGGAAAATTCTTTGTGAATCAACCCATAATTTGACATTTGTGACGTTCTCTCAACATACGTCAACAACATAACCTAAATGGTGACAGTACATCATTACCTGAAAATATATTAATATAATGAAACGAAGGCAAACGTTAGTGCTATTAGCTACTCCTAACTCTCAAACGACATAATTCATATCAATATTTTCAGATCCCGACTAGAATCCAGCTACAGAACGAATGATAAAAATAGTGACAGCGAAGAAGAAAATGAGCTATTTACCATCAATAAGTCACTCAAAAAGGAAAAACCAACGGTTGATAAGGTTGTGGAAGAAGGAGATACCCTCCAGTCTTTAGCAATTCGGTATTCTTGTACTGTATGTATCTGCAATTGTTATTTTGCTTTGTTTAGTCAATGGTTCTAGATTGAAGATTTAAAACGCTTGAATAATATTCACAAAGAAAATGAAATATTTGCGAAAAGGACTATCAAAGTGCCACTTTACCAGTTTTCGGATTTGGCAGGGGTACACATTAGTGGCCGTAGTTCTCCAATGCACCCATCAACCAGCCAAAAACTGGATGAAGATCTTTTAGTGACTAATTTACATGAAAATGAAGTAAATCAAATTATATTTAATAGTAATATTACTCAGAAAATTGTCACTGTGGAACATGAATCTGATGAAACCGACGACGAAGAGGTGCATTTATTACCCCAAATTCCAACAACTGACTCTCCATTAGCAACAAATAAACTAAATTGCAGTGGAGTAGATGGTGGAATGTCGTTGAAAGCTTTAATTTTATGCATTCTGATCCTCATTTTTATGGTACCCCTGATCTATGTTTTTTATATAGCTGAACACCCTGAGCAGTATCATCATCAATCCCAGCACCATACTACAACAAAGCCCTCATGATATTGTATTTACAAAATTTTGCTGGTTGTGATAAGCAGCTAATGTCAAGTTGTCTGCAGTGATGAGTTCTCGTTGCATCAAGGCAGATTATAACAAAGTATTAATGAAACCTTTATACCTTTTATATTTTTTATGGATGTATTGTTGAGCATTGGTAATTTTTAAGGAAGTGAAATAAAGAAAACAGGTTGAAATGTATATTTTATTGATTTCAGACATTGAATTCTTATTTACTGATTATCAGAAACTTAACCTACAAAAATATTTGGTTGTATATTTGCAATTCCATCATGGAACAATTTAGAATGAACTGAACAAAGAACTAATTTGTACTGGATTGTTCCCTGATGTACAAAAATGCAAATGCATGATCGGTTAGTACTATACATCAAGTGGGGTTAAAATGTATATAACCGTTGTTATATATTCATTATAAATATATATAAAACGTTAAATGCGCGACTTCGTAAAATAATCACGCATTTAATTACAATATACAAATGTAACAAAAATACTTTGATTTTTCTCAAAAGCTGTAAAAATATACAAAAGAAAGTATGTATTCGTGATGTATATGTCTAAAACTCAATTTTTAATGCCCACAAAATCAATCTTGGAATGTTCTAAATGAGAATAAACTGTAGGCTAATCTTCGAACGTAGACACCATTCAAAAGTTATTGCGCTCAGAATTGTTGTGGACACTGCAATAGAAAAACAAAAATCATTAAAACGTTTTGAAATGAGTTTCATGATAATAGCATATGTAATAACTGCTTGAAAGAGTCACCTAGAATGTTGAAATGAAACTGATTGAAGTGATAGGTACTATAAAGTTTTCAAGCAATGTTTACAAGAACATGAAATCTATGTACAATGGATAGATAAGACTTACTGGTTATTGCAATAAAATGCACCTCTAATTTAGTAGTGAAGATCCACGAAGCAAGTGAATAGCTTTGTGGGATGATTAGTGATTCCTTGTTACATAAAAATTAGAACAACAAAATCACTAGTCTTCCACACAACACCATTCTTGTTAGTCATTTCCACACCAGATTAGTTTACATGTACAATACATATTAGTCCACACACGAAAATTATTTACATTAGACACATACGCAGCTGCATCTGCACTTCAATAATGCAACAGCGTTCACATTCTGCTAGAACAAGACAGTTCAGAAAGTTATCTCACCTCTGCTGCAGTAAGTATTGCGCCATCTGGATCTGATGGGGAGTACCAGTGATTGTAATGATGCGATCGTTGGAACCAGGAAGTGGTTCGTCGATGGTTATCCCAGCGCCAGAGTCTTGGCGGACCTTCCTGATTCTGCCGCCGCCTTTGCCGATAATGGCCCCAGCTAACTGCAATGGAAATTGGTATTTATTAATGTTGAATGTGGTAATAAAAGAACCAAATTAACGATTCTGCCGCCCGTCACATGCTTATAAACACCTTAAAAACATGGGCGTCACGAAATTTTGCTCCCATACATCGTTTTATCAAAATACCAATGAACGAATTTTTGTGATATGCGCTATATTCTCTCTACCGTGTGTTTAAATCGATTACACCCCACTTACGTCTTTAGGAATCGTAACTTGAGTAGTTGTTTTTGGGCCGGTTGCTCCATCATTCTGTGGCAGACCGCCCTGAGTAATGCCGTTGCTGATTATGTTAGATGGAGTGTGATTGACCAATGGAGTGCTGTTTGGCGGGGTGGCCCACACATTGGATTCAAATGGTGCGGGACGAGGTGCACCGTTTGCAGGTCCGTTGCCGTTGAAGTCTCTCCTTTGGGGCAAATTGTTTCCACGATCGTTGAAGCTGAAAAAACAGTATTTTTTAAAGAATCTGTTTCATCGTCACAAGTTCGCGAGATCATTGTGTTATTTGAGCTTGCAAGAGAATTTTAGATCGTTTGTAGGTTTCGTAAGTGAGATCAGAGGGGTTTTGAGCTTGCATCAAAACCACTAGAAAGGACGATGTGTGGGAATTCGAGAACGATACTACAAACATGTAGCGAACTTCAGATAAATTATATTATATGTATGTATTTCCAGCTGGAAATAGCTCAAAAAGAAACTCAAGCCCTCTTTCAACGGATTGCTACAAAGAAATTCTTTTGAAAAAAATCTGCAAAACTGTCTATTTACAGGGATATTAGAATCATTTTTATCGCTACTTTTAGTTTATTAAAATAAGAATTTAATAGAAAGAAATATTATAAAAACATCAAAGCAACAAGATCTGTATCAACAATTTAAACCACAGTAAAATGTGTTCGTCGGAACGACAAATAAATACCTCGCCTGGCAATCCTACCTCTATTATTAATTAAGCAGAAATATTAATTCAATATTTCAACATTTGATATTACATTCCGTTCTTTTGGAATTTCTAAATCAATTTTAATGTAGAAAACAAAATTAGTCAGTGATTTTATTTTCACGGTAGGCTCAAGTGTTTTTGAAACTGTTCCGGCATGAGAAGTGGGCAAACCACATTAAATTTTATAGAAACCTTTGGCTTTCAATAAAAAATGTCTGTTATGATAAGCGGAAGCCAAGTATAATTTTTTACGTAGGTTTTATAAAAATCTTGAGTAGCGTCAAAAAGTTTCTGTCATAAACGTTAATTACCTCTTATTCCACTTTACGTGCAGCTCTTATATCACCATCAACAAACAATGCAGTTGAATCATTTAACAGCGTAACAAAAGATCGTCATATTTTACGAGAACGTTTACCTCGCCACCGGGGTTTCCGACTGTCGCCACAGAGACTGACTCATATAAATAGTACAAAAGACGAGATGTTAATCATGTCTGTACTCAGGTGTACACTTTGATTGAACCCATTATGAACTCATAGAACTCATGAGTGTATGAATTCTTGGAGAATTTGTGAATTCAAAGTAAATTCACACTGAACTTTGACCTTGATTGCACCAATCAATGCATTTCTCTCTAAAAAAGCATGCAAAGCACGTTCCAGATTCTTAATTCAATCTTTAATTTAATATTTAAATCGCTGCAGTTCTTTAGATATTAATTAAATTAATTATAATTTAGATATTAATCAGTTTCTTTTTTTGTAGTTATAATTCTTTACTCTAAACGATTTCTTAATTTGTTTATACTTTACATCCAGTAAAATCTCAAAATTCGCCACTTAACTAGAAGTCAATTTAGTTTATGAAAAAAAGTGATAAGACAGTACAAATATTATTATACAGAATATAGTGAGTTAAAGACAAAGGAAGGTGTGTAAAAACGTGGGCTAGGCCATATTAAATTATGTATTTACATACATATTAGTGATTTATGCAACAAGTGTAGAAAGTGACTGCACGCGGCGTAGAAATTGAACAACACGTCAAGTACCTACCATGCCGAAAAGAGGCTTTAAACAATAATCAGTCTTTCTTAAAAAAAAAAATCACATCTGAAACTCAAGCTTACCGAATTCATGATTTTTTTCCGATATAAAAAAATCATTTGCACCCTTCTTTAGACTTAAGATTGAGTTTTTCATTCACATAAAAATATGTGATGAATTACTGCAGGGTTTATAAACAAAATATAATAGTGAGGAACGAAATAAGCGGAATAGTAAAAAATCCGGAATGAACTTGAATAGAATACACAGTTGGACAGTTAAAAAGATTTGGTGCAATTATTTTTTGCCGGTAATTTTATCAAATGGAACAGTTGATTGCGAAATAATCTGCTCAGGCGAAAACACACGCAGGCAGTTAGTATCGCATAGGTGTAAGAATTTTAAAAGGATGCAATATGAATCAGGCCTGTTAAAATCAGGTGAGTTTACAAAGTAACATTGCAACTATATGCGTAATTAGAATGTGAAAATACAACGGAAATGTTTCAGTTCATAGCGAATAAACTATCAAATAGATAAAAGCGAGTTTTTATTGCATTGTAATCCATGTTTACACCTAGTAAGGCATGCGACAATTTGACATTTAATTTCCTCCATCTAAAAAAACAATCGGGCAGATTTTATTTCAATTATTTAAATATCCCGGAACGCTTTCAATTAAAATTAATTACAGTGAATTCCCGTCATTTCTGCAACATGCATGGCAGAAATACAGAGCGTGTGACTCTTTCCCAGAACGAATATCTGAATAACTCACTTCATGCTTGGAGGTGCCCCCCCTCGTTGCGTCGGCGGGCCTCTGCTGTTGAACCGTCCCGGAGGCGGCGGCGGTCCGTCGCGGAATCCGTTTCGATTGCCGCCACGTGCTCCGCCATTTCCGGCGTTTGCACCTCCGCCGCCACCGCCACCACGTCGCTCATTTCCGGCACCCCCCCAACCGCCGTATTCCTCGGCGTAAAATTCGTCGTAGTGGTGAGGATCGTAGGGGTTGACAATCCCTTTTACTGGATTCTGGAAAAAAACGGAACATTTAGAAAGGGCTGCAACTTTTAATCTTTCGTCGTACTATGTTATGCAATGAACAACATTCAATAAATGAGAAAACACCCTGGCAACACAAGTGGGCTGTTAATTTTATTTAACGGCCCACGTTTCTCAAAAATTTATTGGAAAAATTTACAGCAAAGTAACAACAGGATTTACAAAAACAAAACAATTATTTGCTAACGTATTTTTTGGGCAGAATTTCGACGTAAACAGAAATCTAATTTTTCTTTGCCAATAAGGAAGATTTCAACAACGAAATCTGTGTATGCAAAAAATTAGGAGCATACTCCTCACTCTGCAATAACAAACAAATTCACAAAACACTTTCCACAGAATGTTGCTTGCTGAAACAATTCCAAATCTTTTTCGTACCTGCACTTGTGCTTTTCGGGCAAGAAATTTGACCGGAAGTACCCCGTTTAACTTAGAATTCTCCAATTCTACTTTTAGATTCTGGTTTGAAAAACTTTGCTTTTTGTTTGTCAACATTTTCATTACTACGGTGACAAAGGCGTCTGCGATTTTGCATTAAACAATTTAACATTAATTTCAAGAATTTCGGTCGTATGACTAAAAGTATTGTACGTACCACGTGCTGTTAAGTAACGACCCCGAGAGCATTAAACAACATTAATCAAACGACCTCTTTGGACCCTAAGCATGTCTTAACATAAGTAACTACCAGTATAAGTACCGCCAGTATTTCAATTGAAGGTAAGTTTGGTTGATATCTATAAAAACAATTTATTGTTCCAACAATGTTTTCTGGGCCTACATATTTAGTTATTTTATAACCACTTTTTTTTTAATTTGAACCAAAAATGCACACGTCTTAAGACCGAGGCAATAGAAAACAGCTTTTTATAATTTCAGGTGTTCTAATAACGACTGCATGTGACTGAGCTCAGCCATCGAAACAATCGACACGGTGACGAATTTCACCGTTGGGTCTGCAATATAGCAGACGGTGTTGAGAGTGCAACCGCAAATGACTGGGTAAATGTTACCCCAAGGGCGCTGTGATCTCTATGGAATGCATCTACAGCCTGGATCGTATATTCGCCAACTGTGCTACCTATACTGTTAACGCCCAAATTACAACTGATCGATTAGCGATTTTAAATATTCAATAACCACGTATACCGCATTAATTTGAACCACGACAGAAGTTGCAATTCTTAGTCACTTATGATCGAAAGAGATTCAGATAGTAAATTACGAAATTTATCACGCACGATTTATGTCCAAAATTTAGGCAACCAGTAATCCTTCTATAGGTATAATTATTTGCAATAACCATCCGATGAACACTTACCTTTTAAATTTCTTAAACAGCTTTAATACAGTTTTTATTGATTAAACTATCTTACCGATTTTATGAGTGTGATGATCTCGCGAATGCTGTCGATGCACTTTGCCGGCTCTCCAACAATTTGGATGACGCGATCGGTGCTTTCCGGTGCCAAGTTGGAGAAAATCTTGATGCGGGCGCCGGTTTTCTGCAAAAGAGCAAACGTTAAAGAACAGAAAAACTTTCCTTTTTCATTAAATGTCATTACTGAAAAACCGCAAACACATTTTTAGTTCTACCAATAAGTTATTGATTTCTAGAGCCCAAACAACATCACGATTATGTTATAAACGTGGTGTTGAGAATCAAGGAGTGTGATCCAGATTATCGTGTAGATCAAAGCCTCACTTTATATCAACGATTAATTAGTTTCGACTGAACTGGCAAAAGCTGAAATCAGCATTTTGGGCAATTTCCACGCATCGGTGATTTCGGTGAAGATGTGTATTTCGGTTTTATAGTTTTGAGTGACGGCTTGTTGAATAAAAATACGAAAGGTCTAATACCAAACTACAGATTTTTTGCTTCCACTGTTTGGAATTTATGGTGTCACAAAAAAAAATGTTCAAAAATCCGTGGCCTTCTCCTTATTATTAACTAACCATTTTTTTGCCCATATCTTACAAAGTAATGTTTTATGGTTTTGAATTAACTTACTAGCGTTTTATTTTCTAAAAGCAAGTCCGCAAATAGTTGACATTACGTAGTTAGAAAATAGCGGTAGCTTGTAACAGTGTGACATTTCATAATTAATCACTCCTGATAAAATTTAAAAAGATCTTATCTAACGTAATATGTTTCAATATTGTATGCCTGCCGTAATTTATTGACAAAACTTGTCTCAGTATGTATGCAAATAGATGCAACTAAATAGATGCCTTTATTGTTCCTGTAAATTTATGAAATAAGCCAGGATGATACTGAAATCTAAAACATCCCAGCATCAACATCTCAACAAAGCGAATAATAAAAACTGCTGCCATGTTATTTGTTTTTCTCTAGTACTAATTCTTAATACAAAGGTCATAATGAAGGACTTTCTTATGGCCAAACGGTGTTTGTGCGTGCGTCTATGCCTGATTATAAACTAGTTGCGTACAAGATTTTATGTACGACTGATTGACAACGACTTAATTGCCACAAACTTAAGTAATAAATTTATAAAAAACATAATTTAAATAGTCTCAAAAGTAGCGTTGTCCGAGATCTCTTAGTTATTTTTTCTACATTTAAACTGTCTGCCTGAAATCGAATAAATTACTAATAAAGAGTAGGAAAATTCGATAATGCCTTTAGTGTTCACATGCGTGCTATTTTAAACTCTGATATTCTGGCTCTCGCCGATTAATCCGACAACACCCACTTATGCTATATTTTCACTATTTCCACTCAAAAACCTGTGGCACCTCACTAAGAACTTCCAATCCAATAAACCCATCAAAGTGCACAAATAAATCTATTAAAAAACTTCAAAGCACCAAACAATATTAATTAATAATTTCCACCAACTTCATTACTCACTTCATGGATCAAAGATGTTAATTAAAACAAAGTAAAAGAGAGAAGGGCAAAGGTAAGAACAAACTGCACTCCATTTGGTCTTTGAGACCAAATTTCTGTTAATTTACGATCTAACCACGAGGGTGGTAAACCAGCAAAAAAGCGGTTGTCACCACACTGACCACAAGACACGTTGCGGTTCGCACTGGCCCTTGCGTGGGGCCGCATCGTGGGACCGACGTGCAATGCGAGAAGCCGAACTCGCAGGAGTCACAAGCGGCGAGCCGCGAGCGCCCGCAGCTGGTATTGATTGGGGGGCGACGCGCCGGCCTGACTCCGCACGCGATGTAGGGACAGACCGCGCGCGTCTACCTGCCTCACCTGTCACTGCCGCCACTCGTGGGACTCAGGGGTCGTTGTATGCCTTTCCAAGAAAATATATTTAATTGGACCTAATCGATACGGTATAAATTTATTGGAGCACTAGACGTTATACTTAGGGCGCGCAAAAGAAGCACATGGGGGTTCGTTGGGTTTGTGAAGCTGGCCTAAAACGGATGAAGCACCTGTTTAAGGGTTGGGTGAATTTGATAAAATAGATCAACACTTTTATTTCTTCTTATTGGCCCTTTCAAAGCAGACTGAGTTCAGCCGCAAACAACCAAGCGGATTATACTAAAAACTACGCGCTCAGTAGAATTAATATTTCAATGAAAATTTCGGAACAAATAGAAAATAAATTTTATACATCACCCCATCGACACATGCATAGTATAAATTAGAAACATGCAATTTTATACAAAGCAACCGTTTATTTTTGGGTATTAATTAATGCTGTAATTGTTCCACATATTGTGCAATTCCGCCATTGAAAACAATTGAAACAATAAAAGGTACCATTCAAATCAATGACAGAAAATCGTTAATGGAGAAACTAAATTTCAATTAAATGGTCTCTACGGCGCTGCTTGATCGAAGCAATTGTGGATGTCAGTTTGTTTTAAAAATATTTAGGTATAATGAATTGCTGTTACTTTCAATTGGTTTTGGACGTCATTTTTCGGTCATTTTGAACAAAATTTTCATGTGGTCTATGGTTTATTGTCATTTTGAAGGTTGAAGTTTAGAAGATTTGTCAACGACAAAATTTAAAAAATAAGGTGGTGATAGTTAATAAGTGTTTTACACAGTGTGACAGTGATAGTGGAATCACATTGACGTGCAAGATTTTCTTTCCGCGATTGTATATTATTAACCAATTTCGTGCGTGCATCAACGTGCTCTTGGCCTCCAGTTCGCCAGTTTCTTACTCAGACGACCAACGCTGGTTCAAGTCGGTGACTGTGTCCGCCAGAAAGAAAATGCCAATAATCAATGAACCTCTGAAATTTTTAGAAATGAAAAGTAATCTACTGGTGTGTTTTATCAATGTCTTTCATTTTAAATAACAATAATAAAAATATGTGCAGAACACACGGTTTTATGTAAAACCGCTCGAATCTTGTTCAACGATTAAATATCTGGAGTGTAGGGTGCAAAGATCATTCATAGATCACGTCGCTCCTGGATCACAAAATTGTAATTTTTTGGCGTTAAAAAATTTGAAAATTTCCAATACCAACATTCAAAAACGAACTGTAATATTGCCCCAGGGGATACCCCTGAAAACAACATTCATACCGCTGCTAGCACCCGCAATGTGATTAAATCATGCAAGAAATTAATTACGGCCGTTGCCGTTGTCCTAGAATTGTAAATGTGCGCGATGTATCATGCGTGTCACGATCGCCCTGCCAACTGCTTTTCTTGGGGGTGGTGTATGGCTGTAGCATGTATGTACGCACGAAGGAAGAACAAGGGAAAATGGCTTTGTCTCCAGGAAGACGGAGGACTATGTTCTTGGGAATTGCATTACGAGACGTATTTTAAGGCCTATTTGCTGCGGAAGGGTGGTTTTGTGGGAAGCTCGTTTACCCACCGCCAACAGATGCGGCTAATTCTAATGTAGAATGTGTGTTTTTCCGCGAGAAAGTAATTAAATTTTTTTTTAATCCTTGCAATGTACGACTGTGTTAATTGAAATATAATTGGAAGTATTCTTTGGAAGTCGAAGGCACATTACTAATGTGGTAATGGGATAAAGTACTGACGATTCATGTAAACAATTTGAAAAACCGCGTTACACTTTTACTGCATAAAAAAAAACAAGTTTGGCAAATGACTAGCGACACAACAATTTGGATAAAGCTTATTTCCATCCGAGACAGAACGTCAACAGACAAAAACTTTAATTTGTAATATTAATTGTGAAACAGTGCGGTTGTGTTCAGAACGCTGAAAAGGTTCATTTCTGAAAAACTTCAACCATAATTAATTGCGAAGAGTTAGGACGGGAAAATAATTTCCCTTTACATAATTATAAAGCGTTAAAATTCAGTTCGTTTCCGCAGTAATTAATACGAAAGCCCTACCTTTGTCGAAATAAAATCTAGGAAATCGGAGCAATATTCCGGGAAACATCAAGCAGGACTGCCAATTTTCCGAAACCCTAGTCTATGAAATACGATATAAATTGCTACGTTCTGGAAGTTGCCAATTTGTTTACCTGCATGTTGATTACAGTAAATTTTGAAGCTTCCTCAAAGGCGTCTCGCTTAGTACACATGCATGGACTCCATGCACCTTCGCAACTATTTTTCTTGATATATGAAAACTTCCAATTATACTTGGAGGGTTTTCTGTGTCACTGTATCCCAGCGACACAGACTCAACAAATAACATATTTTCCAGGAAACATGTAGGCGGCAAATATAAAATTGGATTGAACAGTGCCTCCCTCACCTTTGATACTTTTGAGTGACTTCCCACGATGAAAATTTAAAACTGTAACGAATTAAATGCGCGCCAGACTAGCAATCAGCTACAATGTAAAACTGCAAGGCTTTAGCAGTAACGGCTCGTTAAAATGACACTTGCAACATTTTTCTTGGAAGTGTTGTTTGTTTAGAATAGAGAAATTCCGATAAAATTCTCCTTTCAACTCATTGGCATTGGCAGCATTAATGATTCCAATTTTACAAAGAATAAAACAATAATGTGATTTCCACTTTCCTCATTTCGGATTTACAAAATGCTTTCTTAAACATCCACTTAAAAAACCTTCGTGTTGCTAATTCACATTTACAATTTCAAACGAAATCATCGCCTGTGAAATGATTCCATATTGCCGTCTCCAAGACCAAATGAAGACAACGCTACACGATTGCACCGATCAATAACACCGAACGCTCCACATATTTCAGGATGATATTAGAAACAACACAAATTTTCCTCCCTCCCATCGTCACGAAATCTCCCAGATCCATTAACCTAATTAATTGAAATTATGGGAAAATTCGCTTTTTCATCGCTCTGATTTCCACAAGCGCGGTCAGAAACGAGTGGAGGATAATCGAAAACATTCCCAATTTAATCTACAAGGTAAGTAAATACCCGAAAGAAGCACCATCTATCAAAGGGAAACAGAAAATAAATCCTGTCCCCACGTTCGCAAAGGACAGAACTCGAAAGGGTGTTTGGATACATTCGCTCAGTAATATTAAGTCCGAATTTTCGATGCATATCAAAATGTTATTTTTAGGAAAATTCCAGCAATAAATCTCTTCGACGGCAAGACGGAAAATATGGTTTCGATGGAAATCTTTACACATCCAGTCGAAAAGGTTGGATACTTTCTTTATTGAGATATAGATACAATTTCGAAGCTTCAACGATCGAGCATTTTTAAAACAGTACCTAGTCTCGGTCGGAAAATGTTAACGAAAATATTCCGCGAGTTCAACATCCATAAATCACATTTCTTTTGTGGGAAGAATGAAAACCTCATCAATACTTTGGCGTCACTTAACTTCCAAGTCAAATTCAATTCAGTAGATTGCCAGATGATTATTTATTATGTTGCAAAAACGTCAAAAAATAAGCTGCATTTTTCCTCCCTAAGACACCCTCGTTCTCTAGAACCGTACCCCCCAATTAAGGATAAGTACCAACATTCCTAGCTCCGGAAATCTTTCGTGATTACTATTATTTTTATTGTTGTGATGGCAATTTCTCTGACGATCACCGGAGCATATAGACATCCTTTTTATGATTCGTCCAATTGTCGACAACATAATTGGTCATTATTGACGTTTGGAATCTCTCTTGACTAATTGGCCATTGCGTTATTTGCGGATCGTACGGTTTCTACAAGCAATGAAAATTAGGTAAAACATCTATCACCGTTAAAGCCTCTCATCCACCCTCAACTCCCTCAATATAATAACATGACGTGGGTTTAAAATTTCCTATGATGACATCCTGCCTCTTGCCGATGCGATCGATAAGACCATTTTATTATAAAATTCGTCTTACTGGGAGCAATATCGTATTTCGAACCATATCGTGTGCACATCCACTCTTAAATTGTCAAGATCGTTGTCGTTTATTCAAAAATTCGTAACTTAGAAAGACGTTAAAACCACTGCTCGACATTTAAAAAAGTGTGTACACAGATCCGAATTGGCATTTCCCATAAAACACTCACAAGCTTTGCAAACAGGAAATGGATTCGTATTTGAGCACTTAAACCAATCTTTTAGTCCAACGGGGATGTGAAGATCGATTTTAATAAATGGACGGATTAAATACTCAGCAATGACGGCTTTTCCAATCAAGTAATAAAATTTTGCAAGTCTAACGATTGATTTCCCCCAATTTCGGCATTGACGTTGATCGCATCGATGATTTCAAATAGAAGAGTTGAAATTAAACGGAACTGTTTTGTTTATTTGGTTTGTGTATAGTGTTTCTGTTGGGTCAAAGGCTGAAAGGATGCTAATTACGGGACTAGTGTGAAAATGAGATACGTTATAAATTGATAAAAGTTGTAGTGAAATAATTGTGATTTTATTTTCATCGTGACTTCATGATTTCTTGTTGTAAATATTCATAAAATAAATTCTGGAAATAATTTCTGCAAATGCATGTAAATTTCAGTGTCGTATGTACGTTTTTTTTTTAATACCGAAATAGTTATATATTATATTATATTTAATTTTTACTTCGGTCTACTTAATTACAAACTAATTGATTATTATCATCGAACTAAACAAATCTAGAACCTCTATTTCCCAATTTATTTCAATTAATGCGTATTTCAATAATTTTCGTAACCCCTTTGTGTCCTCGACTCCCGCATTACTTTCAATGAATGGTGGCAAATTTTCATGCAAAGCAAAACTTGTAGTTCCCCGCACCGTCCTATACTGCACTAATGAGAATCAATTTGTCGCATACATGCCGATGTCTGAAACATTCTTGTTTGGAAAATATACTAAGGGTGAAAGCCATGCGACCCACATTATGCCCAACTTTAGATTGCTTTATAAATAATTACGTTCGCACACACTCACACAACCTTTGCCTGGAAGTTTGGGCAGGTACTTTTAATGAGCTGAGCAATGTTTGCACAGAAGCATAAGCGTGCTCTGTTTACGGACTCCCTTCAGATCGATCCCCAACGACGCAAATATTGATACAACTTATTAGAAATTTCCACCGAACTGATATCGAATAACGGGATTAAAAAAAAACTCACCTCTCTCAGTTCTTTGATTTTGTATCCTGCTTTTCCGATCACGCATCCGGCCTGGCTCTGGTGGATCATCATACGCAAATCCAATTCATTTCCGTTCACTCTGCCTCCGTTCTGGAAAAAAATAAGAAGGGAAATTAATTTTTCGATCGGGCTCCGAACCAACAACAAAGAGGCAATATCTGCAATATTGAGGGATATTCGGATTGCTTTATCTAACTGCAACGATGGATCTTTCTAACGTAACTCCCAAAAAACGTTAACATAAATGGATTATTAAAAGCTCTTAAGAGTCAAACTGGTGTAGAACTACTCTTAACATTCTATGTAGATGAATAATGGAATAAACTAAATCCGTAGAAATAAAGCTCTCAACCCACCAGCGCGTCGCTCGCGAAGGAAGTACTCGAAATCGAATTTGTTTGCAGACGTTGTCAGTAAGGTCGACTGTTTGACATCCGGTCTCAAATTGTTTGAATAACCACGACGGAAATTAGAGTTTGTCTTGTGGCTGTTGCTACAGTGGCGCTATCCAGGGAAAAAACCCTTTAATTTTGTCCACAAGAGGGTCACTATGCATTTGGTGGCCCTCGCTCAACTGACAATTCCTAATGTCTCCCGAAGCCTCCGAACGCATAAAACAAGGGCTGGCGCTATGAATTTTATATAAGCACAAGAGAAAGCCATTTCTCAAAATGCCTCATCATTTATTCATACATGCGGTAATGATTGGATATAACGACCGACTCGTATTACACACGTCTTTCTGAGGAAAAAACAACGTTCAATCAAAGTGACGCGATTTTCCGCGAGCAATTAAAAGGTTAGTAACAGACGCTTTTCATTGAACTGGTTTCTGAGTAAACGGTTTACCTGACCATTAATTCCATATATGTATTGGTGTCCTGGAATTATCGCGGAATTTTTAGGTCAAAAACTAAATTTGTAAAAATTAAATGTATTACGAGGAATCAGAATAATGTCCTACTTCGTACATTACAGAAGAAATTATATAACAATTATAAAGGTATCTTAATTAGTCGGTACAAATGAATTAGTAGAATTGGGAAATCCGACATTTTCAAATTATTAAAACGATCCATGGAAGTCTCACTTGCGTCTTCTTCATATACAAATGCTATTGAGACCAATGACACTGAATTCTTTTGAATGGGGCGGGGCAATGTCCTGCCAGTACCGGTGATTATATTTTAACATTTCACAGCATGTACGAAAGTCCAGTTGTGTCATCCACGCAATTTGGTGTTAATTGAGCTTGATGTTGGTTATAGAACGAAATTGTACAAATCAGCATTTAAAATTAAGACACTGAACCCAAACTTTTGAACTTCACACTTTTTCATGTAACTAAATGGAGTGCTTTCCCATGAAATTAAATTCTAAGAAAATACTAGGAAAAAGTAAAGCAGGTATTAGACAGTACGCAAATAGCTGAAATGAATTTCGTAATTTTATCTCACATTTCAGTCACTACAGAAAAGTACATATTTGACCGTGAACAATTCTTCAAATGTAGATTAATTAATTAAAGTAATTATTTATTATTTTATTTATTTTCTTTATTATTATTGTGAGAAGCGGGAAATAACATCCCACATTCTGTACAAAGTCAATTACAAGGTCTGCAGATTCTTCTAAGATCATCATTGACAATTATTAATATATTATGCAAAAGAAAAATTGCATTTTTGTTTTGTAATGCATCAAGGCCTTATAGATCGTGATGTTATTTTTACAAATGCATTTAATTCCTCTTCTGATTGATCACCAAAACCAATCGGTCTTTGATGTCACAAACCATTTCCGCTAAGATTCAAGTTTCATAAAATGCGTGCTTTCCAACCTTCCACCGGCATTTGTTTGTTATTGTTTTTACAATTTCCCGATTTAAGTGCTTATTCGATTTATAGTTAATTACTTAGAATTGCATGCAAAGTCCGTCTCCAATTTCACAAAAAAATTCACCGACAATCATTAGGGAATAAACTATAACCTATAATTTTCTGGGCAATTGCGCCGAGTTAGATCTAATGACACGGAAGACATCTGGAAAACGGCCATGGAGAGTGCTAAAAATTTCACATTGCAAAATTTACCAACTATTGCAGCAATGATGAAGTAATAAGCCGGATTTAATAATTTTAATAAAAAATATGATGATCATTATGACACTACGTACTATACACTTTCATAAATGACTGGCTGTTGCCCGCGTCGTCGTTTGCGTGATCTTCAATTTGAAAGTGTTTGGGCTTTTGGATACACAATATTTTTAAGGAGCACACATTTTGCAGATTTAGTCCACAGCCATTACAAATGCGAATCACAAGAACTGAAATGTCGAAATGTTTGTATGTATTTAATTCAATTCAATTCTGTCAAGCGTGTGCACTCATACGTAAAACACACAAACTGTCGCTAAATTACTTACTAACTCGCGCGGCACCTATTATAAAATGGTTTTGCTAATTCAGAAACCTTCGCGGGGGTGCGCCCAACTCACCAAAGTTTTATCGCTATCGGATGAATGGTATAAGAACGTATACGAGGCAAACAAAAAACCCTCCTTTATATTATATCTACATAGGTATTTCAAGAAAAAACGGACAAAGCGCTATCATTCTTATTTTTATTTCATGTTAGCAAAACAAAAACCAAACTCAAGTTTTTTTTTTTTTTTATGGAATTATATATTTGTTAATGCAAATTAGAAGTGTAGTTTTAAAAGTAAAATCTTTAGTTTGGTTTACGTAAGAGTTATTTCTTTATCATAGTTTTCATTTATTCGTTGAAAAATTTACGTAATGGGAATGGGAATTCACGCTGAAAGCCCAATTTTTGGTGAATTCAAATTAATTTTCACCTTACATAACACCTGTAAAAACACACTACCATCTTATTATACCTTTAATGGCTGAATATATTCTCTAAAGTGCATACATTTGGAAAAAGAATCTCATTTCAACTCAATCCTCATTTGCAAAAAAAAAAAATCTGCAGCCAATGTACTAACCGCATTTTTTTTCCATCGAAAATATTAAAATTACAGCGATTTCAAAACCACTAGAATTCCAACACCGTTTAAAGTAGTCCCTAGACAGACAATCATTTTGATCAAAAGCTGATGAACCATCAAACGGGTGCCTAGACGGTCGGTCAATCCTGCTTGATTCAATCAGGTTTTGATCAAAATGATTGACCCTCTAGGGGCTACTTAAGGGTTATTAAATGCCTAATTACATTTAAAAAATAAAAGTCAACTTTCTGTGGAATTTCATCTGTCAAAAAGATCTGGATCGGTTTTTCAAAGGACCATTAAATAAAATTGAAAACAACTAGTTTTCTCTTAGGTGTTTATAATTCAACTGACTTACAACTATGTACATATTTACAGGTGGTCGGCTCCTAGTGGTGGGAGAAGCGTCCACGGCCAATAGGGCTGATAATAGGGCCACCAATAAGGTTTAAATGGGCTTAAACAATATCTTTTAATCCAGAAACCTTCCCGGGCGTGCGCACAACATTCATTTTTAATTATACAAGATTACGATCATTGCAATCATTAAAGTTTTTTTTATGAATACGAAGTTCACGACTGCAATAGTAATAATTAATGGCGTCATGTTCGTTAAATATAAGAAAGCGAAACATACATATTTCCTTCAAACGTTCACCTGTAAATCTAACGGATTTAAGCAATAAATCACTCGCCTGAAGCAATAATTTTATTCTGTTTGTAATAACCACTAATTTAAACAAAAACGCCAATTATAGTTATGAACTCACTATCGGCAAAAATAATTGCCGTATTTGAACATTGGGACATGAAACTCAAACTCCAATTCGAAATTTATGACCGGGTGGTTCACGGTCAAGTCGACAATATCAACAACTTTGTGCCAATTCATTGTTTGTAATTGTATTGCAAAAAAATATCACGAATCAGGAATTTTCCTATATTCTTTTCAGGTTAAACCACAAATATACATATTCGCATCAACATCTGCTTAACCAGTTTACATGTTTGTGCTTTTACTATTGCTCGTGATTTTGGAAATATGTAATGATAATATGTAATAATAATTAGTGTGTATTCAAACTTCTTCAAATCACTCTTCAGTTTTTCTGCAATTTTATGGGGGATATTTGCTGACAAACAAATTCGTTACATTTTTGGAATATTACTCGCTTTCAGAAGAGTAGTGAAAATTTTCAAATTGGCGGATGCGCCGATTTCCCTGAATTTCGCATTGAGCGTAAGGCTATTATTAATCTACTAATGTAAATTAATGTAAGAGACTAATTTGTGATCAATACTTACGAGTTGGTGTTTTTTTCCCGAATGTTACGTAAATCTTACATAACGCACTAATTCCATCACTTTATATAACGTACAATGAAAAGTACACAGCATGTAACGACCTTATACAATGACTGATGACGACTTTGAATTTCTAGAAAATAACCGATAATGGTCAAAATAGCTACACCACTTTGTCTAGCTTGTATACTTTTTCAGTTAATATGAATTCCCATTCCTAGAAGTATCGTGCAGACCAGAGGGAGCCTATTAAATGCTAGATAATGTAACGCGGACACGATGTCCATAATCAAATGCCACATCAATGTACAACACTCGCATGGAAAACAACCCTTTGAAAAATTGATGACAATCGTGGAACGAATGTAAAGCGAGTAACCACTCGCACAACTTTGTTATATAGTTTGGGTTTCCATTAACAACCCTCGAGGAAAAATCCTTCTCGGTCGACAGCAAAAAACGTTGAGAAAATCATAGATGGTTATAGCAATTACTTGGGGGCATTGTACTCTAAAAAAACAAACATATTGACGTGAAACTCAGTTAGTAAAACCTAACTCGCGAATAAATAATTGAAAACGCGAATATCGGGAAGCAGTGTTTGTTGTAATGAGACATGACGAATCAAAACGGAATTTTCTACCTTCGTCGATTGTAAATGAACCTTAACCGTTTTCTAATCATTTCCATAAAGTACTTTTGAAATGGTGCTTTTCCTCCATCTTTCGAAAAAGCACATTTACGGGAATACACTGTTGAAACTGAAGTTATTTTTTTAGTTATCATTTTTCTTTGAAAAAGCGTTTAAATATAAACACACAAATTATTACTAACGATGAAAATTACAAAGAAAGTTTAATACCGTTCTTGATATTGGTGCCAGAATCGATTTTCATGAGGGGGAAAGTACAGTTTGACGTGAACTGAATAGCATGGTGACGTCACTGCCTGGATTTATCGAATACAGGAAAGGTATCAAATTCAAAATGTCATTGTTATAAATAGAGTAGATTTAAGAAATCTGAGTTTTTCGGAAATGTCTTTCTGCTAGTGGTTATCTAAAAAAAGCTGTATTCATGTTTCCATATCGTAGAAATACGTATGATTGTTGATCAAGGAAATCAAACGTTTAAAAAACTTAGAAATTTTATCTTAGAACCCTTTGACACTATACTTATTTCAATACTGAATTCAGTACTTAAAATTTTCGTACTGAAAATTGTATGCGCGCGCCGTTTCAGTACGAGTAAATCACTAATTTTGAGAACTGAGAATTGTTGCGTCTAAACCATGTATTTGGTAATTATACGTTTATTTTGAAAACTAAATCAGAAAATAAAATACCTACCTTTTTATTTATTTTATTTCTACGATATTGTTTGCGACGCTGACGAGCCACCCGCACTTCATTGGCAATGGATTAGATAATAAAATTTGGGAATTTCTTAGACAAGATCGCATTTGAGAAAGCAAATGGGCGGGCGAGATGGGTAGCAAATAATTTTGTGAGTGGTCGGTATATCAGCTGATTGGTGCAATGCGCATATTATGATCTGCTCATTAGTACGAGACGCAAACTCGTGTACAAGATGTTCTAATTTCTTGTACTGAAACGGCGCGCGCATAAAATATTCAGTACGTAATTTTAAGTACTGAATTCAGTATTGAAATAAGTATAGTGTCAAGCGGCTCTTACCTAGTTCTGTATAACTGCCCAAGTGTCCGTTAACAACAAATACTTGTTATCGCACTAAAAACCTTTAAAAATGGATGTCTAGTAACAGAAATCTTAAACCCCATAAAAGTTACGAAAAAACTAAAGCTTCTTCAGACATTCTGGAGTGGCAAATGTTCTATAAACATTCTTCCCATCTCCAAAAAAATATCTACAACACTTGTCGGGATTGCCTCTAATTCAAGTTGTGAGTTTTGTTTGCCCACACGGTGAATATTTCAATGGCAACGTAACGAACAGACGGAACGTTTCCTTGAGTACGGCACACCTGCTATTGTTTCCATCTCCCGAAATAATTAAGTTAGAAGTTTCCAGTCAAGTTACGACAAACTCCGAGAAGTGAGTGATCGCAAACCATTTGAGACTCAATTATAATTGGTTCAGTATTTTCGTCGAAATCGCAGCAAACAAAAAAAGATTGGATTTGGCCGGCAAAAAATGTTATATTTATTCTATTTCGTAAGGAAGGGGTCTTTCAACACATTTTAAGCGCGATATTAATAAAAATTATCCTGGACAAAGGTTGTTGATAAAAAATATAAAGAGAAGAAGATACACAATTGCAATTCAGGCTTTCAATTAATATGTATCTAGAAACAAATATAGCCACCACAAACCATCCGAAAAACTGTTTTCATCTTGCAAATAAGAACCTCGTTGATTTTCAATCAAAGCAGTTGCAGTAAAACTGTTTATAAATCCTACTTGTGCTTACAGAAGAAATTCAATAAAAGTACCCACCGGTGTATTTTTATTTATTTTCATTCATGATTTAATGTAAAGAAAACAAATTTGGCTGTTTTGCTTATAGAACATCCTGATCCCACATCAGCTCACTGCATTTGCTGGCATACAGTAGTGTTTTTTTTATTGCACTAACGACCCAATGTAGGACAAAATAAGAAACAACGTTTTCCACCTTATGAACTTAAGACATCTGCGGAACAAATCCCTTGTGACATCTTTCAATTATTAAAGGCGAGCGATTTTTTTGTAAACGTCAGCAACGATAGAAAATACCGCCATTCGTTTTACGACAAAAATACACGAAAACACCCGGAAAAACTTTGTATATAAAACAAGATTAGTAAAATACCATAACTCACCTCTTCCAAGTTGGGAATCACATCCGTGACGATGTTGCAGATGGTGTCAAGGTCCGAAGACAACGTCAGCATCCTGTAAACAGGATTTAGTTACAATGTGGCAGGGCTACGGGGGTAGAATTATGAACGTCTTGTGAGGTGGTTCGATATCGCGGTGATCAATTTCACTAAAGGCAACAAATGGACGAAAGAAGTGTTCCTTTCAACGACTTCAGAGTTTACGTTGGGTCACGAGCTCTGAAATCCATACGAGAAGAACGAGATAGTTTTAACAGATCAAGAAAAATATGAACTAGTGGAAGAGAGAACGACACGTTTTTGTCTTGTTGCGAATTGGGGAAGTTGATCTATTGCACCCGATTATCATGGGGTGGTTAAGACTGAACTGTCTGGTTGGAAAAGAAAACTTAACACACGGAATGGGATGGAAGGGGATTTAGATGTAATCTAATTATTAAAGTAGCTCAATAAATAAAACACGGGACCAGATTTCATCGTCGGGTCGTGAGTGTTTATTTATATCGAAAGGATGACCTGCAAAAAATACATTAACACATATTAATGGCCTCAACCTAAGGCAAAGCGTGTAAAACGCTAGGTTAGGGGGACCTTGTTTATACGCCACCTAGCGGACAAAACCGGCCGGTTGCACCGCTCTTAAAAATATTTTAAGGCTTTAAATTAGCTGCAGTTAAATGTGTTAAAAATTAGGGTCTGCAAGGAGTTCATATCGGCGCTTTTAGTGTTTCACACAAAACCAAGTGTGCGCAAAGGATCGGACCTCCCTCTTAGGTGCACTGGGAGGCCAAATGTTAGCGTAGCTACATGCTTGTTAATGTTAAAAATTAACAAAACGAACAAAAGTCTGAAGTGATGCGTTATAGGGTTCATCTTTTAGTGGTGTGTTTGCAGTGCAACCAGAGCCGGAGTGAGCACAACTAAATAGAGTTTGAATAATTTTACCGTTCAGGGCCCGGGCAATCAGGGACAGTTATCGAGGCTTTGTACTGTTGGTTGTTCGTTGTGGCAACACGCAAAATGGCATTGGCGGGCAGGTGGTGGACAGGTGGCACAGCCGGGGGACAGAAGACATTAGTTAACATGGTACTAAGTAACACGGAGCTGCAATCTCAAAAGTAACAGATATGGACTGATACGAGTGACTCGCATGGGCTTTACTATATATCATTGCTAAAGACAATAATACTGGATCACCTGAATAACTCCTAGAATAATAAATTAAAATGATTACACTAACTTAATTACAGAGCTGCCGCTTTTCCAGTGAGGAAAACTGAAATAAACAAAAGCAAATAATACAAAACAGTATTGGTGTGGTACATGTGGCAACTCTGCGGGTCTCGATAATTAAAGAACTTAAAATTAATGCAATTAACACGTAACATTTAACAGTACAGTAATTTGGTTAATGTTATCAAGGGATAGATGTAATTACCCCTCAACTAATTGGGGAGAGTTTGACCTTTTGTCAATGTGTGTAAGTTGAGACATTATTACTGGGGAAGGGCGGAGATTGGCGCGCTGCCTACACATATTTACAGAACTTTCCGAGACCAAAAAGCCTTCGTGAAATATTAGGCAAGTTATATTAATTATATTAGTCACCAGCTTTTTGTTAAAAATTAAATCGTGATCCCCAGTGTCGTCTCGTGTTAACATATAACCTCAAATTAATGAATTAATTTGTCTCCAGTATGCATTAGCTGTGCTGTCAATGTTATGTTATCTACGGGTGGCCCTCTACAGCTATAATGTTGTTAATAAAGTTGCTTGTTAATCGATCTATTTTCTCTTTAAAACATCATTACAAAAAAATAAGTTGAACTTTGCAGGCAATTTTTACAACTTTTCTTAGTATTCTACATTATTATGCCACCCAGTAGATTGTTAAGAATGTCTTCAAAATACCACAATTTCAGCGAGAATGCTTTTCAAAGATGCACTATTGAAAAACATTCAAAACTACGTAACAGTCCAAAAAAGCAGATACTGACCTGACTCCTCAACTTCGTAATATTTTGGCCACCCTTACCAATGATGGAACCAGCAACCTAAAACAAGATTAATTTATCAAGATTAAACGGTTGTTACTAGCCCTAAATGCGCAAACTGACGAAAATGCTTTAGGCTTAATTGAAGAATTTCGTTAGTAGACTCCTAATTTGTTTTGGTAACTGGAATTCTAGTTGTAATAAAATTGTGTGTTCTGCCTTTTGAATTCGCGAAGTACAAACTTACTACATCAGTTTGAAACAATAACGAACAATTAAATTATGAGATGATAAAAAGGATTCACGACCACTCTATACATTTTGTTTACATCATTTTCATCTCTGTATATAGAATAGGACAACTCCACTTTAATGGTAGATAGTCCATATTCACGGACCGGAAAGCTCGGAAAAGACGTAAACGAAAATGAAAAACAGACATAATGTGTCTCCGACAGCGAGGAGACCCGACGCAACATGGCATGTCTCGAAGACGGCGGATCCTTAGATATCCTATTTTTGCTTAGCTGGGGTCACGCGACCGACAAGGTTAATGAGCAACTCCAACCCCGGAAGAGCGAAAACTGTCTGAAAAACTAGAACTTATGGGAACAACCGCAGGTTGTTAACCTTTTCCTCATGAATATCTAGCGTCCGGACCAGTGGAAGAACGCGTGTTTTGCATTAAGAATGAAATATCGCGCGAAAACTAACTGGATATCGCCTACCTAAGAAGCGGAAAATTAAATCAACAAGATTGAGGAAATGCAGTAGCTATTTGACCGATGTTGCCTTTACGATGAAACGAAAGCGAAATTTGCCATAATCTGTTCTTGTGTATCCGAGCAAATTGTGGATTACCGTGTAATAAGCAAACAAAAATTTTAGTCTTTAGTTTTCTGTAGACAGTTTCCCATCTTAGAGGAAATTAAGATGATTTTTTCGCAAACACTAATGAACATGTCGGCACAGAGACGGCAGTTAGATATCAACTGCAGATGAAGTCGCGGAGATTAATTTCTCTTAACAACGCGGAAGTCAAACGTCATCCTCGTTCCCATAACATCTTGAAAACAGTAACAAACATGATGGAAAAGCTACCATAAATAAACAAAGAAATTTTATACTGATAGATAAAAGCAATTGTTGCTTCTTGGGGCTACTTGCATCTCACTTATTGCAACAGCTCATATACATATATATATACAGCCTAAAGAATATCTGGAAGATTACAAAACCCACAAGAAACAAAACAATGAAAGTCTAGTCCTTTTTCCAAGTGAATACAGAAAAGCCATTCCAAAATAAGTTTTTCAAAGAAAGATTGTTGGTGTCCTAAACTACGACCAGCACTAGCCCTCTTTAACTCCCTCGGCGCATTTATTGAGAAAATTCAAACACGTTACAATTTGTGATAAAACTTCAATTTGGAAATTGTGTCAAAACCATCAAAAAATTACTGTTGCGAATACATTTCAACATTCCAAACTCTTCACCTGGTCGTCCTTGCCATAATAAGGCAATGTTGTGTATAATTGAGCTTCCTCGCGTCCTTGCACCGCGGACTTATTTTAGAAATCCACAAATACAACTGAAAAGTTGATTTGATATATAAACTACAATTAATTACTTTTAGAGATAAACACTGGTTCCTCTATTTTATTCAACGCCCCACAAATTTTGGTGTGGATTCCTCCCCAAAATTGTTTATTTAGCCAAATCTATGCTCCACCGAAACTCCCCCATTATCGCCACCTTCGTGCTCTCCAGTCAAAGACACGCGCGGTCTTTCTCTTTAACATGTTCCCTGCTTCATTCTGGGTCAATAGCTTCGAAAGAAACTCGACGCCGGAATAAAGAAGTTTGACTAAAGTTGTAACTTTAAACTTTATTACGATGCTGGCGGAGTTAAGAAGCAAATATTAGCCTTAAATTAATTAAACTGTCACTTACCTTGCTTGGGATAAGTAAGCGTACTTCCTCGTCACCTCGCCGTGAACGTTTTTGCGGGGAACCCATATCACCATCAGCTTCCCGCTTCATGGCTACCTGGCCTGGAACAAAATAATTTTTTTTATAAAGAAAATTTTATTGTTATAACAAACAGAAGTTTAATGCGTTGTGCTGTTTAGCAGAGTAATAAATAGGGCTTCCTTCAATTTCAAATTAGCAATTACGACAGTTGAGCAAACAATATTTTTCTGACAACTGCACTATTGTGAACGGATAAAACAATGCTTCTTTTCAATAGATTTCTGATAATATTTTGTCTAGTAGTATAAATATTTACCTGAGCATCGAGGTACAGTTTTGCATTTTTATTAATGTGAAATCCGGGACTTAATCGTAATCAGTTACCCATCCATGACCTTGGCATATTTAAGAATTTAGCAAACACTTTCAATGATATAGCCATTCATGTATATATCAATCCTTTTATGGTAATCATATACTACAAAAAACACCATGGTGGAGAATGATAGTGCTGTTCCCCAATTTAAACAAAAGTGTATTGAATCTATGAATAGCATACATATTTTGATCTTCGCTATAAAATCTCGATCTTAAATCATTTTCCGTTTATTATTTAGCCTACCAATGTCCATGCAATGCTTGCCCACCTTTATAAGGTATGTCGAACAAACGAATTAATATTCCACAACCCATCAACTCAAGGTAAACATCCAGTTGTTAATGATGCAAACCAACGAATTCGCGATGAAACAGATCCCGGAGGCGTGAATGTGGAGCACAAGGACAAGGTCTTCGTACGACAAAATTGTACGAACCTACGTGATTCATGAATATTTATGAAACTTCGTACGAAAATGGAATAGCCTGAGGTACTCGCGTGCGAAATAAAGACAATAAATAAGTAACATCAACAAGTAAAAACGAGAACACCTTACGGAATCTTCGTCAAATGATCACTTACGTTTGTTGTCCCTGAAGCCCACTCTCAATAGTGATACATTTTTGCAACCAGTACACAACGAAAGTTGTGTTCAAAAGTGCAAAGAACTAAACAACCGAAATAAATCAAAGAATGGGAGAGTTCAAAGCCGACCGGCAGAAAACGCAAATATGTAGTGGTGGAACTGAAACAAAATGTAACTGTCAAAAATGAAAATAGAGTAACTAAAGAACGACGCAACTGGGAAAACGTCTGGAGTTAACTTCTGTAAAACTTTCTCTCAAGTTGAAAAGACCGTACAAATTCTAAAGGCAAAGCTGGTGTAAGTGATTCAATGATGGATTGAATACATTTCGGAAATTCGATAAAATCGGAACTGCCACGAAATGCCTTTGAAAAATACATCATGCACGAAATCGACGCCGAGATTCCAAGCCCCTTTACACCGATGAAATAGGAATTTTAATTACTTAGACGACGACAATGCTCATTGTTGAATATGTAGGCTTCGATCTCAACACTATATTGCAAAAGACAGTCCAAGGTCGAGTGTCAATGTCGCATTCTTGCAAATATTGAAGGATGATGATAATTGTGTTTTGATGTGTATTACAAGAACAAAACCAACAACAACACACAAGTATTCCTGTATATGCAAAAGATTAAGAAGGTCATGTTACATTCTAATGTTTCATCATGACATAATCAGCCTTCAGACTGATAACTCAGTCGAGCATCATCCACGTGCTTGTTTTTATGGGCGTGACTGTGCACCTGATCTATTCGTAATAATTTCATTTAAATTTTCAATTACGTTTGTTGTAATGCTTTGGAGATTTCTTTTCAAGGGAAAAAGAAGCTTTAGGAAAAGCGAACGAAAGCTGCAATATTGAAAATATTTCTGATGCCTTTCTTAAAGATTTCTGCATGATCGCCGCTCCGGAAAAGCACAAAGCCAGGGATGATTTATGAGAAGGGCAGACTTTTTAATTGGAGCGCCAACGAGGCGTTGGTGCATAATTAAACGTTAGTATCTTAATATCGTTTTTAATAGAACTGTGCTTTATTGATGCGGCTACACAATCCAGAGCTTGTTAGCAATAAATACAACAAATTCTCGCACAGATTTAAATATTTCAAATCGGACTGGTCCTATGTAGTACGAGCATTACTGATTTTAAAGTTATTTTTGCCTGGTTTAATAAATTGTGTCGGTAATGATTTTTTTTTCAGAACACGTCACTTTTTATCACTGTCTGATGTCTCAATACTAGTCTAAAACAAAAAACAAATTTATTGTTCACCCAAAACATCTGTATTAGATATAATAAATCCTACAAAGAGATAGCTATAATCATAATAACTTTACAGAAAAATACAAAATAAATATAAATTAACAATAACCGAAGCTTATATAATCGGCTTGATTCTGTAAAAAAGTGGTTATCCATAAACACTCCTGTCAACGCACTTTTCAGGGGCGAGGGACCTGAAAAGTGACGGCGCACGAGTATTGAACAGCGTTTTTTGTATTCGTTCACGCAAAATGAAAAAAAAAAAAACACGAATTAACATCGAATTTTTAGGTTAGCTTTGACAGTTGTCAAATTAAATACCTATGGTGATATATTTATATATTTACCTATATACTACTTTCTGGCATATGTACTTCACAAAAAAAAAATACAAAAATGTACAAAAATATAATATACAAAAAAATATACAAAAATATATAAATATTCCCGCATATCTAATTCATTTGACAGTTGTCAAACCTAAGGGTTTCAAAAATTCACCCTCGCCCCCGAAAAGTGTCTTGACAGCGCACTTGTATCGAAAATAACTAGTTCACATTACCCGTTTATTCTCGACAACAAAACTAAATTATATTCAGGTCCGAAACTGAAGGTTTTAAATTGTCAGCGAAATTTTAACGTATTTTCTCAAAGAAAGTTTTGCAATCTGATTGTTATTTATTGGAAAAATTAAAAAGTGGGCAAATATAACGAGTGAGCAACAAAATTCGTGATCGTAGGAGCCTCTGAATTCAAAATTTTGAGTCGATTCTTGATCGATACGATTGTGTAAAAAGTCATCGAGTAATGTGAATTGACGATTAATGTAAACAGTAAAGTAAAAGAACCGAGATACGTTTGGCCAACTGCGATCACGAATTTTGTTGCTCACTCGTTAAATGATAAGATATAACCGAAAAATTAGAAAGTGATAGTCCGGTTATTGAGAAATTGGCGAAATTTTCCATCGAAACTTAAATGTACAAATTAGTAATCTATCCAAACAAGATAATTCAAGCGATAAATCTGACATTTTGTTTCTCCCGGAAACATTCTGATATAACACTTATACGCCATTAGATTCACTCATTTATTGCAGTTAAAACAATAGCAAATATACTTCCAATTTTATTATTGAAGTAGATAATAGCTCTGCTAGATTAATGTGCGCTTGTAAACAAACCGGACAAAATATATTTATTTGGGTTCCAGTCATATACACTTTATTACACGTTATACGTCACCCTATGTACTTCACGTGAAAATTGTTGCATTGAACCCAGAAAGTCGTTGTTCCCTTTAGTCTCGCTCGCCTTACGTGGAAGAATAATTTAACAGCGACATTGCCACTGGGAGAAAAAAGTGTGTCGCAGCAATCCCGACCGACACCAATTAAGGTAAATGGTATGAAATTGCAGAATCATAAGCTCGTTAAAGAAAAACCTGTTGAATAATTCACTCTTCAAAGGATTATTTGAATGAAATTTAAATTAACCGGCTTTATATTTCAATTTATAAGATTTTTAATTTTAAGCATGGGACTCCCAGGATTACAGCTGCTCCTCCGTTTCAGAACAATTTAAAATTTTAATTTCAAAATCGATCGGGATTCTGCTCTGATTGAATAACAAAGGGCTCAGGGATGCACCTTAAAATTTACCTTTACTTTCTTGAGTAAACACCGGATAACGTAGTGAACATCCAGATTGACAGTCGTTGTGCAAACAACGCAAAAGCGTTGAACAAACAACTATAATTGATATAAGGTTTACATTTTTCGATCTGGAAATCTTACATTCCGCTGGCTGCACACAATTCCAGGATAGAGTCTCTGAGATGCACAAAACTACGATGGGTTTACAATACTCTATGTACCTACGGTAAAACGCCTTTCCGTATATGATCCCCAGATTTATCATTTTCTTGAAGAAACAGTATTTGAACAGATAAGCAAAAACGATACGACAGAAAATTTAATAAAATAAATCAATGCTATGTACAAAATAAACAATGGCACAACACAATCAAAATTTGGATCGATCACTAGGCCAGGGGGTCTACCATTGAGACCGGTGAGTGAGTGACATGGTATAATATTGGTTGCCTACATTACCGTACTTCGTAGATTATTGTAAACAAACGTATTACGAAACTTATAACTTAGTCTAAAGGGCCTAAACCGTAAATTGTCTAAATTTGAACGTCTTTCAAGTAACAACGTAGTCTCCCACACTCTTTTCAAGATGATCAAGCCGTAATAACACTCACAAAAGTGACGTCATTTTAAATGCAATTAATCCAATGCACACTACTACATAAACAATAAACAGACATAACCTCACTCTTTCTCAACCAAGGCGGGGAATAAACCCTAAATTAAATATTTATTCCTTTTTTAACTCAATATTAGAGGTTTAGTTTATTTACAACACTCTCAACACTTTATTTGAGTATTTAGATATTGAATTTTTCAACTCACGTGAAATGTCAAATAAGTCACATACAAATTGCCATTCGAGAAAAGTCATCGATTATTATTAAGCGAAATTTGCGTTTGTGTTTGTTTACGATGAGAAATGTCAATAAAATAACGTCACTTTTGTGAGTGTTATTACGGCTTGATAATCTTGTAAAGAATGTGGGAGACTTCGTTGTTACTTGAAAGACGTTCAAATTTAGACAATCTACGGTTTAGGCCCTTTAGACTAAGTTATAAGTTTCGTAATAAGTTTATTTACAATAATCTACGAAGTACGGTAATGTAGACAACCAATTATACCACGTCACTCACTCACCGATCTCAATGGTAGAGCCCCAGCAGTGTGAAACACCACGTTTTTATGACGCCAAAATTGTTTGTAAAAACAGAAAAAAGTAAAAACCCCAAAGAAATAATTGAGAGTATTCGCTTTTGTTTGCTTCCCCCATAAATTACTCACGTTTTCCATGCTCCCTCCAACACAAAGAAATTTCCACCTGTCCGTTTCAGATTTCCAACTCCACCAAGAATTATCGAAAAATTTCCGTGGCAAAAGTTCCGTCAACGCAACTTGTCGTTATCCGTGGAGAGGAAGCTTCTCTTGTAATTTGAAACCTCCAAAACACGTTAATTAACGCTCGGTGAACTTCCCAACAATCGCGAATTAAGTTGGGATCTATTCCAACATAAGGGACCGAGATTTGACTGGTTCCTGTGAACTGATGCGCGAACATTTGACAGTCGGTACGGTTTTGATACGATCTCATCCACCCCGATTTCCCAGACACAATTATTAATATTATTCCCCACCTTTGATGTTCCTTCAGGTCCAAGAGCTTGATAATTAAAGCTCCGGATACCACCCGCTCACTATTAACTAATTAGAGATTTAATCAGGTACCCTGTAACTTCACACTCATCAATAATAATCCGGCGGAATCTAGTAAATTAAAATTGAAGGGAAAAACTGCAAACTTTTCCTTCGACGTATGACCCGCGCTGATTTTTTCCTCGGAGTTCTGATTAAATTTCCATAAAGGCCTCAACACACTTTGCTGGAATGAAACGGGAAACTCCTGCCCTTTGAACTTTGTCTCGAGAAACGAAAAAGTTGGATGAACTTTAACGCTAGTTTAAAAACTCGATAGTCCCACACCTGACACCGACTAGCACTGAAGCAACTTCTGGAGCTTTTGTCTTTTCCCCGTGGGCTTCTTGACAATTAATTAACTTCGCTGCGCAACATATATTAACAAGGGACTGTGAAGAAGGATCAGATGTGCACCTTCGTTTCGAGTTGGCAAGTTGCATAAAAAAATTTCAAACTACTCGAGTTTAGAGAGAAACTTCACCACTAATCATCTTTTTGTTTGCGGCATAAGCAAAGTTAAAGCTGTGATGATCCTTCGTGGAAGTTGTAAAGTGTATTAATTTCCCTCTGATGTATGTGCTTTCAACAAAATATTTTTTACATTTGTTTATGTTGCCCTTGACAACGGAACTTAATAGTGTACTTTTATAAATTTTTACTTTCCTGTCCACTGTACTTGTCGACCGACTAAATGGATGACAAATAACAACCATTTATTGATTTTTTTTCTTCGTTTAAAAACCAAATATTTACTCTTGTGTTCAATCCAACTTCAAAATTTTCAAGTCAAAAAATGGTTGTCATTCCAATACCATTAGTTAGTCAAAACTCGGCTGCAAACAGTCAAACGGAAAAATATTAGGTATCCCCAAAATACACCTGTAAAATGCACAGGAGAACTTCGACTTGCCTACCCGGCAAGGCGTACGCGGCAAGGCGTACGTTGGGCAACGACTCTGAAGTTGCAACATCCTGCAGTGGTTGGCAACGCGCTGAAGCTGGCGTGGCTAAAAAACGGTTGTCGTCCCTTCTAGATGGTGGAAGGAGGACCGGCGGCCATTACATTCATGCAGACTTTAACGTTAGAAGTAACCAGAAGTAACTAACGCTTAATTTTTTTGTTTTTATCTGATTTTATTGCAGTATGAGTTCTCTTGTTAATTATTATTATTTCTTACATCATTCATTATTATTATTAGTGCCAATGTCACAAATGATGTCCAATGTGGAGGGTCCCCAACTGTACTTTTGTAAATTACTACTTTCCTGGGAACTTTAACATTATTAAGTTCCGTTGTCAAGAGTAAAACAACCAAATATAATCGTCAACCTACACGTATTGCTGTTAGGGCTGAATTACATTACATTATCGGGAGCCGGAAAAATGTAATAAGATAAGTCGGAATGTATCGACTATTAACATTTTCGGCAGAAAACAAGCCGCGGCGTCGCCTGGGCTTGTACATGTCTGTCTCAATGTTAATGCGTCCTTACATTCCTTGTTACTTGAATAGCTATTATTAGGCGATATATTTATTCCACTACAACATAATTATTATACAGTACCAAAAAAATGGTCGCTAAGTGCTTATTGTCATTTATGCCAAAATTTTCAGGATTCCATGGGTTTCCACAGTGAAAGTTGAAACTGAAGAATTTTGTGTTAGAAATGAAAATCATTTTCCGAATTCGTTGTCTCGTAACAACTTTCTAGGAAACCCCGAATGATTTTGATGTACTATTAATATTCATAACACTGTAATAAAATTAAAGGAGCGAGGCGGAACAAGGAGCTCCAACAACGCGGAATAATAATGAAAATGAATACAGAGCGAAAACTCAATCGCGCACCCATTCGAAAGTAAAAAGTGCAATTTTATGCTGGAAAATTGGTAAATCCAGTGAAATATAATGTAGTTAAGATACAGATGTTATCAAATTTTCACGGAACTAAAAATTTACTACAAAACCTGCTACATATCTGTAAACATTAATGCGGCTATTCCTTTTATTGACTGAATCCATGTCTGCAACTGATTTGTAAGTACAGATTTTTATCGGCTATATGGGAACTTGTAATCAAAGAAACTTTTATCTACAGTTACTACATGTAATTTATAGTTGTAAATTCAAATACGTCAACTCTACTCTAACCTAAAACAATCATCAGGATGTGTCAAGGTATTCAATGGTGCCAATCCACTTTATTTCCTTCAAAACTAAATAGTCACCTGTTACATAGTGCCAAGAGCTTAAAAATGTAGTTGCAAACTTTGCATCATGCATTTTCTCCTCCTAACAAGTGAATTCAAATAGTAGCACGCATAATTTGAATTTCAAAACTTTTTATTTTCACAAGAAACAAATTAAAATTCTACCACACTAACTAAATAAAATTCAAATTCTCTGTGAAACGTTCATTCCTGGTAAGCCCACGTTAGCAAAAAGGTAATTTATGTGACTGAAACCATGTTTACTAATTTACGAATGCGAAAAAGAGAAAATCGATTAGTGAAATTATGTCATGATAATTACTCTAGGACATTTACCGCATTAATGGAGAAATTAATTAATGTTGATTGCCTGGTTTCGATATGAGCACAGAAATTAGATTTCCTAAAAGTAGTTCAACATAATCAAAACTTAATCGAGAATCGCAGTTCATTTAGGTACAAGCACAAGACATCCGAAGGATTTCGCAATGGAAATCGACATCCGCTTGTTTGTGCCGAGAAAAGACAATGCCTACGTGTATCATTGTTTAAAGACGTCGAAAGGAAAGTGCAATTTCCTTCTCTTCATTACGCAGTAAATCCACGAGAATATACGGTATTCCGCAAATACAAGCTAATCTATTGCGATGAAAATCTTGGGCCCAGGAAGGACTGACCCACATACCAACCGATTATGTGCTCAGTGCAAACACGGAGAAGACGCACCTTTATTTCCAGTTTTTCCATTGTAACGTAAATATTTTCCGAACGCTTGCCAAAACTTGGGAACCCGTCCGAGCCAATTGTTGAGAAAGTGATGAGTCAAGAGAAAAATTGGATTTGGGTGAAATCATTTCTGAATTCCTCGACTGACGTGCCAATAATGCGGCTAGTCTGGTAACTTGTTGAAGAGAGGTGTACTTTTAGAATTTGTGATTCTCAGCGAGAAAAATAGGGTAACCGTGAGAGGTGAGTAATGTTCACGTTGATGTGGTGCAGGACTTAAACCAATGGTATTTAGAATATGTGGGGATCCAAGGCGATGTAGATACTAACAGATCTAGACTGAAACGGTCAGAGAAAGCGTCTATTCTGAAAACTCCAGACTTGGGTTATTTATCTTTGTTTACAAAGACAGTGGCAAAATAGGAAACGTGCGTATTCGACTTTCCCATACACGCATAGTCACGCTCGATACTCGTGAGAGGCTAAGGATCAGACCACTAGGTACCCTACCATGGAGATTAACGAGCAGATAATCCACTTACATCGGAATGTGGAAATGGCTCATTTTTGTTGATTTCATAGAACGAAGCTTGCCACATACCGGACGCAAATCAGATCCTTCTCTAAATTACACCCTAACGTAAAAGACAGTAAATCCCTCATTACAATGTTTGTGCCCCCAGCGTCTTCACTTTTTGTCTGTAATCAACGTGCGCGAACATGTATATTTAGATGTGATATCATTAGCAAATTAGGCAAGTTTAGACATCACTTTACAAGTTTTTCGACTTTTACTTTTCGTCGACAATCAATCGGCTTTTTTTGACTCTTTACATATGATGTAATCACGGAAATATGTGTGCGACCACATCCTTGTGCTCATTGATCCACCGAACACACCATCAACATGCGAATAACAGTAGTTGTGAAATTTAATTTTTGGTTTCTGAAAATGTTATATCGATTAGGCCTGACGCCATTCAGGCTCGCTTTAATTTGATATGGTGGTAGCGGTCACGTGATGCTTTATCAAAATGCGGAGATCAAAGCCAACTGTGCATTGTAATTGAATTAATAATAACTTGTACTAATGAGTCATGAACGCAAAATGACAAGAAAATTACAAGTTACGAATTTAAAAAAAATGCAAATTATGAACGACAAACAAGATCATAAAATTCAACAGTCTTAACAGTAATTTAGCACTTTACTACAAATTCCAAACGCATCTCAACGTTGTATTATCAACAATAATTATTAAATCAGTTTCTCGAGACAACTCAATCGGGCAGCGGTAATTTGGTGTTATTGTTTTTTACTTTCATTTTTAAAGTTATTGTTAATAAAAAAATGCCGATTTTCTAACAGCGAATACACGGACACTCCGACTTGTGTGCAACGCTTCCCAAATCGGCGTGCCTAATTTCCATTAATGTTGTGCATTGTGTTAGTGTTTTGCAAAATGCTAAAAACCCACCAGTACCTGAAGGTTAGCAAATCAGTATGGAGTATCGCATTGGACCATTTGAAAAATTTTGAAAGAGTAACAATTTATTGTAACCCTATCACGTACAGAAAGTTCCATTTTTACAGCTTCAGGATTTACCTCGAATGGGCCCTGGCCTAAATAAACCAGCGACCAAAGTTTTGTAAGAGCTAGTACAAAATGTCGTTTTAACAATTATTCCTAATAATAGTATGATGCAGGTACGAATACAAGTCTTTTTATTCTTTATTGTAAATTCTCCAATACTAAAAAGTAGCTTTGAGGCTAATTTTGCAGAAGTTTTAAAAAGGTGGCTTTAAATTTGTTAGGTAGTTTACTTCTGTTGTTTTTATTTCCTAATGTTTTGCTAACTTTTTTTTGTACGTTATCATCAGGACAGCTGGCGGATAACTAAATTAACGTAAAAACTTCCACTAATTTTAACTTGATAGCTACGTGGTTTAGGACAAAAATTTATAACGATAAATTGTTGACAATGATGAAAAGTTCTATTACCAATTAAATTTATCACACCTATTTAAGAAACACCCTGTATATAGGAGTTATCATAAAAGTTACTCATAACATTATTTTTTTACTATTGCTTCTCGATTACACTCCATTTAACCCATAATCCATTTAACAATTTTGAATGTAAAGCCTCTCTCTTAACGGAAACAATAAAATATCACGATAGAACAATAAAATTTAGGGCATCATTTAAAAACGTATTACTATTACGAAAAATATTTTCAAGACAAAGTCAATAACAAAGAATCCAAGAATAAAGGTTGGAGAAAGATACTCAAACTTAGTGGCACTAAGTCTTACTAATGAAAGACCACTAAAATGACAGTTGATCATAAAATTTGAAAATATTTTCAAAGCCCCAATCGAACACAGAACTAACATAATATTCATAGAAGATTGATGTGAAAAGTGGAATATTAAAGTTAACAGTCGCAAACTGACTCAGATCCAGACCACAATTGCTACTTAGTTACTGAGCTTTATTTTTAATATTATTATACACGGTGGCACATGACGTTGTCAAACTGTACTGAATCATTATCACCACGTCCTATGATTGAGGACAATTTTTAAATAGCATTTTTAAAGACCTCCCACTGGTAAAATTAAAATGCACAAAATAGTTGATAGTTTTGTTTATTTTATTAAGAATTCGGTCACTTGTTCCAAACTACGAACTCCAAAGTGATTCAGCTGCCTCGAAGTGAAGTCGTATTTAACATAAATCAATCGAAAACGAAGTTGCGCAAGCTTTAAAAGATCTGACAAGCTTTTAACGACCAAAGTTATATCTACATTGTTTCTTGACCAAGCGATGCTACAAATACAAAGAACAACCATATTTTTATCATCCTCCTGCATTTCCTGGATCTGAATTCCTGCAGCTCGGATTCCGGTACACATATTCGATGTTTATTGTTCTGCAGGATTTAATTAAGGTACGAATTTGTTGGCGCGTCCACCAGCTTTGTCATTTCAGTTTATTTTTTCCGTCCGCCTGGCTTTCAAGTCTCTTTAATTATTATCCGCTTTTGAATACGTTTAATTTAATTTCTGTTTCTGATCGTACACTTACACAAACCTGTGTCTGTGTCGCTTGAAGGGAGAGAGTGATGCCTACACACCCGCATTTTACAAGGGTAGACAAGATCCGCATCAAACAAATTATTCATTCTTATAGGGACCTGTGAGTGAGGTTGGACAGGTGTAGCCTGGAAATTGGAGGTGAATTTGCAGTTTTCTCAAAAGTTGCCTTTTGTTGGGGTAACTGGAGGTATTTACTATTTGCATATACATAATATGCACTTGTGTATTATTTTTCTGATACTAAACGACAAGATGGGTTCGAAAATGAAATATGCTATTTCCGTTCTCACGTTTATGTCTGCACCAAAACCATAAGATTTTTAGTAGATATTCTTCTTTAACATTAAAGACGTTTTATAAACACAAATTTTGAAACATTTAATTGCATGACCACCATACACAGAACTACATACTTCCAACAATTTTCATGATTAGCTTGTCTGTGAAATAACGAATGCCTGTCGGAATATCGGAAGATGGATTTTGAAAACATAAAACCCGAAGTCAAGTTCAGCACAATGGGCACTTAACATAAAGGTCAACCCAAATCCGCTTAAAAATGTAAGAAAGGAAACGAGAATAATTGTCGAAGACAACCAGTGCACTATTCCGGTAATGGCCGGAAATTATACTCGTGTTATAATAGGGTTTGTTTACACCAACAGACAATAATTGTATTATCTTAATAAGCACAGTCGAAAATAAAAAAAACATACAATTTAATAATTAGAAACACAAAATTTACCACTTTAATACAGTGTAATTTACAGTATGTATTGTAAATTACGACTGTACCTTAGCTTTCTTTATGTCGTTTATCTTTCTTCTGTTTGATGAAAAATTAAAATTTATTGAGATGTTGTTAATTTCAAGCTGGGATAAATTTTCCTCTGATTAAACATTTTCGATTCAAAAGGATTGCTTTTACTGAATGGCGTTATTAATGAAGGAGAAAATCCTGAACACCTTACAAATATTTACCTGGGATGTATTCGAGTGTTAAATTAAAACGTTTTTCTATAGCTTAAAAATACCATTAGGTACAATATCTTGTGTTGTGTAAGTCGTCTAATTGTAAGTAGCTAAAACGAGTGTGTTTACGATAACGATAACGACTGTCAAACTTATCACCTTACAAAATATCTACTAAAAAAATTGCGTTACCACAAACAAGTCCTGACAAAGACTTCGATGTGTATTCCATGTTAAATACGTAATAAAAATTAGACCCGGACAATCCATCACATTTGGTGTGTGTACACGAGGAATTAGCAACGGATTTCACGAAATTTCCATTAACACTTCTGAAAGTGGGTAAAGCACGCACAATTTCGCAAAAATAGAAATGAATTATTAACAAGAAATTTCACAGTCACAAATATCATTAAAGTCGCCGACTTATAATAATTAAGCCGTAAACAACCCTTTATACCGCAATAAGCTTGGCTGCGTTCAACCCAAGAAAGGTGTAATGCACCACATTCTTCTGCAGTGCGTTAGCCGTTTCACACACGCAAAGAAACCCCAGGCAAAATGAGCATCCAAAAGGTCGTCACAAATTAAACGTACTTACTTATAAATCTGGTTTTAGAAAGGCAGTTGTAAAAATGAAAATCCGATAGAAGAATTTCAATGGCAACAACACTTGTGACTTGAGCTTCGAACTGAAACGCAGACTGCGTGCTACCACACGACCAAGGCACTCAAACAAAACAAAACCCACTCGTACAATCAACTGCTCCGAGCCGTGGTGGTGGTGGCAGTGTACTCAGTTGAACCACGCGTTTATGTGGACTTGACGAGGAAAAAGACCCACCACAAGGTGAATTCTTGAGAACGAGAGTGTCGGAAGTATCAAGGTGTGGAGGTGTGAACGAATTTTGTGGATCAAAGAAGAGGTGTATCAGAAATAACTAGGATTTGAACTCAACTTCAAGTAACATTGTAATCAGTTGTTTTTTTTTTTTTTTAAGAGGCTGGTATTGCAGGAAGATATGTCGTTGATGAGTCTTTACACATACATAATAAAACAGTAATAAAAACAAAAATATTAAGGTACAGTCACCAGTCACAAACCAGTGACTAACTATTTAAATCTCCGAAAAATCTAACAATGACACTACATAATATATTATGTATTGATTTTAAAAGTTTGATGGAAATTTCTTCAATATTCTCAATTTAGGTAAAGCAATTTATTGAAATATGTGTGGATGCGTCAAACAAAATACGCCACGGTAAAATCTAATTTATGATTTGGCTAAGTTGTTTATAAAAGATGACATGGCCCAATGAGCTAATTCCCCGGAAACGAAATTGTAACAGGAGAGCGGTAAACCTAAAATTATAGAATATACTATAATAATTTTCACTACACGCTGATGTTTGTAATATCTTCTCTCTACGAAACAATTGCGCTATAAACTTTTATTTTTAATATTTAATTAATCATAGAATATCATGCATAACATTTTGATGCTGAAGAACTTCAAGGATCGGATTAGTGACCAAAAGAGAAATTTAAAAATTATGATATTAAAAACAAACTTTTGATTGACAGGACCGTTACGCAATCCTCTAATCTCTTATGTGGTCTTATTTTTGGTGCACCTTTATGAATATGCTTACATCATTTGTTAGTGAATACAAAAATATCAATTATCGCTTCGACTAGCTTATTTTTCTTATTTACACTTCTTTGCTAATAAGTCGCCATTTGAAATTATGCACTAAAAAGTTGTTGAGAATAAGGCGTCGATTCTTCAAGCTGAACTTTTAAAAATCTGTAGCACATAAAACTTTTAGAGAAACAATAAAAACAAGTTAACGTGTTAATTATAAAGTTATTTTTATCACAAGGTGCGAAACTGTTTTATAAGAAGTATTTTTGACGTTACACCCGAAAGACCATTTGCGAAATAAAGCTGTCCTCGTCAAATAAATTAATGAAGTCTACAACATCTAAGGATTTAGCAAGAAAAGCTCTAGCGCTTTTAGAAAGTAATCCATTCTAAAAAGACTTTTTAAGAGAATTTTAATTGATAAGAAACGAAGAATGGTCCAATACATTACACTTCCCCAATCGATGCACACAAAGCGGAAGTTTTCTCTTTAAACACTTTCCGGGTAACTTAACCGCTAACTTTTGCGCTTTTAATCACAAACTCGTCCCCAAGTGTCGACTTTAAACAATTACCTTCTTGAACTAACCGCCACCGATCGGCAAACATATCGAAAAAAATCTGATTTATGGTGTTTTCGAATCCACATTTGTTTTGCAGGAAGCGACCTGTTTTTTCGTCACGCAAATACGCTTTTAAAATGAGTTAGAGGGAAAAAGAAGGTTCCACGTTTACGGCCGGAAAAACACTCCCAGACTTGCTTGCGAAAAAATTCTATCCAAACATTCCTCGTAAAAATTGATAAACCAGCTCGTAAATAAGATAGATTTGTTTTCCTCCAGGTCGAAAAGGTACAACAGATATTTCTACAGGGTTTAACTAATCGAACTAAAAATTAAACACTAATAAATATTTTACCGTGTATCGAACACTCCCGTGAGGAATATAAACCCAATTGAAAAGACCCTCTTGAGGGCCGATAGGGAATTCGAGATGAGTGCAAATGCGGTAATAAAAGCGTTTTTTTGCTTTTAACATCCGAGCATTAAAAACAAACTTTTACATGAAAAATGCAAATTCTATTAAAAGCTCGGAGGCACCAACAAGCAGAATAAAAATCTCTACAGCACAATGCGGAAAAAAACTTACCCTAGATTAGATCAGCGATTATCGCCCAAGTCTTCGTACCCTTGGATCTGAAGATCTGAAACAAGAATTCCGTTGAAAAACTTTTTACTTGTTAGGTAAATTAAATAAATTAGGCTTTCGTGGTTGTTTGTCACTATAGTTTTTTTCGTAAGAAGGTCGGTAAGTTGGAGAGTAATATTCTAAAGTGTACGAGTACAAACATTCGATATCCAAGCAATTTTAATTTCAATTTGTAAAAAATACTTGGGAGACAGTCCCAGCTGTATTAAAAGAAATCGTAATTCAAATTATTTCAACAATAATACGTCATGCGTTTCCAGAAATTCTATGTGCATAAGCTTGTTTCCTGTAATTGCAACTGCAAATTGATGAATCATATTGTTTGCAGCGTTAAAATGATCTACATATTCATAATAAAAAAAAAGGGGGGGAAAGAAGTTATGTCAGAAGTAGCAAGTTTATCATTCAAAATTCTGCAGTTTTACACTACAATCTCTATAAAGTTAGCTTTTGCTTCAAAAGTTGGCACATTTTTTATATTGTGCGTTCATAGCACACATTAACATATCAAAATCAATGCAAATTACACAATAATGTACTCCACAGATTAACATAAATAATATGCTAAATGTCGTCACACTATTTCCGGTAACGCCCATTAACCTATGAATCAAATATGGACGCAAATTTATCAAATATCAAAATCCATAATGAAAAATGATCACAATTCTACCAATCAGATAAAGGTGGCCCCAAAGAACAAAATTTAGACAACGTATGTCGCAACTTAACGTTACATACTTCGGAAATAGGTTGTATATGCATTTATTCTAGATACAACGCAATTAGTAAATTTCCCTTAAAATTTTCTTTTCTAAATTTTGGTTGTTACAAACAGAATTATTCAAATAGGAAAATTGCATTACTCAAAGATATGCATTGAAAAACTGGGAAAATATGGACTTAGACGTTAGAAATTAAGCAAACTGAAGATTAGAAGGCTTATTAAAAACTGGAGAACACTAAGAAATCAAGTCATATTTCTTGAAAGTGAGAATGTGGAGTCGTAGGGATATAAAAACCACCTTCACACTAGTACAATAATAAACAAAAAAAATAACAAGAAATACGCTAAACAAATACTAAAATTGTAAAACACTGAAAAATTGAAACAAGAAATAGAGATATTAATAATTTTAATAATGCATGCAATTGGACCCAAAAACTAGAACTGTATCAGAAAAAAACGTTATTGAAGTAACAGAATGGAAAACTGGTAACAGAAAAATGAACAACAGAGAAACTGGTAAAAACAATAAAGCAAAATGTACGACAAACTAATGACAAAAACGAAATTTTCAACACTACCCATTATTTTAAAAATATCTTCAACTCAACACGAAACCACACTCAATCAGACATCGATTTCTAACTCACCCAGAACCCACCCTCAATTCGTTAATTTAGCAAATGGTCTCGGGTAAAGCGAAACCAGAAGGTGTTTAACGCGTCTCAATTTTCTCCCTTGAGAATATGCATCAGCCCGTCTATGCGTCGAAAATAGTTCACTGAATAATCATGAAGTTCTATATATAAAGCGATCTTAAAATTAGCTGTGGTGTTAAATCGCGATATCCTATCGCGAATCTAAGGAGCGTGCAAGCACAGGAAACACAGTCACATTGAATCCTACCTTTATATCTAGAAGGACCTTATTAGCTAGACAACTCCACGACTGAACGACCACCAAAGAACTGACCAGCGGTCACTAGACTATCAACTTATCAGACAGGAATCTCCCCCAGGACAAAACCCATTGGCCTAACGGCAGGGGTACGACGTACGTGGCTACAATTGATTGTTGACGGGTCGTCATAGCGACCTTTCAAAATACAAACACTGATACGAAGAGTTAGAGCGACGACTGGACGTCATAACCGTAATTGGTACAATTTCGTTAAATGTATAATTTCAGGGGTGCGAAAATGCAAGGAGACACATCGACGTTGAAGCGCCCATGTTGGTAATTTTTTAGTGATCACAGAAATCAAAAGCATTTTAGGGCCTTCCATTATTAACTTCGTGAGCTTCCACGTACTCAAAAAATAGCAGCAGCTTTATTCATGTGGAGGGTTAGAAAAATAAACAGAAAAATCAATACACTGTTTTCCCGAGAGAAAATTAATTGGACTACTAATTTCAAATTTTCATTTCCATCTGTAGTAAAATTAATTTTAAGTAAACTAAACCTATTTGAGCTGCAATTGTAATAGTTCAATTAATTTCACACAATAAAAATAAATAAACAAAGCAATGAAAATTTACAGCCTTTATAACTACATACATAATTTGAATGCTTATTTGTGTTGTGTGGTAAACTAACAATTTTAGAACATTTGCGAATTATGACTGTACTAAACATATATGTACTGTATTAAAATTTAAAAATCGAACTGTTTAAACTAGTTGTCTGAAATTCGCACGTAAAAAAATGATTATGGTAGACTTTAAGGTTGTCATTTAGTGAGAGACAAATTTCTTCCGATGTTGAAGTGAGATAAAATCTTCAATTTTGGCCGCGAGATGCTGCGACCTCGTTCAGAATAGAAGAACTAAAATGTCTGGGTCGGATTTGGTTTGTGGTATTACAGTGTCCTTTTGCTTTTGGGGACAAACGAACAACCCATGTTATTAGGAAACTTTAAAATTGAATATTGATGACCTGGGTGACCATATTTCTTTACAATAGGGACTTTCGCCGTAATAAAATACCCGTAATAAAGGGGTCCACTCGTGGTTCACTCATAGGTCTCTGTCAGAAGATTCTCTTGCGGCATGTACATTCCTGCCCGGCGTTGAACATAACTTTTTTGTTTCTGAAGATTCTCGCTTGAAATTTTGATAGATCTTTGCAGCTAGAGAGCGATTTTTTGAAATTAGTAAATTTGAAAAAAAGATTGCGGGAAAATGTATTGCATTGACCGCACGGAGAACGGGGTACAGTTAATTAAAACTTCTTGTCTGGTCAAGATTGTGGAATTATTAAGTCCGCTGGAATCAAAATTGTCCTGATTTTTGACATGTGCAATTAAAACCGCGTAAGCATGTTTCACTGTGTGTGGAGACAAGTCGTTGCAGATTTCATTCCGATTCATTAGCGGCGTGTTCAATATTAACATTATTAACAATAATAACAACAATTTTAATTATTAATAATTAACAAATTCATAATTAACAATTATGTCTGATTTGAGGAATATGTCCTGTGAATTTTTAGCAAAATTTATTGAATTGTATTATAGATTATTCATTCATCAAGGTTTACAACCAATCTTAGGACTTTTAAATTATTGGATTATAGTAATAATTTGATAATCCTCTATGTTCCTTTTTCAAATATGTTTTTATTTTTTATTTTCAAGGCAACTCTGATTACTATTTATAGTGTCACATTTTTTACTTTTATTGAGTGAAATTTCAACATGAATAGTTTTGGGGAACATTCTTTGATAATTTTTTTATGAATAAACAAATGCTGATATGGGGTTTGTGATAAAGTCTTACCCTGAAATAAGATGTCCTTCATCGATATTTCATAACCGCATATTCTAATGATCAAAACTAAACCGGTGAAATTCAAACTGGTCGATCCGTATTTTGAGGGTTTCCGAATTCCGGAAGCTGGAAAGCATCATAAAAAATACCTGCTGTGTTTGTGCTCGCCGCACAATTTTATGATTTTATGATCGGGTTGGTCGAGAGCTTTGATTCTATACCTGACCACTGTAAAATCCGACATCTCCGGCTCCAAAGCCCACTGTAAAATGCGACATCTTTCTCTCCAAAGCTACACTAAATTCTAAATTTTCTACCCAAGTTCCTACCCAATTATACAGCTTTCTGTATATCTCATGCTTACTTCAGAAATAATTTTGTCGACAAACATTATTGAATTTTATTGACGAACAACAATGCTAAGGCACGTGAGTATTTTACTGACGAAAGTTTAATTCTTGCTACAGGGTAACGTCTATTTCAAATTTACCAATTGTGCGTTGTTTTCCAGAAAAAAAAAATCCAAAGCCATTCATTTATACTCCTAAAAATGAAGCAACTTTGTCATTTTTTTTATGAATAAACAAATGCCAATATCGGCTTTGTAATACCGTCTTACCCTAAATTAAGATGTTCTTTATCAATTTTTCATAACCGCATAGTCAAATAATCAAAAATAAACCCGTAAAATTCAATGAAATGGTAACATGTTTCCCGTGCGTTTGGTATAGGCTCTATCGCTGGTAAATGACAACCTTAAAGCGCTTTAAAAATGAGCTGCAAAGTATAATATTGTCAGTATGTCATTACATTTAGTTAGGCCATGACAGAAAAGTTGCCGAGTGTTTCCCCACTTAAAACACACAGTGGCAGGAGAAATAAACGACAGCAAGCGCAAGATGAACAAAAAAATATTGTTTCCTCTTCTAGCAACTTTCAATAAAAAATTATTTTCTGCTGGAAGTTTTCTAATGTATTTTCAGTTCTCTATATTGCATCTATTTATGTAGTATATAATAGTAAGATTACTGATAAAGATATGTAGTAAAATGCAGTGTTTATATTTTATCACACACGTGGCTATATTATATTGTTGTCATGTATATTTTATTGATCTTACATTGGGATATCTGACTTCAAATTCAAATATTGTACGTCAAAAAAAATTCAAAGTTGTCACATCAATCATTACTACCATAACTTTAAAAAAATATAACGAAGATCTATCAACATTGTCAATGGCGAGGTGTGAAGCTACTTTCTTTGCTTCAAAATTAACAGTAGTCACCTGTAACTCATGAAATAAACTCAATAATTTAAAAACCAATTAAATGCCAACAGCGGGCAATTTTTATAGCAAACTGTATTGTTTTTGAGTTTTTGCACTTGTTTGTGACATGGTTTTTAATAAAGTTTTAGACAGTATCTTCAAATATGTTTTCCATAAATCTACACATGCTAGCAATAATTGAGATATTACATTTTAAACTCAAATGGTTGAAACGATTCAAAAAAGTATGAAAACTTTGTTTAATTTATAGACAGTACTTTCAAAAGGCTTTTCAAAGTATCGATATTTGCAACATTTATTTTTTCAAATATATGACTTATTGAAAAGAGAAGTAACAAGTCCAATAAAAAGATTTTGGATCCTTTCTAAAAATTAAATAAAAACGTTCGAATTTCATAAAAAAAATATATATTAATTTATTGCATCAGCCACTGAAAAATGGCACTTCTCAATTTACTGAATTTATTCCACAAATAAATAGTGTATGGTTAAAAACCAAGAAGACTTAATTGGCGCAATTACTTACGCCGCCTGTAAGTCTGAGCATTGCTGGCTTCCAACGGCCAGATAAAAAAAAAACTAGGTCCACAAACCTTTACCCTGCCCTTTTTAGCAGTCTTACAGTACACACCCGCGAACTAAACCTATCCTAAAATCAAGAAAATAAAGCTTTTTTATATTAAAACTGGTGTTTAATTTAAACTGGTTCGAGAACTATATCAAAGCGCCCATATTCTCCATAACAAAATGTTTACATCCTCCTAAAGGAAAAACTGTTTTAAGCTGGAGCCGTCTTACAGTCACTGGGAAAAGTAGGCATAGCAGATTTTGTATGTTTTATATGACAATGGACACAACATTTGGCACAAAATAGTAAACACATAAGTATTCATTCACGCTAATCTTTAAAACATAATTCTCCAGGAATGTTTATTACAAGACCAATCGCTGCCAATATCCCTAAAATAGCATCAAAATGCATAAATTCCAGTGAGTCATATAAACAGCAAAACAATTGCCCAAGTCTTTACGTTGTCGCGAATGTTTTTCCCACTTTTAAAAATGAATAACAATGGCAAAAATTGTTTAAACTGTTGTTAACCACCACACGATAAATTCACGTAGATCGATTGGTTTTCCTCCCTCCAACAGAAAAAGCAATATACGAAATAATTTAAAGACTGCCTGGCATTGGAAACTATTGATTCATTTCTAGGCGGGACATATTTTGAACGAGATATTACTTGGAGCTGAGAAATTCATTAACGTAGTGCAGTTGCTGCCAATTATGTAGGTAATATGGTATTTGATTCATGCATTTGTCACCAGTAAATTATAAATTTAAATTCATTCCAACTGTTATTTAGATATTCAGTTTGATATTTTTGTTTCTGCCTTCTCACCTTTGCTACCGTTTGAAGCAAAATCAATTACAAAAATTCAAAAGTAATTGGACACTATTTCATCTGTCTATATGTATACGGCAAGTAAGCTTCTCCAGATATTTTTTTAATTCACAAACAACTTGATGCATGAATCATTTTGTCCGGCATGCGACAGATTATTCAGGCTGCAACATTTTTAGGATCACAAAAGTGATAGCGTATTATAAATTATGTTTAGTATCGTAATTTAAAATCAAAGGTAAAACACAACAGTACACTTACAATTGAAACAAACCACAATGATAAATGATGAAAAATAACTACACGTACAAAACGTAATTGCGTAGGTAAAACAGTTTCACTTTCATACTTGAGATTAGATAATAATCCTAATTGAAAACTAAGTGACGATTTATCATACCTGCACATGTTAAATCCCACAACGTCCAATTAGATATTCGCGCCACTACCTCCTTCATTCATATTTTCGGTCCGCCTACAGGCTTTCCTGATTTAATGTGAAAAACATGCAAATTCCCCAGAATCCCCGCCACCATATTTAAAACCGGTGTAATTAATTTGTCCACGTCCCATTACCTTACTGAAACATTAACACATTTTTTTCTTCTAATAAATGCATGGTCACGCCATGGATGCCGAGTTTTTCATGTCCTGTCAATTGAGCGATCGATAGGCAAGGGAACGCCTTTTAACACTTATTGTAAAAATGAATTCTTATAAAACAGGGAAGTTCTGAATGTTCTAAAATTACCTGCAGAATAATTCCGTATGCACTTCATAACAGCCGGTTTTTCTTAGCGTAATGCAGGTTAAAGAGATGATAGTATTGATAAAATACTTAACAAGAAAAAGACCTTTAATAACAAGCATTAGACCTCGCTGGTAACTAAATTAGCGTAATTCGAAAGTCATTAATCAAATATTTATCCCAGGATTATTTAAATAATGACAAAACGCTCCTCAGCGAATAAATATACGGCTTAAGAAACAAAACCGATCAGAAGCACCATTACTATATAAATAAATAATTCAAAGATACACACAGTGGAACTCCTATAGCTCAAATATTTTCAAATTCCCTTCCCGTACCTCAAAATTTGTAGAAAATTTACTTTATCTTTTGTTCTTGATTTACTCTAAAAAACCTCTGTTATGAATCAGACGCACTGAATTATAATTATAACAATAAATAGTGACTTAATCAGGGCCGACTAAGTAACCATGAGATCATTTAAATTATAAATAGAGCCGCCTGCAAATTGACTGACACTAAAATTTGAGGTTATGGTAAACATTGTCACATTTATGTTTATGTTAAATTGTTTTAACTCATAGAAAATAAAACACTAACAAATAATGTAGGTTATTGAGAATTACAGCAAATGTTCCACACTAACATCACGAAATCTTGCCACACATTTATAAATTTGTTGGACTAATTATTATTGATAATCTGCAGGAAAATTAGGGTAGGCATTTCGATAAATCTTTAACACAGCGTTCTATAGAATACTTCCATTCACCATTCTGTCGCTTTTTTTTTTAAGTCATTTTGACATTCAAATTTTAAATCAAATTGTCAAAAGTTAGTAGTGCCAACCTAATTTAAATTTCACAGCCTACTCTAATTTATAATTTAAATGATCTCATGGTACCTACTGGCGCGTGTACTAATCATGTCCATCAGCTGTTATTATTACCAGAACCTTATTTTTGGGTTGTGCAAATAATTGAAGTTAATTATACCGTCTATGTATATCAATTTTTGTGAAGACCATGCATATCTTCTTGTTGTTCTGGTCATTTGTTGATTTTTACTATATATCACACTTTTAATATTTCACTTACATAATAAGTATATTTTGATTCTATTCTTTTCGATGCACCTAACTCGATTTTGTTAGAAGCTTTTGCCGGTTCGAGTCAGGGGAGTTCCTCTGTATTTAGAAACGAGATGCCAGGGTGTGTATTTCTGAACATTTGTGCTTTGAAGTTAAGTGTATTGCGGTAGTTGTTAATAGGTTTGGCATTGAGGCAAGCACCATTGACTCACATCTAATTGTTTGGCACATCGCCTAGAATAATTTTCGGGTGAATTCGAAATTCTTCGAGGTTCTATTATCGACTGAAACGCTCAATTTATAATAGGATGCATTTCGTGTCCTCCATTTCCCGAAGATTCAGACTCGGTATTGTGAACGCCTGTTCGTTAAAAATTAACGGGATCTGGGAAATATCAAGCGTTTGCATGTTCCATTAGAACCGAAAGAAACGTAGAAAAATTAATTTATTATTAAAGATGGAAAAACTGCAAGGTGTCTACTCGCGTGACGTCCCCAGAGACACGACACATCTTATAAATTACCAATGAACTATACTAATTTAAGACTTGACAATAATTATTCTTTCAATAATGAATCGATCAAACTATCTCAATCCATTACTACAACATTTATGATTTTTTCACTGATTTCTCTAATATCCAATTGACCACCTTCTTTGTCATCAATATCAAGTACTATACACAATGTTATGAAATGACATGTGACACATGCTGTACCTCAATGATTGCAGAGTGCATTATGGGAACCTTTAATTACCATCAAACGTATACTCCCACAGGTATTAAGAATTCATACGGTAATGACACACCGCAACGTACCGACAAGTGTTTAAATATTTCTGCCGGTATTGCACACCACGTCACGCGAAGATATCGCAAACTCCGGCCCATCAAAATTTCATACATGTTTCGCGCTCAACGATTCCTGTACTGTCATTTTCGCAACTTTCCGCCAAAAAACAGATATTCCGAGCTATTTCCGGAGCACGTCTTGGAAATGTGTAAACGCAGAAGTTGATTGTATAATAAAACTCGAATGGCAGAAGAAGTCAAACTAATGCAATTTAAATGAAGAGATGACAAGAACAAACTCAACGATTTCCCGTATCGGAAACTAAGTTTTCGATTGAATTTTAGCGTGTAAATTACTACTTTCCTTAATAAAGTAGGAGAATTCCTACCAGTTTTTCATGTAGGTACATATTGCAATATTTACATCACCCGTGTAAACACGACTGGTGTTAAGCAAAAACAATCCCAGGCACTACTGTTAAGTACCATAATTAATAATATACGTCTTATTTATGTAAATATAATTATTGTAAACCTGTATCACGGATAAATTGTCGCGAAGTAGTTTTCCACTTTTACAATAAGAAATCGTAAATATTTTGCTGGAATTGTTACGTGTTACACATTTTTGCTTGGAAAGTCTGCTCTGCTTGTCAATAAGATCCGAGGTACATGTTACGTCTTTAAACGCGATTTTTTATTTTAACCGTTTAACAGGTGTGTAGTCAGACTACACCAAATATTTGTTTTCTAATATTTCTGCAACCAGACTCCTTTCAGTCAGCGCGACTAGACGCAGGGTGGTATCTCAGATTCTTCTTTTACATTGGTGCTTATGCAAACATGCTTATGTTATTTCTGATGGAACCATTCAAACGAGGCGACTTTGAAAGAAGCAACTGGAAATAGTTGCAGGAAGATAGTCGGAGGTCTATAAAGTCGCTGTCTGCAAGGAGTCTTACTATATACGAACACGTCACATCTTAAAATCTTTCGTTATCACTAGCTAGTAGAATACTGACTTATTTACATTTTATATTATATATTTATATTATTTACATATTTTCACTCTGTTCATTACCGAGAAACAAAAAAATTATTTGAAATATACAGTCTCTCAGACGACACGTGTCCGTTTGTGCGACAGAATGTAAACAATGTTTCAATAAAGTGTCTGCTGAAGACATTATTTCGGAGGTATTAGAAAACGAAAATAAAACATCTTTTTCAAGGATAAAACAAAAATGGTAAGAACAGGCTAAGGTGGTATTTATCAGTAGATTTAAATTAAGTCACACAGCGTTCTCAGACATTTCATAAATTCAAATTCCCTGAGTTTTCCAGGTTTTCCAGAATAGAACTGACATTTTTCCAGTCCAGAAAAAATACAAAAATCTTTAAGACTATAATTTCAAAAAAGTATTATGAATAATTAGAAAAAAAAGTACATTATTATACGAGTTTAACAAGAGGCTTCATTGTGACATGAGTAGAAATAGAATAATATACTATTTTTTCTACTTTGGAGCTCTTCGTTTCATGAAAATATTAAAATTTTGTTTTTCAAATATTCTAGGAATTTTTTGAATTAGGTAGAACTGGTTGTGTTGGTAGTGATGTTTTTTATCTGAAAAGTTGACACTTGGCTTGATTTCGACAGGAGTTGGTTAGAAATGCTCAATACCAACTTAATACGTATCATATAAAAAAAGCAGTTGCATAATAAGTTCCATTGAGCAACTACTTTTGGTGTAACAATGAAGACTTGGTGACACCAAAGTAGAAAAAAACAAATAATAAATCTATTAATTATCGCGTAAGGAAAATCCACCATTTTTAATAGTTTTTGATGGTCTTTTATAGGTACACCTAGTTGGATATGTATAACTTTCTCATTAAGATTGGGCAGCTTTGAATCATTGTGTATATTAATTATCATAGGAATTTGGTAATATGAATTCCCGAATTTGCAATTTTAGAATTTATAATCTTGAAATCGTTTGTTAAAATCTTAAAATCTCATGGTCTGATGAAACTTGGATCATTTATAATCTGCTAAAAATTATTTAAATTTTTTTTAGCTTATTAATATCAAAATCTTCTTTAGGAATGAAATGGAATCAGAAATGAGGAAGCAAAATCAAGAAACCAATTTCGGGTCAAATAAAATAAGAATCGAATATAGATCAAGAATGGAGAATGGATATTTCCAATGGAGAATCGAATCCGAATCAATAATAAAGAATCAGGAAACAACAATGAAAAATGAAAACATGCGGTAGAGGAATAACGAAGGAATCAAGAAGAATCAGAAATCAGAAATTATATTCAGGAATCGAAATCGAGAGGTCCACAATCTAGTAGATTGCAACGAAATTAAAAGAATTTATTTATAATGAATCAAGAGACATAAAACATGAGAAATTATAAACAAACATATTAGAATGTACCAAAACGAATGATAAGTAAGAAAGACAGAAAACAAGAAGGAACTAAATAAATAATTTAGCGAACAAAAAAACGCAGAAACCAGGAATAAAGAAAAATTGAGACAAGAAAATCGGTAGGAACTCGGAAGAATCAGGGGGCCTAAGAAATGATAAACTAAAAAAACATTAGATTCTACATAATACTACAATCTCGAAACATTCCAGTCTTCTTAGAATTTAAGAATCATCTTGAAAGCATTTTGGTATATGTATTGAAATTAGGGAATTTTGAATCTTCAAACTTTAAAACCTTAAAATATATTTTTAAGCTTGATATCTTGAAATCCCTAAATCGAAATCTAGGATCCCCAGAATCTCCGGATTTGTAAATTTTCGTTATGCAAATGTGGAATATTCGAATTTCATAATTTCTTATTGCAAGAATGTTGGAATCTTGGAATAACAAAATTTGGGGATCTTTCCCTGACTTTTCCAGATTTTCCAGGTCATTGAGAAGCCTGTCACAGTCGATTTGCCATCAGTCTTCGAAACGCCTCCCGGAGGGCCCATATATTTTCTATGACTGATAGTCTCAATTTTATTTTCTGTTTTTTTTTTATATAGAATTATATTTTTAATTCTTATATGAACATTCTTTCAAAAATGCATTTGCCTAGAAAACCATTTACAATTTTTTTTTCAGTTACACTTCAACAAGCCTACGTTTACATAGGTCGTCTGAAAGAAGACTCAGTTTGTGTTGGATGCAGTGGACGGCAGTACTGCCCAAGCATCCGCCATACCTTCACAAAACTTTTGTTTTTCCAAGGTTCACATTAACTGAATCATACGGTACTTTTTAACACAAAATAAATGTGTTAAAAAAAAGTTGTCATTTCACGCCTTTAATTACATAATTTGGATGAAGTAAAAAAAGTTCACATCGATACATGACTGGTCAATCAGAAGGCTTGGGGAAACATTCTTAAGACTTGATGACAGTACTTTATAATATTCACAATTGCATCCAATAAAATGTCTCGGCAATAATTTCTCGGACTTCGGAGACTGACAAAATTAGGGAACAAATCGAATACGCCGACGAATATCTGAGAACGGTGTCCAAACTCTGGTTCTCGCTCTGACTCGTCTGTTTCGGCGATAAGTATACAATTAAAGATTATTTGTAATGGATAATTGACTCACATATCTGTTTTATTTTTAAATTTTCTTTAAACGTGTTGTTGTTTTTTTTTTTTTTTTTTTTCCTTAAAATACTACATCTGACCATTAAAAATGTTCTCGATCTTATATCACTGTCGTGAGAGCCTCTTTTATATTTCACTTGTCATCAAATTAAACTTCCAGATTATCGTTACACAGAATCTTAGCCTTACGTTGTGCAAACGAGCAATTTTCTGTGTGATCGTGACTTCCTACAGATCATGCTTCATTTTAAGACAGACAAACAATTATTTAATGCTAATTTGATGGAATATCTTTGAAATGATCAGCCAAGTGGCTGCGGCAAGGTGAAACCCAGCATAAACAGTTCATGTATTTTGTACTTTATGTTTGCCATAAATTAAACAAATAAACATATGAGAATACCCGTTTTGTGTTGCATGCAGTTAGTAAAGTTTGAAACATTAAGTAATTAAGTCTGTACTAATGTTATATACACTTCTGCATGATGTAAATAACGAGTAATACTGCACATGATCCACAACCTAACAGTCTACTTCTTCAAAAGAATTGAATCCCAGGATCATTGAATTCATTGTTAGTTTATTTTTTAATTTATTTTGCATGCTCCTGGTAAATGCAAGTAATTTTAGGAAATTTATTACACAGGCCGATATTCGTGGAAAATTGGCCAATGACCAAGTTTTGACATAATTACACCATTACATAATTATTATTTGTATCACCAAGTGGTTTTGGAATAGCATATTACAAACCGAGGCGGAGAGTATTCCATTGCTGCCGAGAGAACTATAGTTTACCGAGAGGCCAAATAATCCCTAAGCACATCAGGAATGGTATTTTTGGAATGGGACTGCAACGACTGAGATTATTATTAAATTGTTAAACTAATTAAACAAAGTTATTAAATCACACTAACAGTAATTTGTAATCGTTTGTATGTATCCACACCCCCGAGTTGTCCCGAGACTGCAGAAACAGTTATATGGTTATCTCTATTACCAATCATTGCATCTTAAATTCAATAATTTAAAAGCGGGTTGCCTGGATATTTCTTTCTCAAAGTTGGAAAATCGTTTATTACTAATCGATTGTAAATAAAATATTTTTTAATGAATATTTATTGACCACTACCTTAGCAATAAATTCTACTAAAATTGGAACTGGTTCACAAAGTCAGTGATGACGAGATTCAAAAGTCACTTAAATTCTTATAAGAAAAGCATCAATCAGGAGCTGAGATTAATTTATAAGTAAAATGATTTAAGTCTTTACAATTTTCATTTTCGATCATACGATACCCTATTAATCAATTTCAGAATTACGTATCAATTTACAAGCAAAAAATATATTTAAGCAATTACAGAGTGATCATAAAGTTCCGCACAAAATTCATACATAATTTAGTTATGTACTGTTTTTGTCATCAATTTTTTTAAATGGCAAAGCTAAATTACGTTTTACATTCAAAAATAAAAATTTTATTCCTTGAAAAAAATTGAAAAATAACAATAAATTTGGATAGTAAACAATGAAAAATGAAAAACCATTTAATAAAATTTAACGCAAGTGCTCAAATTGCCACCCGACAACTATTTGACAAAAAAAAAACTTGTAATTTTTTCAAAAAAAAAAGTTAGAACTGTGCATTGTGCACTCCGCACTACAGTCAGTTGTTGGACCCAAACACTGGAGGCAAAAAGCACGTTGATGCACACTCGGATTAGAATGCACACTGAATTTGCATCATTATTTTAATATTTCATTTCATTTTGGGACTTTTATTTTTACATTGATTCGGTTACCAATCCAATAACATACCACTGGAATTTCCAGTGACTGGCGATCACTAGTCGATTTAAATATCCGGGGTAAGAAGTGAATTAAATTTGCGATTATTTAACAGTGTAACAAATTAAGAGAAAGAACAGTTTCAACACATCCTTCGAGCCTCATCGCTGTTAATTACAACACAAAATCACCTTGCATGTTTGTATCCAATTTACTGAAAATGTGCAAAAAGGATTTTCCCATGATGTTTACTCGAAGCGAAGGTGTAAATGATTTTTTGTTTTCCACGACGTGAAATATATGTGGTGAGAGGCCTAGATTCTCGAATATGTTGAAGATTGTTGATGACATAACGAAAACTGCAACTTGCTTGTCCTTGTTATCACTGCTATACCACAAGGTTATTAGAAATGTTTCTAATATCCAAGAACTCTCCGAAACACTGATTAAATCCCCTGGTTATGGAATAGATCAATGTAAATAATGAGAATTTGTAGTACATTTAAGTCAGTATTTTTAAGTAACTTTTAATGAAAACTCACCCGTAAAACGCTGGTGAGTCTTCCACTTAATCGGGTCGTTTAATCTAAAATCAATCAACTATACCCGATAGTGTGAAAGCCCTAAAGGTTACAAATATTTACAAAAACCCTGCCTACAAAACGTGCTGTGCACTATTCAACGCACAATCTGAATAGCAAATGAGCTTTTTCATGAAAAATGTATGTATAGGATGAACACGTAATTCGATTAGCAGTAATCCGCCCATGATTTTTATGAATCGGTTTCGGCTCACGACAAGTCGTAACTTCCAGAAGAACAGGCTCATACAAATATGTACTCCTGACAAATTCCACACCATTTTTGAACGTAACAAGCTTCATTAACTCATTATAGATTACTTGAAGAGAAGAATTTCCGTGGGATGACCAGTTGTGTACATACTTTTTATAAGTCAAGTGTAGGACGACTATAGATACGGAACCGCATTATCAACCTCTTGTAATAGTAATTGTGTCACACGTAGGTTTTGATTTTAATATAACAATAAAGCTGGTGCGAAAGAACCGTTGGGAAATATGACCAATAATCAAAGTGCAATATTTTCGATTCAGTCAGTCTGAACAAATTACATTGAGTGCTGTTGTGGGAAAGAATTCCAGGTGAAGGCAAAGGCATTTTGATAGAGGGTGCGTGCTCAAGGATAATTTCGTAGTTTTAAATATCGCTTTTGGACCTCAACCCTCTCCCTGTGTTTACTATACATAATATATATCAGAGAAAACAGCCTCAAATGAAGAAATGAAGAGTTTGCATCTGTAATCATTACATTATTCAAATACCACTTCTACAAACGAATCTCCAAATCAAAACAAAATCCTTTGATATCTCTATAACAACTTAATTTAGTCAATAAATTCTTGTACTCGCATTATTCGCTTATCAACTTTCTGAGACACGGAAAGATAATTAGTGAAAATCTTTTTGAGTTAAATCGCTTTGGAAAGGACATATCTCTCACTAATGTAAACATCACTTTGTTCCCTGACTGAGTGCGACAGGGCGGGTTGTTCCATCACTATTGAAGACCGCTTTGCCACCATTCTGCAGCTCGCTTTACATGCGGTTGCTTTGACGGATGGATTTGGGATTACATAGACAAATTACGCAGTGGAATAAGGATTTCACCATTAATATTTACATTTAGCGCCATATCGAGGTTCTAGATAAATTTATTTACTTCTGTTGAAGTTTATAAGTAAAGTTGTCGGATGCTGGAACGTTAGCTGGAAAATATGGAAATCATCTAACTGACAAACCAATTTAGTTAATTCCTACATTTCTGAAAAACGCAGAATCAATCCCTGGCTTTGCGTGGGTATTTTTGAAGCGAAACGCTAATAACCTGTGGCATAAACAAGCTCGTTGAACAACTGACTCTCATGGACAAGCTCTGAACTTCCAAAAGTATAATGAGGAGCTTAAAGTTTTTTATAACCATCAGGTAACTTTTCGATATTGTATTCACTCCAGTTAAATTTATTTTCAAATAAAAATTGTAGGCGATCAATAAACTTAACAGACATTTCACTTCTTTTCATTTCTTGAAAAATGTTTACACTTCCTCCTGCACAATTTCTATTTGGAAATAACAATCCACAAAAAAGGGAAACAAGAAAACAACGTTCAGCTGTAAAAACCCGATACAGAGAAAACCGTCCCCGCATCATATAAAAAGGACAATACGAAATATTACAGAAACATAGATATGCTTTTGGGTCAATAAAATAAAGAAAAATTGATTGCAACCAATCTTCGGTAGTTAATAAGGCAATTTCCGTTTGATAGCGTCGAAGATGGAAACCATTTTCTTATTATGAAGCAACAAAACTGAGACGACGTGTATGATGCCACTGCATAAATAAAACGTCGTTGGAAAAAAGCAGAAGATGATCTTATAAAACGTGCGAAGTGTCGAACGAGACAATCAAGCGAAGAGCTACTGATAAACGCGCAGATAAAAAGCTGTAACGAATAATAAAAGCGAAGAAATTGAGAAGAAGTATGCAAAAAAGTATGTCTTATCTATACATACAGTGCGAGTGTAAAGTATGGAATAATAGTTATTTATTATACGAGTTCCTGGTGCTTTCGGGCACTAGGGCTTAATAAAGCACGAGTGAAACGAGTGCTTTTTTAAGCCCGGGTGCCCGAAAGCACCCAAATTTACACAGAACGAGTGTAATATGTACAACGTTTTATAGTTCGACACAACCCCGGAAAGTCTTTAAATTGCTTAAAATCCATAAAAATAGTGTGACGTTTATCTGACATTTTCTTATTGCCTGACAGGAGAGTGTTTACACAAGCGAAAATTTGAAAATTCTGACAGTGTCGAACTATAAAATTCATTATATTTTTATTTTTATGTGTTAACAATTTTCCTTGGACAGGTCAATCTTTATTTGTAAATCTCTATCATGTCAGTTACACCTTCCTGTCCCAGCTAGTGGCGGCGTAACAGGGGGCAACTCAAAAAATTCAAATGACAGGGGGGGGTCAAATGTCAAGGGATGATCCCTCTATCAACTATTCATATGTAAAATAAAAAATTAAATGGTTTGATTACCACACAAAAAAATCAGTTTTATTATTGCGAAACCAGTAATCTTTGTTTGATTGTTTTTATGACAATTTGTGAAATCAATGCAACCATACCATGAATTTTATTCCATACTTTAGACTCGTACTGTATAAAATCGTAAAAAAGCTGATTCTGTACATCTAATATTTTTAAGTAAAGACCAGTGGTACCGCATGTAACAGAGTTTGCGCCGATTAGATGCCACTGGTACTGACGATATTGAGGGAGGTCGTTCAGTACTGCGAATAATAAGCAGTGATAGAGAAACCATGAAGAAATTACAATAAAGTGTTACCGCGAGTGATAAACCTCCTAGAAAGTCAGCATCATAAACATCCATAAACTTAAGTAATTTGTGGCATTGACTATTTTAATAATCCCGTGCGGTGGTTCACACATTTGGAGCTGTCGGAGATTACCGCGAAAGTACATTCATAAAAATTTTGAAAACAGTTGGATCGGTTGGAATGGTGCAGTATCATGGTTCCGCACGTTCATCAACGTTTTTGATTGTGTGCAAAATGGCATGACAATCGACAAAGTATCAGTTAAGAAGTACACAGATATTACCAAAAATTAAAAAATTTAAATGATGAAAAACTTGGAAAAGACTAATACAAAAATATTTGAAGAGTGCAGAAAATTTGAAAAATGCTAAAAATATCCACATTCAATTTTAAAAGAACTTGTAAAATCCATAAAATCGATTGAACTCCTACAATCAAACAGTGCAGGAAAGCCAAAAACATGTATACACAGAATATAGAAAATAAAGTGAGATAATTTTCAAAAAAAATCAGATAGGTAAAACTAAAGAACATTTTCCAAAGATGTAAGATAATCATCAGAACTCCAACAAAAGTAAAGCATGACCCAAACAATATACATATGAGCAAAAGGAAGACATATAGAATCCAAAACAAAGTAGACATGTTTAACATCAAAGAAGAAATAAAGAAGAAGGAGGAAGAATGGACAAAGGAAAAAAACTAATTAATGGAAAAATTGGCTCAAAAAACATAATAGAAGAAAACAGATGCATTGTTGAAAAAAATACTATGAGTAGAGATAACTAAAAAATACATAGACCTAAAGAACCCGAAATCTCTATTGATTCGCGGCAGATACACAAGGAAAGGGGAATGCAAAGAAAAGTAAGGAAAATTGCTAGAAACGAGATAAAGATAAAGTATTAACAGTTAAGAAATAAATCGAAAAATTTGTAAACGCAGCGAGAAATATGACAGCCACATTGAAAATGAAACAAAAGAATCACCAAAAAACTAATAAACAATCATAATAAAGGAAAACGAAGAAACAAAAAATTAATACAAGTACAAAAAGCAAAGAAGCTGAAGTAACTGAAAAAATCCACCAACATCCTAATAATGAGAAGAAAAGGTAAAAATAAAATTTTAAAGCGATTTACTCTGAATCAAATAAGGAAACAGAACACTGATATAAATTTAATGGGTGCAGTGGCCCAATCCAAAAGGAACAAAAGGTAAGGTAGAATTCAGAATTACCTCAATTACATTAAAATACATTACATTCAATTACCTTTAATTTGATACATAATCAAATTGGTCCATTCTAACCGGAGAAATACCCAAAATTATAAAACTACTTCCTCAAAAAATTGCATTTAAAAGAACCTATCCCTAGAAAAATGTTTAATTGCATTTCTCAAGTTCAGCGGGAACGGCTGGAAAGATTGAAGTAGATATCTAATATATAAAAATCAATATTTGTTTGTTTGTTCGTATGCTATGGGCGCCTAAACCGGTGAACAGATCCTCGTGAAATTTTGACCACAAATAATATTCGCGATGGGGAGTAAAATAGGGGGGTTCACGACCCCCTTTTTGGTAAAAAAAATATTCGAAGTTCAAACCGGGCGAAATGAAAATTGTCAGATAAAAATGTCACAGTGACAGTTTTAGACGTAAAATGTCACTTATCAGTGTTCGTCAATATCATTTCACATGGGAGGAACAGTGTGGTGAAATCGAGGAAGAAGTGCTAAAATTTACTGTGGATATGTCCAGGATTGCTTTCAATGTGGGCGCAACTTTAAATTCTTCTTGGATAAGACGTGAAATCTGTAATTAACGTTAATCAATTTATCACGCTATTGTGACGTAATTATTGGGTCTATCTCTAAAATTTGTTGTTATTGTAAATCCTTCCGATGGAAAACTGGAGGCCCGGGCATGTGCAATATTGGTGGTCTAACCCGGGCAACGCCGGGTATTCTGCTAGTAATGTATAAAAAATCATACTTATATAAATGTTCATAAATTCGCTTATAAACGTTAACATTTACGCACCATGAAACCACAATCGTGACGTTCATAGCATGCAAATATTCTGCGCTAATATGTAATCAAATATTCTTGGTGGCGGCGTGACCGTCCAATATAAACTTTGCCGGTCAACTCGTCCGGCGCATCCACCAATATGTCCGTCAATAGTTGAAAATGGGTCTAAGATGAAGTTGATGTCTGTCGGGTGTCATTTTCGGGACGGAGTATACTTTGTAATCTGTTTATCGGCGGTTCATCGGTTGACGATAGTATCGCGTGTCGAACATTCGGTTGCTGGGTAACGTGTCTATCACAACGCCACCACTCGCCCCTCGCCATCGGACAGTCCTCTTACATTTTTAATGCGTTTTGATCATCATTTATTCACCACCGGAATGATTATTGGTTTGGCGACCGCCTATACTGACAACTCTTACGGAAACTTCGTTAATTCTAGCCTTTTTGTTGGCGGTGTATACGAGACCTCCGTGCCACCACCGATGTAAAAATAAGTCGGTAATAGCGGTCTTCTATAAATTCAAACGTCACACGCAATTTTCCACTTAAATATTGAGCAAAGTAGGTTCGGTAGAAACCGTTTGCGTACAGGCACATCCATCATCGATTTTATTAGATGAATTAGTAAAGTGATATCGACGACTCGTATGACACTGGTCAATCGGATGGATTTTATAAATAAGGCGAAAATTAAAAATTTAGACGGGTTGGTTAAACCATATCAAGACCTGTTGACCCAGCTAAGATGAGTTTCTCATTAATTGATCGGATTGAGGGTTGTTGAGAGGTTGTAAAGTTACTATACGAAGGATTTTCCTTCAAGTCACAATCTTGAATTTTAATAACCATTTTATTCAATGCTCGATCTGAAGAACTCGATACATCATATTAGATAACAAAACAGATTTTTCCCAACTTGAACGAATCCTTCGCAACATTTGAACACTATCCAAATAAGTGCAAACAGGAAGGGCTCATCCTTATAATAAATAAACATACTAAACGGATCAAAAATTCAACTCTAGACAAATGTTAGTGTTTGAAAAGCAGCTAAAATAGAATTACTGATTTTAAATAGGTTACTTCCTGAAATCTCGTGTTGACTGAGAGGACGCAATAATAATAACAATTAATAAGACGAAAACCGGAGTTTGAGCTACAGGTTGCTTGTCTACTGTTGATACGATCATTCAAGAAGTTTTAACCTTCGATTAACTTTATGATCCGCCTGGACCGGAGTTGGATTGCGCAGAAAACACTCCAGGTAAGTTATTAAATGTTTTCCAGCTCATACCGCGAGTCAATATCCTAAGTTCTTAAGCAAACTTGCAAAGTTTGAAAGGTTTTCAGATGATGATCCGGTTGTCTGTTTTGAAAGAGGAAAATAAGGCCATATTCTAGAATTTTCAAAGTAGAGACCATTCTGATACTAGTCATGGAACTTACAAATAAATTCTTATCTCATGTTCGCGTCTTTTACATGTGGAAGATTGTGGAATGGCTGATGAAAGATTACATTAATTTCACTGTATACTTAAATCTTATGCAAATAATAGCACCACGTTTTATTGCAACCCAATTATTGGCTGTCTGTTGCAACATGACCGCATAGTTGAAGTACGTCTTGCAAAAGCTCCCTATTGTCTTATTTCATACTTCTCTCCATCAAGACAATTGTACGAAATGAAAAAATATCTTAACAGTATTCCTCTTCAAAGCGCCGTTACAACACCGTAATTTAGAATGCGGATTACAATCGACAATTAAAGACGAAAAGCTGAAAGGGCGACAACTTTCACCCACACATTAACGTATAGATTATGCCCTAAGCCTTTTCGACGAGATATAATTTCAAAATAATGTGACGTAAAAGTGGAAAACGCAGGGGTTTATGTGTCACCAGCAAAGATTTTCTAATTTTGTCTCAAGAACATCCGTTTAGAAGCTAAATTTTACGTAACAAGATTAGATCCCAAACTTATCTCTTAATTGTTGACACCTATCCACCGCATAAAACTGCGAGCTTCCGACTTGTGTGTAAACCCACCGGATGTTAAATCGGACCCTTGAAATTGCTCAATTACTTACCCGAACAGATCTTTGATCACGCGAAGCTCAGAGAACTTTATGGTCGGAACGAAAAAACTTATATCCCTTTAATGGGAAAGAAAAACTTTTCAGTCACTTCAACAAATTGATTGGAAAGTAATAAGTAGGTAATCGTGTGTTCGATAACTCGATAATTTTCCTCTTGTGCCACTAACTAGGGAAAAGCGAGTTGCTTTTTTGTCGCTTCTACTGGTATTCAATGCTAAATTTGTATGATGTTGTACATTATCGAAAACACATCAATAAACAAGATAACAAGGTTATTTCGCTTCTGTTTGTGAAAGCATCTTGATGAAATTACTTCCGTCTCGGTGCCTGCTAAAATGCGTACATGCCAAACTTGATATATCAATCATTTAAGTGTTGTCGTAAGTGTAAATGTAATTATGAATTATGTATTAGACAACGGGTTTGTATCAATTCGATATAACAAACGCCAAAAAAGGCGACGCGTAAAATATATTTTTTTAAATACAAAATAAACAATGATTTTTTATAACCAAACCTTCCCTAATGGTTTTCTCAAAACAAGTAAATCCTGAAATATTTCCCAACTCCATTAATCCAATTAGAAATAATATGTGTTGTTATCAACTAAATACATAATACAAAAATCGAATCGTTAGTTTTCGTCGAAGTCAAAATTCCGGTTAAAAATTAAAAAATTTAAATACATATATCTAAGTCGAACTCCACAAACTTTAATGAGCATAAAATTACAAATGGAACATGTTTCGGCAGAACACTTCTGCCATCATCAGCCCTTAAAGAATATAAAAAATTATGACGTTGACTTAATTTGGACTCCCCTTAATTTTAAATTAAATCTGACGTTTTCAAAGGGTTTATCAATAAATTTTCGACATTACTAACAGCCATATTGTACATAAACTGAATATAAAAAAATAGGGGATATTGCTAAATCTGGCTTATTATTGCAAATATCAAGTATTTTTTCACGTTAGAAAATGTATTTTTTGTAAAAAAATTAATAACAAAATATATATGTATGTACCTTAAACCAAAGGAAGAAATGATTATCAAGCTAATAATCAGTACGGCCACCATAAACTTGCATAACCTCCCTCCCATATTATGCCATAAATATGGCAAAATTTGAACCAACTGCTGCCTATTCATTGGAGGTGGCTGATGATTTTCCAACGCTCTTTGCAGCATATCCCAAGCGTGTTCCACGGGATTTATATCAGGGAAGCGTGGTGGTAATGCCAAATGTCTAATGAGATTCATTCCTAGGGCTCTACGTCGTCTAAGAAAATGAAATTCTCTCCAACTTGCCGTGCTAATGATTTCTTGAACATAAATCCTATCATTCATGTTCTTATCCTCCCCCAAACCATCACACTGCCTCCAAACGTGTACTCTTCTGGAATTACTATCGTCGGTGAAGAGGACGTTGAGCCATTCTCTATTCCAATTTAAGTGATCTTAAGCCCACTCTTGTCTTTCGCGCCGGTGTCTTTGAGTAAGTGGTACTCTTCTAAATGCTAAGCCGATTTAGTGGAGTCGGTTTCGTACAGTTCATACACAAATCCTAGCTTCTGTAGCGGCTTGAAACTATCGCAGAAGCACTCCTCTGCCTTCTAGCATTTATCGTGAGAAATCGATGTTGTTGTCGAGTTGTATATCTTCTACGACCCTGTCCTCGTCGTCTATCAACTGTTCATGTCTGTTGAAATCGTCTCCAAAGTCTACTTACCACGCTTTGAGGAGTTGCTAGATTTTAAGCCACATCGACCTATCGCAGACCACCAACATTCCAATGGCTCTATTTCTCTCAGCAGGGGTCAAATGTCGTAAAGGCATTATCTACTACACGTTTGTATTCACAGTAAAGCAAAACTTAGTATACCAGTATTTTGCTACTTTGGGAAAACAGTCATTGTTTGCATACTAATAAAATTTGAAGATGAAGTTTTTTGTTTAACATAAAGATAATAACCAGGTGGAATATCTGAAGGCACCAAAATATATTTTTTCAATAAGAATTTTACTTTCCGTCTATCCTCTAATTTCTGCCGCCAGGTTATAATTGAAGAAGGACAATTTTTCTAATAATGTATGTATTGTGTAACACCTCAATTTAGTTTAAGTAGTTTATTTTATGTCATTTGTCATCATTATGTAATTTCATTTAATTATTATTGCCTTTGCCCAATGGGTGTATCAGTATTGTTATGTAAACGGGATGAATCACGAAGTCTGATCGTTTGCACCTATTTTTAACCGACTTCAAAAAAGGGGGAGGTTATCAATTCGGTTGTATGTTTTTTTTTTTTTAATGTTTGTTACCGCAGAACTCCGTCATTTATAAACCGATTTGTAAAATTCTTCTTTTATTTGAAAGAGTATACTTGCAGATTGGTCCCATGCTCACCATTTCAGGATCTGATGAGGGGATCTCATGGAAATCGAGAAAAATCCTCAAATTTTCGCTCCCTTTAATTAACCGACTTCATGTATGTTCACCGATTTCTTCGTCAATTGTGGACCGATTTACAAAATTCTTCTTTTATTTGAAAGGGTATACTCTAAAGATGGTTACATTGTTAAAAAATCAGGATCTGATCAGGGAATCCCATGGAAATCGAGAAAAATCGTCAAATTTTCGCTCCCTTTTATTAACCGACTTCATGTATGTTCACCGATTTCTTCGTCAATTGTGGACCGATTTACAAAATTCTTCTTTTATTTGAAAGGGTATACTCTAAAGATGGTTACACTGTTAAAAAATCCAGGATCTGATTAGGGAATCTCATGGAAATCGTGAAAAATCCTCAAATTCTCGCTCCCTTTTTAACCGACTTATCATGTATGTTCACCGATTTCTTTGTCAGTTGTGGACCGATTTACAAAATTCTTCTTTTATTTGAAAGGGTATACTCTTGACGTGATTCCATTGTCAAAAAATCAGGATCTGATCAGGGAATCCCATGGAAATCGAGAAAAATCCCCATATTTTTTCTTCATTTTATGTATATAATTATGTTCATACCGATTTCTTCGTCAACTATATTGAGGACCTCAATATTGGAGAAGCGTCTTTACTAGGTATCACTAACTTATCACTTAAAATTGTAAAAAAAAATGCTTTAAAAAAAAAAAGAAAACCGACTTCAAAAAGTGAAAAATAATTGAATACATGTATTATTACATGTACTACCCAATGATCTATCTGAAGTCGGTGCTAAGCCAAATGGGTAGTAGATAGATAGGCTGCCTACTCCAGCCACATCGAAGGTCTCCCGGCGAACGCACCGGAATGCGTGAGCGTGAGTGGGGTGCTCGTGCTGAGCAAAACACCCCAAACGGCAGACGTCGTTGACGGTCGTCTCGAATGATATCGAATTTTGTATGCGTTATAACGTTGTTGATATTTTTGTATAATTACAATATGTTACAAATTTGTAACCTATTTGGCTTGGCACCGACTTCAGACAGATCATTGGGTAGTACATGTAATAATACATGTATTCAATTATTTTTCACTTTTTGAAGTCGGTTCTCTTTTTTTTTAAAAGCAATTTTTTTTTGTCGAATTTATAAAAACGGTTGGTTATGTATCGACAAGGTGGTACATAACTAAATAAATCGACTTTTCAATTTATGTATTCAATGGGACTAACCTCAAAATTTGATGTTAATTCTCATTTTGCGTGAACGAATACAAAAAATTTTGTTCAATACTCGTGCGCTGTTACTTTTATTCTGTCTTGACAGCACACTTGTATCGAAATTAACTATTCACTTTGTAGGTGAAAAACCACCACTAATATCGTAAATGCATTAAAAAACATAGGGAACCGCTTGGCATATGGTTTTTAGGAAATTGGAGCACATGGCGTTAATAACAGTGTAACAAATGGTACCTAAGTGCATTTCGGATTACTTATATTATCCGTAGATAATAATGACTTAATTTGAAGTTCAACTGTTCGAGGAATAAGTTTACGTCACCAACAACAAAAACCACACATTTTAAATGTCGTGCAGTTCATTTATTTCACCAAAATTAATAAAATGTACACTTCAATCACAATTATAATTATGTAGCAATTTTAATTATTGTATAAATAAACTGCAAATTTCAACTTCATAACTGTCTGCTCCACCGTTAAATGATCGATAAAATAACAATAACATTAAACTAAAAAAATTACGAGTAAGATCAGAAAACAGGCAAATTTTAATTAATATTCCAATTCCAATTGAAACAAAAATATATTTCTCAGAGGGGATTGATATTTGATTCGTTTAAATACAAAAAACATCATGAAAGTCGAATGGAGAACCGTGTAGATTACGCGCTTTTAGTGGAATGACAAGTCGTAGTCAAAATCGCCTTGTACTATTCTTGATTCGGCATTTTATTTTAGGATCAAAATAAAAATAATATAGGATTTATATTGTTCGAGGTCAACAGAAAATGATAGTGATTAAAAAATTCAAAAGGTATAAATAACCAACGAAACCGATTGTATCACAACCCACGTTTTCTTGTAGCATTTATGTTTATTACTCCCATTTTGTTTATATAAAGAAGAAATATGCGTGACAGCTTGAATTTAGCGGTTTCCAATGCGATATTTTTAAAACGTTTTTCGGGCTTCTGTTATTATTCACAACATGACTAACAGGAACGTTAATCGCTCCGTGGAGTGGTAACAATTAAGTCCAAGCCTTGTCCCAAAATCTCATATGATTTATCGTACGTTTGTCCAGATTCTATAAATCACACCCTGGAACTAGCACAATTTTATTCAGACACAAATAAAAATAGTTACTGTAGATGATCCGGGCCTACCAGGAAAGACATTTGCTAAAAAAATAACAGCGTTCCATTTAACAAATTCTTTCTTCAATCAAGCGCCGTTGTAATAACTATAAATCACTCGAAATATAATTTGCGGAAATGAAGACTTTCTCCACGGTCAGGTCAGGGAAAATTTTATTATCAGACTGATAGGACGACGGCCCAAAACTGGAAGTACGGACCGTTGTAGGATACAAATTAGCATTTTAAGCGGCGATCTGTATTCATATCCTAGAAGATATCTACATAATATAAAACAACAACTAATGCATCAGAGTGAGTCGGAACTTAATTTGGAAACGCCTGTGAAATAAAAGAAAGCTTCCAGAGCATTGTTGCAGATTAAAATGTACTTTGATTGTAAAGCTTTAAGAAAGAATTTTGCAGTGTTCGCTATTCACACAATAAGCACTTTATTTTTCGGTCTCGTGTACACAACATTAATATCGGGTCTTCATAAATTATTCATACATCAAGTTGTCTCTGAATAACAAAATCTCATGTATTTTTTAGATGGAGCATTTTGACGTTCAAAGCCTAGTAGATATATGAAAAATTTATGAAAACCCTGTATTTCTTTTTGCTATCGGGGAACGGCTGAGCATGCGATTCACGAACAAATGCAATAACAAACTTTATTCACAGAAAAGTCTGTATGTCAATGGATTCATTGGTTACTACGATAAAGTTTTAGTTTAAACACAAGACTAGCTCACATGATAATCAAACAATATAATACATAATAATTATTTAATCTTGAAGCAAATAAAGTCAATTGGTACCACATGACGGATCTAATTAATATTTTAGGTTTATGTGATGCTCGATCCTAAAGCTTATTTTTTGACGTTTAGTTTGACAGAAATATTGGCAACAAATAAACAAGAAGCTGTGGTAATTATGACGAACAAAAAAGGACAACGACTCCCACGAATCATTTAGTGTTTATAAAAAACTTTACATTTCATACAAAGTATGGCCAAGAATAACTTAACTTCGAAGTTAATATTGTGGTTTAATCTTGCGAATACAATTCCTCTTTGTCATTTTATGCAAATCACGTCCTAGCTATCTTGTGCGAGGCATTTCCTTAATAAATAAAGTGATTAAATTTTAATACTTGCCACTGTTATTGGAAAAATCCTTAAAACTAAATGTTTTAACTGGTTAAAATCTTTGTAAAAGCGCCCAAAAACTATTCATTCTCTGTCGACCGAAATATGTAATTTCAAAACATATTATGTATCATCACTGTCACTTTCGAATGAAGCGTATTAAATGTTATTGACTTCATTAGCTACACAAAACCTTGTATTCACGCAAAATTAATTGCAATGACAAAATCGTCTATGTTTGGATGAACCTTCAATTACATTCCATGCATAAACACAAGAGTTAATCCATCTGTTAGTGAGTGTTAAGAAAGGAGGATACATTTTCTTTCAACGTTTGTGCGTCCTTCTTATGAGCTGTTCGGTGTTAATAATTTTGTCCAAGTCAGCAACCAGAAGATAACGAAACGTTTCTATGATGCTATCTTTGTTACCAACGTCCAGACAAGATTTTTTTTCTTTCGAGATGTTTTCCTTGACATTGACAATGTTGCCTGAGGAATTTTCTAACCGCTACAAGCGTTAAGTCAAACGTACAAGAATATGGACTTTTGCCAACAAGACGAGAAAGTAAATGGAACAAAATGGAATTCCAAGAGTTTCTGTATTTAAACGTGTGGGTAGCAATCTGTCCTTTGTTGTCTTTTTTTTAACAGTAGTTACGTCTATCATGATTATCAAGAAATTTTATTTCAGAACAGTATATTTAAAAAAAAAAACTCTGCACCGCGACGCTCTTCGGAAAATAGCACCGTTGTTGTAAGTGCTATCGAAAAAAAGTTCAAATAAAATATGTAGAGAACAAAATTGTGCATAATTTTGGATCTATTCATTTTTTGTTTGCGACCAACAGTTTCCGTTTTACTTGGCGCCAAATTTGGGGGTTTATTTGCAAATTCCAACAAAATCAAGTTTTCAGCGCGGATTACAACGAAGATCGACTTCAAATAATTCTGATATTTTTTTTTTCTGAAAGAGCAATGCTTTCCGAGTATGTGGATGTTTACCATCTCACCAAATTTCATTGCTGTCCAACCTTTTGCGAATAAAACCCCCTTTTTTGTACCCATTGCCTGGACTATAGACTTTTTAGAAGAAGTAATTTATAAAGTTTTGAAATTTTGGTTATGAACTCCCAGCAGGCACCCAAACAAAAATCCGAAGAGTTCTCACTCCTCCGGGGGGAGCTTCATCACCTTTTGTCAAAATAACCACTTCCGAACCTGACATCATGAAGCCTTTCTGCTTTTTTTCTCGTAAACGGTAACTCCGATGAGAAAATGTTTTAGGACCTATGTTCTTCATTAAATTCTGCATAAAAATTCCCTTAGGAAGTTTTTGCCAATCTCCCACCCAACGCTCATCAATGACATTGGAAAACGAGTATTGTTTTTAGGGCAAAGGCAAAAATTAGTCCACCCCCGCTTTTTGACCAATAACAATTTATTGCAAATGTTTTGTTCAATATGCGCCTTGTACAGAAAAAGCTGTTTTACAATTCTGTATCTATACATTTTTTGCTCCCATAGTGGCTCTCGAGATAATCGCCGCAAAACACGGGGATTGCCTTCACGCTGAAAACTAAACTAATTTTCTAACGTCATTGATAAGCGGTGGGTGGGAGATAGGCAAATACTTCATAAGAGCATTTTTATGCAGAATTTAATGGAGAACATAGGTCCTAAAACATTTTTTCATCGGAGTTACCGTTTACGAGAAATAGGCAGAAAGGCTTCATGACGTCACGTTCGGGAGCGGCTTTTTGGGCAGAAGTGGATGAAGCTTCCTCCGGGGGAGTGGGAACTCTTCGGATTTTTATTTGGGTGCGTGCTGGGAGTTGATAACCAAAATTTCTAAACTTTATAAATTATTTTTTCTAAAAAGTCTAATTTGCTTGGACAAGATTTTCATCGGCAGATATCTTGAGAACGATTCAATCTAGTACCTTTTTAGGCAGTTATTTTTGTAATAAATTTGATCAGCTTTAATTTTTGTTATAATGATTGTTTACGTAGGACACATAGTTTTCGAGTTATAAGCAATAAACGTAAGAATTTTTCAACTTTGAACCTATTTTGGAGTAGGGAGAGGCACACTTAAAAAAATCATATCTTTCGTAATATATAACCCAATCCATCAAGTGGGACATCCACAAACTCGGAAAACATTACTCTTTCAGAAAAAAAATACTGCAGAATTATTTGAAGTCGGTCTTCGTTGTAATCCGCGCTGAAAAAAATTTGGCGCCCCGTAAAACGGAAACTGTTGGTCGCAAACAAAAAATGAATACAACCATAATTATACACAATTTTGTTCTCTACATATTTTATTTGAACTTTTATTTGATAGCACTTACAACAACGGCGCTATTTTCCGAAGAGCGTCGGGGTGCAGAGTCTTCACCCCCCACCCCTCGAGCGGCAAGCCCCCGAGGTCGCAAACTCAGGTGTACTATGTCTACCATCCCACCAAATTTCATTTCTGTCCGACCTTTTGCGATCAAAAACCCCCCATTGCCTGGACTAAAACTATTATTGCAACGTTTAATTTTAGTCAAATGTTTGCACTTAGTAAGCAGTGCAACAAATGATGTTATTTGTCAGATAAATGTAAAAGGATTTTGTGGAATTTGCACTATTACACAAATTATTAAATCACACTAACAGTAATTTGTAATCGTAATTTTGTATGTCAAGGAATATAGTAAAATAACAAAATGCCAAAGTAGTGAAAAAACGAAATAGTTAACTAGTGATATAACGAAACAATGACAGTGACCAAACGATGACGTGAAATAGAGAAATGAAGAAATAAAAAATTAGTGAATTAACAAATCGGCGAAAAGATAAAATATCGAAATAGTGCCTGAAGCTATAAGTGAAACAATAAACACAAAATAGGAAAATAATGATAGTTAAATAACGAGATACTGAAAGATGTAATAAAATAACAAAAGTACTGAAGTGTTGAGCCGTAAAATTACGAAATATGTACTAATATGGTGAGAAGATGAAATATCGCAACAACAAGCAAGACGAATTAATATCGAAATGACAAAACAGTGACGAAAAGACATTGCTGATAATAAAACAAAATAGCCAAAAATAATGACATAACCACATACCAAAATAGACAAATATTCAAATGACGAAACAGTGAAGTAACTGCTAAACAGTGAAAGAAATAAAAAAATAGTCAAACAGAAAAGTTCAAAAACCAAACAATAGAATTTGTATAATTAGTAAAAGTAAATATTGTAAACCTAATCGTAATTCTAAACAAAATGGTGATCACGACACAATGTAATTAGAAAATAGATAATTAAATAACGCAATAGCAAAATAACGGAATATTTCAACGACAACATGAACAAATAGTGACAAAAGGAAATTAAACAAAATAATTAAAATAAAAAAATATCTAAATGGTGAAATGAAATTACGAAGTTGGAAAAAAAAAGCACTGAACGAAGCACAATAGAAATTACAAAATGCTGAAATAGTAAAACAATTGAAGGACAATATACTGTGCGTGCATTAATATTGTTTAAATCAAAAAATGCTGTAAAATTTTAAACTGTCTTTGGTTTCGAATATTTTTTTAATTAAATTAAAAACCCATTTGTAATGCTGGTTGCATACCGACATAAAACAATTTACAAACAAAAGCTGCTGCTTTTGAAATAACTTCTACAAATTTGTGAAAAAGTTTATCAAAAGATGAAAAAGAAACTGTTGGAAATGTTGTCCAATCTCCCGTATTCATAAATTGACACGTCTTTTTATAATTATTATATAAGTAATACCACTCCACTAATTCTGCCTTGAAGATCTTGTAGGGTGTGAATAGGGTTATAAAAATACTGTTTTTTTTTTTTTCGATGACCGAACAGAAAGTAATCCAGAGGGGTTCAAAAGTTATAATTCCATAATATTACAATATTCCAGCAATTGAATATAGTGTTAGATATTAAGACGGTATTCCAATTTTAACAAATTACGAACACTAACAAAATTAACAGCGGCAAGTAAAATACAAGCGTTACGAAAGAACCTCTGTCAAAAACGCAATCACTTCAAAGTCATAAATTACTAATCACCTTAATGGGAACCTGGAAACATGACAATTCAAGAAACGAAAACCTGAAGAACCTGAAAACATGAAAATCTAGAGCTCGAGAACCTGGGAATCTGCATAAGTAAGGATTTAAGATTCTGAGCAACCGAAAACCTAGAAATCTGGGAGAAAAATTTGAAGACCTAAACCTAAAATATAAGGCAACTACAAATCAAAGTCTAAAAATAACGAAAAATAAAATCATTGTACAGTGACAGTATTTATTTTGAAATATGTAGGTGTTCTTCATAACTATAAATTTAAATCAATCGATGCAGGAAGGCATAAAATAGGTATTTTTTGACCGTAAATTGGCAGATTGTCTAAAGCAATTGATACACTGGATATTCAGAAGCCAATTTTTCTTTTAACCCAACCAAGTTCAAGTTGAAAAACAGCTAAAATAATGAATGAGGCTGCAAAACACCCCTTCGCAAATAGTTTCACCCAAAACTGTGAACATGAAACCAAAATAGCAGTTTTAATCATTTTTATATGAACTGTCAAACATCACCGTATCAGTTAAGAAAAGACACTCCTTATGTTTTCGGGGCACCCTGCATGTAGTTTTCGAACATTCATCATACTAATATATTTTTGTTCAAAACAATTTATAAAAAACTTTCTAGCATAGGATGAAATAGATCAGATTTATTTAAACTCCTTGATCTAACCGGCAATGACATTAACATTTGCTGACTCCTAGCGCAATGAACTTGACATGCACAGCCAACCTGATCAAACAACATCAACATACACTTTATAAAATTAGATAAAGTAATCAAAAATGGAAAAGCCATCCGACTGTAGCCCCACTTCCCCTACCTGTAACTTGTCCAAAAACAAACATAATGGAAGGAATGAGTTCATGCATTTGTATTGATTAGCGATAAGCCTAATGTCGGTTAAATTGAATGTGGTGCACATCACGATAAAATATTACTTGTTTAAAGGCATTTCCCCCGTGTAGTAAACCGGAGTTGCTAGGAAACATTATTGGTACAAAAAAAGTACAAATACACGAATTATTCGATTGTCCACATGAAATCATTATCGCAAGCATGCGATTGAGGTTACAACTGAAACAAATTGCACTTGTCTCCAAAACTGCGTCATCTAAATAATTATTGTCCATTATCACATGGCAACCGAAAGACAAAGGGCTCGAACTCAATTGTAACGGCCTGACGGAGTGGCGCGTCGCCCGGCGACCCCACCGGTACACCCAAGCATTTTAAACAATTTCGCACCAATAATAAGTAACACTCACCTGATACTATTCGATGACAGTAAAACAGTTTTAAAAACACGAAAAAAATTGTTACAAACGGCAATGGCGTCAGAAGATGCTAAATTATGTATGCTTGTTGATAAAGCACATACCCCTCAAAACACGCATGACCGCCAGTTGATTGCCAGTTGGTAAAGCGACGCGAGGGCCCTCTGTTGGGACAATGATAAGAATACCTAAATTACCCACATTATTTACAATCAATATAATATATTATTCTTTAAAAAAGTAATTTCGTAATAAATTTAATTACCTGCATTTAAGAAAGTGCAAAAAAAGATTTAAAAACTGAAATAGATTAGCAAACAATATCAGAGTTCTATATTACCGACCACTGATCCGTCAGTGCTCGTTTTGAAAATGGGCAACAATATAAAACTTCCAAGTTCTCACAAAGAACAATCAGAATCTAGGATTAGTGCTGAAGCAGAAACTAAAAATTACATGAGTACATTGTCTTATAACTCTGATACTTTGACGTAGACTTTGTTTCAGAACTTGAAATCGACAGAATTGAAAACCAAGTTACTTTGATCAGTAATCAAATTGACCAACTGGAATGTAATTTGAAGAGAACCAGACGCAACATTGAATATTATAAAATAATAATTGCGGTAAATTTCACTGTTTAAATATAAAAGAATTTACTGTTTATTTGTCTAGGACATGAATTCCCAACTGCATCAAGTTCAAATGGACCAAATTAATGCACAGCTCACTTATGAAAATTATGCAGAAAAGGCTAAAAGTTATTTGGAAACGTTGAAGGAAATTGGCGAAGAAGCTGAAACAGGTTTGAAATATTCACATATTTATTTTTAGTATATACAGGATCTTCATAAGTGATGCATACATCCAGTAGTATATGCTCCATCTAACTCCATGTTAATTTTGTTTTTCACAGGCAACATGATGTATAAATTATTTATGAATACACAAGGTGATTCAGCCAAGATCCCAGACAGAACACAAAATCCTTTAGATATCTAGATAGTCAAATTATTATCCATTGCATGACATAATATGTTCCTTTAATTATTCATGTGCATTGAATATCTGATGAATATTCAATAAACAAAAAGTTGTTAATTTCATGCAAGTTTTAAGACAAAGAACAAAAAATATTCCACAAGTTTGTCTTAAAAATTTCAACAAAAAGAAATCATAAATCATTGATATCTAATAAGTAATACACGATGACCGATGGGATAAAGAATAAAATGAATTAAAATCTTAAACAAGGGAATTCATTTTTTAATTGGACAGGCATGTGTTTGAGTACCAAAAAAGAACGAGGCCAATCAAATGACATAATCTTCATTCATTGAAACACTTTTTTTATCGCAGAGCTCTTTGCACAAATTAGTTTTCCAGGTAAGCGTTTTCATTTGCAAGAACTGTGTTGTTTCTAATTAATTTGAAACATATTTTTTTAATTGTTATTTTTCTATACGAAAAGAGAAACCAAGAACAGGAAGGTATTCATTCTTCTTCTTTCTTTATTCGTCCTTTGTTCTTCTCAGAAGTTGTCTCTTTGATGTGAAACATCTATACGCGCGTTAGACTGGGGTAAAACGTCTCAAAATTCAGGAGACGCTTGGTTTTGGCCTACGCCGTCTGCGCCTACCACTGTGAGCACGAACCCTCAATTTCGATGTTTCACAGCTGCCGGGTGTCCCGTGACGGCTTAATCTCTTTTTTTTTTTTCGTAATGTTTTAATCATTTTTTATACTACATCTTCTTCATTTCGTTAGGCCATTGTCCTTTATTCTTCTTTTCTACCCCAAACATTCATTACTTCACAATTCCTTTGTATGTAATTCTCATTTATCGTCTACATCTCCCTATTACAAGTTTGATGCTTTATTTTAAATTAAGGGACCATTCTCGTGTATAAACTGTTCGGGTAATAGTATTTTGGAGTCAAAGGTGAAGAAGTCTTCATAAATATGCATATTTTATTCAAAGACCTACTTGAGCCGCCAATGAATTTAAGGTCAATTTAAGTTTAATGTCCTAATTTTTCTAATCAGATCAGACGAGTTTCACCTCGGGATGGTTGACGTACTGAGTTACTGTGCTCATCTCTCTCCTTAAGAGACCCCTTATGAAAGCGCAAACGTCCAGAATTATTAATCAAAATTCAAAAAACGGTCCAAACTCGGTCTTGAAAAGCGTCGTGTTTACATAGTTTTAGTGGAATCGACCAATGTTTGTATTTACAGGTACTTTTTCATTGCAGATAGTGCTTCAGATAATTATCCTGAGAATAATCTTCATGAATTAGAAGAAACTATTTCTTCACTGGAGGATGAAATTTTCACTAATGAAGAAATGATTAAAGATAAAATTAGAAGCCTTTCTTAAATTATTTTGTAATTGTTATAAAGTTAATACTTTTTACATAAATCAATCATATGTACATATGTATATCTATTCATCAATATTTCCAGTTTCAGTTATACAGCTAGCAATAAAATAAAAATAACGTTTAATTATTATGACTTCATGTGGGTTTTGAAAGTGTAACTTTCATTGCATAGATCTATAATATTATAGAAATCCCACTGCCTCTAACAGGGTTTCATGGTGGCAAGGTTTTAACTAAAAAGTTGTTATTCAATTGGTTTTTTGCACATGTGTCTGGCATTTTGAATGGGTCAGAAAACGTCAATTGTTCAGCAACTGACAGTGAACTAGATAAAAAATAAGTTTATAATAAAAACTGCAACATGTAGTAATGGCTTTCAGTTTTTCTTTTACATTTCTGCACAAAGTCTAAATGTCCCTTTGTATATTTCCACTCTTTAATTAAATGTTATTTTTATTTAACTGCATGTTATAATGAAAAGTTTTGTGACTTGACCAATTTTATTTGCTCTTTAAGCAATGCAGCTTTCGTTTTCAAGCATTCTTCTGTACTTAAATTTTCTTCCTCAATTTCTTTGATTTTAGCGAGCAAAATCTTCTTGAATGATTGCAAGTGCTTAGCGGCTATTACACTAAACAAATCCTGTTTGGATCGTAGCGCTCTGTAAACATTTAATTAGTATTAACATACAAAGTGAAAAAAATATCATCAGTACCTTACATCTAAATCACAATTATCCAAGTTTGCAGCATCTTGCAGTTTCTGGTCTACATTTTCTTGTTCCCAAAACATTTTCAAGCGCCCTTTCAATTCCTCTACTATGGTTGCTTTGATTTTATCATTGATCTCCTTAGGACAAGGCCCCAAGCTTGAGATGATCTGTCCAACCTCTGCAGCACTGCAACCAAAAAGATCTTATTGTGTAGCCCATTTTCAATTTTAATTAATAGGACGTAAATATGTGACTATTATATTCAAAATACATATTAAATTACAAATGTATATGTATATGTAGTTAGATGGAGAGTTTTGAATGTTGAAGCCTACTGGATGTACAAATGATACAATACAAATATGTCGTAAAAATAATACGATGTTTTAAGCGAAAAACCAAGATACATTTCAGACAGTGACTTTAAGAAGGACCAAACTTTTACCCAAACCAACAGTGGGGTCATTTCTCCTTAAAGGAGCTAATAATTTTCTGACCTAATGAAATTTAACAATTACAAATAAATGTTTATAAATTGAATGATAAGACATCACAAGCAGATTGACGTACGATATTTTTTAAACACCTCACAAACTGACTCCCATGTTTTGTATTGTTTGACATTCACAGCATCTTGAGAAGACTACTAAAAAATTTGAGGATCCAATAGTTTATGAATTTAAAAGGTCTAGCAAAGCTTGTAAGATGAAGGAAGTTACCTACTTTGCAAATGGCAACCAGTTCAAACACAATGTTCATAATATATCCAAATTTATTAAACAATAAATTAAAACAAATTTTAATATTTAAAAAAAAAGCAAAAAAAGCCTAAATTCCTGATAGCATTGAATCGTAATTTATCCATTCCAGTTTGTTGGAATATATGAGTATGCAGAGGAATATACAGGAAAAACACATTAGAAGTTAAACGTTAAAAAAAATTAAACAAAAAAAAGTGGCTTGTCATTATATAACAATAAGCCCCTCAAATGATTCATACATCCAGTAGGCTTTGAACGTCAAAATTTTCCATTTAACTAAATTTTATTATCCATGGGCAACATGATGGATGAATCATTGAAGATCTAATAATGTCAAGTGAATGATCAGTCTTTGAAGTATGAATCATTTATAAAAGCCTGTATATGAACATTTAAAAATAGCCTTGAAAAAAAATTGTATTTTACTATTATCGAAAACTCCGTTGCTTATATCCCAAACTTTCAAACAAAACGCAACAAATTGTTGGCCTGTAAATTGATTTAAAATCCAGAATACCTTTACACCGGCAACCGCGTGTAAATTTACACTTTCGGTCTGTAGCAGTTCATCTAATAATGCCGTATTCACATTTTAGCGTTCGGAGAGAACTAACTACCTCAAAAATTACAAAATTGAGATAATTACCATGCTTCTTACTTCTTGTGTTATTCTTTGTTGCATTGGAAGAGCGATCAGGCCGGGACCGGTGCAATATGATTGCAAACACAACATATTTGCACAAGTCACAACCTAACCGATGCTTCCACAGGCAGAAATGTAAATCCTCGAAAAAGGCAGGAACGAACAAAAGTAAATGTAGGTGTCAAAATGGAAACGAGAAAGAGCCGTTACAAAGAATTTCAACAAAGCTTAGGGCATTGACATTTCGTACCTGACGCCTGAAGGGATCTCTTCCGCTATATTTTCCAAAGTACTCCATGCCAGGTGGGGAGCAGCGTAGGACTCACTCATAATTTTGGGGAATTGAAAATTTCAAAATTAAGTATCCGATCACGGAACGTTATGTTTTTTCCTAAAACTTCGCGCGATAATAGAACAAACAAAAAGTTTTGAAAAGAATCAACGACAAAGACATGCGCAAATGACGGATTTGACAAGTTTGTTTCACTCGGTCGGCAATGTAGAGTACATCGACTCAATTTTATAATAATTTTACAGTAAATTTACGGAGTAAACCACTCATAATTTAAGTTACAGCCACAATTTGATATCCTCGAAATATGGACCAGGTTTTAATTTTTGTATCCTTCTCCTAGTAGCTTATTTACACGGATAGCATTGGTAGATCTGTCGTGGTTGTTGGTGTAGGCATATCGAATAGTAGTTCTCGCGTACATGAACGTTAAATGTCAAATTTGATACACAGAAACACGTGGGTATTTGATTCCCAAAAAATAGTATAAATAATAGAAGTAATGTGTGTATTTAATCGGTGTTCAAGTTTTTAAATAGAATTTAAAATGCATCCCTCAAGCGGAGTAAGTATTTGTTGTCAGTGATATTTCTACTACTGGAAATTGTGTGTAAAATTCTGCATTCATGATTGTGTACTTCCTAACGAGACACGTTAAATTGATTTACCCCTCAATTTCACAGAAAAATTTCAGCTTGTCGTCTGAAACTGACAAACTTGGGTTAATTTTAAAAAATAAAAACGTTCTGGTGTCATAAAAATGCCTGCAATAATTTTAACCAGAACATCAGCAAGTAGACCAAATTACGAAAGTATTTTTTAACTCGCTTTGGCCAAAACCCTTTAGAACTATCCAACAACCGGCGCTACTAAATTACGGTAAAAATGAATCCGCATAGAGTGTAAACGAACGCGGTAAAAACTGCGCTCAATTTTTTGTTCCAAATGGCAAACTTTTAAGTCTTCACCCATTACAAATTACAATAATTGCTCGAAATGTCGACCCCATTGGATGGTAGCGCTTCAACACGTCGAAGAAGTTCGAAGCCACTGAGTCACTTTCGGCGTATTTCCGTAAGATGTAACCGCTGGAAAGAAGTGTCATATCTGCAATTTTAGTATTCGAAAAATCAGTAATGCTTTTATTGGAAGGGACTCAATTTTGTTTGTATAGTTTACCAATTTTTTGTTGATGTTAAAACATCAAGTTCAGAGCAGTAGCATGTTCGGTACACAGGGTTAGATTTTAAGTAATAATACAAAAATTGCAGGAATGCGTTCACCCTATTTTTCTCTTCTGCCCTAAATTATTGATTGCAGGTATTTCGATGACACCCTGTATAAATGGAAATCACATTTTTCATTAATTATAACTAATTTCCACTTTAAATTACTGTTACAGGAAGAAGACTTGTACGAGAGTGACGACAGTCTAAACGTAGAAATAAATAATAAAAGAAAGTCGGTTGACACGAATACCGCCCCTCTAAAAAAAATTAAATACGGCGATGTGACTTCCGAAAAACCCACCAAAAAGCAAACAAAAAGTGAAATCTACAAACCACCAACAGTAGAAGAACTAAATGAGTTAAAAGAAACCGAGCATTTATATAACAACAATTTGTTTAGATTGCAAATTGAAGAGCTGATTAAAGAAGTAAAGATTAAAAATAAACATCAAAAGACGTTTACCACCTGGTATGAAAAATTCCAAAGTATTTTAGAAGAATTGCCGGAACATGGTATTACCACTTCTGAACTTAAAGTCAAGAATAAGAAAAAGTTATCAGAAACCGATCAGTTCATTAACGCCATTACAAATAACTCAATTAGATGTGATCAAGACGTTACATTAAATTTGATGAAGCCTGAAAAATGCGAAGTTTTCGGTTTAGCTAGTGTCAATGCCCTTCCAGGACCAAATTTAATAACAAATATAAATTTGAAAATGCAGAGGGGATATTTTAATGTGAAAGACTATCTCAATAACCGCTATTTCTTGAAGAGATATTATTTTTTGGCATACATTTACTACTACTTAAAAAAGAAAGATCTGGGGGGCGAAATTACCTGGTCTTTTTATAATGACAACAGCCTTTTGCAGATTCTGCAAGTCAAACTGAGCGAAAAAGTAATTGTTAGAATTTTTGCAACACCTTCGGAAAATTACTTTAAGCCATCACGTTTTGGAGCAGATATCAATAATATAAAAACTAATGTTTTTAGTGGTGATGCAATAACCACAGCTCCTACCTTGTTTTACAACGCTTCAATGGGACACGACGTTACTTTGACCACAAATCATACTTTTATTCATAAAACATTATCTGAGTTACCTAATGCACAAGAAGCAATTAAGTTAATTTATGTCTGGTTAACTCAACGGGAACTAAATGTAGGGATGGGCTCATTTTCTGAAGAATTAATATTGTATTTCATTACGTATTTGTTTTTGAAAAAACGGGTGAATAAGCACATGAGCTCTTATCAAATTATCAGAAATTTTTGGAACTTTATTAACGAAAACGACCTAACAGAGAAGGCCATAACACTAGCTGACGACTTGAAAGACGATGTTTCGGCAACGTTTCAGGCGAACTACGATGTGGTCTTCCTCGATAAGACGGGTTATTACAACATTACATCTTTTTTAAATGTTGACATTTACAAGAAGCTAAAATCAGAATGTGCAAAGGCGTTTAAACTTCTGGATGACGGGATTAACACTTTTCATTCGTTATTCATTACCAAAATTCCGACTGAGCTACAGTATGATTTGATTTTAAACTTGGAAAGTGATTCAAGTTTCCAAAATATCTTGGACAATATTGAGGATGAAGCCAGAACTAAGAGTTTAGGCCAGGAACAGTTCTTTGTGGTGAAGTACATCAATGATATCTTGCATAAAGCTTTTAATAAACGGGCTTTTCTAATTGTCCCAATTCGATTAAATCATCAGAGGTGCAATAAAATCTCATTTGGAATCAATTTGGACCCAAGCAATGCCTTCAATATTTTGGAACTAGGTCCGGCATTGAATGATCCCAAAGAGAGGGAGTTTAAGGAATTTTGGGGCGACCTGGCGACGGATCGACGGTAAGTATTTTTTATCAAAGACTAAACAACTATTCGTTAATTCGCAGGTTCAAAGATGGTTCCGTTTGTGTAGCTGTATATTTCAAGACCGAAACTGTTAAAGAAAAGCGCGATATTGTAAAGTCCATAATCAATTGGGTGGTCACAAAAAAACTTGAGCTGGACTACAAATTGCATTACAATGAGTTTGAAGATGTATTAATTAACAAGAAAGTCACAGCTTCATATCCCATGGGCACCAATGAAGAGGCTTCTCTAAGAACAATCGCCGCCAGCGATGATTTGGGGAAAAAGCTTCGCGGATTGGAAATGCCTTTAGCCATAACAGGAGTTCAAGGCATTTCAGACACTTTGAGTCTCACAGATGTGTTCCCACCCATTGCTGCAAATTACAAGTGTGGTAATAAAGTTACCACAACATTAGAAAACAATATTGTGATGAATGAAAAACGAATTGGAGTGGTGCCACGGTACATTAAACCCATAGAATGTGTTCTACAATTAGGTAATAATGTCAACATTATGAAGAAAATACGCATTTGAATATACTTTTTCAGAACATAGTTCAAAATGGCCCAAGGACTTGGAGACGCTACGGAACATGAAGACCGCTTTTTATTTACAAATCTCAAAACTGTTAAATAAAAAGCACAATATCGTGTCTAGCGTGCGCCCAGAATTTTTTGATGTTCTGCATGAAGGATATGTTTTCAGATGTCAGTTTTACATCTCTAGGGAAATAGGTCTTTTAAAAAAAGAATCAATTAATAATGGAGCGACGGTGTATAAAGACACTCCAGAAAGTAAAGAAAAGGAAATAAAGCTTAACATTTTGCCTAAAGTGATGGGGGCGCTGAAGGGTTTGCAAGCGCAGTATCCCTGTTTTGGTCCCACCACTGCTTTGATCAAAAGGTGGTTGAGATCACAACTTATAGACAGCCACCATTTCCCAGATGAGGTCATCAACTTACTTAATGCTTCACTGTTTTTGACTCAATCGGCATTCCAACTACCGAGTGTCCCCCAAATTGGATTCTTACGATTTTTGAAATTCTTTACAGAATTTCAGTGGCAAATTCAGACAGTTGTTGTAAATTTCAATGAAGAAGTTACAAGTATGTCTGTTCTATTTTTAACTTAGATATTGAATTCCTTATTTCAGAAGAAGCAATCGCGGAAATTGACTCGAAACTTCTACAAAATCGTGAAGCTTACCCCAATCTCGTTATACTAACACCTTATGACAACTGCGAGTCGTCATTTACAAAGTCCGCCCCATCTAAAGAAGTTTTAAGAAGAGTGAAACATCTTGCTGGTGAAACTTTGAACTTTGCAGTGAAGATGATAAGAGATGAATGTTTAATTAGCGTAAAAAGTCTCTTTATTCCAAATTTAGATGGTTATGATGTAATCATCCATTTGCGTCCACTTTTAAATCCCGTGCGACATGAACAAGTTATTGTGGATGAGTTAGAAGGTCAAGTTGTTCTTAAAGAATTTGATCCTAAAGAAAGTACAAAGGTGCCTGTTACTGGTTTTAATCCTGTACAGTGTTATTTGAAAGAATTGCGCAACAACTATGGCGATTTTGCAAGTTTTTTCCATGATAGCTATGGGGGGAACATTATTGGTGTTCTGTGGGTTCCTAAAGCATTGAACCCCAAAGACTTCAAAGTGAGTACTAGTGGAAATGAAGACCATTCGATTTAATTATTTTTTTAGGTTTCCCATATAAATGGACAAAAAATAAAAGGCAATGATTTAGTTTTAAACATGGAGGGAATAATAGAGGATTTTTATATTTTAGGACAAGGCCTTGTAAAATCTATTGATAAAAGAAAATAAAAGTTCTATAGACAATATTTTATTACAATTACAAACTAGTAACCAACAAATAAACAATTTACGTTTTTTGAGACATCACATGTTCAATAACGAGTTTATCAGTACTATAAAGTTGTCCTATGATCACCTATAAAATAAAATAATTAGTAAAAGTCAGAATGCAAAGACATAAATTACCTGTCTTTTGAGAACTTCCAAGTTTTGGGCGCCTTCTACTAATTTATCACGTATAACGTCTTCATTGCTGAGATTCCTATTTTCTTTGAAGCTGTCTCTTACTCGTCTCAAGGCATATTGTCTGGTGACCCAGAAAGTAAAGACAAAAATAAATATTGAAACCATAAACTTACCTAAAATTGTATGAAGGAAATTTCTTGGACTCCCTTATTAAAGATCTGTATAGTTGCAAAGCCTGTCTTTTACTCATTTTAAAAACTAAATTAGCTCTCCGGCGTTGAAACTTAACTTTCTATAAAGTCAGGTTATGTCTGACAGCCTAACATAACCTCAAAACAGAAAACAGCGTCAGTTTTCGTTCATAATGCCGGTACAATTATAATCGCGATGTCGGACGCCTGGGAAGAAATTCAAGCTATAAAAAGCAAAAGGAACAGTCTACGCGAACGCCTGGAAAAGCGCAAGAAAGAACGCCAAGATATCTTAGGTTCTAACCTCAACTCTACCACATCATCACCAGTACACTTATCCGACAGCCCCCATTCCAACCCCACAGGCTCAGCCAACGACGAGGCGAAAAATAAACAAGATGAAGCCGAAATTGATCTCGTTAAAATTGACCCAGAATTGGAAAAAGAATTGCTGAAGGCGTTAATTGAAGTGACGCTTCAGATTCCAACAACGTCCACTGTTTTAGTTGAGGAAATGAGGCTGAATTTGAAAAGGCACGCCTCCCATAAGGAGGTTCGCAATTTGTTGCAAAAATTTTCGACGCAGAAATTGATTGTTATTAAAGACTTAGTGAAGGATGGAAAGAACACCGTAGAAGTTACTTTTATTGATGTAACAAAAGTTAATGCAATGATCGCGGAATATTCTAAGGAGAAATATGAGGAAGATGGAAAAGAAAATTCAAAGAGAAAGAGGGATGACAATTTAGAGAAAATTGAAGATGAGGAAAGGCGTAAAAAAGAGAAGAAAGAGCCAAAGGCAGACATAATGGTAATTAGTAGATTGTTTTAATTATTATTAATTTTACTAATCACCGCGCTACCACAAAAAATATTTATATGCAGACGCGTTTTAAGCACAAAACTAGCTAGAATTAGCTCAAAACATTGAAGTTCTATTTAGCCTCTGTGGTGGTGAGGAGTATATGTAGAGAAATACGTTATATGTGAAATCTTTTATTATTTTTAGTCATTACTGTCGATGCCGTCAACAAAAGAAAAAGAGAGCAAAAAGTTAGGTGAGGAAATTTTGGATCTACTGAGTAAGCCAACTGCCAAAGAACGATCGTTGACCGAGCGGTTTCGCTCGCAAGGAGGAAAGCAGCTGATGGAGTTTTGCCCCCATGGAACCAGAACTGACTGTGAAAGGAATGGAATTACTGACTGCAAAAAATTACATTTTAAAAAGATCATCCAAAAGCACACAGATGAAGCTCTAGGTGACTGTTCTTTTCTTAACACTTGTTTCCACATGGACACCTGTAAATATGTGCATTATGAAGTGGATCGCTGCGGGCAAACCGAGGGTGTGACCCTCGCAAGCACATCTCTTTCGATAACTCCAAAGGAAAGTACCACATTATGTCCCCCACAATGGGTACAGTGTGATTTGCGCTACCTAGACATGACAGTATTAGGCAAGTTTGCTGTGATAATGGCGGATCCTCCATGGGATATCCACATGGAGTTGCCATATGGAACCATGTCGGACGACGAGATGAGACAGTTAGGGATTCCCCAGCTCCAAGATGAGGGTCTCATTTTCTTATGGGTCACAGGCCGCGCCATGGAACTGGGGCGCGAATGTTTAAAATTATGGGGTTATGAACGAGTGGACGAAATAATTTGGGTGAAAACGAACCAGTTACAACGAATTATACGCACAGGACGAACAGGCCATTGGCTAAATCATGGAAAAGAACATTGTTTAGTAGGGATGAAAGGCAATCCGAAGAACCTAAATCGTGGCCTCGATTCGGATGTGATCGTGGCAGAAGTGCGAGCAACGAGTCACAAACCTGATGAAATCTATGGAATGATCGAAAGGTTGTCTCCAGGCACTCGCAAGATCGAATTGTTCGGACGACCCCACAATATTCAACCCAATTGGATCACTCTTGGCAATCAGGTGGATGGTATAAAACTTGTTGATGCAGACTTAATTGAAAGTTTCAAGAAGAGATACCCCTCTGGCAACTGCATGGGACCCCCAAGTGAAACCAATCATTAATTGGTTAATTTATTTTTGTTTATGTTTATGCAGTGGTTCCCGATTTTCGACTGTATTGACCTTTAATTTAGTGACTTTTATTGTGCGCAGTTGGGTACGCCGATCAGCTGATCAGAGTGACAGACGTCAGAATTTACAGCTAAAATGGCGACGACGAGTTTTTAGACAAAGGATCGTTCCACTTAAAAGAAAAAAGAATAAACAGTTTGATTTGTTAGTTGTTGTGTATTATTGTTGTTTAAAGACTGTTTTTATTAAATTCGGAAAATGCTAACGCTCAACGTTGTTCCTGAACGCTCTTTGGGCTGTGAACAGTGGGAGTTTATAGTAGGTGGGTTTGATTTTTCTTATTATTTTAATTACGTCTAAGTTAAAAACAGTATTTATAAAGGGTTGTTTTGCTTGGCTGGGGTGGCTATAGGTAGTAACTTTTTTGCATAACGACAGCTAGGTTAAACGACCTTCAAACTACGAAAATAATATTTTTACTTTGTTATTGTAATTACTCTTAAATTTTAAAGCAAAATCAATGTACATTACGAGAGATTTCTGTCATTTCATAAGTAGAAATAGTTTTTACGTTTGGATTTATTTATTGACTTTTTTTCTTTGCAGGGATGCATTTTTCTCAAGCTATTGCTATTATACAATCTCAAGTTGGATATATCAAAAATGTGCAGGTCCTGTATAATGATAGTGTAAGTATAACATCATAAGTGGTTTGTTGTACACCTGTTCCATTTTGATATCCCATTTACTTGAAATTACTTTACTTTATTGACTTACTTTACAACTAATTCTTTCAGATTCTCAGGAAGTTAATTTTTAATTTATATCATGTAAATATGAATTCAAGAATTGATACAAATTGTCATCAATTTTGAAATCTGAGCTTATATTTCACACAATTTAACAATGTAGTTTTTTCTGCAACCACATGATCAACAAATAAAATTTCAGTTGATATCACTGAGTGATCAAGATAACAATTGGAGTTGGCGCCAGTACAATTTACAACAAAATTGCTAAGTGACTCAGTTGTCAGCTTGTAATTTATTTGAAACCATGACCAACTTCATTCATATACGCTGACACGTCAGCTGAATGAAGTTGGACATGATGAAACAAACATAACCTTACATTTACAATTGACATTCCGCCAACTTAAAACCAAAATATAATCCATATTTTTATCTGGATTTATTAACAATGGAAATTTTAATTAATAAATTAAACGGCAGAATGAGATAACTCAATACAGGCCGCCATAGTTTCCTCCACATAGTGTAACATTTAATATATTCTTCGCTAGTGGTAAATGTGGTGACAAAAATTTTGAATCTCTCAACAACTGTGAGCCTAACTAAAACTGATGGTTCCAATTTATACTCATTAAATTAGTATGTTCCATTAGTAATTTTACAGTTATTAAAGTTTGTGGAGTTCAACTTAGATATATTTAAATTTTAATTTTAATTTACTCCACCTGGATTTAAGAACATTCTTCTGGTTCATTAAATTTCGACGGAAGGGACGATTTATTACGTAATATGCTGTTGGAAACTAAAATAGATAAATAAAACAAATGGTAATTAAATCTCACTAATCACGCCGATATAAAACGCAGCAATTAAATTGTTGGAAGGTGGTGACAGTGACGTCAACTTGAGTTCTTATCAAGTGGACGGGAATGTGATTCACCTGTCAAGACATTCTTGCTCTCATATGCCTTTAGCACCTTTTTATAGAATTATTATTTCTCCATTATTGAGAAATAATAAATTAGCAGTAAGTGCAGAAAAATTCTAATACAAAATTTGCGGCGTAGAATTCGTTTTAATCCAATATAATTATTTAATATTCGTTTTTGGCGTTTTAGGTAATGTAATTATTATTTTGTCTAAGCCATGTTCGGGTTATCGTGGAATCGGATTAGAAAGGTTAAACGATATTTAATACTTCGCAGTTGACACTAAATTAATAAGTTTATCATTTTTTTTTAATTACTGTTAGTAACCAATTCAAAGAGGTTACAGTATATTCCTTAATTTGATTAACATTTTTTTTTGTTTCAAAAATCTTGTTTCTACAAAAGTAGCACATTTTTTATTAAGTGGGATATCAGGTGTTCATAAATGACTCATACATAATGTCAAAGCCTACTAAATGCATGAATCATTTATGAAGCTTTCTGTACCATGGAACCTGTACTCCAGAAAATTTGCGAGGATGTGATTTTAAAATTTTCAGAACCCTTTAGAGATAGACCTCGTTCTTAACCTTCCACAAGACGGTATTAGATTGTTTTTTGATCCAGTGTCACAAAGATTAAAAATCATTGAAATCTACTGTATGAAACTGGTCAAATTGAAATACTGGTAATACTGTCCCGACCAATTTTTCCCCTATTATTAATAATATTTTGCAGTAATCTCCCATTCAATTCACCGGAAGTACTGCCATCGATTGAACAAATCGAACATTCATTTGGTGCCACACATCCTGGAGTGTATGATTCAGAGAAAGAACTTTTCATATTGAACTTCAGAGGTCTCTCTTTCTATTTTCCGGTCGAATCAAAATTTCAGTCAGGGAATACCCACAACCTGGGTAAGACCAGACAGGTGTCCACTTTGTTTGGTACTAACAGAATAATAACAGGATCTCTTCAATTTCCCCCAGGAAGTTCACCATTAGTCTCCAGAATGACAATATACTATGGTTCAAACATCGAGCAAGCCTATGCACCTGAGTTGCCATTGTCATGTTACCATGGTCAGCTGTACTTGCAGAAAGCTGAGATCCTGAGGGGGGAGTGTTACACCAGGGGCATTAAGCTTAGCCTGCTTGCAGGTAATTGTTTATATTCAAGTTATGTAGATTAGGTGTGAGATTGTAAGGTAATTGATTATTTTAGTCGACAGCACTGATATTTCCAATAAGAACAAATTAATTAGGTGTCCCAATGTAAAAGAGATGAGGTTTAGTAAGTTGACAATGTTTTCGCGCTTTATAATAACGCATTTTGTTGTTGTGTTAACCTTGTCAACTAATACCTTGATGTTGATCCTGGTCAATAATTTACTGTAGCCATTCTTATGATGCCATTTTAGGTACCAACAATAGAAGAATCGATTCAAAAATTCAATTTGAGAGAGAAGTTTTATTGGGACATACGGCGCAAGATGTCGCCACTGCTTTAGGAGCCCCGTCGGAAGTATTTTATAAAAGTGAAGACAAAATGAGAATCCATACACCCAATGCTTTGCGGCGAGACACTGACACGAGGAGTGATTACTTCTTCAATTATTTCACCTTAGGAATGGTAAATATTCTAAATTTTTTAAAATATTCTCACTTAAAAAAATTTCAATAGGACGTATTATTTGATGCCCGTACGCATTTAGTTAAAAAATTGGTTTTGCACACAAATTATCCGGGCCATTATAATTTTAATATTTACATGAGGTGTGAATTTAAATTATCATTAAATGGGGCCGACATCAATGCCTACTGCCACTGGGATGATATCTGCAAGAAGTTGACCCCCAGTGAACGGCCTGTAGTGTTGAACAGGGCTAGTTCTACCAACACGACGAACCCATTTGGAAGCACCCTGTGTTATGGGTACCAAGACATTATTTTTGAGGTAGGTTTAATATTCTCAAAACAGTCCACAAATGGTTCTGATTGATAATAAAATTACTCTGTCCTTCTTTGTATTTTGATCAGACTGTGAAGATAAGTGGGCGAAACGTCGATTTCCAATTAAAATTCAAATGTATGTTGATCAGACCTGAATTATTGATTTTTTTAAAAGATTATTTTCTGAAATAAATAAACCCTAAATTTCATTTTCAGGTAATGCCAAACAATTTAATAGCCTCACTAAGTATATATGGTGATGGCAGGCCATACCAGAGCGAATCCGAGCATGCGTGACAGAGGCTATCTGCCACTTACCTCATTTTGGCAAACAGGTACTGGCAACCATAACAATTACTCACAGGAAATCTACCACCATAGTATACACCTTTGTACAGTTACGTCGATATGTAGTTACATCATAGTATCGAATTAATACCAATAGCTTAATTGTAACATTATTCATAGGTAGTTAATTTTTGTATAAGCCGAAAAACAACCAAAAAAAGCTTCAAAATTGTGATTAAAACCAAAAAAACTCATAAAGCGAAAAATTGGCAAAAAAAGTTGTGGTTATGATTATAAACTCTGGAAACCCTCCCCTTCAGATTATGACGGCTTTACAAATTTGAGCTTAAGGGGTATACAGGGTTATGTGTTCAAATTATTATGTCGCTATTAATACCGGAATGTACATACTTCAAGTTTTTTAATCCACGTTTCAAGTGTATTAAATGGTTTTCCAACCAAAGAAAATATAAAAAATATGTAGTAGAATTAGTTACATCCTCTTCACAGTTTAGTTCATTACATTACCTTCTGTAGGTTTTGTTTTGTGAATGTGTTAAGCAATAAGTGTATTAGGAGTTATAGTAATTTATATTAATTTATGTAATGTGATGACCTAAACTTTCTCATCTGTCTTTTCATGGTCTGTTTGGACATCCATCAGATTTTCTTCAATATACCAATCTAAGCTGTATTTTTCTTTTTTATTTATTTCGAAAATACGCAGCAAGAACTTCTGTTTAGTACTCTTTCATTTCAATTTTTCATTGTGATATCTTTCATTTTTGGTGCCAGTACTAGTATGAAAGCCCCATAGCTGTTTGATCACTTTATGGAAGTTCTACTGTTAGATGTATTTATAATTAATTTGTGATTATTCTTATAAGAAGGCAGTATATTTTTATATTTAATCATAAACTGTTATCATTTCGGATCTCACAAGGCGTTATAAAAATACTTTTTGAAAATTGTGATTCATGTCATTTATAAAAATAAAACAATCAAAAGCCTTTTGTGTATTATTCCATGTCAAGAGGTGGTTTGAGCATCAAAAGATATATTTTAACGGTTCAAATACAGCAAAAGCATAGATTTTGTGATGTGATAACATTTTTGCCGCCTACAAAAAGTAATTATTAGAACTGTCTAATCTTTAAGACGACAATTTTGTCGTTGACAATCTAGTAGATGTTTTTGGTGACTATAAAATTAGTTTCACATAAGTCACAAAATTTCTTTGCTTTTTATACAAAGTGTTACAAAATTATTTTTATCTAGTCGCCTGTGCATCTTCCATGTAAAATAAAAATATCGCTTTACGAAAATAGTTATACTTTTATATAACCTCGAAAATGAAGATACACTTCCCATGTTGTATCGAGGAACAATTCTCTACCGCCGGATTTTCCACGCCTGGTGAGGTTTCCCGTGTCAATGAAGAGCACCGCTGCGGAATGGAGTTGGCCGCTCTCGCAGCTAACTCTACCGCAGGGATCATTCTCTACCGGCAGGACGTCCCGTGACCCGCCGCACGCCAGTTGACACCGCGAAAAATTAACCGGCGGCGCGGGACAGTTACCACACTTGCCCTCCAATTGATCCTCGCTAAAGGCACAAGGGTTTAGACTGTACTCATTCCGATTACGAGCCTCGGATGAGTCCCGTATCTTCCTTGAACTTATTTAATTGACATTATCCAATTAAAAATTTAATTTGTCAAAATAAACGTAACCTCTAAGCTGATAAGAATGACAAGACATTACAGGGCGCGCTTGATATACGATACCGATTCCTCAGTGTTGCCAATCTACTATTCTTGCTTGACTTATTTATTGCCACGTATGAATAATAATTGATACACACTCTGTACATATTGATCCATTTTGACAAGGGATCAGGTCAGAATTACACTCAAGCAAGAATCTAGCTCAGCGAAAATTCTCGTTGGCGTTCAAGAAATACATGAGCAAAAAGGATTAATTAATATTTTCCTTCTCTCTGTACATGAGTGCCAAGAGACATTAAACAATTTCAAATTTGTTACCAACTCAATATGATAAATTAAATTCATTTTTAGGAATCTAGTATTTTGTTTTTCTCCTGTACGGCTTTTATAGGATTACGGATTGAATAGTTTTTAACCATTCTTGTTTTGAATAATACAAGTGTAATTCATATTGTTTATACATAGAAAAATAAAGCCCCCATTTTGTAACATAACAAACAATAACATTCAATACAAATATAACATCATCAATTACTAGGATTTTCTTCAAAAAATTGGTCCAACTCTTTCTCATCATAGTCAACTTGAATTTCTTCAAGTAAGGCACTTGGTTGTTTCTTTGGAAGGTCTAACTCTAAAAAATCAAAACTAATATTGAACTGGACATTTACATTCAGGCTTACTGGGTATAGTTTTGTACTTCTTGTAAATTTCCAAGTCAGTTTTGAATGCTTCATCAAAGACCTTCCGCCTTTCTTCAAGGTCATTCTTCTTTTTGGATTCTGCGTCAGCGACGGTTTTCTCATACTTATCTTGAAGGACCGATTCATATTTTTTTAAGGACTCTATAAAACAAATAAAAAATTTAACTCGCGTAGCGGCCCGAAAATCTTGGACGTCGTTTTGCAAATTTTGATGTAGGCTATGGTTTATTGTCGTTTGACGTTTATAAAATTTGTCAACCACTTGTCACCTATTTGAAGCAGTGTCAAAAATCACAAAACTATGAAGTCGAAGATATTCTGGCCGTGACTACCACCGAAAATAGAAGATACTGAGACAGCGTCACTTTTGACAGTTTTTCAAGACCAATTTGGCTGTCCCCGTATTTTCGTTTCTTGTGTATAGAGTATTCCGTTTTTTTTTTACAATAAATATATAAATATTTTCAGCATATCATCCCTTATTTTAATTAATAGTTAGTATAAAATAATTAAGATTGAAATAGGAAAAGTACAACAAAAAGATCTGGAAATGATAAGATTTAGAATAAAGTGTAACAAAAAGATAATAAACCAGAAGAATTTCGATGAATCAAAGTGATGATGGCAGTAGTGTTCTGCCGAAACATGTTCCAATTGTAATTTTACGTTTATTAGTTTGTGGATTCGACTTAAATATATTTAAATTTTAAAAAGATAACTTTTTGTTGCCTTAAATTGCACACTTAATTCATTGTAAACTGTCATACCATTTTTTCTTTCTCTGTATTGCTGCAAGTGATATCTATGCTCCTTTTTCATTTTTTCAAATTGAATATTGTCTATTAAATCTTCAAGATGCAAGAGGCCTTTTTCAACTTCATGAAAACTCTGTTGTAAACTTGTAATTTGCTTTGTACAATTTCTAATGTTCAATTGCAAGTTTGAATTGCACAGTATATGGGTCATTACAGCTAAACTCTCTTTATCCCTGCTTATTTTGTCTGTAATATTAGTCACTATGTCAGCAGCTTCCTCAGCTTTCTTCGCGTTTTCTTCGTTATTGCTGTGTAAGATTTGCCAATCATTTTGGAAATGACTGAAAATATCGCTCCCTGCACTTAATTCTACTTCACATTGCACTTCCTCTTTCTCGGCATGGCTACCACTAAATAAAGGTACAGTTTTTGCGACATTTAACAATTTATCTTTTATTGAAGATAACATCTTCTAGTGTCCCCGATTTCATCCTCTAAAACATAATTGTTACATTTTTGTTTATTTGCATAAGATTTGTTTACCTCGCCTACACTGTCGACATGACAATCAGATGATTTTGACATTCAAGATTCTAACCTCGTTTGGTCGTCTGACAAGTAGTGCCCTCTACCTACAGTATTGCCCGCGAAAATTTAAAAAACCACCAGTACTTTCATTTTGATTTATTACTTAAATATTAAGTTTAAAATTTATTCTGGAGAACTCGCATACTGTTCTGCCGCCTGTCGCTCTAGATCCTGATAGAAATTATCGTTTGAAATGCTGTACTGCTCCAACGCTTGAATTTCTAACTCTTCTGAAATGCTCGCAGAGACTTGCTGTTCATCAGGACAAGGGTCGACATCCACAAGCTCTTCCTTACAATTACTATCTTCGGTTCGCTCAGATTCGAAAACTTTTCTATTGAATACATCAACAATCTCTCTATTGTCACCTCCAACATTTGTAGGGGATGGCCCGAAAATTCTATTTACATTGTTCACTCCCGGATTTTGGGTGAACCAGTTCGATGTAAAAACCTGTGTTGGATAGTAAGAGTTAAAACTTGGAACCCACCGTTGAACTGGTTGCACAGGTGGGTAGAAATATGCTTGTTGAACGTAAGATGGGTATACCATGGATGTCCTCGACTGTCGTGTAAGTGAATCCACTTGAAAGTGTTGAATGTTGGAGTATTTACACCTAGAGTGTGATTGAGCGTCCGTTGGAAAGTAAACATTGGTGGTGGAGGTTTTTTGAGGCAGAAATTTATTACTAGATTGAGTCACTGGTGCTAACTGGGACACTTTGGGAATGTTAAATGTTTCGGTTTTAGATTGGTCGTCCTGAATAGGTTTTTGGGTGCCCAAAATAGTGTAGTTGGTAAAACTCTCATGACTAACTGAAGATGTGTCTTCCGTTGTGAGTGCTCGTCCGTGATCACTCTTGAGGGAAGACAAGAATTTTTTACTGGATGAGAGACCTTGCAGAACTTCCGAGTAGAGAATTTCGGTGGAAATTTGTTCAGTGGGTGATGAAACAGGTTCGGTACTCCCTGACAAATATTTCGAAATAGAATCACTTTGTTGCTTGATCGATTGGGAAAGTTGCTGTAAGTTACCTATTTATATTATCTCGGTAATTGGGATTATAAAAACAAACCTCCACTTGGTCATTGTCGGTAGAAACGGATATGCCTCGAAACCATTCACGGTGATGGCCACTATCGTTCTTAAAAAGAAACCTTTTATTTATCGGTGATGCGAATACATTTACTGAGACAATGGAAATTTTATGATGTGGTTCTCCGTAATGTGGACTGTTTTTACTCCAAATGTTTTTAACTCTGTCTGAAAAACCATAGTTATATATATTTCATAAACGTGAGGACTGAACCTTCACTGATCTGAATCTTCAAAATTTTATCTTGGAAACCACAAACGCGGAGTAGAGGCGACTCATAGAGTCCTTCAAGCCTGGAAAACGTATCTTCAGCTTGACTTTCTACAACAACTTTTTCAGACGGAATCAATGTTGCCGTTAAACTTACTCAAGAACCACCTGTACAGTTCTCCGACTTCTGGCATCTCCCATGGCTCTGTGGGTACGCGCGTTGATAAATTTATCTCCGAATTTGAAGTGCTGGAAGCATATGACATCTCCCTCGATTCATTGTACACAAAATTAGCGTAGCGCGCCAATCTACTTCTCGGGATGCATTCTCTTACAGTTCTTGGTCTGCTTTTTTGTAATTTATTGATTTGTACTTGGTATTCTGTTAAGAAGAGTTCCTGTCAATATGACTGTTACAAATAATTTCCAAACTCTTCGCGAGTCTTACCATGTTGCTTTTTTGGAAGGCATTGGAAGCCGACGTCCAAGTTTTGTCGGCACTAAACGATACATTCTCATATGCCTCTTTAAGACGTTCTCGTACGTTCATGTCAACATTGAAAGTTGTCAAGGAAAACAGCAAATTTAAAATTGTCGTCAACACCGACTTTGCTTCCTTTGAGTCATAATTCTTTGGTTATTGCCGTTCAGCAAGAAGGAATATTCGTACGTGCTTGGTGATTCGTTTTATCGATTTTCGACGGATGCGTTTTCAACAGGATAGATTTAAATCTTCCAACGCCCCTATTAGGTATCAAAACGACCTGAAAAATGTATTATTCTCTCTTAAGAATCGTTAAACTTGTTTTTGAAAACACTGCCAATAATTTAAGTTGCCAAAAAGTTGGACAAAAATTGATGAAAGAGTTATTAAATTTAAATTTACCACTTTGACATTTGGTTTACTAAGTTGACACTATAAAGAAATGACAGATTTTATTTTTACCTGCATCTACTATTTCCAGATGGTGATAGTAACAACATTTTTACTTTTATATCTTCTATTATTTCGCTGTTGTTGCAACACCCCAAACTTCAGACCCAGATGCAGTTAGCTGGGTTAGCCACCCGACGAAATCAACCAAAATCTTCGCCTCAACTGCTAATAATGGTATTATAGTTCACACTAATCCAAATTGCGTTATTTCAGAAGATCATTTATATTATCCTTAGCAATTTTTGAAATGAATGATTTCCAGGTCCTGAGACGAAATTTGAATAGGTCACTTGGACATTCATAAAATATTTAAGTTTTATAACAGAACTTTCACGAAGTAATCTACACGGCCATTAAAAATGATTTTCCGAAATTTTAATTCATTTTTTCTTTTTTTTTTTAAATAAGAATCCCCTAAATCTGGCCTCTACTCGGCGCTCATGGACGTTGTAAAAAGTAGCTGAGTCGAGCGGATTGGCAAAAAAACCTTTGTTTAGGAGCTGTGGAAAATTATCGATTCTTATTCTTTCAACTCGCAAAAGGGTCTATTTGAACAGAAATCTTTCGTAATATTGAATTTTAAATCTTTTTTTTTAAATTTAATTAAATTCCAGGGTCTACAAAAACTATGCTGCTATTCACAAAAAGTTTTTTATCTATTTCCACATTCGAATTAATTCCTGTAAATCAAAACCATCCCTTATTACTATCCGTTAACTCCAAACGGGACTTACACACTTAAAATAAAATAAAAATAAATAAAAATGATAGAGAATATTAACAATTTCCCGTTTTTTGCACCATTTGCACCAATCAATCAAGTATCAATCAATCAAGTATTAATGATAAATCTCGACCACGTAGAACACACCACAATTAATATTGTTTAATATCCGAAAAGAAGGACTCCTGGTGAACTAGTGGTCATAAAAGACCGCCACGCAGTTCGAAGCCAGATAGTACAATTATTAGGATAAAACTGCTCGAGATGGAACAGAAACAGAGCAGGGGACTGAAATAAGCATATCCCAACAATAATGCAGGTTGAAATACTTGCTATAGACCTGTGTGCCTAGGTGTGCCTAGGTAGGAACATTAAGGGCAAAAAAGTCTGTATTTTGTCTGACAGTCAAGCAGCGATAAAGGTTCTCAAAGGTCGACGCACCAAGTCCTTATCGATCGGGAATGCAGACAGTCTCTCAAAAAACTGACAAAGAGCAGGTGCAAAGGCTTCCCTCATGGGACTCGTACCGTTCTGTGGACTTACCAAGACACATAGAAAGGTGGAGATCCAAAGGTGAGAAACCAAAACCAAGAAGGTCTACTGGGACAATACCCCAGAACAAAGGTAGGCGAAGAAATTGATAGCGGATTTTCCAGGGAAGGCTTCTCCTCATATATTTCTCCATGTTTCCTATCATTTCTTTCATACCTTTCTCCTCTCTCGCTAGCATAGGGATATCAATATAGTATATTGTGTAACGAGGTGGGAAAGTACAAGATTACCGGACGACTGTGGATACTGATAGACGAGGCCGCACCAACCACAGGAGCCCGAGAAGCATTTTCGTATATCGCCGACGCATTGGTTTCGTCGTCCATCTCCATAGCAGGCGCAGAAATCTATGCCGCCTGATGCTGCCTGCCGATTCCTGAATTCACAAACGTATTGTAATGTAATGCGTACGCAACTTTTGCATAATAAATTTCTCGCTTCCTCCTTCTACATGATACTATAAAGTTAAAATTGTGTGTGGTACAGTTGCAAAGATGCCGGGAGATCTAAATCAAATTTACTCAATGTTGGCCATGCACGAAAAGCCAATTTGATATTAATTTAATAAATAAATCTAATCTAATGGTTGTTTTCAAGCTCTGTGTATAAACACAAAATGTATGTAATATACGTTTATTTTAACTGTAGTGACCCCTCATAAAGATGTTAAAGACATTTACATCTTATGGTTGAAATTTAACAACATTATACCAACCCGAAGTGTATTGATTAATATCGTTTTATTATAGTTCAAATTAATAAGAAAAAAAGAACGGTAAAAAAGACTAATAATAAAAACATCAAAGTGATTTGAAGTGTCATTGGGGGAGACTGAGTTTATTTTAACGTCCTCCACATAATTATAAAAAGAAGTTTCTTACCGACATGTACGATTCCAATTTCAATTTGCTATGGAACATAAATAATTTTATTTATAAGTATATCGTGTTTGTGGTATGAGAATTTGATGTTCTGCACTTTACTCAATAAGTGATTTTTCTCTTGGATCTTTTGATTTTTCTGGCAACAATTTGTCATATAGTATCTCACTGGCTTCTCTCGCTTTTCTCGCGAATTTCTTTCAATTGTGCTTGTTTTATTACTGTTTATACAGTTTCTGCATATTACTAATTGCACATGAATTATGCTAGTATCCTCCTTTTTCATTCCCCCTGATTTCTTCAGCCTCTTCCTGATTTCTGTTAATTTCTCTACTTTCGCTTTCACAGCCCAAGGCACACGGAAAGAGCAAAACAGTTTTATTCAAAAAGTTTTTGATTGAATGGGTTTGATGCTGATGTTTTAAAAACGTTTATGACCTACGTACTTCCGACAATAAAAGCTCCCAGCAAATAAATGCCTTAAATCTGTTGCACCCAAATAACTAATTCTGCAATGCCTCTGGAAATATCCATTATTTACATTAATCTTTGCTCACTTTATGCTAAATTTCATGATCTCCTTTCTTTTTTTTTTCAATAGTAATCTTTCCATCATTCTTATATCCGAAACTTGATTAAAACCAAATTTTTGTGATTCCATAGTAGAGATTCCAGGTTATGCGCTATACAGACAGGATTGATCGCAAAGGAGGTGGAGTCTGATGGTATGTTGAACTTTCAGGTTTCAAGGTTTCAAGGTCAAAAGGACATTGCAATAAATTAAGTAAAGAGAATTTCCATTCTGTCTCGTCAGAATTTTATTACCGTTGTTTTACTATATGGAATTATTTTCCAGCAGGAGTAGCCAATTCAGCAACTGTTTCTGTTTTCCGTAACCGTTTGTTATTTATGAATGGTTCGAGGATTTAAAGAAATATTCTGGTGCACACCGTAGTTACAAACTTTTATTAAAAAGACTACTAAGACTAACTTTTCACTATGTACAAACTTCCACGATACCACGCTGACCACTTGTTCATGATGCTCCAGTCGACTGGCTTGCTCCCTCGTTTGATCCCTTCTTATACCGCTCCCGGCGTTCTCGATTTCTTCTATTCCCGGAATCATGAGATCATGTTTTCGACGCAATGGATTATTCCAGAAGAATGAGATCATTCTCTTGTACGAGCGTGGTATAGTATGAGATCACCGCCACAGAGTCTTCTAGACTCATGAGAGCATCTCATGTCAACAATTATTCCCAGTTGTTCTCATGTGGACTGTTCCAGATTAATTACGTTACCATACGTGGTAAGATCATCATGACATCATTCGCTTCCGGTGCCGTCGCGCTGCCGTCTCACTGCCCCCCTTTTTAAAGATTGTTCGACCCGAACAATCTACTTCAATCATGTTGATTTGTCCCTGAGTAGGGTGCCAAACGATCCAGGTGAACCACCTTCATCTTGGCTCAGGGATTGCGTTGAATCCGGTACACTACGTCGTTGATCCTCTTTACAACCGTGTACGGACCTTCCCAACTGGGTTGTAACTTCGGGCAGCGACCTTTCTTTCGCCGAGGATTGAACAACCATACCAGGTCTCCATCACTGAATCCTGCCGAATTCACCTTCAGATCGTAACGCGTCTTCATCCGGTCGCTCGCCACGCGAATGTGACTGCGCGTCAGTTCGTGTATACTGGACATGGCTTCCTGTAGCTCGTCTACGTAGTTTCCCACGTCCTTCCGCTCTTGTCCCGGTGATCCGAAAACCAGATCGCATGGTAGACGCATTTCCCGTCCAAACAGGATCTTCGCCGGTGTCTGGTTGGTCGTGTCGTGAATTGCCGCTCTGTACGCCAGCAAAAACAAAGGTAGACGCCGGCCCCAGTCCCGCTGATGTTGATCGACCACCTTGGACAAGTGCTGCTCCATGGTCTTGTTGAAACGCTCGACCATTCCATCCGACTGAGGATGCAGGGATGTCGTCCTTGTCTTCCGCACGCCCAATAGTTCGCAGACGCCCTGGAACACTCCAGATTCAAAGTTCCGCCCCTGGTCCGAGTGCATTTCCAGTAGAAGTCCGTAGCGGCAAATCCAATTTTCTACCAACGCCCTGGCAACCGTCACAGTTTCTTGATTGGGTAGGGCATAGGCTTCCGGCCACTTGCTAAAGTAGTCGATGACCACCATGATGTACTTGTTTCCCGAATCAGTGGTAGGAAACGGTCCTGCTACATCGAAGGCTATTCTCTCGAATGGTGCTCCAACGTTGTACTGCTTCATGGCTCCTCGACTACGCGTTTGTGGGCCGTTGCTCGCCGCACAAGTGTCACATTTTCGACACCAGCTCTCGACATCTTTTCGAACGTTCACCCGATAGAAGCGTTCACGGACTTTCCCCATGGTCTTATTCACGCCCAGATGTGCGCCGGACACTCCACCGTGGATATCTTGCAAGACCTCCTTCACCTGACACTTGGGCACAACCAGTTGCATCGTCACCGACTTTCCGTCTGCGCTTCCCATGCTCGCTCCCATTTTCCACCTTCAGTGAATCCCATTGGGCCCATAATGCTTTGAGAGCAGGACTCTTGTCCGAGATGTCTTGCCATTGTGGTCTCTGATTTCCGTTCTCTTTGCTTTCTAAAATTGGACTAATCTTGCTATCTCCAAGTTGTTCTGCCCTCATCTCCGCCGTTGTCCATCCATCTTGAGGTTGCAGAACCAATCTCTTTACGCCATCGAATTCTTTGGATGCCTCTCTCCGACTGCAATGTTTGCAGTCACTCCGGCACGGCCTCCTAGAAAGTGCGTCCGCATTCTGGTGTGATCTGCCTGGTCGGTGTTCGATTTCAAAATCATAGTGCTGCAGCCTCTCCAACCATCTGGCTGTCTGTCCTTCTGGATCCTTAAGGCTTAACAACCACCTCAACGCAGCATGATCCGTTCAGATTTTGAAGTGTTGACCGTACAGGTACTTGTGTGAAAATGTCCTACTTCATTTACGTTTGCCAATAAATCCTTCCTCGTAACGCAGTAGTTTCTTTCCGGCTTAGAAAGCACCTTGCTATAGTATTCGATGACTTTTTCTTCGCCTTCCTGCACCTGCGAAAGGACTGCCCCGATACCGTTGTTACTGGCGTCTGTATCCAGGACATACCGCCCCTTTACTTTCGGGTAAGACAGAATAGGACCCGTGCACAGCGAGATCTTCAAAGTTCTAAGCGCTGCTTCGCTCTCGTTATTCCAGATAAATGGGGTTTTGTCTGTGAGTCTGTGCAGAGGCTTGGCAATGTCAGCAAACCCTTTGACAAATCTGCGATAGTAGGTACAGAGGCCCAAGAAGCTTCTCAGCTGGTGCTTATCCCTCGGTCGTGGTCACTCGCGGACGGCCGCGATCTTGTCCGGATCTGTTTGTACTCCGCTGGGCGAAACAACATGGCCCAAGAACTTCACTTCTGTCTGGAACAATCGGCATTTCTTCAGGTTGAACTGAAGGTTGGCATTCCGCAGGCGGCTGAAGATCTCTTCCAAATTTTTCAAATGTTCTTCGAAGGTTCTTGCAACTACCATGACGTCATCGAGGTACACCAAGCAGGTTTTCCATGTCAGCCCTAGCAGAACCAGTTCCATCAACCTCTCAAAAGTGGCTGGAGCGTTGCAGAGTCCAAATGGCATGACGTTAAACTGGTAGAAACCGCTTCCAGTCGAGAACGCTGTCTTCTCTTTCTCATCGGGATGGATCTCAACTTGCCAGTAGCCGCTCTTCAAGTCCAGGGTTGAAAACCACTGCGATCCCGACAACATGCTTAGAGTGTCATCAATACGTGGCAACGGATAGCTGTCCTTCTTAGTTACATCGTTCAGCCATCTGTAGTCAATGCAAAAGCGAGTGGAGCCATCTTTCTTCGTTACCAAAACAACTGGTGACGACCACAGGCTTGAGGAGTCTTCAATTATTCCGTCTGCTGTTATTTTGTCCACCATCTGAGCCACCTCTTGGTGTTTTGCGAAGGGAAGTCTTCTTGGCGGTTGTCGGATCGGAGCAACATCTCCTGTGTTGATTCTATGCTGCACCATGTTGGTTCTGCCGGTGCTTCGGTCTTCGGTAGCAAAGATGTCATTCTCCTTTCGGATAAATGCCATGGCCTTCTCTAATTGATGGTCCGTAAGGTGTTTCCAGTCTTCTAGGAAGAGCTTCTCTACACTCGTCCCCTGAGCCTCTTTTCTGTTACACTCAAAAGGTTGTTCTTCGAAACGGACGACCCGTAGTACAGGATAGTATAGTCCGATCGTCTGTCCTTTTTGTAGTGTAACACGACTTTCACCTAAATTCGCTACACGAATAGGAATTCGTCCGTTAGCCTCAACTAGTGTTCTTGCTACCATGATCTGTGTTTTTGTGTCACGTCCGGGTTGGTGGTCACGTTCGGTTCTATTATTCCAGTCCGGTATCCCCCAAGATCTTCTTCCAACTCTGCCAGCACGATCTGTTCCGAGTTCTTCTGTACACGGACCGTTTCGGAGACTATCACTTTCACTTCGTCGGCGGATGGTATCGCAGAGTGCAGGGAGATTTCTTCGTTGCCAACTAGCAGCATGCGATTCTTGATGTCCAACACGAATCCGAACTTCTTCATGATGTCAAGACCCAAGATGAAATCGTCCACTATATCAGCCACAATAACCTTGTGAACGAACTCGAAACTCCCCAACTCGAGCCTTGCCTCAACTTCTCCGAATACTCCTGCTGCTTCTCCCGTTGCTGTTTTTAACACCAGGTCGCTCTCTGCCAATTGGAAATCTCCTAACGGTTTAAAGATGTCTGGTCTTCCAATCGAGACGGTCACTCCGGTGTCGACGGTCATAGAACAGCCAGCTCCGTTGATTCGACCCTCGAGCAACAGACTGTCGTTCCTTCTTCGTAACTGCTAGACGGAGATGACCCTAGGGGCTTTTGTGGGGCCAGCTAGCACACGCCCCAAAGCGCTAGCTGGACTGGACTCCGAATTCCTATGGGTCTACTCCGGTGACCTCCTTAAACGGCTCCTCTTAGGTGGCCCACTTTCCCACGATTAAAGCATCTGGGCCTGCCTGTCGTGCTTCCGTGTCGCATTTCTTCAAGCAACGTCTTTATTTCTCGCAGCAGTTCGTTTCCGTCTTTCGGGGCTTCTTCTATGGTTACTGCTTGCAGACGTTGAGCGGCCGGACGACAAGCGTTTTTAGCGGCTTCGAACTCCAGGGCGTGCACGAGGACATCGGCGCATTTTTGATGTCTACCTAGTCTCAACATTTGGATTTAAAGAAATATTCTGGTGCACACCGTAGTTACAAATTTTTATTAAAAAGACTACTAAGACTAACTTTTCACTATGTACAAACTTCCACGATACCACGCTGACCACTTGTTCACGATGCTCCAGTCGACTGGCTTGCTCCGTCGTTTGATCCCTTCTTATACCGCTCCCGGCGTTCTCGATTTCTTCTATTCCCGGAATCATGAGATCATGTTTTCGACGCAATGGATTATTCCCGAAGAATGTGATCATTCTCTTGTACGAGCGTGGTATAGTATGAGGTCACCGCCACAGAGTCTTCTAGACTCATGAGAGCATCCCATGTGAACAATTATTCCCAGTTGTTCCAGATTAATTATGTTCAGGCTCCAACCCCTTCCACCCCAAAAGTGGGGGTTGTAACACACACCCCAAAGGGGTGGGGGTGCGGCCACGCACCACTTTTAGGTTGTAGTTTTTAGAGAGAATAAAGTAAGCTTTGAACCGAGCAACATCGTCTTACTTCTCCATGTTCAAAAACTCTTGAACAAATTACGTTACCATACGTGGTGAGATCATCATGACATCATTCGTTTCCGGTGCCGTCGCGCTGCCGTCTTAATATATATAAATAAATAACTCTCGAATTTTCAATCTTCGTGCGCTGAAATTCCGAAGCTTTCAGTTTCAGGTTCTTATTAGATTTTCAGGTTCACAGGTTATCTTACTTTCAGGTTTTCAGTCTCCTATTCTCAGATTTTCAGGTTGTTAGATTCTGACAATCTTATAGATTTGCAGGCTTTCTGGTTATTAGATTCTCAATTTTCAAGTTTGTATTTTTATAGGTTCAGGCAATCAATGCCTAATGCCTTAAGTCTTCAGGTTCTCATATTAATATGTCCTGCTTTTTCAGATTTTTAAGTTCTTAGGGTTATGAGATTTCAGATTCCCAAATATTTACTTTACCAAGTTTCGAGACCCTCAAGCTCCTCTAACGTTTTAGAGTTCTCAAATTACATATAACTAGTTTTCATGTTTTTAGTTTTTCAAGCTCCTAAAGTTTTCAGTTCTCTGATTTCTATGTTTAGATCCACAGTTTTTAAGCATTTAGGTTGTCAGGTTGTTGCAAATTTTAGGATTTCAGGTGTTTAGGTTGTCAATTCCCAGATTTTAAATTTCAAAGATATTCAGGTTTTTGCGGTTTTCACTTTTTTAGGCTACATCACAGTTTGAAAACTTTAAGATTTTCAAACTTTTATATTCTTAACATACCAAATTTTCACGATTTCAATTTATGAGTTTCTAGTTTTTTAGGTTTCAATTTCTCAGATTCAGGCTCTCAACTTCCTGGGTTGTTTAGTTTGCAGGCCCTGGTTGTTTAAGTTTTCAGGTTTTCAAGTGTCCAGGGTTGATATATTCTCAGATTGTCAAGCTTTCAAGCTACCATAGTTACAGTTTTTTAATTTCCTAAAATTTCTGATTCACAGTATTTTAGTTTTTTCGGATTTTTAGGGTGTCCATCTTACAGTCTCTTAAGGTTTCAGGTTTTCAGTTACCTAGATTGTTGGGCATAAGTTTCTCAAACTCAGATTTTTAATGCTCTTACTTTTAGGTTTTCAGTTTTTCAGGTCTTAGTTTTCAAGCTTTGAAGGTCTCAAATTCTTAGGATCTCAAGTTGACAGAATTTCAAGTTATCATGTTTTCACGTTTTTTAATTAAGTTCGGCTACCATGCAGCTCCTTAGGTTTTAAAGCTGTTTAGTTTTGAGATCACCAGTTTTTTATCTTGGTTAAAATTTGGAAGTAAAGCTTAGACATTTATCGACTTGGATTTAATGGATTGATTTTTGTTGCTTGTCGCGCTTCGATAAAAATCACGGCGTTTTAGGTGGACAGAAAGTGGGACTTTTGTTTAAGAGTTTCTTGTCGCTTGCCAATACAATTTATAAAATTGGTCAGGGGTCAGTAAACATCACATCACAATAAAGTGTGTACTATTGCTTTTAAACTGTCAAAATTGCCAAACGGGACCAAAATTTACACAGAAAAACTAATTAATGACATATTAATGAACATGGAAGGATCACTGAACATAGTAAAATAACATCAGAAATTATTCAGCCGACACCATCCAGAAGCACTTCTGATCGTCTACAATCGAATTCTGCCTGGAACCGATCACCACCCAATGATTTTAAGTTTCCTAATTTTAACCTGTCGTCGCAAAATACTGCAACTTCGCTGGTTTATGCTACTTTTAATTAATATTAATATTGCGACGACGGACGCACCGGAAGTGGCATCGAGTAGTAGTGGTCAACTACCTGTGTCGGGACAACTACCTGAATGTTCACATAGGATGATGTCATCAGTCCAAGAGGTTCTCTGGTCTAGACGACGGGTGCACCGGTAGTCGTATTCTGTCGGGACAAGTGTTCACATAGGATGATGTCATCACTCCAGAACGTTCGGTCGCGAACACTAGGACGGATATAAAAAGGGGGGAACGACGTAAAGAGTCAGTAATGTACAGGCAGAGCAGTGAACAAGTCAGTCAGCGAAGAAACCAGAGCCAGATGGAGACTAATCAGAGTTGTTGTGATTAATTACCGTGCAAATCGTACATTTAGCGTTAATTTTTAATAAAATTTTGTAGCTGCGGTAGTGCCCATTTTAAGCAACCTTGCAATATTAAGGTTTTTCTATGTTCCTTTTTTAAAAATGAATTGTTAAATTTTAAATAATAAGTTTTTCTGCAGCACGCTTACTGTTCAGAGGTAGTAACTGAAGGAATTTGGTAGCATGATCCTGATAGTTTAGTAGCCATTTGTTGTCTCTATTATCAGGCGAACTTTGGAAATCAATTAAGTCAATTTGTGATCTAACATTGAAGTCTTTTGATAATATTGGGCGAACCACCACGCCTTTTTTAGGGAGAGACCTTTTACAACTGCAGAATTTAATAATTAAACGAATATTTCAACAATGGGTTTATGTATAAAAAAAATTCTTTTCAGTGCGAAGAGCATTTTGTCATGACCACCGTGTCCTGTAGATCTGTGACAGGATAGTAACTCATCATAATATTCGTCTACTTCCATCAAATCGTGTTTTTTTACCATAATTATGATGGGTAAATTCGCGTTGCTCTATTTTATTTTTATATTCTCGGACGATCTTAATAACCAACAAGTTCGATTTACACTTCTTGAATTAATAAAAACATGATTCTTTACCTGCCGAACACGTGTTTTTACCTATCCACGGTTTTTTCGTAGTATTCTCTCGATGACTGTCCTAGAATTTATTTATTGCTTCCACAAATTGTTGTTTGCTGACGTCTCTTTCATTGTCACTATCAAGACTCACATCTGAAGCTGACATCGTTCTAATTCTCCCATACCACATAAATTACGGAAAACCGAAAACACGATTGCAAATTATTGAGACGACGGCGCGACGGCCCGGAAGCGGATGATGTCATGATGATCTCACCACGTATGGTAACGTAATTTATCTGGAATAGTCCACATGAGAACGTCTGGGAATAATTGTTCACATGGGATGCTCTAGAAGACTCTGTGGCGGTGATCTCATGCTATACCACGCTCGTACAAGAGACTGATCTCATTCTTCTGGAATAATCCTTTGCGTCGGAAACATTATCTCATGATTCCGGGAATAGAAGAAATCGAGAACGAAGGGAGCGGTATAAGAAGGGATCAAACAACGGAGCAAGTCAGTCTATTGGAAGCATGGTGAACAAGTGATCAGCGCGTGATATTGTGAAAGTCTGTACATTGTGAGAAGTTAGTCTTAGTAGTCTTTTTTTAATAAAAGTTTGTAAATACGGTGTGCGCCAGAATATTTCTTTAAATCCTCGAACCCGCCCGACTCAGGCTACGTTACATTGGTGTCAGAAGTGGGATTTAAAGAAGCGAACGTAAAAAAAAGAAGAAACATCGAACCAACCAGTACGTGACGCATGTCAAAGCAACCTTCAGGAAGAGTCACGAGAAGTAAAACCATGGAGGCTCTACAAGAACAAATGGCCGTTCTTCTGGAACGATTAGAAAAGAGACGACAAGAAGAAAAAGAAGAGCAAGAAAAGAGACGACAAGAAGAAAAGCAAGAACAGATGGAACTTCTAAAACAACTGCACGCAGAAAAAGAAGAATAAGAAAATCGACGACAAGAGGAACAGCAGAGGATTTTCGAACAGCTTGACATTTTACAAAACACTTTTAAAAAAGACGTGGAAGAAAAGGTTCAAGTTGTGGAAAGGAAAGTTCTAGAAATTCAAGAAGTTGTAAAAGAGGAAGTTCTGGAAATGAAAGAAGACGTAAAAGGGATAAAAGAAGATTTGGAAAAGAAAGTCAAGGAAATGGAAACAAAGCTGAAAAGGATGACAACCGGGCAGTCAGTCGTGTCAGAGCCGTCATCACAAAGGCTAAAACCTGCGACTTTTGATGGCCAGACCTCATGGTTTATGTACAGGAAGCAATTCGAGGCAGCGGCCGAAATGAACAACTGGGGTGAAGAAGAGAAAGCCACTGCACTGGTGTTATCCTTGCGAGGACAAGCTCTTCAGCTGCTGCAAACCGTCCCGGAGAGGGAACAAAAGAACTACGTCGCCGTGGTCAACGCTCTCGAGCTGCGGTATAGAGACCTGCACTTGAACCAAGTGTACCAGTCACAGCTGAAGTCACGAGTTCAGAAGAATGGCGAAAGCCTGCAGGAGTTTGCGGCAGACGTTGAGAGACTCGTACATCTGGCCTACCCAAGCGCCCCTAGCGAGTTCCACCACCAACTTGGAACAAGCGCGTTTATTGATGGGGTCCGCGACGGTGAGTTGCAGCAAATGTTGAGACTAGGTAGACATCAAAAATGCGCCGATGCCCTCGTGCACGCCCTGGAGTTCGAGGCGGCTCAACGTCTGCGAGCAGTAACTATGGAGGAAGCCCCGAAAGACGGAAACGACCTGCTGCGAGAAATAAAGACGTTGCTTGAGGAAATGCGGCACGGAAGCATGACAGGCAGACCCAGATGCTTTAATTGTGGGAGAGTGGGTCATCTGAGGAGGGACTGCCGTTCAAGGAGATCGCCAGAGCAGACCCATAGAAATCCGGAGTCCGGCCCTTCAAGCTCAAGGCAGTCGGAAAACTAAGTCCAGCTAGCGCTTTGGGGCGTGTGCTAGCTGGCCCCACAAAAGCCCCTAGGGTCATCTCCGTCTCGCAGCTACGAAGAAGGAACGACAGTCTGTTGCTGGAGGGTCGAATCAACGGAGCTGGCTGTTCTATGACCGTCGACACCGGAGCGACCGTCTCGATCGGAAGACCAGACATCTTCAAACCGCTGGGAGATTTCCAATTGGCAGAGAGCGACCTGGTGTTAAAAGCAGCACGAGTATTCGGGGAAGTTGAGGCAAGACTCGAGTTGGGGAGGTTCGAGTTCATTCACAAGGTTATTGTAGCTGATATAGTAGACGATTTCATCTTGGGTCTTGACATCATGAAGAAGTTCGGATTCGTGATGGACATCAAGAATCGCATGCTGCTAGTTGGCAACGAAGAAATCTCCCTGCACTCTGCGATTCCATCCGCCGACGAAGTGAAAGTGATCTCCGAAACGGTCCGTGTACAGAAGAACTCGGAACGGATTGTGCTGGCAGAGTTGGAAGAAGACCCTGGGGGATGCCGGACTGGAATAATAGAACCGAACGTGACCACCAACCCGGATGTGACACAGAAAACACAGATCATGGTAGCAAGAACACTCGTTGAGGCTAATGGATGAATTCCTATCCGTGTAGCGAATTTAGGAGAAAGTCGTGTTACACTACAGAAAGGGCAGACTATTGGACTATACCATCCTGTACTACGGGTCGTCCGTTGCGAAGAACAACCTGTTGGGTGTAACAGAAAAGAGGCTCAGCGAACGAGTGTAAAGAAGCTCTTCCTAGAAGACTGGAAACACCTTACGAACCATCAATTAGAGAAGGCCATGGCATTTATCCGCAAGGAGACTGACATCTTTGCTACAGAAGACCGAAGCACCGGCAGAACCAACATGGTGCAGCACAGAATCAACACAGGAGATGTTGCTCCGGTCCGACAACCGCCAAGAAGACTTCCGTTCGCAAAACACCAAGAGGTGGCTCAGATGGTGGACAAAATGAAAACAGACGGAATAATTGAAGACTCCTCAAGCCCGTGGTCGTCACCAGTTGTATTAGTAACGAAGAAAGATGGTTCCACTCGCTTTTGCGTTGACTACAGACGGCTGAACGATGTAACTAACAAGGACAGCTATCCGTTGCCACGTATCGATGACACCTTAAGCATGTTGTCGGGATCGCAGTGGTTTTCAACCCTGGACTTGAAAAGCGGCTACTGGCAAGTTGAGATCCATCCCGATGACAAAGAGAAGACGGCGTTCTCGACTGGAAGCGGTCTCTACCAGTTTAACGTCATGCCATTTGGACTCTGCAACGTTCCAGCCACTTTCGAGAGGTTGATGGAACTGGTTCTGCGAGGGCTGACATGGAAAACCTGCTTGGTGTACCTCGATGACGTCATGGTAGTTGGAAGAACCTTCGAAGAACATTTGAAAAATTTGGAAGAGATCTTCAGCCGCCTGCGGAATGCCAACCTTCAGCTCAACCTCAAGAAATGCCAATTGTTCCAGACAGAAGTAAAGTTCTTGGGCCATGTGGTTTCGCCCAGCGAAGTACAAACAGATCCAGACAAGATCGCGGCCGTCCGCGAGTGGCCAACGACTATCGCAGATTTGTCAAAGGGTTTACTGACATTGCAAAGCCTCTGCACAGACTCACGGAAGACAAAATTCCATTTATCTGGAATAACGAGAGCGAAGCAGCGTTTAGAACTTTGAAGATCTCGCTGTGCACGGGTCCTATTCTGTCTTACCCGAGAGTAAAGGGGCGGTATGTCCTGGATACAGACGCCAGTAACAACGGTATCGGGGCAGTCCTTTCGCAGGTACAGGAAGGCGAAGAAAAAGTCATCGAATACTATAGCAAGGTGCTTTCTAAGCCGGAAAGAAACTACTGCGTTACGAGGAAGGATTTATTGGCAAACACTTCAAAATCTGAACGGATCATGCTGCGTTGAGGTGGCTGTTAAGCCTTAAGGATCCAGAAGGACAGACAGCCAGATGGTTGGAGAGGCTGCAGCAGTATGATTTTGAAATCGAACACCGACCAGGCAGATCACACCAGAATGCGGACGCACTTTCTAGGAGGCCGTGCCGGAGTGACTGCAAACATTGCAGTCGGAGAGAGGCATCCAAAGAATTCGAGAGCGTGAAGAGATTGGTTCTGCAACCTCAAGATGGGTAGACAACCGCGGAGATGAGGGCAGAAGAACTTGGAGATAGCGAGATTAGTGCAATTTTGGAAAGCAAAGAGAACGGAAATCAGAGACCACATTGGCAAGACATTTCGGACAAGAGTCCTGCTCTCAAAGCACTATGGGCCCAATGGGATTCACTGAAGGTGGAAAATGGCCTGCTGAAGCGAGCATGGGAGAGTGCAGACGGAAAGTCGGTGACGATGCAACTGGTTTTGCCCAAGTGTCGCGTGAAGGAGGTCTTGCGAGAAATCCACGGTGGAGTGTCCGGCGCACATCTGGGCGTGAATAAGACCATGGGGAAAGTCCGTGAACGCTTCTATTGGGTGAACGTTCGAAACGATGTCGAGAGCTGGTGTCGAAAATGTGACACTTGTGCGGAGAGCAACGGTCCACAGACGCGTATTCGAGGAGCCATGAAGCAGTACAACGTTGGAGCACCATTCGAGAGAATAGCCTTCGACGTAGCAGGTCCGTTTCCTACCACTGATTCGGGAAACAAGTACATCATGGTGGTCATCGACTACTTTAGCAAGTAGCCGAAAGCATATGCCCTACCCAATCAAGAAGCTGTGACGGTTGCCAGGGCGTTGGTAGAGAATTGGATTTGCCGCTACGGACTTCCACTGGAAATGCACTCGGACCAGGGGCGGAACTTTGAATCTGGAGTGTTCCAGGGCGTCTGCGAACTATTGGGCGTGCGGAAGACAAGGACGACACCCCTGCATCCTCAGTTGGATGGAATGGTCGAGCGTTTCAACAAAACCATGGAACAACACTTGTCCAAGGTGGTCGATCAACATCAGCGGGACTGGGACCGGCGTCTACCTTTGTTTCTGCTGGCGTACAGAGCGGCAATTCACGAGACGACCCACCAGACACCGGCGAAGATCCTGTTTGGACGGGAAATGCGTCTACCATGCGATCTGGCTTTCGGATCACCGGGACAAGAGCGGAAGGACGTGGGAAACTACGTAGACAAACTACAGGAAGCCATGTCCAGTATACATGAACTAACGCGCAGTCATATTCGCGTGGCGAGCGATCGGATGAAGACGCGTTACGATCTGAGGGTGAATTCGGCAGGATTCAGTGATGGAGACTTGGTATGGTTGTTCAACCCTCGGCGAAAAAAAGATCGCTGCCCAAAGTTACAACCCAGTTGGGAAGGCCCGTACACGGTTGTAAAAAGGATCAACGATGTAGTGTGCCGGATTCAACGCAATCCCCTAGCCAAGATGAAGGTGGTTCACCTGGATCGTTTGGCACCCTACTCCGGGACAAATCCACAGGATTGAAGTAGGTTGTTCGGGACGAACAATCTTTAAAAGGGGGGCAGGCCCGGAAGCGGATGATGTCATGATGATCTCACCACGTATGGTAACGTAATTAATCTGGAATAGTCCACATGAGAACGTCTGGGAATAATTGTTCATATGGGATGCTCTAGAAGACTCTGTGGCGGTGATCTCATGCTATACCACGCTCGTACAATAGACTGATCTCATTCTTCTGGAATAATCCTTTGCGTCGGAAACATGATCTCAAGATTCCGGGAATAGAAAAAATCGAGAACGAAGGGAGCGGTATAAGAAGGGATCAAACAACGGAGCAAGTCAGTCTATTGGAAGCATCGTGAACAAGTGATCAGCGCGTGATATTGTGAAAGTCTGTACATTGTGAAAAGTTAGTCTTAGTAGTCTTTTTTTAATAAAAGTTTGTAAATACGGTGTGCGCCAGAATATTTCTTTAAATCCTCGAACCCGCCCGGCTCAGGCTACGTTACATTATTTAGGTTAGGACCAGCCCAAGCTTATGGTTATTGAAAATGCCTAGTGACCATGAACGCACTTCGCTTCTTCGATACGCCAGGCACCTTTTGTCTATCAAGGTGTCGTCCCATTATTTGCGTTTTTTGACTCCCCTCTTCTCTAAATACGTTTAATAAATATTCACTCGAAAAGTTGAGATGGGCGTATCGATCGCCTTGCCCCTTGGTGCGATTGGGTGAGATTTTTACAAACGTAATTAAGGGATACCCCCCAACACCGACCTCTTTCAATAAAGAGGATAATGTCTTTCGTCGGCTTCTTTGATCTCACCGATGCGTTTTCGTTGATCTTGAACGGAGTTCTTTAACTGGGGTGAAACCTCCCTACGTTACAGCTTCCACAGCCCTTTCTATATTTTTTGTCTTTCAGTCCTCTTTATGTATGTACGCACCATCTTTAAGAGTGGTTGTTAATTGTTGTATTAATATTATAGGGGGCGGAATGGGATAGCCATTCTGCCCCACCTCATTCCGTCCCAAACCTAAACCCAATAAAACCGTTGATTGATGTATTAAAACCTAAACACAATACCTCAATCAACGATAAAACCTAATAACAATGAGGGATCCTAAGGGGCAGTAGGCGACTCGCTTCTCGGTAGAGGGCTGACCATGCTAACCTAAAATAAGTGACTAAAACTACATTTAAAAATTACTTTAAAATACCTGGTGATTTTGGTAGGAACAACTGGGTTCGCAGGCTTTTTCGACTACCTATTTGGATCTTGGCCAAAAACGGTATAAGCACTGACAATGTTACATCTCTGTGAGCGATTGATTGTTTTGAGACAACGCACGTGTCTCCTCACCCCCTCCCGCCTATATAATACATAACATTTCAAACAGGTCTTAAAAATGTATTCAAATAAAAATGTAGGTAAATCTGAGGTCCAATCTAGTATAAGGGAACCTAATATCCCCGTATTGAATTCAGCTTAGAAACAGTCCAGTCAAAAATTAGGATTCTCATCTGACGATCAGTCAACAATAGACACTCAATAGTACATATATGGATACGATAATTCTAATTAAAGTTAATAAATAAAACACCAAATTCAGGGCTGCATTAGCGTTAATTGCACAATTGATCTTGACCTGATCTGGTACCACCAGTAAGTGTTATCCTTGAACTCATGATTCATGAGAAATTTGACACCGCGGTCAGACGATTTTTTTCAAGCATAAAATTCATATATCGGGAGTAGGATTAACTCAGCAGTGAAACGTGATGAGGAGGGTAGAAATTTATCGTACATATCGGATAACAGCCTTAATCATTGTATGCAAGAAAATTTCTACATATTTACGCAGAGGAAACTTTCTTCTACATACCACACTAGGGAACTTAAAAGACGAAACAAATTTTTTTTATTACGGGTTACTCAAACGGACGATCAAATGCACTTCTTCTCGGGAGGATGTTCGATGCTCTTTTGTTTCCATCTTCGTCATGTACAATTTCCACCGACAACAAGAGATTGTTAATTTTATAAGATATATTGTTACAATCTAATTTGACGTGACGAACTGCCAAGAATGGGGAGGGCTCTGGGTTACAAGAAATTACAATTTTGTATCCCACAGGTCCTATATTAAGTAAATTAAGAATGGGAAATAATGTGAAATTGAAAGAGGACCCTGATCAGCAGTTGCAACAATGTGTGACCAAAATAAGCCCTAATTATAATCTCCTTGAGAGGTCACTCAGTTCTGCCGTTCCTGAAAGTCGGCGTGGAGAAATCGAATGATCGGAAGAAGAAAACAATCTCTAATGTGGTGGATGCTCTTGTCCCCAATTTGATTGAAAGAAAACAGTCAATACATGATCTAATTAACTTAATAAATGTTGGATATGGCCACCATTCATTTCCATCCAAAAATACAGACGATTTTCAAAACTGTTCCTGATGTTACAATTTCAATAAGCCTAATTTCAGCAATTACAGGTTTGCCTTTGTGGTTTCTGTGGAACACAGCATGAGAAGATAAATTATTTTGAAAATAGAAAATTATCGTTTTTTGCGGTCAAAACTCCAAAAGATTGAAAAGTAAGTGGTTAGTTGTAGAGAGGTCTCCAATACCTTTGAAATGAGGTATCACTCGACCCATAGTGCCAAGATTTTGGGGCTAAGAGCCCTTCACGAAGAGGGCGAAATGCCGGAACTTGAAAGGAACCTGGGATTTCGATAGAAATCTACTAAAAATTATACCACTCATATGACGTAATTTGAGTGAATTTATCAAATAACAATGAAAAAAAATTCGTTATTCTTGATTTGCAATAAAAAAAAAATCTGTTTTTTTTTTCAGTTTGGGCAGTCAAAAATAAAATTTTGAATCAGACAGGAGCATATTACAGCAACTCGTGTGAATATAGACGAACTCGGTCTAAAATTAATGACCTCGACATCTACAATCTTCGCACTCGGTGCTGTAATGATGCTTCTATCCCACTAATACGACAAATATTATATTAAATCGATTTTCTGAACCTTTACAGGGATAATTGTAAGTTTAGTATATATTCACAATCTTGATGAAACATATGGCGTGCAGTACACCGACGTATATTCTCCCTTTTCAAACAATCCTAGCTGAGGGAGAACCCCTAAAAGCTCTCAGCTTTCTATTTTTGTAGCATCGTGGGGAACCATCACCCTAAAACTTATGTTCCTCCCTTTTGCAGTTCTCTCAGCTAAAGTTTTAAAACACAATGCCGCAGTGGCTCCTCATAGAAACAAAGTGGAGCACAGATGCATTCTCAGCGGGATTCTCAGGCTATATTTCGCATTTAGTTTCGACTCAAATACGTATCTCTGATATTAATAATTATGAATAAAACTTAATAACTCATATTTAGATAATAAAATAATATTACGCAAGTGCTTTATGTAACGCAATCCTGAATTAGAACTCTCCCTTAAAAATATGTTTACAAAAGGATATTACGTTGGCAAACAAAGGTGCATTATAAAACATATGTCCAGTATTCGCCTCTGGTAAACTTTAGTGTCCACAGAAATAACAAATTTTCTATAGATATTCAGTTATAATATAACGAGTAGTCAAAGATTGTCGAATATTATTATTTATGGTCATTCGCTTTATGAATACCATACATGCCTAGCACGAATCATGTTCACAAGCGTAATGACCATAAATAAAGTTTTGAGTACGAATTGTATTTAAACAGACTATTCAATGAACCAAATCAATGATTAAAATAAAATATTTCAAAAGCTAGCTAGCAAATTTGCGTTACGCATGATTTTTATAGCAACCGGTAATAGTTATTTATTATACGAGTTCCTGTGTAAATTGGATGCCTTCGGGCCCGCGTGCCCGAAACACACAAATTTACACAGGAATGAGTGTAATACAACGTTTTATAGTTCGACACCACCGCGGCAAGGCTCTAAATTGCTTAAAATCCATAAAAATTGTGTGACGTTTATCTGACATTTTCTTATTGAGTGTTTACACAATCGAAAATTTTAAAATTCTGACAGTGTCGATCTATAAATACATTTTTGTTGTTTTTCTGAAAGCAGTGTTTCATAAGTTAATAATTTATAGATAGGTAATAATTATTGTCATTTTGCTATTTACACGTGTTATTTGCAATGGAAAGTGTGTGCAAAAGATTTGGAGAGACGCCTGATACAGAAATCAATGTAGATATTGTGTCAGTATGGCGTCATAGTTTTTCCAGTTTTTGAAAGAAAAAGGCTACTCTTTGACATTATCTACCACACCTGCAGAGTTAAATATTATTCCATATTATAATTCAGGCGGTCAATATGAGGAAGAGAGATGGGTCGTAATATAAGGATGGTATGGTTAAGTATATGTATATGGTACAGTACTGCGAAAATAGTGCAAGAAATGTATTTCAATAAGTGTTTTTTTTTAAACTGCTCAAGGTGGTTCAAAACATTTAACTGAAAGTAATGAAAATGCGGAATTTTGGTCCTGTAAATCAACTTCATAGTTCCTTCTTTTTAATTGATTTATATACAGTGTGGTGATAAAGTAAGGAAAAAAAATATAATTGCGTTATTTAATGTTTTTAAGCAAAACAGGTAAATTTTATTTTTTAATTAGCCACCTTATGACAGAAATTTAACTTATGACATCTATTTTTGCACAACGACTTCATCATTGGTTTTTTTCAATGACAACCCCAATTTAATTGCTGTTTTTATTAGATAATTTTTTCATTTTGCAATATAAATTTATAGTTGACAGACAATTTTGTCCGTGCTAACATCGCGCCAGATGTAATTTTAGTAAAAATTGAGTTCTTCGCGAGAAGCCGTCACTTATTGTTATTATTTAAAATGCATACAATGGACTTACAGATGAATATGGACACATTGCAAAGTTTAAATGTCTGGGCATAAAGCGTTTTAAGTTGCACAAAATTCAAGAAAAATTAAAAAAAATGTATCAAAGTAAATTTATTGTAAAATATAAACTATTCAGAAAAATCACTGTGGACACATTGCAAAGTTTAAATGTCTGGGCATAAAGAGTTTTAAGTTGCACAAAATTCAAGAAAAATTTAAAAAATGTATCAAAGTAAATTTATTGTAAAATATAAGCTATTCAGAAAATTTGTTAGGTACTGAGAATTAAGCAAACGGGTAGGTTTTTACAATTGCTAGATAGATAGAGATTAAGCGGAATCTCTGCTAGTGATAAGTGCGAAAGTCTAAAAGATGTGACTGTATGGCCGTGGAAGTTCTTTTGTTTAAGCAATCCGAAACATATAATATTTGAATAAACCACGACTTGTTAATAATATTTAAATCTGTGAGGAATTTTAAACTACTTTTCAAGTTGCCTTAGTAATATCAAAAGGAAACAAAATAAAATAAATATTCTCAATGAAAATTTGCTACTGCGGATTAAAAAGACGGCCGCACGACCTTACCTGAGTAAACAAAAATCTGTTAAACTTTAAACATGTAAATTGAGAAACTGAAATGTTTAGAAAAGTTAGAACTTAAAATGAAGACTAAGAACATGAGACGAATAGTTACACGTAGGCGTTAAGACATTGGAGACCTTAGTAAAACAAGAATCTATATGAAACTTTAAAATTATAAATTGAGAAATTGAAGTGTTGATAAAAGTCAGCACTTGAGACGAAAAGTTACACACCTTTAATAAGATCCTCATGACTTGAGTAAATGAGAAACTGAAAATTTTCAAGTCTCCAATTATCGTCTCAAGTTCTTAAGTTTTCACATGGCGGCTGGGATGCTTGGCGGCGGGCGTCGCGTCGCCCGACGCGGCACTGAACCCGGCCGTGCATGGTCTAACACGGTATTAATTTTAAACGCTCAAGATAAACTGGCAAACTTCTTCTTATCACCTCAGAATCTCTATCATCCGGTGTTACCTTGTAGATGTAACGATGAATTGACGATCCTCCTAGAATTTTCGTTTACGCATACCGATAAATAAATATTAAAGTTGAAGAAACGCGACTTGGTAATATTTATATGTGAGGAATTTTAAACTACTTTTCAAGTTGACTTAGAAATATCAAAAGGAAATAAATAAAATAAATATTCTCAATGAAACTTTGTTAGGTACTGAGAATTAAGCAAACGGGTAGGTTTTTACAATTGCTAGATAGATAGAGATTAAGCGGAATCTCTGCTAGTGATAAGTGCGAAAGTCTAAAAGATGTGACTGTATGGCCGTGGAAGTTCTTTTGTTTAAGCAATCCGAAACATATAATATTTGAATAAACCACGACTTGTTAATAATATTTAAATCTGTGAGGAATTTGAAACTACTTTTCAAGTTGCCTTAGTAATATCAAAAGGAAATAAAATAACATAAATATTCTCAATGAAAATTTGTTACTGTGGATTAAAAAGACGGACGCACGACCTTACCTGAGTAAACAAGAATCTGTCTTGGCAACAGGGGTAGTCATTGGGTCGTTTATGAAAAAGCACGAGGCAGATGCGAACTATGCAGTTCAAAAAGTGTGCAATCCAGACCACACAGCAAATGTTCAACCTGTGGAGTTTTTTGTGCTCTAATGAGAAAAAAAATTGTTTTTTGAAGTACCACGATATTTAATTGGTCTGTAATAAATAAATAAATAAATTTTCTTTCAAATGTGATGAATTCTAGTAGTCAGTTGATGGTCTAATTTAGTATATTTTGAAATTAATTAACTATCCCATTTTTTGTGATTGTTCCTGACGAGACTTCTAAGTCCAAAATTTTGTAGACGAAGAGTTAAACACCGTAATAGAATCTTCAAGACTTGAGTAAAATGAGAATTTATGAAACTTTGAACCTGTAAGTTGAGAAAATTTAAACTTAAAAGTGGAAACTAAGAACTTGAGACGAAGAGTTAAACACCGTAATAGAATCTTCAAGACTTGAGTAAAATGAGAATTTATGAAACTTTGAACCTGTAAGTTGAGAAAATTGAAGTGTTGAGAAAATTTAAACTTAAAAGTGGAAACTAAGAACTTGAGACGACAAGTTACACACCGTAAAAAAAGAGCTTCATGACTTGAGTAAAAATAAGAATTTATGAAACTTTAAACCTTTAAGTTGAGAAATTGAAGTGTTGAACAAAGTTAAAACTTAAAACTAAAAATTCAAAACTTGAGACGAAAAGTTACACACCATAATAAGATCTTCATGACTTGAGTAAAGTAAGTCTATGAAACTTTAAACCTTTAGGTTGAGAAATTGAAGTGTTGAGAAAAAGTTAAAGCTTCTTCGCGAGAAGCCGTCACTTATTGTTATTATTTAAACTTTGCAATGTGTCCCAGATTAGGTGATTTCAATGCAGTTATAATTTGAAATTGATAAAATATCCAAAAAAGATCTTCAGGACCTGAGTAAAATAAAAATTTATGAAACTTTAAACCTTTAAGTTGTGAAATGAAATGCTGTGAAAACTTAGAACCTAAAAACTAAAAACTAAGAGCTGGAGACGGATAGTTACACACCGTTATAAGATCTTCAGGACTTGAGTAAAATAAGAATTTATCATATTTTAAGAAATTGAAATGTTGAGAAAACTTAGAACCTAAAAACTAAAAACTAAGAACTTGATACGAATAGTTACATACCGTAAAATAATCTTCAGGACATGAGTAAACTAAATCTATGAAACTTTAAACCTCTAAAATGAGAAAATGAAATGTTGAAAAAAGTTGGAACCTAAAAGTTAAAACTTAGAACTTGAAACGAATAATTACCAAAACACTGTTAACCTGCAAGGTTTTATCAAGTTGTAACCTGTAGGGATTTATAAAATATCAAAATTTGATTTTTAAATATCCGATGAGAAATCATAAATTTCAGTCCATATTTACATAAATGCGGTTGTTTTTAGCGTGGGGATCTGCATGGTATATTTTACGCAAAATTTGTTTGAAATTTTTTAAATTTTTCTTGAATTTTGTGTAGCTTAAACGGTTTATGTCAAGACGTTTTAAAACTTTACAATGTGTCCACAATGATTTTTCTGAATAGTTTATATTTTACAATAAATTTACTTTGATACATTTTTTAATTTTTCTTGAATTTTATGCAGTTTAAAACGCTTTATGCCAAGACATTTAAACTTTGCATTGTGTGCAGTGATTTTTCTGAATAGCTTATATTTTACAATAAATTTACTTTGATACATTTTTTTTATTTTTCTTGAATTTTGTGCAACTTAAAACGCTTTATGCCCAGACATTTAAACTTTGCAATATTCATCTGTAAGTCCATTGTATGCATTTTAAATAATAACAATAAGTGACGGCTTCTCGCGAAGAACTCAATTTTTACTAAAATTACATCTGGCGCGATGTTAGCACGGACAAAATTGTCTGTCAACTATAAATTTATATTGCAAAATGAAAAAATTGCTAAAAGATCATAGCAAATTATGAAAAAAACAAATTATTTTCGTCTTAAGCTGATATCCTCCACTTAGCAAGTTGTTACCAGATGGCTTATACATTTATCAAAAGTCGTCATCCGGTCAGCCTCTGATAAGAGTTGGCGGGTCCTTTCCAAAACTTGAGATTAAATAATAATATATCTCGAGAATTTATTGACATCCCTTTCATGGGAAAATGTTTATTTTTAAGGGTGTGATATTTTAATGCTCATGGGAGAACTCAGCGTTGTATAAAAGCCAGTCACTAGCCTGTACAGATATTCAGTTCCAAATACACTCTTGTTCGACCATTAGAAGCTATACGTAACACACAAGATGGCTGCAAAACAAAATAAAAGAAAAGTTAACTTCTACTACGATCCGGTGGAAGGTAAGTGACATATAAAGCTACATCTTTCTAGTTTAATCTATTAGTTTTTTGTTTCTTTTGTTTTTAGAGGACATTAGGGTGTGCCCCTACAACAATAACCACGTTATGCTAGCCCATAGGCTATCAAATCATATAATTCGTTGTCACCGTGCCGAACATAGACTAAGGCTAGATCAGATGTACCAGGCACAACGTGCACAATTAAAAGAACAGCAACAACAACAAGGTCCTAGACCACAGTGGGAGGACTTAAGCTACCTCAAGCAACTGGAGACTAACATTGAGATGGAGGAGAGTTGGGACTAACCCCTTTTATACGTTACATCTGTCTATCGTTTGTTACTATCGACTTCTTGATAATCATTTGAAATAAGCTGTGAATAAATATATATGTAAATAAATGTATATTTTTATATATCATTATTATTATTTTATTACAATTATCTACATTTGTTACACTTTCTAAATATTGGCTTCCTCTTTTTACGGCGATTTAATCTTTTAATTTTACTTCGTTGCTATATGGGAATGGGACCTACGAATAATAATAATTTCAAAATATTAATTTTATTTAATCCAAAAATTACCACATCAGAATAATAATAATTTTCAAAAAGTGAATATCTAACTATTTAGTTAAATATTAATTGCTCAATTAAAAAGTTTCAAATTTTCTGTATCTTTTTCTCTTTTTTACCTATTGTCAAGACGTTTAAAACTTTGTATATTTATTACTGTTAACAATGTATTTAAATGAATTATGCAACCATCAAAACATCCTTATCTTATGAAATTCACAAAACCCTTAACATTTACCGTATTTACTCAATTAAAAAAGTTTCAAATTTTTCTGTATCTTTTTCTATTTTTTCACCTATTGTCAAGACGTTTAAAACTTTGCAATGTGTCCACAGTGATTTTCTGAATAGTTTATATTTTACAATAAATTTACTTTGATATTTTTAATTTTTCTTGAATTTTGTGTAGCTTAACATGAATTTACAGATGTTATAATTACGCATCCAATCGTACACTTCTAAAATAAGTGCCGAGCCAACTCTTAGCTTATCAGGGGCTGAACGGATGACGACTTTTGATAAATTTATAAGCCATCTGGTACCAACCTGCTAAGAGGATTATTTTTTCAAACCCTTGATAATAGCAGCCATGGAGATTCCCACGCTCTCTTTGAGAAATATTCGCATTTATGTAAATATGGGCTGAAATTAATGATTTCTCATCAAATTTTTAAAAATCAAAGTTCGATATTTTATGAATCCATACAGGTTACAACTTGATAAAACCTTGCAGGTTACAACTTGATTGTAGAAAAATTAACCGCTTTTGTGTAAATAGGGGCTTAAATTAATGATTTCTCATAAATATTTAAAATCAAGTCTTAACATGTCGATGTAAAAAGATTCCAATCAAAAGTACCGGGAATAAAAGTGCCGGACCCTAAACTGCCGGGGCATAAAGTACCGGGGTCTAAAGTGCCGGGGTCTAAAAGTACCGGGGGATAAAAAGTACCGGGATCGAAAGTACCGGGGGTTAAAAAGTACCGGGATCGAAAGTACCGGGATCGAAAGTACCGGAATCGAAAGTACCGGGATCAAAAGTACCGGGGGATAAAAAGTACCCCTATTACTACTCACAACAAAATCACTCTATTGTATTCGTCGATGTTACTTCCAGAGCTTTTATCGCTGCCTGACTGTCGGTCCTAATGTGTATCCGCCTGTTTGCACAGCCCCTCCTCACTATTTCCCCGGAAAAATGTCAATTGCAGTAATTTCTGCCTATAACACGGTTGGCCAGGAACCCAGGTTAATGCTCATGTCATCTCCTGGTGCTTCTCCAGCCACCCCTGCCCCAGTGCTCTTTGTTGTCTTGAACCCAAACCAGATGGATCCATTGTTACTCCTCAGTTTCCGAGTATCGACTCTCTCCTCCCTTCCCGGTATGATTACCTCGAAAGTGATATTCGGTCCTGAGTTTGTCCGACTGCTTGCTCATTAAGCAATCGTTCCGTATTTTCCCAAATATCTCGGTATGGTATCCCCTTCTGGCGTGGGTTTTACCATATCCGGCGTTTACAAGCCTATGTCACCACCAGGTGTAGCAAAGGCAGGTTCAGGAGCACTTCCATGACTGGGGTAAGCGTTGTGTTCATTACTCCAGTTATTCCAAGGCAGGCAAGTCTTTGCAGCTTCCCTAATAGCCTTGTAGCGTGTTTTCCAGGCCCCTTATGTTACCAAACTAACGAAGATTATGTTACCGTGGGATTTATAACCTTGGCGTAGAAATAGTGAACCATTTCTGGTTTTAATCACCACTTCTTTCCCACCGTGCGCCCACAGGCCCATAGGGCCCGAGTATCTATCTTTTAGTCTCAAGTATGTATGTAAGTACTTGAATTCTTTCCCTATCCACATTTCTTTTTCCCACAGAGGCTTGATTACCACAGAAAGAAATCAGTTTTATGATTGTCATCTTTGGGCTTTTAAACCGATCCCTAACATTCTCTTATTCCGAGAACTTGATTTCAATTTTGCTCACCGCTGTTGAGCTTTTTTTCTCCGTTTTCAGAGAGATATTATTGCTGTATTGCAGTTTTATTACAGTATCAAATTCCCAAACATTGCTTCGTGAGGAAGAATTTTCTAGTAATGACCCCCTTTCCCTCAGTGACCCTTATGCATTGATTTCACAAATTCTAATAAAAAACAACAAATCAAAGATTACTGGTCTCGCAATACTATGGCCTTCCCTAGCTCTATTTAAAGATGACGGGTTACAATGAGCATCCCTCTGTGCGGGTAAGCCGGACGAAGAAAATGATCGGCGGTGGTGGCGACCGCAGCGCTGGTCTATCGGGCGCTCGGAATACTACCTTATTACAATAATATAAATATTAATTTAATGTATTTGTAAGACATATTAAATATAAATAGCTTTGTGCACTTCTTCTCCATATAAATTTTAACTATGCCAAATCTCACAGTCCTCCGTGTCCGCAATATGTTTAAAAAAGGGTACAAAGTTTTCGCTTCACGTATTAATATATCGTCGTTAAAACCCGAAATTTGTGTAGCTCCATTCTGACTAGTTTTACAGGAGAAGCAAAAAAACTGTTTTCTTTCGCGTTATGAGTCAATATATTTCAAAACTTTCATTATCAGTATATTCGTATCAAAGTTTTGAATTTCGTGATAATAAAAGTTTTGAAATAAATGAAATCACTCAAAATCGTGAAAGACCGCCTCTTGTAGGTTTTCAATATAAGATAAGATATCCAATGTTGGGTGTCCCCAAGGCTATAAGTAAAATAAGCTTAAAAAAGTAAAAAAACCGACGATTGGCTATAACTATCCAGTATGCTGCTGTTTTATGAAAACTGGAAACAGTTTACCAAATTTTCTGAGCAGCGGCATTATTCCAGCAACATTTTTTTTGTAACTATTTGCCATTACAAATCGTGCAAGCACTCGTCATTATTTTCGTACCGAAATTCGTATCTGAATCACTAAAATTATTGTCGGCAATATTTTGACCTCTCGTGCTATTACTACAGAAAACTTTTCCAGGACCATACAAACAAAACAAAAAAGAATTACGCATATCCATCATCGTTCGAATTGTGAGATATGGTGCTGAGTACATACAAAATCCCATAGAAACAAGCACTTTCAGTTTTCCCTAATTTTCCAATTTTCCGGGAATCTTTTCGAAATTTTATTTCCCGAAAACCTTATGTGAACTATGTATTACGAATATAAAAAAAATAGCCAGATGTCAATGATTTTTGATTTTACTTTTTTTGTTTAAAAAAAATACACCTACCGTGTCCACAAAATTCACACAAAATTTCATCAAAATTGGTCCAGCCGTTTAGGGAGTTCAGTGAGGTACACCTACAGAAGAATTATACAAGGTGTTACAACATTATTTTCATCAAGTCGCCTGTGCATTTTCCATGTAAAATAAAAAATGCCGCTTTATGAAAATAGTTATAATTTTAACGAGAAACAATCCGACGAAGAATCCTCTACAAAGGAGTGTACTCATGCCGATCACGGGGCCTCGGATGAGTCCCGTATCTTCCTTGAATTAATTTAATTAAATGATGTTATTGACAGTTAACTAGATGAAAATCATTTTGTTAACACCCCGTATATATAAGGATGGTATTACCTATATATGATTTTTTTTTTGTTTATGGACAACTATCCATGATGACCGAGCATGACTGCTTGACTAAGTTTTAAATAATGTCGCTTCAAAAATAGCTTTTCAAGATTCTTGGTTAAAAGAATACAACTGTGGGACAAAAAGTCGACAAAAAAGTCACACGTGACCGAAATGGCATTGTAAGCTAGTGCGATGTGCATTACTTGTGCTATCGCCGTCGTGATTCAAAAATCTCACTCGCAGACAATGAAGCATTTCTGTCACTTAATATAATCTACTATTGTTGACACGCATAGCGTCGTGATTCTATTATTTCCTGAAAAGTAACAGCGAAATTCCTCCACGGTTCAAAGTAGCGCGCTATGCATACGGACTGGGAATAATTAGCTGTAACTTGGTATATAGATCGTATTTTAAAATATAAAGTTTTACATGGTATACCGCACGGTCACTGTATTCATTTCTTTTCTTTATTTGTATGAATAATCTGCATCTTTTTAAATTGTTCCTGTCCCTTCGTGCACCCATTTCCATTTTTCAAAAAAAGCTGTTGGTACTAAACTTAACCGGGCCCGGATATGTATTACCATTGAATATCAATACTCTATTCAATGGTATTTATTATGTTATATATTATGTATATTATATATAATTATATTATCATTGTTTAAATATACTTAAACAATGTTATTATGTATTAAATTTAGAAAAGGGTCTTTGGATAACTCCCTGTTCAACATTTTGACAGATGTCACTTCTTCAATTTTAAACAACACGAAATCGGAGCAAAATAGCTTCCTTAAAAAACTGTTTACACCACAAATTTATTATGCGGTCATGAGGTACACTCTGATGAGCCTTCGATAAATGGAATGAGGTAGTATACTAAAAAATAAAGTTTTGGGAAAATACAATAATCATAAACTTCATTGAAAAGTGTATGGTTTAGCGCTATTATGGTGAAATTATACTTACTGAAAATGCAAAAAAATTGAATTGAAATTCGTTTAATTTTTTATGAGAGAACTGTACTAGTTTAAAATACGTCATTAGTGGCCGGCATATGAATTAAGTGAGGACGTACGCCTTTCCATTTCTCACTCTCTCATTTTATTAGTAATTCTTTCCTTTTTGCTCTTACTCCCTCTATGCTCGGAAACTAATGACGTAGTTATTCGCCCGCGAAATAGTTTTTAATTTATTTCATGAAAACGGTTATGATTTAAGCAAAACTCCTCTATTTTAAGCAGTTTCATTTATAAAAAAAGTTTCAAAATTTTGTATACTACCTCATTATACTCCATATTATTGAAGAAATTGCCGCTTACGGAATATCTGGATCTTTGTATTCCTGGCTCTGCAGATATTTTGCTAATAGATCCCAACAGATAAAAATTACTTCATATATGTGGCGCACAGAGAGTAGGTATACCTTCCGATGTTCCTCAAGGTTCCATTTTCGGACCGTTACTGTTCTCGGTTTTTATCAATGATATTGGTGACAACTTTGAAAGCAACCATTGTTTAGTGACTCACGACCTAAAATTAATTAGAATTATCAGCTTATTGGATTATTGGTGTCACGCAAATGGCATCTGTCTCAACGTTGACAAGTTAGTGTTTAGTGATAAGCTTTAGCAGGAAAATTCTACCCTCAAACCCTACTTATCTGGTTAACTATATAACTCTCCAGAGTGGTGAAAGGATGTCTCGAATCGCTGTTGAAACTGGCAGAACTCAACAGAGTGACTCTGTGTTGGGTACCGGGACACAAGAGCTTTGAAGGAAACGAAAGAGCTCACCGTCTTGCCAAAAAGGGAACGAAAAGACCTGTGATCAGCCCAGAGCCCACATGTGGGATCGCACATGAGACCGATCCAAAACTGTATCAACAATGAACACCACACCCATTGGAATGACGTTCCTGGAACAGAGGCAATCGCAGGTGTTCATGGAAGGCCCGTCGAAAAGTGGGCAGAGGAAATCCTGCGATTGAGCAGGAAACGGTAGACTTCGACACTTTGGGTTGACGTGTGCTGAACCGAATGGCATAAAACATATGCCCATATAGAACTTGTGCTGAAGTTCATTAACAGCACAGATGTTATGGAGCAAAGTAGCTAAGTGGGGCACAATAAGCGGGGTCTGAACCGCAGACAACAAGCCGCGGCTTCGCCTTGACTTTAACTACTTGACTTTTACTTGACTTTTCAACTATAATATGTTGTAACTACATATACTTAGTCTTAGAACTTGCACAATCTCCGGTTGATAATTAGATTATATTTTTCAGCAGTTGTCAAAGCTACGGATCTACCGCCGGCGCCGTGGATAATGACTTCATTTCATCTCCCAGTTTCATTTTTATAATCTAACGTTCATATTGGGTTCACCTTATCGTTTCTTATAATTTCTCCAAAAATTTATTTATTTTTTATATTTCGGATCGCTTTCACAGTTTACCATTTTCTGATTTGCAATATTTTTAGTGTTTAATTACAACATAAGGAGATTATCCCTCCTCATTAAATACTTTCTTTCCATTCTTTTATTTTAGTAATTGCTAATATTTCTTTTATAATTTTTTCTAAATTCTGTGGGCGTCTATGTTTTCAGATCTTCAGATCGAGTTTGTATTTTCATATTTCAAGTTCTCCCGGGTTTTGCATATATAATATATGCAAATAATAATATAATATATTACTTTTTAGGTTTCTTAGTTCACAAGATTTTGGGTTTTCAGATACCCATGCTTACAGAAAATTTTCGTATATATTTAGGTCCCCAGGTTTTCAAATTGGTCAATGTGATACCATGTGATACCAGTGAAAATTGCAGTTATTAAAACGATATAAAATAGTATTTCGGTGGCCACTCAGGGAGGGCAGTTACACCCTGCTTGGTTGACTTATTGTACCGTGCTTATCACAATTAATTTTAGGTTATTTGGTTTATTTATGGGTATGCTCAAGACTGCGTTCTTCAAGTTCTCGGGCATTAAAGTCTATCAGATTTTTTAGTTTTTCAACTTCTCAGATTATCAGCTTTTTGGGATCTTCTTTTCACATGATCTGAGATCCTTAAAAAATTAAAATCTGAAAACTTGAGAACCTGCCAGTCTCAAAAGAAAACTTCGGAATCAACAAATGCAAACCTCAACTTTTGGAAAAGAGAAAACTTAAACCAGGTTCGGTTTACGTTTTTGACTTAATATATCACAACGTTATTTAGTGACATGTCCTATTTATAAAAATCGGCAAAAACAAACTCCTGTCGCTAACGAAGGTTTAGTACAAATTAGATTCAACACGTGTTACACGTCAAATGGTCCCATTTCGCGCAAATACGTAGTTTTAGTTTTTTAGATCGGGATTTATCAGGTCGCCAGTCTCCACGAGAGCCCCCTTCTCTACCACAGCGACGAAACGTTCATTTAAACCCGAAGGCCCTCGCCGCAGCCTTGGTATTGTGTATCGGCCAGCGTCGCACTACCTCTTGGGATCACAGCCCCTGGGGCCCCGACTACAACGCCCCCTTGCGTCACTAGAATGTGCGTTCTACATCCCTCGACTGAATATTTCAGATTATTCTCCAAAACCATTAATAGTACATTATTCAAGAATGTATAATGATGGTAATTATTCATGAGAATGAAAGTTTGATCCCACAAGCGGTTAGGCGAGTGGAGGAAATCGCTTGAGAGAATAATACACATAAAATACTATACTTTTTCTATGACTACCAATTGTTTGGACGTTTGACTTTTTTATAAAAAGTTCCATTAGATAATAAATTTAAATTAGAAAAGAATTAACTTATGATTTATGTATTATAATTAACATCAACAGTAGGTAACATTCAAACAATTGTGGAAAGTCATTCCAGGTACAGAATTGAGAGAAAAATTACTACTTTCGTTTCTATTTATGTGGTTGTAGACGAAATGGAATTATATTGTCTATGCAAATAAGTATTTGTATTGGGATGAACCGATTGAACAATTTTATTTGCCGTATTCTCTTCTTCATCGATTCATCTATTTATCCTTCAGCTATTGTGGTGGATTTCAACCCGCCATCTCGTTTTAGTGCTGTGACGATCTGTGAAAACTGTTTCCTGAATACAGTACTATTTGCTTTCCCATATTAATATCGATCTTCAGGATAGTACACTTTCCATGTTGATAATTAAGAAGAAATGAATTGCTGCACGTAGCAGTAACAGACAGAGGTAGGCGCGATATTTTTTATTATCTGATGAAAATCTGGTAATCGTAAATTTTCTAACCATTTTGTTTTTAGTGTTAGGGATGGTAACTAATGCTGCTCAGCCAAGATCTTCGATATTCATGGCATAGAGTTTCCCATAATTAAAGCAACCGTTAAAAAATTAATTGTACTAGCAATTAACACTAATTATAAATTTTTGTTACCTTGGTTGCTAAATAAATGAAGAAAATGTTTTGGCCTTTTGGCGCGATTTCCATCATTTTTCCGCTTAAGGATGGGATCCTCGTTGAATAAACCTAACAGGCGCTTGTAGATGGCGCTTAAATCGGACTTTTAGTCTGTTTAAATTTGTCTCCTCCTCCGGGTACCTGCTACCTTACTACCAAAATTGTAGAAGCCATAAAACCCTCGAACCGTGTTAAAAATTGAAGGGTCTGTCCTCGACAAGACCTGACGGTCGCTCATGAGCAATTTCTAATTCGATGTCGGAACTCTCTCTGTTGAGACTCAGTCAGTCAGTCAACTTGGGGATTGGTCTTGTCGAATAGACGACACCCCCCACAAATCACAAGGATGCACCCCGCACCGACAAGACTATGGATATGTGAAGTCTCTTGACACATTATTGCAAATTAATGTATCAATCTTTATACAGGCTGTCCCATTTAAAACTCCCCAGTCCAGATTTCTCCGAATTTATTAGTGTGATTGAAAAATCCTCGAACAGGTCGATTTTGTTTGCCAGGGGCACATCTTCTCAGGTTCCTTTCAAGTTCCGGCATTTCGCCCTCTTCGCGAGGGGGCTGTTAGCCCCAAAATCTTAAATGGCACTATGGGTCGAGTGATACCTCATTTGAAAGGTATTGGAGACCTCTTTACAACTAACCACTTACTTTTCAATCTTTTCGTGATTTGATCACAAAAAAACGATAATTTTCTATTTTCAAGATATGTAATCCACATCTTCTGATGCTGTGTTCCTCAGTAACCACAAAGACAAACATGTTATTGTTGAAATTAGGCTTATTGACATTGTAGCATCACGAACAGTTTTGAAAATCGTCTGTATTTTGCATGGAAATGAATGGTGGCCATATCCAACATTATTACGTTAATTAGATCATTTTATTGAAAAATAATCGTGTCGCATACTCTACTCATCATGTAGATTCAACATTTTGAAATTATAAAATATAGATGTTACGGACAAAACACGAAATGTAGACAATTTGCGTTTTGTCTAGACAAATCGCCAATTGACCAAGCTTTTTAGACAAATCCCAAAGTGGAATACAAATTTCATTCCTTTTGTCCAGACAAAACGCGTTCTGTCTAACAATAAGTAAAATTAGACACAAATTTAATAAATAAAGGATTTTAAATTAAAATAATTCTGCAACAGGTAGATTTTCAGACAACTATGTCACTTAGAATTTCAGAGTAAATTGTAGGCCTTGAAAAATTTTATAGGAATGCCAAGAGTACTGGAGTTAAAAAAATGTTCAAGCCGCTAAAGAATCCTGAATAGTGAATCCCTGAGTCAGAAACCTGAAAATTCGAAGAGCGCTGAAAAGAAATTCAAAGTCCTTAAAAATTAAGGAATAGTGCAATTTTAGAGTCCTGTAGTGACCTGAAGAGTAGTAAGGTATCTTGGAGTTCAAGTTTTCAATACTTTTGAGGAAACTTAAAGAATTCTAAAAATTAAGAAAGTTTCAATAATTGTTTGAATTCCTGAGGAGTAATTTTCAGATATTCTTATTTTCACAGTTCCTAAGTTTTATTTTCTTTGGTTTATACTTTTTATTTATTTTTTTATTCTTATTTTAAATAAAGCATTTTCATATAATAATAATCTACTCTTTTATACTTGTGAAACTAGTTAAACAAGGGTTCCTAGAACTATCAAGATGAAAAAGTTTTAGAAACGATGAAACGCTGCTCCCGTTCGAGTTAAATTTTGTTGCAGATATCAACGATCATAAACTCTTTTCGAAAAGAAGCAAAACTTTACCAATTTTACACAGCACCGCGACGCTTTTCGGAAAATAAGTAAATAAATAAAAATAAAGAAAAAAAGTTTAAATAAAATATGTAGAGAACAAAATTGTGGTTGTATAATATATTTTAGTTTATTCATTTTCTGTTTGCGACCAACAGTTTCCGTCCTACGGGGCGCCAAATTTGGGGGTTGATTTGCAAAATCCAACAAAATCAAATTTTCGGCGCGGATTACAACGAAGGTCGGTCTCAAATAATTTTGCAATATTTTTTTTCTGAAAGAACAATGTTTTACGAGTTTGTGGATGTCTCATTTGATGGATTTGGTTGCATATTACAAAAGATATGATTTTTTTAAATGTGCCTCTCCCTACACTAAAATAAGTCGAAAAATTCTAACTTTTATCGTTTTTTCGCTTATAACGTGAAAACTGTGTGTCCTACGTAAAAATCATTGGAACAAAAATTAAAACTGATAAAATTTGCTACAAAAACCATATGCCTAAGAAGGTACTAGGGTGAATCGTTCTCCAGATATGTACCGATGAAAATCTAAGCAAATTAAACTTTTTAGAAGAAATAATTTATAAAGTTTAGAAATATTGGTTATGAACTCCCAGAAGGCACCCAAATAAAAATCCGAAGAGTTCCTACTCTCCCGGGGGAAGCGTCATCCACTTTTGCCCAAAAAACCGCTCCCGAACGTGACGTAATGAAGCCTTTCTGTCCGTTTCTTGTAAACGGTAACTCCGATGAGAAAATGTTATAGGACTTAATTATGTTCTGCATTAAATTCTGCATAAAATTGGTCTCATGAAGTTTTTGCCTATCTTCCACCCACCACTCATCAATGAGTTTAGTTTTAAGCGTACATAAAGAAACAACGCTTTACACCATTTTTGCAAAATAAAAATTCTCCAATAAAAAAATCTAAAAATAATTTTAGACTTTCATAGTAAACATTTTTTATAACATTTATAATAAAACATATTATTAATTATAGTATTTGTACCTGTTCACTACCAAATTTGTAAAAACCGTCAAATCCGGAATGAAAAGGCAAACGCCTCTGAACAAATAATCTGTTTTTGTCTGTTCTTATTGTTGTCGGCACATCAAACACATTATGCACGTTTAGTGGGGACGTGCTTGTAAATAGACCTCCCTCATTACGCCTTTTTATATTCTGCGACTTGTCGAAAATCACCAAAAATTACGTATTCATAATAGCTTCATTCGGAAGGGTAACTAAGTTGACGGTGGTGGCAAACAGAAAAACATAACAAAGCAATAAAATAGGTATACCTGTGACAAATTTACAAATTAATATAATAGTATGCAAACAACACATTGTATAATAATCATGAAGAGGGTAACAAATAAAGGAAGTTGCCTGAATTTCAATAATTTATGCCAACCCCTAATAAAAAGTAGGTACCGATAGACGCAGTAAAGACGATTGGTTGACCCAGTAAAATAAGTTCACACCCACGTCTCTATTGGAACAGCCCCCAGATCCTTATTTTTTAGCTCCATTTTAAGTAAAACCACGGGTCAAAATTTATTATGGTTTTCGGATTCGGAATCAGCATAACGACTTTCATAAATTAAGTCTCGATCTCATCAATTTTTTCCAAACTTGACTGGTTTTTAATTGTTTTCTTGCAAAACCACTAGCACTAGGAATTTCAAAATAACATAGATTAAAAAGTGTGTCCTGTTCTTTGTTGTGGCAAAATTTCATTGGAATTGCTTCAGTCGTTTTCCTTACAGTGGTTCTCAAAGTTCTTATGGAAGAATAACACGGAAGGATCCCTTAAGAAGGGCAGCTTAATACTTTTTTAATAGTCGTTTGGAAATTGATCGTTTAGTCAATGGTAACTGCAATTTTACTGATGATTTTTACCGATGACTTTCTCATTTTTAACCGACTTCAAAAAAGGAGGAGGTTATCAATTCGGTTGTGTGTTTTTTTTTTAATGTTTGTTACCGCAGAACTCCGTCATTTATAAACCGATTTGTAAAATTCTTCTTTTATTTGAAAGAGTATACTTGCAGATTGGTCCCATTGTCACCATTTCAGGATCTGATGAGGGGATCTCATGGAAATCGAGAAAAATCCTCAAATTTTCGCTCCCTTTAATGTATGTTCACCGATTTCTTCGTCAATTGTGGACCGATTTACAAAATTCTTCTTTTATTTGAAAGGGTATACTCTAAAGATGGTTACATTGTTAAAAAATCAGGATCTGATCAAGAAATCCTATGGAAATCGAGAAAAATCGTCAAATTTTCGCTCCCTTTTATTAACCGACTTCATGTATGTACACCGATTTCTTCGTCAATTGTAGACCAATTTACAAAATTCTTCTTTTATTTGAAAGAGTATACTCTAAAGGTAGTTACATTGTTAAAAAATCAGGATCTGATCAGGGAATCCCATGGAAATCGAGAAAAATCCTCAAATTTTCGCTCCCTCTTTAACTGACTTATCATGTATGTTCACCGATTTCTTCGTCAATTGTGGACCGATTTACAAAATTCTTCTTTTATTTGAAAGGGCATACTCTAAAGGTGGTTACACTGTTAAAAAATCCAGAATCTGATTAGGTAATCTCATGGAAATCGAGAAAAATCCTCAAATTCTCGCTCCCTTTTTAACCGACTTATCATGTATGTTCACCGATTTCTTTGTCAGTTGTGGACCGATTTACAAAATTCTTCTTTTATTTGAAAGGGTATACTCTTGACGTGATTCCGTTGTCAAAAAATCAGGATCTGATCAGGGAATCCCATGGAAATCGAAAAAAATCCCCATATTTTTTCTTCATTTTATGTATATAATTATGTTCATACCGATTTCTTCGTCAACTTTATTGAGGACCTCAATATTGGAGAAGCGTCTTTACTAGGTATCACTAACTTATCACTTAAAATTGTAAAAAAATTTGCTTTTAAAAAAAAAAGAGAACCGACTTCAAAAAGTCAAAAATAATTGAATACATGTATTATTACATGTACTACCCAATGATCTGTCTGAAGTCGGTGCTAAGCCAAATAGGTAGTAGATAGATAGGCTGCCTGCTCCAGCCACATCGAATTTTGTATGCGTTATAACGTTGTTGATATTTTTGTATAATTACAATATGTTACAAATTTGTAACCTTTTTGGCTTGGCACCGTCTTCAGACAGGTCATTGGGTAGTACATGTAATAATACATGTATTCAATTATTTTTGACTTTTTGAAGTCGGTTCTCTTTTTTTTTAAAAGCAAATTTTTATTTTATTTAACTTGCCTTGTTAGTATGTTAGTAGTCGGGAAATGTGCCGAATTCGCTGGTCGAACGGGGTTGCACTTTTGATAAAAACACTGTTTCACAGGTGTGCCACCACCTGGAAACCGTGAAAGAGCACTTTGGAAATTCTCTAAAGTCACTTTGACGCCTTGGACATTCAAATATTAAACCAAATTGTTAACAGTTAGTGGTGCCAACCTAATTTAAATTTCACAGCCTACTCTAATTTATAATTTTAATGATCGCATCGTATGTGTGGGTCAAATCTTGCAAGCTAAATTAGAACCACTTCCTGACATACGATTGAGCTGCAATTTTGTATACGCCGAATCACTTAATGTAGACGTATTTATCTACAAATAATTATTTCATTAAAATGTTGTTTCATTACAATAAAACCAAACTTTATTGCATATTCATAGACGCTCCAACGTTTTTCTTCTGCAAATCTCTTCCCGGAGCGGAGAAACAAATTCTGCATTTAAACACAATTCACAGCGATGCGCGTGCTTTTCCAAAGTATTTTTTATTTGTTTACCTATTAACAACTGAGACAGTTTTTTCATTTCAGCGCCAACCATTGAAATATAACCTAATTTCTAGCGTTCATTATTTTTAGATTCGTTTAATAAATAAAATTTTGTTTTATTGTGAGACTATTAAAAAAAATAACTAACGCAACTCGTGGTAAGTGTCTTTATAAATACAAGGAAACGTTGTTTGAATCACGAGCGCTAGCGAGCGATTTAACGTTTCCGCGTAACTTACCTACACTTGTTACGTTATATAATATATACTATTAGTCTACTCCTAACATGGAGTCTCGCGACCATATAAGGAAAATGACTTTAACTTTTCAGCTATTTCCCCAAAGTTGTGCCAACAGTTTCGGAAAATGACTTTTCGTAGACGTGGCGTCACTCTTAGTAGACAAGCTCGTAGTTGCCTTTCGATTTGTCTGGAAACCAATCCTTTGTGAAGGTTTTTGCGGCTTCAGCCACTTGTGGTTGTATAGTATAGTAAATCAAATAATACCACAACAACCACAGTTCAATTTCAAATTGTCAAATTTATTTCAGATGTCATACGGAGAGGATACCTATTTCGATTTATTTACTACGCCTGTACGAAATGAAAAAGCTCTCACCCTATGGGCCGCTTTACCCGTGAATAATGATATTGCCGAGGGGGTAACCACTGCATGTAATCGTGGAACGGCGCTATTGAAATCACTTTGTAATCATAATGTAATCAAATATAATTTTTGTGAAATCATATGTAATCTTCTTGCAATCATAAATAGAACTTGATGAAATCGTGAAATCTTGTATTCATTATGTAATCATCATGTAATCGTCAAGTAATCATCATGTATTCATCGTGTATTCATCATGTAATCATCATGTAGTCATCATGTAATCATTATGTACTCATCATATATCATGTATTTATCCATGTAATCATGATATTATCATCGTGTAACTAGATTTGTGTTTTGTTCTTATTACTACTTTTCGCTTGACTAGATCTTCCTCTGCGAATAAAATCGCAGTCATTGACTGTGGTGTGATTCTGTGTGTTAATATGCACCTCGATATGCACTTATACTTGGCATTTCTCATATTCCCGCTTTCAATTCGGCATGTCTCGTGCGGTGCTCGTGATTACATTCTTTCAACTAATTGTGTCGTTTGCATTTTTCTTTTAGCCCTAATGTTAAGTTTTTCCTATCTTTGTGGTGGCCATAGGGGTCATAAGTTTACAGTTTGCAACATATTTTTTTCGTAACCTATTTTTTCCAATTTCTCGTGATAGCAGTTTTATAAAAGGTACTAAATTCAATAATTAAATTTGGTATCCCTGAATTCATTTTTATTAACATAATAAGAATTTTTGACTTTGTGTTATATCCAATGTATACAGGGTGTTATGAAAGTAGTAGCAGAAAATTTAACCACAAGTAGAACTCGTCAAAATAAAAAAATATATCATTTTTTTTCGCAAACGCTCCCTTCCGGAGTTAAAATTAAGAATAGTTTGACCCCTAAAACCAAACCCGACTATGGACCCACGTTCATTGATTGGCAGGAGTGCACAAAAACTTTACCCGATAAATGAATCGAAATAACAACTGTTTAAATGAAAACATGTACTCACCTACCATAATATGCATAATATTGAAGTAGGTTAGCATGTAATAATAAACTCTCTAACTTCCATCAGGGATAATCCTTGTTGTTGTACGTGCGATAAACGATAAATGTTGACACACCGACACTTCGATGCACATCTTCGAATTAAAAATTTTAGGTTCAATTTCCAAAACACGATTACATCTGGGACGTCCGAAAGCTGGAGTTGGAGAAGCACAAGAATCGAACACACACAACAATACATAGCGGCGCGACACTCAACTGACAACTAAAATTTAGTATCAACGACAAATTTTTTGTCCCAAAAAAGTTTGGTGTTTACCTCGTTCGACAAAAACATTCTGATGCGTTCAAGTTCATGTAGGCATAGGCGGAGGGTGAAATAACGGGTCAGAAAAATTTGAAAAAAATTGCGGATTTTAGCAAAGTGGTAAATATAAAAAATGTTTATTTTGACGAGTTCTACTTATGGTTAAATTTTCTGCTAGGACTTCCATAACACCCTGCATATACTTGTGTCGCCCAAGCGATAGAGTAATAAAACTTAAGGGTGGGACACCATTTGCGTAAAGCGTTGTTCGCAACTGTCATATTCATAAGGAAGAAATTCCATCTAAACTCTTTTTATAACTGCAATCTTTATACCTACATGCCGTTTTTGTAACAAATTGATAAAGAGTACTATTAAAAAGCTTGATTTGTAGATATAATCGAAGAACAATGACAAAAAGGGGAGAAAAGAGAAAAATACGTGTATCAAAAAGTCGAAGAACTTGCTCAGATAAGCTGTTAATTTAAGTTGGGTGCAGCGGGCTTTCCAAAATGCTGGAGTATTTAAACTCCACCAATAATGGTACATTACTATTTTTATCGGTTTCAGGATATTAAACAGATGTTTACACTAATAAAAGTTGGCCGGTAGGTAAGCCATAAATGTATCCTGTATGTAAAATTGGTAAGGTAATATTACCTTACCGAAATGTCAATTGTCAACATTTGTCAAGAAAGTGAAAACGAATTAATGTGAAAACTAGTAAATTAATGTATGTAACGTTATTTATTAAAATAGCATAAGATTACACGAAACTATACCTTATAATTTAAAAATAACAATGAAAATAACGAGAAAAAGATACAACTGCTTTTTGTCCCCATCACAATAAACATTTATGGTGCAATCTTTCAAAAAAGAAATTGTAACGGGATCGTCCCTCTCAATTGAATTGACGACTTCGTCTATAGCATCTCGTAGACTATATAACATGAAGCCCTAAAACGTGTTCTGTTGTTTAATAAAGCTGTTTTATGAGATAACAGCGTATCAAAAATCGCAATTTGGGTTTGCATTTTCAAACGCTGAACGTTTACCGCCTTTTGTGACGTCATTTCGGGGGAACCTTCTCATTTGTCCGCCCATCTAGTAACTTAGAATTTTATTTGGTGAATTTTTTCCCGTGTTGACGTCACAGAAAGGCGCGTGTTTCAAATAAGACAGATGTTTGGAATTTTACTTTACCTAGTAAAGAATAATAAACAAAAAAATAGGGATACAATTTTTCCGTCTAGTTTCTAGAGAAGCTGTTTTTGAAAATTGTGGGACGACCCCATTCCTGGCAAATTCAAATTCGAAACTGATGAAGACTCCATGTGTGAAGATGTATTTTGTTGCACTATTTCTCTTGTATGGTCATTGTAAATAATTTCAGCTGAAAGTGCTGAAACCGTCGAACTATAAGTACCAGAAACAACTGAACTAGAACTACCAGAAACCGCTGAATTTGTACTACCAAACATTCTTTTTGCCATCTTAATCTTACGGAAAAAATTTCAAAAAATTTCAGTAAATTCACATAAATGAAAAGATGGTCACCTGAAATCGATAAACTATTCCACAAACCACGAATGTTATGATCCATAACAGCCTTAGATGTCGCTCTTCGAGCTCGGATTTCAATGACATCTGCGGCTGTAATAAACGTCATAACATTTCTAGGTATGTTAATAGCTATTAACACCGCCCGCAAAGGGGCGGCTTTATTCCTCTATCTGTTGGGCGACACAAGTATATCTTTATTGCTTTTTCAATTAAAAATATTAATTTGGGCTAAGGAGAATAATTTGCTATAGAAGACATGTTTGATCATATTATTTTTTTAATGTAATCATCATATAGTCAAGGTAATCCCGTGTAATCATTGTGAAATCTTTTGTAATCATTTAGTAACCCGAATGTAGATACTTGAAATTGCATGAAATCCTATAAAATCCTCCGTGAAATCATGTAATCACTCATGTAGTCATATGTAATCACATGTAGTCATATGGTAGTCACATGTAATCACATGAAATCATATGAAATCACAAGTATTCATTATGTAATCAAGTGAAATTTGTAATCCGTGGTACACCCTTTTCATCAGTGGTTACCCCCTCGGATATTGCTGTTACGATTGGTTGCAGTGACTGTGAATAATGGGATGCGCGAAGTGCACTGGTTATCAAATAGCCGTAGAAAAATACGTTTTTACACGTAATTACACTCTGATCAAACAAGGCATGATGGCGGGACTATATTTTTTTATAGATAGCTGCGTAGAGATACCTATCCCTGAAGAAATAAAGGTAGTGATCCGTGGTAGGTGGCTATTCAAAACTGGTTTTTGAATATCAAGTTGCAACACAAAGGCTTTTAGTCGGTAGCTTCAAAATACCGATTTTTAGAATATGCACATGTTGTTAAGCGTATGTCAAAGATATGTCCAAAAACCTAAACTAAAATAAATTCAGTAACTCCGTTAGTATTTGCACTAGAAATAGAACTTAAAAAGCATGTGATAGGGTTAATTATAGCGCATCCGAGAAACGTATACAATTTTTTTCATTAGTTTTTTTTTTGACAGTTATGACTTTTATTTTACATTTGAATAGAGTTTTTTATTCTGTTTTCAAAGTTATCAAATACTTAATAGGTTAGATTAGGAAAACATTAATTAAAACGGCGCTAAGGTTCAAGTTAAGTAGTAAAATTTCAAAAAATTAACAGCTGTCTAATGTTATTGGAATTTAAGAAAAAACATAGAGATACCAATACAATGTTGACAAGCTCTGAATTGGTACAAAATAATTGTGTCTAAACTGTTTTTTTTCTATTAAATAATAAATGAACTTCTAAATAATAATATCTGATTGCAACAGGATGGTGCTCCAACACACTAAGCCCGGTGCGGCGTTATTTGAACGAAGTGTTCCCAAGAAGATGGAAGAAGAGGTCCAATAGATTGGATTTCCATGGTTTTTTCCTTAAATTCTGATAAAAATAGAGAGCTCTGTTATTTTTTTGAAATTTTACTAATTTAAACTTTAGTGCCGTTTTTATTTATTTTTTCCTTATGTAACCTATTAAGTATTTGATAACGTTGAAATCAGAATAAAAAACTCCACGCGAAACATGGGTTGGCATTAAAAAAATATATTGATGACGTCATAACTGTCAAAAAAAAGTAATAAATTTTTTTTTGTATACGTTCGTCGGATGCGCTATAATTAGCCCTACCACATGCTTTTTAAGTTTTATTTCTAGCGCAAATACTGACGGAGTTATTATTTCCATACTGTATAATAGAAAGTGTTTTTCCTGCTTCGACCTGCAAGTTTCTAATCCCTCTTCTAACCAATAAAACGTTCGCCTCACCTTTTTAATTTTAAAAGTAGTGAGTTTCACCTTGCTAGTATTTCTAATAGTCTAATAACTATTATTTTTAGGACATAGAAAATTATTTTTTACAATAAACACAGTTGTGCAATTTCAGAATGTAGGACAGTAGGTAAGCAGGTGTTGCTAATATTGCGAAGAGTAGATAGTAGATAATGTAAATGCGTACCAGCTTTGCTTGAAGAGTAAAATATGCGAAATGTCCCAATATGTTAAATATATTTACAAATGCAGATTATATTTTAATATCTTCTTAAACCAGCTTCATTTCAATCGACACAATATTATGTTATAAGTTTTGAAGGTTTAATAACAAGTATTTAAAGAAATTAACGTAAAAAGTGGCGAGTCACATACTATAATTTTTGTACAAGCGCTATTTAATTGTATTTTTTGGAAAACTTAATCATTGAGAGGATTTTTAACTTGTAGAAACTTAATTTAATTTTACTTTAGTATTGGTAATAAAGTACTCTTTTAAGGAGATTATGTAAGGAATTTTTAATATATAGTCTGCAATAAGAAAAAATGTTTAGCAAAGAAATATGTAAATAAATTTAGCAAAGCAATTTTGAAATCAATTCAACTTGTCTATGGATCAAAATTTTGAACAACCTTTCTTTATTATATTCTTTCTCCAGAACTAAAATTTGAAAAGAATTTTGCGCCTATCCGATCATAGGAAAATAGGAGTTCCCAGGATTGTGATATCGTAACGGACCCTCAATGCTATCATTCATGGTCTACTACTACCGTGATCGAGATAGTGTGACATCATCTTCTCGAATATTTGGTATACTTCGGGATTATGACGTCATCCACAACTAAGCATGCTCAAGATGGTCTGATGTCATCGTCTGGAGTATTCCATTCACATAGAGAGATTGTCCTGGAATGTTCTAGAAATAGAAGTCTGAAATAATTGTCGAGAAGATCAATGGAAGAAGTCATCAATGGAATAATCTTGAGGCGCCTAAAAGGATGTAACCGATATATTTATTGGGGGACTAGTCGGGGACCAGTAACAGTCAGTTGCATCAGTCGCCTTTATCGCTCCGGGGTGTCACGCCATATGTAGATATATATACGAGGGCGTTGAAGTGACTTGTAAATAGTGTAAATAATTTAAATATTGTAATATAGAAAGTCGAAAATGAATTGTACATAGTGTGTAAATAAATCAAGGAACCAAGAATCGTAACAGTGTATTATTATCGAACACATGTATTTAAATGAGTTTATGCTTGAAAAAAATGATTTATGACTCACGGGTGAGTTATAAACCTAATGCAGTAATTAAAGATTAATTTTAACATTATAAGTAAATGAAACATGTGACACCGGTGTTTCGAAATTCATTTACATAGTTCATTTAAATTTATGTAGTTTAATGGTGACTATGTTTCTTGATTTTAAAATCTGTGGCAGAAATAAGAAACTAAAGGCCTGTTTAAACTAGACGATGGGTGGTTAGAAAATGCTGATACTCATAGGTAACTACTGATGGTTTTTCAGTATCTACTATGTGATATTTCACTAGCGATTATACTACAAAAAATTTAAAAAAGAAAATATTTGTCATGATTTATAGCTTCTTATTATCGGATAGTGGTCGTATTTTGTACTTGCTATACATCGAGATCCATGTGGACCTCGGCGGATAGTAGTGATGACGAAAAAGGCAAAAATAATAATGAGTCTCATGTGTTATTTGTGGCAAAGTTTGTGAGTGAGATCAAGCTTTGGCAAGTTTTAAAACTCAATACGAAGGTAAGTGACCATCCGTTGAAATAAAATGTGACAAAACCAGTCTAAAACACTTGTAGCTAATTTTGAAAAAGTAATTGATGGCAAAAAACTGCTAAAGAAAATTAGCAATTTAAAAGCCGTTGTGAAAAAGAAAATGCACAGTAACACCACGGGAAACAAGTCATCGTCCAAATTTGCGGGTTCTTCATTCTCCAAAACAGCTTCGTCTTTCAAGTATTTCCCAACATTATGAAGAACAATGTTTCCTAACGACAATCTTATTGTATTTTGTAATAACGGAAATCGTTGCTTCAACTGCCCAAAACACCTTTCTATTATTACTCGTTCGTGTTTTAGTAAGTTATTAACTACAACTTCTTGTGGAGTTCTTGGTTCTCTAAATGGCACCATTAAACACTTTTCAATACCATAGCCTTGATCACCCAATAATACTTCATTGTTAAATGTTCGAAGTACGAGACAAATGGTACTGTTCCTCCAGATCCTACTGTCATATACAGAGCCAAGCTATTCTGCACTCACGCCTGTAAATATCTCATCAGCATTACAGGTGGCTTGTATATTTAGTGCGGGAAACTGCTTACGGCAAATACATATATTCATGCCCATGTCGATTTTCTCCAACTTTTTTAAATTCTTATCAATGTGCAATCGATCGCACCTATTGCAGTTGGAAAACGAAATTTTGTTTACCACTTTTGTTTTTCGACTTGCATAGTCCTATATCAGTTCGTACACAAACATGTAATATAATACTAAAAAAAAAAATGTGCCATGCCTACCTCAGGAAATTTTATCCAAACGCTTTTTCTATTATTCTTCGTGGCACAAAATTAACAACGTTTGAAACAGTCGCTTGACTTAAGCCGATATCCGATTTGAAAACCTAAAAATCAACAGTAAAATATTTTTATATGATATAAGAGTATTTACTCACAGGGATCCGCAACATATTTTAAAAAAATGTTTATTTTAGTGATGTTAGTTATGGCACCTCCTCGAGTTTCCCCACTGTCAGGACCAAGGAAATGTTCAGCTAACCACTCAACATTTTCTGGATTAAATCAAAACACTTTTACGTAATCGCGATCAGGAGGATCTTCACGTCATGTTTTGTAACTTTTTTGGGCGCGCTGAACAACAAACATCGTTTTAACAACTTTTACAAATACTATCAGTCTTCTACACTTCTTCTTCACTTACAAATTCATAAGTATGAACTTATTGTTGTAAGGATAAATTTATTTTTATTAATAAACATTTTAGTGGAGTGCGCGGAGCCCTGAAAGTCGCTTAAAAAATTATTCTGTGAGCCTTTTGAAACTTAAATCTGTAACAGGAACGATGGATATTAACGTAAATAATTTAATTGCAAAGTCGTCAAAAGATCGTCCTGTGCAAACAAAAGTTATTGACAATTTAGTGATTTTTTAGCATTGGTCGATAGAGCATAAAATTCTGTTTAAGTTGGACTAATTTTGAATCTTTCATTTGTGGCCGTATCGCCTAAAAAAATTAAAAGTGTTTCTGAAAAGCATTGTTCTTACCGAAACTTTGTTACATCTAGAGTAATTATCTCAGTTCGGAACCGGCCATGGCCAAAAATGTAATAAAATCCATACTTTTTGTCGTTTCTCACTCATTATCTCGGAAACTAAAGTTTAAATCAAAAAAATTCTCTCTTGTAAAACTATTGACTCATGTCTTGTGATGCTTCTGATCCTAGTTTTATCTTTTTAATACAAAAAACAAGCCTGCTACAATCGTAAATACTAAATAGTAACCCATTGATTGAACGGTTACCGCTTCTCCCGGCGTCGCCTTCTCGATCACCCTCCCTCGAGTCTTCCACCGTCTCATCCTAGGTTTTAAAGCGGGACATTCAAAAATGCCACTCTTAAAGGCCAATTATTTTCAGAATTATCGAGAAATTTTTTAGGTATAGATAGAAGAATAATTATACAACTCGCATTCTGAGTTGTAGTACATATGGCGTGAGTTTAAATATTTTGTGTATGGAAATTTAAAGAAATAAAGACAAATAATATGTAATTTATTATTATTAAGTAAATAATTATTTTAGCCTTGACAGTTGTAAACTACGTTCTACCACATTTTAGACAGCCATGGTAACCCATTTTTTACACATTGAAGCTGTCACCTACCGCCTTTAAGCGGTAAAATAGTCCAAAATTTTCTTCTTTAAAAAACGCGCAAAAAAAAAGATCCTTTATGATAAATATTGGTCGTATATTTTGAAAGAAGATACCGCACTTAACTGTCTTTGAATAAGTTTCTAAGATATAATAATGACCAATTTAAAGACACTCGAAGGCGCACCATCTCGTGGTATAAATAGTAAGCATCTCAGTTGTCTATTTACCTTGTCAATTTACAATGTCACTCAATCTAAAAATGTTAATTTATTGCGATTATTACTCTCATAAAATACAATAATATGGCAAAATGGGTAAAGTCATTGAACTAAAAGTAAAACACGTCAAGAATAAGATAATGAAAAAGTTAAGGTAAGTCAACAAAACACTCGAAAAACATAACCTCTCTCATATTTTTAGGAATTGTGCCCTATTTATGCTATTTATGCATTCCTACAACTCCCGTATCCTTTTGGGCAAAATCCGCGTCCGTCACACTATCCTGCACCTATCTTTATGTTAATAATGTGAATGTAACTTCGGTGCAACGATAATTTTTGTTAAATGGGGGCGCCGAGTGGAAAACTTCGTCATCGGCTAAAAAGTTGTATACACTATGTGTGTGGTAGGTATTTTACATCACTCAGTTTTATTAAAACACTCCGTTTCGCGTCGTGTTTCAATATTAAAACTTCGTGATGTAAAATTGAACCTACCACACTTATAATGTAATATACTATTATAATGATAATATTTATGTACTTAATAATTTAATAATATTTATTCGCTATCACTACTGTTCTCTTCAGGATAAGTGGTAAGTCTTGGAGCTGGTAATTAAAGTTTTTTATTCCTTCAAGACTTTTGGCCCATGCAGCGACAGGGTCCAATGCAGCTAATTTTGTTTTTCCTACAGCTGCAAGTTTTTAAATTACAATCTGAAATGAAAAAAATAGTTAAAATTGTAAATAATTTACATTTCTTGCACCTATATGTAGCCAAATATGGCGTAGTATCTGGGAAGGCCACAAATGAAAGATTCAAAATTAGTCCAACTTAAACAGAATTTTATGCTCTATCGAAAATTGTTAAAAAATCACTAAATTGTCAATAACTTTTGTTTGCACAGGACGATCTTTTGACGACTTTGCAGTTAAATTATTTACGTTAATATCCATGGATCCTGTAAGTTACAGCTTTTAGTTTCAAAAGGCCCACAGGGTGACACCTTTTAGTCCGCCGTGTACTCCACTATTTAAGTAAATACTGATCAGAATAAGTAAATACTTTAAGTATAAGCTCCTGCTTAAAGTTTAATAATATACTAATCAGTATTTAGTTCATATCACCCATCTTACAATTTTTGTGTGTTTGAGTTTAAAAAATAACTGCGCCCGGGCTGTTACGTTTTTGTTCATAATATCTATTACGGTTGCAAACACAATTGCTATTAATTGTTATTAATACACAAACAACAATCGCACAATGTTGTTGTGGAACACTCGCGTAATTAAATTTTAAATTAGGCTAAATTACATCAATTACATAGTAGCATAAATATTAGATATGCGTTGGAAAACCAAAATTGTTTATGTATGTAGGTATTTATGCACCATATTTAAAAACAGTGGGCTTTCTAATTAAATATATAACATGTCTACCCGCGCAGCCGAAGCCTAAAAAGGGTCGAGCACTGAAACCCTTCATTTGTCCCTCCAACACCTGCTAATATTCACAACTGAAAAGCTGTAGTTGTTTGTTCGGGTGCTTGCTATTGTACGTAGTTACAAGCTTATGAAGATACAGCGAACAACCGCATTAGCCTTGAACCCCAGTCCAATTTACATTTTTCGCTCTCCCGTTACATTTCCATTTGTAAACTCGAAGAAGCCGCTTCGAATGGAAATTCTGATAAACATCTGATCAAATCTTGATTTTCTTTTAAACTCTCTGCGCCGAGAGAGAAATGCTTTGTGAACGGAACCGAAAAAGTTCAGACGAGCGACGGCAAAACCCCTCAGAAACTCCATCCAAGTTGCGACCAATTTTTCGTGGCCTCTCGAGGGTCCATCAGAAGTACTTGGCAAAAGGGGAATTGGTGGGGAGTGCGCGTTCAGCTTGTCCCAGCGATCGAACATGAACATGAACATGTTCACGCTGTTCACGTTGTTCCGTCTCTCTCTCTTGCCTGGCTGACTCACTGAAATCTATGGACATTATTATACTTAGCCCCCATACCAGGCTTGGGTTGGAATAAAGTTTCGAGTCGTCGACCTTTCCCTCTACGGAAGAAAGTTCCGATGTGTTCGAGGCGACTTTCATTACTCAACATTCTGAATAATCTCAATAATTTTCTGCTGAAGTTGAATTTCTGGGTCTGGGTTTCAGAAAGTGATTGTTAGTTACGGAACCGTTTAATTGGATTGTAATCCGCGCGCTTTCTTTTGTTGGGAAATGACTGTGGGTAAATTGACCCTACCTTGTTTCGAAAGCGGATGTTTGAGCAATTAGTGAGCGAGGGGGGGAGAAGTATGCATTAAACCTTAGAAATTTGATTCGTTGTCGAGTTATCTCGTTTATAAAGTTACCCACGTTCATGGTGTAATCCCGTTCGAGCGAATTGAACAGGAAACAAGTCATAGTAGAAACGGAGTACGTAGACCTTTGCTGCTGTTTCGACGAGCCACTACGCGGAGTCCGTGACATTAGCACCCCGACAAACAATTTACGAAACAAATAGCAACACACGAATGCACCATAAAATTTTTCTTTTACGCCGCCCCCATTTAAAAGTTACCGTTGAATTCTGCATTATGATAAAGTTCTGCACAAAATTCATAATTCGGACAACTTTCATTTTTCCGAAAAACGCCGAAACATTTTATTTCTTCCGGTTCTGATGACGTATGTGAAAAAAATATTATATATACAAATTTTCAAATGCTAAGCTATATATTGTCTTTGCGCCATTTAATGGAGCACATTTTTCTGTAAATGTCAACATACTTTAATGAGGGGGTTACATAATAATTTTTGTGAGAAAAAAAAATTAAAGAGAATATGTACATTTTTTCCGTATATATTTTATGTACCTTACAAGTAGCATGATTGTTTTATCATTTTTTGTTTAAAGAAGTTTTTATTTTTCAAATTTCGGTCTAATAAAAAGTAAGTGATAAGTTTTTATTTTCCTATTTGTAGAACTAACAATTTTTTCACTACAACAACAAATCATTTGTGTCTTATTATTTTCTACTAGTAGCTCAGATTTTTTAAACCTTAATGCGCTTCTCCCACCCCATGTTTGCAGTGTACATTTATAAAAATCGCTATATTGTTAATTACTGATCAATAATCTTCAAATTTTGAATCGTTGTAGAAAAAGGATTGCTTTAGAACCTACGCATATTTTTTTCAAAACTGTTTTGCGAAATATGCAAAAATGTCGAACTGAACATACGTAACTTTTATCACCATTTTATTGACACTTACGCCTTGCGTATCGCCTTGCCTATAGTTTTTTCTTATTGTTTGCTACATTATTGAAGATGGAAGCGCAAATACAACTATGTAATAATGTTTTAAATAAAACCCTGTTCTGTTGATTTCTACGTCAAAAGAGTAGCTCCACCTATACAGCCATGCTACAAATTCGCCGTGTACAGTCCGAGTAAAATCTTAGACCTAAACAGACTTATTCGGGACGGAGAGGCCCTGTTATCTTAGAACTTCGCGGCCGTAAAAGTTAGTTTTTTTGGACGCATCTGCTGTTTGTGGCCGAAGCGTGAGTCGAGGTGCACACGACGTTTTTTAGGCGATGATCACAATAGTACAATACAGTGTATACTCAATAAACGAATTTGGACAGTGTCCGAATAAAATGCTCAAAACTAGAAATGAAAATGTCCCAAACCCGAAATATTCATTCCTGCCTAGTATTATGCTTTCAATTACACCTATTTTTTCACAGATCGGTTGGTATCTTACTTGATCCGTTGATTGATATTTTTATAAAATTTTGCAATGTTAGGAGTCTATTCTTTTCGATTTAATTAACATAGATAATTACATCACTAATAACAGAGCAACAAAACTTCGCTGGCAAAAGAAGCAGCAGTGCGTAAACCATTTACTACGTAACTACTGTAGTAAATTGAGAGCCTATTTTTGTCAAGGAAGCAAGGAAGGCGAAATCAACACAGTTCCAGACATGATCGAATCTGGCCTTTTTAACGACATTGAGTCGTGTGGAAAAAGCATGTGCATAGTCTAATTTTAAATATGAAAAATAATGCAGCAGAAACTTATAATTCTATCGTCTGTAAATTTATAGGGGACAATTTCATATAATAAAAAGGAAGAATATTTTGTCCTATTGCACAGGAAAATTTTGTAGTCCACGAAAATTCGCTAAAAACTATATCGCGGTACTGAAAAGAAAACGCGAGTATAATAAAACTCGCAGAGTTATTTCTACGAATTAAAAAAAGAAAGGCTGCTGCTCCACCCGATGAAAATTACGGTCTGACAGAAATTCATCTAGATGAAAACGAATTTATTAGGAATACGTGAAAGCTAGCTCGAAATATTGTCTGTTCTGAATTTCGAAAGAGCGCAGCTATAATGATGTGGGGAAGAGAACATGAAGCAAAAGCACTTTGAAAAAGACTATGGGGTACTTGTGCGTGAGTGCGGACTGTTTATTGACAAGGAAAATTGTTTTCTCTGTGCCAGTCCGGATGGAATTATTGATCAAGATCATATTGTGGAAATAAAATGCCATTGGTCCATTCGAGACTTAAACCCCTAACAAGCGGTCAATGAAGAAAAAATTAATTATTTAAAAAAATACCAAAATGGGGACGTTAAACTAAAGCAAAAATATAATTATTACTTTCAGGTTCAGGGGCAATTACAATTATTGCTACTTTGTTGTATGGATTGTATCTATTGGAATTGTTGTCGACAAGTAAAAAAAAATATTCCATAGCAATTTTATTTTGTATGTTCTTTTGCAGATTGAAAAAGATAATTATGTCTTTTTGGGACAACATTGTGCCAAAATTTAAAAAATATATATTTAAATGTAATGGCCCGTGAAATACTAAAAAATACTGAAAAAACTGAACTGTTTCTCCCATTACAATGTCACGTTCTCATTCGACTGTTTCATCAGAAGCAAAGTACGACCAGACTTATAGTAATTTTATGGACTCCGGTCAATAATACTTTTATAATCCCGAATGTCGTCTCGGGTGGTGGTTGAATTTAGAATATTGTATTTGTATTGTGCTAGCATTTGGGTCGGGCGTTAGAGACAGGTAGGCTGTGCTTTGGGTTTCACAACTGGCCGCTGCAAATAATTTCCGAACAGAAACCATTGTTTCACAGAATGTACTTTTTCTGTGTCTCGCGTGGAACTTAAATACAAAACAATCTACTTCACTGTCTGACTTCATTACTAACTGAAAAATTTATTCTTAATTAGTTTGTACATAATTATCATAAAATAAAATGTGCAATTTTTTTTTTAACGATTGGGAACGAAGTTCCTTTCCGCACGTTACACATTGGCGAATGAGAGCTAGGCCGAGAAAAGTGTAAGATTTCGACAGTCACGAAATTTTTATTGCAACGAAGTTCTTAATAGCTGGCTTCTCTCACGCAGTATGTATTCGTTTTCACATAGAAATAATCATATTTTGTCAATTTGTGAATTAACCTTAATATGTAGATATACGGGTGTCCCAGAGGTGTGTGAACCATCATTTACGCCCTCATTTTGAAAGATTTCAAAACGGGGTTTTCGGGGGACGATAGCCACACGATACCTTTACAATTTAAAATTATTAGAAATTATATACAGAGTGTCCTAATAATAGTAATATACCAAAGTAATGTTTTTTTTTTAATGGAATGGGGTATAATACATTTTTTTGCAAAAGTGGCCAAATGGTGCACTTATATATACAGATTGCATGTGCAAAATGATTTTGAGTTACGACGGATAGTTTTTGTTTAAAAAATCTTCAAAATTCACCCGTAAGCCCCGCCTCCTCTTCATCGTCTGTGTCGGTGACGTCACCGACACAGATGATTTGGCAGCGTCGCATCGACGAATGGGACGAACTCAACTGCGTTCTGATTCGGGGAGAGTGGGGCAAAGCAACATGTGCGATTTAAAAATGAACTGTTCCTTGTTTCATGTTCCAGCTAAGCACACTGTAATTTTGTCGATAAAGTTTCATGAGTAAACTACAACGCATGTGGTTTTTATAATAATTAATTACACTTATTTCATTGATAATAATGAGGCAATTTTGCTATTGGGGCAAAGTAAAACATAAAATTTATAAGTAAATATAGAGGGCATGATGACATTTTTAATACATACTTTAATACATACTGATTGAAAGTCATCTAAATTGATATTTCTATACAATACCATTTTTAATAAACTTTATTTCAATGTATGGTTTGCCTCGGCATTACTCGTAGCAAGATCAGATCGCCTTGGACTTGTTGCCATGGAGATAGTCGTTTATTGTCTAATTTATTAAATTAATTCAGAAATGACACCGAAAGGTAGACAGGCTTAGGTTTACGTAAATATTCTTTACATAACCCCAAACGAAAAAATCTAGAGGCGTTAAATCGGGTGATCTTGCTGGCCATCTTATACCAATCCAACGTCTCGGCAACCAGTCATTTAAATATCTTCTTACATTCCTATAGAATCCAGTGGGGATTTTCAGTGGCATAATAGTGTATGTTATGCCTCTTGACATGCCCATTACTCTTAAAGGTCGCCAATTATTTGGCAAAATTCCACTCTTTTTGCAAAATAAGCTTCTTGCAATTCTTGATGGAGTTCAATGTGGTATGGATGAAACCGATGTTTTTTGATCAATTTCTTTTGTACTGGAGTGAAGATTTTCTTCTAAGATTAGTAAAACTTCTAGCTCAGTGTTTTCACCTACTCTTCTACCCATTAATTGTTTTTTGTTGCAGGCCACGTTTCTAGTGTTTTCAAAACGTTGTAAATTATTGTGGCCAAAAAGGAATTTCTTTCGGCTTCTCCTAACCATATTTATCACTACTTCTTTGGTAAAATTCATTTGGAAAAAAAAATCACAAAAGTGAAACTATTTGTTACCGGATAACTGTCAACAAGAACAAACGGCTCCACGGTAACCAGTCTAAGATGATATGATCTCAATACACGATTTCATCAATTTGGGAAAGTTTTATACATTTTTTGTAAAAATTATCTAAAGTACTAACATTTGCCGAGGCAAACCATATTTTGGCAGAAAGCTTATTAAAAATGCTATTTGGTGGTATAATGTCGAGTATAATGTAATATGTAATTATAGGGTGTTCCATTTGAAAAAAAAATGTTATTATACATTTTGCAAAACCGTACACCCTGTATAGAAATATCAATTTATATGACTTTCAATCCGTGTGTATTAAAGTTTTGGTCTATAAAAAATTATTTACATAAAAATATTCAATTATCTGTTGGAATGGTTCTGCAATTTTTTTAAAAAGTGCTAATTTTGACATAAAATTCTTCATAACTCAAGAACCATCTATAAAAAACCTGTAGTACCTTATATCATTTTGCTCGGCATTAATTGCTCTTTCAATTCACTAACTATGTAATATACACGTCATTCCATTAAAAAAACATAACTTTAGTATATTACTAATACATATTAGAACACTCTGTATATGATTTATAATAATTTTAAATTGTGAAGGTATCGTGTGGCTATCGTCCCCCGAAAAACCCGTTTTGAAATCTTTCAAAGTAAATGATGGTCTTGTTGGCCACTCAATTGGTCCACGTCTTCTAATCCATATTCCATTAAAGGTGGCGTCTATAACCCTTCTTATTTGCAGACCGTAATGCGGCGGTGTCCCATCTTGTTGAAAAAATAACCTGGGATTTAAAATTAGCTTCATCGGAAAACACGTGATTTCAAAAATGGGAATCCTCGTCACAATGCCGCATAAAAATTTCACAAAGTTCGATCAGGACCATCTTTTGTCAAGCCTTTTTAAGCTCTACAATTTTTCTATAAAAAGCACTCAACGAAAAGCCACCTTGAAGGTCCATTCTAAATATTTGATGAAAGAATTTTTTTAACAAAATTATGAATTACAATTTTATTACCATTACTTCATTTATGTTTTTTTTTTTCATTTAATTACTCACAAACGTTAATTTATTTATTTCATACTTGTATCTAAAGTGACATTTTTCGGATTATTTTTGATACCAAAAGTGGAACATTAACGTCCTAGTACTTTAAAGAAAAATTTTAAAGTCCTAGTACTTATAAAAAACTAAAATTATACGTCAATCATTTCTTACCTTGTTCCCGGCATTTTTGTGGCATCAAATTGTTCTTCACGTGATCTGCTTCATCTACAATGTCTTGAGGCACCTCAATTTTCTCCATTTTAAACGGAATAATCGCATAAAATATCCAAAACCATTCACCGTGACCCAGTTTTTTCGTTGTCATTTTTGACAAACGTTTGTTACTATGGGAATGTTGGTTCCCGCATATTTAATTATTACGAATAATTTGTGCGTGATAAACACACATCATTTTATTTATTTTGACTTAGTTCATTAAACTTGCAGTATGAAATAAAACGTTGTATTTACCTCGAACGAAGAAGTGTTTTTAAAGGTACTCACAAGTAATTCCAGCCTCGGCTAGGCGCCTCGGCCGTAAACAACTTGCTCGTACTTTAAACTTCACTTCTCGTTCTAGATAAATAATATACTATTAATCGTGGCTGTTATTTAATATATAGTTTATAATTATAGCAAAAGGAACTTCATTCCAACCAGGTGTCCCAGGACACCTCTCGTACTTTTTTTTTGTTTTAGTTGGTTTTTGTTCTTTTTAAATGTTTTACAAGGCTCTTCATTATTGAAAAATTTGAGTGGAAACATAAGACGATTTGGGAACGCCAGGACGAATTTTGTTGCCACTTCTGAAATTTGGTGACGTCAAAAGAAGAATAATTTCCCAATATTCAATCCAATTATAAGAACCACGATTGGCTGAGTAAACGAGTTATTCTTATCGCCAAGAAGAAGACGAACTTAACAATATTATTTAGTCATTCATTCAAAGCGAGGCAGTCACATACAAGTGCGTATGTGTTGTTGAAGCATATGAAGCTTATCGAACAGGATTTTTGATTTCTTTCGATCTGCCAGGAATGCTACCGCACGTAGGTATAGTAATTTTAAATCAGCGTGTCAATTATTATTATCTTGACAAATATCAACCAGCCAAACCTGTGCAACGGCACGCGGCGTGCAGTAAAAGATTAATCAGCAACGTCGTAAGCAACAATCTTGACAGGACCTTTCCAAGGTGAAAATTGTGAAATTGTCCTCATTCCTCGCATTCGTATTCCAACATATTATATGCCATTTCAATTTAAGAGATTACAATTCCCAATTCGATTGGCGTTTGCAATCACAATCAACAAAGGTCAGGGTCAATCTTTAGAATTGTACGGTTTAGATCTAGACACGGATTGCTTCTCACATGGACAATTATATGTTGCTTGTTCTAGAGTCGGCAAACCAGACAATCTCTATATCTGCACATATAATGGAACAAAAAATAATATTGTATAGCCACAAGTATAGAGGAATTAAACATATACGTATTAGAAACGTGTGCTTTCTGTTCTCTTTCTTTTCCCTTTAACCAGACTGATTACATCACGCAAATGGCTGCACATACATCTCCATGAAGATGCTCTTGAGTAACTTCAACGGTTGGCGGTGGTTCATGTTGATATATTTGAATTCGGGTAACAGCCTTAGAGCCCCTTTTCTTCCAAGAGGCAAGCAGATGCCGTAAGTCTTTCGAAAACTGGAGGTCGGTATAGACTCGGAGGATGGAAAGGAAAAATATTGTTGATGGAGACATGTCTTGGACGCTGTCATCATTCATCAGTAATCTGTGTGTTTTCGCGATGATATAGATGTTTGAATAATATGTGTAGATTTGGGAAATTGAAAATGCAATTATTATGGTCTCACTATTAAAGTGTCATTAAAACCTTTTCCGTTTTTTGTTGTCGCCGACCCATCATACGCCACCCTCAATTTGGTTTAGTTTCTGATTTTAGGTCATAATGATGGGATACAGATTGGAGGAATTTCCGAAAAAATATCCCCAAAATGGAACTGGCGCCGAAAGGTCCCACTGTAAACAATTGGTCATAAATGGACCATTTGTTGCTGTCACGTAAAAAGATCCGCTTTGCAGCTGTAATAAAATCAGTGCATTGAGAAATTAGTTAGTTCGATTCGATTTAGGAGCGTTATTTCTTCTATTGTTACTGTTGAGGGGTTCAGTTCGTACTTCCTCAAAATCGTATAAACTTGACTCCAAATCGTTTAGAATCTGTTGAACTTCAATAATTTTGCAATTATTGTCCTGCATTTCAATTAAATTGAAAAAATGAGTTAATTTCGCTTCCAAGTACTCATCCCTTATTCTACCATACAAGTATCTCAGACAAATACACTTTGCGCAACAAGACAAGGGATATTGGAACAAGTTGTCTAACTTTGCAGCAGAAACGAATATAGTAATTATTAGTAGTATCTGCTACACTCAAAGTAGCATTAGGTCACATGGACAAGACAAGTCAATTTGACCACGTTGTTTTTAATAAAAGAATTGATAATATGTAATGGATGTTATCATACATATAGGAGAACAGCTGTTTAAGGCAAAGTCAAATTGGTCAAGAAGAAAAAAGTGCAGTAAATGGGACCTAGATAAACTCCAGCATAAAAAATTAGAAATAATGTAAATTTGGTTGAAGCACTTGAAGATAACCTAAATGACAGCAGAAAACTTACTGATAATTTTATTAAAACATGTATAAACAAAGCAGCTTTAAATTATTGTAATGTAGCCTGAACCGGGCGGGTTCGAGGACTTAAAGAAATTCTGGTGCACACCGTAGTTACTAACTTTTATTAAAAAGACTAACTTTTCACTATGTACAAACTTTCACGATAACACGCTGACCACTCCCAATACACTGTTTTGCTCCGTCGTTTGTTCCCTTCTTAATACCCCTCCTGGCGTTCTCGATTCCTTCTATTCCAGAAAAAAATGAGATCATCCTCTTTGTACGAGCATCGTATAGTATGAGATCACAGCGACAGAATCTTCTAGGCTCATGAGAGCATCTTATGTGAACAATTATTCCCAGACGTTCTCATGGTCTGTGGACTGTTCTAGATCAATGCCGTTACCATATGTGGTGATATCATCATGACATCATCCGCTTCCGGTGCCGTCGCGCCGTCGTCTCATTATATTGGTGAGAAGAAAGGTCAAAAGAAAAAAAAGGGAACGGCATCCACGCAGCCGTAAGTACCATGAGATCATTTAAATTATAATTCAAAGTATAGGCGAAAGTTTTATGCAATGACCCAGCCTGAAAATTTTAGGTTATGGCAAACATTGTCACGTTTATGTTTCTCATGTTAAATTGTTTTAGTTTAAAGAAAATAAAACACTAGCAAATAATGTAGGTTTATTGAGAATTACAACAAATGTTCAAAGTGTTCTCCCCCAGCTTCAATGCAGCTCTTAACTCTCCGTTTCATATTTTCAAATGCATTTTCCAACATCACAAAGGTTATAGCGTTGCATGCATTAAAAATTGCCTCTTTCATTATTTTTAAATACGGTGTTTTTGATATACGGGAAAATGAAATAATCTAGAATTGTAAGGTCCGGAATTTGAGGCAGAAATTGAATTACACGATCATCATAAAACTCCCACTCTCTCCACTACATCACACTAACATCACGAAATCTTGCCACACATTTATAAATTTGTTGGACTAATTTTTGATAACCTGCAGGAAAATTAGGGTAGGCATTTCGAAAAACCTTTAACATAGCGTTCTATAGAATACTTCCATTCACCAATCTGTCTGCGTTTTTTTGAAGTCACTTGACATTCAAATTTTTAATCAAATTGTCAAAACTTAGTAGTGCCAACCTAATTTAAATTTCACAGCCTACTCTAATTTATAATTTAAATGATCTCATGGTAGGTATTTACGTATGACAATGTCATTATTATCTTTAACTTGTGGGTCGTTTGATCATTTTTATATGCGTCAATGCCTAATTGTAAGTAAAATTTTACAATTTTTCAACTTTCTTCTTATCTTTGTAATTAGAATTGTTATTATGAAAACCTTTTCCATTTTCTCTAAACTCATTTAGAGTGCACACTAACCACGTTTCTGCAATAATAGATGAATAAGCTTTATAATAGGAACCACGCATTTTATAATTATTTCAATCAAAGCAAGGAAATGTGAACAATTATTTTTCCTACGACTTACAGAATTTATATTATGTAAAATATATCTTTGCTATCGAAAATTATAAATTGCCCAACAACGCTTAGCGTGAAGTAAGAAAAAATCACGACAGTTACAGACAGAAAGAAGCTTATATATTTATATAATTTTTATTTTTTAGTCATTGTAATTACGAATGTACTAGAGGAGCAGAGGAGCGTTGAATATTTTGGAATTGGGTATTTATCAATTAGTCAACAAATGTATTTTTTAAATATTGTAATGTCTAATGATTCCAATAACATACAGTTACATCTATACTTTTTTCATCTTTGCAGGATATTTCAAACTTGTACAGTATGTACCTACATAAGTGTAGACTCACAATTTGAAAGGTACTACCGGATCAAGAGTAAATACATACTTGGACAGTCAAATTTTGAGCTGCTTACTTTGTTTTTAAAAAACTGCCAGAAGTGAACTAATATTTATTAATAATATTAAAATGAAAAAAAGCAATACAAAATAAAATTTAAAAATCGTTTAGCCTTATCGTGTTCCATTTCGTCTAAAATGTGAAAGATAAATTTATCTTATTGTGGGTAAAAGTTGTCTTAATTTTTGTAATAATATTTGCTAATTATCTTCATAAATACCAAAATAAAAGAATCCAGGCATTTTTTGTCGCAGCGAAGAAAACATAACAACAAACATGGATGTTTCGCTCTAAGCAGCTTGTAACTATAAAATCCTGTAACTACAAAGCAAAGCATTTAAAAATATGTGATTCGCAAGTGTTATAGAAAATACTGCAAAACCTACCAATTATTTGGGAGGTAGGTAATCGGTATTTTAATCGGCTTCCCGGCGCATCCACCATTTGATTTAAAAATTTGTAACTCTATTATGTATTTTTATCGTATCGTCAACTATTATATCCTTACAATGCTACACATTTGGGGATAATTATGGGTATCATAAAATTTAATTCCTTAATACATTAGTTACTAACTCATATGTGACAGAATGTGTCAACCTGAAAGCTTTGACTTCGGCTTTTCAATGACGAACCAAATTTTTATGAATTTCGCCATTCCCATCGTAGACGATACGATAAAGCTTTGAATATAACTTAAATATTAGCGATTTAAATCTCTCGGACGTTGAAAGAGACTCGGCGGACGCCTCGTCACTTGGCAACGTTCTCTACTATTATAAATCGCATAATATTCTCGTTATATTAATAGCTTGCTATAATAAACTAGTTAAATATGTATCAATAAAGCATATTTCAAGCATGAACTGATTTTTGCGGTGGTATGGTGATATTATAACGGTTATAAAGAATTTGTAGAAGCTTTAAATTAATGTCTAAAAAATCAGTTCCAAAAAATATAAAAAATAGGATCTTAGATAACTAACTCATATTCTCTAAAATAAAAATGTAAAGTAGCATCTAAGTATCTGGAAGTTTGCATAAAAACCCCTCAATTTTCTTCTAGTAGGTATCGTAGATTTTCCATTAGGTACCTAAAATGGAACGAGTTTAGCGATTCCTTTTTCTTTCTGAAGTAAACGTGCTCTGTTAGGCTTGAAGTAACAAGTATCATCCATGGCTCGATGTAATACATTTTCATGCTTCGCTTGTTTAGTTGATAGTTACACGAAAATGATGGAAATATGTATTTCTTGGAATGAATATAAAAAAACCGAATAGGTACATACAGATTTTAGCACTGTAGATTGGTTCTCACTATTATTTATATTTGTAAACTAATTTTTGTATGAAAAGTAATAACGAGTTGAAATACACTGCGCTCAACAATTAACGCATAATGCTAAACATTGTAGATATCGTTTCATAATAAATGCAACTATATCGTGTTGTAATGATCACTGGCATTAAGAAAAAGAAAATGTTGAAAGAACAAACAAGAGCTAAAATCTTGTGCATCCTCCCCGCGTCTGCCGTTCGGATTGTAAACGTCGAGGCATACTTATATATTGTAGGTTAAATTTTGGGGTAAGTTTTCCCATTGCTCTACTAGCGTATTTTCTAGATTCTTCTATATTTAGGACCCATTCTGATTCCAAACATGTACGATCTTATGAAGCTGTTAAAAGAGTTCCTAATACCAACTCATTATATGAAATGCCGCCCCAACCTATTACAGAGCCTCTACCAAAATTACACTGAATAGATCCTTCAGTTGGTCGTCTATATTATATAACAGGGGACGGGTATAAAATAAATCTGGACTCGTCAGATAATAAAATTCGATTTTCCCTGATGGTAAGTGAGGCAAGAGCAGGAACTTTAATGCAGATACTTCTCTAAGGCAATCTCTAACTGTTTGTCACTGGCGTTAAGGAGTACAGTCACCAGTCGCCAGGTCTTCTGTTATATTCACTAAAACGTTGCAGCACCATTTTTAGAATATTGGAGTACATACCATTAATGAATTTGCGACATTTTGTTGGGTATGATTTTCTTGGAGTAATGACACTTACTTGGCAGAAAAACAATTTGTAGCTTCTATTTCGTTAATTAAATTGTCTACTTTTGAACTCTTTCTGCAAAACAAGCAAAACCTGGAACTTTTTTATCGGTAAAGCTAGATTTACAGTTTTAGATTTTTTTTTTTTAACCAAAATTAATTTATTAATTATTATGAGTCATTTTACAGTATGCGTTAAGAGTCCCATTGTTGCGTAAAGTGAGTTGGTGCCCAATATGATGCCCGGAGAATAACATACGTCTTTACGTTGACATGGGCATAAAATTTGAAACACTTGTTGCTGTTTAATAATAATAATGAAACAACCCAAACTTCCCTCTAATTTTCTGCGCCGCGGAATATTCCAAACTCGCCGAGATCAACAAGGATTTGTTTCGCAGCAGTTGCCAACAACTTTTTGGCATCGGATGGCACGTAGACCTCTCTCTCTCTGATAGACCATCAATATTCATCATCAGTTGGTTTTTCAGTTGTTTATAAATAACAAACCAAAGTTTGAAGTAAGTATACGGTCGTTAATTCAGGTGTTATTCGTTTCTGACGATACACAGATTCACAGTTTTTCGTAAAATGCGGCTACCAACGAAAAATCCTTTTCTCAAACATTAAGCTTTAACTAAAACTAATGTTTGTCCCACGTTTCATAGCCACTCCCCAAAACTATGGGGTAAGTACTGTTACAACCTAAATCGGCGTAACGATACTGTCTAAATTTGGGGTATGGTTTAGGTCATAGAAAATACAATTTTATTATGTCCCACAAATTCCTATAATGATTAAATATAAGGTATACAAGGTCCTTATCAATATTAAATTTTAAAGATGTCAAAATTAAATTTATAAATTAGACAAATTGGATAAATATAAATAAATAATAGTAGATTATATTACAAGTGACAGAAATGCTTCATTGTCAGCGAGTGAGATTTTTGAATCACGAGTGCGATAGCACGAGTGATACACATCTCACGAGCTTACAATGTCATTTCGGTCACGTGTAAGATACGACGTTTTATGCCCGACGTGTAATTTCTTGTAAAAGTTAAAAATCAAAAAATTAATGAAAGTATCAAAATGACGTTTCAAAAAATTATTCATGTCTTACCATATATTGTGTAACCATAGTAATTCACCCCTTTTTATCATTATATCACTTGTGAGAGAAATACTCCATTATACCTTCCTTTTGCGTGGCAAAAATAGTCATCTAGATGTTAGTCGGGTATAAATAGATTTATAAGGCGACAATATACAATTTGTTAAGGTAAAATTGATGTTGATAAAATCAATGAATGATAGGTTGTCAAAAAAAACTGTGACGATTACAATATTGGATTCGCGGACAAAGCAACCCTGGAATGTTAAAAAAAAAAGAATTCTTTTTCAATTCCTCAGGGATGGAAGACCCTGATGGTCAGGAGTTAACTCACCACCTTGCCCTTTCGTTCAGTGAGCCACCTTGTAGATCAGCCGTGCTGGAAGTCGGCGTGGATATTCGAAAATTTCAGAGAATAAGAGAAAACCAGAAAACACTCCCCATGCTGGTGAATGCTTTTGCCCCTAATTCGATCACGGTTGACGGTGAAGAACAAATATTCTAGTAGATTCGGCATCTTTAGTTTCTCACAACGGACTCGATGTCGCTCGGGACTAATAGCAGACCTCTATAATCTTTGCATATATATTTTTTTAATTTTGTTCGATTACGTCAGCTGGGACTATTTTGACTACAGACTATTTATTATTTAATGTATTTGTAACACATAATTATTCCATTATAAATATAGATTTTAGCTTTCTGCTCTCCTTCTCCATATAAACTTTAAGTATGCTAAATCTCACTCCTCCGTGCGCGCAATATGGTTAAAAAGGGGTACAAACGTTTCTCTTCACGTATTAATATGCAAAGTATGGAATAAAATTCATTATATGTTTATTCTTATGTGTTAACAATTTTCCTCGGACAGGTCAATTTTTATTTGTAAATAGCAGTCTTTTGACATAAATTACACCTTCCTTCTTATTCTTAATGAGCGCGGTTCTTACCCCGCTGCACTGAAGCTTATGCTTATTGTGCCCCACTTAGTTGCTTTACTCCATAAGGCCTATGCTGTTAATGAACTTCAGCACAAGCTCTATAGGCATATATCGTCGGCCTAATTCGTAAATCACATAAGTCCACTTTTGATCAAATTGAGATTTTTGCACCATTTCTTAGTAAAAAATATAATCTTCCGAGCAGTAATTTCACGTAACTCCAAAAAATTCCTAAGCTTGCATTGAAACGAATGAAATTTTCACACAAGTATGTAAATGACGCTGGAATAAGACTTTCAAAAGTTTATCTGTTATAACGTTTACAATCATTATAAACTATTGAAATTGTGCTAAATCAAAGGATGTAAGTTCAAGCAATAATATAATTGTAATAATACAGTCACAATTTTAAAAAGTAAAAAATTACGTTTTTGGACTTATGTGATTTGCGAATTAGGCCGACGATATGTTTTATGTCGTATATGGTTCAGCATACGTTATCCCGAAATGCCTGAAGCGCTGAACACTCACACATTATATGTGTGGTGTTCACTGTTGATGTAGCCCTAAATCACTCTTTTTGTGGTCGCATGTGGGATCCCACAAGTGGGCTGTAAGCCTATCACAGGTCTTTTCGGCTCTTTAGTTTCCTTCAAATCCCTCATGTAAGTATAAGTAAGTATAAGTTCGTGCCCTGGACCCATCACAAAGGCACTCTATTGTATTCTGCCACTTTCACCAGCGATTCAAGACTTCTTTCCCACCATGCCACTACAGGCCCATAGGGCCCGAGTATCTATTTAACATTAGTCTCAATACTTGACTTCTTTTTCTATCCGCAGTTCTTTTTCCCACAATTACCACAGAAAAAAATCAGTTTTATTATTGTGACCTTCGGGCGTCAAGCGCGACCTTCGGGCTCTTAACCGATCCCTAACATTCCCTTATTCCCAGAACTTGATTTCAATTTTGCTGACTGCTGTAGAGTTTTTCTTCTCCGGTTTCAGGGAGATATTGCTGTATTGCAGTTCTATTACAGTGTTGAATTTCCAAACATGGCTTCGTGAGGAAAAATTTTCTAATGATGACCCCCCTTTCCCCGCTGACCCTTATACATTGGAAACGATTGCATTGATTTCACAAATTGTAATAAAAACCAACAAACATCAAAGATTACTGGTCTCGTATTATTTTCGCTCTCCGTGGCTGTATTTAAAGATGACGGGTTACGCCATGCGAGAACCTTCGAATTTTGCCGCGGCGGTGGTGGCGACCGCAGCGCTAGTCTATCGGGCGCTCGGAGTACTTCTTATTACAATACTATAACATATTGATTCAATGTATTTGTAAGACATAATGAATCTAAATTTTAGCTTTGTGCACTTCTTCTCCATATAAACTAACACTCGTCCATGTATAGATAGATACATAATTGCTATTGGCTCAATTTATTATATAATCATTGTTATTTCGGGAGTCCACTGGCAAGCTCGACAGCTTACATTTGGCACCTCTATACCCATCACGCGGCTGCGATAGACCGAGGTGTTATAATTCCACCATCTACGGCTTCCTTCGGGCTCGCAATCGGACTTAAGGCGTGTTTATTTCAAAAAGGCAAATGTATGCCTTTTGAATAAGCCAAGATGTTCTTACGGAAAACGCTATGCATTGGCTTATCCATGTTGTAGTCTGGCCGAGCTCGCTCAACGTCAGAGTCAAAACCTAGTTGATTTGCTACTCATTGTGCTGCCTTAAACAAAAAAGCCCCGACTGCTTTTCGTACTCCTTTCCAAAAAACAACAACGTACGGTTATGAGGACGGTTTGAGACTCAAATTCAACCTTACAACTTTGGATACCATCTGCTTCAATTCATCTACCCAACATTTGACTGCTCCAAATGAGTAGAGTAGGCTCGGAACGCCAAGCATGTTTGTGGCAAAAATCTTGTTCTTCCCAACAGTTCTGAAAACGAAATCCGTTGGATAAGATTTTTTAGAGAGTATCTTTTACTTTGTGAGACGCTTGAAAGTGGTTTTGTTCCACACTCAAGTACATACTCTCTCCGGCGCCGGCGTTCAGATGACTAACGATGAGTTGAGCACATGTGTACTCCTGTATTATGCCCAATGACTGCGTGAGTTCTGGCGTGCCGGAAGCGTACACCTTCAGATCGTCCATATAAAGGGTTTTCCAATAGGCACGGGTCGATGTTGAAATGGAGTAAAACATGTTGTGTGTGAGGTATTAACGAAATTCTTTTTTTATTTGAAAGGCCCATGTATGCCATTATCTGTGGAATATGACATCGTTCAAATAGCCGCCACTGCGTCTCACGGTGTCACAGATCCGAGAGGTCCAATTTTCAATGATTCTGCATAGATCCGGCCGAATTTGAGCGATAGTCTGGGTTATGTTGACTTTGAGGGCACCAGTTGATTGCGGCTTATTGGCATAGACCTGCGACTTCAGAAAACCCCACAAGAAAGAGTCTAGCGGGGTCAAACCGCAGGATCTTGGTGGCCAATTCACGTCACCTCTGCGAGAGATAACCATATCCCCAAATTGTTCATGGAGAATGTCCATCGTGGCGTTCGCTGTACCAACGTCTTTTTAGAAAAATTACGGACTAACGACGCCGCTGACCCAAACAGTAACATTTTGTGGATGCATTGCCACCTGGTGAATCTCGTGTGGGTTGGCGTCACACCACGTACTGTAATTTTGCTTTGAAGAGTCGAATTTGAAGGACCGGTAAAATGGGCGCAACGTTTGCACTAACGAAGAAAAATTTTGATAATAAATTTTTATCATTTGGACGTGCTGCTCAATTGTGTAACTTGCCATGTGATTTGACATCAATGACTCAATAATAAAAAACAGATTTAGCAGCCGTCGACAAAACAACATGGCCACCACAGCTTGTCAACATCGACCCGTCCATATTGGAAAACCCTACATAACAGTGAGATCAAAAGCAGCAGAGAACTGAGGGAATCTTCTTGGAATACTCCTCTCCTTAATGATATCAACTCTGTCCGAACTCGTGTCGGGATGTTATTGAGTCTTCCAGAGTGACATCAGTTCTTGGATTGGGGACCGTAAGGCATTGGAGAAAATGAATAATCAATTTGTGAGATGTTGTATCAAATGCCTTAAGAGCATTGTTTAATACATTTTTTTTTTTTTCACATATTTTTGAACTTTTGGCCTTTTCAGCACAAAAAGGATTGTTTTTGTTTACAATAAAAAAAAAATTACAATATTTTTCTTGATCTTTGGAGTGGCGTGTTGATCTTCTTCTTGGGTTCTCGACTATCCTCCTGGACACCCTGGTTGTTGAAATCCTTGTAACGTCGGTGATGTGATCCAAGCCATAGATGCGTTTATAATTGAACGGTATCCTGCGTGACATCATCAGCTTTTCTTTGCAGCCACCCACGCTCCTCTTACAGCCCCGCTGTTCGAAAACACGAGTCACTAGCTTGGAATATTTGGGAGTGCAGGAGTCGGTTGAAGAGTTTATAACACGCATTAAGATATGTTATTGGCCGGCAGTTTTGGGGCCGAGACAAATCGCCAGTTTTGGGTATAAAAGCGGTTCACACCTTTGAGAAATTAAATACCTTGTCCAAACGCTTATGCGTGCTTCAGAATTTCTTCCACCCATCCGGGTCTGGTGCGGCAAAATTTAGAAGTTTTTTTGACCAGAAATAGCTCTTCGTGATTCCAACTTTCACGAGTCCATATCGTACATCATAGCCACTTTGCAAAACCATGTGGTTAGTAACTACGAATCCCGTATGTCATGTGCCCTAAGTAGACGCAACAATCCCAAGATGACTGCGTTTTGTATTCCGGCCGCAGTGGTCTCTGCCCGATTACGGCAGGCAGGAATGTTGTCAGATTGGAAACGCACGAATCCTTGATGGCTCCCATGCATCCAATTACCAAAACGAGCAGTTTCACTGAATAACTTGAGTACAGTCTCGGAAGTTCACAGAGCAGGTCTTGATATTTTGTCATTTTGTCCGCCTTTCTTCCAAATTCAATAACAAACATCTGCTTGGAGGAGTGATCCAAGAGAACCACATCAGGCTTGTTCGCTGTTATCTGCCTCACGGTGGAGTACGAATAGTTCCAATAGGTTCGGTACTTTTCGTTCTCCACAACGGACTCAATATCGTTCGAGACATCGCATAATAGTGTCTTACAATTAGGTGAAAGTATAACACATCGCATTAGTGGTCGAGCTCGCTTAACGTCCACAGTGGACTTTAAGGAGGAAGTTTTCATTATTATTTAAGTATTTATCATTTGTTCTGAATAAATTTAAACTACTGGTGCAATATTGAAAATCAATTGACAATCAATTGTCAAGATTTTGAATGTGCATATTAAGTATCACTTAACAAACACAAGTGTGATGGAATTCTAGAAGTTAAATTTCATCTCCGCAAGGTCAACTGTCCTTGTATTTGTGTCTACTTGCAAAATTTAAAGACATACAGATCGTCGCTTTATCCTTGTGGTACTATTGTAACTTATAGAACAAAATATAAATAAAAATGGTCGAAATGTTACTTTTCACATTTTCAAATTTCGTGCACAATAGTAATTTGTGTATCTAGGCCGTAAAAGTTGGCTTTTTTGGACGCATCTGCCGTTTGTGGCCGAGGTTTGAGCCGAGGACACAATGCAGATAAGGCCAAAAAAGAACTTTTGGCCGAGGTGCACACGACGTTTTTTAGGAGATGATCACAAAAGAATTAAAAAAATTGGTCATAATTTTTTTTAAACGATGATTACCAAAAAGGCGTTTGTATGGCCGCTTTTTTGGAGCCGTGAAGTTTTACTTTTTTGTACACATCTGTCAAATTCTGACAGATCAGTCCCAAAAAAGTAGAGTTTGACAGATCAGTCTCAAAAAAGTAGTTTGACAGATGCGTACAAAAAAGTAAAACTTTGCGGCTCCAAAAAAGGCCGTAAAATCACCTTTTTCGTAATCATCGCCTAAAAATGATTTATTTTTAATAAATTGTCAACATGTTATCATGAGTATATATAAGCAAAGTCAAAATGAATTTCACGATGTAGGTTGGTAGTATTAAATGTCATAAGTTCTTCAACGTCAATTTGACAAGGTACTGGTTGGGGTACTGGACGGTCACTGTCGGAACGTGAAAAAATGGCAGTAGTTCGTTATTGCGAAGAAATTAAAACCGAGAAGCCGGATATGCTTACGAAGGAAATTGGCAATAAAGCTTCATATTATATTCGATGGATTTATAACTTGCAAATATTTTCCAAATTCTTATGAATATAAAACCTCTCATAGTGTCAAGAATCCAAACAGAAAGGACGGTGTAAAAATTAATAATAATGCAGATCTGGCGTTGTATTATATTATAAAAGAAGAATTGTGTAAGTGGATACATACGTGTACTTCACGCAAAAAAAAAAAACAGTATACATACTTAACGACTTACACAACGACGCCAAAAATGAATGCGAGTTTGTTTGTAGCAGGTCAGTTTCGTTAATAAAATAAATATATTTTTTCTTCAAACGTTAGAAAAACGTGACATTGTATACGTCAATAGGTAATGACAAATGGTCATTTCTCGGCCGTGGCAGACAAAGTCGTATAGCGGCGCATAAAGTAACCTTGAAATAATTTTCAAGTCAAGTTTTATCAAATCAAAGAAATTGTCAGATTTTTGCCGTTTAAAGAAAAAATTGCATGTTTGATTCGGAGAAAAGTTGGCTTGTCTCTATTTGCCACGAAAAACCTCAGTTTTGCTTCTAATAAAACAATTTACTATTTCTTGTTCTACGTATTATAATAATAGAATAATTATTATACAGAATATAACTACACGACAAATAAATATTTTTAATATACACTTTTTAAAATGTAGTTACGGAATTATTTGATGTATGTATCTTCTCTGATTTCTGTAGCTGTTGAAGTGTATTAGACGGTATTAATGAAATGATTGTCCGCTTGATCGTCACTGTCACTCATATTTATACACAATAATACTGTAACCGATTTAAAATCTTTAAGCACTTCAAACAATGTTCTTTTGAAAATAATAATAGAAGATTCTCACGCGCGCAGAATGTATTCGTTTTCACAGAGGAATAGTCATGTTTTATCAATTTGTGAATTAACCTTAACATATAGATATATGTCGTCCTGGACTTTTTTATAGGCCTTTTTAAGCTCTACAACTTTTCAGGCAGCGTTCGTTGTTCAATCGATGTTTCGCCGACTTACTAGGCAAAAGTAATCTCCACAAAAAGCCGTTTTATTTTAACAGGATAATATACAGCGTATGTCCACCCTGAAGGTCCATTCTAAATATTCGTTAAAGAATGTCTGAAATCGGATTAGTAGAAGTTTCGGAGATTACTTAGACACGAGCTGCTCGCACACACATGGGAGAAGAGAGCGCGGGCGGAGAGGGGGTGACGCCGTTTTACGTGACGACATTCAAATCGGTTTTACTCCCATGTCGCGGCAGTACATGTGTTCCACATAAAAAAAAACAGAAAAGAATTAAATTTTTGAGATATTAACTCCAATCTTGAATAAGGTAACTACATTTTTGTATATGTGGACGAAACTTGAGTTTACGAAAATGGTAGCCAATTACACCAGTGGGTAAACCATTGGGTATTCCACGGAGATTAGATGGCGAGGGCAAAAGGTTCACAATTTTGCATGCTGGAACTTGCAGATGGTTTTTTGCCAAATTGCGATCTTCTGATTACTTCTGAGATAGACCATAGAGACCATCATAAAAATATGAACTGCAATTTTTACAGAATGGACAATGCTCCGTATCACTCTCACCAAGTAGACAAAGCTCCAGTTTTCTCTACGAAAAAAGCTGAGATGATAATTTGGTTCAACAAAAATAATATAACCTATAAAGAGCTGTGGGAAGCATCTCGCATGAAAAACAACAAAAAATGTATGTTATTGACGAATTAATTCGTAGCAATGGACATGTTGTACTCCGACTGTCTTCATACAATATGCCAGTACAACTCCATTGAGCTGGCTTGGGGCTCTTAAAAAACTTTTTTCAATAAACACATGCAGTTCTGAATATTGAAGCCAAAAGTCGCAGAGTTAAACAAATGTGGATGAACGTTATTGCATTTTACTGGCAAAAACTGATGGGAAATGCATCAACAGAAGATATACCTCCCATAATTATACAACTTGGAGAAGATTCAGATTCGGAAAAGTATGAAGAGTCGTCGGATTCAGAGACACATGAGTAATTTTCCATGTGTTCATTAAACGTTGTCATGTTGTTTTAAGCTGTAATTGTGTTTTGTATTGTTGAAATTACAGTCTATCTCCGCACTTTTACCACTAGTGTTTTATTATTACATAATTTAATAGTAACTAATTATTATCGACACAATTTGATTCTGACATAAACATAATGTTATAGAGTAAATCAAGGCGTTTAGGGTGACATATTTTTTTATAAATTTTTCACATTGGCAATTGATTATAAAAAAATCAATTTTACATAATGTAGGCGGTTTCTGAGGGACGCACCTCTTCCTGCCTCTTGACGCAAGGGGCTATGGTCCCGGGAGATAGTGCGACGCCGGTCGATGTGCACTATCAGGGTTTCGGCGAGAGCCTTCGGGCCTAAATGGACGTTCTATCGTTGTGGTAGAGAAGTGGAGATGTCGAGGCTGCAGGGCGATGGGGTCTCGAGTGAAAGAGTCCGTTGAAAATAAAATGCAGGCAGGGGCTTTTAACTGTCCATTTCCGTTGCCGGAATAGCTCTCCCTCCGCTGAGACCGATCTACATATTCTTTTATATCATTACTTTGGAAAATCTCAGAGTAGGTCCCAGGTAGTGTTTGTTTTAAAATTAAAATAGTCTAAACAAATAAAACCACAAGGTCCAGAGGCGTATTGACCAGTATGTCACACGCTCCCTATCTTAATTAATTCCTGCTCTAAAAAAAAATAAAACTACGTATTTGTGCAAAATGGGATCATGCGACGAGTAACACTCTCATTGTTTGATTTTTTATAAATCACCAAATGTTCACAATTTACTGGAATTTACTCGATCAAATTTATAAGTTCTCAGAAATTGTTACTATCTTTAATTAATTTGTCACAAAATGTAAAAACATAAATAAGTTACATACATTGTTACAAATTGTTAAACGAATCACATTGTTACAAATTTTGATGCAAATTCTTACAAACTCAAGTCAGACAACTGCTAAGCCATTAAATATTAAAATCTTATTTAGTCCTCTAGCTATAAAAAAAAAAACAGACAAATCAAAACATTCTTATCGACTTGCGGTCTTATAATTTCGATTGTTAGCCCCTTTGATATTTCAACGCTTCAATTGGTTACGGAACCCATTTGGGTGCAATTGCCCACTCCCTCGCGACTGAAGATGTATGCTAACGGGTAACATTGTTAAGAAAACTTTCAGCTGGAATAATACGCAACCCAAAAAGTGTTCAGAAGGTAAAAGGGAATTATGTATATTCAATGCCTCTAAGCTGGAGACGGCTACCGAGGCAAATTCTCATCCGCTAGGGAAGCTTCTGGGCATGATTGATAATAATTAGTCGCGAGATGCTATTCTCACCATTGGCATAAATTGCCTAGGAATTTATTAAAGTTGTTCATTTACCTACTTTTGATTTTGGAAATTTGCCTTTTTACAAATTTGTTGTGATTTATACAATAAATTAATTAGTACGTAGAATACTTTATACATACAACCCCGATTATCCATACGAAAACTTATTAGGTAGGTATACACTGGTGTTTCCATATTTTGTTCGCGGTTGTAATTATTTTCAGATACCTTATGCCAAAATTCACATTTATGATGACTTCCGGCTTACACGATTCAACCTTGGAAAGAACATTTTATTTTAATTGTATATATTTTATTTTTATCTTTTTAATTCCTTATTAATACAAGCATTATTCGTTGATATTTAATTGGAAAAAAATCATTTGTATCTATGAATAAACAACGTTCAAGTATATAATGACGAATTAATTATTAAAAGCGTGATTAGTGTTTATATTATGTATTATGGAGTTTTGTAAGAGATAATACACCCAATAAATGATTTAAAACGTAGAAAAACTAGTCTAAAAATAATTTTTGATACATAATTAATATATTAATTTAAAATAAATGATAAATGAAGCTATTATGAAATTTTAATGATCTGCCATACGATAACAATCAAACAAAATTAAAATAGCATAATATGCACTGTCGTAAAAATAGAAACTGCTGTGTAACTATATTTGCTAATAGTAAAATCAACATTGTTCGGTCAATGTCATAATTTATAGATTCTAGTTCTAGTAAAAATAACTCACAAACGCAACGCTAATAAGAAATTATGAATATGAATTAATAAATAGATGGATTAATTCTACGCCGCGTTGTAAATCGTCCGCATTTCTACAACGTTTTCCCAGCCGTAGTTAAATAATGACGCTTAACTAGTAGGTACGAACTTTCACAATAAAACAGCGTTGATATTGTTCCGATTCTGAGACATAGTGTTGCTCCGCACAAGTCCAATAAAAAGATCAAATCAGCTCGCGCCTGACTCTTGGAAATGATCCAGAATCCCGATCCAAAATAAAATCGTTCTTCACAAGAAAAGGAAAACGCTGCTGCAGAGCAAATCAATACTTTCTAAGGCTTAAAAACAAGTCGGCCTTGGACGATCAAATGATCAAGTCTAATTAAATCCGGTTAACGTAATTAACCAATCCCGTAACCGTAGCCCATTTTAACTCGTTTCACCTAAACAGATCAATAATTCATTAGCCCACTCGTCAGTCACGTATTCTGATGTAAACCTTGCAGTTAAAACCAGATTGTCGGTCAGGTTGTTCATCGTAAATGCCAAACGTTGCGTCATCAAACGCGACCTCAATACTTGTATAGTCAAGTTATACATAGGCATATAAGTTATATAGCTGAGAGTACGACCCATAAAACACACAAGCATCTCGGAATGGTAGGTATTTTATGGCAAAATATTAACCAGTTACAGCCCGGACAAAGAACTTAGTAATATGGGCATGACGTCAATAGACTGTCGACGTTGCCATAGTAACGAGTTTCACAACCCACTTGACATCTCTCTCGCACAACGAACAAAACATCTGCCAGTACCCGTCGACGCCTATTTTGTTTTATTTGTTTTTCCCCGCCGTTTAGAAATACTCTACATTTTTCGGAGTTATCTAAATATTTGTTTTTAAATGGTTTCTGTCGGTTTACGCGGGAGGGGAGGAGTTATGGGTTTGGAATTTTGGAGGGGAGGAGGGGAAGCAGTATCCGGTGGAACTCAGCTCACAACATAGAATAAATTACAAGGACGGGTTCATTGCAATCGAATAGGGGAGGCCGGGTAACATGTTTCACGACTTGAAATGGAGAGGATGGAATTCTTTTACCATTTTTTATGGTCGACTGTACTCGATCTTCGCTTGAGTGCGGAAAGAGATAGATATACTCATTATCTACGTCTTTCAAGTTCCAATCTTACAAAATACAGCTGCGTTGCTTACCATTATTTGAAATTTTGCGGAGACACCTCAAGTATTTTTCTGGACTGGCGATTGGTAGCCAGTGACAAAAATTTTGATCAATATCGGACCCCCACCAGTATATGACACTTGACGAAAGTTTGGAAATTCCAAATTTATGACGTGGCAGATACAGCACAACTTCGTTTCACAATTTCGTGACTTCGAACGAAGTTTGAAATTACCGCACAGTCAAAACTGTTTTCTCTGTTGTACAATTATCATTACACCTGGTGAATTTCCTGAAAACATTCATGATGGCTATGATACAGTAATCCCAACTCGCTCACAAAATGACTGCATGCATTACGAAATCTGCAGTTTCTAATTAGAAAAGTTATGTTGTTTTACTAATTGCGCATTAAAAATAAATGGATCATAGAGTTTAATTTCTACGAACCTTATTACTCATAAACAGTACGATAACATCATGACATTTACCTACGTTGTATGTTTAAGTGGAAGACATCTGGTTATCTGTCCATAGTCTTATCTTTATGAAATGTCCTGACGTGCTCATCTAGAGTCGACGTCAGTTGTTTTGAAACTAACTACCTAGTACATAATATCAGTTTTTATTACTTGCTCTGATGTTAAAATTTTAATTCTGTCTCGAATTCTGTAGTCTAATATGTAATATGTTTTTCCGTTATATTTTTATATTTCCCCCGTATTTTATTATCTTTGTGGTAAATGCCAAGTAAACAAGATAAACCTCAAGGTTTCTGTAGTTTATTACAAATACATACTTTGGTATTAATTATTTAAGTTAATTAAGATTAGATTAACTTGACTGTACATACATGTATTTCTAGTTTAACGGATGTAATCATTAAGTTGATAAAATTGTTTAATCATATTATAAATGGTCGGGCAAGGCTTCCAACTGATTAATTTTAATTATTATTCATAATTGCTGTTGGATATGGTATAGCAAGAGACTACCCTTGCTGGTTCATGAAGGTTTACCAACTCTTTGAACAACGAGTAGCAGTCTTTAACTTCTTTAATACTAAATAAAACTTTTGTCTGCTTAATAATGCTGTATTAACAATATCATATCCGGTGGGCTTGGAGGCTTATCTAGTTTTTTTTTTTTTGTCGAAGACTATCGCTCCTAAAAATAACATTGTCTACTTCCTCTCTCATGGACTGAATAATTGGTCCGATAACATTTTTGTAGATAGATATTTCCTGTCTGCGATTGTGGCACATATATGAATAAGTGGGGTCCGACGACCATGCCTAATCCTCAACACCAGACCTCCTTCAAAACATCACAATTCATTTCTACTTCTTTAGCACAAGCCACTCTCGCTGTATCCTCATAGGTCAACTTTCACCTCTTAAGCGAAATCTAGGTTCGTCGCAAAAAGGTATGATTCTTCACTGCCGTAAAAGTCAATTTATTTGCTTCCATAATAAGTCTAGACCCTATTAACCACTTCTGGATCTAAAATTGACAGCAGTAAGTCGCCATCGAATCGTAGGTCCAGAAATCGGTCCTAAGTCTTCTAAAATGTGTTGTTACAGCTCTGACAGTTTTGTTTCGGTTGTATTTCTTTTTTGCATTATTTTGTAATTTTTGGACGTCCATCACTTGGTCTTCTATACTCACATTTCCAGTCTCTTGGAATGATCGCAGTTTTTTGACAAATGATCTGGTTATTTGTCGACATATAGGTTTCCAATGGATAAAACATACGGGAAATTTTGTATAAAAATAGATCTAAAAGAAGCCACATTTCATTTATCTCTATCATAAATTCCAGACGTATACTAATGAAATTGACGTCAAAATGCAGGTTTTAATGTATAAAATAATAATACTAGCATACTGCATCCTACTCAGCTGCAACCCCGTGTCAAAACTTAAATAATTTGATGTTTTATGTACTACAAAAATGACAAATATTTTATACTATATATTATCTATTTTTTTTATAAACAATTGTCAAAATGTGGTCATGTTGATATAAACAACAGTAATTTTTGGTTGGTCACATTGAATGTCAAATTCTGACATTTATTTCGTTGTTTAACATGGTGAAAATAATCTTATTAATAGTGTCGGCTATACGGCTCGGTCCGAAAGGACATATTTTTAGATGATTCAACCTGGTCTTTAATTGCATTTTGACATTGACAATTGTTTATAAAAAAAATGGATTTTATGTAGTTGTAATAAGTAAAAAATTATTACCAAATCCCAATTTTGCAGTTTTACCGGAGAAGCGATATACATATAAACTGTAAATTATTGTTGGCATTAATCCCTAAAGTAGAGTATCAACAATCAGTGCAGTAAGTATTACGAGTTCAGAAAGTAACGAATAGGATCACAAGCGTGAATGCGGCTCGACGCAGTAGCCGTAGAGTTAGTTGCACGTAAGCGAGTTATGCTATTCGCCTTTCACATGAGTTACCTCCATTTACATAATATTTTGTGCTGCCTTTTCTAAAATTAAAGCTTTATGAATAAATAATTATTATTAAAATTCCACCAGATAATATCTTGGTAATTAACTTTGGAATGTAAACTTTAAAATCGATTAAAATGTATTTAATGTCAATGACGTTGGAAGTCAAAATCTTACAACATTCTTACTTAGATAAATGTAAAAATAAATAATAATAATAAATAAATGGAAAATGTAATTTTGACATCAGGTTAGGTTATTTTATAATTATTGTATTTTAAAATTTGCGGCACTAAATCCTCAGGGATCCGCAAGGCTCATAACAGTGGTGTAATGTGAAATGATTTGCTATTTGCAAGTTAGATACCATAAATATTATATTCATTCTTATATAAATGGAATTATTAGATACAATATACCGATTGAAGAATTTTACTCGGGGGATCCATGTTGCTATGTGACATTTCATTCTCCACAACGGACTCAATATCGTTCGGGACATAAGGCAACACTGGCGTCTGGTCTATCGCATAGTGGTGCCTCAAATGAAAGTATAGTACTGGATATAGGCCGAAGGTGTATATACTGGACAAGCCGCAAGTATATGCATTGTTGTTGTATAATAAATCTTTATTTGCCCTACGGGCTTTCAGATTCCTATACATATACAATTAAACTTAACCATTATCATAATAACAAAAACTAAATAAAATTCACTATTTCTTCTCCCCTCCCCTTTCCTCTTCTCCCTTCTCCCTCCTCTTCCATACCTCTTTCATCCATTTAATTTCCCTTCCATCTACATTCAGTATTTCCTCTCTTTCTTTCCTCTCTCTTTGTTTCATCTCACTGCACTCGTTCCACATATGCTCAATCGTCTCTCTTTCCTCATAGCACATTCTACACATTCTTCCTCCATCTTCTGCCCAATACCTATTTTCCCTCTCTTCATTTCCGCAGCTAAACCTCGCCATCATCTTTCTTTCTTTCTCGCTCTCCCTCCCCAAATACTTCGGTACTTCCTCGATCATGCATCTTCCGTACTTCCCGTTGTATATGGATTCTCAAATTCTTTCTCTCCTCTCTTGTCTATCCGTATCCTTATCTCTTTCACTTAGTTCTACATTCATCCACACGCCTCTTTCTCTCAGTCTCTCTATTTCTTTGCTTGCATACCCATTCCTCCTGTAGTAATTCTCCCTATCATTCTCCTCTGAATTCTTCTTCTTTTCTCTCCAGCACTCCTTTAGTATCCTACATTCTTTCCTCCCTTCCATCCTGTTTTCGAACTTGACCGCTCTTTTTCCCGCTTTCACTCTCAACCTATTCCTCTTGCATTCTTCTCTCACTATGTACCCTGGCGTTTCTCTCTCCACCCCTAGCACCCACCTCAGATATTTCTCTTGCACCCTCTCTATCTCCTCTTGTTCTTTCCATCCCCAGACCTCTGCTCCGTACAACAACACGCTTTCAATAAGACTACACGTCCGTGTCAATTCATCGCGTTAAATAAAAAATAAAAATAAAATAATATTGGTGAAGGTGGATCTGGACTGAGCACAGACTCTTGCTCAAGCTAGCAATATGGCAACTCTCTCATTCCATGTACATCGCATAGTAAACTAACGAACACGACGGCCTCAACGTCGATTACGGCATTCACTTAGACTGTTAATAATCTCGATGTTCATGTACAGTACAAGTTACAAGTACAGTCGTAGGTGATCTGTAGCAGCATCCTCTGTATTATGTATGGAGCCCTTGACTGTAAGAGTTTTTACTACATTTTTACTGATTTGATCTGGAGTATAGTCTTCCTTGTACTCTCACTATGTACTAGCTGTGTCTGTATCTATATGCATTGTTTTTTCCGGAGCTCTGTGGCAAGTTTGACAGCTTACATTCGGGACCTCTATACCCATCTCGTGGCTGCGATAGACCAAAGTGTTAATTACACCATCTTGGGCGGCGCAAATGAATCCCTCAGTCTCAGACTTCAGCCCAATTGATCTCAGAAAGGCAAATGTATGCCTTTTGGATAAGCCAAGGTTTTCCATGTTCTTGAAGAAAACGCTATGCATTGACTTATCCATGTGCTTTCTCATGAGTATGTCTTGCTCAGAGATTCTGACGTGAGCTGTAAGACGGAGCAAGTCGAGCTCGGTAATAGAATGTGGCTCGCTCTTTGTACCGCCCTAAACAAAAATTCCCCGACTCCCGCCTCTCGTGATCCCTGACAAGAAGCAACAGGGGATCTGAACTTTGGATAATCTTACAGGCTATACCCAAGATTACCCTGTTATAAAGACACTCCAAACTCAAAAGTCCTCGACCTCCCTGATTTCGTGGGAGATATAGCCTGGGAACGGACGACTTTGGATGCAGACTTCGCTGTAAATGCATCATTTTGCGTGTATCTCGATCAATCTGCTTCAACTCATCTACCAACCATTTAACTGCTCCAAACGAGTAGAGCAGGATCGGAACGGCAAGCATGTTTGTCGCAAAGATCTTGTTCTTCCCCGACAGTTCCGAAGACCAAATCCATCGGAGTAGATTTTTGTACTTGCCGCGGAGAGACTCTTTTACTTTGTGTGACGCTTGAATGTGGTTTTGTTCCACACCCAAGTACTTGTAAGTCAGATGTCTCAGAACGCTTCCGTCGATGAGTTGAGCATCTTCGTCGAAATACTGAGGTGAACCTGAGCGCATTTGTCCCTGTACTAAGCGCAATGACTGCGTCAGTTCTCGCTTGCCGGAAGTATACATCTTCAGATCGTCCATATAGAACATGTGCGTGCTTCCGGTCACCGGGTGTACCACAGCTATTCCCCTTGCACCGCGCAAGGCTACGGACAGCGGCAGCAGTGAGATGGAAAACAGAAGAGGACTGAAAAAATCTCCCTGAAATACTCCTCTTCTGAATGATATCAACTCTGTTCGATCACGGTCCCGTCGGGATGTTATCGAGAACCGCGTCTTCCAGAGTGACATCAGTTGTTTTATGCATCCCTCCAGTGGATCGAGTACCATAAGGCATTAGAGCAAGTGAATAATCAACTCATGAGATGTTGTGTCAAATGCCTTACGATAGTCGATCCAGGCCATATATAAGTTGCGCTTATATTGGACGGCATCCTGCGTGACGCACCTATCAATCAGGTTTTCCTTGCAGCCGTCTACGTCCCTCTTACAGCCTCGCTGTTCGAAAATTTTCAAATAAACGGGGTCAATAGCCTGTAATATTTGGGAGAACAGGAGTCGAGTGAAGAGTTTATAACACGCATTAAGACATGTTATTGGCCGGTAGTTTTGAGGCCTGGTGCGGCAAAATTTTTGATTCCCTTAAGGGTCTCTCCAATCTCTTCCGGAGTTATCGGATTGCACACCACTGGTCTTAATTGAGAACCTCTTACGAAATTCTCAAATTGTGCAATTGGTGGAGTGTCTTCACGCAACGGTTTTGTCTCTTCATATATTCCCTTCCAAAAGGTTTCGACATCCCGCACCGCCGGCCATTTTTCTGGGACAAAGTTCGGCTGATGAAAGATCCCCGAAACATTCGTCTTGAACATGTTGTTCTCGACTATCCTTCGTCTGCTCCTTATCAGAGCTTTTCTTACAGTCACCAGACTGCGGACTCTGACTCTGAGGCGGATTTTGCGCGTGAAAGGTTTCATTTCCTTGATGAATTCCATCACACACTGAATACGAGAAATATCCTGCCTGGCGGTTCCTATCTTTTTGTCTATGTTTTCAAGGCGAGGTTCGAACTTCCTCTCAACCTCAGTGCTCTCACCACGTTGGACCGGAGAAGAAAGCCGCGTCGCCTCTCGATAGACCATCTCGTTCAGGAGCAGGATGTCTGCATCCTCAGGGTGATTCCTATCGAGGGATTGGTCCGCTGCAACTAAGTCGTTGGCTTTGGGCAGTGGAATTTTATGGAGAGACTTTCTGTTGGAAGGCATCACATCTACCCGAACAGCCTGACGAATATCCGGCTCGACCGGCCAATTGTCTGCCAATTGTTCGGGTGTTCTTTCATATTTGATTCGACGAAGCTAGGCTACATAATCGCGGAGTTTCTGTGGCGCGAAAAAGTGATGCTCTGGATGTCTCTCACCCCACAGAGCATGCATTCTTGCCATGTAACCCCTTCGCCATTCTTGCCCTCTAACCGGGAAAAAATTTTAATGAGTTGTTTACTAAACAAAAAAAGATCAAATTTTACAAAAAAATTACACTATTATAAGTGATTTTTTCTACTTTGCGTTTGTACTGGGGCTATTATGATACGCTTCCGAGTGTCGTAACAGACAAAAGCGTTATAGTAATCTATATATTTTATCGTTGAACATGAATCAATTTCAACCAAAAGAAACAGTCTGTACTGCACCGATTTTGATAATTGTTTTTTTTTAAATGAAAGACACTGACAAGTTCTATGTGAAGATTACTTTCCATTTTAAAAAATTTCACAGGATCATTAATTATTTGCAAATCATTTTAAGGGAAAAGCGGTCCATTACAGTCAGCGATTTAAATGAGCGTGAATCGTTTTAAGTGAGAAGTTGGACAACTGTAGCTAAAAATAGGTATTTTGCCCCACCCCCCTGAGGTTTTGTGAGCAAGTTGGCTAGGGAACATTTATAGTTACATCTGGATGGATGTTTGGGTGCGGAGTGTGAAGAGTGTGAAATAGAGGACGAATGAAGCTGTGCAAAATACAATTCTTTTATCGCATAATTTTTCTTGCCGAAAAATTAGTTTACCATTTCCACAATATTTTATGACCTGCGACTCATGTACTTCAAGAGGTTTTTCAACACAGTACTGGTTGTAATGTCTTCTGTTTCGTACATTCGATGGCCTGCGTTTCTACATTAGCGAACAATTCAATCAGGAGCATCTTACACCGCACAATTAACAAGTGTTTAAGCAAAACATTGTATATAAAGAAATTATTCCGTCTTAATTTTTTTTTTAATTATTCAGACAAGGCAAATTAAAAATTGTAATATGTAATATGGTAACCAGTCTTTAATCAACACTATTTACGTAAGTATTCACTTTTTTTATTTTTACATTGATTTGATTACCAATTCAATACATACCACTCGAATTTCGAGTGACGGGCGATCACTAGTGTTATAGTAATTATACTAATAATAGCATAATTTATTTTTTTAATATTGCCAATCAATCTGATCTTGTCAATACTGACCTATACTTCGCTGTCAAGGATGTATCAATGTGAATTGGCACTTGTGTTGGAACATCACGTGCATTTAGGGCACGCGATTTTGTTGGGGCATTCTATCTGTAGGTGTCCAACAAGCTGGTAACACTTGTCGCCTTTTTGGCGCATCGGAGTGGGACGGGGTCTGTCGGTTTCGGTGGCTCGTCCTGACTTTGTGTGTGGACGCCGTCAGAAAGGTTTATAATAGTATAATGGAATGTCATGTCGTGGCGTTGCAGCTTAAAATACGGTGGAAAATGTTTTCGGAGATCGTAGAGGAATTGTTCTCCTTCTGCCAATTTTCAATGTTTTTTCATATACCTCGCGTGACTTTGAAGGTAGCAAATTGCCTATCGTATTTTCGCCAAAGCCCGTATTTCTGGGGGCGTACATTGAAGAACATCAGAATTAATTTTTGGAAAGACGAAAATACGAGCAATGACGTTTCAAATTAATTATTTTTCATAGCCGCCATTAATGCACCTCGCATACGTGGCCAACCGCCGAGAAATTTCCTTTAAACTGTGAAATTTGATTATTTTGTATAAAAAGTGCAGGGTAGAAAAAATACTGTATGATAACTCGTTTATAAGGCATTTTGTCGCACTTATGCGTGCACCCGTGCGTGTGACAATATGCTTCTTATAAAACTCGTATATCATAATAAACTATTAAATCATATTGATAGAATTAAAGCAATATCCCTAGATTTCCCTGGTGTGTGTACAATTTATAAACACAATTAGCGTTGTGTCCATAATTTAAAAAATATATCATTAAATGGGAGTTATTAAAATGGTAATTTTTTACCGAAGTTACAGGATAAATAGCTTAATAGCTTAGTTACAAGAAAATGTCATTAGAACTCTCTTTCGTATGAGAAGGGTTTGAAGCTTCAGGTAAGTTTTTATATTGGCACTGATGCCATAACGTAGAGTGCCTTGACCACAGGGGGATGACTTGTATTTATCGATCATTTCTTCGAAATTAGCCAAGAGAACATTTTCTGGTTTTCAGTGATTGTCATTCCATGGATAAACGCCTTAAGAGAACGTAACGGAACCACTGAAAAAGAGGAAAAACTGATAAGCAATCACAATCCGATAAACAAAGATTTTAAAAGTAATAACGAAGCAATAAAAATGCAAAATATAAAATAGAGAAAAATGTGCTAAAATATCGAATGTTCATATAACAGTAGAAATTTGAAAAATTTGTAGAATGAGAAAGGAAGAACAAAGAAATCATGCATAGAAAATAAAGAAGCGATTAAATGAAACAAATATTAAGATCAACATAAAATGCGCCGTTGCTCATTCCGATTCAGAAAGAAAGAGAATACAATCTGGGAGAAGATAAATAATAGATAATACAAACAGCGACAAAATATAACGGAAAGGAAAAAAATTAATATTCACATAGAACATAAACTTTTGAAAATACATATGTATAGATAAGGGATAAAAAGTATTAATGAAGGAATTATCTTCTACCGTTAAGATGAATAAGAATAAGATAATTTGGTAAGGAACTATAAGAAAAGAAACTAGTTTAATTTTTTTTAAATTTAAATAAATAAAAATAAATTTTTAGCAAACTCGAGCAAAAATGAAATCCATAAGAGAAACATTGCTCACATTTAGTGATAAAATTCTTCTACGGAATGCATTAATTTGTTCACAATTCAATATGAAAGAGTGTGTCCAAGAGAATCTTCAATAAAATGAAAGCCGATAGAGCTCTTCTCTTCTCGACTTCTCTTCTACCAGCTCTCGCCGAAAGATAAGTTTATCACAAGGTTTTAGTGTCAGTACCTTCTTCTTTCTGCGTCTGCGCTAGTACTAGTAGAAAAAAATAAATGTTGGAATAAAAGTGATTTTATATTGTTGTAACGATAACTTTTAACTCTCATATCATAATCTACTATTTTCAATTACATACTTTGTTCACTTATTCTTTAGCATGTCCCCATCGTTTTGCTATACATATTTGACAAAAGAACACACAATTTTTTATTAAAACGGGTTCCTGGTTGATTTTGCAACAACATGGGAGCTTGATCAAAAATGACCTCGGATGAAATTTAAATTCCTTCATGACGATTGTGTTGCATGTTTAAATACGATTTAATAGAATTATAGTCGGCGTGGACTGTTATTGTCCCACTGTAGGCTCCTGCCTACAGTCTACAGCTGCAATCAAAATACAAATTTTGTTAGTCATCTGTGTCATTGTATCGTCTGCACCTGACCCGCTTGAGTACCCAAATTCTTTAAGAGCGTTCATTACCAGACGCCATCTTGGATAATTTGTTTCTTCGAATAAATCGATTACCATATTGATTTATCGATTTTTAAAAACGCGGAAAGTTAGAATCTTGGACCGATGCGTTTACAAAAGTCCAAAATTTTTTGTTTCTAAAAAAAATTGAAAAAAAAAATCGTTAATTGACAGAAAATCTTTGTTTAGGGGAGTTTCGAACGTTGCTACGACTTATTAAAAACGTTCCGTGTAAAAAAACAAATCATTTACGCAAGTACTAAGCACATGAATGGAAAAATTTGTTTTAATAATTTTCTAAGCGGTTGGTGTCGCCATCTATAGCAGATTGAGGGTTTTGAACAATTTGGCAACAAAGCTCTCGGTCCTACGGCTCTCACAACGCACTGTTTTGTGCTCAGTAGAGCGGCAACCAGCGCTCGTAGAGGATGTACTTGTCTTGTAGATCGATGATCGAGAAATAAAGACCAACATCGATTGAAATTTCAGGGCAATTTTAGAATGAAAGAAGAAGTTATTACCCACATAGTTAATTTTTCAAAAACCAATTCAAGGGTCCTTTTGAATTACGTCAGAATTTAAAAAATCGTGTATTTTTGTTTTATGGGTTGTGAGAAAACGAATCAAATTAGAGCAAAAATTCACAGGAATTCAATAAATTATAACAGTAACTGCGTATAGCTGCGTATTAGCTTTATGATGAATTGTTATTGAGTTGCCTATTATGGAAATAGGTATTTCCCAAGACATACTTTTACATTGATTTTTTTTCTGGAGATCAGTTCATGATATCAAAAGGGCCATTTTAATAACGAATTAGATACAAAGAAACGCCGAACACACATAATAATTTTGGCAGTTCTTAAAAAAATACTTCTTGGTTGTCAAAGAGACCGCCGGAGCCTTTCAGTATGGCGTTTAAAACCAAAATAAAAAAATTAATAATGCCAGTTATAAGAGCACAGAACCTGAGAACAGTCTTGACTGCAGTAGGCTTTTAGTGTTTTCAAGTGTTGTTACTTTTGACTAATTGTTAGTGTAAAAACTAGACCTTTCGTCATATTGACTCCAACAGACTTTGCGTTTTTTGTATTCTTAGTTTTGATTATTGTTATAGTGTTAATAGTATTGTTAGTGATAGTTTTTTGTGATATGGGGGGTGTGTGTAAAAGACGCGATAGTGGTAAGGGTAACAGAACTTTATCGAGGAAAAGAAAAAACCGGCGATTGGCCCAATTGAGGTGGGTATTGAGAATTTTTTTTTAGATTTGTGCACGGATAAGTGTAGAATCGATATACAGACCGTTTCAATCGAAACGAGCCACCCTCAATAACTTTTTAGGAAACGATATTTAAGAAAAATCTAAAAACACGTCAATTTTTATCTCGAGGGGGACATGTTTTGATGCAATAGTAAGCAGGCTTGGTGCAACCCCATACGCCTGACAGGAGCAACCTCGATTTTTTAAATAGGGAATAGGGGTCGAGTAACATGTCGTTTGAAAGGTCTTTTTATTGTCTTTTCGGCCACATAATTATTTTTTTATTTGCATAGTCTATAAGTTAGTAATTAAAAATGAAACATGTTTTTACGGATTTGTTTTGTATTTAGGAATGCCTGCAATTAACGATAAAAAGCTTGCAATAAACATTATTAGACAATTTATTATTGATCTGAATAATGCTGTAATCAAATTTGTCGCCATCCATACTCATTTATACCAATCCTTAACAATAAGTACCTAAATAAATAAACTGAAAACAAAATAGTCGTGTTAATTTCCTGAGCGATAAAGCAACTGTAGCATTGAACACTAAATTTGATTTTTTTTTTGTATATTTGGTAGGTATGAGAATAGGTGGTAAACTATTTTTCACATAGACATGGGGGCCCAGGGGCCCCCCTTGGGCTGGACCGATTTTTCGGGTCGACCGATTCTTATGATTTTTTTTTTGTATATTTGATAGGTATGGGAATAGGTCGGTAAGTATTTTTCAAATGGATATGGGGGCCCAGGGGGCCCCCTTGGACTGGACCGATTTTTTGGCTCGACCGACTTTTATGAAGTATTTTTTTTTATATTTGGTAGGTATGGGAATAAGTCGTAAAGTATTCGCCCCGAATAGCAGAATAACTATTAAAACATGGACATGAAGGCCCAGGAGGGCCCTTGGGTTTATAATTCAAGAAGGGCTTTTATGATATTTGATTTGTTGGATTTGTCTCCGCTCCGAATAGCAGAATGACTATTGAAACATGGACATGAAGGCTCAGGGGGAACCCTTGGGTTTATAACTCAAGAACAGCTGGACCGATTTTTATTATCTTTGATTTGTTGTGTTTGTCTCCGTCCCGAATAGCAGAATAACTATTAATAAATGGGCATGGGGGCTCAAGGGCCTCCTTTGGTTTATAACCCAAGAACGGCTGGACCGATCTTTAATTTGTTGGATTTGCCTCCGCTCCGAATAAAAAAAGTGAATTCAGCTAATAAGTTAACACAACATTTATTGATTCTGAGGCGATACAAAGTTCGCCGGGTCAGCTAGTTTTTTATATAATTGTATACCTGTTTTTTTATTATTTGGACTCCAAAAGGAATTCTATATGAAGTGGTCGTTTTATTTGACTGTATAAAATGTACAAAATAACCAACATTTGCAATTTTTAGATTAATTTTGACAAAGAATTCTGGAAAGAACAAATGTACCCGCATTTAAGGATTTTTTATTTTAATTGTTTTTTACCTGAGTTGTTAGATCCAAGGCAGAAGCGAGGAAAAACAATAAGAAACCCCCCAAGGAATGAGGAATTAACTTTTGAAATTATTAGACAATACTAAATACATAGTTATTATTATTGTTTTCAAAATTTATCAGAAGGAAATCCTCGTGATTCCGACCTTCACGAGGTTTCTTGCTGGTCAGATGTTTTAATCGCACATCGTAGCCACCCCCAAAACCATGGGGTGAGTAACTACGAATACCGAGAATTACCCTGAGCAAACGCAACGACCTCAATTATTTTTATTATTATTGTGATTTATTTCTCCATTTCCGCACAACTAAAATAGTAGATTATTATACGAGTTCCTGTGTAAATTGGACGCTTTATGCCACAAGGGGTTTATAAAAGCACGAGTGAAACGAGTGCTTTTGTGAACCCCGAGTGGCGTAAAGCGTTCAATCTACACAGGAACGAGTGTAATACAACGTTTTATCGTTCGATACAACCCTGGAAAGCGTTTAAATTGCTTAAAATCCATATAAATAGTTTGACGTTTATCTGCCATTTAAATTATTTCATGACAGTGTTTACACAAGCGAAAATTTGAAAATTCTGACAGTGTCGAACGATAAATGTTATTTATTTAATCTTTAATGTGAAAATTGAATTTTATCCACTCTTTACCGCATGTTAAAATGCAATTTTATCGTTTAGAAGTTAAAAAAAACAACTTCTATACCAACATCCATTGTTGTATTACTGTCTAACGTTTTTTTGACATTTTGTTTGACAGTTGAATTTTTCACGTCAAAGAATTAAATCCATGTTGCAGTAAAAACCGTGAAGATTGAATAAAATTTTATATTATATACGACGATAAAATTGATGATTATCTATCGTTTCGAGTGACTTTAACGTCTCGGCTAACGCGTCCACGTTATTAAATAATAAATATATACCACATAAATAACTATTACCTTTTGCCACGACGTTTTACCATGACAATAATACAAAATTTATTTTATCGTTCGACACTGTCAGAATTTTCAAAGTTTCGCTTGTGTAAACACTCTCTGTCATGAAATAATGAAAATGACAGATAAACGTCACACTATTTTTATGGATTTTAAGCAATTTAAAGGCTTTCCGGGGTGGTGTCGAACGATAAAACGTCGTATTACACTCGTCCCTGTGTAGATTGAACGCTTTAAGCCACTCGTGGTTCACAAAAGCACTCGTTTCACTCGTGCTTTTATAAACCACTTGTGACTTAAAGCGTCCAATTTACACAGGAACTCGTATAATAATCTACTATTATGCATGAAATTATCTGGCTGAATTGATTATTATTTACTTTACCTCTACGACAAAGTTAATTTTTGTAAACTCAATTTTGTTGCTCTACTTTCGGTGTCACGTTTTTGTTACGTTGACAGGTTGGCAGTTTTACTTGCAAAATTTCCGGAGAACAAAATTTCTTTCAAAAGTAAATTTGATCCGGTAGAACAATAGCCTCTCGTGTAATTACATAGGTACGATTAATTTTAAGCATTTGGCAGAACCCTTATTGGTCAGAAAATACAATGTTTCTAGAAAACTATATTTTGTTCGATTAAAAGTTAGGGCTAACTTTTTTCACTGTCAAACTTAATTCAATTCAATAAATCATTTGAAATTATGATTATTTTAAAATTATGTTCCATTCCTAACAGTGCACACCGCTTTGCGATTTTCAAACTTCCATCTCTCAGTCGTTCAATGATATAAAAGCAAGCGCTACAAGCTATGTTGTCAGATCGTTTTAAGAGTACGAACAAGCTCAGCACTCCCACTATTTAGTCTCTCTCTTCGACGCACGCTTGTGGGATGCAACGCAAGCTGCATTCGTGTCTACACGTAGTACAGATGGACACACCGACAGCATTAGGGCATGTGGTTTCTACAGAGACGGAAGACGAATGTTTGTTTACATTTGAAAACTTGACCGACTAGAGAACGCTCTTAAGGACTGCTCTTCTGCGTCCAGACGCTAAGTATAATTACACCAGTTTTGAGAACTGATTTATAAATTGCTTTAAGCATGGCTTTCTATTTTTGCAAGAAAATTACATTTATCTTCAATAATCATTACAAAACGATTAGGCCTTATTTTATTCAAGTGCTATACAATAGGAAGAATTAAAGAGCAGAAAATAGTAATTATACACCAAGATGCAAAGCATCATCGGCAATAATAGTGCTAGGCTAAGAAAAGAGGCTTGTCAACCGTGGTATAGTAGCCTCAAGCTTAAATTGTCACGGGGTTGGGAGGGGAAATGATGCACGACCAACTTATCTATGAACGTCCTAAACTGGCTCTGAAATAAACATTCTACTCTTGATCGACTCTTCGGCGAAGATGTAAAGGAATGGTTCCAAAAATTTAGATTGAGTTGATCACTTCCCTCAGTACGTGTAACAAATTAATATTTTACTGTTCAACTTTAGAATACATTAAAAGTGCAAGCCTTGTATGTATTAAAAACAAATTCTTCACTTTAGCTAGTAATAATTCATAACAAAATATTAAATATCCCTCTGATGCAAGGACGCGTGCAGGGACGCTGCCGGGACAGAAACCGCGTCTTGCAATCGAATCGACCAGTTGCAACAAGACAATCAAAACTTACTTGTCCGATTCCGACAAAAAAATGGACAAAAAATTCGTGAAAATTTAAGGTTGAGGCTACTATATATATACATTTATACCATTTTTTTCACTACTAGCACAACTCTTCTTCAAATGATAATGCAAAAGGTGGGAACGAATTTAACTAAGATATCCATCAAAAGCAAGTAGCATATGAAATATAGATATATTTAAATTTTAATTAAATCCACTTGGATTTATCAACATTCTTCTGGTTTATTAGTAACTACATTGTTTTATTTATATTGAGCAGCACAATTAATACTTCAACAACAAGATTATTGTAGAATACGAGTGTTTCATATACGAATGGGAATTTTTGAAAACTCTAAAAAAGCACGAGTGAAACGAGCCCCCAATGTACACAGGAACGAGTGTAATACAACGTTTTATAGTTCGACACAAACCAGGCAAGCTTAAATTGCTTAAAAATAGTGTGACGTTTATCTGACATTTTATTATTACATGACAGAGAGTGTTTACACAAGCGAAAATTTGAAAATTGTCGAATTATAAATTTGTTTTTTTCCAGTCTCATAACATTTACACACTTTCCTGACCTCCCTTGTTTCTACAAGATGTTTTTCGGGTCGTGTGGCAAGCCAATTGACTAAAACACTCTCTATTACCTTTATTTCTAGCTTAGAGTACAGAGGGGTATCAGATAAATTAAAGTTATAGGGATGTTAGTTTTCGAAGGACAACGGCTCTCGACAGTGATTTGTGTATAACTTTATGTACTGTCGTTCAGCCATTTCTAGAGTAATAAGTCATTCATCCTAACCCATCATTTCATCGTGCTGTCCATAATAATAGCCCGATTTGTACCACCTAGTGAAAGAGTATCGTTTAGGCCTCATTACTTCGGACTACACTGCTACGTTCTAGATCTAGGTCCAAAATCGGATTAGGTTCTATTTTAGGAACTGTTCAGACTGGATATTCCGTAACTTTTTTTAGAATCTTTACGCACTAATGCATTGTGTCGCATTGATTTACGATAGCTGCTATCGCTAAATGAATAATAGTAATTATACACCAAGGTTGAGAAGACATTTTTCTTAGCCGAGCTATTTGATTGTCCAAGATCGCGGGCAATAATAGTGCGAGGCTAAAAAAAAGGCTTCTCAACCGTGGTTTATATACAAATTTTTTCACTACTAGCACATTTGATTAACATGAAATCCAATCATGGGAAAACAAATGAATCAAAATTAGATTAAATCAATACGAATCAATACAATAACGAAGAAAATAGTGTATGTGTTACGATCAAACACCGATTTCCTTATGCCATTAAATTCAAAAAATTACGATGTTCGAGGGCATGATCATTGGAATTGGTGCCTCGCGCTACGCGCTTGACCCCTTAAAGAGAAACATGCTCCAAAAAGGTCATATTTACCTGTACGTGAAACTGGAAATGTGGACAGTATTTCATATTTACGGATAACTGCGCAAGTTAACGTATTAAATCTTTTGTTTGTGTGGGACGAATGAAAGAATGCGTTCAAACTGATTTGGGAAAGCCAGTGAGCGAATTATTTAACAAGTTTGCTTCGTGGCAATTGTAAAAGGTCCAGAACGCGACATGAAACGACCGGAAAGCGATATTTCGGACAATGGCAGTTTGCTGCTGGCCATAACGCTTTTTGGCCGCATTTTTCGACCGTTGGCCGAAATTGGTGTTTGATCCTAACATATGCACTCCCCCGGACATTGCAGAGAAGCCAGCTAGTCATATGACAAATTGTTGCCAGAAAAATCAAAAGATTTTTATATGAAACATTGTCAGTTGTTTTCATTATATACTAGCTGACCCGACAGACTTTGCCCTGTCCAAATTTCAGTTTTTGGACAGATCGCAACACAACACAAATTAAAAACAAATGTAATTTTATTTTAATTTAGGCTGCAATGCGTTTTTCCCCATTTTTTTCATCAGTTGAGAACGGCTGGAACGATTTGGAAAATTTCTTTTTAGAATATTCGTAGTAGTCCAGGTAAGGTTTTTACGGAGAGAAAAATTGGAAGAGTTGCCAATTTTTCGGACGACTGTTCTAAATTTTCTTTCCATAAGAACCTTACTTCATTTACTACAAATATTCAAAAAAACACATTTTTACAGTTTTTGGAATTTTCCGTCTTTTTTTATAATTGTTTAAAATTATATTTTCCTGAAAATATTTCCAGGACAATAACGAACAAAACAAAAAAAGAATTACGCATATTCATCGTTCGAATTCTTAGTTATGTTCTTGAGTTCATACAAAAATCTCACAAGAGAAAGCACTTTCAGTTTTTCCCGAATTTTCCAATTTTCCGGGCAACTTTTAATTTTTCTTTCCGTAAGAATCTTATTTGGACTATTACGAATATTTAAAAAAAAGTCTGTGAGCTCAGAACGGCTGGACCGATTGGGCATTTTTTTTTTAAATATTCGTAATGATCCAGGGAGGCCGAAAATCTGACAATTTCTTTGATTTGATAAAACCTGACTAACTTCGGTGCATAAAGTAATTTAAAGGTTACTTTATGTGCCTCCAGACGTATTTATGCTCCGCTAGATTACTTTGCCTGTCATGGCAGACAGAGAAATGAGCATTTGTCATTACCTATTGACATACAGAATGTCACTTTTTTCTGAGGTTAATAAAATATGAAAAATTAAAGGCTTGGCTTCGGGGTTAGGTGATAAGGGTAACAGTAGTTTCTGATACTGCAAAGGGACCGCAAACAAACAGAGTAGTGCCAAGGGTCGGAAGCAACGACAGTATCCTTCAGGAACCAAGAAAAGGTCAAGAGTCTCCAACTAGCAACCAGAAATATCAATTTTTTGAAATAAGCGACTCTTTTTCTCTAATTTTTTGCAATTTGTGTACGTTAGCTTTGTTTCGGCGCGACTTCCAAAGGAAATTAACCCTTGACTTTATGTTGGTACTATTTACTACTAATTGTTATGGTCTTGGGTCTTCTGTCAGAATTTAATTGCACAAGAAAACAAGTGGTAAACGCATTCCTTGATGATATCTCTCTTATCTGTTCTTATTTTCTTATACATATTTCCCAAATACAGTAAACCCGTAACAGTAAAGTAAAAAAAAGAATGAACAAAAAATTATTCTAATAAAATCATGGTTTGAATTTTCTATTTGTGTTCGCACCATAATTATTCTTCTCATTTTGTTTTGGTTTTAATTTGCCTTTGGTTGGAGGTACGATTTGTCTAGCCTGCTATTAATAGCAATTTTATTCCTTTCTGTATTTGACGAGGTATTTGACCATTTTCACTGCTTTTCCCCATTCTTTCTAGTCCACCCTCGGTCTCCCCCTTTTCTTCTTCTCGTTTTTCATCTTCCATACACTACTCTTATGCTCTATTTTCGCCGTCTCTTCATATGGCCCCACCAGATAAAGTTATAACTTTTCTATTTTGCTTTCAAGGAGTTCTCTACCGTCAATAACTTTTCTTATCTCTTATTTCTCATTTTGTGTAGTTTTAATTCTCCCATTATTTTCCTGAATTCTATTTGGGCGCTCTAAGCATGCTTATATGTATAACCTTCTAGAAAATTGTATTCTCTTGTTAGGTAATAATATTATTGTGATTTGTTATCTTATAACTGTATTAACAAAGAGAGGAGAATAAACAGAAATATAAAAAAATATATCCGCCATAGAATGAATTTTGAGACAGTAATTTTACATGAAAAATAAAGATCTGACAATAATGGTTCCTCTAGTTTCCGCTCTATCCACAGCTCTTAAAGCTACCTGGCTGTTGACAGTTTTAAAGATCACGAAGAATCAAGGTCAAGGATTTCAGGTAGAAAACGGCATCGCATGCGTTAACGATGTCACAAATGGAGTTATTATGTCACAAGTTATTTGGAATGATAGGACCTGTCTTTAAATTGACAAGTAATTACCCTCTAAATCTAAAGAACAATTCAGTTAATTGTGTAGAATTATTGGAAAGTTAATTACTATACATGAGCTAAATAAATTTCTAACCGCAATGGGTAATATTAAAAAGAAATTGTTTACAATAATTACATTGTGTATAATTAAGATTTTACAAATGAAATTTGTAATAAATTGTAAGAAACAAATTGTGTTTTTGTAAAGTTGGCCGGTTAGTCATCCCAATAAATCATAAATAAAACGAACTTACTTAAGTGAAGTTCGATCCCTAATTATATGGGAGCTGGCTTAGTTATATCTTCGCTTAGTTATACTTAAATGATATGGGAGCTCGTCTCAAAGATAATTAACATAGATGTTAAAAGTTAGGTTCAACAAGTTTTTTGAAATTATTACAAAGCATTAGGCGGCCCAAGAGAATAACGAACCTACTTACAATTCCTGTATGTGTCTTTAATAGCCAAAAAGAAAGATTTTACAATGTTTTTTGATGACAAGGCATCCTAGAAAATGATTTAAGCGTTTTGTGGTTAACGGTTCTGAAGCAATTATTAATTGGCATTTCATTCCTTTTTGCTCATCTCACATAGGTGGCATATGGGAAGTTGGTGTCAAATCTGTAAATTTCCATCTTAAATTTACTGTCGGGCAAGCTCGTTACATAATATGATGAGTTATGCATATATTTGACACTTATTGAAGTTATACATACATCCGAAAGTATTGTCCGCACTACGACGCACTAAGGAGTCCCGTTGAACAGGATGTTATCACCATCAACATTTCCCGGTCAAACCAGTGGCAAAGAATTTAATAATTGCGCAAACATTTTTGTAAACGATGGTCCAAAAAATATCTCATTAAAGTATAGCAACGTTCCAAACGGGTAACATCACTGGTACCGGCCCTATGGGAGATATCGCTGTCATCAATAATGAGTCACGACTAGTGTAGTAGTACGTACAAAAGATAGAAAATTAAATAAGTTCTTACATTCATGAATTTATAAAATTTTATGAATTTATTACTGAAGTAATTTTAGTTACTTTTTAATACAAAGCGAGCACGGTTCAGACCTTCTTAACAGATGCAACAAACAAACTGCAAATCTTAATTTCTTTTTCGCTTTTCTGAATATTTCTTTTCTGCAAATATATTTTGTTCGGAAGTAACAGATCTTAAATCCCTTTGCTAGAAAGAAAAAAGGACGATTGTATTTGTATGATCTGACAGCATTTAAGAAATTATTGACTTAAGGTACGTACTCAAAATTTATTAGAAGATACTCAATTCTAGGTATACTTGTCTAGATAATGGCAGAATTTTCAGATATATAATCATTATCACGTTTGTTCCTAATGCGCTTATCGTTTGTCAATATTGACGGTATTACTAGCCAGTCAGTACAGTTATTAAGCTCTCAAAAGCGATTTGATAAAAAATAAAATATCATGACTATAGCATTTATTGCTGATTACCTAACATTGACAAGTGGTGATTCAAATTAAAGATAAAGTTGGCGACATATTATATTATACTCAGAAGTAGAAATAAAAAAAAATCTGTAATGTTTTTCTTCCATCACTAATTATGTAATTTAAAAACTTAAAAAAATTGACTGTCAAAGTTTACTACGAAACAACAGAACGTAACTGCTTCGGTATACAGATATGCAACGGTACACAGGTTAAATCATATTAAATATTGAAGCATTTTTATGAGTAATCAGTTGGAATTAAATTGATTAACTGTATACGATGACGGGAGTTAACATTGTTAAGTCCGGTCATTTCTGGTGTCACCCACTGACCACTGTGCAGGTTTGTCAATTAACAAGCACTATAAATCTAATAAGACCCAGTTGCGAAATTGATGGTTATTGAAAGAATTTATAATTAAAGTAAACCAATAAATAAATAAAAACATAGTTTCGTTAATAAAATAAATACTAAATAAATAATAAATAAACGTCAGAAAAACGTGACATTGTATACGTCAGTGGGTTATGACAAACGGCCTTTTCTCTACCATGGCAGACAAAGTCGTCTATCTCTTATTATTCTTATTATAATAATATATGTATGGGGGCTTTCAAGTATTACGTAACTCAATTTTTGAAGATTTTTGACCCCCTCCCCCCAAATTGCGTTACGTAATACTTGAACGCCCTCTGTACAGAATATAAATACAAGACAAATAAATATATTTTTTCATTTCCGCCGGTTAGAAATGTGGGCTGTGGGTACCTCATTACGAAAATTCACCTTGAAATTCACCGTGAATAAAAAATACATTTTAAATAGATTAGTTTACCCTGTTTTCATAAAATTTTATAACAAACACAAAATGCGATGACAAGTCGTCCTACCCCTGTCGCAATTGCCAGAAAAAAATCGGAATTGCCAGAAAAAAGTCAGAATTGTCAGAAAAAAGTCAGAATTGCCAGAAAAAAGTCGGAATTGCCAGAAAAAAGTCAGAATTGCCAGAAAAAAGTCGGAATTGCCAGAAAAAAATCGTTATTACCAGTTATTTTTCCATTCATGTCCGTTCAGCGCCTTCGTATATCCCCGACATAACGACAAAGTACAACTTATATGACATATAACAGTCTAAAGGAGGATAACAAATGCTGCGCTATTTGACGGATTTCAGAGATTTTCTTTAGTTAATTGGTACTGATCTAGGGTACTAATGTTGGTAGTTAAACAAGAGCTGTCATTTGTCATATCACTGTCACAGTGTTATCGATATCGATTTTTACCGACTTCAAAAAAGGAGGAGGTTCTGTGTTCGGCTGTATGTACATACATAATCTTCACCTCTTATACCTTTTCGGTGTCGAGGCCGGATAGACGCACCGAGCCGTCGTGACGTAGATGTCACCACCGTACTGCTATCCTAACCCGCTTTTGGCCTTAGTTGTCTAATTTGCGGGATATTTGGAGGATACAGTCCCATTTTGGAGTTTTAAACTGCATCGCTCCGCCGCCGGGTTCGAATCCGATACTCCACCGTGCGAGGCTCGCTCGCTCACCACTAGACCATCGGACGGGCTCGGCTGTATATATCTTTTTTTTCCATTATGTATGTTCACCGCTTTCGCCGTTAATTGTGGATCGATTTAAAAAAATATTTTTTTATTTGAAAGGGTATACTCCGGAGGTAGTAATCAGAAATACGTGATTAATTTTTGACAATTTTTTAAATATCAACGATTTTGACCTCTGGAAGCGAATTTGGAAAAATACGTAATTAATTCAGATTTCCAAACCCAGCTGTACCTATAGAACTAATTTTTCGATTCTACATAGGTACACCAGGATACCTGAAAATTTTCAAGTAATTCATCAGAAATGCGTTAATAATTGTTGACAATTTTTGAAACATCAAGGATTTCGCTCTCAACAAACAAAATTGGAATGTGACATTCAGAAATTCGTAATTCATTCAAATTTCGGAAGCCAATTGAAAAGAAATAATTTTTCGGATTTTATGTGCACTAGGACACTTGAAAATTGTAATTCTTCAGAAATATGTTATTAATTTTGACATTTTTTAAATATCAACGATTTTGACCTCTAGAAGCGAATTTATAAAAGTATGTACACTCAAAATCCGTAATTCATTCAGATTTCCAAGCCGAACTGTATAGTAATAATTTTTCGATTCTACATACACTAGGACACTTGAAAGTTGTCAAGTAATGCTTCTATTATTGTTTTCAAAAGAACATTGTTTGAAGTGCTTAAAGATTTCATATCAGTCACAGTGACGATCAAGCGGCCAATCATTTCATTAATACCGTCTAATACACCTTCAACAGCTACTATTACAGAAATCACAGCTCATACATCAAATGATATTCCGTAACTTCATTGTAAAAAAGTCCAAAAAGTTCCAAACCAAGAAAGTACTCGGAAAGACCGCGGGCAAAGTTGCAAAGTACCTAATTGCCTAAGGTTTGCAAGAAAGCCCTTTCTTAACAAGGTTTGAATACTATTTTTTCCCTACCTGCACAAGTTAAAAAAACGGTTATATTTCTGACAAACAAAGTAGGCGGCTAAAACGAACTTTTTAAGAATGGGTAATGGACCTGTCTCTGCACCTGAACTGCGCGGGCAAATGGAGAGCAAAGTAAAAGTTGCAACGTTGCTGCAGGTGAATCTTATATTTGGCATTTATGGGAGAGCTTTGACAGTTGTCAAATCAAGGGCCATTATCGATAGCGATATAATATGATTTACAACCTACAATGCAGACAATAAATACCTAGTTCATCAAAAACACAAGCTAAATAATTAGCTTTTCTTAAAAAAAAAGAAACCGACTTCAAAAAGCGAAAAATAACTGAGTGCATGTATTATTACATGTGCTATCTACTGATCTGTTTGAAGTTGGTGCCAAGTCAAAAAAATATGTAGTAGATAGATAGGCTGTCCGCTCCCGCTACATCGCAAGTCTCACCGCGCGCGCGTGAGCGTAAAAATCTTCTTAAAATTTTTCGATTTTATATACAACAGGATACCTGAAAATTGCCTAGTAATTCATCAGAAATCCGTTGTTAATTTTTAACAAATTTTGAAAAATCAAGGATTTTGGCCTGAAGAGACAAAATTAGAAAGACACTCAGAAATTCGTAATTAATTCAGATTTCCAAACCGAACTGTAGAGGAGTAATTTTTGGATTTCATATGCACTAGGACACTTGAAAATTGTCAAGTAATACGTGATTAATTTTTCACAATTTTTTAAATATCAATGATTTTGACCTCTAGAAGCGAATTTGGAAAATACGTAATTAATTCAGCTTTCCAAACCGAGCTGTACCTATAGAACTAATCTTTCGATTCTACAGGATACCTGAAAATTGTCAAGTAATTCATCAGAAATGCGTTATTAATTTTTGCCAATTTTTGAAACATCAAGGATTTCGCTCTCAACAAACAAAATTGAAAAGTGACATTCAGAAATTCGTAATTCATTCAAATTTCGGAAGCCAATTGAAAATATGCACTAGGACACTTGAAAATTTGTCATGTAATTCTTCAGAAATGCGTTATTAATTTTAGACATTTTGTTAAATATCAACAATTTTGACCTCTAGAAGCGAATTTATAAAAGTACGCTCAAAAATCCGTATTTCATTCTTTTTTTATTTGAAATGGTATACTCCCATTGTAGGTAGTCCCATTGTCATCAAGTCCGGACCTGATGAGGGGATCCCATGGGAATCGGGCATCCCATGGGAATCGGGCGAAATCCTCACACAAATGTAGTCGTTTAATAATAAATAATTGTTCAGGTCTTTGCGTCTGGGAGTCATCATTAAAGGCACAATTGCCTTGTACCTTGCCTTAGATTTTTCAGGTAGTAATATTAATTCATCATTGTTTCAGTATTTCTGGTTCTATTTTTTAGCGTTTGCGTCTTTCATCTTCCTTTTCAACCAGCCGTTTTTTTCATTCGAGAAGCGTCCTTACTAGGTCTACCCATCACTTAAAATTGTAAAATAATTAGCTTTTTAAAAAAAAAAAAAAAGAAACCGACTTCAAAAAGCAAAAAATAACATGTGCTCCCTGCTGATCTGTTTGAAGTCGGTGCCAAGCCAAAAAATAGGTAGTAGTTAGATAGGCTGTCCGCTCCCGCCACATCGCAAGTCTCACCGCGCGCGCCCCGGAATGCGTGAGCGTGGGAGGAGGCTCGTGCTGAGCAAAACAACCCAAACGGGCAGACACGTGCGGGCGAGCGTGCGGGGCAGAGTTCGTTGACGGCCTGATATTAAATTTTTTATGCGCTATAACGTTGTTGATATATTTGTATAATGACAATAGGTTACAAATTTGTTCACCTCTTTGGCTTTGCACCGACGTCAAACAGATCAGTAGATAGCACATGTAATAATACATGCACTCAGTTATTTTTCGCTTTTTGTAGTCGGTTTCTTTAAAAAAAATAAAAAATATTTAGCTTGTGTTTTTGATGAACTAGGTATTTATTTTGCGTTTTTCAGGACATTCGATTTATTGTCTGCATTGTAAGTTGTAAATCATATTATATCGCTATCGATAATGGCCCATGATTTGACAACTGTCAAAGCTCTCCCATAAATGCCAAATATAAGATTCACTTGCAGCAACGTTGCCACTTTTACTTTGCTCTCCATTTGCGCGCGCAGTCCAGGTGTTCAGAGACAGGTCCATTACCCATTCTTAAAAAGTTTGTTTTAGCCGTTTTTTTAAGTTGTGCAGGTAGGGAAAAAATTGTATTCAAACCTTGTTAAGAAAGGGCTCTCTTGCAACTTTGGCCGCGGTCTTCAAGAGAGTACTTTCTTGGTTTGGAACTTTTTGGACTTTTTTACAATGAAGTTACGGAATATCATTTGATGTATGAGCTGTGATTTCTGTAATAGTAGCTGTTGAAGGTGTATTAGACGGTATTAATGAAATGATTGGCCGCGTGATCGTCACTGTGACTGATTTGATCTTATGTTCTTCTGAAAACAATAATAGCAGATTTCGGAGATTCAGCTTCTCACATGGGAATAGTCATATTTTATCAATTTGTGAATTAACCTTAACATATAGATATATACTAGAAGAATGTTCTTAAATCCATGAATGTTTGTGGGTATAAAGATCGTCAAAGTGACTATGCAACGATCAGGGCTTTTCGTAGAGATCACTTTTGCAAAGTAACGATAAAAGATATACCAATGCTTTCTATAGAAAAGTTGTAGAGCTTAAAGAGGCCTATAAAAAAGTCCGCGACGACATATATCTATATTAAAAAATTTAAATATATCTAAGTCGAACTCCACAAACTTTAATCAGCGTAAAATTATAAACCATTTATATACATTTTTGTCTGGTGAATTTTGTCCCGTGTTGACGTCACAAAAAAGCGCGCGTTTCAAATAAGACAAATGTTTCGGATCTTTTTTTACTTAGTAAACGCGTGATTGCGCAGAAACAAAAAAAAAGGAGTACAATAATTATTTTTTCGTCTAGTTTCTAGAAAAGCTGTTTTTGAAAATTGTGGGACGACCCCATTGTACCAATGTTCAGCTTACTTAGTTAAAATACATTAAATGTTTCAAAACTTGTAATTTAATGTTTTAAAATTTTAAAATGTCTGCTGTGACAGTTTTGATAATTTAAGCGAGATGCAAATTATCACCTATTAATTTGAGCTTCTAGTTAAAATTACGGTGCTAAAGCAACCAGAACATTAAAATTACCAGGTAATCCAGCACCACGTGATCAAATTTCAATGTTCTTATTGGATCAAAAACATCAAAATGCAATTCCCAAGATAATTCACATCTTCTCATGCTGGGTCCCACATAACTCGCAAAGACAAACATGTAATTGCTGAAACTAGACTTATTGAAAAATTGTAATTTCAGGAACAGTTTTGAAAATCGTCTGTATTTTTGCATGGAAATGATTGGTGGCCATATCCAACATTTGTTACGTTAATTAATTATTAAATTAATTTAATTAATTTAATGAAAAATAATAGTATCGCATACTCTACATTCAGTTCTAAGTCCTTCGCGTTATTTAGCAATCAAAATCAACAACCTAATTACACAAAAAATTCAATAAGTTGAATTTCAGCAATAATTCCATGTTTGTCTTTGTGGTTTCTGTGGGACACAGCATGAGAAAATGTGGATTATCTTAAAAATAGAAAATTATCGTTTTTACGGTCAAAACTCCAAAATATTGAAAAGTTATTTGTTAGTTGTAGAGAGGCCTCCAATACCTTTCAAATAAGGTATCACTCGACCCATAGTGCCATTTGAGATCTTGGGGCTGACAGCCCCCTCGCCAAGAGGGCGCAATGCTGGAACTTGAAAGAAAACTGAGGAGATGTGCCTCTGGCAAATAAAATCGACCTGTTCGAGGATCTTTCAATCACAATAATCAATTCGGAGAAATCTGTATATTATTGATTGAAATTAAAATATGGTGTATTTTATGGTTAACAAAAGTAAAAATCACCGTCAGCTGAATGTTTGTGGGTGTAGAGATCGTCAGTTCATTTGCCAAGGTGACTATGCAACGCTCAGCTGCACTGACCGCGCAGCATTATTTATACCGCTGACTGACGCTCTTAGCCCCGTTAAAAATACGACTGACGATTTTCTTTATTATATTAAAAGCATAAAAATCCAGCTGCATAAATTTCATAAGGTATAAATTGACTATTATTTTTTAGTTAAAGATGATCTGAAAAACCATCCCATGAATTTTTGTGCGGTATCAATATACTAAAATCAATTTTTTTTTACAACTTTCACATGCTGTCACTTCTAGTTGCACCGCGGGTGCGGCGACAGACGCTCATTTTGCTGATTACATATTGAACATTAAACAACTGCTAGAAATAAAATTCATTCGGTATAAAATTCCTAGAAAAAATGCAACGCTACCTACCGGACTATAAATTTAAAATTCTCGTGAATTAGCATCACAGTAGAGAAACGAATATCCTGAAATTGGGGGATCCTCATTTTATTATTAATATTTTGATTATTAATTTAGTTCTAAACTTTTAAGAATTTAACGACTAAACAAGTTTTGTTAGGTAGGTATAAGTAGGTACATACATACAATAAAATATAAAATTACGTTTTATTACTGGAAGAAAAATATCGATTTTCATAAATTACGATTATGTAGTCTACGAGGTTGAGACAAGTCAAATCCTTGGCATCTAAAACTATTATGTATTTTAAATCATCGAGGTTCTACTGTATGTTCAACTAAAACCGCATAATATACTCGATGCATATTTACGTATCAATGCATTCGAGTCAAATTTGTAGTATAATAGGATAGCATAAATTATTCAGTTTTTCCTCAAATAGGGCCCTCTTTCCGGCCATATTTCGAGTCTGACCTTCTTTCTTCCTGCACAGCATTTCATTCCGATCCGGTTTTGCGCCTGCCTATTCCATTTTCATTCCCACCCAGCCGTCAAACCCAAATTATTTGAAGAGGGTAGTAACCATAAAAAACCTTGAAAAGGAAATTTAACGGCATCAACGAGTTCCGTTCCGTTTGTCATGCGAAGAAAAATAGAGGCATTAGAAAGACGGTGAACGCCAGCGCTTTCATGTTTGCACTGGATGCATGTAGGTAATCATCAGTGGAACCTCCCGTTATAACTTGGAATGAGTCAGCGCTCTAGAAATCGTCAGCAGGTTGATGAAATTGATATTGATTTTTTCCGAGCAGCCTTTTTAATTGATGAGGCTTTCATATTTAATGACCCAATTAAAAATGCATTAGAGCTAATAAAAAAAGATGGTATTCCGTCTCCCTGTAAGCTGTAAAAAATAAGTTATATCTGTATGCAGTGGAGGGGAGAAGTTATTGCTCTCTATCGCTCCTCTCCCTCCCCACCCCGTATTTCTAGTGTAGAGTTAGCTAAGTTTCATTTAAAACATCGTGTGACTATAAACTAGAATGAAATAATGATGTCGAAACCAAAAAACGAGCGCTGATTGGCTGAGCAACAAGGACATCTGACAATTTATCGCGGTACGTTATCTAATTATACTTCCAAGGCCAGCGGCGAACAAACAAGTCCTGCGTACCAGACTACCAGAAACCGATAAGATAAACGTTGTAAATCGCAACCAGTTTTCCGTCGTTATGCATAAATTAAGCGGTAACCCGAAATAACGATAATCTCCCAATGGTATCTCCTTCCGTTTCAATTGTTTGTGAAGCGCAATTAGTCCCCGCCTCCCCCTCCCGTCCCTCCTAGTCACTCCTTGCGTTGGCTTGCTGGCAGCGTGAGTGTTTCACGGCGAACAAAAGGGGAGTTTCACCGCTAGTTTCACTTATCTCCCCCCACTATCCGTGGTTTTAAATGGTTCTCGTGGTTCTCCGCTTGCGCTGCCCCACCACTGCCGTGAACAACCATCAAATTTGTTCCCCTTGTACCCCCGAGTTGTTTGCCCCGCCGTGTTCTAGAGTTCTAGCCGCTCCTTGCCACATTTCTCTCTGTATTCTGTTGTGCCGCATCGTAACGGAATTTCGTTTTACCCATTTTACCGGGACTTTCGGAATACTAATTCTTGCACGTTTTGATCTTTCGGCGTGGGTGTTCAACACCAATTCAGAAAAGTGGACAATGCTTGTGAGTATTTAGTCGGTTAACGAGCTTTTAAACTTGCGCATTGCCATTTATTTGTGTACGGATGTGACTACACATTATCTCCCGATGATTGGTGCATTTCTTTTTGCGCTTGACAGTCAATGAGTCAACCGGTCAACTGACATTGCCACTAATGACAACGCTTGATAATGACGTATGATATTTGATCACGGAACGATTGACAATCGACTACTAGTTTTTTCTTTTTCTTTTCAGACCGAAAATGAAAACTCACGGGGATGTTTCGAACGAGGCGTCTGCCTTGAACTCTGGTAAATATTTTTTGTTGATTTCACATACTTGCATGCAAATTTTTACCCTGACTTTGCTATAATTTCACCGCTTGGAAAATAAATTATTTGCGATGCATTTTTAAAATTTGTCAATTCGGGATTGATTGTACGACAACTAATGACAGTAACAGTGATGAATTGACTGGACGGTGGAGGTAGTTCGTGATTATTTTATTATTTCACTATTTACAGGTGCACGTAAAACTTATTGTTTATAATCACTTTGGCACCATTCAACAGTAGTCATTGTTTACTTTGTTTGTTTCTTGTCAGTTGCATATTAAATTATTTTTTTCTGTGCCGACGATTATTCATTTTTGAATTTATTCCAATTTATTATCTTTCACGTGTTGATCTCGACTATTAATTTTGGTTTTGGTAGTTTTAAGTAAGGCAGTAGCGTGTAGGGGAGGCCGGGTCAAGTTGGATTACAGTTCCTATCAAGTAACATGATCCCGGTGTTAGCTGCTCGCTTTTCTTTAGCTTCATAACAATTGAAAGGGACAGTGGAAAAGTGGTATATGCGCGATTATGTGAGACTGTAAATTGTACCAATTTTCGTCAATGTTCTGATGTTATTAGTCTGAGCTCTTCAGGAATCAGGTTGTTTATGAAATATTTTATGTATACAGGGTGCTTCAAGAAAAAGGACAGCTATATTTGTTATTTATTGTTTGACTTTAATAAAATGAAACGTTCTTTAATGCACAATCGGGGGACATATAAAACTAGTACAAAGCTATCAAAAGAAATGTTTTTATTTACAACAGTGTAAATTATTATTGATAGGCCTGATCGATTGTTCAAATTTTACTTTTCTACTGATTGTACGTAAGATTTTTTTAATAATTTTTAAATAATCTTAAAGCATTTAAAAAAATATATCTAACCCACTTTCTTAAATCATCTTTAAGTCAGCCCTGGATAAGTGGGAAACCTCTATTATTGAGATTCACGATGAGGTCCCTACACTTTTGCATCGAAAATACATACCTATTTTACTGGGAATAGTTACAACTCTTTATTTGAAATATTTACCTCTATAACTAGGAGAGTTTAGCTTAATAACTTCTATACTCTTAGGTAAGACAATAATAATAATTTCATTTTTGTTGAACAGTTTAGCCTCTATAAATAAAAAAAAGTACAGTTTGCTTGGTGGACCACACATCCAAGTGAAACTTCTTATACGATATAAGTACATATAACACTTTTAGTTTCATAGGTGTTTCAATCCCATGTTATTTTAATTTTCAAACATATATGAAATTACTTTAATTCTAAAACAGAAACAAAAGGCACATGATAAGAGAAATATCAAATATCGTTTGCACCGGTTTACTCTCCACATTTCCAGAGCACATGGAGAGAGATAGTGAGCATGCATGAAGACGATCGAACAAGTTACCGATTCACCCTCCAAGTCTGAGCCCGTGTATAGAAGTTTCACTTCAAAAAGCGTTATTTCGACGTCTATTAGGGCCCGAACCTAAATGGGAACACTGTTACTTTGAACTTTATTTGTGAAACCGCTATCGATCGTAGTGAGCGTCACGAAATTTTGTTCTCATGTCAACGACAATTACTCATTAAGTATGAACAGTACTTTAAATAGTGCAGTGTAGGTCGAACCTTTTCATTTATCCCTCACGGTTATTTTTTATCCAAGAACCATAAATAATAAACACACATCGTGACTTTCTAACCAGTAATCCATTATAGGTATGCTTTGGATGCATCTTCTCAATAGGCAACTTATGCAAAATCTGTGTAAAAGTAAGTCCGTCACTATCATCATCCGACATAGCAGAATGATCATTTACATATTTACTCAGATTAGCTACGCCCCACGATTTTAATCTGATCAATGCTCTAGAATAAGATTGATGAGGAGAGTGGCGTGATGACTGGTACCGGGTACCTACCTAATTATTTTTTAGCTTTTATAGTACATTATCTGCATCATTATTATGTTTCTTTACAATAAAACTATTTAACTTAAAAACATTTTTTACCTTTTTTTTATTATAAGTTCTCTACAGTTGCGTTTGCATCAAAGTTCCAAGGTATCCTAAGAGCTAATAAAACTGGACAATAAGTATCAGTTGTAAAAATAAGGTTATAAGATACTGTTAGGTTTTATACCATTTATGTAAAATGAAACATTTTTATTCGCTTTTTGATGAAGGTATTATAATAAATTGAGATGTGTTACTAAGAACAGATATTTGTGTAATAATTTATAACATAACGGGTGTTTTCTAATTTATGCGATATAAATTACTATAAAATACTAAAATTTATATTATGTATATGTTTTTAGTATTTCTCTGTTCTTCGTTGTAGTGGGATTCATGCATATTGTATGTGAAAGTCAGTTATCGTTAGAACTGGAACCTTGCAAATTTTCTCTAATGTAGAGATTTCTCATTGGCATATCAATATCAATTTTATTGAAATAAATTCCATATCTCCCTCTGCGACAGACGTCAACCTCCATTCACCGTGAGGATATTGAGACAACGACAAATAGAGTATTTGTTCGAATTCGGCTCCTCGTTATCCTCGACTTTTCTGTTATTTGCTTCAATTGTCTCTTTTGGCTCTTGTGAGTAGGGAGATAGTGTTTTCATGACACCCCACACAAAAAATGCTCTGGATAAGACCACGATTGGGGTAGTGTTTATTTAACCAGTCCGGATTGGACCAGCACAAGAAACACTGCCGAGGATGGATACTTTTACCTCGAATTGTTTTTCTTCCTAAATTTACAGTTTGTTCAAAACGTAGCGATCTCTGTTAACGCCAACATTTCTCAAAAACGATTAAATCTTGTAGAGACATCTAAATTAAATAGTGTTCGCTAAATTCGTCGCTTTCGAAAAAAAAAAAACAACTTCTAACGTCACCAGATGACGTTGTTAGATCTCCGTTCTAATTGGTTGTGTGCTCAGTTGCGCTTAGCCGTGTTTGGCTAATTTGAATTTAAAATCACAACTCCATTTTTTTTTTCAATAAGTGTAGAAATGTTAAAAATAATCGGGGGCATTGTATCAATGAGTTGTTATGAATTTCAAGGAATGACACATGTTCAAAATTACCCTGTAATTACCCAGTTATGTTAAAAAAATATTTTGGAAAATTATCTACATTGGGGTTTTACTCTTTAAATGAGGATTCGGCTGAAGCGATTTGAGAAAAGACTGGAAAAATAAAATGAGATGAAAACAGCATGTTGACAACTGCAGACGAAGACCTGAGGATATTTTGACAAACACTAACCCGAAAAGAGCTCTGAGATGCCACTTAATAGGATTTTTTTTTAATTTGATGTCCATTAGATGTATGGAAAATGACTTATTGATCCTTAAACCAGGAAAGCCCCGAAATTACGTTTCTGAATATAGTCCAATAACGATGTTTCCAATAAGAAATTATTGTCTTCTTATTTACACAATTTGGTATTGTTTCTAAGATGAATTAGAGCTTTGTAGATTGCATTATTCTGTGATAATTCTTAAAGCAATCATTTGGATGTTATGCGAACATTTTGTGCAAGCATGTTTTGTAATGGATAATGGGCACAACGTATTTTAGCAAGTGTTCTCCCACTTTTTAATACATACTAGAAATTGTACCACTACTCCACACCATTGCTGGTAGTATCAGAAGCATTAAGGAACAATGAAGTGAAACCAAAATATCGCCAAATTTGTTAAAATCTAATCTGTTCTGGCTATGAAATATCAGGCAAAGTAAACAAAACTTAGATTGTAATACAGGAACAACTTATCTTGTTAAAAAATCGATGTTTGATAAGCGCTCAGAATAATAAAATAACATAGAAGATAACTATGTAAAATCATTAGCATGACCTTAATACGCTGTCAACATATTTCTTTGATAGCACAGTTCCCTCCAATCGTGATGTAATTTTTTCAATGTAAAAACGCTGTTCTAAGCGTACATTAAATTCGTCGACAAGATTCTCAACGCCATTTTAACATTAACAGTGTAACATAAGAAATTGATGAAAAATATAAAAAGTCACGGTGATAGTGGAAGATATAGAGATAATAAAAAAGGTGTTTTAAAAAAACTTCATGTTTTATTTTTATGAGGGAATATCAGCCATCAGAGTCAGTGTTATAAGTTGACATAATTCAGTTTAAGTTGTCAAATGCACGTGCTTAATTATTATCTAATTGATACATTTAAATGGTATGGTGTAATTGTAGTTATATCCAGGGTCACCCTCACTTCATGCCGTCTCCCAGAAATGCTTTTAGAACTTAAAAAAAAATCAATTTAAATTTTTCTTTCAGAAGATTTTAGCGGCACGGAAGAAGACGTAGACCCTTTGCGATGTTGGGATTGCAACGTTAATTTTACGAATAGACACTATTTGTATGATCATCTCTTCCACCACATAAAACAGCCGCAAGTTAGTTTGACGCGTGTCCAATTGCCGCCTTTAAAGATTACAATAAAGAGCAAAACAGGCAACAATTTTGAAATCATCAACTCGCCCACTAGCGAATATTCTTCTTCGAGTCAACAGTCCGAATCAGTAAGCAATCTGGCGGAAATCGAAGAACTCCGAGGCGAAAATCATGAAGAGGTGGAATCTCAAGAAGATCAAGATCGCGGTTTTGATCTCGAAGATGAAGCCAACGTCAGTTTTTCGCCTAACTTTGCTGAAGTGAATGTGGCGGAGACGACTTCTCCCGCCAACAGTGATTCTTCCAATTGTGGTGCCAAAATCGATGAAATTGGAGATGGCTCGGAGTGTGGGAGCATCCCGGGGGCGGAGCCCACACCGCCCCCAGAACCTACGTCGGATTATCCTAAAATTCGAATAAAAACTACGGGGTTGCTGAAGGAGCCGTTGACCATAACGGAGATCACGGATGATAATCCCGATGGGGATACCGACACGGGGAAGAAGAGCTTATGGAGCAATTCAATGGAAGATCCTTTAAAGTTACCCGGCAACGATGATATCCTTTCGCTTTTTAACAATAATGAAAGAGCGAAAGATTTCGGGTTCACCACTAGTGATAGCGAGTTCATGCCTTTGGATCGGTTGGGGGACCGAACCAACAATGCACTGGTAAGTGTTTTCTTAGTTCTAAATGCAGAAACGAACAGTATTGTATCTTCTTTATTTACTGTTTGACAACACTGGTGTTTTTTTGATATTATTTTCAAGGTCAAACTACAGTCGCTTTAATTCCAATGTTATATTTTTTATATTTATACGGACAAATCAAAAATCTGTTTAGTGAATAAAAAGGCATGCCATTTGATTTTACCGGTTTATAGCGTTTGTCTTCGCTGTCCGACCCCTAGACTTTTTTCGGTTTTGACATCGTGTTTTTTTTTATTTATTATTTTTCTTAGACCTTATAGTTTCTTCTTCATGTCAAGCCTTTTTCCTGGCATTCTTTGCATGTGGCAACATCATTGGCCTGATTCTGTAAAAAAGTGGTTGTCCATAAATATTTGGTTACGTGGTTGTAACTAAGGATCAGTACTCTTTCGTAGTGACTTCTATAAATGTTTCTTTTATATCATATGTCCAAATAAAAATTTGGTCAAGATTGCTTTGGTAAAAATCACAAACATTGAACGTGTGTCCTAGAGATAACAAACAAAACATCAAAAATGAAACACAAACGAAGAACTTTTTATTAAGTAAGTTTTTCAAAACGCCCTCCCCCTGCTTCTTGACACCGCACAACTAAATGGCAATTTATTTGTTTCATGGCAATCTTGACCAGATTTTTATTTAGACACCCGTTATAACCTACATAATATGTAATATTTGGTCTTTATTTCATTAAAATCAAATAATACAGAATAGATATTCCTGTCACTCAATTCTTCCCCTTCTCTTACAGCAACTCTACAATCAAAACCAAATGAGCCAGAACACCTTGACTAGCATCGCCGGATTACCAATGGAAGCTTTAGCGCAACAAGTATCACGTCTACAGCCGTCTGGTAACGGAATGCATCAACAAAACGTTTTGATCAACATCCAACAGTTCCCACAAGCTCCTCCTCCACCTCCTCCTTATCACCCCCCAAATATGTACCATCATCCTCCCCAACCAATGTACCATCAACCTTACCCTTCATATCAACCTCCAAACCCCATGTATTATCCTCCCGCTGGTGGTTACCCTCCGCAACACATGCCTCCTCCTCCGCCACAACCACAGATGCCTCAACTCGGTCAACCTCCCATGGGCCAACCCCCCATGGGTCAGCCTCCATCTACCCAGCCTCAAAATATGCAGCAAAACCAACCATATCGACCTTTGGTACCAAGACAACCCCCACCTAGACAAATGCAACCTCAGCGTATGCCTGTAGCTCCTAGGCAACCTATGGGTAACCAACGGCAACCCATGCCCAGACAAAGGGCACCTATGGTTCGACCCAGGGGCGGCGGAATGACTGCTGTTCGAAGTGTCAGACCAAGAATGCCTTTAGCACCAAACGGGCAAATCAGGCAAACTGGAATAAAAAGGACTCAAGAACAACTCCAAGCACTACAAGCTAAGAAAAAGCGTTTAGATGTCCTCACACCTGATAAAGATGATGAAGATTGTCAAGTGATCTGTATGCAACCCAAGAATACAGATGGTGGTTTACCTCAGATTTCAAGCGTCCAGGTTGGTATTTTACATTTTTTTATCATGTCGACTTGACAACTAATTGTTATCCAGGGTGGCACGTCCGAGCCGTCAGAAGGTAGCGTCATGCATCTTTCAGATTCAATTACTTTGTCTGTGCGAAACCCACAGCCCAGGCCGCAAAGTCCGAAGAAGTCCGACGCTAAAGCGGTGGCTAATATTCTAGCAACTAGGGGAATTACCGTAACGGCCACCCCGAAGCCTAAGGAGAAAAATGACGCTCAGAAGAACCCAGCCATTCCTGCGCAACTTAATCTAAACTCGGCTGTCAGTATTATACCATCGGCCAAAAATCAAAATAAGGTAACTACCGCGACAGAATTAACGAATTTTTCATTACACTGCATACAGTTGTCAGAAAGGATGAAAATCTGGTTTCTCTCGAATGCTTATCTTATAATATAATAATTATTAATCATATTACAATTTTAATAATTACAATGATACAATTTTCGGTTGACGAGATGTATAAGTCAACAAGTCTGATTCACAATAGTGAATTATATGAATTCTGGAAGTGTCAACTGTCTTTACATTGTCAAAATCAGGAGTTATTCATAAATATTAGCTGTCACTTTTGACAGTTCATCAATAACAAATTAATTGCATACGTCCAAATTTCGCTTTGAATGCAAAAAAATACCGGGCCAGCGTGATCTTGTAGACACTTCCAAAGTTTACATAATTTACTAGAGGGTTTTTCGATCCACACAAGAATTTAAAAAAAAAGTAATTTTAAACGAGTATAAGTAAATGTTTTTCAGATTATGAAATGTTTTGACAGCTTTTGTCCCGCGGTTCCTATGCAGAATTCTGCACAACAGCTAAAGTTTGTGAAAATATATCCAGATCACAAAGATCAAACGTTTTTTACAACAAATTTAGATATACAGCTGCGATTTGCATAATTTCACCAGAAAGACCCTAAAGTTACGTATGTTTTCTGCGACATCCCTTCATAATGTACTATTTTGCCAAAAAACCTCTCTCTTCGACTCACGAATCTATTTCTTTCCAGTCTGCAAACTCTCCTGGCCCAGAATCTCAGCTTCCAACCGTCGATTTAACTGACGATACTTCCCCAGTCTCCCAACAAATGAAAAATGCAAATAATGCTCAGAAATCACCGCGACAGGGTTTGCCCTTCAAGTGCGATCTTTGTCCAGCTCAGTACCCCAACGCCATGGGTTTGAGCAAACACCGTCAAAATTACCACAAAACCAACAGCGGCATGTGTGAGATTGGGGTGCCCTTGATTAACCTCAAACAACCTGGAATCTTCCAGAAACTTAGTTCCATGGGCATCTACAACTATATTCCTTTACCCACATCAGGACCTGATGGAATGTTTGCTTTGCCTATCATAAATGGGCGTAATCCAGGGAATGTGGCGGCACTGGGTGCCACCACTATGCTTACACTGGGGCCTGTCAGGAATATTCCGAGGCCCCAAAACGCAGTTAATGGTACTCAGGGTACCAACAAACAAGTTGTTAATAATAACATTACAACAAATAATAATAGTACTAACAAATAATGTGTTCTGTGAACACGTGTAAATAGAAAACTTATATTGTAACAATATGGTTTTACATTTAATTGTATATTACAATTCTGACTATATGTTTTATGATTTATTTACTTTAACAGATAAATCAACGTGATTTGTTGTGTGTAAAATATTTTTGGATCTGAAACATTTTGAGATTTCGAACTATAGGGTCAAACCAGTGGCGTAAATATATGCTTTTATTTTTCTGATATCCGTAATGTTATAGACTGATTAGTTATCTTAGAGGCTTGTGCAATTAAAATATATGTTTTTAGCTCTTTTGTTAAACCTTTTTTATTTTAAAGTCTGGTTATGTTTAGGCCAAAGAAATATCAATTTCGTTTTTGTTTAATTTCGCAAAAGAGCTATAATGTATATGTATTTTTTGTATGAATTACATTTTGTGATACAATAAATAGCATTATTTTGTATATGGTTTTATTAAATACTCGTACTGTGATTGTCGATTAACGAACATTATTCTAGGATATTTTTTGACGTGACAACGTCTTGCAATTCACGCCCAAGTCCACGGCAATTACGCATAAGCAGTACGTTAAATGTAAATGTATGGTAGTATAGGTCGAACCGTCGCCTTTATGTCTTTAGTGACGATTTCACTCAAAATTGATTAACTTACAAAAAAGTCGGCTTCCTTTACTATAACAAGATGTGATGGATCTGTAGAATATGTCTAATAACTCTGCAGTAGGTATAAACTTTATTCCACAAAAAACTGATAAAAACAACATCGATGTTACATAGTCCGAGTGTTTCAGTAATTTGTTGCGGTGCAGGGATTACTGATGTTCACTCGCCGCCGTTCCGAAAAGTTTTTGTGGGGTTTCTAAATAAGTCAGAACTTGCGGAAATCGTCGCTCTTTGTTTGAATATGATTTCAACAATTTTTTTTATGGAGTAATTAAAGGGGTTTAGAGTCAGTTCTGTTCGAAGGTCCGAACAATAAAGACGCGTTTGATTAAAAGCAACACCCTAACAGATTCAGAAGTGGGATATAATCCACAATTTCGAGTGGAAAATGAGTCACCGGGAGGTGGAAAATCAAAAGATGGGTGAGAATAGTCCGTATTTATAGAAAAGAGGATTTGATTTTACTTACAGAAATGGAAGCATTTACAAGATTTGGAGTTGGAGCAAATAGGTGTTACTCCAAAGAAAAAGGTTTCACTTTCTTGAAATTCATAAACAGTAGCATTTGCTTTAAATTGAAGGATTTGCTTCTGAAAATATGCTTCTAGTCCAGAGATGATGCTTCTGCAGCAACGAGGATTTAGGAAAATTGTTAGGCATTTTGCGCCCAAAAACTAGTTGTTTTGCAAGAAGTTACACCGACCTAGACACGATAAGAGGCGCCGAATTTTAAATCCAGTTAACATCAGGTCAGTCTATTTACTATAAACCTTAACAGAATGTCGAAATGTTAAATTAAATCGAAAAATTTAAAATGGGCATCATAAAATAATCAAACTCGCCTTATGCAAGTGCCGATATTCTTGTAAATAAACCAAACGGAGGTTATAGACTTTGCATGGATTACCGAAAACTAAATGCCATAACTCTGTGACTACTAATAACCAACATTTTATGATTCAAATGTAAGAAAAGAAGTACACACCGATACCAGTTCAAAACAGGAGTTGCAGGAATTCTGTTTCATGAAGTAGAAGATGTTTTAAAACTAGTCGTACGAACTAGAAACATTGGCTGTGGTTGAATCAATTAAAAGATTTCGAAATTATAGACATGGCGCACAGTTTAAAATCGTCACTGACTGTAGTGCAATTCGCAGCACCTTTATCAAAAAAGACTTAGTTCTACGGATAGCTCGTTGCTTGTCTATTCAAGACTATGACTTTAAAATTGAGCATCGTTGTGTTTGTAAAATGAGGCACGTCGACGCGTTGGGTCGAAACGTAGTACCTGAAAGCATTTTAAAAAATTATTTAAATGATTAGGTATGTACTAGCAAAGTGTTTGATTAAAAGTAAAAAAAAAATATTCGTACAGTTCAGAATTATGGAGCAATTGTACAGACTATACGTTTATTAAATCACCAATAGATTATGTATTATTACGTGTGTTTCAAACTACATATCTTATCTAGACGAGATGGGAGACAAAAAACAAGATGAATTTAATCTTAAATAGACTAAATAAGCAATACAGCAATGACAACTCTGCTATTATTCACGCACTCCATGTGGAAGAAATGTCCGCTAAAAACTTCTTCTATATGTTCTCCAACGATGAAATTGTAACTCCCGTTATCGAACGATGATCTCATCATTAGTTACAACCACGTAACCAAGTGTTTATTGATAAGCACTTTTTTACAGAATCGGGCCCATTAGATGAAGTTGCTTAAAAAAGTGTATAATGTATTGCCTGCCGCACAAATATCCAGGCGTGGTAAAAGCCTGATTTACAAAAATTCATGGAAAATCAAATCACTGCCCGATTTTATTTGTCGGGACCGTACATATCTGCTCCGCGACTCAGACAAGCACCTTCAATCTCTGTTTGCATTAATATTTCTTTGTTGGATACCTGCGAAAGCGCTAAATTTTGACTGCTTCAACCAGTAATTTTTTGGGTGTCACAGAAAGAATATCGTCGGTGAAATGTGTTAACCTGCTAACTCCATTTGACAAAATTTTAGTGGAGTCTGTTAAAACGCTTGTATTTCCGGGTTTATATTAAACCAATCGGAGATATGAGGTATTATTGAGACAAAATATTTTATGTTTTTCCTTAATAATACCTGATATCTCCAAATTGTTTAATATAAACCCGGAAATACAAGCTATTAAAACGTCTCCTCTAAAATTTTGCGAAATGGAGTTAGCAGGTTAACACATTTCACCGACGATATGAGAAGAACTTCATTGTTGTCAGGACTTTATTTTTAGTTTTCCTATGTAAATGATAATAATTGATAATTTGTATAAATTTTGACCTTGTACTTAACACCCTCGCTTTTCATTTGTTGACAAAGAGCATTGTCGGGTTGTCACCCGTCCTCTCCTATTGTTGGAAAACAATATTCTTATATCTTGTGGTGGTAACAATCATATTAACAAAGGGATCGTCTTTCATCAACCCTATCGATCTCTCCCCTTAGCATGGACGCAACGAGGCCCTAACTGTAAACTGTAATTCCTGCAGGAACTACGGTCTCATAAATCAAGGAAACCGGGCCAGTTTTTGAATTCCAAACAACCTCAGCGCGCATGTGCGACACGCAATCAGCTGTGGGCATGAGAAATGGCTCCTAGCAGTCGGTCAGTGGTGCAATTTACAAATTAAATTAAAACTTTTAACCCGAAATATGTGATAAATGGAACCCGAGGCAAGAGAGGTTCGAGCGCCATGGACATGACCGGCGCTATTTATCGTAAGTGCAACAATTCATGCCTCGTCGACCGTCGGTCACTAACCATAAGAATTTTTGTTTTGGTCAGTTTCTGCAACTCTGTTATTGTTGTAGGCACACTAGCGTAAGATGAAGGTCCGAATCTCGCACATAATTCCGAATATTCCACTGCCTCTTTGATTACGATGGCCACTATGATGTATCCCACACTCACCAAGTCTCAGAGCATGCGGTCGAAGCGCAAATCCGCTGTGGAACTTCTGGCTGAAAGCAAGCCTTTTTATGTCAAGTCTGAAATAGTTAGGGACACTACACAGGCGATACCTACCCGTCTTTCTGGGACGGGGATCGGATATGGGGTTTACAACAGGAGCAAGTCTGTTAACGTGGCGGGCCACGGCACCAATTATAGACCCACCACTTTGCCGCAGTGTAAGTGACGTCTCAGGGGGGTTCAGCGCCTATTTGTGACAGTGAGTCTTAGAAAAATGGGTCAAATGGGAATTTTAGCAATCAGGGATGTGGTAGGCACTCTGGGAATACAAACTGTATGTATGTACATTATTTACACAGTGAAATTGCAATTAACAAGTGCAGACAACCTTTATACAAGTTTCAAATTGTTTAGAATCCCATTATGATAGTTTTAGATCTTCAGAAGGGAAGAATTGGTCACCAATGTCTTTACAAGAAAGTTACATTCAAAACATTGATTAGAACTAATTGAGTATGTCTCATGACAGCTTCATCATTACAGTTATTAAGAAACCATGAATTAGCCTTTTGACCAATTCTCTTATCAAAAGGCATCCTTAATGTGCTCAAAGTTCTAATTGTGTTCTGTCCATCCATTAGGGTGAAAATGCATTCTACAGTAGGCTTTGGACGTCAAAGTTCTCCATCTAAGTACATGTAATTTTTGTTTTCCACAGGCAACATGATGTATGAAGGCCTGATATATTTGAGTTTGAATCTTCTCCATTTTTCAATATTTTGATTTCACTGCTTGCAGTACCTACTTTCCTGTAATAGCAATGATTTCATAGTGGCGTTGAAGACATACATATGTACATATTTACTTGTTTCAAGATATTCAATGTTCTTCCATTTTTCGAAATTACGATTCCCAGATGTGTAATTAATTTTTTTAACTAACTGTTTTCAGATGCCTCTAGCTGTGTTCCTGTTTGTGTGTTATTAAACTGTCAAAAATAGCAGTGGTGATGAAGTGCAACCCTGTCAGAACCTAATATGATTTTTTAATTAATTCATAATACTTAATGTTATCTGTCCATTCTGGTGCTGAAAAGGCCCTAAGCCTCAGCAGCACCCACCCAAATAAATAATTGTTAGTTCTTAAGTCACAATTGTAACACAAAAAGCAAAAATAAATGTATTTAGAGTTGAGTATCCATTCTGACTGATCAAGATACAATTTTCAAAATGTTCAGTTGTCACATGCATTTACAAATAATAAAATTTATTTGGGAAAAATAACTAAATTTGTAATTACTAGAGAACTGTCACTGTATATAATGTAAAAATCCAGTCATGACTGATTACCCTAAATAACATAAGTTTACTTTTTTGCGTCTGTCATTTTTCTATCTATTTATTTATAATAACATAATTAAATTGAACTGATTCATAATTATTTTCTTTGTCTTTCTAGATATGGCTGTTTCTCCTTCGCGTTCGTTACCTCCTCTTTCTCACCGTCGCTCAGTGCATTTGGGGAGCAACGATCTCCTTCAGAATAAACTTCGCCAGTTACTGGTTTGTGATAGCGCCGAGGAATTAAGCGTCGAACAAATGGCACCCTTGAGTCCTCCAGCTGAATACGCACAAAGGTGCCACAAAAGCCTTCCAGATCTCCATTGCAGGGCGGAACCTAGTTCTAACAAAAGTAGTAACAAGAGCCTTTCTAACAGAGACAGTGGTGGCTCAAGTGGTCATTACACGCAAAGGAGTGAACCTGCGCCTCCTCCAAGACAGGTAAAGAAATAGTAAAGCGGAAATAAATTTTATTTTAAAATAAGTACGTATTAAAAAAGTAATTTTGACGCTTAGACCCAACTGAGTTGAAAAACGAGGTTACACATACGTATTCTTGATGATAATTATGGGTATTGTTATGGAATCTATTCCATAGTATATGTTATTTATAAATTTTAATTTATTAAATGGCACCAAAATGAGCTTTAAAAATAGGCGTATCTCTTTCATGAATGAAAACACTTCAATGTAAAGTGAGATAATCTAATTTCCGCCCGTTCCAAATATATATTTTATGCTATAAACAAGGATGATATATATCTTTAGATGTCACGTTTAGAAACGGAGAGTAAAATGAAAGATAGGTAGGAAGTTCCACCCAAATGTAGGGCAACCAAAGCGCTACCGCACCTCATCGATTACGTCCGCTATTATGATTACCCTCTACCATTAAATATTGCTAGTTCAGTGTCCAACTACTCTATAGGGCTTTCATATCAAAATATATTTCACTTTGTACAATGAGGAATTTAGAAGAACTATGCAGACAAAAAGTACCGTGCGGTCGAATCAAAATACATTATTACAGTTGTATTAATAATATAAAAGAGTGACGTTAAGGTGACTATAATTATCGGATTTTCAAAAGTTTATTGAAGCGGTGATCCATTGTTCATGACGATAAGGCGTATAAATCTAAATAAATCACAAAGTGAAGCCCACGACATAACCTCAATTACTAATTGATTAGTTAAAATGTCAACAAGCTCCAACTACTTCATACTATACTTCAATTACGAAATGGTAAACTAAGAAAGTAGTGCAAAAAGTAAAATGACCAAAGAAAGACAGCAAAAGTGGAGTACCGAAAGAGTAAAATAACAAAGTTATACAACAAATATGGCAAACGACGCAATAGTAAAATAACGAGTTGGTGGAATAGTAAAACGGTAAAATGATATGGTGAGAGAGTGAAATATCGCAATAACGACAATGTGAAATAATGAAAAGACAAATTAATATCTGAATTTACGAAATAGGGACAAAATGAAACAGTAATAATACAGGGTCATCATACATCCAGTGGGCTTTGCATGTCAAAATTCTCCATTTAAATGTGCATGTAAATTTAGTTTTCCAAAGGCAACATAATACAGGGTGTTCGGTAATTCGACAGCCATCGCTTTACTGTGGCCTCACAGCATTCAGAGAAAGCATATTTTGCAATTACTTGATTTTTTTTAACATCCGATAAAGAACTAGAAGGATTTTAAATAGACCAATCAGAGAAATGGTTTCATCAGCCCCAGTTCTGTGGAATCAAGTATTCTGTTTCAAAAAAAAGAGACTTTGTCACATTTGACGGCTAAAGTCAATCAAAAATCAGTGGCGTATACTGGGAAAGATACTAACAAAATAACTGCATCATTCAAAGTGGTTTATTATTAAAGAAAGGTAACTTAAATATTTAAAATAAATGTTCAAATCGGCGACCATCGTTCTGTATACAAAGAAGGGCCCGTCTCAACAACGAACTTCTAGCGTTTTCAAAAACTTCTGGGGTATTCCGGATTTGATCAGACGCTAGTAGGATTCTGTGTTGCAATTCGTTCACATCAGGAATATCGATGACATAAACAACCGATTTCACATGCCCTCAGAAATAAAAATCTAACGGAGTTAAATCCATACTCCTGACCGGCCACGGAAACGGGCCATGCATCTCCCCGGAAATCATTCACAAAACTGCTGCCTTCTTGGAAGATCTTCAGGCACTAAAGCTGGGACACGATTAATATGGTATGGATGCAGATGTTCCTTCGAGATTGTTGTCCATACCGTTGTCGCTGGAACATGAATTCTGCGAGCAATCTCGCGCACACTAAGAGTGGGTTCAGCGGCTACCATATCCAATATTTGTTCATCCCGCGCTACAGCATTATCGGCTACAGGTCTACCTCAGTCTTAATTCATAGGCCTTAAATTTCCAAATTCTCGAATACGCCGATCCAAATTGGAAAACACACCGCGATAGGGGATGTGACGATCCTTCTCGGTGCAACCTCACTGCTGCTCTACTATTGGCACCGACTTCACCATAGGTGCATGTTGGCTAGTTCATTAAAGGTATAAATGCCACCCATTTTTCAAGTTCAAATACCACTATGAACACCACTGGCTTCAATTAATCAAAATTGTGACACTGACGGTAGCCGGATTTTTTTTTTTCCAGGTAGCTTGGATTCATGATCACAAACTAAATTCTGACCTAATCTCTGATTGGGTGAACTTTGAGACCTGTAGCTTCTCAAGGAGTCAAAGGGGAGAAAGTTTAACACTAGATTGGGACTCAGGGGGGTCGCCCCTACGATTCCTAAAGAGATGGCTGTCGAATTACCGAACACCCTGTATATGAAACGAAATAAGAAAATTGTTAAATAAAAAATAACGAAATCGGAAAATAAAAATATATCAATTAAAATTGAAATATATTCAAGTCAAATTCCCCAAACTTTAATAAACGTAAATTACAATAGGAACATGTTTCGGGAGAAAACTACTCCCATCTTAAGCCCTTAAAGAATGTTAAAATTATGACGTTGCTTTGAAAGATTATTAAATTTATCATTTTGAAAAGGTTTCAAATTTTACCATGTGTACTCCCCAAAAATAAGACTTTGACTTTGATGTTAATGGTCCGATTAAATTCAAAATTTAGCTTCTTTGCAATCCATATTGTGGAAAATTGGTATATGTATTTCCTTACTGTTTCTGTTATTATTTTAGGAGACTCGTCGCGACTCGGGCTCCAGCACCCAGCACAGCGGCGGCAGCTCCTACTTCTGTTGTCAAGAACCGGAGTGCCGTGCCCGTCAAGTCTACCCGCCAGCCACAACCTTCAAGCGTCAGAAATGCCTTCGATACAAGCGCGACCGACCCATCTTACGTTCTAAATCGGACATCAGCGACCGCTACTGGCGTCCTCCCGAACCTCCCACCAGTCATCTGGAGCAGTTCTTCGAGCATCTGGGCCTCACTAGCGACAGCTATGAGGAAATGCTGAGTAACAGTAGGTCATCAGATAGTCCCGTTTTCTTCTCGGACGTTTCGACGGTCGATTCGAGTAGACCATTAGACAACGTCGATTACTGCCCCTCGTCGTTCAGACCGAGCGAGCCTCCCTCGATCGTCGAACGCAACGCCCGTATCATCAAATGGCTGTGTAACTGTCGGAAATCGCAGTTAACGTGAAATGTCGTCGTCGTCGTCGTAGTTCGTCGACAGTTGTCGTACATTCCCTGAATCACTATAGTTCATCAGAAGAGTACTAAGAAACGCGCGCAATTTCGAGTACGATCATAGCACTTTAATTCTTATTCCGTATCTGAAATCCGAAAAATCAACGTGTTAAGTACCTTAGTGTGACAAGAACAATAACGAATCAATCAAATTTTTGTCATCTCAACGCGGTTTTTATTTAAAGTTTCACTAAATACCAAAATTTTTAAGTTGTGATAGTTGTTTTTCAACAGGGAGTATGTTTTCGTTCTGCGTGCCAGAGAAATAAATTGCTATGTCGCATTAAAACACACGGTTTAAGTCGGAGTTTTAGAAGGAAATAATAATAATTAATAATTTAGAAGAAACACCCTTAATAACAAGGAACGGGATAAAAATGTGTGGTTTCTGTAATTTTCACTAGAGCTGAAATTGAAAGTTAATTTTAAATAATGCAAACGCAATGAAACAATTTATATTTCTATTTCAGCGCTATGATTACTCACTTGTGTCTCATTTCACTTTCAGTTACTGTCGGCCCCTACGGAAAAAAAAAACATTCTAGTGTACATTTTGCAAGCTGTTTTTGAGGTTAAGTAATGTAGTTTAAATTCTCGGCATTGAATTTGCAAAAAATAAAATTGCACAGTGATTTAGTTTGTAAAATAATTAAATTCGGGTTACATACATACATTTTTCTGCATGGGAGTCAACTCAGGCATAGAAGATACTCGTTTTTATTGGAGAAAATAATGCATTTTTCGTCAGTAGGCATTGCACGTCAAAATTCTCCTTTTGTTTCATCATGCACGTTGCTGAAGTTAGTAATGACTGTGTCTAGCACCAATTCTTATTCTTCTTCTTCACTATCCTAGCAGGGCGTCGAAGTCCGATTTCTATTAAAGTGTAAATTATTTATGATACACAAAGATTAAACTTAAACTAAATTAGTCAAAGGTGGCCATGTATGAAAGTTCGCTTGTCTGAGTTTAATATAATATTTATTAAATGTCAAATTTGAGATTTCATAAATAAATTTAATAATAAATACGACGAACGGCTTTTCGTGTATGGCCAACTTTGATTAATTTGGTTTTCGATCTTTCTGTATCTACAAAAGATTAAAATAGATGCTAGCAAATGATATCATCAGGCACAGCACAGGTCCAATGTTTGACACCACATTTAAAATTTATTAAATTATTATTGTTTTTGATTTTAGTTACTTGAACCACCTCCTTATGCATTATTTGAGCAGTTTTTAAAAGTTGGTAATGGTATGTAAATTGGAAGATATCACCCTTCTACCAATTTATTTGTTTTGAGATTGTCATTGGGGTTTTAACTTAACTACCCCATATACGGAGTGATCAGGATTAAAAATTTTTGTGGCAAACATTCATTTTACTTCAAAATAACAAACATAGCTTTACAAACGACATTCCGCCAACTTAAAGACAAAGAAATACTTTCTTGAGATTCTGTTACTAGCTCAATTATGTATTAAATCTTAATTGGTCTGTATTTCCTACTGATTTGACTTACAAAAAAGCATAACCAAGGTAATGGTACTACCTTAATTTTGTCATATTTTTGACTTGCTGAACTTGTACCCAACAATTTTAAACAATTTTAAATAATTTGAGACTAGAATGTAGCAGTGTCACACGAATAAAAAGTGTTCATTTGATTTTGTGCATTTAGTTGGCTGTGAGTTAAGTTTCGGAGTTTTGACACTATTAAAAGTATTAAAGTGTAATTTTTGGCTACATAAATCTCGTACGACCTCATTTTGACATCACAACAAATTTTTCAAACTATCAAATTTTATTCAGATGAAATTTGTAATAAAGCATTAATATTATAGTATTAATAATTAATAGTACATTATAATACGAGTTTAGCAAGAGGCTTCATTGTGACATGAGTTGTTTGAACGAGTGTAATATACTATTTTTTCTACTTTGGAGCTCTTCGTTTTGAAAATGTTAAAATTATGTTTTTTAAATTAATATTCTAGGGATTTTTGAGATTAGGTAGTACTGGTTGGTTACTGGTTTATCGGAAAAGTTTATTTTACACCAAAGTAGAAAAATTTATATTTTATTATAATTTATTTTGTACGAGATTTATGTGGTCAAAACTGTACATAATTTACAAGCTTATCTCCCCTTTTTATAAATACATAATGTAGAAATGGAATTTCGAATTTAGTATTTTCTTTATCATTGTGATAGCGTCGTATTATCTAACAGCCCGATCTTATGCTGATTTTCTTGTGAAATGAAACGTGAAATTGGTCCGTACTGCCTGGGCTTTAGATAGGACGTCTCCATAGCAACCGGCGTTTAAGACCGTCGCAACTCAACATGAAATCAGGCTGTTAAATTGGTGCAATATAATTATGTTAATTTTTAAATGTTTTTTCTTTTATCGAAGACAAACTTGAAGCAGTAAATTTTCGTTGATGGTTGAAATGATCTCTTTAATTGCCTGGTGGCTTAAAAAATAGATATACAGAGTGTGTTGGAATGGGTCCAATGATAAACCAATGTAGAAGTAAAATTAAATTTAAAAGATTTTTAAATAATTTGTTTTTTGAAGGGATGGAAAGCTTCAAAGTGCAGTTGAAGTGGCAAAGTCTGCAAAATTGGAAAAATTTCAAAAAATTTAAAAATTAATACACCTGTTTCTCACATCGTGGTAGAAAAGTATTATTAACGTGATGTGATAATTTAGATGCGAGGTAAACAAAACCGTAAAGCCGCTGGAAGGCACTTGGGTGTTTTACCAAAATAAAAATTCTATTTTCATTTTTATTAATTATTGGATACGTCAATTATGTGGACTTTAGAGACTTCTAGCTGCCTTTCGAAAGACTTTGAACGGCATTTCTTATAGATGTAGATTTTTTTAACACATTCTATTGGGTAATTTTTATTTAAATTTTAATTTAATTACTCAACACTGTAAAAGCCGTTTATTCTGCTATACAGGCTGTGTCGTAAATCTGCCGATGCCGTATTGAAATTAATTCATTGAAGAAGAACATCTATTTCTTGAGATCTGGAAAGTTTAGTTTAAGAAATAAAGCAGTTTTTTACATAGTAACATCAGCGAAGGGCTCATTTTGAAAAAAATAATAATAAGTTTCGATACCTAAGAAGTGTAAAAATATTTTTTTGTGATCCTCTTAATTCAATTACTGCTTTGAAGAATTTCTCCGCTAGTTATAACATAGCCCGCATAAGTGGCATTATATGTATTTCAAATATTGTACCTGATTGTTGAGTTGCATTTAAATTTTAATTTTAAAACTGGATATTACAGATATCATAAAATTATACATTATTCAACTAGTTTCGGTCTTATTTGACCTCATCAGTAGGACAGATCCGAATGAAGTCGGCTTACATCACTATCTTCTTCCTAAGTCGCGACATAGCTGAGCTGTAAATCGCTTCTACATAAAATAAGTATACTCGCCTATGAACTCAAGTAGCAGTACAATATATCAATATACCGGGTGTAGAATGGAATTTGAATTACCAGAAGCTGTTCTAAAGGAACCAAATATGGATTTAGGTATTTTTTCGTATTTAAGAGTACACCCGGTATATACAGGGTTCATCAAAAGTAGGTAACCGAAATTCGCATACAGCGGAACATTTTTTGTAGATGCGTTTGCAAAAAATAATACAAAAAAAAACATACATACATTGAATAAAAGCATCTGTATTACGTCAGTATTCTGTTACAATTTTTAACATTACCTAATTTTATTCATTCCGTAGTTTTCTTTGTATATACTTTTTGGGCTAATTCTTACCAGATCAAGAAAAAATTTAATTACATGACGACCGACAACAATATAACAAAAAGTTAAACGTTCTTTTGCTCCAGAAGAATGTTTTAATAACAAATTGACCTTTGAAATGAGAAAAAGTTTATTCGATGGAACCTCGTAAATTTTGTTAGCGTAAGTTAAGAGCAGAAAACTTGATTTCATGTATCAACGAAAAAGTTAATTTCTGTGGTTTGGTAGCAGAATTGTCTTAGTTAAATTTAATTGTTTTTCAATATAAAAATAGTTTGGAGACGAAACATAATATAAATGTTTCTTTAGTTTTGCCTAAATATTTTTGTTTGATATAGATATCAGAAATAAAATCATTAACCTACACACTTCTGGCACCAAACCACGTATTTATGTTCATTTAAACATACATATACCTCTAACTCAATCATCGAAGTTTGAGACTCCAGAAAAATAAGAACAAATTTTTAAAATCGAAGCGTGTACAAAATATGAGTGTTCTCCGTAAATAACGCCTTTTCCGTGGATATTCTAACATAAGTACCGCTAAATAAAATAGACTAAAAACGTTTGAAATACACCCGTATAAAAATTTACAGCGGTAATCACAGCCACCATAAATTTGTTGATTTTTAACACAGGTTTCTGGGCCATTCCGCCTGATACTGAAGCACGTGCAATGTTTTATGTTGGGTGTATTTTAAAAGTTTTTAGTATACATTACATTTGTTCCTCTCTAGGGAAAACAAACGACAATAATATTCCACTTGAACCATGTGTTTGGCGCATACCCATATATGTCACTGTTTGAATCCGTGTGTGTTCTACAATAAGCAGTATGTGAAACTTTTTTACTTGGAAGTAGAGCGGTCTTCTACGTGGATCAATACATTCGATTAAAAGTGATAACGATATGCTTAATAAATACGAATATTTCATTTCGAGATTTTATCGAATTCGTGTAATGTGAAGATAATTGGTGATGAATTTAGCAATGTTAAATATTTAAATGTGTTGTATAATTGTTTTTCTTATGTACGCACGTTATCATAATCATTGATAACAAAATTGTGAGAAAGTGTTTGGTTTTTCGCAGTATTAGTTGTTTTATTAGTTTTGCCTTGCCATTTTCTTGGTGTGTAATATGGTGCATTTTTTATCGTTTTCACTGTTTCTTTTTTATTAATTTAGCAATATGTCGGATTAATATATTTAAGATTTAAAAGAGTGTTCGTTTATTGAGCTATGAGCTCCAGTGTTAATTCATTAATTCAGATATATTTAACATTTTTTCATATAATACATGTGTACATACGTTATAGCTTGTAGTTAAGTACCCATATAATGGACTGCTGTTAGTTACGATGCTGTGCGTCGATTCTGTCTAGTCTGTACTTAAATTCTCATTGTTTCAATATAGAGCATAGCTATGATTACTTAATTCTTACAAAAATATATTATTCTGCAATATTTGTCTTTGTTCACTGGTTGGTTTTAGGCTGCAGTAATATATCGATCCGGGCGATGTTTAAACTCTACGAAGGTTATATTTATTTACACGAAAATTCAGTGTTCCCGTTCAAGCAGCGGCAGTGAGTCTCTTGAAAAGTTAGTGATCCCCACTGTATCTCCGGCACGTTGTTAAATGTCAACTGTCACCGTGACAGCTGTCACTTCCATATGATTTATCTGATAACCTCACTTATTCAATTTGGATAAAGTAGATTTTCCCGTACTTAGATAAAGTTGTGATCGATCTGTAGTTTTTTAACGCGTTAATTATTGTAACCTTGCATTGTTTATTTAAATGATGAGGTGTTGTGTTCACGGTAAAGTTACCCAAAGTGTCTAATGCAAATGGCGGTGATTTGATAAGGAAAAAGCTCATTTTACGGCTCTACATCTGCAACATATTGTGTCTCCCAGTTCACAATGTATCATGACCAATAATAGACCCAACTGTGGTTGTCTACTTCCATTTTTTTCTTGTTTGCCATCTTCAGATGGCGAAGATCGAGTGGGAAAATTGCAGAGCAATGAGATTGATAAACAAATCGCCAAGGAGAAAAAAGATTTTGTCAATACTTGTAGAGTACTGCTCTTGGGAGCTGGTGAGTCTGGCAAGTCGACCATTCTTAGACAAATGCAGCTAATACATCTTGAAAAGTTCAGCGACTCGCTGAGAAGGCAGAGAAAACATGACATTAGAAATAACTTAGCAGACGCCATAGTTGTAAGTAAGTGAAGGTAAGAGTTGTTTGTTTATTTACTTAAGAATTTTAGAGTATACTTGGCGCTATGCCTAACATCACCCCACCACTGCAACTGAGTGATCCCGAAAACGAGAGAATGAGTAAGTGGATTCTGCAGCATGCTAGCAAACCAGATTTTGATTTTCCTAGTGAATTTTATGAATTTACAAAAATTTTATGGAGGGATCCAGGGGTGCAGGTTTTTCCCCAGTCCCATCTTTTAGAAGAATAATTCATACTATTTTATTTTAGGCAGCATTTCTAAGAAATAATGAATATCAGTTGATTGATAGTGCCAAATATTTTTTGGATAAGATTGATGATATCAGTAAAGATGATTACAGACCATCTGATCAAGACATCTTGAGGTGTAGAGTCATTACAACTAGTATTTCAGAAATAACTTTTCAAGTAGAGCAAGTGAAACTGCAGTAAGTGTAAATTAATTACTTTTTTTTTTTTACTTAAAGAATCCAATTTATTATCGAATCGTCGTATTATTGTTATACTCAATTAGACAATACGGGGTGTTAACATCTAGTTAACTTTGTAATTTTTATACAAACATGCAAATTCTTCTATGTCGCTCTATTCTTTTTGCATTTGCTAAACCTCATTTAATTAAATTAATTCAAGGAAGATACAGGACTCATCCGAGGCCCCGTAATCTGAATGGGTACATTTTCAAAGCGGCATTTTTTATTTTACATGGAAAATGCACAGACGACTAGATGAAAATCATTTTGTAACACCTTGTACTTGTATGATTGAACAGGTTTGCTTTAGTTTTGAAATGGATTAAATTTCGTGCGTTTGTCAATAATTATTAAATTAACCCGGTAATTGATTATGTATAATAATTATGTTGTGTGTTTATATTGTCCAACGCTAATCTAAATTATAGGTTTCGTCTGATTAAACTTTGATGCCGGAGTTCTCTGGCGTATTTTATAATTATATTTAACCAACTAATTTTAGACTTTTATCTATTAAGTCATTTTTTAATAGTAGTGTGTACATAATTTGTTTAGGGGCGTTTCAAGAAAGTGATCTTATACTTAATTTAAAATGCTGACATGGTCGTTTACCGCTGCCGCACGGCCTGGTCGTACACTTAGAAGCCTAAATTCACTATGATGCTTTTTTTTAAATTCCAGATTTCGCCAGCTGTGATGTACTAATATGTATTAGTATTAATTATTATTACTCTGCCAGAATTCAAGTTACCGCGATCCTAGAGTTATAATATAAACATTTCCAACACCAAAATGTGTGTTTCTAAAAAGTATTGCTTGCTTCTTTTTTTTTAAGTAATTGTTTGTTTTTTACATCTATATTCCTACGTCTTTGCTTATGGTTTTTCCTTTCCACAGCTGTGTCTGGATTCTATTAAGATAGTTTTTTTTATAGTTTGTAACCTGATTTTCATACTCGTCATGTTTGGAAGAAAAAAATTAAATATTTGTCTATATATTTTTTTCAAATTGTGTGAAATCACTTAAGCAGTTCGAAGTATCAAAAAATTCGGGTTATTGAGATTAGAATTATCAACATACAATATGTACGTAATTGCTAATGCCACAAGATTAATAGGATTTCGATTTAAGTTCGACTGTAATTGCAAAAACCCGGAAATGCTATTACATACAATATGTTTTTGCAATTTATATGTAGATAATTGTTTTAACATATGTGTGCGTCTTAAAATTTAGTTGACAAGTGAATGCTATTTGGAAAAAAAATATATCAGCAGAGGTCGCTTAAGCTCTGAGATAAAAATTGTGGGAATTTAGGAATGAACACACTGTGCAGAGAGATTGGATGCGATGTTTAATTAACATTGATGTAACATAGTTTATGAAAAAAAAAATGCGTTAAATTATTGCGTATTATTTGGACTGTGCGGCGGATAAATCTTCCTACTGAAAATAATAAAATTGGTTCCAAAATAATCCAGGAAAATGCTGCTTCGTTAGATTTCTCTCGAATAAAATGTTCACAGAAGAGTTGGAGACATTTTTAAGGGGTCGAATAGTGACTGGAATTAGAGTTTTTTTTTTATTATTATTTAAGAGGTGAATGCAAAACCGTTTGATTTTCGCCATTGAAATTGTAACAGATATATAATTTACAATATCAAAATAAATAGATTTAAAAAAAGTTTTCTCAACAGTTTTCTTGAATTGAATGAACTGTCTTTCTATTTTTCTTTATTAATTTCTTTTCTGTGCAAATTATTTTATCCTTTCATTATATATCCTTGTTTCATGCAGTTTTCCTTTTTTTAAGCCGTCCCTGTTTGTTAATGTTTGTCAAATTTGGGATTCCTCAATGCAAAAGGTTTTTTCGTCGATGCACAAATGGTCTTCTATAAAAACCGCAAAAGTGACTGAGTGGCTTAATCAAAATTTTGAATACAATCGGATAGGTCGGAATGGTGAAATTGCATGGCTCCGCTCGTTCGTCAACGTTTATAATTGTGAGAAAAGGGACGAATGCCTATAACAATGAAGAGTAAAAAATGCGAATGAGAAATAAAAGTGGACGAGTCGCTTCAGCATAATATCGTCGAAACCTTCGAAAGCCCCTGGACTTCCCCAACGGTCCTAATTCCAAAACCCAACGGACAGTTCAGATTTTGTGTCGATTACCGAAAACTTAACGCCGTAACCAAAGCAGACGTCTACCCTTTACCACGTCTGGACGACCTCTTACATGCCAAGGAGCTGTTAACGTTAACCTTCTTACAAACATGCAATTGGTACCGTCGTTTTATCACCAATTTCTTAGGCTTCGCCCGACCCCACAAAAAAAAAAACCTTGAGAATGGAACGCTAGCCAATAAACCTTTTCCACATAATATGCTATCTCAAAGTCGCTTTAGACCATTAAAAAATATTTAAATATAATTATATATTTCAAAACTATTTTATGTACAGGACTTACTCTCCAGAGAAAACTCGGTCAAAATGTAGATTACAAAAATGTCTCATCAAATTAAAGAAAAAAGACATGATAAAGTTAACCGATGAGCGTTTGGCTTCATCAAGGTAAATGAGCATGAGTAGTTTTGCGTAGTCAAGGTTTTGTAAATAATAATAAGACATTTATTAATACATGGTCCACTGTAAAAGAAAAAATTTAAAGTTCTTAACGTCATCGTGACATTACTCTCGTCGTGTTTAGTTTGTATGATTATTCACCCATGTAGTCGTCGCTACAACAATCAATCATGTAAAGAAAGCGTCAGGGATATAGTGATATAGAACAAATAAACGAGTGCAAAATAAAAAACCTGCTCTCCGATTTGTACACGTGCTATTCAAAGATCGGCCGCCAACAATCAAAGAATGCCGCCGCATGATTGTCGATGAGCAGGTTTTTTATTTTGCACTCGTTTGACGCTTTCTCTAATTGAATGAAATACTTGGAGCGGCGGAATCTTCGGAATTATACGCAGTGGTAATTTCTTAACGCGAATATTGTTCTTAGACGCCAAATGCTTGTGAGGAATTCCTGTTCCAGCTCCAGCATTTCAAATTTCAAAAGAGATCTTTCTTCAAAATGGGTGTAATGGCCCCTTTTTGATCATGGTAGCCTCAAGCTTAAATTGTCACGGGGTTGGGAGGGGAAATGATGCACGGCCAACTTATCTATGAACGTCCTAAACTGGTTCTGAAATAAACATCCTACTCTTGATCGACTATTCGACTAAGGTGTAAAGAAATGGTGACAGGACCGTATTCTAAAAATGTAGATTGAATTGATCACTTCCCTCAGTACGTGTAACAAATTAATATTTTACTGTTCAACTTTAGACTACATTAAAAGAGTAAGCCTTAGAAAAAATAAATAAAAACAAATTCCTCACTTTAACTAGTATTAATTCATAACAAAATATTAAATTCGCGTCTGGAGCCAAAGACGCGTGCCAGGCAAGAAACCCGGTCTTGCAATCGAGTCGACCGGTTGCAACAAGACAATGGAACCGGTTAGAATCCATATGGTATCGGTTACAACTTACTTGTCCCGCAATGACTCGATTCCGACAAAAAATACGTGACAATTTAAGCTTGAGGCTACTATACACATTAAGATATTTTGAAACTCGCGATAGATTTATTATTAGAGAGAAATTTTAAAACAAGACAATTATTATACAGTATACCCCGGATTGAGTTTACAAGAGGAAAAAAAAAAAATTTTTGATTTTATGCCAAAACCTCAAAGGAATAAGATTTTTTGCTTGTCCTGAAACCAGCAAATCTGTAATTAAAACTTCATTATTTTGACTCAGTGAAAAGAAAACTTAATTTTTCTCTTAATTTTGGACTTATAAATTTTTTTCTCTGCTCTTTAAATCCCACCACATTGGCGATTTTTTTTTTTGACAACGATGTCACGTTAACAAATGAGTTTACGCAAGTTAGATAACAAAAATGTTTGTGAAAAAAATTATTTTAAATAAATTAAAATTAATTTAATAAAAAAATGGCAACTCAAAGAAACACCTTTAACATTTTTTTAACAAAAACAATCATTATTCAATTAACCCCCCATCCATTTCTGCGCACAATTCTACTCCAAAACGATAGCTTGCCTTCGTGAAAAATATACGTTTCTTTCAACTCGGTCAGACTAATGAAGTTTTAATTACAGATTTGCTGGTTTCAGGACAAGCAAAAAATCTTATTCCTTTGAGGTTTTGGCGTAAAGTCAAAAATAAAAAATATTTTCCTCTTGTAAACTCAATCCGGGGACATACTGTATACACACATTTTGTGGATATTTTTAACATCTTAATCTGGAATTAATATAAAAAATGGTTTCTTGTTTAATTAATTATTAATTTACGACTAATGTTCGTGCAACAAATTTTATTGAATTAAAAAGCAAAAGAGGAAAACTCCAGGCTTCTAAAATATTAATAAAGCGGAATGACATAAATAACCTAATTTTTAATCGACTATTCGACGATTCACTATTATTATAAACTAACAGTTTGTTAATAGGATCATCGACGTTGGAGGCCAACGAGAAGAACGCCGAAAATGGTTTTTATGTTTCAATGACGTTACCGCTATCATCTTCGTAGCGGCTTGCAGTTCCTATAACATGGTACTCAGAGAGGACCCTTCGAAAAATCGCCTAGTGGAGAGTCTGGAATTATTCAAAACAATTTGGAAAAACCGGTGGTTGGGCCACATTTCCATTATAATGTTCCTCAATAAACAAGATGTCTTCAAAGAAAAGATTCTTTCAGGTGAGACGTCATTCTGAATATAATAAACAGTAACTTTTCCATACAGGTCGAAGTAAATTAGAAGACTACTTTCCCGCTTTTAAAAATTTTAAAGCTAGCGAATTGGAACGAAACGAACATCCCGAAGTTAGCAGGGCTAAACAGTTCATAAAAGTCGAGTTTGAAGTGTGTCGTTTATTGAAGGTTTTTACTGATTGTAATAATTGTATTTTTCAGAAATTGACGTTTATGAATAACTACAATCCTCGGCATTGCTGCTTTTCGCATTTCACTTGCGCCATCGATACCCAGAATATAAAAAGAGTTTTTGACGGCTGCCGCGACGTTATACAAAGACTTTATCTCGAAAAGTGGGGACTAATTTAAACAATACTGTACTTCAGTTTTAGACCTCGAATTTATATTTTTATATTCTTATCTTACATTGCATCTACTCACACAGGTGCGTGCTCTGAAGTTACTTAAGACAACTAGTCAATAATGTATAGAGCTGTATGCGTGAGTATTCTCTTTTTGTGATACTTTTTTAAACAAATAGTGCAATCGTATTAAACCAGTGCTTCCACCATTTTTAGAAATGTGTGCCTTTTATGGAATTTAGATGTTTGTGCCTTAAAATATTTGGCATCATGTGAGCTTCAAAATTTAATGAACAGTTTCGCAGACCATTAATTTGGAAGCTTAATCTAATTTCTTACTGACATTTTTGTCAAACCAAGCAAATAATGTGTACGTTTTATTAATTTTATTTTATGTTAAAGATATGTTATTTCCTAAATAAACTGCACCTATGTTGTCAAAAATATCATTTCTGTACCCGTTTAGACGACAGTTATGCAATAATCTCTGGGTAATATGAGTCTATTTTTTAAGCTTTTGTTGTTTTATCTAGATCCAGATCAGCATATTAAAAGGCTACAGAAAATTTAGTACATACAAAACAAACAATGGTTTGTTAAAGAAAATTTCAGGTAATGTTTAAAATACTCTGTAAATTGTCGGGTTACTCCTATTCTTTCAGAAATTTATTACATACTTGTACAGCATTTTTCCCTTAATTTAATTAATTTTTTTTCTACTTTGGTGTCACAAATTGTTCATTGTGACACTAAAAGTAGTGTCTCATTGGAACTTATTGTGAAACTTTTTTTTTTTCAATTTGATACTTATTATGTTCTTATTCTAAATTCTATGGTATTTCTAAACAACTCCTGTCGAGGTCAAGCTAAGTGTCAACTTTTCAGATAAAAAACATAACCACAAACACAACCAGTACTATCTAATCTTAAAAATCCCTAGAATATTTAAAAAGCATAATTTTAACATTCTCATAAAACGAAGAGCTCCAAAGTAGAAAAAATAGTATATTACACTCGTTTAACGAGATATTGTGACATTCGTTCTATATTGTGACCCACTCATGTCACAATAAACCCTCTTGTTAAAACTCGTATAATAATGTACTATTGTTATTTCACCTTTTCATTTTATGTCTACCGATGGGTTCTTATGTTTTTATTATCAGTTTATCTACACCCACAGTATTTCCATTATCAATGCGTTACGATTGTAATCAGGAACTGAACTGAAGTCCTATTATGTCCAAAAAGGGCCCTTAAATTTCTTGTCTGTATGGACTCGCAAACGTGTATATGCCAAATTCATACTTATTATTAATAATTTATTATTAAGTATTGTCATCTTTTATAACCTAATTATAAGAAGACAGAACCTAAAAAAAAAAAATTAAAAGTAAGTATAGTATTCTATTCTTGAATTAAAATATGAATGGGAAGTTATCTCTTATTTATTATTATTTAACTAGTTAAAATAAAATAATACTATAAGAATTTTTCTACATATTATACACAAATATATCCCAGAATGTTTAATAACATATACAGGGTGTTTCAGAAATAAGTGTAATAACTGAAACCAGTTGTAGAACTCAAAACCAACATTTTTCCACCCGCAAATTCACAAGCCCCAAATGGATATTTATTTTAATAAATAAATAAAATAAACTGGAATTGATTTGGAAAATGAAATATACCGGGTATACATATATGTATTTCCATATAAAATTTTACAATTAGCGCCAGTGGAAATTTAAACAAATAGAATATTAAACAGGATTAGAATGTTTTTTTATTTTCTAGGGGATGGTTTAAAGTGCGATACAAAGTATTTTAAAATATTTATTGAATAAAACACTAGTTTAATGCCGTGGTGATACTTTTTTCCACGATCGGTCAAAGTCATTGTTTTCACCACTTTGGGTATAAGAAATAATTAATTTTTGCATTAGTCCAAAAAAAATCCTACTTTTTTATTGCTTTAGTGTAATAAAAAAAATCTTTCGGGAATGATCGTAGAATAAATTAATGTTGATTGCAACACGTGTAATAAGTGGTATGGCACTTGATGTGTTATGCAATTCGGGATTTGATCTCGGAGGACAATTTTCACATTATGTGTAATAAACAATCACTTTTTACACTTGCAGCATAAATAACTTCTAATACAGGATCTTCATAGATGATTCATACATCCAGTAGGTGCTACGTCTTTCAATCTAACTGCATGTAAATTTCGTAGGGTTTGCGATAGTCATTTGGGGCATGAAAATTGTCTCGGCAGTCAAACGTGAATAGTTAGTTTTATGTTGCTAACAGTTGCTAATTGGCATCACTGCACAAATGGCAAGTGTCATCACTCACACGTCCAAAACTTCATTTTCCAGACTTGTGAAACAAATACATACAAACTAGGTCTCAAAAGCTTGTGGATCACAGGCAGAAAAATTTGATGCGGACGTCTTCAGAAGCAATCGTTGCGTCCAGTATGAGATGTTAGGCAAGGAAGCAAGCGCTTTTGGCGCACAATTCACAACAGTCATAAAGCTTCACGTGCCGAGGAGTTATTTCCCCACGTTTCTCTATTTATCTCGCAAACAATTATGACCAATTTTACGGTCCAGCTTGTAGCATTTATTTTATCTTAATTACATTTAAAAAGTGGTCATTTGGTTATTACGTGGTTATTACCGCCCCTGCCCTACAGGTCGTTGGTCGCGGCCGCCGCCGTCGCAATGTCGGATTACTCTATCAAAATACCCACCATTTTTGAAAGTTAATCAGTCCGTTATTGTTTCCAAATTTCAAGTCAGAACGCGGCTGGAATAAGCCTGGTGGGGCACCTGTCAATTGTGAAGTGGTTGACGTCGCCGACGTCGGTTCCCGTTTGAAAATGAGTGCAAATTCAAATTTGGTATTCGGGCGGGTCGTCGCGCGCACAATGACAGCGCCGGTGGCGCCTCGCAGACAAGGCCGTCCAGAACGCGAGTCACTCAGTGTCGGACATGTTAAATTCGGCCGTCTACTGTCAGCCAAGATCGGAAAAGTGGTGAAATCGGATGTTTGTGGCTTTGATCACTCGTCCCGGCATCGTGCTAGTGTCTGGTGCCCCTGCAGGAGGTTGTGTGTGTGGTGTAGAGCGCAGGAAGTGAGACGATTCCGCAGGGTGTATCTGTGGAGTAGTTTAGTTTTTGCGATCCCCGACAGAGGAGAGGGATATACCCATCACACCGTACATCTCTGATCCCGCTTGACGCGTCTATTTTGGTCGGGGTGCAGGCAGCGCTCCGATGTAGAGCCGCTATTTCTGTGTCGGCCTATCGTAAAAATAGCCCCGCGGCGGGCGTAAGGCGGCGCGTCTGCGGTCCTTAAGGTGCGTGTCGCGGAGCCATTTTATAATGCAGCGCGAGTGCGTGCCGGGCCCCCGCCACTAGGGCCGCGCTCGCACATTTGGGGGCCGATGTGGGGCCACCGGGGCACGATGACCGGGTGCTGAGGGGTGAGGGGTGCAAGCAGCGCGAGGACAGCCACGGTGGCGTCGGGTCCAGAGTGCGGCCCCGTGGCCGCCGACAAGGGGGCTGATTGCTGGTGGTCCCCTCTGGCGGCCATGGGCTGCTTCGGCAACAGAGATGCCGCCGCGGCCTCCGAAGACATGAGGAGCCAGAAGAGGATCAACGACCACATCAACAGACAGTTAGCCAAGGAGAAGCAGGTCTACAGGGCTACGCACAGGCTGTTGCTCTTAGGAGCAGGTGAGTCGGGGAAGTCGACAATCGTCAAGCAGATGCGGATTCTGCACGTTAACGGCTTCAGCGAAAGGGAGAAAAAGCAGAAGATTGAAGACATCAAGAAAAACATTAGAGATGCCATTATCGTAAGTTACTATCACCACCGGTATAAAATAGTTTCAAACCTTGGTTAATCCCACCAAGAGTTTTTCCTATGGTGTCATTCTGAGGCTATTAGTGAACTGAGTTATTCCGTGGAAAGCCTGGTCATTGGCCGTAAAGGCAGAAAGCGTTGTAAAGAACTGGATATTATATCGGGTCTTCATAAATTCTTTGGAGAAGAAAATTGACAGGTGGTTAGATTGAGAATTTTGACGTTCAAAGCTTACTTGATGTATGAATCATTTATGATGATCCTGCATAGTTTGATTGAAATTTTAAAAAATTTGATTATAGCGATAGACAGTACATAATTTAGGGTTAGTGCAGGACATGCAAGGAAATGTGAATTGATTTTGCAACAAACGGTCTTCATCTTTTCAATCAAATGGTTTTGTAATTTGTCCCTAGAATTGCGATTCTTAAGAGGGTTCTCCAGTGGCAGGTAGATTTCTGCCGGTCGAAGTACATTTTCCCGCAATATCTTTTTTTAATTTACAATTTTCAAAAAAATCGCTCTGTAGCTGCAAAGATCTATATTTGATCAACACGCCCACAAAATTTCAACGAAAAATCTTCAAAAATAAAAAAGTTATATTCAACGGCGCGCAAAAATGTACAAAAATGTGCGGCATTGAATGTAACTTTTTTATTTTTGAAGATTTTTCATTGAAATTTTGTGGGCGTGTTGATAAAATATAGATCTTTGCAGCTACAGCTATAGATTTTTTGAAATTTTTAGATTAAAAAAAAGATATTGCGGAAAAATGTACTTCGACCGGCAGAAATGTACCTGCCACTGGAGAACCCTCTTAAGGTGCGTATCCACCAAAGGAACACGGAGGAACTTCTTCTTTCTGTTCCATGTTCCTGTAAGTTCCAGAGTGTTGCTCTTTGTTCCAACAGCATAATGTAAAAGTCCCTCAAGTTGCGTGTTTCCGTCTCCGAAGCGGCAAGCATCAAAGCATAAATTGGAACAAGCAGGAACAAACGTGTTAGTCACCTAATTTCAGTCACCTTTCCTAATTTTTGGGTCAATATAATACTATGACCATACGTGATGCATCCCGACAGTAGATCGTCTTTCTTCAAAACATTTAGAAGCTGCACTCCCCCGTGTTCTCTTTGTTCCCGTAGTTTTGGGTTGTACCCAAAATTTGTTTTCGCCTTTTCTTCTTCTTGGATAAAATAATTAAAGCTGCTGCTGCAAGGGCTACCTCATCTTCATCGCACACCATCTTGATTTGGCACTTTGATTTGTGTTGCTTTAATGGAGACAGTTGTTGTTGCTTTGGTAGAAATGAACAGTTTATTAGTGTTGATAGAGGTTCCCAAATTTTGGAATAAAGTGCAACATATAGGGACAAAAAGTTCCTCAGTGTTCCTTTGGTGGATACGTACCTTTAAACTATTTGAGTTAAGCAATGTAATATCTAGAACATTAGAGGGCTTCCTGAATGTACGACAAATGACGAGGTTTTTCAAGAAATTATTCATTTCACGAAGAGCCTAAGGAGATAAACTGGATCAATTTCAACCATAAGTTTTTGTGTAGAAGAATGAAATAAAATTTTAAAATATAATACATAAATATACATAGTATGAAACTAGGGATGTAGTTACTATTCACAAAGCCCACCACCTTTACATTAAAAAGTACATAAATAAAGGCAAAATATTTACAATTAAATTCAAAATAAACTGGGCACCAAATATATGTCATATAGAGAAATAGTATATTACAAACCAAGGTAGAGAAGTAATTTTTCTCAGCGAAGCAGTATTAATTCCCGAGATGCGAAGCATCGAGGGAATTAAATTGCGAAGCTGAGAAAGGGCTTCTCTACCGTGGTTTATATATTTTTTTTTTTTTCACTACTAGCAGCTTCAAATCGTTAAATAAATAAAGCATCAAAAATACAATCGTCTAGAGGGTGCCAGGTCACAGTTAATCCTGAATAGACGTTGCCGTCTGTGAACTTTTTTTTTTCCGTGGATCATTGCAAATTTTGGCTCGCGCTTCGCGCTTTTTCCCCTTAAAGAAACCTACTCCAAGAAGGCCATATTTTCCTGTACGTGAAACTCGAAATTTGGACAGGATCAACTGTGACTGGCACCCGCTAGACACTTTTTATCAAAAATAAAGGTTATGTATTTTTTCTCTGACATTTCTCCGTCAGAGACCGGATTTACTGGCCATGAAATAATGAATATTGACATTTTTTCTCAACGTCAAGTTTTGAACAAGGTTTAATTTCTAGTTTTAATTCTAAAAGTGCAGTTGTAGATAAAACGTCGTATTTCACTCGCATATAATGGTGGCTACTATACACTCGCCTGCGGCTCGTATTTTAATTTCCATTCTCGTGTGTAATAACCACCATTATATGCTCATTAAATAATCTACTATTATCGCAGGGGACACAGTTACCACAAATCATACTTTCCAGAAGCAATGAAAAGATTAGAAATAAATTCAATTCTTCCTAAATGCCTTAAACTTCATTTTTACCAAACTCAAATGGTTCTCATAACTGTTTTTTGTAGATAATTTTTTTACCAGAATTTAATTACCAGACAATTGAATGAGTCAAACTGTTTCTGATAAGGACGGAGTAAAACTTACTAAATGGATAATGCAATGTTTCATAAGTAGTACATTACATGAGTTTAAATTTCATCTATGTATTTAAATTTGTGACATTCGTTATCGTAGTCACTTAAGTCGGCTTGAATATTATAAATAAGAATTTCGGGAAGATTATTTTATAAAGAAAATTGTAGAAAAACAAAGCGAGTCGACATTCACCGAAATAACTAATTTGATTTGACTGATATGGAAACCTTAGAAACCACTTCACTTCCATTGTTATCGTATCAAATAGATAGTTTTAAAACCACAACAATTTTTCTGAAGCTAACAAAAAATAAAAGAAAATAGAAATTAACATTAATTATTTTTCAAGAAGTTCAACCGTTTTTCGTCATGCTTCAAAATTTTAGGGAAATCCTGCTTTACTACTTAATTTTTTGTCATTTTAGGGAGTCGCGAGAAACTATGCTTTAGGACCATGGAGTATAATATAAGAGGAGAAAACAAAGCCACGCTATTTGTATTGTTTGTTTTGAAGCCGAATAAGAGCGGATAGTGGGGACAGTGTTGTTATTTTTCCCCAAGCCGGCCGCCAGTGGCGTAGCATAATAAACTGTACTTTCGGTTTAGATTAAAAATAAAATCTCAATCCAGATCTTTACTCTATCTAAATCATTTCCAAGACTGGGAAACGTATTTACAAATAATCCAGTGCTTACTTAAATTTTTAACTGTAATTTATTTATTATGTTTTACAACTCCAGTCACGTACCGACGCCACTGCGTGAAATCAAATTCCCTACCGGTAAACGTTTTAATATCCTTATATACATTAAATAATTCATACATGGCTTGGTATGAATTATTTAAAAAGGGTTTTAAAAACCCTGATGAGGCAATTTCAACAAATGACTTACGATCTGACAATATTGGTCATTCTTCCGTTTGGTTAAATGGCTTCACAACAAACACGCCAATGTAGTTTCCCCTTATATTTTAGTTCCATGTTTAATACAATCATAGCTGATATTCGCCTATATTACAGATGCTTTGAGGATGAGACAAAAATTCAACAATATCAACCAAAACCTTGTCTTGTCCACGCAAACTTCCAAAACGTTTCTCCGTAAGCTGTTCTGGCCTTAATATTAAATTCAACATGTTTTCACTTATTTCTTCTTATTACTTAAACCAATATAAACTAAAATTGGAAGAAGTTTTTAAATTTTAACAACTTCAGGAGTTTCTAACATTAACGGTTTTTAAGACCCGGAGGCATTATTCCCTAAGCATTAAAAGTGCCATGTAAAATGCGTAGATTGGCACAACAGGTAAGACGACGAAAGATTATCTACCGTAGGCGCATTGTCGAAAACTTCTCACTAAAACACTGCCGAACCCCATGCAAATTTTATATAGCCTGGTTGTGAAAGTCACCGTTTTTCTTCAGTATTATGCATTACCAAGACTGTTTTCGGTAAGCCATAAAACTGGGTCATTAAATCATTAATAATTTATCATGTAATTGTCAAGGTTAAAAGTTTTTTGTGGGTTTATTAATGAGAGTTTTAATTTGCCCCACTACTTTAGTTCGAAAAGTTAATTGCTAAAGCTTCATATACAGAGTGTTGTGTTTTGTTGAAAAATCCTCGGACAGGCCAATGTAGTTTTATAAATGACACTTTTTGACGTAACACTGTATTTTTGTAATCAGCGTTTTTGCACAGTGACGTCTGTTTTGGCTCAACGGCCTGCGGCCGCACTTGTCATTCGGGAGACCCGGTGTACCCAGCGCTGCCGCTTCTCCTCTAAAGGCTTTTTTCGGGGGTTTCCTTGACAATTAGCCGAATGGTGGGAGATGTAACATACTCCGAATCCTTCTTCAATTTTGAAAGGGGAATGAAAAATGTGACCTTTTTACCTTACATAAGCATTTTTCCGGAAAAGAAACAAAAATTCGATTTCCGTTGGAAGCAGACGCGATATTCCGAACTATTGAAGCCACGGTATCAAATTATTGTTTTTCTCTAAGAGAGAATCTAAATTTTAATGATGGTTGGGTACGGTGAAAGAGTAAGAAGTCATGAGGAAGCTTGTGCTTTAACTAATCAACAACGTCCGGATGGAATACAAATCGCCAGATCTGCAGAAAGTAGACGAGTAGCAAAATTTTCTGAACATGAGACTGTACGAGACTTACCTAGACGAGGGCGATCTTCTATACCTGTTTTTTAGATAATATTCTCTTTTCCAATGAAGCTACATTTACTTTGATCGGAAAGTAAAGCGCCATAATTGTCTGTATTGGTCGCGACATAACCCTCATTGTAATGCAAAAAATAAATAAATGCAAGGCACTCATCTGAAAGGACCGTTTTTTTTTTTTTTTGAAGGAACGTTGACAGCAGCACGCTATTTAGAGTTCTTACGTTTTGAGTGTGTTCCCGGTTCTGCAGCTATGTTTCCAAACCACAAAGATGGTGATGTGCTCAACGAACAAATTTGTTCCAACGAGATGGAGCACCTCCGAATTTTAGCTCAAAATTTTTAGGGCGACGTGCTCCGTTTGAATGGCCGGCTCGTTCTCCAGATTTAAAGCCCTTTGATTTTTTTTGTGGGGTATTTAAAATCTGAGGTCTGCATTAATAGACCAAACAATTTGGATGATCTCAAAAATCGAATTCGAATAGAAATGAGGAATATCACCATTGGACGGGCAACACAAAGAGTTTACACACTTGGTGACCAAATGGTTGGTTGGTGGATGGCAGTTTGAACATTTACGGTAGTTTTGTTGGTATTTTAATGTAGAATTTTGGTTTAAATTGTTGGTTTTATAGTTTACTAGCAGAATGCCCGGCGTTGCCCGGGTTAGACCACCGATAATTGCTGTAAATTTTAGACAATACCAGCATTTAGATTGGGTATATACCAAAAGCGCCAGTTATACCTGTAGTAAACTAGATGCCCGGAAAGGGTCATCAATCCGACCGTCCACTTGCGCCGGCTATCGGTTTAATGATCCACAGCGGGGTGTGGGTGCCCCGGGTTGTAAGTGATGTTATTAAATGACGTTATCTACACAATTTTACACATATAAGGTGGAAACTACCCGTCCCTTTACTTTTCAATAAATAAGGACTTGTACAAGAACAACTAATCAGTATTGACTTATTTCTGTTTTCATCACAAAACCATGTTGGAATCTGTGTTGAGTAATAAAGAAAAAAAGTTAATTATATTTGAAAATTTGAAATTTCGTTCATGTGGTTTAACAAGGCAGGGGTTAAAATGGAGATGTGCGAATAAAAGTTGTGCAGCTAAGCTCTACACCGATGAAAATGAGAAGACTGTCTTAGGTAAGATTGTCAACAATTTTGAAATTTTTGTATGTTCTATAAAAACTGACAATATTTCGCATAAAGTTGACAAACTAAAGATCACATTATATTTTCGAATATTTTATTATTTCAAACCAAAATTTATATAAAAATAAACAGTGTGTGTATACCTACAAAACTAACTAACCAACTATATAAACAGAGATTACAATTTTTATCAGAAAAAGTCGAATTATATAAAGCAGGACATATCCAAAGCTTTGAATTTGTAAAATATGTATCATACATACCACTATAATAAAATTATGTAAATTTTTCATATTTTTAAAAAATTACTCCCTTGATAAACCGATTTTTCGCTTGTCTACCAGACGTTTTTATCATCATTACAAACAAGCAGCAAAGCCCAAAAAATTCATTGAATAAACCTTCTTTAATTCCGAACAGAAATGAACAGAAGTTGCTTAGTTGATTATAAAGAATAGGCCAGGTATGTACTAGTACCAGTACCTACTTATCAGTACCAGGCGTTGCGCCCTCCCGTAGAGGCAATTGGCGCAAATCGACCATGGGATTTTAGTTACCTGAGTTGGCTCCGGCGCAAACGGACTATGACATTATTAAAATAATTATCAATCGGCGCATTCGGTCTATGCCCTTTAGATTTGGGTAATTATTAGGTACACCTTAATGTCGTCTCCTCGTCATTGTATTCTATCAAGAAAAGAAGTTGTAGAAAATTTGGATCGCCAGATTCGGGAAGAAGTGAACCAAGTAAATGATAGACTTGAACTTGCATTTTAAATGTTGGTATCTAGTTAACCTCAGATACAATTTTTGTTGCCTCAAATGATATCATTTGAAAAGTATTGTAATTTATAACTGATGAAAGAAACATATTTGATCTAATATCTGTGCCGATGAAAAGACCTCTGAGTAGTCCTATCCAAGAAGAATTTAAAGTTGGGCCCACATCAAAAGCAATCCTGGACACATCCACAATAAATTTTAGCGCTTCTCCCTCGACTTCACCACACTGTTCCTCCCTGATTTTGACGAAAACTTACGAGTGACATTTTACGTCTAAAACTGTCACTCTGACATTTTTATCTGACAGTTTTCAATTTCGCTGGGTTTGAATTTTAAATATTTTTTTTACTAAAAAGGGGTGACACATTGGGGTCGTGAACCCCCCTATGTTACTCGCTATTGCGAATATTATTTGTGGTCAAAATTTCATGAGGATCTGTTCACCGGTTTAGGCGCGCATTACATACGAACAAACAAACAAATATTGATTTCTATATATTAGATTAGAAGTTTTCAACACTGTAGTGTAGTGCAAATCGCTAAACAGTTCACATTCGAAGATATCTCGAAAGATTTCAAGAATAGATTTTCCAAAAAGCAAAATTTGTTGTTTTATCTTTTAATTGTTTTCTTTTTTAAGGGAGAGATTATCTTTCCGCACAATTCATCGGTAAATGTTGCCTTAATTTAAGTTTATTGTCTTTCTTGTTATTTGGCATAACTGGAATTTCTTCCTGTTTTATATAAAAATATTTTTTACTACTTCTGTAATTGGACTCCTCAAAGGGCTTGTGTACCCTTACTGCGACCCTATTGATCTTCCGTTCGTAATGCAAAATTGAACTTGACGATGAATCGTATCCCAAATGTCGAACGAATATCAGCGGATGTTAATTAATGAATGACAAACGTTTTAAAATATGAATTAGAATTTTACTGGTTGTAGTTTCTAAGAGTAATACACGCGAAATTCTCCAATATTACAAATGCAATTTCTATAATTAGCTCCAATACCGAAACATTACCTAAGCGCATATCCTACTATGTATTTTAAATTAGCTTATGATTCTAATTTAATAATTTCTTTTTTTTTATGTAGTCATGTAGTAGATCAGAAGCAGACATTGGTGAAAAAATTACGAAACCTTTGTTTACAGGAGCGTTTGTAGAAACACAGATCTTCCTATTTATGTTGATATTTGCCCCCCACGCAAATCAAACGAACTATTTTAAAGTAGATTCGTAACACTTATCCTTGACCATCTGATTTATTTGGCTAGAACTTAAAATAATTTAATTTAACATATAAATGTCACTGAAATTTGCAATATATTTTTCTGTTTAAATGAGTAGGTGGGTGAATATTGTCGTTTCGAAAAACCGGCGACAAACTAGGATAAAACATGACTGTTTAATTAAAATGTTAACCGAACATTCGACTGCTAGGTTGCCCTGTGCCAGTATGCATACATATAGGGAGGCAATTTACCAACTTTGGTCCGGTTGATATAAATTCTGATGATGTTACGCGTCATCAGACATGCCAGTCTGTTATTTTTTATAAAATGAATTCTTAGAAAATGTAATATTTTGACGCCTACGTTGATTAGTTGTTTGTTTAGTGCAAAATGACAGCTGTTGGTCATTTGTTGCCACTCGGACAAAAATAAGGAAACACGTTCTTGTGGCTGTACAGGTAAGTTAACAAATAAATGATAAATTTTATATATTCGGTATAAAAACATATTTCTTCTAACGTCTGGGACTTAATTTGATTCATTTTTCCTCTAATGTAAGATAAAATAAATAAAAAAATGCACGGTATTTATAAATGATTCATTGATCAAGTAGGTTTTAGATGTCAAAATTGTCCATCCAACTGCATAGAAATTTGGTATGCACAGACAACTTGATGTATGAATCATTTATAAACACCCGAACTGTTGTTAAATTCGTGCTATTTCTGTGATTGAACAGAGGACTAGGCATCTTTAGACTTGTAGACCAAAATAATTTTTCCAATTTGAAAGACCAAAACTATCCAAATCCAAACAATAAAAATATCGTTTTAATGGTTTAATTCCAACATTTATATACATACACCTACGTACGATTACTGTTACTCATTACATTGACTTGCATAAAGTATTAACAATAGCCTCAATTTCCGATTCCGATTAGTTATGTGATTTTTGTACAGGAATAAACTTGGAAATTTTTACCGTTTTTAGTCACTTGAGGTTGTTACATATAAATATTTATAAGGGATTGAGGGAATCAATCCTTGGATTTTTTTGCCATAATAACTAGTAGTTAAGAGTAGTAAATGGCACTAGTGGAATCGGCAGTGGTTCTTAAAACCTGACTCATGTTGCCAAGAGACAAAAGGCTGCCGAATTCTGAATGGCAACTTTCACTCATTTGCCTGTTTTAACCGAATTAAAGTGGAACAGAATTTAGATTAATTAAAACTTTTGTCAAGAGCAACAATCCAAAAAAGGTTTATTGGTTGTCGAAATGGGGGACAATTTAGTAGGTACCATAATATTAAATTTGGTTTCTCCAGATTTCTATTCTCAAGTAATATAGTTGTGCGATCATTTCGTAACATTTTGTAGTGATGTTACAATCTATTAAAAACCCATTCTTTTAACCAAATAAACAAAGCAAGGAAAATGAGGTTTAGATAAGAGAAAATTACAAGGTTTGTTGTAATGTAGAAACACTGATACAAACTGAATTACATAAAAATTGCGAAATATGTATTTCTGGATGATAACACAAGTTCAATGGCAAGTCATGTTTCGAACCGAAAGAGCAAAAATTATTGTATTTCCCATTGTTATCATGAAAATAGAACGTTTTGTCGTCTATTTAATTATTGAACTTCTGTCCAAAACATAAATTTCCCATTGGATCATACGCTCTAATTTTTAACTAAATTTACTACCGAAGACCTGTCAAAACTGAAACTAGTGTTTTAGCTTCCTGTTGCTTTTTATATCCTACCTCTATAGAATAAACCGAATATTGGAAATTCTGTTTTCATCTACTGTTGCAGAAACAAAACGAAAAGTTTCTTTTTTGATAAAGTCTAAAAATAAGTGATATCGTTTGGGTTGCTTTTCACTGAGTAATGCACAGTTTATTCTTTTATTCGTAACTAAACTCAAATGTTGTAATATTAATTCTAATAAGAATATTTAGTTCGAACCGAGCCGTGCCACAAATCTCGGATGCTCGATATCAACCTTGATTGATATCTTTTAACCTAATGGTTTTATTAGAGAGGTTAATCAATAGGAGTTTGATGGATAAATACATAAAATATATTACGATCTATTGAAATTTAACCGCTTCGAAATACATAATATCTTGAGTTTTTTGTTCATATTAAAATTCTATTTCTTTTGTTTGGACCTGTCTATTTAAATATTTAAAGTTAAATGTTCTTTCAGATATACATTTTTGACGACTGCAATAAAATTACATATTTATTTTTGCACAGGTGTAAAAGCAAAACGTTTGATAAAAATACACATTTTGTACTGTCACATTTGTGTTACATTAATTAACAAGTAAATATTAATGTAACGCCTTGTAAAATGGGGTCGTTATAGAGCTCCTGCACTTAATGGGAGCAAAAATAGCAGGTTATCGAGCAAAATAAAACACTCGTATATTTGTTTCTCGTTACTTTATTTTAAATTTATTACAAGAATGTGAAAGTGGATAATGAATTAGCGGTAGATTTAAATGTTACACGTTATTTTCGATATCTTAAATCACTATTCCGATAACTATCCTATATGGTAACTGGTTTCCAGTTTATAATTACTAGTTGACATCTCGCAAGTTCATTGTACAATGAGAGCATTCTTGAAAAATACGTCGTTACATATTCCTCCCCTATTTCCTTTTTTTTTTTCTCAAAATATGTAAAGTGAAAATTATGTCGTAATCGGAAGGCCCCTGTGCGCAGAAGAGAAAAACACAATTCCGCGCAGCCGGTCATGACTCACTTATGCCCTTCTGGAATAATTTTCACTTTAGTCCTAGATAACGACAGTTTCTTATTTTACTCTCTTCTATTTCAGACAATAACGGGAGCGATGTCGACTTTAAGTCCTCCCGTACAACTCGAAAAGCCAGAAAATCAAGCCCGAGTGGACTGGATCCAGGATTGCGCTACTGGTCCAGACTTCGATTACCCGCCCGAGTTTTATGAACACACAGAGGCTCTCTGGAAAGATAAAGGTGTACAGGTAAATATGTCAACACTTTTTTGTGCTTTACTTGAAATTATATATTCGTGGAGTTAGTTTCTAGTGTTTGATGTGCCATGTAATGTTTATAAATCACATTTTTATTATAAAGGTTTATATGAAGACGAGCAGATTCGCAATGCGAAATTTTGTCGTTATCCTAGGGGAAAACTGGAGGTGTTAACAGTGGAGGTAATTTGTAGATGTATTGATTCCACTAAGTACAGGGTGTTTAAAAAGTGGACGAAGCTGTATCTTTTTGTTATTTCATTTCAACGAAATGAAAACTAAATCAAATAATGTTCTTATACAGGGTGATTCACGAAGTATAGTCGTTATTTAAACCTGTGACAGTCCCTAAAAAAACAAGATACATATATGATTTTAAAATTTACACGAAAACCGATTGAGAACCGCTAGCATGATTGAAGAGCCATTAGTAAATAAACTCTTATCTCTTATCTGGCCTAAAGAAGAAATAACTTTTTTGCTGGAACTAGTGCGGTGAACGGCTGCCAATTAATTACTTTCAGTTTTACTTTGACTGTTGACGGTGCACACTAAATATTTTAAAATGCCTTTATTTTCAAATAGTGACCGATATGATTATGTCTATAAAACCCGTGGGAACTCTCTGAGTGTGTAATTTATTAGCGGATGTTCGGAACATAAGACAACAAATGCACAAAATTTATACAAAAGCTGAATTGGAATAAGCAATTTTTTTCGTGTGGGGCCACATGAAACATTTCGTTTATGCCATTAGCACCACAAGATAGTGGCATATACATCTGCGCAATGTCCAGGGCTGTCGTCATTTCGAACAATTTCTGTAAATGGTACGTTGGCCTAGGTGAGTCTTTATGTTTTTCAACTGAAAGCAAAAGTGGTTTTTGTCAGTCGGAAAGGGTTCAGCAGTAAAGACCGAGATGTTTACAATAGTTTGTATCGTAAGTAATAAGTTTTTTGCCCAAAGTAAATCCAGCGACTATCAAAATGTTTTGAGTGCATCGCTGGTTGCCATTAATTTTTCAACTTTATATTAAACGTTTTTTAATACCGTTAAAACTAAGTCTAGGGGCCATATAATTTGAGGTTTAAATATCTACTATACTTTGTGAATCGAAAAGATCGAAAACTAAATTAGTCAAAGGTGGTCATCCGCGAAAATCCACAAATTCAACATCGTGTTATACGGCCTTAAGAACAATATTATTCTCAGCTACAAAATCAAAAAAATATTGAAATTGAAATATTTTTTATAAATACAAGGGTCATCCAAGAAGTTGTTCTATTCAAAACAGTACTTTACTAGTTCGGTTAGAATACGTTTATTTTTTACTGTTTTCATTGTAACTTTTCCTTATATAAACACAACAAATTAAGTGCTCAGTAAATGTTAATTCAAACGCAAACTACATAGTACTAGTAATTTATGCTTCATAAAAGTTCAAGCATTCAATAACAGATCTATAAAATTTGTCAGGAAGATTTATAGTGGTAACAGCAAAACAGTTCTCAGAATTTGACAACAAAAGTTCCTGTAAAATCCACACAAAACAAGTTAATTAAAAATTCGCAAAAACATTTACATGCGAAATAAAATTGTCGATGGAATTTTTGTACGTCACATGAAGTCTTGGCCTATAAATCTATTGTTATCTGCAGGTGAATCACTTCCTTAGCGTCCATTCCCTAGTGTGATTTTTTAAAATTCTTGAGGTTTTGAGAGCTTATCAAAAACCGTAAGTCTCAAAATGATATTCTCTGCAACACGTGATTATTGGACATTAGTAATATTTTCAATAGTCAAGGAACCCCTCGGGTTTGACCCCCCAGTTTTGTTCAGTGCTACTAGTACTGCATTACAGAAGCATATATGTATATGCTTTATAGAAGCATAATATATGCTTATTTTTATTTGAAGTAAATAAATATGTACATACAAGGTTTTTCCAAATTTGTTCTTTTTAAAGTTTCCGTTGAATATCTTTTAGTTTCATCTATTCCTTACCTCTGTCATATGTGACAGTTCATCTGAATAGTTAAAACGGGTGTTTTTTTTTTTTAATTTGGCGTCATAGTTGGCGCTGATTATGAATTTGTTGTAAACGGGCCACAATTTAGACGATTAACCACAAAACAACCCCGAAAATGTATGAGGATGAGAGAATTTGTTGGCGAATGTCAGTACCACAGTTGTTCAAAAAGTGCGCAAATGCCTCGAAGTCGATGGAGCACATTTTGAATATTTGTTATAAACATTATTTCCTCATTAGAGTTTATTTTTTCGTTTGTTATAACACTACAACTGCTTTTAAAAGCATTAACGTGTTGAACTGTCGATTAATTAAATTAAAACTGAGGTTAGATATAGGTTCAGATGTCAAATAATTGTCACTTGAATGGCACGTTCACAGTTAAACATTCATGGCAAACTTCGACGCCAAATTTTAAAAAACACCCGTTATAATATGTGTTGGGTGAAGACAGATGAATTGAGATAAATATTAAACAGATATGAATCCCATACGACACGAGGGACAGATGCATATCTCAGTCGCGGTTCAGTTACGATATAATATGTAGTTTATTGTTTTGCCTCTTTGTAGTCCAGAAGCCAGTTCCTCAATTATTATAAAATAATTTGGGTCTTTGGACGTGTTGTTTGTATTCGTAACTAATCAATTTGTCATTTAATAATATATTGATTCATATTTGTTTGATTCCACTAGCCTTTGGACTGTAAGATTCTCGTCTAACGATTAGGAAATTTTGTTATGTGCAAATGCTGTAGTAAAGCAATCTTTTTAATTTGTTTAATTCCTTATTTCAATCAACTGAGGTTATTAAAAAAAAAGTATTAAGAAGATACAGCAAGTGAGATCGTCATTTTCAATACTGCCAAGGCAAAAAGAAACTCGATGCTTCAATGTCATTCTGTTTATTACATTGATTATATTATGTATCAAGTAGTCTGTGGATAACAACATTTCTGTGTATTTAGACAGAAGACAACTTGATGTATGCAATATCGTAATAAACGGCCATAAACGAATGTGCATTTTCCCCCGAGATGCGTTGATGTTTTCCAAATGTTAAATTAAAGGAACAGTAGTGCTACACGCAATATGGGCGAGTAGTATTTTGTAGGTTCTACTTCCCTAATTGATGATGCACGAATCTAGCCATTTATGAATGTTTTCTTAGAAACATCTTTGTTCCAGGCCACGTTCGAAAGAAGTAATGAATATCAATTGATAGATTGTGCGAAGTACTTCCTTGATCAAGTGAGCGTAATCAAACAACCCAATTACACTCCAACAGAACAGGACATCCTGCGCTGCCGTGTACTTACAAGCGGCATTTTCGAAACGCTCTTCCAGGTTGACAAAGTCAACTTCCAGTAAGACCATCCGTCATCATTTTCCACCTCAATAAACGAAGTTTTTTTTAGCATGTTCGATGTCGGTGGCCAAAGGGACGAAAGGCGGAAATGGATCCAATGTTTCAATGATGTCACGGCGATCATATTCGTAACGGCGTGTAGCTCATATAACATGGTTCTGAGGGAAGATCCCACCCAAAATAGGCTACGCGAAAGCCTAGAGCTGTTCAAATCTATATGGAATAACAGGTGGTTGCGTACTATTTCCGTAATTCTTTTTCTCAACAAGCAAGACCTGCTCGCGGAAAAAATTCTTGCAGGTTCGTACCTTGTTCTAAACTGATATTTCTGAAGAAAAAGCTAGTTCCGAATTTAATTAGGGTCTGTTTCTTAAGAACCTAAATAATGAAGAATTGTTTTTGGCTTGATTAAATTTAAAGCAGTGATGCTGATAAAAGTCTGAAGGCAAACAAATAGATTTATGACTAGCTGAGATATCTGGTTGCCACTTGTTTCCAGCTTTAATTTTTAAGAAGAACAAAGAATTACTGCTTTTTGCTTACCTGATATGGCTTTTTAGTTTTGGAGAAATGTCATTGACATTTTACCCTTTGGTTTCCACTCCTCTTGGTTTCTCAAATGATGATTTTGCTTACAGGTAAAAGTAAACTTGAGGAATACTTTCAAGACTTCTCACGATATCAACCGCCACCAGAGGTTGCGAACGATGCAAACGAACCTCCACAAGTTTTTCGTGCTAAGTACTTCATAAGAGACGAGTTCCTGGTAAGTGAGGCTACTTTATTAACTGATCTGGCGATATGGAAAAAGATCTAGAATGAGACACTTTCGTAAAAGTAAATCAATCCTTGGAGAGACAATATCAATATTTTAAACATTCTAGCTGACTTGGATTTTTACAGTTAGTAATTATTACTTTCATTGTTCAGGTGTTACAATGGACGTAAGTATGCAACCCAATATACATTTTCAATATTTACTAACGAGTGTTTTTTGGCGTCATAGGTGGCGCCGACTATGAGTTTATGTGAACAGGTCAATTTTTGCCTGGTTTCATTTATGTGAATTCACAAAACATGGGGATGTGGAGTTCAGAAAAACCTAATTTTATCGAAGCGGTTTCATTGCAGCCTGATCTAGATTCAGATGTCAAAGTAATAATTATTCACTTCGATGGCACGTTCACAGTTAAACATTCATGGCCAACTTCGACGCCAAATTAATAAAACAAAACACCCGTTATCACTTATTGGCACGGCCAACTTCATTCTCATACGCGTATGTACGGCGTTTCTGTAATTGTTTGGTTTTGTCTAAGCTATATATAGTATGACGAAACTAAAAGCTAGTTATTTTTTAAAAACTCACCTGTTGCATTTAGTGGGTAGAACAAGAAAAAAACCTATACATCTTTATTCAAAAATTCCTACGCGCTTGCTGTTTGACAGTTTTGACGTCAGCGCATGATCAACGCGTCAGTAAATAATTTAAAAAATTTCAAAAATTAATTAAAACAGCGCTTATCGACTGTTATCAGCTGCTATTAACACTCCAGCCAACCATTTCTGGTCGAAAAATACAAGAACACTTGAAGAAGGTCTTTTCGCTAGTAAAGTACTCGCAAAATGAAAATTCTCACTTTCTTCTCAAAACTAGGTTTCTAAGTCCACTGCAAGGACAATTTTAATCATAGTTTCTCAGGCAGCCTCTGACACCGACGTAACAGATAATGACGATGATGAGAACTGTTAGTAACTTGATATTGTTTCTTATTTCTATTATATTCGTAGCTTTTATTGTATTTTGAATTTTAAGAAAATTATAACATAACCTCAAAAATCTAATGTCCCAAAACGAAGTCGGTGCAGTGTTGCCGATATAGTATTTTCCGAAGAAATGTGTGGCGTTGGTGAGTTTTTAAAATACAGCGTGATCAAGGACTGTTTGAGTTGGTGATACTGAATTTCATTTTTAAATGGTAGACTGAGGTGTACTAAAAAATAAAGTTTTTGGAAAATACAATAATCATAAACCTCATTGAAAAGTGAATGGTTTAGCGCTATTATGGTAAAATTATATTTACTGAAAATGCAAAAAAATAAAATAAAATTCATTTAATTTTCTATGGGAGAATTGTACTAGTTTCAAATTCCTGAAGTAATTGTCACTTATGCCATAAACATAGTTGTCTCTGAAAACAAATTAAGTCGCCATATAAAGAACAGTTCGCCATTGTGAAAGTGCTGTTAATTTGTGTAAGTTTATGAATGGAGCTAGAAAATCCTGAATTATTGGATGCCGTATTGGATAGTGCATGTTTCAGTTTGTTGTCGGCAATCATGTGTAGCGACTAAGATAAGTAGCGCAGTTGCATACAAAACTGACACTCCCAAATGGGTGTATGGAGAAAAACGCGAATTCACAACCTAGAAGACGCGGGTTTGAATCCCGTTAAGGCTATGAATTAATTATTGCAAAATCGTGCATTAATAGGGAGTTTTTGCACGCCACACCTTAAAAATACCGTAAACGTTAAAACCACGTGATTGAATACGGTATAGAAAATAGCGGCATAGCAAATGTGGCAGTTTTTGCCTGTGCAACTATAGCACTATAGTGGTAAATTTTTTCGCTGCACCAATTATATCATTGTCATTTATAACAAAATTATCTAACACGTTTGGCATATCACAGAAAGAATCACAGCTGATATCACTGTCATAACAGTCACTATCTCTAACAAACACAGAGCTGAAATGGCCTGCGAAGCAATTTAAGCTCAAAGCTTAAAGTATAGAAGACTTGTTAAATGTGTTAGTGCATTTTGATAATATGGATGTAATTGAAGATGCAATACATATTAAATGAGTTGTCAGTGCCCAGACAAGTTCCATTTACAAGATCAACCAAATATTATCGGTTAAATTTAGATAATATTGACTGCAGAAGAGTGTGTTTCTAACTTTAGGTTTAAAAAAGACGATTTATCAATGCGCTGCAAACACGTCTTAACCAATCAGAAGATAGCAAACTATACGGTAAAGCATTTAACGTGCTCCGCTAAACCAAGGGAAATACCGTGGCCCGCTATTCAAATAGTGTTACCGTAAGTTGTGCACATGCGCAATGAACCCTTAGGAGAGTTTAGCGTTACCGTATATTTATCGTAAGCGTGCAAAAACTCCCTAATGAAAAATCATGCATTAATGTAAAATCGTGATTTGTTAGTCAAAATCAAACGTTAAATCGGCTATTAATAATAATCTTTCAACGAAAAAATACCTTAAAAGGCCAAAGCCGACAACGAGAGAAAGAAAAAGTTTTCCCTAATTTAGGACGATATGGCTAATCCTATTATAATTTTGAATACAGAGTTGAATAGAGAAGGGTAATCTGCAGGGAGTTAGTTTTTCATATTTTGTTTATTAATAAAAGAAAACAAAATACTTCAAGAAAAGCATTTTTAAAAAATTTTCAAATTAAAATTTGAAAAAATTAAGACAAACTCCAAAAATAAGTAATGTTTACTCTTTAAAAATTGAATAACCGACAAGGGAAACCTTTCTAAAACTTTTGGTCTGTTTGGCCCTCCATCTATTGATTTTAAATCAACGATTTTATTGTCGGAATGTTTGTCTAAGTATCTTTCTGGCAATAGATTGGAAAATTAGCGATGCGAGGAAATACCTGTTTCTCACATATTATATACATAGTACTAGCTGACCCGACAGACGTAGTCCTGTCCAGATTCCAATAAATTTGTTTTTGGACAGATCGCAAAACAACACAAAACTAAAAACAAATGTAATTTTAATTTAGGCTTGAATGCGTTTTCTCTCCAGATCATCCCGATTATTTTTTTATTATTTTTTTTTTATTTTTTATTTTTTTTTCAATTGAAAACATTCACTTGAGTTATTTCCATCCCGGGAGCATAGTGAACAAAACAAAAAAAGAATCACCCAAATATGTCGTTTCTATCGCCAGTTATGATCGAGAGTGCGTACAAATATTATGATTTTTGAAGTTTTTCCGAATTTTCCGACTTCTTTATAATGTCTCGAATTTTATTTTCCTGAAAACGTTTCCAGGACCATAACGAAGGAAACAAAAAAATAATTACGCATATCCATCATTCGAATCGTGATTTACGGTCTTGAGTTCATACAAAAATCCCATAAAAAAGCACTTTCAGTTTTTCCCGAATTTTCCAATTTTCCGGGCAAATTTTGCAGTTTTTATTTCCCTAAAAACCCTATTTGGACTATTACGAACATATGAAGAAAATAGAATTAGCCAAATCGGTCCAGCCGTCCTCAAGTGATGCGCTTACAAAGGACAGCCTTTCAACATTTACGCACGTGCACTGCACTTTCAGTTTTCACAGAAGTTTCTAATTTTTCTTCCCGAAAGGGGACGTCCATTAATTACGTGAACTCAAAATGAGGGGGGAGGGGTCCAGTAAAATCTCATCAAATCTCATCTAAAGGGAGCAGAGGGTCATTGAAAATCTCACGTCAACTTTTTACATTAATACTTGAATATAAAAAAAAAACTTATTATTTTACTTTTTTAAAGGTTTTCTGTTTTGTCCGCAAACAATTTTTTTATTACAATAGCAATCTAGAGTATAGACAGTATTAAATATCTTCTATGTATGGGATTCCCCGAATTGAGACAATTGCGACACAATTTATTTACCAGACTCTTTTCGTGGAAATCCCCGCCGCGTTAAAAAATCTTTCAACGAACAATACAGAACGCCCATGCCCATGGAGTAAGTAAACAATTAGGGAAGGTAGTCTATTTTTATTGTCATGTAATTTAAATAAATTTGTCCCTTAAACGCGCTATTATTTTTCCCCTTTATATTCCATCAGTATACTCTTAGGGATTTAGTGGTACATATTTAGCAAAATACATGAACATACATGAAAATTAATTATTTAAAAATTGTAAGGGATAAATCTCACTTGAGGGGGAGGGGGGGATGGTTCACCAAATCTCACCAAACCTCATCAAGGGGGAGGGAGGGGTCCAAATTAACAGAAAAACATCTCACGTCATTAATGGACGGCTCCTAAGAACCCTATTTTGACTATTACGAATATGTATTTTAAAGAAATAGCCAAATCGGTCCAGCCGTTCTCAAGTGATGCGCTTACCAACGTACGGCATTTCATTGTTATTATATAGATTATAAGTATAGTAAGTTACTATACTACTATAGTATACTATACTAAGTTACAAATCTTTGTACTTTCACGAATGGGTCTCTGCTACAAAATTAAATAGATACACCACGAGAAAGTTTCTTTATATATCCCATGAAAGACACATCTTTCAGAAGTAATGTGTTGTATAAAAATATTGTATTTGTATCGTCAGATCAGCGACAAGAATGTAACAAACATAAAGTCATGGCGTTTTTCTTTTTCAGCGTATAAGCACAGCCTCTGGTGAAGGCAAGCACTATTGTTATCCTCACTTTACTTGTGCCGTCGATACGGAGAACATCAAGAGAGTGTTTAACGACTGCCGTGATATCATTCAGCGTATGCACCTTCGCCAGTATGAACTCTTATAACCGCCCACCTCATTTTTAGTCCGTTTTGTCTCCAACGCTTTCTTACTAACAAGTCGGATCCATTCTGCTTACGTTTGTCAAGTTTGTATAAATCTCCTCTAAACTAAGAAAATATACGCAACAAAATAAAAGTACACAAATTGACTGTAGGACCAACTGAGACAACGCATTCAAAGTTTTTATTTCTTATACATATTATGATAGTGTCAATAAAAAGTTGAGAATTTGGCAAACGTAACGTGTTCCCTATTGTCTATCACTTAATATACGTTTCTAATGCATTTCATTGTATTTTGACAATTTTTATTTGTTCTTAGACGTCAGTATCATGAAAAAAGTACAAATCACGGAAGATTCAATTTGCCATAACTTCTCCTTTGTTCGAGTTGCGTTTTTAATGATTTCGTTTTAGTATCATACCCACATGTGTTTTTCATGAACATCATTGTGATATCAAATTAGTGTTTATATAGATCATATTATAAAATAGCAAATAAGTTATTGATTTATCGAGTATCGTTTGTGAATTTACATGTGGTTTCTTTATTTTTTGTTCTGTCAATGGAGACGTTTTAGAGTTAGATTATTATTAGTAACAGAAAGCGTTGATAAGCGAATTTGTTAGACCCGGTGCGGCAATGGTCGTAAATGGTGCTCTCTTTCTTTTTTTTAATGTAGAGGATCATGGTCAAAATAGCGCGACCGTGCCATGGAACGTCTCCGGTCGGGAATCATATTCATGAATTTAATTCATATTTTTGGAATTGTGATAATCTAAACTTTTTATACACTTATCAATGAATTTTTAAAAAGGTCGAATTTCGTGTGCAATCTCATTTACAAAAAATTGATCTTTAGCAGTTTACAATCATTATTTGTAATGATATATTTTTTTATATGTTAACCTATTCTTAAATCAAAGTGTTGTATTTATTTTTATTATTCGTTGAAATTAGTGTTAGTGCAATAATTTTAGTTAAACTGGCACGATTTTTGATGTTTATTATTGCTTTGAACTTTCCCTTTCGTGTTTCCATCTGATGATCTTCTGCTCAATTCAAAGAATACAGCTTCGTACTTAAGTCGTGTGTCGCTGGAGTGGGAAAGAGTTGCTATTGGTGCGCGTTTTTGAGTTGAGTAGATAAAGGTTTAGTTGGTTTTACTAATATACTACAGATAGTGTAAGCGATGGAGACTTTTAATTTTTACAATCTGTAGATGCACAAAGAAGAGTGTGAATCTAGCTATATGTCCATGAAACCAACTTGTAAAATAAGGTACGGAACTAGTGTAATACATCACTATAGATCAGTGTGATTTCGTTTTTCTGTTATTTGAAACAGTTTCGTTTGTTTCTTTATTGGTTTTAGTTTACCTTATTTGTGAGTTCGGTTCGGCGGGATTATCACTCTAATAAATTCATGCTTTTATTAGTTCAGTAGTGACTAATTAATAATAAAATATATATGTGCCGCTAGTCTAATAAACGGAACAATGAAATTGCGTTTGTTCATTTTTTATTTCGGCGAGTTGCACTGTTCCAGTTTAAACAAAGTTTACTGAATGTTATATTTGTTAATAAATTATAAATATTTATATCTGTGAAAGTGAGTTTGTGGTCAAGTCGTAGAAACGTTTCTTTTCTTTACTCGAAAAATAAAATAAAAAAGTCTTACCGGCCAGAATATTCGATGTCAATGAATGTATAGATAAAAAAGTTTTACCTCTTGACTATATACACACTCTAAGATTCGGCTGACTGTATTATATCAGCATATTGCTCCATTTTTGCAGTCCCTTTCTGTGTCAAACACAGGAATTTCTTTGTTAAGTTTTTCTTTCAAATATTTTTATATGTATTCTTTTCGTGGCGTCAGTAATATGCCGATAACATACATGAACCTGTTCTTCCTGACTCCTGGTGGCTCAGAGTGACCTAGGTCGTCAGGTATTGCACAACTGCAGTAAAAGCAATTTTGTCTAGGTATGGGAAAGTGAATGTGTACGAGTGAATGCGCGCGCAAATGTGTAAAAATGAATTCATCGTTGTGAGCTGATCTAAGCAGTATTCTTTTGTTTTATTTGTTTATTGTTTTGCCAATATTGTATATGTGAACACAAATGTGAGATTCAAAGCATGCGCATGGTGAAAACTGCCTGTAATGAATCTTGTATCTATAAATATATAAATAAATGAATAAAATATGAAATTATATGAAGATATGTAACTAAATGACCTGTAATAAATATGTCTTATTTAAAAGGCTGCTTCTACAACTCTATAGCAACACCTCTACCTCGGAGATTGAGGGGTTTATTTCAAGTTCGCGATGTCGCAAATCCTTGAAATTAATCTCTCAGAATATTTAGCTCTGTAGCCAGTGGTGTGGAAGACAAGATCATCAGGGGGAACCATACATCTTTTAAAAAACTGTTTTATTTTTAGGTGGTCGAAATAGGTATTTTTATTTTACATGAGCGTTATTACGAAAGCGGTTCGATTGTCTGGTGGATGTCAAGTTATATTTGAACCAATAGAGAGTCTGGTGTAGTTTAGAAAGTCCAGATGGACAGCGTATACAACAGAAGAAAGATACATAAGAGAAAATAGGTATTAAGTTTACAAGAAGATAAGATAATGCATATGTATAAGATCTTAAAGAACATAAAAGATGAAAACAAAACCTAGAAAGAACAAAAAAGAATGCGATGAGAAAGGAAAATGAAAATATAAAAAAGTAAAAGTACAGATAGATGTACGGATCAAACGAATGGCCAAGAGAGCAGAGCATAAACTTATTTATTATTTCAACAATTTATAGAAGTACAAAAAATAAATAGACGTTACTGCAAAACGCCATTAGTTATGTTCAAGTCAATAAGATAAGTTTTTCAATTTCATAAGAAATAATCCGACCCTGACTAGCGCGCCCCACGGGAAGATATCTCAAGTGGCGGAAAGTTTCATAATTAATTACGAAGCCGTTGTTTAAAGTCTCGGAACAAACATTCAAACGGCAAAATTTCTTTTGAAATATAAAGTAAACGTAAGAGACCGAAACAAAAAAAGTGTTTCGTATTTCAAACGGCGGCATATTCATCTTTTAATGGTTAATAATTAATAGAATACATACAAAGTACGAGAGATCGAAAATTAAATTAGTTAAATATGGCTATGCACGCAAAGCCGCTCGTAAAACTATTTATGTAGTGTCTGGCTGACAATATTACATTTGACATTTCATAAATAATTTGATTGAACTATGACGAGCAGTTTTTCGCTCACCATAATATGTATCATATGATCCATAAAATTGTTCATCAAAGGCGCTCACAAATGAACGATTTATCGAAGAACTGAATAACAACAAACATTCAGCTGAAAATCTGACAAAACTTTAATACACTACGACATAAAAGTGGGGGGAAAAGAAGAAATCGGGGAAAGAATTAATGACGGTATATTAAAACAACTTAAACAGAAAATGAATAAATTTTTGTAACAAACGTGAACCCAAATGACTCACTATAATCATCTTCTGAAGGATTCGCTACTATCGAGAGTATCACGTCATCAACGTTCTGGAGATGTAAGTCTGAAAAATTCACCGAGAAAATTCCATCCGTATAGAAAAAAGTCAAAGATCTCATCGATAGAAAAATCTGAAGCCACCAAGAAGGGTGTAGGTGTAGTTATTAGCTTCGTGCATGGCAGACTTCCCCCTCCAAGCTGGAGGACCAATGCATTGGTTTGAGTAGTCGCGTATTTACATAAAACAGGCAGTCTTCAAAAACAGCTTCGATTTTAATGATTTTTTTTGTGAATGTTTGTTTTTATATATTATTCAAAATCAGAAACCTTTTGAAGTGGGGAAACAATTATTTATATTGTTTAAACACTATTTATTATATTTATATAAAAAAAATAGTTTTTCGATACTTATTCTACAAATAATATACGAAAGTAAATTATAAAATTATTATGAATTGTGGATTATTTATTTTAGACATTTATAAATAAAATAATTAAAAATTGTTCATCAATACTTGTAGGAAGGAAAAATTTGAGAATTTTCCTGGATTTCCATGGGAGTCCCTGATCAGATCCTGACTGTTTGACAATGGAACCACCTCAAGAGTATACCCTTTCAAATAAAAGAAGAATTTTGTAAATCGGTCCACAATTGCCGAAGAAATCGGTGAACCTACATGAAGTCGGTTAATAAAAGGGAGCGAAAATTTGAGGATTTTTCTCGATTTCCATGGGATTCCCTGATCAGATCTTGACTTCTTGACAAATGAACTTCCGCAAGAGTATACCCTTTCAAATAAAAGAAGAATTTTGTAAATCGGTACACAATTGACGAAGAAATTGATGAACATACATGAAGTCGGTTAATAAAAGGGAGCGAAATTTTTTGTATTTTTCTCGATTTCCATGGGATTCCCTGGTCAGATCCTGATTTTTTGATAATGGAACCACCTTAAGAGTATACCTTTTCAAATAAAAGAAGAATTTTGTAAATCGGTCCACAATTGACGAAGAAATCGGTGAACATAAATGAAATATAAATATATAAATGTTCTGAGGTAACAAGCATTAAAAAAAAACATACAACCGAATTGATAACTTCCTCCCTTTTTGAAGTCTGTTAAAAAAAACGCAAAACTATTTTTTTTAGATAAATATGATACATATTGTTTAAATAATATTAATAGCTATGTCCCCGCTCCAAAAGGTTTCTGATTATAAACAATATAAAAAAAGCAAATATTAAAAAAAAACATCAAAATCGGAGGTGTTTCTGAGGACTTCCGAGAAAAAGACTTTATTGACGCGACTAGAGGTGTTTTCAAACATAAATTATTAAATTTGATGTGTTTTGAAAGTGTTTGATTGTTTTTTAGTCTAGTCACTCATAGAAGACAAGTTTAAAATATTAGTGATAAGATATTTTATTGAAGTTCGAGATACAGAGTGATCATAAAGTTCCGCACAAAATTCATAATTTAGTTATGTAATGTTTTTGCGAAAAGGGCTCGAACAGGTCGATTTTTGATTTCCAATTGCCATCTTTTGATATAAAAATTTTGTTGATGACGTCATCTGTTTTTGAACTATGACACCGTCATCATTTTTTTAACTTTTTTTTGGGTTTTAAATACACTTTTCAATTCTCTATTCAACAATAGTAAAAAATTCATACTTTGCATAACTTTTTTTTTAATTACGTTTTACATCAAAAATAAAAATTTTATTTATTGAAAAAAAAAAAAAGAAAAATAACAATAGATTTGGAAAGCAAACAACGAAAACCATTTAATAAAATTTAACGCAAGTGCTCAATTATTTACCATCACCCGCCAACTATTTGACACATTCCCAGACTTGTTTTAACGCTTTGAACACTTCGTTCAATCACTTCGGGACAAATTTGCACCATTTCACCACGGATTCGTGTGAAATAGTATTTTTTCAATGAATAAAAATTTAATTGTTTGAAGTAATACTTGTAATTTAAAAAAAAAATTATGCAAGGTATCACTTTTTTACTCTTGTTGAATAGAGAATTGAAAGTGCATCTAAAACCCAAAAAAAAACCGTTGGTGTTGCCATTTAAAAAAAATTACGACAGTGTCATAGTTCAAAAACAGATGACGTCATCATCAAAATTTTTATGTCAAAAGATGGCAATTTGAAAACAAAAATCGACCTGTTCGAGCCCTTTTCGCAAAAAAACTACATAACTAAATTATGAATTTTGTGCGGAACTTTATGATCACTCTGTATCTCGAACTTCAATAAAATATCTTATCACTAATATTTTAAACACATCAAATTTAATAATTTATATTTGAAAACACCTCAAACCAATGCATTTTAAATGGAACAGCTGACAGTGTTGGTCCTCCAGCTTGGAGGGGGAAGTCTGCCGTGCACGAAGCTAATTGGAGTCGGAGTTAAAGATCAGTGGGTCGAGTCGATCAGTTAGTTGCCTTGATCTGATAACATACGAGGTTGTTGATCAAATAATGTAAGGATTGTAATACTGTAAGTCGAAAATAAATTGCACATAGTACTAAATAAATAATGGAACACAGAAACGCATCAATATGTTAAATAGAAAGAATAAAGATGAACAAATAATAACAGAAGAAGTCAAAAATAATACAATGGAAAAGCAAGTAGCAAAAAGCATAAAAATATATCAGAAGAAGAAACACAATAAGGTAGGTTTTCACGACCGTAGTTAATAATTCCTCATTAAAGGGTTTTTAACCCCTATCTGATTCAAATGACGTCTCCCCTTTTTTTGGGTGAATCTTCAGAAGAAAGATGTGCACTCAAGCCAGAAGCGAATCTGAACTTTGGAAAGGCGGACGCGTTGAAAAGTGGCGAAAAATAAATGGAAAAAACCATTGAACTACACCCACAGCCATACACCTTAACTGGGGTTCAAGAATCAAGTAAGTACAAATATTCAAAACAAGTAAATTTTTAATAAAATAAAAATATATACAAAAAAGTTAATACAAAATGGTATCACAATAAATCAGCCACAAGAAAACCAAAATCAATGAACTGGCCTCCATTACATAGACCTCTAGGTATGTAAAAGCATAGTACCAAAAAAAACTCCCAGATTTTTCTAATCTATAGGTGTAATTTCAAATGCCTTCTCAGATGTGCACTCTGTGAGAACCTTTTATTACAGAACTTGCAAACAAATGCCTTCTCTCCTGTGTGGATGACCAAATGTTGCTTTAGTTCTTGTTTGGTATAAAATGCCTTCCCACAATGTTCACAAGTAAAATTCTTTTCACCTGTATGGTGTCTTAAATGTGAGTATAAATTGCTACTGCTTCCAAAACACTTTCCACATGTTGTACACACAAAGGGGCGCTCACCATTGTGTACCATAGTGTGTTTATGCAGTTCCTGTCTGGTAGAGAAAGCTTTAGGGCATAAGGTACAAGCATGTGGCTTTTCACCTGTGTGTGTGCGCATATGAGTGGTTAGATGGCCAGAATTGATAAAACGTTTTTCACATATGTGACAACAATAAGGTTTCTCTCCTGTGTGTATTCTTATATGTTGGGTCAAATATTCGCGCCGGCTAAAAACCTTGCCGCAAGTTTCACATTGGTGAATCTTTGTCTCTTTTGTGCGTTTCCTAGTACCGCCTTTCTTGAGCTCTTCTTCCTTATCTACAGTTGTTTGGGTGTTAGTTTCAGTCTCAAAGTTAATTTCACCTTTTTCGGAATCGTTGAAATTGAGCTGCTCCACAATGTTGGCATTTGTGTAAAATTGGCGGAGGCGCAAATCGGAGTTTTCACACTGCAATTTGAATTGGAATGCAACATTTAATTTCGCCAAACACTTTTGGCAAATACTGTTGGGTAGGCCATCTCCTTGTAGAATCTATAGAATTAATTTTAAGCAACTAATTTAAATTTTAGATTGGAGTTTACCTGAACAGATGCACATGACATTATCATGTTAAATATGGGCTCGATTCCTTCGAATATATTACACATTTTTTTGTTATTTTGGAACTTTTCCAAACAAATTCTGCAAACCACTGTTGAATTAACATCGCAGTAGTAATTTAGTTGATCTTGTGAGTAAAATTTCATTTCTTCTAAGCTAGACATATTCGAGGTTATATTAAATGCCAAATGTCAAGTCATTTCAATACGGCGGCAGATTCAAAATTCGATCTACTTTAATGTTTTAAAATATGTAAAAAGAAATGAGAGCGAAACTTAAGAATGTTATTTTTTATTATCGTACGTACATACTTATATCCACTACAAGTACAGACTGTAAAATGTTTTTGTTTGTGATGTACTCTAAGCAACATGGATTTTCACATCAGGTGAGTTATGCACATCTACGCCGTGCGTTGCATCTCAGTTAAAATATCACGAAACACTATAATTACATTTGATTTTAATACTTGTCTTATCACCATGCTTATGATTGTTATTGTTTAATATAAACGCATTTAAAAAAGATTTTATAAAAATCAGTCGATTTAAAGTTTCACCAACCTGGGAAGCATCATGATCATCCCACCTAATGAACAAGTAGCCAAATCATTGGTTTTTATGTGTCTTTAGGTGCCTGATAAGATGGGCTTTTTGTGAAAACCGTTTATTGCAGTATTCACATAAAAAGGCTTTTTCTCCTGTATGTACCAACATGTGCTGATACAATTGCCCTTTAGTTGAAAACGCCTTTCCACACTGGTCACAACGGTAATTCTTCTCACCTGTGTGGATTTTGGTGTGTGTGTTTAAATTGCTTGAACTAGCAAATCTCTTTGGGCAATATGTACATCCATAGGGTCTCTCTGATGTATGGATTGCAATGGTATGTTTGGTGAGCTGTTGAGCAGTTGCAAATGCTTTTTGACATGCTGCACAAACATGATTCTTCTCTCCTGTATGGGTCCTCATGTGGGTGTGTAAGTGGCCCCCGTTTATAAATCGCTTATCACAAAGATGGCACACGTAAGGACGTTCTCCTGTATGAATTCGAATATGATGGATCAACCCAGGCTTGGTGCGAAATACCTTTCCACATGTGTCACACTGATGTTGTTTTGTTGGTTTTTTCGAACTCTTTGAATTTTGATTGATGCCAATCAAAGTAAGTTCTTCAACTTTCAGATCAATATCTGCTGGTTTTAGATCGCCAAATTCGATTTTAAATTCTGTCAGACTATTTTTGTCCAAATCATGTAGGGAAGTTGTAGGCTCTATGTGTACATTTTGCAAGGACTGCAACTGACTTTGTTCAATTTGATTCTCTGTGATATTGCTGTCCTGCAAAGTAGTGTTGTCATGGATCTGAACAGGTTCTAACTGATTCCCATTGTTAACATTCTCTGCAAATGTTACTGGTGGTGCATTGTCTTTTTTCACTTCCATAAATCCAGTGAGATCAGGTGTGTTAGGTAAATGGCTAAAATTGTCAAAACACTGTCGAAGCTTTGCATCTGAAGATTCACACTGAGTTTTAAATTGGAATGCTATATTTAATTTTGAGATACATTTCTGACAAATGTACGGAGGAAGACCGTCCCCTTCTATCACCTGAAACTTCTGCGTTAAGAAGTTATTGCTGGTTTCTTTGCCGCTTACCTGCACGGAAGCACACGCCATGATTAAAATAGAAAAATGTGGGGGTTTAATCGGGTCAAATATGGGCATGAGTTTCGGATTCCTTTCTAAACAAATCCTACAGATATTATTTATGTTCATCGTTAAATAGTAATTTAATACATCGCTGGACTGCATGTTTTTGTTGTATGCCATTTTACGTCATTTAGGAGCTGTCGGTAAGTGTAGTTTCTAACTTGCCGACGTTTTAAATTTGATTTCCCACCAAAATGTTTTTTACGTCGCGTCTATAATCGAACATTCATTTGAGTGCTTTAGTGGATGATACGGGTTTCGAAATAAAATTGGTGAAATTTCTGCTTTGTAATATCGAGTCTTCCTCAATGATTCATACTGTCCGTTTGTTTTTTAAAAAGCATTATGGTGCAAATAATTCACACTATTCTCGTTTCCATAACAACGTAATGCTTTTATATAGGGAATTAAATTTAGGGTGTTACCATTTGCACCACAATGGTTTAAAAAAAGGACTACATTATTCTAAAGAAAGCGCCACAGATACAGTGATGTAGGGAAAAGAAACGGCTGAACTTTGTATAGCACGTGTACACGTCGGAGAGCAGTTTTTTTTTGCACTTGTTTATTTTCCATATATCACTATGTATATCTGTGGCGCTTTCTTTACCTCTAGATAACAAAATTTACACGTAGTTAGATGGAGAGTTTTGACGTTCAAAGCCAACTGGATCATTTATGAAGATGAAAATAACAATTTTCATCAAAATTGGAAAGCCTGTGTTTTAGTTGTCAGCCGACAGATGATTGACAGCTACATTTAAATTTGCACGAAGAATTTGCACAAAAAAAACAACGATACATACGACTTAAAGGCAAAAATAAATCTACACTTATGTTTGAATTAGTCTGTACATTGTTAGTAAAACCTTAACGATCATAATGAAGGCAAAATGTTATGCGACTATAAAAATATAATTATATCGTTCCAAAACGAAATTAGACAAAGTTGGACATACAGGAAAAGCTACTTGTCGTGGTTTGATGGAGTCCATGTATTTATATCGTAAAATTTTTAACTAGTGCATCATAACGTCCAGTACATGTGAAAATTTGAGTCAAAAATTTTAATAGGTCATAAACTCTTTAAACCATCCTAGTTGTGGCGTTCATGAAGTAATTAGAAGTCAGAAGAACACATACGCTCGAGACCGACAGATAAGGTTTAAATTGGCACTTGACATTGAACTTGACTTACCTGCCTCAATAACATTATAGCCGATTGGGAAGCACTTGGGGTTGGAACAGCTAGGCTACATAATTATGACATCGACATCCCGAAAATAACAAGAACCTATCTCCGTTGCAATAGATATTCAATGCAGTTCGTGTTAACAATCAAATCACTTAAAATAAACAATGTACTGTACTAATGCCACAGCATAGGAAACAATGCTGTGCTAATGCTGTAAATCACATAGCACCCAATGTAGGTAGCATTGTTGCAATGATAGCATAAAATACAAAATAAATTCAAAAATCCTCAAAGTAGTACGTTCTATTCAGCGAGAGCCACACTTCACACCATATCACACATCGTATCAGTCAGTCTTTTTTACCTACATTTTTGGGGAAAAGGAAGCACGCACGGAACTGAGGTGATTTTCAAAAAAGAGGATGACATAGTTTTTGTCTATTATTTATGAAATAAAAATATTATGTCAAAAAAATCCTTGTTTTCATTGCCCCGGGTTTCTATAGACGTGCATAGATTCTATAGCCAAACTTTAAAGGATTTCTCGATACAGGGGCGGAATGGAAAATCCAAACCAAGGGGGTTGCACTATACTTATCCCAAGGTGTTACCAGATTTTTTTACGTACACTTCGATTTCACCCTACTGTTATTTGCCCTTTGTATCAGCTGTTACCAGCATAAGCATCTCGAGCCCTTTCAATATTGAGTGATAACAGTGTTGTCTAAAAAGGAAGACCCTCAGACACCCAGAGCATTCACGGACCGCGAAGTAACTTTGGATGGGGGCCAGAGCACCGCGCAAAGCTGCAGTGGAGGTACCGAACTTCACAACAAATGTTCTATGTGTCTCTCTGATTTGCTAGCTTGTCCCCTTCAATACAAAGAATCACGACCTTGTGATAACCCCCCTTTACATTAACGCCACATTTTGAATTTGAACATGAAATGAAATGTCAATGAAACGTCAAATTTGAAAATTTGAAACAAACCGCGAAATTGAAAAGGTTGGCCAATGATCGTCAGACAATGAAAGAAAAAGCAGAACCCTACGTAGTGTGATTTTTTTTTACAAGACAAGCAATGGCGGGACATTCAAACTTACCCAACAAAACAAACCCCAAATTCTTTGGATACATGGCGAGTGCTAATCAGGTGTGGAGCGCAAATTGATAACACAAAAATTATGGTTTTAAATGTTTATTCAGTTTGAACAACTTGAAGTGTCTTGAGTTTAGTGATTGCGTACTGTGGTTAACAATTTCTGGTGTTTTCGAATTAAGTTGGTACACTTGCGATTTCATAATGTTAACAATAATGATTCCAAATAATAAATAACAACGGACAATTTTACATGACTTCAAAAGAGTAACAATTGGCGGCAAATAATAACCAATAATACAATTAAACAATCGTGCGGTACATGATGAGTGAGGTTAGATCAGCTAAATACATTCCACCCTTGAGCTTTTGTAGTTTACAGGAATTTACAACTGACTGATACAATGAAACATCTGAGAGGGAAACACAAGAATATCGAAACGTGTGGAGTTATCAAAGTGGGGTGCATGTAAGTCGGAGAGTGGTGGACCACAGGTAGATCCAATGGAAAGACTAAAGCGAAGCGAACAAGATAATTGTCTGTCAGTGAGGCCAGATTGTAGAGAGAGTTTACGATCGTGGGGGCAAAACTTGCACATCCAACGGACCAAGAGAAATGAGTTTATTACGGAATTTTCCTAGACGTAGTTACGTTGGTCTTTCTGGGAGGCTTGTACAAACCAAGTCCAAGTTAACGGCACTTCTTTCAGGGACTATTCTTTTAGTTATTTAGTATTTTAACGATTAGTGAAGTAAGCAATTAGTCAGGAACTCGAAAACAGTGCTGCAACTTTGACTTCGTAGGTTCAAGGAATTAGTGGCAACTCCCTTTTTCTGGGCCCCTATGCACCCAAGAGACAATGGGCATAGGTATCCCCGAAAGTAGGGCCACCTAACTCCTTCTAACAGCAGCCTGCAACGCGGACCACGAACTGAACACTATTTGGTCGCTCTGTTGTCTCGAAACATGTACGAACAAACAACACAATAAATCAAATATACCGTAACGCAATGTTTGGTTTGGAAGCCATTTTGACACGGATACAATGCGATGACATCAGCGGGCGCAACACGTAACGGGGCACAATGTAACTACAACACTACAACATGCACAAACTACACTAAAAACCGATCTTTGGCTTCCATGATTTCGAATAAGCGCTAGATGTCAGTTAACAGCGAACGACAAGAAATCGCAAGGGGCCGCAAAACAACGATAACGGCACTTTTTCAGAACCCTTGACATTCGGCGTGGCTTTTTGCCGCTGTTTGCCCTTTATTCATCGGTTCTTACTCAGTGTTGGTTAATTCAAGTCAACAGAGACCAAAATAGCTTTGTAACAACCGCAAGCTGCTGTCGGCCTCATAGCGAAAGACAGGTAGTTATTAACAAATTTATCTGAGTGGCAATCTAGTTAATTTGAGTTAGGGAATCACTTTGTTTTGAATTGAACGCGCGAGCCCTGTAACTAGAAGTCAACCACACATTGGAACTTTCCGAAATTGACAACAATAACTAAAAACAAATTACAACAACGACTTTAGCAAGTTATTCGGGGTACCTGTGACTCATCAGCTTGGTAATTTATGCTACTGCAGAGAAAAGAAGGGCTGAAGGCAACTGATACGAAATTCAGGGGCTCACGGAAGACTTCCAGTAGCAATAGTGAACATTATTTTAAACAAAGGCTAGCATTCTTTACAAGACATGTAGGTGCAAGGTAGGAACGACTCCATTTCCAAGATGGCGAGTTTTATGACGTCCTAGCGTCCAAAATGGCGGCTAACGGTAAAATTTGAGATGGTTTTACCTAAAGATTTCCGAGATGCACATGGAATAAACGTCGGTCAATTTCCTGGCCTCTCCGGACGGCGAGTCGGAAGAAAAATATAGAGCAAATGGTTACCTTATTTCCAGGAATACAATCACCACACTTGGCTTAGGGACGCGACGGTGGAAATTTAACTGACTCGAACTAAACAAAACTGGAACCTCCGCGTAATGGATCTCCCTTTCGAAGTCGAACGAACACGTACAATTCTTTTACAACAAAAGGAAGCTCAACGGTGGAGATATAACTATGCTTTAACAAAATGGCGAATTTAGCGAATAAAAATAACGTGGTGTAACTCCCACGGAAGCAGAACACCCACTGCCGCCCTTTCAAGCGTGGTTCCTCGTTCCCACCGAAACTTCCGACAGCTCCCTCTAGCGTATCCATCTCGGGCGGTAACGGTCGCTAAAGGCTAGGCTTCCAGGGCATTTGTCATACTTTGGCGGTGAACGGGTTGCAGCTCTCTTGGATGGTATTAATTTTGAATCGGGATATCTCAACCTCTTGCATAATTTTCTGGATCTTATATCTAACATTATAGGTACATATATACACTTCTTCTATTAAGTAACCCCATAAAGTCTGCTCTATTCAAACATCTGTCCTGACCCCTGTGATAGAATGATCATTAATTCTTTCCGAGTTTGTGTATGGCGTTTTGTATCAAAGTTAGAACAGTGTTCACGTGCGACTCAAAAAAGAAGTACGGAAGAACTGATGTCAATGCACGGCGCACAAACATAAGTATTTTTTGTCTACTTTTTTTTATTTCTTTGAGATACTGTAACGGACGAGGACCCGAGATGACTCATCGCTGTAGCGGCGTCATCAATTACTAGAATGTGCTGAATTTATACTACAACGTACACGAGTATGACATCATCTTTTGGAATATCCGAAATGAATTTACATATATGAAATATAAATACGGTGCGAAAATGTATAAATGTCAAAATGCCAAAATACCAAAATTCGAAAATGGTAAACTGATAAAATGTTATAATCATAAAAAAATGACAAAATATCAAAATGCCAAATGCAAAGCCAAAGTATCCAAATTCCAATATTCCAAAATGTCAAAATACCAAAATATAAAAATGTGGAAATTCCAAAATGTGAAAATAATAAGATTCTCAGATTCCACAATGCTAAAATGTAATAATTGTAAAACTAAAAAGATAAAATTAAAAATTAGAGATTTAGAAATATCGACATGCCAAAATACTAAGCTGGGGACAAATAGTATGCGAAAATGCAAAGCTAAAGTGCCAAAGTACCAAAATACCAAACCGCGGATATGCGAAAATGGAAGACACCAAAATACCAGAATGCGAAAATACAAAAATTCAATAATGTCAAAAGTGCGAAAATTCCGAAAATACAGAATACTGAAATCCTACAATTTTGAAATTCGAAAATAAGAAGGTTCTAAAACTCCAAAATACTAAAATGATAAATGTCAAAATAGCAAATACCAAAACATCAAATATCACAATGTCAAAATGCCAAGGTACCGAAATTCGAAAATGGTAAACTGATAAAATGTTATAATCATAAAAAATTGACAAAATATCAAAATGCTAAATGAAAAGCCAAAGTACCCAAATTGCAAAATTCCAAAATGTCAAATAAAGAAGATTCGCAGATTCCACAATGCTAAGATGTAATTGTAAAACTAAAATGATAAAATTAAAAATTATAAATATCGACATCCCAAAACATGACACGAAAGTGGGAATAAATAATATGCGAAAATGCAAATCTAAAGTAGCAAAGTACCAAAATACCAAACCGCGGATATGCGAAAATGGAAGAACGCCAAAATACTAGAATGCGAAAATACAAAAATTCTATAATGTCAAAATGCGAAAATTCCAAAAATCCAAAAGACTGAAGTCCTTGAATTTTGAAATCCCAAAATAGAAAATTCTAAAACTCCAAAATACTAAAATGATAAATGCCAAAATATCAAATATCAAAATGCCAAGGTACCGTAATTCGAAAATTCAAAATCTTGCCAAAATATCAAAATGCTAAAATGTGATTTTAATGCCAAAATACAAAAAGGGAATGCATCTGCGAAAATGACAAAATACCAAAATGTGAAAATGCAACGTTAAACTACCAAAATATTAAAATGCCAAAGTGCCAATACTAAACGGGGATATGCGAAACTGAAAAATTACCAAAATACCAGAATGCGAAAATAAAACATTTCAAAATACCAAAATAAAAACATGCATTAATTAAAATAATAAAATACCATAGAACTGAAATGCTAAAATTATAAAATTACAAATGTCGATATGCCAAAATACTAAAATAGAAAAATGAAAATATGCCAAAGTGCGAGAATACAAAGAATACCAAAATGTCAGAAAAACAAAGTAAAACAAAATAGCAAAATTATAAGAATCTAAATATCGATAAGCCAAAATACTAAGGTGGCAAAATACGAATATACAGTCACGGCCATGGAATTTTAGCCGTCACTTTAATGTCAATTAAAAGAAAACGGATGTAGTCCATGCTTTATTGTCATTATGATTGACTTTTTGGAATTGAAATCTAAAAATGTGTCACTGTTAGTGTTTTCATGCGAATGAGTCAAAATGACAAGTCTTTGAAATAGCAGAAAGTTAGGTTACGAATACCTAAGGATCGCCTTACATCTTATGACAATCAATGATAAGTGACGGCCAATATTCCGTGGCCGTAACTGTACAAAATTGTCAAAATACGAAGATGCAATGATAAATTCAAAAATACCAAAATGCCAATATGCGGAAATCACAAAATACCAAAATATCAGAAAGACGAAAATGCAACAATTTCAAAATGACAAAATATGTACTAAACTTCCAAAGTGTAAAAATGACAATATTCCAAACATCTAAATTTAGTGCCAATACTAGAATTTTAAAATTGAATATGACAAAATAATAAATAAGATTCAAAAACTCCAAAATGCTAAAATGATAAAATGTCAAAGCGAGAAATTTTAAAATACAAATAATACCATATTACAAAATACGAAAATAAGAAATGATAAAATGCTATTTTACAAAATGACAAAACGCAAAAAAAAAGAATATACCTAAATGCGAAAATGCAAAAATATTAAAATCCAAAAATGTCAAAATGCCAGAGTAACAAACTGCGAAAATGCTAAAATGATAAAATACCAAAACATCGAAATACGAAAATATCAAAATGCCAAATGCAAACCCAAAGTACCCAAATTCCAAAATGACAAAACAAGAAGATTCTCAGATTCCACAATGCTAAGATGTAATTGTAAAACTAAAATGATAAAATTAAAAATTAGAAAAATCGACATGCCAAAATACTAAAGTGGGAATAAATAATATGCGAAAATGCAAAGCTAAAGTACGAAAGTACCAAAGTACCAAAAATAATAAACCGCGGATATGCGAAAATGGAAGAACACCAAAATACTAGAATGCGAAAATACAAAAATAAGAAGATTCTAAAAATCTAAAATACTAAAATGATAAATGCCAAAATATCAAATATCAAAATGCCAAGGTACCGAAATTAGAAAGTTCAAAATCATAAATTGCCAACATATCAACATGCTAAAATGTGATTGTAATGCTAACATACAAAAAGGGATAATGGGAATGCATCTGCGAAAATGACAAAATACCAAAATGTGAAAAATAATGCAAAGTTAAAGTAACAAAATATTAAAATGCCAAACTGCCAAAATACCAAACGGGCATATTATGCGAAAATGAAAGAATACCAAAATATCAGAATGCGAAAATAAAACATTTCAAAATACTAAAATAAAAAAAATCTAAAAATACGAGAATGAAAATGTTGAAATAAGAAACTTTTAAAATTAAATGCGAAAATGATAATATGTCAAATCGATAAAAAAATAGAATGTCAAATTTGCAGACTGCAAAAATAAAAAATTACCAAAACCGAATCTGCGACAATGACAATAAATAACAAGATGCGAAAATTCCAAAATGGTAAATGGAGAATTTGAGTATTTGATGATTTAGGCGCCGGTATATTTATTAGAGGACGTTCCAGCGAAAACCAGCCTAGTGAGTCAGTCGTGTCATCGAAGATCAGTGGGTCGAGTCGGACAGTTGCTTTTATCTATCCGGAGTGCCGCGTGATGTGTATAAATTATACGAGAAGTGCCGGTGACATAGTAAATTGTAAATAGTGTAAATAATGTAAAATATGTAGTGTAATATTGGAAGTATAAAAAAATGTACATAGTGTTCAAATAAATAAATAAATGGAACCCAGAAACGCTATAATACGTTTCAAAGTCACGCTGTATATTAGAGACAAACTATATCAATATATGTATTATAAATGATTCACACATCGTATTTCCGGTGGAAAACAAGATTTACATGTAGTTAGATATTTTAGATATTCTTGACATTCAAAGCCTTCTGGATATTATTTCCTCATTTTGCAGACTATTAATTAACGAGTGAGCAACAAAATTCGTGATCGTAGGAGCTCCTGAATCCAAAATTTTGAGTCGATTCTTGATCGATACGATTGTGTAAAAAGTCATCGAATAATGTGAATTGTAAACAGTAAAGTAAAAGAACCGATATACGTTTAGCCAACTGCGACCACGAATTTTGTTGCTCACTCGTTATGATAAAGTACTTGGCACAAATTTTTAAACAGAAAAATTACACTTGAAACTCAATTTCGTTCTAATAAAAGTTGATATTATTTCAGTCTAAATGATTGATTAGCCACTCAATCTTTTTAGTTATCTTTGAAATCTTCCCCAGTGATTTTGTTTGGTCATCATGATGACCAAATCGTTTCAAGACCCGTTTTTACTTAGAAAGTAACATGCCTGTCCATTTACTTTCACTAGGTTTTGCGTTTTTTAATGTCATTCTTACTAACTGAAATGATTTTTGCTGTACTACTGCTTTCATTGATCTAAATAGTTGTTTCCTTTCAATATAATCATATTCTTATTGAAGTCTTACTTGAATCTTTTCTATAATGGCATTGTGAAGTGGTATCAGTTTGGTATTCTCCTGGAAAACAATGTCATTGCTCTTGCAATCCCATTAGTAATATTCTGTAGGTCACATTTAAAATCAGACAATGGCCGCTATTTGTAGTGTATCACCAAATATGACGAAAACCCGGTGATAGTGTTAACATCGCGGTACGGATTTTCCAATCGTGATTCAGATGGAGCAGATATAAAAGCAACGCACTAAACTAACTATAATTTATTTATTTCATACAAATTTACACTAATAAGTACAATAACAGTAATTATCAAGAATAATACTTGTGCTTCAACAGGTATGATCAAAAATATTTCATTTCGTTAAGGCGAGTTTTTGGAAAGATCATTCCATAAGAAGGATACAATTGAAGGCATTGTATTGCTGCTAGTGTTAATAATAAAAATACCTATAAAATCACAATCAATTTTGGTTTAAAAATAGGAGTCTCAAGTACTAAACTTAAAATGATTTTTGGCACGGCTTATATATCTAACTATATTGTTTATAAAACTGATAACAAGAGCACCATCTGAAAATGACAACAAATAACGTGACAAATGGAAATTTCTGTGTGCACTTAGATCCTACAGTGGGTATATAGTACATCAATTCAATTGTTTATTACACAGTTGTACCACCTGGATGCTACCTGTTTTATATACAAAACAACACATATTTACACTCATTTGTGTGAACTAATACTTGCATTAATAATAAATACGCACTTGCACACCGTCATATAAATAATAACAACTCATTGGCACCAATTTAATTCCTGGAACAAAAGAGTATTCAAATAATAATTTCCATCAAACCAAGTGTTTAGTCAGACATCAACAAAGAGGCATTTTATTTATGGGTAGGTCTTGGGTTATCTTAGCAAAAGAATTTGTAAATAAAAACAATGATATTTTTAGAATGCATTGAACAAAATGAAAATCTATAGTATATATCCTTCAAAAAAATATGTATTAATACAAATTATTACCTTGTATGTTGGATCATAGCCACCTTTACTCTTCATTTGGTTCTGTAATGCTATAAGTTGGTCTCCAGGCATTTCAACATCCCTACTGCCTATGTGGCCTGTGTGTTGAAAATTTGTTGGTGACCCAATCATGGATCTACAATTGGGATTTTTTATAAATTCAGAAAAGTACTTGTTTACCTGTCAATTCGAATTCTTCGTTTTTGTGGTTGTTGCACACAGCAACTAAACCAGGAAACCCACAATTCACCAACAGCCGCCATCTGAAAACTGACTTGTGAGTGCGGTTATAAGGAAATAATAGATTAATTTAAATTTGTTTTCTTTCAAGTGTTCCTTATATAGATAACAATCTGATAAAATGTAAACAGCAACAAATACAGATATCTGTGTGGATACTGCCAACTGCTGATTTGCAATTGACAAATAATTGCTCACCTTTGTTAACAGAAGAGGAAATGTTATTTAGCTAAATTTAGAAGGAACTATTGAACTAAAATTACAAAGAACACAGCACGAAACACAACCTCTGTGTCGAACCCATCAAGGTCGCAGACGTCAAAATAAGGCGTCGCCAACACAACGACGTCCCACTCCTACCAACACACATAAAATCAATAGTTAATAACACCAGAAAATCAACAAATCGTTTATTGATTGAACTCTTTAACATAAATAATTTAAAATGGTAAGTTGATATCACAACAAAAATAAGAAAAATAAAATAAGAGGTTTATTACAGCGTGTTCGTAATAATTGGAACTAATTTACTATAATACCAATGAATGAATTTCTTAGGCTGTCACCACAAAAAAATCATTCATGTAATTAAGCTAGATGAATTTACTTCTTCCAGTCATCCTTTTCATAGTCCCATTTGGAGGAGATGCCCTGAATTGGGTTAATTTGCAAATCAATGATACGCCTCAATTGCGCTTCTCTGTACTCTTCCTGGAAAGTGTGGGGCAATGGTGCATATACTGAAAACAATGTTTTAGTAATTCTGCACTGTGACTTAATTAGAAATTACCAAAAACTTTCATGAAGTAATATCCCCACATGCCCAATGACACCAATATTAAAGCACATCCTAAGACAGATTTCCATTCACCAGTAGGTGCCTTCATTTCAGCAAAGGTCTGGCAGAAAGATGCTCTGTACAACGCCTTTTTCTCTTCAATGCTCAGTTTACGCCAGTCACCCTTTTCTTTTTCACGGAGAGCCTATAACATTTATGTAATGTATAGCAATTGAGGTTATCCTAAGTGTTACTTGAATGTCTGGGGTGGTTTCCTTCCACCTAATTGCAGGCAAGGGGAAGTCCACACGGTCAGCGTAGTTTGGTTGACCATTGAATCCAAATCCCACAATTTCTCTGTTGCCAATGATAGATCTCATATCACTCATGGAGGCTTTGGAGAAGTTGACTTTGAGGGGCAAGGCCCTCATACACAGAAGCCTTCCTGCCATTATCTACAGAGGAACGTACTAATATCAGTTATTTCGAAATTTACAAGATGTATTGTGGTTGTTCAAAAGGATTATGAAGGTGATTATCTAATCACAGTTGACAGCTACACAGCCACCTTGACTGGACATTACGTAATGTGATGGAGCTTAATTTTATGAAATTACTTATTATGCTTTGAAGTAATAATGAATTACGAGATGAATTCACCTATTTCTAAATAGCAGTTTTGAAAACGTTCATACCTTTATCGAGCGCACAAAATGGCTGCTTGTCCACTTCTGGCTCTCAAAAAAATGGGCAATCTACGGCGCTACCAACGTGAAGGTATCTGAAACCCTGAAACTACCACTCAGAGGAATCTTGAAAGGAGTATTTTGGCCCATAATTTTGTTTCACTTTGGGAAATCAGTGCCTTATTTACAAGAATTGTTTTAGATTACACTTCAATTGGTGATTCATATTCTACATGAATATTTTTATTATTCTTAAATATGTAGTGAGTTTCTTTTTATTTGGCAGCGGTACGGCGACCCTGATTATTTGAATTTTATTTTAATGGATTTTTTAAATTTTCTTCTACATACGATGGAAACTTCTTAGTGTTAAATTATTTATCATAAATGAATATCAGAATAATATAGTATTTATCCCATTAATTTATTTATTGTTTTATTACGTAAGTCGTGGCCGGTGTGGTTTGTGATTTGTGAGGTTAGTTCACGAGAAGTTGCCATTTTAAATACACGGTATCATACTTATCAAAAATGTCTCAAACTTTGAGATTTACTTTAAGAGCTTTTACTTCCCCTTTACGAAATGATGCTCTAAAACTATGGCCAGTCGTTTTATCGCAAAGTAAGTCCAATTTTTCATAACCTCAACCCTTCCCTAATGTTACTTTAGCATCTAGAACGTTGTATGCAAAATCGAATATGGGAATCGATTCCTTCGAAGAGCAACAACAACAGACGAAAAAGCAAATGGAAAATATCCAACAAAAATTTAGAGAGAGAATGATTACATACACAAATGAGGAATCAACCAGTATGATTTTCACGGAAGATCTGAAGAATATGATTCACTTAGCAGAAAATGAGAACGATTTTGACTTGGTGATAAAAATGGCAAAAAAGTGAGTTTATACTGACTACTTGCAAGTTGATTAATAAGGGTATTGTAGATTCAATGGCCAAAATAAGCAGTTGAGGTTTGGAAACTTTGTTTTTGGTCCAGTTGTAATGCGCATGTTCTATACCTTCGGCCAACCTGATTTGGCATTACAGTGTTTTAAGGACCCAGCATTGGATGGATTTTTTGATCAATTAATTAGTTTCCAAATTCTGCTAGATTTATTGTATATAAACAGCAAGTACCAGGAGATGCTTGATGTTTTTGCAATAATCAAGGATAAACAACTACAGGAAGCAAAATATCCTAGAAATGCGATAGTTTTAGTCATGGCAGCTTGTTATAAGTTGGTAAGATTTTTCCCTCAATTTATGAAATGTTTTTTGGAATTATTCAATCATGGATCATGCTACTCATTTCTGATGTGATTTTGCAGAAAGAGTTCTTCAAGATCCCCATTTTTTTTTTTTAATTCTCACAGCTCATTTATGATGGTCCAGAATTAATTTTTATGAACAAAATGTTCTGTGGCAATTATAATAACTCCCATTCATAAAAAATCATTAATTTTTGAGGTAATAATTGTTTCTCGTGAAAATAACCAGCAGATCAATACAGACAGGGTGACTTTGATTATGTATCACTCTTGGGAGCCCCAAATAGTTAATGAAAAATAGATTCAACTAGTAAAAACTTCCTTTAACAGAAAACGAATGTAAACAAGAATTTGTAATTAGTTTGGACGCCTCGTAGTTAACCCCACGGGACTCTGTAATTGATTAAATCAATATTAAATCCACATAAATCCTTGAAGAGGAAATGGGTAAATATCTGTGTATTTTTTGTGGGACCACAAACTATACAAAAACAGTAAGATCCGATATAGTGCGATCGAGCGAGCAGTTATGACGAGGTTTTTGGTCACGTGTCAATCGTGTGACCCGGCGTAGATCTAAGGGCAAAATGACCCTGTATTGTGTATATTTCATTATTGCAAACACTACACATGCTACTAATTTTAATATCTAAATGTCTAACAATAATAATAAAATTCGCAGAACTCAGTGGAAAGCATTGATTATGCTCTAAAACTCTGGAATGAACTGATGGATGCAGGCCATGTCCCAATGAGGAGGGCTACAACCTTCTGTGCAGGTTTAGCACTGAATCAGGGAAAGCCTGAAGCAGCTCTTGAAATCCTTTCGGCAGTCAACAAACCCAACTATGTAACAATAAGAAATATTAAAGTTTGTGTGTACAGTAGCGTTTTTGCCAAGTTGTAATTTTTTGAATTTAGGTGAAAGCTTTAAGCCAATTGGGGCGTCTGGAAGAAGCCATTCTTGTACTAAAATCTGTCCTTGCTGAAGATCAGCCTGCAGAATTAATTCAAACATTCAACAAGGACGTTGTGGAATCTCTGAAAGAACAAGTTCTAAAAAGTGACAACCCAGAAGTTACATTAGAGTTCAATCGAATAGAAAAGCTACTTGAAAAGGAGGGTCACCTCACGGACAATGTAAGTATTTCATGTGAAAAGTAATGTATTTAATAGCAGCTTTATTTAGACTTTGGAGTCCCACTTGTGTGCCGAAATCCAACGTTCAAAATTCTCGCAAAATGATAACAGACAAGTCAACAGATTTAGTAGGTTCAAACCTGATCGCGATCAGTATAGGAATAGGGGCAATGTCTACAATAGGGCTCCACGACGACCTGGTTTATCTGACATGGTTTAATTACTTTCATTGTTTGTAGATATTAGAAAAACGTACATTTAAATAAAGAGCTACCATTTGCAATGATTTAAATAGATGCAGTACAGACTAGCTGTCTCGCCTAAAATTTCTATTTTTATTCTTTATCCATCCCGCTTTTAGAAGGACATTTCCTATTAAAAAATCGTGCTGCGACACTATTTCTGTGAGCGCCTATTCAAGCAGTTGACCTTGAAGTTTTAAGTTCAAGGTTTTCGTTGTAACCGTTCATTACAGCCGTCTACGAACATCTCAACTGTTTTTTTTCTTATGATGAATCTGCCGACATATTTGAGTTGAAAAAGCCAAGCTAATGCTGAAGATGTTCACAACTGCTGCTTTTTGCGTAAGGTGAACGACCAAGATAACTGTAAACTACCTGCAGTTGACTTACCGTTTATCAACAAACGTAAGTAAAATTGTTGTAATTTAAATTGGAAAACAAGTAAGGTTGAGTGGTTTGTCAGTGGTTTTGCAGAGGAAGAGGCGGTATCAAGGACAATAGTGTGAGTTTTTAATTTTTGTTGTTGTCGCACGTGTTTTTAAACTGGAATGAATGTTTATAATGTGCTGTAAAATGAAACATTGCATTTCGTTTTATTATTCATCATTTATTTAGTAAGGATGCACGCATGTGGTTCTTTAGTTTTTAGAATAATTTAATGTTAACATAATTGTCACGATTCTAGATTGAATATTACTCACTTCTATATGTTAATTGAAGTGACGCGATTTCTTAATTGCCTACCATTTGTCATTCAAAGTTTACCCAAAAGATATAGTCGGGTAATTACTTGTCCATATATTTATAGATTGATAAGCTTGTCATTGGCATCGTTTGGCTAAGAATGTAATCGTCATCATCGTGCAACATTAAGTCCGGATTCTGTTCTAAGAAGGCCAAGTCGGATACTGGATGTGTGTGATTCATTCATCGCTTATTTCTGATTTCGCTTTTATGCATCCGAGATTTCACATTGTACGTGTAAAGAACACGGTGAAAATATTTTTCTTCATCCCCTAGCCCAAAGTATGGTCTTCCCGGCCGCATTTCGCTCCGGGAATAGCGGCTTTGGGGGATGAAGAAAAATAGTATACGACACGCGACCAGAAAGTTGGATCTTTATATCACATATACGCCAACTTTTTGACCTTAATCACACGTAACAGAAATTAATTATTTATTTGCGGCGTTTGACAATTACGATATTGAAAGAAAGAATTACATGTCGCCGTAAATCATTGTTTCAACTACACCGTTGAATTCAGGGGAAAAAATTAAATGCATTAAAAAACAAATATGTATAATTAAATTTAAAAAGTTACAGTTGACTATTCTTTGACCTGAAAACGTTTGAAATACACCTACATAAAATTTTCATGGTCATAATGAGGGAAATAAGCGGGTTTTTGCCATAAACGCCACGTGTTTAGAATATTATACTACAGGGTGTCCATTTTATTTGTTCACGCCTGAAGATTCAGATATATATGACAACATATTAAACATTTTACAGATCACTTCGCGTAAATTATTTATTTTTTAAATGAAGAATCAGTGGGTCTAAAATTAAACCCAAAACGTCAATTCAAAGCAATCTTTTAATCAAATATGAAATGTAAACCCTTGAAAAACATAGTTGTTGATGAAATGTTTAATATGTTGCATACTTCTGAATCTTCAGGCGGGAACAGATAAAATGGACACCCGGTATACAATATACCCTGAAAATGGCTTGCAAGTTCCAAATTGTACTCTCTTTTAAATTAATTACCTTAACTTATGTCACTAGTTTAATAAATTTATTTATTTAATGTCGAATTTAACTGGATATCTCTCTCAAATACAGGGTTTTCATAAACGATTCATACTTCCAGTAGGCTTTGAACGTCAAAGCTCTCCCTCTAACTACATATAAATTTTATTTTCCTCAGGCAACATGATGAGTATGCATAATTTATGAACACCGATATTAAGTAGAAATAAATTCGGTACATATTTATTTTATTTCGAAACAACAGTGTTGTAAATGTTTCGGTATCGGGGACAATCCACTTTCTAATTTGATTTTATGACAATAGAGTAATCATTATCTGGCCATTACCACTTTATATCTGCCATAAATTAAATACGATAGTGCAGATCAACCGCGAGCTGGCCTGCATCCCAAGATAGGAGCATTAAAATTTGATTTCATGTGCCAATAATGTCACAGGAGCTTGTAATTTACTGTGAGATCCCAACATAAAATTCCTTGACGGTTTATAAAGTTTTAAAACAATTTGTATTTCACTCTGAACATGAATAAATTATTTCTTACAAATAAAATTGATCAAAAACTGTCTCAACATTTGGAAATTATTTTTTTTCTACAAAGTTAAAATGCTTAATGAAAAAAATTACGGAAATGTGATATAACAAGGTTTACAGTGACTTGGAAAACAAGAAAAAGAAGAAGATTTGTTTTTAAAAACACCCGAGAAATTATTGGGAAAAGTCATTAAAATTTCAGTAGTTATGGGGAAAATATGTTGTTGTTACCTTTATGGAAACGGTCACCTTTATTACAAGGTGTTACAAAATGATTTTCATCTAGTCGCGTGTGCATTTTCCATGTGAAATAAAAAATGCCGCTTTACGAAAATAGGTATATAATAGTTTTTAAATAAGCTCAAAAATCAAGACATATACCGCGGCTGCTGGCACCATACCCTCTAATTGATTCTTGTTAAAGGGTTAAGGCCCGGTTTTTCAATTGTAGATTAATTTTTGATTAAGGTTTAATTTGTAATTAACACAATGTTACCGTTTTTCAACCTATGATTTACAAAAAAGTTCATGTTTATTCTAGATTAACTTAATCATAGGATGTTCTATGAATTAATCGGAATTTGATGATTAACGTCAAAGTGACATTTATTGCCGATTTATTGAAAATTTTTCATTAAAACAGTAAAACCATCAGAAAAGAATAATGATTGATGATATTTACGAGATCAATGCTTATAGTAGTGACGAAGAGCCACGGAGGCCAAAAACTATACGTTTCAGGCTCAATCACTTCGAAGAATGGGACCAAAAAGATTTTTTTAGTCGCTTTCGTTTGTCTTCGCGAACAGTAGAAAGATTGTTGGAAGAAATAGAAGAAGCTATTTATTTTCCAACTAACCGGTGAGTGTTGTGGATTAGTGGAGTATCAAATTCAGGTGTTACCAGCAAAATTTGTGTTTCAGAAATGACTGTCTATCGCCTCAAAATCAGTTGTTTTTGAGTTTGCGATTTTATGCAACAGGATCATTCTTAAGCGTGGCTGGAGATTTTTGTGGTGTACTCAAGTCCACAGCCAGTAAAACTGTTAAAAGAGTTAGAGAGCTCTAGCGGCGTTGCGTCCAAATTATATTAAAATGCCCCAAAATACAGTCAGTAGGTGGAGAAAAATGCGGAAATTTATAGGAATAGAAAACATTTTATTTCTTTAAATGTACAAACTGTATCTGATGCCGACCTAAAAATACAAGATATTGTAACACGATGGCCTGGATCTGCGCACGATGCTCACATCTTTCGAAATTCTGTGTAATAATAATAGAAGATATAATTTAATAAATAACTATTTTGCAACACTTTAACAAAACGAAATATGTACTATAAACTACGATGAATATAAATTTGTATAATTTTTTTCCAATTTTTTGTTAACCAGCTCTATTTTTTTTCTTAGGAGTTCCATCCGCAAAGCATGTTCTTCAAAATTTTTTTCTTTTTGTAACTTAACTAAATCTAATTTTTCTTCTATTAATTGGTAATTAATACCAACATACTTCTTTGCGGTATTTAAGTTTTTACTTATTATTGATCGACTTTCTGAAAATGATGTACATGAAATTTTAAATTCATTATAATAAATTATTTACTTGGTGGTAAGTTATTTTTCTTGGTTTTCGTAACTAATTTTTCCGATAGAGATGATTTTAGATCACGGGGGGTATATGCAGCCCAGTTAATGCTATCGCCAATCTCCACTTCTGCAATATTATTGATAATAAATTATAGTTAATGCATAGCATGAAATTAAAAGTTTTCATCATTTAGCATTACATACCTACCTTCACAAGAAATTTGTTTACTAACCGGTGTGGCGATTTCATTATAATCTGAAATAACTTCGGCTCGAACCTCTACTAAATCATCTTCATTTACTTCGTCTATACAAAATATTGAAAATAATTTAAGAAAAATAAGAACGCATAAAAATCAAGTAAAATTCAGTTTCTTACTTTGGACAGAGTCGCTGTAAATATTTTTCAAACCATCGACTTGTTCTCCTAATATGTCTTTCAACGTCGTATCTATATCCTTAAAATTAATAGCTTCGCAAGATCCTCCACCGGTTTTTTAAATTTGTTGCTTATTTTTCGAAAATTTTTGCTTGGTAGTCCTTTTTAGGTTTGTATATTTCTCTTTGAGGCTTTTCATGTTGCGATATAAAGTATGCGTGTTTTGGCAATTAAATTCTGCCTCAATCCTTTTCCACGCTTCCTGCTTGTCTTTCCAGGATATAACGCCCGATTCTCAATAATATGCTTGTTTTGTGCCACTAGGCTCACAAGCAATTGCTCTTCCTCTTTAGAGAAATTGCCAGATCGCTTATTTGAATTACTCGCACTCGCCATGATAACTACAAAAAATAATCTTCCATGTTGATAAATCCTACATGTTTAATACATTTACTTACCTAAGAAATGGTTTTTAACCAAAATTACGATCAACAGAAATGACAAATTTGAAATCGTCACAAATCACAAACCACCAAGTTGTCAAATTTGACAGAAAAATTAATACCAACGTAACAAATTTTCAATTAATTTTTAATTAGTTAATCATAATTAAATGTTGGTTTGAAAAACACTGTCCATGATTAATTTGAAATTAATCAAGAAGTGATGATTAGCTAATCAAAATGTTAATCATCGATTGAAAAACCGGCCCTTGAGTGTACTCATTCCGATTACCGGGCCTCGGATTAGCTTTCCTTGAATTTAATTGATTAACGTTTATCATTTGACAACCAATGCGTTATTGACAGAATCAGCAAATGCAAAAAGAATTGAGCGGCACAGAAAAACTTACATGTAAAAAAATTCCAAAGTCAACTACACTACTCACAAAAATTTAAGTAGCAGAAAAAAAATCAAAATTTTTCGGTTATTTTTGACGGGCTGTATTTATGTGAAAAATGGTCATACCGAGGATTTAAAAAAAAACATTTTAAAGCTCCAAGATTTTAGTTTTCCGATCTTTTGCCCAAAAATTTTTAGGAGCCATGTTTCCCCCGCAATCCAAAGAAATGGCGCGGAAATGTTTTTTACAAATTTTTGATTTTTTTTTACTCCACTGGTTCGGAAAAATTATTTCGGGTTGAATCATCATATGGACCGGACAGCCTGTTTATTCAGCTTTGCTTTCCTTTTTTTAGATTGTGTCTATGACCCTTTTTAGCGGAGATATCCGATATTAAACGAAAAAGGATTCTTTTGCCTTCAACCATTGTTTAAGTATATTATTAGTGTTAGTATATTAGTATATACTTAAACAATGCTTCAACCATCGATATCTCAGCAACCAATTATTGTACAGGATATCGAAGGGCAGTTTCGGAAACTGGAACCAATTTGCTATAAGATCCAATCAAAACATTTAAGATTTTTTTTTCCACCCACAATATCGACTTGAAAACAGTTGAAAAAATCGGCTTTCTCTCTTGTTTTGGTAAATCGACCGCATCTTCACAAATTTTGATGAGGAGGCTAAGGACCTTAGGGATTTTTACACCTCAATGTACCCCCAATTGTTCTGTGAAACGGCAAATCGATCCATAGAGCGTTTTTTTCCCGATTGATTAAAATTTAGGAAGAAATTAAAGAAGCAAGATTTTTGTTTTTAAAAATCGTGTAATCTTCATAGAAATGGAAAAATCTTTTTTTTTTCAACTTTGTTCACAATTCTGCCGTTTCACAGGGCTATTGGGGGTACATTGAGGTGTAAAAATCTCTATAAGGTCCTTAGCCTCCTCATCAATATTTGTGAAGATGCGGTCGATTTACCAAAAGAAGGGAAAAAGCCGATTTTTTGAACTGTTTTCAAGTCGATATTGTGGGTGGAAAAAATTCTTCTTAAATATTTTGATTGGATTTCATAGCAAATTTGTTCCAGTTTCCGAAACTGCCTTTCGATTTTCTGTACAGTCATTGGTTGCCGAGATATCGATGGTTGAAGGCAAAAGGAGCCTTTTTCGTTTAATATCGGATATCTTCGCGAAAAATGGTCGCAGACACAATATAAAAAAAGGAAATTGAAGCTGAATAAACAGGCTCTCCGGTCCATATGATGGTTCAACCCGAAATCATTTTTTCGAGCCCGTGGAGTAAAAAAAAGGTCAAAAATTTGAAAAAAAAAATTTCCGCGCTATTTCTTTGGATTCCGTGGAAAACATGGCTCCTAAAAATTTTTGGGCAAAAGATCGGAAAACTAGAATCTTGAAGCTTTAAAATGCTTTTTTTAAATCCTCGGTACGACCATTTTTCACATAAATACAGTCCGTCAAAAATCACAGAAAAATTTGGAATTTTTTTTTCTGCTCCTTTAATTTTTGTGAGTAGTGTAGATAAAAATCATTTTGTAACACCTTGTGTGTATAAAACAGTAAAATAACAATCGTTTATCGCTCTTCTAGCAACGCAAATGTTTACATTTTCGTTTATGTATTTGTAACGTGCTTTTAACCTTTCAGCATTTCAAATTTACATGCATTTTAACCTCGAATACCTCTGGAAGTCGAAAAGAAAATGAGTTCCCTTACTAAAGAAAACTTCTCTGACTTGATTTTTTTTATTTACCTTGTATTTTATGCTGTTTGCCTAATCTTTATGTTTGATTTACTCTAAAAAAAACCTGTTATGAATACGTGATCAAACGCAGGGAAAACAATAAATACAGTGACTCACAAGGCCGATGAAGTACCTATTGGCGTGTATACTATTCATTCCATTTCCATTCGTTGTTCGTCATCAGGGTTCTGCAAATAATTCAAGTTATTTATATCGGGTCCTCATAAGTGATTCATACATCATGTTGCCTGTGGAAAACAAAATTTATGTGTACTTGGATAATTTTGACATTCAAAGACTGCTGGATGTATGAATCATTTATAAAGACCCTGTACAATGTTTTTATTTTTTTTTGTGTTTCGATATCTACCTGAATTTCATTTGACTTTTAACGAGAATCTTCACCTCGACTTTCTGACCTATTTCCGTTAACAGACTTTTCTTTACTTGTAGAATAATGTACTATTATATAATATTACATTGTCGACAAAAAACTTATAACGATTAAACTTATACTCGCAGCACAAACCAAGGACGACTATATTTCCAAGAACAAAACAATCCTTGATTCATGATCTTATTTTTTTTTTTATTAGAAGAGTGATCCACCGTTTTTTTCATAATGTTTAGATGTCTAACGGCGCTGTGGTCTTAGTCTATTTCTGATTATTTCATATCAAGAATATCTTAAATATCTTAATATTGGAATCCGATTTTTATTTATATTTGTTAAAATTCTACTTGTGGTTGGTCCGAACAAATCAAGGGCCCCAATATTACGCTACTTATTATTTTTGATCTGAGATATTCAGAAATATACAAATAATGAGCGCGGACAGCGTCGCTAAACATTTAGAAATGATTAAAGGACGGCTCTTCTCAATAAATTCTTGATGATTTAAAAGTTACAGAAATGGACTAATAAACAGATTTATTCCTTATTCTTTTTTAAACCTTAATTATGATTTTTATTTTTCTTAAGACTGGAAAACCCACGGGAAAACCTGGTAAAATCAGGGAATTTCAATTTGTCTGTAGAAGTCAAAATTTCCTTGTTAGAAAGCGCTTAAGAGGGTTCTCCAGTGGCAGGTACATTTCTGCCGGTCGAAGTACATTTTTCCGCAATATCTTTTTTTTAATCTAAAAATTTCAAAAAATCGCTTTGTAGCTGCAAAGATCTATATTTTATCAACACGCCCACAAAATGTCAACGAAAAATCTTCAAAAATAAAAAAGTTACATTCAATGCCGCACATTTTTCTACATTTTTGCGCGCCGTTGAATATAACTTTTTTATTTTTGAAGATTTTTCGTTGAAATTTTGTGGGCGTGTTGATAAAATATAGATATTTGCAGCTACAGAGCGATTTTTTGAAATCTGTAAATTAAAAAAAAGATATTGCGAGAAAATGTGCTTCGACCGGCAGCCTCTTAAGTCAAATCTTATCTTCTAAATTTTAGTTTTTGAATTTTATCTACTGCCAACAATGTATTGCTCATCAGCATGTTTAAAGACATGAGTAGTATCATTGTTTCTTAAAATAATTACATTTTAACGCCCGATTAAATGCAATCCATTTTTAAATTTGCTTGTAGAGTTTGAATCACACTCTGCGACTTGAAGAAATAATTTCGCTGCTAATAATTGATTTACCTAAATTACACTGTCATTGATATCACCCTGTATTTAGGCATAGGGACATTTGACTCAGTTTATAATTTCTTTTATTGCTATTTTAGATGAATCTTTTGCTTCCTAATTTTAAAATTCATGTTTACTTAAAATACTTGTTAAAAATATTGTCTGTGGTTTCCAATTAGGTAAATCCGTGAACACTATTAAGGATCTAGACGTAAAGGATGATCACATCCAAGGTCCTTCAAATTTCTTCATCGATAAACACTTGTCTAATGTAAAGTATTCATAAAACATTTCAGAATGTCGGAAGTATCTACAGTTTTTGTTACCGGAGGCGCTGGATACATCGGTAGCCACTGTATTGTGGAGCTTCTAAATGCTGGATACGCGGTCATCGTTGTCGACAATTTCATCAATAGTGTTAATGGACCAAACGGGGAATCTATAGCTCTAAAACGAGTGGAATCCATCACGGGGAAAACTGTAACATTCTACGAATGTGACTTATTAGACAGAAGGGCCCTCGAAAATATTTTTTCTAAGGTAAAATCAAGTCTTTTTATATTTATTATCAAATATTTAATTGTAGCACAAAATCGACTGCGTGATACATTTTGCCGCCATAAAGTCCGTCGGTGAATCCATGGAATATCCTCTTCTTTACCATAAGAATAATCTCATAGGGATGCTCAACCTCCTTGAGATTATGGAACAGTTCAATTGTTTTCATCTCGTTTTTTCAAGTTCTTGTACAGTGTATGGAGAGCCGACGTTTTTACCAATCACAGAACAACATAGTGTGGGTCACAATATTACAAACGTCTATGGAAAAACGAAATATTTTATTGAGGAAATGCTACAAGATATTACCCATGCAAACAGCAAATGGAACATAATAGCCCTCCGATATTTTAACCCCCTGGGTGCGCACCCAACGGGATTGATAGGGGAGGACCCCATTAAACCCTTTGCTAATATTATGCCCTTGATCTCACAGGTTGCCATGAAACGTTTACCGGTTTTGACCATATTCGGAGGAGATTATAATACGGACGATGGAACGGGTAAGTGGATAAAAAATAAATGGTATAACAAAGTAGAAGTAGAAAAAAAACTAAAATAAATCACCAACTTTCTACAGGCATCCGAGATTATATCCACGTGATGGATTTAGCTACAGGCCACGTTGCAGCCCTCAACTTGCTACAAAAAACACACCAAAATTACAAAGTAATTACTGAGATGTTAAGCCAGTTTCCATATTAATTATCCTCTCTCACAAAGGTTTACAATTTGGGGACGGGTCAGGGAGTCTCAGTTCTACAATTAGTCAAGACCTTTGAGAAGACAACTGGTACCACTGTTCCTTACAAAATTGTGGAAAGGAGGGAAGGCGATATCTCCGTAATGTACGCCAATGCTGATCTCGCCGAACGGGAACTAGGGTGGAAAGCCAAACACACTCTTGAAGAAATGTGTAAGAAAAAAAAAATTGATATAATATCAAATTTGATTTATTTGGGCTTGTTGCAGGCACTGATTTCTGGAGATGGCAAACAATGAACCCTCATGGCTATCGACTTAAAACAAAAATTACAAATGGTCATCATTAAATAAATTATTGTTCATATAAACTTTCGTGTTGAAACCTTAAGACTTCATTACCATAACTTGTCCAATTTGGTAGTAAATACCTTGCAAATATTTCCAGGCATTGGGGATCCTTGGGTAAAAATGGTTCTAACAATTCTGCAAAACCAAGCATTATATAAAATTTACAAGGGCAGTTACTAATTACTTAGTAAGGGGGGTTTGTGAGAATGTAATGCGCTGGGTACACTAACTATAATTTTATTATGGATTGGGTTTGGTAAAGTTCTTCCATTTCGATAACCAAAGATGATTTGCTCAAAAGGTTGTTTTTGTGGAGGAAGAGCAAACCTACAAACAGGCAATCCAGATTCAGTTACTTTCACCCAGTACCATTTCCCTAGGTATTCAACACCCCATTTTGGGAAAATTTCACTACATAAGGCTTTTAAATGTTGGTTTGAATTGGTGCACCAAACTACTACTAAACCTTCATTTGTTAAGTGGTCTTCAATGGGTAACTTTTTCAAATCTTCATTATACATCATGTCATAAGCATGTTCTGTATGTTTACGTTTTCTACGAATGTATTTATTCCACCAAGGTGGGTCTAATACAATGAGATCATACTTCATATTATCTAAATATTGTGAAATGTCTTTCACATCTTTACTGTAAAACTTGCAATTTTGTGGGAATAAAAAAGTAGCACATTGTATTGGCTTAGAAATAGGTCCTTCAGTATTAGCTCCAAATAGGTCTGTGGCCAGATTTTGGCCTGACTTGTCATATATTTCTCGTGCTGCGTTGAGCGCTTTCAAGTTTCTAACCTCCAGTTGCGGCTCATGAAAAAGCTCTTTATTTTCTGTGTAGAACAATTTGTACATATCCTCAACATGACGAAACTGTAATTTATATGAATTAAAACATGATACTCTAGAGCAGAGATTATAACCTCAGCTTCGAGTGATTCATTTAGGTTAGAACTTTTTTTCTGTTTAGTCGTTTTTGAAGACTTAAATGGCACTATAATATTAAACAGTTCTGATTTTATGTGAAAACACTCTTGTGTATCGTTAACTTTCGTGTATATTTCGTCAATTAGGGCCTTGTGTGAAATAAAATAACCATATTTTGAATCTTTGACAATACTCATTGTGATGACAGCTGTCATCTGTCGATTCTTGGTGAAAACGTGGGAACCCAATGATGGCAACCTTACGTATTAAAATGCACTAGTAAAATTTGAAAAAACTTAAATTAATGGTCACATTAATGGATTGTAATGAAGCAACACCAATCAATTATTAATGGTCATATAACGACTGAGCAACAAAATTCGTGATAGTAGGAGCCTCTGATTCCAAAATTTTGAGTCGATTCTTGATCGATACGATTGTGTAAAAAGTCATCGAGTAATGTGAAGTGACGATTAATGTAAACAGTAAAGTAAAAGAACCGATATACGTTTAGCCAACTGCGATCACGAATTTTGTTGCTCACTCGTTATATTTTTCATTCTTATGGATCATAACCTATTGACAATTGGGTTAAATCTCATTATTTTTTCCTTCAATTATCTCTAAAAAGGTCTATGTAAATGATTCATACATGCCCCTAGAAAAGAAAGTTTACATGCAGTTAGATGGAAAATGTTGACGTTCAAAGCCTACTTACTGGATGTACCAATCATTTATGAAAACCCTGTATAATAAAGCCGTTCCCAGTGTTTTTTATCTTTACCTCCATTTTTATGGAATATTATATAATTTATTTGTATTATTTCTGTCCAAATTGTTTAGTTTCTTGTAATGTTATAATATCTCGTCCAAAGTTCTCGTCCAAACCTTTTTATTCATGAGGTTGTTTTCTTGACCCACCCTTAGTATTTTTTCTTATCTTGTTTTTTTTGCTTCCTTGTATAGTATTTTTAGTCTCATTGTTTTTTTTTTTGTATATTTTGTGACATTTCAGCTTTTTCAAATAGCTCTTTCTTTACATGTCTTCCGCATTCTTCTTTGTCCAACTAAATAAATATCTAATCTATGTATTTGTCTATGGTTTGGAATACTATTTTTGTTTTCTCCATTTTTCTCTGGGTTTCTTTTTTTCAAATTTCTTCTTATATCCTTTTCTATTGTCCTTTTCTGTTTCCTTCATCTTCGTTCTTTTTGATTCGTTCTTTATTACTATCCTTATCTGGTGAATTTCACATCTTTGATTGTTCTGCATATAAATCGCTTACCACAGGTTTTTCTTGATATTTTTTTATGTTTTCTTCCAGTGTTTTCTTAATAAAGTTTCCCACCATTTACTTCAAATAGATTCTGAGAGTAAACCAGTGAATATACGTTACGCTCGTTTATTTTTATTCGTTCTCTTATTTTACTTATCATAGGCCTTTTTTCTGTTTTAGAATCAAACTTCATAATCAAAATCAATCTAAAATGTTTATGAAAACTAAAAAAAATCGGTGATGGTCGAGCGGCTACGGCGTAGTGCTCGATTCTTGTGGCCGACCCAGTCACTTTAAATAACTGGGTCCTCCAGCTCTGCTCTGTCTAATGCGTGCTACTCACCACTTCACTACGTATCATCTTGTGGTACGAGGGAATCCTGTGTCAGAAGCAAGTATAACGAAATTCGCGGCATTTCGGCTGCCTGGGTCTGATACTATTATTATTATTGTAAAACTAAACATATCTACATACAAGGTGTTACAAAATGATTTATATCTAGTTAACTTTGGATTTTTTTTACATGTAAATCTGGCAATTCCGACTTTTTTCTGGCAATTTCCACTTTTTTTTCTGGCAATTCCGACTTTTTTCTGGCAATTCCCACTTTTTTCTGGCAATTTGGACTTTTCTTTGGCAATTCCCACTTTTTTTTCTGGCAATTGCGACAGGGGTAGGACGATGGTGCTGTCTTGTTGCCCAAACTTAAATGAAATGAAATACTGTCTACATTTCGAGTTTCACGTACTGGGAAATATGACCCTTTTGGAGATGTTTTTTTAAGGGGTCGAGCGCGTAGCGCGAGGCATCAATTTCAGTGATCCACTGAAGTTGTCGTCTGTAAAAATTTGATTTTCAGTTTATCATTCTTAAAATATGAGATACTCTCCACATTTCGATTTTCACGTACAGGGGAATATGATCTTCTTGGAGTATGTTTCTTTAAGGTGTTGAGCGTGTAGCACGAAGCACAAGTTTCCGTGATCCATGGAAGTTGCAGTCTGTGAAAATTTGTTTTTCCGTTATAAAATATGAGATACTTTCCACATTTAGAGTTTCACGTACATGAAATATGACCTTCTTGGAGTATGTCTCTTTAAGTGGTCAATCGTGTAACACGAGGCACCAATTTCAGTGATCCACTAAAGTTGTCGTCTGTGAAATTTTGATTTTTCGTTTATCATTCCTAAAATATGAGATACTCTCCACATTTTGATTTTCACGTACAGGAGAATATGACCTTCTTGGAGTATGTTTCTTAAAGTGGTCGAGCGCGTAGTACGAAGCACAAATTTCAGTGATCCACGGAAGTTACCGTATGTAAAAATTTGTTTTTCTGTGGATCATTGAAATTGGTGCCTCGCGCTACGCTCTCGATCACTTAAAGAAACATACTCCAAGAGGGTCCTATTTCCCTGCACGTGAAACTCGAGGCCCCAATTTCAGTGATCCACGGAAGTTGCCGTCTCTGAAAATTTGTTTTTCCGTTTATCATTCATAAAATTATAAAATATGAGATACTCTCCACATTTCGAGTTTCACGTACATGAAATATGACCTTCTTGGAGTATGTCCCTTTAAGTGGTCAATCGCGTAGCACGAGGCACCAATTTCAGTGACCCACGGAAGTTGCCGTCTGTGAAAATTTGTTTTTCCGTTTATCATTGACATTGGTGCTTCGCGAACACTCCAAAAAGGTAATTTTTCCCTGTACGTGAAACTCAAAATGTGGACAGTATTTCATATTGTCAGTTTGAGCAACAAAACAGCAACAGAAAAAGGTCAGAATTGCCAGAAAAAAGTCGGAATTGCCAGAAAAAAAGTCGGAATTGCCAGAAAAAAAATCTTTTTCAGTTATTTTTCCATTCATGTCCGTTCAGCGCCTTCGTACACTCGAGAGGCCCCGTAATCGGAATGAGTATACTCTAAAGCCTTTAACGAGGATCAATTGGAGGGTAAGTTGATGGCAGCATTATATAAATTATATATTATTAGATTATATAAAAACTATAAACTATTTTTGTGAAGCGGCATTTTTTATTTTACATGGAAAATGCACAGGCGACTAGATGAAAATCATTTTGTAGCACCTTGTATATCGCATAAGAAGTTTTACTTCTGGTGTGCGGTCCTCCAGGCACACTCCGTTTTTTTTTTTTTTGTAAAAACGTTTGCTTAAATATTAATACGTAATATGTATGTGACTTTTGATGTCATGTAAAAATAAAACTTTTACTTTACAGCAACGTGCAATTTTTTTAATACAGAAACAACAAGGTTAATTAACTGATAACAATATTACAAAGCACACCACTCACATTTTTAAAATTTGACTAAAAAGCTTGTCTCGACGACCACATGAAAATGTAATGAATTTACAGTTTGCTAATACTGATGCCTCGTGTTAACAATATATGGAAAAAGTGTGACGGTGTGACTGAACCTTCTGTTTATTTACCTACATCTGCGATAAGGTAAGATATTTAACAAAACATAAAGTATGAAATTTATAAGGAATAAGTAAGCAAATATAGCATACAAGAAAGATAGATTAATTGTGTTAATTAAATTGTGTAAATTTTTTTATCTACAGTAGAATTCGGTTATAACGAACTACCACCAGATTGCTGAATTTGTTCGTTACATCGGAATGTTTGTTATAAATTTTTTTTATAACAAAGAATATGTTTTGCTTCTTATTTGTTTGTTAAGCTTTTACTGGTTCGTTAATATCTGGGGATTTCACATAAGTTCTTCATGTTCTCCATTTTTATTTTCATCAGGCTTTAATAAATATCAGTACTATGTCTTCGTCGTTATCAAAATCATCAAGGTCGTATTCATCAAAAGCGTGAATGTTGTAGGCCTGGATCTATTTCCCTAAGTTCGCATCTTTTGTATAGTAATATCGACAGACAGGGGTAGTTCATCTTCCTGGTCAAATCATGTATTGACATCAGCATGTCTCAAGCAGTTTACAATTGTTTCCTGAGAGCCCTTATTGTATTTAGATCCTCTAATTTTATTATTACTTAGTACTGTCGACCGTACAGGGACAATACTTTGGTAATAAATGCATCATGGCTATCCGACCCAATTTCATTGAATGAATTTTTTATAATTTATTTAATTTTTTATGCTCTTCTGCTTTTGGTAGTTTAAAGAATGTGATTCAGTGTTCTGCGTGTTCAAAATACTTCCACGATAAATGTGAAGGTGTTCGCGATCAGAGAGGGTTCCATATGAAACGGTCCTCTTGGAAATGCTCTGGATGCGCCGAAACCGCCCTGGATTCTACAGCGGATGAAAAAATCATCAGTACAGATAACCAGCGTAAAAGGGCTCGTATTGAGGGTAATTCACTGGGAAATATGGATAACGATGAAGTGATTTCATTGCTACATAAGATCTCGAAGGATTTAAACGAAGTCAAGAAAAAGGTTAGTGAACTTACTTTAGAGAACAAAAAATTGAGAAATGAGATAAGGGAATTGAAAAACGAAAGGACAGGTGTGGTAAATAAACCATCATTTAGCGAAGCTGTAATCAACAATAAAATTATCCCTGATAAGAATACGACCGTTGCACAATTTCCCATTCATTCATCTAATGAGTCTAGAAATAGTATATTCAACTTCAGTGCCACATCACAGTCAACGTCATCGACGTCAGCGTTCCAGGCGGACCCAGTCAAGGTGGTATTTGCTCCAAGTACAGGGACATCTAGTCTCCGGAATTTTGCATCGAAAAGTGCAGACGCCGCCCATACCACTTTTACAAAGGACCCTGAGGAAAGGATGACCAAGGCTGCTATTTCCAAGGACGGATTTCATACAGTGTCGCACAAACGTAGGGTCAAGTACATACGTGGTACTCACGAAGACGCTGATGCCCCGATCAAAGCTGCTGCACATAATAAATATTTGTATGTGGGTAATCTACATCTTGAGACGACATCAGATAGTCTGTCCCAATATCTTAAATCCAAATTCCCTTCCAGACATTTAGTAGTGGATCCCCTCCCAAAGAGAGACGACGCCAAAAGTGTCGCCTTTAAAGTCACGGTGGAAAGCTCATTATTCGATGCTTTGATGAAGGAGGACTTCTGGAGCTGTGGTATTAAGGTAAAAAAGTTTTATTTTTTATCGAAAGAAAACGTCACCAAGAAAAGTTCAAACATACAGAACAACAGCCCGAATCCCCAGGCCCCAATAATAATTCCAGCAAGTCAGAATTCCTAATTTATTACCAAAATACTAGGGGAATAAGATCCAAACTTAAAGATCTGCATTGCAGCTGCCTTGGTGAGAATTATCCAGTAATAGCTTTAAGCGAAACATGGCTTCATTCGGGTATAAGCAACAATGAAATACTAGACAACAGATACTTAATTTATAGAACAGATAGAAATAGCATTACTAGTCAGAAAACCGATGGAGGAGGAGTTTTGTTAGCAATAAACAAGAAATTTAAGTCTCTCCAATTAGTTCGTGATAATTCCACAGTGGAAGAAATTTGGGTCAAAGTTCTTGTGGGTGAGAATGATCTTATTATCGGTTGTGTTTACATACCGCCACGCTCGTGCATTTCCAAATACTTGTGCCATATTAAAACCCTTGAATGGATTTCGGAAACCAACACTAACTGTAGTATAATTGTGCTAGGTGACTTTAACCTTCCTAACATCAGCTGGAGGTGTACCGACGATACTCCGGGTTTTGTGCCCTTTAGAGTCACATTAGAAAGTGAGATTTGTGTGTGCGATGGTTACTCTAGCCAATCTTTCAACCAATTTAATTGTCTTAGGAACGAACATGGTAATATTCTCGACCTTTGTTTCTCCAATGACTCGAATATTGAAGTTACTCCATGTGAAGAGCTATCCAAGTTAGACACAAGTCATCCGTCATTCAGTGTTACATTAGAGTTAGTGAAGGTGGAACTTGAGCGTAATGACAGTCATCGTTTTTATGACTTCAGGAATGGTGACTATGAACAAATGAATTTTTTTCTTTCCAATATCAACTGGATTGCGGTTTTGCACTCTACAAACATTGATGTCGCTACGAACCAGTTCTATAATTATTTATATTCTGCTCGTGACAATTTTGTACCTTTGAAATTTAAGCGTTTAACAACTTATCCTAAGTGGTTTACCAATGATATTATTAATTTAATTAAAAACAAAAAAGCTATTCATAAACGTTTCAAGGAATCAGGTTTAGCTAGAGACTATATAATTTTTCATAAACTAAGAAAAGATTGTAAAGAAGCAATACGTGATGCCTATTATAATTACTTATCTGGCATTGAGAATGATATTTTCATAAATCCTAAAAATTTCTGGAAATTTGTTCGGGACAGATCCTCTCGTTCGGAATTGTCTACGCCAATGGTACTAGGGGATACTGTTTTCTCAGATACTAATCAGATTTGTAACGGTTTTATCAAGTATTTTTCCTCTGTTTATGAAAATTCCAGTAGTGATGTGCAGTCTGAGTTCGTATCCGAGACAACAGTAAATTTAAATAATATCCATTTAAGTGTTGAGGACATAGAAAAGGCTATTAATAATTTAAACATAAACAAAGGTCCTGGTCCAGATGGTATACCCCCTTTACTTCTCAAAAATTGTGGGAAATCCATAGTTCTACCTCTTTATATTCTTTTTAACTTGTCGCTTAAGTTGGGTGCGTTTCCTTCCTTGTGGAAGCATTCATTCATAACTCCAGTGCATAAAACCGGCTTAAAATCAAAAATAGATAACTATCGTCCAGTTTCAATTTTATCTGCAATATCCATGCTGTTTGAATCTATTGTTTTTGATAAATTATTCCCGCAGGTAAAAAATTTGATAGTGCCTGAACAGCATGGATTCTTTCAAAAGCGATCGACAGTAACTAATTTGTTGTCTTATATTAACCACATTTTTATATCTTTTGGTGGAGGTCTCGAAGTTCACTCAGTGTATACTGACTTCAGCAAAGCGTTTGATAGAGTTGATCACTCAATTTTGTTACATAAATTAGCCGCTTACGGTTTTTCTGACTCTTTACTGAAATGGTTCTGTAATTATTTGATGAAGAGGACCCAACAAGTGAAGATTGGCTCCTGCCTGTCTTACACTGAAGGTGTACCTTCGGGGGTTCCACAAGGTTCCGTCCTTGGTCCATTGCTTTTTTAATTATTTATTAATGACGTAGGGTGTAACTTCAGCAGTAATTTTTGTATATTTGCAGATGATTTAAAGATATATAGAACTATTCGTGGTCCTAATGATATTGCAGAATTGCAATCTGATCTTATTCACTTGTGCAATTGGTGCAACCAAAATAAAATGATTCTAAATATCAGTAAATGTCAAGCTATTGTATTTAGTAGAAAAATCTTACCCTCATCTCCCTCTTATTCTATCAATAATCTTAATATTACTTTCAAGAGTAACGTAAATGACCTAGGTGTTTTAATTGACAATAAGCTGAATTTTATTGATCACTATAATCAAATTGTCTGTAAGGCTAATAGAGTACTGGGATGTATCAAACGCTTCGGAAGCATATTCAGGAATGTTAACACATTAAAAATACTTTATATCACTCATGTAAGATCTGTACTGGAATATGGCTCTATTTTGTGGAATCCACATTATAAGGTTCATGTCAATCGAATTGAAGCCGTGCAACACAGGTTTATTAATTATATTAGGTGGAAGCTACCCCAAGCCTTGGATAATGATTATGGTTTATTTTTAAGTTATCTTTCACTCCCATCTCTTGTCAACCGGAGAAAATATCAGGCGCTATGTTTTATGTTTAAATTATTAAATAACATGGTTGACGACCCTGCCATTTTGGCCCAATTCAATTTTCGGGTTCCAAAATACTCCAGTAGGCTGGTACACATATTTGTTCCTAACCAATGTAATAATAACTACCTACTATTCTCGCCAGTAAACACGATAATGCATGTTTGCAACGAATATTGCTCCTCATTAGACTTTTTTGACTTGTCATTTGTTGTTTTTAAGAATAAGCTACTAAAACTGTTTTAAAAATGTTTATAAAATGTATAATAATGTAATTTATGTCTTTTTGAGTTGTTACTGTTGTACTATTTTTTTTTTTTTTACTTTTATGTGTGATTGTAAAGGTTTATTGCCGTTAATAAATGTTATTATTATTGCCGTTATTATTATAATGATGTATTATGTAGTGTAGAAGATAATATTATAGTCTTGATTCTTTTTCACGAAGTTATAATTTATGTTCGTTACATGTAAAATAAATCTGAACTTTGTCTCGTGTGGTCTCTTAAGTGGCTTTTGTTCTTCTTTTGGAAACCCGGGGCAGCACGGCGTCGATGAACCTGCAGTGCAGTCAAGTTTCAGAAGTCAGAGAAATGGATTATGTATAAGTATTTTTGGACAGTATAACTTTAAAATGTTATTAGCATTTTATATGTCAAAACTGTACTATATGTTATTATTATTTTATCTACGACTGCTGTAGAACGTATAACTATCTCATTATACCACTCATATGACGTAATTTGAGTTGAGTATGTATTGAATTTTATGACTCCATTAATGGAGTAATCTAATCATTATTAGGCGTAATTTGAGCATTGAGCCCTATTGCTATTAATTATTTACATTAACAACGTTGACAACAAATTAGCATTACCAACCATACAACACCCTTTTTTTTATTTGCCACAAATTGTGGTGTCAAACTTATAGTTACTGTATATGGATTTTTATATTATAGTGTTTTCAATTTTAGAAGAATATAATATTTAGCAACAAAATTTTCAAAGAACGTTTTCTTGAAGTGGACCAGACCTTTACATACATAGTTACAATATTTCCCTCTTTGTGATAATCTGATAATATTGTTAGAATTTTTTAGATTAGAAAGATTAAAGCTCACCGTCTAAAATGATAAGGTAAGTCATTCCCTGTATAATGACAATCTTTTCGGCACTGATCACATAACATGTTGATAATTCTTCCATTAATATTTATCACGTCTCGTCTATAAAAATTTGTGTCAAAGGGATGCGGTGATATGAAATCTCACTAATACTTCAATCTGGTATGTTTGTGTCCCTAATATCTAAGTATTTATTCAGATTTGTTTCTGAAACATCTTTTTCAAATCAAATATTTCTTTATTTGCAAAAACTCACTAATCTGACAGTGTTAAGAACAAGGAAAATTTTATAAATGAAAGAGTATAGACAACCCTTGTCCCCATGTTTACGTTAGCGGAGCTACCTGCTTAGTTACTTTTTAGTTTTTACTGTTGGTAGTGGATTCTCACGCTTTGAGTGTATATGTGCGTATGTATTGTCTAGAGTGAGGTATTATTAAATGCCACCTGTATTACCTCTGACAGAGAGCGTCAGTGTCTGATCTTGTCGTCTTTGTCTGTATAGTGCCTGTTAGTGAGAGAATTCTAAAATGTTATTCGTATTACAATAATGCCTCTTTAGCGGAGGGAGTCCAGGATTCGTGTTACAGCACTGGGAAACCGCAGAAATCCAGCACCAGGATTGTCGTCGTGGGTACATTGACTTTTTGAGGAGATGATTCTGAGATGAGTTCTGGTGTTGGAGGAATTTGGTCCGGGAGGCGCCGTCTCCGGATACACGCCTTAAATGGTCGCTTGTCCATCCTGCAAAAACGAGGCGTGCACTATCTTTTCACAGGACAAAATACCTTAAAATATTTGCCTTTTAAATATACCTTGAAAACAGGGCAAAATCCCTGAAATACATTGGCGAGCATAAAATACCGGTCACCGGATTTAAACGATTTAAAAAATTCTTCATTCTATAGAATTTCAAAAAATATGCTGGTACATATAATTATTAGTTTTTTTTTTATTGCGGGGGTCCCCAATTCCATGAGTGTATTATTTAGCTATTTTTAGTTTACAATATTATCCTATAATAGCCTAGTGAATTTTGAAACAAGATCTAGTGCCTTCTTCTTTGTGAAGGTGGCTACAGTGCCTCACTGTCGCAGATGCCTACACCCTTGCTTCCTGGGAGTAAAAACTTAGATTATATAACTGTTTATTTATTCTTCAACAAAGAGACTGTCAAAACTGTCAAATAAAATCGACGGCCATGTCAATAACAATGAAAACAACATCAGAATAATTTAGTTTAATAGATTTAATCAAATAAATGTTGACTTTAAATAAGTGGCATTCCTTGAAAAGACGAATTGCAGAAATTTGCATTAACAAAAGTCTCTTAGCTTTCGAGATATAAATTGTTGAAAATTGCGGAAGAAAATATTGCACGGCAATGAAGCCTACATTGAAATTGAACCGAGCGTTTTTAGTACAACACAGCCTGTCGCAGGAAAGGTTTAAATTAACACACAACATTTATAAATCTGGTTTTTCTGTAGCTTTTCAGTTACTTCTTCTAGATCGTTTAGGTTTTTTAATTAATCTTTAGTTTTCTTTTCTCATCTGAATTTCTTTGGAACCTATAGATATATCGAAATTACTAGAAATTAATTATAAAAGAAACACAAATACTGATAAATAAAGTTCGTTTTGTTACAATTTTTTGTTAAAAATTCGAGATTAAAAATATTTATTTGTTTTGTATTCATATACTGTATAATATTATTATAATACAGACGAGCCATGAAAACACGTTTTTCTGACGTTTGAAGAAAAAATATATTTATTTTATTAACGAAACTTTTTATTTATTTTACTCCAAATTTATTTATTGTTTTTTTAATTGTAAATTTTTTCAATAACCATCATTTTTGATGTTTCTCATCTACCGGTCGTCCCGTGACGACTCAATTTTTTTTCGACTTTTACATTACAGGTAGCGGAAAAGACAGTGGCGTTTCTGAATTGAAGGGTTTATTTTGTTTAATTTGGTGTATCGTCATTTAACACGATACATATTGTTCCCTGTTTAGAAATATTTTTATATTATTTCCGATATTTCGTTTCGTAGGTTTAATTGTCTCTATACCTGTAATTGAAATTTGGTGGAAACTTTATATTGAATAACTGGCGTTTTGCATAGTAAACCATCATATTAGTAAAATATTTTTAATTTGTTTCAAACTGTACATCAAGCCCAGCAAACTAAACTATGAATAAGCTTGGAATATTCTGATATTGCATGTTCATTAATCCAGTTTATATATTCGCTTGAAATCAAACAATTTGAAAGCTTTTAGTTAGTTTTCCAGGAAACTAATGAATGCTTGGCGTTCTGGTCATGAAAATTTAAATTAATACATGAAAAATTTATACATGAAACGAATAAATCATAGAACCGTAAAACTTGTGAAAAGTTTCTATAAAAGCCAACGTCTCGTGCACATTTATAGTGTTCAATAAAACGAGTCGCCACGTTTACAACAATCCAGCTTTCCAATTAAATACCTCGGGTAAACACACCACCATAAATTTTATATGAACCCACTTCCGTTCCTAATTTCCACAATTTTCCGTTGTGGAAATTTATTGGAAAAGAATGTTGGCGACCGGCGCGGAATAATAAGTTGACGATGATTGATGGACGTAAAAACAGGAAAGACTTTGCGTCTATTGTGTACGAAACGTACAAAGACTTCGCCGAGAACACCAGCATCCACGGTCTCAAGTACACCGTGAAAAGGGACGTCGCTATTTACGAAAAGTGAGTACGAAAAATGCTTTGACACTTTTCTATCTAGGGGAGCACTCACATTATTTTCTGGGTTTGTTCGCAAAAATACGGGGTTTTACAATTACATAGTAATATTGACGAAAAGTGTGCTATCCTCAAACAATAGATATTTACGATATGTGTATCGTAATGTGAAATCGTCTTCGACTCTTACATAATCCGTAACGGAAAGACATTAGGATACAAATATCGTACAACGTTTTATCTACTTTCACCATTATAATATAAATATTTTTGTGTTTGTAATTAAATTATTAAATCCCGTTAATGAACAAATAACAGGGCGGCTAATTTAATAATAAGTTGTTTACTGTTTTCCCAAGCATTAATTCCAGTCAGTGTACAATTGGGGACACCCCACATTGGACACCATTTTTTGCGAGATTTTTTGACATTCCTTCATTGTATAATCGATACATTTTTGTCAACTGATGCTGATGACTTTACTTATCATTTACATCTGACATACTGACAATAGCTAAGAATAAGGTTATGAATAGAGATTCAATATAAACACTGCTTTACATCTTAAATGCCAATATCACAAATGATGTCCAATGTTGAGTGCAATGTTGAGTGTACGTGCAAAAATGAGTGATTCAGACACATTAATCGACACATTAATTCCTGCGAAATCTAAACAGCATTACGAGATAGCGTACAAAATAATTTTGAAGAATGGATGAAAGTAAAGAAAATTTATGAAATCTCTGAAAAGGTAAAAACCATCCTCATTATGTTGCCGATATTCTAAGTTGTGGACGTTGGTGTCGATTAAGAAAAAGATTTATATTAGTCAATATTATCAGGTTGTGGCTTTTTTGAAGAGGAAATCCGGAGGAATTTTTCGCAAAAAAGAGATTTCTCAAAGAAATGAATGACAAGGGTTTCCGATATATGAAGGTAAATTGGAGTTTAAATAATAATTAAAAACAATCTCTTAATTATTATGCTTTCAGGTCGCTTTGATCGTTTGCCGAATTCAAAATTACGCGGAAATTTGTCCTAACAGAAGGAAATATTCCAGGAATAAATTGTTTGGATTTATTTCGAAAATATAGGGATTTACGTCCCAGTTACACTAAGCACTATCGATTTTTTCTCACCTACAGCCTGCATTAGGAATATCTGAACCACCAAACTATACAGGTCATTGGTCTCGGAGATGATGGTTGGAAGTCTGACAGTGTTGCAGAGGGATATGTTGAAACAGCAGTGGAAAATAAAAAAACAATTGAACCCAGTTTTAATTTGGAACAGCTGCTGTTAATTTTGAAAATCATTCCAATTGTACAATTTATATTAATAAATAGTTCTAAATTTTTTTTGCAAAAAGTCAATCTTTACCATACTAGTGCGGTAAACACACAATCATTAAAAAATACCTGTAATCTGGCATATTACACAATGAAAGTAGATTAAATTATAAAGTTTGACTTGGCACTTTTTTGACAGTGATCATGCAGTTTTTCATAACTTTTCTTGAGTAGATACTGAAGGAATAAGCCTTACTAAAAAAAATTTAAAGGTCTAAATATTATTAAATCTTGGCCAAACACAGAAACCGAAACCCAAGAAGATATAACAAAATCAATTTCTGTCAATACATACTTAGGCAATTTTCTGTCTTATCTATGGTACTATAATAACGAATAATTTGCAGAATATTTTGGATGTTGGTCGTGCTGGCGGGGCTGTGTGGGGCCGGATACATGACAGTCCTGTTCTGGAATCGATATACAAGCAATCCCACGAGAACCTCTATCATGACAGCATTCGCGCCCAATACCGCAGTGCCCTTTCCAGCTGTTACGCTCTGTAACATCAACAGAATTATGGCCGACCAAGTGGATGACCTTGTCGCGGAATTGTAAGTAACGAAAATCCAGCTTTCGCGACAATGGGGTGGTCCCACAATTTTCAAAAACAGCTTTTTTAGAAAGTAGACGAAAAAATATTATACCCCTATTTTTTTGTTAATTCGAAATCAGGCGTTTACGAGGTAAAAAAAAACATTTGTTTTATTTGAAATGCGCGCCTTTTTGTGACGTCAACACGGGACAAAATTCAAAGTGACTAGACGCGCAGACTAACGAGAAACGTACGAACCAATGAGAATTATATAGTTTACAAGATGCTATAGTCGAATTCGTCAAATTCAATTGAGGGGGACCCCATTGTAAAGTTCGTACGTCGTTGATTCCCGATTCGGGAAAGTAAGTTTTTATCGGATACGAGATCAGGGATTTTTGATGAAGGGGAGATACTGTGGGTATACCAGGTGTCCTAGTATATTTGATACATAATATACCTTGAAAAGTAATAATAAGAATTCTAATATAGAATACTAATGAGAATTCTAAATAGGAATAGCTAAATTATTTTTGATTTCTTTCTGTTTCTTCTGTCTTTTTCTGTGTTCTTCCTTCAGTTTAATACTCCTATCATCCAGCTTAGTCCTTTCCCATTTTCTCCTAACTGCACTTTCCAGTCTTTCATCTTTCACCATGTGCTCTATCGTTTCTGCTCTTTCTCTGCACAATCTGTACACTCTCCCATCTCTCCCTTTCCAGTACTTGTTTTCCCTTTCTTCGTTCCCATATCTAAACCTTGGAATTACTCTCGTTCTTCTCGCTTTCCCTTCTCAGATATGCCGATAGGTCTGCTTTCCTGATTATGTTCTATTATTTTTCGCCTCTCTATTTCCTCCACTGCGTACCGTCTTCTCTCATAAGCAATTTCTTCTTTCTTTTCCTGCTCTTTCCGCCTTATCATTCTGTATCACTTGCTCTTGGAAGATCTTACGTTCCATTCTTTCTTTTAATACCTCTTCGAATCTTACTGATCTTTTACCTTCCTCCACTCTTTACTTCTTCCAGCACGATGTACGCTGGCGTTTCTCTATCCAATCCTGGTATCCATCTCCTGTACTTGGACGCGTGGATTACATGACACTGTACTGTTTTCTCTCGGCTACTACCTATACCTGTCCTACCACCCAGTTCCTTTATGTCTTTCCTCGTTATTGCTCTCGTTAAATGTGTAGAAGAGGAATTAAATTTTTTTTCGAACTTCTATTCCTCTTTTTGTCTTGTCTCTTTTCTGAAAAATCTTATATTTTTTTTCTCCATGTTTAATTCTAGCCTCTTTCTTTTCAGGCATCTTTCCAAGCATCTTTATGAGTCCCTTAATTTCTTTGGTCTTTTTCGCTATTTTTTTTTCTGTTCTCTGTTTCTATGTAGATTTCCTCTATTTTGTTCACCAGGTGTTTGCTGATTCCTTTCTTTGTCAGATGCTCCTGTAATCTATCTCTATTTACACTGTCAAAAGACGCCTTCAGGTTTACAAACAATGCGCACATTTCTTATCGAGTTCCTTATCTGTTAGGTGTTTCAAAATATACACGTTGTGATAATCCCCCTTTACATTACCGCCACATTTTGAATTTGAACATGAAATGAAATGTCAATGACGTCACCAAACGTCAAATGATCGTCAGACAATGAAAGAAAAAGCAGAACCTTACGTTGTGTTATTTTTTTGACAAGACAAGCAATGACGGGACATTCAAACTTAGCCAAACGAAACAAACCCCAAATTCTTTGGATACATGGCGAGAGCTAATCAGGAGCGGAGCGTAAATTGATAACACAAAAATTATGGTTTGAAATGTTTATTCAGTTTGAACAACTTGGAGTGTCTTGAGTTTAGTGATTACGTACTGTGGTTAACAATTTCAGGTGTCTTCGAATTAAGTTGGTACACGTGCGATTTCATAATGTTAACAATAATGATTCCAAATAATAAATAACAAAGGACAATTTTACATGATTTCAACAGAGTAACAATTTAAGAACAATAATAAACAATAATACAATTTAACAATCCTGCGGTACATGATGAGTGAGGTTAGATCAGCCAAATACATTCCACCCTTGAGCTTTTGCAGTTTACAGGAATTTACAACGGACAAATACAATGAAACATCTGAGAGGGAAACACAAGAATATTGAAAACGCGTGGAGTTATCTAAGTTGAGTGCATGTAAGTCGGAGAGTGGTGGACCACAGGTAGATCCAATGGAAAGACTAAAGCAAAGTGAACAAGACAATTGTCTGTCAGTGGGGCCAGATTGTAGAGAGTTTACTATCATGGGGGCAAAACTTGCACATCCAACGGACCAAGAGAAATGAGTTTATTACGGAATTTTCCTAGACATAGTTATGTTGGTCTTTCTTTACGGCTTGTCCAAACCCAGTCCAAGTTAGCGGCACTTCCCTCGGAGACCATTTATGAAGCAAGCAATTTGTTTAGTAGCCCGAATCCATACCACAAACTCCAACCTAAGTTTGACTCAGAAGATAACAGTGACTCCACTTCGCTTTACCCTGCAATCCCCGGGAGGACATGTCAAGCAAGTTCGAAACCAACCCCCGTTTGACAAGTGACCCCAAAAAGCAGGTATTCACGACTGGGACCGTATAAAAATTCGACAGCAGTATTGCAACAACAACTACAACAATGTATGCTATTTGGTCGGTCTGTTGATTCGAAACATGTACGGACACACAATATAAAAATACAGTAACGCAACGTTTTCTTTGTAAGTCATTTGGAAACGGGGCGCAATGAGGTGACATCCAGCGGCGTAACACGTAAAAAGGCGCAACAAAGCTACGAGCATGCATAACAAACTACACTAAGTACCGAATTTTTGCCGGTGTCGAAAATTAGCTGGATGTCCGTTACAAGCGAATGACGAGAAATCGCAAGAGGGCGCAAAACAACGATAAGACATCTTTCGGAACCCCGACATTCAGGCCTGACACTTTGCCAGCTTTTACCTCGTGCCTTCAGGTCCTACTAAGCGTTAGTTAATTCAAGTCAACAAAGACAAAAGAGCTTTGGAACAACCGCAAACTGCTGTCGGCCTCATGACGAAAGACAGGTAGTCATTAAAGGATTTATCTGAGTGGCAATCTAGTTACTTTGAGTTAGGGAATAATTTTGTTTTGAATTGAATGCGCCTGGCGCTCGGACTCGTTAACTAGAAGTCAACAACACATTTAAACTTTTTGAAATTGACAACAATGACTAAAAACAAATTACAACAACGATTTTAGCAAGTTATTCGGGGGCCTGTGTCTCATCAGCTTGGTAATTTATGCTACTGCAGAGAAAAGAAGGGCTGAAGGCAACTGATACGAAATTCATGGGTTCATCCGACGTCTACGGAATACCTTGCGTAGCAATAGCGAACATTTGTTTAAACAAACGTCCTAGCGTACAAAATGCCGGCCAACGGTAAAATTTGAAATGGTTTTACCTAAGGATTTCCGATATGCACATGGAATAAAAGTCGGTCAATTCCCTGGCCTCTCCGGACGGTGAGTCGGAAGAAAAAGATAGAGCAAATGGTTACCTTATTTCCAGGAATACAATCACCTCACTTGGCTTGGGGACGCGACAGTAGAAATTTAACTGACTCAAACTAAACAAAAGCTGGAACCTGCGCTAGATGGATCTCCCTTTCGGAGTCGAACGAACGCGCACAACTTTTTAAAACAAAAGGAAGCTCAACGGTGGAGATATAACTATGCTTTAACAAAATGGTGAATTTAGCGAACAAATAACGTGGTGTAACTTCAACGGAAGCAGAACACCTACTACCGCCCTTTTGGAGCGTCTTTCCTGATTCCCACCGAAACTTCCGCCAGCTCCCTCTAGCGCATCAATCTCGGTCGGTAACGGTCGCTAAAGGCTAGGCTTCCGGGGCATTTGCAATACTTTGGCGGTGAACGGGTTGCAGCTCTCTTGGATGGTATTAATTTTGAAATTGGATATCTCAACGTTGTCAATGGTGATTCTCCCGCTTCTCCCTTTTCTGAAGCCCGCTTGTTCATCTAGTAACACTTCTTTCTCTTCTAGTAGCATTGCGTAGATCTTGTATGCCGTGCTCAGCCAACTTACTCCTCGGTAGTTCCCCATCTTTCCTCTTTTCCCTTTTTTGTGTATCGGAGATACTAGCTACATCTCCCTCATTGTATTTATTATTTCTTTCGTTGCATACATCCACGCCTCGTTTTGTAGTTCGTCTTCTCTCGCCGCTTTTCCTTTTTTAATTCTTCCTATTATCTATTAGGGATTTATCAATGTATTTGCTTTAAAGGTCTTATGGTCGAACTTTGATTAATAATTGACTTTTGGAACATTTTATCTAGTAACAATTTGGATAATTTAACTCGTTTGTGGTGGCTGATTTCATGACTTTAAAGAATAATTTAGTTAATTCATACAATATTTGAATAATTTATGACAAACATTAATTTGAACAATTTTACCTGGCGAGAGAGTTCCCAAAATTACAAGTATAAAAAAGTTAAGTGCTTACAACATCTCATACCTATTACCAACCCAATCAGTAAAGTTACGATTTAACTGAAGCAGTGAGCGTTTCCTTTTCTTTCGACAAATTCAATTTCATGAACAACCCGAAATCTAAGATAAATAAACCCCTTTAAATTTTATAATGAATTCAAACACAGGTACACAGCTAAGATACAGTTTGAACGCCTTTCCAGATTATCAATAAATTTGGTATTTGGCCCTAGCACGGGGCACGCGCCCGCTTCACGAGGGGGTTAGTATGGAACTCGTCATGCACATCAAATTTTGAAAAACAAAACTAAACAAACAAAGACACACATTTTTAAAGTGCACCACTGCACCTTCCTGGTTCTCCCCCTTGGTTGCCGCCCAGGGGTACAGTACGGCGCCGTGTTTCACATCAAATGAAAAACAAACTACTACACACCTTGATTAATACACAGATACTAAAGATATTTAGAATTTCCATTTTGGATTTGTCATTTTTGGTTTACCAAAAACGTTCACATGCAAATTAAAATTTCATTGTCTCAATGTGAAAGAAAAGTTACATACTGAAATGGTTTAAACATCAGACTAGGAAATTTAATCGTTAAATAAATTTAAAAAAAAAAAAATACGAGTGGGCTTTAGACCACACGACTGAAGTGAAACTTCAGTTAGCCATTGTGAAAGTGCTCTTAATTAATGTAAGTTTATAAACGGAGCTAGAGAATGAATTAATACCGTCTGCAGTATTGAATAATGCATGTTTCAGTTTGTCGTCAACAAAAAGTCGGCAATCATGTGCAGCGATTAAGATAAGTAGCGCAATTGCATACAAAACTGACACACGCAAATGCCTGAATGAAGTGAAGCGAGAATTCTCAATCTAAAGACGCGGGTTCGAATCCCGTTAAGGCATTTTTTTTTTCTATGAATTAAATTTTTTTTTTTGCGTATTGACCAGAAGGAGCTCCCCGTGATTCCGACCTTCACGGGGTTCCTTGCTGGTCAGGTCCTATTCGTACATCATAGCCACTCCTCAAAACCATGAGGTAAGTAGCTATGAATCCCGTGAATCATGTGCCCTGAGCAGACGCAACGACCCCAAGATGACCGCTTTCTGCATTCCAGCCGCAAGGGTCTCTGCCGGTTTACGGTAGGCAGGAATGATTTTCAGATTGGAGACGAGCGAGTCCTTGATGCCTCCCATGCACCCAATTACCAAAACGACGAGCTTTACTGAGTAACTTGAGTACAGCCTCCTAAGTTCAAAGAGCAGGTCTTTGTCCGCTTTTCCTCCTCCTTGACGCAGATGTTATTTTCAGCAGGAGCCGAAAATTCAATAACAAACATCTGCTTGGAGGAGTGGTCCAATAGAACCACGTCAGGCTTGTTCGCTGTTATCTGCCTGACGGTGGAGAACGAGAAGTTCCAATAGATTCGGCACCTTTCGTTCTCCACAACGGACTCAATATCGTTCGGGACATAGGGCAGCACTGGTGTCTGGTCTATCGCATAATGGTGTCTTAAATGAAAGTATAACACTCTCAATGCCGCATTGTGGCGATGGATATAGGCCGAAGCTGCATACACCGGGCATGCCGCCAATATATGCATTGCTGTTTCAGGGGCCCTGTGACAAGCCCTACAGCTCACACTCGGCACCTCTATACCCATCACGCGGCTGCGATAGACCAAGGTGTTAATTACACCATCTTGCGTAGCGCAAATGAATCCCTCAGTCTCAGACTTCAGTCCACTTGATCTCAGAAAGGCAAATGTATGCCTTTTGGATAAGCCAAGGTTTTCAATGTTCTTGAAGAAAACACCATGCATTGACTTATCCATATGCCTTCTCATGAGCATATCTTGCTCAGAGATTCTGACGTGGGCTGTAAGACGGAGCAAATTGAGCTCGGTAATAGAATGTGGCCGAGCTCGCTCAACGTCAAAGTCAAGACCGAGTTCATCTGCTGCTCTTTGTGCCGCCCTAAACAAAAATGCCCCGACTCCCCGCCTCTCGTGATCCCCGAGAGAGCATCTCGTGAATTAATTATTATTATTATTATTAAAACTTCCGTTCGCTTCGCCCGATCACATTTTTCGTAACGCTCTCGTCAGGCATTCACCAGCTTACTCCCCAAGTCAAGTGTCCGTAAAAAAGTATTTACTTCAAAAAAGAATTCGAACTATAACTCATTGAACTACCGTTTAAATGAAATTTGGATAGCTTCGAATACAAACAAAGAAAAACCAACGCGCCGCCATGTTTTCTTTATCCAAACAAAGAAAATGACCGTTACAAACGCAGCGTCCCCTTAACCATTCTCTCTCTCTCTCATTTGAAAATAAATCAGTGATCCGGACCGTTATAATACAAACTGTTCTGAACAAACAAGCTGGACAGGTAACTCCCCTAGACGGTGACGTCACTCCTTGACTGATGTAAATATTGCATTTTAAAGTTTTACCTTTGCTTCGGACACAAACCTGGCACACAACACTCTTTTTACCCGACTTATAAACAGCTGACAACGAAAACTAAATAAAATTGAAATAACAACTAACACAGATCAACACAGAACGAAACAACAAAAATTATGAACAAAACTGCGTGTGAAACTTTGTTGATGCAACTTAAATAATTTGGAAACTCTCTCCTAACAGGTCTGAACTAAACAAAAACTAAAATCGGAATAATAATAGCATCCCTTTTCTGTCAACACACGGTGGTTTCACAATTTTTGTCCTGAAGGCAACGGTCGGCAACCCATTTTGCGTCCAAGTGTTGTGCAGGTCTTTACAAAGTATTGTCTCAATTCTTCTATCGTTATCTTATTTACCCTATTTTTCACCTTTTGTTCTCTGTTTATGTATTTCCAGACGTCTTCTTCTTTAAAAACCAGAAGAATGCCGATAAATCCAAGTGGAGTAAATTTAAATTAAAATTTAAATATCGGGTGTCCCAACTAAAATTTGTACCCCCCAACAATTCCAATTTCGAAAGACTCAGAAGCAAACGTTCAAACAGGTCAATTTTGTTATCAACGGGGACAAAATTGTACCTAACTTTCATGTCTTAGATCTCACCCCTTGAGCCAGGAGAGCCACCCCGTTAAAAAATTTAAATGGCATGGGGGGTCGTTTGCATACATCATTTTAAAGCTTATTCAATTCTCTATCCAAACCTACGTTTATAGATTTTTTTCTACAAAAAAAAAACATGAATTTGATATCCTCCAAATCCACATAAAATACTCAACTAAAATTTGTACACCTCAACAATTCCAATTCCGAAAGACTCAGAAGAAAACGCTCGAACAGGTCGATTTTGTTATCAAGGAGGACCAAATTGTACCAAATAAGAGAATTGAATAAGCTTTAAAATGATGTATTACACGACCCCCCATGCTATTTAAATTTTTTAAGGGGGTGGCTCCCCTGGCTAAAGGGGTGAGATCTAAGACATGAAAGTTTGGTACGATTTCGTCCCCTTTGATAACAAAATTGACCTGTCCGAGCGTTTTCTTCTGAGTCTTTCGAAATTGGAATTGTTGGGGGGTACAAATTTTAGTTGGGACACTGTATAATATTCATGTATTTCCAAAAATCTTTTCCTTTGTTTCTTATCTTCGCGATATTCCAATATAACAATCGTATTCTTCCTTTTGTTTTCTTCTATTGCTTTTCCGTTAAATTAAATACCTTATTTCGTTTTGCGTGCTGTTTTCTTGTTCTCTCTCGACTAACAGCCCGATTTCAAGTTGACTTGCGACTGGTCGCAAGTGCCGGTTGCTATGGAAACGTCGTAACTAGATACCAGTCAGTAAGGATCAATTTCAAGTGAAGTGAAACATGAAATTGAGCTTTACAGCCTAATCCATTGCACCTAATCGCAAATTACGACCCAGAACATGAAATCGGGCTGTCATTCTACAAAAATTTTCGAATCGCTCTTCCATCTCCGCCAATTTCCAATCTTTTTCTGTATCTCTCCATTTTTGATGCCCTATTTCTCAGTTTTTCTTTGTTTCTCATGTTTGTCGTTCTGATTCTGTTGTCATGTCTCTATTTTCGCAACTATCATGTCTTCTCCTTTTATAGCATAGTTTTCCATTCCTCTTCCACCCTCATGCTTGGTCCCGTTTCTTTTAGTCTCAGCCCTGTTACTACATATGTTATTTCTTGTTTCGCATCTTTATTTTTCTTCCATCTTCATTTCCATCTAATCATATCTTCTTTTCTAAGAAAATTTTTTCTTCTCTCCATCTTTTCTCGTTTTCCTTCATCTTCTTGTTTAATTCTTCCATATCTTCCTTAAGCTATCTGTTCTTCGACTCTCTCATTTCTTTCCTCTTCTTTTACTTGTCCAGATCCAGCGAATTTACTTGAATTCAGTCACTAATTTGCACAATTTACTGAAAAGTTCCTATTAACACAGGTCCAAAAATGAAAACGCTATAACAACCTTTATTTTTAAGATGGTGGCAAAATGACAATTTTTATACAGGGTCAAATTGAAATATATGTATTTTTTTTATATATGTGAAAATTTGAGTTAAAAATTTTAATAGCGCATCAACTGTTTAAACCATCCTAGATGTCGCGCTCATGAAGTAATTTTAAAACAGACAAGACAAAAAACTTATCTGCTGATGCGAGCTCTATTGTTCGAGCTTGGCATTGAACTTGACTACAGTGCTTATTGTTGTACGCAAACAATAATATGCCAGATTTACAATAAAACGGTTTATTAATCTTTACCCTTTCGAGTATGAAAGCCAACCAAATTCGACGAAAACAAACATAAAGCGAGTCGCCACTAAATAAATAGCAAATGAAAAACTTACCTCCGTTACGATAGCTATCACTGTAAGTCATGTTACATACAAGGAATCACTTAAAAGAAACACATAGCACCCAATCACACTAGTCAGTCTTTTGTACATTTTTATTTTCGGGAAAAGGAAGCGCACACGGTCTCGGAACTATGGACAAAACTGATGTGATTCTTCGACTGTTTATGAACTAAAGATATGTCGCAAAGGGGGTTGCATCCATACTCATCCCAAGGTGTTACCAGATTTTTTTTACATACATTTCGATTTCACCCTGTATTTTCAACATATTTGTATATCTTCCCTACAAAAAAAAAAATTGCTGCCATACCAAAATGCAAAGTTAAATATTACTTCTTAATCCAGTCCAGTAATTGCCCTATTGGGCAATAAAATTTGTTGTTATCGATTAAATTAGTATTATGAGAGTTAATCTATACCTACTCAAATTTAAAATTATACAATTTTAAGATACGCGATTTTACAAAAACTTCTCATTGTGTACTTGATGACAATGTAATTTTTTGAACTTGCGATCTGTAAACCAGTCCTAAATAGGGGGGTGTTACAAAATGATTTTCATCTAGTTGACTTTTTTACATGTAAATTTTTCTGTGCCGCTCTATTCTTTCTGCATTTACTAATTCTGTCAATAACGCATTGGTTGTCAAATGATACACGTCAATTAATTAAATTCAAGGGTGGTACGGGCGGGACTCATCTTAGGCCCCATAATAATTGGAATGAGGACATTCTAAACTCATTAACGAGGATCAAGAATTGCAGTGCAAGTCCGGTGCCATCAGCCGCGGTAAGTGTCCCGCGCCGCCGGTTCGTTTTTCTCGTTGTCCTGCTCTGCGAGGGCGGCCCAACTCAGTTCCGCCGCGGTGTTCTTCATTGACAAGGGAAATTTTACCACGCCCGGAAAACATGGCGGCAGAGGATTCTTCGTCGACTTGTTCCTTGATGATCATTTGAGGTGTATCTTGATTTTTGAGGTTATATATCATGTGTTCATTTAAGAAAGTCATCAAGTCGTCTATGAATTTGACATAACATTTTAACGTATGTCTGTTGCCAAAATAATAATGAAGCACGTATTGTTGGTTGCGGACTTTCAACTTGTAGATGAACTAATAAATCACATGCGTTTTTCAATTCGTCTTCGTCACGCAAAAAATCATAAGCAACTTGATGACTTTTTTAAATGAACACCTTATATAAAGTATCTTACATCGAAAATGCTCAGGCGACTAGATGAAAATCATTTTGTGACACTTTGTATTTAACACAATGTTTCTTCACAATGTCTTCCTTAAATTTTAAAAGAGACTAGTTAGTTTAATATTGAGTGAATTAAAAATAAGTGTAGACCGATTTATTTTGTTTCATGCTAACCATCTGGAACCTATAGAACAATTCCAGATGACGAAGTAGACATTGTCCGACGAGCCATTCCTCAACTACTCTCCTATATCAGCATGAACGTACGAAGATACAACATGACGGAATTGATGATTTTACACAATGTACTAATAAAGAATAAGTACACCGACATTGGTGTAGTCATGAAGAAAATAACGCAGCCATGTGAAGACATGATTCTTAAATGCATGTGGGAGTTTAAGGTGGTTCCCTGTAAGGACCTTTTCGAAGACACTCTAACCACTGACGGTTATTGCTGCTCCTTCAATTACATCCGAGAATACATAACGTAAGTGAGATCGTACGTAAAACAAGTTTATTGGTTTCAACGTAGGGAAATAGGATTTTGTATCCAATAGCTGTTCTGTCGCTAGGGACATTTGATGTACTACACCGAAGAAATTACGATGGGGATATATTGTCTAGGTTCTTATTAGGAATGCATATCTTTTTTGCATATTCTGCAGCGAATACATTTTTCAGCAATAAGTTCATGTGAAATAAAGATTAATCAAAGGAAAAACATTAATCACAATTTAGAAAATATAGAAGTTTAATTTTCATATATTTTTTAGCGGTAGTCGTAACCCTCGCCACACTCCATTCAACGGTTTCAATGCCGGATTGCGCCTTCATATAGACCCCGAAATCCAAGTGGTTCAATATTCAACCATGCACTCCTCTGGATTAAAAGTAAATTATCAATATTGCTACGCAATCGTCCCGTTATAATTAAATTTTCAGGTAATGGTGCATAACCCCTGGGATTATCCGGGTTCAGGAACTATATATAAAATAGTATCAGCCGGTAGACGATCGTATTTGCAAGTAACTGGAAGTAAAATCATATGTAGTGCCGATATTAAGAAGCTCCCGATCGAACAAAGACAATGCGCGTATAAGGACGAAGTTGAGCTCAAATACTTCAAACTTTATTCGGACACCAACTGCCTGAGTGAATGTGAAGAGAAATATTTGTACGCGCAATGCGGATGCGTTCCTTTTTATTATCCTTTCTCCAGTCAGTTAGGATTTTGTTAAGTGGTCACGTATTGAAGTATTTTCTTGCAGGACGAAGAGTCTGTAATATCACCAGTATCCCGTGCCTGGACGAATCAATAGGTTATTGAAACTTGAAACTTTGATAAATCAAATAGGAAGTGAAATTTTTTCAGGCACAACCTTGGTGGATGTCACAAAGACGTGTAATTGTCCTTCGCAATGCGAGGATATTTTTTACAGCGTGTTGTCATCAACGGCCAGTATAGGAGGAGATAAAGCTGTGACTTCTGATTTTTTGTACAATTTGCTAGAAGTGTGATTTTCTTTTGATTGGTTTGTCGTAGATCGGACCAAAACGTTAGTGGTGACACTATTGCTCTTCAAGTTTATTTTTCGGGGGACAGGCAAACGATTCTGTATAAGGATATTATTACGTCTACTATTTATCTATTATGTGAGTACCTACGAATTGTAAACAATATGATTTTTAGAAATGTTAAGTAATGTCGCGTTAAATTCGAGATCTTGAATTAGCTAAGCAGTATTTGGATGCAAGGATTTAAATTAAAAAACTTGAGATCAAGCACTGATAATGGGTGCAGTCGCACTCGTAGGCACTCGTTAGTCAGCGAATACCATTTAAAATTATCCCTGAAAACAAGATTAATTAACGATTGTCTTTGTGATGCAGTCTACAAAGGGTTAGAAAATGGTTGCGAGCAAGTGAAAAATAACCGACAGAGCGACAAAAAGTGTTTCTATATCATCACTACACGTTTACCTCAAATTGCACGTATAATGAAATCAAAATCCTTTGTCTTTAATTGTTGTTTAAAAATATCACTAGATATTTTTAATCTTGATATACATATTGCTACATCTTTGATGTTATTGATATAATTTCAGACATCATTCCATCATTTCAGATCGGAAACTAAATTAGTCCAAGTTGGTCATGCACAAAAAGTCGCAGATAGCGTTTGTGTTGCGCAGGGCGTGGGACTACATTTTGGTTTTGTTGAGTCGTGCAAACTAGCGTTGCTCGGCAGTTCTAGTTCTTTTAGATTTATGAAACCAAAGAGGTTGGTGACAGAGGGTAATTGCTAATACGGATTTAATTATTTAATTTGACTTAATTTCTTAACAGTTTAATTTGGTTTTTGAAACAATCTCCTTTGAGTAACAATTTGTGACAATTAAATTTATTCTAGAAATTGTACATTTGCGATTATTAATTTCAAATGTAATAATCTAATAATAACACATTTTTCAATGAAACGTGTACAATTTTTCTGAGGTTTACAGATTTTAGAAGATCAAATCCGTTGAAAAAATAATTTTAGACTTAACATAACATAACACCAATAACTTCAATTGAAACAATTTCTGTTGCCATGTAAAGTGATTAGATTTTAGATAATTCAAAAACTGGATATATTCCAATGTAACAATCTTATTCTTCCTTTTGTTTTCTTCTATTGCTTTATCGTTAAATCGAATACCTTATTTCGTTTATGGGCAGTTGCACCGCACAAAATTTAACTTTAAGTAGAGATTAACATCATAGCAACCATTGTTGTAATAATGGTATCTATGGAGTTATGTTCCGCTTAAAGCCTAGTTATGTGCGGTGCAACTGGGCATTAGTGTTCTGTCTTCTTTTCTTTCTCGGGTTTTCCCTTTTTCCTTAAAAATTTTTCCATTCGCCCGGTGTCGTCATTCCATCTCCGCTAATTTCCCTCAACCCGAAGTTTCCTATAGCTTATTCTTACCGTCTTTCCTTCTTCCCTTTCTCACTTTGATATCGCCTTTATCTTTTTCTGTATCTCGCTTTCCTTCCTTGTTAAATCGTTGTTTATGAAGATTTTTGATCCAGCTACGCAACATTCTAGCGTTACAAGTATCGTCAGATTTGAGTCGCTAATAACTACGAGACTAATAATAATGCGTTAAGGCTAAAGGTGACAAAATTTTATTACCAAGTGTGCGACAGAGAGAAAATATGTCTAAAATAATCCCGCTTTCTTTCAGAAACGGTTCAACCGATTTAAAATCTACAAATGGGGTTGTACTCAAGGTGTTATGCTGATTCACGCTATAGTGCTAAAATTTTAAATTTCAATTTTTTTTTGAAATTTTTTAATTTTTTTTTGGTAATTTTCAAGAATTCCAAAAATTTCAGGTAGTCATTTCAATTATCTATAAATGTCAAGCATTAATCCGTTTTCAAAATTCCAATATCGTAAATAGCGCCGGCCGGAAAATGTTTTGAAAATTTCCCTTTGTTCTTTGACGACGCGACGTCCCGCTGCAACTGGTGTATTGGTGAAAGAAGTCGGACAGTAAAACTGACTGGGAGCATACTGACGTATTGTTATCATTGTTATTCCGCCACTTATGTTACAAACAAACAATCCAAGAAGTAAAAGAAAAACACCTTATCTGAAATAAACTTTCCATAGTAGCCCAAGCAAATTAGACTTTTTACAAGAAATAATTTATTAATTTATGAAAGTTTTGAAATTTTGGTTATGAACTCCTAGCAGGGACCCAAATAAAAATCCGAAGAGTTCCCACCCCCCAAGCTTTTGCCCAAAAAACCGCCCCCGAGCGTCACGTCATGAAGCTATTCAGCATTCTTCTCGTAAACGGTAACTCCGACGAGAAAATGTTACAGAAGTTATTATGCTCTCCACTAAATTCTGAATAAAATTGTTCTCATGAAGTTTTTGCAGATCTCCCACACAACGCTCATAAATTACGTTAGAAAATAAGTATAGTTTTCAGTGCGAAGAAACCCCCGATTTTTGCGGCGATTATCTCGAAAACCATTAGTGGGAGCAAGAAATGTATATAAACAAAATTGTAGAGCAGGTTTTTCTGTACAAGGTCCACATTGAGTAAATATTTGCAATTAATTGTAATTGGTCAACAAAAAATTGTTTATACCTGTGCATTTTCTTTCTTGAGCCTCAATTAAGGCTAAAGGTGATTGAATTTTATTGCCTGTGTGCGACAGAGACAAAATTCATGCAAAAGTGTCCCCGCTTTTTCTACGAAACGGTTCGACCGATTCAAATTTTGAAAACAGCTTATGTTTCAAGAAATCATTAGAATTCACGCTTGTTTTCGAAATTTTCAAAATTTTTAATTTTTGGTTTTTTTTTTTTCAAAAAAAAAATTAAGAATTATGATTTTTTTTTCAAAATTGAAGGTATACAAATTGTGGAGAATCCATTCAGAAATACAAATAACCCAAAGTTTGAAAATATTAAAAAATTCTTCATAGCAGAAAATTGATTTTTTACTTCGCCTTTGACGATTTTGCCGCGTCCTATGTTCTTGCCGATGCGTGCGGTTTATCGTTTTTACGTCGATAATAATAAGAAATAACGCCTCTAACACCGGCCAAATCCATTTGTCATTAGCCAATGCTATTTTTACATACATATACATACTATACATAATATATGTAGATAACGTACCTAATAAAATATTCAGAGTAAATTTCGGCCCGCTACAAATATGGGTTTTAAAAATTAGATTCACCATTGTTGCAGATCCGAATAAAGTGCTTAAAAATAGAAATGAGCATTGGAAATGTCCCGAGCCCAAAATTTTCATTCCTACCTAACATGGCGCTTTTCAATTTGCCGAGAACTAGCTTTGAGCATTTCGACGATTCCGTTACCCGTTCTTCATTCTAAAATAAAGACGTGAGGCTAGTTACGAGAGTTAGGCTTTAATTTTCTGGTTGCTATTATTACTGATTTAATTTCGAAGTATAGAATAATAAATCGATAGTATGGGGCACATGCAATGACGTAAAGAGTAATTTGATCAGACTACGGAAAAAAAAAACGAAGGGCTTATTGTTATAACTTATCTTGGCCTGTTATTTGAAAATAATAAGTCTTTCAATAGTTAGATGGCATCTTTAATTTCGTAATAAAAATGAAAAAAAAAAAAAAAAACAAAAAAATTGCAAAATATAAGTGCGGTAAACCATCGAAATAAATTTGCAAAAACAGTTACAATAGAGGTGAAAGGAGAAATAAGTAGGTACATATTTACATGCTTTGTATTCTACACTTTTTTACTTACCTACTTAAGTATCAGAAAATAAAACGAACTAAAGTATCAAAAAATAATACAAATGAAACTATATATAACTAAAAGAATATAATATTAAAATAATGAAAACAAAAATCTATATAATAAAAATGAAATGCTGTACGTTGGTAAGCGCATGACTTGAGAACGGCTGGTCCGATTTGGCTAATTTTGTTTCTTAGGATATTATTCGTAATGGTCTAGGTTAGGTTCTTATGGGAAAAAAAATTCTGTTTTCTATGAGATTTTTGTATGAACTCAAGACCATAACTCACTATTCGAACGATGGATATGCATAATTCTTTTTTTTTTTTCATTGTGGTCCTGGAAAAGTTTCAGAAAAATAAAATTGCAAGAAAAAGTCGAAAAATACGGACCAAAAATCCAAAAAAAGTCCAAAAATCTGTCTGTACTCTCGATCATAACTGACGATATGAACGACATAATATGTATTTGGTTGATTCTTTTTTCGTTTTGTTCGTTATGCTTCAAATGATGGAAATAACTCACTGAAATGTTTTCAATTGAAAAAAAATCGGGAGGAAAATCTGGGAAAACGCATTCCAGACTAAATTAAAACTAAAATAATAGTAGATTACAAAATGCTTCATTGTCACCGAGTGAGATCCTTGAATCTAGTACCAGGAGTGACACATCTCACGAGTTTACAATGACATTTCGGTCACGTGTAAGATACGACGTTTTATGCCCGACGTGTAATTTCTTGTGAAACATTAAAAAGTAAAAAAATTAATGAAATTGTCGGAAATAACAAGACTAAAATTCTAATTTCAGGATTTTATTATAAGAAAAAAATGCGTCCTATATAAATAATTGACGATCATTTTGATTATATCTCCTTTTAACTCCATTATTCCTGTTGAAGCGAGGATCTATTATTTTAAATAATTTCATTCATTCTCATACAATGTAAAAAAACACTCCACAAGTAAACCGCTGACTATAGTGACAAAGTGCTGTAAATTCTGCACGATACGTAGTCAGTGTAAAGCAAGGGTAGAATAAGGAGTCAAAAACAGTAGTTTATTCAAGGCGAGAAAGATATTGATCCAAATTGACCGAGACAAAACAAAATCTTCATAACATTTCCTGGAATTTATAATCCGTCGCTGACTAGGTACAAAAGTCGGCTTTCTTTCACGGCCATTGTACGGGACGGGCGGCAAAACTGTCAAAGGAATAATAGAAAATCGCAGTTTTGATAGGGAAAAATAATGAAATTGAATTTTTTTTTTTGTTAATTGGAATGGCTGTATGTCAGCTGCAAAATGTATACCTGGGATTTTTGAAATTTTTCCAAAAAACTGGGTTTTTTCACTTTCAAGTTTTATAAAATTAGAAAATTCAAAAAGTTGAAAACAAGCGTGAATTCTACTGATCTTTTGAATACAAAACCGTTTTCAAAATTGAAATTGGCCTTTCCGTTTCATTTTTATTGCGGGGATACTTTTCACTGGTTTTAGAGCCATCTAGCGGATTTGCTTCTCACTATTTCGTTGTCACCTTTCGCCTTAACTAAAAACTAATTAATTATTATTATTATCATATCCTTATATAAGTGACGCTGGCAAATGAGTATAGTTTTCAGCGCGAAGACAACCCCCGATTTTTGCGACGATTTGTCACGCTCAAATCGCTGTATCGATTTGTCGCTTCTCAGCAATCGATTGTCGATGAAGCTACCCCGGGGGAACTTTATAAATTAGTTCTTCTATTTGGCGCTTTTTGGTCTAATTTGTTTGGACTGTATTTATAAACGGCTCGGCCGATTTGCCTGATTTATTTTTTGTTGTATGAAAGAAATTTTTTTCAAAATCCACCGAAAAAATTGAAAAATTCGGGAAAAACTGAAAGTGCTTTTTCTATGGGATTTTGGTATAAACTCAAGACCATTACTCACGATTCGAATGAAGGATATGCGTAAATCTTTTTGTAATGGGCGGTAATATTTAGACCTCGAGTCCTATTTGGGTTTTCAATTTAACTTGTAAATTGTAATGGCAAATAGCTACAAAAAAATTGTCGCTGCGATTGATTTGAATTTTTTAAAGGGCTGGTTCCCCTAAAAGGGTGAGATATAAGACTTGAAAATTTGGTACAATTTGGGTTGATAACAAAATTGACCTGTTCCGAGTCTTTCGAAAGTATAATTGCTGGGGGGTACAAATTTTAGTTGGCACACTCTGAATATTATGATACAAGGGCTACGACTTTCCGAATACGGCTATGATCCGAGCGGAAGTGAGTGTTGCTGGAACCGGTTCTGCAGTTCACCCGTCTTAGGTTCTTGGCGGGGCGGTAAACAACAAAGGAAAATTTTCAAAATCGTTTTCCGCCGGCACCGTTTGTAATATTAAAATTCTGAAAACACAAATTTTTTTGATATTTACAGGACATAAAAATGTCATGATACGAAGACTAATAAGATATGTTCACGCGCATCTTTATGTCTATCTCTCTTCATTCTTGAACGTCATCGCGTGACAAAACTGCACTGAGCTAATAGCTACCTGCTAGGTGTTTTCGTTAATTTATTTTGTATACACTGTTTTAATTTCTGGTGAATGAGTTATTTAATTATTTTTCCATTGTACTTTGTAATAATATTACGAACAATGGTTTATTGTGCAGTGATGGGTTGTACCAGTAACAATAAGAAATGTAAAAACTATTCATCGAGTTACTTTAGTTTTCCAACTGTTAAGGAAATTTGCAATTTATGGGTGCAAAAATGCTATCAAAAGCATGAATTTAATATTAAAACTGTTACAATATGTTCGAAAAAATTTTCGGATGATGATTTTTGTGTTAAGGAAAAACTATTGGAATTTCAATTGCCCAAAAATAAGTGAAAGTTAAAAGATGATTCTATACATTCACTTTATCTAGCCAAATCTCCAAAATCCCAAACATCTGAACAGAAAAATCGTGACGAAAGGATAAAAAAGAGGTTAAAAATGTATCTAACTTGTATGTATACTTCTTTAATTAATTTTATTACCTATGTTTTTTTTTATTAATGCAGGCTTGTAAAAATATTCAATCGCAATTTTGCGCTTAAGACTGTGGGTGGACACAATTTTTGGCTTTACTAAAATTTATTTATAGCCAAGAAAAGCACGACTGCACAAATAATAGTAGTGAACTTGAAGTATTGGTGATTGGCACAAACTGGCTTGAAACTTATATACCCTATATATACTATAAGTAGGTAACTCCAACAATAAAGATATTGCAACACAAACTTTAAGGTAGAAATTATATTATGTTTTTGGCGACTTATGGTAAAAAAATTAATATTTATTTCTTGCCTGTTTTATTTTCAATATTACTAAATTTAATAATCTTTCAGTTTACAAGAAGAATCTGAAATTTTAAAAAAGATCTTTTTGTTAGATGCAAAATAAATTTTAAAATAAGAACACTTAATAAAAACAAAAGAGACTTCCAACAGGAGAAAGCGCAAAATTATTAAAATTGTAAAGTAAAGCTAGATACACAAGCTAGATTTTATTTATTTTATATTATAACTTACTTGTATGTATTACAATAAAATACTTACTCAAAATAATATTCCGAAAGATTTTATTTATATTTTAAAATGTAAAAAATAAATAGAAATACCATGTTGCGTAAAGTGGCTGTTTTTTATTGAGTATACTTACATAATATTTATCCAAAACAGTAAAAACAACGAAAATTTCAAATAATAATACTTTAAAAGCGAGTTTCTTCTGATATCGCAGTACATTTATGTCACGCGATGACGTCATGTGCGCACCGGTTTAAAATTCGTTCCGCAACTGATCATATCTTATTAGTCTTAGTATAATGTAAAAAATGTATACCTCATATTTAAGAAAAAATACAAAGTTAAGCAAAAAAACAAAAAAGTTTTTTGAAAAAAATTGTTTTTTGGAAATATTTCACTATAGCGTGAAGTACACATATTTACTTGGTCCAATGATGTTTTTATTTTTAGAATTGAACAATTAGTTCCACTTTAAATGCGGGAATTCTTTCAGCGCCATCTCGCGTGCCGGATACACACTATTTTATCGTCACATTTAGCATTAACAATGGTTGACCCACAACGGGTAGGCCGTGCTGTATTTGTTTTGCCTGTGACGTCTTCGGACTAGTGTAGCTGCATGTTTGTGATTGATGGAAATTAGCGTTGTATACAGTTATAAATTAGTGAAGTGTGAAAATACGTTTAGTTAAGACGTTGATTCAGGTGTCATTGTGAAGAGCTCGAGAAGTACTACTAGGAGCCAAAATGAGATAATAAATTTTCGCCGCAATATAAGTAAAAATAGATGTTAAAGTAAACATTACAAAATAATAAAGATTAGACGACATCTTTGTGAGTCGTGAATATGCTCGGAATTAAAGAAAACTCAAATCAGATCAAAGCTCGTGTCAAAACGAATCCAAGAAACCTAAACACTCCAGGTCCTAGTAAAAGCGAGAGCTTCGACAGTGTCAAAAAGAAATCGAATTAGCGTTGTATAAAGTTACAAATTATTGTGGCGTGAAAATGCGTTGATTTAGGTGCCATTGTGAAGAGCTTTTGAAGCTTTATCCCAACGACTGTTTCACTTCAAAATCTAGGACGCAAACCCGAACTGCGCCTTTACGTACCTTTTTTTGCTCATGCTTTTGGCCTGTCTCTTTTAGTCTCTTTTAGCCCTGTTATTACTAAGTTATTTCTTCTTTTGTCTTTTTTTATTTCTTCCATCTTCGTCTCCATTTGTCCTATGTTCTTTTCTTCTCTCCATCTTTCCTATTTTTCTTCCCTCGCCTTCTTCAGTTGGTTCATTTTTCTCTTCAGTTCTTCCATGAGCTGTTTGTTGTCGTTCTTCAGCTTCTCATTTCTTTCCTGGTTTCACTTTATCTTCTTTTACTTGCTTAGGTCATCCATCTTGTCTTCCATTTTCAGCCCCATTTCTTCTTGACTTCCTCTTTGCTCTGGCGATCAGTTTTCTTGTTGTTTTTTTTATGTTTTTGGTCTTTCTTCCTCTTTGTCTTCTTCTTGAATTCTATACACTGTGAGGTGTATTGTTATTCACTCCTCAACCCTTTTGTTTCTTCCTACGTTTCTTCTATGGTTCTTTTCCCTTCTTTGCTGTTTTCTTCACTTTTCTACGTTTTATTTACTTTATTTTTGTCAGTTTTCTCCTCGTTACTTCTCTCCACGTGTTGGAGGAATGGTAGGGATGTAATTCCTCATCGCAAATAACTTCTCTGTTTACAGTTTTGAAGGGTACCTCCAACAGTCGACTTCCGCTGATTGTAGATTCTCAACAACAACATCAATAATAAATTAATAGCTTCTTCGGTTGCCACATTTTACCGAGTCGTCGGTCTTCGGGATACAAGGTTCTTGAGACTTCTCAAAGAGGACGATTTTCTCTCAAACGTTCATAAATTTCGGTAAAAGTTCCATGTTGCCACATTCTAAACTGAAAGTCTTCCACCAAATTCAACACTCACAAAGAACTTGGACTTGAATGTTATGCATCACTGGGGATATTCATTTTTCAAGGTATGTGCAATGGAACTTCCACAAGCCCTAACACCTAAACGAAGGATCCAAAGTGAAATTCCTTCAGTGTTAAGAAAGTTGCATGTTTACGGTCTTCCGCGACTTTTGACACAACCGATATTCATAAATCTCATAAACATAAACATCATTTCCTCTGAAAAGCAAAATTTATATTAAAAGAGTTTTTAACACAAAAGACCGGTAAAGTTCCCAGTAATAATTTATTGAAATAAACACCCCAACGTTATTAACAACCATGCAGGACCGACTCTCATGCTCGTCTATGCTCGTCTGATCCCCTCTCTCCGTAGGATCCCTCCACCAGTGGCGTCCTATGCTGCAGTCCAGCGGCGCCTCGCGTTTCAGTCGGCCACGCTACTTCCTCCACGTCCTCGTGGAGCTTAGCCCCTATAAGCAAACTTTAATAAGCACAAATTTTTACCTAGTTGATAAAATGTGGTTAGTACTCCTTAGACTACACTTAATCTATCAAACCTGCATTAGTCTCAGCAACGTTTGCCACTAGACTACCTTATTATACCTTATTTAACTACTAAAAGACTTCGTTGTCTTTCTCAGAATCTCCGTCGGACTCCGAGCTAACTTGTATCTCTAGAGGTTTCAATTTCTCTAAAGTAACAATACCTCGATACTTTCTCTGCGAACGAGAAGTACCCTCTATATCCTCGACCACGTACCTATCGAGGTCTAAAACTTTTGTGATCACAAATGGTCCCCTATACTTAGGCAGAAGTTTCTTACTTTGCCCATCGTTACTTGTAGCAAACGTGCGTACTAGCACCTGTTCGCCCTCTTTATATTTTCGTCCCTCACGTCGTCGTGAGTCAAACAATTCTTTTTGTTTGGCTTGTCGATGATCAATGCATTCTTTAGCATGTGATCTAATCATATCGAGATTCCTTTCTTCATTTGGTGCCACTTCCACTTCGTTTGCCAAAATGGCATTACCAACGTTTCTGGGCGTATATCCGAAAAGCAGTTTGAATGGAGACTTTTTGGTCGATGAGTTTACGGTAGTGTTCAATCCCCATCGCACTTTGGGTACAGCCGTGTCCCACCTTTCCTCATCAGTCGTCGACGATGAAAGGGAGCTCAAGATGGTCCTGTTATACCGCTCAACTTGCCCATTTGCCCTGGGTGTAGGCGTAGCATTTAGAACATGCTTTATGTTCAGTCCCTTGCAGTAATCCTTAAACTGCTTACTCGTAAAACAAGTCCCTCTATCCGATATCACTCGTCTTGGAACCCCAAAGTTTTCAATTATGCTGCTCAGAAAAGTAATAATTGGTCGTGCCTTTGTTGTCGGGACTGCTTTCATGAGAACGAATTTCGTGAATGCATCTACGACAAGTATTAAATAAGCATTTCCCCGCTTAGACCTTACGAACGGTCCTAAGTGGTCCATATGTATAGTGTCAAAAGGCACAGGCACTTTCTCAATTGTATGTGAAAAACCCTCTTTCCTTCCTCCAGCTTCTTTATTGTACAAACGAGGTAGACAACATGATATGTATTTCTTGACATATCGCCTCATCCCTGAAAACCAGTACAATTTGGAGATGGCAGAAATCGTTTTCTCCACTGCCAAATGGCCATTATTGTCGTGAAAATGCAAGGTAATTTGCCTCCTTGACGATTTAGGAACAACCCATTTATTCCCCTCCTTTGTTTTCTTATAAAGTCGGCCATTAGTCAAACAAAACATGTTGTGTATCTCATGTTCTTCCTTATCGGCTGGCCTTCTACTCAAAACCTCAATTAAGAATTTACATCGGTCGTCTAACATTTGAGCACTTAACACCCAATCTCCTTGATCGATGTTAACGGAATTGACCGCAATTATGCACGAATCAACTGGGTTCCTGCTCAATGCGTCTGCGTGAGTCATTTTATTTCCCGGTCGATATTCAACGTCGAAAGTGTATTCCTGAACACTTAACCACCATCGTCCAATCCTTGGGACTAGGTCACGCTTAGCCAAAGTCATGCGCACAGCATTGCAGTCCGTCACAATCTTGAATTGTACACCTATGAGATATATCCTAAATGCCTTAAGAGTGTACACCACAGCCATGGTTTCAAGCTCATAAGAATGGTACCTCTGCTCTTCTTTTGTAGTTTGCCTTGAGTAATACATTACTGGACGCATAGAAGTGTCGCTCTGTTTTTGTAACAAAATTCCTCCAATCCCCCACTTAGAAGCATCTGTGTGAACTTCAGTGGACAGTTGTGGGTCGTAAATTGCCAGTACGGGTCGTGATATTAATTTTTCTTTAAGGTTCAGGAAACTATCACGTTGTTCCTGAGCCTAAAGAAAAACTGCATCCTTTTTCGTCAATATCGTCAAGGGTTTAGCAATCGTAGCAAAATCCCTGATGTATTTCCTGAAGTACCCGGCTAGGCCTAAAAACTGTCTAACACCTCGACAGCCTCAGTTTTCCGTTTACCAGGCTGCACCCCGTTCCTGCTGATTTCATGGCCTCGATACTCCACTTTTTCCATAAAAAACTGACATTTTGAAAGTCTCAACGTAAGACCAGCAGTTCTCAAGGATTCCAGTACTGCTCTTAAGTATGCAATTCCATTTTCAAAACTATCCGTTGGTAAAAGGATATCATCCATATACGCTAAGGCCTTTCCGTAGCGTAAATTACCTAAAACTTTATTTATTGTTCTTTGAAACACGGCAGGAGCGTTGGATAACCCAAATGGGACACGCAAGAACTCGTAATGTCCATCTGGAGTTATGAACGCTGTTTTCAAAACGGACGATTCTTCCATTTGAATCTGGTGATACCCGCTTGCCAGATCCAGACTCGTAAAATACTTAGATCCCTGCAACTTCTCTAAAAATTCGTCTACGTGCGGTAAGGGAAATCGGTCTTTAACTGTTTTTGCATTCAATGCCCTATAGTCGACGCACATCCGTTGTTCTCCATTCTTCTTTTTAACAAGCAGGATGGGACTCGAATATGGAGAATCCGATTCACGAATAATCTGATTGTCCAGCAAATCATTTACGATGCCTCTAACTACCTGCCTTTCAGAATGAGAGAGACGATACGGTCTATAGACAACAGGTTGTTCATCCTTTAGATGAATCGCCATTTTCAAAACATCAGATTTACCTAGTTGCCCTGTACTTTGTGCAAAACAATCTTGAAATTCGTTCATTAAATCTAAAAGTCTTTGAATTTCGCCCGACGACAAATTTTTATTACAAATTACATCTCCCGCATTGAATTTGCACTTTTTATGCTCAGCTAGGCTTACCGTAAGCGACACTGCTGACGAATTAGGTGAAAATACATCTTCGAAACATAAAACACTTCGAACAAAGACATATTCGTCACCTACCTGTATATCCTGGTTAGATAAATTGGTAACAGCCACGTAGCCATCTTCGCCTTTCGTGATGCATTCTCCTACCAAATACTCTTTTCCAGGAATTGGACGCAGACTTCCTTGAACATAAACGTCCCCATTGTACTCCCCTTTGGATGTAACCAACACCATTGCAGTAGTTTTCGATGGTATTGTGGTGCTTTCTTTAGCCCACAACGGAATATAATTCGGTTTTGGACACCAAGTTGCTTCTGAAGCTCCTCGCTTCTTTTTAAAAGTCTCACAGTATGTTGAAACACAACCATTACTGTATCATTCGAGTGTAAAAACGTTTGTCCCACAAGGACAGGAATGTTTTGTGCTGAATTAGGTACTACCAATGCGTTCACTACATTTTCTGCACAGTCAACTTTTAGGTTAAATGTAGTTTTACCCAAAACCCGTGTACTAGTCCCGCCATAACCCAGAATAGTTTGGGAGCAACGTTTAATTTCCAGTCCCAAGTCTTTGGCATTTTCGTCACGGATTAGAACTGCCCCACACCCAGAATCTACATACGCCTGCAAAGGTGTTTCGTTTACCCAGCAGTCGAAGTAGTATTTTTCATTGTCGGAACAACGTCTGTTCTCAACAACTTGCGATTGGGTGATTTTTCTTCGGCAATCTTTACTTAAGTGCCCAAGACGTTTACAATGTGCACATTCAATTTTCGGGTTAGCACACTTCCCGACAATTGTAACACCTTTTAGCCTTTTTGGTGGATGAAACTTTCGTTTGTTTCGAAGTAGGTTCTCCAAGTCTCTCGCTAATCGGTTTCTTATGTGTACGCTGCTTATAAAAGTGTACTGGAGCCGTCACAGTCTCCTGTTTCAACATTGAGAAGTATTGAGCATACAAAACACTAGGACTTTCGTATCTACCCGCGCTAGCGCCTGCTCGAACACTTGGGTCAGTAATTCCATCGATAAGACAGGATACCGCTCGATCTCCTGTTATATCACAAGCGTTTAAAAATTCCATCTTGTCAAAATAATAACGTTCCCACGTTTCATTCGGTAATTTAACTCTTTCGACTAGGCTTCGTAATGCGGCGGCGAAGTCTCGATGTTCCGGGAACGAGCGAATAATTAAATCCCGCCATTCATTCCACGAAAGTAAGTCTGTAGGTTATCGTACCACCTTCGCGCAAGGCCTCCCAGACCGCTTTGCATTAAAAAAATCATAGTCGCTTCGTCCCAATGATTAATTGTAGCAAGCTGTTCAATTTTGTCGAGCCATTTCGTAGAACTCAGCTTTGCATTCCCCGGTGTAAATTCGGGAATACACTCCGGTTTCGCATAAACATTTCGGGTCGGTTTTTGTGTCTCCGTTTGATGCGCGATAAGTTTTTCTACGAGCACTTCTAACCTGCTGACTTTGTCGGTGGGACGGGGTGGCGTGGTACTTACAGCGCTGCCCGGCGTAATATCAGCTGTTGTCTCGAGCCTTTTTTTCTTTGCGAGACCGTGGGACCTTGGTCGTTTTGGATGTTTTCTGCTACGCTTGTAGTTTCCATCCGATGAAGTACTGCTTGACCTTGAACTCGAGGATGACGAACGGGAACGACCCATTTCAATGTCTCGAATCAGTACTCCATAAAATCACAAACACTCACTACACTTATTAACGGCACTAGGGCCAATCCCACCGCTGCTCTAAAAGAGTTTTTAACACAAAAGACCGGTAAAGTTCCCAGTAATAATTTATTGAAATAAACACCCCAACGTTATTAACAACCATGCAGGACCGACTCTCATGCTCGTCTATGCTCGTCTGATCCCCTCTCTCCGTAGGATCCCTCCACCAGTGGCGTCCTATGCTGCAGTCCAGCGGTGCCTCGCGTTTCAGTATGTTGTAATTAGCTGGGGAATTTTGACGTTCGAAGCCTGCTGCATGTATAAATAATTCTTGAAGATTCCATATTTTTTAGAAGATTTTTGCAGAAGTTTTATTTACTGGATTTTTTTGTTGAGCGGTGTGTCGCATTATTCAGGTGCTTTTGTCTTTAGGGGTTCTATTTACATCTTAACTTTCTTTTCTCACAATCATCGGAGGGTATTATCTTATGCTAATTTGTGTATTATACATTTGGTTTCACATTGTATAGTATAGTATTATAACCTTTAAGCTTGATAAGTGATTGGGTTATTAAGTGTGCTTCTGTTATCAAATACACGTCTATTTTTTGTAATGTCCAGAATTAGGCACTTAATTCTACATTTATACATCAGATTCGTGTTGCAATATTTTATTAACATTGCAAGTCACAATTCACAGTTCTCTAGTTACATTTTAATTTTCTTGTTGTTGTTTTAAGGACTTCCATGATTTTTGTCTATTTTGTCTTCTTTTTTTCTCAGTTTTTATATTTGCTTGGCAACAGTGTAATCTCTGTTGTTCGCTAGTCCAGCCTTACCACAGTGTACACTTTGACTTTGCTCCATCACAAATGTTCGTATGTGACATCTGCTGTTCATACGATACGATGATCTCTTGTTGATGTTTTATAATTTTGACCAAACATCCACACATATCAAAAATGTTGTTGATATCTTCTTGACAAATTTTCTACTACGTTTTGGATTTACAAATGAACCGGCAATTTCGTTATGGAGCTTCGAAATGTGGTGATAATTTTTAACTAGATTCACGAATCTTTGTTGCTATGGAAATCTCACGAGTGGACGAAGTCCACGAGTGGGATTTCTTGATAGCAACAAAAATGAGTCCTAACCTACTTAAAATTATTTAAAAAATCTTTATTATACAATTAAGAATGTTTACAATAATTGTTGTAATTAAGTTGGTGCGTCAAGTTGCAGATATAGGGTTTGATGGAGCTTCCAGATGAGTGTCCTGTTATTTTTAACAACTGCTGCTCCGCTACTCCACGTTTAGCTAGTTGTGTTACAGAGCAGAAGAACGATTTGAATGGTTTGTAATTTTTACCTTGTTAGGTCGCTTGTTTTGTCCATTTTCCTATTTCGTTTTGTCCTACCGGGAGATTTTTATACCACCCTTTAGATAAAGATTCCTGCCAATATGGATTAGGTGTCAAAAATCAACGATCAACTTGAATATTTTCAGTTCTCTTTGACATTAATTTATGAAAAAGACGTACCGGACATTTGTCAGTGTCATTGTTGGATTATAATTATTCTTTCCCTCCAGTATGATTTCCCTGATGATCTATTTCTTCTGTGACGAAGTCACTGAAGAATTCCAAGAAAAGAGTGTCGGAAGTGAGGCTCAACGCTCGGAAGCGAACATTATCCGCAGTCTAGCGGGCCTCTCCCACTGTTCGACAAGGTCAAGCTCCCTACGCCCAAATCGGCATCTTCAACCGCTTCTTTAAAATACTTCTTGACCTCCGATCGGGATGAAACTTTCACCGTTGTAACCGGAAAAATAGCGCGCAGCTGATGCAACTTTCCGGAAGTCGATACGACCACCCCAAGTCGCCGCCCTTGTCACCGCGGGCCACGCCCTCCGCACCGAATCATTAAAGTGTCCAGGAAAAATGCTTCGCATCATCGGATTGGAATGGGACTTATATCATTTTGATCAGCAAGGAAGCGCGCTCCGGACCGTGCCGCTAAGGAATCGCTAACTTGTCCGGAGTCGCTGCCGTTCCGCCCGGAAGAGAATGCGATGATATGATTTTCTCTCTTCTACTTTGCAACAGGCCGCGCACGTCTGCTAACGTCATCCTCACCTCTCCAGCGTGTCCATAAAAGAAGCTCCACTCAGCCACAGAAGAGAGATGTGAGTCGCACCTCTACCGAAGAGGAAGTCCCAGCCGACCATCGGTTCCCGTCCAAGTTCCTGGTAACATCCCGGTACCTTCCAATTTCGGACCACGTTCTTTCCGGTCTCCACTTCCGGTATCTAGCCGTCGTCTGCCGGTGTTTGATTCCGGCATTCTTCGGTTGTCTGCCGCCGGGGGCACTCTGCTCGCGAGTCAGCCAGCCGTGCGCGTTTAGTCTCTTCCGGTCGCTGCTTCCGGTTTCTAGTCATCACCTACCGGTGTGAAATTCCGGCACCTTACAGTTGTCTGCTCGCGAGCCAGCCAGCTGTCGCGCGCTAGTAGTATCCAAACAAGTTTCGTGTTTTCCCTACCGTTGTCACCTTTCACCGCCGCTACAGCCGTTGGGAGGGCGAATACGTTGTATATAGGGTGTTTATTAAATATTGTCACGTTGTGTTACTCCGTTGTAGTAGCAGTAGTACCTTGATCTACAACTAAATTGGTAGACAACTACAATTTAGGGCGTTGGCCGCCGAGTAGTGAAGGAGCTAGCGCTATGTGTTTGGCTTGAGCTCCTTACCGACGCTCTCCAGGCTTTTGACAGCTTTTAGTTGTTCGGCTCAATCCGAACCGAAGAAAAATTCGGTTATAGGAGCCTTTTCAATTTATTCTTTCACATTTGGATTCAAATTTGGAGCGATTAAATTTTTTCGAGTTCGGCTTACGCGGTGAAATAGGGTCGTTAAGATTCTATCCGAATCCGATAAAGATGTGAGTAAATTCTCTTTGTAGAGTCTGGAGGGAGGTCTTTATTATCGAATGATAAATTGAGGCTCTTACCGAAAGCCGCTAGGCTTTTTCCCAGCTAGTTCTGTACCTCCATGTATGAGCCAATGCGTAAAATAACGGGTTTTCATAAAATAGTTAAAATTTCTGAATTCAATTTTGGGGGGTGCAATTGCTCTAAATTGGAGGGCAATCGTACTTATTTAAAAGAGCCCTCTGTAGGCCATTCAGTCGAGGTAAAAGTGCCGGGCTCAACGGTTTCTGGATTTTCCCCTAAGCCTGTGGAGAACCTCGCCTGAGAGCTCCACACCGTGAACTAGTAGCGTGTCCTCCACTTGTTCGAGACATCGTTGGAGACACTGCACGTGTCTATCTTGCTACCGGCCATATTGCTGTGATCAGCTGTTGTTGGGGCCAGTTGCTTTTCCACATTTTGCTGGAAGAGAACCTGTAATATTGGTATTATTAAGAACAAGAGAAAAATTAACCTAAAACCTGCAAAAGATTGCCGCTGACGGACAAACGGCTTTGCTTGCAGAGCATAAGAAGCACCAAGAAAAAAAAAACGGAATCCAGGCGCAGAGAGCAGACATCAAGGAGGGGGTAACGTTTTTCTAAAGCTTGTAAAGCTTGTGAGCAGAGTGGGGAAGGCACGTATTACCTTGTGAACTGTTACACCAACCCTACACTCGTCCAGGGTGGACTTGTAACTAACAAAAGTTAATTGGCTACTCAGCTTGATGACGGAAAGTGGGTGGCTCGCTGCGGTGGAGAATCAGGTATGGAGTACAATGAACACACACAGTTGACTTAAACTGTACTATATTTACATGAATGAGCCACGACTCCGCGTGCTCAGTGCACAAGTTACATATGACAATTTACAAGTTAATACAAAATGACAAGTGATTACAAATTGTTGCGGACCACTGTACGTATTGTTAGCATTCTTGGGTTGGCAGCTGCGCAGAAGAATCGAAGAAGTGAATCGAAGCCGATAGAGTGCAAGAAGGCCAAATTCTGTTTTATTTAAAGTTATTCAATTTAATTTCAATACAACTATTTTAGAAAACAATTGCTTGACCATTATTTTCTACACAAATATTGTCGGTTATTTAGATAGGTACTAATGAGACGAAGAGTACATTACTACATACTACAATTCTTACATAGTGTAACGTAGATGTAACGTAGCCTGAGCCGGGCGGGTTCGAGGATTTAAAGAAATATTCTGGCGCACACCGTATTTACAAACTTTTAGTAAAAAGACTACTAAGACTAACTTTTCACAATGTACAGACTTTCACAATATCACCTACTGGTTCACGATGCTTCCAATAGACTGACTGCTCCGTTGTTTGATCCCTTCTTATACCGCTCGCTTCGTTCTCGATTTCTTCTATTCCCGGAATCATGAGATCATGTTTCCGACGCAATGGATTATTCTAGAATAATGAGATCAGTCTCTTGTACGAGCGTGGTATAGCATGAGATCACCGCCACAGAGTCTTCTAGACTTATGAGAGCATCCCATGTGAATAATTATTCCCAGACGTTCTCATGTAGACTATTCCAGATTAATTACGTTACCATACGTGGTGAGATCATCATGACATCATCCGCTTCCGGGCCGTCGCGCCGTCGTCTCACTGCCCCCCTTTTAAAGATTGTTCGTCCCGAACAATCTACTTCAATCTTGTTGATTTGTCCCGGAGTAGGATGCCAAACGATCCAGGTGAACCACCTTCATCTTGGCTCGGGGACTGCGTTGAATCCGGTACACTACGTCGTTGATCCTCTTTACAACCGTGTACGGGCCTTCCCAACTGGGTTGTAACTTTGGGCAGCGACCTTTCTTTCGCCGAGGGTTGAACAACCATACCAAGTCTCCATCACTGAATCCTGCCGAATTCACCCTCAGATCGTAACGCGTCTTCATCCGGTCGCTCGCCACGCGAATGTGACTGCGCGTTAGTTCATGTATACTGGACATGGCTTCTTCACGTCCTCGAATTCTTTGGATGCCTCTCTCCGACTGCAATGTTTGCAGTCACTCCGGCACGGCCTCCTAGAAAGTGCGTCCGCATTCTGGTGTGATCTGCCTGGTCGGTGTTCGATTTCAAAATCATACTGTTGGAGCTTCTCCAACCATCTGGCTGTCTGTCCTTCTGGATCCTTAAGGCTTAACAGCCACCTCAACGCAGCATGATCCGTTCGGATTTTGAAGTGTTGACCGTACAGGTACTTGTGAAAATGTCCTACTGCATTTACGATTGCCAATAACTCCTTCCTCGTAACGCAGTAGTTTCTTTCCGGCTTAGAAAGCACCTTGCTATAGTATTCGATGACTTTTTCTTCGCCTTCCTGTACCTGCGAAAGGACTGCCCCGATACCGTTGTTACTGGCGTCTGTATCCAGGACATACCGCCCCTTTACTCTCGGGTAAGACAGAATAGGACCCGTGCACAGCGAGATCTTCAAAGTTCTAAACGCTGCTTCGCTCTCGTTATTCCAGATAAATGGAGATTTGCCTTCCGTGAGTCTGTGCAGAGGCTTGGCAATGTCAGCAAACCCTTTGACAAATCTGCGATAGTAGGTACAGAGGCCCAAGAAGCTTCTCAGCTGGTGCTTGTCCCTTGGTCATGGCCACTCGCGGACGGCCGCGATCTTGTCTGGATCTGTTTGTACTCCGCTGGGCGAAACCACATAGCCCAAGAACTTCACTTCTGTCTGGAACAATCGGCATTTCTTAGGGTTGAGCTGAAGGTTGGCATTCCGCAGGCGGCTGAAGATCTCTTCCAAATTTTTCAAATGTCCTTCGAAGGTTCTTCCAACTACCATGACGTCACCGAGGTACACCAAGCAGGTTTTCCATGTCAGCCCTCGCAGAACCAGTTCCATCAACCTCTCGAAAGTGACTGGAGCGTTGCAGAGTCCAAATGACATGACGTTAAACTGGTAGAGACCGCTTCCAGTCGAGAACGCCGTCTTCTCTTTGTCATCGGGATGGATCTCAACTTGCCAGTAGCCGCTTTTCAAGTCCAGGGTTGAAAACCACTGCGATCCCGACAACATGCTTAGGGTGTCATCGATACGTGGCAGCGGATAGCTGTCCTTCTTAGTTACATCGTTCAGCCGTCTGTAGTCAACGCAAAAGCGAGTGGAACCATCTTTCTTCGTTACCAATACAACTGGTGACGACCACGGGCTTGAGGAGTCTTCTTGGCGGTTGTCGGACCGGAGCAACATCTCCTGTGTTGATTCTGTGCTGCACCATGTTGGTTCTGCCGGTGCTTCGGTCTTCTGTAGCAAAGATGTCAGTCTCCTTGCGGATAAATGCCATGGCCTTCTCTAATTGATGGTTCGTAAGGTGTTTCCAGTCTTCTAGGAAGAGCTTCTCTACACTCGTTCGCTGAGCCTCTTTTCTGTTACACCCAACAGGTTGTTCTTCGCAACGGACGACCCGTAGTACAGGATGGTATAGTCCAATCGTCTGCCCTTTCTGTAGTGTAACACGACTTTCGCCTAAATTCGCTACACGGATAGGAATTCGTCCATTAGCCTCAACGAGTGTTCTTGCTACCATGAACTGTGATTTCTGTGTCACGTCCGGGTTGGTGGTCACGTTCGGTTCTATTATTCCAGTCCGGTATCCCCCAGGGTCTTCTTCCAACTCTGCCAGCACAATCTGTTCCGAGTTCTTCTGTACACGGACCGTTTCGGAGACTATCACTTTCACTTCGTCGGCGGATGGTATCGCAGAGTGCAGGGAGATTTCTTCGTTGCCAACTAGCAGCATGCGATTCTTGATGTCCAGCACGAATCCGAACTTCTTCATGATGTCAAGACCCAAGATGAAATCGTCTACTATATCAGTTACAATAACCTTGTGAATAAACTCGAACCTCCCCAACTCGAGTCTTGCCTCAACTTCCCCGAATACTCGTGCTGCTTCTCCCGTTGCTGTTTTTAACACCAGGTCGCTCTCTGCCAATTGGAAATCTCCCAGCGGTTTGAAGATGTCTGGTCTTCCGATCGAGACGGTCGCTCCGGTGTCGACGGTCATAGAACAGCCAGCTCCGTTGATTCGACCCTCCAGCAACAGACTGTCGTTCCTTCTTCGTAGCTGCGAGACGGAGATGATCCTAGGGGCTTTTGTGGGGCCAGCTAACACACGCCCCAAAGCGCTAGCTGGACTTAGTTTTCCGACTGCCTTGAGCTTGAAGGGCCGGACTCCGGATTTCTATTGGTCTGCTCCGGCGATCTCCTTGAACGGCAATCCCTCCTCAGATGAACCACTCTCCCACAATTAAAGCATCTGGGTCTGCCTGTCATGCTTCCGTGCCGCATTTCCTCAAGCAACGTCTTTATTTCTCGTAGCAGGTCGTTTCCGTCTTTCGGGGCTTCCTCCATAGTTACTGCTCGCAGACGTTGAGCCGCCGGACGACAAGCGTTTTTAGCCGCCTCGAACTCCAGGGCGTGCACGAGGGCATCGGCGCATTTTTGATGTCTACCTAGTCTCAACATTTGCTGCAACTCACCGTCGCGGACCCCATCAATAAACGCGCTTGTTCCAAGTTGGTGGTGGAACTCGCTAGGGGCGCTTGGGTAGGCCAGATGTACGAGTCTCTCAATGTCCGCCGCAAACTCCTGCAGGCTTTCGCCATTCTTCTAAACTCGTGACTTCAACTGCGACTGGTACACTTGGTTCAAGTGGAGGTCTCCATACCGCAGCTCGAGAGCGTTGACCACGGCGACGTAGTTCTTTTGTTCCCTCTCCGGGACAGTTTGCAGCAGCTGAAGAGCTTGTCCTCGCAAGGATAACACCAGTGCAGTGGCTTTCTCTTCTTCACCCCAGTTGTTCATTTCGGCCGCTGCCTCGAATTGCCTCCTGTACATACACCACGAGGTCTGGCCATCAAAAGACGGAGGTTTTAGCCTTTGTGATGACGGCTCTGACACGACTGACTGCCCGGTTGCCATCCTTTTCAGCTTTGTTTCCATTTCCTTGACTTTCTTTTCCAAATCTTCTTTTGTCCCTTTTACGTCTTCTTTCATTTCCAGAACTTCTTCTTTTACAACTTCTTGAATTTCTAGAACTTTCCTTTCCACAACTTGAACCTTTTCTTCCACGTCTTTTTTAAAAGTGTTTTGCAAAATGTCCAGCTGATCGAAAATTCTCTTCTGTTCTTCTTGTCGTCGATTTTCTTGTTCTTCATTTTCTTCTTGTCGTCGCTTCTCTAGTTGTTCTAGAAGTGCCATTTGTTCTTTCCTTTCTTCTTGTCGTATCTTTTCTTGCTCTTCTTTTTCTTCTTGTCGTCGCTTCTCTAGTTGTTCTAGAAGTGCCATTTGTTCTCTCCTTTCTTCCTGTCGTCTCTTTTCTTGTTCTTCTCTTTCTTCTTGTCGTCTCTTTTCTTGTTCTTCTTTTTCTTCTTGTCGTCTTTTTTCTAATTGTTCCAGAAGAACGGCCATTTGTTCTTGTAGAGCCTCCATGGTTTTACTTCTCGTGACTCTTCCAGAAGGTTGCTTTGACATGCGTCACGTACCGGTCGGTTCGATGTTTCTTCTTTTTTTTTACGTCCGCTTCTTTAAATCCCACTTCTGACACCAATGTAACGTAGCCTGAGCCGGGCGGGTTCGAGGATTTAAAGAAATATTCTGGCGCACACCGTATTTACAAACTTTTATTAAAAAGACTACTAAGACTAACTTTTCACAATGTACAGACTTTCACAATATCACCCGCTGGTCACTTGTTCACGATGCTTCCAATAGACTGACTGCTCCGTTGTTTGATCCCTTCTTATACCGCTCGCTTCGTTCTCGATTTCTTCTATTCCCGGAATCATGAGATCATGTTTCCGACGCAATGGATTATTCTAGAATAATGAGATCAGTCTCTTGTATGAGCGTGGTATAGCATGAGATCACCGCCACAGAGTCTTCTAGACTTATGAGAGCATCCCATGTGAATAATTATTCCCAGACGTTCTCATGTAGACTATTCCAGATTAAGTACGTTACCATACGTGGTGAGATCATCATGACATCATCCGCTTCCGGGCCGTCGCGCCGTCGTCTCAATAGTTTTCCTACACTCTGCGGTTGAGGTGGCGCATTGAATTGAAACCAAAATTAATTCATTAATTTATTTAATAAATAATTTTACATAATGAGATTCTTGTTGTTTTATATGATCATGTACACAATGAATTTAATTTATTACACATTTATTTAAATGACTTACGCGGATTTATTCGAACTAAATTGTTTCTTCAAATAATTTTCATGTTAGAAAAGCTTGTACTTTGCTCGTAAGTACGGAATAATGGTATAGATATTATTTAACGTTAAAGATATTCAGGTGTAAAAATACAAATGATTAATAGATATTAATAGAAAGGGAACACTTCAAAAATTTTCAATGATCGCGTGGTTCTTGTGAAAAAATGAAAACATTTTTTTATCTTTCTAATCCCGGAAATTGTAAAAATAATCTGTTCTTTGATAAAATTGTTTTAATACGTTTTCACTTGAACTTAGACTTAAAATATAATCTCGTTGAAACGCTCTCATCTGTGCTTATTTGATAAAATGAACCTTTGTGGATAAAAGTGAAAAAAAAAACATTTCTAAAAATCTGTTCGTTGTTACATTGTACCCAAAATTGAAATAAATGTTTTGCAGCATCGTTTGGAGGAGTATACAGCTTGTTCCTTGGTTGTAGCTTCATTACAATAATTGAAATCTTATATTACTGCACTCTGAGATTGATTGTAAATTTGAAGTTGGTGGGTAGAATTGATAAAACAACCAACAAGCCCAAACAAGAAGATCCGAAGCTCCAAGCACAGAAACTATGGACGTACGAAGGAAGTATATATTTAAATTAAAAAAACAACGAGATGCTTGTGTGCTGTGCTGACTAAAATACACATTTTATTATCACATCAAAATTGTCTGCCCTTATAATATACACTAGGCATTATTTATGTAATTCTGGATCAATAATTTGTGTGTCGCACATTTTCGACCATTCGAATTGAAAAATTCTTTCGCACAAAACGTCCTCCAGGGACTTGCAATGTGTTTATTGTTACATATTTATGTACACCAATTTAACGAAATAAATCACTGTACAAGACGCTCCGAACTTTTTTCGATATATTCACAACATGCAGCTTCCTGTGGATAAAGGCACTGGTCGGCCTCTTGATTGAAAAGAAGATAGGCATCACATTGCATGAGATAACAACATCTGGAATTACAACTGTAAAACGTCCTGCAATTGTCAGGATTTAAATTATCTCCTTCTGGTAATGCTAATTGTTGGCATCCCTCTTTAGAGTTATCGGGTTCTGACGAACTCTTAATGCAATGATTTTCTGTACGACCAAAAACATAACCTAAAGGACAGGAAAGTTCCTCTTTCGTTCCATTGACAACTCTGAAAAAGTTTTGTTCATTGTCGAAATTTGGTACCTGCACAGGGAATTCGTCGATTCTTGTGTTGGATGTAATCTGGTACGTGGTTGTTACTTTAACTATAGCTGAAACATCACTAAATGAATAAATAAGATACAAAAACAGTTGTAAAATGCACTCCTTACCAACGAGCGAAGCTAGAAGAAGCCAACCTGTAGACAACATGGTTCCCGAACTTAAAGTGTAACTTGGAACAATCGATAACGTTGAAATCTGATAAGGAATTGACAACAGTTGTCGGATTTAATCATAATGATAAAATTGAAAGATGAGAAGTGTAGGTTATATCCTAGAAGCGATAAAACAAAGTTCAGGCTGACGTCAACTTAGAAAAATTTGCGCTGTTTCAGTGCTCTCGTTATTTTTAAGACATCCGAAGAGAGAAAATGTCTTCTGCAAAGTTTGTATTCCTAAATTTATATCGTACGTGCCAGTGATATGAAACAAGATTTACTCTAAACCGATGTTTCAAAAATATGAAAGTTTTATTTCAGCGATCCGGAATTTAAATCGCTGTCTTTTTGGCGCTATATTTGAATTTAAAATCAATCAGCTTAAGTTAAATAGCACTATTAATATCTACAAAGTTGGGTGAAGTGTGATATAAGAGCGTGATTCGCTGTTGAAAAAATTGCAGATTAATGCTCACAAAAACCATAACAAAGGCATATCACTAATAGTAGGCTAATAGTGATCATGCAAGAGACATGCCGCCAGGAGTGATAAGATTAAAGACAATTCTGACTCTAAATAAACATTTAAAACATTTTCTGAAAAATGATGATGAGATTGCTTGTTACTATTTTGTTGGTTTTTCTTAGTACCGAAAGTCGGTTATTTACTGTATAAGTGGATTAACCACTCGAATAGAGTTTAATTAAATACATTTTTCAAGTGGGTAATGTCTCAAAACCCACGTGTGCAGTATAAAATTTTAAACTTCCATTGAGCAAGGAGTGAAAGTTGTGAATTTTTATTTGGTATAATATTAATTCATTAATTAATGGTTTTAATTTTTATGTACAGAAATATAGATTTTAAAGAAAAAATCTGGCAGAAAAATAATGTTTATTGGAGTCTACAAATAATTCCCAACTTATCTTATAGTACATAATGTAATGAAAACAAATTTGAATTAGAGCAGTATGAAAGCGAAAATATATCTACATATTATTGATGACATAAGTAAAATAGAAGGAAGGCGAAGATAGACAAACCAGAAGAAAAGGAATTGGAGGATAAAAATAAGAGTTCTAAGGATGAAACAATCAAACTGCAAAGGAAACAGACCCTGGGAAAGAAACTGATGGAATATCGTGAAACCGTGTTAGGATTAATTACTTTATTATTTTTATACTTGAAATATTTGTTGTAACTATAAATCACTTAGGGTTTATTGTGTCAATAAAGATTAAAGTTTTATTTACGAATATGATCGATCTTGATGTTATATTCTGGAATTTAATGGTTATAGTCCGGGAGCTGCCAACACTAATTTTTTTAAAGATTAGTTTTATTTTATTTGTGTCATATTGGACCTACATAATATACATGAAATCGACTCCTGCAAGAGTACCAGCGGGACAGCGATTGACAGCGGTATGTCAAACATGTTACAACAAGAAGTGCAAATGTAATAGTATATTGGAACACTAGTTTTGTAAAACTTATATTAAGACACGAGTTCAGGTTTGCAGCACGACTGCCGTAGGCAGGAGTACCTGTAAAGAACGAGGGCTCTTAAGTTTTACAAAACGAGTTTTTCATGTTATTTTTTCTAATTTGCATATTAATTTTATTTTTTTTCAAAGAAAAACAATTTTGGTAATTTAGGGAATTTTGTTAAATTTTGATTTTTTGTACCTGACGTATACTTAACATGAATTGAGATGGAAAAATGGAAAAAGAAATTCTAGTTTTTGGGTGCGTTAATAATGGCTTATTAACGCACTCAAAATAGATGCGTTAATGGCTTTGTTACAACAGCAAATTAGGAAAAAAAAATTAAAAGATGAAACTTTTTCTATTTGGTAATAATATTTTTATAAGATATAAAACGATCTGCTGCCACTTCTCACGTAGAACGTTCTACTCCTGCCATTGTCATATTTATGTGGAAAAAAATGTTTCAATTCATAGAAATATTAAAAGCTGAAATTTTTGTGTCATTTCTTCAATAATAATAAATTAAAACAATTAAAAAACTTATATAAAGAATAAAGATAGCAAACAGTCCCAGGGGCCCTTTGAATATATTGTAATTTTAAAATCGCCAGTGCATCCACCATTTTTTAAGATATTTAAAAATAGCGGAAAGACTTTTACCAGTCTCTATGGAGTTGAATTCCATTAAATAATATCAAAACCAGTTCGAATAAAGAAAGAAAACTGTCCCAGGTGGCCTTTGAATATATTGGGATTTTAAAATCGCCAGCGCATCCACCATTTTTGAAGATATTTTGAAATAGCGGAAAGACACTTTTAGCAGTCTTTATGGAGTTGAATTCAATTAAATAATATCAAAAACGGTTCGAATAAACAAAGAAAACTGTCCTATGTGGCCTTTGAATATATTGAGATTTTAAAATCGCCAGCGCATCTACCATTTTTGAAGATATTTTCAAATAGCGGAAAGACACTCTTATCAGTCTCTATGAAGTTGAATTCCATTAAATAATATCAAAAACGGTTCGAATAAAAAAAGGAAACTATCCCAATGGCCTTTGAATATATTGGGATTTTAAAATCGCCAGCGCATCCACCATTTTTGAAGATATTTTGAAATAGCGGAAAGACAGTTTTTGCAGTCTCTATGGAGTTGAATTCAATTAAATAATATCAAAAACGGTTCGAATAAACAAGGAAAACTGTCCTATGTGGCCTTTGAATATATTGAGATTTTAAAATTGCCAGCGCATCCATCATTTTTGAAGATATTTTCAAATAGCGGAAAGACAGTCTTATCAGTCTCTATAAAGTTGAATTCCATTAAATAATATCAAAAACGGTTCGAATAAAGAAAGGAAACTATCCCAGATGGCCTTTGAATATATTGGGATTTTAAAATCGCCAGCGCACCCACCATATTTCAAGATATTTTGAAATAGCGGAAAGACACTTTTAGCAGTCTCTATGGAGTTGAATTCAATTAAATAATATCAAAAACGGTTCGAATAAACAAAGAAAACTGTCCTATGTGGCCTTTGAATATATTGAGATTTTAAAATCGCCAGTGCATCCACCATTTTTGAAGATATTTAAAAGTAGCGGAAAGACACTTTTACCAGTCTCTATGGAGTTAAATTCAATTAAATAATATCAAAAACGGTTCAAATATACAAAGGAAACAGTCCAAGGTGGCCTTTGAATATATTGGGTTTTTAAAATCGCCAGCGCATCCACCATTTTTGAAGATATTTTCAAATAGCGGAAAGACAGTCTTATCAGTCTCTATAAAGTTGAATTCCATTAAATAATATCAAAAACGGTTCGAATAAAGAAAGGAAACTATCCCAGATGGCCTTTGAATATATTGGGATTTTAAAATCGCCAGCGCACCCACCATATTTGAAGATATTTTGAAATAGCGGAAAGACACTTTTAGCAGTCTCTGTGGAGTTGAATTCAATTAAATAACATCAAAAACGGTTTGAATAAACAAAGAAAACTGTCCTATGGGGCCTTTGAATATATTGAGATTTTAAAATCGCCAGTGCATCCACCATTTTTGAAGATATTTAAAAGTAGCGGAAAGACACTTCTACCAGTCTCTATGGAGTTAAATTCAATTAAATAATATCAAAAACGGTTCAAATATACAAAGGAAACAGTCCCAGGTGGCCTTTGAATATATTGGGATTTTAAAATCTCCAGCGCATCCACCATTTTTGATGATATTTTGAAATAACGGAAAGACATTATTATTAGTCTCTATGAAGTTGAATTCCATTAAATAATATCAAAAACGGTTCGAATAAAGAAAGCAAACAGTCCCAGGGATCCTTTGAATATATTGTAATTTTAAAATCGCCAGAGCCTCCACCATTTTTGATGATATTTTGAAATAACGGAAAGACACTCTTATCAGTCTCTAAGAAGGTGAATTTCTTTAAATAATATCAAAAACGGTTCGAATAAAGAAAGAAAACTGTCTCAAGTGGCCTTTGAATATATTGGGATTTTAAAATCGCCAGCGCATCCACCATTTTTGAAGATATTTTGAAATAGCGGAAAAACACTTTTAGCAGTCTCTATGAAGTTGAATTCCATTAAATAATATCAAAAACGGTCAGCCATTTGATGGGATCTGCCTTCTGTTTAATATTTTGTTTGATCAGTTTTTATACATCTTTCCATTTTTTATCTTTTTGCTTGGAACCACACTTTATGTTTTTTATTTTGGATTCTTCATTTGTTCGGAATCACAGTTAATTTAATTTTTAATCCTTCCAATTTAATCGTTTTGTCAATCATTATTGTTCTGTTTCTCCATGTACTTACTGCCGCATATGTACTTTTCTTTTTTTTCATAATTGTAAAGTTCGTCTCTCTATCTATATACTTCAAGGAACATCTGCTACAAGCCTTGGTTTACTTTTAACGAAACAAAAACCAAATGACATAGTTTTTCAGTAGCTACAAACTGACATGCAAAGTTATGTTTTTATATATGAATTTCAAGGCCAAACGATAGTCCACTTATTTCTTAAATATAACTAGCTATATAACACCCGTCGATGTCGGGCCTTTTGTGGACATAAATGGTGCTGGAAGTAGATACCAGTAAAGCTTGCCTACTATAAACAGAACTCAAATCTAGAGCGCAGACAAATCCAAGTGGTTCATAAGCCGCCCCCAACTATATTAGAACAACTTAATAATATGCCCAAATTGAATCAAATCAATCAATGAACAATAACAAGATTAAAATTAATACAGCTGATGCCCATACGTACAACCAAATCACAGTAATCCTCAATGGACTCAAAGATATACAATAGTACTCATTCGAGAACAAGCATACGCGAGACATCAGAGTGATGGTCAAAGACCGCTCATATGATCCTGAAGGAGTTACCAATAAAGGAAAAATACTTGAACCCATATGAACCAGTCGACATGTTCACCATTTCTTTCGACAGGTCCATGGATATCAAGAAAATCTACGAAATAAAGCACATTTTGGGTAGCAAAGTTAGGGTGGAAGCAATCCGTAAAAGTAACATCATGGCCCAGTGCAAAAACTGCCAGGACTACGGACATACCCAAAAATTGTGCCGGAAACTTCCGGCTTACGTTAATTGTGGCAAAAGTCACAACACCGTCGATTGCAAGCAAGAAAGAGATCCACATAGGTGCTGCCACTGTGCTGACTTTTCAGATAAACTCACTTAATATAAACTAACTAGCTGACCCGGCAAACTTTGTACCGCTTCAGAATCAATAATACAGGATCCATGAAATCCAAAGGGGCACCTCTGAGCCCCCATATCCATGTTTTAATAGTTATTCTGTTATTCGGGGCAGAGACAAATTCAAGAAATCAAAGATCAAAAAAGCCGTTCTTTAGTTATGCATCCAAGTGGGCCCGTTGGCCCCCATATCTATGTTTTAATAGTTATTTTGCTATTTGGGGTGGAAGCAGATCCAACAAATCAAAGATGTCCATGTCAAAAATAGTTTACCACCTATTCTCATACCGAATATACAAAAAAAATTCATAAAAATCGGTCGAGCCGAAAAATCGGTCCAGCCCAAGAGGACCCCCTGGACCCCCATATCCATGTGAAAAATAGTTTACCACCTATTCTCACATCTGCCAAATATACAAAAAAAAAATCATAAAAATCGGCCCAGCCAAAAATCGGTATATCCCAAGGGCCCCCCCTGGGCCCCCATGTCCATGTGAAAAATAGTTTATTCACATTCATAGTCTAATTCATCAATTACCTGATTGATGAACGCTTAGGAAGTTAGGCGTTTACTTCCAACTAGCCGGGAAAATTTTTTCCAGGCTAGCAAAAAAATTACTTACCTGATAACCGCGTCGCGGGTTGCATAACCAAAACCTGTACCTTCCCTTACTCTTTTCTTGTAATAAATTCCCCGCCACATTTTCGGCAGTGGCCCGCAGGTCGGGTGGTGTACACGTTATGTTTTCTTGGTCAGTCTTTTTTTCTCCAGTTTTTTTATTTATGAATTGACATTATAATTTATGTTTTGTTTGCATAGCCCACGTGGTTACTATAAACTTTCAACAAACAAAAATTACAAACATAGTTTTTTGTAAAAATTGGGGAATGTGAATAAAGTAGTATACAAACCTCGAAGAAAGGCTTAATTCCAGCCTCGCGAATTTATCATAAAATAAATTTAAATAACAATTCGCTCGGCTGTAATCAAGCACTTCCTTACTCGGTATGTAATATACTATTACCATCTATTCTCATACCTGCCAAATATACAAAAAAAAAAATCATAAAAATCGGTCGAGCCGTTTCGGATTATGATATATGTAGTATACCTATTGAAACTCTAGTTTTGTAAAACTTATATTAAGACACGAGTTCAGGTTTGCAGCACGACTGCCGTAGGCAGGAGTGCCTGTAAAGAACGAGTGCTCTAAGTTTTACAAAACAAGTTTTTCATATTATTTTTTTCTAATTTGCATATTAATTTAATTCTTTTACAAATAAAATCAATTTTGGTAATTTTGAAAGAATTTTGTTAAATCTTCATTTTTCTGTACCTGCCGTATACTTGACATGACTTACATGGAACCACAACCTCATAATCAAACTGACATTTCGTTCAGTGCAGGGTTCAGTGTGTTACCAATGGAAGAGGAGCAAAAATTCTAGATTTTGGGTGCGTTTTTGGCTTATTAATATTGTAACTTTGTTACAACAGCATTTTAGAAAAAAGTTCTGCATAAAACTTTTCCGAAAATCGCCGAAACATGTCAAGCGACTAATTTTCTTCCGCCACCGATGACATTTGTCAAAAAATAATTAAATTATAATGTACGAAAATTTTAACGTCATCGACGATTTTTTCAGATGGTAAGTTATAATTTTCTTTGTACCATTTAATAGAGCACATTTTTCTGCAAATGACAACTTACTTTAATGAAAGTGTTACATAATAATTCTTGTGAGAAAATAATAATCACAGACAATTGACATGATTTTAATAATTGGGCATTTAAATGAGTAAAAATAAATAAATCTTTTACAAAAATTGTTCACATTGTTCAGCGTTCGTCATTTGACAAATACCCACTTGATGATAAACTGCATTAACTGAGTTTTAAAACATTTCTGAAGTCACGGCAGTTCTCTTGCCTAATGCGTTTCATCAAATTCTGCAAATTGTCTGGTCGGTTTAAATAAACTCGGCTTTTTAAATGTCTCCACAAGAAAAAATCCAGAGGTGTCAAATCTGGAAAACTTGGTGGCCACTCAATTGGTCCACGTCTTCCAATCTGCAAGTAAGAAGGTTCCTGGACACCACCAATAGAAGGTATTTATATCATCGGAAGCGGAAGAAAATTAGTCGCTTGACACGTTTCGGCGTTTTTCGGAAAAATAAGATTTGTCCGAATTATGAATTTTGTGCAGAACTTTATCATAACACTGTATATTAGATAAATCAAATTTCTTTTTAGGAATAGAACTCAGGTTTTACAGCATTTCCACTAATCCAATATTTCACTCTTGTTTTAATCCGACTTATTTGGACAATTCTCGACTTCGAGATCTCGATCTCCAACAAATTAGAACCGAACGAAAAATTCGCGATTAGTTGCCATGTTGATTACAAATCAATTACTCTACAGTTTGTTTTTGCTACTTCATCCAATAATCCCTATAAATCCTTACAACAGTATAAACTATCCGCAACAACTTCCAAAGGCCATCAAATAGTTTGTTTCTGTGGTTTCGGGTTGCTATTCTAACACAATAACTTTCAAACTACCGATATTTGGACCGAATGCAATACCATACTAATTTATGATCCGTATAATGTTATATACAGCTACTTTGTGGAGAAGCTGACACAGGTGACAACGCCGTCGCATATCCCTTTAAATTCCTAACACATCGCTTTGTAATTAGTTTGGAGACTTTTGAAAAACTCTATCGTTGAACATATAGGCATGAACTTCGACTCACTCCCACAGGAACTGCATTTAATATGGTTTGCTCCAGTTTCGGAACTCCTTGGAGATTGTCAAACCCTCGCTAACACCTGCAATTTTCTCGTTATGATTGACATAAAGGAACATCGACTAGAATTTCGGAAGTTAGATTATGGATTATTGCCCTCACTTGGGACCTGGTCTGAATGTTAAAAAAAAATTGATACGTTTTTATAGGGAATGATCACGTGGAAATTTTATAAGTTCTGGAACTGAGACATGTTTTAACATTGAAGGTAAAATTGTATTAGAAAGAAAGGTTGCTCTTGCCACGGACGTAATCAGCTTCGAGGTTCGAGCTCACTGCGATTTTTCTGTATAGTTTCCTCCTTTTTCAATTTCTTCAAATTGTTATTATTTACTATTATCTATTTTAGTCTACTTATATCATAACGCCGCATTTCTTCCAGAACATCACATTATATTCACTATATAATTTTGAAATGTTTCCTAGTGGAGTCCAATAATGTTTTATGGAGGTTACAATATGTATCCCGATATAGTTTTGATAATATAACATCAATAAACTCAAATAGTGTAATTTTACACAGTAAAAGCCAGAGATCAAAGCTGGCCGCACACAGAAAAACCCTTTGATCGGTTGAGGCACACTGTTCAGTCATTTAATTTACAATGAAATGATACATTAGCATTACCACACTCGTTTAGTCAAAAAGGTTTTGACTAAAATTGTGTGCGGTAAGCCGTAAGGTTGCGTCTTGGAGCTCTTTTATTTTTCTGTTGTGGTTCCGAGGCGATGTACAAAACGGACGAACATGACGCAATGAGGAGTAAAAACAATAGGAAAGGATACTTTCCATTTTTTCCTCTTAAATATGTGCACATACAGCAAAGATAATGAGCCGAAACACAATGGAAACAGTGCTAGCATTGAAACATTTATAATTTTTGTTTGAAGCACCCGAAACTGCGCTGAAATTTCCTAGAAAAAAAAAACAGCAGAAATGAACGTCCGGGTTTTCTTCTCCATTATTTACATTGCAAATCGCGCTTAATTTAATAACTGCGGAATTCCTGTTTAGTACGCAAGCGATAAATCTTGCAACTCGTGACATTAGCTGACGTAGGAGATGGCAGAACGGTAGCCCCATTACTCATCACACTTTCGGTGTGAGGGACCGTATATTAACCGGAAAAAAATCGACGTACGAAAAAAGAAACTGTTCGACATGGGATTATACCAAATTCTCTCAAGTGCAAGGGAACAGTTGTCGTCGAGTAAGGATGTGGTTTTAAGGGAGACTTGATTGTAAATTAGCTCTGTGAACAGAGAATGTGGCACGACGATACACGTTTTGTTACCGCAATGACGGGAATGATTCATTGAGATGCAACAGTAGAAAAACTGTTAACGCTGAATTTTAATAAACACGATTTGTTTAGTGAAATAACTATATTATGAAAGTTAACAAAAACAACAAAAACACAATGCGACAAACGGGCAGGACAACATGTCGCTACCACTGTTTGAGTACCATCAGATCTTCTACATAGTTTCTAAAAATTTGCTTTAAAAAAAAAAGAGAACCGACTTCAAAAAGTGAAAAATAATTGAATACATGTATTATTACATGTACTACCCAATGACCTGTCTGAAGTCGGTGCCAAGCCAAATAGGTTACAAATTTGTAACATATTGTAATTATACAAAAATATCAACAACGTTATAACGCATACAAAATTCGATATCATTCGAGACGACCGTCAACGACGTCTGCCGTTTGGGGTGTTTTGCTCAGCACGAGCCCCCCACCCACGCTCACGCATTCCGGTGCGTTCGCCGGGAGACCTTCGATGTGGCTGGAGTAGGCAGCCTATCTATCTACTACCTATTTGGCTTAGCACCGACTTCAGACAGATCATTGGGTAGTACATGTAATAATACATGTATTCAATTATTTTTCACTTTTTGAAGTCGGTTCTCTTTTTTTTTAAAAGCAAATTTTTTTACAATTTTAAGTGATAAGTTAGTGATACCTAGTAAAGACGCTTCTCCAATATTGAGGTCCTCAATAAAGTTGACGAAGAAATCGGTATGAACATAATTATATACATAAAATGAAGAAAAAATATGGGGATTTTTCTCGATTTCCATGGGATTCCCTGATCAGATCCTGATTTTTTGACAATGGAATCACGTCAAGAGTATACCCTTTCAAATAAAAGAAGAATTTTTTAAATCGGTCCACAACTGACAAAGAAATCGGTGAACATACATGATAAGTCTGTTAATAAAAAGGGAGCGAGAATTTGAGGATTTTTCTCGATTTCCATGAGATTCCCTAATCAGATCCTGGATTTTTTAACAGTGTAACCACCTTTAGAGTATGTCCTTTCAAATAAAAGAAGAATTTTGTAAATCGGTCCACAATTGACGAAGAAATCGGTGAACATACATGATAAGTCTGTTAAAGAGGGAGCGAAAATTTGAGGATTTTTCTCGATTTTCATGGGATTCCCTGATCAGATCCTGATTTTTTAACAATGTTGAGTATACCTTTAGAGTATACTCTTTCAAATAAAAGAAGAATTTTGTAAATTGGTCCACAATTGACGAAGAAATCGGTGAACATACATGAAGTCGGTTAATAAAAGGGAGCGAAAATTTGACAATTTTTCTCGATTTCCATGGGATTCCCTGATCAGATCCTGATTTTTTAACAATGTAACCATCTTTAGAGTATACCCTTTCAAATAAAAGATGAATTTTGTAAATCGGTCCACAATTGACGAAGAAATCGGTGAACATACATGAAGTCGGTTAATTAAAGGGAGCGAAAATTTGAGGGTTTTTCTCGATTTCCATGAGATCCCCTCATCAGATCCTGAAATGGTGACAATGGGACCAATCTGCAAGTATACTCTTTCAAATAAAAGAAGAATTTTACAAATCGGTTTATAAATGACGGAGTTCTGCGGTAACAAACATTAAAAAAAAAAACATACAACCGAATTGATAACCTCCTCCTTTTTTGAAGTCGGTTAAAAATAACACTCTCGGTCCCAATCGATGATGCGATCGAAGTCTGGATCGAACGCAGTAACCATGGCAACGGCACGCACAGGGAGCATAACGCGTGCAGTCGCGGCCTAAAGTAATGCGCACAGGAGTACACGCTAACACTTCCCCTCGCGACGCACGTGGGCTTTACCAAGCAGCTCTACACATCGTTGGTGTCGAGGTCCGGGAAGTCCTTTTGTTATGACGTCAGCCGCCATATCTGTTGTGGAGACGTGATCCAACTTCAAGATCTTCTTCTTGACGGCTTCCCTGATGAAATGGTATCGGATGTCAATATGCTTACTTCTGGCGTGGAACGTGGGATTTTCCGCCAGTTTCAAAGCTCCCATGTTATCCTCGTACACGACAATTTCAGACATCTTATCGTAGCCCAGTTCGATGAGAAGAGAACGCAGGTACGTAGCTTCCTTCACGGCTTCAGCTAGTCCCATATACTCAGCTTCCGTCGAACTCAAAGCAACGGTTCTCTGTTTTCTCGAATCCCAGGAGATGGGACCTCCTCCCAACAAAAACACGTAACCGGTGTAGGACTTCCTGTCGTTCGGGCAATTACCCCAATCTGCATCGACGTATCCTCTTAGATGTTCAGTCTTACGAGAAAAATTAAGTCCAACATTAATAGTACCCTTCAAATATCTGAGGACTCTTTTGGCAGCAGTCCAATGTTCTTTGGCAAAACAGTGATTAAACTGACCCAGGTAGCTGACGGCGAAACTGATGTCAGGCCTGGTAGAAATTGCCAAATAGGTCAAAGCTCCGACTAACTCTCTATAAGGTAAATTTTCGTCGGGGGGTTCCTGACTAGTCAACAGTTTGACACTGGGATCTATGGGAGTGCGAACCGGGTTAGAATCAGCCATTCCAAATCTACTCAGTAATTCGTTGATATAGCCCGCTTGACACATAGACATCCCACTTTTAGTTCTGTCAAACTCGATACCTAGACAGTATTTAATTTCACCAATGTCTTTGGTTTCAAACTCTTCTGAAAGATAAGTTGTAAGATTGTCGATAATTTTGATACTCGTGGAAGCAACCACGATTTCATCGACGTAAATTGCGATCAGAGTCATATCAGTTCCTTTTTTCATCTGATATAAACAGGGGTCGGCGTTAGTCGGCGAGGCTCCAAATTTTCGTAATACAGAGTCGAGTTTTTCATACCAGCTTCTGCCAGCTTGTCGTAATCCGTATAAAGCCTTGTTTAGGAAACTGTTAGAATATCGAAATGAGCTATAGATTAGCATAGTGTGCGCCTAGCAATTCGAATGTCTAATTAAATAAAATACATGTTGTGTATCGTGTTGGTCTAAATAAAATAGTTTTACTTTGGTCCGTCTATCCCCAATTCCCGTCAGGTTATGGGCCCAGAACTCCCAGAAGTCCCAGAACGCCCAGAAGTCCCAAAACTCCCAGAATTCGAATAACGAAAAACAAAATATGGCTTCAACTACCGGTTTTGCAAATATTGAGAAATTAAATGAAAACAATTTTGAATTATGGAAGGTTCAGATGAAAAGTGTATTAATAATCAATGATTTGTGGGGATACGTTGACGGTATCGAAGTAAAAACGGAAGAAAACAGACAAGAATGGACCAAGAAGGACTCTAAAGCACTGGCGTTAATAAATTTAAGCATCACACAGAGTCAATTGAATCATGTAAAGAAAGCATCGTCTTCAAAGGAAGCGTGGGACGGACTCAAAGAAGTTTTCGAATCAAAAGGTCCGGTTAGAAAGGCTGTTTTGTACAAACAGTTGCTTCGTATGGAGAAGAAGTCCAATGTTACCATGGCGCAGTATGTAATAGAATTTAAACGGAAAGCGGAACAACTTGAAGAAGCTGGAATTGTAATTCCTGAAGATTTATTATCAATAATGTTGCTAGGTTCTTTACCGGCCGAATTCGAAAATTTCAGCGTAGCAATTGAGACCCGTGATGAAATACCTTCGTTCGAAAATTTGAAATTAAAATTAATTGAAGAAGAAGCACGGCTGAACGAAAAGAACGCCATGATCAAAGATAATGAAGATACAAACGACGCGTTACTGACGAAAAGACCATTTGCAAATTCAAAAACAAACACGCAAAAATGGAAACTAAAATGTTACAATTGTGGAAAATCAGGACACAAAAGTCGATTTTGCAGATCGAAGCGTAGTGAATTCAAGAAATCAACCGACGACGCCATGACAGTAGTTGCATGCAATACGGAATTAAGAAGTTTGGGGAAGAGAACGTGGTACCTTGACAGTGGTGCAACTAGACACATGTGCAACAATAAAAGTAATTTTGCAAGTTTAGATGAAAATGAACAATCGAAAGTGTATATGGCAGCAGAACATTTTGTAGGATCAATCGGCGTTGGTGATATTTATTTAGATGCGAAATTAAATGGACATCACGCAGTAAACACTGTAAAACTAAAAGATACATTGTGTGTTCCAGATCTTCGTAACAATCTTTTGTCTGTATCAAGCGTTACTGATAACGGCTACACTGTTACATTTGACAAAAATCGGGCAACAATCAATCGGAAAGACGGTACGGTAGTTCTCACAGCGATAAAACGTGATCAGCTGTACGTTGTCAACGAAAAAGAAGAATATGCAGCTTTGGCAGGTAGAAATGGAGATGAAGAATTACGAAAATGGCATCAGAGGTATGGACACTTAAATGTAAGTGATTTGAAGAAAATGAAGAAAGAACATATGGTGTCGGGTATGAAGTTTTGTGACAATGGCAATGACATAAAGTGTGAAATATGTGCGAAATGTAAAATCACTGTTCAACCATTTAAAAAATCTGACAATCGTGCAAGCGAACTTTTAGGGTTGGTACATTCGGACATTTGTGGACCAATGAGCACCCAATCGCTCGGTGGTGCAAGATATTTTGTAACCTTTATAGACGACTGTTCTAGGTATACAGAAACTGTTATGCTACGACATCGTTCTGACGTTCTTCAGGCTTTCAAAGATTACAAACGAAGAGTAGAAAAACAGACTGGTCAACAAATCAAAAAACTACGTACAGACAACGGGACAGAGTATCTGTCAAGTGAATTCAACAATTTCATCAGAGAAGAAGGCATTTCGCGACAGCTGACTGTTGAATACACACCTCAACAAAACGGAGTGGCAGAACGAGCCAATCGTACGCTCGTGGAAATGGCACGTTGTATTATGGTACAAGCAAATCTTCCTGCTTCGTTGTGGGCCGAAGCAATTAATACGGCGACATATTTAAGAAATAGATGTGCAACAAAATGTCTAAATGAAATTACTCCTTATGAAGTATGGTCAAAACGTAAACCTTACGTTGGTTTCTTCAGAACAATAGGCAGCAAGACCATCGCTTTGAATAAAAGACAAAGAAGAGGTAAATTTCAACCGAAAGGAGATGAATATGTGCTGGTGGGTTACTCGGATGAATCGAAAGCGTATCGACTATGGAAACCAGGAACAAAAACAGTAATTAAAGCTCGAGATGTAAAATTTTTTGAAAGAATTGAAAAACCCCAAAAACTATCGGAAGGAATTTTTGAATTGTCAAATCCCGATATTGATAGATCACAAAATCAACACCAAGAAGGCAGAAATCTCAAACATGGTCAAGAAGATGTACATTTGGAAGACGACCAAGACCAGCAACTTGATGAAGAAGAAAAACAAGTTAATGAGCCACAACGAGGACCGGGTCGTCCAAGAATTGAGAGAACGGGTAGACCTGGACGTCCAAAGAAAGTTTATCAAACCAAAGAGAAAAGTTCCGATCCAGAATCTATTTCGTAAATTTACTCGCGAATTGGTAGAAGATAAAGAAATTGTGTACAATCGATGAGTAGAGATATTATGTTTAGTTAATTTTAGAAACTGATTTAGAAGAGCGCATTTCGATAGAGGGGGTGTTAGAATATCGAAATGAGCTATAGATTAGCATAGTGTGCGCCTAGCAATTCGAATGTCTAATTAAATAAAATACATGTTGTGTATCGTGTTGGTCTAAATAAAATAGTTTTACTTTGGTCCGTCTATCCCCAATTCCCGTCAGAAACAAACTCTATTTCCTTTCTCCAAGTCGTTCAGCATTTTTTTCAGCCTTGTAGCCGAGTTCACTCTCTTCAGATTGTATGATTTCTAGGATTTGGCTAAGATATTTCGGAGGTTCCATAAAAATATCCTCTTCAAGTTCGCCGTTCAGGTATGCGCAAGTCACGTCGAATTGTCTGATTTTCATTCCGATTTGAACAGCCAGCGAAATGAATAATCTGATGGTTCCTAGTCGAGCCACAGGGGCGAACGTCTCATTGAAATGAATGCCAGGACGTTGGCTAAATCCTTGTGCGACTAGTCTAGCCTTCCTCCTTTCAAGTTTTCCATCAGCTGTATATTTATTTCTCAGCACAACACGACTGCCAATAACCTCACGATCAGGCGGTCGCTCGACCAATTTCCACGTATCGTTTTTGATGATTGACTTAATTTCAGTGGCCATGGCGTCAAACCATTCGTCTGCTTCTGGGGAATTTAGCGCCTTTTTCATAGGAATTTCTGAAATGTAGGCTTCTTCCATCAGTTCAATATTGTTGGCTTCTCCTACAGCGATTGATGACGACTTTCGAGGTCAACCCCTGGCTCCAGTCCGGATTATTCTAGGTCTGCCTCTTCTCACTCTAGGAGCTGCCTCTGGTTCTCCTGCAGGGTCCTCATTTTCGGCCTCATCTGCAGTTATGGCCGGTGTTAGATCAATTTCTACGGTCTTAGGGGGTAGACGTTCGTCGGCGTTTTCTTGACTACATGTCTCGGGCACAAAATCAAAAGAATCCCTTGATTTATTTGCCTGTCCTTCTAAAAATTTTACATCTCGAGAGATTTCGACTCTCTTTTCTTTAGTGATCCACACCCGATACCCCTTACTTGTTTCGGAGTATCCCAAGAACACGCCTTCCTTCGCGCGCGAGTCCAGTTTTCCTCTATTTGGTTCTCTGTTCAGACAAAGTACACGACAACCGAATTCCTTGAAATAGCTAACGTTCGGTTTCTTGCCTGTCCAGATCTCATAGGGCGTTTTTCCATCGAGAGTTTTTGAAGGACATCGGTTTCTGATGTAGTTCGCGGTATTGACTGCCTCAGCCCAAAACGTAGGCGGAAGACCCGATTGAATTAATAGGCAACGTGTCGTGTCTAAAAGTGTACGATTTTTTCGTTCGCTAATCCCATTTTGCTCGGGATTGTGAGACGACGAGATATCCCTAGTTCCTTCAAGTAATTTTCTAATTCATGACTCGTATATTCTCCGCCATTATCGGATTGAAAGCACTTTACTTTTGTACCTAGCCTATTTTCAACCAAAGCTATAATTTCCTTCGTCGCTTCTAATACTTCGCTTTTTGTTCTGACTATTTCACTCATATAAATTTTAACCAATCATATGTGACCATTCAACAATGGAATCAAAATTTAAATCGAAAAAATCAACTTGTCAAAATTTTATCGGGGGTTACGGACCAATGAACAGTGGCTATTACACAACGTACCTCATTTTTCAGCGAAAAAATAACAATTGCTGCAGTCACTGTGGCAGCATACTGCATGTTAAATACCTCAATTACCTGTCACCTTCCACCACATTATCAATAATTTGGGCGTTTTCGTGAAATAGTCTGAGGAATATAATTCGAGTTGAGATTTCGCTGGAAAAATTGACCAATTGTGGACTCGAGTTCTACAATTTTGCTCATGACATTGATCAAAAATCACTCAACTGCGTTTCGTGATTTTTATGACAATGTCATTCGCAAAATTGCTAGGCGAACTCTCGTAACAATCGGTAAATTTTTCCGACGAAATCTCAACTCTTATTATATTATAACTGATAAAACGAACGAAACAGAATCTCGAACGATCATCGATAAATTCAACGAAATATCGCGCTTTGCTTAGGGATTCGACTCTCATTGGTCCACATACGTCACTATAAACTAGTTCTAACAGTTTGCTTACTCTTTCAGACCGTTTGGGGAATGGTGTTCGCACGAATTTTCCCTGTAGACAAATTTCACATTTGATGGGTTCTTACGTAGGTTTCAACGTTTCTAATCCGTGAATGGACCCATTTTTGATGGCTTCGACCATGTCACGACTGTTTAAATGTCCTAATCGTCTGTGCCACATTTCGAAAGTTTTGTTCATATCAGACGATTCCGTCGCGAAAACAGAGTTCGAGTTCACCTTTTCGCGCATATAGTACAGTCCACCAATTTTGTCCGCGATTAATTTGATTTCACCTTCAGTACCGATTATTAACGCATCGTCTTTCCGGAAAACCACTTCGTACCCGTTATTTGTAATTTTTCCGACCGATAATAAGTTCGTTCTTAAGTCGGGAACATGCAGAGCATCACTTAAGAGGAATCCCTCCTCGGTGGACCAGTCCACTTTGAATCATTTTTAGGAGAGTCCGTAGGACCTGTGGGCTGAGCTTGAGCTGTGACGTAGCGTCGTATATCCTGGTATACGTTGGCCTGTCGTGTACACTCCAAGAAAATTCGGGCGAGAAACTAACGAGAAAACCAGCGGCAGTGCCATCTAAAGCAATTTTAAAATTTGGACAAACAGGCGCTAAGGAAGGGAGCATGAATGGGTTAAAGTTAAATAAAATAAATGGACTATTATCTTACAAATAAGAACTTGATAAAAATACCATTTTTTTCTCTTCTAATAAAAATAGTTATTTATCCGCAAACGTCACAAGAGTGACAACATAATATGTGCCCCCATTGACAAGGTAAAAGTGTCACTTTATCTGATTAGGCTCATAAAGTAGACAACAGGTGTTATTTTTTGTGCTTAATAAGATAATGAATTCTTTCAAATTCTTACTAAATTGTTTTCTAATTTATTGAAAGTGAAACTATCGAGGTAGTGAATGGGGAGGCGTGTAAATGAAACAACTAGCGTAGTAGCTGCCTCCCCCTTGGGGGCGTCCTTGTTTTATTTACAAGGGCTCCCGACCAAAGGGCCCTGACCAAGGGGGCTCACGATCAAGGGGGCTCACGACCAAGGGGGCTTCCGACCAAGCGGGGCCTCGACCAAGGGGTGACCGGAACAAGGGGGCTTCTGAGCAAGGTTTGCGGATAAAATAGTATATATAATTCAGAGCATAAGTCGCTTTATGTGTTTCGCCTGGACTTAACCAGTCAACAGTCCAGGCTCAGCACACAAAGCGTAACTTATGCTCTTAATAATAATATAATCTACTATTATTATACGAGTTCCTGTATAAATTGGGTGCTTTCCGGCATTAGGGTTTAAAAAGCACGAGTGAAACCAGTGCTTTTTTAAGCCCCGAGTGCCGGAAATCCCCCAAAGTACACAGGAACGAGTATAATACAACGTTTATCGTTAGACACTGTCAGAATTTTAAAATTTTAATTTAATTTTAAACACTGTTATGTAATAATGAACATGACAGATAAACGTCACACTATTTTATTATTATTATTTATGCTAAAAACGTGAAAATTGGGATATAGACTCAGCTTTGAAAATAACTGGACCCGTGTTTGACGATTTTGCAAAAAATTCTTTACCGACCGAGAAAAAATTAGGGGTGGTTTATCCAAAATTCCTATAACTTGAAAACTGACAGTATTGCTGTCGTGAAAATTGGGATGTAGATTCTCCTTTAAAAAATACCGGACCCGTGTTTGACGATTTTCCAAAAATTTCTTTACCGACCGAGAAAAAATTAGGGGTGGTTTTACCCAAAATTCCTATAACTTGAAACCTGACAGTATTACTGTCGTGAAAATTGGGATCTAGATTATCATTTAGAAAAGACCGGACCCGTGTTTGACGAATTTCCAAAAAAAAAATTACCAACGGTGGGAAAGGGGAGGATAGTTTTCCTAAGAATTCTCATAATTGGAAAACAAATAGTGTTACATACGTGAAAATTGGGTTCCAGATTCTCTTTTAAAAAAGACCGGACCCGTGTTTAACGAATTTCCAAAAAAAAACAGCGAAAAAAGGGGAGGGTGAATTTGGGAATAATTTTATTTTTCTCAAAATTCCCATAACTTAAAGATCGAGAATGTTACAGACATGAGAATTGGCACTTGGACTCTCGTTTAAAAATGATTAGACCAGTGTTTGACGATTTTGAAAAAAAAATTACCAGCGGCGAGAAAAGGGGAGGGTGGATTTGGGAATTTTTTTTCTCAAAATTCTTATAACTTGAAGACCGACAATGTTATAGGCATGAGAATTAGCACTTGAACTCTCCTTTAAAAATAACTAAAAAATATTTAGAAACCGCAAAAAAATGGGCGTAAATGGGGAGGGTAGTTTTCCCCAGAATTATCCTAACTCCAAAACAAACAGTATAGCATTATAATATGTGAAAATTTGGATGTAGATTCTCATTTTAAAAAGACTGGGCCCGTGATTGACGAAACAAAATTACTTTTTGTTACTTTTTTATTAAAAACTTCTTTAAGCGGTTGTACCAATTCCAAATATAAGCGCCAGTAAAGCCGACCCCAACTTACGCGGGCAAAGCCGCGGGTAACTGCTAGTCTAATATATAAAAATGTCGTGTCACGGTGTTTGTGGGCGACCGATTTTTATGATATTTTTTTTTTGTATATTTGGCAGGTATGAGCATAGGTCGTAAAGTATTTTTCACATGGACATGGGGACCCAGGGGCCTCCCTTGGGCTGGGCCGATTTTTATGATCTTTGATTTGTTGGATTTGTCTCCGCTCCGAAAAGCAGAATTACTATCAAAGCATGGACATGGGGGCTCTCTTGGGTTCCGTCGGGCCCCCCTTAGGCGTGACCGATTTTTATAATCTTTGATTTGTTGGATTTGTCTCCGCCTCAAATAGTAGAATAACTATTAAAACATGAACATGGGGGCCCAGGGGGCACCCTTGGGTCTATAACTCAATAAGGAGTTTCATGATATTTGATTTGTTGGATTTGTCTCCCCCCCGAATAGCAGTATAACTATTCAAACAGGTACATGGGACCAGGAGGCCTCCTTGAGTTTATAACTCAAGAACGGCTTTTATGATCTTTGATTTGTTGGATTGGTCTCCGCCCAGAATAGCAGAATAACTATTAAAACATTAATATGAGCCCCCCCCCCTTGGGTTTTATGGGCCCCTGTGTTATTGATTCTGAGGCGGTACAGAGTTCGCCGGGTCAGCTAGTGTATTATTATATCATTTTTTGTCCTTTTGTGTTTGCTTTAGTATCCTTGATTTGTCCATCAGAATACGCTTTTTTATCTGTTTTTATTTTCTTTGATTTTTCCTCTTCAGTATTTTCTTCTTTGGCATTTTGAGCATACATATTCTTGTGATTGTTCCTCTAGTATATTTGTTGCCCTTATTTGTCCTTTGGTATGTGCTTCAATAACCTTGTTTAATTTCTGCTCTTCCATTTTTTTCTTAATTTTTTGTCTTTCGGAATTCTCTTGTGCTTATTTACACAAAATATCCTTGTTTTTTCTGAAGTATATAACGCGATAGTTTATGAAGATTGAGGAAATCAATAAAAATTTAAAGTTACTGAAATGGTAGTACATATTACAGATGAATCACTTCTTCGCACAGATCGGTGTTGTAAATCTTTTCATTTTTTTATTACTATTCACATTCTTGCTATCTCTTGTTTTAATTTTTTAAATTACACAATTTAATATTACTGCCGTCTCTTAAAAAAATTTACTCAGCTGTGTCGGATTTACTATCTTCAAACTATAAGATGATGTAGAACAACTTACTTTATTGCAGGTTTCGGAGTTATTCTGTAGTGTAGATGTTTTCGTGAAAAAAGGCAAGTCTGCTTTTCGAAATCTTTAAAAAAGTTATTATAAGTATAAAGGATTCATGATAGCCACCTTTACAATTTAAGCGTGTATAAACCTACCGATTGTATTCTCTCAAATCGCTACACTTTTTCCGTTTCGTTGAGAGATTCAGCTCAAATTTCGTCTACTTGAGTACTGGAGTGTCCCTTAAAGGTTCGATGGGAGGAGTTTTGAGTACTCCGTCTTTCGGCGCTAGGCGGCAGCATTTCACAATGTAGAAAATTTGTTAAAATTATGTACGTAAGGGTTTCAAATTTGCCTTAAAATAATGTCTATATCTTAACGAAACGATGTAAGATTTTTCCAGATGATAGAAAGAACCCATATGTACCCATCTCTAGTGTTAAAATTTTTAATTTAGTTTTCGTTATGCCAAAAAAAAATGGACAAAATGTGTAATATTGATATATTTCCGGCATTTATTAGGGCATCTTATAAGTAAAATTTCAAAAAAATATTACTAGACATGTGTAGATTGTCAATTTTTCTTTCATTTGGTGTCAAAAACATGAACTTTCCTTAATATTTACGGTAAATTTTAAGGGTAATTCCAACCAACTCGCAGCACCGGGGTAGGGATTCCTCTTAAAGAAACGTTCTTTAACTCACCCTGTACGTCGGCGGTAAACCTTACCGTTCCAAGGGCACTGATGTCCGTTGAGGTACTATTTGCCAGGTTCAGTTTTCCGCACTGGGGATTTATCACTGTAAAATCTTCAAGTTTATTACAAAGATGAGAAGTAGCTCCACTGTCCAAAATCCACCTGCTTTTCGCTTTTTCATTCGCGACGACTTTTGTTAATAAAGAGTCCTGGGGCACTTCGGTAAATAATCCGACGTCTTCGACATTTTTTGCAGATCCACGTAATTTGTTGGTACAGGCGTCTGCTTTATGTCCTATTTCCCGGCACTTGCGACAACGAAATTTGAACGGTTCCGGTTGTCTTTTATTCCCGTTCATATTCTGGTCTTTTTTTTATTTTTATGGTGCCAATTTCCTCGATTATTCGTATACAGGGCATTCTGAGAGTTCTGTGGCGTTTTGTCCACTCTTCTTACATCACTTTCTTCAAGAATCTTCACTCTTAGTATTTCAGGAGTTGGTAATTCATCGCGACTTTCGATTGCACATCTAAAATTCTCGAAACTCGATGGCAGGCTGTACAACAACATTATTGCCAATAAATCATCATTCACAAGAATTCCCATTTCGTTGAGCTTGTCCACAGCATCAAAAAAATCGTTTATGTGTTCTCTGACGTCATCGGCTTCATTCATCCGTTTTAATGTTAATTTTTTTAACAGCGTGGCCTTCCTGGCCGGGCCTTTCGATTGGTAAATGGCTTCTAGCTTCAACCATACATCTCTGGATGTTACGCACCCTTTTACTTGTTTCAGTTCAGATGGACTTAATGAGGTGCGTCAAGTTGGCCCCCCTTTTTAAGCGATTGTTTTAAAAATTATATTTTTGAATTGTGCTCGATTTGTGCCCTACTGTGCTGATGCTCGTAATTTTGTGCTAGCAATAAACAAAAAGTTATAGCCAAATCTTTTTGGGGGGGCTATCTTGACGCTCAGCCCCCCCTATATTTTGGAAATTTGAGGATTTTTTGACGCCAATCAATTGTGCTCGATTTGTGCCGGATTGTGCCGGTGTTTATTTACATTGTACTGGTCATAAAATTTGAAATATTTTAGAAAACGTTACTGGGTCGCACACTATCTGCTCAGTGACTCATACATTTTGGAAATTTGAGGATTTTTTTAAGCCAATCAATTGTGCTCGATTTGTGCTCAAATGTGCTGATGTTCGTAATTTTGTGCTATCAATAAACAAGAAGTTATAGCCAAATCTTGTTAGGGGGGCTATCTTGACGCTCAGCCCCCCCTATATTTTGTAAATTTGAGGATTTTTTGATGCCAATCAATTGTGCTCGATTTGTGCCGGATTGTGCCGGTGTTTATTCACATTGTACTGGTCATAAAATATGAAATATTTAAGAAAACATTACTGGGTCGCATACTATCTGCTCAGTAACTCATACATTTTGGAAATTTGAGGATTTTTTTACGCCAATCAATTGTGCTCAATTTGTGCTCAAATGTGCTGATGTTAGTAATTTTGTGCTATTAATAAACAAGAAGTTATAGCCAAATCTTGTTAGGGGGGCTATCTTGACGCTCAGCCCCCCCTATATTTTGGAAATTTGAGGATTTTTTGACGCCAATCAATTGTGCTCGATTTGTGCCGGATTGTGCAGGTCGGTCAAGTTGGCCCCCGACTTTTAATTTTTGAATATTTTACTCTTGTAATCAATTGTGCTCGTTTTGTGCCCAATTGTGCCGCTGTTTGTTTCAATTGTGCTCCTCTCTAAATAACAAAAAAACGCGAAACAAATCCGGGGGCCAAGTTGACCGTCAGCCTCCGGTTTTTTTACGTTTTTTTTTCTTTAATATTAGGCTTATTCAATTGTGCTCGTTTTGTGCTCAATTGTGCCACTGTTTGTTTCAATTGTGCTCTTTTGTAAATAACAAAAAAAAAACGCAAAACAAATCCGGGGGCCAAATTGACCGTCAGCCCCCGGTTTTTTATGTTTTTTTCTTAAATATTAGGCTTATTCATTTGTGCTCGTTTTGTGCTCAATTGTGCCACTGTTTGTTTCAATTGTGCTCCTCTCTAAATAACAAAAAAACGCAAAACAAATCCGGGGGCCAAGTTGACCGTCAGCCCCCGTTTTTTTTACGTTTTTTAAAAAATATTAGGCTTATTCAATTGTGCTCGTTTTCTGCTCAATTGTGCCGCTGTTTGTTTCAATTGTGCTCCTCTCTAAATAACAAAAAAACGCGAAACAAATCCGGGGGCCAAGTTGACCGTCAGCCTCCGGTTTTTTTAGGTTTTTTTTCTTTAATATTAGGCTTATTCAATTGTGCTTGTTTTGTGCTCAATTGTGCCACTGTTTGTTTCAATTGTGCTCTTTTGTAAATAACAAAAAAAAAACTCAAAACAAATCCGGGGGCCAAATTGACCGTCAGCCCCCGGTTTTTTATGTTTTTTTCTTAAATATTAGGCTTTTTCATTTGTGCTCGTTTTGTGCTCAATTGTGCCACTGTTTGTTTCAATTGTGCTCCTCTGTAAATAACAAAAAAACGCAAAACAAATCCGGGGATCCAGTTTTTTTTTTAAATGTTAGACTTATTCAATTGTGCTCGTTTTGTGCTTAATTGTGCTGCTGCTTGTTTCAATTGTGCTCCTCTCTAAATAACAAAAAAACGCGAAACAAATCCGGTGGCCAAGTTGACCGTCAGCCCCCGTTTTTTTTACGTTTTTTTCTTTAATATTAGGCTTATTCAATTGTGCTCGTTTTGTGCTCAATTGTACCGCTGTTTGTTTCAATTGCGCTACTTTGTAAATAACAAAAAAACGCAAAACAAATCCGGGGATAATTTTTTTTTTTTTAATATTAGGGTTATTCAATTGTGCTCGTTTTGTGCTCAATTGTGCCGCTGTTTATTTCAATTGTGCTCCTGTGTAAATAACAAAAAAAAAAACGCAAAACAAATCCGGGGGCCAAGTTGACCATCAGCCTCCGACTTTTTTACGTTTTTTTCTTTAATATTAGGCTTATTCAATTGTGCGCGTTTTGTACTCAATTGTGCCGCTGTTTGTTTCAATTGTGCTCCTCTGTAAATAACAAAAAAACGCGAAACAAATCCGGGGGCCAAGTTGACCGTCAGCCCCCGGTTTTTTTACGTTTTTTAAAAAATATTAGGCTTATTCAATTGTGCTCGTTTTCTGCTCAATTGTGCCGCTATTTGTTTCAATTGTGCTCCTGTGTAAATAACAAAAAAACGCAAAACAAATCCGGGGATCAAGTTTTTTTTTTAAATGTTAGACTTATTCAATTGTGCTCGTTTTGTGCTTAATTGTGCTGCTGCTTGTTTCAATTGTGCTCCTCTCTAAATAACAAAAAAAAGCGAAACAAATCCGGTGGCCAAGTTGACAGTCAGCCCCCGTTTTTTTTTACGTTTTTTTTCTTTAATATTAGGCTTATTCAATTGTGCTCGTTTTGTGCTCAATTGTACCGCTGTTTGTTTCAATTGTGCTACTTTGTAAATAACAAAAAAACGCAAAACAAATCCGGGGATCATTTTTTTTTTTTTTTAATATTAGGGTTATTCAATTGTGCTCGTTTTGTGCTCAATTGTGCCGCTGTTTATTTCAATTGTGCTCCTGTGTAAATAACAAAAAAAGAAACGCAAAACAAATCCGGGGGCCAAGTTGACCATCAGCCTCCGATGTTTTTACGTTTTTTTCTTTAATATTAGGCTTATTCAATTGTGCGCGTTTTGTGCTCAATTGTGCCGCTGTTTGTTTCAATTGTGCTCCTCTGTAAATAACAAAAAAACGCAAAACATCCGGGGGCCAAGTTGACCGTCAGCCTCCGGTTTTTTTACGTTTTTTTCTTTAATATTAGGCTTATTCAATTGTGCTCGTTTTTTGCGTTTTATCTTGTCATCTTTTGAAATACATAACAGTTCTTTTATAAAAAAAAATCAACCACTTAAGTACCTTTATAAGCATGCACAAAAGGTGCTAGGGACCACTTCTTTTAAGGACTTTATGGTTTCTATTAAATTTCAGATAAAACGGTTTTTCATTCGTAACCATTCTAGTTAAAGCGGTAACAACCTTTCAATTTCTTGTCCATTTTATGACCATAACATTGTTGTAAACCAGATTGTCAGCAAAATGATATTTAATTGTTCCTACTGGCAATATTTACTTATAATGTATGTTCAAAACTGCCTCAACTGTAGGACAGTTGACCATTTAACTTCCATTCCTAAAAATAAGAAATTTACCCTAACAGCTTGCTGTTTAAGCACTATTAAGCCAGAAGATTATGATACAGATAGATACATTTCTTTGTTATGAGGTGAAATTTAAAAAACGAATATTCAAAGTTATCCCACTCTCCCCTACATCAGTTTCCCATATTTAAAGAATGTAAAGTAAGCAAATTTGGGGACGACGAAAAACAAATGAAATTAGACACCGACAGCATCACTTTACATTCAACACTTGACAACAATCTCTTCACACTTGATATAAACAAGCTTTGAATAGTAAATAAGGAGAGCAATTGTGCTGAGTTATGCCGTGTGAACGATAAACTGATAAATAAAAAATTTAATGTTTCATTGAAAATCCTTGCAATTGTGGTAAATTGTACAACTTGAAGGATGCTATTTCAGTAACAAAGTTACAGCAAAAAAAAGGTGTATTGATAAAATTTACCCCTCTTTGTTCTTTCTCTCGTAACTTTTTCTTAGGTCCGAAATCACCAACCTCCGTTAAACTTAATCATATCCTAGAAACAATTGTTACTGTAATTTTAACAAACGTATCTATGCAATTATTTATTAAATAAAGTAATAAGTTAATGAGGGGTGAATGTTGTCTTAATCTACCCCAAGGTTTTTTGCTATAACTTTGTAATTAAAATAGCGAAATTTATCGTTTAAACGGCACAATTCGGGACAATTGCTCATCCTTTAAGATCGCATACCTCAAAACAGCACAATTTATGAAATTTGCAGAAAAATTCGGCACAATCATAACACAATTTGATGCACAGGTTAAAAAAATAAAAATTCGGTTTTAGGAGGGACAACATAAAAGACCCAATCATTTTTCTCCTAATTAAAATCTATATAATAATAAAACACTATTGTCCTGGAAACGTGTTTTAAATTGTTGTTTTGAATGAAAAAAAAAAACTGGGGGCTGACGGTCAACTTGGCCCCCGGATTTGTTTTGCGTTTCTTTTTGTTATTTGCACAGGAGCACAATTGAAAAAAAATAGCGGCACAATTGAGCACAAAACGAGCACAATTGAATAAGCCTAATATTAAAAAAAAAACTGATCCCCGGATCTGTTTTGCGTTTTTTTGTTATTTACAAAGAAGCACAATTGAAACAAACAGCGGCACAATTGACCACAAAACGAGCACAATTGAATAAGCCTAACATTTTAAAAAAGAACGTAAAAAAACCTGGGGCTGACGGTCAACCTGACCCCCGGATTTGTTTTGCGTTTCTTTTTGTTTTTTACACAGGAGCACAATTGAAACAAATAGCGGCACAATTGAGCACAAAACGAGCACAATTCAATAAGCCTAATATTTAAGAAAAAAACGTAAAAAAAACCGGAAGCTGACGGTCAACCTGGCCCCCGGATTTGTTTTGCGTTTTTTTTGTTATTTACACAGGAGCACAAATGAAACAAACAGCGGCACAATTGAGCACAAAACGAGCACAATTGAATAAGCCTAATATTTTTTAAAAAACGTAAAAAAACCGGGGGCTGACGGTCAACTTGGCCCCCGGATTTGTTTCGCGTTTTTTTGTTATTTAGAGAGGAGTACAATTGAAACAAACAGCGGCACAATTGGGCACAAAACGAGCACAATTGATTGGCGTAAAAAAATCCTCAAATTTCCAAAATGTATGAGCCACTGAGCAGATAGCGTGCGACCGAGTAATGTTCTCTTAAATATTTCATATTTTATGACCAGCACAATGTGAATAAACACCGGCACAATCCGGCACAAATCGAGCACAATTGATTGGCGTCAAAAAATCCTCAAATTTACAAAATATAGAGGGGGCTGAGCGTCAAGATAGCCCCCCTAACAAGATTTGGCTATAACTTTTTGTTTATTGATAGCACAAAATTACGAACATCGGCACATTTGAGCACAAATCGAGCACAATTGATTGGCGTAAAAATATCCTCAAATTTCCAAAATGTATGAGCCGCTGAGCAGATGGTGTGCGACCCAGTAACGTTTTCTTAAATATTTCATATTTTATGACCCGCACAATGTGAATAAACACCGGCACAATCCGGCACAAATCGAGCACAATTGATTGGCGTCAAAAAATCCTCAAATTTCCAAAATATAGGGGGGGCTGAGCGTCAAGATAGCCCCCTTAACAAGATTTGGCTATAATTTCTTGTTTATTGATAGCACAAAATTACGAACATCAGCACATTTGAGCACAAATCGAGCACAATTGATTGGCGTAAAAAAATCTTCAAATTTCCAAAATGTATGAGTCACTGAGCAGATAGTGTGCGACCCAGTAATGTTTTCTTAAATATTTCATATTTTATGATCAGTACCATGTGAATAAACACCGGCACAATCCGGCACAAATCGAGCACAATTGATTGGCGTCAAAAAATTCTCAAATTTCCAAAATATAGGGGGAGCTGAGCGTCAAGATAGCCCCCCTAACAAGATTTGGCTATAACTTTTTGTTTATTGATAGCACAAAATTACGAACATCAGCACATTTGAGCACAAATCGAGCACAATTGATTGGCGTAAAAAAATTCTCAAATTTCCAAAATGTATGAGTTACTGAGCAGATAGTATGCGACCCAGTAATGTTTTCTTAAATATTTCATATTTTATGACCAGTACAATGTGAATAAACACCGGCACAATCCGGCACAAATCGAGCACAATTGATTGGCATCAAAAAATCCTCAAATTTACAAAATATAGGGGGGGCTGAGCGTCAAGATAGCCCCCCTAAATAGATTTGGCTATAACTTCTTGTTTATTGATAGCACAAAATTACGAACATCAGCACATTTGAGCACAAATCGAGCACAATTGATTGGCGTAAAAAAATCCTCAAATTTCCAAAATGTATGAGGCACTGAGCAGATAGTTTGCGACCCAGTAACGTTTTCTTAAATATTTCATATTTTATGACCAGTACAATGTGAATAAACACCGGCACAATCCGGCACAAATCGAGCACAATTGATTGGCGTCAAAAAATCCTCAAATTTCCAAAATATAGGGGGGGCTGAGCGTCAAGATAGCCCCCCCAAAAAGATTTGGCTATAACTTTTTGTTTATTGCTAGCACAAAATTACGAGCATCAGCACAGTAGGGCACAAATCGAGCACAATTCAAAAATATAATTTTTAAAACAATTGCTTAAAAAGGGGGGCCAACTTGACGCACCTGACTTAATGCTAATATTAAATCGGACTTCGCTTTGTTGTCAGCTTTTTCCCATACCTGTACTGCAGCGGGGGAGCCCGCATCGTTTGCTATAAGGTCCGGTTTCAACGAGTCTCCGTTCACATACGTCCATGCGTCGTTTTTCGTTAATATTGCCTGCATTTGCATTTTCCAAGTATCATAGTTCTCGCGATTCAAGGGCTCTATTCTAATAGAATTACCTGTACTCATTTTGTTGTTTTTTTATTTTATTCACTTCACAATTCAATAATAGTCATACATCACTTTATTTAATTCACAAATCGATTCACACACGCGCACCTGGGCCCATAACCTGTTAACGCTGAATCTTAATAAACACGATTTGTTTAGTGAAATAACTATATTATGAAAGTTAACAAAAACAACAAAAACACAATGAGACAAACGGGCAGGACAACATGTCGCTACCACTGTTTGAGTACAATCAGATCTTCTACATAGTTTCTAAAAATAACACTATCGGTCCCAATCGATGATGCGATCGAAGTCTGGATCGAACGCAGTAACCATGGCAACGGCACGCACAGGGAGCATAACGCGTGCAGTCGCGGCCTAAAGTAATGCGCACAGGAGTACACGCTAACAAAAACTAGAATGAATTTTTTTTAAGAAGTCTGACTATGAAAAGGATTCAATTCAGTCCTGTACCTTTACTATAGGAAGAGTAAGATATATTCAATTGTTTATCATTTGGCTATCTGAATAGATGGATGCAATTAAACACACATTTATTTTTGTTGTTTTGTTGACCTCCAAGAGTTATATTGTTGATTTGGGTATTATAAACCCATTTAAACAGTGTTTGTATATTTCAGTACTCAATAATTGCATCAACTTCTATTTGCCGGATCCATCGCAGCTTTAGCCTTTAGCACAAACAGTGCTAACAGTTAAATACAAAACGAAAGGTTTAAACAGTTCGCTGATATCATTCCTTTTGTAAATAAAATTAATGTTCTCCAATCTAGTTTTTGCTAAGTGCAATGGAAACCAGGTCCTTCGGGGTAACGTCGCCCCGGAGGACCCGGTTTGATTCATTTTCCTAGAGGAATCCGCTGCCGGAACACTTTAAACGGCGTGGATAATAAGTTTATGCGTCAAACTATACGCGAATTTTTCTTGTGATCATTTATAAAAGTAAGAGACAGACGGCATTTGAGAAAATTATTAAAATAAGTATTTGTGTTTCTTGCATACAATTTACTTCGATAACCAGGTGCCTATAGATTATTTGCAACTGTAATTTTTTAACGACTTTTGTGGAATCGTTACAAAATTAATTATAAAAAGATCATAGTCCGAGAGCTGACGATGACGCACAGATTCCCAATCTTCTTTTTTTTTCTAATTCTTTTCAATATTGTTAGTTTGGTCAAAAGTTTAGAAAACTGAGAGACAGATGGCATTTGAGAAAATTATTAAAATAATGTAACGTAGCCTGAGCCGGGCGGGTTCGAGGATTTAAAGAAAATTCTGGTGCACACCGTAGCTACTAACTTTTATTAAAAAGACTAACTTTTCACTATGTACAAACTTCCACTATACCACGCTGACCACTTGTTCACGATGCTACCAGTAGACTAGCTTGCTCCATCGTTTGATCCCTTCTTCTACCCCTCCTGGCGTTCTCGATTCCTTCTATTCCGGGAATCATAAGATCATGCTTTTGGCGCAATCGATTATTCCCGAAGAATGAGATCATTCTCTTGTACGAGCGTCGTATAGTATGAGATCACCGCGATAGAATCTTGTAGGCTCATGAGAGCATCCTATGTGAACAATTATTCCCAGACGTTCTCATGTGGACTGTTCCAGATTAATCACGTTACCATACGTGGTGACATCATCATGACATTATTCGCTTCCGGTGCCGTCGCGCCGTCGTCTCAATAAGTATTTGTGTTTCTTGCATACAATTTACTTCGATAACCAGGTGACTATAGATTATTTGCAACTGTAATTTTTTAACGACTTTTGTGGAATCGTTACAAAATTAATTATAAAAAGATCATAGTCCGAGAGCTGACGATGACGTACAGATTCCAAATCTTCTTTCTTTTTTCAAATTCTTTTCAATATTGTTAGTCTGGTCAAAAGTCAGATACCTAATATTTTAAGCAATACAATAACTGCATAATCCCCATCATTACGAAATAATTTATTCATAGACAAACAACTTTACAAAAACCCAGTGAGCTTATCCTTTGACTGCAGACTGCAAAGCAGTTTATCGTTAGTTGATTTCCCTTTTGCCCATTAACGGTCTCTTGTTAGCTAACACCCCGATTTGTGTAGATGATATAATAACGCAACTATCTTCTAATAAATCCTACAGGTGTATGTACTGCCCAACTGTTTTTTTTATGGAATGTTATTTTAAACATTAATTAAAATTAATAAATATTTCAGAACTTCTGTTCCTGTTCTGTCCATTAAATGTCTTTTTTTGATGACTCCCTTCTGCATCTATTCTGCAACAATTATTGCTTCAGATACAAATGGATTCAAATAAAAGTGTAGATTTATTTTTAACTTTAAGTTGGCAGAATTGCATTTTTAATTGTAAGGTTATGTTTGTTTGGTCTAAATTTAAATGCAGCTGTCAATCGAACGACTGAATTACCAAATTTGATGTAAATTGGTCTGTTGCCAACTTCAATTTTTAATCTCGATCACACAGTAAAACGTATTACAAACAAAATAAAGAATAAACATTAGTAAATTAAATTATTCCTTAAAAAAGATTACATATTTTCCACTAAATTAATAAAAAGTTAAAACGATCTTACATTCATTTTTAATTATAACTTATCAAAGCTACAATAAAAAAGTTGTGAATAAAAGTTGTTGATAATACAGGGTGTTGATAAATGATTGAGATATATCGAGTCCGGCTTTGGAGGTCCAAATTATCCATCTAACTATATTTAAATTTTGTTTTCCACAGGCAACATGATGTGTGTGATATTATCACCCAATATCTACACTGCCGTTCAAAAAATTCCGGACACCTTCAAAATTTTTGTTTATGTACATGAAAATCTATTCAATTGTTAAAATTGTATTTAAATAAGAAAGTCTTTCTTTTAACAATAACAAAATTGAAAGAAAAAGATTTATTAACAGAGAAATTGAAGATTTAAGATTAACATAACAAAATTAACATATTCAAAATTATCACTAAAAACAACAGCAATACCGAGTGTTCCCACTACGAGCTCGTATGACGGCCCTTAAACGATGTTATCCTTTCAATAAGAGTCACAAGGTATTCTTGTGGTATTTGGGCCGATTCTTCTTGCAACGCCATTCTTAAGTCACCTAACGTCTCCGGCCGAGGTTGGCGACGTTTGACTCTTCGACCAATAAAGTCCCAGACGTGCTCAATTGGATTCAAGTCTGGATTATTGGCTGGCTGGCCACGGAAGACGTCGAATACCAACCTCTTCCAAGTATTGGACTACAATTCCCGCAATGTGCGGGCGAGCGTTGTCATCCATTAAAAGAAAATAAATAAATGGCGCATTGGGCACCACATGTGGTTCAACACATTTTGGGATGTACCTGTGTGCCATTTTCGACAAACATTAGTTCGGTGCGAGCCTCTAAGGAGGGACCAGCCTACACCATTATACTGGCTCCAGTAAATCCAGTTCTGGGAGATATACAGCATAATTGTTTGAGCTGAAATCCTGACTCCACGAACATCAGTTAATCGTCCAGAAAGAAGAGTTGATGGTGCTCCCCTATCTCACAGCACAGAAAGTTGAAGGAAGCGGTCGTCCCGATCATTTGTTGACCGCCCACGACCAGATCCGGCCCTTCGGGTGAATCCATGTGTTTCACGGAATCGTAAAAGGGCGTCTTGCACAGTACTTCGCAATATATCGCACACTTCGGCCGTCGATGTTTAAAGCAACAATTTTGGCAGTGGTTAGTGGTCCGTTCCCCGGTTTCTTGGAAGGGCGGTTTTTGGTACCTGGGTTGCATCCCACCCCACCAGTACCACCCTAATTTTAGTGTGACATATTTTTGTCAGAACATGGGCATTCTCACTCCGACATCCGGAACAAACAGTTCTATTTTTTTTGCTGTTATGTAGTTGTCTTTTTTACAACATCAACGTGGTGTGGATCTCAGCCTGCAGAATTAAATCGACGGCAGGTCCCCCTAACAGGCAGCAATTTCAGACAGCATGGTACACAAATGTGTCAATCTGACATCAAACAAGCAGATTTCAACAAAAAAACATAAAACCAGTCAAAGCCACATAAAACCCAACGTGATAATGGAACAGTTTTAGATACGCAAAAAGTGGTAAAATGACAAAAAGCGAGAATTGTCAGAAGTACAATAAATAATTACGATTTAAATTTTAAAACACTATTAAGCCGTTAGTTTATTTTATTACTTAAGTTAAATTTAAAACAAAAATACTGTTAGATATTAGTTAGATATAAGTTAGATAGTATTGTATATAATGTAGGTTATTTAGTTTAGTTAGGTACTTTTAATCTATTTAATTGTAAAATGTTTAATGATTGGCAAGTGTCAGGGGTAGGGTGGAAACTACCAAGATAAGGGTGGGGAGGTCATCCACCCTCCCCCAGAACAGAGTTAGTTTGTAAGAGATCTTTGTGAACCACCGAAGAAGTAAGACGTCCTACAGGGTCGTGACGCATTGTAATGTATAAGTTTAAATAAATCCAGTTAAAGTGTAAATGTGGTTCATCACTCGTCGCCAAAGGTTTAGAGCGGCAGTGTATATATCGAGCGATCAAGATATTTTTTTTTTTTTGCGTATTGACCAGAAGGAGCTCCCCGTGATTCCGACCTTCACGGGGTTCCTTGCTGGTCAGGTCCTATTCGTACATCATAGTCACTCCTCAAAACCATGAGGTAAGTAGCTATGAATCCCGTGAATCATGTGCCCTGAGCAGACGCAACGACCCCAAGATGACCGCTTTCTGCATTCCAGCCGCAAGGGTCTCTGCCGGTTTACGGCAGGCAGGAATGATTTTCAGATTGGAGACGAGCGAGTCCTTGATGCCTCCCATGCACCCAATTACCAAAACGACGAGCTTCACTGAGTAACTTGAGTACAGCCTCCTAAGTTCAAAGAGCAGCAGGAGCCGAAAATTCAATAACAAACATCTGCTTGGAGGAGTGGTCCAATAGAACCACGTCAGGCTTGTTCGCTGTTATCTGCCTGACGGTGGAGAACAAGAAGTTCCAATAGATTCGGCACCTCTCGTTCTCCACAACGGACTCAATATCGTTCGGGACATAGGGCAGCACTGGTGTCTGGTCTATCGCATAATGGTGTCTTAAATGAAAGTATAACACTCTCAATGCCGCATTGTGGCGATGGATATAGGCCGAAGCTGCATACACCGGGCATGCCGCCAATATATGCATTGCTGTTTCAGGGGCCCTGTGACAAGCCCTACAGCTCACATTCGGCACCCATATACCCATCACGCGGCTGCGATAGACCAAGGTGTTAATTACACCATCCTGCGTAGCGCAAATGAATCCCTCAGTCTCAGATTTCAGTCCACTTGATCTCAGAAAGGCAAATGTATGCCTTTTGGATAAGCCAAGGTTTTCAATGTTCTTGAAGAAAACACTATGCATTGACTTATCCATATGTCTTCTCATGAGCATATCTTGCTCACAGATTCTGACGTGGGCTGTAAGACGGAGCAAATTGAGCTCGGTAATAGAATGTGGCCGAGCTCGCTCAACGTCAAAGTCAAGACCGAGTTCATCTGCTGCTCTTTGTGCCGCCCTAAATAAAAATGCCCCGACTCCCCGCCTCTCGTGATCCCCGACAAGAAGCAACAAGGGGTCTGAACTTTGGATGATCTTACAGACTATACCCAAGATTACCCTGTTATGAAGACACTCCAAACTTAAAAGTCCTCGGCCTCCCTGGTTTCGTGGAAGATATAACCTCGGAACGGACGATTTTGGATGCAAACTGCGCTGTAGATGCATCATTTTTCGAGTATCCCGATCAATCTGCTTCAACTCATCTACCAACCATTTAACTGCTCCAAATGAGTACAGCAGGATCGGAACGGCAAGCATATTTGTGGCAAAAATCTTGTTCTTCCCCGAAAGCTCTGACGACCAGATTCGTCGGAGTAGATTTTTGTACTTGCCGCAGAGAGACTTTTTTACCTGGTGCGACGCTTGGATGTGGCACTGCTCCACACCCAAGTACTTGTAAGTCTCTCCGGCGTTCAGATGTCTCAGAACGCTTCTGTCAATGAGTTGAGCATCTTCATCGAAATACTCGCATCGTCCTCTTTTGAGATGAACCTGAGCGCATTTGTCCCAACCGAACTCCATGCCAATAGCATCTGTGTACTCCTGCACTATGCGCAATGACTGCGTCAGTTCTTGCTTTCCGGAAGCATACACTTTCAAGTCATCCATGTAAAACAAGTGCGTGATCTTATGCTTCCGGTTACCGGGTGTACCACAGCTATAACCCTTTGCACCGCGCAAGGCTACGGACAGCGGCAACAGTGAGATGCAAAACAGAAGAGGACTCAAGGAATCTCCCTGGAATACTCCTCTTCTGAATGATATCAACTCTGTCTGAACTCGGTCCCGTCGAGATGTTATCGAGAACCGAGTCTTCCAGAGTGACATCAGTTGTTTGATGCATCTCACCAATGTATCGGGTACCGCAAGACATTCGAGCAAGTGAATAATCAGCTCGTGAGATGTTGTGTCGAATGCCTTACGATAATCGATCCAAGCCATAGATAGGTTGCGCTTATATTGGACGGCATCCTGCGTGACGCACCTATCGATCAGCAGGTTTTCCTTGCAGCCGTCCACGCCCCTTTTACAGCCTCGCTGTTCAAAAACTTTCGAATACACCGGGTTAATAGCGTGGAACATTCGGTAGTACAGGAGTCTGGTGAAAATCTTGTAGCACGCATTTAGGCAAGTTATTGGCCGGTAGTTCTGAGGCTGAGACAAATCACCCGTTTTAGGTAGTAAAACGGTTCGCCCCTCGACAACCCACTCCGGAATGGGCCGCTCACGATTAAGCCAGGAATTAAATACCCTGGCCAGACGCTTGTGCGTGCTTCGGAATTTCTTCCACCAAAAGGTATTAATTCCGTCCGGGCCTGGTGCGGCAAAATTTTTGATTCCCTTAAGGGTCTCGCCAATTTCTTCCGGGGTTATCGGATTGCACACCACTGGTCTTAATTGAGATCTTCTTACGAAGTTCTCAAATTGTGCAAGGGCTGGAGTGTCTTCACGCAACTGGTTCGACCCCTCGTATATTTCCCTCCAGAAGACTTCGACCTCCTGCACCGCCGGCAATTTCTCTGGGATAGAGTTTGCCCGCTGGAAGCGCCTCGAAGGATTTGTCTTGAACTTGTTGTTCTCGACCAACCTTCGCCTACTCCTTACCAGGGACTTTCTTGCAGTCACAAGACTGCGAACTCTATCCATGCAGTGCTGCTTCTCAACAGCAAGCACCGCTACATTCAGTGTATGATGGGTCCGGCGAGAAAGACGCGCGATGCGCCGGATTTTTGGCGTGAAAGGTTTCATCTCTTTGATGAATTCCATCACACACTGAATTTGAGAAATATCCTGCCTTGCGGTTCCTATCTTCTTGTCTATCTTTTCAAGGCGACATTCGAATTTCCTCTCAGCCTCAGTGCTCTCACCACGTGAGACCGAAGAGGAAAGCCTCGTCGCCTCTCGATAGACCATCTCGTTTAGGAGCAGGATGTCTGGATCCTCAGGGAGGTTCCTATCGAGTAATTCGTCCGCTGCAACTACATCGCTGGCTTTGGGTGGTGGAATTTTGTGGAGAGACTTTCTGTTCGGAGGCATCTTCAAATTTACCGGAACATCGTGGCGGATCTCCGGCTCGTCCGGTTGTACCTCCACCAACTGCTCCGGTGCTCTCTCGTATTGAATGCGACGAAGATAGGCCACATAGTCGCGGAGTTTTTGTGGCGCGAAAAAGTGATGCTCTGGGTGTTTCTCACCCCACAGAGCATGCATCCTTGCCATGTAACCCCTTCGCCGCGGCTCGCTCGTCTCGTAGCAGTCGAGCATGTCATTCCTTAGAGTGTTGGTCCACTCAAAGCGTCCATGGGCATTGCCAGAGTCGTCAACGGGTGATTCGTTTTCCGAGACTCCACCACCTTCACCTTGGTCCCTATCCGACTGGGACCGGTCGTGGGGGTCTTTCCCTGTTGGGGTAGTAACAACAGTTTAGGGTTCCAATTGGTTGTTAGCCAAAAGGAACCCCGGCCGGTACTGGGGTCAAGATGGCTTGACCTCCCAGGTGCGCCAAGAGCTACCGGTCCGATTTGCACCTTCAGCTCGGCAAGGTGGTGGCGCTACTCACCAAGACCAAAGATGTTATGTGGCCTGCCTGCCTTGAATGAACATATTATTATTATTTTTTTAATTGACCAGAAGGAGCTCCCCGTGATTCCGACCTTCACGAGGTTCCTTGCTGATCAGATGTTTTCAATCGCACATCGTAGCCACTCCCCAATGCCATGGGGTGAGTAACTACGAATACCGGGAATCATGTACCCTGAGCAAACGCAACGACCCTAAGATAACTGCCTTCTGCATTCCGGCCGCAAGAGCTTCCGCCGGCTTTCGGCAAGCGGGTATGATCTTCAGATTGGAGACAAACGAACCCTTGATGCCCCCCATGCACCCAATTACCAGAACGACCAGCTTCACCGTATAAGTTGTGTACAGCGTGCGGAGTTCGAACAGCAGGTCTTGATATTTCGTCGATTTTTCCTCCTCGTTTATGCAGATGTTATTCTCGGCGGGAACCGAGAACTCAATTACAAACATCTGCTTGGAGGAGTGGTCCAGCAGAACCACGTCAGGCTTGTTTGCTGATATCTGTCTGACGGTGGAGAATGAATAGTTCCAATAGATTCGGCACCTTTCATTCTCCATAACGGACTCAATATCGTTCGGGACATAAGGCAACACTGGCGTTTGGTCTATCGCATAGTGGTGCCTCAAATGAAAGTATAGTACCCTCAGTGCCGCATTGTGGCGATGGATATAGGCCGTAGGTGCATATACTGGACAAGCCGCAAGTATATGCATTGTTGTTTCTGGAGCTCTGTGGCAAGCTCGACAGCTTACATTCGGGACGTCTATACCCATCACGCGGCTGCGATAGACCAAGGTGTTAATTACACCATCTTGCGCGGCGCAAATGAATCCCTCAGTCTCAGACTTCAGCCCACTTGATCTGAGAAAGGCAAATGTATGCCTTTTGGATAAGCCAAGGTTTTCCATGTTCTTGAAGAAAACGCTGTGCATTGACTTATCCATGTGCTTTCTCATGAGCCTGTCTTGCTCAGAGATTCTGACGTGGGCTGTAAGACGGAGCAACTCGAGCTCGGTAATAGAATGTGGCCGAGCTCGCTCAACGTCAAAGTCAAGACCGAGTTCATCTGCTGCTCGTTGTGCTGCCTTAAACAAAAAAGCCCCGATTCCCCGCTTCTCGTGCTCCCTGACAAAGAGCAACAAGGGGTCCGAACTCCTGATGATTTTGCAGGCTGTACTAAACATTATACGGTTATGAAGACACTCCAAACTCAAAAGTCCTCGGCCTCCCCGATTTCGTGGGAGATATAGCCTCGGAACGGACGACTTTGGATGCAGACTTCGCTGTAAATGCATCACTTTGCGTGTATCTCGATCAATCTGCTTCAACTCATCTACCAACCATTTAACTGCTCCAAACGAGTAGAGCAGGATCGGAACGGCAAGCATGTTTGTCGCAAAAATCTTGTTCTTCCCCGACAGTTCCGAAGACCAAATCCGTCGGAGTAGATTTTTGTACTTGCCGCGGAGAGACTCTTTTACTTTGTGTGACGCTTGAATGTGGTTTTGTTCCACACCCAAGTACTTGTAAGTCTCTCCGACGTTCAGATGTCTCAGAACGCTTCCGTCGATGAGTTGAGCATCTTCGTCGAAATACTCGCATCGTCCTCTTTTGAGATGAACCTGAGCGCATTTATCCCAACCAAACTCCATGCCAATAGCATCTGTGTACTCCTGCACTATGCGCAATGACTGCGTCAGTTCTCGCTTGCCGGAAGCATACATCTTCAAATCGTCCATATAGAACATGTGCGTGATCTTATGCTTCCGGTCACCGGGTGTACCACAGCTATAACCCCTTGCACCGCGCAAGGCTACGAACAGCGGCAGCAGTGAGATGCAAAACAGAAGAGGACTCAAGGAATCTCCCTGGAATACCTTATTATTATAACTTATTATTATTATTATTTTTTAATTAAGGATGAAACGTTTTTTGCCTGATGATTTTTGTCGAGAAATGAGCTGGAAATCAATTGACCTGGCGCAGGAGAACAGGGATTAATGGCCCAATTGTTTTTAATTCCTCGACGCATTTGTGCATATGGGGAGCGTCCCTGGTCAAAAGCTGCGGCCGAGCCGGGGCGTGTTGTGTTGAAATTACTACAAATGGTAACTGTATCTAGCTCAAGCTGACAGAACCTGTGGTGATTTGTTGCCACGCAGAGTGAAAAGATTTTAAGCGCCCCGCTAGGCTTACCTAGCGTCTCTGATGATAGCGCCGGTTCTCACGCCGATCTTCTCTCTACTCCCTCGAGGGACGCGCTCGTGGAAGTTTCGTCTCCCTCTGAGGAACCGGGTGATACTTGTTTAAAGGTCTTGTTATGGTACGAGAGTAGGGTTGTGCCCCCCCCCCCCTTCCTTCTTTTGCAAAACCTCTATTTGTCTGATACAGGCCTGAAAAGGTAGGAGCATTCTCCCTGGTGTCCACATTTTTCCTTGTTTATTCCCCCCCCCCAAATCTGGCCGGATAAAATTTTACAGAATGAATGCTCTCGATCAAGGTCCTAAATGATTTGTTTAAGATTGGGAGAATATAAACCATCGAGACGAGCTGATGTCGTAAAATAATGTGAGAGGAGGCGGCCAGAGTCACCTAGGGGAGATTTTCTTCCCTAAGGCTTTGGAAGAGTTTCTGATTTCTCTATTATTAGTGAAATACCTTTTTCTAAGACGGACAGTGGTGCGCCGAGCTGTTTCTAGGAACCCATAAAGTGAGCCACGCGATGTGTGTGGGCGGCCGACATAATGGCTGCCACTTCCGGGTTGACGATCGGCAGCATCAGCCTGTCGCAATTGAGAAGTAGCCGGTAGCGAGGAAAAACAGGAGACCACACCCTGTTAAAGAATCGGGTGTCAGATAGCCGGAACTGCTTTTGCACCTTTGACTAGGTGCAGGGCTGTTCTGGTTCGCCTCCTAGAATTCTTAGTATGTCATCCCCCAACTCAATGGAGACGAGATCGTCCTCGACGGCAGGCTGGGCGTCTCCTGCTGGCGGAGAGTCGGTGGGGTGGCGAGGAAGCGACGCGACGCCTCGCGGGCCGCCATCATCGCTTCCGCACACGTGTCGGTTTTCTCTGGCCCCGATCTATGGCCGCCACCCCCGAGATGAACGCTGGCTTGAGTGTTGACCTCGCAATGCTACGGCTTGGAGATCGAGTGCGAACCGTGGAATCACGCCCATATAATGTTGGCGATGCCATCTGCGCCGTCCTTCTTTAACTTCTGAATTTCTCGATAAAAGTGCCGCGACGAAACTTCAGAATGACGACCTGCTGGTCATTATCCTATGCTACTTTGAAAATTAGCTAAGATAGTACACATCTTAAGTTAGCGTGTATGGAAATTGATATAAATAAGGAGAATTTATTATACAAACCAGACCAGCTGTGGTGCGATGTGACTCACAGAAGCACAATACCAAGAATGACTCGAATGGCCAGGACAGCAGAGAAGGGGAATGCGCTTTAAACATTGTGACCGAAGTAGCACAGGACCGTACTACGTTGTTATTATCTCAGTGATATCTGAAGGAATGGATGCCGAACTATAATTACAACAGTATACAAATAATGTCACAATCTAAACTCGATAGACAAACTCAGTAATAAAGAAAAGACAAAAAAAAACAAAAATAGAAAGCTTTCTATTAAAAAAACAATTATTTCTTAGACAATAGATGCATCCTAATATTTTTCCGAAAACTGTTCACAGTCTTATTGGAGGCAAAAAAATCAATAAACTTATTATAGAGCTTAATAAAATTGTATAAAAAAGATCTTTGAATTTGTAATCGAGTCATCTATGAATTCGAATTTGTGTGTCTTTCGCGATTGATATGCTTAATTGTGGCATCTAAAGTTACGTCATTCAAAAAGTTAAAAAAATAATTTTAAGGTTCCAAAAATTTTTGGAAATAAATTTTTTAACAGATGCGAAAAAAATTTAGCCTTCACAACCTATTTTTTATTGTTAATTTCAATTTCTAGCCAGATCTTGTGTATAAATGAAATCCCAGTTCGGTGTAACTTGAACCACTACCATCGAATGTCAAATTAACCTCAAATCTCAGTATCTTGTCGCTTGCGTTGTTGAGTTATTTTTGTCTAGTGAAACAGTCTCTCTACTCTATAAAATCAGTTCTTTTAAGAACTTCATTTGTTCACTGCTAAAAATGGCATTTTCATTAGAACACAAAGCGTTTATGGTTGAGTCGTATTTTCGAAATGGGCACAAAGTAGACGGCGTTGGCAATATTCTGTTCAAGATGCATGGACAGAATTTCGTGAGCAGTTTCCCGATAATATCGTCGATTATGCTCATTTCTCCAATACATTAAAGCGTTGTGTTACCCAGTTTCGAGAAACATCCCCTTTAGAAAGAAAACCAGGAAGTGGTCGATCGAAGGATAAAAGAACACCAGAAAACGTTGAGATTATCCAACACGTAATGAAAGAAGCCCATAGAACATCCATTCCGCAATTGTCACAGCAAGTGGACTTATCATATGGCACATGTCAAGCAATACTTAAAAAAGATTTAGTTTTTTATCCATATCGAATTACATATCTACAAGAACTGCATCAAGATGATTTTCTATTAAGGGCTGCATATTGTCAATGGTTTTTGAACACGTTTGACAATGATTTGTTGGAGAAAACGTTCTTTTCAGATGAAGCATGGCTTCATCTAAGTGGATACGTTAATGCACAAAATATGAGAATTTGGAGCAGTGAAGAGCCTCATGTTTATGTAGAGGCTCCATTACATCTACAAAAAATTGGTGTTTGGGCAGCAATTAGCCGACGACGTATAATAGGACCAATATTTTTTTAAGGTAAATCATTCATTATTAGTTATTTAAACCTAAAAATTTTTTAATGCTCCTTCAGGTAACCTAACTGCACTTGCATATCAACAAGTGATTTTGGAAAGTTTTATTAACGAACTTCATGGTACTTGGCTATTTTCAACAAGATGGAGCTACAGCACATTCAGCAAGGACCACAATAGCTATGTTACGAGAGTTCTTTGATAACAGACTTATTAGTCGGAACACAGAACATACAGTGTGTCCCTGGATGGGGTGCCCATGAGGTGATTTTCTCTAGTAAGATGTTTGGAGAAGAATATTTTTGGTCTAGACTGGTTTTGCTTATCTTACAACTGTAGAAAACTAAAACAGTCAAACATTTTAATCAACCTGTTTTAAATTAAGCGGTTTTTTCTTTAAATTTGAAGATTTTTTTCTAAGTCCATAAACTGAAGGTAGAGTTGCCTAGCAAGCTGAACACAGTGGCAGTCACGGCGGATACTTTATTCCGAGTAAAATAATTAACAAAACAATTTGAACAACCCATTGCGGCCCAAATGAACCTGAGGAGTTTTTTCTTGAAATTCTTGGATTACGTGTCAAGACCCTAACACTGAATTAAAATTCTTTGCTGAAGATTTAGTACTCCTATTTTTTGACAACGATGTAGTTTAATAAAGTTTCAATGGTATTTTTTAGGCGTTGCTAGGCAGTGTTCGGCTTTAAAGACTAGATTGATCAAAAGATTTTGGACTTATGTTACGAAATGTTATTCAAGGTGTTAGACGAAGGGCTCGTTTGTGTTTAAACCAAAATGGAGAACATTTTCAGCGTTTATTATAACAGTTGAATGAAATGAATGTATTTTCCCTAAAATTTCACGTATTTTTGACAATAAAATCCTGTTTGAGAATTTCCACCATTTTATCTTTCAATTGACACATTATTTGACATTTATCAGTGCAGTTTAAGTGCACGATATACGTTTTTGGATTCATGGATGACTCGATTGCAAATTATCTTGATTGCTGGTTATTAATACGTGAAGAGAAAACTCTATACCCCTCTTGAAGCCTATTGCGCCAGTCAAGTATTGAGAATAATGTTATATAGATACTCGGGCCCTATGGGCCTGTAGGGTCATGGTGGGAAAGAAGTGGGGATTAAAACCAGAAACGGTTCAATGACTCTGCACTAAGGTCATAAATCCCACAGTAACATACTCTTCCTTAGATTACATCTAGTCGTGAAATCGGAGACAATGAAGGCAGCATACAGGCTTATAATTGCCGGATATGGTAAGACCCACTTCATAAGGAGACACCATACCGAGATGTTTTGAAAAAGGAACGATTGCTTACTAATCATGCAATCGGACAGACTTAGGACCGAATATCACTTTCGTAAACCCATAGAGGTGATCGGGGAAATAGTGAGGAGGGGCTGTTCAAACAGGTGGATGGATACACATTAGGACCGATAGTCAGGCAGCGCTAAAAGCTCTCTCTAAAAGTGTCAAATTAGAGAGAGAGAGAGACGCAGAGTTGTGAAAGGAAGTCTCGAATTGCCCTTTTGATGGCTGCCGGGACATGAGAGATTTGAGGAAAACGAAAGAGCCGAAAAGACCTGTGATAGGCCTACAGCCCACTTGTGGGATCGCACATGAGAGCGCAAAAACAGTGAACACCACACGCATTTAACTGACGTTCCTCGACAGATGCAGTCGCGCTGATTGCAGGATGTGTTGTGAGGAGGACTCCACTACATTATAATGTGTGAGTGTCCAGCGCTTGAGGCAGGGAGACTTCGACATTTCGGTCTGACGTATGTATGCTTAACCCTACGACATGTAACATATTATGCCAATAGAGCTTGTGCTGAAGTTTATTAACAGCACAGGCCTTATGGAGTAAAGCAACTAAGGGGGACACATAAGCTTAAGCTTCAGTGCAGCGGGGTAAGAACTGCGCCTATTAAGAATAAGAAGGAAGGTGTAATTTATGTCAAAAGAGAAATTTACAAATAAAAATTGTTAACACATAAAAATGGACATATAATGAATTTTATTCCATACTTTGTATATTAATACGTGAAGAGAAACTTTTGTACCCCTTTTTAACCTTATTGCACGCACAGAGGAGTGAGATTTAGCATAGTTAAAGTTTATATGGAGAAGGAGAGCAGAAAGCTAAAATCTGTAGTATGTAATATGTGTTACAAATACATTAAAAAATAAAACAGTCTGTGCTCAAACAGTCGCACAGAGCACTGAATGAGTTTCGAGCTGTGAATTTTGTGATTTCAAATGTTTCTTTTTCAAAAGCATTGCAGGGAATTAGGGCATAGAACACATGTTAATGACGTACATATTTGTACACGCTCGCAGCTGACGTAATAGAACAAAATTAAAAAATAACAAAAATAAAAATAATTATTATATATCAATAATTATTTTCCGTTAATTACACACCCCACAAAAATTATCGCATCACCTAATTTTTCTTCTTTTATTTCAATAAATGACATCCCACGTCAATGATTTTTACTGGTAATATCGTTTCTACATTTTTTAAATCTTACCTGCATAAGACAAGCACATACTTCAAGTTATGATAGTTCTTTTTTTGATTTTTGAATATAGCGGTAAACTCCACTGTTTTAAAACTGTAAGTTATAACTTGTTTTCGGGTTCTTGTTTGATTAATGTTGAGATAAACAGAAAAAAACATCAATACGAATGTTAACCAACGAGCTTCCTTGCACCTTTCCTACCAAGAAGCTGTACGGACCATCATGCGATTAGAAGATAGTCGCAGTATACGTTATGTGGCACGTACTCTAGGAGTGCATCCTTCCACTATCAGCAGGAGTGCAGCACGTTTTAGGGTAACTGGAGAATATGGTAGAAGGCCGGGACAAGGAAGAAATGAGGTAACTATCCTAAGAGACGATCATTTTTTGCGGTTAACAGCTCTACCTATTAGACATTGTACGGCACGAATGCTGCAAAATGAACTTTTAGCAGCCAGAAATTTGTAAATTTCGAAACAGACAGTTAGAAATCGTCTACGAGAAGATGATCTGAGGACTCGGGTGTCTGTACTTTGGTCTCTTCTCGACAGGGTACACCGAGCTTCTCGGTTACAGTTTGCTCGAGAACATGCCCATTGGAATATCGATGATGGCAAAACGTAGTGTTTTCACATGAGTCTCGTTTTTCTTTATAAGCATCTGATAAGCGAATTCCAGTGTACAGACGTCCTGGAGAGCCTTACTTTCAGTGCAATTTTCGACCTCATGTTCCATTTGGGGGAAGTTCAATAATGGTTTGGGGAGGAATCTCTGTGGGGGGTGACATGGAATAGGTATCGTCACGAAGTGCCTGTATAAATGAGAGACGATATATTGAGGACATTTTAGAGCCTCACGTGGTACCATATGGACCTGTTATCGGGGATAATTTTCTATTCATGCACGATACTGCTAGACCCCACATTTCTAGAATTGTGCAACAATACATGGAAGAGGTAGATTTGAGTGTATTGCAGTAGTCTGTGATAAGCGCCGACCTAAATCCCATTGAGCATGTATGGGACCATCTTCAGCAAGGTTTGTTAAATCAGCAAAGAGCCTTTTTTAGCCTACAAGAACTTGCGGCAGTTCTTATACAAGAGTGGGAAAATCTACGCAAAATTACATTGTTGACCTTATAACAAGCATGCCCAGAAGAATGGAACCTGTTGTTCGTGGCAGGGGTGGAAATGCACGATATTAGTTTGAGTGTTAATTTTTGTATAAGTGTTAAAAATTAATTTAATTTCGTCCTTAACAGTTTTTCAATTTTTTTTTATTGCGTTTTATTCCGACTACTAATACAGTTTATATAACGGTGGAATAATTATTTTTTTCAAAGTCGGTAGACAAAAATACTGGTGATGCGATAATTTTTGTGGGGAGTGTATAATTTTTCGTACGTCACGTTGCATTTAAGTGGATATAAATTAGCCTTTAGTCTTTTAACAAATGATGCATACTAGTTTGATTGATCTAAGCAAAATAAATGAAAAAGTAGTAGTGGAGCCACGATGGTCAGCTCATCAAATGGGACTAAAAATTGCAATCCTGTGACCTCATCAACATTCTCGCGAAATTACTGTTCAATTGATTGACGTTTGAAATAGTTCTGCCAAAATAATGGAAAAGTGCTGCAAAAATACGAATTTAACTGTAAATAGAATTTAATGTGTGATTTTAATGCGTTTCCGGTCATTTTCAGAATGAATTTCATTTGAATTATTTCATGGTTCCTGGTCCTGTTGGTTGCTGTTAGCGTGCAAAAGGAAGTCGATTTGCTCTATTTTTCAACTGTCCTTCAAAAAGTGATAATGTTTTCAGATAAGCGTATAAAGGGGTAAATTAAAAATTGAAGGGTTGGTGCAAAATCACGTTGTCACCCATACATCGATTTTTATTTTTGACATATTTGCGGGAATTTCTGATTGACGTTTCAAATGGTTTTGCGAAAACGATAGAAAAGTAAATAGTATTTTCGTGTTTCCGATCATTTTATAATAAAATTCTCGTGCTTGTCTACTGTTTTTCTGAGAAATTTTCCTGGTTGTCGTTGTACTTCAAAGGTAAGCCTTTACATATTTACAGCAGTTTTTTAATACTGGCCGGAATTAAGGGTAAAATTAAGGTGTAAGGGTGAATGAGGGAATAATTATGTCTTTACATAAAAGTGAAAAAAAAAAAATGACGTCGCCTACAGTCTAGATTCTTATTTTGACGAATTTGTGTTATAACGCCTGACGTTTCAAATGGCGGTGTGAAAGCGGTGAAAAGGGTCCGAAAAACGTGAGTCTACTCAAAATAGTGTTTTAATTGTGTTTTGACCGTGTTCACGATCATTTTTCTAGTAAACTCTCCGTGTTTGGAGCGTTTGAATGAGCGTAAATTAAAAATTGATGGGTTGGTGAAAAATCACGATGTCACCGACACTCTAGATTTTTATTTTTGACGTGTTTGCGGCAATTTCTTATTGACGTTTGAAATAGTTTTGCGAAATCGATGGAAAAGTGCAGGAGAAAACGCGAATCTGACTCTCATAGTGCTTTCTTGTGCTTTTAGTTTGTCTCCAGTCATTTTAATAATGAAATTCCCGTATTTGTCTGCTTTCGTGACATATTCTACAGGCCGCTGTTGTCAAAAGGTAAGTCTATTTAGGGCATTTTTAAATACTGGACGAATCAAAAGGTGATAATGTCTTTAAATAAGGGTGAAATAAAGATAAAACTGGCACTTAAACTTAATTTATTTGCTTAAACAATATTAGTTTGAAGTATATAATGTAATTTTAGCACTCTTTAATGATTTAATACTTCTACCATTTATTTGAGGTTCTATTTGTTATAACTCGTAACAAACTTTCCAGTTCGTTTGAAAAATAAACTCGGAACAATGCACCCACAAAACTCTATCAAGTTGTAAAAATAAACTTGTGTACAATTGAGTTACTGCAGATAAGGGTTGTTCCTGTTATCTTCCCTTTTGTTAATCTGAAATTTCGTTATAACTTTCTTTTACGTTTGAAACTTGCGCGATCGGATTCTAGTGATTGCCGTATTGATTCAACCGTCAAGATATTAATCACAATTATTCATAAATTACGAGCAAGAAACAAACAACGAACAAAGTTTATTCAATTCTCGTTCATTTTCCTTTAAACTCTTATCACGTACATTTTCGACATTCAGTCGATACAAAAAATACAAGTAACTTTGGAGATCGTTAACAATACACATGTGTTCAATTGAAAGTAAATTTGTTACCTTAAAAAATACGTACAAATCCAGGTCATTAATTATGTCACGGGGAGTGAAGACTATTCGCTGACGCAGAAGTGCTGTCAACATGACCCAAATGAGATGTGAAACCTATCCAACGTACGGGAAATTTGATTTTGAATGTGTTCTTGGGAATTACATTGTCGCTCGTAAAAATACCCATCTTGTCAGCAGATTTACGATAACATTTTTTTTAAATGGGGGGAGAGGTTTGTCGAGTAAAAAAAATAATTTAAAAGCTATTATGACTACAATAGCAATCCGTCCATCGCACAATTTTGCTTTTGTTTAACCGTAAAACATGCAATACAATGTGCACTTTTCGATGTCAGGCACTGCCTGACTCCGGTAGGTGTGCTGGTTGTTTTGTGGTAAATTGGAAATTGATGCAGTTCGAGATTGTATGTTTGGTTGCCTAGTTGTAATCAGATCGGATTAATTTAAAAATTACAACTGATAATGCTCTTTAAAATGAAAATTAATTAAAAGTAAAACCCCAGGGACGACCTATATGAGCACGACGTCAATATTCGGAATTGGTCCGGTAATAACATCAGCGATAAAAGTTATTATGGCCGCATCAAATTTTTATACATAATAGTGTGCAAATGAGGCCCGTAATTGGGTGATCCCGAAACAAATCACACGGAGATTTTGAGAGGCAAATTTATCCCCTAAAGTTTTGTTTTGACAAAAATAAACTTCAGATTGACACTCACTAAAATGCGATGCACCAACGCGCGCAGAAAGTATGGGGAGAGTCAAATGTTGAGCTGGTTAATTGATCTTGAAGAACTGTCAAAAGTGACAACTAATGTTTATAACAGTGAGTTTTGACAATTTACAGTTGACAGGATACATAAGTCAACAGATGTCATGTCTGATTCACAGTAGTGAGTAAAGTAACTAGAGGATCACGGTGTCCGAACAATATTCAGAGTGATTTTGTGTCATTCCTTGAAATTCCAAATAGTTCGTTAAAAATACGTACCTCATATTTTATCATTTTGTTTCCACCGCCCACCAAAATGTATTTATTGATCCTACACTTTTCTGAATAGCGCAATTGTACGAATGAAAGTTTTGCTCTATTTTCAGCAAGCAATAGCAATTTGGTTTTCATTTCTCGGTGTTCGAATCGAAACCGGGAATTCGAAGCGCAACATTCTACATTTTTAATTTATGTAAAGCGAGGGCATATAAAGATCCAATTTCATAAATAATCGGTCATTCCATTACCGGAGCTGTATGAAAACTTCCCGGAAAAACTGGAATTGCTTCTAATTTTTAAGGGACGTCGAGTCGGGGTTTAGGCTTCGAGGCGACTTTATTAACACGTACCTTCATTAAAAAGTATTTTTTTACGTCGGAATCTTAATTAAAATATAAAAGCGCTTTTGAGGTTCATCCTACGTGTGACAAAAAATTGTCTGGAAAGTCTGTAATTTAGCTATTAAAAAACGTAATGAGGTAATACGGTTTTTATGGTTTTGTATCGCCTGGAATTGAATCTATATTGTGCTTTTACAATGGAAGTTTATGCTAGGATTACAATATTATGTGTTTAACTAATTCAATTAGGTGTCAGTGTAGTGTATCGATTTCAATAGTAAACCAATGATTTCAGTAAAAATGAACCCATACATTATTTACTGTGTAAAAAAGATAAAATAAAATTTCCATGCAAACTCTGGACGAATATTGTAGTATCGAATGGATTGAATGCTCGAAGGACCATATCATTTAGGCAAAGCACACGCGTTTTATACATGAAGTGTTTAACTTGACCTAAAAAATATGTAGCGGTTTCAAAAAATGAATTAAAAAAATAACCCAGTGGAGATAAAAGAAGAAATAAAGGTCAAGAAAACGAGATGGAAAAAACACAAAAACGGATGATGGCAATTTAACGTCTAAAATAGTACAAAATTTCTTAGATAGCGAGAGATAAATTGGGAGAAATGTCGAAGTAAATTTGAGAAGGAAAAGAAAGGGTGTTAAACAATTAAAAGAAAAAAATATAGAAAAAAAATAGCAACATAGAAGTGGAAATGGGAAAAGAAAAGTAATAGCAATTCATAAAATATGAGTGGACAAACTTCAGCAGCCCATAGTATTGTTTAAGAACGGAAAGAGCACAGGGTCTTCGTGGTGCATACATCTAGTAAACTTTGCACGTCAAAATTCTCCATGTAACACATGTAATTTTTTTTAAATTTAAAAAGTAATGAGTGTTGAGATAATTCATTCACGCCGTGTATGCCATATATACGGGGTGTTTATAAATAATGCAGTAAACAAGTTGTCTGTGGATAAAAGCTTTTCTGTGTATTTAGACGAGAATTTTTACGTTCAAAACATTGATGTATAAATCATTTCTAACCCGTTGTAATACAGGGTCTTCATAAAATATTCACACATTCATGTGGGCGTCAAAATCTTCCATCTAACTCTACATGTAAATTTTGTTTTCCATAGGCAACAACATTTATGCAGACCCGATATAATCACTGGCGATTTGGTGGCACTATACAAGAAGAGTTTATAGTTGTTATGTTCCTACATTAACTTGTATATAAACGTCAAAATTTCTGTGGCATCAAGCCAGCATTAAGCATCAGTGTGATATACGAACATCATTAAAAACACCTTGAACCAATTTATCCATAAAAATGAAGCAAATGCCAATAAAATTAAGCTAAAATTAAACGCGCTCAATAAAAAAACGTCAACCGCCCACATTCATTAATTTCCACCAAGTCTCTCCTTACGTATTTCTTGCTTCTGGCAAGGAAATTTATGTTCACAAGTTGCATTTTTTGCCTTCAAAGACACAACACTTCCTAAGTAAATATTTCCACTATAGCAACTCCATAAGCTGAGTTTTTCTTCCATCACCTCCACTTGTGGCGACCGGTCCTCCACTCGGCCGAAAGTCAGGAAGCGCCGCGAAGATCTTGAGGACCGTATTGGCGCAGGTCCGGGCGGCGTCGCGGCGCAAAACGCCGTCCCGGGATCCAGTTTGACGTCGATCCCCGCGCCGTATGCACTCCGGACGGACTCCGGCGATAATTACGCGTTCGTCGCCTACGGTTTAACCGGAACTCGATGTGAGGAGTGCGTGTCGCTTAACCGGACCGGTTCATAAATATCGTCGTTGGAGGGATCAGTGTCTCGGAGTTTGGATGTGCGGATTTTGGCGACAACTAACTGTTACCTAAACAAGTTGGTGTGTTAGAAATTGGCGCCATTTGCAATTCAAATTTGTAATTTCCCTGAACTTGCGGGTGGATATACTTAGTTATTAAAAATTTAAATTGAGAGCTCCAGATGGTGAAGAAGAGGGAGGATGTTGCTGTGACAGTGAAGTGATTTTGTAAAAAGGTGACCAAAAATCAGTCGACATGGTGCAGAAAGAAGGGATTCTCATAAAGATTGCCATCGTTTCGATGTTCATATCAACAGGTAAGAAGTGTCTCGGTGCAATTAACAGAATTCTTATTTTTATCAGAAAGAATTTTGAAGTTACAAACTCATACAAAGGGTTCTAAAACTTTCGCAGAAGCAATTACAAAATTCTTAATTAAAACCAAAAACTTAAACTTCCACACAACAGGAGATTTTATGTTTAGGAAAGTATCTTGAGTTAACAACAATTGGAGAGTTTCCTTAAATAATTTCACCACCGAGTCATTTATTCCGAGTTAATATAATGAAAAAGGCTTTCAAAAACAACAAAAAACACAAAATTTATTCCTTAAATTCTTAACAATGAACGCCAAAGATCAGATCAGTTTGTAAAATTAACTTATTGAAGTATAATTGAAAAACTTGTACATATATAACGAGTGAGCAACAAAATTCGTGATCGTAGGAGCCTCTGAATCCAAAATTTTGAGTCGATTCTTGATCGATACGATTGTGTAAAAAGTTATCGAGTAATGTGAATTGACGATTAATGTAAACAGTAAAGTAAAAGAACCGATATACGTTTAGCCAACTGCGATCACGAATTTTGTTGCTCACTCGTTATTATATATAGTAGGAATATTGACTCGTCGTGTAGGTATACGAGATGCAAGCAACTTGATGATTCTATGAATATTTTATAAACACCTGTTATGATGTTATAATATCATAGCATAACGAAGAAAAAACCATTGAAAAACCTGCACAATATGTGACGGACTAGCACATAAAAAGGGAGCTGAAAAATGAGATCGAATTTTTATCAGACATTTCGTTACTCCTGAATCGAAACATACGAAACCTAGTTGAATTTTTCTCCTCGCAGTTACGATTGAAACAGCAACATAATAACCTTTACATCGTCAAAGAGGCATCTTTGGACCAACTTCGTGTTTTTCACCTCTTCTTTGAAGTCTGAACCTTTTTCCGTTACATTGCAGCTCTAACCTTTGTGAAATATTTTTAAATGTACGGGGGACCAGTTATTTCTGTATTTTTTTCAAATTATGTATTTCCAAAAAGAGAAAAAGTGGATTATTCTTTATGTTTTTGTCACATAAGACCAAATAAAACACGGCAGGTTATTTGAACTGCTCGAATTTCCGAATGGAGTTTTGTTTCTCTAAATTAAAATATTTAAAAACGGTTACATTTATGTTTTTTAACTCTGCAAGGGTCGCGTGGGGTGTTACACCCCCAGCCTCTAGTTTTGATATTGCGGCGTTAACAATTTTTGAAAGGTGTTCTTTCGCCTAGCTGTCTGTACTTGTATTGTCTCTCAAACGGAATGAGAAAAATTCGTCTTTTGTTTTGCCTTTTCCAATTAGAGAGGACTTTAGCGAAACTTTTTGTACAGGGTGAGTATAAGTGATTTTCGATCAAGTTAGCTATGTCAACGTATTTTCAACGACCATTTGCTACTTCATATAATAGTTAACTTGATGGAAAATCATTTATGATCACACCGTACATGTAAACAGTCGGATTTGGGAATTTTGATGATACATTTATATGCATCTTGTTATCTTGTATCAATATTAGTGTATTAAAATTAACTGGAGTTAATAACAAAATTACTGAGTCATGATTTGGACCGTTTATATTTTAAATTTAGTTTAAAAAATTATATTATAACATCCTCCGATGGTTTATGATGAGAAATATTTTAAGCTTCGATAAATATGATCTAACGCGTTTGTCGTTTCTTTTATGTTTGAGATTATTACATAATATATGATACAGGACAATAATGAATAGCCGTTGTTATGAAGTTTGTTGACACCTTTGTAGCTCACTGCAAAAATATTGACATTCTCTCGGAGAATATACTATAAATCGGTTAAGAACTAGTTCAATTATGAGGCTGCTGTCCTGGCGGTTTAAGAGGTTAATAAAAACTTTATTATAAATTTTACAGACAAATATTGTTTCATGGTTTATCTATTAGACGTGTTCCTTACTGAGAAAAAAAGCTAATAGTTATATTGGGTTCTAGATATTCTCACATATCAAAACTCATAAATAGAATGATTTACATTCAGAATCTTTTTTTGTACGCGCAGGGGTTTATAGGATAACTTCTCATAATCTATAATTTATAGCCACATAAAGAAAAATTATATCCAAAATCTAAAAATATTAATCCATTAATAATTTTCATTCTGTTTTCGTATCCTGCATTTGTTATATATTTGTGTGTGACACCAATTACAGATGCAGGTAGTGGTTACTGTATATACAGGGTATTCTTAATACATCTAATTAATAGCTGATTTTTAGTGTTTCTATTTATCATTGCTTACCACACAGAATTTCATAAATACGTGTCATAAATTAAGAAGTTACATGTTTCTCTCGATTTTGGAACATAATAACGTCGATATGATGTACAGGGTCTTCATAAATCATTCAGTAGGTTTTGAACGTTAAAATTCTCCATCTAACTACATGTAAATATTGTTGTCCAGAAGCAATATGAAGTATGAATCATTTATAGATACCCGATATAATAAAACATATCAGAAAGAAATGCTGTCACTGAATATAAACTTTGTGATAGAAAATGGACAATGGCCATCCATTAATGTTATGACTCATTTGGTGAACTGAACTTTTGCAAATAACATGCAAATAATATGGGTTACATTATCACATCAGTATACAGCACATCAAATATTAAGTAGCTAGTTAAATCCTAATTTTAAATAGTGGTTACATAGTGCCAGGATATCTAGGACAAGCTTTTACTTTGAAATATGTGCAAAATTTTCTTGATCCAAAGTTACCAAAGTGTTAGATCTCTACCAAAAACACTTATTCTGTGGGAGGTTTGGAATATTCTCTCAGCTGTCAATTCATCACCTTTCTTTAAACTCTCATTATATCAAAGCTTGCTGTATAATTATTATTACACCAAGAATACAGCAAAAGTTAAAATTGTTTTGTTTTAGGAAATGTAAAAGTCTTTTCGATTATTATCTTTTCTTTACAGTTTTAGATCCTAAAGATGATGGACTGTTTTAGATTTGGTTGAGGGAGTAATATTCTAGACTATTAGACAAGTTGGTGTGTTATAAATTGGCGCCATTTGCAATTCAAATTTGTAATTTCCCCGAACGTGGGGACGGATACAGTGCTATTAAAGGACCAGATAGGAGCCGGCAAGGCTGCAAATATGTAATGAAAAGAAAGATGCAAACCGTGATCACAGTGTACGAAATTTATTTAACAGTAACGAAAATTGGTTGATAGTGTGCAGAAAAAGCATTTCATCAAAATTTGTTTGTTTCATCAAAAAAAGTTTGTTATTAACAACAAGAAGTAATTACAAAAGTTACAAAGAAGCTTCAGTTAAAAAACTTCAGATTAAGTATATCAAACTCCCACTGTAATAGTGAAGAAGGTACTTGTCTTACTGGACCACATTTTACTTCAACATCTAGCTTCATATTTTGGAAAAAAAAAGCTCAAATCACATTAATTTTTAAATTCCCCAAAACTATCAAACTTTCAATGAGGCCTATTCATGAGGTACCGGAGAGAGAATAAAAACAAACGTAGTTAAATGGTTTTTGTCAAACGCGACATTTCGGTGACTATTGCCACCTTCTTCGGGCTAAACAATATTATTAACAATTTAAAACTAAACATTACACTTTAAAATAAAGTAGTGATCGCCCGTCACTCAAAATCCGAGTGGTATATGTATTGAATTGGTAATTGTAAAAATTAGAAAAAAAAAGTGAATACTTACGTAAATAGTGTTGAATAAAGACTGGTTACCATAATTACATATTACAATTTTTACTAACAATAAATCTTCCGCTTCTCGATTGATTTGTTGAGAAAGTCGCAGGTCAGTTAAACGAAAGTATTGTCGAATTGGTAAACCAATTTTTCGGCAAGAAAAATTATGCGATAAAAGAATTGTATTTTGCACAGGTTCATTCGTCCTCTATTTCACACTCTTCACACCCCGCACCCAAACATCCATCCAGAGGTATAAATGTCTTAATAAGTATGTCTTAAGTTCCTACACAACTTGCTCACCCAACCTCCGGGGAGGGGCTCAGATACCTATATTTAGCTACAGTTGTCCAACTTCTCACTTAAAACGATTCACGCTCATTTAAATCGATGACTGTAATGGACCGCTTTTCCCCTAAAATGATTTGCAAATAATGAACCTGTGAATTTTTTGAAAATGGAAAGTGATTTTCACATGGAACTTCTCAATGTCTTGTCGGTGCAGTACAGACTTTTATTTGGTTCAAATTGATTCATGTTCAACGATTAAATATATAGATATGAACTTATGTTGCCATTTTGTAAAAATTTATCCAACATTTTTTTGTTGTTTATGTGATCCTCGACGATTCTCTACTGTCATCACGCAACTCACCCGTTCTTTGATTGAAGAAACTATAAATTTTAAATGCCAAATTAAAGAAATGGGTCGTCCTACAATTTTCAAACAGCTTTTCTAGAAACTAGACAAAAAAATATTATACCCCTATTTTTGTGTTTGTTCGAAATCACGCGTTTACTGAGTAAAAAAAATCTGAAGCATCTTATTTTGAAACGCGCGGGTTTCTGTGACGTCAACACGGGACAAAGTTACTAGACGCGCGGACTAATGAGAATGCTCCCCCGAAATGACGTCGCAAGAAGCGGTAAATGTACAGCGTTTGAAAATGCTATCCGAAATTGCGATTTTACCATAGTTGAATTCAATTGAGGGGGACGACCCCATTCTATTATTCCAATGTAAGCACAAAGTACAAAATTGTATTACGCGCGCGCGTACAAGCCTGGATAAACTCTTTAAATAAATAAATTCTTTACTGAAAATGCAAAAATTATTCATTTAAAAAAATATTTTTCATCGATATATCAGACAGCATTACACTCAGTTTCCCCCAAACTATTTCGGCGATTCGGCGTCCTTTACTGCAGAATTCGTTGTCTTATCCCTTCTGTCATATATCCGCAGCATTCTCGATCCATTTAAAGTAGTTTTTTATTTAAATTTGGCAGATGACATATCACGTTGGTTTTATTGAAGAATTCATCCATTTCGCCCAAAACAGCCCGGTTTTGCGTCAATTTTGATCGATTGAAGTAATTTTTTCAAGGCACGCTGAAAAGAAATGATGTTGTCTAAAATTTGCACTTATTTTGTGACAGTGTCGAGCAAGCGGATGGATGGGATCGATTATGCCAACTTCAAACACTTTTGTAGACGGCCAAAATCGACACAGCACAGCTGATGCGGTAGACTTTGTACAATTGCGGAAAACGATATTTGACAAAATAAACGGTGCCTGAAAGTAATGGCATCTGTAAAAAAGTAACCACTTTGAAAAAATTACATTTCCGCAATTAGGTTATTCCGCTTGTTAAGTTCACCTTTTGTTGGGCAAAAGATTTTTTGTTGAAATGATGTCACGTATCAAAACATTTTTCTGCTTTGTCTGCGCTTTCGTTTCCCATCTATTTTATATTGAAAAATAGCTGTTATTTACGATATGAATTCTTATTTCTGACGCATTTGAATGTCCAATTTCAACTTCACAAATCTCAGTGCTGAAGTGTTTTCTAAATAAGTACACATATTAGACATTAAATTGGAGTTATTTACGACCCGGTGAAATTGACAACTAATTGCAGCCTGTCCGGTTTGTAAAAAATGTTGATTCAATAATTTCATTTGTGGAAACAGTTTATACCCAAATAAAACTGCGGAATATGGCTTCGAGCGTTTAATTTGCCTACATAGGATTAATAATTTTTTGAATAATCAAATTTAATATAAAATATTAAAGTGGGTTATTTATGGACCATAAAATTATAATCGGTGACAGTTTAAAGTGATTTAGCACAACTGTGCCTGCGAATAGTCATAAATTTTCGCGAAACTTTGATAAATTATAGATTAGTGTTGTTGGAATTTAGGATGTTATTGAATTTCTAACATTAGTTGTGGAATATTTACAGACTTAACAGCTGCTTTCGACTGTGTAGATCATAATATATTAATTAGAAAACTGGAACATTACGGTATTAGAGGTAATTGTTTAAATATGTTCAGATCTTATCTTTCTGATAGAGTACAAAAAGTATTTGTAGACGATAGTGAAAGTAGTTACCTTACTGTAAAAAGAGGAGTGCCTCAGGGATCAATTCTAGGGCCCGTCTTATTTTTAGTGTATATTAACGATCTGCCACAAAACATCCTCATTAAAAACTCTTTAACATTAATGTATGCAGATGATACAACATTTAGCATCTCTGCCGAGACAAAACAAGAGCTTGATGAAAGTGTATCATCTGTATTCGAACATGCTAAAAACTGGTTCACAACAAACAAACTGATTCTCAATCGGGACAAATCGTTTGTGATGAATTTTCAAACTACGACTTCTGAAACCAATTGTGATGTAAAATTCTTAGGCATCACTTTAGACCCAAGTTTAAATTGGACAACACATATTAACTTGCTGTGTGGAAAATTATCGTGTGCAGTTTATGCCATTAGGAAGGTTAGGTTGTTTATTGGCGAAATGGCTGCTCTTACCACTTACTTTGGGCTCTTCCATTCTCATCTCACATACTGCACAACTTCATGGGGAGATGCAGCCGGTTATAACTTGCAAAAAGTTTTTATACTACAAAAATCAGCGATAAGAGCCATTTCTAAGTCCGATTCTCGCACAAGTTGCAGACAACTCTTTGCAAAGTATAACATCTTGACATTATATGGGGTCATTATTTTTCAAAACCTTTTACTTGTCAAAGAAAATATACAAAACTATGCGTCCCACTCTACCGTACATAATTGGAATACGCGGAATAAAAATAACCTAATAAAACCTTACGTCAAACTAAAGAAAAACTGTGATATAGGTGTTAGTTACTATAATGTTTTACCGACTGAGTTTAAAAATATGGATTTCAATATTTTCAAGAAAAAAATAAAAACCTTATTGACAAAATTATGTCTTTATAATACAATGGACTTCTTTGAATGCATGACTAGACTCAAATAAGGATTTTACTTCCTTTTATTTTGTGTATATGTAAAATTTTAAATCTTTATTCTGTGATTTCTTATTATAAATTGTGACACGTCCCTTACATGTATTTGTATTTTAAGGACTTAATAAAGACTTATTACTTATTATTATTATTAAATTGAGGTAATTTTAATGGCGTTTCTCCCCAGAACGGTTAACAAAAGTCATTTAATAAGATAATGATAATTAATTATTTATGAGCTCTAAAAAAGGCACTAAAAATCAGTGTAAGGGAACTCAGGGAGACATGACGCACGTTTTGGTTAGAAATGTTTTTTTTTTGCAGGTAAACACCGAATGAGAGCAAAATCAACCAAAAATTGCAAATTCGTTTAAAGTTTAACATATTTTTCTAAAAAGCTGATATAACTGAACATGCTTTAAGACTTCAGGGTCTTTACCAATCATTTAAGAGGGAATAAAACTTTTGTTTCCACGATTTCCGATACTATTTCGGTACGCACATGACACTGTGCGCTGAAAACAGCAATATGAAAGTTGATTTTTGACGGGTCCGGGTGTGAGATTTGAACCCCTCCGACGAGTCATCTCTCCCTGAATTACCCTAAGTATTTTGATTTGAACATAACGAATTATACGTTTTATTGAATAAGACTTTTAATAATTTAATAATTTTCCAAAGAAAGCGGTAATTAATTAAAGAAATAAAACCAAAAATTTTACAAAAATCTATATTAAATATTAACGCAATATATTTTTTTAAACTTAGTATTTATTAAATTAAACTGTCAATCAAATTTTGCCAGCAACATTTCTATCAAATTATTGTCTTCTCGAGAATAGTGAGCTTCCATCAATGGAATTGAAGCAATAATAGTTTTGTTTTCATCTTTTATTGTCTTGTACTTTTTTATTTTTGCTCAGCTTCTGGGATGCTAATAGCATTCTTTTTCGGGTGAACGTTATACACTGGTTTTTGGCTAATAGCTAACTAACACTCTTAAGATTTTGTATTCCAAATTTTTCAAAATAATATTCAAAAGAGAAAATTCTGTAATTATTATTATTAACGTCCTGTTTTCTCTTAATCAAAATATTTCCAGTATTTTTCAATAAAAAATGATATTTTTGATATACCTAAGAAGCTGTACTTTGTGCTCGAAGTTTGGAGTCAAAATTTTAGTACATTTAAATCTGCATGATGTACCTAACATGAGACTCTCCTTTTTAGAATTTGGTAATCTTTTTTTTCCCACTTTTCAGTTTTTTTTTTCATTTTTGTATTCTTTTTCATCTCAGTGGCTACCTCTTTTATTTGTAAAGTAAGCTACATATAAGGTACTAATTTTACCTTTGTGGTGAAAATTGAAGAAGAGACTTCAATTCACATAATAATTTTGCATCAACATACATCTTTCCATCAGCAGCCAATTTCAATTGCAAATCTTGCAAAGAAATGTTTTCATCACTATCTTCAGACATAATTAAAATTGATTGATTTCAATAATTTGCACACTTGTGACTTGTGACACTAATCGCTTAATGAACGATTGACAGTTAGAAAGTTTTATAATGTTTGGTTCGCGGTTGCCATGGAGATTTTGAGAACTTGATTAGTGGGAGTTTAATAAAAACTAGTGATCGCCCGTCACTCGAAATTCGAGTGGTATGTATTGGGATTGGTAATCGAATCAATGTAAAAATAAAAAAAATGTGAATACTTACGTAAATAGTGTTTTAATAAAGACTGGTCACCATATTACATATTACAATTTTTAATTTGTTTTGTTTAACTGTGATTTTGAATAAAAAAAGATCTGAATAATAAAAAAAAAAGAAGCAATAATTTCTTTATATACAATGTTTTGCGTAAACATTTGTTCATTATTATACCGCACAATAATTGTCCCTGATTGAATTGTTTGGCAATGTAGAAACGGAGAACATTGAACTTACATACAGTTGACCATGTCCGAAGACAGGTTGTGGTAATAAAATCCCAATTTTATCAAAAGTTTGCCCTTGCGATTTATTCATGGTCATAGCCGAATGCTAGCATGATTGGAAATTGGGTTCGCCTCAAGGAAAATGGCAATAATGTACCAGAATACGTCATATGAATCCTGGGTATTAAAATACGTTTCCCAGTTGATCGTCCGGTTATAAAATTTCGTAATCAATAAAATTGTATGTTGATGCAATCGTTTAACAGGCATTCTTGCACCATTCACTAATGCGTTGCCCGTATTTAAAATTCGTATACAATTGCACCAATTTATGTGGAGGCAATCCAATGGAAGATAATCCATTTAAAAACTCGAATTCATCATCTGTTAAAACAGAACTGCTGTAAATGTGCTCTATACCGGGCATTTGTCTGTGCGGCAGATCTCTTTCTTTGAAGTAAGACTAACTACTGTCGCAGCATTCTCCACGAAGGTTTTTACGTATAACATACCGAGGTAAATGCCATAAGATGAGTGAGTTCCCTATATCACACAAACCTTAGGGGAGGGGCGAAGTTATATTTAGCTGCAGTTTGTCAGCTTCTTACTGAGAGAACCCACGCTTATTTAAGTCGCTTAAAATAAAATGAAAATAATCAATGAACCTGTACAATTTTTGGAAATGAAAAGTAATCTCGGTCTGTATCTTTCATTTAAAAAAACAATTATAAAAATCGGTGCAGTACACACTGTTTTATTTGTTATTAATCAATTTATGTTTAACGATTATAAATATATAGATGTTGCTAATTCTCAGTTATAAGTTATTTTGAGTAAGACAAGTCTAGAAGAAAAAGTGTCATTACATCTTCTAATTTTTTTTTGCTGTTTAATTAAACTGTTATTTTTCTGTGCGCATTTTTGAAAACTTGTTTCTAAACAGCAGTTGCGATTGTTTGAATATTAAATTACCAAACTTTTCACAATAACCCGTCAATAAAGCTCACCGAAAGAGGCCCAACTTTCAGGAAACTTTTCGACATTTTTACGACGACGCTCACCTTTTAACTTAATTTCTCATTTCCGAGATGTCCCACGACCCTTCAACTCTAAGCTAGTAAAGCTCCCCTGATGGTTAGAACAATTATTGTCGCGTTAATTTCGATGGTTTATCGATGAGATGGTGTCCTTCTCCTTAATAAGGCAGCAGATGCTTCGAACGACGTTTACAAGGGCCTGACGTTAGTATTTTCATTGTTAATGAGTTCTAGCCTGGGCGAATACCTAAATAATTCGGTCTAAATTGGAAATTTCTCAGGCGGACAAGAAAGCGATCAAGTTCGAGGGTCAATCGGGACGAATTCATCTCATTCCCTGACATCAGCTCTACTAATTATAGGTTAAGTGTTGCGACTCTGCACACCTGGGAAGGATACTAATTGGTGGTCACGTGATCGAGAAGGTACTTCCCTGCAACTCCTAGCTTCATTACGAACGTAAATTGCCAAGAATTTCCCTTGTGCTCCGGTTTTTGCCGAATTACCATATTCATAAGATGTGAATGATGCGACAAGCATGGTGTTGATGGAATTTCGATATCTATATATGTGACGTCATTATGGGCGATGGGACGGTGCTGGGTGGGACCGAGAATCGATTTAATTAAGTAGAGCGAGGCGTTGGAGATCTTCAGATATTACGGATAATAGAAATGTTTCGAGTATGTGGGAGGGTCGGTATTAATTTATCTAGTAGAATAACGATTCGTGACCTTTGTGGGAAATTATCAAATTTCCTAAATGTTAGACTTGTGGGTTTAGGCAGCATGAATATATGAAATAAGTATTAGTACAGAGCCCATAATATTCTCTTAAACGCTTCTAATTAAGAATTAAATATAAATATTGATATTAATTCCATGGTACTTTCTGTAAATATTACAAAAAAACTAAAACAAGTGATTAATGGTTTATGCAATCCAAAATTATTTATGAAAAGGAACCGACCCCCCTTTTTATACATCAGTCAAACAGTGTTATAATAAAATGCTCCAGACAATTTCAAACATATATCTGATTCCGTCTAGTTGGAAACTAGGTCTAATAAAACATTTCACACCCCAAAAAATTCCTCTCTTTTGTTATATACTGTTTTTTATGACTTTAAATCCAGTTTATGTGGTCAGTCTATAAAATTCTTCTCAAAGACGGATTTTTCATTGGATGAGTGATTTAAGTACATTTCGACTTCTAGTTAATTTAAACAGTTTTGGCACATGCGCTATATTGAAAAAAGACGAATAATTTCATTAACAAAGCTGGTCTCAAATTGCCGACTGTTTTCAATACTCGTTAACCGACAGAAAGGAGTAAAACAACCGTGGCGTGAAATTAATCACCAACTCCGGCAGCAAATGTTTTGAAGGTCTTCATTCTCACAACTCGAACGTGGCATTTCCGTGAGTCTTATTTTGAATTCTGAAACTTTCCACATTTATCGATAATCAATGAAACAATAAACTCTTTACAAATAATAAAGCTGAATAATTAACCTATTGAAGCGCACCTGCAGCCTGCGGTTTCTACCAGTCATAACAAATCAATTAGGTACCCTCACGCCCGGGGGATTGCGTGAAAGCAGTGGCGTGTTTTGAAGTTTTTTAAAACAAGGGCTTAGTTATGAATTAGTTAGGACCTCCAACTTGATTTACTTAAACAGGAATTTATAAATCCCCAAACACAAACCAGCTGTTTTAGCACAAAATTAGAAAAGGGCTTCTACGTAGCATCTGACTGCATTGTTGTACACTTGTAAGGGATCGTTCATTAATTACGTTCTTGACTATTTTTGAACCCCCTCTGCCCGCCGTGAGATACACAAGAAAATATACTGAGGATGTACGAAAGCTCATACCTCCTAAACACTGAAAACAACTACACTTTGAATTTATTTACATATTTATATTTACTTACGATATTTGCAGCCCGTAAAGGCGCCACTGATTCGTGCCAGTCTATTTCTCTCATTTAATTTCTCCCCCTGAATTTTAATAACCACAGCGACAATTCCGAGATGCAAGTCCGGACTCGTCTCGTAATTATTTTCCTGGAAGGCTTCGCCTCCACCGGATTTCTCAGGAGACGTTGCAGTTGAAGTAATGAAAATAAAACGTGGTTTCTGCTTTAGCCGTGATAATTCATCTTCGTAAAACTTTTTATTTTATCATCACTTGTGTGACTTTCCTGAAAAAGTAAGATTTATGTATGGGCTTGGGCTCACCTTCCGGGGTTCCAAACGAGGAAATTAGACACTGCTTTGCAATCCATCATAATTTATTTAGTTTTTAAAAATGAGTATAGTGTGATATAGATATAGCAAAATGTAAGAATATTTTTGTATCTTATTGCATCTTATTTTATTTCTTTTGTTCAGTCCTTTTCGAACAAGAAATTGGCGAGAATCTACTAATGAATGGTCACACTAAGAAAACAGTAAAAACAATATAGAACAATAGCTTCCGCGCCGATTGAAACACTTACAGAAAACACTTTTAATTAAGATTAGTCTCAACTACAAAGCAACTTTTTATGAAGTAAAACACATCTAACCCCAACAAAGTTACAAGAAGTCTTTTTGTTGCAATGCGAAAGACCAAAAGCGGTACTGGGATCGCCATTGTAACAGTCTTGAAAAGTAAATAAATGGTCGTGAAACTTGGTTGCGTAATAAAAGGAATTGCATTTCAAAAAATAAAACTAAGACAACAATATAGTTGAGTTAACACTATGTATTCTAACTTGCTTATCGTTTTAATTGTGTTTTAAACGGCAGTTGGGGGAAAAATCATTTAACGCTTGCATTGTTCCAGTTCTAACTAACACAATTAGTCGTTAAGCAGAGCACATCCTCCAATGCAACTAAACAGTAGTAGGTACAATATATTACTACAATAGAAGAATGGAACACACATGAATTAATTAAGAGTAAAAAAGAACTCCTTTAATAATAAAAGTTTTCTAAACAATTTGTTGGAAATTGTGAACAGTTCCATGACGAAACGAAAACTTTTATGAATTGAAATTGATTTGATTTCAAAACAAAGATAATGCTAAAATAACAGTTTATAAAATTATTCAGAATATTGTAACTGCGCTTCTGCTTTACGGGCTTTAACTAATAGATAGTTAAACTGTTGAGCATATTACAAAATGTTTATGACTCTGAGTCATAACCATAACCTTATTATACGTAATTATTATCTTGAAACTCTCGCCCTCCTTCATAACTTTTATATTTTTAACTCTACAAAGTATATAAGCTAGTTATATAAAAGTTAATAAGTTGACTTTCAACGGCGATCAAATTACAGTAATTTGTGCAGCTCTTCGTATATAACTAAGTGTTTGCACCTTGTTTATACTGCTTATGAAGTTTAGAGTTTCACTTGCATAATGTACTGCAAGTGAAGTAAAGATAAAGTAAATATTAGGTACGAAGTGGATGTTAAATTGCATAGAATAGTTTGTAACTTGCAGACTCTAGTCACGTTTGGAAAATCATCTTGATTATTTGTTGTGTAAAATAATGGTCTAAACACTCTATACTTTCTATTTTGTTGATTTAAGACGTAACGATCGCTCTTCTCTCGTTTTTTAGCATTCTCTGCCCTATTTTTCGACAGTTACTAGACATCCAACCAATCATTCTTTCACCCTATCTTCCTAATGTTACCACAGAAGTTATAAATCTTTCATCGTTTGACTTGTCCGAAATTACCCCTTATCAACCCTCGACAAAATGCGGAATTATTGCGGCTCTCCCATATTCCAGAGCATCGGCAGCCAATGAAATTACTTCCTTGAATCGGATTTCATTCTTCGTTAGCAGACTGTAAACTAACTTATGGCGGCTATTTGTGTGGATGGAAAATCCTTAATAGATCCACTTATTACAAGACTGCGTTATTAAACTGATACGCGGTCATTTTCATAACACGTTAAAAATTGAATTTGAGGCTGCATTAAAGTACGGCGTTGTTCTGGATCACTTTACAGCTCGTAAAGTTTTATGGTGGTGTAAAAGCAAAGCGACAATTTTCAATCGCAGCAAATTTGACCAGCCTCTATATTTCAATTTTGGAATCGGAACTTTTTGCATCTAAAGAAACTGAAGTATTTGTTTTCAAATATTGCGCAAGTTCCGGAATACGTTTCGTTTTATAGATTTTTGTATTAACTCCGGATGCTCTGAATTCTATGTCAGTTAGGGCACGTAGGCGGACTGTCAGTTTTCTTTCCATTAGTATTTCGATGTGGGTGTTGATTTATTTGTTTCATCAAATTAAATAGTTTTGATTTATTGACCATACAGTAATAGCAATGGTAAAAAAAGCTCAGTGGGCTGTTTCGGAGACGAGTCCCAAGTCTGAACCATGGAACTAAAATAGAAGGGGAAACTACATTGCCGTTTTTGTTGTGACGTTTGTTTTAATCAAACGGAAGAATGACCAATATTGCCAGATCGTAAAAGTAATTTGTTGAAATTGCCTCGTGAGGGTTTTGAAAATCCTTTTTAAATAATGCATACTAAGCCATATATGAATTATTAAATGTATATAAGCATATCAAAACGTTAACACCAAAATTTTCGTGTAATTGACCTACCAAATAGTGCGATATAGCACAAGCTGAAAACTCTGTAAATGCTTGAGCCAAAACAATGAATGTGGGAACCGGTGGGGAGTTTGATTTCACGGAGTTGTAAAACATAATAAATAAATTACAATTAAAAATTAAGTGATACTGGATTATTTATAAATTCGCTTTACAGTAAAGATCTGGCTTGAGATTTTATTTTAATCTTATTTGCTGAAGAAACCGAAGGTACAGTTTATTATGCTACGCCACTGACGGCTTGTTTGGGGAAAAACAACAACACTATTCTCACTATCCGCATTTATTCGGCTTCAAAACAAGCAGTGCTAATAGTGTGGCTTTGTTTTCTCCTCTTATATTATACCTCCATGGTTTGAACAGAAATTTATATCAATACAATTCGCATAACTGAGTTAAGTAACTTATACCCCAGAAATAAAAGAAGGTACATCGAGACACAATGCAGCATTCACTCCAACTGGTGGACAACATAAATACCCCTTGCATACTGTAGATTTCTCCTCGGGAATAAATAAACTCTTTGGGGTTTTAGGATGAGGTACAAATCTTTCCCGAAAACTTTGTGGACGTCCCTAGAGTTATGGGGCAATTAAAAAAAATACTTACCATAAAAAATACTCACCGAACATTACTTGAACACTATCGTACAACTAAGAATGTATTCGTGAAAATGTTTTAAAAATAATTTTAATGAGTCTTATATGGTTATCAAATAAATAACAAACCGAACAAAATAGCCATCTTATGGGTTTGTTCCTGGTGAGGCCAAAATGGTTTTCAAAATAAAATTAGTTAGCATGATTAGCATGATTATACAATTAAAAACTAAGTACATATTAATATTTTCGTGATTCCTAGATGTTCCTATGAAGGCCCTAGCAAGACTAACAAATTTTTTGATCGGCCTTACAAGGAACCATTGGCTTTCCTAGGAAAACTACCGATATTTTAAGTAAAATGGAAAAAAGTAATATATTTTTTCTTTAGTACCAAAGCAAACCCTTATATCAATTAAGAGTAAAAAAATAAAATAAAAATGATGATACGTTTTGCTGTGAGCGAGGGATCAAAGCGAGGGACCGCACTGACAAAATAGCGGCACGCGTCTGTGTCCTTGAATTCGATGGGCGTTAGTGTGAGTAGGAGGAATTTGGCCTTCCATGGTCCACCCACCTTACATTATACGCATCAGAAATAAATACTAAAATCCGCTACACCAATGGGTATATTAAAACGAGTATAAATTAAACGTTATGTTTTTCAATATAATAATATTATGTAGTTTGTATGGTGTTTTATTAAACGATTGATAAAAGTGGCGAATGTTCGATATAAAATCTAAACGTAAAGTTAAAAAGATTAACGTTTATTGATATAATCAGTAAAGGGTAACCGTTCTATATAAAAACTCTAACGTAAAGCCTGGAATACATCTGACGAATGTTACCGTTTGTTCGCATTCGCAGTCATTTCAACCATTGCTACTGCTCGTAAAGGTTGACATGACACATTTGAACGAACCATCCGCGTTTGCACCATTCACAGTATTTCCACCCATTCTCGACTGTATCCGGAAATCCATCCGGCGCCATCAGCGGTACGCTGCATTAAAGGATAAATTACGCAAGCCGAATGAGATGGTCAGCCTATTTTCAGCCCTTCAAAGAATAGGGTTGAATAAGTATGAAATGAAAAAAAAATCCTTTTTAGTTATGTTACTTTTGTGTTTTTTGAAGATCGAGACCATCAATACAAATTCAAGATTGGATATTTGAGATTCGAGATTCCAGGTTTCGAGATTGGAGATTCAATTTTCGAAATTATATTCACAAATTCTAGATTTTCCATTACCGATTCTACAGGGTATTATGTCCAATATCAATGAAATTAATATGGGACTATCTTGTAGCTATACTGAACAAAACGCAAAAAGAATCAATGAAATCGGTTCATAAACAAAGAAATTATGTTTTAACAATGCAGCCTGCAAAGATAAAGAGCATTATGCAACCTTTTGCGACGAATGGTAGCAAAGAACTGAAATTATTGTCAACACGTCCACACTCCAACGTTTCCAAACATTCGTGAATCCCATTTCCCTTTGATCTTTTAATTTTTACCGCCCGGCTGTGGAAAAAATTCGTTCGCATTCATTTGTGCTCCTCAATAAAACACGCTGTGAATGCACGTCTACACTTAAGCTAAAAATGCTCGAGAATGCAAACGAGTGTATTCCCGGCTTAAGATGAAAAAGATAACTGTATGATACAAACAGTAAACGCTTGATAAAAGGTGTGAATGTTCGATAAAAGGAATAAACGCTCGACAAAAAAGTAAACGTTCGGTAATAGTATATTACATTGTAAGTGCGGTAGGTTAAATTTTACATCACGAAGTATTAATATTGAAACAACGCGTGAAATCCGGTCTCTTCATTATTAACTACTAGACAATAATGAAATGATTATTAACTACTAGGAAAGAATAGTAGATTATATTACAAGTGACAGAAATGTTTCATTGTCAGTGAGTGAGATCTTTGAATCACGAGTGCGATAGCACGAGTGATACACATGTTACGAGCTCACAATGTCATTTCAGTCACGTGTAAGATACGACGTTTTATGCCCGACGTGTAATTTCTTGTAAAAGTTAAAAATCAAAAAAAATAATGAAAGTGTCAAAATGACGTTTCAAAAAATTATTCATGTCTTACCATTGTGCAACCATAGTAATTCACCCCTTTTTATCATTATATCACTTGTGAGAGAAATACTCCATTATACCTTCCTTTTGCGTGGCAAAAATAGTCATCTAGATGTTAGTCGGGTATAAAAATAATTTCACATATCCCCTATAAACTATATAATCGTACATTCTACAGCTAGTAGTGAAAAAAAAAGTATATTCGATGGTTTCGGAATTAATTTAAAGCGAGTTGCAGGTGTCTTTGAAGAATTCTAGAGACCATAATACCATGTCAATAGAAACTTTTCTTTATAGTTTTTGATGTAGAATAACTGCACGAAATATTGTGTTATTTCCGGACAGCTTGTGTGAGATTGCAGCCCCTTTACTCATATCAAAATAAGTACCTGGCGACCGAGCTTCTCTCGGTACTTATTTTTTTGTAAAATCGTGTTTTTTCGGAAGAATGATTGAGATACATGTCATGATATACGATACGTCTCATAACTCGGAAGTTTAGGCAACCCTTAAAACCAGAGGGCCCGAGGTAGCTTTATTGAAACAGGAAAGCCCGAGGGGCCCCATTTCGAAACAGGGAGGTCCGAGAAGGGAGCCCGAGGGGGGCCCCGAGGAGGGAGCCCGAGGGGGGCCCCGAGGAGGGAGCCTGAGGGGGGCCCCAAGAAGGGAGCCCGAGGGGAGGTTCCTCAAAACAGGCGAGTCCGAGGAGGGCCCCCGAGCCCCCCGAAACAAGGGAGACCGAGGAGGGCCCCCCGAAACAGGAGAAACCTAGGAGGGTACACTAAATAGACGAGCCCGAGGGGGCCCTCGAATCAGGCGGGCCCGAGGAGGGCCCCCCGAAACAGGCGAGCCCGAGAGGGAGGCCTGAATCAGGCGGGGCCTCTTCAGTTATTATCAACATTATATAGAAGTCGAAATTTGAATTTGTTTATAGGATTTATGTATGAGACAAATTTAATTGACTTGAAGTCTTCAGACAGGCCCCCTTGAGACATCCTTGGGACAGGGGGGCGTAGCTACCACCTGAAGTGCCGTAATACATACTGAGCTAGTCGCAGTCGTTTTATTCACACGCGTTTCCGCTCTCATTTATCCTCACCACCAAAGTGTTTGAAATTGTCAGTATGACAGCGGATAAATGATCTTAAAAGACCGTTTTTTGTGTAAAATTGCGTTTTTACAAGAAATACAACTACATAGGTAGACTTAAAACGCTTAATCTAAATACAAAATTTCATCCAAATCGTTAGAGCCGTTTTCGAGATCTCCAAAATATATAAATAAATTTACAAGAATTGCTCGTTTAAATATATTAGATTAGATTAGATTATGCATTACTGTTAATATGTATATTATTCTTTGGTAATATTTTCTTTTCGTGCTCCTAAATAGTTCCTGAAATAGTTATTAATAATATAAGTGCGAGAACACAAGCTTAAAGTTTGAGGTTGTTGTTATGCAACGAGACGCAGTCGAGTTGCATTTTACAACCGAGAACTTTAAGCGTTCTCGCAAGAATATTATTCATTATTTTTTTTGTTGATCAACTACGTATGAGTTGCTATAGAAATGTTGTTTATTACAAACGAAAATGGAAAAGTCGAATGAGGTTCCTGACAATTTTTAGAAAAAAGCAAATTATTGCGGGAAAAATTGTTGCCTGTGAATTCTAAAGCTGCTTGCGACAAAGCTTATGCAAGTTTTTGTAATTGGAGAGAAAACAACAAAAATCTTTTCGGTAACAGAAGAGGTAATTCTTGTCTATTTAGATGTAAGGTAAGTTTGCAATTTCCCATTGAAATTAGATCATTTGTATTCAATTTATTTGATTTGTAGCATTGTACTTTGAAGATTCCTTAGAAGAGTGCATCAAAATTGCCAGGAAGGTGTTTGGGGGAACTACATCTACAACAACACTACAAGCAATGCCTCTTCTAGTTCTGCCAATGTTACCGAGTTCTCTGCGAGGACCGCGTCATCATCCAGCAGTCATGACAGTGACCAATACTTTCATAAATGTGAATTTCACTTTCATATTAAATGATTAATAAATAACATGATGTCTTAATCGTTTTAAAAGTTGTTACTGATTCAAATCGTGTTTTATAGTTATTAAGATACCAAAGGTGTTATAAGGTTGATAAGCCCCAAGGTCGGCAGTGTGCTACCCGAGGGCCTTTGGCCCGAGGGGAGTACGCCGACCGAGGGCGTATCATTATAACACCCGTGGTGTCTTCAACGTTTTATTTTGCACCTCTTTTAAAGTAAAAAACGATTTTAATTTGCATGTTTTTTTACTATTTTTTGTATAGTGAGCTTCGATGCAGTTGCTACGGAAAAATTTAAGAGGTTGCTAAGGGTTGTTTACTTTAGAAAACGACGCTGCATTTTTGTGTGAATTGACGTGATTGTTGGTGCTGTAAATTTAAAACGGTTGTGCTTACAATAATTATGGAGATTTCACAAAATGTATTACTACTGGCTGAAAAAGCCAAAGGAAATTTACTGCCGGTGAAGTCTAAACACGTATACGAGGAGTATGACATTTTTTGCAATGGAAAGTTAAAAATAGAGTTAATATCGTGAATGAAACAGTCTTGATGGGTTACTTTCAGGAACTGGTAAGTTTTAAGAATAATAATAATTTTTAGTTATTTTACATTATTTTAGTCAGAAAAGTATACTGCAAATAGTCTATGGACTAAGTACTCACAGCTGAAATCAACATTAATTGTTAAAGAAAACATTAATATATCAGCCTTTAGTCAATTGATAGCATTTCTGAAAGTTAAATCAAAAGGATACATTCCCAAAAAATCGAAGGTGTTGGAAGGTGAACAAGTATTGCTTTTTATAAGAAAAGCTCCAGATGATACCTTTTTGCTCCATAAAGTTGTTCTGGTAATGGGTGTCTTTGGAGGTTTAAGGCGTGATGAAATGGTCAAGATGACAATTGAAGATATTGAAGACAGAGGAGCGGGTTTGCTTATCAAGGTACCAGAAACGAAGACTTGCACCTCAAAAAGTTTCACCATTGTTGAAGAAAGCGATATGGGAGCGTTAAATTTAGTTAGAAAGTACATTGCACTGCGGCCGAAGGGATGTAGACAACGTAGTTTTTTTTTAACCTATCGAAATAATAGATGTGTAGATTCACCTGTGGGTAAAAATACTCTAGGGAGTGTCCCCTTCATCATTGCTAAATATCTTAATTTGGAAAACCCGAAAGGCTACACCGGACACTGTTTACGCCGAACTTCGTCAACGCTTCTTGTTGAAGGTGGTGCTTCCTTTGAAACACTCAAGTTGCATGGAAAATGGAAGAGTAGTACTGTAGCAGAAAGCTACATTGAAGAGAGTATTTCTTCGAAAAACCGAATTGCTACAATGATAGCCCATTCTGTTTCCGAAAAAAAAAAAAAATGCGCCCGTTATCATTCCGAATGAAACCGAATGCAACACAGGTTCTTCATCGGTCCACTCAAAAGATTTCAAAATTGGAACTACTGCATCTTTTTCAGGCACATTCCAAAATTGTAATTTTTATTGGAGAGAAAAGAATTAATTAATTTGTATGTATCATAGTTAAAAATAAATGTTTTCTAAATAACTAACTTATTTAAACAACTTTTTTTTTTATTAGCGGGCATTATGAGACTGTTAATAGCTACCGTTGTCTTGGTATTATGTATATAGTAATAATGGACAGGTGCAAAATAATAGTTATTTACACTCGCATTTTAACTGGTAATTACATAACGTAACTTACATTTTACAGCGCGAAATAAGTTTGAAGCACGACGCGTAGCGGAGTGCTTTAATGATTGAGCGCTGTAAAATGGTTAACGCACAAGATTTGTATTAAACTTTTTGGCCGACAAATTTTTAAAAATCATTGATTATATTTTTCATTAAATATCACAAAAAGGTGGTTGTCCGAAATTGAACAATCGCAATAGCTATGCAGGCATTTTCTTTTATTCATTTGTTTCAAAATAAATGTCAAACGTATATTGTGTCATTCTTGTGTGAAACAGTAAGAAATGGTTTTATCTTGTTACTAAAACTTACAAATAACAATGTCCAGTGATGACACTTTTACAGGTACGCCCCCAGAAGTGCGAGAGATGGCTGAAAGTACTTCAGCTCAATTATTAAAACCATCGATTCAACGCTTTTACCAAGTGGTGTGAAGAAAAAGGCGCAAAGCTTTATATGGAAAATGTTCAACTGAAGTAAATCAGCTAACACCAGGCCTATTTTCTGGTGTTCAGAATTGCACAATCAATGTTGATGTGTACAATAACTGCAGCTTACATAAATAAAGCATTTAAATTCTAGTTTTTACTTAATTGTATATTCTTAACTAGAGATAAGTACAATATATAAAGGAATATATTCTGGTAAATATGGAAATGTTTTTGTAGGTATATAATAATAAGGCTTTTTAATAAGACAGGAGTCAGGATTAGGGGACGAAACACTGCGATAACCTCATATTCTTATTCTCAACCTAAAATTAAGGTAAAAAAGGTAAAGGAGTGAATTACGACAAGAATGCATTTAACCCAACATTACCTTTTTCGTTTTGATTAGAATTAGTTCACATCCATGGTTAATTTATAACTTATAAGTAATCAAATAAAATTAAATAAATAGAAGTCCGTGCTGTAAACACAAATCTGTCAATACATATACCAGAGATAAACGAAACTGCAATGATTTGTTATTGGCGCACAAGATGGCGCTAATTCGATTCAAACCAAAAAAATAAGAAATCTTATTATCTTCTACCCTACAACAATAAAAACATATGTAACTGGTATTTCTACACATATATTTTCGTTGTATAAAGAGATTTTTATTTATAAACGTTTCTGAGGAGTGGACGATTTGGTCAATTTCTACGCACGGCGAGTGGAAAAAATCCGGGTAACTGTAAATATGATGTTTCCGAAGTTGTCATTGGAATGTTAATTTGACGTTTACACGCAAGGAGGCCAAAAAAATTTTTAAAACACGTTGCTATGAGAAACGTGTTTTAAGGTGAAGTTAATGTTCATGGATTCAGATATTAAAAAGATGACTTAAAATGCGATCAACAAAAAAACACTTTTTTCTCATTTATATCTCATTTATTACAGAATTCGATCCTGCTACAGTTTTGTTATAGATATTTATGTAGATATAGAAGTTGGAATAATTTTTCCCAATTCTGGTTCAGAAACTCACTGCAGAAACCGAACTTGATGTCATGTTTTCATAAATCGTAATAACTTAAAACTTTAAATTAGATAATGAATAAAAGTGGAAATCATTTCTTCAGCCGATCTTCTATGTAAATTCACTCAATTATACGCTGATGCGGCTACGTAATTTTATACTCGTTGGGTACTAATTTTTCACTAGGTGCGTCTAATTAATTTTCGAGATAAGAAATATTCAAATTGAAATTAGAAAGTGGAGTGCTAAATAATCGTTTTATCGAAACAATTCGCTGATTCACTCTGGCACGCGATGGCGCTGAAATTAAAAGAAAATTCACCCTTTCGTTCTTGCTTTTGGGTGTTTTTCTTTGCGGAGATCAGCGGGAGAATAGAATTGAAAATTAAATCGTAAAATGGTGGGTAGAGTTTAATGGATGAATGATTTTTTCCAAGGCAAAGTGGTAAAATTGAAAAATGGCCTAGGGAGTTCTGTTTAAACTGTGCCGTTGCTCGAGTTGATTTTAGAGTAGAGGAATTCTTTTTTAACTTGTATAAATAATGTGTTGCTTTTAAACAAATGGAATAAACTGGTACACCTTGTGTAAACAATTAAGCATAGCTCATAGATATTGTAAATGTAATAGAAAATACAGTACGCGTGAAATTGATCACATGTCAACTGTTCAGTAAAGGGCATGACGTGTCTAACTCACGCTTGGAGTAAAATTTGTGAAAATAGTATTATCCCCTAATATAACCTCCATCATTCTCAAAATGTCCCTGACCACTTTATCCAAGTTTTCAAATTTGTCTAGTTTTAAATCTGTCACTGTAAGATATCTTTTCAATCAAACCCTCGTCTCCTTTCTGAAACGGGGCAATACCACACGAAAAAGCTTAAAATCTATCTGAATCTCCACAAAGCAGAGATCAAGTTGAAAATTTCGCTTCTAGATTGACGCTTGGATTTCGGGATTAGTAGCTTAACAAGAATTTAACTTTAATCATTTATTATCTTTCTGCATTTAAAGACAAATTTAGGTAATCAATTATTGAGTAATTATATTGTAAGTTTGGACAAGGTCTACGTTGTAGATACTATATAAATATGTACACATGGATCCCCACATTTTTTAGAATGAAGGAGTAAAATTGGTTACTCTATTGGAATGTCTTTATACATTTTATTTGTTTGTTTTTAAGTGTAGTATTGAAAAAAATAATAATTAAAAGAGAATTGGAACCAAAAAGGTAATTTAATAAAATTGTAAATTTCCAAATAATGCACAAAAAAAAACAGCAACTTTAAGACTCAGTATGACTTCCTCTGTTATGGTGTAGTGACTTGAACCATAGTGGCATTAAAAGAACTGTCAACTTTTTTTTTGTAGAAATTGTTTCAATTTTTTCCAGCAGCTATAATCAGCTACTAAAGGGTTATGGGTAAATTTTGTCTTCTTGACATTGCTGTCCTAATTTACTTCATAATATAATGCGCGACATACATGTACGTTTTCGCCATATCAATTAACACAAATGGCCATTCGTGTTAATTGATATGGCCGAAACGTACATGTATGTCGCGCATTATATTATGAAGTAAATTATTTTTTTTATTTTGGGAATGACTTTGTTTATTTAATTCATTGCTGTCCTAGCCTTATTCCCCACGTACTCGATAGGATTCATATCCGCCGAGCTTGCTGGTCTATTAAGTCTATACACATTTCGGACCTTTATCGTATTCGATAGTATTAAAACCTTTCTAAAATTGACAGCAGTAAGCCGCCATTGAATGTAGGTCCAGAAATCAGCCCAACGTGAGTCTTCTAAAATGTGTTCTTACAGCTCTAATAGTTATGTTGCGTTTTTGTCACAAAAATTGGCTATCTGGCGATTCTTTTTGCATTTGTAACTTTTGGACGTCCACCACTTGGTCTTCACCACTCCTTGATTTGACCGACCCTGTTGATGCAAGGCATTTTTTGCCAATTGCAGACAAATTATTATCTTTAGACCACACTGACAAATTTTAACAAATCCTGTTAAGCAGTGTAGACTCTGAAAGAGAATGTTTGATCAATAAATCAAGAAGTGTTTAATGTTTATAAATTTTTACATCCTGTAATACACCACAACCTTTCTTTTGTCTGATCTTCTTAGTGGATTCATTAAGTTCAGAAAAAAATGTTGCAGCGTTAAAGTTATTTATGGCTGAGAGGCAAAGAAAAATGCCATATTTAAAGTGGATTCTGTATCGCAAAATAAAGACTTGTTAAGAAAACGCCTTACGCTGTTAAATATCCCTAGAGGCTCTCCAGTTCTTTTTCTTTAAGTCCCGTTCATGTCTCCAACGGAATTATCTCAACGAAGCTTCTCCCACGGGACATTAAACACAGCAGTGGCGGACATTCATCTGAATTTTCATTAAAAGGTATTTAAGCTGCAAGAGTCGAGCATTAAACTTGCAAATATTTCCACCAGAAACAATAAGAAAACATTCCGTTATGAACCCGAATCGTTTAATTAAGAAGCACAATAATGGTTGTAAATTTTGCAGAATTGTATGTAAAGTTGGACTAAATGAAACACTAATAGCGAGTGCTTTTGAGTACTGTATTAAACTTCTAAAATGAAATTGGAATTACCGAAAGCGACCCCGGGCGACTCACTGCTGGTATTAATCCTGCATCATTCGTTACAATACCTGTTAATTAAATTCTGAACTGGTACAACCTACTTTAGATCGAGTATGATTGCATAATGAAGGTCTTCGTACTGTCGATAGAATACGGAAAGTCAGAGATTATGTTGGTTTGGCACATATTTTGATTTGAGCTTTGGGGCTGCACACAATAGTTTAGGACTAAGCATTGTCTATAAGCATATTATTGCCTGGTCGCATGTCGCATTGAAATTCTAAAGCACTAACGTGTCACTATAGTATATTATGATACGAGTTTTATAAGAAGCATTATGTCTTACGCACGGGTTTAGGGCACAACGAGCGTAGTGAGGAGTGCCCTAAATGAGTAAGTGCGACAAAATGCCTTATAAACGAGTTATCATACAGTGTTTTTTCTACTTTGCCACTTTTTATACAAAATAATCAAATTTTACAATCTAGGGAATTCGGCGACAGTTGGCTACATTTGCTAGATGCATTAACGGAGGCTATGAAAAAGAATTAATTTGAAACGTCAATTCTCGTATTTTTGTTTATCCTTTTCACATGTATAAAAAACGTGGTAGTGAATTTTAATTCATCTCAAACGACCTCCAAAAACGTCGGACTTTGTAACTGAAGCCCCTAACCTCATAATAACCTCCATACCACAAACAACTCACACAGGCCCGTTCTTTTTCTTTGTGATCCGCGGTGTGGACATTGGCAAGGACGAACGCGATATTCTGGCCCTGCAAAACTCTCAATCTCCCCATCCACAAAATGTCTATAATCAAATCCCGCCGCACAAACAAGTGGAACCCCCTTATCCGCGTGATCACCCTCAAGCATTTCCTGACCCACAGTCTTCTTCAAGCGCCATCAGTGCTTTTGTTTGAATGCCTCAAACAGCTGAAACCCAATTGGCATTGACAGCCGTTGAAATCGGTTTGGACTTGACACAGTGAAGTAAGGTTAGGATCATCTTAGGATTGCCAAGATTCCAATATTAAAAAAATAAGTTATACTGTTTTTAGTGTAATTATTATAACACCGCTTTTGTCTACGGTACGAACGCAAAGTAGAAAAACGTGTTTAGTTAGTTTAACATGGTGTCAAATAAATAATATTGTGTTTATTCATAATCTCCATTTTCAGGTTTATTTATTAATGTACAGTAGGTAGACAGACTTGTTCTTAATAATAATCATTCTGTAAAATTAAATTTGCATCTAGACACAGTTCAGCGTCAAATTATTATTTACCCACGCCACTTCAGTCTTGACTTGTTCCGACTTTAATAAATTTAAATTTAACTGTAAACGGTGGTTGTCATTAGAGTATTGACATTACTATATTGTTGCGCTTCTGGGTTCCATGACTTCATAATAATGCCAATTTGAATATATTATTATGTCTATAAAACACTAGTGGACTTATGAATCCATAATTAAACTGTTTTTATCAACCACATGGCAGCCAGTTCATAAGCTATCATATAAGCTTCATTTTAACGCTATAAAATGTTTGGATTTTAGAACTGTTAGAGAAGAAGGTGTTGGATAAAATTATGTATTACACTCGTGCCTTAACAGCAAATAAGTCACTCAAGAAAAATTAACATTTCTTTCGTGACCTTATAAGACACTTGTATAATAAATAGCTATATATTTATGTCAACGCAAAACAGGAGGTGTACATTAAAATACTTTCGCCAGATTTTTTATATTCCGGTAAATGTAAAATTCAGAAATGGTACAACGTGTCCCAGAAATAAGTACATTAATTTGGAGAGTGGTAGAACTCATCGAGTGCAACAACTTTTTCTTTTACCATTTTTTCTAAATCACATTTTGAAATTGGAATTTTACAAGCCCCAAAAATAACGATACGCTTATGGGTTTCTGACGCAGTGATAATAACCGTGAAATCTGTTATTTTTCTGGGAGGAAAGAAATATTCACACTTTACTATCTTATACTTTTTGTGAACTTTATTGTCGCTGTGTCCCGGGTAAAAATAATAAGCGTACCTACCTGTTATTAATTAGTTTAATATCGGACTTTACAACAGGTTTTATTAAATGTTCCGTGATTTTTTAATTTTTGTGGTGGACAAAGTTTGTGATCTGTTCTTGTGTAGTTTTGTTTACATCATTTTGAACATTTGTTGTAAATGTTTGTGGACATAAATCTTTGCCGTGTTCAACCTGCAGATCAAATGGAGGATGCTCTTACCGTAAGTACTATTACAACCTAAAAAGGCGTAATTCCCTGTCAACTAATTGAGGTATGGTTAGGTCACAGTGAAATTACAGTTATGTCCCAAAATCATATAGTGAATAAATTAACAGAGTAAATATGCAGATAATCAACAATAAATTAAAGATGATTAAAAAATTACACTGGAACAAAAAAAAATTCTGTTACTTATCTTATAGATGATCGAATTTCCGCGGGTTTTGAAGTTGACGTTTTCTTATTTATGAGACCCTTGGTCCGTGGACAACACGACACCTGGTCTTCCACTGTAGCGAACCTATTCTGTGGATTTTTCTGGGAGTCGACGCCTGGAAAACGTTACATCTAATGTTCTAACAGTACGATTCAATGAAAAAGCATGTGAAACAAACGTGAAACAATCCCCTAGGTGAATGCTTGTTTTTCTGATTTGATTAAAAGAAAAATGGTCAAGGTCTGCACGCAATAAAGAATTTTTCCTTACCTCTTTCTCGAGTTAGACACTTAAATCGATATGATCCGCAAAAGCGCTTCCAATTAAAAACAATTGGACATCTTCACCACTTACTCCGTCCCCAGAACGTAATTCCTATCACTAATCCCTTGAATAGGACCAAAATGTGGTGAAGATGTTACTTCGATAAGGTTTCGACTCGGAAAGGAAGACGCAAGTTCGCCGCGTTGAATGCAAGAAAATCGTCACGTGCTTTTTGTGTGGGTCGTTATCTCTAGTTCGCTGATTTGTTCCCGAACCCTCGAAACGCGGCAAAATCAAATTGTAACAGTACCGTCTACTTCTGCATTTTGTGTATAATAATGTGTAATTTTTATTTTAGTATCATATTTTATTACATAAGAGTCTTTCAGTTCATTTTCAATATCCCCAAAGAAACAAAAACAAAGTGAAAGTAAATGCATTTTTTGTATGCTTGGTTTATGAGTGCTGATTTATAGAAACACAATCCAAAAGCGGGTAACGAAATTCATAACAAATCTAACACAATTTTAAGTCGAAAACTATAGGGCTTAGAGAAAAAAAGTATTGAGAAATTTTGTTGCTATTCACTTGATCTATATGCTGTTAAAATTAATGTTCTTATCTATGGGACAGCCTGTATAATGATTGCCAATATGTAATTCTACTAAAATAGGATATTCTTTTATGACCAACCAAAGCTAAGTAATGGGTTTTTGATAGAACTCTCCGTCGACAAATGAATGAACAATTCTTTCTGAAACAAAAAACTGCTTTCGAGATACACTATTGTCATCAAAAGTATTCCGGATCCAATAAATTCTTGTTGTCATGGAAAATTGTCTTCAAAAAATTATTTTCAGTTATAAATCGACCAATGGCGATAAGGATTTTTTCATAATACCTATCTGTTTTTGCATTATATCAAAACTCACTCATAACAGTCACGGCTGTTATATAAATTAACAGTATAGGATGAAGTTTTTGATCATTGTTTCTAACACTTGATTTATATCGGTTTTTTTGTCGGTATTGCCGACGCTATTATGAAAAGTACGACCGATACGCGAATAACAGACGCGATTGATTATAAAGTATCGGCTCCGCCTCGACTTTACAATCATTATTGTCTGTTATTTGCCACTTATCGGCCTCATGACGTTAAATTTCATGAGAACTATATAACTTCGACCTACCGAATTTTTACATATATCCACCCTGTACATGTTCAATAAAAATTTGTACAGCTTTTTAGTTACTGCAGTTTGTTACACATCTTCTTTCTTTCGTAATTTGATTAATGCCCAACTTCGACTTTTGGTACAAGTTCTGTTTGTCCAACTGCTGCTGCTGGGGAGAAGTTTTACTATATACATTTAACTTAGCAAACATCAAGAACAGTTCTGAATAACCTGAAACCTAAAAACAGAAACACAGATACTGATAGCTTGAGAATTTCAAGGACCTGATAATTATGCAACTGAGAAGTCAGGAACTTGAATATGTGACAAATTGAGAAACATACACTTAAAGCTAAATGAAAATTTAAATATATCTAAGTCGAACTCCACAAACTTTAATAACTGTAAAATTACTAATGGAACATGTTTCGGCAGAACACTTCTGCCATCATCAGCCCTAATTTAACAGGAGATTAATGATACAATTGATGAATTACAAGAGGGGTTCTTACCTTAAAGAATATAAAAAATTATGACGTTGACGTAATTTTGAATTAAATTTGACGTTTTCAAAGGGTTACATGATTTTTAAAATATTTCGTAAAAACAACATTTTATAAAATGTAAAAATTAAAAATGGATCAAAGAGAATCAAAGTTTGTTTAAGTGGTGAAAAATTAAAATAATGAATTAATAATGGGATTATTGAAGTTATTCTGTTCATTTAAAAAAGATCTGTTTTCCAGTTTCAAAGCTTTCCTTATTTCCAAAGTCTCAAGAAAATCTAATTTCCGGCCTTTATTGCATTTATGAATCAATTTGGAATTTGATGGTGAAAAACTATGTTTCGTTATTAATATATGATTGGCGAAAGACGAAGGTGTTGATGGTGGAGGATCAAGATCTGTGTTGTTATAGATGTGCCTGATATTTTGCGACCTGTCTGACCTATGTAGAATGACTCACAAGAAGAGCAGTTTAATTTGTATACACCTGAGGATGATTTGTAATCTAATGGATCTTTATTTTTAATAAAAAATCTGGATAAGTTGTTATCTGTTTTAAATGAAACTTTAAAACCGTTTTTCTTAAGTATTTTAGAACATATGTACATATGTATGTTAATGAATTTGAAAAAGAAATTGTTTCTGAAGGATTTTTAACCAAGTGGTGTGTGTATTTGAATTTGTTATAGTATCTATAGTATAATTTATTTATAGTTTTTAAAGAATATCCATTATTTGAAGCAATTTGTTTAATGTTATTAAATTCTGTTTGAAAAGATGAATCTGATAGTGGTATAGAAAATAATCGGTGGAAAAAGGAATGAAAAGCTGCAAATTTATGGGAAACAGGGTGACAAGAGTCAAAAGGTATTACGCAATCCGTGATACTAGGTTTTCTATAAATGTCAAATTTAAAAGTATTATTATTTCTAGTGATTAACAAGTCTAAAAAGGGGATTTGGGAATTGATTTCAATTTCAACGGTGAATTTAATGGATTGGTTTAAAGAATTTAAGTTGCTAAGAACTGACGTACTTATTAACAATCTGACAAATGTGATAAGTTTAAAAATTCCTTGATAGAATTGGAGAAATGGCGAACTTGAGCAACCCGAAAAGATTGAAGAAAATTAAAAAGATCCAAACTTGGAGCCTCATAAAGGAGTCTGAGATCCTAAGCATTTCAGATTTTCGAAGAAACTGTAAATCTTGGGGAATCTGAGACCCCTTCTAAAGTGGGAAATTTATTAGCAAAACTGCTCGGATCTGACAAGTCTGAGATCTTTTCAAAACCTGACATGTTTCATTCCTGTCTTACCGAGCTGAAGGTAAACACATGGTAGAGAGGTTAAGTAGCGAAAAATAGAGAAATAGAAGGTGATATAAAGAAAAAATTAGAGAAGATATTGAGAAAAGCGAGAAGTGATATTAGAGAAAGATAGGAAGAAAGAATTGGGCAGGGAAGAGGAGAAATAGTCAGGAAAAAGAATAAATCGGCGAAGCCGGAAGATAACGACATCTAGGAGGCGCCACAGGAAGCGGATGAACAAAGATGATAGAAACCGCTCGCTCAGTCAGGGAAGCCTGGACTCTTACCTGGAGGAAAGGAAAAGGAAGAGAAAAGGGGAGGGTAGAGCAGAAAAACAAGAAGAGGAGGAAGATAATTTTTTTCAAAAAAGTAAAAAGACGGCGAGGTCTCCTGGAGTAAAGAAAACACAAAAGACATCAGAGAAAGAGAAGGAAACGGACACAGAGATGGAGAAAAAAATATTGGAGCTGTTGCAAGAGTTGAAGGAGGAGATGAAAGAAATAAGACGAGAAAACAAGGAAGAGAGAGTGGAAAAGCTGGAAGAGAGAATGGAAATCGAAGAGAGAAGAAAGAGGAAGAACAACATCGTGATAACAGGATGGGATGAGGAAAGAAAAAGTAAAAAAAGAGGATGTAGAGAAGTTTTTGAAGGAAAATGTAGAGGATAGTAAAGTAAAAGATTGTTACAGGATTAACAAGGATCAAGTATTGGTGGAGATGGAGGGATGGGGTGAGAAGGAAAGAATAATGAAGTACAAAGGAAAATTTAGGGAGAAGAGGGAAACAAGGGGGATATACATAGGCAACGACCTCGCAAAGAAAGAAAGAGATTTACAAAAGAATCTAAGAAGTATGGCGAAAAAGGATGGGAAGTGCTGAATGGAAACAAACAAGGGGACGAAGAAGGAGAATGGACCTACATAGGCGGTAGAGGAGAGACGGTGATAGACTACGGAATAGTAAACGAAGAAGCATGGGAAGAAGTCGAAGCACTCAGAACAGGGGAAAGAGTAGAGTCAGACCATCTGCCTATGGAGATAAGTATAGGAAGGAGGAAAGAGAAGAGAGGAGGAGAAGAAAAAATAGAGGAAATGCGGAAGGTGATAAGTAAAGTATGGGACGAGCAAGGGGTGGAAGAGTATAAGAGAAGACTGAAAAAAGCAAGATTTAAAGAACAAGAAGTAGGGAAAATGGAGAAAGAATTGGTAGAAATATTGGAGAAAGCAGCGACAAAAAGAGAAATAACAGTAAGAGGTGGAGGAACAAAAAGAAAGAATAAATGGTGGGACAAAGAATGTGAGCAACGTAAAAAGGAAGCAATAAAAGAACTAAGAAAGTGGAGAAAGACTAAAGGGAACAGAAGTGGCTTTTAAGAAGCGAAAAGAAGATACAGAGAGACATGCAGGGAAAAGAAGAGGCAGAAGAAGGAGAGAGAGGAGGAAGAGATAAAAGCAATAAGAACAGAGAAGGAGGTATGGACCTATATTAATAGAGAGAGAAAGAAAAAAGAAAATGGGAGCGAGGAGATAACGATGAATGAGTGGGAGGAGTACTTCATGAGGCTGCTGGAGGGAGAAAAGGAAAAAAAGAAAACGGAAATAGAGACGAAGAGAAACCGAGCAGAACCTGAAGGAGAAGAAATTACAATGGAAGAGGTGGAGAGGCATGTGAAGAAACTGAGGAAAGGGAAGGCACCAGGGAGGGATAGAATACAGAATAAGTGGTGGATGTATGTGACGAGAACAGTGCTAGAGAGGCTGGTGGAGGTAATGAATGGGGTGTGGAGAGGAGAAGGATTCCCGGTAGGGTGGAGAGAGGGGGTAATTTACCATATTTACAAAAAAAGGGAGAAAAATAAAGTGAAAATTAGCGAGGGATAACTCTCCTAAACACAGGGTACAAGTTGTATGCATCAATTCTGAATGAAAGGATGAGCAGAGAGATAGAGGAAAAGGGAGCATTACCAGACAGCCAAGCAGGATTTAGAGAGGGGAGGGGAACTATGGATAATGTATACATCCTGGACCATTTGACGAAGAGTGAGTTAAAGAAGAATGGGGGGAGGGTGTATGCATTATTCGTAGACTTCAAGGCGGCTTTTGACAAGGTGGACAGAGAGAGGATGTTTGAGTGCCTGAGGGAGAAAGGGGTAAATGAATGGCTGGTAAGAAAGGTGGAGGAGATATATGAGAAGACAAAAAGTAAAGTGAAGGTAGGGGAAAGTGAATGGTTTGTGACAACAAAGGGAGTGAGGCAAGGTTGCCCGCTCAGCCCCTTGTTGTTCGATGTATTATGTACGATGTATGTGGCAGATATGGACGGAATGTTAGAGAGAGCACAAGCGGGGGGGTGTGTGGTAGGTAGAAAAAAAGTGTGGAGCCTGGCGTTTGCGGATGATGTAATGGTCGCAAAGAGTGAAAGAGAAATGAAGGAAATGATAAAGAGTTTAGGAAAATATGTGAAGAAGAAAAGACTAGAAGTGAATGTAGAGAAAACAAAAATGCTGGTGTTCAATAAGAGAAAGATGAAGAACGAAGAGAGTGATTGGAGGTGGGAGGGAGAAGTAATAGAACAAGTAAAAGAATTCAAATACTTGGGGTATGTGTTCAATGAAAGAGCCAGATAAGGCACATATTAGAGAACTGGCAAGAAAAGCGAACAAGGTGATAGGATGTGTATGGGGAATAGGAGAGAGAAGGTGGGGAGGCGATTTTAAGAGGAGAATGATGATGTTTGAAAGTCTTATTGAAAGCGTGTTGTTGTACGGAGCAGAAGTCTGGGGATGGAAAGAACAAGAGGTGATAGAGAGGGTGCAAGAGAAATATCTGAGGTGGGTGCTAGGGGTGGAGAGAGAAACGCCAGGGTACATAGTAAAAGAAGAATGCAAGAGGAATAGGTTGAGAGTGAAAGCGGGAAAAAGAGCGGTCAAGTTCGAAGACAGGATGCAAGGGAGGAAAGAATGTAGGATACTAAAGGAGTGCTGGAGAAAAAAGAAGAAGAATTCAGAGGAGAATGATAGGGAGAACTACAGGAGGAATGGGTATGCAAGCAAAGAAATAGAGAGACTGAGAGAAAGAGGCGTGTGGATGAATGTAGAACTAAGTGAAAGAGATAAGGATACGGATAGACAAGAGAGGAGAGTAAGAATTAGAGAATCCAGATACAACGGGAAGTACGGAAGATGCATGATCGAGGAAGTACCGAAGTATTTGGGGAGGGAGAGCGAGAAAGAAAGAAAGATGATGGCGAGATGAAGTTTACTAGGATATGTATAGGAATCAGAAAGCCCGTAGGGCAAATAAAGATTTACCTGACATGTTTCATTTTATTATTCGACTGATTTCAGTAAAAATTGTTCAGTGGAACACATTTATGTCGTCAAATTAATCAAAAAAACATCAAAGAGAAAATATGCCTATATGTCGAAAAAAGGTGCATAGTAGGGAAAATTTTCAACAAAGCCGATAAAATTAGCTACAACTCTGTTTCTATGCATTTTTTCAAAAAAGCGGCGGGCCCTTGAAAGTGAGCAATTTTAGAGAAACTTGGTGGCACGACCTCATGTTTTCCGTCAAACTTTTCACTCTAGCTCATTACCTGTTCACTTTTTACGAAAAGTGTCTATGAGAAATTTGTAGTGAATTACATTTTCAAGATTCGTGATACATATGCCAATTTTATCTTCAACCGGTCAAAAAATTTGAAAATTTTGGGTAAATTTTTCCCTATCACTAGAATATTCAAATTGTAATCTTATTATATTATCTACTTTGGTCTTTATTTTGACCAAAACATGTTAAAATAACAGCACTTTTACATCATAACAAATATGTTTATTAGAAAAGCGTATTCTCAAACCTGATGAAAAATTTAGTAGAAATGGCATAGTCGGTAGGATAATTTTTCTTGAACACATGCAAATTTATGTTTGCACTTGAAACTTCTGCTACATAATGCAAGCTGTCTGACCCACTTCTCATGCAATTAATAATCAACCACCCCCACTAATCTTCCTCAAATTGATGGTCGGGCATGCGCACACAATTAGACAGTTATGTAAATAGGACGCTGCAATCGTTCTGCATCGGCTCGTCAGAAACCTCATCCCCTCATTGTTCTGTTGGAAGCATCAACTTAATCAAATTTGGAACATAAACCTGAATTGTTGTTGTTGGGGCGCATTATTATTAATTATTTACATTAGAACTATCAACTGTAATCTTCTCTTAATTAATTCGCGCAAACACAGGTTCTTCTTACATCGAAATGATACCTAATAGTTTAAGCTTTAGCAGACAAAAGAAGCTTCGAATGCGAATTTGCATCTAAAAGTCTTCGTCATTGCGCAAACAATGGTCGAGGACAGGGTTTGTCCAAACTGGAAAATTTCGTTAAACTATACTAGAACGAACTCTTGCCTCGCTAATTTGCTTTGTGGCTGTAAGCATCGATGAGGGTAACCGCAGGATCACCACAATACAAAACTCTGGAGGCGAGGGTGGTTATTTGAGTGGATGTTGCAGTATGGAAAATGGCGCAGCCCACAAATAACGGTTATGGACATTTATTTACTCAGCCGATTGACGACGATTTCCAATCCAATTGACCATGAACAGTGATAACAGCAACTGTCGGTTTGTTTGTGTACAAAATGTAAAAGGGAAACGAGAAAATTGAATTATTGTTAAATATTTATGAGTCCAAACAGTATTTTTTACTTAGAATGAGCAAATATTTAATTTATCACCTTAATTTCAGTTAGTCGCAACGCTCATTATTACACATGTGTGATAATAGATTAATTAATTAACTCATATGCGATTCAATTAAAACACCAATAATAAAAATTTTTGGTGTTCCACAAATTTGATATATTCTGATAGGGCCGAAGGACTTCAAATTGGTGTATCATAGGTCTAAAACGCAATAAATAATTTGTATTGTCTGGCTAAGCTGTTCCATCCATAAAACATAATGTGGCACCTCTTCTTACAATTAAAACCTTCTAGGAATTAGATTTTTGAAATTTTATTTAAAATCTCGTGGTTCTGAGAATCTTAAAAACTTGAAAACTAGTTTATTGATTTATTACTTAGACTGGCGCGACCATAACCGGCAGTTTAATTAAATTGCACCAAGTTTCACAGAACCGGTGTTTGATTCAATTACGCTTGGTATGGCCCTGTAAAAGAGGCCACACTCACTCGGCTTACATCGGAACATCTCAATAAAGCAACCCAAACATTTCACTTTGAAAAAACTCATTTCAAAGCTCATAACACTTGGAATTTTAATATTCTCCTGTTATCGTCTATAACTTTTATAACTTGCTCTTTATAGTAAACTATAAAATGTGATTCTCTCCAAACAAGACTGTTTCAATCTGGATTTTAATAACATCCGAAGAGTTGCAGTGCCATTTGATCGATCGCGAGTAATTTGACTAAGTTTGAATTAGTCGATGTTATGTCATTAGTACGATAATGACTTGAGTTCTGAAATGTCTGTCATAACTTTGTTGAATTCGAAGAGCTTTTATGGATCGTAAAGTTGATGGAAATTTCATGGAAGAAGTATGTGAATATTGATGATACTTTAAAGTAAATCCTTAAAGAGATGATGCCACATTTTAATAATTGCCGGAAAGTTGTTATTCCGACGCCAAAGGCTTCGAAAATAATTGTACCAAATTCTTTTAAAGGAGACAATTATCTAGGTAGACATTCTTGAAACACTTTTCGCCTCGCTTTTTTACATGCTATTACCGAAAGAGGATAGAAGCGTTTGAATTAAGCGTTGAAAAGAAAACGATAACTTGCTAAATATGATAGATATGAGACTTTTATGTTCTTCCATTTTATATCATCTTTATGTCGAGAAGTTCCACACATTAAAAAGACTACTTCTTACTAGCGTCTTTTTGTGAATTTATACATTTAGTTGTACGACTTCTATAGTAACTGAAAAGTTCATCATGTTTCCTCAGTTTTTTTGACTGAAAAATTCTAGACGGTGATGTATTTAATTGACTATTCTTTGGTGAGGATAATGGTACTTAATTTGTGAGTTTCTCAACGCTGGATATGCGGTAGGAACTTAAATTTTCCAAGTACAGAAACATCACAGTGTAGTACAATGTTGAACTGTTGGAAACAGATCAACTGCCTTAAAACAACCGATGGGTTTTTTGATCGTGTAATTCCCGTAAGTAACAAATGGATACAGCAGGAATACTTGAGCAGTGATTTGTTTAATGTGGTCTTTACTGCTCCGACATATCAGACGCTCCTAGACACACGCCTTCGCGTGATGGTGGCCGAAAGGGAGTAATTTGGAAAGGCTCGTCTTTCTTCAACAACAATAGAGAAAGTTTAGCGCTATGTATATATTTTGTATAAACAAAGGAAAAAGTATTAATCAATAATAATTATTATTGCTCTCAAGTCGTGTTCACAATCTTTTATTGTTAGATTATTGTATTAAAAGTTGTTGATTGCACCATGAGTGATATCTATATACCGAGTGTCCCAGAGATGTGTGGACCATCAATTACGCCCTTATTTTGAAAGATATCAAAACGGAGTTTTTGGGGGAGGATAGCCACACAATACCTTCACAATTGAAAATTATTAGAAATCATATACAGAGTGTCCTAGTATTAGTAATATACCAAAGTTATGTTTTTTTAAATGGAATGCTCTGTATATTAGTTGGTGAATTGAAAGAGCAGTTAATGCGGAGCAAAATGATATAAGGTACTAGAGGTCTATTATGGATGTTTCTTGAGTTATGAAGAATTTTAGGTCAAAATTAATGCTTTTTAAAAAATTGCAGAGACCATTCCAACAGAGATAACTGAATACTTTTCTGTCAATAAATTTTTATAGATCCAAACTTTAATACACACTGATTGAAAGTCATCTAAATTGATATTTCTATACAGGGTGTAGCAAAATGTATAATAACTTCTTTTTTTCAAATTGAACACCCTATATTCCATTATACCACCAAATAGCATTTTTAATAAGCTTTTTTTCAATGTATGGATTACCTCGGCAAATGTTAGTACTTTAGGTAATATTTACAAAAAACCTAGAAAGTTTCCCGAAATTGCTAAAATCGCTTATTAAGATCAGATTGCCGTGGACTTGTTGCCATGGAGATAGTCCTTTATTGTCTAATTTATTAAATTACTTGAGAAATGACACCGAAAGATAGACAGGCTTAGGTTTACGTAAGAATTCGATAGACTATATCCTTTACATAACCACAAACGAAAAAATCTAGAGGAGTTAAATCTGGTGATCTTGCGGGCCATTTGACAGGGCCGCCCTTACCAATCCAACGGCTCGGCAACCAGTCATTTAAATATCTTCTTACATTCCTATAGAACTGTACAGGAGCTCCATCCTGTTGCAACCACATTAAGGACCACTGATTCTGATAATCAATCGTCCGCATCCAGTGGGGATTTTCAGTGGCATAATAGTGCATGTTATGCCTCTTGACATGCCCATTACTCTTAAAGATCGCCTCATCAGTGAACAAAATTATGTTTAAAATATTTCTATTCCTTTCTAGAAGATTGTCCATTATTTCGTAGAATTCCATTCTTTTTGCAATTCTTGATGGGAGTTCAATGTGGTATGGATGAAACCGATGTTTTTTGATCACACGGTTTACTGAAAATTTCTAAATATCAGATTGGGCAGCAACTTCTTTTGTACTGGAGTGAAGATTTTCTTCTAGGATTAGTAAAACTTCTAACTCAGTGTTTTTACCTACTCTTCTACCAATTAATTGTTTTTTGTTGTAGGCCCCGTTTCCAGTGTTTTCAAAACGTTGTAAATTTTTGTGGCCACAAAGGAATTTCTTTCGGCTTCTTATAACGCATTGTATCATATTCATCATTAGTTCTTTCGTAAAATTCATTTTGCAAAAAAATCACAAAAGTGAAACTATTTCTAAAACTTACTGTCAACAAGAACAAACATGCAAGGCTTTCTATATGTTACAAACAGGCCGTCAGGCTGAAATTGTGACGTCACAGCGTTGGTCCACGAAATTTGACAGCACTTGAATTTATAAATTTAAATCGATGATAAATAATCGTAGCTTAACATGTTTTGCTATATTTTACACAGAGAAGGACAGAACAGTGTTTCAAGAGTATTTGTTTATTGTATAAAAAAGGTTGAGGGATCAACAAGTGAACGTTTTAGTGTCGAACAATTTTGAGGTTATTTCACTAAAAACATAAATTAAAAGCAAAAAGGAAGAAGTAGGAGGTCACTATTTCAGTGATAATATACACCAAATGTGTAAGTATTGCATACACCTTTTTCAAAATTCTTTAAAAGGGTGAATTAGTTGTTTTTGGTAAAGTGTTCTGAGGTGTTTTTTTATCGTTTTTTATACTTTTCCAGGTTTATCTTAACACAAACAACGTGGAAAAAATAGGTCATGCAGAAAAGTGGCCCTAGCTGAGGCCAAGAAACAAAGAAAAAGAAGAAGAAAAGTGGCCCCAAAGAAGACAAATGGATGGATGGAACTGACATGTCTGGGCCTCATTGCACAATAGATTCAGACTAATATTTTGTACTTGTACACTTGTATTTTACTATTAAAAAGAATTGACTAGAAGCTTGTAATTTGTGACTACAATAAAGTTAATAATGTACAAAGAGCAGATTGTGAGACTGATCCTGCAAAAGTGTGCTGATTTCTGGCAAACCATACAATGAGGTATATCCCTCTTCAATTATTGGGTCTTAATGGTAAGTGTTAAATTTTCTTTGGGAATTTGTCTTTTCCACAGACAAGAGTGGCTCTTCTTTGGGAAAAGAAAACAGAGGTATGTAAGTTCTGGGTTTCAAGCAGGATTTGCATTTAGGAACACAGCATTTATTCGGCATGTTATAGCTACGGGAAGAATGTGGTAAAGAAAATATGTTTTGAAAAAGGGATTACAATTATCAACTTACGTTTATTGCTTATAAATACAACGAAAAAAATAAAAAATCAAAGCAAATAACCGAACCTATCAAACTTAAAAAAACTATCAAACACCCAATCCGAACACAAAACAAACTAAATTAGCAGCTGTCCAGGTAAATACAACTATTAACTAAAATATTTAAACATGAAACAACTCAAGTTGAAGACAGAAACTATTATAATAAGAACTTTTAAATACACTTGTCAGATTAGGTTAGACTCTCGCTGTGACGTCACAATTTTAACCTGAAGGCTTGGATTTATACAAATTATTTCGAGACGGCGCTGATCCATGGTAACCAGTCTAAAATGATATCTCCATGGCAACAAGTTCAAGGCGATCTGATATGATCTCAATACACTATTTCATCAATTTTTTAATCAAGTTTTTTAATCAAGTTTTCTACGTTTTTTGTAAAAATTACCTAAAGTACTAACATTTGCCGAGGCAAACCATACATTGAAAAAAAGCTTATTAAAAATGCTATTTGGTGGTATAATGGAATATAGGGTGTTCCATTTAAAAAAAATAAGTTATTATACATTTTGCGAAACCGTACACCCTGTATAGAAATATCAATTTAGATGACTTTCAATCAGTGTGTATTAAAGTTTGGATCTATAAAAATTTATTGACAGAAAAGTATTCAGTTATCTCTGTTGGAATGGTCTTTGCAATTTTTTAAAAAAGCACTAATTTCAACCTAAAATTCTTCATAACTCCAGAACCATCCATAATAAACCTGTAGTACCTTATATCATTTTAGTCAGCATTAACTGCTCTTTCAATTCACCAACTAATATACAAGGCATTCCATTTAATAAACATAACTTTGGTATATTACTAATACTAGGACACTCTGTATATGATTTCTAATAATTTTAAATTGTGAAGGTATTGTGTGGCTATCGTCCCCCTAAAACCCCGTTTTGATATCTTTCAAAATAAGGGCGTAATTGATGGTCCACACACCTCTGGGACACCCGGAATGTAAAATCCAAATACCACTCACTGACTCATCACGAAATCTCCGGATCCATCGAAGGGATTTGAATGAAATTTTGCACACTAACTTATTTTACCACGTAGGCGCTCACTAAGAAACGATTTTTCAAAATTCCATTCCGAAGGGGGGTAACGGGGCGAGGGAGTAATCTCTAGATCCACTAAACCGATTGGAATAAAATTTTGCACACTTACTCATTTTCCCACGTAGGCGCTCACTAAGAAACGGTTTTTCAAAATTCCATTCCAAAGGGGGGTAACGGGACGGGGGAGTTAATCTCGGGATCCACTGAACCGATTGCAATGAAATTTTATTACTTATTTATTTTGCCACGTGGGCGCTCACTAAGAAACGGTTTTTCAAAATTATTAATGTATTAAATAAAATACTTAATAAAATAAAATCACCGCGCGAAGCCGGCACTTGTCATCTAAACTCATCGAAAGAAGTTAGGGATATTGCTGAATCGACCAATCCCAAAGTATTTTTTCTGCATTTTTAACACAAATAAAAACTAACAACATTGCCAAAGACAATTACAACAAATTTGTTCCAAAAAAAAAATATACTGCCAGAAAAAATTAAAAATAACATTGTTTCAAATTATGAAATTGTCTAAATAATTTTTTATATTCTTTAAGGGCTGATGATGGCAGAAGTATTCTGCCGAAACATGTACCATTAGTAATCTTACAGTTATTAAAGTTTGTGGAGTTCGACATAGATATATTTAAATTTTAATTTGTCTAAAAATTATTCTTTTTTCTTACTAAAGGGTCCCACTACCATGATTTTGTAGAACTTCTTGGACTCGTTGGGGCATACTGTAAATTAAGTTGTCCAAAGCTTCTTGGTCCATTTGTCCCACATAATGGGTAAAACACGGCGCAAGTCTTGTCGGTGTGCTAGTCGGGGCTAGTAGTCAGCCAACGTACGAGCAAGCATGTTCCATGCATGCTCAATTGGACTGAGGTCGGGGGATCCCGCTGGAAGAGGCAAACGAACAATTTCTAACATTTCCAGTCTGTCAAACACACGTTGCGCTCGTTGCGGCCGGGCGTTATCGTCCAGAAATCGTAAGTGAGGCTCCAAATTGTAACGATAATTTTCGACAATGTCGTCAATAATGACTCTAACGTAAATTTGACTCGTCATGGTCCTCTCGCAAACGTACAGTTTTGTGCGCCCCCAAGAAAAATGCCTCCCCATACCATTACCGTTCCTCCTTGAAACGGATGTTCCTCTTGAACATAACTGTCGTTAAATTGGGTACCTGGTGGTCTCTACACACGAACAGAACGTCTGTCAGAGAAAACTCCAAATCGGGACTCATCCGTGAACATTACGGTTGCCCATTCATTTTGCAAAATTTCCCTTTCTTCGCACCATTGTACTCTGGCACGTCTCCGTAAAAGTGTCAGTGGAAAACTTCTCGCCGACCTTCTACATGTCAGCTGTGTTTCACTGATACGATTTAAAACAGTTCTGGCTGTTCTACTAGTGCCAGTAGCATAAAAAAGCTCTTGCCGCAGAATATTGGAATGAGCTGTAGGGTTTCTGCGTGCTTCCCGGACCAATATCCGGTCTTCCCGAACTATTGTAAGTCTAGGTCGACCATGTCGTGGTCTTTCCTCAACAGTTCCAGTTTCTCGATATGGTTGATAAAGTCTTGAAATGACACTCTGACTAACTTGAGAGGTTGCAGCGACATCAACCTGGAGAGCACCACCTTCCAACATTCCAATTGATCTATTGGCAGCATCTTGTGACAAATGTCTTCTTTTCATTTTATGCACTGTATTTTCGACGATAAACTTATTAGTACTGGCAAAACGGACCAGATCAGTTCTTGCATTTTGAGATAATTTCTTTCACTGTCTGTTAACTTTTTAACAGATTATTTGAAGAAGTTGATATTTACCTATTTTACATAAAAAACTTTGCAAAAAATGATAGGAGGGTTAACCCCTCATTTACAAAGTCCTAAGTGTGAATTTAAGCACTATCCCAAACTTTTTTCGATGAGTTTAGTTATTGTATAATTTAGTTATCATTATATGAAATAAATAATATGAAAGAAATTGTGCCCATCTGATTCCATCTAACCCTAAAACAAAAATAGGCTGTAGGACTGAAACTAGTGGCACCTAAAGTTAACGTGCAACCAATATTACAAGACAGATTGCTCAAATTATTATTATTATTGTATAATAAAATTAATAGTTTTTCAATGTTGTAGTGAATCAAGCCTTAAATGACAAGTCACAAAAGGATCATGATTTGGGTCTACTTGAAATACCATGGAAGATTAAATTAGTATAACTACTATTTTTGCTATGCATACATAGACACAGTTCTGTTAAAATAAATCTGGGACAACTCTTATAACGTAACTATCAATTCCACTTGTTCAAATAAATCTGGGACAACTTTTTAGTTGTGTTGTATTTGTGGCTTTCAGCATGTTAGTAGTTAAAAGGGGCTCCAGCCCGGGGGTGTTCCTACCCACGGGGGCTTTTACCCACGGGGGCCCCAACCTGAGGGGGTTCATATCAACGGGGGCCCCAGCCCGAGAGGGCTGCTACCAAGGATGCTCCTACCCACGGAGCCCCAGACCGAGGGGGCTCCCACCTACGGGGCCCCAGCCCGGGGGGGCTCCTACCCACAGGAGCTTCAGCCCGAAGGGGCTCCTCCACACGGGGGCCCCAACCCGGGGGTGCTCCTACCCACTTCGCTTTTGCCCATAGGGGCCCTGCCTGAGGGGGCTTCTATCCACATTGGCCCCAGCCCAAGAGGGCTGCTACCAAGGCTGCTCCTATCCACGGGGGCCCCAGACCGAGGGGGCTCTTATGGAAAATGTAATTAGACTTTTGCACTTTGACAAGAAACTCTGTCATTTTTGCTGACAGTATGAAAACCATGGGAACCATTGTTCAATTTATCATCCACATTTACATTAGAAAATTAAAATTGTCCCAGATTTATTTGTACAGAACTGTACATCCTATCGTTTATTGAGCCGGTAATATTAACAAAATAAAATATTAAAACTAGTTCACAGCTTGAACCTTGACATCCCCATCAACGCCTCTGCACCCCTACGGTGGCCTTGCACTGTTGGTACCACTGTTGGGCGTAGATGCCCGTGATGACGTCCCCCTTGCACCCGTAGCCCCCCAGTTTGTAGATGGCCTCGAAGTCTTCGCAGTCGGTCCTACCGTCTCCGGTGCAGTCCTGCAATCACCCTTTGTGATTTTCTCCTCCTGTGTTTTTTATTCTTACCTGTTTGAACTTGGTCATGTATCCTTGGACGGCCTTAGCGGTGCAGTAGGTGTCTCTGGAGCAGTTGGCGTAGGCGGTGGCCGATTCGGGGGCCTCGGTGTTGACGGTAGGCTTCCCGGCGTCGGCCCAGTAGGCCCGGGTTATGCGGAGGGGGCCACAGGAGGAGATGGTGTTGTAGATGCAGCCTCGGCAACACTCGTCTGGAAGGATCTCCGCCCTGGCCGTCGTAGCTGTGTATAGAGAAAAAAATGTAGCCAACAAGGTCAGGAAGGAGAAAGTACGAAGGCGGGTGAAAGGGTAGCAACAAAAGGACGTGCAGACACAGAAGGGTGGTTGGGATAGAAAATGAATACACAATAGGTCCAGACAACACACAGAGCAAGAGATTAAAGTAGAAAAATGTGGTACTAACCTGCGACCAAAACAGCTAGAGCCAAAACCACACAACACCCTTTCGACATCCTCGCGCTTCTTCTCTCTCCGAATTACTGGCGATCTCCAGTTCAGTGAAGACACAAACAATATTAATGAGTTGGATAAGGATGCTGTTTTGTGCGCCGTTTAGTAATCATTGCATAAATTTTCCAAATGTGATATGAATCGTGCACAATAATTCGCAGTATTCAAAATAGATAAAAAATAATAATCTTATCTTTCAATGTTGTCAAACTTTCTATTGCGTGTTCTTTATTTCCAAAGAGCAAACACAATATCGGTCCGATTTGAGCCACCAATAAATAATAATGCGTTAACAACGGTTGAACCCACAACGGGTAGAGAATTAAGAATTTCAATTTTGCTCAAGATTTCATTAATTAATAAAATTTTATAAATTCGGGATTTCAACAAATCCAATTAAAAAAATTGGTAAAATTCATTACAATTCACAACGTGTTTATCAAAATTTCCAATATTTCCGAATTCAGGAATTGAATGTTTTCATTATTTAAAATCTCCAAATTTAGCTCAAGATTTTATTAATTAATATTCTGAGAATTCAGGAATTAAACTTCAACGATTCAAATTTTTCAAATTCGGGATTTCAACAATTCCCATTTTCAAAATTTAGCGCATCTACAATTCAAAATTTGTACGCCCAACGATTTATATTGTTTCTTTTTGTTACATTTCTGATGCGGGCCGCGGGCCCATTTATATTATCTATATATTTAATCGTTGAACATGATTCAATTTGAACCAAATAAAACAGTCTGTAGTGCACCGATTTTGATAATTCTTTTTTTAATTGAAAGACATTGACAAGTTCTATGTGAAGATTATTTTCCATTTTCAAAAATTTCACAGGTTCATTAATTATTTGCAAATCATTTTAGGGGAAAAGCGGTCCATTACAGTCATCGATTTAAATGAGCGTGAATCGTTATAAGTGAGAAGTTGGACAACTGTCGCTAAATATAGGTATCTTATCCCCTCTCCTGAGGTTGGGTGAGCAAGTTGTGTGGGGAACTTAAGACATTTATACCTATGGATGGATATTTGGGTGCGGGGTGTGAAGAGTGTGAAATAGAGGACGAATGAAGCTGTGCAAAATACAATTCTTTTATCGCATAATTTTTCTTGCCGAAAAATTGCTTTACCAATTCCACAATATTTTCGTTTAACTGACCTGCGACTTTCTCAAGAAATCAATCAAGAAGCGGAAGATTTATTGTTTACTCAAATGTATGAAACGGCTAATAATGACAACATGCCATTATTGATCATATACTTCAAGAGATTTTTCAACACAATACTGGTAGTAATGTCTTCTGTTTCGTACATTCGATGGTCTCCGTTGCTACATTAGCGAACAATTCAATCAGGAGCATCTTACACCGCACAATGAACAAGTGTTTACGCAAAACATTGTATATAAAGAAATTATGTCTTTTTTTTTTATTATTCAAACAAGGCAAATTAAAAATTGTAATATGTAATATGGTAAACAGTCTTTATTCAACACTATTTACGTAAGTATTCACTTTTTTTTTTTTAATTTTTACATTGATTTGATTACCAAGTCAATACATATACCACTCGAATTTCGAGTGACGGGCGATCACTAGTAGTTCATATATTTTTAAAACTGACCATTGTAGACGGCGGTGTAAAGAAATACAAAAATATTTTGTTGTGGAGATATTTTTGAAAAATAGCTATTGAAGTTAAGAGAAATATTGTTCAGGTATGTACGTTAAAAATTTCAAGTCCGGCAGGATTTGCCCCACATAAAATTTACTTCCCTATGGCGTTAAAAAAACGTTGTGTATGTCGATTCTTCGTACATCATGTTGCCTGTGGATAACAAATTTACCAGTAGTCAGCTTGGGAATTTTGACATTCAAGGTCTACTGGATGTATGAGTTAATATATATTATAAAGACTGTATATAAGTATAAGTATAGTAGGAGTAAGATCTCTAAGGCGCGCCTGAGGCTATAATATTTTGTTTTCTTTTTAAAGACCGCAAAAATACCAATGGCACGCTTTCACTAAAGTAGACCAGTTAATTTGTGATGGCTTCAAAATTGAAAAACATCTGAATACGAAACTGATTTTGCGTCTGAAAAAACTTGTCGGTCTTGATCCATGCAGATCTATCGTTGCAGGTGTTTATATGGTGCAGGGGCGAAGTCAATTAATTTGCAACTGGGCCGAACAAGTGGATACATTGTTTTTAAAAATTTTATTCTTTTCAGTGCCTTAGCGTTAGAACTTTCTCTTGCGTGTTAAGTGTCCACATCAGAGTATTTTATTCACGTGATAGTGTTATTTTATTTATTATATTCATCCAACTAGTGGTAACACATAATGAATAATAATAATATCAAATATTACCTTGGTCTATCGCAGCCGCGTGATGGGTATAGAGGTGCCGAATGTGAGCTGTAGGGCTTGTCACAGGGCCCCTGAAACAGCAATGCATATATTGGCGGCATGCCCGGTGTATGCAGCTTTGGCCTATATCCATCGCCACAATGCGGCGTTGAGAGTGTTATACTTTCATTTAAGACACCATTATGCGATAGACCAGACACCAGTGCTGGCCTATGACCCGAACGATATTGAGTCCGTTGTGGAGAACGAAAGGTGCCGCATCTATTGGAACTTCTCGTTCTCCACAGTCAGGCAGATAACAGCGAACAAGCCTGACGTGGTTCTATTGGACCACTCCTCCAAGCAGATGTTTGTTATTGAATTTTCGGCTCCTGCTGAAAATAACATCTGCATCAAAGAGGAGGAAAAGCGGACAAAATATTAAGACCTGTTCTTTGAACTTAGGAGGCTGTACTCAAGTTACTCAGTGAAGCTCGTCGTTTTGTAATTGGGTGCATGGGAGGCATCAAGGACTCGCTCGTCTCCAATCTGAAAATCATTCCTGCCTGCCGTAAAGCGGCAGAGAACCTTGCAGCTGGAATGCAGAAAGTGGTCATCTTGGGGTCGTTGCGTCTGCTCAGGGCCCATGATTTACGGGAGTCATAGTTACTGACCTCATGGTTTTGAGGAGTGGCTATGATGTACGAAGAGTACCTGACCAGCAAGGAACCTCGTGAAGGTCGGAATCACGGGAAGCTCCTTCTGGTCAATACGCATATCAAATGAACTATAAAAAGTTTAAATCAATGATATCTGTTAAAATAATAACAAAAAAAAATAAAGCCGGTCCTGCTTCTCCACACAAGCGAGAAATCACTCAGTGATTAAATTACCTTGGCAAACTGCTTTAAAGCATGAAAACAAAGTCTACGACTTCGCTGGTCGTCTAGATAGCTTCTGTGCACTATATCGTTTCGGGCAACTATACGTGAAGATTTCTCTATCGGTTACACACATAAATTTAAAACCTTAAACGGAATTCAGTAAAATGAATATTAACCCGAAAACCGTGTCCCTTCATCTTTTACGTTTTTAACTCTACTACTGACTTCCCTCTCCCACAATCCTCTCCAACCTGTAGGCTACCAATCACAGCGATTTTGTTGCAGCAGCCATTTTAATTTTGTCGTTTCAACAATGATAATTCAATTTGTTGAGCAGAGCAATTACAAGCGTGAATAAATTTACTAAAATTTAATTACATAATTATATACTTTTTAAATGGACGCTATCAACAGACGTGTTAAAATTTTATGAAAAATTCAGATGCGTCCAATTTCTATCCCACGATCTCGATAAATATTATAAAGTTTTTGAAACAAAGAAAACAATACCTACAAATAAAGGAGTACCATTACAAAAATTCTTAGTTAAAACCACCACAGATTTATTACATTATTCCTGGCCTATAAACGGCCAAGTTAAATTATTTACAAATTCTGAGTGTAAAATTTAATGCCACTGACACTAAAGGTGAAAATTGTCTGTCATACTTAGATAAGTGTACCCTAATAATAATGTAATAATTCTTTTAGACAGAATTTCTCGAGCTACTAAAGGAGGATTTTTTTGTTGAATTGAAAATTGATTCCGACAGGTTGGTATATTTTAAAATTGTATTTTAAAACTTTGATCCTTCCAGGCTTATAACAGTCGAGTAATTTATAACTTTTCATTTTATTTTCAAATGCAAATAAAAAAAATCTGGATCTGTCAATGTGTCAATCCACTTTATTTGCTTCAATTTTAAATAGTCACCTGTTATTTAACAAAGAGTGTTATTTCGCGGTTATTTCCATAAAAGTGTTTGTACATTTCACGAGTTTGCAAATCTCTGTTCGGTAAGCCTTTTATAATGATTATTTTAAAACTGAGAGGAAAAACTGTGCTAACCAAAACGGAAGATAAAAGAGGATTAAACGCTTTACATGTCCATTGTAATAAATTGGCTTGAGTCGATTTGAGGCTTTTGGATTATGGGGGCGATAAAATATGCACGTTCTGGCGTTCGAGACAAAGATAAATTTCACATAATAGAAATTGAAAAAAGACGGTACAAAAAGTGTTATCCTAGACGATGCTTTCTCGAAACTCGTAAGTTTTACAGTACCAACGCGACAACATAGTTGAACATAAAATTACAATAAACGAAACATTACAGTTACATTAGTTTTATGACTGTACATAACCACTTCGATACAACGCCACCAATTGAGTAAATGCGTTATAATTTTCACTCCAAATCGCTGTTATTACTATGAATGAGATTATATCGGTGAGTTTGTTTGTTTCATGTTGTTTTGTTACAATGTACAGTGTTATGACAAACTATTTACTGTCATTTTGTTTAAGTAACAAAAGCGTAGTGGAATTAAAGGTATAAATCCAGTTTACGGGCAATTGTGCTCTATTTTATGTTATTGTATCTCTACAAGGTGCAATCATTTTGAAATTGCAGAAAGATGACATTGTACACTAGAATGTGTTTATTTTCAATGCTTCGTGTGCATTTTATAAAGCTAATTAACATTTAGTCTGCAATTAAAATTGTTAGAGGTTTTTTGTCAGATGAAACAACTAGATAATAATTATCCATAATTTAAATTATTCTACAAATGCAGCGAAACATTTCATTTTTCAATTGCAATGTTCATCTAAGAAATTTGGTAAATGTAAACAATAACATGGTTTATCGTTCGACACTGTCAGAATTTTCAAATTTTCGCTTGTGTAAACACTCTCTGTCATGAAATAATGAAAATGACAGATAAACGTCACACCATTTTTGTGGATTTTAAGCAATTTAAAGGCTTTCCGGGGTGGTGTCGAACAATAAAACGTTGTATTACACTCGTTCCTGTGTAGATTGAACGCTTTATCCCACTCGGGGCTCACAAAAGCACTCGTTTCACTCGTGCTTTTATAAACCCCTTGTGGGATAAAGCGTCCAATTTACACAGGAACTCGTATAATAAACTACTATTTATTAATTGTTGTTGAAACAAAAATTTTGTAATTAAGGTAAATTCTAATGTTGGGCCAACACCAAAGATGGTGGATGCGCCGGGACAACAGACAATTATAAGTGACAGAAATGCTTTAGTGTCAGCGACTGAGATTTTTGTATCACGAGTGCGACAGCAACCTCAACTTCTGGAAAAAATGTACGTATAAACAAATGATTTCCATGCCCTTGATGAACACTTTTGTGAGTTACACATTCTAATATTATTGAAGGTTTTATTAAAAAATCCTAATAATTACTTTTAAGTAGTTAAACTAATCTCTAATTAGATATTATTATAACATTTGTTGAAATAATACAATAAGCGGTATAAGTGCACTACTAGTTAAAAATCGGATTGTCTGCTAGATTATATTATCGGTGATGACATAATTCAACGCATATCTCCAGTAATTAATTAATGGACAACTAATGGAATCGCTTTAGGAGAGAGATTTACAATTGAACTATAATTGATTAATGCTGTTACATCTACTGTAAACTAAGTTCAATAAAAAAAAGCAGCATCGTAGTAAACATAATATGTCCATTGTTTCTGGAAAAAAACAATTATTGTACGTGTCAATCGATTCAACCAAAAGTTATTTCCGTTGCATTATACGTGAAAATAAGTAATATAGTGCTCTAATAGACCCTTATTACGTTTCTCCCATTCCCATTACTACATTTTAATTAGTTTGACAAATTAGTTAACAACCAGCGTCAGCTTTGGCTTGCTGTCATGTTAATTCACTAAAGCGGTTTTTTTTTTTAACAAAATTGACATAATGGTCAAAAAAGCAGAGAAGGTTGCATTATTGCCCGAAAAATCCGAAAAGATTATAAATTCATGTGCATCTATGGTCTCAGAAATATTATTGCGACGACGGTCGCGCCGGAAGTCATATTGGGGCGGGGACAAGTACCTGCCCGAATGTTCGCAGCGGATGAGGTCATCACTCTAGAACGTTCTCCAGACTAGAACAAGTCTAGAACACTTGGAGAGATATAAGAAGGGGGAAACGACATAAAGAGTGAACAAGAAGTCAGTCAGCGAAGAAAGCGGTGCCAGATAGTGACGTTATTGTGAATAATCAGTCTTATTTAAGGGCGTATTTAAATAAATAGGAAAACAAATAAAATGCAATTACTTCCTATCCGTCCTTTCATGGAAATTTGTGTATTCATTATGACGTTCTGATATTGCTCGCACAAGGATTTGACACAGAAAGTCTGTGAATTAGGCACATGACGTTATAAGCAAAAGCCCTTCACTTCACCCTCAATGGGGCCTATTTTCTCAGTCAATGAAAGTGATGTTTGTGAACGACTCGTAGAAGTAAGGGGCCCAAAATGTTAAAAATATGTACAATTTCAGAATTTTTCTACCACCTAAAATATGTACAGTAGAAATCATTTATAACACCATCGCTTATAACGAAAATCCGCTTTTAGCGTCGAGATTCTAATCTGTTGGTAGGACTTACATTTAGATCTTAATAAAATACAACCGTTTATAGCGACATTCTTATAACGTCCAAGTCGCATATAACATCCGATTTATGCGTATTGTTTTGGTCCTAAATATCTGATATAACGTCTAGTTAGGGCGACGTCACTGAAAATTAGTTTATTATTGTTTCTTGGTATATGTTAGTATTGTTTCTTGGTAGCCTCTTAAGCAATGGCTACAAAATTATGAAACCAGAAAAGATGTTTTTATTAGGTACTGAAGAACAGTTTATGGATTTTGTTGATGTGGATCTTTATGTACGTAACAACGTGCGGAGACTTGACAGACATGAAAATAATACAAAATGTGTCATCATCATTTGAAGAAGAAAGTAAAGAAACTAAAAAGGATAATGATACAGAATTTACACCACCTAGTCTGTCGCAGGCACTCCAAGCATCATTACGTAATGAAAGAGATTTTGTTTCATTTACTAGCACAGCAAAATTTGACTCAACTTGAAAAAGCATTAGAAAAGCAAATTTGGACTATGGCTGAACAATAAAGTAAAATTACAAATTTTTTGAAAAAGAATTTGTAAAGTTACATACCACATATTTTTATAGAAAGTGTTCTTAATGATTTGTTTCTTCTTAATTTTGTTTATTAATACATATTCCTGTTTTTAATTTTTTTCCCACAATTTTAGGTACCTATATACTTAATAATATGTAAAAAAAATATTTCAATTTTGACCCCTCCTGATTTAACGTCCAACCGGATGTAGCGTCCACCATGTGACGGTCCCTTCGAGGACGCTATATCCGATTTTTACTGTATTTGTATGCATTTCCATAACACCCGGTACGTTGTTGCATTATGTTATATTATAATGGAACTGGCTATTATGCTTTCATCAATTGGACAACTGAAACATGAAATACATATTTCTGTTAATAATGTTATAATTAATCCAAACTTGATAATTATGTGATTAAAATATGTATTATACACGGTATGGTAATAATTAAGTTTCAATTGATAAATCTATTATTTAATATAATATATAATAAACTTTCCCAAATGGAAAAGGACTGCACAGCACTTGTACTTTAGACTTTACAATTGAATTACTACGATCAATAACGGTAGTATCCACATCAAATTTGTGCTCGCGTAAACCAATAAACTGTGCCACATATTGTGTTACATTTGAAGCTTTTCACTGTTGCAGTATGAATCATTTAATTTTCTCTATGCGATTATTAATTCAGAACGGGTATTCAGTCAAAAAACGTCTTTCAGAACATCAGGCAGATTAATAACGCTTCCACTGTCGTCAAAGCTCCTTTTTCTTAGAGGCTCGGCAAGTGTCTGCCTTTTCATCGTCTGTTAAAAGTGTAAACAGACCGGTGCGAATCAGTAAATAAGAGGCAGCGTGGTTATTTAGTACTTTATCCCAGTGTAAACATGACAAAATGAAAATTCCTAGCATAACGGAATGTGAGGTAAGGTGAAGTATTCCCATCGATCTTCTCCACTAGCGTTCCACAAATCCCTTTTTTTATTGCAGAATTTAAAATTATTTATTGCCAGTGTACATTCTCAAAATAACTACGCTGAATTCGAACTTGTACCAAAACAAAAAGCAGATTTATTGCCCATCGACGATTTGTCGAACAAAACACTGATTGTTCGAAAATGAAAATTTACGGCATGCGTGTTAAAACCGTATTGTTTTCGTTTTTTAAAATTAATCCTGGAAGCTGGGGTGTGACAAACTGAGGTTTGCAGTTTATCAAAATTTTAAAATTGATAATAATTGAGAGAACTTATGTTGTGAAGTACATTTTAGTAAGTGACTATGACTATTAAGTGACTATATTCAAGCTTTATAATGCAGAATGCTCCCTTCACAATATTGACAAAATATTGCCCCCTTCTTAACTGAAAAAGAGAACTGACCAACCAGGATAAACATCCCGTTACTGTTAATTATTGTATCTTTGATTCTTTGGTTAACGAAACAGGTGGGTTGTTAATATACTTTTTGATGCTTTAATTATGACAGTATTACACATTTACAAGACTGGAGGAAATATTAGCTTATGCTGGTGTAGAAGATGAGGATTTATTACAGTGGGATGTAGCTAAAAGCGAAACTGATCAGGACATTTCAGATGGAGAAAATGTTGTTGCAATTGACTATTAAATTGATAAAATACAGTCATGTTTACCGGCACAAATAATTCTATTAAATGGTCCCAGCAAGTATAGTATGGGTAAGATCTCTAAGGGTCGCCTGAGGCTATAATGTTTTGTTTTCTTTTTTAAAGACGCAAAAAACTTGTGGCACGCTTTCAACAAAGTAGACCAGTTAATTCGTGATGGCCTCAGAATTGAAAAGCATCTGAATACGAAACTGGTTTTGCGTCGCAAAAAACCTGTCTGTCTTCATCGATGCAGGTGCATCTGCTTGTTTTACAGGAGTGAATTTTAAAGTTTTTTTAAAGTTTTATTCTTTTCAGTGCGTCTTGGTGTTAGCAATTTTTTTTCATTGTGTCTTAGTGTTTTTCTTGTGTGTTAGCCTCGCACTATTATTGCCCGCGATGCTTCGCTCTCAACCATGGTGTATAATTACTATTTCTGGAGGTAACATAATGATTTACGAATCATTTATGGAGATCCGTTATAATATTTATAATTATACACCAAGATGTTAAAGTGTTATTATTATTAAAAACGGTCTGAATGTCTATGTGCTTAGCTTTAACATGACGTCTAATTATGGAGAAATGTAAATTCAGGATATTGACTAGTAATGGCTTATATACATGCAAGTGCATTTCTAGTGCTGACAAAGCTTCAAACTTGGCAACTGCTTAATTACAAGTTGAGCGGTTTGTTGCACGAAGTGTCATATGGAATAAAGGTCTCGGATACATATCTAAACATGGCCGCAGAGATAACATAGGAAATCTCAACAGGGATGTAAATTGCGCGATAATTGACGAAGGGATGGGCCGATTTTGTCTCGAGGGAGAATTCGTCTTAGTAAGATAGGTACTGTATTCTTCTTATCCATAGTTTGGAAGACTACTTTTTACTTTTATACGAGCAGGGAATCTTGAAATTGAACGAATAACAAACACTATTTGAATACCTAGCACTATGTTAACTTTTAAATTGTATGGGACGTTGTAAATACCTTCTTTGTATTTTATTGTTGTGCAGCAACTACATAAACTTATCGTTGTGCATGCGATATTTTGGACTTAAAGTTTCTAAATTCTCTTCGAAACGCATCGTTAACGAAAAGCGGATTTCTTTAATCTTGGGAGACATTTTAGCAAAACGCCGACGGGTAATGTGAAGGTTGTTCATAAGCCATAAGCAAGCTAAATATAAAAATGTGAATTCACATTACAGATTGCATTCAGAAGAAGTCAACAATCTATTTTCTGTGGTCGTGCCAAAAACTTTTTGCACCATTATTGTAATTATAAAGAGTACAAAGTGCAATAAAAAAATATTACAAATGTGATAATTTCTTTTTCTCACTATTATCTGTTTGGTTTGAATGTAAGGTCTGGCCTAATTTAAAAAAAAAATTGTATGGAACACGTGTTGTCGAACTCTGCCTTCGGCCCGTAGTTCAATTTTTACGCCGAGTGAAATAATAGCTATTTATCTACAACTGTTGACATTTCTTCTCATCGTCAAGTTTTTCACAAGGTTTGTTTTATTCTTTGTTTATTTCTTTATCTATAACTGATTTAATTTACGTATTATAGATATAACCTATGAATACTTAACAGGTCTATTGAACACAGACAGTCAGGCTGGGTTTTTAAGAATTATTATTAACTGGCCATAAAATAATGAATATTGACATTTTTTCTCAACGTCAAGTTTTTAACAAGGTTTAATTTCTGATTTTAATTCTAAAAGTGCATTTGTAGATAAAACGTCGTATTTCACTAGCATATAATGGTGGCTATTATACACTCGAATGGTTAAAATCCTCGCCTGCGGCTCGTATTTTAATTTCCATTCTCGTGTATAATAATCACCATTATATGCTCATTAAATAATGTACTATTATTATACAAGTGTCTTATAAGGCAAATAAGTCGAAATAAATGTTTAATTAAATGTTAAAATTTGCTGTTAAGACACGTGTGTAATACATAGTTTTATCCAACACCTCCTTCTGTAACAGTTCTTAAAACATTCATCAAAACCCAAAAAAGTAGTGTCGCAATGGAACTTATTGTAAAATTGTTTTTTTTTATTTGATACGTATTACGTTGGTATTGAGCCGACTCATATCGAGGTCAAACCAAGTGTCAACTTTTCAGATAAAAAATATAACATCAAACACAACCAGTGCTACCTAATCCTAAAAATCCCTAGAACATTTAAAAAGCAGAATTTTAAAATTTTTATAAATCGAATAGCTCCAAAGTAGAAAAATAGTATATTATACTTGTCTAACGAGGCATTGTGACATTCGTTATATCGGAGCACTCATGTCACAATTAACCCTTTTGTTAAAGTCGTATAATAATGTACTATTTTACAGTTGATGCATAAATAACCATTAAAATAAGTGTTCTATTACTTAATCTCTTAAAATATGTTTACAGAAGAGAAGACAAAAAATACAAAACACCATATTTTATGATTGCGTATATAATCAATTGATCAAACGAACTTACCAAGTGAAGTTCGATCTTGATTATATGTAGCACCTTGTAGGAAGATCAATGTAGTACCCCTCGTTTGGTATCACTACATCACACATGTTTTAAAGCGGTATAACGCTAAAAACCGCCTAACCTGCCAGCCCATGCGCGGACGGTCTCATAACCTCATTCTTTTAGAGCAGCTTGCCGCAAGTATAGGGGAAGGGCGATACTATTCGTACCTGTGGGGAGAGGTGGGACTGATCTTCCTGCAAGGTGCTACATATAATCAAGATCGAACTTCACTTGGTAAGTTCGTTTGATCAGTTGATTATATTTGCACCTTGCATTCAGATGAATGTAGATGTTTAGAGACTGTGGCAAGTTTATTAAGGTTGACAGAGTAACACTATTACATATTTAGAAATAGAAGGTATTAGATTACTTGGCACCTAGCCAGAACAATTTAATCAAAAGACATTTTATAAAATGTTGTTTTTACCAAATCTTTTGAAATCATGTACCTTTTCAAAACGTCAAATTTAATACATTCAAAATAACGTCATAATTTAAAACATTTTTTAAGGTAAGAACCCCTCTGTAATTCATCAATTGTATCATTAATCTCTGTAAAATTAGAGCTGATAATGGGAGTAGTTTTCTCCAGAAACATGTTCCAGTTGTAATTTTACGTTTATTAAAGTTTGTGGAGTTCGACTTGAATATATTTAAATTTGAATTTAACCAAAGTTACATAACTGTACCCCCAGAGCTAAATTGTATTAACTCCACTTTTTTCCATACAGTCAATACAAACAATACAGCTTGTTTTGCTCTTTCGACTGTTATACAACACTAACTCCTACTTAGTATAGTTTCCAAGTTGCGGAGACGCTAAAATTGGAAGTTATCAAATGATTAACTGAAATTAAAATCTTTTTAGTCCTTGCACGGATTCGAACCATGCCTTCAGCGGCAGGCTGATTGTTAATCAGTCATTTCAACCACTGAACCATCTGTCCTTACATTACTAACTTAAAGTAGGTGACCATAGAACATAGTCCTTTTAACAATACCAGTTCTGGCAAAGGTAGGGTGTTGAACCAACAGTATAAGAGGTGGAAAACAACTTAAAGAGTGGGACTAACCAGCAAGTGCTGCATGTTGCGTACTGTGGGAAGTGAACTGTGATTCAATACCACTCGCTCGCAGAACCGAATCCAGCGACTGATTGCTTGAGTGGTAGCTGGCCGGTACAGTTTCTTGTATGTTGAAAATCTGCTGCGTATCCGGTGGGCTGATTCGTGCAGCCCGACGGATATACTTGTCAAGAACATAAAATTTGTGGCACAATTTTCAAAATTTTCGCGGAAGCGAGGCAGCACTAGAACCGGTTGGGACCGATTACGTCCGGAAGTCTTTATACGCGTGGAGATACGAATGTCATACCCATCGATGTTACAGTCATATCGATGTACCATAATATTATCTGAAACTGTGATCTGTGGCTAAGGCAGTCAGTCCGCTGTTAATAGTCGTTCTAAAGGGAAGCTTGAAGAACCGTTTAATATCAGGATGATCTTCTAGCCCGGAAGAATAAGACCTTGGGCACCGTGATTGACAAAACAACATTAAGATCGCCCTTAGATGGGATCCACCATTTCAGTTTCATACTGCCTCAAAGATTGAAGCTAACAGAATGTTAATAGCAGCATCAGAGGTCCCACGTCGATTCATGGCTTCGCTGACAACTTTCCTGCCACCAGGAAGAGGTTTGGCAGTAGCGGTGTGGCTGCAGCTAGCGATTTAAACAGTGGAATGCAAAGTTGAGAAGGCCAATTAGTACACCAATTATTATCTTTTGAGTACCTTCAACATTAAGGAAAAAGGCGAAGAAAAAAAAAAAAACGTGAAATCTGAGGGAGCTCCAAAACAGTGTGAAGGCATCCACCGCCACCGCACCAGGATTAGGAAACCATGCCACCATTTGGCATTGTGGCGAAAAGCAAAAGATCAATCTCAAAAAAGGCCAGGATGGTCTGAATCGACAACGGAGAAACCTGCAATTCGAATTCGGTATTAGCTGGTAGCCGACGAAAGGCCGCAGCCGCCTCAACGTCCTTCGAAGACTTAATGTAGGACGCGTTTCCCAAATTCTTCGGTACTCACACCGCACTCCATTATTCTTAGCAAGGCTGTTCATATTATTTATATAGGCTACTATAGCTGTAGTAGTATCAATTGGCAAGAATGTCACAGTTCGACAATAGACGAATTTGCAACTCAAAAGGGGCGCCATAAGTTCTAAATCATTAATATTATTTGACGTTCGGCAACTTTCCAAATAGCTTGAGTTCGATGGCCGTTTGAAATTGCGCCCCAGCGCCTCTGGGGGAAGCATCAGAGAAGATAGTTGTAGAGACGACAAAGGGGTGCAAGTTGGACAACCACTGGAAACTATTCCGTGTGGCCACCAGTTGAGGTCAGGTTGCAAATCACAACCAAGGAACATACAAGCGTCGAAATTATCTCGTGAACTGGCAATGCAAGAATTTGCACGTTCGAATTACTTGTATAAGCCCAATCGTAAACCAAGGCAGGCAGACTGAAGCAACATACCAACAAATCGTGCCCATACACGAAACGTACAGAATTCTAACCGCTTCATACGGCGAACATAAATTTCCCTTTGAACCTGTTGCTCAACATTTAACTGTAAGCCCATGAGTGAAGAGTTAAATTAACCCAAGGAATTTACATGTATTAATCGGCTTTCCCAATACTTAACAAGAAGCCCAGCTTCAGCAGCAAGTTAGAAGCTGTGGAGATATTATTCAAACAAGCATTATGCGAGGAATCAACCAAGAAAATATTATCAACTATACTACAGGAACGCTTGCGCCCGTAGAGACGAAACCACTGGTTTCAAGAACTTGGTGAACAGGAACGGCGCACTGCATAAGCCAACAATACTGGTAAAGGCGAGCTACAACGGAACCTGATTTGGCGGTCCTGGTGAACTGGGATCAAGAGATATGCGTTCTTCAATCTATACTCCCAAGTGTATTTTGGTGACATTAATCTGACCGCCATGGAACGATCTTCCAGTTTAAAATGTTCCGTGAATCGAACTGATTCAATATTTTGAATTTACGATTATACGACTTCAATCATCATGACGCGAAACCAGGAATATTAGTGGCAAAACCTGTCCCTCAACTAGAGAGTATTCCTGTATTGCGCCAATGTTATAACTCCGTAATCGCTACATAAAGAGCGTTTACATCACTGGGGGAACCAGAACATTCCCTTGGATTTGTGTTTGAACCTCTGGTTTGCTTTAACACATTTTAGCCTGGATGGATGGATCCTTAGTAAGTGCACGCCACGCAGAGAGAAAGCTTTTAAATCTGCCAGTATAGTTCACATTTATTTGGTTGACATGCGTCAAGGCCAGCGCACAGCGCGATTGAGACTTTTCGTATTGTAGATCGGATAATAGAGACCGATCAATAATCAATGTTTCAGTTGGTAGGATTCAAATAAGTGTAGATTAACTTTCGCCTTAAAATTGGCAGAACGGTATTTGTGATTGTAAGGTTATGGTTGTTCGATACAAATCTAAATGTAGCTGTCACCCATCTGTCATCGGCTGACAACGAAATCACAGGCTTACTAACTTTAATGTAAATTGTATTGTTCCAAACTCAAACTTTTGATCTTGATGACTTGGTATTTTCCCTGGTATCAGAAAGGCTTCAATCAGGGAAAACGACCCCAAATGGCCGATAAGGCACTGCCTAGGTTAGACTAGGTTTACTTTAAGATTGAGCTAAGGCGGCTCAGCTCAGGGCATTTGCGGATGCGCAGCCATTTTTGCTTGTAGTAGCCTTGCTAGGTTCATCTAGACCTGAACATAAAAATGTAGTCCATCGCTTTGCCACAGCTCCGTGATTTCTACGAAGGGCCCATCGTCCCTCTCATCTTTTCACACCACTTCCAGCACCACTCCAATCATCTCCACCAATTGAACAGCCGAAACAACTTCCACTAAAGTACGAGAGTTGGAATAGGAGCTTGAATAGTTGTTGCGTGGCAGAGATCAGTAGCAGCGATCCTCTGGATCCTGCACGGACCAGTCTCCAATCCGTAATCTCATACACAAGGAACGCCAAGCCTCTGGCTTGGATAGAGCAGCAGCTAGCTGTCTATATATCGGCGTGCTCCGCGAACGGTTGTTCATGTTTAAATCATTGGGAGGGCTCCCATGCTCTTCACTGAGAGCGAGGCCCCACAAACCTCCGGTTCGCGGGGCTACTTGAGCTGCTTGACAAAGCGCGGGAACTTCGGGAATGTAATCGACCCTAAAAAAGGCGAGATTAACACCTCGAACTCTTGTACCTGCTGTATAGGTGTTAAGATCGGTCCCGATCGTGTTTAAGATGGTATCTGTCCATTGGGAAGTCTGAAAAACACCCACTTTTTCAATTTGCAAGAACCATGCTACGTGAGAGTGACACACAACGAAAGAATGAGGTTATGAGACCGTCCGCGCATGGGCTGGCAGGTTAGGCGGTTTTTAGCGTTATACCGCTTTAAAACATGTGTGACGTAGTGATACCAAACGAGGGGTACTACATTGATCTGAATGCAAGGTGCAAATATAATATCGGGTCTAAACATCATGTTACCTGTAAAAACAAAATTTACATGTAGTTGGATGGAAAATTTTGAAGTTCAAAGCCTACTGGATGTATGAATTGTTTGTTTATTAAGACCCTGTATAAAATACACTGACTATTCACAGACTTTTATAGTTTAAACCAAACTAAAAACTATTATATTGCTTATATTTGATGTAGCTGTTCAACCGGAATGAATGGGAAAACAAGTTGTTTTCTGCTTAAATGAATCGAAAATGATTATTATGCCATGGTCGAGAAAACATTGATTGCTAATAAATATTATAAACCAATAATACAACTGCAATGCTGTATTGTTATTGATTACCATTGTTATTAAATTTAATTTGGATGGATTATTGTTTGTGGTAAACTAAAAATGTGTTTGTTCGCTGGGTTTATCAGATAATCTGTGAATTTTAGATATTATCTTGTTAAGCAAGCAATTAAAAGGATGGAATTTTCAATTCATATCCGCCGTTGACTTCGTTTTTACATTGACATTTCAACAAATGTTAAACTTTAACCCCTAAAATTACTTAAATGGAACAAACAAAACACCGCTGCTCTCAGAACTCAAATAAAATTTCCATTTCATTTACACGAGCTAGATTTTTTGCTTCACTTGAAAGCGTCGAATGCAAATTTTAGCGTCTAGCAACACGTTTTACATTATTCGAAATAATTGTTTTGTTAAAAATTCGAAATGAAATGTGATCCTCGTGCCTTTGTCTCCCCAGTAAATTATCTGAACGTATACGTCCATGAGTCTCACCCTAGGACATTTTTAGGCGAATTACAATGTCAAGCGCTTTCAATTAGTTACTGGAAAAACTTTTCTCATCCAGACAATTCGATAAAAAGACAATAAACTCTTAAAACAAGTTTGTAGAGTCGTGCGCTTTGTTTGGAAAAGAGGTGGTAGAAAGGTGTTTTGTTTTAATTCCATGAATGGCAGTTGTAAAACAAATTCAGATATATATTCGCGACTGTTAAGGTATTTTCTTTTTTTCTGTAAGTTTGTCTAAATTGTAGTATTTTATTGTAGTTCGTTTAAAAGTAATCGATACCAAAGCGTTTCCAACAACTAATTTAATATAACATCACTTTTAAAAATCAACATCACATCAAACTTGGCGGATGAACGCCCGGTTTTTGCATCAGTTTCTAAGATGCTTCTTAGGCACACTCAATTCTCAATTCTACTAAAATATTTTTCATCTTAATTTTCTGGACATCCATCACTAATTTAACTTTGCAAATGCTTCACTTCGTTTTCTGGTTCAGGTTCACCATTTAACCAATATTTTATAAACCTTTAGATGCAACCATCACATGTAGAGCAAGGAAGTGGCCTCAGCTGCATTTTACCCGAATCTTCAAGGAAAAGGCCGCAGTAATTTTAGGTTAGTTTTCCGAGCTTAATTTCCCGCCAACCACGTCTTTAGCTTGAGTCGGCAAGATCAGTTTTACTTTTGTTTTAAAAGTTATGCTTATAGATACATTTTAGAAGAGTTGGAAATTTCGTACACTTGGAATATATACATTTTTTTTCTTAACATTGAAGCCATATCTCAATATAAAATACGTTATCTAAAGTACCATCTAAGGTACCAATTTCGGTTTCTGAAACACCATAAATTTTGTGAATTTAGAGCAGTCTTTAAAATTCAAATTGTCAATTTTTCACAAAGAGCCTGAAATTTATTCAGTTTTAATATCACAAGAGCATAGAAAATAATCGATTAAACTTCCGAGTCATGAGACAGCGCAGCTGGAGTGGTGTTTCGCGGAATACGTCGAATGACGAGGTTAGTGTAATCGGCTTATTTTCGTTTGCTCGAGTGGTATTCGTTACGATTAAATAACCAAAGCGATCCAATTAATGCGAAATTTGAAAAATTCGAAAAAATGAGGTTAGGTAGTCTTTTAACCTAAATATAAAAAAAAATGATGATTTTTTAGAACTTGTAGTATGTAGCTTACCTGTGTATTTTCTAGATTATATTATGATTAATCCACCAACTTGCTTGATTGGATTGATATTCATTTATCACCTTGTTGTCAATCGGTTTGACAACAAACTTTCAACACTGCATCAACGGCCGTAGTGAATGGACTGTCTTGCACTATATTAACTAAGACATCGTTTTCATTGGGCGTAGAAACTCGACGACCTCCTGAGCCTTGCCGTCTTTCCAACCTTTCGGTCTGCCTCAATTTTTCCATTATCGAGTTGATTGTACTTTTTGGAATCCCCAAAATTGCTGAGATGTGTTTGTACGACAATACCATTTGTACAAGAGTTACAATTTTTACTTTATTAAAATGTGAAACTGAAGGCATATTGGTGACAGTTTATTTTGAATTTCTGTCAACATTAATTATTATGACAATTATGACAATAAAGTCTAGACTACATTGTTTTTTTTTAATGACATAAAAATTGCTGTCCGAAATTCCGTGCTCCCGATGGTACCCACAGCCTACATTTTCTAACCGGTAGTAAAAAAAAATGGTTTATTATTGGACCCAGCGGTAAAAACCGAAGTGATTAGATTCTAGGTCTTAGATTCTCTTCACTCATTTTTAAATTTTTTTATTTCATACTTGTATCTAAAGTGACATTTTTCGGATTATTTTTGATACCAAAAGTGGAACATTAACGTCCTAGTACTTTAAAGAAAAATTTAAAATTCCTAGTACTTTAAAATTATGCGTCAATCATCTCTCATATTGTTCCCGAGATTTTTGTGGCATCAAATTGTTCTTCGCGTGATCTGCTTCATCTACAATGTCTTGAGGCACCTCAATTTTCTCCATTTTAAACGGAATAATCGAATAAAATATCCAAAACCATTCACCGTGACCCAGTTTTTCCGTTGTCATTTTTGACAAACGTTTGTTACTATGGGAATGTTAGTTCCCGCATATTTAATTATTACGAATAATTTGTGCGAGATAAACACACATTTCTTTTTATTTTGACTTAGTTCATTAAACTTGCAGTATGAAATAAAACGTTGTATTTACCTCGAACGAATAAGTGTTTTTAAAGGTACTCACAAGTAAACAACTTGCTCGTGCTTTAAACTTCACTTCTCGTTCTAGATAAATAATATACTATTTTAGAAACTTTAAATGTCAGTGTCGGAATAGAAGTTGAAACATAGTATAAAAAACTCGTTAATATGGCTATTATAGTTAGTACTCGTGGAACCATTAAATTTGCTTTATGAAACTCGTGAAACTCGTAACACCAAATGAATAGACTTTAGACAGACCGATGTCGTGAGATCAACTAACAAAAGTAAAACTTTCACTCCCCAGAAATTACGAAGCTCATCTATTTTTCAACAACTTGCTACACGCAACTTCTGTTAAATGTGCTTTTATAATAATCCTCTGGAGGACATGAAACAAAGACCAATTCGAAGTTACACCTACATATTGTGAGTTGTAATAACATTGTTTGATGGTTATCTCTTAATATGGATTTACATATTATTTGTTAGCGCTAAAGCTGGTTTTGTGTTGTAACCGCATACCAAAGAGATCTAGACCTTTTCAGTCCATTATTATCATCGCAGCTTTCATAAAACGACCTCTACTCGTTTTCCATCTAACTTTAATGAAAAATTTCTACTTGGATGATCAGTGCATTTTTCATCCAACTTGTGCATTGCAAGTTCGATACGTAAGGCGGCTCAAAAGATTTTCTACGTTACTTATATAAAGTAGATGTGATCAGGGGTAACGAGTTCTTTTTTGTAGGTGAATTTAAACATTAGTTGTGCGGTAAGGAAGATAACTTGAAAATTTAAAACTTACATACTAGGATTAATATGCGCCACTACTCTGTTCTGACTGGCAAATTTCCAATTTTAATTTATTTTATTTTCCAAGAGGAAATTCCCAGTCGTGTTAAAAGTACATAGTATTGATCTTGATTCATGCATAAATATTGGATAATATTAGTAGGAACAAAATTAGCTTTATTAGTTCAGGTGAATAATTCAAGCATTTTTGCCTCTAATTACTTATCGATAAGCTCTATATTATGAAAAGTAGAAGACAAAAGATCGAAGCAGTAATAGAAATGTTACTGTGGTCATAATGAAAAATGTAGAAGCAACTTGTCTTTCAAAAATGTGCTTGTAATTTCTCCAGTTATCCAAACAGACAGGCAGAGAGAGTTACTTTCGCATTTATAATATTTGTAAGGATTAATTAATTACATAATATTATACCTAAATTGGAAATCTGTCTCCAAATCGATAGTTGTTCATTAATCAATTAATTAATGCAAGTATGCATTGGTTTGAACTATATCTGATAGTTAACATAATTTGAGGAACAATTCAATCCCAAATGATGCGGTAAATACAAATACAGTAGTGTCTCGATAACGCGAACATGCCATACCGTGAACATCCACAAACGTGAACACTGGGTTTGATATTCTACGTACTCTAAAACGTGAACAACTGAGTAATTTGACTAATGTTACGTTATAAAAGAAACGAAAATATTGGAACAGAGATATCGGCGCTGACAATGAAGAATAGATACTGAGACTACCGTTCCATTTTTTAACCAAAACTAACGGTTCAAACATTATGTATCAATTTAGTATAATCTACATTTATATTTATATTATCAAGTATTATTTTCTGTGTTTTCAGTGTTATTTTCTTTATTTCAAACTAGGCATATATATTTTTGGACTATCCAGTTACTTGAACTCCTCGAAAGCGTGAACATCCCTAGCCTTAATTATCGAGATTGAGACAGTAGAGTCTGTATGTACCTACTGTAGTTTACAAAGTAAGTATAAACATTTGTAATCAAATCTTTGATATGTATTACAATTGAAGTTACTTGCAAGAAGTTGTTTACTATAAAAGTACATCATTATTTTAATTTAATAAATAAATTAACAATTAAATTAATTGTTAGACAATTTTGTACTTTTAGTTCTTGTCCTCTTTTTAACATTATATTGAGGGTTCTTGGGATGGAGGACTATTTTTTAAAAACAAAAAAACGCTAATGTTGTCGACAAGTTTCGTGACTTTTATTTGGATTTGGTCACTTTTTCAAGACTACAACAAAGGTCTATACATATAACACAAATATTAAATGGTAACAATATTACCTTACGACACACTTCCTTGATTAAACATTTTAAAAATCTTATTCCACATTGGTAACGATTACAACATACTAATAGTAGATTATATTACAAGTGACAGAAATGCTTCATTGTCAGCGAGTGAGATCTTTGAATCACGAGTGCGATAGCACGAGTGATACACATCTCACGAGCTTACAGTGTAATTTCGGTCACGTGTAAGATACGACGTTTTATGCCCGACGTGTAATTTCTTGTAAAAGTTAAAAATCAAAAAATTAATGAAAATATTGTGTAACCATAGTAATTCACCCCTTTTTATCATTATATTACTTGTGAGAGAAATGCTCCATTATATCTTCCTTCTGCGTGGCAAAAATAGTCATCTAGATGTTAGTCGGGTATAAAATATATTTTCACACATAAATAATTTTAAGCATTAATAGAACCTTTTTAAATCGTAATGTAACTAACTAGTGACTGCAAACTGCAAAAATGTTACTTAACACCTTCTTGAACTCAGGAAATAAGTACCTACTGAAATAGACAATTTTTTTTTGTTAATATGCTCTTGAAGAACTATAAAAAAAGTTGTTTATTAATAATATGGAGTTCTGACAAACAGTTGACAGGATGAATAAGTCAACAAATCTGATTCACACTAGTGAATTAGTTGAATTTTGTAAGTATTACCAGAATCCCGCTGTACAGTTGGGGACACGCAACATTAGACATCATTTTAATTTATTTATTTTATTTATTGTTGTGTGATAACCCCCCTTTACATTACCGCCACTTTTTGAATTTGAACATGAAATGAAATGTCAATGACGTCACCAAACGTCAAATTTGAAAATCTGAAACAAACCGCGAACTTTACAAGGTTGGCCAGTGATCGTCAGACAATGAAAGAAAAAGCAGAACCCTACGTTGTGTTATTTTTGACAAGACAAGCAATGGCGGGACATTCAAACTTACTCAAACGAACCCTAGATTCTTTGGATAAGTAAATTGATTACACATAAATTATGGTTTGAAATGTTTATTAAGTTTTAGTCATTTTGTGCATTTGAGTTTTGTGATCTCGTACTGTGGTTAACAATTTCTAGTTGCTTCGTATTCAGTTGGTAACAATGCAATTTGATGATTTTAACAATAATGACTCAAGTAATAAATTACAACTGACAATTTACAACAATTAACAATTTAGTTCTTCAGAAAAACAGTAAACAATAATACAATTTAACAATTTTGGTGTACTCGATGAGTGAGGTTAAGTCAGCAAATTTTATTCCACCTTGAGCTTTTGCAGTTTACAAGAATTTACAACAGACAGATACAGTGAAATATCTCCACCCAAAGCGGACATCTTCGAGAGGGAAAAACAAGAATATTGAAAAGCGTGGAATTATCTAAGGTAGGTACATCTGAGTCGGAGAGTGATGGAGAACATGTAGATCAGATGGAAAAACTAAAGCGAAGTGAAAAAGACAACTGTCTGTAAGTGAGGCAAGACTGTAGAAAGTTTACTATCAAGAGTTTACTATGAAGCTTACACATCCAAACAGACCAGGAGAAATGAGTTTGTTACTGAATTGTCCTAGTCATGCTTAGTTTCCTGTCTTTCCTTAAGGTTTGTCCAAACCAAGTCCAAGTTAGCAGAACTTATCTCGGGGACTATTCTTTTGTAGTAGTAGCCCGAAAACCACGCTGCAAACTCCAACCTAAGTTTGGCTCAGGAGTTAGTAGCAACTCCCTTTTCTGGGTACCACTGCAGTCCAAGAGACAACTCAAGGTCGAAACGACTTTGTTCCCACCTCTCAGGTACAGGTTAGCCGAAGTAGGGGCACATAACTCCCCCAATCAGCAGCCTGCAACGCGTACCACGAACTGAATGCTATTTGATCTATCTGTTGCCTCGACACATGTACGGACAAACATAATAAAATATACAGTAACGCAATGTTTTCTTTAGAAGCCATTTTGAACCGAGCGCAACGAGATGACATCTAGCGGGCGCAAAACGCAACGAGGCGCAACGAAGCTACAAACATGCACAAAGCAAAAGCACTAGATACCGAAATGTGGCGGTGTCTAAAATAGCTAGATGTCGGTTACATACGAACGACGGAATGGGGTAGTATACAAGTGATTTTTAACTACTGCATGTATATTGTATAATGATATATTGTATAATGTAGTGAAATCAGTTGGTGCGTAAAGGTCGCAATACGCTCAAAAATAATTTTTTTAAATTTTGACTTAGCTCCACCCCCCCGTGAAAATAAAAGTTTGTGACGTAGTTAGTTTTTCTAATCTGGCGACGCCGCATGGCGCACGATCTACGATATCGGCCCAAGGAACGAAACGTCAAAGTCAATTGTTGAGGTTAGGAAGGTAAGGACGTGCTTTCGAAAAGACGTGCGATCGCGACGACGAGACGGTTACGATACTCATGATACTCATATATTAAGAACAGAAAGAAAAGGCAAGTCATGAGTCGTAAAAATATTATTGCAAAAAAATGTTCGGCATTTTCTTCGTAATAACGATCTATCATGTCGCATGCTACTTGCGGCAGGTTATATGAATCTGTCGTCACAAATTCTGAGTCAGTTGTAGTTCAAATTTAATGCACACTGTTCTGTGGCAACTCCACTTGAAAGTTTGGAAGGTAGCGCTAAATACGCAGAAAAACTAGACAATCTCGGTAATAACGTAAACATACTCAGCCGCCATTAAATGGTCAGTTTCGCAGCGTTGCCAGATGGTCGGCTGCTCGATTATCATTGGTCCTCATTATGGCGCTAAGTTCGAATTTCAGTTTTTCAGTTTTTCTGTGATCAATTTTGTAGAAACTATATTAAAAAATATCTTGGTATTGCACAATATCATTACCATTTATCCTATAGAATAATGTGGAGCAGCTTATTTACCGATTTTCATACATAGTATACTACCCCATTCGGAAATCGCAAGGGGGCGCAATACAACATAAAGATAATACACTTTTCAGAACCCCAACATTTGGCGTGGCGCTATGCCTTTATTTGCCCTTTTGTCTTCAGTTCTTACTCAGTGTTGATTAACTCCAGTCAACAGAGACAAAATAGCTTTTAAATGACCGCAAGCTGCTGTCGGCCTTATACCAAAAGACAGTAGTCAATGATTTATCCAGGTTTGAATAGCAGTAGTGGATATTATTTAAACAAGACCTAACAACAAAGGGGTGACTAATAGCTTTTCACCCTGGCCGCCATTTTATTAGTGACGCTGACAAAGGGTGGCCGGACAACGGTAAAAACCGAAAATCTTGTATGTAGTAGTTTCTAGTATGCATGTGGAACAATCGCCGGTCAATTTCAGGGCCATTTCATTATGCTGAGTATGACAAAGAAAATAGATGGAATAAAAAAGTTACCTGTAATTACGTCACGCCGCATCACACACGCGATTGTTAATTTAAATTCCACCGACCCTTCTGGTAACGTGAAATTTCGACAATGCAATTTAAACACAGAGCACACTCAACTTTAAAAGCAGGAGAACTCATAGTGGAATAAAATAAGATAAAAACAAAAAAATTAAGCGTTAGTTACAACTTGATTCTAACGTTAAAGTCTGAATGAATGTAATGGCCGCCGGTCCTCTTTCCACCCTCTAGAAGGGACGCCAACCGTTTTTTTTTGCCACGCGCTTCAGCGCGTTGCCAACCACTGCAGGATGTTGCAACTTCATTTTACGGTCATTTGGACGTCGTTTTGATTAACATTTTAGCAAAATTTGTATAATAGTAAAAATGTTAATTTATATATTTTTTAAGAGATAGTGTCCAATGTTGAGTGTCCCCAACTGTACCAGTATTTTCTGCAAAATCATCAATGAAATCTGTTGGTGGCGGTTTTGTGTGTCCAAAAATTCTTTTATAGTCAGGGGCGGTCAAATTATAATTGGCAGCTTTACACAAAACATGGTTCTTGTTATATATCTCCGCTTTATACAGAGTGATCGTAAAGTTCCGCACAAAATTCATAATTTAGTTATTTACTGTTTTTGCAAAAACGCTCGAACAGGTCGATTTTTGTTTTTAAATTGCCATGTTTTGACATAAAAATTTTGTTGATGAAGTCATCAGTTTTGAACTATGAGATCGTCATCAATTTTTTTAAACGGCAACCCCCAACTTTTGTTTGGGTTTTAAATACACTTTTCAATTTTTTATTCAACAGGAGTAAAAAATTGATACTTTGCGTAACTTTTTTTTGAAAAAATTAGATTTTACATCAAAAATTAAATTTTTATTCCTTGAAAAAAATAACGAAAAATGAAAAACCATTTAATAAAATTTAACGCAGGTGCTCAAATGCCACCCGCCAACTATTTGACAAATTCCCAGAGATGTTTAAACGCTTTGAACACTTCGTTCAATCACATCGGGACTAATCTGCGCCATTTCCCCACGGATTCGAAGTGAAATAGTATTTTTTCAAGGAATAAAAATTTAATTTTTTTAAGTCCACCTTGTAATATTAAAAAAAAGTTATTCAAGGTATCATTTTTTTACTCTTGTTGAATAGAGAACTGAAAAGTGTATCTACAACCCAAAGTTGGGGGGGGGGATGGTTGCCATTTAAAAAAATGATTACGGTGTCATAGTTCAAAAACAGATGACGTCATCATCAAGATTTTTATGTCATAAGATGACAATTTGAAAACAAAAATCAGCCTGTTCGAGCGTTTTTCGTATAACTAAATTATGAATTTTGTGCGGAACTATGATCACTCTGTATATAATAGTGTTTATTTTTTTCATTCCATTTAAAATATCACAAAATTATCTTAGACTTATTCAGTTTAAATATGAAACACAAAATTATGGTTTGTGTATTAGCTTCAGCTTGACTGATTTCACTTTGAGGTTATTTGGTTTAATTCACTATTATAGTGACTTTGTCCATTTGACAGTTTTACAATAATTAATAGCAAGATGATTTACAATTTGTAATAATTTAAGATAACGAGTGAGCAACAAAATTCGTGATCGTAGGAGCCTCTGAATCCAAAATTTTGAGTCGATTCTTGATGGATACGATTGTGTAAAAAGTCATCGAGTAATGTGAATTGACGATTAATGTAAACAGTAAAGTAAAAGAACCGATATACGTTTAGCCATCTGCGATCACGAATTTTGTAGCTCACTCGTTACAATTTAACAAGTCAGGGGTACACTTGGAGTGAGGTTAGAAATTTGATCTTAGTCGAGAAAACCTTGGGTTGAAAACCATGAACTTATTCATCTTATGACAAAGACCCCGATCTGAAATATCTACAATTCCCCACTGAAACGCTATGGGAAACCATACCAGATACAGTAACAACTGGCAAAAAAGGGGAGAATTCGGCGCCATGCCCCCTTTTCCTAACAATTTAGGACTGAACAAAGACAAACACAGTCTAAGAAGTTACAAGGACAGATTTTTTTATATAAAATGTTCCGAGAGATTGTGTTGGAGATAGCTTTTTATCTCCGGTTTAGTTTTTCTTTTTGTTTTGTTTTTTCAAGTGATTTACCATGAGTGGGTAACTTAATTCATGTCATATTTTTATAGAGTTCATTGAATAATTATTTGTTACAAAGATAAATGATTTTGTAAATTAATAATTTGGATTCTTTTAGGCGGAACCACAATCATGACGATATTTAAACCAATTCTAGCAAATATTAAAATCTTACCTTTATACCTTTATAACATCACAACCACTTTAGACTCTGGAAATTTCCGTTTTAACCCACGTGTTCGGAAATTTATTTGAGCCAAATTTATCGATGAAAGGATGGCTCGTGTGGTTACAAAACACAACAGTTGATCTTCCTGAATGCTTTTGAATGTCATACTATTCTTTTATTTAACTGGTAAACAAAGGAAACACTATCTACTTGTTGATTCAGGGACAAACACCAGTTCGATTGGATTAATAACAAAAACAAAACGTGTACTTTATCCAATTGTCTTCAATTTCCTTTTTAAACTTTCGTCGGATGTTTCCTAGTGTTCATTTTGCATTTTCAAAAAACAAACAGTGTGTGCTTGGTGGACTACACCAGAAGTGAAACTTCTTATGTGATAAAGTAAAAATATAGTATAATATTTTTGTTGTTTTTTTTTTATTTGCTCATTCCAATTTAAATTTAAATCAAAAACAGAAAGCCATTGTTATTGTAATTTCTGAAGTTAATTTCTTTTTTTTTTGTTGAAGGTTAATTACACTTTATACAAGCTCCATATCGCTAATATTAATCACCGTAAAATTTACGTACAATATTGTAACTTTAAGATCGATCAACAACAATTATTTCATTTAAGCGCAGAGCTGATTGAACGCATGCACCAGTTGACTCTCCAAATTCAGAGCGGGCGTATAGAAGTTTCACTTTTAAAAGTAAGCGATCTGAAACTTTTTTAAACTAAAATTAATTCATTGATTGTTTAATTTTGTAATTTTACATTTTGCGTTAACTGTTTTGCGGAGTGTATAATGTCCGTCTAGCACCATCACTTTCCTCTTTAATACTTTACGAGAAACAATTCAGAATATCATATCAGAATGTGTTGCACGTCCAGTGTGTAATTAACACTGTACGATAAAGAAAGGGAAAATGATATGTTTTGAAGTTTAAAGGAAAAATGTTTGTGTTAATTGCAAGGAGTTGTAAATAAATTCTGTTGTGCTAGAGTTTGTATATTCAGATTGCAGAAGATGGAAATTGAAAGTTGATAAAAATTGAATTTAGCATGAGTTTGTTAAAGATCTATTTGGTGTTTTTTCATATATTCTTTATTTAGGTACTCTTTTGGCCATAAAGATTATAACTGTATCGATCGAACTTTTCTTTGTGGTTGAAAATCTCTCTAAAGTGCGATATTGTTAATTTCTCTCATTTTAGTGCATGAAAATATTAAGCACCGACACCACTTTAATAATAACTCCCGCCCTCCAACTACTAAATATTCATCAATCTTGTTCGCACTTGCTTATCATAAGAGTTTCCGTTCGCTTTTAAATAGAGAAAAACCGCTCATTCTTTAGAGAATTAAAAAATTACATATGATTTTATTATTTTCTCAGTCTCACTTTTTTCTTCTTGTGCTCCTGAAAACCAACTTTATTTACCTGTTTATAAATCACGCGTTCTCTAAAGGATTCATTTAGACATTTATCCAAACCTTTCACTTTAATCAAATGAAGATGCGTCTACTACGCACGCTTTTCAAGATATTACATTATAAATTATTGTCGCATGCAATCACGCATACTTAAAGACCCTTCTTTACTTAATCCATCATCGTCTCTTTTTTACTTATCGCAGACTGCGTGACGTGCTCGCGTATTTCCGCCTGATTCACCACGAAAGGATCGCTAATTACAAGGAAATGGTTCTTTCGAATGTTTCGGCAAACCTGAAAATGTCTGGGTAGAGAAAATTGAGCTGAAGGGGTTAGGAGTGCTGTAGATTAAAATTATGGGCCATTCAATGAAGGTTAATTTCCTAATTGAGTCATGGGGAATCAGTGAAATTAGAGATCGGATCAACAAGTGGAGAGTATGTGTGTGATAGAGTGTGTATTCATTTGACAAAGTGCTGTATGCAATAGAGTAACCAGATTGTTATACATACATTAAAAACATACGGCAATACCTTGAGGTGAATACATTACAACCAACTTGGTTTGCGTGTTCAACTTGGCACCTGTATCGAGATATAATTATTTAAAATTCTGCTGTAAAATCGAGGTACGACCATAAAAGTACCCGAATCGGCGTGTCCCTAATGTTCGCACATTTAGCTCAACCGTTCAACACCAACGAGACGACTGAACCTTTCGCCCTCAACGTCAAGATCGCGGTCGCAGTCGCACCGATTGTGTCCTGCAGGCGGAAGAGCAAATTCTCGAGGGCGGGGATTAGTCCAGTGAACATGTGGACAACGCTGCTAGAACAATTCTACATACACAAACATATGTATCGACACCGAGGGGCTTAATTTTGAAGATCTCTTGTAATGTAAGGTGGATTTCACTTTGTATATTAGCTTGGTGCGTCATGAATGTATGTTGTGCTTAGTCAATCTTACATAGATCATGTCAAGCATTAGATCATTATTGTGCGATATTAGTTAGTTATTAACATACATAAACAAATTAAATGGCCGTTTAAAATTTGTCTCCGTTTTAATGAATATTGTTTAATTGGGATATTAGAGACACTGAAGTAAATGTGGCTTAGTTTTGCTAAACGCGTTTATAAATAAAACATTAAATTTGTTGATATGTATTTAGGCAAGATATTTTTCAGGATTATTGGTTGTAAAAAATGTACAATTTTTTCACTGGAAATTAAGTTAAATATTCTAATTTTGATGCAATAATTTTATGAAACCAATGATAATGGAATGCATTAAAATAAAATATTCCTCATAAATTTAATACATTTATGTACATATTAAATTCTAAATAAAAATTAATCATGAATAAATTATTTATATTTAAAACACTATTACCAGTGAAAAATAAATAATTCACAATTGGATTTATGCAATTATGAATTTGTTGGAAGTAATTATATGAATGAACAACATTAAACTTGAACTAGCGACAAGCTCCGGTCAATATTTTTCTTGATTGTGAATATACAGGGTCTTCATAAATGGCAACATGAACAGTATGAATCATTTGTGAAGACCCGATATAAATTCACACAATATCGGCCTTTAATGGCCAAGGACTATTCAACAAAAATATCCAACAATCAGCAATACACAAGGTGTACCAATGAGCAACCCCATGCAGGGTCTCACAGGGAACTATCTAAATGCAATGTATGTCAATAAATAACTTTATACAAATGTTTCAATGAACGACACCATACAGATGTCTCTCCGTTCAATAATTAAATATACAAGTATAAGAAGTACGCTTTAAATTTGCGATTTCGGAAAGTAGATTAATAACCTTTCCAAGTTTTGATTCCTGCGAAATTTCGATGTCACATTATTAATTCCAGTGCCACTACATAATGATTTTATATACGTATGTACTATATGATCCACAAAATTGTTCATCAACGGGGTGTCTGAAAATTATTAATCAGAAGCGTCACCTGTGGGATATTTATGATCACATAATCTAACCTCAAAAATTTCACCTGTGTATCATGTTATGGCACAGGGTCTTTATATATGATTCGTACAAGCAATAAACTTATCCATTTAACTCCCTACACTATGAATCATTTATAAAGACCCAATATAACAATTTTCAACCAAGTAATTCCAGATATTGCTGTACCATAGCTACGGAATAAAGGCATCGTTTCGAATTTTTACTCTAAAGTAAATAATGCTTCCATTCCAGAGAATGACATTTTTATACGTAATGGGCACAATAATGTCGTGATTTACATTAACGTTAACATTTTTCAGCTGCAGTTTAGAGCACAAATACGTGTTGACGCTTTTTTGGACAACGAAAAAATTACGGCAAGCGTGTAATGGAACGGCCATTTATTTTAACTAGAATTGCAAATGTGCATTCGGAACTGTCGTGGATAATAGTTTTTCTGTATAATATATAACAAAAACCTTTGTTAAAATTAAGTCTAAACAATATTTTGTTTTGTACAGTTTGAAAACTGTTTAAATATTAACAGTTCTTTAATTCTTAAATTTGTCAGCAAAATTTATAATTAATAGTATCTACGTATTTTATTTACATTAAAAACTAATTGGCTAATTAATGTTCCACCTTGTTATTACGGAAGCCATTTTGAGTTCAATTTGTTGTGTGGATTAGTTACCAAGATAATAGAATAACGGGTTATTAATTTGTGGACAAATTACACACGTCTATTAATATCGCAATAGCGGTAATGGGTGATTTGTCATTTCACGTGATAACAGCTTATTGTTAGTCAGGGGACAAATATTTACTGCAAATTTAGTCAGAAATTTTTTATTCTTTGACAAAGTTGTGAACTCGGACTGATTGATTAAAGTGTTCCCTGACGTACATCTCAAAACTTGTTTATTGGACAGGCACACCTTTCTGGTTAATATTGCTGAGTGCAGCTTTCCTTCTGATCTGCAATCTTTCTAGAAAAATCTCTACATGTTTTACTACAACTATTTGTAAAAAAATCTAATTTAATTTGCTGTAATCATCCTTGGACAGCCATCTCGGTACTCGGAAACTCTACAGCGCTCACATTTTTCAGAGCGAAGGACTGGCGAAGTACTCTTCATTATAATGTAACGAACGTTTTGCGGTGAAAGTAATTAGTGTTATGGCGATGATGCAGTTTGCCTCGCAAAGCGAGTGCTTTTTACATTAAGCTTTGACATTTATTCAAATGCGTTCACGTAATGTTTCTAAACCAAATGAGCCAACTACGGAAAGCTCAAAATGCACTGCCGAAAATTTATGTAAACCTTATGCGACGAACATTTATATTATAAAGACGTCGAAAAAATCACGGACACGGCTAAAAACCTAATTTATGGGCTTTATGTCTACGTGATTGTGCTGTAAATAACCGAAATTTGCAATTTTAGATTGTATTTCAAATGTAGTTTTTTGCAGTGCTGGTGAAAAATGCGGTCACAGCACTTGTTCGGTTGTGAGGAAATCGTCAGGGTGTTTGTGGGTGGAAAATGTGATGCAAAACATGTAATGTAAACACGTGTCCCTTTTTTAGATACGTCTCTTTTTGGTTTGAAAAATTGATTTCACTTTCCGCAAAAACTGCGCTTTGGACACAGTTTGGACCGGAGCAGATATAGTCAATTAAAAACTGATGTAACGGTAACATTGTCAATCCCCAGCTAATTGCAAATCTGCTTTGCTCGTCTGTTTTAATTGGGCACTAGCAACATGTATTTATTTTGTTAATATTTCTTAATCCGGTTAACACCGAAATTGATAAATCTCGTCAAGCTTAAAATGTTCAAAATTTAAATAAACAAAATACATTTTTCACATTGAATTTTAAATTGTCGATTTGAAATCTAAAGTAACTAAAAACTAAACAACTTGCGTACAAATATATTTGTTACCATAATAGTTAACGCCTACATTTTACAAATTATTTCAAATGGCTGCAGTAAAAACATATAGCAGATAGAGATTTGTTTGCTTTTGAGGCAAAGTAGCTGAAATAGGAAGCATCTTGCTCCAAGATTTTATCCATTAATTTTAACATGGGAAGTAAATGTCGCTATAAATCTCTAGGGGTCTCAGAAACTGGTAGACGCTGTAAAAATAAATCCTAGTAGTAATATTATTACTATTTTTGAAACTATTGTTACGTGTAGACTATTCGTCGGGTTGAAAACTTATTTGTTTTATGTACACAATTTGCAGCTTTCTAGATAAGAGAATTCTATAATTTCGACGACAAATTCCGGGAAAGTTATACTGCAAAAATTAAATGTTTTTATTAACGTGTGATACCATAGAAATTGCAGTTAAAACGATATAAAACAGTGCTTCGGTGGCGACTCAGATAAACTGTTCCAATAAAGTTAAAGATATGGTTAAAAGCTCTTGCTCTAGCCTAGCATAAAACAAAGGAAGAGCAGACTTTCAAAAAGCGTCATGTCCGAAAAATTTTTTTTAGTCAGAGGTGCCATTCAAACCCTTACATTACATTACATCCCAATCCAAATTCGAAATTATTTATACCTCCATGCAAACATGAAATACAGAAATTATTTATAAAAAGTAGCTGTCAACCATCTGCCATCCGCTGACAAATCACAGGCTTACCAATTTTGATGTAAATTGCATTGTTGCCAACTCAGATTTTTGATATTTATCATTCAGTATGTAAAAATATTTCGCAGGAAGAACTGGGAGCTTGCCGAGCAGAATTTATACTATTCAGAAAACAAAAAAACTAGTCAAGATACCAAATTGTCTTGTATTGTAATGAAACCTACCAGTCTAAAAAGAAACATCATCCTACGTATGTCAAAAACTTTTTTAAGGGTATTTGAAGAGTGGCTCGGGCATAATGGAGAAAAGAGGTCGAAAAAAATAGAAAATAAGAAGAAAGTAAGGGAATCAATTCAAAACTTGAAAGGCAAGTCATCACGAGTTTGGAAAATCGCGTTGAATTTATCTATCATTAGAATGTAATATCAGTCCAGGGTCGATAATTTTTGAAACGAAAATTTGGTGGAAATTTGCATTTTCTGAGAAGATTTACCATAGTAATGTATATTTTTTCACACTATCAGAAAGTAGAGATTTAAACGAACAAAAAGCCCACCAACTTTTTTCAAAAAGCAGATATTTTGACGTGAGAATTTTCGACTGAAAATTAGGGTGCTTTTTCGATATTAAGTCAAAATAAGGTGAAAAAATAAATATTTTAAATCAAAAAATTACATTATGTTTGTCTTTTTTCCATAGAACTTGTAGTTTTGCCGGAATAAGAGATAAATCGTTTTTTACCCTTAAAGACACACCCCCTTCCACTTCCCGACCTCAGATCGTCCGTCTATTATTTTTCCTTTCATTTTTGTTATATTCTCTTCCTTTTCTAATGGGTTTCATCCTACTATTATTTTTTTCACTTTTTACCATTTTCAAAGGCTTCAGCCCTGGTCTATATTGCAACACTTCATAAATTGTACAACAAAGCCACTGAGACGCAATTCAATGTCAATTATGAATTTTTTGGGCGTATCCTTAACACTTTTTGAGTTTAATACTGCATAGGCCCTTGAAGAAATAAGAACCATTATAGTTTTAAATATTGTAACGGACCTGGACCTGAGATGACTGATAGCTGTAGCGGCGTCATGAATTACTAGAACGTATTCGAGTATGACATCATCTTTTGGAATAACCGGTACAGATCGAGAGCGCGATGATCTCATCAATGGAACATCTGGATGGGCCTAGAAAGATTTAGGCGCCAGATATTAAATTTATTGGAGGACGTTCCAGCGGAAAACCAGTCTAGTCGTATAATTGAGTCAGTTTAGTCAGTCGAACCAGTCGTATCGAAGTCGAAGATCAGTGGGTCGAGTCGGACACTTGCCTTTGTCAACCCGGAGTGCCGCGCGATGTGTAAATAAATAATACGAGACGTGCCGATAAAGTAGTAATTCTAGTAGTAAATAATGTAAATATTGTAATATAAGAAGTGTAAATAAATTGTACATAGTGTTTAAATAAATAATCGGACATCAGAAACGCAACATTGGTGTCAGGTGTGGGATTAGGAAGATTAGTACGAAATAAATATATGGAAATAAAGATTAAGAAGAACTAAATAAATCGCTATGATTAAGAAGAAATACGAAGCTGGGCACGAAGAAAGAATGTAAGGTTACTTGAGAGAAAGAGAGAGCTAGAGCAACGGGAGTTATAGAAATAACTGGAAGAAAATCGGGGTTCCAGAAAAGGCTGCTTGAGGACCCAATGGAATGAAAATTGGAGGAAAAGTTCTACCTCGACTTAGAAATCATGGTGGTATGTGTTATGGAACGCTGAAACTGTGCCCGGAAGATTTGACTAGAATACTATTGTAGTTGTAAAGGACGAGAGTTAAACCGGAAGTTGGTACCTTCGGAGTATGTGTAAATATCTCAAGAACGACCTGGACCGGTGATTGGTACTCGGGATGTAAAAATCCAGACCACGGGCGGACAAGAATGCAAGTTGCACGGTAATGCCCTTGAGGAAAATCTTGCTGGGCCCAATGGAACCCCGTGGATGTGGAGAGGCATATGGAAAGTGAGCAGCTGATGGCTCCCATGGTTAGACTTCCGGAAGTTCTGGAGGCACTCGATTGGGGAGTACCTCGTGGGAGTACGTTTGGTTTGGAGAACTGTATGAATCATGTTGGAAGAAGTCTTCCGTTTCAATTGGCTTAAGCGAGTGGTGTACTGCTGCAACCAGAAAGGACTTCGGAAGGAAGATGTAGACATTGGACGGGACGGGACGAAACATATTTAAGGAGGGGGCAGTGTAATGGACGTGGACCCGAGATGACTCATAGCTGTAGCGGCGTCATCAATTACTAGAACGGGCTGGATTTATACACCAACATACTCGAGTATGGTACAGATCGAGAGCGCCATGATTTCATCAATGGAACATCTAGAGGCGCCTAGAAAGATTTAGGCGCCGGATATTTATTGGAGGACGTTCCAGCGGAAAACCAGTCTAGTCTTATCATCGAGTCTAGTCAGTCGAACCAGTCGCATCGATCAGATCAGTGGGTCGAGTCGGACAGTTCCTTTGTCTACCCGGAGTGCCGCACGATGTGTAAATAAATAATACGAGACGTGCCGGTGAAGTAGTAATTTGTACATATTGTAAATAATGTAAATAGTGTAATATTAGAAGTTAAAATAAATTGTATATAGTGTTCAAAGAAATAAATAAATAAATGGAACCCAGAAACGCAACAATATGATGTTTATTAAACAAAATTCAAAGTACTCTTTCTGAACTCTTCACCCTACATTAGAATACATAAGAAAAGTAACTTTTGTAATCTTCAAATTTTTTGTTTGGAATTTTATAATATTGTAATATTCAAGTTTAATTTTTGGAGAGCAAATACTCAGATTTTAAAATGTTGATTTCACTGAATTGCAACTCCTGTATTCACTATTTTTTCATTTTTATTAAGATTTGAAATTATAAACCAATATTTAGTTAAGGTTACAATCATGTTCGTTGAATTTCAAAATCAACAACTTTCTGCAGGTAATTAGAATTTAGTTTTATTCTGAAGATGAATTTGATATTCTGAAAACTTGTGAGCTTGAATAGATAAAAATCTAATCTGAGATCCTCAGAATTTGAAGGATCACAACTCGAAAACTTGAAAATGTAAGGTTTGAGAAAATGGTTTAAAAACTTGGAAAACCAAGGATTCAAATAGCAGAAATCTGGATCCTAAGAACCAGTAAGTAAATTTGGAAATTTGAGAATTGAAGAGTATTGAAAGGCAGAATTTCAGAATCTGAAAATTTGAGACAGGTGAAAACGTAAGCAGTAAACACCAGGCTAGGGAAAACATTGTAACTACTATAGGATACTTCATGACGTTGAATACAAAAAAAAAGTTCAAATCATCACACATTAGGAAATATTATTGCAATAATTAACTGTTTGTTGAAAAAAAAATATATCATACAAAAGGGTCGGGTTCAGGGACAGTGGAGGGTGCCGGCGAGCACGACGGAGGCGGCTAGCTGCCGCGGTGCTCACTCTAGGAGTTACCAGATGTAGGGATGAGAGGCTGTCGTCTGGTTCTCGAAGTATTTATTTTTAGGGCAATTTGCCAGCTGCGAAACCCCAACTAGTAAGATCCTGTTCTCAACTGCCCTACCTTATTCGCGGGCAGTACATATTTTGTTATGGTGGGAAAATCCACTAATTCACCCTCTGGCGGTCACTGACTAGGAAGATTTATCAAGTTTCAGTTCCACAACTGACAATTTTCTTTCGCGACCCACGATGTTTACCCTTAAAAAAACTACGATCCGGTCACCAGCACAGGTTACGAAACCTCGGGTAATGCGTGTTCCGCAAAACTATCTTGACATTGGAAACATTGATTTTAAATGAAAATTGCTTTAAATGAAAAAAAATAAAATTTATTTTCTAATAATATTAGAATGGGAATAGTATATTATATACCAAAGTAAAGAAGACGTTTTTTTTTCAGCTAAGCGTTATTAATTAAGTTGCGAAGCTGAAAAAAAGGCTCCTCTACCGTGTTTTTTTTTCACTACTAACAGCTCAAATTCTATGAATCATATATTTATGTCCATTCTTGTATTTATAATTGCATAAAAAAATTCACGAATATTCTGCCAAATTCTAAGAAAGATTTTTTTCCCATGAAGACACCTACCTTAGGTATTACTACATTTATTAGATATGCATTTTGCATGAAATCCGCTCTCTTCATTATTAACTACTAGTCAATAATGCAATGATTATTAACTTCTTTCTCTTCATTATTAACAAGTAGTCAATAGTGAAATGATTATCAACTACTAGGAAAGAAAAACAATTTCACACATCCTTAACAAACTATGTAATGGTACATTTTACAGCTAGTAGTGAAAAAAAAATGTTTAAAGGTTTTATTTAGCAAAAACTGATTGTCACATTATTATATACAGGGTGTTTCGTAAGTAAACGGCAATACTTTATACGCTAACTCGTAAAAGCTAAAGAAATGTTATTCTGCAGTTTTTTTCTGAAAATTTTCTAATTTCAATTTTTTCGTAAAACACGACAAGACAAATTTGTAATAATAATAGAACGCCACAGAGTGAACCTCATATTTGACAAATGTTACGCCATGGTTCATATATTTTTTAATGCAAATTCATTTTCTGTCTTTCTGTTGGTCCATTTAAAACCATCGGCATTTTTAAACCAGACGTTTTAGAAAAAAAAAACTTACCTATACATTTCTCTTATCGTTGATATTCATAATTTCGGAGATTGCCGTTTATTTATGAAACACCCTGTATATCAGCATTTAAAATTTTGTAGGAAACAGTTCATAAATAAGAGAGCTATCCGAAAGGTTTCACACCGGATTTTATAAAAATATAAAATATATATGTTATAAATTTATGTACGACATTGCGACAACAAAAAGATCTTTGTGCGCCCAGCCACTAAGACATTTTATCTTTGACAATAAAATGTTGCACGGATAAGCGGATAAATTATGAAGAATGAAATCATTTCCACACATGAGTCATCACGGTTCACCCAGTGCCATTATGGGGCAGAATTGTGAAATATTAGCTGCATTGTGGAAGTTGAAACAATAATGCATTACTCGATTTATGTGCTGACATTTAATAATAATAACAATAAGGTGAAATATTAGAGCTTTCAAAGCGTCGCGTCGGTTTGAAATTACTGCTTTGACACCTGAATAGTCAATAATGGTATCAGATTTAGAACCTACACCTGAGACCCTTAATTGTTGTGAATTAATTTAATTATGTGCTCTTCATATCGATTGCTGCGTACAGTGGTTTCTTTACAAATGCTGCATTTCAACAGCTAGCTGTTGGTATAGAATTATGTATGTACACTTTTTCGTTTCTTTATTTCCGTTTCATAACGATTCTATTGATTCGGTCTTAAATTACCATCCAACTAATTAATATTAAGTATGATCTTGGTATTTTTGTTCAATCATCAAAATGCGTTGCTTACAATTGAAATTCTACATTTCTTTGATCTCAGAGAAATAAAATTCAGGAAGGTTTTTCCATTGCTGGGTCGACACATTCAGGGCCACGGATTAACCCAAAAAGAATGCGTTATCCTGTTCAAACAACGGTCTTATCCTTGCTGATTCGAATAAAAATAACCGTTGGGGTTTACACTTCTGTGGCCGCAGAGGTTTATTTTGGAAGAGATCAATATTTCACAACATCAGACATGGTTCAGTTATCATACAAAAAACTTAATGAAAACCGTGCATGTGCGCATGTTGCTGGTTCAGCAAGTCGTAAATTGTGGCCTATCTACGATAAGTTGTATTAAGGGGACATGAAACAGGGTTATCTATTCGATTTACAGCCAAGATCATTTTCGGTGGCTGCGGAGTGTAGAAATAAGAGAATGGTAGAAGTAGAGGAAGTAGCACTTTGCAGAAGTGCCAAAGACTGCAAATTGAGTAAAGTGTGATTGTTAAAAAGAATGAATGGAATTTTAGAGTCAAAAAAAGGATTTGAAAAGGGAGTTTGCATACAAAGTGGTTTAAGACTCGCGGTTAACTGTTTTCTTATGCAGATCTCTCGAGTTTATTATAATTGTTATTAGCGGGGACTTTGCCACTTTGCTCAAAATTTATGGAACTCTTGTTAAAAGTGTCCTATGTTTATTAACTACTGCAAAATTTTTCTGTAAGTAATTATCTCATCTTGGTTTTTACAATTTAAATCCATTGCCTAAGAGCAGTAGTAGTTTTATGTGAGATTTTCAGCTTTTAAGAAATGTAATTTGGATCTGACAATTCCGATAGCTTATCTTTCTTGGATCGGTTAAATTTTCCGGTCGAGCAAGGCATTACAAAAAAAAAACACTTTTTGTTGAAGTAATTGCATCATTTGTTCGTCTCCATTAGTCTTCCATCAACAAAATACACATGATATTGGTTTTTCATTTGTATGCTTTTAGCATGTAATAGTCCACAAATAAAACCTCTATAAATTGAACTTTCGAATTTCAAGCAATAACAACTTTCTCTTCTCCCATTGTTCATCCTAAAAACTTATGGTCCCTTTGCGATTGTTCATAAAATAGAGTCCAATTCGAACTTTTTTGATCCACGTAATCCTTGAGCTATTGATCCAAAACATTCGATAATAATTCAATTACTTTCTATTGTTATTTTTAAGAGCCCATTAAATTTTAGAAGCACACTTACGGCAGGAACTCTCTTTCTTTTCCATTTTAACACAACGCTTTCCACTCCAGTGTTATTAAAATTCTACAAATGATGTTGTCTTTGGCGGATCGCCACTCTTTCTGCCCACTTTCTTTGAATCGAGAATGACGGAATTCTGACTAATTTACTTCACGACTTATTCCTGCATTCAGTATTCTTCTGTACAATAAGATGCAAATTAATCATTAGGAATGAAAGAAGGTGGCGCACGGGCATCGGTCTTTTGAATTTTTCATATAATCACCGAGCGAGCTCTTTTGGCGCGACTCTCTGTTTTATTATTTTAATTACTGGGCTTTCAGAACGTGAGAGAAAAATCGCCTTTTTTTAGGAAGAACTCTGCATCGTGACAAATTACTCATATCTTTTTATTCATTGCACACGCTCTGCTTTATGCCCAAAATTCTTACGTCTCATTTCGTCCAAAGTCGTTTTGTTAGCTTCATTCGTACGTTATGTGGAAGTGTGACATAAATTTTTAATTCAGGAGTTATGATCTACAATATTTGAGATCACCTCTATTCACCTTTCCCATAAAGTAACCCCAATTTATTTTGTTTACTGCTGTCAAGCCAAACTAGGAAATTTTATATTTTTATAGTTATTTTAAGACAAGGATTCACAAAAACATAAATCTTATTATGCATACACAAGCTCACAAGCATAACCTTACATTTACAACCGAAATTGCGCCAACTGAAAGGCACCAACTTATCTACACTCTGAATCTATTGCTATTACCTATATGTATTATCCAATTGAAATATTATTATTTATTCATCACCAGAGAGTAGGTAAACAAATAAATCCTCTTGGTCATCACTCTATTCTGATAATAATGTTGGCAAAGTTGATTTAGAAATAAAATAGAAACTACAGACTGATCAACATTTAATGTTTCAGTTGGTAATACATATAGATTCACATAAAAGTGTAAATTTATTTTTGGCTTTAAGTTGGCGGAATTGCATTTGTAAAAGTAGGGTTATGTTTGTTTCATGAAAATTCAAACCAAATCACAGACTTACCATTTTTGATGTAATTTGTATTATTGCTGATCGGTTTTGTGATTGTGATTGACAGCATTAAGTGACGGTAATAGCGTCATTTCTCAGAAGCTCAAGAATCTTATTACCATTTTAGTTTTAATCAAAAGAGCTTTCTACAACAAGAATCCAATAATATTAAAACTTTGGGGCGCATATGGAGCGAGAAATCGAACTTTTGAAAGTATTGTTAGTCGGAATGAATACAAAGTTTATAATATCTCAACAAGGAACTATTAGAAAACTTTTCGTACATTTTAATATTAAAAATTCAAACTCGTCGACATTAAGCGAAAGAGCTCCCAATATTAGATAAAATGGACGTCTCTACCGGGATCAGATCCATAACAAAAGGACGCCAAAATATTGAAAATAATATAGTGTTGCAATAAATGGGGATGATGGGAAATATTTTAACAAGGTTTTTCGAATTTTATTAGCTTCGAAGTCGGAGGCCAACTCGTTGTTTTGCATATTATAGGTCTATAGAAAATTTGTTTGAAATGCAGAATTAAATTTTTCTGGATTTTCGTGTAATAATACTTCAAACATGAATACTCGGGATATTTGTCTACTTACAGAACTTGAGTGAAAAAATATCATACACAGCACTGATTGAATATTATCTTTCCATCAGAAGATCCAAATAGAATAAATACATAAATGGAATGAAATACAAGAGGTTAAAAGTAAAGCATACAACAATAGGCACTCGATAGCAAGGATCTGAGTAAGAAAACAATTGATTGAACACCGTACCTGATTTATAAATAAATTTAAAACAAAATATTACATGAATTGGATTTATTTTCAATAAACTTAAGAAAAAGGTTTTTCTGAATTTAATTTCCCCGGCGGGTTCAGGGTGGCCTTGTTAGACTTTGGACACATTATTTATAATTTACAATTTTTACTCACAACGTACAAAGGGGTCCTTTCTACAATGAAGGTCCAGGTGAAAATAAAGAAGTTATCATAAGAAAAACCTTTTTTCCGACATGCACACCTGCTATATAAAGGGAGATTGCCGACTGCAAGTCAGAGCAGATTTGTTTAAATATTTTGCTTATAGTTTTGAGAAGATAATTTTATCTTTTCATTAACCTTACATATTTCGTTACTTTTTTTTCGGTTTTTTTCATGAATTGTTTTGGGTTTGGATCACCTCGCTGTGAAGAGATTGCTGTTTGGGGAATCCTAGAGCATTTTACCAAAAAACGGAGATGGTATTCGGCGTACCACGCTCTTGAGTTTAAGCCGCTGTTTTCTTCGTACTTTTTACTCTATTCTCGCTCGGACTAATTTCTACTGTAAACCGTAATTGTGCTTGATATTACGGAATGTTACTCCCAATGTATCGTCTTTCTTCTTCATTCTTCGCTGTGCTGGTGTTATCTGGTTCGATCTTTCGTTCTGGAAGTATGCAACACTTTTCCCACTGCCTAAAACGCCAAGAGCCTAAATTAATGGAACCTCGACTGGGCAATACCTTAAAATTTCTTTGTGTTTTGTTGGGAAATAATACATCCTACATAACCTCACACCTGTCAAGCAGCGGTACGTCAATCGTCATCGCGTCGCTGCGCAGGTTTCTGAGAGGTCTTCTTCCGGCCGGCGTTTTTTGTCAAAAAGAGACATTATTATTCGGTGGTTGATGAAACGTGGTGGTAGTTGCAATTAAGTTTGAATTATCCGCAAGGGATTAACTCATCCGCTTCATCGAAGTGAGTGATTCCCGTCTCGTTGAAAACATTTGTAAATCGACGGAATCATTTTCGACCTGTGGGGATTAAAATCACCGAATAAGTCGTCCACGTGGTGCGTCCACATTTCGTGTCTCTTTGGAAGTCGTCCAGGTCCCTCATTGGAGGTAAGGGCCTTTCTGTTCGTTAAACGGGATACTTAAAGGGGAATCTTCTTCATTAGGGTGCTGGCTCGGGGTGAACCCTAAAATCTTCACCACTTAAGTGGAACTACGCCCTCGAGGGTAGTATTGCGGTATTCCTTGGAAGTTCCAGCGTGGACGATTCGATTGAGGATTTATTGGTGCCTCTGAAAGTCATCCCACCACCCCAAACCAGAGTTCCAGGGCCAGATAAGACACCTTATCACGTTATTTCTTGTTCCTCTTTTCTTCTTTCGTTTTTTTTTTGTGGTTATTGACCAAAACAATAATTTAAAGTCATAATCTAAAGTAATAATAATCGTACAGTATATAGCTTAGCATCAACTCTATCGTGTAACATAAAACTAATTAGATCGTCAAATCGTCCTTGCCATAAGTTGTTTACATTATATGTATGCCTCGACTTATGGCTATAAACCGACGTCTTTAAATTCAATTCGGTCTGTTAATTTAAGATATTAGTTTTATGAGTAACTTCTTATTTCCTTTATTTGTTTTGTGTAACTTAATTTTGCTGATGAATGATCCTATTGACTGACTATTCCATTTAATTTATTTAATTTATAATTACTAATTTATGTTGATTTAAATTCAAGTTTTATTAAAGTTCTCCAGTTTTTCAACTAGAGTCTATAATTTCGTAACTATCCTCTTCTGCGGTAAAAACTGTTGGCGCCCATTTAAGAAAAAAAAAAGTAATAAAGATAAGGCATAGATAACAATAGACCCAGCCCATCTCCATAGAGCATTATATTACATAGTTTTTCAAGATTTACAGCATTTATCTGAGAGAGTATAAATGTCAGTTTCGGCCTCCTCCCGGTCTAAAATATTATACAGTGAGCGGCAAAAGTATGGAATAAATTCATTAAAAATTAAACAAAAATTTTCTTAAAAAAATGTTTGGACGGGTCAATTTTCGTTAATAAAAATTAATATTTTTATCACAAATAAAATTCCAAGCTGTCATTTGTTTTCGAGTGATGACGTCATCGTTATTTTTTTTAAATAGAAACCACCTATTTTCTTTCTTGAGTCAGATAGCATTTTTCATTGTCTAATTGTTATCTTACATAATGAAAGTTTTGAGAAAAAAAATTAAATTGTTTTCTTTTATGGCAAACAAAAACATGTCAAAAAATGAAGTAGGTAAATCAAACAGTCAAATGGTACTGTCAGTTTCATTTGTATGTGTAAATTGTTTTACAAAACGTTTTCGAAAATGGTTTATTTAACAGAAACACAACGTATAGAAATTTTAATTTTGATTGGGTGCGGTGATAAAACTAGAACCCAAGAAGAATTTTGCAATTTGTTAAATGCAAAGTATCCAGATAGACTCATCAGCCAATCTACAGTCAGTAAAATTGAAAATAAATTTAGAAGAACTGGGCATGTTAAAGCGATTAGAAGAACGGGTCGTCCAAAAATTAACGAAGATAGTTCCTTGTAGAAAATTTTCCAAATGACAATGATCAGACCTTAGTAAATGATGATTTGTGGTTCTAGCAAGACGGTGCACCCCCACACTTTGCACTTCCTGTTCGCCATGACATGAAAAATTGGTTTCCTAGGAGGTGGATTGGGACACGAGAACCGATAGAGTGGCCTATTTTTTATGTCGTTATTTAAAGTCTAAGATTTATGTTAGACCACAGAATCTAGAAGATTTAAAAATTAGGATTCAATACGAAATAAGTAGAATTGGTGAAGAAGTAATTCGTAATGTCGAAAAGGAATTTCTTCATCGACTTGTTTATTGTTAACAAGCTTTCGTTATAAAATTTAATTTTTCCATCTTTTTTTTTTTCTCAAAACTTTCCTTATAACACTGTCGTAACAAAATTTTTACACTGTCGTGTAGACAATTAAAGGGGCTATCAGAATAAAGAAAAAAAATAGGGGGTTTCTATTTAAAAAAAATATCGATGGCGTCATCACTCGAAAACAAATGACTGCTTGGAATTTTATTCGGTATGAAAATAGGTATTTTTATAACCTAAAATTGACCCGTCTAAAGATTTCTTTGAAAAATAAATTGTTTAATTTTTAATGCATTTATTCCATACTTTTGCCGCTCATTGTATATTAATACTTATATATTGCATTTTGGCGCGCTTACCCCATACAAAATCTTACACCGTGGGATAAGAAGTTTCACTTCAAAAAGTATTTTCAATCAACAAAATTCTCGAATAATATTGCTTCAAAAAACTATGCGGCGTGGATTTTATTTAATCAATAAAACAATGGTTATTTGCCTATAACAATAAATTATTTATATTGTAAAAATCACTCTAAATTACGGCACACAAACAATAGCACCTGTCAGTTACACTATTTGCTATTATAATTATCGAAGTAAATTACATTTCAAATCTACAAAAATTTAATTGTCGGCATTTAAAATAATAATTAATTAACAGCTGGAGATGATTGAACGAAAAGGCGGAGACTTTATAGTATCAGGTTTGTCCCAGAGTTAGGGACAACAAACACCTACATATTTGTCCGACAAAGATTTCGTCATATTTATCAATTTTTTTTGTGTTTTTTTTTCTCGTATTGAAGAGAAGGAGCCGAAAATTCAATAACAAACATCTGCTTGGAGGAGTGGTCCAATAGAACCACTATTGGATCCAAATCTACATGAAGTACTCTTGATTCGGAAAATAAAAAATTCATGCTTTTTTTCTGTAGAAACGAATCGATAAACATTAGTCTGAATAGAGAATTGGATAAGCTTTAAAATGACGATCACACGACCCCCCATACCATTTAAATTTTTTAAGGGGGTGGCTCCCCAGGCTAAAGGGGTGAGATCTAAGACTTGAAAGTTTGGTTAAGTTTGGTCCCCCTTGATAAAAAAATTGACCTGTTCGAGCTTTTTCTTCTGCGGCTTTCGAAATTGGAATTGTTGGGGGGTACAAATTTTAGTTCAGTATTTTATGTAGATTTGAAAAATAACGAATTCGTGCTTTTTTTTGTAGAAACAATTTAAATTTTTTAAGGGGGTGGCCCCCCGGCTAAAGGGCTGAGATCAAAGACTTGAAAGACTGGTACAATTTGGTGCACCTCGATAACAAAATTGACCTGTTCGAAGGTTTTCTGCTGAGTATTTAGAAATTGAAATTGTTGGGGGGTACAAATTTTAGTTGGGACACACGGTATATATTTCTAGCTTTAAGTAGTAGTAGCATAGCCGAAGCTATCAGAAAGATATATATATGTATACATCTAAAAAGGTATCCTACTCAGGATCTGCATTATTACTTTTTCTTCTCCTTTGATTACATTATTACAAAAAAGTGTATTAAAATTTACTCTATTCGGCGCCCACCAGGCTTACGTCGAAATTAAAAAAGTAGGTATGCAAGGTAATGGACCTCAAAAGAACAAAACAAAGTGTAATGCAATTAATAAAGCATAATAATGTAAACGTAAATTCTGTACCCATAGTCGCAGTCGTGCAAACTTTCCATTAGACTTTAGAGCTTCTTATTTGTCTACAATCCAAACTTGTTACATTTGCTGCATTGTTCAATAGCACAAAAACACATCTTGTGTATGATTGTTATTATTATAGGTTTTCGCAATATAAGCGTCGGGTAAAACAAATGAGTAGTGTGTTGTATGAAGTACCTAGTCACAAATTTAGTGCCCTTTTATCCCCCTTTAGTAGTCTTGAGAAAATCACCATTGGAATTTATTACTCTATTAATAACAGCTGGGCTCTCAGTGCGCTTTTATAAATCACGTTTATTTCCTACAAGACCGGAGGTTGCGCAAATGTCACCCTTGATACATCTCAATTCCAAGATTCTACTTAATTCATCTCCACGCCAACAATAAAAACACGTAAAAGGGAGGAACCACTCGAAAATTTACATCCTGCAACACTTATTAAGACCTCTTCATTTCGACGTCGAATCTTTTCGACTCTAAGCACGTAATGCTCTCGAAATAAAAGAACGGAGCTCCGTTAAATGATCAACTATCGATTTAAAAAAAAAAAACGTCTGGAAAACATCTTCAGTTTCAACAAACCGCTTGGCTTTAATAAATCAAATTTTTGTTGTGTGCTGTACACGTTTCGTTTTTTAAAGTGGCTGAATTTCTGAGTTATAGCTAATGCGAGTTTATGAAATTGATAGCAATAACTCTCCGATTTTATATATTAGGGCATTATGTTCGACTCGGTTCTGGGGAGATATAATGAAAAAAATATTGTTCCCGTTTATTGTACGTCTCCGGATTTCTTCTTTTATCGGAAATAAATTATTCATCGTTGCACCTACATAAAATATCTTTCGAGGTTCTAGTTACATTCAAGCCAAAATACACGTAAATTTACATATCTTTTTGGATATTTGATGTATGGGTGGAATTTTGTGGATCTGCGGGTAATATGGAAAAGATAATGTGGGGCGGTATTTGGAACGCATTCATAGCTTAAAACAGAAATCCTGCTGTGCCCCAATTCATGCATATTAATGAAAATGTTGTCTGGCAGTGCTTCATGGAGATATTTTTTTGTCAAACAGGCGATTAGTTCATGCTCAAACGCTCTCCATGTGAAAGCGACGTACATGGGGGAAATCTAAGTAGCTACACGTTTATTGTGCTAGAATTTATGAAAACTGGCGGATCTGGGTTCTGCTTATCATTTTTTTTATTTGTTGTGATTAGTAACAATATATTTCTTGGTGTAGTTCTGAGAGCTTACATAATGACACTCAATAATGATATTCGATTAGAATGAAATTTTGCTCAAGTATTTAATCACACTTAAAATAATATAAGCGATCATAATTCTAATTTGAGTAAAAATCCAATATAATGGCCAATAATTATAATCTCCTCCTAGTATTAATCATCTCTTGTTCCTTAAGTGCTAATAACCGCTTAGCTCGCTCTCCAGCGATAATCTATGTCACCGCCTAACTTCGCCATTACCAGCCTTCAAAATTGCCGCAATAAGTCGAAATGCGCTGATGTCCGTAATTTCTTCTTGACGAAGGCCACCTGCTGCCTCAATTTTGTTTTTGTTATTTTTTGCAAGATGAATATCTGGAATTAGAGCTGCAGGGCCAACATGCAGCTGTATTTTCGAACGATCCGTGTTCGTCCTCCAGAATACGCGAGTTGCATTGTCGAGCTCTCGCTTGTGGGAGCCTCATTTTCTTTGCAAAGATGGACTCGTGTTACGGACTTTTCTCCCATTTTATAGATTTAATATCAGAGAATTGTAGCGCATGAATTGGACTGCAGAGACTTGTTGCTGGTTTTAATTTTCTTTCAACGGCTAGACGTGAATTAGTGGACGAAATTCTACCCGAAAGACGTTCTCGAACCGAAGGGGAAACTTGCATAAAATTTTATTTTAGTGCAAATAGAAAAATGTAAGGTTCAGCGGGTTGTTTCAAACATCAACAGTGTTCGTAGGTGGACGATAAAAATTTATTAGCAGAAGAACATCTGCATCTCTGAGACTAGATTAAATTTTTTAACATGTACGTACACGTTTTTAGCTATCTTCAAAATCGTTCCTCTTTTGAAAATTTAATTTTTAGACGACTGCATATGAAAGTAACCATATCTTCGAAGCAACATATTTCTCGAAAGTTGACATTATTACCACAATTACAATGTGAAATATATCGCAACGCTTCCACTTCTATATCACAACCCTTCGGGTTCTATACCACACCAGTTCCAATTTCAGCCGTAAAAACTTTTATAAGTAAATGTAATGCATTGGATAAAAATTGTCAACGTCATGCTATCATTTCAACATCATTTTACTTATTGAAATGAAACTTGGAGAGTAAATCGGTGAATATACAGGGTGATTCACGAAGTCTAGTAGATATTTAAACCTCAAATTACATAGCTCCTAAACGTAGTTTTGACGGTATTAAAAAACGCTTAATGTAAAGTAGCTGTAGTAGATAATTTCCAGACACCCAATGTCTTCAAATTTAAGAGATCACCTCGACCGTTTGCCAGTAAAGTCGCGGACGATCTGCGCGGATTGTGGCCAGTAAAACGCCCGGGTTCTGATAATCCAAAGTATGCAGGAATTTGCGTAGAATTTCTTGACAAGGTGTTGATGTCCACAGGTTCTTTTGTACACCGTCCTGCCTAATATGTTACAAAAAATCTAGCATGGCCAGCGTCAAGAGGACGTAAGCACACATATATTCGGTACATTCGCAGGTTAACCCTCTTGAATCAGAATTAGGCGGGTTTTTATGCAATGGGTCAGCCTGCAAATTGACTGACAGAGTAAAATTTGAGGTTAATGTAAACATTGTGACGTTTATGTTTTTCATGTTAAATTGTTTTAATTTAAAGAAAATAAAACACTAACAAAGAATGTAGGATTATTTAGTACACAGTGTTCTCCCCCAGCTTCAATAAAGGTCTTTAACTATCCGTTTCATACTCTCGAATGCATTTTCTAATATCACAAAGGTTAGAGCGCTGCATGCATTAAAAAGGGTCTCTTGCAGTTCTTGAATATTGTGGGGGTTATTTTTAAATACGGGAAAACAGATCCGGACTTCCAGGCGGGAATTCAATGAACTATCATCATAAAACTCCACGAAATCTTGGCACACATTTATTTGTTGGACTAATTTTTGATAATCTGCATGAAAATTAGGGTAGGCATTTCGAAAAACTTTTAACACAGCGTTCTATAGAATTCATACTTCCATTCACCATTCTTTTGCGGTTCTTTTCAAGTCAGATTGACATTCAAGTTTTAGATCAAATTGTCAAAACTTAGTAGTGCCAACCTAATTTAAATTTCACAGCATAATCTAATTTATAATTTAAAAGATCTCATGGCACGTTTCAGTGTCCGGTATTATGACATCTAGCAACCATTCAATTTTTTTTCTATGGTTTCTTAGAAAATCTATATAATTGCGTTTGTCAATCGAAAAAAATTAACTCTTTGGGGTGCAGATCGCGATGTTGGTTGGATAAAAATTAATATTAAAATCGTGTGGAATACATCTTACCGTTCTTACTCTACCTTAGTCGGTCTTTGAACTAAACTTTGTCTTTCGGGAGTAATATCTTACATTTAGGACTAGTGTAATAAATAACTATTATTAAATAAACATTTTTTCTATTTATTTTAAAACATTAGGCCGTATAGACTTTCAAAGACTAAAAATTATAAAAAAGATAAGCTAATCTAGAAGCATCTAGGAGATTTTTCTAAAATGTAAAGTAGGAAATCCGTAATTCTTTCACAAAAAAAAACAAAAACTCTTGAAACTGCTGGCTGCTTCTTCTTCAGGTGTTAGTCGACGAGAAACGTTCATTTCTACTGAACTACGGCAATTATTGTTGTCACTAACAGTTAAATAGACTAATTAAACTAAATGATTGAAGTAACACATTTGGCAGGTTGAACATTTCAAAGAAAATAGGCGATAAAAGTAGCAAAAAGGAGTTTTACTAGTACAAAATGTATATCTAATGTTTTATCTAATGTTTATCACTTTGGTACAAGAAAAGCAATGAAAAAATATTTTAACATTTAAAAAGAGTGTGATGTGATAATTTTTGTGGGGTGTGTATTAATAATAATCGTGACAACACAATAATTGTTTTAAAGTTTCACTGTTTCAACTTATAAATGGCAACATACTCATTGCGCTTTTATTATTCATGAATAGTTATTAAAACTACCACTAAATCAACGGTGAGTTTATTTTCCATAATTGCAAACAAATTGAATTGCAAAGGCGACATAACCAAATTGAATGAATTCAAAATGTTCGTTACATTTATTTGTTTAACAATAAATTGATTTTTTGTCACATTCGTTTTATTGAAGCGTGTTTCAAGCGCAAATACAATAACAGGGTGACTGGGAAAAACAATTTTTAGTCAACAAAGTTTTTTTTTAAATTACTGTATAATATATACTTTTTAATTTAGGATGGCGAGAGCTCTACATCATGCGCGGTGGAAATACAAACGCGCAAATTTCAAATGTTATCAGTTGCGTAGTAAGGCATTCTTTGATTATAGGAGTAGTTAATTTACAATTTTCATCAAACTGAAGGATGTCTATTAAGGCGACTGGCCCGTTTTTGTTTACTTTACTATTTTGTTATCTTTTTAAGAACGAGCTGCGGCACACACGAAAGATAATACGGTCAGCTGTCGACACGTCTGCCTGCCGCTGAGGGGCGGGGCCTGTGTTACCTTGAATCACGCCAACATTGCTTGAAACTAGCAAACTTTGGGAACAAATTGCAAATTTATTTTTTAATATTTATAAAAACACCTTGCATTTACCGAATATAGAGATCAGTAAAAATCAAGCACCAACACGTTTGTTAAAGAAAAAAATTTTTTGGTTTCTCATTTTGGCAATAATTTTTTTTTCTGAACAAACAACGTTTTGCCGTGATGAAGGTTTTTTTTTACTAATTTTGATGCCCAATACGTTAAGATAGCCTAACAATGAAAGCCGTAATTCGGTTCCAAAGTTGAGGCGACTGAGCGTTTCGCCTTAACAGTTCGGGCGTTACGAGAGAAATTACGTCAAGATTTTTTATGGATTGGTCAGGTAAAACTTCATTAGGAAAAATTGACAGACTTGCGATTCAGGTTTCGAAAAACAGAAAACAATCGTAAATTGCTGATCAAAAAAACTCATAGGTCGAATCGATTATTTACAGAAAATAATGTACTTAGAGAAAAAATTCTCTATGAAACATATTCAATATTCATCGTGTCCAAAGGCTGAAGTGACGATACTATTAAACATTTGTAAAGAGGACAGGCCCATAATAATAATAATTATTCATACTGGTGGAGAGCAAGGTTTTTTCCCAAACTGTCTCCAAATTTTTAAATCTGGTACTACATCAGGCGGTTACTATTCAGAATCGAACGGAGCAAATTATGAAAAATGGGTTCGAAAATAGGCGATTCCAAATCTACCACCCGAATATGTTGTGGTTATAGACAATGCGCCATACCACAATGTTCAAACTAATCACCCCCCAAACAGCAATTCTCGAAAGGCAGAGATGATAATGTCATGGTTGACACAAAGAAATGTACCATTTACACCCACAATGCTGAAACCACAACTCTATGAAATAATAAAGAGTCACAAAAAAAACTTGCAGTACAAATTTGATAGCATTTTTCAAAAAAGCGGCCACACAATTTTAAGGCTTGCGCTATATCATCCGTATTTAAATCCTATTGAACTAATATGGGCAACAGTAAAATAAAAGGTGGGAACACGTTGAAATAAATTTAAACATAATTTAACATTTAAAATAAATTATACATGACATTAGCCGAAGAAGAATTACTCTTGAAGGATGGAGAAAAAGATCAGAGCCGAACCGAAAAATTATTAATTAATTTAAATGAGGATTCTAGTGATAACGAATTCGCCTATAGCATCTCGTAGACTATATAACAGGAAGTCCTAAAACGTGTTCTGTTGTTTTATGGGATAACAGAGCGTATTAAAACTCGCAATTTCGGTTAGCATTTTCAAACGATGTACTTTTACCGCCTGATGTGACGTCATTTCGGGGGAATCTTCTCATTGGTTCGTGCGCTTCTCATTAGTTCGCCCCAACGATGTCTTATAAGTGCAAAGCAAAATCCGTGTGAAGCCAACATGACGTCACATTTGGGTTATATATTATGCAGCCAACTATGCAAGTAGAAGGAACAATTTCTCTGCGTAATTTTTCAATCCATTTTTTTGTATGTCAGGTTTTTTTTGGGAAACTTAAACAAAAATAACAGATAGAGAGCACTGCTTTCATGACAATAAGCTGACAATTTTAAACTTATTATTACACGCATATTTTATATTATACATAAATAATAGTTATGTAGTTAACAAACACAAATTAAACAATATTACAACGAAAATTTATGTACACACACGAGAAGTTCTAAATGAAAAGACCTTTACTGAATGAAACTGAGGAATACACAAATAATACTTAAAAATTTTTTGTTCCTAAATGAGCAGTTTTGCGTACCTGGTTAGTAAAGTAAAATAATAATAATTATGTCCTGTTATTATGTTGTGCAATAAATAGCCCTGGTTTTCAATTTGGTTTTTCCTATAATAAACTTAATCCTATACCTGTCTAAAGGTTCTTCTTTACGTTTGATATTTTCAATGCATTGCAATATATTACATATTTATAACTATTAATACTATTATTTAACTTTAATAATTTATATTATTTAAAATTGATAGGATATGAATTTGCATGTTAAATGAAAGCTAATTATTTTAATGATTTTGTATTTTTTATTGTATCAAAACAAAACAAAATTATAACGATTTATAATCATTCAGAATTGTTAGAATACACATGGAAATATTTTATTAAAATATTGTTTTTCCACAATTATAAACAAAAGTGAAAGAAACTGATTTATTTCTGTTCTTCTGGAATATTAATTCAATAATTATTATTCCACATTCAACGATGTCTTACATTAGTAAGACATCGTTGGTTCGCCCATTTAGTAACTTTGAATTTTGCTGGTGAATTTTTCCCGTCTTGGCGTCACAGAAAGGCGCGCGTTTCAAATAAGTTTTTTTTACCTAGTAAACGCGTGGTTTCGAATAAACAAAAAATTATGGGTATAATGTTTTTTCGTCTAGTTTCTAGAAAAGCTGGTTTTGAAAATTGTGGAACAACCCTATTATGCAGTGAAGTGAATCTAATATATTCACACACCCTTCAAGCTCTCTACCTATATTACACTCCACTGTATGTTGCATTAACGCTTTCATTTTCCCGAACTATGTCCGAAAGTACCTTCGGCCAGTGCGGGGACTCGCCATCTTAAAGGAGCAGGCAGTAATAAATCATTTAAATAAGAAAAATATATATTTTTAAATAAATGTTACCGAAACAAACCACCAAAAATGACCAAGAAACCCATTATGTAGTTTATCAAAAATAATGTAATGATAATAATGATAATGATAATGATGAGAAAACCTGCATCGCTTTTCAAGATTCCACCATTAAGACGAATGACTATAATGCGTGGTTTTGGTATAAAGCTATTTTGGCCCCACATACCCGTAAATATTTTATTAGACGCAACTGAATTTGTTTCTAGAAGGTGTCCATAATGTTATTATAATGTATTGATATTTCCAAAAAAATATTCAGTGCAATTTGAAAAAATTAAGTTGACTGTCATCTGTCAAAAGTTGAACGTCAAATAATGTTTTAAAGCGGAAAGTGATGAAGTGTTTCTAAACATCAAGCATCAAGGGTTTTTTATCAGTCAACCAGTCAACCTGTATAAATAATAAGCCCGTCTGAGCACTGTGGAATTGGGTCAGAAATAAAATTAATGTCAATGTAAATAAAACATAATTTGCAAATGAAATTAGTTTTGGATAACTGAATATATATTTTGTATTGTTTATTCAACCTTTGAGTAGCATTCAGTACTTCACCTGGACAAGGTTTAATTGAAACATGAATAATTAATAATTACTTATTAAATTTTAACATTTAATTAATATTCAAGTTCCATTTTGTGTGAAACAACTTTCTAAACCTCCAATATGTATTGTATATATTCGTTGTTTGTTATATCGAGTTCAACAAAAAACGACGTCAAGTGGGCCATGGATTAAAAAACGTATGGCGTAGATCAATACATCAAAACGTGTCAGTTTTATGTCACTTTTGTTTTTCAAAAATTAATACCGCAATCATGTTTACACAAGAGCATAAAACGTTTCTGATTTTTCGTAACGGGCGAAAAGTTGACGGAGAGTGGCTGTATTCTGTTTCTGATTGTTTGGAAGAATTTCGAAATCAATTTCCCAACCTTGAATTCTTTTCGATGGACTCTTCGGTGTTGACTGGAGTTGGTACTTGCCAGAAAAGGAGGACCTGCTTTTGTTTCCTTATCGCTTGACTTGTGTACAATAACTCTTTGATGACTATCCTAGAAGGTATCATTTTACCGATGGTTTCTTCAAAATTTTTATGATGATTTCCTTGACAAAACCTTTTTTACAGATGAAGCGTGGTTTTGCTTGAACGGATACGTCAATTCACAAAACATGAGGATGTGAAGCGCTGGAAAGGCAGACAATTTTTATGTTGAACAACCTCTGCATCCTCAAAAATTTATATTATAACATAATAGGTCCCATTTTTTAACGGTACATTAACCCGTGAACGATATAGAGACGTTTACCCGTAACCAGCATTGCATGCGTGTGATCTAAATGCAGACATGACTTGAAGATTCCAACGGTTGCTTCGTCGTCAATTTTTGTTGAACGCACGTTACATACACATATAGATATCACAAAATGGCAATGTTCAGTCATATAATTTGCATAAAAATAAAATGAAATACAACTTATGTATACATATAAATTTATGTATAAATGTTCTGTAATAGTTATTTACCTAACGTGTTTGGAAATTTCCCTTCCAAATAAGTTAGGTACAATATTTTCGAGTCAAGTCCGAAAAAAATCAAAAATTAATAATAATTTAACATAATTTTGAATTTTGCACATTAAAAAGTTCGTTGAATGTGGCAAGCCATTTCGTAAATTCGGCCTCACCGTCTCTTCAACACCCACTTTATGAAGCAAATGCCTCTCTTGAACGTGGAAAGTAAAAAACACCCCAGTGCGGTACTAGTATATTACATTATAAGTGTGGTAGGTTCAATTTTACATCACAAAGTTTTAATATTGAAACACGACGCGAAGCGCCCCCATTTAAGAAAAATTATCGTTGCACCGAAGTTACATTCACATTATTGACATAAAGATAGGTGCAGGATAGTGTGACGGACGCGGATTTTGCCCAAAAGGATACGGGAGTTGTAGGAATGCATAAATAGCATAAATAGGGCACAATTCCTAAAAATATGAGAGAGGTTATGTTTTTCGAGTGTTTGGTTGACTTACCTTAACTTTTTCATTATCTTATTTTTGACGTGTTTTATTTTTAGTTCAATGACTTCACCCATTTTGCCATATTATTGTATTTTATGAGAGTAATAATCGCAATAAATTAACATTTTTAGATTGAGTGACATTATAAATTGACAAGGTAAATAGCCAACTCAGATGCTTACTATTTATACCACGAGATGGTGCGCCTTCGTGTGTCTTTAAATTGGTCATTATTATATCTTAGAAACTTATTCAAAGACGTTAAGTGCAGTATCCTCTTTCAAAATATACGACCAATATTCATCATAAAGGATCTTTTTTTTGCGCGTTTCTTAAAGAAGACTATTTTACCGCTTAAAGGCGGTAGGTGACAGCTTCAATGTGTAAAAAATGGGTTACCATGGCTGTCTAAAATGTGGTAGAACGTAGTTTACAACTGTCAAGGCTAAAAATTCTTGTTTCCGCGCATCCGCGATAAACGAAATATAGGTGTCTATAAGCAATGAGTACAAAAAATAATATTGCATACAAAGATTACATTTTGATTTGTTTTCAATCTTAGTACTTTATACAAATACTGATTATTTCTTATGTAGTTAATATTAAGTATGTCAAAGTTTTTTTGAGTGAGTGAGTTTTTAGATTTTTACACTCTAGTTTCCTACGATGTAATGTGTTGTTATCAACTTCTTGCGTGGTAATTATTATCAGTTCTTTGCGGTGCGAGGTTCTCACCTCCTGCTGAATTATCTGAGCTGACCGTGAAAAGGGATTTCTTTTTATTGCAGTGTAGATTTATTGTAAACATTTTCATGATAGGATGTATAGTACTTATAATACACGGGAAAATCATTTACTCGTGGGTCATTGTGGGGTTTCCCAATTTGCGGCTTAGCTTATAATGTGCTCAAACTATCTGGTCTGGGCATGATTATTGAAAATCGATCTCCAACAATGCAAGAGAATATTTGTTGTAAATTGCCACCGATGCGATGAGCTCACTTTCCCCTGTATTATTCTCCGCTTTTCCAACAACATTATTCCGGTCGGGAATAACGTTTCAATTTAATGGGAAGTCTGTGGGATTCCGACAGAGACATAATTGGACGTGGCTTATGTCACACGTATCCACAGAACCAAGTCGTATCTGTACGATTAATATCCATCATACATATTCATCGCAAAACAAGCCACGTTTCGTGTTTGATTTTGATAATCGCCACAAAATTAATATGGTAATGGTCGTGACACGTGCTTACAATGCCGAATTTACGGTCCAAGTCGGTGCCGGATGGAAAGCTGGATCTGACAAAGCGAGAAGCCGCAGCAGTTGTGGAATTGTGGAGGTACTAGTATATTTTGACGGGTGAGCAGGTGGGAGCAGAAATTTTTAGTAGAAAACATTTGCCCACTTTTAAATAAAGACAAATTTGGAGCTAAAAGCAAAATGCTCGATATCGCTGTGGGGTTAAACATGTCTATAACATACATTTTATAAATTATAATATTTAATTATACCAGAGGCATTTATGAAAATCACTTGTATCAAAAACGTAGGACATAATTTTCATTCTGTATTAATTTCAAAACAACGCATCTTCATTTACTCTCCGCTCCCCTCTCCTATTCCGCCTGCTCCTCCTCTTCCATACCTTTTACATCTATTTATTTCCTTTTCATTCAGTATTTCCTCTCTTTTCTTTATTTCTCTTTCTCTCACCTCACTACACTCATTCCACATAATTATGTTCAATCGTCTTTCTCTCCTTATAGTACATTCTACACCTTCGTACTCCCTCTTCCAACCAATACCTATTCTCCACCTCTTTATTTCCGCACCTAAACCTCTCCATCATCTTTCTATTTTCCCACTTTTCCTTTCCAAATACTTCGGTAATTCCTCAATCATACTTCCAGTTGTTCCTGGACTCTCCGATTCTTTCCCTTCTTTCCCTTCTTTCCCTTCTGTCCGTATCCTTGTCCCTAGCGCTCAGTTCTACATTCATCCCCATGCCTCTTTTTCTCAGTGTCTCTATTTCCTTGCTGGCGTATCCATTCCTTTGGTAATATTTCTGCACTTCCACTATCCTGCATTCTCCACTTCCTTCCATCCTATCTTTGAAGGTGGTCGCTCTTTTTCCCGCTTTCACTCTCACACTATTGTTTTGGCATTCTTCTCTAACTATGTGCCCTGGCGATTCTTTATTCACCCCTAGCACCCAGCTCAGTGCTTTTATTCTTTCCATCTCCAAACCTCAGCTCCGTGCAGCAACATGCTCTCAATCATACTTTCAAACACCATCATTCTCCTCTTGAAATCGTCTTTCCACTTTCTATCTATCTATATGTGGCTTATCCATGGCTTCTTTATTAAACATATAGCCTAAGCATTTAAATTCTTTAATTTGCTGTGTTTTCTCTTCCTTCCACCTCAATTCATTCTCTTAATTCCTCCTCTTTCTCCTCTAAAATAGTGTCTTCGTCCTTGTTCTTTCCGATGCCATTTTCGTGTTCTCACCCTCTGTCTTACTTTCCCCATTCTTCTTTTTCCGTTTCTGTGTCCTTTTTCCTTTGCCGTCGTATCCATTGACTTCCTCCCCCCTCCTTCTTCTTATTGGAAAATCTCTAGTGTCTGGTTTCATTCCATCTTCACTAAACCCCGTCCATTGTTAATACACTGTATTACAGTCTTACTTCTTTCCCGCCTCCTCGTTCTACCATCGCTATGCCTCTTAATTCCTTTTGCAACTCTCATTTTCCATTTCTACTTGATCTCTATCTTTTATAACAGTCTTTGATTTTGACCTCCTTATTTTTTTTTGTTTACTTTTCTATCCCCCATCCTGTTATCACAATGTTGTTGGTCCTTCTCCTTTCCTCATACTATACTTTTCCTTTTCCAGCTGTGTCACTCTCTCTCTAAATCTGTTTCTCTCGCCCTCCTATCTCTTCTCCCCTTTTATTTCGTCCAACATATTAATGATTCTCTCCATTTCACTGTGAATTTCCCCATCTGCTTCTGGCGATCTTGTTGCTATTTTACTTATTTTAATCTTCTTTTCTTGTTATTGTTTTGGGTTCTTATTTTCATCCTCTTCTTGTTTTACTGTCCCGCCCTTCCCTGTTCATTTCCTTATTTCCTCTTCTTCAAGGAATGCAGCTAAACTTCTTTGTTCATAGGCTTGCTCTAAGGCCTCATAGATAAAAATATTAACTGATCTTCTTCCCCAGGATTTTTCTCTTCGTACCTTTTCTTGGTATCTCTCTTCTTTTTCTTTGCTGTTTTATTTAATTTTTTTTTGGATTTCTTTCACTTTTATCATTCGGTAATATAGGAATCCAAGCACATGTGATTGTAAACGACACACGTTTTTACAAGATTATTTTGATTTCCGTAAGTATTATCCACAATTGTCAAAATGTGGTCATGCAACAGTAATTTTTGGTTGGTCACATTGAATGTCAAATTCTAACATTTATTCCGTCGTGGTGACATGCACGATGCAATTTCATGATATGTCGTTAACCACTTTGACATCTATGAACATAACCTCAATACTGTCTACTATAAAGCTCGGTCCGGAAAGACATATTTTTAGATGATACAGCCTGGTCTTTAATGCCATTTTGACATTGACAATTGTTTTGACAATTGTTCATAAAAACTCACATACAATATTATTAGGTACAATAAGTGTTCACGGGAAAATAAGCTATAATTTTATGATAAGTCGCTGAAATAACACATCGACAATGTCCCCTGCCGGAAATAAGCAGCCAATTATTATTTTTCCGTTTGAAAACTTACATTTTTCGAAATTGGTTTCATAATTTGCAAATTATAACACCAAAAACAGAATTATAATGGTCTAAATTATAATTCTGTTTTTGGTAACTTTTCTTGTCTTAATATTGCCTGCAACTTTGCAACTGTACTGCAATGTGACCGCGACAACGACGTTATAAACGTCAACTAATCGCGCCATATGACAGATGAGAACCAGATGTGAACGAAAATAAACCAAAGAAAAGTAAATGTCTTTCGTTCCATGATTAGATGTAAACATTGGTAAAGACAAGAATTGAAAAAATGGCAATCAAACGTGAGGTACAGCTTGTGTCTGCGTAATCAAAAGTTTGCAAATCTAATAGTTTCCACTCGTGTTATTCAAAAGTCCCAAAGTCATCAATTTAGCACAAACTTTCAGTTTTTCTTAATTAAATAAAGCCAAATTCGAAAAAATAGTATATTACACGCGTTTCACAAGCCGAAATTGTAGCACCCGTGCCTCGCTGCGCTCGTCGTGCCCCAAACTACTCGTGCTACAATCAACCGTCTTGTGAAACTTGTATAGTAATATACTATTTTCTACTTTGCGTTCGTACTGAGGCTATTACGACAATGTTTTGCGTGTCATCATAGACAAAAGCGGTGTTATAATAATTTCACTAAAAACAGTATAATTTATTTTTTTAACATTGGAATCTTGGAAATCCTAAGATGATTAATCTATGATCCTAACCTTACTTCGCTGTGTCAAGTCCAAACCGATTTCAAGGGCTGTCAGTGGGAATTGGGTTTCAGGTCAGGAAATGCTTGATGGTGTCTCCAGTGATCACGCGGATAAAGGGGTTCCACTTGTTTGTCCTGCGCGATTTGATTCTAGACATTTTGTGGATGGGGAGATTGAGAGTTTCCAGGGCCAGGATATCGCGTTAGTCCTTGCTAATGTCCACACCGCCGATCACAAAGAAAAGGAACGGGCCTGTGCGAGTTGTTTGTGGTATGGGGGCGTTTGTTACGGAGGTTATTGTGAGGTTAGGGGCTTCAGTTACAGCTGAGTCCGACGTTTTTGGAGGTCATTCTGGATGAGTTAAAATTCACTACCACGTTTTTTATACACGTGAAAAGGATAAACAAAAATACGAGTGTTGACGTTTCAAATTAATTCTTTTTCATAGCCGCCGTTAATGCAGCTCGCAAGCGTGCCAACCGCCGCGAAATTCTCTAGATTGTGAAATTTGACTATTTTGTATAAAAAGTGGCAAAGTAGAAAAAATACTGTATGATAACTCGTTTATAAGGCATTTTGCCGCACTTACTCTTTTAGTGCGTGCGACAAAATGCTTCTTATAAAACTAGTATCATAATATAATATTAAAATTTCAAAAAAACAACTTAAGATTATTTTATCACATGTTTATGTAACAGCTCCCAAAGCGGAATAAACGTGCAAAGATCTCGTATTAAAGCTATTTAGCAGGAAACGCCACTTCCGAGGTAGTAATGCCTACCCGAACACGTCTTGCGTCAGTTTCTATTATAGCAAAGTAAATTTTACACCCTTAATGCAAAGTGAAATATTCTGTTAGGTGAATTTGTACTTACAGCTTTTCTTATTTGAGATACAAATAACCGACGACAGGCACGTTTTCGTTTTATGTTGTAACCGTATGTTGGCATTTATTAAAAATAATGAAAATAAATTGTAATAACTCTATTTACAACGTCAAAGCATTAGAAGGTGAAATGCTCCGTATTATCCATTATGTTTATGGTTTGCATTGGAAGGTACTCGATTTGTTATACATACAAAGTTTTATTAGATTCACTTTAATCACTACTAGAAAATCTAGAAAATCTAAATATTCAATTTTACTTTATTTACTGCTTAGAATACAATGATGTAAAGGACTATAAAGTGGCTAAACATTGTAACATGGAAAATGTTACCCCTCTTTTACGAGCACAACAATGGCGGTTTATTTGTAATTTTGAAGCATTATGAGACAGTGCAAGGACGTATTTTATATCTTGACCCCTGTTTTATGTTACCTGTAAAACTGATATTGCTTTCTAATTGTTCTTAAGATGTTCGTCAGGAATTTGTCAGCCACCATATTCGGTGCGCAAACTTATATAAAGAAATGTATGTTATGAATTTATATTGGAACGAAGTTCCTTATCGCACGTTACACACTTGGCGAATGCGAGCTAGGCCGACATTTCGACCGTCACGAAATTTTTATTCGAACTGGCTCCTCTTACGCAGTATGTATTCGCTTTCACGAAAGAATAATCACATTTTATCAATCTGTGAATTAACCTTAACATATAAATCTGCAACTTTTCTATAGAACGCATTCATATATCTCTTTTAATGTTAAGGCGGCGTTCGTAAGAAACGCATTCGCTCTACAGTTTTTTCGTTGACTTACTTGGCAAACATTGATCTCCACGAAAAGCCCTTTTATTTTAGTGGGATAATACACAGAGCCTATGCTCACCCTGAAGGTCCATTCTAAATATTGGTGAATAATTTTTTTAACAAAATTATTAATTACCATTCCTTCATTTACGTTTTCTAATTTTTTATTTAATTACATACTCTCAAACGTTGTTAATTTATTTCATTGTACCTATTATTTAATATGTACATAAATATACAGCGAAAAAACTTCTTTCCAACTGCGTGTTGTACCACACCTCTCCTACTTTTTTTCAAAACCATCGTTTTAGAAATTTTTCTTTAAATTTAAGTGGATATTTTTTAATGCTAGGATTTTTACCTATCTAACGAGAAATCTAATTTGTACAGACATATTTCAGTTCTCTGACACTTTGTAGGCAAAGCTCTGCCAAAGGCAACCACGTACCAACATAACCCACATTGGATAGATGAACGTGTGTAGAAAAGAGCTACACAAAAGCGTCTACTAAAAGTAAAATGCAAATTCAACAACCTCTTTCAGAGAAATAAATAGTGACATGTTCAACTAAACTAGTTCAAGTTTCAAACTTTTGATACATAGCCTCTGTTTGGAATTTGAAGTAGTTTAGATCATAAGTGTGAAAAATATTTGATATTTTATTAATTTTAAGTGTTCTTATTCATGAATAGTAATTTTTTATTTGTTTAATAATTGTGATAAAACCACAAGACAAGACAATAAGGTAACACATCATTGTCACACGATTAAATAAAATACAAATAAACTATTAAATATTGATGAACTTCCTTTTTAACAAAACCACTCTTTGGGCCTGTTTGGTTCGTCCAAGCGGTCAGGGGCAGAACCTTATGTCAGTCTTCTTATTCCTGTTCAAGAAAAGCTGTTGCTATGGTTACTGACAGATTTTGATTATTTTTATGGAAGGAAAGTGTTCATAGATCCTTGCTAAATATCGGATAAAAGATTATTTGCTGAAATCTCCTCATTTTGATGTTAACACGTAATCTTGACATTCTATTAGCTATATGTGATAATTAACGTTTTATTTTGAGACAAACGGTATCAATCTATACATCATCTTGCGCAATTATTACAGTTATGATAGTTATAATTACTTTCCATTATCAGGTTGGAGCCGGCCCAAAACGAAGGACGACTCCGATTCGGGCGACACCGACGCCGAAATTGAGCCTTTGATCATCGACCGTGGTCCTTACTTCGACAAGAGCGCCTCAAAAAATGTCACCGCCCTCGTTGGCAAGACCACTTATTTAAATTGCCGTATTAGGAATTTAGGGAACAGAACGGTGAGTACCTTCAATTTCCATGCTAATAGTTTTCGGATATGTTGGCCGATATTCTCGAAACCATTCGAGCGTAATTCGTTTACGATGATATATTATCTCCATTCTCGGATGCTTTCAACAGTTTTGAATCTTGAAGAATTGACTATGACTTGGTGCTGAAACTGCTTAATTAATCTTGTTATTCGTGTTAAATACACCGTTGAATTGAACAAAAAAGACGCTTTTAAAATGCAAAAACATTTGACTGTAGTTTGACTTCAACAAGAAATCAGCACATAGAAAAACATATATGTAATTAACTTTTTAACATCGCGTAAGTATATAACATAAAAAAACAGCACTCACCATATTCTATAGCAGTGTTAGTTACCAAGAGGAACTATGACAATTTGTTAAGATTTCCGTATTAGAAGTGAGGTCCTTCAATTTCTATGTTAATCGATTTGTTTCCGATATCCGATCTCTATTTGTGTGGATTTTATTTTTATTGTTATTATTACCGAAATAGTCGTTTATTAGAGTCGACAAATCGTTTCCGCTGATTGTGGATGAGTTCATGACAATAGCTATTATCGGTTTTCGTTTAGTTCACAAAATAATCTATTAGGACCGCTATAAACACACTCTGTATTGGATATTTTTCACTGTCATCACATTAGGGTTTAGTGAAACATCAACGTGAACATAGTCATTTAAACGATACAGGGAGCAACTGGTTTACGAAATCAAAGCTACCAAGATATGAAACGCTAATTTCACTATTCTTTTCAGTATTTTTTATCATTTGTATCAATTTTCCATCAGTTTCGGCTGAATTATTGTATTACCTACAATTTTTAACAATACCTTTTGCATGACAAGATGTTGATAGAAAATGAAAAACTTGGGGGCTTTGCAGTAAAAGAAAAATTGGACATTGTCGAAAATCCACCTTTACCTGCATTTTTGTAAAACTTAATCACGTAAGTAGCTAATTCATAATTGATCTACAATAATAATTGATCTAAATAATGTGTTTTGTTTATCATTTATTTTGGCCAAAACATCGAAATATTTATCCAGTGTTATAGCCCAAAATTATTTATTTCTATAATAATTATGTTCCTTTGTTTATATGCGCGAGTAAAGATTTCTCTCAGTTGGTCATAGAAAGCATAGAAGCATAGATTGGTATATAATTAAACGATCAAACGAACTTACCTGTGAAGTTCGATCGTAATTATATGAGGCATCCATTCCGAAGATATCACTGAGATAATAACAACGTAGTACGGTCCTGTGCTACTTCGGTCACAATGTTTAAAGCGCATTCCCCTTTGCTGTCTTGGCCATTCGAGTCATTGTTGGTATTGTGCTTCTGTGAGTCACATCGCACCACAGTTGGCCTGGTTTGTATAATAAATTCTCCTTATTTATTTATTATTTATCAATTTCTTATACATGCTAACTTAAGATGTGTACTATCTTAGCTAATTTTCAAAGTAGCATAGGATAATGACCAGCAGGTCGTCATTCCGAAGTTTCGTCGGGGCATTTTCATCGAGAAATTCAGAAGTTAAAGAAGGACGGCGCAGATGGCATCGCCAACATTATATGGGCGTGATTCCACGGTTCGCACTCGATCTCCAAGCCGTAGCATTGCGAGGTCAACACTCGGAGGTGGCGGCCATAGATCGGGGCCAGAGAAAACCGACAGTGTGCGGAAGCGATGATGGCGGCCCGCGAGGCGTTGCGTCGCTTCCTCGCCACCCCACCGACTCTCCGCCAGCAGGAGACGCCCAGCCTTCCGTCGAGGACGATCTCGTCTCCATTGAATTGGGGGATGACATACTAAGAATTCTAGGAGGCGAACCAGAACAGCCCTGCACCAGTCAAAGGTGCAAAAGCACTTCCGGCTATCTGACACCCGATTCTTTAACAGGGTGTGGTCTCCTGTTTTTCCTCGCTACCGGCTACCGCTCAATTGCGACAGCCTGATGCTGCCGATCGTCAACCCGGAAGTGGCAGCCATTATATCGGCCGCCCACACACATCGCGTGGCTCACTTTATGGGTTCCTAGAAACAGCTCGGCGCACCACTGTCCCTCTTAGAAAAAGGTATTTCAAATAATAGAGAAATCAGAAACTTTTCCAAAGCCTTAGGGAAGAAAATCTCCCCTAGGTGACTCTGGCCGCCTCCTCTCACATTATTTTACGACATCAGCCCGTCTCGATGGTTTATATTCTCCCAAACAAAACAAATCATTTAGGACCTTGATCGAGAGCATTCATTCTGGAAAATTGTATTCCGGCCAGATTTGGGGGGGGGGGAATAAACAAGGAAAAATCTGGAAACCAGGGAGAATGCTCCTACCTTTTCAGGCCTGTATCAGACTAATAGAGGTTTCCTCTCAACAAGACCTTTAAACAGGTATCACCCGGTTCCTCAGAGGGAGACGAAACTTCCACGGGCGCGTCCCTCGAGGGAGTAGAGAGAAGATCGGCGTGAGAACCGGCGCTATCATCAGAGACGCTAGGTAAGCCTGGCGGGGCGCTTAAAATCTTTTCACTCTGCGTGGCAACAAATCACCACAGGTTCTGTCAGCTTGAGCTAGATACAGTTACCATTTGTAGTAATTTCAACACAACACGCTCCGGCTCGGCCGCAGCTTTGACCAGGGACGCTCCCCATATGCACAAATGCGTCGAGGAATTAAGAGTAATTAAGTATATTAAGTAATTGAGTATATGAGTTTTATTTGCGACTGCGGTTGCGGGAAGGGTGGGATGTGATATCTTCGGAATGGATGCCTCATATAATTACGATCGAACTTCACAGGTAAGTTCGTTTGATCGTTTAATTATATTTCGGCATCCATTCCTTCAGATATCACTGAGATAATAACAACGTAGATGTTTAAAGCTTACTTGCCAAATAAAACGGTCCATTGAAAAAGGTTCTTGGACATGTTTTTTTTTTTTTAAACCGGGAACCGAGAAAAGTGATAAAATAAGAAAATAAATGAAATTAGAGTATACTCTCGCCGTTCAGGCGAAGACGAACTTCAAAATGGTGGTTGCATAATGACGGTTCGAGTAGAGGGCGATGATAAAATCGAACAAATGTTGTAGAGCTCTCGAACCGGTCCACCGTGGATCAAATATCGACTGATGTACCCAGGCGACGAGCTGCCGAGGTGCTTGTATGACGGGCCGTGTCGAGTGAGGGTTGAACAGACCTATATAGACACCAGATTGAAGGAGAGATGGCTTTATATAAAAGTCCTCGTTCTGATTAATTAAGTACGTCATATCAATGTAGCTTAAGATGGATTAAGCCACAAACAAGTCTTGGGTTTCCTGGAAAAAATATTGGATCCAAGACTAATTGATTTGGTCCCAAAGCGACGACTAATTGATCCGAAGTGAGAATATGAACACCTTCATCGTGGCTAGCGAAGCCCGAGAGACGTCAGGGAAATTGTTTCTAGTCAGCAACAACAAGCTAACAAGCTTCCTGGGTAAATACGGCAAGGTGTAAGTCGATGTGTCTTGCCAGAGCCGGAGCACCTGTTGTGGGTCCCAGGTTGTTGCATATCGAGGACGGGCAGAACGTAAACTGGCCAGCCCCTTATGAAGCGTCTGATGTTGTGATCTTCACGAATATGTCCTGGCAGGAGGAAAGATCGTGCCGAGCGATAGGCATTAGAAAGGCCGTATCGCTGTTGTCCCTAACTCAAGAGGTGTTGGAAGGAAAATCAGACCTTCCAAAACCTTGCCTGCGAATGGTGAAATGCTTTGGGAGGAGTAAAAGTGCCAATTGGAAAGACGAACTGTATTGTGAGTGTTACGGGAGCTAGAGAGGCGAGCATGGTCTCTATGACTTTCTAGGGGGTGCCACAGCGGCGGAAGGCTTCGTTGAGACACGTGTGGCCCCCAGGAAAATTTGTCGCCACAGTGGATGAAAGTTGGTGAAAAGGACAAGTCGGGTTGTGTTCACCTGGAGGGAACACGATTGGAGTGCTAACAGAGACCTGGGTCAAAAAGGGGGTACCAGGGTTGAGAGATCCAATAGGCGACAATAGGAATGCCCTCCCTCTGCTTGGTCGTGGAGAAATTTTTGTATTTTTGTATCTTTCCTAAAGTAATACAAAAGGAAAAAATGGGTAAAAATAAAAATCGGCCCAGTCATATTTAAAGGCGTTAAGCCAAAGACGCAGGGCAGCATGAAGTTATTTAACGTTTTTTTTTTTTTTGCACTAAGATGCGAACGAGTTGACGCTTGGTGCTACAAACTTTCCTGTGGTTTGGACATGGATCCACGATCTTTTTTTTTTTTGAAGTAAAACTTCTTTGCGGACTTTACGGAGAGCGTTACGAAAAGTGCGATCGGGTGAAGCAAACGATTTTGTCATTATTGCATTCATAGAATTTTTTTTTTTTTTTGCTTTAACGGGATTCGAACCCGCGTCTTTTAGGTTGTGGATCCAGCCTGCTCACATGCTCACGACAGAGCCATTGGCCTGTGTCAATTTTGCCTGCATTTGCGCTACTTATCTTAATCGCTACACATGATTGCCGACATTTCGCTGACGACAAACTGAAACATGCTTTATCCAATACTGCAGACGCATTTGTGCATATGGGGAGCGTCCCTGGTCAAAGCTGCGGCCGAGCCGGGGCGTGTTGTGTTGAAATTACTACAAATGGTAACTGTATCTAGCTCAAGCTGACAGAACCTGTGGTGATTTGTTGCCACGCAGAGTGAAAAGATTTTAAGCGCCCCGCCAGGCTTACCTAGCGTCTGTGATGATAGCGCCGGTTCTCACGCCGATCTTTTCTCTACTCCCTCGAGGGACGCGCCCGTGGAAGTTTCGTCTCCCTCTGAGGAACCGGGTGATACCTGTTTAAAGGTCTTGTTATAGTACGAGAGTAGGGTTGTGCCCCCCCCCCCCTTCTCTCTTTTGCAAAACCTCTATTTGTCTGATACAGGCCTGAAAAGGTAGGAGCATTCTCCCTGGTTTCCAGATTTTTCCTTGTTTATTCCCCCCCCCCAAATCTGGCCGGAATAAAATTTTCCAGAATGAATGCTCTCGATCAAGGTCCTAAATGATTTGTTTTGTTTGGTAGAATATAAACCATCGAGACGAGCTGATGTCGTAAAATAATGTGACAGGAGGCGGCCAGAGTCACCTAGGGGAGATTTTCTTCCCTAAGGCTTTGGAAGAGTTTCTGATTTCTCTATTATTTGAAATACCTTTTTCTAAGACGGACAGTGGTGCGCCGAGCTGTTTCTAGGAACCCATAAAGTGAGCCACGCGATGTGTGTGGGCGGCCGACATAATGGCTGCCACTTCCGGGTTGACGATCGGCAGCATCAGGCTGTCGCAATTGAGCGGTAGCCGGTAGCGAGGAAAAACAGGAGACCATACCCTATTAAAGAATCGGGTGTCAGATAGCCGGAAGTGCTTTTGCACCTTTGACTAGGTGCAGGGCTGTTCTGGTTCGCCTCCTAGAATTCTTAGTATGTCATCCCCCAACTCAATTGAGACGAGATCGTCCTCGACGGCAGGCTGGGCGTCTCCTGCTGGCGGAGAGTCGGTGGGGTGGCGAAGAAGCGACGCGACGCCTCGCGGGCCGCCATCATCGCTTCCGCACACTGTCGGTTTTCTCTGGCCCCGATCTATGGCCGCCACCTCCGAGATGACCGCTGTCTCGAGTGTTGACCTCGCAATGCTACGGCTTGGAGATCGAGTGCGAACCGTGGAATCACGCCCATATAATGTTGGCGATGCCATCTGCGCCGTCCTTCTTTAACTTCTGACTTTCTCGATGAAAATGCCCCGACGAAACTTCGGAATGACGACCTGCTGGTCATTATCCTATGCTACTTTGAAAATTAGCTAAGATAGTACACATCTTAAGTTAGCGTGTATAAGAAATTGATATAAATAAGGAGAATTTATTATACAAACCAGACCAACTGTGGTGCGATGTGACTCACAGAAGCACAATACCAACAATGACTCGAATGGCCAAGACAGCAGAGAAGGGGAATGCGCTTTAAACATTGTGACCGAAGTAGCACAGGACCGTACTACGTTGTTATTATCTCAGTGATATCTGAAGGAATGGATGCCGAAATATACTAAACAAATGGTAGTTTGGTGTTCATCAATATATCAAATCGTCCACTACATCGCTGTTTTTGTTCAAAAAAGAATGTGTTAAACTTTCAACATTGGGATGGAATTAAAAGGATACAGAAATGCTAGAAAACCAGAAGCATTAGTTAAAATTGTTCACAGGCAAATACCTTCTATAAGTCAATATTTGCCCTGAATTAATTGATGAAACAGAAACTCTTTGGATTTTTATTTGGGTCCCTGTTGGGAGGGAGTTCATAACCAAAATTTCAACACTTGATCAATAATTTCTTCTAAAAAGAATAATCTGATTGGACTACGTATAAATGATAAACAAATATTCTGTATTAAAATTTAAATATATTTAAGTCGAACTCCACAAGCTTTAATAAACGCAAAATTACAATATTCTGTAGTTAGAGCTAAATTTGTTATTATTAATTATATCTTCGTGAGACTTCCTTGTTATTACATGTTGTCGATACTGTCTCCATGGTTGTTAAAAAGTAGTTAAAAACACTTTGGTGGTAGAGATGGAGTAGGTCGTAGGTATTACGGCGGTTCAGGTGGTAGCTACGCCCCCCTGTCCCAATGGGGCCCCTTTGTATCACGAAAACTATAAAAGAAAATATTTATTTAACAAACATTATCCTCGCCTGCTATATGCCATATAATAATACCTAAGCTAATACCGTTATATACAATATAAGTGCTGTTGTCGCATTGGATAATTCACTATTCTGAGAAAATTTCCAAAGTTCATTCATTCATTTATATCTCGTTTAATTCGCAAAATAAATCATTTAGACGGTTGTTAACACACGTACTGGCTATTTTTCACAACCATTATGAGAAGCAAACACATTCCAGCACAGTTTGCTAAAGCAAACAGAAGAAACAATATGCAGCACAAAAACGCAATCCGCTTTAACGTTTTACCTTTGTTCTTTGTTGATCAGATATCTTGTTTATCTCTCATTATAATTCATCTTTGGCTTTCAGCTCTATTCGTTCAGGCTTAGCGGTTTCAATGTTGACAATGTTGACGAAGGTCACTCTGTCCTACCGATTGAATTAACGTTCGAGTATCATCACACGACCCTTCTAAAAATAGGTCGTTTTCATTAAGGGTGAAACTACCTGACCGCGCTTATTAATTAGAGAACGGCTTTACACGTTAAGGTATTCATTGTACTACAATATTCTTTCTACAGTTTATTATACTGCAGTACTGCAGCTTTCTCAACAAAACGTTAGCAGTATTTAGATCGAATTAATATTGGGTCTTTACAAGCGATTTATAGGAAGATGTATGAATGTAGATAATTTGTAATAGAGTCATCCATGAATCCGAAAACGTATGTCGTGGACTTAAACTGCACTTATAAATGTCAAATAATGTGTCAATTCAAAGATAAAATGATGGAAATTCTCAAAGAGGATTTTATTGTCAAAAATACCTGAAAATTTAAGGAAAATACATTTATTTTATCAACTGTTATAATAAATGCTGAAAATGTTCTCCATTTTGATCTAAGCACAAATGAGCCCTTCGTCTAACATCTTCAATAACATTTCGTAACATATCTGGATTATTATTTATTTCATTAATTTTTTCGGTGATTCTGAGCCTTAATTCTTGTAAATTATGAAGAGGCGTTCGGTAAATGGAATTTTTTAAATAAGGCCTTAAAAAAAGTCCGCAGGTCCACAAGATTTCGGAGGCCAGATATTTTCTGTGTTCCGACTAATAAGTCTGTTATCAAAGAACTCTCGTAACATAGCTATTGTGGTCCTTGCTGAATGTGCTGTAGCCCCATCTTGTTGAAAATAGTCAAGTACCAATTCGTCATCATGAAGTTCGTTAATGGCAGTGGTTCAAGTTACACCGAACTGGTATTTCATTTACACACAAGATCTGACGAAAAATTGAAATTAACCATAAAAAAATAGGTTGTGGAACCTACATTTTTTTCGCATCTGTTTAAAAATTTATTTCCAAATGTTTTTGAAATCTCAAAATTATTTTTCAAATTTCTTGACTGACGTAACGTAAATGCCACAATTAAACATATCAATCGCGAAAGAAACACAAAGAAAGTCGTGTTAGTTACACTATTTATAACTCAAGAACGGCTGAACCGATTTGGCTGAAAATTCCGCCCCGAATAGCAGAATAATTATTAAAACAGGGACAAAGGGGCTTAGGGGGGCCCCTTGGCTTTATAACGCAAGAAAGGCTGGACCGATTTTTATTATCTTTGTTTTGTTGGATTTGTCTCCACCCTGAATAGCAGAATAACTATTAAAACTTGGACAGGGGGGCTCAGGGGCCCTTCTTGGGTTTATAACTCAAGAACGGCTAGACCGATTTTTAAAACAATTAAAACATCTGAAAAATTAACGAAAAAAATTTTCTCATACATTTTGTGTGAAAACCGTATATAACGCCATCTTTGATACATGACAGAAACAAAAATGAACATGGCGTTGTATGCTGGTTCCGGTAAAGCCAGTAGATGGCCTTGTGTACATTATAGCTTTGATAAAAAAACTGAATTTGATTCAGCTAATGAGTTAACACAACATTTATTGATTCTGGGGCGGTACAAAGTTCGCCGGGTCAGATGATTTATAGATTTACTAGATTTAAGTGTCGTACAAGGTTCTTTTGTTCGTGAAGGTTTTAGAATAAATGCAATTTCACAGATTACGACCGATTCTGTTAAAAATAGACATAACAGGTAAATGAAATAATAACAATATTAAGAAACCAATGATTTGTTATTTTCTTACGACAATAAATCCAATTACACACCCACTTCCGAAGAAAATAAATACATACTGTGTCTCTTTATTATTCTGAGGGGTGCTTGGTTTTGGCGTTATCTGAGATTAGATACCGAATCCCATTTCCTTTAACCCGTTCCGTGATATCCGTCTCGAAAAATCCACCCTCTTCCATATAACAATAACAGAACGCGGCTGGATGACGGCAATTGGCCGATAGGGGTAAAACAATAGTTCCTTTGTTTCCGAAGGGTGGAGCAAAGCGACACTAATACGAAAAACCTGACTAAATCTGCTGGCGTTTCCGTGTCCAATTTACATTAAAAATTCAGTCGAGATATAAATGATAGGTTTAACCGACATATTGGAGGTAAATATAAAATTTGTTCAATTTGTTTTCGTAATTAAAAACCAGGTTTTTTGCATGTTGCTGACAAATTCCAATTAACTTGTGGAGGCTTTTATTTGAAAAATTAATCAAGAATGTGGAACACGCAAGTGTTATCCTGATGTAATAATATACATGCCCCTAAGGTACTTGCATGATTTTTATTAGATTTTTATTTGTACCAGTTTTATTTCTACCACAAAAGTAATTTATTAACGTTATACAATGGTTTTGTGTTAAGACTTAAGACACAACCTAATTTCAGCTTTATTGATTTGAGTTATTAAGCAAAATTGAACAACATTCAAAACTAGACAAAAGACAGAAGACTTTGTCAAGTTCTTTTTATTTTGGTTCTTTAATGAAAACATGATGATTAACAATAACATTTTAATATGTAATATCAACCGGGATTTGTCAACTGTTGAAGGTAACAATTAACATAAAATATTAACAATAAATTACATAGTTATATGTTTCTTCAAACGCCAGAAAAACGTGACATTGTATACGCCAATAACTAATGACAAATGGCCATTTCACGGTCATGACACACAAAGTTGTTTAGTCAGCGGGCGGCACTAAAAGTAACATTGAAATTACTTTTTGCGCCGCTGATAGTCAATCAAATCAAAGAAATTGTCAGATTTTTGGCGTTTAAAGAAAAAAATAGCATGTTTTATTCGAAGAAAAGTTGCTTTTCGTGGCGCGTCTGTATTTGCTACGAAAAGCCTCAATTTTGCTCCTCATAAAACAATCTATTATTACTTGCAAAATCAGTGTTTTATCTATACTAGCTAAACATTAACTACACATATGAGTTAAGTAATCTTTAGTAAACTGGATATACGTACTTTCTAAACTGTGCATAATCGTAATTCGCGTCTAATGGATGCTGTAAGACAGCCAGCAGCTGTTATGCACCCCTAAAATAGTTATCTTAATTGGTTAAAATTGCAGTTAACGTGCAACTTTTTTGCTAGTCGGAATGTCTAGCTTGTTTTATTTAAAGTAAAACCATTAAACTCGGTAATTAAGGTCCGCAGCATAAACCATCGAAACCCTCGTATAAAAACCGCACCAATATTTCACTCCACGAAGTTATTTCTCGACATCTCCAAACTTCTGCATCGCTTAACACCGCAAACATGCGATTCTTTTTATTCACCACAACCCAATTGAGTGGTTTTATTTCATTTACAATGCAGTCAGTCGAAATGTGGAACACAAATTCTGTTCCTGTCAATGTTGGATTTATTTTCTTGCTGTAAGCCGTTTTTATCTCCTCACATGGTTCATTTTTTATTTACTTATTTATTTATTTGGAAGACCCGGAATTCTGTTTAGTTTGTGAGGATTGTTTTCGTAAATATTTATGAAGCTTTGTTGGCAATCAGAATTGAGGCATTGATTGACATGCCAAAGCCAGAAGGTTAGAGTATAATGGCATCAGGTTATTTTTAACTTTCGGTTGTTTATTGAATACGTGTAGAACGTCTTTGTATCGTGAGTTGTCTACACCAAGCTAAAAGATACATAAATATATGGGAAACGTTAAAAACTATGATAGATTTTTACAATATATAAGCACGCGGTATATTATGTTGATTAATAAAAATAAATTAGTGATAATAACATATTTCTACGTCAGATGCTCTTTTTCTTTCTCCAGACAGATACTGCAATATTCCTGGGGTAAACGCGCTAAAGCGATACTTTATTTCCGTATCCATTTCTAAATCTGTGGAAAAGCCTTAATGGCCCAGCAATAACTTTCCTCCAACGGCATTTGCACCATTTAACCCCAATGTAAGTCTTGGAGGTGTTGAAGTCTCCCCGAAATCATAACTTCTCTTCTAAAATAAAATTCGTCCCGGGCATTATTTATAGACGCGTGGGGAGCAGAATTGGTTATGATTACGGTTCCATAATAGACATTGCGAGCTGTTAAATCAACCAGTGATCGACTGTGTCGATAACTTAGATTATTATTGTAAAAAGATAAATGACTAGGTAGTCTACGCAACCGAAAACGATCTTCCAACCATTAGAGTAATAAATATCACAGACTATTTGAGACAATGAACACTTAGATTCTTTACGTTTGAGAAAATACAAACCTCGTTGCGACATTAAAATTTAAGTAACAGTGTTGACAGCAGTAACCTTCGGATGATAATAATTCGAGTTTCCAGCGACCGCGAATTTACTGTTGGCTTGCTGAATTTATCCACTGGTGCAAGGATCAGAGAAGCACTTATTTCACCACTATTCCATATAATTTACACTTTATTAGGTTTTAACTAAGAGAGCTTGCGGTTTTTATTAAAACTGAAGCGAAAATTGCCGCAGGATCGTTTTTACTGGAGTTGGTAATGTCCGAGCATCGATCTAAAAGACGTTGGAAGGTTTTCTTAGCGTGTTCTTTGTTTCACTCTTTTTTCGGCCAGCGTGTCGTTGGGGTTAAATGGACTTGGAAAACTTTCGATAAATGATGAGGTCCGAAAAACGCTGCATGCCTGAGAGTAGTATAAAAAAAGTCGGCAAACTATCCGCTCATGTATTATCTGAAAGCAATGGTAGTATACTAAGTTCATTTCAGTAGGGTTTAATTTTCATTTAATTCTTAAGGTCCTAAATGTGGTTCTTGTTACTGGAACATAAAGCATTTAATATACTGGCATTACTGTATTATGTTCTTGTGACATAGTAGAAGTTTGCACAATAACAGGGATGGAGCGGCAATGATGGCTACACGATTTGCGAAATATTCTGTATCAAATTTAAATAATAGAAGCTCTTCATTTAACAGTTATAAACTAGTAAATATGTAGCTCCAATGTGGCTCCGCTATAACTTTCTTGCGCGGACCTTCATTTTTATGTTCTTAACATGTCCTAAAAAGTACCCTTAATTTGAACCGTGGGTTTTTTAGGGTGCAGGTAGGTAGATAGCTATTTTGTTGAATGGTCCTGGTCTTAACCAATTAGCCAGCACAATGTTTTGCTCAATTTTTTTCAATGTCCATGCTCGTTAGTCTTAATTGCTATTATGGCGTAAATTATTCCTAGTGTACCAAATACTTCCTTTCTTACTTTTCGGGAGTGAACCTCTAAAGTTCTAGAAAATAAGTGCGCCATCGACCTCAAATAGTTCATTGAACATAGAGTAGGCGATTGATTGGAAAATGAAAGTGATAGCGATTTCGACTCATTAATGCGTCCACCACTTACTATTCTACCAGTGCAGTGGTTCAAGTTTGTGGTCACTGCATCACAGAGAGTTGCAAACTTAAGCAGTGTGTTCAATAAAAAAAGGCGGTTGGAGGAAAACCTCGGTTTCAGACGCGATCTATAATGTTGGGGCCCCTGCCAATCAAGATTTCAAGAAATTTAAAAGCTGATGTAAGAAATATGTAAATAAAATACTTATAGAATTGAGAAGTTTGTTTCCAAAAAGTACCAAATCCATTTGATCATATTTTCGGTTAATCGATTTATTTTTCGTATTAATGGATTTTGGTACGTTTTGTCATGAAATGCTATGTCTCATCTAAAAGTTAAATATGTTTTGGAACAGTTAGACAACAAAATCAATCGCTAGCCTCTGCAGGAAAGCAAGTAGATTTCCTCAAAACTATTGACTTCATTTATATTCTTTTTGGATGGGGTACATTTTGGCAAGAAACTTCTCAATTCTGAAATAGTATTATTTTTTTATTAAGAAGCTCCTTGAAGTGATTTAACACTAATAAACTAATTAACACTAATAGACTAATTAACATAACACTAATAGATTTATTTTATTAAACACTATTCCATTGAATCCCTGAACTTTACAGCTAAGTTAGAAACATTACGTGTTCCTAATCTCCTCTGCAGAGTTGTAAGATTTTCAAGGGAATTGTCTTGTGGTCCTTCATCCTCCAGAAATCAGAACACCGTCGATTTCTTGATCAACGCAGGTGCCGTTGAAATAATGTTGCACATTTTCACGTTTTATAAAATTGTGAAGACACACAGCAGCCTTGACAATATCATCAACGGTTTCGGGGTCTGCATTGATAGTCCTATGGAAGATTCTAAAACGGGCCACCAAGATCCTAAATGTATTTTCTATTGTTTTCTTTTGGCCATTTGGTGCCTTGACGTATAGTGTAGATAAAACGTCCCAAATAGTAGAACATGTTTCCCACATCATACATATCATGGTTACCCCCAAACGAAACCCATATGACAAACTGGGGTAAGAATTTCCATTGGCAAGAAACCGAAGAGTCTAGGACCAACAAGTGACAATAATTTGTCGAACGACTGGACGGTCATTCTTGTGAAATTGACAAAATTTTCGGTGACTCCAAGGCGCATTTCTTGTAATAAATTGTGATAAAAGCGTTATTCTTTGCGCTTCTGCATATATGATTACACCCAGTAACGTCTACGGTGGGCTCTTTGTGATTCGACAGCGGCCTTCCAACAGTGTTACTGACGCACCCGATAGAACGAATTTCTCGCAGGTGGTAGGACCCATATTTCCACCTGAAGCAGAAAAAACTATTCTGTAAGTGGGTATACAGAAAAAGCCATTTGGATCATTTTTACCTTTTTAATTTCTTCTTATTAACTCGAATGCGACACTTGGTCTAAAGTCTATAAAAACAACACAACAATCCAACAAAACAATAAACAACCACACTTTCGCGGCTCGTCGTCTGTCAATCACCAGAAAGTCACCTAATGCGCATGTCCACTTCTTCACTTCGAAACTTACTAAATCCAGAAAAACACAAATGTTTACAATAGCCGATCCCGAGCATTGAAAAGGGCATTGAACGGGTTCTACTCAAGTGAACTTTTGCAAAAGAACAGATTTTTATTTCAAGTCACATTTGACAACTCGACTTTTTACACAATCGTATCGATCAAGTACAGACTCAAAATTTTGGATTCAGAAGCTCCTACGATCACTGATTTTGTTGCTCACATGATAATATCATCTAGTGAATATCTCGAAAAGGGCCAGTTCTTGGACGAAAATAGTTATGAGGAAAATTGTCACTCATGAAATTTCACATTTTTAAACGAGTTATAAGTCTAGTTTATGCTCAAGTAACCACTAAGAACTAACCACTAAGCATTAACTGCCAAAGGTCCCGTTCATACTGCTGTCAATTTTGCTCTAGAGGTTGCCAAAATGCATGTGCGGACTTTGGTAATTTATTTTTCCCCCAACGTCAAAACAACGTGAAACAGCTGGTGGCGTTGACGCTGAACAAAGTAACTAAAGTTCACGCATGCCTACTTGCAAACTCAACTAAGCACTAACATCCACTGACGTTGTTAGTTGAAAATCGCACGACACTGAAAAATAGCCAATAGAAAAACAGAATTCGCTGTCGCTTCTAAAACAATACAAAAATTTCCTGGAAATTTTTTGCACCTAGCTAAGCCAACATGAAATTAGTAAGTGGAAATTTTTTCAGCCAATCAAAATCATTTATTTATTAAAAATCTGAAATTACAAAATTAATATTAACTTCAACAATAATTAATTAGTTACTGTTAAAATTGAACACACAATTATTGTTGTAAGTAATCATATCTGATAGTGATGAAGTTTCATTACAAGAACTGCTTCCAAATGGTTTTGCTTGCTGCCTCATTGAATTAATGGTGGTTTGGTGATTTGTAATGCTAGAAACCCACCTGTACCATGCCATGCCACGCCATCCCATGACACGCCACGCGACGAAAGTGTGTACACAAATTTAACACAGATTCAAATGCAGTGCGTACACACTTGTCCCACGCCATCCCATGCCACGCTGTCCCACGTGGTACGACGTGGAAGCCAGCCCAGACATTGAATGCGCGCATTGCCCCCTCAATGCTCTTTCAATCCCAGATTGGATTTTTTGTATTATATCTTGGAATTAAATCGTCAGTTCGCTAAAAGAACAATGGAAGAGCAGGTAATTGAAAGGTTGCCATTAAAAAAAATATTGATGACGTCATAACTATAAAAAAAAAGTGATGAAAAAAAATAGTAAACGTTCGTCGGATGCGCTATAATTAGCCATACCACATGCTTTTTAAGTTTTATTTCTAGCGCAAATACTAACGGAGTTACTGAATTTATTCCTTACTTAATTTCCACACTGTATGATCGGCGCAGTCTATACAGGGTGTTTCATAAGTAAACGGCAATCTCCGAGATTATGAATATCAACGATAAGAGAAATGTCTTGGGAAGTTTTTTTATTTTCTAAAACGTCTGGTTTAAAACAGAAAGATAGAAAATGAATTTGCACTAAATAATATATCAAGTTATCGATGGTAGACCATGGCGAGAAATTTGTCAAATGTGACGTTCACTCAGTGGCGTTCTATTATTGTTACAAATTTGTCTTGTCGTGTTTTACGAAAAAATTTCCAAAAAATTCAAATTTGAAATTTTTCAGAAAAAACTGCATAATAACGTTTCTTTAGCTTCTACGAGTTAGTGTATTAAGTATTACCGTTTACTTACGAAACACCCTGTATATTATATCGGTCAACACGTCGCGCGTGGCATGGCATGGCATGGGACAAGTGTGCCTGGTCACTCCAACGTGGGACCACGTCTTCCCACGTTGCGTCGCGTGGGATGGGATGGCGTGGCATGGCATGGGACAGGTGGATTTTTAGCATAAGTATGGACGGATAGAATGTGCGCTGCTATGTCCAGTAATTTTGATAAGCTGCTGTTCTCTTACAGAATGATTAGTGATTTTTTTTTTGTGTCGATACCAATTTTTTTGCCGATTCAGCCATCCTTTGAGATTGTTGGTTTTGCCAATTTGGGTTAGGAGTTAAAAATAATCTGTCTGTGCTAATAAATTTTGTTCTTTTTTCTAACAATCTGAAAACAAGAAGGGGTTGTTTATAATGTATGGCAAATTGCAAGATTGTAGTTACCGAACTGGACAAATATCTGAATTATCTTTATTCGGCTCTGGAGCTGCTGAATTCAATGTCGGTAAATGGATCAAACTTCATATTAAACTTCTTATAGTACATTTCTTGTAATTGTTTGGCACTGGAGTTCCACATGATTTTTACCACTGACTCCTATTCATTTCCATCCCTGTTCCTAATGTTAAAAGCCCAGTCTTTCAATATAATTGCGAGCTCTTCTTTGGATACGCAATTTTCAATGTTATACCTTTTTTCTTTGCAAAAACTTGTAAACTGGATCCACACACATGTTTTGCTGCGTTTTGTGTTGGTATTGTATTTTCTACCGCTTTATCAATATTTAGCAAAGATGTAGAACCAAAACGTGACATTTTTTGAAATTAAACAATTTTTTCCGTTGTCAGGGATAATTCTGTTATATAACTTTATTTTTCTTGTCAGAAATTTATAATTTAAGAATTTAAGAAGTATAATGTCCGTGTCGTTGAGATTTTCTTACCGAATATGCCCTCGTGCATTGATTAATGTCCGGAAATTTTATTCTCATGGATTTCCAAAACGTATTAATTAGCCCGAGTGGAACACGAAATGCATTCGAAAAAATTTCCGCAAATAATCAATGCACTTGGGATATTATAAGTGAAAATTCCCAACTTGGATCCGTAGTGGTTAATGGTTAATCGTTAATGCTTAATGGTTAGTGCTTAATTGGGCATAAACCAGGCAATAGTTAAGTAAGCATTTATGAGAAAGGACTTTCTCTAAAATAACATTATAACATAATCAAATAAAAATTAAACCAGAAGAATGTCATTAAATCCAAGTGGAGTAAATTTAAATTAAATATTAAATATATCTAAGTCGAACTCCACAAACTTTAATAAGAGTAAAATTACAAATGGAACATGTTTCGGCAGAACACTACTGCCATCATCAGCCCTAATTTAACAAGAGATTAATGATACAATTGAATTAAAGAGGGGTTCTTACCTTAAAGAATATAAAAAATTATGACGTTGAGGTAATTTTGAATTAAATTTGACGTTTTCAAAGGGTTACATAATTTTTAAAAGATTTCGTAACAACATTTTATAAAATGTAAAAATTAAAAATGGATCAAAGAGAATCTGGTAGGTTTGTTTGAGTGGTGAAAAATTATAATAGTGAATTAATAATGGGATTATTGAAGTTGTTCTGTTCATTTAAACAAGATCTGTTCTCCAGTTTCAAGGCTTTCCTTATTTAAATGACTTTATGCTTTTAAATGACAGCAATACCTTATTTTCAAAGTCTGAAATTAATTTTCTTTGCAAAGGCCTTAAATACAATGTCCAACCATTAAATATCCAACACGTAAAAGAAACACTTGCAGTTGAAACAGAAATCATCACCAATCATTATAATACACCATTGATACCCGATACCATTTCATCACTAGTAACTACATTAACTACCTTATCTAAAGACCCCCACAATATCACAAAGAACATTTCAGATCCAAACATGATTAAAAGCTTAAAAACAAAAATTAAAGAAAACAACATTTGTATTAGTAAAGCTGACAAGGGTAATTGTTTGGTAATACTTAACAAACAAGATTACTTAAACAAAGTAGAGAATTTCTTAAAATCTGGTGAATTTACAAAACTCAAAAAAGATCTTACTTCAAAATTTGTTTCCAACCTTAAATCTACGCTCAAAGACCTTTCAGAAACTGTTAAATATTTCGATCCACAAGCTTTCACACTAATACCCATGAATCCTTGTATACCTAGACTATACGGTCTACCTAAAATACATAAAACTCAACCTTTTCCCATTAGACCAGTAGTTTCTTTTGTCAATTCACCTGTATCAATACTTTCAAAATGGCTTAATACAATTCTTAGACAACATTTAGATTTTAATAATAAATTTGCAATAAAAAACTCAATAGATCTTTGCTCCAAAATTAGGAATTTCCAAATTCCATCAGACACTAGACTTGTTTCATCTGACGTAGTTAATTTATTCCCCAGCATCCCACCCAAATCTTGCTTATTAATTTATAATAATACTTTTAAATTTGACATTTATAGAAAACCTAGTATCACAGATTGCGAAATACCTTTTGACTCTTGTCACCCTGTTTCCCATAAATTTGCAGCTTTTCATTCCTTTTTCCACCGATTATTTTCTATACCACTATCAGATTCATCTTTTCAAACAGAACTTAATAACATTAAACAAATCGCTTCAAATAATGGATATTCTTTAAAAACTATAAATAAATTATACTATAGATACTATAACAAATTCAAATACACACACTACTTGGTTAAAAATCCTTCAGAAACAATTTCCTTTTCAAATTCTAAAATACTTAAGAAAAACGGTTTTAAAGTTTCATTTAAAACAGATAACAACTTATCCAGATTTTTTATTAAAAATAAAGATCCATTAGATTACAAATCATCATCAGGTGTATACAAATTAAACTGCTCTTCTTGTGAGTCATTCTACTTAGGCCAGACAGGTCGCAAAATATCAGACCGTATTAAAGAACATTTCAGGCACATCTATAACAACACAGATCTTGATCCTCCACCATCAACACCTTCTTCTTTCGCCAATCATATATTGATAACGAAACATAGTTTTTCACAATCAAATTCCAAATTGATTCATAAATGCAATAAAGGCCGGAAATTAGATTTTCTTGAGACGTTTGAAATAAGGAAAGCCTTGAAACTGGAAAACAGATCTTGTTTAAATGAACAGAACAACTTCAATAATCCCATTATTAATTCACTATTTTAATTTTTCACCACTCCAACAAACTTACCAGATTCTCTTTGATCCATTTTTAATTTTTACATTTTATAAAATGTTGTTTTTACGAAATCTTTTAAAAATCATGTAACCCTTTGAAAACGTCAAATTTAATTCAAAATTACGTCAACGTCATAATTTTTGATATTCTTTAAGGTAAGAACCCCTCTGTAATTCAATTGTATCATTAATCTCTTGTTAAATTAGGGCTGATGATGGCAGTAGTGTTCTGCCGAAACATGTTCCATTTGTAATTTTACTCTTATTAAAGTTTGTGGAGTTCGACTTAGATATATTTAAATTTTAAGTAAAAATGAGATAAATCCACAATGTTGGTACGTATTTTTTTATATTACATATATTTCACATCACCTTTTTCTGTTTTTGTACTCGCAGCACGAGAACCTTCCTCCAAATTAAAACCATCGCTGTATTCTTATTTGCTTAGCCCCACTTTGTTTGCACATTATGAATTGAACAGCCTTTCCTGTCGTGACGGTCTAAAATGTTTTGTTTAATTCGGTTTGTGCCACTACATTTCGAACAGAGCGTTGTTTTTCAGACTCGAAATTGCAAGTTTGCGGGTTGAGATATTCGTTGAAATGCATGGACTGTCGTTTCGAAGTTTCGTTATTTAAATAACTTCCGAACGATACTGCTGCAAAGTTTTCTTTAAAAATAATAAAACCGACTTTATTTTCTTAAGGGTGTTTTATTTACGGCGGCATGCATATTTCATTGTTGCATGCGATAATGGGCAAAGGTCGTTTCCTTGTATTTTATAGGTCGTAAATATGTATAATAAAATTAGGTGTGTATGCAAACACGGTGGAAGTGGTTTACATATACGGCGGAGTGTTGCGAAGAAATACATCCCAAGATAGGGACGCATAAAGTTTATTTTATTACTGCCGTAGTTTTACCCTCCTGTTTAATAACGTGTATGGCGTAATCATTTGACTTTGCAGTATTTAACGTCATTTACATATTCCAGAAACGGGATGTTAACCTTTACTAGTTAAATGAACAAAGACTTTTTCCAGTAATTAATTTTCTTTTTTAATTCTATAAATTCTGATTAATTTGCTTAAAATGTTAATAAAATGTCTAATTTGAGGTGATTTATTTCAGTTGCACACTGTAATGTTGATTAATCCGGTAGAGTACAAATAAAAAAAACACGACTTTTAAGATGCTTTGAAGATGCGAATACTATGCTCGATGTACAAATAGTGTAAAAATTGTTCGTCCACTTTTTCTCATAAACGTTATTTATTATCCTACATTCACATACGTCCATGAAAATGGAGGAAAATTACTCAAGGGATTAAAGGAAAACGTTTAAAACTATTTGGTGCAACGTGGCGCATCCACTGGGAGTAGTTTACAAAAATGAGAGCAAGTTAAGTGATCCCAGAATAATTAAGATAATTTTTAATTTCAGAATTGCACTTTTAATAATATGTTCGAGCTTCACAGTAATGTGTGTTCACTTTACCGGGATGTGCCATATTGCGGAAAATAGTTCTCTCAAGATTAAACAAGAGTCCTCATTAACAAAACCTAACGCAACTTTTGTAGTTGCAAGTACTTGACAATTTTGCTTTTAACATAATTGCCGGTGGTTACAAAATTGCAGTTTAATGAGTCTTCTTGTGTTATAAAACTAACAAACAGAAACTTGTAGACTGTTTTCAATTTAAATAACGATCGGATTATAATCAGGAAAATTGTCGCGTAACTAAGCAAAATATAGGTTTATATACAGGGTGATTCACGAAGTGTGGCAAATATTTAAATAATTATAATATGGCTCCTAAATGTAGTTTTGAAGGGATTGAACAACGCTTAGTGCAAAGTTGAAAATGGCAACCAGCGATGCACTCGAAACATTTGAGCAAAAAACTTACTACTTGCGATACGGACTATTTATTGCCTAACCTCTTCCGACTGACAAAAACCACTCATGCTTTCAATTCAAGATACTCACCTAGGTCAACGTACCATTTATACAAATTGTTCAAAATGATGTTATAATCGCCAAAGCTACGACTCGTCGGGCATTTCGCGGATGCCACGCAATACCGGGCCACAATACCGGCCCATTTCGTCAAGTCTGACACTATGCGTGCACTATGGAGAGGAGCTCCTTCTTGAACCACAATTGTTGCCTTATGTTCATACGAACGTCCGCTAATAAATAATTCCACTAATAAATAGCACACTCTACAACTGACCGATTGAGTAATACCTGTTTCACAATGATGTTAATGTTAACGTAATGTTAGTGGTAATGACAATGTTAAGACTTGCGTGTTCATAATGAATGTTAACTAGCACTGGAGAATTTTTTGTTTTTATTTTTACATTTGTAGGTTTTCATGTTTGAGCTTTGTATTAATTGACAGGTTATCGACTATAACCTCTAAACAGTCTAAACTGAAAGCGCAAATAATAAACGCTAAAAAGAGTTCATGTCAAGTCCATGTTGTACATTGTCGTGCCTTTATTACACAAGAAGCATTAAGTAAATCACAATTATTAAATTATTGAAAACATTCTGCTTTTATCATAAAGATATGGGTGATTTTGCATTAATTCAATTAATAATTCAATGTCAATCATGTTTCTTTTAAATTTCGCCTCCACAAACTTGTCAAAAATCTCGCTCGACGCATGCGCGTAGGACAGCAATGTTAAGAGTGATGGTAGGATTTAAAATATTTTTGCTTTCTAACATGATGTTATGTTCAGGGTTACGTACTCTTTAACATTACCATTGGTGTCAACATCATTGTGAACAATCCCATCTTTTTATTAGGGTTCTAAATATTACGTTAACATTACCATCCTAACATTAACATCATTGTGAAACAGGTATTAGGGTATTGGAATGACAACCATTTTTTGCTTTAAAAATTTTGAAATTGGATTGAACACGAGAGTCAGTTCTAGTTTTTAAAGGAAAAAATAATCAATAAATGGTTATTTCTCATCCATTTAGTCAGTCGATGAGTAGGTACAGTGAACATGTATGCATTCTCGATCATAACTCACTTTAGGAACTACATATTTGTTTTTTTGTACCTCCAAAAATAAGTTTATTGAAATATCTGTCGCATCAGCTAGTGTTTATTATGAAAGATGAAACTGTAATTTGTTCCCAAGGGTTTCACCATAATAATATCGGTCATGTCTCTATGTATTTGAAATTAAGGGCATTTAAAAAAAAATGTGCACCGTCAACAGTCAAAGTAAAACTGAAAGTAATTAATTGGCAGTCGTTCACCGCATTCATTCCAGTAAAAAAGTCCTTCTTTCTTTAGGCCAAGATATAAACTAATAATCACCCGGCATACATAGACCGAGTCTTTAGATTTGTGATATGAATGAAATTGCTGGTGTGTATTTATAAATTAATAGAGATGGGAAATTTAAACTGTAATAAATATGTGTACATTATTTCTATTGCAATGAGATGCTGCTATTTTTTATTAATTAACGCTGTAACACTATCGCTAAATTTACAATTTAAATGTCCACAAGGTAGAATCGCATTCCGTTGTACAAACATGGTAAAATCCATGCTGTCGACGTACAGTGATTCGTTTAAAGTTTTTCACATGTAGGTGGCGATTCATATATTCAAATTTATTCTCAAATGATATATGTATGAAATTAGGCGACATGTTTAAATTTTTACTTAGTTAACTGATTTCTCGAATATCAGAAAATATGGTTTGTTAAGTCGGTATTCTCATAATCAGTTCCTAAGTTATTGCGTGACTAAGATTATCTTATCTCATTTTGTTCTAATATTTTGAACTATATTCAGAAGGAATTTGAACTTGTTATGAAAGATGTACTTGACAAAATATTATTTTGGGAATATTAATGCAATAGTATAGGAACTTTTTACAGCACGAGGCGAATGTCGAGTGTTGCAATGAGCCCGCGTCCCTAAAAAGTGACAGCGCACGAGTATTGAACAGTGTTTTTTGAATTCGTTCACGCAAAATGCAAAAAACACGAATTAACATCAAAATTAGAGGTTAACTCTGACAGCTATCAAATTAAATACATAATATGGTGAATTCTTTATATACGACTCCTTGGGTTTTTCTAGGACCATTTTGTCCTTTGGTGATTTTTGAAAGGGCGCTTTGTTTCAAAGATACAGTGCGATCACATTTTTTACAATAACAATATTTTATTACCTAAATATAAGGTACATGCATAGTTTTCTAAATCTACAAAAACTGCTGAAAATGACCACCAGCTAGAATTCACGCGTCCAATCTTCTCCTCATGGACTGAGGAACTCTATTCTTCTACATCTTCTACTACTGTGGTCTAATCTGATGATTTGAGATGTCCCCATAAGTAAAAATCTAAAGGGTTGAGAGTTTGAGATCGAGTAGCCCGTATATGAGGTCTACCTCGACCTATCCAGCAATCCCCACATGTTGCGTTTAAAAATTCAGGTGCAACTAAAATGAGGTGGTGTCCCATCGTGCATAAATCACATAGCATTTCTTTTTTGTTGTTTGCTGTTCTAAATTTGTTCTAAAAAGTTCTGGTAGACTTCGCTGGTGACTCTTCCAGGTAGGAATACTGGTCCATTTAAACAATTACCAACAATTACGACCCACACGTTCAACGAAAACTGATGTTGACAACTTTAAAAATTTCAATTTTTTTGTTAAAAAATATTTAGCGCCCTGTATCTTCAAAACAAGGCGGTTTTTCGGAAATCGCCAAGCGACGAAATAGTCTTGGAGGGCCCCAAGGAGTCGCCCCTTGCAATTTTGGCCAATGTTTAATATACATCTTGTATTTACTTATATACCATTTTCTGCAATACATATATATTTCACAAAACGAATACAAAATAGTGTATTTTATTACAAGCACAGTTTGTGGAGGCGAGGCGTTAGTCGAGACTCCACAAGTGGAAGCACTTGCAAAACAGTTTCTGGCCGTGTGATAAACAAAACTTTTTCGGCCGACAAAAATTTTTTATTGTTCACTGTTGCAGGGGGGCCTGATGTCTCATGGGGACCCCGTGTCTCAAAAAGCTCCCATAGGCCCCCACAAGTCAAAAGGGGCCCTTGTGTCCTATGGGGGCTCCGTGTCTCAAAGAGCCCCCTTGGGCCGCCTGTCGCAAGGGCTCCCACATGTCTAAAGAGGCCACCATGTCTCAAAGGGCCCCTATGGAGCATCCTGTACCAGGGGGCTTTGTTATTGTCGTTTTCTTATACGAAGCCCCTCCCCTGTAATTTTTCCGATGTTTTAATAGTAAGTTATTCTGCTATTCGAGGCGGAGACAAATCCAACGAACATAAAAGCTTGCATTGAAAATCCCTGGTTTCCATTTTCTAGCCTAGGCAGGCAAATATCGTTTTCAAGACGATTTGGACGATTGGAATAGTATATTTTATTATAAGGCCAGAAACTGTCATTTCCCAAGTGCGAGGCGTTAGACGAGACTTCACAAGTGCAAGCACTTGCAAAACAGTTTCGGGCCGTGTGATAAACGAAACTTTTTCGGCCGACAAAAGATTTTTATTGTTCACTTTTGTAGGGGGGCCTTATGCCTCATGGGGGCTCCCGTGTCTCAGAAAGCCCCCTTGGGCCCCCATGTCGCAAGTGCCCCCACAATTCTAAAGGGGCCTTCATAACGCATGGGGGCCCTCGTATCTCAAAGAGCCTCCTTGGGCCCCCCTGTCTTAAGGGCTCCACATGTCGAAAGGGCCCCCCCATGTCTTAAAGGGTCCCCTTCGGCCCCCTGTATCGGGGGCATTGTTATTGTCAAATCCAACGAACATAAAAGCTTGCATTGAAAAATCCCTAGTTTCCATTTTCTAGCCTAGGCAGGCAAATATCGTTTTAAAGACGATTTGGACGATTGGATTATAACTAAATTTAGACGGAGGCCGAAAAAATAACTAATTTGAGACGGAGGCCGAAAACATATATTTTAAAATTGCAAGTAGGACGATTTTGGTCTATACAAATTGTCATTATACGAGTTTATTATACGAGTTCCTGTGTAAATTGGACGCTTTATGCCACAAGGGGTTTATAAAAGCACGAGTGAAACGAGTGCTTTTGTGAGCCCCGAGTGGCGTAAAGCGTTCAATCTACACAGGAACGAGTGTAGTACAACATTTTATCGTTCGACATCACCCCGGAAAGCCTTTAAATTGCTTAAAATCCATAAAAAAATTGTGACTTTTATCTGTCATTTTCATTATTTCATGACAGAGAGTGTTTACAGAAGCGAAAATTTGAAAATTCTGACAGTATGACAGTAGGGGTTTATAAAAGCACGAGTGAAACGAGTGCTTTTGTGAGCCCCGAGTGGCGTAAAGCGTTCAATCTACACAGGAACGAGTGTAATACAACGTTTTATCGTTCGACACAACCCCGGAAATGATTATTAGCTACTGGGAAAGAATAGTAGATTATATTACAAGTGACAGAAATGCTTCATTGTCAGTGAGTGAGATCTTTGAATCACGAGTGCGACGCACACAAGCGAAAATTTTAAAATAGTGACAGTGTCGAACGATAAAGATATTTATGTAGGGCATATTCTCACTGTATCGTTGCAGCCTATTTATTTTGTGTCTGTTCTTCACATCATGTAATTTTCCGTTAATGTTTCTTTAATTTTATCCATGTTTAGGGTTGTAGGCGTGTAGATATTTTACTGTGACTATAAAAATTATAAGTAGCTACTATAATTTTGTTTTTTAATTTTATTTTAAATTCTCATTTCTTTTCACTTCGTGATCTATAAAGCTATTACCCAAGCTAATACATTTTAAGATTTTACAAAATTTGCTTTTTTTAAAACCCCAATATGTATACGAGACGCCATTGCTTCTCCTTTATTTTCAGCTATTCCAGAGGTTTTCAAATTTAATCAACGATTGTGTAAACCGTTGTCCGCGCCGATGACAGTAATTTCAAGTCGTGCCAATCGCTCAAAACCTTGCGTTTGGAAAACAGACAAAATATCGCTAGATGTCACTACCTCGCGCATTAGAGGAAACTGTAGTAGTGTTACAGAATGAAAAAATAGGAAGGCGTGGAACAAATTAATTCCAATCTCAAAATTTTTACGACTTTGTATTACTGTCAATTTCATCGGCGCGGACAACGGTGTAAACACATACAATTATTATTAGGGCTCTATGATTAAAGTTCGGCTGAAGCACTTTAGAATAAGACACAAATTACCGCATATGCTCCTTTCGCTGCAATGTGCTTTTTCAACGACGAGCAGTATACATACGGCCTATGTATTATGACAAACTTTGAAAGATACAACTGTGTCAACGATACATTTTTACTTTCAAGTCACACGAGTCTCACACCAAATTCGGAATGTCCCTCTAACGAGCTGCGAAATAAAAAATGTTGGAAACGCTCAGCTTCGACATTTATGGCAGAAACGTGGTGCGGTTCTGCAGAATCATACGAGTCACGTGAAGCTGCAACGCGGATGCAGAAGACTTCCGCAGTGAAATCTTTCCAAATTACACTATAGAGTAAAATCTGTTCTAATACAGCCGTCGAGCGATCTTTTCGTATTAAAGAATTAATCACTGTTTAAAATGTAGGTACTGCAGCGAAACTATTTAAATAATGTGAAATTTGAAATATTAGAATAAAGCACCTAACTTATTTTACAACGTCTTTATATTGTGAACTATAAATTACTATAAAGTTGGTAGTACAAAACTTTAACCAGCGCAAGTGCAGAAGTTTTCAGTGTTTTAATGCATGTAGCAAAAGTTATACAAAATGCATTTCAGAGTAGCGGTTAAAGTTTCATTTTGTCGTAAAAATACAGTAATGCAAGGATTGTTAGTAATTTGTTAGCTTAAAATAAAACATTGCAGTTTCTAACATTATCTTGTTAGATGAGAGTAAAAAAATAGATTTAAAACTCAAAGTTTTGAGCAGTATCTATAATATTTTTATCTACAACTTTTTAAACATTTATTATATCCGTTAATACAGGCTGTCCCATTTAAAACTCCCCAGTCCAGATTTCTCCGAATTGATTATTGTGATTGAAAAATCCTCGGACAGGTCGATTTTGTTTGCCAGGGGCACATCTTTTCAGGTTCTTTTCAACTTCCGGCATTTCGCCCTCTTCGCGAGGGGGCTGTTAGCCCCAAAATCTTAAATGGCACTATGGGTCGAGTGATGCCTCATTTGAAAGGTATTGAAGGTCTCTCTACAACTAACCATTTACTTTTCAATATCTTGCAGTTTTGACCGTAAAAACAATAATTTCTAATTTTCAAGATAATGCACATTTTCTCATGCTATGTCCCACAGAAACCACAAAGACCAACATGTAATTTTGAAATAAAATTTATTGAAATTTTTGGGTCATTAGGTTGTTGATTTTGATTGCTAGATAGCGCGAACGAGTTAAAACTGAATGTAGAGTATGAGACACGATTATTTTTCAATAAAATGATCTAATTAAAGTAATAAATGTTGGATATGGCCACCATTCATTTCCATGAAAAAATATAGACGATTTTCAAAACTGTTCGTGATGCTACAAGTTCAATAAGCCTAATTTCAGCAATAACTTGGAACACAGCATCAGAAGATGTGGATTATCTTGAAAATTGAAATGGGACAGCCTGTATATTCCAGTTTGCAAATCTGCAAATTGAATATTACTTGCACGTAGTGTTTATTACATCTGCTAAACATGGCTGGAGTGTAGATCATTCCTCCCACTTTTTTGCTTCAACCTAAACCGAATGCTTTATACTTAACGCGGTATCAAGTTCTTAGATTTACAACAAGACCAAAATCTTCTTACAGATGTAACTGAATTAGTTTATACTCCAGTAGGATCAACGCTGCATCGCGTGAAACACGACTCATGTCAGGAAACGTGATATTTACCCACGTTGCGTCAAGATTTCGCATACATTGTTCTTGAGACGCTGGCGCTGTCGGAAATAGATTGTTCTACGAAATATCAAGAATCCGTTTCATAACTGGAATACAATAAACAGTTGTTGGCTTTTTAAGGTTCAATTAGCGAATTTAAATGTAAATAAATTAGTAGACAGGTTTTTAGCCAACAGTGCATAAGAACATTATTAAATTTAAATTATGAAAGTATTTGCTTTGTTTTTCTGCAGTAACATTTAATTTCGTAGTTGTTTAAAGTTGAGAGGTGCAAATTTATTTAATTGCCTATCGGTCGAAAGAGATCAATAATTTAAAGGAACACAATTTTAAGTTTCCTTGAAACATTTTTAAATACCAATTTAAATATTATAATGAAATCTAATTGAGTACTAAAGCGTCATTTACACTTTGCGGCAGGTAGGTACTTGCAAAGTTAGTAATAATTATATATCCATTCCACCCTGTTAAATGGTAATCGTTTAAGGAGGGTAAAGCTTAGGAATGCAATATCGATGTAGAATGCAAAAATTTGTAATAACAGTATCATAACAATGATAATGAGACCTAATGATAATGATGATTTTAGCCACAACATCAGCTAGAAACAAAGTGGTGAACATAGTTGGTAAAAACTGGGGTCAATTAACTTTACAAAACGGCGAAAGTTTCAAGAAACACTGAATTTTGTGGTCTGATTTTGTCGCAACGTGTTGTGGGCGTTTTTTCGCTCACTGAGCGTTTTCGGTCTAAAGCCTGGTTTATGCTCAATTAACCACTAACCATTAAGCATTAAGCACTAACGATTAAGAAGATAAAGTAACAGTGTTTCCGTTCATACTTCTCGTAAGAAGTAACAATTAAGCACTAAGCATTAACCACTAAATTAAAAAATTTAAATATATCTATGTCGAACTCCACAAACTTTAATGAGCGTAAAATTACAAATGGAACATGTTTCGGCAGAACACTTCTGCCATCATCAGCCCTAATTTAACAAGAGATTAATGATACAATTGATGAATTAAAAGAGGGGTTCTTACCTTAAAGAATATAAAAAAAATTATGACGTTGACGTTGACGTTTTCAAAGGGTTACATGATTTTTAAAAGATTTCGTAAAAACAACATCTTATAAAATGTAAAAATTAAAAATGGATCAAAGAGAATCTGGTAAGTTTGTTTGAGTGGTGAAAAATTAAAATAGTGAATTAATAATGGGATTATTGAAGTTATTCTGTTCATTTAAACAAGATCTGTTTTCCAGTTTCAAGGCTTTCCTTATTTCCAAAGTCTCAAGAATATCTAATTTCCGGCCTTTATTGCATTTATGGATCAATTTGGAATTTGATGGTGAAAAACTATGTTTCGTTATTAATATATGATTGGCGAAAGAAGAAGGTGTTGATGGTGGAGGATCAAGATCTGTGTTGTTATAGATGTGCCTGAAATGTTCTTTAATACGGTCTGATATTTTGCGACCTGTCTGACCTATGTAGAATGATTCACAAGAAGAGCAGTTTAATTTGTATACCTACACCTGATGATGATTTGTAATCTAATGGATCTTTATTTTTAATAAAAAATCTGGATAAGTTGTTATCTGTTTTAAATGAAACTTTAAAACCGTTTTTCTTAAGTATTTTAGAACATTTCTCTGAGACGACGCCAAAGTATGTTAATGAATTTGTTATGAAGGCTGGTTCGATGAAATAAGAACTACTCTTAACTTAGGACTGTATATTGAACGAACGAAATTGAAATTGGTTTAAGTTAAGTCGTCTCCACGGAGAGCTACAGTAATTCTTATATCTAGATAGTTGTCTCAGTTTGAGAGCTACACGTTACTTAGTTAGATCGTCTCGAATTGAGAGCTAAAACATGACTTAGAATGATCGTCTCATACTGAGAGCTAAAACTTGACTTATAGGTTGTCTCGACTTGAGAGCTAAAAATTCACTCACTACAATTTGGGGTGCTGGTACCTGACCCATCCCTCGGTACACATTAGGGTGGGGGTTGCAAGTACCAACGTAAACATGCCGCCCCCGTTGGAGACTTCTAGGTTGACAATGATTAAACATAGCTAACTATATAAGAGCATGCAATATAAACAAACAAACATGTCAAAACAAAGAATAATATATACAATAATGAATCTTAAAACTATACTACAATAATGTTAAAAAAAACTTAATCTAACCTAAACTGAACAAATAAACAAAAGAAAAACACACACACAAAGCTAACCTGAATACAACTAAACTGGGTAGTGATTCTTTGTCCTTAAAACTAGATACGTAAATGGCACTAAATGCACCTTATAAATTGTTTATGAAACGTTTATGGGCAATGGACACACTTTAACTACGGGGCGCTTAAAAACTCCTTGAGCCGTTTTGATCGTCACAACCCTTACACGATTGTCTAATCCGGGATGTGTCTTGATGATGCGGCCTAATTTCCACACCAAAGGAGGGAGGTTATCCTCGGCAATTAGAACCATGGTCCCTTCCGAAATAGTGGTTTGGGGTTGTGTCCTCCATTTACTCCGCTGTTGTAATGTGCTGAGGTATTCTTTTGTCCAGCGGTCCCAAAAGTGTTGTCGCAGCTGCTCGATCCGCTGCCATCGGGATAAACGATTCACTGGTAGCTCGCGCAGATCAGTCTCGACAGGGGCAGTCAGAGATTCTCCAATTAGGAAGTGTCCAGGAGTAAGTACCTCAAAATCATGAGGATCATTAGACAAGGGGGTAATAGGGCGTGAGTTAAGACACGCTTCTATACGTGTTAGGAGAGTATACATCTCTTCATAATTGACCAAAGAACTTCCAAGCGTTTTTCTTAGATGACGTTTTACGAGTTTGACCCCTGACTCCCAAATCCCACCAATATGGGGACTGTTTGGCGGTATTAGATGCCAAGATATGTTTTCAGTTTTTAAACCTTCTATAATATTAGTTTCAAATTCCGAAGATTTTAAGAATCTTTGCATATCCTTTAGTTCATTTTTTGCCCCTACAAAATTAGTGGCATTATCACAATAGATATTTAAAACCTTACCGCGTCTAGACATAAAACGTTTTAAAGCGTTCAAAAATGACTCGGAAGTTAAGTCGCCGACTAACTCCAAATGTATAGCCTTTGTCACAAGACATATAAACAGCGCAATATAGGATTTTACATGTATTCTACTTCTTTTATTGCCTTGTTTAATTAAAATGGGTCCAGCGTAATCAATGCCGACATGAATAAAGGGTCTTGCGGGTTCAATCCTAACGTTTGGCAAATCGCCCATCTTTTGCGTAAAGCGCCTCGGATTGGTTCTAAAACATTTAATGCACTCAAAAATTATTTTTCTCACTACGCTCTGAGCTGCTACGGGCCAGTATTTTTGTCGAAGAGCAGCAAAAGTTAATTGTTGCCCGCCATGTAATTGCCAATGATGATATTGTCTGATCAGTAACTTAGTTATGTGATGTTTCGATGGTAAGAGGATTGGGTGTTTTTTGTCAAAACAAAAATTACTATTTCTTATACGACCTCCTACTCTTAACAGATTATCATTGGTATCAATAAATGGATCTAACGCTAATATTTTGCTATTTTTGTTAAGTTGTTTGCTCTTAGACAATGTTTGAATTTCATCAACAAATTCGCGTTTCTGTACATAACTAATTATCCGATTATGTGACTGCAATAATTCACGACAAGTTAAAGTATCCTCAATTCTTTGGCCTTTATTGCGACAATTATTAATAAAACGTAAACAATATGCAATCACTCTCTGCAGTTTTACAAAAGAAGAACAATTTGACATAATTGGTAACTCGAAATTAATACTAGTGACTAACGTCGTTTTACGTTTTTCTTGTATATCTGTTGGACTTGGAGTAGGTATTGATACAGGCCATTCCGATAACTCTTTGGATAAAAATTGTGGTCCATGCCACCACAATTCTGATTTATTTAATGTTTCTGGGTACATGCCGCGGGTTATTATATCTGCAGGATTGGACTTGGTATTAATATGACACCAGTTCTTTACAGCCGTTAGTTCTTGTATCTCAGATACTCGGTTAGCAACGAAAGTCTGCCATGTGTTTGGCGTTGCTGCTAGCCACGATAGTACTATGCTAGAATCGGTCCACAGATATTGTTGATTGACTTCAATATTTAATGCAGGTATTGTTTTGTGAATTAGACGTGCCAGTAACAGAGCTGCGCACAACTCGAGTCTGGCAAAAACTACTCTCAATTTGTTGGTGGTAGATGAATCTTTGATTACAGCGTGATTTGGCAAATAATAAGAATTATGTTTGTTAATTTCTCCCGATGGTACTAACTCCATGTGTCCTAGTTCACGGTACTCGTGTAAAAAGTTGGTGTATGGTTCTCTTAATTCGCGTTGAGAAGTATTTAGTCTTCGTTCTAAAGAATAAAATCGCTTTTTTGCATGTTCTAACGATGAACCTAAATGAACTTTATTGTTTTTAAATGGTAGTCTGACAATAAACCTCCCATTTTCAGCACGTTTAAAATTGGTTTGAAAATGTATTTCACACTCTTTGTCGGCTGCGGACAAATTATCTTTATTGTCAACTTCCTCCAGTGACCAGAATTTTGCTACCTGGGTTTCTAAAGAGTTTTGTGAAACGGCACTTAAATTGCAGGATGTTTTTGAATAATTTCCATAGTTTATAGAACCCCCAACAATCCACCCCAATTTGGTTTCTTGAAAATGCGGATGTTGGCCATGTTGTAAAATTTTACCGTCCCTCAATAAATTCCAAAATAACTCAGCCCTAATAAGCATATCTATAGGACGAGTTTTACAAAAGAGCGGATCCGCTAATTTGATATGACGAGGAATATGTAGTAATGAATTGTCAATTGTTTCGTTGGGCAAATCTTCGGTTATTTTTGGTACTACAAAACATCTAAATTGTTCATTGACTGATTCGTCAACACACGATTTAATGGTTACCTCTGCGGCTTTTGTTATTGTTGAAACTGTTTGATTTATTCCGCCGACGGTTAAATTTGTTTTGTGCAAATTAAGATTTAGTTTAGTAGCCATATGTTGCGATAAAAAATTGGACTGAGACCCAACATCCAAAAGGGCTCTACATTCGCTAAATTGGTTGACGTTATTTTTGATAAGTACGATGGCTGTAGGAAGAAGAACTGCCTTATTGATCAAAAAGGCGTGATTACTTACTGTGTCAACCACAGTAGAGGTTTGCTCATGAACTACTTGTTCGCGGTCTTGATGTAAAATGCTGTGATGTCGTTCCTTACATGTTCGACATGAATATTTGGATTTACAACTTGTAACTTGATGGTTACTACGTAGACAATTAAAACATAATTTAAGGTTCTTAACTTGTTTCCTACGATCATTGATAGATATGATGTCTAGTAATTTAGGACACTGATAGATAGGGTGTTCACCCTTACATAAACAGCACGTTAGATGATTACCTTTACCTGGTTTTGAATGAAAAACATTTACTTTGGATGCGCTAGAATTGAACCCACTCGTCCCGGCTGGTAGATCCGACGGTGACGTTCGGCTTGGAGCCTTTGGTAGACGATCAGATATATGGCTAATACTAGCCATTATCTCAAAAAAACTAATTTCAAAACTCTCCCACTCCGTTTCTACAGTTTCTTCATTAGGGTTTAGTATCAAAATTTGAATTTGGCATTCTTCAAATTCCCGATAAGCCGAGTCTAACATATTTTTGCACGTTTTTAAAAGTTCTATATCATTTGTTTCTTTAAAAGTCGATAATAGCTTTTCAGTTCTGGTTAATTTTTCTTTTACTGTGTCACGTATTACTTTAAGATTCGCTATATCTGTCATCTTAGATTTTTCAAAAGTTTTCTAAACACTTATGAAAACATGTACATATAACAAGGATGTGATGTAGACAAAAGGATTGAGAATCACTGACCTTAATTGCCCTGATCTTGTGAAGTTGAGACTGACTGCAGATCTGTGCAGACTCTCTGATGCTGGTAGATGTACGCCTCTGATGCTGATGGTCGATGATGGATGCCTCTTGGTGATTTGTTGGTGCAGTTAAACAACACACACTAACACTGATTTCATGTAGATACTCGAAGGACCGTTGTTGATATTCGCGATGAATCCGGCTCGAAGATAGACCAAAATGTTATGAAGGCTGGTTCGATGAAATAAGAACTACTCTTAACTTAGGACTGACTGTATATTGAACGAACGAAATTGAAATTGGTTTAAGTTAAGTCGTCTCCACGGAGAGGTACAGTAATTCTTATATCTAGATAGTTGTCTCAGTTTGAGAGCTACACGTTACTTAGTTAGATCGTCTCGAATTGAGAGCTAAAACATGACTTAGAATCATCGTCTCATACTGAGATCTAAAACTTGACTTATAGGTTGTCTCGACTTGAGAGCTAAAAATTCACTCACTACAATTTGGGGTGCTGGTACCTGACCCATCCCTCGGTACACATTAGGGTGGGGGTTGCAAGTACCAACGTAAACAGAATTTGAAAAGGAAATTGTTTCTGAACGATTTTTAACCAAGTAGTGTGTGTATTTGAATTTGTTATAGTATCTATAGTATAATTTGTTTATAGTTTTTAAAGAATATCCATTATTTGAAGCAATTTGTTTAATGTTATTAAGTTCTGTTTGAAAAGATGAATCTGATAGTGGTATAGAAAATAATCGGTGGAAAAAGGAATGAAAAGCTGCAAATTTATGGGAAACAGGGTGACAAGAGTCAAAAGGTATTACGCAATCTGTGATACTAGGTTTTCTATAAATGTCAAATTTAAAAGTATTATTATTTCTAGTGATTAACAAGTCTAAAAAGGGAATTTGGGAATTGATTTCAATTTCAACGGTGAATTTAATGGATTGGTTTAAAGAATTTAAGTTGCTTAGTGCGTTATCAAGTTCAGAATCAGATCCTTTGAATAAAACAATTATGTCATCTACATATCTGTACCAAAAGAGAAAATGATCTTTAAAGGGTGAAGAAGTTAAAAACTGATCTTCTAAGTTATTCATGAATATTCCTGCTAAAAGAGGTGACAAATTAGAGCCCATTGCTAAGCCTGAGTCTTGTGAATAAAAATTATTATTAAATTGTAAGAAATTTTGATCTAGGACAGTCTCACAAAGTGAATGTAAATTTAGTGCATGTATGGTTGGCATATTAGAATTAAATAGTAGGTTTTTTTAAATTAATAAGCAAGATTTGGGTGGGATGCTGGGGAATAAATTAACTACGTCAAATGAAACAAGTCTAGTGTCAGATGGAATTTGGAAATTTCTAATTTTGGAGCAAAGAAATGGGAAAAGGTTGAGTTTTATGTATTTTAGGTATCCAAGTTGGGAATTTTCAACTAACGGCGTTAATGGATGTTAGTGCTTAGTTGAGTTTGCATGTGGGCATGCGTGAACTTTAGTTACTTTGTTCAGCGTCAACACCACCAGCTGTTTCACATTGTTTTGACGTTGGGGAAAAAATAAATTACCTTAAAGTCCGCGCATGCATTTTGGCAACCTCTAGAGCAAAATTGACAGCAGTATAAACGGGAGATTTGGCAGTTAATGCTTAGTGCTTAGTTGTTAGTGGTTACTTGAGCATAAACTAGACTTAACATATACAGTAATCATAGTATATTTAAAACCCAAAAAAAAGTTGGGGGTTGCCATTTAAAAAAATTGATGACGGTGTCATAGTTCAAGAACAGATGACGTCATCAACAAAATCTTGTATATCAAAAGATGGTAATTTAAAAACAAAAATCGACCTGTTCGGGCGTTTTTCGCAAAAACAGTACACAACTAAATTATGAATTTGGGTTGAACTTTATGATCACTCTGTACATAATGAAATATAATAATATTAATTGGATTTCAGAATCTGACGGTTCCGGTTTTCCTAGGGAGAGTTGTAACAATGAATTTATATCTATGAGCACCCTAATGTATTTCTTGTTTGCTAGTTATTACGCGAGGTTTATCTCCGCGGAATAAATGCACTTGCATCTCTAGTCCAACATAAATTCCCGTCAGTCTACTTCCCAATTATGATGAACCGATGAAGTTCTCGCAGTATTTCTGTTAAATTCGAAGAAAATTTCTCCACCCTCCTCGTTTGTAATCTTGTCTGTATTGTTAGTTTTCGACGGATAACAAGGTTAACGCCAAAATGTAATTCTTTCCCAAAAACCATCCTCTCCATTATTAATGAAAATAGTCACAAAATACCCTCTTAACGAAACATCATTGTTAGCACCAAACAACATCCTCTTTATTTACCTCCTTACATCTTAAAACATCCTCTTAGGCTTTCAAACGTATTCATGATTTATGATTCCGAGAGAGCGTAACAATACTCGTTTAATCAACGATCCGTTATAAACGCAAATCGTCGAATCGAAAACAATTGTGACATCCGCAGAGACTGCGAACAAGAGACAATAACGCAACCCGAGTCAATCGATCGCGACAAGCCTACCGAAATTTACCAGGAAGTCATCCGTTTCGTTTGTAGCGACATCCGTATCGGCAAAGAATGCTGGAGGCTCCTGTAAACCCGGATGATGACCGGTGGTTATATGATGTTGTAACTTCGAGTTTAGCACCCTTTTGTAGTTAAGAACATTGTAAAATCCAAGTGGACTGAGATATACATAAACATAAAGCTAGGTATAAACAGAGTAACGCTGAAAGCTGTTAGAATTTACCTTAAGTGAAGTGCTCGTCTTGATTTTGTAAGTTATGGTTACTCCAAACATTGTTTGAACACTTTAGATGTTAACACATTATAAAATTCTTGCGACATTAAGATTAGAATAGGGCTGTCTTGTTGCGCATGTAAATCTAGGGGCTTTGTAATTCAACGCCTGTCGGAGTACTAGGAGTTCCACATCTGCAGGAAACATGGATCCTGTTTGCATGTCCAAGTAGATGTGGAGTTTTTTTATGTATAAATTTTTGTGTATTTTGATTTGTTCTCCTTATCCAATAACATAATCTTTCCTTTACATAACTGCTTCAAATTTGCAGTCCTTTACTCAACACAATTTCCGGTTTTGAGTGTGGCTTGAAAAGGAACAACAATGTCTTGGAGGTAATTAACCCTAATTACAGCAATTAACGGTAACTTTAGTAAGTAGAAAATACTAAAGGTTAGCAGCACCGCTGAGAGCCAAAACTGGTAAACTAGCCAGTGAAATTTTGCACGATCTGACCTTTTGCGGGGTGTTAAACCGCACTACTTGTTAATTAAGAATCAATGAGTCGGACACGAAAATTGTTGAAAGGGTAAGACTCAACAGAGGATAAGAAATAAGAAAGAAGTTGACGTAAGAACTACATGAAACTTGTCTGATTCTGAGTGAGATGGCAATAATTAAAACTGATAAAATATGGATGATAATACTGCTTAAAGGGGATGTAATTAAAAGGAGAGCCGCATTAATCCAAAAGTCAGATCAGATAGAACAGAAAAAAATTCTTGAGCATGATAAAAGATGTCTACAATAATAAAATGCGAGGAACAAAAATAAATACTGCATAATGGCGTAGAAACAACATTGTGGGCCCAAGTGCGAGAGGAATATATATTGTGAGCTATGAATAGAACAAAAGGGTAGGAAGGGATTAATGGAAGAGTTATGGCAACTGACGAAAAGCTAAAGGGAGAAAATGACAACAATAAAAATTGAAAATGTTTTTGGGAAAAACTGTGTATGAAATGATCTGTTAATGGTCTTAATAATTGTCGATTTGATTACCGGAGTGGGAACCGCAACAAGAAATAGCAATATTATATACATAGTCCCCGGAATGAGTTTACAAGAGGATTTTTTTTTATTTTTGACATTATGCCAAAACCTCAAAGGAATAAAAAAAATTTATTTTGACTCAGTGGAAAGAAAAGTTAATTTTTCTCTTAATTTTGGACTAATAAAAAAAATTCTCTGCTCTTTAAATCCCATCACATTCGCGATTTTATTTTTTTTACAACGATGTCACTTTGACAAATGAGTTTACACAAGTTAAATAACAAAAATGTTTGTGAAAAAATTAATTTTAGTAAATGGGAACTCAAAGAAACACGTTTAACATAAAAAAACTAATTAATTAACATTAAATTTTGAGTATGCTGGAATATTTATATACATAATGTTGTTATATACCACTTTCTGCATTATGAATTTCACAAAACGAATAAAAAAACAAAACAAAATTACGATGATAATAATTGAAACATAAATGTCCGATGATATGGTTAATCTTTTTCCCACTTTGGGATTTATTATTCCAGAATATTCCACAGTTCAGTTAAGCGCTTTATCAAAGTTTTAAACTTTAAATGTGAAGCCAATGTAAGTGTGAGTAAGAAGATCAATATTTGTTTTAATACTCTGTGGTAAGGTCAATAGGAAGAAAGTGCACTTTCTGAGATTTGAATTCTTGAAGTTTAGATAGTAAAAGACTCCCTCCTTCAACAGTAACTTTACAATCGATTTGTATTTGCAACAGTTTAGCTACATATTATAACCAAATATTTTTAAATTTATTATTTGATTTTTGGTAGACATGTTCTTAGGTATTTAAAAAAATCTTGAGCAGAGAATAATGTGGGCTCCTCGTTTAATAACATATAAAACTTTTTTTCGGTGGCTTCGTACATAATAAATTATACTTTATTCTAGAATTAAGATAAAGTTAGATCACCCAAACTTTATGTTCACCTTTGGGCTCAAACCGCTTATTTAAAGGAGTTCCCATCTTTAGCTTGCTACTTTCTAAATTGAAAAAGTTCAATTCGGTATGGAGTTTTATTCATGACTGTCTCATCAATTATATGCGATGATTCACGGAAGTCCAATTCTCCTTAGAAACCCGGTTGAAAATCAATTCCCTGATGAGTTGATTGTGAACTTCTCGGCGTCTTTTAATTTGTTTCTCAAAAATAGGGAGAAGCTAAATTGAGCTACTTTTTATGACAATACTACTTTATTCGTGACGTATGGTTTGTAATAGTACAGACTGTTTTAATATTTAATATTTCAGTTGGTAATAGATTCAGATACACTTTTAAAGTTATTCTTGCCTTTAAGTTGGGAGAATTGCATTTTTAGTTGCGAGGTTATGTTTGTATGGTCCAAATTTAAAAGTATCTGTCACCGGCAGACAACCAAATCACGGGATTACAAATTGATGTAATTTTTTGTGTTGTCCCAAGTCATAATCTTAATTGAACATCTGTAGTAATAAGATTTTTTCAATAACATGAAGATATATTATAATATGTTGAATATTCGTGCTAAATTACAGTTTGGATTGATCAAAGAAATACTAATAATAAGTTAATAATAAGAAGAATAAGTTTAGTAGATATACAGGAAATACCTGCAATAATTTTAACGTGATTTGAACAGTTTTTAACGTCAAAATTTTTTGTATTTTGATAAATGTTGTAAGAACTGTTACAGAAGGAGGTGTTGGATAAAACTGTATATTACACACGTGTGTTAACAGCAAATAAGTCACTCAAGAAAAATTAGCCACTCGAGCAAGCTCTGGTGGCTAAACATTTCTTTCATGACTTATTTGCTTTATAAGACACTTGTGTAATAAATAGCTAATAATAACTATAAATAACTAAATATATTTATCCAACACCTGTTTATTATGAAGTCATAATAAGGCCGATTTCAAATTTTTTATAAGATCTATAAGGCACTATAGTGACTTATGAACTCATAATTCAATGGTCTTCTAATTTGTCATAGCAACCAGTTCATAAGCCAACAGTTTGGACGTCAAATTTGACAATGATTCAATATGATTGGATGTGTAAGTGTTTTATTACTCATCAGATTTGACAATGTATGATTTATTTGGACATTTGTTTTGTTATTATAACTGATGGATTCTCCTACTAACTGTGCTGGAGGCTCCTGAAGCTGATTGTAAAATTGTATTGGCAACCTCGATTTTATAGGTCAGGGATTCACCAATGTAGCTTTCGGCCACGCTGGTAGATTTCGACCCCCCGTGGCGTTTAAGCGTGGTTATGTCTCCGCCTGCGTCAACAACCTGGCGGCAACAATAGCCAGTATATAATTTTCCAGGTGTAAATAGGTGGCGATTTCTTTATTAACACCCAGTGGTTGGTTGGTGCACTTCTGTTTCTGCTAATTTAAAGAGAAACGCTGCTCATTAACATCCGATGGTCTAAACTCGTAGAACATTTCTTGAAGTATTCATAGAACTTGCCAGTGATAGTAAATGAACGCGTCTGTTTTGTTTTGGTGTCTCGTATAACGATGAATCAAATAAAATTTAACGAAAACTTTCTTTTAAACTTACCTTTGTAAACAAATACTTGTCGTCTGGAGCTTAGTAAAAGTAAAAACTGATGAATTTGTTCGGAAGTTAGAGTGTTCGATTTCTTCGGCATATACCTGTTTGATTTCCTCTTTAAAAATGTCTTTAATTTCAAATCTTCACTTATATTCACATTGTGGTACACGATAAGTGAGTTCCGTAGCATAGAATAATGCACCCATAAAGAAATAGGCCTAACCTTCTCAGAGAGTTCTCCGAAATATGCTAAGAGTACATTTTCCAAATAAGAGGACTTAATATTTTTCACAATTCTCCAATCCATGAATTGCTTATATGCTATTTTATACCTCTCTCGAGATTTTTCTGGCAGTAAGTTTAGGGAGGTATTTTGAGCTGCTTCGGTGATATTTGGTGGCGTGCACTTCCATTATTTGTAGCAATAATTGGATTTTAACGCAACTTCGCTTGAAAAACGCCAGGAAAGCTAACAAATTGTCAATATTTTAGAACTGTCAAAAATCAAACAAGCCCACTGAAGAGTGAAGTGAAAAATTTAAATCTATAACAAACACGTTTGTTATAATAACAAATAGGTGAAGTAAATTCTGTAAATTTATGCAAAAAACCGAACAATTTCTTACAATTTTAAAGTTGTTAATGAGCTAATTATGGCTGCTAATTAAATCAGTATAAAAACTACTAGAAACTTTTTATGTGTTAATTAGCAGTTTTGAAACTTGTCAAGCATAAGGCTAGGTAAGAGGTCTGCGTTTAAAATTTCACAATATCTAGCCGGTAGTTATTTGAAAATTATTGTTATTATGTTAATACACTTAGTTTAAAACTACCTATAAAATATATTGTAATTTTAAATAAAATAAATGTTAAAAATTTGTAAAAAAATGGACCAATACAAATGCAGGTCTTCACATTTAATAGTATGGTTTGAAAGAAGTCGGCCCATAATTTCATTCATCATCGTTTTCGACCAATCGTAAGACTTTATTAGTGATAACTCTATAATCCTTTGTTTCTTTTTTAAATGTTTTTATTTCCAGGGCAAATAGTGTCAATTTTTTTTACTTTTATGTCAAATTTCAACATGAATCATTTTGGGGAACATTCTTTGATGTTTAAACAACTGTATTCATTAAATAATTTTACCGAATTATTTTCGTGCTTTTGAAACAATCTGTTGTTTTGCTCAACTTTATTAAAACGCAATATACTCGTGTCATTTTTTGACAATTTTTTTTTGACAAATTAAAACGTCCAAAAATGACACTCGTAGTTGCTAATCAAGTTTCGTATTACAAATCGCTAGGTTGTAAATATTTTTAACAAATGAATGAGGTTCAATTTTTGTTCTAGCTGCTGCGCTTTTTGTTCGTTTACATTACATACGGGGCTTATCTCTGTAATCACCAAAAGTTTATTGATGGAATAGTCTTATATACCTAATACTACTCGTAATCCAAGTTATGTAGACCATGTTTAAAACTGGTTTCACTTATGCAATTGTGCTTGAGAATTTGACTCGTGCTAAAACACTCGTGGATTCATTCGCTAGCACAATTTATTATTTCAAAAATAATAATCGACATACCTTGAACGACTCGTGGTATTACATATGATTATTTCATTCATCATCGTTTTCTACCAATGGTAAGACATTGGGCCCTATTTTTGAACATGTGAGTGCGTGAGAGAGTGAGTTGTGACCTCACGTCGAGTAGTCGAGTATTTAATTTAAAGTAAGCGCACTTCATAATCACTCCAAACTCGAGCGGTATGAGACAAGCGCTTTTTTCCGAGAGTAACTATGTGGCGTGATTGTGATTATGATTGTGCGCTTACTTTAAATTAAATTCACCACTAATCGACGTGACATTACAACTTACTCACTCACATGTTCAAGAATAGAGCCCTTTATTTTTTTATTATAGTGATAATTCGATAATTCTTTATGTTCCATTTTCAAATGTTTTTATTTCTAGGGCAACGCTGAATACTACTGTCACATTTTTTACTTTTAGGTCAAAATTCCACATGAATCGTTTTGGGGGATATTTTTTGATATTTAAACAACAAAACATTCATTGTAATACAAATAAAAAAAAAAAACAAAATATTGTAATACTAATGTTGATTAAAACGTACTCATTTTTCGACAAATTAAAACGTCACTAATCAACTTTCGTATTACAAATTGACAGTTTTGAAGCACTCATGTAATAATTGCAAGTTATTATTTCCGGTTAGTATTTATAAGCTATAAAAATATAGTTTTCTACTTTGGTGTCACAAATTGTTCATTGTGATACTAAAAGTAGTTGCACAATGGAACTTACTATGCTACTGCTTTTGATTTTTTTTATTTGATACGTTTTACATTGGTATTGAGCATTTCTAGCCAACTTCTGTCGAGCTCAAGCCAAGTGTCAATTTTCAGATAAAAGACATACACAAACAGTAATATTTAAAAAGCATAATTTCAACATTTTCATAAAATGAACAACTCCATAGTGAAAAAAATTGTACATTACACTGGCTTAACGAAGCATTGTGACTCGCTGCGCTCGTCGTGCCCCAAACCCACTCATGTCACATTGAAGCCTCTTGTTAAACTCGTATAATAATGTACTATTGCTTAATTGTGATGACCATTGATTAATTACACAGGAACCACATGTACGCAATGATACATTAAATAATGTCAAACGTTCATAATGAAACAAGGGTTATTAATTTTGCCTCGTTTTTATCGTAATATTAGCCGTTTTGTTTATTACTTAAGTATTTTAGGTTAAAAGCTCCACGTCTCATTTTTTTCTGCCATCTCCTTAATGTACCACAAGATATACCAATCAATCTTTGAAATCATCTCGTCAATCATACACTAAATTCCCTAATAAAACCGAAAAAAGTATAAAGTTCCACGATTTCGCCTCAGGCCTATGCTTTCATAAATCTACGCACTCTAAATCATCCCTTACGAAAACATCCCCGAACCGTGTGTACTGCAAAAGTGAAGTCGAGGACTGTCGTAAACGCATTTAACGGTATTCCGTGACCTATAAAGTAAGTGTAAGAGTTTTCGTAATGGATATCTCGGCGCCTCTCCACACATTCCGAACGTCGATTTTCCAAGATCGATTCCACGCGTGCAACCTCTCTCAAAATCAAATTACCAGCCGTTTAACAACGACGGAAGAAAAATGATAATTACACGAGCCTAATTAGGACGGATTTTCCCTCATTCGCGCACATAAATCCTTAGAATTAGGCTTTTATAAGTACCAGTATAACAGGAAAAATGTTACTAAATTCCCATTATCCTCTCTTTTGAATGCAAATACAATACCTCTAGTCAGTTGGGCTTCAAGAGATGGCCCCACGCTGTATCTCTTTTACAAGTAATGATGAATTTCTATTTCTAAATTATTATTTGGAAAGGAATAACTTGGGACGCATTCGCAATTTGATAAATGCTAATTCATAATTCATTCAATCTATATACAAGGTGTCTAAAAATTGCCGCACCAAACTAATGGTACAGTGATCAGAGGCAAAGAGTACGCAATAGAAAAATATTAAAAAAAAAATTGGTGTTAGATTCGCATGTGGTTGAAGGTTTCTTTTATAGTAAATCTGGCAACTGAGGAAATTGCAATGAACAATTAAAGTACTGGCATGTTAAGTAACCAAGGCAATGTTTTTCTCAGGTACTGGAATTAATTGTAACAATAATTGTTGAGAATTGTCAGTTATTTTTGAAGTTTGTAATTTTTTATAACAATAATGGAAGGAACAATTTATTATTTACCAGAACATTAAAATAACGAGTGAGCAACAAAATTCGTGATCGCAGTTGGCTAAACGTACATCGGTTCTTTTACTTTACTGTTTACATTAATTGCCAAACTTTTAACCTATTTTCTCTGACGGTCAAAAATTTGAATTTCTGCGTCAAAACTGTTGTCCCTTTCAAGCACCGTTTCCACTGAAGAAACATTGAGGAACTCTGTGTCTTCCTTTGTCGGGTGTTTAGGAAATGTTTGGCAACCGCGGAGGAATTAGCAACATTCATAAACTTTGTGTTTCCATCCGAGCAACTGAAGTCGCCTATAGTTGTAGCTTGAGAAAGCGCAACTCAGTGTTTCCACTCATGTGAAAAGTTGCAGCAAAATGGAGGAGGAAGAAGTCTTATTATCGCGTGTCGATTTTTTCTTTGATGTGACCGCTAGAAATGGTAACAATCAACATTTGTTTCCGAAACAATGAGGAAGATTCAGAAACATTTGGGAACTTTTAGAAACATTTTCGGAAACAATCAACAGAAACACAAAAGTTGCTCAATGTTTCTTCAGTGAAAACGAGGCTTTAGAGAAGAAAGCTAGGACATAATGCTGAAATAACAAGAGTGACTAATTCAAATTAATTCCCCTCTTACAAAGCTTAAGATACTCTATTTCAAGAGGATGTAATACAGGTACTGCAATAATGAGAGAATGTAAGGGTTCCCCCAAATCCACCACTTGAGTATCTCCAGCAGTTGCTGCGAAGCCCCACTTACAGACATGAATTTAGGTGGCATGTACCTACTACTCCTTCTTCTTCTTTGTTAAACTCTCTAATGTGGGCTGCTTGACCTTTATATCTGCAAGATTTTCCTTCAGTACTCTATCACAATACTGAACAGACCTACCCAACAAACACAAAGTGTGTAGATTATTCCTATAATCAGAAACAATCCTCTTATAAAAACTGTCTGGTTTCCAACCCCCTTCCAATAGAGAATTGAGACAGTCTCCTCAAAACTGTACAACTGCAATCCACAGCATTCAAAATGGAAGCATTGTGGACCACCCTCATGTCAACCCTGCGCTCTCTTGTCCTGGTGCTGAGTTTGCGGCCGTAGAAGTCCTCCTGGCTTTCCAAAAGTCATTATAATAACTGAATTTGAAATATTGGGACTTACTATCGCTTTCACATGTTAGGATCGACGTGTAGGCCTCCAGATAGACTTTGTCTCAACGTTTTATGATTTCCAAACCTTTGATTGTGATGTCTGCACTCGCCGATTATGTAAAATTTTTGAAGAGGTTAGAATCCATAGAACGGACATAGAATGGGGGGAACATAGAATGGGGTGATTATGGTTGCCTGCTTTTAGGGGCAATGCCGTTAATTCGTCATCGTGCAAATCCCGTTTACTTTTGTTGTATTGTGAAAATGTGCAAATGAAGAGATTTTTATCTCAAATCAGATTTGACAACTCGATGACTTTTTACACAATCGTATCGATCAAGAATCGACTCAAAATTTTGGATTCAGAGCCTCCTACGACCACGAATTTTGTTGCTCACTCGTTACAATTCACAGCTAATGTTCAAATTGTCGACCATTGCCCGTAAGACTAGAGTTTGCCCGTCTCTCAATATTGGCCTGTACTCGTTCGAGTATTTGTTTGGTCAGAGTTTCAGAGTTTCAGTGGGTCAAAGAATTCTTGCGAGAAGGTCTTCACAACTCTCAGGTGGTGTTACGTAAACCAACGATTTAAAATGACCGCAAAGAAAAAATCTAAAGCGTTAAGGTCGGGCGAACGGGGAGCTAACGCGTTGGGCCATCTCGCAGGACCGGATGATGATGAACTGGTACTTCATCCAGTTGAATTCACATATCCCTTAATAGAAGTGTTAAAAGCACGTAATCCATCCCACAATGTCAGTGTGACTTTTTTAAATAAATCTGAAAAATTGGTTACTATGCATACAATCCCATTGTTGCATAAAAATATCCATTGTTATATTAAAATGTTGCCGCATTGATTTTTGCATAAATCTCGATAATTTAAGATGCGTTTAACTACATTTATGTTAAAGACCAAAGGCATTGCGTCAAATAATTATTGATCTACATTTTGTTTCGCATACTTTAGCAGCATTTTGGGTGTAATTTACTGATAATAAATAGCTGTAATCAACATTCGAAGATCTCTAAAAGAAACCCACATACACAGAAGAAATGAACACCAAGATTTTTTTAAATATTTTTCTTTGACTTACCAAATGGTCCTAAATAACGTACGATTGCGTTGGTGCGGCAATTTTTAAACATCCTGTATATAAAATCCAAATACCACTCACTGACTCATCACGAAATCTCCGGATCCATAGAAGGGATTCCAATGAAACTTTACACGCTTACTTATTTTACCACGTAGGCGCTCACTAAGAAACGGTTTTAAAAAATTCCATTCCAAAGGGGGGTAACGGGCCCCCCCGCTCCGTTAATCTCTGTATCCACTGAACCGATTGCAATGAAATTTTGCACACATATTTACTTCACCACGTAAGCGCCCACGAAGAAACGGTTTTTCACAATTCCATCCCTAAGGGGGGTAGTGGGGCGGGGGAGTTAATCTCTAGATCCACAGAACCGATTGGAATAAAATTTTGCACACTTATTTACTTCACCACGTAGGCGCTCACTAAGAAACGATTTTTCAAAATTCAATTCCTAAGGGGGGTAACGGGCCGGGGGAGTAATCTCTACATCCACTGAACCGATTAAAATAAAATTTTGCACACTTACTCATTTTACCAAGTAGGCCCACTAAAAAACGGTTTTTCAAAGTTCCATTCCAAAAGGGGGTAACGGGGAGGGGGAGTTAATCCCGAAATCTACTGAACTGATTGCAATGAAATTTTGCACACTTACTTCTTTTTAAGGGGGGTAACGGGGCGGGGGATTTAATCTCTAGATCCACTGATCCTATTTAAATGAAATTTTGCACGCTTACTTATTTCACCACGTAAGCGCCCACCAAGAAATGGTTTTTCAAAATTCCGTTCCAAAGGGGGGTAACGGCCCCCCCCGCACCGTTAATATCTGGATCCACTGAACGGATTGCAAAGAAATTTTGCACACATACTTATTTCACCACGTAAGCCCCCGCTGAGAAACGGTTTTTCAAAATTCCATCCCTAAGGGGGGTAACGGGGCGGGGGAGTTAATCTCTAGATCCAGTAAACCAATTGGAATGAAATTTTGCACACTTACTTATTTTACCACGTAGGCGCTCACCAAGAAAGGTTTTTTTTTAAATTCCTTCCCTAAGAGGTTTAACGGAGCGGGGGAGTTAATCTCTAGATCCACTGAACCGATTAGAATGAAATTTTGCACACTTACTTATTTTACCACGTAAGCGCTCACTAAGAAACGGTTTTCAAAATTCCATCCCTAAGGGGGGTAACGGGGCGGGGGAGTTAATCTCTAGATCCACTGAACGGTTTGCAATGAAATTTTGCACACTTACTTATTTTACCACGTAGGCGCTCACTAAGAAACGGTTTTTCAAAATTCCATCCCCAAGGGGGGTAACGGGGCGGCGGAATTAATCTCTAGATCCACTGAACCGATTGGAATGAAATTTTGCACACATACTTATTGTGTTAATGTAAGCGCCCACTAAGAAACGGTCTTTCAAAATTGTATCCCTAAGGGGGGTAACGGGGCGGGGGAGTTAATCTCTAGATCCACTGAACCGATTGGAATGAAATTTTGCACACATACTTATTTGACCATGTAAGCGCTCACTAAGAAAGGGTTTTTCAAAATTCAATTCTTAAGGGGGGTAACTGGACGGGGGAGTTAATCTCTAGATCTACTAAACCAATTCGAATGAAATTTTGCACACTTACTTATTTTACCACGTACACGCTCACTAAGAAACGGTTTTTCAAAATTCCATTCCAAAGAGGGGTAACGGGGCGGGGGAGTTAATCCCTAGATCCACTGAACCGATAAGAATGAATTTTTGCACACTTAATTATTTTACCACGTAGGTGCTCGCTAAGAAACGGTTTTTTAAAATTCCATTTTTAAGGGGGGTAACGGGGCGGGGGAGTTAATCCCTAGATCCACTGAACCGATAAGAATGAATTTTTGCACACTTAATTATTTTACCACGTAGGCGCTCACTAAGGAACGGTTTTTTAAAATTCCATTTTAAGGGGGGCAACGGGGCGGGGGAGTTAATCTCTAGATCCACTGCACCGAGGCAAAAAAATATTTACAGACCTCAAAAAACGGAGAGAATAGTTTTCCTGAGAATTCTCATAACTGGATAACAAACAGTGTTACAAACGCAAAAATTGGGATCTAGATTCCCTTTTTAAGAAGACCGGACCCGGGTTTGATGATTTTCCAAAAAAAATAAAAATCCAACTGCGAAAAAAAGGTGAGGGTGGATTTGGGAGTGATTTTTCTCAAAATTCTTTTAATCTGAAGATCGACAATGTTACAGGCATGAGAATTGGCACTTGGACTCTCCTTTAAAAATAACTAGACCCGTGTTTGACAATTTTGCAAAAAAATATTTACAAACCGCGAAAAAGGGGTGTAAATGGGAAGGGTAGTTTTCCTGAGAATTTTCATCAATAGAAAACAAATGGTGTTACATACGTGAAAATTGGGATCTACATTCTCCTTTAAAAAAGACTGGTCCGTGTTTGGCGATTTTGCAAGAGAAATTTTACCAACTGTGAAAAAAGGGGAGGGTAGATTTGGAAGTAATTTTTCTCAAAATTCTCATACTTGAAGATCGACAATCTTACAGGAATGAGAATTTGCACTTGGACCCTCATTTAAACATAACTAGACCCGTGTTTGACAATTTTGCAAAAAAATATTTACAGACCTCAAAAAAACTTTACAATCGATTTGTATTTGCAACAGTTTAGCTACATATTATAACCAAATATTTTTAAATTTATTATTTGATTTTTGGTAGACATGTTCTTAGGTATTTAAAAAAATCTTGAGCAGAGAATAATGTGGGCTCCTCGTTTAATAACATATAAAACTTTTTTTCGGTGGCTTCGTACATAATAAATTATACTTTATTCTAGAATTAAGATAAAGTTAGATCACCCAAACTTTATGTTCACCTTTGGGCTCAAACCGCTTATTTAAAGGAGTTCCCATCTTTAGCTTGCTACTTTCTAAATTGAAAAAGTTCAATTCGGTATGGAGTTTTATTCATGACTGTCTCATCAATTATATGCGATGATTCACGGAAGTCCAATTCTCCTTAGAAACCCGGTTGAAAATCAATTCCCTGATGAGTTGATTGTGAACTTCTCGGCGTCTTTTAATTTGTTTCTCAAAAATAGGGAGAAGCTAAATTGAGCTACTTTTTATGACAATACTACTTTATTCGTGACGTATGGTTTGTAATAGTACAGACTGTTTTAATATTTAATATTTCAGTTGGTAATAGATTCAGATACACTTTTAAAGTTATTCTTGCCTTTAAGTTGGGAGAATTGCATTTTTAGTTGCGAGGTTATGTTTGTATGGTCCAAATTTAAAAGTATCTGTCACCGGCAGACAACCAAATCACGGGATTACAAATTGATGTAATTTTTTGTGTTGTCCCAAGTCATAATCTTAATTGAACATCTGTAGTAATAAGATTTTTTCAATAACATGAAGATATATTATAATATGTTGAATATTCGTGCTAAATTACAGTTTGGATTGATCAAAGAAATACTAATAATAAGTTAATAATAAGAAGAATAAGTTTAGTAGATATACAGGAAATACCTGCAATAATTTTAACGTGATTTGAACAGTTTTTAACGTCAAAATTTTTTGTATTTTGATAAATGTTGTAAGAACTGTTACAGAAGGAGGTGTTGGATAAAACTGTATATTACACACGTGTGTTAACAGCAAATAAGTCACTCAAGAAAAATTAGCCACTCGAGCAAGCTCTGGTGGCTAAACATTTCTTTCATGACTTATTTGCTTTATAAGACACTTGTGTAATAAATAGCTAATAATAACTATAAATAACTAAATATATTTATCCAACACCTGTTTATTATGAAGTCATAATAAGGCCGATTTCAAATTTTTTATAAGATCTATAAGGCACTATAGTGACTTATGAACTCATAATTCAATGGTCTTCTAATTTGTCATAGCAACCAGTTCATAAGCCAACAGTTTGGACGTCAAATTTGACAATGATTCAATATGATTGGATGTGTAAGTGTTTTATTACTCATCAGATTTGACAATGTATGATTTATTTGGACATTTGTTTTGTTATTATAACTGATGGATTCTCCTACTAACTGTGCTGGAGGCTCCTGAAGCTGATTGTAAAATTGTATTGGCAACCTCGATTTTATAGGTCAGGGATTCACCAATGTAGCTTTCGGCCACGCTGGTAGATTTCGACCCCCCGTGGCGTTTAAGCGTGGTTATGTCTCCGCCTGCGTCAACAACCTGGCGGCAACAATAGCCAGTATATAATTTTCCAGGTGTAAATAGGTGGCGATTTCTTTATTAACACCCAGTGGTTGGTTGGTGCACTTCTGTTTCTGCTAATTTAAAGAGAAACGCTGCTCATTAACATCCGATGGTCTAAACTCGTAGAACATTTCTTGAAGTATTCATAGAACTTGCCAGTGATAGTAAATGAACGCGTCTGTTTTGTTTTGGTGTCTCGTATAACGATGAATCAAATAAAATTTAACGAAAACTTTCTTTTAAACTTACCTTTGTAAACAAATACTTGTCGTCTGGAGCTTAGTAAAAGTAAAAACTGATGAATTTGTTCGGAAGTTAGAGTGTTCGATTTCTTCGGCATATACCTGTTTGATTTCCTCTTTAAAAATGTCTTTAATTTCAAATCTTCACTTATATTCACATTGTGGTACACGATAAGTGAGTTCCGTAGCATAGAATAATGCACCCATAAAGAAATAGGCCTAACCTTCTCAGAGAGTTCTCCGAAATATGCTAAGAGTACATTTTCCAAATAAGAGGACTTAATATTTTTCACAATTCTCCAATCCATGAATTGCTTATATGCTATTTTATACCTCTCTCGAGATTTTTCTGGCAGTAAGTTTAGGGAGGTATTTTGAGCTGCTTCGGTGATATTTGGTGGCGTGCACTTCCATTATTTGTAGCAATAATTGGATTTTAACGCAACTTCGCTTGAAAAACGCCAGGAAAGCTAACAAATTGTCAATATTTTAGAACTGTCAAAAATCAAACAAGCCCACTGAAGAGTGAAGTGAAAAATTTAAATCTATAACAAACACGTTTGTTATAATAACAAATAGGTGAAGTAAATTCTGTAAATTTATGCAAAAAACCGAACAATTTCTTACAATTTTAAAGTTGTTAATGAGCTAATTATGGCTGCTAATTAAATCAGTATAAAAACTACTAGAAACTTTTTATGTGTTAATTAGCAGTTTTGAAACTTGTCAAGCATAAGGCTAGGTAAGAGGTCTGCGTTTAAAATTTCACAATATCTAGCCGGTAGTTATTTGAAAATTATTGTTATTATGTTAATACACTTAGTTTAAAACTACCTATAAAATATATTGTAATTTTAAATAAAATAAATGTTAAAAATTTGTAAAAAAATGGACCAATACAAATGCAGGTCTTCACATTTAATAGTATGGTTTGAAAGAAGTCGGCCCATAATTTCATTCATCATCGTTTTCGACCAATCGTAAGACTTTATTAGTGATAACTCTATAATCCTTTGTTTCTTTTTTAAATGTTTTTATTTCCAGGGCAAATAGTGTCAATTTTTTTTACTTTTATGTCAAATTTCAACATGAATCATTTTGGGGAACATTCTTTGATGTTTAAACAACTGTATTCATTAAATAATTTTACCGAATTATTTTCGTGCTTTTGAAACAATCTGTTGTTTTGCTCAACTTTATTAAAACGCAATATACTCGTGTCATTTTTTGACAATTTTTTTTTGACAAATTAAAACGTCCAAAAATGACACTCGTAGTTGCTAATCAAGTTTCGTATTACAAATCGCTAGGTTGTAAATATTTTTAACAAATGAATGAGGTTCAATTTTTGTTCTAGCTGCTGCGCTTTTTGTTCGTTTACATTACATACGGGGCTTATCTCTGTAATCACCAAAAGTTTATTGATGGAATAGTCTTATATACCTAATACTACTCGTAATCCAAGTTATGTAGACCATGTTTAAAACTGGTTTCACTTATGCAATTGTGCTTGAGAATTTGACTCGTGCTAAAACACTCGTGGATTCATTCGCTAGCACAATTTATTATTTCAAAAATAATAATCGACATACCTTGAACGACTCGTGGTATTACATATGATTATTTCATTCATCATCGTTTTCTACCAATGGTAAGACATTGGGCCCTATTTTTGAACATGTGAGTGCGTGAGAGAGTGAGTTGTGACCTCACGTCGAGTAGTCGAGTATTTAATTTAAAGTAAGCGCACTTCATAATCACTCCAAACTCGAGCGGTATGAGACAAGCGCTTTTTTCCGAGAGTAACTATGTGGCGTGATTGTGATTATGATTGTGCGCTTACTTTAAATTAAATTCACCACTAATCGACGTGACATTACAACTTACTCACTCACATGTTCAAGAATAGAGCCCTTTATTTTTTTATTATAGTGATAATTCGATAATTCTTTATGTTCCATTTTCAAATGTTTTTATTTCTAGGGCAACGCTGAATACTACTGTCACATTTTTTACTTTTAGGTCAAAATTCCACATGAATCGTTTTGGGGGATATTTTTTGATATTTAAACAACAAAACATTCATTGTAATACAAATAAAAAAAAAAAACAAAATATTGTAATACTAATGTTGATTAAAACGTACTCATTTTTCGACAAATTAAAACGTCACTAATCAACTTTCGTATTACAAATTGACAGTTTTGAAGCACTCATGTAATAATTGCAAGTTATTATTTCCGGTTAGTATTTATAAGCTATAAAAATATAGTTTTCTACTTTGGTGTCACAAATTGTTCATTGTGATACTAAAAGTAGTTGCACAATGGAACTTACTATGCTACTGCTTTTGATTTTTTTTATTTGATACGTTTTACATTGGTATTGAGCATTTCTAGCCAACTTCTGTCGAGCTCAAGCCAAGTGTCAATTTTCAGATAAAAGACATACACAAACAGTAATATTTAAAAAGCATAATTTCAACATTTTCATAAAATGAACAACTCCATAGTGAAAAAAATTGTACATTACACTGGCTTAACGAAGCATTGTGACTCGCTGCGCTCGTCGTGCCCCAAACCCACTCATGTCACATTGAAGCCTCTTGTTAAACTCGTATAATAATGTACTATTGCTTAATTGTGATGACCATTGATTAATTACACAGGAACCACATGTACGCAATGATACATTAAATAATGTCAAACGTTCATAATGAAACAAGGGTTATTAATTTTGCCTCGTTTTTATCGTAATATTAGCCGTTTTGTTTATTACTTAAGTATTTTAGGTTAAAAGCTCCACGTCTCATTTTTTTCTGCCATCTCCTTAATGTACCACAAGATATACCAATCAATCTTTGAAATCATCTCGTCAATCATACACTAAATTCCCTAATAAAACCGAAAAAAGTATAAAGTTCCACGATTTCGCCTCAGGCCTATGCTTTCATAAATCTACGCACTCTAAATCATCCCTTACGAAAACATCCCCGAACCGTGTGTACTGCAAAAGTGAAGTCGAGGACTGTCGTAAACGCATTTAACGGTATTCCGTGACCTATAAAGTAAGTGTAAGAGTTTTCGTAATGGATATCTCGGCGCCTCTCCACACATTCCGAACGTCGATTTTCCAAGATCGATTCCACGCGTGCAACCTCTCTCAAAATCAAATTACCAGCCGTTTAACAACGACGGAAGAAAAATGATAATTACACGAGCCTAATTAGGACGGATTTTCCCTCATTCGCGCACATAAATCCTTAGAATTAGGCTTTTATAAGTACCAGTATAACAGGAAAAATGTTACTAAATTCCCATTATCCTCTCTTTTGAATGCAAATACAATACCTCTAGTCAGTTGGGCTTCAAGAGATGGCCCCACGCTGTATCTCTTTTACAAGTAATGATGAATTTCTATTTCTAAATTATTATTTGGAAAGGAATAACTTGGGACGCATTCGCAATTTGATAAATGCTAATTCATAATTCATTCAATCTATATACAAGGTGTCTAAAAATTGCCGCACCAAACTAATGGTACAGTGATCAGAGGCAAAGAGTACGCAATAGAAAAATATTAAAAAAAAAATTGGTGTTAGATTCGCATGTGGTTGAAGGTTTCTTTTATAGTAAATCTGGCAACTGAGGAAATTGCAATGAACAATTAAAGTACTGGCATGTTAAGTAACCAAGGCAATGTTTTTCTCAGGTACTGGAATTAATTGTAACAATAATTGTTGAGAATTGTCAGTTATTTTTGAAGTTTGTAATTTTTTATAACAATAATGGAAGGAACAATTTATTATTTACCAGAACATTAAAATAACGAGTGAGCAACAAAATTCGTGATCGCAGTTGGCTAAACGTACATCGGTTCTTTTACTTTACTGTTTACATTAATTGCCAAACTTTTAACCTATTTTCTCTGACGGTCAAAAATTTGAATTTCTGCGTCAAAACTGTTGTCCCTTTCAAGCACCGTTTCCACTGAAGAAACATTGAGGAACTCTGTGTCTTCCTTTGTCGGGTGTTTAGGAAATGTTTGGCAACCGCGGAGGAATTAGCAACATTCATAAACTTTGTGTTTCCATCCGAGCAACTGAAGTCGCCTATAGTTGTAGCTTGAGAAAGCGCAACTCAGTGTTTCCACTCATGTGAAAAGTTGCAGCAAAATGGAGGAGGAAGAAGTCTTATTATCGCGTGTCGATTTTTTCTTTGATGTGACCGCTAGAAATGGTAACAATCAACATTTGTTTCCGAAACAATGAGGAAGATTCAGAAACATTTGGGAACTTTTAGAAACATTTTCGGAAACAATCAACAGAAACACAAAAGTTGCTCAATGTTTCTTCAGTGAAAACGAGGCTTTAGAGAAGAAAGCTAGGACATAATGCTGAAATAACAAGAGTGACTAATTCAAATTAATTCCCCTCTTACAAAGCTTAAGATACTCTATTTCAAGAGGATGTAATACAGGTACTGCAATAATGAGAGAATGTAAGGGTTCCCCCAAATCCACCACTTGAGTATCTCCAGCAGTTGCTGCGAAGCCCCACTTACAGACATGAATTTAGGTGGCATGTACCTACTACTCCTTCTTCTTCTTTGTTAAACTCTCTAATGTGGGCTGCTTGACCTTTATATCTGCAAGATTTTCCTTCAGTACTCTATCACAATACTGAACAGACCTACCCAACAAACACAAAGTGTGTAGATTATTCCTATAATCAGAAACAATCCTCTTATAAAAACTGTCTGGTTTCCAACCCCCTTCCAATAGAGAATTGAGACAGTCTCCTCAAAACTGTACAACTGCAATCCACAGCATTCAAAATGGAAGCATTGTGGACCACCCTCATGTCAACCCTGCGCTCTCTTGTCCTGGTGCTGAGTTTGCGGCCGTAGAAGTCCTCCTGGCTTTCCAAAAGTCATTATAATAACTGAATTTGAAATATTGGGACTTACTATCGCTTTCACATGTTAGGATCGACGTGTAGGCCTCCAGATAGACTTTGTCTCAACGTTTTATGATTTCCAAACCTTTGATTGTGATGTCTGCACTCGCCGATTATGTAAAATTTTTGAAGAGGTTAGAATCCATAGAACGGACATAGAATGGGGGGAACATAGAATGGGGTGATTATGGTTGCCTGCTTTTAGGGGCAATGCCGTTAATTCGTCATCGTGCAAATCCCGTTTACTTTTGTTGTATTGTGAAAATGTGCAAATGAAGAGATTTTTATCTCAAATCAGATTTGACAACTCGATGACTTTTTACACAATCGTATCGATCAAGAATCGACTCAAAATTTTGGATTCAGAGCCTCCTACGACCACGAATTTTGTTGCTCACTCGTTACAATTCACAGCTAATGTTCAAATTGTCGACCATTGCCCGTAAGACTAGAGTTTGCCCGTCTCTCAATATTGGCCTGTACTCGTTCGAGTATTTGTTTGGTCAGAGTTTCAGAGTTTCAGTGGGTCAAAGAATTCTTGCGAGAAGGTCTTCACAACTCTCAGGTGGTGTTACGTAAACCAACGATTTAAAATGACCGCAAAGAAAAAATCTAAAGCGTTAAGGTCGGGCGAACGGGGAGCTAACGCGTTGGGCCATCTCGCAGGACCGGATGATGATGAACTGGTACTTCATCCAGTTGAATTCACATATCCCTTAATAGAAGTGTTAAAAGCACGTAATCCATCCCACAATGTCAGTGTGACTTTTTTAAATAAATCTGAAAAATTGGTTACTATGCATACAATCCCATTGTTGCATAAAAATATCCATTGTTATATTAAAATGTTGCCGCATTGATTTTTGCATAAATCTCGATAATTTAAGATGCGTTTAACTACATTTATGTTAAAGACCAAAGGCATTGCGTCAAATAATTATTGATCTACATTTTGTTTCGCATACTTTAGCAGCATTTTGGGTGTAATTTACTGATAATAAATAGCTGTAATCAACATTCGAAGATCTCTAAAAGAAACCCACATACACAGAAGAAATGAACACCAAGATTTTTTTAAATATTTTTCTTTGACTTACCAAATGGTCCTAAATAACGTACGATTGCGTTGGTGCGGCAATTTTTAAACATCCTGTATATAAAATCCAAATACCACTCACTGACTCATCACGAAATCTCCGGATCCATAGAAGGGATTCCAATGAAACTTTACACGCTTACTTATTTTACCACGTAGGCGCTCACTAAGAAACGGTTTTAAAAAATTCCATTCCAAAGGGGGGTAACGGGCCCCCCCGCTCCGTTAATCTCTGTATCCACTGAACCGATTGCAATGAAATTTTGCACACATATTTACTTCACCACGTAAGCGCCCACGAAGAAACGGTTTTTCACAATTCCATCCCTAAGGGGGGTAGTGGGGCGGGGGAGTTAATCTCTAGATCCACAGAACCGATTGGAATAAAATTTTGCACACTTATTTACTTCACCACGTAGGCGCTCACTAAGAAACGATTTTTCAAAATTCAATTCCTAAGGGGGGTAACGGGCCGGGGGAGTAATCTCTACATCCACTGAACCGATTAAAATAAAATTTTGCACACTTACTCATTTTACCAAGTAGGCCCACTAAAAAACGGTTTTTCAAAGTTCCATTCCAAAAGGGGGTAACGGGGAGGGGGAGTTAATCCCGAAATCTACTGAACTGATTGCAATGAAATTTTGCACACTTACTTCTTTTTAAGGGGGGTAACGGGGCGGGGGATTTAATCTCTAGATCCACTGATCCTATTTAAATGAAATTTTGCACGCTTACTTATTTCACCACGTAAGCGCCCACCAAGAAATGGTTTTTCAAAATTCCGTTCCAAAGGGGGGTAACGGCCCCCCCCGCACCGTTAATATCTGGATCCACTGAACGGATTGCAAAGAAATTTTGCACACATACTTATTTCACCACGTAAGCCCCCGCTGAGAAACGGTTTTTCAAAATTCCATCCCTAAGGGGGGTAACGGGGCGGGGGAGTTAATCTCTAGATCCAGTAAACCAATTGGAATGAAATTTTGCACACTTACTTATTTTACCACGTAGGCGCTCACCAAGAAAGGTTTTTTTTTAAATTCCTTCCCTAAGAGGTTTAACGGAGCGGGGGAGTTAATCTCTAGATCCACTGAACCGATTAGAATGAAATTTTGCACACTTACTTATTTTACCACGTAAGCGCTCACTAAGAAACGGTTTTCAAAATTCCATCCCTAAGGGGGGTAACGGGGCGGGGGAGTTAATCTCTAGATCCACTGAACGGTTTGCAATGAAATTTTGCACACTTACTTATTTTACCACGTAGGCGCTCACTAAGAAACGGTTTTTCAAAATTCCATCCCCAAGGGGGGTAACGGGGCGGCGGAATTAATCTCTAGATCCACTGAACCGATTGGAATGAAATTTTGCACACATACTTATTGTGTTAATGTAAGCGCCCACTAAGAAACGGTCTTTCAAAATTGTATCCCTAAGGGGGGTAACGGGGCGGGGGAGTTAATCTCTAGATCCACTGAACCGATTGGAATGAAATTTTGCACACATACTTATTTGACCATGTAAGCGCTCACTAAGAAAGGGTTTTTCAAAATTCAATTCTTAAGGGGGGTAACTGGACGGGGGAGTTAATCTCTAGATCTACTAAACCAATTCGAATGAAATTTTGCACACTTACTTATTTTACCACGTACACGCTCACTAAGAAACGGTTTTTCAAAATTCCATTCCAAAGAGGGGTAACGGGGCGGGGGAGTTAATCCCTAGATCCACTGAACCGATAAGAATGAATTTTTGCACACTTAATTATTTTACCACGTAGGTGCTCGCTAAGAAACGGTTTTTTAAAATTCCATTTTTAAGGGGGGTAACGGGGCGGGGGAGTTAATCCCTAGATCCACTGAACCGATAAGAATGAATTTTTGCACACTTAATTATTTTACCACGTAGGCGCTCACTAAGGAACGGTTTTTTAAAATTCCATTTTAAGGGGGGCAACGGGGCGGGGGAGTTAATCTCTAGATCCACTGCACCGAGGCAAAAAAATATTTACAGACCTCAAAAAACGGAGAGAATAGTTTTCCTGAGAATTCTCATAACTGGATAACAAACAGTGTTACAAACGCAAAAATTGGGATCTAGATTCCCTTTTTAAGAAGACCGGACCCGGGTTTGATGATTTTCCAAAAAAAATAAAAATCCAACTGCGAAAAAAAGGTGAGGGTGGATTTGGGAGTGATTTTTCTCAAAATTCTTTTAATCTGAAGATCGACAATGTTACAGGCATGAGAATTGGCACTTGGACTCTCCTTTAAAAATAACTAGACCCGTGTTTGACAATTTTGCAAAAAAATATTTACAAACCGCGAAAAAGGGGTGTAAATGGGAAGGGTAGTTTTCCTGAGAATTTTCATCAATAGAAAACAAATGGTGTTACATACGTGAAAATTGGGATCTACATTCTCCTTTAAAAAAGACTGGTCCGTGTTTGGCGATTTTGCAAGAGAAATTTTACCAACTGTGAAAAAAGGGGAGGGTAGATTTGGAAGTAATTTTTCTCAAAATTCTCATACTTGAAGATCGACAATCTTACAGGAATGAGAATTTGCACTTGGACCCTCATTTAAACATAACTAGACCCGTGTTTGACAATTTTGCAAAAAAATATTTACAGACCTCAAAAAATGGGCGTAAATGGGGACGATAGTTTTCCTGAGAATTCTCATAACTGGAAAACAAACGGTGTTACATACGTGAAAACTGATCTAGATTTTCATTTAAAATTGACTGGGGGCGTGTTTGAGGATTTTACAAAAAAAAATACCAACTGGAATAAAAGGAGGGTAGATTTGGGAGTAATTTTCCTGAAAATTTTTATGACTTTAAGACCGACAGGCATGAGAATTGGCACTTGGAATAACTAGACCCGTGTTTGATGTTTTTGCAAAAAATTTTTTTTTTTACTGTTTGTTATTTATTATTAAAACTGCTTTAATTAAGGGGCTGTACCAATTCCAAATATAAGTGCCAGTATAGCAAAACCCAACTTACGCGGGCAAAGCCGCTGGTAACTGCTAGTTATAATATAAAATTTTGACGGTTTTATGCCGGTCTTATTGGAGCTGACGCGTCCTTACAATACCTCTTCTTGGACATCTTAGAGAGACTATCTTGTGGATTCTGTGGGTCCACGTGTGGCTTACGACAGTCCAGAGGAAAAACTACTCAACAGTAATTTTAACGAAATGAAAAATGAAACAATCCCTACTGGTGGATGCTGGTGTTCCCTATTTAATTGAGACAAAAACAGTCAAAGTCTGCACGCAATAAAGAAATTTACCTTACCTTTTTTTCAACACTTATTTAATAAAGCCGCTAAGCGATTCAATGAAATAATTAATTGGACATCTCCATCACTTTCTCCGTTCCCTGAACGTAATTCTTAACTGTTGGATAGGACAAAATTATGATGGAAGTGTTACTACCTCGATAAGGTCTCGACTCGAAAATAAAAATGCAAGAACATTTTCACGTGCTTTTTGTGCGGGATAACTCAAGTTCGCTGATTCGTTCCTAAATTCAAGACAGTGAGACCCTTCCAAATCGAAAACTACACTTAACGATGACAAAAGAAAAAACCCATCTTACTTGAAGTGAAGCTCCAGGGATGGATAATTTCAAGGGATCCATTTTACCCAAGTGAGTGATTTTCGCCTTGTTCGAAGCAATCGTAAATCGACTAAATCATTTTCGACCTGCGGGGATCAAAACCCACCGAATTCCTGTGGTTTGGTACCACGTTTTCGTTGTCCGTTATCCACCTCCCTCATTGGAGGTAAGGGCCTTTCTGTTCGTTAAACGGGGCACTTAAAGGAGAATCTTCTTCATTAGGGTGTTGGCTCGGGGTGAACCCTATAATTCACACCCACTTAACTAAGATCTGGATTGGGACTACGTCATCGATGGTGGTATTTGTTGGAAATAAGTTGCATCGTGGACGATTGAGGAGGATTTAATTGTGCCAGGGGCTGGAGAATCGGCGTCGTCTCCCTCTGGAAGACATCACATCACCCCAAACCAAAGTTCCAAGACATTTTGTGTTTTGTCGTTATTTCTTTTTTTTTCTTTTTTTGTGGTTACTGTATTATTATCAACTTCAGAGTGTAACGTGAAACTAATTAGATCGTCAAAATTCAAGTTATTTTTTTTATTAAAGTTTTCCAGTTTTTCAACTAAAGTTTAATAAATTAGTAAGCATCCTCTTTTGCGATAAAAACTGGTGGCGTCCATTTAAGTAAAGAAAAAAAAAGTAATAAAGATATTATATAATAACACTACATCGAGCTAGATTTGGGGCGGTATCAAATCAATTTTTGGTACGTAACAAGGTTTCATTACTTATAAAAATATGAATTAGGCTTTATATTTTTTATTGTTCATATAGACAAACAGTATCTTTGCAACCTCGGTTACGGTTGCAAAGTAACGGTTTGCCCATTTATTAATTTGGGTGCGCAAAGTTTACTTGTCGCACGCAAATTATTCTTTGCACACGCAAATTCAGATAAACAAACTACTGAAAACTGAATTTGCCCCTGGAGTCCAATTTTATATTGGGATTTATTCCGCATTCGCAATAAAAAATAGTATGTGCAAATATACTATGGATATCAATAGAAATCATCAGAAACTAACTTGGTAATAAAATCATTTTAATTACATGTGTACTTTGTGATATAATCAAGTAGAGTAATAAAATTTATACGTATACGGTTGTGATCTATTTGTTTCATGTATTTAGTATCAAGCGTAAAATGAAGCATTTAGGATTATGGGGGTACAGAGGTAGATTAAATGAATGTTCCTCTAATTTATTACTTACAAATTAATATCAAATTTCTTCTGTCGATATCTTAGGTAGAGTGGAAAACAATTCTTCGCAGCAAACGGTCAAATTCGTCAAAAATCTTGTGTTCAATAGCAAATATAAGAATAGATAATATGTATTTAGTACAATAATTGTTTAACCCATAATGTATAAGGGTTTTGAAACTAAGGTTTAAATTAAATTTATTTCACGTTACAACATGAATGCCAAACCCTTCAAGTACATTATACGTCAAATTAAAGAAAACCAATTTTCTACAAAAGTGATTTACTTTTGAAGTACAAGAACGCGTTTGATAAAATTAAATTAAATATGTGTCAAATATACATACAAGAAGATTTACATTTTGTGACAGTGAAACTGACGTCCAAAATTTTCTGTCAGCGACTGTATTAAAACACTACTTTTGTAAAACTTATATTAAGGCACGAGTTCAGGTTTGCAGCACGACAGTGTCTGTAAAGAACGAGTGCTTTACAAAACGGGTTTTTCATGTTATTTTTTGTAATTTGTAATTTACAAATAAAATCAATTTTGGTAATTTAGGGAATTCTGGTAAATTTTGATTTTTCTGTACCTAACGTATACTTGACATGGAACCATAATCTCAAAATCACACTGATATTTCGTTCAGTGTGATACCAATAGAAACAAAAATTCTAGATTTTGAGGGCGTTAATGGCTTATTAAAGCACTCAAAATAAGTGCGTTAATAGCTTTGTTACAACAGAAAATTAGAAAAATACATTTTAATTTCTTGACCCAATACATTATGTTATTACTGTTTTCATAGGCGACTATTGCAAAAGCGCTGAAGTGTTTCTGGTGTCGCAATTTTAGTGCAGAATTTTAATTTTAGACACTTTTTATACAAAACAATGTAATTAAAACCTCTTCACAATTGAAGAATTAGTAAAGATAATTTGCATATTTTATGTGAAACTCGAGCAGAATTAAAATTTATTAAAATGTTTTATAAAATTTAAAAAATGCTTCACAGTAAAATGTTTATAAACAAATACGTCTGTTAGTTTGTAAATTATTGGTGTTTTGTGGGAGCTGAAAATAATCAAAACCAGAAACTACGAAAATGTTTAGTATTACTGAAATGGTCACCAAGGGTGTTAATTTGAAGTTAACAGTTAAAAAGCTGAATGTCACGAAAATTGGACATGATAAAAAGTTACAAAGTTTATAATCCAATGTTTTATTAAATTATTAAGAAGCACTTTTAGCAAAAATAATCAATCCTTCAAGTTGTTGAACTTCTAATGTCACTTAGTATAATGTAATTCAAAAACATTTGATTGAAGTATGTCCCAATTGTTGGTAATATCAATTAATTGTAATTTGTTGCTAGATTGTACCAAAACATGCTTTATGCTAATTTATTACACTAACACGTTCGCTGCGACTCTCCAAGAATGTCCCACCCCAAACGCTGCATGATTCACATACCGGTAGCTTGTGGCTGAAAACTGTAGGACGCAACGTAAAAAATATGGAAGTTTTGTGTTGGAACTTGACTAATCGATTAATACCCAGATAAAAAATTGTTATGACCCACCAGAAATAATAAAAATATTTTGACGCGGTTATTGTCCACCCCGAAGCCTGAATCTCCTACAGAATGGTGGATGCGCCGGGCTATAATAATGTTGCTTTCCAATACATTCTACAACAAAAGTCAATGTAATCCTTAATTAAAGATAATATGTTTTAGAATCAAACTTTTATATTTCTGTTTTATAATACACAATCTCTGTTGTATTTATGGATATAACAAAAACCGTTTCTCTTCGAAGTTTTTGCTTTTTTACATTTCGCTTTACTAATGTAAGAACAAGTTAGCGTTATTAGTTAGCGCAAATTGTACATTATTAGCCTACTCACAAAATTAAATTCTAATGGGTAAAATTACGGACTGAGTGATCAAAATTAAAGCTTTATGCCAACTTAAAGGCGAAAATAAATCTTCACTTTTATCTGAATTATGATTACCGACTGAAACATTGATGCACACTAACATGCACCTCCGGTACTCTTAAACACTTCCTAACATATTATATTAATTTAATACGGCAAAGGAATTACATTTATAATACCACTTTGGTATGAGCTCTTTTGAGTTTAATTTATAGTGTATAGCGGAGCATTTAGGATAACAGGATTATATTTAATATACTTTACACTAATTTATTATTGATAAAGATGAGGTTTCGTCGACATCTATGTAAGTGTACGAGTCTCAGTTAATCCAAGTTGCAAAATAGGATGAAAGAAAGAGAAATTAAATTTAATATTCCTTAAACCAAAAAGCCATAGACATGGCGTTATAAAAGTTCTAACGGTGATTCCTTCTGGTTATTAATTATTTTCTTACTTATCTCTTGCCCTCTTATACCGCTAGGTGTCGAGGTGGGCTCACCCAGCAGTAGTGAGTAGTTTAAAGGCTGGTTTTCACTTGTACTACCGCGCTCGTTTCATGCTCATGTCGTGTCATTTCGCATTCCATTTTCACTATACCACCGTTTTCATACCGCGCTCATACCATGCTCATACCGTAAGCTCTAAAAATCTCGATTCACAAGCGATTGACGGTTAGGACACGGTAGGAGCACAGTAGCGACACGGTAGGTCTGGTGAAAACGCTAATGCGGTTTTCTAATGTAATCTTATGTAAAACTGCGCATAGGCCATTCTAGTGACATGAACACGACACGAGCACGGTAGTACAAGTGAAAACCAGCCTTAAGAGTACAACGTACATTAGATTTATTTCTCTCACTACCGTACTGCGACCAGCTAACCCTACAACCCTCGGCACAGCCGAGGTTTGAATTGAGAAACGCTAACCCAAGAGGGACCACCCCTCCTAACCTACTACGCTACCGACCGGCTTTAATTTAATTATTACATAATGTAGTAGATACAAATTAGGTCCAATTGATATCTTAAATTATTTAAAGAGCGTATTCTCATAATTAGTAAAATACATATTGTTTAACAAAAGTGACATTTTTTCTATTCTCTTAAACTGACATAAATCTACTTATTTATGGCAGACATCAAACAGAATCCAGCAAAGTATTAAAAAGTTCGAAATTTAATAAAGCCATTTTTGCCAACAATTTCACGATTCATTTAAACGAGATCATTGTAGATTTAAAGCCAACAGGAGTTTTGATGAGCAAGGCTCGTAAAAAGTTTTATGTGACTTCATAGAAACATACACTTTATTTGTAGACGAATTTGGCGACTTTTCCTAGAAGTTTTATCAGGCTCGAGATAATAAATAAACACTACAATGGCAATATTGTTCTTGAAGAATCTTTATGGCCTATTGTGTTGACTCTACTTTTTCAAAGAAAAAAAGCTCGGTTTCTCCTAATTTAATCGACAGTAAAGATAACGGATGCGAAGGCACATCGAGAGTTTTTCCAACGCAAATATCATCTACGTTCTCAAATTTCGACCCTCGTTAGCGATCGGGCAATCATTCAAAATTTAATTGGGCTAATTAGTCAATTAAGCGCCTTATTTTTACTGAGGCATGAATTCGATGGAATAAAAGTAAAAAGATTTGTACATTTTAAAATTGAAACTCTATTTCTACTTCACAAGCTTCACCATGTTTATGATTATTTTAATTAATTTAGTATAAAATTTTATTTTGTTGGTGTATAAAGTGGATTGGTACACATCGCCATTGGCACTTCACAGATAGGCTGACATGGCACAATAGTTTAGTAGGTATTGTACTGCGATATCCATGAGTATAAATAATACTGGGTCATTCTGAGGAAAATTATATTCATGAAAAAAGAAACCTAAATATGAATATTTGGCGTAAGAAGTTTAGACGCCATAAAGATTTAGAAGCCCAGTTAGTATAACTGAACAAAAACAATGTGGTGGGTCAAATTGACCCACGTCATGCATCAGAGAATATACATACAATGGTATTTATTGACTTGCTGTAAATTATAATGCAAATTAAGTATAAATTGTTGTTTTGTCGTCGAAACCGGTGTTCAGATGTAATTTAAATATTTCGAAAATACATTTATTATCTATCACAAGCATTTATCAATGAAAATATAAAATAGGAAATTATTGCCCTTTGCTTCCCACATTTTATGTGATTAACGTATAGTTTTAAATTTATCATCTTCATATTTTACAGCCAGGGAAGAGTCCAAGATTTCTGTAATTATTTTGTGTGAGGTTTAAGCGGATGTTATTTTAATTTGCTTAATTTTATTATTATGACAACGACGTCATCTTTTCTAATATATTCCGTCTAGTAAGGCCTTAAAGGTGGTTTACAGTTCCCAAAAGATGACTCGTTGTCTTTGTGGATATTACTACAAAATGAATTACTTCCCATTAAAATTAATATCAAAGAAATAATTTTGCATACTTTATTAACGTCAGACCTAAATCCCGTGGACAGAGCGCTGTCCGTTTTTTAAGCCCTCCTGTCATTGTCAGCACCCCCACAATTTTGAAAGACAAATTGATATTTTATTCTGAACGTAAAGGTGTTGTATGTATAATGCCAGAATCGTATTGAGATGTTGTTTTTTAACAGCAAACAGCCTCTGTCAAAACGTTCCCACAAATATCATATCACCGTCCACCCCTATTCTTGCTTCTCGTGAAATATCACGTGTCGCCCGTGTGAGTTATAAAAACACATCCATCGTGACACTGTGGAATATGCGTTTCATATTTGATACATTACTTTATATACAGCTGAAGGTATAACAAAGTGCCAGACCTAAGGGAGCCACCGGCGTATCATTAACGTGTACAAACAGTTTCGGGGCATCTCACTTATTCAGGGGCGACGTCAAGCCTTTAATGTTTTTTGCAAGTTTTTAGTAAAACTTTAATGCTGTCAAGATGTTTGTCGTCTTGAGATAATAGTATGTGTTTTAATTTTTACTGACTTTCTGGGGAATATGAATCAAATATTCAATGGTGGGGTGAACAGCCCCAGCTTTCGCCAGAAGAGGAAGAGTAGAGAAAGAAGTTTTTTGTCGCTCCACAATTTCAACAGCTCCTCCAGGCGCTGAATTACATCGACACCCCTAGGTCTGATACAAAGATGGTATCTTTATCATAATTAGTACGTATGCGAATAGGCAACTAAATACATGACTTTTGACTTTCACTGTCATTTTACATGAATGAATTACTCGTCTTGGGAAGCAGGTACACTTTGTGAATCATAGAAGAGATATGTGAGCCACAAAACGCCTAATTGCTTCATGGTATTAGAATTTATTAAAATACTGTTTGTAGCGCACATGCCAGATTATATACAGATTTTAAATTTGTTCCGGTAAGAAAACAACGGAAAGCTTGAATATTTAAGCAGCTGTAGTGGCAGGAAAACCGAATATTGACAGAGTAATATCATTTACATAATTACTATTGAGATTATAACTGCTGGTCACGACATGCATTAATAACACAAATTTGTACAGTTTAAAGTCCCTGAAAATTAATTTAAAGTGTACATATTTTCCAATTAATAAATTACAGTAAGGGTAATATGGGAAAAATACATTTACATAAATTACGGCCGTGGCAAATTACTAATCCAATTTTTTCTGTTAAAAGTCTACTCGATTAGACAAAAACCCATGCGACATCCTGTAAATTTTATAAAACATGACACGTCAAGGCGAGCCTTCGGAGCCATCATTTTTATTTAAAGTTTCCTTAAAGCGAGCTGAAATCCATTAGGTGACAACGGTTTCCAATCATTCTTTTTCTTTAGACTTGTGCTCGTTTAATGCTTCAGTGTATTGATCTGACAGTTGAAACATTAATGCACAGACTGATATCAATTTTATTCATTTTAGTGTCCACTGGAGCAATAATTAATTTTGACGGAAAGTGTAATGTGTGTACCACATCATAAACGAAACTGACATTAAAATCATACAGTTGAAAACTAAATTGGTTTTCATTATGCATTTCAATTTACGCTGTATGCTAAAATTGATATAGATGCCATTGTTTTGAAAGCATTGGATGTTTTTATAGCTGATGTAATGAAAATACATTCCAGCGATGCAGCAAGGAAAACATCTAGGAAAAATATCTAAAATTACTGGTGGGAAATTTCAATGACAGGGTGGTACTAAAGAACTGATACAAATTAATAAAGATATCGCCGGTACAAAAATTAAACATTTAAACTGTTAAATGTTAAAAGAGCGACTGGAGCATAAAGACATAAATAACAAATATAGGATAAAATAAAAAAAAACGGGGAGATGATGTCACATAAACATATCAAATATTAAATGCTAACCGAACCACGATTAAAGGTGAACATAGGAAAATAATAATGTATAAAGTAAAAAAACTGATTCTCTGAAAGGTATCAGAAGATATAACCGTCTTGAAAGAGTTGTAAAGACGCGTGATCGCCAGGTGATCGTTTGCTATTGTATTTCGAAATTAATGAGGTGGGGTGGGTATGACCCGTTGCACACTAGAGTCCAGCGAAGACAACCCAATTCCACCCAACACTTATTCATAATAAACAGAATGCGTTCTCTCTTCCTCACGCATCACAAGTATCGTTGCGTGTAAACTTGGTTTCGGTTTGCGATGATTTCACCCCACCTACAGCACGCCGTTTTCTTGTTTTCACGACCCTTTTCAGCGGCTTTTGAGAATTTATAGGCACATAAAGAAAATTATAATTTAGAAGGGACTGTTACGTTTGGTTTCGCCACTATCCAGATCCACTGATTTAACTAGTGCTAACTTGTCCTTAGTGCATAGAATTGAGCTGTGTATAGTATTATTGGCTCCATACCCCTGCCTCAAAATGATAACCTCTCCATAATATTTCGTCTGTTATTACCTTTGAAACCTCTTAGAGGCATGCATAACACTCAATTAGTCGTTTAGTAACAGACATAATATCTTTGTTCAACAAGTTCTCCGTTGGTCTAAACTTCCTAACCTCCGAAGTCAATCCTGCGTGGGAGAATCCTCCTTGTTGGTTTAATCAAAGTTTCTCACGTTTACCTACTTACCGCTCTAGTTACTCTGAAGAAGTAATATTCTACCGTTCTTTTCTGAAAAAGAGGGGTGCTAGGCATGACCACTTCTTGTTGCAAGTATTCAAGAACACTTTTGAGCGAGGTTTTTAGTTCTTTATGATTGGAGAATTAATTACATTGTTATCTTTTACCAATTGTGCATTTACTTTGGCAATCACTGAATTGTCATTGAAATATTATTATTACTCGCTTGTCAATTATTCACTTGTTAAGAACTCATGTGTTAAATTAGCACTCATTAATTCACTTGTTATTCATTAACTTTTCAATGAATTTTCTTGTTAATAAGGTTTTTCTATTTTCATTTTTTTATTAAAAAAAGCCGTTTTTACCACTTCTAGCGGTTTAAATGCACAATATTAATTAGATAAACATATACAACCAATGAATAATAGTAATTTTACACCAAGGTTGAGAAGCCATTTTTCTTAGCTGAGCTATTTTATTTACCGAGATGCGAAGCATCGAGGTAAATAATACTGCGAGGCTAAGAAAAGGCTTCGCAACCGTGGTTTATTACTATTTTTTTCACTACTAGCACATTTGTTTAACTTTTTTTCAAATGATAATCATGATAATGCCAAAAGTCGGAACGAATTTGAGGTTATCTATTTTTTGAGACTGACATTTCTCAGTCAGAGACCGGATTTTCATGCAAAATTACACAATGCATTTTGTAATAGTTTAACACTTCGTTGTTTGTTTTTTTACATGAATTGAAGTAATTAATGCTAAATATTTACAACTGGTGCAATTTGTAAAAATCGAAGGGCGCTGTTGATAAGTTGGTAGATAAAATACACGATATGGATTTTGCATCAAATCCGGTCTCTTCAATTATTAACTACTAGTCAAAAATGAAATGATTATTAACTACAAGGAAAGAAAAACAATTTCACACATCTTCTACAAACTATATAATCGTTCTAATTCTACAGCTAGTATTAAAAAAAAATTACCTCTCCAGATTTTTTCAGGATAAATACGGGCTTCTGTAAATGTGGAGTATAGAAACGCTGAGTCGATGAGTTGAGAATTCAAGGCAGACTCGGAGATCGAAGTTGAATGATGGTTTCAATATTTATTGATCACACACTGTATAATTTGCCGATCTATCGCATACAAAAAAATACTTAAAAGACTTAATGCTTGACTGAAGTCTCCGAGCTCTGAATTATAAGTGTTGGGATTTACTCGAAAACTACCACTAATATAAAGTACGAGGTGTAAAATGGCACCAGGTAAACTGAACATGTTCCGAGATTCGAGCACAAGGGAGGTATGTTGTCTTCATGAATGGTGACGATGTTACCTACTGGTGCAGGGCGAGTTGATGTAGCCCATTTGAAACGTTGTTGTAGTTCAGTTCAACAATGTACTCACTAGACTACCTTTTTTAAAAATGCTGGCGCAATTGCTGTTTTTTTGCCATTTGTCTAATCGATGGATATTGATATCAGTCATGTCGGTGCAGTGAGTGCAGTTCCAGTTAGGAAGATTAATGTGAGATATGTGTACATCTCTTCATAAATAAACAGTGACTGGCCTATAATAATTTGTTTAAAATGAAATTTCGTTGATTTGATGCCTGCTTTCTAAATACCACCCAAATGAGGGGAACGAGGTTTTATAAAATGCCAGTAACATTGTTCTCAGCACAATCAGTAATAAATTTTTGAAACAGATCTGACTTTATAACTTGCTGGTGAATAAATCTCAATTCAGGATCGCTTCCCTTAAAGATTGTTTAATTATCAAAGTTGATGGTGTACAGGTTCGTACAAATGATGAACTGTTGTAACCAATTCTAAATTAATTGCCTTGGTAGCCAAACATGAAAAAACAAATATACGCCTTTATGGACCTTTTTCTACGACCTTTACCCTCTCTTATTAAAATAGGTCCGGCGTAGTAAAGCATTTTGAGCTAAAGTTACTTTTCGTTTTATAGCTCCTCGCTTTATATTTAAAGAGGAAAATGCTTCGGCGGTCATTGTTTACTTATTATTCTAATGCCAGTATTGAACATTAAATGAAACATGAAAATGGAAAATCGATTTGAACTGCACTTGCTAGTATGTTGGGGTTGACCTGGTCGTGACGCTGTTTGATGATGTTCACGCTGCCCAAGGACGTGGGATTCTTGGTGCAAAACCACGTCACTATGATGATAACGCGAGATAATGCGACTGGAAGGACCAACGTACTACGTGTAAACAAAGTTGAATGCTGGTTTCAATATTTATTGCTCATACACTGTATAATTTGCATAAAAAATGATAGACCACTGACATAAACTAAGAAGAGTAAAGAGAGTCGTTTTTTTACTAGGGTAGGGTGTAAACCAAGTTCAAGAAAAGTTTATCTATAGTGCGGTTTTTCATGTCTTTTCTAACAAAATGTAGAAAATTAAATGTCAAAGGGGACTAGTAAAAAACAAGCGTTAAATTTGTAGCCCTTTGCAGGGAATGACTGATGAAAATGTTTTAGTTTTAATTTAAATTAAACACAATTAAAATTAAACCCATTGCCAGTCAGTATTGTTTGTATTTTCTTTCTAATAATTGAAATTCGTCTGAAAATTAATTCAATAAATTCCCAAATGCATGCCGAATTAGGTTAATTTACAATTTAGTTTCCAGTTTAATTGAACGCCATTAGGTGACAAACCTATGACGTCGGTCTATTGATTGCAATGTCTGACACACGGCTTTGCTAATTAGTCCAGTGATTCGTCGAAAAAAATCTCCGATTACTGATTGCACCCTATAGAATATCATAATGAACTCGACCCATTAAATTAATAGGCAGTTCTTCAAGTATGAAAGAGATTTTTATACCATTTCACAGTTAATTGAAGTTCTGGTTTAATTGATTAAAACTGGGTTGTAGATCATTTGTAATGTAAATCAACCGCAACCTTGATTTAGTCAACGCTGATCTGGCGTTTGCTGTTTGTTAATTAATCCTGCATTTGTGAGTTTTTTAACGTCATCAAAATCTGAAGCTAATTAAGTTTGATAAAAATATTCACTTATGATACGATAAGTAGTCAAAGTTATGTCGACAAGATGTCACGAATGTCATTGCAATTGATTAAACGAGTGCTTGCACGAGAACTTGTCGACTCAACTTTGACTACGAATCGTATTCGGAGGACTATTCAGTGAACCAAATGATTTTTCTTAAAACTACTAGTACAATAATTGTCGGCGGGAATTTATACTAGTACACCGCAATTGATTTTGATTGGCCAAAATTTTGAAATTCTACGGCCGCTATTGGTCGAATGTCACAGTTTGACAGGTGAACTGAATAGTCTAGAGAATTTCAAATTTGTATATTATGTATTTTCTTATCAGCTTCTTCGGCTACCATTCATTAGGTGTCGAGGTGATATTTTATTCCTTCTCGGTTCGTGTGGTTTCTCTTGATCGGAGCAATTTGCTGACCGTTATGTTTCATATCAGTATTTCTTTTGTTCACTTTCCGTTCCCCTTCTTTTTCGTTTTTGACAAAATTGGGAACATTATACTTGCTCTCTCGAAGTATATGCTCAATGTTCACAACTTTATTTCTAATACTTTGCTCGTTATTCCTTTTCATTGCTTTGGTCGTCATAATTTTGGATACCAGCTCAGTGTTAACCTACCTTTAATTTCTTGGGGTTGTTCCTCTGGTGTTTTCCAGTCTTTGAATCATTTTCTCCTCATCAGTGTCCCATTCACACTTAGCCACATCTTAGCTCTCTTGGTCGTATTTCCCTTCTCTTTTTCTTCCCCTGCCATTCTTCTGATTTTACCCTTTCATTCCTTGTTAAATCAGATTATGTTATGCCTTGTTATATCTTTGAGCTTACTTTTGTTCATAAAAACATTCACCTTATCCTCCTGCTATCACCTTTATCGGCTATTTTTCCAGCGCCCCATAATTTGAGGCGTAATAGATTTCTCTCTATCAAGCTCTCTATTTTTGTTTTTCTACTTTGTGTTCGTACTGAGGCTATTACGATACGATTTTGCATGTAATAATAGACAAAAGCGGTGTTATAATAATTACACTAAAAATAGTATAATTTATTTTTTTAATATTGGAATCTTGGCAATCCTACCATTATTCTAACCTTACTTCGCTGTGTCAAGTCCAAGTCGCTTTCAATGGCTGTCAATGATGTGTCAATGTGAATTAGGATTTCAGCGGTTTGAGCCATTCAAACAAAAGCACTGATGGCGCTTCCAGAAGACTGTGATGCTATGGGTCAGGGAATGCTTGAGGGTATCTCCGGTGATCACGCGGATAAGGGGGTTCCACCTGTTTGTACGACGGGATTTGATTCTAGACATTTTGTGGATAGGGAGATTGAGAGTTTCCAGGGTTCGTCCTTGTCAATGTGCACACCGCGGATCACAAAGAAAAAGAACGGGCCTGTGCGAGTTGTTTGTGGTTTGAGGGCGTTTGTTATGGAGGTTATTGTGAGGTAAGGGGCTTCAATCATAGCTGAAACCGACGTTTTTGGAGGTCGTTCGAGATGGGTTAAAATTAACTACCACGTTTTTGATACATGAGAAAAAAATTAACAAAAATACGAGTATTGACGTTTGAAATTAAGTCTTTTTCATAGCATCTAGCAAACGTAGCCAACCGCCACGGAATTCCCTAGATTGTAAAATTTGATTATTTTGTATAAAAAGTGTCACAGTAGAAAAATACTGTATGATAACTCGTCTATAAGGCATTTTGTCGCACTTACTGATTTAGTCGTGCGTGCGACAAAATGCTTCTTATAAAACTCGTATCATACTTGTACTATTAATAACTTTACTACCGTTTCACTAACTGTTTTATTTTTGCATTTGCTTCTTTTAGACCATTCTCTGAGTTCACATTTTTACTTTTCAATTCATTATGTTCCTTGCGTTATCTTTTCGTTATCATATTATTATCGTTCTATTCCATAATTTCTTGCATCATTTTTATCATCGTGGTTTCCGTCTTCTGGGTGTTGTAATTATTTGGAAATCTTTTTATTAATTAATTTTCTCCAACCTTCTTCGCCGCTATTATCCTATTCCAGCCTTTGCGCTCCTGTCTTCTTATATGCTCTGCCACTTATCATCCTTTAATTCTGTTGACCCACTTTTCGATTGCAGAATTTTTGTGGACACTGCCCGCGGTCTGCAAGAGAACACTTTCTTACCTTTGGTTTGAAATAACTTGTAACTTTGGTAAAAAAGTTTCTACAACTGCCCGGTGATACCATAGGTATGGTATTAGTGTCTTTTCTGTTTCATGAACAACAAAAAATATTAAAATAGCATAGTATAAACAAATTTGGAAAATAATAAAAAATACAAATTCTGGCGTTAATTGGTTAAAATGTATTGAACTAAAATCTGATTGCTTTTCGGTGCTTGGAAAATAATATCTTTTGCTACTTAGTGGGAAGATTTTCAGAATTTTAGTTAAGTGCGGATTCTACGGGTTCTGCATTAATGAATTTTTTTTTCACTTTATCTTTTACGTACCCTCTATTCACACAGAAGGATCTGCATTGACACACGTATTCTAGAAATATAATTGTTTCCTTTTGCAGTTTTGAGAATAACTATGCACTATTATTATTGACCCACAAAAATATTGATTTATGTTATCTATATATTTAAACGTTAAAAATGAATCGAGTGGTTGCAAATAAAAGCGTGTGTGGTGGACCGATTTTTTAAATTGTTTTTTAAAATGAAAGACATTGATAAGATCCACCAGTAGATTACTTCTAATTTTCAAAATTTTCATAGGCTCATTGATTATTGTTATTTGCATTTTCTTTTTGAAGCATACCAATCCATTAATTTAAGACTTGAAGCAGCCTGGGTCGTCTGAGTAAGAAACTGGCAAACTGGAGTTATATTACATATTTAGTTTGTATTGACGGTTCGTGGAGATCGTTAGGGTGTCACAAAACATCAACATTTGTTTTGCCGAATGCATTGCAACGGTTGATAGTGTAAGTAAACATTTTTATTTCCTTTTTGTAAGTATTCACATTTTTTAATTTTTACATTGATTCGATACATACCACTTGAATATCGAGTGACGGGCGATCACTAGTTTTTATTAATTATTTATATATCCATCTAATATTTTCAGAAGAAAAAAAGTTTCTACAAACATGAGGCAGTATTATGATTGTAGCCACGGCAGGCCTTTTAAGTTTGTCTAAACTTTTATCATACGAAGTCAAACCATATGGTGCAAAAAGTCCTTTTTTAGTATAGTTAGCGAAAAATCGCAGTCGCTACTAAATTATTTGACAAAGCCTTTCAGCCAAGAATATTTGAGTTTTACTACCCTATTCTATTATCTGATGCTGTCATTCGGAAATTCATGACCTTATTCTAAAAATAAAAGAGGTTATAAGTAAGAGGTCATAACATGAATCGATAATAAACTGGACAATATAAGAACGTGAGTATTTAAATAAAATAAATCGTGATTGTTTTATCTACGCGCAGATTTTAATTTCTGCAGTCATAGAAACTATCTGAAACTATGATGCATATTGAAATCCAACTCAATTAACCAATTACGAACCTATATACATAATTTCCAAATTCTCCAAAGTATTTTAAATGATACCTTACAAATATACGCACGTTCAATGTTTGTAATTTTTACCAATAGTCGCGTCAATGAAGTCTTTTTCTCGGAAGTCCTCAGAAACAGCTCCGATTTTGATGTTTCTTTTTTTCATTTTTGTTTTTTTTATATTATTTATAATCAGACACCTTTTGAAGCGGGGATATAACTATGAATATTATTTAAACAATATGAGTATGATATTCATCTAGCTCCCTTTTATTAACAGACTTCATGTATGTCCATCAATTTCTTCGTCAATTGTGCACCGATTTACAAAATTCTTCTTTTATTTGAAAGCGTATACTCTTAAGGTGGTAACATTATAAAAAAATCGGGATCTAACCAGGGAATCCCATGGAAATCGAGAAAGATCCTCAAAGTTTCGCTCCCTTTTATTAACCGACTTCATGTATGTTTACCGATTTCTTCGTCAATTCTGGACCGATTTACAAAATTCTTCTTTTATTTGAAAGGGTATACTCTAAAGGTGGTTCTATTATCAAAAAAGCGGGATCTGACCAGAGAATCCCATGGAAATCGAGAAAGATCCTCAAATTTTCCCCTCTTTTATTAACCGACTTCATGTATGTTCACCGATTTCTTCGTCAATTGTGGACCGATTTTCAAAATTCTTCTTTTATTTGAAAGGGTATACTCTTGAGGTGGTTCCATTGTCAAAAAGTCAGGATCTGATCAGGGAATCCCATGGAAATCGAGAGAAATTCTCAAATTTTATTGATGAACAATTTTTAATAATTTTTTTATAAATGTTTAAAATAAATAATCCACAATTCATAATAATTGTATAATTTACTTTTGTAGAATAAATATTCTATGAAAAACTTATTTTTTCATATAAATATCATAAATATTGTTTAAACCATATAAATAATTATTTCCCCACTTCAAAAGGTTTCTGATTTTAAATAATATATAAAAACAAACATCCAAAAAAAAAAAAAAATTATTAAAATCGGAGCTGTTTTTGAGGACTTCCGAAGATTGCCTGTTTTATGTATTTATTGACGCAACTACAAAGCAATCTTGACCAGATATTTACATATTGTAATTCTTGTAAACCTACAATCTCTAGCAACCAGCACGGATTTATGAAAGGAAAATCAGTCACAACTAATCTGGCCGTATTTAGTCAATATACATATTTCGGAAAATCTACAGGGTGTTTCAGAAATAAGTACAATAGCTGAAACCAGTCATCAAAAGCAACAACGTTTCTATAGACTACTTTTCCGAAAACTTTGTTAGCATTTCCCCCCCCCCCACAAATTCACGAGCCGCATATGGATATTTACTTTAATTTGACCTACTGAGAATCAATTTATTTTGTCCGTAAAAGTCAGCGTGTTTATCAACTTTCTAACTTTTTTGTACACCCTCGTGCAGTTACCTGCTGAAAAACTCACAATTATTATTCTTGATCGGTTTCTCGAGACACCTCAATCGGGCTGCGGTAATTTGTTGTTATTGTTTCTTACTTTCGCTTTTTAAGTTATTAATCATATTAGATGACGGCTTTTTCTAATAGTGAATAGAAGAACATTGTATTATTTTGCTTCCCAAATCGCTGTGTGGCTAATTTTCATTACTGTTGTGCATTGTGTTAGTAACTACTTTTAATCAGGTTTTTAGTTAGTAAACTAACAGTTTACTCATCGCCCTGATGATGCCAACATTGTTGGTGAAACGTGCGTTGGCAGTTGTAGTAAAAATTTTTTTTGGTGTTTTAGGGAAAAACTGATTAAAAGTAGTTATCTATCACCAAAAGTCATCCAGACAATTGTTTTGTTTTTGACATTGTGTTAGTGTTTTGCAAAATGTTGAAGACCGCCCAGTAGCCGAAGGTTAGCAAACTTATTTTAAATTGATTTTTAAACGCGTGAAAAATTCGTAAATAAAATGTATCTGTTATCTTCCTGCAATAGTATTTTTACATTACGAGTACTTGCTTTCGGTATAGCCGGAGAGCTGCAGGTTAGGACGTTAGCGAGTTATGCTATTCGCCATTCTAGTTACATGTACATAATTTTTTGTGCTGCCTTTTCTGAAATTAAATTTTGTACCCTAAATAATAATCAATTCGAAATGAAGAAGAAATGTAATTTTTCTTCTTGTAAACTGAATTTCTTGAGCTACTACATTAAGAATATTCTTTTATTGAATTGATAATTGATTCTGAGAGGTTAGTTTCATTAATAACAGTCGAGTAATGTAAATGATGTCTGCTATTTGCCGGTTAGTTAGTACAAAAACAACTTTAATACTATTTAATAAAACTGTTTTGGTATGTTATTTTATTTTATACTCTCCGGCAGATGTTCGATTAAAGGATCAATTTGAGTCCGGTAGGTGAGCTATTACAGTATCTAGATCGCTAGGCAATACTAACCAGTCAGTTTAATTTTTATAAATCAAATATGACATTGATCTGACATTTTCAAAAAAAATTTAACAAAATTACCAAAATTTATTTTATTTATTATTTATTATTAATATGCAAATTAAAAAAAAATAACATGAAAAACTCATTTTGTAAAACTTAAGAGCACTCGTTCTTTACAGGCACTCCTGCCTACGGCAGTCGTGCTGCAAACCTGAACTCGTGTTCGGCTACTGATGAAGTTTGACATGTACAACAAAGGTGATGCGATTTTCACTAAATGTAATTTTTTGATTTTTGAAATAAAATAACGAAGAACAGGCTTACAGTATGAAATAAAAAGCATTATGATACACGTCCGGTATATTTACTTGTAACTCGTTTTCTCATTTCCTAACGTCGCGTCGCCTCGTCCATAATGTCTAACTCGTTACAAGTAACCTACCGGACTTAACGTTAAATACTAATACCAGACCTAAAATATGGCCTCTATATTTTGTTTCAGGTCTCGTGGATCCGTCACCGGGACTTGCATCTTCTCACAGTAGGGAGATCAACGTACACATCCGACCAGAGGTTTACCAGCATCCATAATCCTATGACGGAGGACTGGACGCTTCAAGTACGTTATCCTCAGCGCCGAGACGGAGGTATTTACGAATGTCAAGTCGGTACGACGCCACCAATGGGATTCTCTATGTCATTGTCCGTCGTAGGTAAGTCGAACTACTTATTGTCCTACTTGCGTCTGTAATCCCGCCAGAAGTCCGGCTTTGACCTCTTTGCAGGAAATTTAATGAAGTTTGAAACATAGGAGAAATAAAGTCGTTTGTCGTTTGCAAACTGCAGTGCTGATGGTGGAACGTTAATTTACAAAATTGGACTAGATGAAATTGGGCCATTCGTGAGTCGCGGCCTGATTGTTATGTCGGAGGGAAGTGGACTATTTCATTTGCGGAAATCAGTCGACAAATTGAAATGTTTTTAATCAATACATAGAGATAAACATATTATAATTTTTCATAACACACATATTTTCACGCATCAAGCACTGTAAATTTCCATGTGTTCTTTACAGACCACATATGTAAATATTTAAAATTCTGCCAACATAATTCTCGATAAAAAGAACTACGAAAACTGCCGAATTCTTTAAAAACCTGGAGGCGTTTTACAGAAATATGTACTCCCCACATATATCTTCTGGAAAACGCACTCGAACTGTGACATTATCAATCCCGGAAATTTTAATATCAATGATAAATAGACACTGCACGAAATATATGGACGTTAAGCAAAACCGGCGATGAAAAATGAACACTTTTACTTATATGCGACACGAAGCATATCTCGAGGATCCCCTTGAAGTTTTATTGGGCAATTTGAGCAACGGGCAGATATATTTATCTTAAAAATAATTTTTATTTATAGAGATCCGAGTAGACAGTCGGAAGTTTTTCGCTGCAGTAATCCCTTCAGTTCCGGTTTATCTAAAATTGTCAGGCGTCCACAAGAAGTCGATGCACTGACGATATTTCTTGCATCATCTAATAATCTTAAGCTTCAACGTTCAAAGTTTTAATTAATTCACTTGGATTCAAGTCTCTCTTGTTCGCTATTTCTTCAGAATATCGGTTTGGAGGAAACGCTCTAATAATGGCTTCCTTAATTGAAGTAAAGTCGGTATTGGCTAGGAGTAGGAGACGTTTTGCTGATTCGGATATACTCTTTGAAACATTTTAATTCAAAAGGACGGAGTTAAAGTTCAAAATAATTTGTCGTGTTGTTCAAAATTATGTGACGTCTTTTAAATCCACCCCCTTTGGTTCAATTCCAGATTTTCATGATCATGTTTTTATGAAATAAGTTTCTTTTTTTAATTTAATCGTTTTGTTCAGATAGTGAATGGGAATGAGCTAAATTATTAATAGAGCACGACCAAAAGAAAATGGTAAATAGATTTACTTAGTGGAGTTTCAAAAACTAAAGTTTTTGAAAAGCCGATACATCTTAGAGGGTGTTTGTTCTATTTTATGATTTCCAAATTTTGCGCGCCAGGCGTACAAACAACCAAACTCTCGCCCTAGAGGAAACATCGTCACTTCGTCAGCATCTGCCCTAAATGTAGCAACAATCAATGAGAAATAGAGAAGGCAGAGTGGGATTCCTATATTACCGACCGTCACGAGTGCACGTGGAAAGAAGTGTCGAGGAGAAATTTGAGGAAAATGAGAGCAAACAAAACAGAACGTCAACAACAAAGAACGTCGGCAACCAATAATACACGGTACAGTGTAGAAGGTTGCAGACCGGTATGAAACCGAGAGAGGAATTCAAAGAAGATAAAGAGGAAACTAAAAGAAAAAGAAACATAGAAGAAAGCCCAGTAGCCTTTCAAAAAAGTAAAAAAAACAGCAAGATCTCCAGAGGAAGAAAGAATGCAAAAAGAAGTGGAGAAGAAGATGGAGGAAATGATAAAAAATATAATGGAAGACCTTAAGGAAATCAAAGAAGACACAAGAGAGACGAGGAAAGAAGTGAAAGAGCTGCAAAACGACAACAAACAGCTCAGGGAAGATATGGAAGAACTGAAGAGAGAAGTGAACCAACTGAAGAAAGCGATGGAAGAAAAAGAGGAAAAATGGAGAGAAGAGAAAAGCTTCCTAGAAAAGAAGATGGTGTCGAAAATGGAGGAAAAACAAAGAGGTGAAAGAAGAAATAACATAGTAATAACAGGGCTAAGACTAAAAGAGACGGGACGGAACATGAGAAAAGAAATCGAGAAATGGGTTGAAAAGGAGTTGGAAACAGAAGTGAAGATAACAGAGGCCTATGCTATAAATGGAGAACAGATGGTAATAGCAAAAACTGAGAGTTGGGAACAGAAGCTGAACGTCATGAGGAATAAAGAAAGAATAAATGAGACAGGACCGAAAATCTTTGTAAACAACGACCTAACAAGGAAAGAAAGAGAGATACAGAAAAAGATAAGAGATATAGCAAAGAGGGAAAGGGAAGAAGGAAAAACGGTAAGGGTAAGCTACAGGAAACTGCAGGTTGAGGGAAATTGGAGGAAATGGAACGATGACACCGAGCGATTGGAAAATTTTTAAAGGAGAAAGGAGAAAACCGGAAAAAAAAAGCAGACAGGAGGCAAAAAGAAAAAAGGTACATGATTCAACGGGAAAGCAACAGAAGAAAATAAAAGGAAGAATAAAATTGGTATATTGGAATGTGGCGGGGATAAGCAACAAAGGAGAAGACTTCTGGAAATACATAAGTGAATTTGACGTAATTGGAATGGTAGAAACGTGGGTAGATGAAAAGGAGTGGAAGAAGATAGAAGAGAGAATGCCGACAGACTATGTATGGAAATGTCAAGCAGCAGAAAGGAAAAACAAGAAAGGACGAGCGAAAGGAGGCATTATCACAGGAGTAAGGAAAGAAATTGAGGACGAAATAAAAACAAAACAAGAACTACAGAGATCTGGAATAATAGAAAGAAATCTAAAACTAGGAACAAAAAAAGTTAAAATAATCACAGTATACAGTAAAGAGATGAGTAAAACAAAACAAATGTTAGAAGAGACCATAAGTGAGACAGAAAAAAGAATTGTAATAATTGGGGGCAGGGGGAGTGGTGGTAGGAAACACGAAAGTCCACTCGTTGGCATACGCCGATGATATGGTGTTAATAGCGAGGGAGGCCAAAGAAATGAAGGGAATGATAAAATGCCTAGAAAGATACCTGAAAAGAAAGAAGCTAAAATTAAACGTGGAGAAAACAAAAATTATGATTTTTCAGAAAGGAGGCAGAAGAAAGAAAGGGGAATGGAAGTGGGAAGGAAAAGAACTAGAAAAAGTAAAAGAATTTAAATACTTGGGTTACACCTTTAACGAGACTAACAACGAGAAAAGTCATATAAAGGAACTAGAAAGGAAACCGAACGGGGTGGTAGGTCAAGTATGGGGAATAGGCGAGAGAAAATTCGGACGAGATATAAGAAGGAGAGGACTGATGTACGAAAGGCTAGTACAGAGTGTAATGATGTACGGAGCAGAAATATGGGGATGGAAGGAACAGGAAAAGCTGGAAGCAATCCAAGCGAAGTACTGGAGATGGGTACTAGGATTGGACAGGGAAACGCCAGCATATATCGTACTGGAAGAAGTAAAAAGAGACAAGATAAGAGTGGAAGCAGGAAAAAGAGCAGTACGATTTGAAGAAAGAATAAGAGAAAGAACGGAATGTAAGATCTTGCAAAAGTGTTGGAAAGAGATAAAGAATGGAAAGATGGAAAGAGCAGGAAAAAAGAGAAGAAAATACTACGAGAGAAATGGGTATGCAGTGGAGGAAGTATGTAGTAAGAGAGATAGTTGAGGGGGACCGAGACATATAGAAGCAGGAAAGGAGAACGAAGATAAATGAGTCAAGGTATAATGGAAAGTATAGGTCACTAATCACGGAGGAATTGCCGGCATACCTGAGAAAGGAAAGCGAGAAGAACGATAAGACAGTAATAGCAAGGTTTAGATGTGGAAACGAGGAAAGAGAAAACAAATACTGGAAAGAGAGAGACGAGAGAGTGTGCAGACTGTGCAGAATGTGAATGAAAGAATGTGAGGAGCTGAGAGAAGAGAGAGAAGATTGGAAAGTACTGATAGGAGAAGAAGGGAGAAAGGAGTCTTAGACAGAAGAAAGATTGTAGAGAAAAGGGGGGAAGAGATGGAAGGAAAATAAAATTAATTTAGCTATTGATGATGTTTATGTTTTATAGTTTTATTTAATCAGTATTTAGTTATTTAGCATTGTATGAGAATAGGAATTCTTTTCAAAGCCGAAAGGCAAGGAAATATATCTTATTATTAGAGAAGGCAGTGTTAAATGTAAAGGTATAAACTCCAGCACAACCCCAACAGATTGTAAGAACAAACTTTGTTTGGAACACATACCAAACAAATAATTCTTTGTAACCAGCAGCAGAAACTATAATTGGTTTCATAGCACCATCAAAAATGATGAAAGAATAGATTTAATCGTTTTTATAAACGAAACCTGGTTCCATCTGGCTACATCAATTCCAGCTAATAGCCACAGCTTCCGGGAAACAACTGCAAGCCAGAAAAGTTATTTCTCGATGCAGTTAATTGATTTAATTTTTTCGATAGCCACAGCGGTGAAAGAAAGAACTCTTGCGGTAGCCCATGATTGACTACATGTCTGATAAATTGTTAATATGTAATTTATTAAATTCCTAGGTACAGTTTTTTACTTACTTCTTTTGAGTTGATTTACCTATCCGTCTTTAAGTACAGAGTGATTATAAATGATTTTCCATCAAGTTGGCTTCGGAAAATATGTCAACGTATTTTTAACGACCATTTGCCGCTTGTTTTAATTAATTAGTGGGCAACCAAGAATTTACTCCTCACAGTGAATATAGTGCATTTCAATGAAGTGGCAAATGGTTAAAAATACGTTGACATATTTTCCAAAGCCAACTCGATGGAAAATCATTAATAATCACCCTGTACATTAACTATTTAATTTGATTATTTTTGTCAGTCAGTAACCCTTTTTCGAATTTTAGTTTCTTTGCAATTGTTTAATCGTTATTTTAATTTGTGTATATTTGTATATTATTATTATACACAGAGAGATTCAGCTACTACTTTGTGTCGCGATATTAGTTCCGTTCCGTCACTATAATAAAATAAAGTCAATTTTAGCATTCTGATGACAGATAATAAATAATAATAAACTCTTGTCTCTTGGCCTAAACAAAAAATGACTTTTTTGCTGGAACGAGTACGGTGAACGGCTGCCAATTAATTACTTTCAGTGTTACTTTGACTGGTGACGGTGCAACAAAATATTTTAAAATGCCTTTATTTTCAAATAGTGACCGATGTGATTATGTGAAACCAGTGTAATTTATTAGCGGATGTTCGGAACATAAGACGACAAAGACACGAAATTTTCACGAAAGGTGGATCGGAATAAGTAATTTTTTCGTGTGGGGCCACATGAAACATCTTGTTTATGCCATTAACACCGATAGTGGGGTATGCATCTGCGAAATGCCCAGGGCTGTCGTCCTTTCGATCAATTTTTATAAATGGTTGGCCTAGGTGAGTTTTTATGTTTTTTAATTGAAAGCAAAATTGGTTTTTGTCAGTCGGAATGGGTTCATCAGTAACGACCATGATGTTTACAATAGTTTTATCGTAAGTAGTAAGTTTTTTGCCTAAAATAAATCCAGCTACTATTAAAATGTTTTGACTGCATCGCTGGTTGCCATTAATTTTTCAACTTTCAGTATTTTAATAGCGTCAAAACTACGTTTAGGGGCCATATAATTGCAGGTTTAAATATCTACTATACTTCGTGAAGCACCTATCGGGTCTCATTAATGATTCATACATCAGTAATATAAGCCACAGTAATATAAGTATTTTAGGTTCACAAGGTCTGGAAATTACCAAATTTATTAATAATTATAATATTGGTAATCCCGTGATTCGGTTGTCTACCGATGACAGCTATATTTAAATTTCGACAAATGCAATTCCGCCAATTTAAAAGCCAAAGAAGATCTACATTTTTATCTAAATCTACTCTCTACTGCTATATTAATTTTTGAGCAGTCTATATTATTAGGTTGATTTAATTTTAGACTAGTGCAATTTTGAAACTCGAGAATATTCATTATAATGAAACATATATATTATGCTATTTAGTTGGTTTATTTTGTGATGAGTAGCAATGTTAAACAAATAACTAACATAATCTAACTTTCCTTTCAAAGCTTCACAGCAGTCCCAGCCGCTGGCCGGTGAAGAGTTGAATAATTGAGTTTTGCAACATTTTTTTTTTTCATTCGTTATTAAAATTACTTGTGTTCACACGAGTTTGTTGGTTATTATTATGGTAATATCAAATATGATTCAGTTTGTAGAATTATCTTGTAGAGCTTCGATAAAACAAAATATAAATATATGTAAATGATTAAAGTGTAACACATAATAAATTGAGCCAATAGCAATTACAGATTTTACATAGTGTATAGATAAGCGATTAAATTAAACGTCAGAAAAAAAAGTTTAGGGAAAATTACGCATTTTTTTAATCGCTTTGGTTATATATAATCGTAACGAATACCACTCGAGCAAACGAAAATAATCCGATTAGACTAACCTCGTCTCATGACTCGGAAGTTTAATTAATTATTTTCTATGCTCTTGTGATATTAAAACTGAATATTTGTTGTACCCTACCAAAAATTATAGTCCGATAGTGGGCGTATAGATTTCCAACGGATAATATACACGGAAAATTTTGTATGTTTCATACTCATAAAGTAAAAGAAGCCACCTTTCATTCGACTCTATTTTAGCCACGTCATAGATCTCTGACGTCAGTTGGGGTTGCTGTTATTGAAATCTAGGTTTTAATGTCTAAAATTAAATAATACTAGGATGTTGCATCCAACTCAGCTGCAACTCCCTGGTACCCCTGTTCAAAGAAGAAAAACTTATAGAATCAATTAAGCAGGGCTGCCACGGCGTTGCGGCTGAGTTGGATGCAGCACCCTAGTATAATTTTATTTTAGACATTAAAATCTACATTTTGGCGTCAATTTTATTGATTTACTGTATAACTACAATCGGAACGCGACCAAAATAGAGGTAACTGAAAGGTGGCTCCTTTTAGGTCTATGTTTATATTTTATGAAACAATTTTCCGTATACTTCAGCTCTCCAACTATTAATTTTCCAACTGTAGCGTAGTTTAGGCGGCTTCTAGTTCTATTGGTAGAGTGGTTGAAGAAATTAATCCTGTACTTATATCTTATATCACATATCTTCTCTCCATTAATAACATTATTATGAGATTATGACATTATAAATTTAAATATTATAAATATTTATTAAATATGTGACAATATTTTGAAATTGACCAATCAGAGAAGCTTTCCGTTAGGTAATTCTGTTCCATATAATACCACAACAAATGCCAATGCTACAAAAATAATGGCTGGCTTTGGATATAATTTAATTTGTTCAAGAGCATGACACCATGACAAGAGCGATCAAAAATATTACTCCCCATTGACCCTGATGAAGTCGAACGCTCATTGGTCAGCTTTATCATGTCTTTTCCCTTTAATTAGTTGAGATAGAAATTTTCTTCTCGTTATCTGATATGAAATTATTGCCGAGTTTGCCCCGTGGAGTTAGTCCTGGAACATCCTGTATATGATGATGCACTTCTCTTCTCTAATAGTCCTTTTTGAAATAGACTGAATTCTTTTTTTTTGTGATAGCGAAGATTATCCATACTTTTTATTATTGGAAATGAAATTGATGGGAATATTATAAGGTTATGGGAACAAAGTGTTAAACTCAAAAAGTTAAATGAAGAGCAGAAAATTTGAAGGATGAGTTCCACCCTAAACTTTACTACTAGAGGTTTATTCATACATATTCGTGCCGTGTGAGTGAGTGCATATAACAAACTTAAACAATAAAACTAAAGCTGTAGTAACTCTTCTCTGAGTCAACTGTGGAAACTTAATTTTTACAGCTTTATTTAAAATTTATAGTTTAAATATTATAATTTACTGCTGTTATAAATCGCATTCTCGTCTTTGAACCGTTGAGAATTATCTCTAACGACCAAATTAAAGTTTCATGGCGGCTTCCCTCGTTCCTTGTTGTTTCTCAGGACTAACGAAGAACTTAAATCGAATTTTTGACACTACTCATTACGACATTCTATTATCTTCTACAATTCCTTCATACCTTCTCCCATTCCGTTAACTCCTTATCATCCCACACATTCTCGGTGGATTGAATGGCGTACTCGAGGCAAATTTAATCAGACGTTTGCAGTCTGAATTCAATTTTTCCCATGATTATTTCCTTTCAAACGGGATGTCTCAATTATTCATAGACTGCACATTCGAGTGAGTCGTAACAATGCGAAATCTTCTACCGACTTATTCAAAACCAACGTCTGCATCAGAGACGCTGCTGCATTGTCTGCAGAGTGTAGGTTGCGTTAACCTCGGGCTAATATTTGTACAAGCAGAGCGTGCGTCTCGTTGTTATGTTGGCAACATGTAAAATAAGAAAAAAAGGTACTGACGTGATGCTTACGAGGTTGTAACCAAGGCAGAGCCCACGAAGGCATTCAGAATTATATAATATGTAATTGTAAACTGTAGAGGTAAATACGCTTATTTTAACACAGCCATCAAAATCTTATTTGTTAAAATCGTTCAAGAAGGATCGAAGATAAAGAAGAAAACTTGAAATTTTAAAAATTATATCAATATACATTGCAACTATCCGTCACAGAATAACTGTAAAATGCCCCGTATGTTTTTGATATTAAAAAAAACTTGTAATTGATATAAAACGAGGATATAATAAATAGGGTCTTCATATAAATCCAGTTATATGAAGAATTTTGACGTCCAAAGTCTACTGGATGTGTGAATCATTTATGAACTTCCTATATTTACGTCAGGCGACTTTTAATTACGTTTATGCAATGGCAACCCCCAAGGCTCGTTAAACAACATACGAATATTTTATTAAAACGACAAAACAGAGAAACCAAAAGATAATAACGCCTAAAAGAAACAGTGATTTCCACAGTTATTTTCTCGCACTTTATGTCTCAATTATTCGTAAACACTCCTCTAAACGAATCCTAACGGCAGGAAATCTCACCTCGACTCAAGCCCAAGTTCTGCGTGGCGTAAGTAGCATTGACGGAAACGCACACATGCCGAGAGGATTTTCTTAAATTAGAGGCAATCAAGGAAAAGAAAAGCGGCAAAATTGGGTTAACTGAGAACCACTTTTAGCGGATTTGAAACCCCGTTGGGACACGTGTAAGCTAAATGATGTCAAAGTTCCTGCAGTTCAAGTGATCACTCTGCTCCAATGTCATGTATTAATGTTCGGTGGTATTCATTGATATATGTATAATAAAATTACAAACTTCAGGCTAATATGAGCTTTGACAAACGAGGATCTAATTTTGCCCATTTAGATTGGTCAACTATGTATATTTGATATTCCAGACAAAACAATTGTTCAAATTTAATTATAATCATAAATAATAAATTAAAAAATTGCACAATGCATTTTACAACGAGCAGAACATTAAACTGGTTTATTAGTTTTATTAAAATATTAAGGCAAATTTTTGTATCAATTATTTTATTGGAAATAGTTTTTTAAATGTAGGGTAAGTTCAGGATAGATAATAATTATTACTGATCCATTATGAATTGATTTTTTCTCCAAAAATCCTATAAAAAGTATTCTAGATAATGCACTTGCCCATCACAGTTTTTTTATCAAATTTACTCGTTAAAATATTTTTTTCACCCAACGGAAGTATGCTACGATAAATCTAATCATCTATCTCACATGGACATCTATCTTAGAGTAACACTATTCAACTTTTTTAATAAAGTGTTAACTTATATGAGACAGAATAGTAGATTATTATACGAGTTCCTGTGTAAATTGGACGCTTTAAGAAATGTTTAATATATCGTTCCTTCCTGCGGTCATGTTCCCTGATTTAGACAACGTTCTGGTATGTCACAGAAAGTAAACAGTAAAGGACTAAGCACTAATACGTGAAACTGAAAGTGTTTACTGATGATATCGGAGCGTCCCTGTTTGCGTTCGCATGTTCTTCCCGTAGAAAAAAAATTGACTTGATGGCAATCTAATCAACGCTTTACCATCAAAAGCGTCGAATACAGAAATTTTGATTCATTTGAATTTTAACCTTTCTTGACATGTCAACTAAACATAGGTGGATACAGCTAAATGAGACAAGATAAGAGCTGACAAGAATATTGGCAATACCAACGATAAGTTAAGAGATATACGATTTTTCTTCATCTCCTAGCCGAACTCCGGATTTCCCGGTCACATTTCGCTCGGAAAATTAAGATGTTTGAAGAAAGAATTTATAATTATCTAACTCTTAAATAAACACTCTGAATCCTCGACTGAAGGTCACTTAAAGTCTCGGTATTTATACTTTGGTAATTTACTATAGATCATATAACCTAATTCATACATGAATGATTGGAGTAACAATTCCTTCAGTGTAGAATGGATTTTGAAACCGGAATTTTACACTTAAAAACAAAGATCTGAGAATATTGGCTCCATTAAAAGTTAAATATGAAAGTTCTAGAGTATAAAAAATACTACGTAAATCGACGTTTACTACCTTTATAGCAGCTTTTGATAGAGCAGTAGAAGTAGAAATCAAGAAGAAAATTAAGACATTTGATGAAATAGCTGACGTTTTCATGATCTTTTCACGTCTGTCAATTTCTTGCTAAATGATAAAAAAATTTGAATGTAATAATTTTATTATTCTGCAGGATACTTTTATTAAAATCATTAAATTACTGCCATTTTCATAGCTATTGCTATTTTTAGTATTTCTTCACTTATTTTTTTGTTTCATTTCATTATGTAAAATAAATAATTATGGATTTAAGCACTACTTTTTATTCTGTGCAACTTTTATGTAAAAAGTTTTGCTCTAAAAAAAAATTGTGTGCCTCGACTTTATAAGCACAAGACTGATAGTCTAGTCATTAGGGACTCAAAAAGTCCTCTATCCTACAAATTTTTGGTTTATTCTATGTGTTTTGGGACGGTGAATACGAATCTGAGGTTTCCCATCAAAAAATTTTCCTGGATTTCTAGTTATACCCAAAAAACTTAAAATAGTAGATTATTATACGAGTTCCTGTGTAAATTGGACGCTTTAAGTCACAAGTGGTTTATAAAAGCACGAGTGAAACGAGTGCTTTTGTGAACCACGAGTGGCTTAAAGCGTTCAATCTACACAGGGACGAGTGTAATACGACGTTTTATCGTTCGACACCACCCCGGAAAGCCTTTAAATTGCTTAAAATCCATAAAAATAGTGTGACGTTTATCTGTCATTTTCATTATTTCATGACAGAGAGTGTTTACACAAGCGAAACTTTGAAAATTCTGACAGTGTCGAACGATAATAGTAGATTATATTATTAAGAGCATAAGTTACGCTTTATGTGCTGAGCCTGGACTGTTGACCGACGAACGAAGTGAGTCGGTTAAGTCCAGGCGAAGCACATAAAGCGACTTATGCTCTGAATGATATATACTATTTTATCCGCAAACCTTACTCAGAAGCCCCCTTGGTCAGGAGCCCCCTTGTTCGGGTTCCCTCTTGGTCGAGTCCTCCCTTGATCGGGAGCCCCCTTGGCCGGGAGTCCCATTGGTTGGGAGCCCTCTTGGTAGGGAGCCCCCTTGGCCGGGAGCCCCCATGGCCGGGAGCCCCCTTGGTCGGGAGCCCCCTTGGTCGGGAGCCCCCTTGGTCGGGAGCCCCCTTGGTTGGGAGCCCCCTTGGTCGGGAGCCCCCTTGGTCGGGAGCCCCCTTGGCCGGGAGCCCCCTTGGCCGGGAGCCCCCATGGCCGGGAGCCCCCTTGGTCGGGAGCTCCCTGGCCGGGAGCCCCTTTAGTTGGGAGCCCCCTTGGTCAAGAGCCCGCTTGGTCGGAAGCCCCCTTGTCCGGGAGCATCCTAACCGGGAGCCCCCTTGGTCATGAGCACCCGTGTTCGGCCCCCCTTGGTCAGGGGCGCTTGTAAATAGAACAGGGAGGAGCTAGTCGTTTCATTTACACGCGTCCCCATCCACTACCTCACTAGTTCACTTTCAATAAATTAGAAAACAACAATTTAGTAAGAATTTGAAAGAATTCATTGACAAGGTACAAGTGTCACTTATTTTATGTGATTAAGCACATAAAATAACACCTGTTGGCTACTTTATGAGCCTAATCACATAAAATGACACTTTTACCTTGTCAATGGAGGCACATAAGTTGTCACTTTTGTGACGTTTGCGGATAAAATATGTTTTTTCGTTTTTTTCAACTTTACGTAAAACATCATTCTATACCAAAATAAAGTAAACAAAATTTGCTATAAATTAGTTCCTTACTATTAATATCGTAATTTGGTCTACGTGTAAGGTTTAGAGGAGTGAATGCGCGCGGTAGATGACGTATACCTACTTTGACGTGCAAAGCAATCAGATGAAGAACTAAAAGATTTCTTTATATATTAATACTAACTCTTTTTCAAGAGGATGGCCTGAGAAAGTGCATGAAATCTTCTTTGTTAAATGCTCTGTAAATCCTGATGAACACTTCAGCTAACATTGCGTGCAGAAAGCAGACGAAGATGCAGATTGGTTAATTGTAAACACAGCTTCAGCCTTAGTGCCTGAACACCCATTGGTGGTTGTAGTAGGAGAAGATGTAGACCTGTGTTTTTAACAATGTATTCTTTTTAAAACCAGGAAAAGGAAAAACTGCAGATCAGATCTTTTGGCCTCCCCTTGCATCAGAAAAACTTATTGCTACCAATATTCTACTTATTCATGCAATCAAGGAAAAATGAAATTGTTACAAACTTTAAAGAAATACCGATGTCTCCAAAAAGTTTCAGAAATATTTAAAGATGATGCGGCCACAGAAGATGTTGTAGATCGGGGGGGATTCGTTTTCTTACAGCTTTGTATGGCACTCCGACACCAACGTCAGAAATACCATCAATAAATAATATTCTGTTCAAATTTACTTACTTCTTATTTTTGTGGTAAGACCAAATTTATGTTCACACGGTTTTCTATCATGTTTAGTCAAAGGCTCCCTTTTTAAAACATAATTACGTCGTTTGTCAATAAAATCTGCTTAAATAGTGAAATGGCTTGAGTAGGTATGTCTATCCCCATATTCTTTAGTGAAAGAAATGTTGATATTTTATAGAAACAAAGAAATTGATGGTAACTTTATTATTTATACCTATAATATACATTTTTGTATTCATTTTTCAAAAATATTATAATGAAAGACATTTTAAAGCAGATTGAAGCCAGGTTTTATGTTCAAGACCCACTGACTGGTTAGTCAAACTTCAACGCTAGTTAGTGACTAAACGGTACACATATTGAAAAACTCTATAAGAACATTAATTCTAGGAAATTTTGTTTACTACAGTTTGGTATAGAATAATTATAGTCTGTAAAAATTATAGTTTTTAAGTTAATAGCTAAAACAACAAAGAAAGACGTTTTTTTCATGTTTTTTTTTTACCATAACTCGAATTCCAGGAAAAATCTTTGGTGGCAAATCTCAGATTCGTATTCAGCACCCCAAAAAACATAAAGTGAGATAACAATTACAACTACCCCACAATTTGCATTCCGTAACCCTCAAATGACTAGACTATGAAGTGAAACTTGCTAAGACGATGGTAGGAATCGAGTTTATTTCATCATTTCATGATACAAATGTTACAAGTGGGTTATGGTAACTAAAATGCGATATAAATACTTGTGTGCAGAAAATAATCTCTGAACCCGAATGATAGCGTTTTGTGCGGGGTCCTCTTGGGACAGGGGGCGAAAGGCCCCCTTTGGGCTCCCAGGTCCCAAGGGGGCGCAGCCACCACCTGAGCCACAGTAATACACAGTAAAAAATATTGCCTTGTAAACCAAAAAATGTATTTTTTTGTAAAAAGTTTACATAATCTCTTGCAAATATGGTTATTTGTCTCGGATTCTCATGCATTGTTTTGCAATCGATATATTTCTACAAGAAACTTAGTAGATATTTTAATTTTACCTTAAGATATGTAAATAAATAATATCTTCTTGACAATCGCCAATCTTCGACTACATTCGCACGTGCGTCGCAGTTTCCCTCGCATTTTAGTGTAATTTACGTGCTAGCTTGGAGATGTGTAAAGTGTTTTGTTTGCAACAGCACTAACAAGTGGATACAACAATATAGTGAATAACTCCCTACCCTGTGGTGTAGTGGCAAGAAACATTCAATTACCTATTTACGCAGGGTTTAGCTTTTTTTTAGTTCGTAACAGTAAGATCAACTGACAAGATGTCTGATATCAAACAACCCATTACATTTCCTTTAAATGGGGATCTACCACTATTTCAAGAAATTATTCAGATATTGTTAATAGACAAAATTCCATTTTTAATAACACGAGTGTGGGAGACAGTGGCATTTGAAATTCATTATTGTGCATTTAAGGTTAGGCCTACCACTAAAATTGACGTAGTTTTTTTTTAAATGTTGGTATATAATGAACCATTAGAAAAGTTCCAAAATTATGACCCATGTGACGTGGTTTATTGTTTCTAAATATAAATATATTTGTATAAAAATAAATGGTTCTATTGATTACTACTGTTTTTATTTGTTTTATACTTTTTTTACAACACGTTTTGTAAACTGTGCTGATTTTTACAAAAAATTATGCAGTTCTTCCGAATATTTACATAAACTTTTGTAAACTGAATTACATGGAACGAATTAAATACATAAAGGTTTACAAATTATTATGTAACCATTTTACAACACCAACAATGTAGACTTTACAAGCTAAAGTTTTGTAAAAATTTACATGGCATCCATGCAGTCGCAAATTTACATTTTTTTTTTTTTGTAAATTTTAACATGAAATTTTTTACCGTGTACTTACTACGCTAGTTGTTTTATTCTCACGTGTCCCCACTCTCAGTCAGATTTCCGTGGTGACAAATACCAAAAAATAGAATACTTCCCGGTACCGTATCGGAACTGTTGTACCCAGACGCCCAGTGAGTTAGCGCGCTTCCAATGCCATCGTTCGGAGTCATCTCCGCCGCCTGGAACCGTCGCCGTCCAGTGGGGAAGACAAGCGATAGGCCGCGAGTCCCCACTCGCCACGCTCCGCTACGCGCGTTCAGCCGACGTCACCCCTGCGAACTTCAGGATGAGTTCACAAACCGACCGGGGAAAGCGCCGAAGAGAGAGACAAAGAAGAGGAAACAACCGACACGAAGAAAGAGAGACGTTCAAGAGGACTCGGTAGAGACCACCGCCGGAAGTACTTGCCCCATCACATCCCAACCCGACTGGCTGGTTTCTGGCACCATCCGCTCAACATCCGCTCAATCGAAATTCCGAGACCAGCTGGTGTTGCGGGGGGACAGTCTCAGGCACATTCCACTCCGTCGAAAAACCGAGACTGGCCTTCCGTATGCTGATCGACCACCGGTAATATTTGGGCGAGCCTCCCGCTGAGGATGCTTCCCTACACCCTCATCCCGCTCCTTCCTCCACCGTCGACCGTCGAGCACTGTTTCCCTAAAGTTTAACCGGAGAGAGAGACCGGGTTAATAAAGCTATAGACGCACCCTATTTTTGCTTCTACTCCCCGTCACCGTGTACATATTGAGACCTTATATACAGGGTAGCGCAAAAGTATGGAAACACCTGAATATCGAAAAACTATCTATTAGTCCCATCTAAACCAAATTTTGCAGGTATATAGGGGTCTATAATATCCACTTGGTGTAATTTTTTCATAGTTGCACTGTCATTTGTTTTCGAGATACAAAAGCAACTTATATTTTATTAAACAGCAACATAGGGTGAAAATAACCTTTTTGGAAAAAGCATTTTTTTCTGAATTTAACGATGTGCTATAATAATTCAACTTTTTGGCATTTGTCTGCAAAAAAAAAATTATATATAATATAATATAAGTATTATTAAACTCACGGCTGCAAATATTATTATTTGTGCTGTAAGAAAATAATATGCCATCAAACCTAACAGTATTACTAAAAAATCTGTCTTTTACAATAAATGTTCAAAATGTTGACCATTAATTTCTTGACAAAAATGAATTCTATTAACAAAACTTTGTAACACATTGCGTAACATGTTGGAAGTGATGTTAGCAATCTCTTCTCTTATTCGTTGCTTTAAATCTTCAAAATCAAGTGGTCTTTTGGCATAATCTCTACTTTTTACATGACCCCACAAAAAAAATCGAGAGGTGACAAATCAGGAGGCAGATCTGGCCGGCCATTCAATTGCCCCTCTCCTGCCAATCCACCTGCCAGGGTACACCTCATCTAAGTGACGTCGGACTTGTTGACTAAAATTGGGTGGAGCTCCATCTTGCTGGAACCAGGTCGCTACGGCAGGTACATTTCGTCTGTCATAATTTGGAAAAAGCTGTGTAAGACCAGGAACAATCTTAGATGAGGAGTTTTGTTGAACATTCATTAAAAAAAAACAATTTTTTTAGTAATACTGTTAGGTTTGATGGCATATTATTTTGTTACGGCACCAATAATAATATTTGCAGCCGTGAGTTTAATAATATTAAAAGTTTATAAATTTTTTTTTTTCTGCAGACAAAGACCAAAAACCAGAATTATTATAGCACATTGTTGAATTAAGAAAAAAATGCTCTTCTCAAAAAGGTTATTTTCACGCTGTTGCTATTTAAAAAAAAAAGTTGGTTTTGTATCTCGGAAACAAATCAGAGTGCAGCTATGAAAAAATTACACCAAGTAGATATTATAGACCCCTATATATCTGCCAAATTTTGTTTATATCGGACTACCAGTTTTTGAGATATCCAGGTGTTTCCATACTTTTGCGCTACCCTGTCTATTGCCTCTGTGTATATTGTAAATAAAGACCGTAACGCCTGTATCTGTTTTGCTTCTCTCCCGCCAAACTTAATAGCTGACCCCCGGCTTACCGTATCCGCTAAGCTACCCGTGGACAAGTGTGGAGCATACCCTGTTAAAAAACTGGCGCTCGAAGCAACCCAACCATAACAAGCGTCGCACTGTTCCGGCAAACTTAAAAGCCGTATTTATTTTATTTATTACTCTATAAATAGATTTCTCAGCATTAATTAAAACGTATATCGCCTTAGTGATTTTAGTTTTGCTTCCCTCCCTTTTTGTTTTATCTAGTATAGAAAAAAAATGGATTCTATAAAAATAAGGACGAGGACACTACATCCCAACGAATCGAAATAGATCCACTTATATTACGAACGGAGACGACACGATGCAATTCGAATCTTTTCAAACTTCTGTATTAGTTATACGCGATTTTTATTATAAAAGCAAATAACTCATTGGGAGGAAATAACAAATGTTAGCTCTCGATCCAATATATTTTTAGTTTAGTTCTCGTGGAGAAAGCAAACATAAAATATGACATTAAATAACTTTAATTAATTTGAAAGCATCGAAATGTAACTTGCGTTATGTACACATTCATATTTTATAATCGAGTGTAAACTCTGTTAACCTACGTCAGAGAATTCCTTTATATGGTACTAGTGATCGCCCGTCACTCGAAATTCGAGTGGTATGTATTGGATTGGTAATCGAATCAATGTAAAAATTTAAAAAAAAAATTGAATACTTACATAAATAGTGTTGAATAAAGACTGGTTACCATGTTACACATTACAATTTTTAACTTGTTTTGTTTAACAGTAATTTTGAATAAAAAACGGTCTGGATGATAATAATAATAAGTCAATGTGTGCATAACGGGGATTCATCCCAAACGTCGAAACTAATCCACCAACGCGATGATACATAACATTGTGAATTTTGAAATGATACACCCCATTAACCACCGATTGATCGAAATCAGCTTCAGAACTTGCGATAGCAAAAGCTGAATTATATGACCTTATGTTCTCAACGAAATTTTTGCATATTTGTTTATAATTGTAATCTGTAGATGTTATACCTTCGATGAGTGATTGTAGAACCGGAGATGTAGTAAAAGGTGGTAAATGAACCTTTCCTTTGTGACAACATAAAGTAAATGCTTCGGCATTTCTGGATGTTACTTCCGAATTATAATGAAGCGCCGAACAAAATGAACAACATAATGAAAGTTCACCGAGATTATATGTGAATCAACGTTTATCGGATTGTTATTCAAGGCCGATTTAAATGAATCAACTATCGTAGTAGTTGTTTGGGACAGTGTCAACTGTTTCTGTTGCAGTAAGCGTTCGTACCGAAAACCGCTTCAACATTTTGAGAAATTTGAAATATTTGTCTCGCACGGCGCCTATTTCTACGACGCACCTCTTGTGTTTTTCTCCGTCCGGGAACGCGAGGCATTTTGTTTAGTAGAAAAAACAAAGGTTACAGAAAGAAATTAAAGCGCCCAAAAAAGTGTAGAAGTTAAATAAAATGTAACTGAATTGAATAATAAACTAAAATTAAAAATTGCAATCGGTAGTCCAATCGATGAGCCTGAACCCAAAATAATCTAACGTTACAAACGAATGGAACAAAAAGGAAATAAAAATTTTTACTTACACACATAATCGTTGCAATGCATTCTGAAAAACAAGACTCTCTAAGACCCGTAAAAAGAAATTAAAAAATAAATATGCCTCCAGATAGCCAGTGGTTCATGTTGGGTTAATGACGGTAAAGTTCTAATCTTTTTTATTACTGTGTGAAGCAGTAGGTACCCGTAGGTACTCCTTGATATTTTTTCTTTGAAGTAAGACTAAATCCTGTCAACATTCCGACATGTTGTACCGATGTGGACAAATCGAGAATATTTTTCAAAGTGAGCTCTATCCCTACTCTGAACATAATTTACTGCACATCAAGACGCGCAACAAAACTGGCCCAAGTTCTATATTTAGCTCCAGTTAATCAGCTTGCTATTTAAAACGATTCACGCTCATTTGAATCGATGACTGTAACGGACCGCTTTTCCCCTAAAATGATTTGCAAATAATAATTAATGAACCTGTGAAATTTTTTAAAATGGAAAGTAATGTTCACAAAGAACTTGTCAATGTCTTTCATTAAAAAAAAACAATTATCAAAATCGGTGCAGTACAGCCTTTTATTTGGTTCAAATTGATTCATGTTCAACGATTAAATGTGTAGATGTAGTACTCAAAATGAACTATAGATGATAAAGTTTGCCAATATTACTAAAATGTATGGGTTTTCAGTCAAAGGAAAGAATTTCTTCGTCGCAAAAAATATAAAATGCTGGAACCGATCAATGGTTAATTAGCTATGCATAATTATTGTTATATACAACAAGTCTCAAGTGAATATAAGTACTGTATTTACAGCTTCACCAAAATAGCTCTTTGGTGTTAAACATTTTAAAAGAAGCACAAGTTAAATATATTTTTTTTAATTGTGTCTAATATGTAGGTACCTTCAATAGTAAGAATAACACTGGCCGACAACATAAAAGATGAAGAATGTATGTCTGCTGCCAACAAAAAACGACGCAAGCGGGCCATGGGTTAAAAAACGTATGGCGTAGATCAATACATCAAAACCTAATGCGTCGGGCCCACTCTCGGTGTTCCTGATGGCCGGTCTGGCGTTGGTTGACGCCGCTTGCTTTGTTCAACGCACGTTATACTTTTGATAGTGATAGTGGTGACTTTGAAAGAACGTCCAGATTTTGAGATACAAAAACATTGGTGACAGAGGTGAAAAAGAACTTTAAAAATAGTCAAAAGTAAAATATTTGTCAAAAAGTTTATTTGTTCTTGAGATAATACGACGGTATTAAGGAATATTATAATGCATATTTCCTTCCAATGCACAGAACTAAATCCGGTAACCACAGTAACCTCAAGAAATCACGTTTTCTTTTCGTTCAGTATGATTGGGACAATCTTGGCGTCTGTCAAAAAACACGGTGACATTGTTGATGTGTCAAAAATAGTTAAAACCGAGTGGAAATTTCGGTGAGAGAACAAATTAATGCATCTTTGAGCAAGCAATGCACTTTCAGGTGCAATCAAGTGTTTTAGAAATAATTTAAAATATCAATAACAACAGGTAATAAACAAAAATAAATGTGTAAGTTTTCAGTTTTAATTATGGTTTTTGTTTTCTGTGTTTTAGTTTTTGGTATTTTTTATTATTTTAATATACATACCGAGTGTCCCAGAAATAACTACATTAATTTTAACCAGTAGTAGAACTGGTTATTATTTTATTAAAATTAGTGGAAGTTTTGAAGTTAATTTCGGTACACGCACTGAATCCCTGAGCGGTGATAACGACACACGACAAAAAATTGTAGGGCCTAATAAATAACATGCGGATTTTCGTCTGCCCCTACGTATTATTTAAGTTGAGAATCCCTTCTCCGGTGATTAGGTATTATTGAATCCTCCGGCTGCAAAAATTAGACTTTCTGTACGTGATAGGGATTTAATTGTAGCTCTTTCAAAATTCTCAAAATTCGATTTGCTAACCTTCGGGTACTGGCCGTTTTTTGCAAAACACAATGCACAACGTTAATGGAAATTAGGCACACAAGAAAAACATATTATCTTTTACGATAATAACTTTAAAAGCTTAAAAGTAATAACACGCCCGGTCAAGTTCTCTTGATACTGATTCTCAACAGCAGGTAACTGATGCACCCGAAAGTGCAAAAAATTTAGAAACGTGATAAGGACGTTGGCTTTTCCACGCAAAAACAATCAATTAATGTCTGTAGGTCAAGTTAAAATAATAATATCTATGGCGGTTCGTGAATTTGAAGGGTTCCAAAAATGCTAAAAAAATTGAGATTTCGAAAAAGTGGTAGTTGTTGTTCTCGGCGAGTTCTACTACTGGTTAAAATTAAAGTAGTTATTTCGGGAACAGCCTGTATATTTTGTGTATATTGCAAAATTCTGTTTGTCGATGCGTATTCTAAAATTCTAGCATAAATATGCTTCATTTATTTAATTCGATGGGCCTTTTCCTCTTGAAAGCGTAGGGCGTGTAAATTGAGTGTCGTTATTTTTTATATGGCTTAACGGGATACTGTAGAACTGCGGCTAAAATACACATAAATTCTGTGATTGTACACTCGACGCTCATGGAACTATGTAAAACATAATTTGACCATGTAGGTTTATATTCTTCGGATTAAAATTAATTGCTGAATTATTAGCCTTCTAACAGGAGCAGCTTTTTTCAAGATTCTTCAAATATTGTCTCTCGATTCGACACTACCATCGATTTTGGGAAACAGTTTGGATTAGTGTTAAAACAGACAAGGCGGTTTCGGTCGCTGAACGACCATTGTTAGTTTTGCACCGCTCTCATCCCATGCTTCCCAGAATTGCTGGAAGCGGCGTCGTCTGTTTTGCATTACAGACATATCACAAAAGATGCGCCACTCGGTTGTAGCCTTACTTTGCCTAGTTGAATTTTAAAATGCCTAGTAGATGCTTAACTTTGTGGTTAAAAATGACATATTCACTACAATAGAATTTTGTTCTAGTCAAGCGCTTTAATGGAAGAAATCTATTAAAAAGTTTTTAGTGAAATGAGGACGTCAAACTTTACTTTATATTACGACCTTTCCGTAGTCCATTTGCATCGTTACAATCTATTAAACTACTACTACTGGCTCAGACTACCCGCCTCATTACTTCAAAATGCCTAGCGCGCTAACCATTACCATCAACTGTTCAGAAGCGACATTACGTTCACCGGAAACGGGTTTATTAAGCGAGTAGAAATGCACTCATTTTCTCCACGCCGTTCCCCAAGGACTAGTAACTAAGAGGATGAATTTTTAACTGAACGTAATTTATCAGGGATAATAAAAAATGGTTGGAACAAAGTCAACTAATCACGGAAAAGTTTATAGTACATACCAAGTTCCACATGGGTTATAGTATATAGTTGTGCTATTTTAAGAGGTCCCTGCATTTTATTAATAAAGCTGCTGTATTTATTTAATCTATTTCAATATGTAATAGATATAATGTACAAATTAAAATTACAAACAATTATTAGTTATTAATGATGTCAGAAAAGACTAAAATGGAACTGTAAAAATTTAATATTATATGCTTTTACAAATTTAACGTTTTTACAGATATAGATATACAACCAATGCCATACAACTGTAAACATTTCCTAAAATTAATTTGGCGGTTGTGAAAGAAATAAATAGATAAAAGAGGAATTAAAATATTTTGTATGCTCTTTGTATACATAGCTTTGAATGAGAATGGTTAAATTTAGTTTTATCAATGAAATTGGTACAATAATATCTCTATATGGATTTTAAAATTATTTTAATCAAAAACGTATTTATGTTTTCTGTAATTTACCTTTTGCAATGTTAAATATAGTTTTAGGTAAGAGTAGATAAATTTAATCGGTCTATAAAACTTCATGCTGTGACACTATCTTTGTTTTAATTTAAACGGCCATAAAAATACCACAAACCTGATATAAAAGACTGGAGATTAAAGCTGGCTTGTTGCACAATGTGAAAAACTTATTTGAACGATGTGATGTACACATGTTTTGCAAATTTAATAAAAAAAATTTGTTGTGTGTTATTCATTTTTGGAATACGTTGGCAGCTTATTATACTTCTAAGTCCGGTCCTCATAGAACACCTGGTAGTAACGCATTTCCGTGCGTGTGTGTGCACTGTATGTTTAAAGAAGAAAAAACAACACCGTGATTCAGCCCAGATCCACTTACTCCCATTACGGTTTTCAGTGCGTTTGTGTGCGGGTGTTCGTGAAATTGCTCCCAAGATGCCTGGCAATTTAAAACGAAAATCCGTAGGAAAATTGAAGAAACTCAAAAAGAAATTAACGAAATTAGAAGAGTCCCTAAACATCTCATCAAGCACCAGTAAGCCCGAGTTATTGTCACTCTTATTATGCCCTGCGTGGTTAAGACGTGACAAAATCATATTATCCAATTTTCATAGTCCTGCGTGACGTATGGATAAATGTAATCTAGAGAAAGTTTTTCACTTTATGCCCTGCGTGGTAGAAAAACTTTTCTCTTTTATTAAAGGAGCTTATAATGTTATGCATCTTTTGCTCACTCCTGGTTTCTGAACGTTTTTGGTAAGATATTTCTGTTCTTGTTCAGGCAGCAGCAGTGACAGCGCTGCTGACGAATCATTTTGCGTGTCGGCTCCCAGTCAAAACATAGCCATATCGGTTAGAGTCAGCTCGGATGTCGAATTTGATAACAAGTCAGCCTTTTATAATTTGCTATTAGGAACAGATCCGGACTCCTGCAAAAATAAAATGGGGCCTTCGCTTAACGAGAATCTGGTATCATGTTGCAGTAGTTATCTGACGGCGGGTTTAGACAAAGCCGGAAGGGATAAATTATTGGAAAAATGGGTTGTACCGGAAAATTGTCCTGTTTTGAGCACTCCAAAATTAACTCCGGAATTGTTGAATTTGTTTAATGAAAACGAAACAAGACTCGACTCTTTTATGGCCAGATTCCAAAGTGAAATAGGCACCGGTCTCGCTGCACTAGACTCAGCGTTAAATTTATTACTTGATGAACCAAATCAGAAAAGTGAAGAACTTATCGCGTTGTTAGCAGACTCGGAAAAATGTTCTGCAATGTTCATCACTTATTGTCGATTCATCGTAGATACCGGGCTCATCCCAAATTGGACTCCTCAGTTCAAAAAACTGCGAGGGACTGTAATTGATTCTCTTCTTTTCGGTGCGGACTTTGCAGGAAAATGTAAATCTGCTCAGGCAGTCAAGAAAACAAGTCATGAGCTCAAGGCAAAAACGACCTTTACCAAATCACGTCCGTCAACATCAGCTCAACATTCTTTAAACTCCGAGCGCCTTCTACGCAACACGAAATTCAAACAAAATCTCTATTCATCTCGAGAATCCAGTTCGCTTAGGAAGGAATACGTACGGCAAACCAACTTCCGGAAGCAAGAGGAACGGAAGATGGGGAGCAAGCATCGTCCTCATTAAAGGTACATTGTTTTGCTGGCAGACTACAACATTTTTGGAACGAGTGGTGTAAATTAACCCACGATTTTAATATTCTACAGTGCATTAAAGGCTATTGGATTCCTTTTAACGAGCCACCTATCCAAAATTATTTGGCGATACACCAATCATTTGCGAGGGCAGAAGTGGCTTTGTACAAAGAGGCCCTTCCTAATCTTTTAAAGATTGGTGCCATAAGTAAATGTAGCCTGACAAACCCACAGTTTGTGTCAAACATTTTTCTAGTGCCAAAACCTAACGGCACATATAGATTTATCTTAAACTTAAAGAACCTAAATAAATTTATATCACCACCTCATTTTAAAATGGATGACTACCGAACTGTAAAAACATTAATTTTTCGTGGTTGTTTCATGACATCACTAGACCTTAAAGATGCTTATTTTACTATATTAATATCTAAAGAATACCGAAGGTATCTTCGTTTTCTATTTTTGGATCAAATGTTTGAGTTTACCTGCTTACCTTTTGGTTTGTGCACAGCACCTTATAAATATATATACTAAAATTATGAAACCGGTTATGAAAAAATTAAGATCCATGGGAGTTTTATCGTTAATATACCTGGATGATCTGCTTGTTTTCGGTAATTCGGAACAAGAATGCAAGGATAACATCTTAAAATCAGTAAAACTTTTTCAATCAGTAGGTTTCTTAATCAACTTTGTAAAAAGTAATTTGCAACCCAGCACGTCATGCAAATATTTAGGCTTTGTTTTTAATACTATCGACTTAAATATATGCATCCCGGAGGAAAGAAGTAAACGTATTAAAGACGAAATTAATAATTTTCTAAAATTACAACATTGCAAAATTAGATTATTTATTAGCCAAAATTCTTGGTAACCTTATATCAATTTGCCCTACTGTGAAGTATGGTTGGATGTATACCAGGACTTTAGAAAGGCAGAAATACTTAGCTCTTAAACGGTAGAATGGTGATTGTAACGGCCATCTTCAAATTATATCCATTATTAGAAAAGATCTGCAGTGGTGGTTGAAATCTTTAAATTCATCAAAACAATCGTAACTACCTCCTTTGTTCGCTTTAGAAATTTATTGTGCTGCAGAAAGTTCAAGAGGCTTCTGGAGCCCTCGAGAGATACAGTATCACACTAACTATTTAGAACTATTGGCCTATATTAAAAAATATAAACTATATAATAATATTATCTATTTATATAAAACTATATTAAAATGTTTTGCATAATGTAAACAATATTGCAACATCCTTTTTGAGAATTGATAAAAAACAGCTATTGCTTATATTAACAAAATGGGAGGCATACAACGTGATCAAATCTGTCACGCAAAATTTGGGAATGCAGAATTGGATTTTTTGCATCCAATATTGAGTCACAACGTAATAAAAAAGCTGATTACGAGTCAGCTAAGGTCTAAGTCTAAGCTAAGGCTAAGGTCTAAGTCTATCGAAACTGAATACTCTCTTTCAAAAAAAAAAAAATAAAAATTGATGTTTTGGGTATTCCGGAGATAGATTTATTCGCATCAAATCTGAACAACAAATGAGCTTATTATGTTTCTTGGTAAAGGGATCTAGGTTCAGAGGCAGTTTATTCATTTACAATTAACTGGGAAAACAATTTTTTTCTCTCTATGCATTCCCCTCATTTTAATAAAATTTTAGTAGAGTAGAGTGAAGGTATAGTTGTGGTACCAAAATGGAAGACACACATTCATGAAACTTTTAATATCAGAATTGGTTATTCTTTCGCCTGATAAATTTCTATTGCTGTCCATTTAGGTGCAGGTATCCTCTCTTACCCTGGTTGCAGGAGTTTTATCAGGGAAAGTTATAAGCTCCGAGGTTTCCAAGATTCTTTCATAACGAAATCTCTTAGTTCCAACACCATAAAACAGTATGACACAGCTTTAAAAAAATGGTGGTCATTTGGAATACTGGTAATTTAGATATTTTCCGACTTGCTATCAAATATGTTTTGGATTTTTTACAACAGAATTATAATTCTGGAGCTAGTTATGGAACTATCAACTCGTTAGATCAATTGTAAACTAAATAAAAACTAATACTTATGATGAAAATATTATAAATCGTTTTATGAGGGGAACCTTTAAGCAAAGACCAGTATTTCCAAAATATTCTCAAACTTGGGATCCTCAGACGGTATTAAATTTCTTATCTCTGTGGCACCCTCTCGAAGACCTATCACTAGAGCAACCTACATTAAAATCTATTACCCTATGTTTTCTTTGTACAGCTCATAGATTGCAAACTTTAAGTAAGATTACAGTAAATAATATTTTAGTTTTCAATGACAGATTAGAAATTCTTGTTTTTGATATATTAAAAACTTCATCCCCTAGCTCAATTCAACCAAAACTAATTGTTCCTGTTTTTCCTTGAAAAAATAAATATTTGCGTAGGATCAACTTTACAATTTTATATTAAAAAAAAAATATTGTTTTAAGGGGCAGAATCCAAAATTTATTTATCACTCATAGGAAGCCTTTTCGGGCTGCTACTTCTCAAACTCTTTCTAGTTGGATAAAACATGTATTAAATAAAAGCGGCATCGATGTTAAATTTTTTTCTGGATACAGTATTCGACATGCAGCTTCCTCAGCATCCCATAGGTCTGGAATTAGTATAGACACTATTAGATCTCATGCAAGTTCGCCAAAGAAATTCAGTACTTCTTTAAATTTTATAACAGACCTCGTTAATAATACTGTATTTGATAAAAGCGTTTTGAGCCTCCAACAAACTTAGTTACTATGTATTACCCTTTTTTACTTTTAATGTTTAAGAAATGTTAATCGACTATAATCATTTTTATTATTACCATAATTATAATCATAAAAAGAAGTCTTTTTTGTATGATCATCGCTCATCTGATTTCTTTCAACAACTACCAGGTGTTCTATGAGGACCGGACTTAGAAGTATAATTTAAGATTAAACGACTTACCTTGTAAGGAAGTTCAATCGTAATTATACGATTAGTCCGGTCCGAGATAGAACACCCCTCCCAGTCATCCCAGCCCTAGATTCGCGATACTTATTCCCTAAAAACCGTAATGGGAGTAAGTGGATCTGGGCTGAATCACGGTGTTGTTTTTTCTTCTTTAAACATACAGTGCACACACACGCACGGAAATGCGTTACTACCAGGTGTTCTATCTCGGACCGGACTAATCGTATAATTACGATTGAACTTCCTTACAAGGTAAGTCGTTTAATCTTAAATTATGAGAGATGAATAAGCGGGTGCGTCATCTATCCGTTCAGTTTGGGATAGTTGACGCACTGCTGAACTATTATTCTTTAGAAGAAGATCTGCAATTTGCAGATGATAATGAGTGCGTTGAATGTCTAGAGCAATACGAGGAAATTAAGTCAATCGTCGATTGGACCCGTTATGCTAGGTGGCTGTACGAAACGTGCTCAACTTATGAACATAAGTGTGTACCTTTCGGAAGATTGTCCTCAGAAGACAATAAAAAAAGAAGTGAATTGATTTTGTACTTGTTATATATTTTTTTACTTGGTGCGTTATTTCACCCACTAGGTCAGGGATAGATGGCCAAATGTTTTTTTTTTAAATTACAAATTTGACAGAATCTGTTTATATTTTGTTCTGAATAAAATATATCAAAAATCATCTCTAACCATCGCTCCCTGAGTTCCCTTGTATCTGCACATTTCATTTTTAGATCCCCTTTCCTAAACTTGAGCTTAACCGAACTGGTAATAAATTTAAGCTTGGGTATAAATTAATAAGGATTGTGCAGTTGAAACTATAATAAATAAAGGTACCTAGCACAGGAAAGTGACAAATGCACAGATGCTGCTTCCCATCTTTCGATTTATTCAGTGATTTAGTTGGTGGAGAGTTGTTCCTGACTTCTCAACGTGATGCAACGATAACATTTTAATATTATATTATAAATTGATGATAATAATGGTTTTTAATAAGTCAATACAAAATAATGCATTTAAAATATTCCAAGAGGGTCGAGAGATAAAGTTTATGAAAAGTATAATATCAAAAGACCTGAAATACGAAGAGGTCACCAGGCTCCAATTTAACTAAGAATTTATTATATAAAGGGAACTAGTATTTTTCCTAATCCAGGCACGTACCTCCACAATTCGATGCTTTTTGGCGATAATGTTTCTGTGGTGTGATCGAATTAGCATTCAAATTAAAATGATAGCTATTGGAATAGGGCGCCCGAGCAGTTATTTTCGCGATTCTCCATTCGAAAGGACTATAAATCAAAGTTACTACCTAAATTGCCTTCACTTAGAATAAGGTTGCGATTAATGCGTCTTACGCAAGGCGGCTGCAGCTGCCGCGAAATGATGGAACTTTCGATGAATACAAATTTTTAACTCAGAAATCATCTGACATTATTTCAAACTGAAAGAATGCTTTACGAGAAATAGTTAAAGATCGAAAGTTTTGATTCTCAATAGAGACCTCCAGGTGTCGTTAAAGGGATTGAAAAAAGTTTAAGAAGTTACTAATCTATTATTATTACTTATAAATTGTTAAGTTACCTTTGGAAATTGTCTTTTTGTCCGAGTCATTACGAGAAAAAAATTCATCCAAATGCGAAACGTGCTCCGCTAATTTCAGCTCATTTGAATGCATTGTTTGCTTGCTGCTCTTCGGCCATCTTTGTCTTTGTTAATTCTATATCAATTCAACTGAGAATTAATTTTGTTGGCAACATGCTAACCCACAGCCGAGATGCTGCAACTCGGCAAAGTCACGTCCTGGTTTAGGAGCGAATCAAGGTTACGAAAGGGAAATTGGGATACATCGAAGGATCACAGAGCTTTGGGCGATCAATGGAATTTAATAACAGGGTCCTTATGGGACATCCGAGGTAGATGCTTGGCAGGATAATAGTACACTAAATAGACAGAGAAGCGACAATTGACATAAGAGGAAAGATAATGTACTATATTAGGCACGCATGAAGAAGTTTAATTTTCTTAAGTGCCTAATATAGTACTCCACACGAGTGTAATATTAAGTTTTATCCAAAATCATTCCTAATAATAATTATATCCTTTGTGTTTTTATTCATTTCCCATTAAAAGCAGAGAGTTATAGAATGGTTGTTATAGTTTATCATTTGGTTGATTTGGACTATTCCGTGAGTTGTTCTCTCATTAGTGTGTAATGATCAACATTACACCCTCAAATTAGCATAGTAATTCGCTTATTACACACGATTTTGGATAAAGAAATTTACGTGGGACTTTTTAGTGATTCGCTCTATCGTAATGTGAAAGCCATAGAAATTACGGAAAATGATGATTTCGAGTTATAAATGCGACTACTTTAGTGGGTGGTAAATGCGGATTTGATTTACGTGCTTTTGATGTTATACCTTCCATTTGCGTGGAATAATAAGTCATCTAGACGTTGGTAGGACATAAAAGGAATTATGGAATGGGACTTCTCTTTCTGAATTAAAATATCTACTACATAGAATTTTTTTCTCAAGAGGCAAAACATGGAATAGCCGTGATAGGAAAGATGAATTCTTTTAAGAATATGCCAAAACTCACGAAAGGATTAGCAAGGACAAAGACAATAGTCCTATTGAAGAAAAGAAGAATTATTATTATAAAGATATTGCAGAACCTCTTTTTCATCGGATGATTGATATACATAACACACTCGTGGCTTTTATAAGAATTCGGAAATTATTATTATTATTGATTACCACCGACGAAATGACGAGACAGTTGGATGTCAATCTTGCAAGAAAACCACAGACCTAACTAATTCCCCCTTCCGAGCTCAAAACTCAATTCCACTTTAATCGTTTACTGCACCAAAAGCGTCGAAATTAACCTCATTTAGAGTCTGAAGGCGGAAATATAAATGCAATTTGCACTTTTTAATTAAACTACAAACGACAATAGTGGCTGGAACAAAAATTTAAAGAATGGGATAAAAGACGGCTTTTAATGAATTGGTGGTCGCATAAAGGCGTCTCGTTAATGCTCAAGACTGAGTTAATTGCAGCTCTTTCTCCACTTTTGTATATTTAAGATAACACTAATCCTCCAAGAAATTTGATAAAGTATCTCTTTTATGGACCCGTTGGCTTTCGATTCGAACATTTTCCTGCTGGCACCAGAATGCAACGCCAGAAATCTAATATCACATAATAAACGTGTCGGGATATGTTTCAAGGAAATTTTATTCCAAATTTTTATGATGCGTTTTACGGCTTCGCGAAAGCTCGTCTTTCTAGTGCAGTTATCCACTCGTTTTTTATTTTGGCAAACGTTCCGAGAGGATAGAGGAAATAGACGTCGTGGACATCTATTTGTGTAAACATCGAACGTGTTCCTATTGTTGGACGGGGCTTTTCTTGTCAATTGAAGGCGGAGGATTTCCATATTTGTGTCCTGGGTTCTGACGATCATTTTAAAATCAGTTGGCTTTAAGCCATGAAATCTAGAATTTATCAGGAGTATGACATAGATTTTACGGCAAGTTTAGAAGACTTTTAGTTTTATGTTGGCTTAGATATGTCGTTTAATGTTAGTTTAAATTGAATCCGTCTCACTTTATGTTGAATTTAAAGATATTCCATTTAAACCTATTGTGTTTTTGTAGAGAGTTGAAATCAACTCTTCGTTGGACGTTTTAAAAACGGTTTTATTGTCCCGGATTTAGTCTGTCTAAAAACTAGACACCTATTTCAGAAGAAATCAATAACGTTAATGAAACAAAATATCAAGCCAGGCGAAAACACAATATGAATGCAGGTTCTTTGACATCCTAAAGCACAAGTGTATAGTATACATAAAACTGTAACATTACCATAAAACAGAATATTTAACGCGTTAACTGCTCATTTTAAAACATAGGGGAAAGTAGGGTATAGTTTGCTAAATTGGACCACCGCTATATCTCAAAAGAATAGTTTTTAGTTTTTTAAATTGGCAACACCATATAATTGGGAATTAACTTGTGTTGTTTACGAAATAATAATTTTGAATCTTCCACTTTATTTTTTTTTCTAAAGACTTGTAGTTACCATAAGCCACTTGTAACATTTGTATCAAAAAATAATGAAATGAACTCGATTCCTACCATCGTCTTAGCACGTTTCACTTCAGTCGTGTGCTTATAAAGATGACGCCCACAACATTTTTTATTTATCATCTATCTCCAATTTTTCGCAGTAAAACAAATATTTTATCTCATTACAATTAATTGTTAAAGACCTAATAATAGTATATTTTATACCAAGTTAAGCTTCTCGGGAATTAATACTGCTCAGCTGAAAACATTTTTTTGTACTAATTGCTTATAGATACCTATTTTCCGTTTACCGCCGATGCGCGGAAACAAGAATTTCCCGCACTGCGGTGTTTTTTACTTTCCACGTCAAGAAGAGACATTTGCTTCATAAAGTTGGTGAATTTGACAAGGAATTGACAGTAATTCCTCCGAATTCAAGAAATTGTCACAATCAACGTACTTCTTAATAGCTAAATTTCAAATTTCTTGGTAGCACACAAATTATTTTCTACACTTCTATTGTGGTGTAAATAGACCAGTGGACACTATAACTATTATTCGTAAATTGATTGATTGTGGTGTTTTTAAAGACTATACTGTCACTCAAGTGTCAAAAAACTGTCCCCAGCAGTTATCCTAGGAGCAAACCAAAAGTAAAAGCCACACAGACCGTAATCACTGCCGTTACCTCTAAATCTTATGGGCCTTAGATTTGAAGATATAAATAATAAAAACCAATAAACAAAGTCGTAAGTAATATACTTTCAAACAAACAATATAAATTAGTTTTGAGGAGATTTGGAAGAAAAAGTGCAATTGTTAAAAACTCGCACATTCACGCTGCAATTGCTGAGCCCTTTAATTTCCACTCGTGGAACATGAGTAATCGTAGAAGATACTTGTTCTGAATCTTGGATATTGACTGTAGTTACTAATGGTTGGTCTTTTGCACAATGTGGATTGTCAGTCGACTGAATTCTTTTAGATAGTTCAATTTTGTTACGCAGGGAATCTTGAATATATGACTCTGCAACCGAGGATGATTTCCAACCACCCAATTGCTTGATTCCAATTAGTCCTTCACCATGGTTTGCTAATAATGTTGCTGAACTTCTACGAAAACTGTGCCCGGTAAACGTATAAGGATTTTCAAGTTTTAGAAATTGAGCAATTTTCATTGGGATCTTTCCAATGGTATTAATTCCCACAGGAGAATTTATACATTTTCCGTTGGTATATGTCAAAAAATACCGTTGTTCGTTAGGTTTTCTTAAACTACTATATTTTTTCAGTTTATTAATCCATTGAGGCTGTGTGATGGCAAATGATCTGGGTGTACCTGTTTTCGTTTCTGGAATCGTTACCACCACGACATTCTTGTCAAACTTAATGTCAGAAGGTTTCATTTTACAAAGTTCTTCGCGTCTTAGTGCTCCAGAAATGCCTAGTATTAGTGCCACCTAAATAAAGTGTTAAAATTTTAATAAAGGAAGATAATGTCTAAATATGAGCAGTTTTACTTTCATCATGAGATATGAACAATCTGGCGCTTCACCAACAAATTTTGATATGTGATCATCATCTAATACAGTAGATTTTTTGGCTTGTGGTGCTCTGTCGCCCTTTTTATATAAGCAATCAGTTTTGAAAACTTCGAAATGTTAACATTATTCTTTGTGATTAAACACAGTTTCAACATTGAATATACAGACCATAGAGAATTTTTACTTTGATGTTGTTCAAAATAAGCCAACAAACTATTTTCAGTAAACTTTTTGATACCTTTTTGATTGCACCATTCTACAAATTTTGCATAGGTTCGTTCATACCGCCCGCAACTCTTTGTAGGGAGTAATTTGGAAAAATTTTTTTTGGACTTAGTTCGCTTGATTCGTTACAAAAAATATTGTACCTAACTTATTTGGAAGGGAAATTTCCCGCATTCGCACTAAATGCAGCACTCCCTTCGGTCGTGCTGCAAACAAAGTGCTCATGCGGGAAATTTCACTTTCCAAACACGTTAGGTAAATAACTATTCTCTACCGAGGTTTATATATCTATTATTTTTTCACTACTAGCAGCCTAACCCTACACAGGCAAAGGTGGGATAAAAAGTGCCCATATAATATTAATTTATTTATAACGATGTTATGTGTTATATTAAAAAAAATAGACATTGTCGGTGTAACACCAGCATTTATTTTGTAAAACATTTTACCCTTATAATGTGGTTCATATTATTTAACTTTGTAAAAAAAAAGCAATTCTGGGACACTTTATAACCATCCTTGGTTATAACAACATGAAACCAATACTTTTCTCTCATCTGTCAAAACGTTGAGGTTATGAATGTGTAATTTACAGTTGGCGCGTTTATCCAGACTGGAGCGCTCGGGTCATACGATTCGAGTGCTTCTTAAGGCGAAACGCTCAGTCGCCTCAACTTTGGAACCAAATTACGGCTTTCATTGTTTGGCTATCTTAACGTATTGGGCATCAAAATTTGTAAAAAAAAAACTTCATCACGGCAAAACGTTGTTTGTTCAGAAAAAAAATTTATTGCCAAAATGAGAAACCAAAAAATTTTTTTTTTAACAAACGTGTTGGTGCTTGATTTTTACTGATCTCTGTATTCGGTAAATGCAAGGTGTTTTTATAAATATTGAAAAATAAATTTGCAAATTGTTCCCAAAGTTCGCTAGTTTCAAGCAATGTTGGCGTGATTCAAGGTAACACAGGCGCCGCCCCTCAGCGGCAGGCAGACGTGTCGACGGCTGACCGTATTATATTTCGTGTAAGCCGCAGCTCGTTCTTAAAAAGATAACAAAAAAGTAAAGTAAACTAAAACAGGCCAGTCGCCTTAAGTAGCATAGTAGCGAACCCTTGACTGTCACAATTCTCTTGGATCCTTTCGCTCCATTGCTTGTCAGTTGTACGAGGTCAGTTGCGTGAAAAAGAACTGAGCAAACGACCATTAGATATGCATTTTGCATTAAATCGGGTCTCTTCATTATACATTTTCACACATCCTCTACAAACTATATAAAGATACATGTTACAGCTAGTAGTGAAAAAAACATATTAATAATAATGTAACGGATGTGGACCCAAGATGACTCATTGCTGTAGCGGCGTCATCAATTACTAGAATGTGCTGGATTTATACTATAACGTACTCGAGTATGACTCATCCTTTGGAAGATCCGGTACACATCAAGAGCGCCATGGAACATATGGAGCGCGTAGAAAGATTTAGGGCCGGTATATTTATTGGAGGACGTTCCAGCGGGAGTCGTATTATGGAGTTTAGTGAGTCAGTCGTATTATCGAGTCTAGTCAGTCGAACCAGTCGCATCGAAGTGGGTCGAGTCGGACAGTTGCTTTTATGTCTAAATAAATAATACGAGACGTGCCGGTGAAGTAGTAAATTGTAAATAGTGTAAATAATGTAAAAAGTGTAATATTAGAGGTATAAATAAATTGTACATAATGATGATATAAATAATCGGACCCGGGACCCTGAAACGCAACAATAAGATTTATTTTCTTGCCTTCCGGATTTAAAAGGTATTTTTGAAGTGAAACTTCTTTTGGTACTAAATACGTCGCGACATGTAAATGCGTAAGTTTTTCAAAAACTACCAAAATAATTTATACACTATTATCGGATGATTTTTGGATTAATTCATATCGGCTCTAAACGCATTTTGTGCTGATTTCGACGGGTATTCTCGCAAAGTAGATCGGACGTTTGTTCGTTTCAAATTTATTGTGATCTAAATCAAGTAGCTAGATTCAGACAGTAAATGTCTGTACATGTCGGTCCTTCTTAACTATCTCTCTCTGTAGGTACATTTGTTCCATTATTTCTTCGCCTCTCTTCTTTAATTTCTCCTCTGGGTACCCGCTTCTCTCATACTATTTTCTTCCCTCCTTTTCTACTCCTTTCGCCTTCTCATTCTTGTTATTGTTATCTCTCTTTTTCTCCACACTTCCATAACTTCTTTTCTGCCTCCTGAAACATAATTTTTGTTTTCTCCATTTTTATTTCTTAGTTTTGTCTTCTGCAAGTTTCATATTTTCCGTCTAGTAATTCTTTGAATTATCCTCTCCATTATTGTGCCGTTTTTTGGTCTGTGTTGATTCATCTAATTACCCCTTCTTCTTCTCTCTTCTTTCTTCCTGCTTCTTTTTACAAGTGTCTTGGTATTTCCTTAATTGTGGACGGTATTCTTCTCTCGATTTCCAATTCTCCCAATTTCTCTATTTCTTTATTTGCTTTCTGGCTAGTGTTTTCATATCCTTACATTCTTTGTTTCATAATCATTCTTCTTTCGAATTCATTCATTCTAGTTTATTTATTTTATATATTTCCATCAATTTTCTCCTCGTTACTTCTCTCCACGTGTCTCGTGTGGGTCATTAATCTAGGAATGAATATGAAACGCAGTAACTGTCGTTTCATTTGAAACACATGATGATTTGGTTAGTTTTAAATTATTCAGTAAAATTTAGATTTAATAAAAGTGTTCCAATATAACCTACTTTCCTCTACATGCTTTCTTCTGCATCGTAACAGTCGTTAACTTTGCCACCACTGAATCAGTTCTCTATTCAATTTAACGGTCAGTGAAAACTCGAGGCTAGCCAGACGGAAATCTACGTGTTTTAAATTTTAAGCGGCTTAACGTTTATGTCTTGTGTTGTCTTGTTTAGAAGTTTTAGTTTTCAATGAGTCGTGTTCAATGACTTAGTCAGTGGTGATGTAATTTTTAACTTTTAATTCTCAAAGGATTTATACTACGTTTATGCTTTCCTTAAATGCGCATTCCGTTATTCTGTAATTCGCTTTGGCTGTAAGCTAGTTAACAAGAATGAATTGTTTGAGAGTGAATTTTAAATTGAAACTAATAATATCTTTAGGTTAAAAATCAGGGATCACTATTTTCAGCGCCTCGAAAAATAAACTTTTTCTTCGAGCGTATCAAAATGTATTTTGGTATTTAACGCACTAACTAAACAAGGGCCTTAATTTGTAAAATTGTTCAATAAATAACTGTACTTTTCATATTACAATAAATAAATAAATATATTTTTTTATTATACCTGCATCAGAATCGCCGTTTAAAGCACGCCTGAGCGTGCGAATACAGGCGATTAAAGCACGGCGAGCTTTAAAGGTTGTCAAGGAAATATAGGTATCATTATAACTTCATCAAATTTGAAAACTTTTCATATTCCTTCAGGTATGGGTCTTTTGACTTCGATGGTAGTATTTTGGATTCCGCTTGTTCGGCCAATGCTTCTATATCGGGTGAAATCTCGTTTTAACTCATTTTTCCTCGATTTTTGCTGACACGACTAAATGCAATGACAGACGTGGACCCGAGAAAAACGTAAACAATAATTGTCGTAACTAATGGCAATAATATTACGCCATTTCGATTTAACACGACAAAAAATATTTCTAAGTTTTTAGTGCTTAATTTGTTTCCAGTATTGCTGGTATAATAAAAAATAGCGTAAAGTATTCGTGGATAACTGGTCTTTAAAACACTTGCTCTATTTCGAGCACTCCCGGCTACGCCGTCGTGCTCGAAAACTCGCGCGTGTTTTAAAGACCTTGTTATCCACTCATACTTTAATATACTATTTATAAATGTTCCCTTTACAGTTTTTGTTAAAAATGCTTGAAGAAAAAATTGTATATATTACTCGGAGAAGAAAGCTTTTTTGAGTTTCACACAGTTTACGTTGCCTCGGCTGTAAAATCTGTGCTCGATTCAAAAATCAATGCTTTCTTCTCCAAGTAATATAATATACTGTTATCAGTCAAACGACCCATCCGAAAATCCCATTAGACAACGCGGCTTTACAAAAATATGACGCTCACCAAACTGAAAGAATTTCAAGCCCAGCTTTTATTAAAATAATTTCCATAACAATGCAACTCGAGATTGGGTTTATGTTGGAATCTTGTAAAAAAATCAGTCCGTGTGTCTGGAATAGTTGCGGTTGTATTTCTTAGGATTTACGGAGATTTTACTATTTGTACGAGCTTCAGATTCGGTTTAAGAACAAACAGGCGCATTATATGCTGGTTGCAGGTTTCCAACCGCGGCTAACGACGTTATTGTCTGGAATTAAACGGTGTAACAACGTTTGAACTGAATTACGATCGAGTTGTGACAATCGACTTAGGAGAGGTCGCCAATCAGTGGCGGCTACTGAAAACAAATTTCACAATGTACATTCTTTTGAACTTCAGAAACTTGTTAGCGTTTAACTGAGTTAAACTCGATTTCGAATTATTATTAGCAGAAGAACTTAGGATTATTGAGAAGCCACTAAAATATGTGATGTGCTTTTCGTGGATAGAAGTAAGGCTACTCATTATAAACAAAATGAAATACGTTCCCAAGACAATAAAAAAAATCTTATTTTAATTATACTTCCATTTATTATACTACGACGAAGTCTGCAGCAGAAGTCGCATCGAATATTCACAACGGATGATGTCGTCGGTGTCGAGTCAACTATGTTCACATAGGATGATGTCATAACTCCAGAAGGTTCTCTAGTCGACGGTCAAGATGATGGCATGACGGGAGGATGAGATCATCGTTCCAGAACAAAAGTAATCGAGAACACTAGGAGGGATATAAGAAGGGAGCGAACGACGTTAGAGCAGTAGTGTATTGGAAGAGCAGTGAACAAGTCAGTCAGCGAAGAATGTTATTGTGAATAATTACCGTGCAAATTGCACATAATACATGGTTAATTTTTAATAAAATTTAGTAACTGCGGTGGTGTACGTATTCTTTAAATCCAGGAACCCGCCCGGCTTAGGCAACGTTGCAGTACTATTCAGGATTAATGATATCATTGTAATATATACCTTTTACCATTCTACATTTTCCATCATTGTGAAATATCACCCTCAGGGTAGATTTTTAAATTAGAGTTTTCAGTAAAACAGTAGATGTTCGCCTTATTACCACGGGATAATTTATTTTTGTGGGTTTTTGTGTACTTCTTTGCTGTACAATGTGGCTATAAATTCGTAGTTTCGAGGGTGTAACAGAATTAAGAAAAGTCGAATTGCTTCTTAACAGTCTTGTCAGTTTAAACTAAAACTTTCAAGCAACTCGGTAGAATTCAGCTTCCAACAATTTGAAACAAACATGAGAATTGTTGCCTCTTTGTAGCTAAAGTATCTGAAACTAGTAAATGTTTTGTCGCTCTGCCACGTTTTGAATTGTGCTACTAGGAACTTTTTTATTAACGTTAACTTAACTTAAAAGATGCGGAAATAAAATTCAATTTATTTTCATCATAAGGAAATAACAATAATTTAATTTTGTTGTGTTAAACCCGTGTGTCACTAAATGTGTTATTCACGACAAAAAAGGAATTAAACAAAAAAATCAATCCGTTTGGAATTACGCTTTCAAAAAAAATCTGCAAGTCAAAGTTTACCAATGGAATTCAAATAATGAATACTATCCGCGGTACGCTGTACAAAATTGTTCTGTCTATTGGATATACATTAACAAATATTGTTAATAATCCGAAAATTCTAGGTGAACGAAAATACGTTATTGTAGCCAAAATTAAATTTCTTAGACGGTATTTACAATATCTAAATTCTAGTGAACATAATAATTTAAGTTATTTGCATGCATTTTAGCAACCTCTAGAGCAAAATTGACAGCAGTATAAACGGGCCATTTGGCACTTAACGCTTAGTGCTTAGTTGTTAGTGGTTACTTGAGCATAAGCTAGACTTAAGTGTGCAAAATCATGGCATTTGGATTTTATATTATTCTAGCGACCCGACCCGGCTTTGCACGGGTAGCTCTTCTGGTGGATGGGTGGGGGCGACTCGCGTTCTCCTTCCGTCTGTGCGGCTCTCGATGCAGACACTTTGTTGCTCCACAAAGTAAATTGGCATTTTATGTCTAAAACTGTCACTGCTCAAAACTAAAACTGTCACTTTCGAAAAAACTCGATTTCTTTTTCAGGATCACCCGCCGGGCTGAAAATTTAATCAAAATCCGTCCAGCCGTTTTGGAGTCCATACGGAACATACATACACACGCACACGCACACGCACGTCACGCACACGCACACCGATTTTTATATAAATAAATTATAAAATCCAAATACCACTGACTCACTCATCACGAAATTTCCGGATTCAATGATTTTGCACACTTATTTATTTTACCACTACTAAGAAACGGTTTTTCAAAATTCCATTCCTTTCCTTATTGTAATGGAATAATAAAATAAAATCACCATGCGAACCCGGGACGTGCCATCTAGTTATAATCTCAATTATAATCTCATAAGAGCATTAATTTTTTCCGGTAATTTTTTAGAGTGCACATCAGGAACAACGTCTTAATTGGCACGAGCGGTACGCGAGGGCCGATTACGTTGTTCTGTGCACGATAAGAAAATTACCGGACATGAATTAATGCTCGAATGTAGATTCGGTAAGAAAATCGTAGCGAGACGGCCATAAAAAGTAAAATTTAATTTCTACTCTAAAACTAGATGACCCGGCAAACTTTGTACCGCCTCAGAATCAATAAATGTTGTGTTAACTTATTAGCTGAATTAAATTCTGTTTAACAAAGGATTAAGCACACGACGCCATCTACTGGCATTACCGAAACCAGCCATGTTCAGTCTTGTATGTCTTATATCAGAGATGGCAGTACATACGGATTCCATACAAAATGCATGAAAATTTTTTTTTCGTTAACTTTATCGATGTTTTAATAGTTATTCGCCCCCGAAAAAAATCAGTCAATCCGCTCTCGAGATATCATCATCAAACTTTGCAGTTTACTCCTTAAGAATCGATTTGCATTTTTAAAGCCCGGTACGACAAGTTTTGGTGGCAAGCGTCATTTGTTATTGTCGTTGCCCTGTACAATAGAGGTCTTCCTGGGGCCCCCTGTACCAGGGGGGCTCTGTTATTGTCGTTGCCATGTACCAAGTTCCCGCCCCTTGTAATTTTTCCGATGTTTAATAGTTATTCTGCTATTCGGGGCGGAGGCAAATTCAACTAGTCGGTCTATCCGTTCTTGAGTTATAAACCCAAGGGCCCCCCTTAAGCCCCCCTGTCCATGCTTTAATAGTTATTCTGCTATTCGGGGCGGAGACAAATTCAACATATCAAAGATCCTAAAAATCTGTCCAGCCGTTCTTGAGTTATAAACCCAAGGGGGCCCCTGCCCCCCATGTCCATGTTTTAATAGTTATTCTGCCATTCAGGGCGGGGAAAAATCCAATAATCAAAGATCGTAAAAATCGGTCCAGCCCAAGCTGGACCCCTGAGCCCCCATGTCCATGTGCAAAATACTTTACGACCTATTCTCATACCTACGAATTATACAAAAAAATAAAAAATCATATATACCAAAAAAATTTCATAAAAACCGGTCGAGACAAAAAATCTGTCCAACCCAAGGGGATCCTCTGGGCCCTCATGTCCATGTGAAAAATAGTTTACCACCTATTCTCATACCTACCAAATATACAAAAAAATCATCAAAATTTGTAGAGCCGAAAAATCGGTCCAGCCTAAGAGGGTCCCGGTGTCTCATACCTACAGAATATACAAAAAAAATAAAATATCATACAATACGGTCTAGCCGTTTCGGCGGAGTTCGGAGTTGTGAAAAGAATAAATGATGAAGATTACAATGAAGCTGTAGTGAAATTAATGTGGAATTCGACAGCCAAACAACTACAGGATTTCAAAGAATTCAATGTCAAATTCGATCCTTTCGTAGTGTAACGGAGTTACAAATTCTGAGAAGACCGAATGCATCGAGTTCGACCAACAACGGGCGCCGCTCGTTAGTCCCACCCGTTTGTGTCTTTGCCGCATGAATAATATCGATCGCAGCACGCCGTAAAATTGCATTTCTTAACTCGCAAAAAAAAATAGTTCCAGGCATCGGACCGGGATAATTCTTTCGTTCCGATTATCATAAAATTTGCCCGCTTCAAATGAGACTTTCCCGAAGTGGCTACGACCACTCCCAGTTTTCGCTCTTGTAACCCCGGACCACGCCCGGGATGATTCCTTCCTGTTTTGATGCAATAGTAAGCAGGCTTGGTGCAACCCCATACGCCTGACAGGAGCAACCTCGATTTTTTAAATAGGGAATAGGGGTCGAGTAACATGTCGTTTGAAAGGTCTTTTAATTGTCTTTTTGGCCACATAATTATTTTTTTATTTGCATAGTCTATAAGTTAGTAATTAAAAATGAAACATTTTTTACGGACTTTTTTGTATTTAGAAATGCCTGCAATTTACGATAAAAAGCTTGCAATAAACATTATTAGACAATTTATTATTGCTCTGAATAGTGCTGTAATCAACTTTGTCGTCATCCATACTCATTTATACCAATCCTTAACAATAAGTAAATGTTCCCATTGTAATTTATTAAAGTTTTTGGAGTTCGACTTAAATATATTTAAATTCTAATAAGTAAATAAATAAACTGAAAACAAAATAGTCGTGTTTAATTTCCTGAGCGATAAAGCAACTGTAGCATTGAACACTAAATTTGATTTCATATGAAATGTTCAAAATGATTTCCATCGACTTCCATGCACTCATACAGACGATTATGAAATACGCTTTTTAGGTTACGCAACGTTTCTGGTGTTATTTGTCGAGATTCCAGGATAATCTTTTGTCGCAAATCTTCCAGAGAAGCTGGTTCTGACGCAAATCGGACCATCTAACTGGCCATTCTACAGGACCTTGTCTACCAATCCAGTGGTCGGGAACTGCCGTACTGACGCAGTATAATGAGGTGGTGCTCCATACTGTTGAAAGACCAATGCGTTCTCTAGCTCTAGCCAAAAACCGATAAGATAATAAATACGCAAATAGTTGTACAAAAACACAGATTGATTAACATTGTTGATTGCAAGCTTTTTATTGTTAATATTTGCAAGCATGTCTAAATACAAAACAAATCCGTTAAAAAATTGTTTTATTTTAATTACTAACTTATAGACTATGTAAATAAAAAATACTTATGTGGCTGAAAAGACAATTAAAAGACCTTTCAAACGACATGTTGCTCGACCCCTATTCCCTATTTAAAAAATCGAGGTTGCTCCTGTCAGGGGTATGGGGTTGCACTAAGCCTGCTTACTATTGCATCAAAACATGTCCCCCTCGAGATAAAAATTGACCTGTTTTTAGATTTTTCTTAAATCTCTTTTCCTAAAAAGTTATTGAGGGTGGCTCGTTTCGATTGAAACGGTCTGTATAAACCGCGAGTATATGTAACCCCTGTAAATATCAACCCCGGTATATATTACCTTTGTAAATATTCCGTGTAACGTAAGAACCTGTTACAACCCGTGACTGTTTATTTACCCTCCGCCAAACACGACAGCTGACCCCTGGTTCACCGTACTCCACTAAGCTACCCGTGGACACGTGTGGAGCATACCACAATAAAAAAAACTGGCGCTCGAGGCATCCGTCCCGTAGAAAGCATCACAGTAGATATAGAATTTAGCTCTGCTAGAGCTGCCAGAGATGCGAAGAGACAGAAGTTACAAGCCGATCCTGCAAAACAAAAATCAGGTTCAGCAGCTTTAACTAATGAAGAATTAACAAAAATGGTAACAATGTGGGACGAAAATACTCCAGCAGGTTTGCAAAGAAACTTCTTTCTTATTGCTGGGTATGAATTGGTATGGCGCGGAGGAAAAGCCAGTACGTGCTCTGTTCACCATTTCTCAGAAGAAAAAAAAATGAAGGTGTGAGTACAGGACGGGTGGGAAACAACCCAATTTTTACGAAAACCGCTCAAGGGGGGTTAAAAAGACAGCGGACAGTTAATGTTTGACTGTTAATACAACTAATCCAGGCATTTGCTCAGTGCGGTAAGTTAGAACATCACAATTGCTGAGGAAACTTTTTGAGAAAATTTTGCAAATTATTTTTGACAGCAAATCCTAATTGGCAGAATATCAATTCAAGGATGGTATAAAAATATGGCAATTGGACGAAATAGTATTTCATCCTGGATATCGGAGTCGGCTCACAAGATTGGAATTGATACGAAGAAGATAAACATTACCAATCATTCCGTAAGAGCAAGCGCCGTGTCAAATCTGGCGAAAGAAGGAGTAGGAGAGGAGCAACTCATTAAAATTAGTAGTAATGTTCATTCGATTAGTCCGTATTTGCAATTGGATGCAGATCATCATAAGAAAATCATCCAAAGCATGAGGTGTGAAAAGGGATCCTAATCTGATGGTATCAATGTATCTTCTACTGCTACCACTTCATATGATTATTGTTACAGACGAAACGTATATAACAATAATAATTGTGCGTTTAATTTTAATTAATATGTATTGTATTGATTTAAGAAATAAAATTGGATTTTATGAAACATTTTATATTTTGACTATGATGGCAGTGAATGTCAAAAAATTTTCGCCTAATAATTTCAGTTAGGTTAGTCAACTTAAAAAAGATTATCAATTTTTTTTTTGTCTCGGAAACCATACTAAAATTAATTTTTCTATTGGTTCTTAATTATTAGTGTCGTACGATTTTCTATAAAATACATATATTTAAATTGTCACGGAGATGCGAGGGGAAATTATGCACGGCTAACTTATCTATGAACGTCCTGAACTGGTTCTGAAATAAACATTCTACTGTTGATCGACTGGTCGGCTAAGGTGTAAAGAAATGGTAACATCACCGTATTCCAAAAATGTTGATTGAGGTGATCATTTGCGATCACTTATTAAACCCTGAACAAATAATGACACTGATATTAACAAAATCACGGCACAATATTAACTGTAAGAGTGTTAAAGTTTTGTTTTAAATACGACCCTGCAAATTCAGACGCGTGCCCGACAAAAGAACCGGTCTTGCATTCGATTTTGCAGAGTCGTCCAGTTGCAACAGGAAAATGAAACCGGTTCGAATCCATATCTACAACTTACTTGTCCGGCAATGTCTCGATTCTTACAAAAAATATAGCCTCCGGGAAGTCAATTTTCGTTTAACTAACTACATCGTACATAGTACTAAAGTATCTGGTCACAAATGAAAACGACAAGCATATAATAATGTAGAATACAAAAATAAGGACACAGCTACTAATTATTATCCAACAACGTTTTCCCCATATACCAAATCCTCAAGTTGTCATAGCAAACTCCCCGCAAATTGTTTGTCTTTAGCCCAATAATTCCTGATGTCACGCGTCTGCCATGGCATAACACAAGCAACATGCAACAGGAAGTGCATAACCAAGTTCAGAACTGGTCTGACCTCTCACCTGCAGTCGTAAATTAATTCAGCTACCGGAACCTCGGTGACTCGATAGAAATAGTCCAGAGTTAACCATTAATTATACCAACTTTGTAGATATTAATCTATTCTGACTGGAGACTCGACATGCAATTTCGTGCCATTATACTGCGCGGTCTTGCTTTTATTTAGAGTGGCTGTATAAAGTATGAAAAGTTTTTATTATTATTAATCGTATATCGTTTATAATTAGTACGATCAGATTTTAAAGTTTTAATTGGACGGTGTTGTGATTGCGCATATAAGGTTAAATTCTGAACAAAATAATATATTGTTAAACGTTTTAAATAGAAATAAGTATACTTAAATAAAAATATACCTAGGTATATTAAAGTAGACCTAATATGTAATTCTAGTATTTTCATAATTTCCTCTGCTGCAAAATTAGTTGTTTTATATAATTCAAAGGTTTATCTTTAATAGAAAATATCGATTGTTTAGACAATCCTAAGTAAACATTCTTTTTATTCGTCCTCGATAAAAGTTTGATTAAGGTATCATAGTTCTGGAGATCGATGGAGCTGACGATATCGAGGACGACCGACGAAAGCTTAATTTGATTTCTACCTTTAATTTGAGCGTTTTAGAGATTGCTTTCCGATAATTTTTGTTCAAAATAAAAGATGAGAGACAAGGACTATTTATACCTTAGTCCTTGTTATAGAAGTGCAATTATTAAATTTTGTATTGCTATTCTGTTTGAATGAGTAATTAATTTACATAGAAACATTTTTATAAACACAGCTCTGAAAGAAAGTAATTATACTCTTCCAAACTGAACTTGCACTGAATTGCAATATGTGCTGCAAATATTTTATGAACTAGCTGCCGAGATTTGATGTTGATTGATTTTACGATTGATGTTCATTTGCCCGTTACTAATGAAACATTTTTGATGAAATGCATGTTATTTATTAATTTGAATTTCATTTGAATTTGCATGTGGAGCAACAAAAACTTGCTGTTTTTCGAACACTGCAAATATTCTTTATTATTGCACCCTAATACATATAATTAAATATTGAACTGTTACAACAAAATCGTACCCGTATCAAATTGAAATTCCACATCAGCAAAGCAAATCCAATTTTAGCATTTCTCCAAGACAACGCACCATATGAAATCGATGTATTCAAGAAAAAAATCTAGATTACATGCTGTCGTCTCTATAAAACTCGATCATTTCTACTCAATTCGCTCCGTTGTTGTAATTCGCAATTTTTCAACTCTTGTGTAGGAAATAACTTTGCCGCTTTATCCAGTCCCAAACGAAACTGCCATCAGAAACAACAAGCAGAGGCAATTAAGGGCACATGCAACATTTTCGACAAGATCAGGCTTCAAACCGAGCCACAAAAGCAGACAAAATTAACTCTGTTTTAGCCCTTTAGGCAATGAAAAATTGACCTAATTAACACATCAGAGCAAGAAACCCGCTGTTGTCATGTTGTAAAAATGTAATTAAGGTAAATTTGTGAGTTTTTGCTTTTGTGGCCAACAGTGGAAAAATATTCGCATCAAATAAAATGTTACGGGCTGTGTTATGGACTTACTGTATTGTACCAAACAAAGGAAATATCTGCAGCGAATATGATGCTTTGATGAGATAAATCTCCTGAAATTACATGTAAGATGAAAGCTTAATTAAAGATCCACAATGCTGGTATTGGACTTCTTGCGAAATAACAGAATAATAATTGATTCACCAAAGGACGGATATAAATATTAAAATTTAAAATTCAAAGAGGAACAACGGATTCTTTTAGTCTGTTTTTTTTTTTAGATATATCTTGTTTGACCTTTTAGGTATCGTTTTACAGTCTTCGCCTGACATTATAGATTTAGGTCTAGTTTTTAGACATAATATTTTATTTTACTCCTATTTTCTTCCCTTCCTATGATTTTGTATAATTATGAAATCATTTCATTTGTAATGCCTTTCATGGAGTTCCAACAAACGCCTTGGTCATTTCCACAGGCTGATGACTTCAGTCAGATCCTGTGATAAATGAAACCAGATAAAGCGAAAGATGTTTTTGCTGATGACATAATCTTTCCAAACGTCCTGTACACACATGTACATGTAGGGCTTTTGTTCCAGAACCCATTACGACCCTCCTCGGCGGTCCGGAAATGTACATCAACAAGGGCAGTACAATGAATCTGACCTGTATAGTGAAACACAGCCCCGAGCCTCCGCCCACGATCTACTGGACGCACAACTTACAAGTAAGTACAAGCACTGTTAGTTACAATTTTCAGACCGTCATAATCGTAACCCTTACCAAGGAAGTCGAATGTTGGGAGTGCTTCCTGCTTTATGAGCGCCTAGTTTTGCTTGTTTGTTATCAGTAAGAACACTATAATTTACTAGGATTTAGTGTACGTTGTTAATTTTTAGTAGGTCCTACTTGTTTCAAGCAAGATTAAAGAAAATTTCTTTTTTTAATGTTGAACTGCTTTATTGTCGACACACGTTATCTTCTTTACTTCAATAGAAATAACATGCAATTTAAGCAGGAAAATTATTTTACAAATGGGTGTAATTAGAAACAACTCACTCAGTATTTTGAGTCAAGCAAAATACAGAAATTTCCTTCAAAAGTGAGAAAATCTGGAAAAATACAGACAGCACTGTTTCAGTAAATTAAAACAGTAAAAATAAAAATCACGCTGGAGATTTTATTTTACAAAATTAAAAGTGAATAGTGAGTAGAAATATAAAACCTAGCAAAGCTCTATTCTCTAAATTAGTAAACGAAAAATTTTAAAATAATTCTTGCATTTTAACTTAACAGCTCTTCCTTGCATTAAATGGACGTTTATGATGAATAATTTGTCAGTAAAATATTAACGTGAACCTACTTGTAAATAACAGGAAACATTGGCCTTGCAGGTTAATAGTATATTGTGCAACTAGTGCGGCAAGTTGTCGATTGCCCACGAAAGCGAAGTTGAGTGCACGAACGAAGTGAGTGCGCTCATTCGCTTGAGGGGGCAATTGACAACGCCGCACGAGTTGGACATACTATTTTTTATTGCGAATGCGGAATAAATCCCAATATAAAATTGAACTCCAGGGGCAAATTCAGTTTTCAGTAGTTTGTTTATCTGAATTTGCATGTGCAAAGAATAATTTGCGTGCGACAAGTAAACTTTGCGCACCCAAATTAATAAATGGGCAAACCGTTACTTTGCAACCGTAACCGAGGTTGCAAAGATACTGTTTGTCTACATGAGCAATAAAAATATAATTTATCTTTGCGACAGTTCGGTTGATTTGATGGAAGTAACCCCGAAATAGCACGTTTATCTTCTATACGAAGATATTTTTTTTATTTCTTATGCGCTGCCATCTACAGCAAGTCGGGTAGGCAATCCGCATTTTTCCTTCAGTCAATTCAACGGCGAATTAAAAAAAAGTCAAATTTAGGATCTCTCAATATAGACGATCAGTTTCGATGTTATCTTTCAAGGAATTTCTGTTGCCCACGCCACTGATCACTGGGAACATTTTATAACTTTGCGGGCAAATAGGAAACAATTCCCTGAATTTGAATTAGTGCTGTCCCCATTATACCACTCTCTTCACGGCATCACAACCTAACCTATCAATGTGTCAACGGGAAAGGGTGCCAATCTATTTATTTCTTAAGAGTAAATAGTTCTGTTATCTGCTAGAGTCCTAGTTTGAAAAAGAACTTTTAAACGAACTAGTCGTCAAGATAATGTGACCGATTAGAACTCGATAAGTTGTTTGCCCTTAAACAAAGTTTCTTTAGTAAATAATAAACTTGTGCTTTCGCTTTGGCAGAAAAGAATTAGACTTAAAAAGAGCAAAACCACCGAAATCTTTATCCTGTTCGGAATTTTTGACAGATCTTTAACGGTTTTAACCGCCCCTTTGAAACCATCAATCAAAACTGTTCTTCCATCTAAGAACACACCCTTCATACTGTACATAAAGTAAATAACTCTTGATCATACACATAGAAAGAATTCTCAAATGTTTCAGCCATCATAATAATGAATTTATGAAATATGTAAGAAGTGCTTTGCTGCTTTCGTTTTTACATGTCTTTGTCACTTTGACAGGTGATATTTTTCTCCCAGTTTGCTTTAGAAATGATGATGAAAATACCGGCTAAGTAGATTAAGAAAATAATATTAATAATGAAAAGTTTTTAATGGCGTAATTGTTTTTCGCGGCAATATAATTAAATACTTAAGGGTCCATTAAAAAGAAAGAAAAGGGTTTTGCAGAAAAAGTATGAAAAACTTTAATTTTTTCTTTAAAATAACGGCTTTGACGTCATCAATAATAATATTCATTATCATTGATGTTTCGGCGTTTTAACTTAGGAAAAAGGGATTTCGTGCGAAAATGACGTATGATGTAGCAACAACTGGCACGAAGAGACGAAGTTCTTTAGAGAGTTGGATTCCAATGTTGTCATTTTCTGCGCAAAAACTTTTTGTGTAAATCAATACGTTGAAGGGTTAATATTGCTAAAGTTGATACCATAGAGTTCATTGTCTTTATGTAGTTATTGCTAATCGCTAATTCGCGCATTTGAAACGGTAAAAATGTTTATACTAATGTTTAAAATGTCGGTGCCTGTAATTGACTGGTGTGCGCCGAAAAGAAAATTCAAATAATCAATGAACCTGTGAAATTTTTGAAAATGAAAAGTAATCCACTGGTTTAGTCAGGATCGTTTGCATCTATCAGTCTAGGATCTTTTTTGCAATGGGTTTTCGCAGACCATCATCGGTTCCGTCGCTCCAACTTTTTTCATGCGAATGAATATAACTTTCATCCATTTAGACAATTGTCCCATTTTGTTGACGGCACTGTTTAATTTGCCGCAAACAGTCTACACGAAGTTGACGTATATCATGTTCTTCACACATTTTTCGATTTGTTTTAGTTTTTCTCCACCTAAATCCAATTTCCTGCAATTCCTTCCGTAAAGTTTCGCGACACCCCGCATATCCTATATCTTCTGCGAATTCGCCATAAAGTTTAAAATATTTTTTCGGTAATATGATAATTTATTACTGTGCGGCGCAGTACCCCTTCATCGAAATAATCTAACTGTTTAGTGGACGTTTTATGTTTTTTTTTTATTTGGTGTCGAAAACGATTTTTTTGGCCGCTATTTATTTCTTTTCTTTCATTTTATTGAATGTAAGACTAACTCCTGCGTCAGCAGCAACTCGATCACGTACTTTGATGATTTAGATTATCGGCCCACCCCTGCCGAGCTTTCTTCTCCGTGAAGGTTTATAACTTCCCTAGTTTGCCCCGATAGTTTTTGTGCGATATTATTGAGGTAAAAAAGTGTACCGATGCATATCACTCCCGATGTTTGTTCATGACTCCACTCCGAACATAATCCACTGCGCATCCAAATCTCAAGGGCCAAGTTTCTCAAGCTGTAGAGTTCGCCAGCTTGAGGAACGAAACGACCCACGCTCGTTCAAGTCGGTGACTGTATTGGACTGCTCTTCGCCGAAAAGAAAATGCAAATAATATAATCAATGAACCTGTGAAATTTTTGAAAATGAAAAGTTATACAGGCCTATATCTTATCAATGTCCTTCAGTTAAAAAAACCAATACATATATGTACATATATAAAAATCGGTGCAGTAGACACTATTCCGCCGATCTTGTTGTACTAAAAATTCACCTTTTTCTGTTGCATTAGATGTTTCAGCCCACAGCTAGAGTTTTTGAAATATTGTAGCAAATTTGCTTAGAGTATTTACATAATTATATATCGGGTCTTCGTGAATGATTCATAAATTATGTTGCCTTTGGAAAACAAAATTTACATATATGTAACAGGTGTTTTTTTTTTTTTAAATTTGGCGCCATAGTTGGCGGTGACTATGAATTTGTTGTGAACGGGCCACAATTTTTTGCCTGGTTTCATTTAGACGATTGTATGAATTCGCATTAGATGCGGATGTAGAGTTCAGAAAAACCTAATTATATCGAAAAGGTGCCAGTGCACCCCGAAAAAGTAGGAGGATGAACGGCTATTTCAAGACGGACCAATTTGTTGTCAGTACCGCAGTTGTTCAGAGTCCTCAAATGCCTTGAAGTCGATAGAGCACATTTTGCTTATTAATTAAAGTTAATTTTTTCGTTTGTTACAACACTACAACTGTTTTTAACCGCATTAACGTGTTGAACTGTCGATTAATTAATTAATTAATTAATTAATTAATTAAAAAGTGAGGTTAGATATAGGTTCAGATGTCACATTAATAATTGTCATTTGGATGGCATGTTCAGAGTTAAACATTCATGGCCAACTTCGACGCCATAAAAACATGATGTATTGCATTATGTATTGTTTTCCAGAGACAACATGATGGATGAATTATTTATGAAGACCCTGTTTTGGAACAATTACTTTGCAATCGCTGTATATTAGTCGATCTACAGTCGCAAAGGAAGTATTAGTAGTCCATATTCTAAAAACTAAAGCTGTTACAAAAAAAAACTAAATATCCTCATCTAACCACATATAAATTTTGTTTTCCACAGTTAACATGATCTATGAATCATTTATGAAGACCCGATAGAAATATGTTTGAAAATTATTATTAACTACATATATTTACGTATTAATTTTATCCACCGCAAGGTGAAAATAAGGATCAACCTGTGTAATGCCTCAAATTAGTGCGCAAGCAGTTAGCAATACACACTTGATTAAAGTTTCTCTGTATGACCCGGTATATCATGCAAACATGCAAACGCAAAAGATATGAAAGTGGCCCAGGCTATCAAATTGTGCTAAAAGACGTAAGGAAGGGGCTGAACATCCGAGCTACAAAGCGGATTTTGTAGTCAGCCTCTTTCTGTGAATGTTCTAATTGGAAATATGGGATTTTCTTTCAACAACTTCTATTTATTTTGAAATGTTTACGAATATTATAACCATTGAAAAGTTAGTTTTTGACGTTGAAATTTAAAAGTTACGTAATAGTATGTTTGCAAGCTTTTCAAGCAAAAGGAAAAGTTGTTGGACACTATTTCCATTTAGATGAAAGGACATTGGAATGATTTGACGAAAGCGGAAATTAGAATATTGCGTAAATGTAATGAGTATAATACCCAAAAGTTTTTACCGGAAAATTTCTGGCGTCACATGTAGCTGGTACAATGAGACTTTTGAGACTTCAGATTGTTATCACAGTCATGAAAAATATAGCGAATCACGTTGTACTATTTTTCTGAATAGTAGCGTAAACTTGCAACATTTCTTTTCAATCGCGGCATCTTGCAAGTTTCCCATTATAAAATGGGGATGAAGCAGTTTGGAGAAATTTTATAAGGGCAATCTTGAATCAATAGTAAACGCAAGAATTCTGCAGAGTTTCTGTAGTGTGTATTTTCGGTTGTGATAAAAAGTTGAGTAAATACATGGTGTTTTATGGAAATGGATACAAACACATTTTATGAAGAATACAATTACTGACCTTTTGTAGCTTTAGTTCAGTGGATAAAATTCAGAATACATACATTCTGTGATATCGCATATTACACTTGTTGTTACAGTTTAGAAACAAAATAAATATGTCCAAAAAGACAACACTAGAACCACCAGCGTTTACTACCACCTTGGAACTGACGAGGAGACATTTTGTCGCCTTTATTAAATTAGGCGTTTAATTTTTAAATTTTGTTTTGCTTTGTTTATCTGACTATACAGGCTGTCCCATTTAAAACTCCCCAGTCCAGATTTCTCCGAATTGATTATTGTGATTGAAAAATCCTCGAACAGGTCGATTTTGTTTGCGAGGGGCACATCTTTTCAGGTTCCTTTCAAGTTCCGGCATTTCGCCCTCTTCGCGAGGGGGCTGTTAGCCCCAAAATCTTAAATGGCACTATGGGTCGACTGATACCTCATTTGAAAGGTATTGGAGACCTCTTTACAACTAATCACTTACTTTTCAATCTTTTCGTGATTTGACCGCAAAAAAACGTAAATTTTCAATTTTCAAGATAATCCACATCAGTTTTAACTCCTTCGCGCTATTTAGCAATCAAAATCAACAACCTAATGACCCAAAAATTTCAATAAATTTAATTTCAAAATTACATGTTGGTCTTTGTGGTTTCTGTGGGACATAGCATGAGAAAATGTGCATTATCTTGAAAATTAGAAATTATTGTTTTTTCGGTCAAAACTGCAAGGTATTGAAAAGTAAGTGGTTAGTTGTAGAGAGGCCTTCAATACCTTTCAAATGAGGCATTACTCGACCCATAGTGCCATTTAAGATTTTGAGGCTAACAGCCCCCTCGCGAACAGGGCGAAGCGCCGGAACTTGAAAAGCATCTGAAATGATGTGCCCCTGGCAAACAAAATCGACCTGTCCGAGGATTTTTCAATCACAATAATCAATTCGGAGAAATCTGGACTGGGGAGTTTTAAATGGGACAGCCTGTATAATTACTTGAGTCTCGGACCGTTTTTCACAATTTTTCAAAAATTTATTCACAAACGGCTGAAAAGGGGGGAAAGGGAAAACGGTTTCTCACAAAATTTTCATAATTGGAACATCCAGAATGTTAAAAACGTGAACATTGGGATTATACCCCTGTTAGAATTTCTACCCAAAATTCTACTCTAAAAAAGACTGGACCCATGTTTGACTATTTGGCAAAAAAAAAACAACTGAGAAGAAAACGGAGGGTGGATTAGGGAGTAATTTTTTTCAAAATTTTTATAACTTGAAGATGGACAATGTTCCAGGTATGAGAATTGGTGCTTGGACTCCCTTTTAGAAATACCTAGACCCGTGTTTGACGATTTTGCAAAAATTTATTTACGAAGAAAACAAAGCATTCTAATAATAATTGGAAAACACTGTTACATACGTGAAAATTGGGATCTAGATTCTCCTTTAAAAATATACTGCATGCGTTTGACGATTCTGCAAAAACGATTTAACTACGAAAAACGGGAAGGTGGTTTGGGAGTGTTTTTAAAAAAGTAATTTTACAAACGAATAAATAAATCAAAAAACAAACAAAATAATACTATTGTTTCAATTTTTCCTTCAGAAAATTTGTAGTATTTTAGAAATTGGCAAAACCGTTCAAACACGTTTCGTATAGTAAAAGAGCTCGTGAACGCCAGACTTACGTCATTTTATAAAATCTGAAAAAATTCCTACGGAAGCACACAACTACTGGTAACAACGATTGACTATTATGAACAGTCGGTCGCGGTGGGTTTGACAGGTAACAGGTAGCAAAGGTGTGTAAAATTGGTGCTCAAAAACGTCATACTATAAAGCGTCATTTTTTGATATTGTTTACGAGATACTATAATAATTCACGTCCTCCACTGCCGGACACTTTGTACGGTGGAAACCCCCAAATTTAATTTTTTTTTGCCAAAATAAAAAAAATTCTTTTGAAGAAATTGTTCCAAAATCTATGTTTAATCTATCAATTAATAATTTCTACATAAATGAATTATTTATTATCCCTTAAACATATACTATATTTCAAATGAATTGGCATCGCGGCAGTTGCTGGAAATTCAAACTTATGTTGGCAGCACGACATCCAACCCTCATAATAAATATCTCTAACATTCTTAACTTAACGTAACTGTCAAGTTGTTTCGACATTTGTTCCTTGCTACCATTTTCGAACGTGTAACTCTAGTTTTCCAGGTAGACTTTTAAGCAACAAATGTACAGAGAATACTAACAAACATCCTGAATGTTTTAGATATTTATTAGAACTGCTAAGAGGATACTTTAAAAAAAAAATTGAGGGACAGTGACTGGAATCCAAGTATAGGAGTGGAAGAAAAGCTATTAATTTATATTTATAAATAAAAGTAAAATAAATAATTGGCTTAGGGTTTTTGTAACAAATACTACAATCAGAGAATTCAAGTAAAACTGGGAATGAAAGACAAGAGTTGTGCAAATTTGGCGTGAAGCACTTGAAAACTGTACACAAGAAAAATGGGTTAATTTTATTCGACAAACTGACGAAAATTACCAATGATTTTCAAAAATATATACCGCGACCGACTGTTCATAATAGTCAATCGTTGTTACCTGTAGTTGTGTGTTTCCGTAGGAATTTTTTCAGATTTTATAAAATGACATAGGTCTGGCGTTCTCGGGCTCTTGCTCTAGTACCAACACAGTATGTATTCGATAAAATTAAAATGAACACACTCGTGACATTATATCTGCATTTCTGCAATTTATTACTGCAATTAACCTACAATTAAATAACATAAACAAAAATTAATTCTAGTGATTTTTAATAAGTCGAAAGGGATTTTGTTCAATAATACCAGTCGTTTTGTAAATCTATAATAATATAATATTGTATGATAAAAACTGAAAAAAAAAAATTATTACAAATCGATAATTTAGGAGCTTTCGTGTAAGTGAACATTCGGAGAACTCAATTCATGTTTATTGTGAAATTTTGCATTATGCTGTGAGATTGGGTTACCTGAAATAACTGAAATAAATCACTGACCTCTTTGGCCAAAACTAATAAACTTATCCAATACAAAAAAATGGGCAACTGCCTAATGCCAATATTTCGTAATTTATACGAAGAGGGCGAAATGCCGGATCTTGAAAGGAACCTGAAAACATGTACCCCTGGCAAACAAAATCGACCTGTACGAGAATTTTTTAATCACAATAATCAGTTCGGAGAAATCTGGACTGGGGAGTTTTAAATGGGACAGCCTATATGTAATGGGTATTTCAGAAACAAAATAAATCGTGCGCCGGTATTGCACACTCAATTGGTGTATTTAATATCAATTCATCAGCTACATTTCTCATGAGAACACACAGAAGAACAGTTAGTTCTTTTATAACCTGGGAGTGGTACCCACATGGGAAATATTCCAAGCAGACTTCATATCGGCGCTTGGTGATTTGGAATTTCCGCAATTTTAAGTTTATTTTAGCAATTTCCAATTGGTTATATTTTTTTATAAGTAAATTTTAATTTTTTCAGTCGTTCATAATGACGCCAAACAAATTTTATAAAATTACTCGAACCAATTAATACTGATAAAATTCTTTACTTCACCATTTTTATTTGATGTGGTCTTTTTGGCGTTTCATGCAGACTGCCTCATTTCAGCTTGACTAAATAACTTATTATTATAAATTATTTACCGAAATGAAAAATATAATTTTGACGAACATTGAAAAATAATTTTTACCTTAGTGGTTTCTAATCGGAAACATTAACTTACAGAAAATTATCAGATTAACACTTGTAATTACATGAGTGCTTCGAAACTATCGATTTGTGAACTATGAAAGTTGATTTTCATTTTGTCATTTTCTGACGTTTAATTTCCCGATGCGCAAACACAAAGTAAAAGATGTGACACTAGTATTCAGCGTTGCCCTGGCAATAAAAACATTTGAAAAAGGAGCATAATTCTAAAAATAAAGTCTTACGATTGGTTGAAAACAATACTCGAAACTTTCATGGATAAAATAATCAAGGTTATAGGGTAATTGATAGATTTTATTAAATACTATTTTTTGTGATTCCCATTAATAGATTTCGTGGGAACTTTGTATATTATTCATTCACGATACTTGATTTATGTGATAGGGTTTTAACTATTATTACTAAAACATAAAAAAGAAAGTAAAGTATTAATTTCGTTCTACAATAACCTCGAGATAAATTAAGTTAACATGAAAATCGACACAAGTCATCAAATTGCTTTTTCAGCATTCGTCATTGAAATCGGTTCAGTTGGCTAGAATCAGTGAACCCCAATTTTGCTAATTAATTTTAGTAACGGACAATAAAAATTAATGGATAGCTCCCTTTGCTAGTAAAACAACGTCATGATACAGAATTCCAGTAAATGCTTGCGCAATTTTGATTATCGATCGGATTAGCACAATTGCTCGTTCTAGTATATCACCATTATAGAGATGTGGTAGATTTTCAATGTAGTTTTATGTAAAGATAGTGTTTGCACCTTTTGTTGGTAGAAAATCCAATGCCACCCTACCAAAAATTGATAAGGACATCTAACCATCATCTAATAATACTGAGTATCAAGTATCAAATTATGTCAATCACAATGACATAGTATTTAATAATTAATAACATAACATAAACATAATTAATTTAAAGAATTAAATAAGATGGTCTCCTTTTTTATTTTATTTTATAAATACTTAATTGGATAAAGTATAGTATTCTATTCGTGTATAATGTCCACTTTACACTCAAATGATTTTATTACATAAACATCATTTTCGTGTAATATGGCCATAATTATACACTCATTGAAAAATATACTATTACAAGGTTATTTTTGCAATATAAAAAATTTATCCAAATTGATGTTTTTTGAAAATAAAATTGCTGATAGCTCTAATTCACATAGTGTTGAAAGCTGTAAATTTTCGGTCTATAATGTTAATGTTTTCACATTCTGTAGGTCCGTTACACAAATATTCATCGAAGAATCATTGAAAGAATCAGCTACGCTGCAAAAACTTCTAACTAAACTTTCATTTACCACCCAAAGCAGAAAAAACTTGATTGATTTTGTCCGTTGATCAATTAGATGAATTTTCAGAAGTGAAAGCTATTGTTCCCTATGAGCATTTCGAGAATAATAAATATTGGCGATTATTTTACTACTGAACTATGATGAATTTTGGAACTGTCAGTGTTTAAATGTATTAATAAATCCGAATACCCAAAACGGCTTCTATTTTCATAAACGTGCACACATTTTTGAAGTTTCATATCCGCCATCTCTGATACTGACAGCAAACATAAGTGTTAATCAGATCCCACCACGAAAGTCGGGAGATTCCAACACGTCGTATTTTTAAATTTACCTAAATTACAACCAGCGGAGCGCTTCCCTGAATACATTTACTTTACCTGGTTGTCGTAATTTCAAAAATGATTCCCACCGAAGCAGAAATGTTTATTGGAAAACTGTCATTGCCCCTGTCACTTTGTTTATATAAAAGCCGCGAAAAGCGTCCACGGCTAAGTGAATTACGAAAAAAACATTAAATAAAAAGTAAATATAGCAAACACCTCAATGGGGCGATTACTTTACATTTTCTGTCACCATTTTTACGATGGATTATGTCAGCTATTTTAATTTTTCATCCCGGGGCGACTCACGTCATACATGGCTTAATACTCCTCCTACCTTGGCAGCATGAAAAATTAATGGAAAAGCCTCAGCGATTATGGCTGTACAATCTAATGATGATAGAATGCCATTCAGTGTCATTATTCATCAGGTGTATTGATGACTTTAAAATACACTCGTGGTAGAACTGACGTTTTAGATAGATTTAATTCCGTTAAGGGTGGTGTAGACTTCACTCAACGTAGAACTAATTTATTGGTTTAATCTTTTAGTATTTTTTTACTTAGTATCATAAAATTCACATTAAATGATTTTGTATTTGCTTTATAACCCCTGACTCTGTTGTAAATTAAAATTACAGGTAAAATTTAAATTCATGGTGACTGCATAGGAAACCACAATCATGAATTTAATGAGGTAATTGGACAGCGTTTGTTTGGTGGTGTTTCAAAAATATTCACAATATGGAAATAGTAAAGTAGAATTTCGTCCCTCTTATTATTGTTGATTTGAGAAAATTGTTCATCTATTCAACATTAATCACCATCATAGTCCACTATATGTACAATAAAAAATGCCTTATTAGTGAATTTGATCAATATAGCTTTAGAGAGGTCTGAATTATTAGATAATATTTCCTGAAACTCCCAGCTTCTATACATATTATTAATAATATTCTCATTTATTAATTGTATACTGAAGCCTTAGGTTTGCTTGTTTAAATGCATAAGTAAACCTCCTTATATTTTTAATTAAATTATTATTATTTTATTAAATTGATAAACTTGGAAATGTAGAGAGCAGAAATAATAATGGTAGAATACAGATGATTTAAAATATTATGAATATCCCTATAAATAATGCAACAGAACAGTTCAATTCTGCCAGCAAAGTAAATACGTAAATATATTGTTTCTTCATGTTTCTCGGCCATTTTAGACTTTTAGATTATTCTGTTTGCTGGAATTCAAGAAAGAGCTTTAAATTTGTTTATTTTAGACCAGAAAAACGTACACATACACAGTTTTTGCGGTATATTTTTCTTTGCTATTGATGCGGGTCATCAGCTCGTCATGAAAACAAGCACTCCTAAAAGTTTTTGCAGTTTTGTCTTTTAGACTCGGTACCAAACAAAATAAATAACAGTTTAATAATTTTATTAAAACTCTCGTTACAGCTTTTCGCACAGCATATGAGGTACATCTTATAATCTCTTGTTATTTCAACAATTTCTTAACGTAATCTGACTTCGCCCAATGAAGGGTATCATTACATCAAATTATTGACGAAGGTACATAACCGTGAACACCCCCAAGTATCCCACTTGAGAAGTTATTAAGGCAAACACAATCAGTCTCCTAGAGGCCGCGCGACTAACGGAGGGTTAATAAATAATTCTATTAAACTACAACAAGTGGTTTTTCGTGCATCGCCAAATTTGACTAATTCAATTTTCTATCTCTCTGTACTACCGTCCGTTTGTGCTTTCATTTAGTATGTCATTTGGTTGTTTAATGTGACTGAATTTTGTTTTAATTTGAGCCAAATGGACATTAAATAAGTTGAATAAACTTTGTTTCCAAAATTGCCTTAAGAGGTTTACAAAAATTGAAGATGATGCAAAGATCCAAATTGGAAGACCAAGAAATTACAGGAGTAGAAGGAAGAAGAACATCTTTATTGCTTTGGAAGAACCTACTTATAAAGAACTGAGAGACTTGTGAACGTCAGTGGCGTCTAAATTTCAATGTCTTCAAAACGGACATAAATATTGTGACTAGACATCTAACTGAAGAAATCGATCTTTTCTGTCTATAAAAACCAGGATTAGAAATAAATTTAAGAAGTTCATTGTTCTTAGAGGGCTCTTTTATAGTTTGGGCTAAATGTGCTATAAGGGAAAAAATTAACCCGTCACGGGACGCCCGGCAGATGTGAAACATCGAAAATGATGATTATTGAAAGAATTTATATTTAAAGAAAAACAAAAACAAAAAACATAGTTTCGTTAACAAAATAAATATGATTTTTCTTCAAACATCGGAAAAACGTGACATTGTATACGTCAATAGGTAATCAGTCACAAATGGCCATTTCACTGCCAAGTCGTCTAGCGGCGCATAAAGTCGTCTAGCGGCGATGAGTTAAATCAAAGAAATTGTCAGATTTTTGGCGTTTAAAGAAAAAATAGCATGTTTTATTCGGAGAAAAGTGGCGTTTCGTGGAGCGTCGGTATATTATTTGTCAAACCTACAGACTTGACACGAAAAGCCTCACTTTTGCCCCTAATAAAACAATTTGCTATTACTTTTGAGAACAATAATATTAGAAGATTTCGGAGATTCGGCTTCTCACGCAGTATGTATTCGTTTTCACATAGGAATATAGTCATATTTTATCAATTTATGAATTAACCTTAACATATAGATATATTATGTCGTCGCGCAATTTTTTATAGGCCTTTTTAAGCTTTGCAGCAAAAGTGGTCTCCACGAAAAACCCTTTTATTTTAACGGGATAATATACAGCCTATGTGCACCCTGAAGGTTCCAATCGGTTTTACTCCCATGTCGCCGCTATAGATGTGTTCCACAGCAAAAATAAAATCAGTTCTTAGGAGAAAACAACAGGAAATGCACTTACCTACGAAGGTTAAATACGCACATAGATAATCTTAATGTCTTTTACCCTTCGTTGTCAAGGCCGAAGTCTTGTCTTTTTGCAGCATATTTGTAAGATACTGCCTCGTTTTGGATTTTAAACTGTAACATTCCGCCGCGCCGCCGGCGCCGGGGGTCGAACCCGACACTCCAGCGTGCGAACCTCGCTCCCTTACCACTAGACGATTAGACGAGTTACCTCATTACCAAATTTTCATGGTACATTTAATCAAACGCGTATTAGGACTAGAAAACGTGTAGAAGTTTTAGGGTTGTCAGGATATGATATTGACAAACGAATCAGCTTGAACGTGATGTGGTTAACAGCAATTCATTTAATTCTTGAACACGCGCAGTTCAAATAATTTTTTTTTAGTTTTAGTATTATCTGCAACAATTTCGTCGTTTCATTAATATCATAACTTAATTGGAGCAGTTTTTTTCCATATATTGACGAATATTATTATATGGAGATAAAATAGCCATACGTAGTCTCTCGACATTCTCTCTTCTATCTACATAATTCTTTAAAAAGAATTTGCAAACATTGTTCGAACCATATGAAACTTTAATCGTTTGTTAGGGACGATGCTCCCAATATTTAACCAAAATTTCATTTCAATAAAATAATTTGTTTGGGGTGTTCGGATTTCACTTGCGGCCAGTATAATTCCATTCCTTTTCATCTGCCCACGTTTCTATCATTCCATTTATGTCGAATTCACTTATATAATTTCAAAAATCTTCTCCTTTGTTGCATTCCAATATAAAAATCATATTCTTTTTTTGTTTTCCTCGGTTGCCTTTCCGTTAATTCGTATTCCTTATTACATTCTGTCTTCTTTTTCTTTCTCGGTCGCCTGGGTTCGTCATTCCATCTTCGCATGCATGCATTGTCTGACTGAGATTCATAAACCCTGGTGGGTCCCTTTATCTCTATCGCAGCGTACCGTACAGTAAGTGAGATACTGCAGGTAAGTTAGATAGTCCCCAGGTCCCGCCCGCGGGTCTTCCTTTCGGTCAACCCGCAGTTGTTCTCTAGAGATCACATGTCAAGTATGCAATCGGTCATGTCCCCCCATGACTCGGTATTGGCACTAACTACCGAGTCTGTGAGGGAACCGAGGTCCCTGGTTGAAACAGGGAATCGGAGGAGAGGTGAGGGAGGTTTTCTCATTTTCACAATCACATTCATACCAAGAGAAAAATGGCGTTTCTGTTTGAACCTGATGGGTTCCGCTTTGTAGCTCTGAGCTTACAAAATTGTCTGAGGGATTTGGGGTGCCTGAGTGGCCTTAGCCATTGGCCTGATGGGCTTTGCCTCAAGGGCAATTTTTGTTCTGATTTTGGATGCCTGAGGGGCGATCGACTTTTTGGGGATTGCCTGAAGGGCAGTCGATTCAGGAGGTTGTTGCCTGAGGGGCCTTGTCTGGAGAGGATGGGCCTGATGGGCGTTTCTGACTTGGGTGAGAAAAGAAGATGGCTTCTTTTGACCTGAAGGGTTTTTTTTTAAAGCACTTGAGTGCAGTCAGGGTTTGGACAATGGGACTGTCTGAGGGGCCTTTGCCCTATTGGCTTTTGCCTGACGGGCATTTTTGAAGCCATTGCCTGAGGGGCCTTCGCCTGAAGGGCACTGGTTTTCTTTCTTGCTTGAGGCAAGGAGGATTTTGATGTTTTGCCTTAGGGGCTTTCTTGAAGGGGGTTACCTGAAGGGAATCGCGGCGGAGAGGGTCAGTAAATGGCTTCATCTGTCACCCTTCGAGCAGCGCCATTCTGGGCCGCTTGCATCTGGATGGACTACTTTCGTCGTAGTCGACTGCGAGTCTGACTAGTGGATTTAGATGCTCATCGGCTTTTTTGATTGACCGGAGGGCGATCTCGTGGAGGAACTGTTTCAGCATCGGGAGCTTCGCCTCTCGGTGGAGTTGTTCGTTCCTGACGAACCATAGGGCGTCGAAGGCTTGTCGGAGGAATTTGTTTTGGAGGACCTGCAACTTAGACATATTTGTTCTCGAGGGGGCGTAAGCCCAAGCCACGGAAGCATATGTGATTGTTGGACGAACAATTGATCGATAAATTAACATTTTGTTTTTTACCGACATCTTACTGCGCCTGCAGACCAGCGACGAGAGCATCCCTACCACCATTTTTCCTTTCCCTAAGGCGTACTCGAGATGTTGGCGGAAGTTGAGTTTCTTATCGATGATGACTCCGAGGTATTTTGCCTGGTCGGCCCAGGGGATGACCCGGTCGAACATCTCGATCTCTCCCTCTGGCTGGAGGAGTCGGCGTGTCACGAGAAGGGCAGTGCTCTTCTCAGGATTGACGTCGATCATCCACTTCTTACACCAGTCTTCCAGTTGGCTGATGGCTTTCTGCAGGTAGCGGGTCACCATGCGTGGCTGTGTGGATCTGGCGAGGATCGCTGTGTCGTCTGCGTAGATGGCGAGTGTCGTGTTCTGAGTGCTTGGGATGTCTGCGGTGAAGGCCGCGTAGAGGATGGCGAAACCCAAATTGTTCGTCAGGGACGGCGTTGCTGCTCTTGATGCAGTGTGCGAGTCGCACTTGGATGACTCTCTCCGCAACCTTCCCCACCGTCGACAGGAGACTGATGGGGCGATGGTTCTGCGGGAATTTCGGGTCTTTCCCGGGTTTAGATGGCGTTACAAATACAAACCAGTGCATTGACGGCCTTGTCAGTCAGTTCCTTGAGTGCCCTGTTTGGGATGTTGTGTGGGCCTGGTGCTTTCCTCGGTTTCAGTCCGCAGAGGATGCCGCGGATTTCTTCGGCTGAGAAGGGGGGGGATTTCGGTTTCAGGGACTTCATTGACAAGTTCCCGGACGTTTTCCTCCACCTCTTCGAGGTGGTCTTCGTCCGCGTGCTGGAGGTTGTTTCTGCATTGCAGTTCCAGGCTGTCGGCGAAGGCTTCAGCCTTGTCTTCTTCCGTGAAGACGAGTCCGTTGCTTCCATGTATCGGAGGGAGTCCATCTTCGCCAATTTTCCTCTACCTTAAGTTTCCTATAGCTTATTCTTACCGTCTTTCCTTCTCCCCTTTCATTCTTCGCTATGGCTCTTATCTTTTTTGTATATCTCTTTCCTTCCTTGTTAAATCGTTGTTTATGAAGATTTTTGGTTATCCAATATTTATAAATTTTTCTTTGTTTCTCATGATTTTGATTCTTTCTATTCACATGTCTCTATTTTCGTTACTATATATCTTCCTTTTACAACATAGGCATCTGTTATCCTCACTTCTGTTTTCCATCCCTCTTCGGCCCACTTCTCGACTTTTCTGCTTATGCTTTGTCTATATGAGATATGACCTGATAGCATCTCTTCCACTTTCCGCCCCAGTTTTTCTTGACTTCTTTGCTCTGATGCTCTTACTGTTTTCTTGCCTTTTTGGGTTCTTCTGGGATTCCATCTGGATTTGTTCTTGTTTCAGTTTTTCTATACTGCACCGTGTATTCTTGGTTGTTTTCTTCACTTTTCTACGTTTTATTTACTTTATTTTTGTCAAGTTTCTCCTCGTTCCTTCTCTCCACGTGTTCTCGTACACATTAAAATCTCCTTTAACATTTTTAGTCCCTTTAATTTGTAATGGAGCAAAGTATCTAATATAAAACTTTAGACAATATAGAATAAAAGGTTTAACTGACCTTTGTTGAAATATTAGTTTTCTTGTAGAGCCCCAAAGTTACCTTTAGCATTGAACAAGCTTTGCAGGTACGATCGATTGCAATAAAATGTAGTAAGAGGATATTTTCGGTTTAAGAACTATTCAAAAACATTATATTAACATTATTATTTACAATAATTTCTTATTGTTGTTGTTTTTGTTATAAAATATATATTTTGGTATGCATATGGTCACATGGTCACATGTCTTTCATGACATGTGTGTGTAAAATTTCGTTCTAACCAACGATATGCATTCATGACGTAATAGTCCGTTCCATAAACTATTCAATTAATCACAGCGTATAAATTGCGAAACCACTAACTGACATTGTTCTATGTCTTTCTATACAATGAGAATCCAAAACTGTATCTAATTCAAAAATTCGTCCTACGTCAATTATTATTATTTTTGGATCATCAAACGCCATTTATAGCTCTAACGTAATCGGAATTCGATTCTCATGGCGTGTTGTTTTAATCCACCTACTACATTTAAAATTTGATGACAGTACCTTTTTTGGGTACTTTTGACTTTGTTTCCATGACGTATTATTTTAATCTACATCCTATATTTAAAATGTTATTACACTGGGTTACTTTTATCCATTTTAATTCGTTAAATATAGGTTGGATGAAAAGCTGCAATTATTGAATTGAAACATTTTATGCTTGTTTGTTTAATTGCTTTTATTTATCGATTTAAAACTATGCAAGAGGGGAGGCAGTTTTATATGTAAATGCACTGACATTGAATATGAATAATTACGACATTAGACATGTAAAATGTCAAGCGACAAATGATAAGAAATATGTATTATGTAAAAAATATTTATGTATAATATGTAAGTATATTACTAGCTGGTACCCGGCGCGCGATGCTGCCCCCCCTAAAATAAAGTAAAACACATCTCATCCGATTTGACCGGTGCAACGAATAGGTAAACCACGATGGGTAAATAATGAACCGATTCGTGTGGCATTTCGTTCATGTTGCATACTTCTCTTTACGAATATTATTTGATTTGTGGTCAAATTTTCATATCGATCCGTTGAGTGGTGTAGGAGTGTATAAGAAACATTGAAACAGACAAACATACAAATAACAAAACACCTTCTTTTATAGTGAACCGGATCTTGAATCTTTTGGCGCATACATGAATACGTTTTTCGGTCTTCCCTCTCTGTAGCAAGAAACATATAATTGTCCATGTGAGAAACATGGACTTTCCAAATTGACCCCAGCAACACTCAGTGACTGTCCTTGGGTTTTCTTGATGGTAATTGCGAAATCAAGGCGCACTGAAAATTGAAGCCGTTTGAAATCGAAAGGAAAATCGAACCATTGGTATGTGTTGGATGAGCACATCTTCCCCTTACATTTTCCATTGATGATGGTCATTTCAATGGACGCTATGTTGTTCAAGTGTTTCAGCAGATGTAAAAGTTGAAGATCTGATTCAATCGTTTTCGAGTCGTGCGCTCCGTTGTACAAGTGTTTCAGCAGTTCTTTAAGTTGAAGCTCTGATTCGATCGTTTTTGAGGCGTGCGCTATGTTGGTAAGGTGTTTCAGCAGCTTTGAAAGCTAAAGATCTGATTCGAACGTTTTCCAGTCGTACGTTATGTTGTTGAGGTGTTTCAGCAGCTTTGGATCTGAAATCTGAAACTGTTTTTGTTTTATTTTAGACATTTTATGTCTAAAACTGTCATTGTGACATTTTTCTCTGACAGAGTACTCAATTCCGCCCGGTTTGAACATTAAATATTTTTTTACTCCACATTACGAATACCATTTGTGGTCAAAATTTCATAAGGATTCGTTGAGTGGTGTAGGAGCGCATAACATACGAACAAACAAACGTTTTTTAATACATGTTAAATTATAATTTTTTCTTTAATTTCACTTATCTATAAGATTTTATCCTTGTCTGTGAAGTTCCATAACGATTTCATAAAATGCACTAATTTACCCTGCTGAAGAAAACATTTTCAATCACAATAATTATTTGCACTTATGTACTTTATAATCACCGTTGCTTGTATTTCAGAAAAACCTATTCACAGACCTTAAAGTAATTGCCCCATCTGAACCTTTATACAAAATGAACAATTCTCGAGCTGCTTTCCTCGTAATTAATGTTGAGATTGTGTCCAGATTAAATGTTTCCGTTCGCATATTTCTGGAAAATCTGCAGGAAAAGTAAACGGAAAGAAAACGAAAAAGTAACACTTTATCACAAATTTCTGAGCGATGTAAAATATCAGCTCGTCCCTAGTGAGATGTAAAGCACCGTTTCATGTTGCAAGATACCATTAATCATAGATATGGATTGCCTCTCAACAGTGTAAGATAAAACCACCCTCTAGACTTATTCTCGAAGACGAAATATGCTGGCGGGTTATACACAATGGTAATTTCAGAGGCAGAGCCTAATTGACGAATAAATATCAATTATAAGATAAGACCTCTATTGTTGTGTTCGGAAAGCTGAAAAAATAACGAAAGTGGAATGCGCGCAACTTTCATATTTCCCGAATGGATTCTGGCAACAGACGAGAAAAATGTTTCTGTTGTTTTGTCTTTCCAACTCTTTTTTTGTGTACCTACATAAAGACATGAGTTTAATGTAAATTTAAGTTTAAAGAAGTATCGTTAGAAAACATGGATTGCATAAAATTTGTTAGCCACAAATACCTTTCTAGGTTCCTCAGTCTCACTTAAAAAGTATTTTCTAGCTTAGGGATTCAAATTTCCATATTAAAAACACTACTTCAAACGAAATTAAAGTTGTCTGAATGAATTTCTGAATTGTATCTCTAGCAAAATTCATTTAAAGAAGAATAGGGGATTGCCGAAACACATAAAATGCATTGTATTCATTTCATCACGTACAGAAAGTCCAATTTTTACAGCCTAAGGGTTTATCTCGAAGACGCCAGTTTTGTGAATTGGCCCTGGCCAAAATGAAATCTCTTCTTTGATCAACTGAGGAGGCGGGTTTCACCGGAGAAGGTATTTTTAACTTAAATAATAAGCACTTATTTTCATTTTTCATCAATAATGGCATTGGATGTTAAGGTAAAGACGTTCAGTAGGTGAGTTTTCTATTTTTAGTTTATTTACGCCGGGCGGTTTACATCAATGTTTTGATAGAGTTTCTTATTATCAATCAGCCGAGCCGTTCAGTGGCGGGTAACTAAATTAACGTCAAATTTCCACAAATTTTAACTCGGGGTTTAGGAACAAATTTTATTAAGAAAAATTGTTGACAATGATGAGTTCTATCACCAATTAAATTTATTGCACTAATTTTTGAAACAGGCTGTATATAAATGTAGTGTGTCTAAAAATGCTGTTACACTTTTTAAAATTTTGTAATAGTTAAACACGGTTTTTAGAACAAAAGAATAAGTTTTATTAAACAACGGTACAAACAGCTCGGTTCGAGACTAGGGACCGACTGGCTTACCCGCCAGTCTCCTTTTTCCCGCTACATGTTTTTCTATCCTCAACCCAAAAAAACAATGACCCAACTCAAACAATGACAACCGTAATTTGATCGAGGTTACACTACGTCTTATTTACAGAAATTGATAAAAATAGAGTAAGCAAAATAAAATGTCTTTAACAATTTATTTGAAAATGATATAATCTCGCAGCATTTCACAGATTCACACTGGATGTTTTATCGGATTCTTTTTGCCAAAACCAATGCCACATTAATTACCCCTATTGATACAAAGGGATGAGTCTTGTCATCCTGCATATATACACACTCCGTTTGGTTAGCTGAGTGATTAATCAATTAATTGTCAAACAACATATACTAGGGGCTTTTCCTCTGTTTGCACTCCTTGAATAGAATTCGACGTGTATGTTGTATTAGCCAAATTGCATCACTCAATTTATGTGACACGTCTAAATATTATATTTTATTCAGAAATATACGTCGAGTTATTGGTCTCTCTTTAAATTATGTTGAAAAGTTTGTTTTGCGAGAAAAATATACGGCGGAATTTTGAATAAATTATGTATAAAGGTTTCTGAGGAAGTGCTGTCACTAGAGTGGTAAACAAGAATTGCGTTCGACTTGTTCAAGCTGAAAAATGTAAATTATTATTATTATGTATTTACAAAATTTAATACAGTAATTGACAACAGTTCATTGTGTACAGTTCGGTATTTTTTTTTCATGTTTGCAATCTTAAAATTTGTATGGGCATTGTTTTGCAATTATATACACTGTTGTAGAGCGAAAGTCACATTAACAACTCCAGAAAGCAATAAATAATACAGACAATAGATAGTAGTTTTTTCATAACTGCCATTCAAAATGTTTATCTCTTTCATTTTCCCTTTATCTGAGAGACACCTCTCGGTTTTATTTGTGTCTTCATCCGTTGTCGTTAAATTTAACCGCGCGCGTAATTTATTTTACTGTTATCATCTAGATCAAAACAAACATGGTAAGCAAATTTGGTTGTTTTGGGCTCCGAAAAAACACTTTCATGAATTCATAATTAAATATTTCAGGCTCCGCAGAGTCGAACAATATTTTTTACTTTAAATTACACAAAAAGGAGTTGTTACCCTCGAAACGCTAATTAACCTTCTGTTTGAATTCACTCTAACTAGATCGTATTTTTTTATTTTTTTGTCAAACAAAAGTAGATTGGGTACTTACAAGAACTGGTCAAGCCGGACAAGATACAAATTGATACTTGATTTTAAATAGTAATAGATTTACATTTATTTTAATTATGTAGGTACTTAAATGTTTATAAAAAATGAAAAATTTTATTTAATTTTGCCAGACATTATGCATTGCCAAAAAATTTAAGGCAGGCTATACAGTTGGTCCGGATACCGTGTATAGAAGTCTTCCTTCATTGATATTAATATTTTAATATTTTTATTCAAATATTTCAAAATATTCCACGCAGCAAGGATTTCAATTGAAGAACGATCTATTGTTCTCCAAGCCTTTTTCAATTTTTCGTTCTGGTTTACAATGTTTCTTGAAGAATTTTTTTATGGACAGTGTATTCTAGATCGAAAACTAAAGTAGTCAAAGGTGGTTGTGCACGGCCACCTTTGACTAATTTAAAATTAAAATTTAAATATATATAAGTCGAACTCCACAAACTTTAATAACTGTAAAATTACTAATGGAACATGTTTCGGCAGAACACTTCTGCCATCATCAGCCAGTAAAGAATATAAAAAAAATTTATATTCTTATATTCTTAAATTTAAATTTACTAATTTAAGAACATTCTTCTGGTTTGACTAATTTAGTTCAGTTTCAGTACCTCCTTCCATTGATCTCTATCTAACTCCCTTCTGTTCCAGTTCTTGATGGCAATGATTTTTAAGATCTTCTTTCTTGTCTTTGGATTTTCTTTCTCTATCCCCTCTCTCTTCTTCCCACTCCCGAGCTGATCTTTGTCCGATTCTCCCGTTGAAATGTCCCCTCCCAGAAGTATACATTCTTCATTGTTGTTTCTCCTGTCTTGCTATTGTTGTGTTCATCTCTTTGCTATATACTGTTACTGTTTTCACCATGTATCCTTTCTCTTCTCCTTTCCTTTTATATTTCTCTTTTATCCCTTTTTTCTCGTTGTTATTCCTACACCGCTTCTCCTTTCTTCTTTCTTCTTCTGGCCCCATGACATTCCCACTTGAATTATTTTAGTAGCAGTTTTTCTGTTTGTTCTTCTATCCATGTTTCTGTTAAAGCCACTATCTGGAAATGCCTTGCATAGTTCCAGAAATGTTCTTCTTTATTTAGCCCGCTACATTTCAAACTAGTGCCCCTACCCTTGGTTATTCCGATGCCTTCTTAGTTTTCTCGCCCATCTTCTTGTCCTCTCTCTTACTTTCCCTCTATTTCTTCTTCTTCTTTTTCTCTGTCTTTTTATCTTTGTTGTCATGTCCATTTTCTTCCTTACCCCTACTTCTTCTTATTGGAAAACCTCTAGTCTCTCTCTCATTTCCTTCCACCTCCACTGAACCCCGACTATTGTTAATTTCCTTTATTCCCTAATTTCGTGTATTTCTTAATTTTACATCTTTCTCGTCTCCCCGTTCCTTCTCGATGCATCTTAGTTTCTTCTGTAACTCTATTTCTTGCTTTGTGACGTTATTATCTATAAATATCATCTCTGTCTCTTTCCCCTTAGTTTTCATTTTTGCTTCATCACTTTTTCCTTTCTCTCTCAACCTTACATTTCTACTAGTACTTGAGAAGTCTATTTAGACTGTAACAGTCTGTGATCTTGACCTCTCCTATAAATTTTTTCTTCAGTAAATCCTCTATCCTCTCTTTGTCCTGCTGTTTACTTACACACTATTGTTCTCCCTCCTTCTTCCTATTGTTCCTCATACTCTAATTTCCATTCTAGCTATGTTACTCTCTCTTTCTCCTTCCCAACACTTTTGCCCGAAATTTATTTATCCTCTTCTTACCTTTTTCGTTGGTATCCCTGTTTCCTTCAATTTTCTCTTGATTTTTTTCTATATTTACTTTGCTTTTATCTGCACCACGTGTTGCTGCATTAGTAGGTAATACAGGTTTCCATATTGTCCGTAGTACTTTTAGTTCAAAAGTTCTTCATTGTTTCTTGAAAGTATCCAAGTCTCGGAACTGTTCATCAATACGGGACGAATTAATGTTTACAGTTTGCACTTTGTTTGCCGAGACAATTTTCCAGATCTTCGTTGTGAGGCCAATCCAAAGTTGGCTAGCAGTATATGGCACTGTATTTCAGTGGTTATGTTGTTTTCTGTGTTCACCACTGAACTCGTTAACAGACTCTATTGCTGCATCATCAATCTGCAGTATTCTGTTTTGTGCTGGCTGTAGGGTGCGCATGTGTTTAGTTTTATTGATGTTTATCTCTATTCGCAACTCCTTACCTTATGCTTTAAGCGCATTATACACTTCCTTACTGCCGTTTCTGATCTGCCGATAATGGCTAAGGTGCTTTTATTATTGATCGTAAAGGCTCTGATAATCCTTACAAATCTTAGGTTGAACAATACACAAGAAAGGGAATCCCCCTAGCTCAATTCGCAGGTAGTTTCAAAAAATATATAGGGCGTTTCAATCGAAAGGAGCCATACTCAATAACTTTTAAGGAAAAGAGGTTTGAGTAAAATCTAAAAACAGGTCGATTTTAACCTCGAGGGGGACATGTTTCGATGCAACAGTAGGCTCGCTTAGTGCAACCCCATTTTTTAAATACGTCGTTTCAAAGGTGTTTTAATTGTTTTTTACACCATCTAATAATATTTTAATTACATAGTCTATAAGTTAGTAATTAAAAGAAGAAACAAATTTTTAACGGATTTGTACTGTATCTAGGCATGCTCGCAATTAACGATAAAAAGATTTCAATAAACATTATTAGGATCTGGATCAAAACCTGGCCATCAAAACCACATTAAAGTTTGATTATTTTATTCATTCCTGCACCTAGCCCGAGGTCAATTTGAAATAGCCTGCGATAGATAAAAATTGCCGTGGGATATCTTACTCTAGATATCTAACAACCTTGGCGTAAATTTAATTGGAAAGTGGACAGATGAAGAGAGAGAAACTCATTTCGTCTTCTAGATCTGCGTAGTATATACAGGAAAGCTTGCCATCTGCAAGTCACTGACATGCAATGAAAAAAGGGAAATAAAGTTTACAGACAAATAATTTTGGTTTTAACAATAACTAAATATAGATATTCGGAAATAAGTTCATCTAAACTGCCATAACAACGTTAAAATGGGGACCCGCATACTCGCCCCCGAAATAAACTTCCGCACAAACGCGTTAAACATTTCCCTACATGGAATTTACTTAGATAACATTCCTCTCAGTTTATCACGTTGAGAATTTCAATTTTTCGAAAGGTTCAACCGTGTCCTGCTTAGGATGCACATACTTACGGTGGAATTCCTGAGTCGAAATGAAATTATTACGGTCTGTTCCGGAGGAGGTGGTGTAATGGAACAATACTTCATGTGACCTTAAAAGATGCCAAGAGATTGGACGGGGAAATTGCACCGTATTTGTGTTGGCAGGATTAGTTGTTCTGTAAATCTCTCAAAGAGGTCAGTTTTAATTCGTTTGAGCGTGGACTCGTTCGAGTTGGATCTAGAGATGAATTGCGTGTTTTGTGATGATAAATTGGGAATTTTGTTCCGGGGATTTAAACCGTCAATAATGGGTGCATTTTGAGCCGCTTCGACAATAAGTCCACCGGATGATCATGTTTTTAATTGCTTTTTGTTTACTTTGGTCAACTGAAATGATGGGAAACATGATGGGGGAGAGCAAGACTGTTCATTAGCTTAATTGCCTAAACGGCACTATAATCACACGGCAAGGAGAGTTTTGTTGTGCACACAAATTCCACAATTTTAATATGATGTTACATTAGACATATTGCAGAGTATACGTTTTAGGGGTGGTCCATTAATTACGTGAGCCCAAAATGGGGGGGGGGGGAAGTGGTCTAGTAAAATCTCATCAAATCTCATCTAAAGGGAGCAGGGGGTCATTGAAAATCTCACGTCGACTTTTTAATTTAAAAAATGCACATTATTATTACATAGAATATAAAAAAAAAACATTAAACTTATTAAAATTTAAATATATCTAAGTCGAACTCCACAAACTTTAATAAGTGTAAAATTACAAATGGAACATGTTTTCGGCAGAACACTACTGCCATCATCAACCCTTAAAGAATATTTAAAATTATGACGTTATTTGAAATAACGTTAACTTTAATTTTAATTTAAATTTACTGCGCTTGGATTTATCAACATTCTTCTGATTAAACTTATTGTTTTACTTTTTTAGGTTTTCTATTTTGTCCGCAAACTATTTTTTATCACAATAACAATCTCGAGTATAGACACTAAATTGATATTTGATATGTATGGCATTCCCCGAATTGAAACACTTGTCGCACAATTTATTTACCAGACTCTTTTCGTGGAAATTCTCGCCGAAAATCGTTCAACGAATAATACAGAACGCCCTTGTCCATCAAGTGAGTAAAAAATTAGGGAAGGTAATTGTGTGTGCCTTAAATGCGCTATTATTTTTCCAAATATAAATATCTAGTGGTATTTAGCAAAATACAGAGTGATCATAAAGTTCCGCACAGAATTCATAATTTAGTTATGAATTCTTTTTTGTTTGTTTTTAAATGCCATCTTTTGACATACAATTTTTGTTCATGACGTCATCTGTTTTTGAACTATAACAGCGTCATCAATTTTTTTAAATGGCAACCCCTAACTTTTATTTTTTTTTAAATACACTTCTTTCCATTCTCTATTCAACAAGATTAAAAAATTGATATTTTGCATAACTTTTTTTTTTTAAATTTTTAAATTTAAAAAAATTATTTAAATTTATTTAAATTTTTTTTAAAAGTAAAATTTATTATTAATTGAAAAAAATTGAAAAATAACAATAAATTTGGAAAGTAAACAACGAAAAATTAAAAACAATTTAATAAAAAGTGCTCAGATTGTCACCCGTCAGCTATTTGACACATTCCCAGACGTGTTTTAACGCTTTGAGCACTTCGGGACTAATGTACGCCATTTCATCACGGATTCGTAGTGAAATAGTAATTTTCAAGGAATAAAAATTTAATTTATCACTTGCACTCTTGTTGAATAGAGAATTCAAAAGTGCATCTAAAACCCAAAAAAAAATGGGGGTTGCCATTTAAAAAAATTGATGACGGTGTCATAATTCAAAAACAGATGACGTCATCCACAATTTTTTTATGTCAAAAGATGGCGATTTAAAAACAAAAATCGACCTGTTCGAGCGTTTTTCGCAAAAACAGTACATAACTAAATTATGAATTTTGTGCGGAACTTTATGATCACTCTGTACATGAACATACATAAAAATTAATTATTTAAAAATTTTAAGTGATAAATCTCACGTGAGGGGGAGGGGGGGTCTAAATTAACAAAAAAAACACCTCACGTAATTAATGGACAGCCCCATACATTTTATGTAATATCTTACGTTAAAATTATGTATTCACAAAAAATATAAAGTAACCTTTCAAGCTTCCCGAACATTAGATTGATTTTTACTATTTTTTTGGGCTCCATACATTTTGAATTAAACAGAAAAAAAACTTACTGGAAAAAACTAAGTACACAACTGAAGGACTACTACAAAAAATATAAAGTTCGAAGGAGCAATACGATAAAAGACTTGACAGTTTGGTAGGTCCCTATTATATGATCTTGAGGAGTTAGTGCGAACTTCTTAATTCACCCTGTATATTCACCTGGTAAAACCAAGAATTCAAAGAACATACCCCTCATTGAAAATGGGTTGCTAATTATTCTTTATAAAAAATTTCTGGAATGGGGAATTGCAAATCAACAACGATCAAAGAATGACCTAATTAAGGGCTAACCCACGTGTAATAATTAATTATCTTTTGTTTGTAAATTAATTGAGAAAAATTATCGAAAACAAATATTAGCAAGCTACAATTTGCTGAAATTAACCAACATTTTTACAACGACATGACAGCAGTGGGTTTCTCGCTCTGGTTTGCCTAAATGCTACGTTACTATTATGATAATTTTTTGTGTAAAGTTGGTAATATTTTATTAACCTTAAATTGGCACATCCGCTTTCAAATTTAAATATCTGAAACTGTAGATTTAAGATTATCAAGATCTGTTAAGGTATCAGCGCGGAGGGCTCTTCATAAATGACGTCTACGTTCAAGATTCAGTTTATTATGTTATATTTCCATAGAAATTTAAGCGTATAAAGATAAAACTAATACAGAAGAAATATACATGGTACAAAATTGTCAGCTTTATTGGTACAACTTCTAAATGTGTTTTCCGTAATTTTGGTAAACGCGTAATGTGATGAAGTCATCATTATTTCAGAAGACTGACTACCTAAAATTGCTGCACATCAATGAACAACATTCAGCTGGTGCGAAAAGCAATCTAACAAGTGAATGAGCTCTATATACTAAAATACTATATTTTAATTTTGACTATTGGGTCTAAAATTAATCAGGAAGACTTTATTCTAAATAATTAGTGAAGCTGACTTTTCAACTTTGAGGGCAGAATGCACAACATTCTCAAACTTCTGATTAAAATCTAAGATCTAACTTTGACGTGTACACAATACAAAGGAAACAAAAACACCATCACATCCTGTGGAAGAGTTATGTATTAGCTCTAGAAAATCAATATGTGAGCTATAGCCAAAGTTAATATTTCTCGGTAATCTGACAAAATAACGACCCCAATCTATATAATCGTGTCACTTCATAATTAATTGCCTGTTTACTTATTTACCGATATCGATGTTATTTTCAGGAAATCAATTACGATTCCCCCCGAGGCGGCGTGAGCGTCATCACTGAAAAGGGCGACGTCACGTTCAGCTACCTCCTCGTTCAGAGAGCCAAGGATTCCGATTCGGGAAAATATACATGCAACCCTTCGAATGCCAATCCGAAGACTGTAACCGTGCACGTACTAAACGGTGAGGAAATGTGTTTATTACTTCAAATACCACTTCATACTTTTATTCAGATAAATGGTTTCGTTTAGGGGAAAGTTTTTTCTTCCTTTAACATGTGAGGGGTTAAACTGTCCATTTAGAGGCGTAGGAGCATGAAGTATTCACGATCTGTTTATTCGGTTGTGCTATTGTTGCCTTCGTTTTAATAGAATTTCGAAGTAGAAAAAAGTTTCGTGAAAGGACCCTTTAGTATAAGTACACCAAATAAATATATTAATTGAAATTAAATATCATTAGGGTCTATAATATGTTTTTATTATTGAACTTATCTTCATCTTAATTAATTATTCAAATAGCAGATCATCTGGCCATTATCTTTTCAGTCTCCCTGGTATAGGTGTTAGATTTGCTTTATGGGGGTCTGTTTTGATACGTATCATGAGGCATCTGAGATCATCAGAGTTAAGATTGATATCTTTGAAGATTTTTTGTATTTCATGCTTTAGTGCAGCCCACAGCTCTATGATATAAGTCCAGTTAGGCCATCATATCACTATACTTTCGCTCCTACATGTGAGAATATTATACAGGGTGTCCCAACTAAAATTTGTACCCCCCAACAATTCCAATTTCGAAATACTCAGAAGAAAACGCTTGAACAAATCAATTTTGTTATCAAGGGGGACCAAATTGTACCACACTTTAATGTCTTAGATCTCACCCCTTTAGCCAGGGGAACCACCCCCTTAAAAAATTTAAATAGCATGGGGGGTCGTGTGATACATCATTTTAAAGCTCATTCGATTCTCTATCCAGACCTACATTTATCGATTCTTTTCTACAAAAGAAAAACATGAAATCAATATTTTCCAAATCTACATAAAATACTCAACTAAAATTTGTACCCCCCAACCATTTCAATTTCGAAACACTTAGAAGAAAACACTCAAACAAGTCAATTTTGTTATCAAGGGGGGCCAAATTGTCTCAAACTTTCAAGTCTTAGATCTCACCCCTTTAGCTAGGGGAGGCACCACCTTAAAAAATTTAAGTAGCATGGGGGTCGTGCGAAACATCATTTTAAAGCTTATTCAATTCTCTATCCAAACCTACTTTTGTCTATTCGCTTCTGCAAAAAAGAGCATAAGGATTTGTTATTTTCCAAATCTACATAAAATACTCTTGATTTGGAAAATAACAAATTTATGCTTTTTTTTTGTAGAAACAAATCGATAAAAGTATATCTGGATAGAGAATTGAATAAGCTTTAAAATGATGTATCACGCGACCCCCATGCCATTTAAATTTTTTAAGGGGGTTGCTCCCCTGGCTAAAGGGGTGAGATCTAAGAGTTGAAAATTTGGTACAATTGGGCCCCCTTTGATAATAGAATTGACCTGTTTGAGCGTTTTCTTCTGAGTCTTTCGAAATTGGAATTGTTGGGGAGTACAAATTTTAGTTGAGTATTTTATGTCGATTTGGAAAATATCTAATTCATGAATTTTTTTGTAGAAAGGAATCGATAAATGCAGGTTTGGATAGAGAATTGAATAAGCTTTAAAATGATGTATCACATGACCCCCCATGCCAATTAAATTTTTTAATGGGGTGGCTCCCCTGGCTCAAGGGGTGGGATCTAAAACTTGAAGGTTTGGTAGAATTAGGTCCCCCTTGATAACAAAATTGACCTGTTCGAGCGTTTTCTCCTGAGTCTTTCGAAATTGGAATTGTTGGGGGGTACAAATTTTAGTTGGGACACCCGATATAGTGGTAGAGAAATCGTTTTTCTCAGCTGAGCAGTATTAATTAAGTTGCGAAGCTGAGAACAGGCTTCTCTACCCTAGTTTATGCATTATTTTTTCACTACTAGCAGCTTAAATCCTATAAATCATATTTTTCTGTCCATTCTTGTATTTATAATTACCATAAACAATTTCACGAATATTCTGCCAAATTCTAAGAAAGATATTTTTTTCTTACTTAGGTCCTACCTTAGGAAATACCACATTTATTAGATATGCTTTTTGCAGGAAATCCGGTCTCTTCATTATTAACACTACTAGTCAGTAATGAAATGATTACTAACTACTCTCTCTTCATTATTAACTACTGGTCAATAATGGAATGATTATTAATTACCAGGAAAGAAAAACAATTTCACACATTCTCGACAAACTATATAATAGTACATTTTACAGCGAGAAAAATATGTTTAGTTTTTAGTTTATTACCACATGACAAATTAATCTTATTTCTCTACTTCCCTAATTTATCAAAATCGCTCTGTTTTGAGAAATCCATTTCTATTCTAGATCAGCCATATTGTTGGATCCTCCAGTTTTGTACTATTCTCTTTTACAGTTTTTTTGTGCTATTTGATGGGCGACCACATTTCACTTAAATTTATCAACCTTCTTTGTTACGTAGTCTCCCTTTGTATACTGCGGAAATCCAAGGTACACCCGATTGAGGAGATGTTCTGCGAATTATAAATGCTGTATAATATAATGGTAATTTAATCGCACAAACTAAGCACGACAACTTGAATAATAGAAATGGTCAATTTTTTCTTGTCTTTTCTCTGAGATTAACATTTTATACTTATTATCTACGCTTTCGCCCATCATATAGAATCACCAGGTTTACATGATATTTTACACCACAGGATGTATGGGGTATTCCTGAGGTATCCTTTTCTAGTGAATACGTCTTCAGGCCTGGTGCCGCTGCCTTATCTGGTAAACATAAAGAAAAAAATATTTTTCTAAGTAGGAAATTAATCGACAAAATAAATAATAATAAAAAAAATACCGAAAACCACAATTTACTATGGTCTTGTGAACACCATTTTGTTTGAATATCAATGATGAAATTAAGACCACGTCACCAAAATCTGAAAATTGTCAAAAATTTGTTATACATAATTTGTGATAATTTCTCAGTTTTTCTAACTGCAACAAATACGTTACAATATAATTCTTTGACATCGATATATTTACATTATGTGCAAATCACGTCCTCACCGGCAGTGGCTTCTCTTATTTATTTCAATACACTGCGTAGTCCCATAATGAGACTTGTTGAAATGGTGGATGCGCCGGGAGAAAATAAGTCCTTATATGAAATGAATATTTTCATTGCGCTGCGCTGGCTGAAGCTTTAACACCTGTAATTTGTGAATAGAAATTTATTTCTATATGAAGTTATGAAGTCAAAAAAGGATTAGTAGACTCTGTTGCCCCACAGCGTGTCGAATTTGTCGAATTTAAAATGAACAATATTTATATTTAGCTCGAACTTTTTATTCCTGTGTTTCTTTATTTTGCGATTTCTTTTACTCCGTAAAATAAATAACTATTTTTATTTTTCCATTCTTTTTTATGTCAAAAACAAAACTGAAAACCGAAACGGTGCTAACATCGATAGAAAACGCCTCTCTAATTTTTGATAGATTTGATTTCGTCTACAGTCGTGGCCAGAAAATCTTGAACGTGAACGTTACTCTATTGTCACAAAGTGTAGTGTCAACGTGGGTGACAAATTTCATAAACTTTAGTCAATTTATATTATCAGGCCATGCAATAGATCAATTAATAGAATAGTAAAATAATTTTTTGAAATATAGTAATGGTAATTCTATTTTGAGAATAGTATATTGTGCAACTAGTGCGGCAAGTTGTCGATTGCCCACGAAAGCCCACGCTTGAGGGGGCAATCGACAACGCCGCACGAGTTGGACATACTATTTTTTATTGCGAATGCGGAATAAATCCCAATATAAAATTGGACTCCAAGGGCAAATTCAGTTTTCAGTAGTTTGTTTATCTGAATTTGCGTGTGCAAAGAATAATTAGCGTGCAACAAGTAAACTTTGCGCAGCCAAATTAATAAATGGGCAAATCGTTACTTTGCAACCGTAACCGAGGTTGCAAAGATACTGTTTGTCTACATGAGCAATAAAAATCTTATTTACTACACTATGTGTACGGTATTAGTTTTCTATGTATTTTTTGTGTCTATGGACCTAAAATCTTGTTAAATGGTCGTTAATTTGAAATTTCATTACGAAAAATTGCAAACCAGAATTAAATAAAAGCAACGACAAACAGAACGATTGGGTAAAGCCCAATGGGCTGTTGTAGGATTTTTTTAAATGTAATTATATAAGACAAAATAAATTGAGCCAATAACAATTACAAATGAGCTATTAAACCCTTGACGACGTGGTATGATCACACGACGTGGTCTTTCCGCTGGGTCCAACAATGAACTTTGTCATAGTAACAATTTTTTGATGATAGCTAATAAACATCAGAAAAAAGATTCGTCAAAATTTCGCATTTTTTGAATTACTTTGGTTATATAATCGTAACGAATACCACTCGAGCATTTAACCTCGTCATTGTCGTAGTGTTTCGACGAAATACTCGAAAGTTTAATCGATTATTTTCTATGCTCTTGTGATATTAAAACTGAATATTTCTTCGTACATGTAAGGAGTAACAGATGGTTCCGCTTTCCTCTGAAACCAAACTAAGTACACAATTCAACCGTTGATCATGCGTTTGATTAGGTTTGTATGCTTTGAACTTCAAATGATAATAATAATGTGTCAAACGAAATTGTGGAAAGCATGCTTAATTTGAGATTCTTTATACACTGTAATGTTAGAACCAGTACACAACAATAGGTTAGAATGTCTTTAAATACTAAAATATAAGTTTTATTGCTCTCGAGGAAGGTTTAGAGACTCATACTCCAGCAGCTATAGAGAGGAACTGTGTGCAAACATTTCAAAATACTTAAATTATAGGTTTAGGGCAGTCACGATGACGATCAAATTGACGTAATTCGTACTCGCAACCTCTACTATCAATAGAATATTTGCTACTTTGGAATAGTTGCTTTGTGATACACTTCTTGAAAATTGTTCAAATCCAAGTTTGAAAAACAATTATTATAAGTTTAGCGTGACACCTGTTTTGTTAAAAAATTTCTCTATTTATACTTCCCTAAAACTGCGATCGTGCTAGTGCTGAACGATAAAGAAATGTATTCATTTCCTTATGGCCACCAGTTCGATGATTTAAATTACATAAATTGTTTTACGTCCGTAATTCCATTTCAACCCCGCGTTGGTAGAAGATTACTCTAAGCCTGTAAATAATATTGTAAGAGGAAACAACATAAAAGCTTTTTCGGTGCTGCAGGTGTACCATCCGCCATTTAACTGGTGCTGACTGTAAACAACTTTAAATTATGTAAATAATAATTTTAAATTTATACATGATAGCGGTAAAGTTTGCGATACATGATACAATAGGGGCGGCAAGTTCGGAATGTATGGTCACAATCCAAGTTATTCACTTGAATGCCCTGTTTATTGCTGACGACGTTCCGGGGTGATTGACTTTACTGATACCTATCGATATAGTGTTTTGCAAACTTATATGGTTCCGTTATCTTGGGAGAACATTTTGGTGAATACGGGACAACTATTGCATAAATAGAAATCTGGTCAAGATTGCCATGAAACAAAAGCGGTTCATATTCGGCAAGTCGTAGCTAATGTCAATGTCAAAGTATCAAAAATTGCCGTTTGAGTTAATTCCACTGATCTACAAAATTTAAACTTTTTTTTGTCACACAAAAACTTATATCAAATTTTGAATGTATCATGTTCGTCAAACAATAATATATCAATGAAAAAAAATTGACACATCAGGTTTCTTTGTGACATCAAAACATATATTTTCATAAAAAGTACAAGTCACCCACACTTAGAGAAATTTATGACTTGATGTACAATAAATAGTTATGATTTTCGTGAATGTTTGGTTTCTGGTAGGTCCCTTTTAGGTCTCCAACAGTAATCTGCTAGCATTCCTGGACTCCATTTCCCTTGATAGCGCTTCTATATTAAGAAAATGTCCTGATGAAATCTCTCGCCTTGTTCATCACTCACAGCACCCAAATTTCCGGGAAAGAAATCCAGATAAGAGTCCAGCATATGTATTTTTAAGGACACATTACACCCCAAAGCTTTGTATGAGATTATAAGTTCATTAATTAAATCTTTGTAATTTTCCGCTTTATGGTTTGCTAGAAAATTTTAGGCAACATTCACAAAACATTTCCAGGCAAGTTTTTCCTGATAATTCAGTTTTCCTTCAAAGTTCCTATCCTTCATTAGTTCCCGTATTTGTAAACCAACAAATATTCCCTCTTTAATTTTTTGTTTTATTTTTGTAAATTTTATAGCACTTTCTTGGCATTTTTACAATGTAGCAAACGTCAATTAAATATAAGTTGATTGAATACAATAGTTATATAGTCGCCTAAATAACGTTATTATAACAAAAATACGTAAATTATATCAGAAATGAATATATAGCTGTCACAAAAAAACTGGATGTGACAGAAACAAAACAATATAGTTTTTTAAATGAGGGTACACCAAAGTAAACAAAAATCATCACAAAGTTCGTGTGACAAAAACAGTGTTTACCAGTGAATTATTGAAAAATGCCTTTTTTATACCGCCAGCCAATATCGACGGTTTTGGAGGATTCAAAGTCCGCCTGGAACATTAAATTCCCGGCCTAATACTTTACAATCACTTTTGTAAGTATTAGGCCGGGAATTCAATGTTCCAGGCGGATTTTAAATCATGCAAAACCGGCGATATCTACTTTTGTTAGATTAATAATAATAAAAATAATTTTACTTTTTAAAAATGATTTAAATTTGTCGGCATTAATTTTTTTGTGGATTACGCGTTCAGAAAATGTTTTGCGAGTACTCTCGTGTTGCTTCGCCTCGGCTAGGCAATACCACTCACACTCGCAAAATATCATTTTATGGACTAGTGATCCAAATAACTATTACACTGGAACAAAAAACATTCATTATTGAATAGTAATTTACGTTATAAGTCCGGAAAATGAGAGTTTACAGTTACGAGTGAGAAGTTTCTCGACGAGGCGACGAAGGAGCCGAGTCAAGAATGTCGAAACGAGTATTGTAGAAAATCATTTGCCGGACGTATATATTAATGCGTTTTATTTCATTCTGTAATGCACAATTTTAATTAGGTATTATTGAGAAAAGTAAAATGTCAAAAACGAATCTAAAAATCAGGTAGACGTTGTCACAGAGAACTTAGATAGTAACCGCAAGTAACAACGCTTTGATGTATGTTTACATCAGAAAATTTTTAAAATGACTGAACAAAATTCAGATATTTTGCGTAAATCTCAAGAGGCGATAGAAGAACTTGTTCCAGCTAAATCGGATGACCGTTACGAGAAAGAATTTCATGTACTAAAGTACTTAAGTTTGAACGATAATAACACTGCGTATAAATTGAGTCCTGTAATTTTTTTTTACGGGACTTGTACTGTAAAATCCCATTTTCCGGACTCAAAAGTCTGACGTAAAACTAACAAATATGACACAGTATGAAATAAAGTTATTTTCGCAACGGGCGAAGAATAAATGGAGAATGGTCTTATTCCATTCATGACTGTTTAGAAGAATTTCAAACCCTTTTCAAGAAACTGCGGTAGATTACAAATCTTTTAATGAATGTCTCAATCGCAGTGTAAAATTATTTCGTGAGACTGGATCCTTAACAAGAAAACCCGGAAGTGGACGGCTATTTCGGAACGGGCGAAGAATTAATGGAATCTTGTTCCATTCATGATGGTTTAGAAGAATTTCAAACCCCTTTCCAGAAATTGCCGTAGATTACAAATCTTTTAATGTCGCAATCGCAGTGTGAAATAATTTCGTGAAACTCGATCCTTGACAAGAAAACCCAGAAGTGGACGGCCAACAAAAAGAACTACACAGTTTCTTGATGAAGTTGAAGAAATTATGGTGGAGGAACCTTCGCCGTCTATCTCACCAGATCTATCTATGGCAAATGATGAATCCACTTTAAACAAAACCTGTTTTACTGACGAGGCTTACTTTTACAAAACAGGACATGTAAACTCGTAAAATATGCGAATTTGGTCTGTAGAAAACCTCCGTATATTTGAATTTGGTCTGTAGAAAACCTCCGTATATTTGTCGAGATCTCTATGCAGCCTGAAAAAGTATGAGCCTGGCAGCGATCAGCGGTAGGAGACTAATAGGCCCAATATGTTTTCAAGGTGAAGTAAAAAAAGTAACTACTGATTATTTCAACTTAGGTAATATAAACGCGGTTCGTTACCAAACCGAAATCTTGCAGCCTTTCTTTGAAGCATTTCATAATGATGAATTGAAAGAACTGTATATGCAGCAGAATGGGGCAACACCTCATTGACCACTAGGATCAATAATTTACTCTAATACGGGAATATTTTGGTGATTGGTTAATTAGTCGCAACACAAATATTCCATGGCCCCCACGTTCATGCGACCTGTCATTGATTTGCGAGAAGAAATCGGATAACGGCCAACATCAAAGAAATCTCAAAATGTCTTGAGCGGAGTTAGAAGATGAGTTGTGCGTTGTCAAGAAGCAGAGGGAGGCAACCGTTTAAAACACCTTATTTAACAAAAAGTTCTTGTTTGTGTTTCATTTTTGATATTTTGTTTGTGATCTCTAGGACACACGTTCAATGTTTAATCTTTACCAAAGCATTGAGACGAGTACGGCAGAAAAGAAGGTCCAACGTCATTTTGCAACAACCCAAACAAAAAGGATGAGACAGGGTTGCCTTGAACTGGAGTCGTGGGAGTACTCAAGAGCTGAGTGAGATGAACGCCTGAAGCAAAAATTTACAAGTGAATTCACTAAATCCTCACCAGTGAATTCAAGAGTCCGAAGAAAACAGAAAGAAATACCGAATATGTCGCAAAAAGTCTTGAAAATGAAGGAAGCAACGTCAAGTGGACGGATATGAAGACACGTCAAGTGCTTCGAGGGTGACGCTGTAACAAGTGAACCAAACTGACGAGATTACTAAGACGAGGATAATCGAGTTTCGAGTATTGGTGGACACTGAGCAAGTCATAGAAGTTGTTAAGGCATTTGACTCCGGATTTATTTTCTTTCTGAAGCGCTCGGTTACAAAAGTTTGTATGTTACCTGAGGAAGACATTTAAACTTGTTTTGTTGAAAGTCCTTGAAAGAACTTGTCAAAGCGGCCGGTATGTTAAGGCATTTGACTCCGGATTTATTTTCTTAGTTTTTTGAATATCTGTTTATTTATGTTCAACGTGGTTGGCTGCTGTCACAAAAAATTAAAATAATGTCAATATTGTAGAAAATAAAGAGTACATGTTTTGGTTCTGTTACTCCGTACTTTGTATCTAAAACTGCGTCGAAAGAGAAGAGTTGGGTACGATCGTCCGTTGACGAGAACGAGCTATTGAACCTTCGGCCGGATAGAGAATAATCGCAGCGGAGACGTGCCCTCGGAAAAGAAACGAAGAAACGGCGTGGTTAGAGTTTGTTGGAGTACCAGAATATCGAGAGTTGAGGCGTTCCCGAAGTTGGAATTGAGAGAATTGGAGTGAAGCAAGAGCTCCTAGAGAGGATTAGACGAGCAACGAGTCGTATAGGTGGAAAAAATAAGCTGCCGTAACGTTTGTTTCTACCTGTTTGAGTCGCGTAGTTAAAAGAAAATGACTACAAAATTGAGGAAATTATTGGTTGTTTGAGACGATCTGATACAAAGAGTCAAAAGATTAAATGATTTTTTTTTTCAAGTGTTACAGAATTCGATGAGGATGTGAAAAATGAGTTAAGATTGATAGTTCAGGGTCCTGAGGGCATTGAGAAGGAGTTTAGTGAGACTCAATTGGATATTAAACTTTGCGATCCGAATAAAGCGGAAGAAGATAGATCAAAGGAGTTTGAAGATGTCTATTTCAAACTGATGTCGAAGATTTCTAAACACATTTCTTATGAGGCACAAAACGAAACCGTAAGTACGCCAGTAGTGTCGGCTGAAGCGTCAGTAAAGCTGCCCACCTTAGAGTTGCCAAAATTTAGTGGTCAATATGAGTCATGGGTTCCGTTTAAAGATAGTTTTGTAGCTCTTGTACATAACAACATAACATTGTCGGATATTTCAAAGTTCTACTATTTAAAAGGGACTGCAAGGAGAAGCACTGAAGGTAATTGAGACGATTCAAGTTACCAATTCAAATTATCCAGTGGCGTGGGAGGCATTGGTAGATCGGTTTGAAAATAAGAGGTTAATAATTCACAATCATTTAAAGAATATCCACTCGATTCCCACGATTGTAAGGGAATCGCACAAAGAATTGCGGAATTTGTATGAAACGGTAACGCATAATCTACGTGCGTTAAAGGCTTTAGGGGAGAAAACCGATAGTTGGGACACTTTAGTAATCTTTATTTTGTGTAATAAGTTAGACGCTTATACCATGCGATCTTGGGAAGCTCAGCCTATTAGCGGCGAAACGCCTACCTTGAAAGAATTTACAGATTTTTTGAAGGACAAATGCGCGTTGCTTGAAAAAGTCGATATGAATAAAGCGGAAAAAAGGTTGGTCCCTCAGTACGCGTCAAAGGATAGAGGTCGTGCTTTGGTAAGTACCAAAAGGTCTTGCTATTGTTGCAGAGGTCCACATTCGGTTTATAAATCAAAAGTTGTTGAATTTATGCCCCCAAGAGAGAATAGAAAAGGTGAAGTCTGTAAAATTGTGTTTGAACTGTCTGAGACCTAACCATTTTGCACAGGAATGTAAACAACCACCTTGCAGATTGTGCCGTAAATTTCACAATTCATTACTTCATTTGAATTCAAGACAAGGTGTGAAAAGTGAAGTTTCTAGCGGTGAAGTGAACTCAGTCATCATTACTGCGGACGAAGTACAGGCGTCCGCGAACTTTAGCGTCAACACCGCGAGTACTCGATTGCGTTCTAATGACCAGGTACTTTTGTCAACAGCAATGACTCGAATTAAAGATACGGGAGGTAGATTTTTTTTATTACGAGTCTTGCTTGATAGTGGAAGTCAACAAGTTCAAAATAAAACGTTCCATTTCGGGAATCGGAGATAATACCAGAAATGTTACAGAAACAGTTAATCTTGTCGTTCAGTCGGTCTTGGGAAATTATTCCAGAAGATTAACTTGTGTTGTAATTCCGCAAATCACAGGAGAGATACCATCATCTTTGGTAGATACGTCACATTGGGGTATTCCTAGTGGCATTACTTTGGCGGATCCTAAGTTCAATGAACCTAGAGCGGTTGATATACTTTTATCGGCGGAAGTCTTTTGGGAAGTATTATTACCAAAACAAGTGAAACTAAACCATGATAAATTACGGCTCCAGGATACAAAATTAGGTTTCATAATAGGCGGAAGTGTAAATTTGGCCATTCAAACTAGTCTGCTTGTAAATTACTCTTCTATGACACCCGAATCAGTCGAGGACAAAGAATTAACAAAATTTTGGCAGTTACAAGAGTGTAATTTTAGAGCGTCAAAGTTCTCTGAACAAGAATTATACTGTGAACAGTATTATGCTGGTACGGTTAAACGGGATGTGTCAGGGCGATTCATAGTGAAAATACCCTTTAAGGACAACGTTGAAAAATTGGGAGAATCAAAACACTTAGCAATCACGCGAATTTATAAAACGGAAAAACGTTTGGCATCGTCGCCCGAATTGAAAGGGGACTACGTTCAGTTTATGAGGGAATACGAGCGGTTAGGCCACATGCGCGAATTAACATCCAAAGAGGAATTGCTGTCCGGTTTGCATTACTATCTACCGCATCATCCAGTCATTAAAAGAACTAGTCTGACAACAAAGTGTAGGATTGTATTTGATGCGTCCATGAAGACAAAGACTGGATTGTCACTAAACGACGTACAACACACCGGACCAACTATTCAGAACGAGTTGTTTACTATTTTATTGTCATTTCGTCAATTTCAATTTGTTGCGACGGCTTATATATCAAAAATGTATAGGCAAGTGCTAATCGATCCCACAGAGTGTTGCTTTCAAAGAATTGTTTGGCGCGAAGCACCACGCAAAGAGTTGAAGGTGTTCGAACTCCAAACGGTTACGGTGCAGTTCTTCACCGTATCTTGCAATCAAATGTTTGTTTTAACTGGCCTACGAGGCAGAAACCACGATGCCGGAGGCGAGTAAAATCATAAGGGAGAATTTCTATGTTGACGATCTCTTGTTCGGAGCCGACTCTTCCAGGGAGTTGCTCAAGCTTAAAGAACAAATTTCAATTATCCTGAAAGGCGGGGGGTTTGAGTTGAGAAAATGGCTTTCAAACGATCGGGAAATACTAAACGCGTTTAAAGTTCACTGCGATACCGAAGCTAAGCTTGTTAAATTGAGTGAAACTGCGGAAAATCGAAGGCTCGGTGTAATGTGGAATGCTGACTCGGATGTATTTCAGTATGACGTAACTGTTCCTGAACTGTCTGGTAACATTTCTAAACGTTCAATATTATCTTCCATCGCGCAACTATTCGACCCACTAGGGTTATTAAGTCCGATAATACTTGTCGCTAAATTAATTATTCAGGATCTATGGCGTTTGAAATTATCATGGAATGATACAGTGCCCAAACAAATTGCAAATAAGTGGTTGCGGTTTACTTCAGAATTAAAATCAGTAGGGAAAATTCAGGTACCTCGACATGTCGTAACCAACCATTCCGTCCGAATCGAGATTCATGGGTTTGCTGATAGTTCGGAGGTCGCATACGGTGCGTGTGTTTATATCAAATCCATAAATGAGCAAGGTGCTACATGTGTTCGGCTGTTATGCGCAAAAAGTAAGGTAGCACCAATCAAGAAGGTAACGTTACCTAGACTGGAATTGTGCGCGTGCGTACTTTTGGTTAATCTGATTCAAAAAGTAAAGACATCAATTACCTTGTTGGTTGGTGAATTCTTTTACTGGTCGGATTCCACCGTAGCCCCATAGTTGGATAAAAGGAGATCCATCTCGGTTTAAGACGTTCGTCGCTAACAGAGTATGCGAAGTGCAGTCTCTCTCGGACAAGGCCGCGTGGAGACATGTACGCTCTAAGGATAATCCCGCGGACTATGGGTCTAGGGGCGCTAGTATCAGTGAGGTTTCGAAGTCGGAGTTATGGTGGCGTGGACAGAGTCAGATGTTTTTGATAAGTTTTCATGTTTCTACAAGCTGGTGCGAATCACGGCATTATGTTTGCGTTTTTTAAAAAACATGAGGTCAAAACGCGAAGTGAGATGCTTATTACCGAATTTAACGGTTAAAGAAATCGTATTTGCTCGCGAAAAGTTACTGAAGATAATGCAAAAGGAATGTTTTGCTTCAGAATATCATTTGTTAGAGAGGGGTGCTCAGTTGAAAAAATCGAGCTCAATTTTGAATTTAAATCCGTTCTTGGATGAAAACGGTGTAATGCGTGTTGGCGGCCGGTTAAAAAGGTCACTGTACAGTTTCGATAAGGTTCATCCAGTAATTTTGAGCGCAAAACATAAACTCACTTTGTTATTGATGAAGGGTGAACATGAGCGCTTGCTTCATTGCGGGCCCCAACAGTTACTGTATTCAATAAGGGAAAGCTATTGGCCTATTGGAGGTCGCGCCACAGCAAAACGGGTAGTAAAATTGTGTAAACCGTGTTTTCGGGTAAAGCCTCAGGCGAGTCGGTACATCCTGGGCAACTTACCTAATTGTAGAATGACCTCATTTATTGCACCATTTTATAATACCGGCATCGATTTCGCTGGTCCGATACTACTAAAGGATAGAAAAACAAGAGGCTATAAAACTATCAAGGCGTATATTTGCCTCTTTATTTATATGAGTACCAAAGCAGTGCATTTGGAGTTATTAACGGAGTTAACGACTGAAGCATTTTTGGCAACTCTAAGAAGATTCATATCACGGCGAGGTAAACCCTCTAGTCTGTATTCAGACAATGGTACAACGTTCGATGGAGCCGATAATAATCTAAGAAATCTGTTTGACTTTTTCAATGCTCAAGGAAATGAAATATCGCGATTATTAAGCAAAGATTTAATTGAGTGGCACTTTATTCCTCCTCGAAGTCCAAATTTTGGTGGGTTGTGGGAATCTGCAATTAAAATGACTAAATTCCATCTGAAACGAGTTCTTCGGGAAGTTCGGTTGACGTATGAAGATTATTACACTGTTCTTGTGCAGGTAGAAGCAATCTTAAATTCCCGCCCGCTAAGTCCTCTCTCGTCCGACCCAACTGACCCAAATCCGTTAACCCCAGCTCACTTCTTAATCGGCAAATCGTTAACGGCTCTACCTGAGAAATCGGTTTTCGAGGTTCCGCAAAATAGACTGAAACATTATCAGTTTCTTCAGCAACTTGTGCAACAGTTTTGGAAAAGGTGGGAACTGGAGTATCTATCCAATCTGCAAGTTCGTACCAAATGGAAGGAGTGCTGGTACTGTTGCACGAAGACAATGTTCCTCCCTTGCGGTGGAGATTGGGACGAGTCGCCAGGGTCATCCGAGGAGTGGACAATGTGATTCGTGTAGTGGAAGTTCGCGTTGGAAACACTATTCTGAAGCGCTCGGTTACAAAAGTTTGTATGTTACCTGAGGAAGACATTTAAACTTGTTTTGTTGAAAGTCCTTGAAAGAACTTGTCAAAGCGGCCGGTATGTTAAGGCATTTGACTCCGGATTTATTTTCTTAGTTTTTTGAATATCTGTTTATTTATGTCCAACGTGGTTGGCTGCTGTCACAAAAAATTAAAATAATGTCAATATTGTAGAAAATAAAGAGTACATGTTTTGGTTCTGTTACTCCGTACTTTGTATCTAAAACTGCGTCGAAAGAGAAGAGTTGGGTACGATCGTCCGTTGACGAGAACGAGCTATTGAACAGAAGTGCAGCACTAGAGGTCCAAACGGAAAGTGGCGAAGACATTAGATCAATTTTGTAATGAGTTAGGATAACATAAATTTAATTTACTGTTTAATGTTGGAAGCAAAAATTTAGAAAAGGCGGCCATCTCTCATAATCGAAGTTATTCACCTGGATGTCCCGTCTATTGGTGTAATTGACGATAATACCGTTGTAATCTTTTGCAAATCAACTATCTGGTACCAAGTTACCTTAGGAAGACAATATAGTGAATACGGGAGAACGGTGTACGTTATTGTTCTAAATGTTTGTATATTCCACCACCCTAGCCAAACCAACTGTAACGTGACAGTATTATATTATTCATGTCGGTGCTGCGGTGACCGTCTCGTGCTTTTTACGGATACCTAATACAGAAAGTTTTAAAGACATTATTAAAAATTGAAGCAGAAAAGTTGTAGGGACATATAATGCTGTACACTTATTTTATTTATTAGCATCGTAAATATCTGCTATCAATTTTTGAACAAGTTCTTAAGTATAGTGCAATATATTTTTAGCTATACCGAGTTTAAGAGAGTAGAATTACGGCCTGTATGAGCAAGTTTGAGAAAGTTAGAAATAGACTCTTAAAACGGTTATTGTATTCTTATAAGTTTTCCACTTTTGTAGTATGTGAGTCTATAATATCGAGCGATCAAGTTAATTTGTAATCGAGTCATCCATGAATTCGAATCCGTGTGTCTTTCGCTATTGATATGCTTAATTATGGCATCTAAAGTTACGTCACTCAAGAAGTTTAAAAAATAATTTTGAGGTTTCAAAAAATTTAGGAAATAAATTTTTAAACAGATGCGAAAAAAGTGTAACCTCCACAACCTATTTTTTTTATTGTTAATTTCAATTTTTCGCCAGATCTGCGGTGTGACTTGAACCACTGCCATCAAAAGTCATTAACCTCAAATTTCAGTATCTTGCGTTGTTGATCCCTGTTGTGAACTTCATTTGTTCACTGCTTAAAAATGACATGTGAATGGCATTTTCATTAGAACACAAAGCGTTTATGGTTGAGTCGTATTTTCGAAATGGACAAGGATAAGATGCATGGACACAATTTTGTGAGCAGTCTCCCAATGATATCGTCGATTATGCTAATTTCTCCAATACATTAAATCGTTGTGTTACCCAGTTTCGACAAACATCCACTTTAGAAAGAAAACCAGGAAGTGATCGATCAAAGGATAAAAGAACGCCAGAAAACGTTGAGATTGTCCAGCACGTAATGGAAAAAGCCCCTAGAACATCCATTCGGCAATTGGCACAGCAAGTGGACTTATCATAGTCATAGGCACATGTCAAGCAATACTTAAAAAATATTTACTTTTGTCTCCGTATGGATTAACATGTGTACAAGATGATTTTCCATTAAAGGCTGCATATTGTCAATGGTTATTGAACACGTTTGACGATGATTTGTTGCAGAAAACGTTCTTTTCAGATGAAGCATGGTTTCATTTAAGTGGATACATTAATGCACAAAATATGAGAATTTGGAGCAGTGAAAAGCCACAGTGCATCCGCAAAAAATTGGTGTTTCGGAAGTAATTTGCCGATGACGTATAATAGGACCATTATTTTTTGAAGGTAAATCATTCATTATTCGTTATTTAAACCTAAACATTTTTTAATCCTCCTTCAGGTAACCTAACTGCACTCGCCTAACAACAAGTGATTTTGGAAACTTTTATTAACGAACTTCATGAAGAGGAATTGGCACTTGGCTATTTTCAACACCTGCGGACTTTTTTGTGGCCTTATTTAAAAAATTCCATTTACAGAACACCTCTTCATAATTTACTCAAGGTTAAGTTATTCAAGGTGTTAGATGAAGGCCTCATTTGTGCTTAGACCAAAATGGAGAACATTTTCAGAATTTATTATAACAGTTGAATGAAATAAATGTATTTTCCTTAAAATGTTTCGTCTTGTTGGCAATAAAATCCTGTTTGAGAATTTCCACCATTTTATCTTTCAATTGACACATTATTTGAAATTTATAAGTGCAGTTTAAGTGCACGACATACGTTTTCGGATTCATGGATGACTCGATTACAAATTATCTTGATCGCTCGATATTTCAAAATTTAATATAAACTAATTTAAGTTTTTACGCAAAAGGGTGTATCCCATGTCTGCTCCCTCAATAAGTTTTTACTTCTAATGCAGTACAATTTTGTAGTTCGTATTAACGGTCAATTCTGTTCAACAAAGGAGTTGTAATTAGTAAGGGGTTAATAGCCATTGTTCTATTAAACGTTTCGTATTTAGTTTATCTGCAAATTGATCGGTATATTATGTATTGTTAATTAAACCCTCCGCCGAAAATCAAAACATTTTTTAATTAATGAACAGTAACATTAACACTCTTCAGCACGCTCAGTCTTATCTTCTTCTGTTCCTCTTCCCGGTACGCCGCGCCGCACATGCGCCGCGCCACCGACGTTCCCTCCTATTACATCGAGTGGTGACCAACAGAGCTGCTTGGCGGGATATTTAAAATCCCACCTTAGAGTATGTACACTCAACAAAATTTATAATTGCGTCATTAATATTTTTAAGCAAAACGCTCGGACAGGTCAATTTATTTTTTTGATTAGCCACTTTATGACATGAAAATTTTACTTAATGTAGTTTTTGCACAATGACGTCATTATTGTTTTTTCTATGACAACCCCAATTTTCTTTAGCTGTCTTCCATTAGATGGTCCATGTACTTAAATGATTGTGTAAAAGAATTGGTAACTTTAAAAAAATCTAAACTAAACCCCAAAAACAAACAAAATTTATCGCAAGTGTTCAAAATTGCTTTCCTTCAACCATGTTGAAATGAACCCCGCATAAAATAAAAGTTAAATTCATCAAGTGGCTTTTTTTTTGGTAAATTAAAGCTTTTTTGTATTTTCAGAAACATTTCAAAATTTTAAATGGAGGCACCTTTCTCTTAAAAGACTAAGGTATTTAAAAAAGCTGGAGTCCCAGGAACTCCACAACACCGGTTAAGGGTTAATCTCACACAAGATTTGTCGACACCGTTTTGATCAATCGTCTATAGTAAAAAGTTTGGACCAACGCAGGTGTTTTGTTGTAATATTTTGAGTTACAATTTTATTATCCTGAACTGTTTTATAATATTGTTGATAAGAGGGGACAACATTAGGAGTTTTAACTGTCTTTGCCATACAATAATTTTAGTTTATTCTGTAATTCTTATTAAATTTTCCTTCTCTGACGAAAACCACATAAGTGGTTATTTTTAAAGTAAAAAAAAAAATGTAATAATAATTGAAATATCATAGTGAAAAATATGGTAATTGTTGTTAATTGGGTAGTTTAAAATACAGTGAGTCAAATAGTTTAGAATATTGAACACACATGTGTAACATCATAACATAATAGCCCATAATATACTGTAATGGCCCATAAACGATCTACTATTTAAATAATTTATTATAGTAACTGCAAACACGTGATCGATATTTTGTGTTAAGTGTTTCTTTTATGGGACCAAAGGATAAAAAATTAAAACGTGTACACAACCATAACAACCATGCACTTTATTGGACCTACTACTTCTGAACTTCTCTTTAACAAAATCTATCGCTTGGTGTAGTAGTCTGAAACAATTTTATTACGGAAATTTTGTAGTGACGCTAGTCTCTTGAATGTCTTGTTTTCTACTGAAGAATTTATTTATTAATTACAGTATCTATCAAATTCCAGAGTATGCAGATTTTCGTCGCAACGACCAATTTTGCTGTAACATATACGCTCAACGAACACGCCCCTCCGGCATGCTTTAAATTTTTATCATTTTAAATGCATTTTAAACTTGCACAACCGGCGTCTAAGCGCATTTTCAGTTTGATTTACGATTAAGAGTTTTATCTTCTCAACTCAAGCACCACCCCCAAACTCAGTTTTCCAAGTTACCGTATGCACTTTAAATCTTTATATGCGAGTTTCCACACCGCAAAATGTCAACTAAAACTCGCCACATAATTCAATCTGAAGTCGCGGTGCAACGTGCATCTCCCTCTGATTTTAATACAACGTAAAACTCTTTCCCAGTGCCTCACTCTGGTGAATTTCCGGACGGAATACTTCGGAATCTGGCATTAACGACTGGATTGTGTGGAAACCGTATCAGTGACGTGGGCACCATGTGATCGATCGGCGACCTACTCTAGCAGCCGTTTTATAGATAAAATATATGTATCTTCATCTAAAAAATAATAGAGAAACGTAGTGCGGCCTTAAAGTGCTAATAATAATTTACGAGGCCACTTATTTGCCGCTACCGCTGAATGCAAGTGCATTCAATATCGAGGAGAAATTCAAGAAATGATTCTTTTAAGTTTGTTCTCTTAGCCGAGTTTCGCTGGTAACGCTTATTTTACTGCACGACGTGATCTACGATGCACCATTTGTTCATCTACTTTTCAAAATTTCGTTATACTTATTATACGTGTTAGATCTGGTTTGGACGTGGTCGACAAAATGGTATCAACAAGTCTGTAAAAACATGGCATTTTGACATCACCCAATAAAATAAATCATTTCATGTGATACAGAACATCATTAAATTTTTGAGGGTTTGCAATCCGAGTAGTAGGTTCCTTGTACTATCCAAATTAAAATACAAAAAAAAAGTTGTGGTTACAGATAAAGGCACAAGGAAGCCCATAGGGCAAAATTGTAGAAAAGCTCAAAAATGGTGGATGCGCCACTTGAAGAACAGCAACATAACTGTCTGCATAGTGCTTTTCAAATACATTAAACATAATCGATTTATTTGTAGATTACTGGAGTAGTACATGTTTCAATAAAAGACCAGACTCACTGGTAGATTCTCTTCTATTACCTGGAAAAATAACTAACACTGGCGATATCCCTACAAGGTGTTCTCCTACAAGGTGCTAAATTCTTCAAATATTATTGATATCAGGTGGGAAAATCGTCTTCTTCTGATGCCTTTCGTGAAAGAGTTCGGTAATATAACCTCCAAAACACGGTCTGCGAGTTGGTGAATTGTGGGGCAACATTCCAAACGTAACTGGTCATAAAAGTTATCAAAAAAAAATTGCGACACACCGCATGCGCATATCGCTGAATCGAGAGATTTGTGGCATCGCGGCACTTAACACATTTATATATCGCAATTTGGAACTTGAAATTGCTCCCATAGGCAAATCTCTTTTTCCACTTAAAATTTATTGTTTGACCAGCATTAATTTCTTATAACTACAGGTAAATCCCTTCCGTTGTCACAAAGTTATTGTAGTTATGTAGATATAAAAAAATGTTTACTCATAAAGTGTTTTCATCTCATGAGTGTCTATTGACCTGCTCCAACATCCTTTAAATTTTCAGCATCGAAGACTAAAGTAAAGCATACTTCATGACGTTTTAATCTAGGCGGCTCGTTCTTAGCATTGCGACGATTTAACTTCTAACGAGTTATGGAACTTTCCGACACAATTAAACGCAAATGGGTGTCAACTGCTTTGTTTTATAACCACTCTAAGACGGTGAGCATCCCGATTCTTGTCCCTTCCTTCCCGTCTTTCGTGAGCCAGCGAGAGTCGTTTTTTTCCTTTTTCCTACCATTTTGTCCAGATGACGATGGGAATTGGAGCGGGAATTGTAAATAATATCCCGGGTCATAAAATTAAAATTCCTTTCGCTGTTTCATTTTTTGCGCTCGCAACAGCGGGGAATTTTCGCTTTCGCGCCGTATATTAGCAAGGGTTGGAACGGCTGCTCCACAAAAATTAAAACGTCTTCTAAATGACGGAAAATAAAAATTCCTTGGCGAAATTAAATTTACAAAGGGGAAAATGACGCAAATTACATATTTCATTGTGATTAAGTTTGTTTAGGGTTTCATATACTCGAGGAAGTTTTCAGTTCTTCTTCGTTTATAAAAATTTTCAGACTATTAATTTTATTTCACTAGACTAAGAACAACCGTGGAAATGACAAAACCTGATATTACTATACACGCTAATGCTTTGCGTAATTAACTTACAAAAAATAAACAATTCTGTAACAACTCTAAAATCCTAAATTTATATAGCAGGATTTTTAAAAGTGTTGTGTTGAAAACTTTTTTGAAGGGCCGCTTTTTAACTCCTATTATCAAAGTATTTCCCACGCTCTAAAGAAGTATTCGTGAATTGATGTAGAGAAAACGTTTTTTATGCTTTACGCTTTGTACTTTTTATACGACTTTAGCTTTATTATTTTTTTTAATTTTTGACAATCGGCAATGATTGAATGATTGTTGTCATCATAATAATAATTAAGTCGAATATTAGGGTGCAAAGACAAGACACACAGAAATTTTCGCTTTTAAACTTTCCAGACTACCTCTCTGTGCTATCGAACTGAGTCTGTTCAATCTGCAATGCACCTCATGTTTGGACGCATAAAATTTTAACATTGTTTCAACTCTCGCATTAGTACCTACTATTGAAATCATTGAATAGTTAAGCTGGAAGCTGGTTTTGTGAAATTTTAATTAGTGTGAAATTATTTCAAATTGTCAAAATGAGAATAATAGATTTATTTTTAGACACATTTGACATTTTCTAAATTCATACGCCACTTCTGACTGTTTATAATTACAATAGAGAAATAAGGTTGTTAACTATTCCATGCTGATTTATAATGATCAAGAGATAAAATACAAATATGTAAATATACTGGCCGCAAGTGAAATCCGAACACCCCGAAAAAAACAATTTTTATTAACAAAATTTTGTACAAAGAGAGAATAATGCTTAAATAAGGTAAAATAAGCAGAATCACTCAAAAACAAAAACTAATTTTGAAAAAAACTAGTAGTTTGTGGTGCGGCCACGTAGGCAAATACACTCCTGCAGTCGACGAGGGATGGTATCAATCTGATTGTTTATGTACTGTAGGGGTAGAGTGTCCTAAGCATCTTCAACTGCATGACGAAGTTCATCTAAAGTCGACGGGGCTTGGCCAATTTTGAATATGAATACCCATCAAATCTCACACTTTTTCGATGGGCGATAAATCTGGCCACCGAGGTGGCCAAGGTAAGGTGGGTATATGATCCTCTTCTAAGACCCTCATCGAGATTCGCGCAATATGAAGGCGGGCGTTATCTTGCTGGAAAACACCATCTTCAATCCCCCTTACATAAGGAAGAACAACGGGTCTTAACACATCATTAACATAAAGCGCGGATGTCATTGTGCCACGGATTACGATTAGAAGAGAATTGCTACCAAAATCAATAGTTTCCCAAACCATAAGTCCGATGGTACGGTGGACCTGGCGATCAACAGCAAACTCGAGATGACGCCGTTCTCCTCGTCGTCCCCTGACTTACCCTCTACCATCATGACCCCCAAACGGAGTCTAGAGTTGTCAGAAAAGGCAATGTCATGCCATTCATTGCCCCAGTTTCTGCGTTCATTGCTCCAGTCCAGACGCTGACGAGGGTGTTGAGGTGTAATGGGGGGGACGAGACGCCGACGCTAAGAAGTTAGGCCCATTGAATGTATTCTGTGGTAAACGGTGCGAATTTGAATGGACCTTCCTATTGCTGCAAACCAAGCATCATCAATTGACTAAGTAGACCTCCGTCTTTCTCTTAGGGCCATTAATTGAAGAAGACGATCTTCGTGTTGGGTAGTTCTTCTGGAAGCTCCTGTGCGTCTAACTAGCTATGTTAGCCCTCCATCAGACCACACTTGCCATGCTGCCATCACGGTAGCCACACTGCGCCCCATAGCTGCAGCGATTGCAGGGTGCGAAACACCACGTTCCCCCTGTCTCACACTACGACCTCTTTCAAATGGGGTTAATTGCAAAAAGTTTGGTTGCTGTCGCCTGCGAGGCATGATTGAACCTCACCAGAACTAAAACAGCCGTTTTTGCAGTAATAATGTCTATAAGTTTGCAAAAAACCTCAATTTCTTTTTCAACTGTTGAAAATATAATTCTTAAAAAAAAATATTGCAAACATTGTTAGAATCATATGAAACTTTAATCGTTTGTTAGGGACGATGCCCCCAATATTTAACCAAAATTTTGTTTTAATAAAATAATTTTTTCGGGGTGTTCGGATTTCAATTGCGGCCAGTATAGTTAAAAATTTATATAAAACTATCTGACCCGACAGACGCTGTCCCGTCCAAATTTCAATAAATTTGTTTTTGGACAGATCGTAAAAAACAAAAGTAAAAACAAATGTAATTTTATTTTATTATTGACTGGGATGCCTTTTTGCAATCGGCAGTTATAATCGAGAATGCATACAAAAATTATGTTTTTTGCAGTTCATTAACAGCATAGGCCTTATGGAGTAAGGTAGCTAGTGGGGCACAATAAGCTGAAGCCTTAGTGCAGCGAGGTCTGAACGGCACCCCTTAAGAATAATAACATAATTATATAAAAATATACAAGATAGAATGTCCGGGAGCTTTTTTGAGGCTTTTTGAGTCATAGTTGTACATTTTGGTATCTCCTGAATCCAAATCTGCTTCAATCTCCGACGTACAAGCTATTTTTCAAAAGTTAGCATTTCGAATGTCTCAGCACCCACGAAAATGTTTTTTTTTTTAAATTTGAAAGCTCATAACTCAAAAGTTAATTATAATATCAGCATTCTGTTTTCACTAGCCGGTTTACCGATTCGTTTTCTACATACTCCACATTGGAAAGATCTTAATAAATTGGCATTTTTTTTTTTACAATTTTTGAATTGCGGAAGTGTTCAAAAAACGTAGCGCTCAAAAAAATATTTTTCTCTAGGAGCTTTTTTGAGGCTTCTTGAGTTATCGTTGTGCATTTTGGTATCTCCCGAACCCAAATCTGCTTCAGTCTTCGACGTACGAGCTGTTTTATAAAAGTTAGCATTTCGAATGTCTCAGGACTCACCAAAGTGCTTTTTTTAAATTTGAAAGCTCATTACTCAAAAGTCAATTACAATATCCGCATTCTGTTTTCACTAGCCGATTTACTGATTCGTTTTCTACATATCTTCCAAATTAGAAAGATCTTAATAAACTGCCAATTTTTTATGATTTTTAAAGTGCGGATCTGTTAAAAAAACGTAACGCTCAAAAAAATATTTTTGTCTACGAGCTTTTTCGAGGCTTTTTGAGTCATCGTTGTACATTTTGCTATCTCCTGAACCCAAATCTGCTTCAATCTTCGACGTACAAGCTATTTTTCGAAAGTTAGCATTTCGAATGTCTCAGCATCCACCAAAATGTTTTTTTTTAAATTTGAAAGCTCATAACTCAAAAGTCAATTACAATATCATCATTCTGTTTTCACTAGCCGATTTAGCGATTTGTTTTCTACATACTCCAAATTGGAAAGATCTTAATAAATTGCCATTTTTTTTTGTGATTTTTGAATTGCGGAAGTGTTCAAAAAACGTAGCGCTCAAAAAAATATTTTTCTCTACGAGCTTTTTCGAGGCTTTTTGAGTCATCGTTGTACATTTTGGTATCTTCTGAACCCAAATCTGCTTCAATCTTCGACGTACGAGCTATTTTTCAAAAGTTAGCATTTCGAATGTCTCAGGACCTACGAAAATGCTTTTTCTAAATTTGAAAGCTCATAACTCAAAAGTCAATTACAATATCAGCATTCTGTTTTCACTAGCCGATTTACCGATTTGTTTTCTACATACTCCAAATTGGAAAGATCTTAATAAATTGCCAATTTTTTTTGTGATTTTTGAATTGCGGAAGTGTTAAAAAAACGTAGCGCTCAAAAAAATATTTTTCTCTACGAGCTTTTTCGAGGCTTTTTGAGTCATCGTTGTACATTTTGGTATCTCCTGAACCCAAATCTGCTTCAATTCTGTTTTCACTAGCCGATTTACCGATTCGTTTTCTACATATCTTCCAAATTAAAAAGATCTTTATAAACTGACAGTTTTTTAATGATTTTTGAAGTGCAGAAGTGTTCAAAAAACGTAACGCTCAAAAAAATATTTTTCTCTAGGAGCTTTTTTGAGGCGTTTTGAGTCATCGTTGTACATTTTGGTATCTCCTGAACCCAAATCTGCTTCAATCTTCGACGTACGAGCTATTTTTCAAAAGTTAGCATTTCGAATGTCTCAGGACCCACGAAAATGCTTTTTCTAAATTTGATAGCTCATAACTCAAAAGTCAATTACAATATCAGCAATCTGTTTTCACTAGCCGATTTACCGATTTGTTTTCTACATACTCCAAATTGGAAAGATCTTAATAAATTGCCAATTTTTTTTCTGATTTTTGAATTGCGGAAGTGTTAAAAAAACGTATCGCTCAAAAAAATATTTTTCTCTACGAGCTTTTTCGAGGCTTTTTGAGTCATCGTTGTACATTTTGGTATCTCCTGAACCCAAATCTGCTTCAATCTTTGACGCTCGAGCTATATTTCAAAAGTTAGCATTTCGAATGTCTCAGGACCCACGAAAATGCTTTTTCTAAATTTGAAAGCTCATAATTCAAAAGTCAATTACAATATCAGCATACTGTTTTCACTGGCCGATTTACCGATTGGTTTTCTACATACTCCAAATTGGAAAGATCTTAATAAATTGCAATTTTTTTTTCTGATTTTTGAATTGCGGAAGTGTTAAAAAAACGTAACGCTCAAAAAAATATTTTTCTCTACGAGCTTTTTCGAGGCTTTTTGAGTCATCGTTGAACATTTTGGTATCTTCTGAACCCAAATCTGCTTCAATCTTCAACGTACGAGCTATTTTTCAAAAGTTAGCATTTCGAATGTCTCAGCATCCACCAAAATGTTTTTTTTTTAATTTAAAAGCTCATAACTCAAAAGTCAATTACAATATCAGTTTTCTGTGTTCACTGGCCGATTTACCGATTCGTTTTCTACATACTCCAAATTGGAAAGATCTTAATAAATTGCCATTTTTTTTTGTGATTTTTGAATTGCGGAAGTGTTAAAAAAACGTAGCGCTCAAAAAAATATTTTTCTCTGCGAGCTTTTTCGAGGCTTTTTGAGTCATCGTTGTACATTTTGGTATCTCCTGAACCCAAATCTGCTTCAATCTTTGACGCTCGAGCTATATTTCAAAAGTTAGCATTTCGAATGTCTCAGGACCTACGAAAATGCTTTTTCTAAATTTGAAAGCTCATAACTCAAAAGTCAATTACAACATCAACATTCTGTTTTCACTAGCCGATTTACCGATTCGTTTTCTACATATCTTCCAAATTAGAAAGATCTTTATAAACTGACAGTTTTTTAATGATTTTTGAAGTGCAGAAGTGTTCAAAAAACGTAACGCTCAAAAAAATATTTTTCTCTACGAGCTTTTTCGAGGCTTTTTGAGTCATCGTTGTACATTTTGGTATCTCCTAAACCCAAATCTGCTTCAATCTTTGACGCACGAGCTATATTTCAAAAGTTAGCATTTCGAATGTCTCAGCATCCACCAAAATGTTTTTTTTTTAAATTTGAAAGCTCATAACTCAAAAGTCAATTACAATATCAGCATTCTGTTTTCACTAGCCGATTTACCGATTCGTTTTCTACATACTCCAAATTGGAAAGATCTTAATAAATTGCCAATTTTTGTTGTGATTTTTGAATTGCGGAAGTGTTAAAAAAACGTAGCGCTCAAAAAAATATTTTTCTCTACGAGCTTTTTCGAGGCTTTTTGAGTCATCGTTGTACATTTTGGTATCTCCTGAACCCAAATCTGCTTCAATCTTTGACGCACGAGCTATATTTCAAAAGTTAGCATTTCGAATGTCTCAGGACCCACGAAAATGCTTTTTCTAAATTTGAAAGCTCATAACTCAAAAGTTAATTACAACATCAGCATTCTGTTTTCACTAGCCGATTTACCGATTCGTTTTCTACATATCTTCCAAATTAGAAAGATCTTTATAAACTGACAGTTTTTTAATGATTTTTGAAGTGCGGAAGTGTTCAAAAAACGTAACGCTCAAAAAACATTTTGCTCTAGGAGCTTTTTTGAGGCGTTTTGAGTCATCGTTGTACATTTTGGTATCTCCTGAACCCAAATCTGCTTCAATCTTTGACGCACGAGCTATATTTCAAAAGTTAGCATTTCGAATGTCTCAGCATCCACCAAAATGTTTTTTTTTTAAATTTGAAAGCTTATAACTCAAAAGTCAATTACAATATCAGCATTCTGTTTTCACTAGCCGATTTACCGATTTGTTTTCTACATACTCCAAATTGGAAAGATCTTAATAAATTGCCAATTTTTTTTCTGATTTTTGAATTGCGGAAGTGTTAAAAAAACGTAACGCTCAAAAAAATATTTTTCTCTACGAGCTTTTTCGAGGCTTTTTGAGTCATCGTTGTACATTTTGGTATCTCCTGAACCCAAATCTGCTTCAATCTTTGACGCTCGAGCTATATTTCAAAAGTTAGCATTTCGAATGTCTCAGGACCTACGAAAATGCTTTTTCTAAATTTGAAAGCTCATAACTCAAAAGTCAATTACAATATCAGCATTCTGTTTTCACTAGCCGATTTACCGATTTGTTTTCTACATACTCCAAATTGGAAAGATCTTAATAAATTGCCAATTTTTTTTGTGATTTTTGAATTGCGGAAGTGTTAAAAAAACGTAGCGCTCAAAAAAATATTTTTCTCTACGAGCTTTTTCGAGGCTTTTTGAGTCATCGTTGTACATTTTGGTATCTCCTGAACCCAAATCTGCTTCAATTCTGTTTTCACTAGCCGATTTACCGATTCGTTTTCTACATATCTTCCAAATTAAAAAGATCTTTATAAACTGACAGTTTTTTAATGATTTTTGAAGTGCAGAAGTGTTCAAAAAACGTAACGCTCAAAAAAATATTTTTCTCTAGGAGCTCTTTTGAGGCGTTTTGAGTCATCGTTGTACATTTTGGTATCTCCTGAACCCAAATCTGCTTCAATCTTCGACGTACGAGCTATTTTTCAAAAGTTAGCATTTCGAATGTCTCAGGACCCACGAAAATGCTTTTTCTAAATTTGATAGCTCATAACTCAAAAGTCAATTACAATATCAGCAATCTGTTTTCACTAGCCGATTTACCGATTTGTTTTCTACATACTCCAAATTGGAAAGATCTTAATAAATTGCCAATTTTTTTTCTGATTTTTGAATTGCGGAAGTGTTAAAAAACCGTATCGCTCAAAAAAATATTTTTCTCTACGAGCTTTTTCGAGGCTTTTTGAGTCATCGTTGTACATTTTGGTATCTCCTGAACCCAAATCTGCTTCAATCTTTGACGCTCGAGCTATATTTCAAAAGTTAGCATTTCGAATGTCTCAGGACCTACGAAAATGCTTTTTCTAAATTTGAAAGCTCATAACTCAAAAGTCAATTACAACATCAACATTCTGTTTTCACTAGCCGATTTACCGATTCGTTTTCTACATATCTTCCAAATTAGAAAGATCTTTATAAACTGACAGTTTTTTAATGATTTTTGAAGTGCAGAAGTGTTCAAAAAACGTAACGCTCAAAAAAATATTTTTCTCTACGAGCTTTTTCGAGGCTTTTTGAGTCATCGTTGTACATTTTGGTATCTCCTAAACCCAAATCTGCTTCAATCTTTGACGCACGAGCTATATTTCAAAAGTTAGCATTTTGAATGTCTCAGCATCCACCAAAATGTTTTTTTTTAAATTTGAAAGCTCATAACTCAAAAGTCAATTACAATATCAGCATTCTGTTTTCACTAGCCGATTTACCGATTTGTTTTCTACATACTCCAAATTGGAAAGATCTTAATAAATTGAGAATTTTTTTTGTGATTTTTGAATTGCGGAAGTGTTAAAAAAACGTAGCGCTCAAAAAAATATTTTTCTCTACGAGCTTTTTCGAGGATTTTTGAGTCATCGTTGTACATTTTGGTATCTCCTGAACCCAAATCTGCTTCAATTCTGTTTTCACTAGCCGATTTACCGATTCGTTTTCTACATATCTTCCAAATTAAAAAGATCTTTATAAACTGACAGTTTTTTTCTGATTTTTGAATTGCGGAAGTGTTAAAAAAACGTATCGCTCAAAAAAATATTTTTCTCTACGAGCTTTTTCGAGGCTTTTTGAGTCATCGTTGTACATTTTGGTATCTTCTGAACCCAAATCTGCTTCAATCTTCGACGTACGAGCTATTTTTCAAAAATTAGCATTTCGAATGTCTCAGGACCTACGAAAATGCTTTTTCTAAATTTGAAAGCTCATAACTCAAAAGTCAATTACAATATCAGCATTCTGTTTTCACTAGCCGATTTACCGATTTGTTTTCTACATACTCCAAATTGGAAAGATCTTAATAAATTGCCAATTTTTTTTGTGATTTTTGAATTGCGGAAGTGTTAAAAAAACGTAGCGCTCAAAAAAATATTTTTCTCTACGAGCTTTTTCGAGGCTTTTTGAGTCATCGTTGTACATTTTGGTATCTCCTGAACCCAAATCTGCTTTAATCTTCGACGTACGAGCTATTTTTCAAAAGTTAGCATTTCGAATGTCTCAGGACCCACGAAAATGCTTTTTCTAAATTTGATAGCTCATAACTCAAAAGTCAATTACAATATCAGCAATCTGTTTTCACTAGCCGATTTACCGATTTGTTTTCTACATACTCCAAATTGGAAAGATCTTAATAAATTGCCAATTTTTTTTCTGATTTTTGAATTGCGGAAGTGTTAAAAAAACGTATCGCTCAAAAAAATATTTTTCTCTACGAGCTTTTTCGAGGCTTTTTGAGTCATCGTTGTACATTTTGGTATCTTCTGAACCCAAATCTGCTTCAATCTTCGACGTACGAGCTATTTTTCAAAAGTTAGCATTTCGAATGTCTCAGCACCCACGAAAATGTTTTTTTTTTTTAAATTTGAAAGCTCATAACTCAAAAGTCAATTACAATATCAGTTTTCTGTGTTCACTGGCCGATTTACCGATTCGTTTTCTACATATCTTTCAAATTATAAAGATCTTAATAAACTGCCTTTTTTTTATGATTTTTGAATTGCGAAAGTGTTCAAAAAACGTAACGCTCAAAAAAAAATTTTCCTCTAGGATCTTTTTTGAGGTTTTTTAGTCATCGTTGTACATTTTGGCATCTCCTGAACCCAAATCTGCATCAATCCTCGACGTACGAGCTGTGTTTTAAAGGTTAACATTTCGAATGTCCCAGGACCCACGAAAATACTTTTTTTAAATTTGAAAGCTCATAACTCAAAATTCAAGTACAATATCAGCATTGTGTTTTCACTGGTTCAAAAAACGTAATGCTCATGTATTCATATTTTCCCGCTTTACAGCATTTAAATTTAAAAATAAATGATAGACGGTGTGGCTGAATGGATATAGATAAGGTTAAAGGAAATTTTTATAGGCTTTATAGGTTAAGAGGTCTCAACATGTAATCGAAGGGTTCTGGTTCGAGTCCCAGTTCGAATTTTTTTTAAAGGAAAATCTAGATCTCGACAGTGCCACCTACCGGCTCCAATTGTAAGAACCATCAGGTGACTCCATAAGTACCAAAAAATTCATCAAAATCGGTCAGAAAAAAAAAACTGGATCTCGATAACAGCGCCACCTACCGGGTTCAACTGTAGCTAAGAACCATCCAAGTGACCCCATAGGAAAAAAATTAGGACCCTTTGGGACTGGGAACGTAGCTAGCATCGGGGGCCAACTTGGGACAGGGGCGTAGCTACCATCGGAGGCATCCCCAGTCCCAGTGTCAAAACAAAAGCTATGACGCAAGTGACTGATGTCAATTAGTCATAGGTTTGATGATAAACTTATGATTTTTTCATTTTAAAAAATATTGGGGACATCTATCGGATCCAGTTGTGAATCTAAACCATCCATATACACTCAAATACATACACAAAATTTCATTTACTGGATTTGCGCCCGCTGCTGCGCGCGTATCAACGATACCCAGAGACAATACAAACAAATCCGCAAATTACAGAAATTGAAGTTTTAAAGAATTCGGAGGGATGCGCTGAGCGTAGCACAGAGAGGAGGTCGCTTGATTATCTCTGTAGTGAGGAGATGTTCTGTCGTCTCTCCGTATTGAACTTGAAGACAAGGTGGTGTACTCTCTTTGACTCCTGTGCTTTCGGGTGTGTGCCTGAATAAAGTTTTCCCTTGTAACGATACTGTGGCTTATAAACAGGACTTCTTGGCCCCACGCAGCCTCCTTCGCGATTTTGTTAGATGACCAGACGGAATTAGATTAGAGCAATTTGACGCCCCATAGCTGGGACTGTTACAAAAGGTATTAGCACAAGTTACACCGTGTTGTTTGTACAACAACAGTTCGGCAGAGTATAAAATGTAATATTTATTAAGTTCTAGTTATGTTATGTTCCTATATCTCGCAGTTGACCTTGTTTTTATTATCTGTTCATAAAAGTATGTACTATGTCCTTATGAAATATATAAAAAAAAGTTACAACTTAAATATACATTTATGGACAAAACTTTTACTTTGTTAATATAAAATACAATTTATAAAAATAATATTATTTTCCATTTTACATAGGATGTACATCTGAATTTTTGTCAAAAATGCTTTATTCTAAAACTAATCCTTTCAAATTGTTATTACGTTTATTTTCATGAAGTGTTCTGAATTTATTGCATAGCACCAAATACGGTTAGTAGGAAGAAATCCGATTACCGCATAAATGTCGGCGTTTGCCGTAAGATTGATGCAAACTTTCTGCAAAATTTATTTACACAGTGAAGCACTCTACGTCGATGCATTTTATTTCGTTCTTCAATCAGGCCCTACTTTGACTGTAACGATGACGTCAAAGTTTCCCAATTCAATTTGGCGAAGTTGTAATCTTGTAACGTGTCCTAGACAAGTTCCGTCTTTACGTTGCTTGCATTTTATTAAAACTCTCTCATACCGATCGCCCTGGGAGCCTCAATATCTCAAAACTTTCTATCACCATTTAGGGTTATCGTAGCGAGAATAATTAGTGCATCTCATGTGGATTACGAGTTTTTTCTACCCTAACCACCTGAAAAGCTTAATTCGTTTCGCTTCTTTGGTGATGTGATAAGCTCCTTAAGAGCCTATACAGAGTAGCTTCCCCCGATTCACGCTGATTAGCAATTACTATAGGAGAAAAAGTAACTTTTATTTCATACAATGAAATTCGTGAATTTTTCTGAATGTATGAGAATGGTTTTATAATTTCCCCAGCGTGCTTTTCGACCCGATCTGACCGAAAGCTCGCTTGACCTTAACGAATTTTCAAAGAAATAAAAACGTTCCTTCAATCGATTCTTTAAGTATGTAGAAGAGCAAACCTGGTGACGTGTGTAGGAGAAATTCAATCTCTTTTTTTTCTACTATTTTATCCGACAGTAAAACTGACAGAAACTTATGGCAGCTGTCAGGGAAACGGACATGGGAAAAACTCTTGTCCGCTGATAATGCTGCTCTTAAAAGTGGCGTTACAAATTTATCTTCATACTTTAGACGCAGTTCCTTTGCGACTTCTGGACGTTCACGTCATGCAAGGAAAACATGTAAGATAAAGTATTCAATTCGAGACAAAAACGTTACTTGGAAATGATAAAAATCTGTGCAGCTGTCGCGTCATGTGATTTAATTTCCTGTTATTGTGTCCTTTATTTGTTGGCAATTGTTTTGTCCCTCGTACATTTAGCATATTTACGTTCAACTTTTTCTTTTGGTGGTGGTTAATTTCCAGATTCCATTCGTCATGTCTTTAGAAAGATTGTCTTTGTCCGGTTCATCTTTGATTCACCCTCGTAGAACAAATTGTGAAAACACTCCATTTTCAACAAGCTCCTGTTGAAAAAGATGTATCCATACCTTCAAATAAGCAACTTTTTGACACTTCTCTAAAAACTTTTTCAATTCTTCTACATTAGTGGATTACCAGAAGTATAAAATACGAGCAACAAGATTCCCAGCTGCAGTTTAAATCGTTATAAATGGTTTCTTGAAAGTTGGTTTTGGTTTTTGTTAACCTCTACACTTTTTGGTCATAACTGCATTTCGCAAAACGAAGTCTTTTATCATCCAACTACGTGAATTTATGGCAGCTAAGTTTAACTTTTATTATTTACCAAGAAAACGTGATTTTACAGTATTCCGGCAATAAAAGTACCTCGTGTTCAGGAAAAGTCTAGTCAAAAACTATTTGTTTAGTCACGAACAGTAATCAACTAAAAACACAAACAAAAAATTCTTCCGTTTCATTTCATTGAAACGGGAATTCAGCTTTTCCGTTGTCGCATCAATCCCGCCATTTGTTGCCTAGAGCTAATGGGAATTGCCCTAACTTGCTGGAAATAAGCAAGCATCCTTTTTTATAGCGTCGAGTGAATTAAAACCCGCAGTGCTAAAAATTCTAAAATAACATCGTGAAATTTCGTATTCAGCTTTCAACCGGAACTGTTTTTCGTCATGCATTACCAATTCCAGAAACAAAGCTTTATCGAATTTCCTGCCGGAATAATCCGATAATAAAAACTAAACTCAGGGAGATTGAAACTTTTGCCAGCAGGAATTTTTATACAGAGTTCAATCTATATATCGAGCGATCAAGATAATTTGTAATCGAGTCATCCATGAATCCGAAAACGTATGTCGTGCACTTAAACTGCACTTATAAATTTCAAATAATGTGTCAATTGAAAGATAAAATGGTGGAAATTCTCAAACAGGATTTTATTGTCAACAAGACGAAACATTTTAAGGAAAATACATTTATTTCATTCAACTGTTATAATAAATGCTGAAAATGTTCTCCATTTTGGTCTAAGCACAAATGAGGCCTTCGTCTAACACATTGAATAACTTAACCTTGAGTAAATTATGAAGAGGTGTTCGGTAAATGGAATTTTTTAAATAAGGCCACAAAAAAGTCCGCAGGTGTTGAAAATAGCCAAGTGCCAATTCGTCTTCATGAAGTTCGTTAATAAAAGTTTCCAAAATCACTCGCTAGGCGAGTGCAGTTAGGTTACCTGGAGGATTAAAAAATGTTTAGGTTTAAATAACGAATAATGAATGATTTACCTTCAAAAAATACTGGTCCTATTATACATCATCGGCAAATTACTTCCGAAACACCAATTTTTTGCGGATGTACTGGGGCCTCACATAAACATGTGGTTTTTCACTGCTCCAAATTCTCATATTTTGTGCATTAATGTATCCACTTAGATGAAACCATGCTTCATCTGAAAAGAACGTTTTCTCCAACAAATCATCGTCAAACGTGTTCAATAACCATTGACAATATGCAGCCCTTAATGGAAAATCATCTTGATGCAGTTCTTGAACACATGTTAATCCATACGAAGACAAAAGTGAATCTTTTTTAAGTATTGCTTGACATGTGCCTATGACTATGATAAGTCCACTTGCTGTGCCAATTGCCGAATGGATGTTCTAGGGGCTTTTTCCATTACGTGCTGGACAATCTCAACGTTTTCTGGCGTTCTTTTATCCTTTGCTCGATCACTTCCTGGTTTTCTTTCTAAAGTGGATGTTTATCGAAACTGGGTAACACAACGATTTAATGTATTGGAGAAATGAGCATAACCGACGATATCATTGGGAAACTGCTCACGAAATTCTGTCCATGCATCTTGTCCTTGTCCATTTCGAAAATACGACTCAACGATAACGCTTTGTGTTCTAATGAAAATGCCATTTTTAAGGAGCGAACAAATGAAGTTCTTAAAACAATTGATTTTATAGAGTAAAGACACTGTTTCACTAGACAAAAATAACACAACAGGGATCAACAACGCAAGATACTGAAATTTGAGGTTAATGACTTTTGATGGCAGTGGTTGAAGTCACACCGCAGATCTGGCGAAAAATTGAAATTAACAATAAAAAAATAGGTTGTGGAGGCTACACTTTTTTCGCATCTGTTTAAAAATTTATTTCCTAAATTTTTTTAAACCTCAAAATTATTTTTTAAACTTCTTGAGTGACGTAACTTTAGATGCCACAATTAAGCATATCAATAGCGAAAGACACACGGATTCGAATTCATGGATGACTCGATTACAAATTAACTTGATCGCTCGATATAAGGGTATTTCAGAAAATATTTGACTCAGTACCTCATTTGATATTATATGTTTTAGTAAGTTTACAAAGATAATTTTTGTAAATTAACTTTTACTGCAAACCTTTTGGTTACACCTCAGTCACATACATGATAATAATATTTGGCTTTTTCATTGACGAACTCAATATCAGATAGAAATAACATTTTACCTTTGGTCAATCTCTTGGTAAAGTTGTTAACACTTTCATTATCAGTAATTTTACTGTACCTACATGCAAATTTTTCCACTACTTTCACCACACCAACCATTCCGTCGTGGCTCAATTAAGTCTTCGAAACCGGGAAGGCTCTCCCTAAACAAGTTGATGTTTTACACATCCAGGATAAGTGGAATTGCCTCAGGGGTGTAAAAAAGGACGGCGTGTCCGGCCACCCAAGCTAAGGTCTGCTGATCGATCCTCTTTCACCTCAACTATTTGTCTTCACCCCAACCCACCATCTCTCACAGGAATTGGATCCCTCAGACAAAATTTACATGAACACTTGCTCTTCGTTATTCGAGTCCCACAAGGTGTTGGGCGAGATTTATCAGCCAATCAGACTTACGGCGCGGAAAATTATTAAGAAGGAAAGCGGGTCTAATGGAATGACATTATTGAAATCTTTCTGGAGCTATTAAGGCGGAGGAATTTAAGCTCTCAACATTAATAAAGGATCAATTTTAAAAATGTCCATTAATAATAAGTAAAAGTTAATTAAGAAAATGTAAAAATGTAGAAGGTGCTCATTAATATTTGTAGGTAGATTTTTCTTTAAAAAAACATTTTTTCACCAGTTGAGGATGTATAAAAATAGTTTACTTAATATGGCACAAAAGCTATCGCCTCGTTATAACAGTGCGAATCTGTCAGACAGTTTTCTTTTAACGTAAACCGTTGGCAGGAATTCGAATTCAATTTTGACTGATTACGTGTCGAAAGCAAAGTCAGGTAACCTCTAATAGCGCCGATAAAAAATATACATAAGCACAAAACTGTAATCACAAGCTGTTATATAATAAAAGTATATTTTATGCTACTTACCCGCAGGCTCAACTAAAATTAAAAAGAAATTTCTCATCTACTCTCGTTTAGATAGTGTCTAGGTTAAATTTATTTCATGTTTTGAAAGTGCATTAATTAACTTTCTTATTCCGCTTGGTTTATTAAATTGGTCGCATCCGCTTGCGGCTAAAAAATCCACAAATTCTGCTGAAATCCTTTTCCTGTGGGCGTCCTTTGAATAATAGAACATGTCCCAGGCAGCCTCTGCCTTGTTGATATTCTCAATTGTAAAAGGGATAAGCGTATCCGAGCTTTTCCTTCGTTGTAAGATTTTTTCCTGTCCACAGCAAACATCCCTTTAAAATAACATTAATTATTTATATAAAGAATATATTTATTCGAGTTGTCGACGAGAAAATAACTGATCAATGTTTGTGCGAGATATTGCTTTAAATAAACGTATAGTTTATTTCAGTGTCATCTATAGCTTTATTTCCTTCACATAAAAACCTATTCTGAAAGTTTGTAAAATTTGGAATTGAAAAAAAAATAGTCAAACAAAACCGAATATTTCTACCTGTTTCGTTACCTACTAACTAATAAAGAGAATGTGTATGGGATATGTCAAACGTCTTTGATAAAGTTTGATGTGATAAGAATGTATGCAAATATTATGTTTTGTTGCAGAAACATACTGTTTTGGAGGAGCATATTGTTCCTAATTAATAATATTATTATATTATCTGTCAATAATGTGTTGCAAAGCCTCCAGTGTAACAAGTGATTGATGGCAGACAGCAACAACAAGTGAATTACTTACAGGATGAATTTATTATTGCATTGCGATTTAAAAACCAGGATCGAAACACGTAGTGGCATATCTCAAAAAACGTGAAATTGAAATACTCCACGTATCCACTAAACTTTGAGTTCTCTATCGTTTGCACGTAGTGTAACTCAAAACTGCATATTTTCCGAGTATTTCTTCTATATTAGTTGTTAGACGTATGTCAATTCGATTGAATTTTGTTCATCACGAAAACTTAAACGCTTCTCCTGAAAAGTCGCGATATTGAGATACGCCGTCGTGTTTTGAGGGACGATTTAGACAATTCTCATACAAATCATTTAAATACCATTTCGAATTAATATTTACTAATGTTATTTATAGCTATTATAATAATTTATTATATTAAAATAATTCCATAAGCGGAATGTGACCAAAATATTTTCTAAACGTACGCTAAAATCACGAAAAGCATCGACATGAAATGAAATCAATAAGTATAATATGAAAAAAGCACCGGATAGCAAATATTTACCTACGCTGTACTAAACCGTAAATCCAACAAAAACATTATTTTGTTTATTACATTGCCACAGGTGTAATAGGATTTTGTGAAAAACAGATTATTCAGATTAATCTACATTCCGATTTCCTAATAACTACTATCCAATGACAAAAAAAATCAATTTCACATTTGCCATTTTTCTAAATTTTAGAAAAAAGTTATTGTTATAATATCTCTTGAATTTTTTTTTAATACTAAAGTATTTAGCTCTATATCCAAAGAACTTACATTGTTAAGGAAATTATTATTCATAATAATTTGTATGTACATAGATATGTTCCGAACATCCTAGCCGCAAAATTGATCTCTGCAGAAGCTCATCTACTGGCATTAAAGCCATATGATAGCTAGTGTTTCAGTCGCGTTAAGCTCCTCAATAAGTAATAACGCGCTACACGTGTAGAATACACTGTTCTCATTTGTGTGAGTTATGGCATTCGCCTGCGGTTCTCATCCTTCGAGAAAAGTTTCAAATTTCTTTGCTGCATAATATATTATTAACTATAAACGTTGCTATCGGTAATTTTTTTACAAAAATTTAATACAACTTGTGACTTTTGCAAGTATGTAGTAATTATTACAATATGGTACTTTTCTCTGCGATCGTCCTGTGAATCATTGGTATCAAATTCTTTGTTTTCTGTTAATTTTTTGGTGCTTTTTTAGAGAGTTATATATTTGATCAGCAAAATTCTAGAAAATATGTAAAATGATCTATTCACGACAAAATGAGAAGGGTATTATGATGAGCCTAGGCTCTTCCCGCCAACAATTTGAATTTAAACGTCAAATGAAATGTCAATGACGTCACCAAACGTCAAATTTGAAAATTTGAAACAAACCGCGAAATTTAAAAAGGTTGGCCAGTGAATCGTGATCGTCTAGAGACAAAGACAGAAGAGCGGACCTACGTTGTGTTCTTTTTTTGACAAGACCTCAGTGGCGGGAAATTGAAATCAAAACTTACCAGACACAGAACCAGGTTCTTTTGATGCAGGGGCGTAGCATATGGGGGGCGGAGCGTAGAATAATTACACAAAATTATGGATTTATCAATGTATTAATAATTGATTGTTTTAAACATTTCATCTAGTAACAATTTTTGAATGGTTTAATTTGTTTAACAATGGTGACTGATTTCATGACTTTTAACAATAATTTGGTTAATTCATACAATAACAATTAATTTAAGTAAATACTATATTTGAATAATTCATGACAAACATTAATTTGAACAACAGTATCTGGCGAGAGAGTTCCCAAGATTACAATTATTGAAAGTGACGTGATTATTATAACATCCCATACCCATTAATAACCCAATCAATAAAAGTTAGAATTTAATCAAAGCAGTGAGTGTTTCCTTTTCTTTGAACAAATTAAATTTCATTTACAATCCCGAAATCTACAAGAAATAAACCCCTTTTAATTTTTGTATGAATTCAAACAGGTACACAGCTAAGTTATACAGTTTGAACCCCTTTCCAGATTATCAATAATTTTGGTATTAGAGTTAAAAAAATACTGGTATTCGGGTGTGTGATTAAAGTCAAGAACTTTCCCAGCTCGCTTCACATTCTGTCACCGCCCGCACGGGGCACGCGCCCGCTTCACGAAGGGGGTTAGTGTGGAACTCGTCATGCACATAAAATTTTGAAAAAAACACAATCCAAAATAAACAGACACATTTTTAAAGCACACCACTGCACCTTTCTCGCTCTCACCCTTTGGCTACTGCCCTGGCCTACAGTACGGTGCTGTGTAACAAACTGTTACACACATTGATTAATAAACAGATACTAAAGATACACAACTACACAAAATTTCATGTCACATTCAGCCGTTTCGGTTTACCAAAACTTTAGACTGATAAAATACATTACATTGGATAGAACAATTAAGCAAAGTTAGCTTTTGGAGTGACTTGAATACCAGACTATGAATCTTTTATTATTATTAAGCAAAAGAAGAAAGCAAATTTAAGAAAAAGGATTCAAACTGTAAAACAACGCAACTACTGTTTAAAATGAATTTTTTTATCATTTCGACTACAAACAAATAAAACGACCCAAGCGCCGCCATCTTTTCCTTTTCCAAACAAAACAAAATGACCGTTACCCAAGCGGCGTCCCCTCTTAACCCCTTCTCTCTTTAATTTGAATTTAAATCGGTAGTCCGTTATCAAATCAATTAGCTTGAAGTATCTGACACAGGTGGTTCCCCTAGGCGATGACGTCCCTCTTCGGCTTATTAAATATTTAATTAAAGCTTTACCTTTGTTTCGAACACCAATCTGGCACTAGACACTAAATAAAAGACTAAATAAAATTGAAATAACAACTAACACAGATCAACACAGAACGGAACAACAACAAAAATTATTAACAAAACTGCGTGTGAACCTTTGTTGATGTAAATGAAATAAAAATGGGAACTCTCTCCAAACAGGTCTGAACTGCACTAAGACTAAAATCGGAATCCCATTGCATCCCTTATCTGTCAACACCCCCACCTCGTTGGTGTCACCCTTTCTGTCCTGGAGGCCACGATCAGCAACCCATTTTGCGTCAGTGTTGTTCAGATTTTTACAGTATAAAAACAATGTACGAAAGGGATTACAGAAAGTGCGAAACTAGAACGAGATTGGAAGACTGAGAAACTCAAGGAATGAGAAAGTAAAAACTGAAGAAACACATGAAAAACAGTCTAAAACACCAAAAAATTAGAACGTAAGAGAATGAGATATAGAAGAATAAGTAGATTGTGTTTGGTGGACCACACACCAAAAGTGAAACTTTAATAAATGACACATCAATTTAAATGTTTTTGATTATGAAGTTTTTATTTATTTGCACATTTTCCAAGTTATTTTCATTTTTAGAACATTTGAAATTACTGGTGTTTAATTTTAAAACACAAACAAAAGGTCAATGACAAGAGAAATAAGAGAATGAATAACATATAATAAACGAGCGTAAAGCCGGGAATACATCTGACGAATGTTACTGTTCGTTTGCATTCGCACCCATTTCAACCATTGCTACTGCTCGCAGAGGTTCATTCCCGGTGACATGACACATTTGAACGAATCATCCGCGTTTGCACCATTAGCAGTATTTCCACCCATTCTCGACCGTATCAGGCAGTCGGTTTCAGTTAAAGGCCGCCACTCACGGTCCAACGCCGCAGTACGACAGAATCGTACAGCAAAATTGTACAATTTGGTCGAAACGCACACACACGATCCAACTCTGCAGTATTGTTGAAGCTTCTGTCGAGTCAACATCTACGGTCAACACGTCGTTATCATCCGACGAAGAGCATTTGTTATTAATAGCATTATTATTTCTCTCCCTTTTATAAGAAGTTCTATAATTTTTTTTTTCTTAACAAAGTCTTCTGTAGCACTTGATTCCACTTCTTTGAATTTTTATACAAGAGTGGCCATTGCTCGACTGTTTCTAAATTTCAAAAAACTGTGTCAAAAATTGCTGACCATAATTAGACATATCGTTGCGAAAACACTTCAGGGTTTACTGACCTCCGAGAGATCAAAACAACCCTCTAAATAGCTTAAAAATACCGTTATAAAGTACCGTTACAGGGTCACTTGGTCGTGTTTTCCACCCAACTTTCATAAAAAAAAAACATAATATCCAAAGGTAAGACCACAGCATAGGGAACAAACAGCAGGCTAACTCCCACTGGCGGGAACACTTACAAATTTTACTTTGAAAAATTAAATTTTTATTCCTTGAAAAAGTACTATTTCACTACGAATTCGTGGTGAAATGGCGAAGATTAATCCCGAAGTAATTGAACGAAGTATTCGAAGCGTTAAAACACGTCTGGGAATGTGTCAAATAGTTGGCGGGTAGCAATTTGAGCACTTGCGTCAAATTTTATTAAATGGTTTTTCATTTTTCGTTATTTGTTTTCCAAATTTATTGTTATTTTTCAATTTTTTACTTTATTTTGATGTAAAACGTATTTAAAAAAAAAGTGGCCATTTTTTACGCTGGTTGAATAGAGAATTGAAAGGTGTATTTAAAATCCAAACAAAAATTGGGACTTGCCATTTAAAAAAAATGATGACGGTGTCATAGTTCAAAAACAGATGACGTCATCAACAAAAATTTATATCCAAAGATGGCAATTTAAAAACAAAAATCGACCTGTTCGAGCGTTTTTCGCAAGAACATTATAAAGCTAAATTATGAATTTTGTGCGGAACTTTATGTTCACTCTGTATGCAAGCCGGATGGCATGATCCGCCCATTTTCAACCTTTCGGAGAAAGGTGCTTTTAGGTTTATGATGTTTTCAAGAAATGGCCGGATTTTCCATCTGTCCCGTACTTCTAATTTATTTAAAAAATCCAAAAATCCTTTAAAAATTGAATTTGGTAGTCAAGATCTTTGAAAGCAAGCGGAATTGCATTTTTTTGACGGCGAATTTGTGATAAATTTAGTACGTCAAAAAGCTTGTCCATTCTTTCCAAGAACTCTGAAGTTTTTGATATGTTCATAAAACATTTAATAAACTTCCAAGACATTATTTCATTGCCTAAATAAAAATCTGCAAGGATTTCTTTCAATGTTGCAGAAGGACAGGATGTATGACAAAAATAAGAGGCCAGAGGTTGCTTCCAATTTGAATAATATTGAATATATATATTTGAATATACCTCTTAGCATCAATACACACGCTGTCAGTAAGGGCTAAAATATTTTTTAGGCGATGATTACAAAAAAGGTGATTTTACGTCCTTTTTTGGAGCCGTAAAGTTTTACTTTTTCAAACTCCACTTTTTTGGGATTGATCTGTGAGAATTTGACAGATGTGTACAAAAAAGTAAACTTTACAGCTCCAAAAAAAAAGGCCATACAAATACCTTTTTGGTAGTTTGGTAATAAACTCATCGAAAAAAGTTAGGGATATTGGGTTAAATTCACACTTAGGGCTGTGTAAATAAAACGTTAACCCTCCTATCATTTTTTGCAAAGTTTTTTATGTAAAATTGGTAAATATCAGCTTTTTGGGATAATCTGTTAAAAAGTTAACAAACAGTGAAAGAAATTATCTCAAAATGCAAGAACTGATCTGGTTCGTTTTGCCAGTACTAATAAGTTTATCGTTGGAAATAGAGTGCATAAAATTGAAAGAAGACATTTGTCACAAAATGGTGCCAATAGATCAACTGAAATGTTGGAAGGTGGTGCTCGCCAGGTTGATGTCGCTGCAACCTTTCAAGTGAGTCAAAGTGTCATTTCTAGACTTTATCAACGATATCGAGAAACTGGAACTGTTGAGGAAAGACCACGACATGGTCAACCTAGACTTACAACAGTTCGGGAAGACCGGCTAGTGGTCCTGGAAGCACGCAGAAACCCTACAGCTCATTGCAATATTCTGCGGCAAGAGCTTTTTTATTCTACTGGCACTTGTATAACAGTCAGAACTGTATTAAATCATATCAATGAAACATAGCTGAGATGTAGAAGGCCGATGAGAAGTTTTCCACTGACACCTTTACGGACACGTGCCAGAGTACAATGGTGCGAAGAAAGGGAAAATTGACAAAATGAATGGGCAACCGTAATGTTCACGGATGAGTCCCGATTTGGAGTTTTCTCTGACAGACGTTCTGTTCGTGTGTAGAGACCACCAGGTACCCGATTTAACGAGAGATATGTCCAAGAGGAACATCCGTTTCAAGGAGGAACTGTAATGGTATGGGGAGGCATTTTTCTTGGGAGCGCACAGAACTGTACGTTTGCAAGAGGACCATGACAAGACAAATTTACGTTAGAGGCATTACTGACGACATTGTCGAAAATTATTGTACAATTTGGAGCCTAACTTGCGATTTCTGGACGATAACGCCCGGCCGCATCGAGCGCGAGGTGTGTTAGGCAGACTGTAAATGTTAGAAATTGATCGTTCGCTTCTTCCAAAGGGATCCCCCGATCTCAATCCAATTGAGCATGCATGGAACATGCTTGCTCGTACGTTGGCTGACCACCGGCCCCGACTAGCACACCGACAAGACTTGCGCCGTGTTTTGCCCATTGTGTGGGACAATGTGGACCAAGAGGCTTTGGACAACTTAATAATTTACAGTATGCCCCAACGAGTCCAAGAAGTTCTACAAAATCATGGTGGTAGGACCCCTTAGTAAAAACAATAATTTTTAGACAACTTCATAATTTGAAACAATGTTATTTTTTTATTTTTTCTGGCAGTATATAATTTTTTTGGAACAAATTTGTTATAATTCTCTTTGGCAATGTTGTTAGTTTTTATTCATGTTAAAAATTCAGAAAAAAATACTTTGGGATTGGTCAATTCAGCAATATCCCTAACTTCTTTCGATGAGTTTATTATGTTCTACTTTATTTAAAAATTCGTTTTCATAATTATTGTATCGTAATCTGTGATAGGTACATAATTATTTTAGTAATTAATGTGTGAATTATGTAGATCAAATTAAGTTAATAAAATTGTATAACTTGATACAAGTATTTACTTTATTATTAATTAAATTATTTATTTATACCAAAATGCCAAAATAAACAAATATAAACAATCAGTCTCCATATCAAATTACATTCGGAGTTGAAGAACTTCGTTCCTGGAATTGTACGTTAGGAGCAATAATTCCGGCCCTGGCGTCTTATCTGCAATGGCGGATCCGAGGTCAAATTTTTACGCTCACTTAGATCAAAGGCGGCGCGGAGAGTTAGCCTGCTGTTTGTTTCCTATGCTGTGGTAAGACTATGAATGAAGATTTACAAAAAATTTAGAATTACAAAAAATATAACTACTAATATTAATTTATTAGCGGTAGAAACAAAATGAGCTCCGGTAATCATTGAAAATCAATGCATTTACATTCTAAATCGGATAATGATAATACATAATTTTTAAACAAAAGCTCTTTAACAACTATACTTAATGAAGCTATCAGCTTGCAGTATTTTTAATTAATATAATCTAGTACTTATGATTTATTTAAACAACAACAAAATTAAAAAACGAACTAGTGAATATGCAGTCCGACCCGTAAACAAACCATGAAAAGAAAAGGGTATGTTCAACAATTTATCACAATTAATGGTCTTTAATGAACACGAAATGTTTTTTCACACATTAATTAATCAATTAATTAAAGCGATTAATTAATAGCTTTAAAAGTACCGCTATACAAGTACGGTTTCGCAGGCATTTACTCCCTCGGTCCCTTTTTCCACCCAACTTGCAGCATGAGTCATATACAATCCGACCAGATCGTACAGCGGCAATTTAAACCACACACGGTCAAATTGCGTCAAATTACTTCCAACTTCGTCGTATCCAACGATGTCGTACTGCGGCGTTGGACCGTGAGTGGCGGCCTTAACACACAATTATTTATGATGTTATCGGCAGCTAATCACGTCCTTGACCACAGTTTGCTACCTACGTTATTCAGGGGTTGTCATAAATTAACAATGCAGCCTGCAGAGATAAAGAGCAGTATGCAACCTTTTGCGACGAATGGTAGCGAAGAACTGAAATTATTGTCAAGACGTCCACACTCCAAGGTTTCCAAACATTCGTGCGTCCCATTTCCCTTTGATCTTTTCATTTTTAACGCCCGGGTGTGGATAAAATTCGTTCCCATTCGTTTGCGCTCCATCCATTCGTCCCTCAATAAAATTCGGAGCGAATGCACGTCTACGCTTAAGCAAGAAATGCTCGAGAATGCGAACGAGTGCGAACGAGCATTTGTCAGATGTATTCCCGGCTTAACGTATTCACCGATTTACTCTCCAAGTTCCCAATGAATTCGCGTAAAGATTTGGCACAAATAAGAAGAGTTTATCCTCGAAGTTTGGGCCCGCGTATAGAAGTTTTACATTAAAAATTTTAAAATTAAGATGGCATAAAGTCTGGTACCAAAAATTCAGGAAAGGAGCTTATTTACTAAAAGTACTAATTGTAAGATATTTATTTAACTGTGAAATTGGAAAACTCAAACGTTGTAAAGTTCATAGACGATAGAAACGACATGGAAATTGAGAGATCTAATCACTAGATCACAGACACTAATCACTAGACAGCTGAAATAAGTGTGTAACTATTGCGAAAGGTATTTACGCTAGAGGACGATTTTGAGGCCCCCGAGAGCGTAAACGGTTTTTCGGCCAGAGGTACGTACAACATTTTACGCACAATTAATAGTTATAATTATCATAAATAAATATTCATTTCTATTCAGTTCATCTGTCAAACTGTGACATTCGACCAATAACAGCCGTAGAATTTCAAAATTTTGGCCACTCAAAATCAATTGCGGTGATAATCATACTAGTACAAATTGCCGCCAACAATTGAACTAGTACTTTTAAGAAAAATGTTTGGTTCACTGGATAGTCCTCCGAATACGATTCGTAGTCAAAGTTGAGTAGATAATTTCTAACATGGTTCTACCCGTGCAAGCACTCGTCGCATTTTAAGCAATTGCAATGACTTGACATAACTTTGACTACTTATCGTATTATAAGTGATGATTTCGCGGGCTTTTTCTTTACGGGCTTTTACTTTCCGAGCTTTTGCTTCACGGGTGTAGTGCTCTATTTTCATGGTAACCAAGATGTAAACAAGTATAAAAGATGCAGTTGTGCGTAAATATACTTTCCAACAACTTTTAACTCTCATAAAATACTATTCTCCAACAAATCAGCAGTATATGATTTTAACAACGGATATTGATTTGATATTTTACGTGTAATATACATCGAGTAGAACTAAGGTTTCGACGGTCGAAGTCAATTACTAATTTACTTACTATGGCTTCAGAGTGTATCAAAAAGGGAGCTTCAGGAAAGAAATAATGCCAAAGCTCATTATATCAAGCAGGAACTCACCAAATTATATAAAATTGTATAGTCTGATGGAAACGTCGTCTTGGGTATAGAAATCCTTTCTCATGAAACGTATTTTCATCGATTATGTCGGGAGGACAAAATAACTCGAACATAGAAAAATTATGCATTTTACTTTATGTAATCGTATATTTATGTATAATGGTTTTGAAGTGAAACTTTGCTAAGGGTCTACAATTTTCGAGCGTTACGAAAATTTCGATCGCATGAGGGGAATGGTTAGGTACGTGGTGGGGAAACCGGCAGAGGAGGAGTGTGCCGGGGGCCAGGCCATTTCAACGCATGTACACGCGGTCTTTTATTTTTATTCTTAATTTTATTATCTAGATTTCATTTCATTCATCATCAATTGGTACAGTAAAGTAGGCAATTATCTATGTTGTAAGTGCGCGGTGACAGAGAGAGCTGCGTTCGCACGTTGGATAGTTCAAGTAGATAAAAAAAAACTTTTGCCACAGACAGATATCTATTGTGCGTTTCCCAATATTTTCGATTTCTGTGTGGTAAACATTTTAATACTAAGTAGGTACGTGGCCTAGCATGCTAGGTGAAAAGGCTAAAAGGGCAGACCGGTAAGGAAGAGATAGAATTGATACAGCAGTAGTGCTAAAAATTAAATGACTATTAATTTATCTTTATCTATACTTAATAAGCAACAAGTTTTACTTCTGTCGCGCGTGGACGCCACGCACAAGGTTTTTTTTTATTTGGAGAGCTCTCGGGTTTAATTTCATATCATATCGTCGGTGATACTGCATAACCGCGGAACTACTAAAGTCACAACCGCGTAACTGCGAAATGACGAATTTTACAAAAGACGCTAAAAATAAGATATTTTCTTCAAAACTCTATATCGTGATTACCGAGACCTATCGTACATAACAAAACGATTAGACTTTTAATTTAGGACAATAAGTAACTACAGCCAACGGATTAATAGGCGCAAAATTCAAATTTTGCTAGCCCGAACAACTACGCGGTTATGATATTGTTAGTTCCGCGGTTATGCAGTATCGCCGACGATATGACTTTTCTGCATCCCATTATTATTATTATTCATAAGGGGCGCGATTCAGACCCCGCTGCACTGAAGCTTCAGCTTATTGTGCCCCACTTAGCAAGCTTTCTCCATAAGGCCTGTGCTGTTAATGAACTTCACCACAGACTCTATGGGCATATGTTTTATGCCATTGGGTTCAATATACGTCAACCCGAAGTGTCGAAGCCTCCCCACGTCAAGCGCTGAACCCTCGCATAGTATGTGTAGTGGAGTTGAAGAGTCCAACTACCTTTCTCAGTTGTCTCCTGCTCAATCGCCGGGATCACCGCCTTTCGGCTAGGAAATGAAGAAAAATAGTACATATACGACACGCGGCCAGATAGTTGGACGCCCTGACGTGCGGGATATAAGGCCTCGGCTTCGTCTCGGCCGTTATGTTATGCACGCCAGGAACCCAACTTTCTGGCCTTGGGTCGTAATATACTACTGGAACACGGAGGGATCGAAAACTAAATTAGTCATGTGAAAAGCTGCTTGTCGTAGTATAAAAATGGGCGTTCTATTAAAAAGTTCACCTAATAGGCTTTGAGTTTTTCAAAACAATTTACACCATTTTAAATGACATTTGAATTTAGTATGAAACACGCCATACATACGTTTCTATCGCTGTCTTCTTCTCATAAATTGACATTATGTAATTTGCTTAACGAATTTTTCCTTTGAACACCCAATATAATTATTTATTGTAATCTTCCAAAAAGTTTAAATATTTTTGTTTACTATTAGCAACTTTTACTAGCAGAAATGTTATTGTTCTCTTTCGTTACTTTCCGCTATTTAATCCAATAAAAATGTTTTTTAAACCCCTTAATAAAATTTCCACAAAAATTATCCAACTGTCAACAAAAGTACGAGGATAATTTAAGTGATTTTTACAAAAAACTTTGACGTGGACAACTTTGAATAATTTAATGTCTGAAAAGACGGAAAATAAATAAATTATTATTCACTGAATCACCATTAAAATGTCTGTTCAACTAGGACTTTAATTAAATATTTCCAGCAAGTGTCATCAACGGTAATACAATAAATTCTTGTTAAATGCTCATAAATATGTACATAGGTCAAGCAATCGGGAGTACAAAAAAGTGTGGGATTTGAACACTAAAGTATTATTTGCATTTTACAGTATTTATGTGCGAAAAATTGACATGGCCAAACATGTATACAGGATGTAACAGAAATATGATCAAAATTTTAACCAGTAACAGAACTTCACAAGAGCAACAAATCCCATTTTTTGAATGATTGATGATAGTAGAAATAATTGTACAAAAAGTAATTAATGCCGTTTTATCAAATAACGTTTTTCTCATTAAATACAATAATAACGCACGACAGTTGGTTCGGGCCGACAAGAGAAAGCACTCGGAGTGCGTAGAGCTTTAAGGTGAAAGCTCTGTTACGAAGTTCGAGATTAAATCGATTCCGGACCTGATAACGGATCCACACGCATAGCTTTTGCCGAATAGTTGAAACGGTAATGGGTTTGTGTTTTTTGCGTTTCGGGTTTCATCTTATTAACATTCGTGCGGATTTTTGGCGCTTCTACAAGGTTTTTTGGGTTTGAAACAATTCGCAGCATTATAAACAGCGCGAGGTTCATACAACTACATCTTCAAAGTGTTAATTTAATTTCATCAGAGTTCATTATGCCGACGCGACGTTATAAACATTAAATTTGTTATTAAAGTTGCAATTTCGTGAAAGCTTTAATTTGAGGAGCGTACGATATTTAATTATCTAAATATGATTAAATTTAATATCATGAAATGGGAATAGATCTTTCTACATGTTTGCCAGTTAGTTGGGAAATATGAAACTCAAAGTGAATTCCTACATTCGGTATCATCGTCTACTCACTTTTAATCAATGCAACCCCAAGATTCTTAACATTCCCACAAACAGTTTGAAATGTGTGGAATTCATCTGGTTGAAACGCTTTGGAACTTGCTCAGATGCTGAACCTTAGAAGGTGTATTAGCCTGTATAATTGTTTTAAAACGGTAGGGATGAATTTAATAAAGTCAAAATAAATAAATTAGGATTACCTACCCAAGGTTTTTCATACAATATATCCTAGAAATCTTGTAAGAAAAATTTACAACACTATATTCTAGAATGGTAGAACTTTATAGCGAGCGGCAAAAGTAATGGCATAAATTCATTAAAAAATAAACTTTTTTTCAAAAAATCATTGAAGCCAATTTTAGTTTGTAAAAATACATATTTTTATACCAAATAAAATTTCAAGCAGTAATTTGTTTTCGAGTGATGACGTCATAGATATTTTTTTAAATAGAAAACCCCCCATTCTTTTCTTGATTCTGATAGCCCTTTAATTGCCTAATAATCTTGTTATTTTACACAAGGAAAGTGTTTAGAGAAAAAATGTATTAAAAAAACATCAAAAACTTTCAATACTTTTGTCTCTCACTGTATTTTATAATAATTATCTTTTTCTGAAAACGTTGGGTCTTTTACATACGTTTGTGGGATCAATGTTGGAAATGGAAAAAGTTTTTTGCGAGTTCATACTATACTCTAAAAATAAAACAAATTCTTAATTAAAGCCACCAAAATTAACAACTACATCAACCTTAAACACTTCCTAAAACCCGACAATTCCTTTTTATTCAACTCCAGCTCCGAAATTAGATTGGATAATAAATTTTCGATAGAAATAGCACTTACCCTCGACAAAACCAACTACGTCCTAAGTCTAGAAGCGATTAATTTAAGTACGAAGAGCTCGTTTGTTTCCACCGTTTATTAATGTAAAACTGTAAATTAATTATCAGTTTTCGCGAACAATTTTCACTTCGTGTGAAAACAGCAGAACTTTCCAGACCTGCCTAATTAAAACTGGCTTTTTAATTGCTTTTGCTTCGGTCAAAGATTCGGTCAAAGAACCAATTTCGATAATTCACGTCTCGACGCTTTAATACATCAACTGTTCTAAAGCTTTTGAAAGTTTGAGAGATTGAGAGAGTCGTGCTCTAAAAATATCTTTATTCGAAAAGTTCAAATAGGCAGAACAAAGTGTTGTTCTGGCTTATTTGATACATTTAACGCGTTGCGAAAATTTGAAGAAGTATATTACTTCTTTGTAAAACAGGTGTGATACGAAACCATATTCTAACTTATGCACACATGACACATATGAACATCTTCAAGCTTCAATGATCTTTCGTTGAATGTTGTATTACCACTTCTTTCAGAATCGTGGACCACCGAGAGCAAAAAATACTGGGACAACGTCATACTGTAGACACTTCCAAAATTCACATAATTCACTAGTCTGAAGCAGAAATATTGACACACTAGATCTGTGCTTGACATATTATGCAACTTACTGTCAGTTGTGAGTATATTGTCGAAAAGTTAGTTATAAACAAAAAACAGTGTTATTCTCGATATCCCAATATTTTTTGTTCTCGATGGTAATCTACACAGTTGTCAACTAAAACTTTATCTTTATATACATAATAATTACATTGTATAAAATTCCGGTATACGTGTGTTCGTAATTCTTCTCCTCCTGAACGGCTTGACCGCTTTTGATGATTTTTTGTGTGTATGTTCGAGTGGATCCCTGGACGGTTCTTAGCCACAGTTGGACCCGGTAGGTGGCGCTGTTGTCGCAATCCAGCTTTTTTTTTTTGGACCGATTGTGATGATTTTGTTTTTATACTTATGGGGTCACCTGAATGGTTCTTAGCCACAGGTGGACCCGGTAGGTGGCGCTTTTGGCGCCATAAGATTTTTTTTTTAATTTTCTCACCGATTTTGATGAATTTTTTTGCACTTATGGGACCACCTGGATGGTTTTTAGCCACAAGTGAACCCGGTAGGTGGCGTTGTTGTCGAGATCCAGAAATTTGTTTTTAATTCTTATCGGTCCAGCCGTATATATGAAATAAATATAATAAATCTGTCCAAAAACAAAATGACAGTAGGGGTCTGTCTGTAGGGTCAGCTAGTTATTATTAGGTATGTAACCTTGGGGTGAAAACGGCAAGATTACATACAAAAGGTAATTTTTTCTTTTGGCAGCTTTGTACTAGTTTTATTGTACATTATTTTGAATTAAGTATTATAATTATACCGCTCACTAGCAAACAGTTAATGTACAGAATATTAAGATTCTGTTGACTTTGGTGCACCCCAGGAACACCTGCACAAACAATAACAAACAGTAAATCCGTCTCCTTTGTTTCATTACTCTTCCGATGCAGTTCCAGGTCTGTCTCTGGCGCCTGACCTCTTTGTCGCTAATTCTATTTACTATCCCCAAGAAGTGTGAGGAATTTCGAACACTCCGTCAAACACAAACTTCCTAGAAAAAGGTTAATTAATCTTGCTCTATCGTGGTTGAATAATGTATGAGATGCAACAAGCTCGGGCTTGACAATTTCTGCTTTTTTCCCTAAAATACGCCGTCGAAACGACAACAACAATCCACTTCCTTCAGGAAAAATTAACTCTGAAATATTGGATTACTTTTCGTCGATACAATGAGCTTTGCAAATTTTCTCAACGTCTTGTAATCTCCGGCTGATATCATTATATCGACTAAATCTACCGTTCGCATCGCATAAACTGGCAATTTAATTTCCTACGATACACAAACTGACGCACACTCTTTTATGTACAAGGTTTAAAACGAAGTTAATGCGAATTTGTGTCACAGCCCGGTCTTTGCATATTTAGGGTCGAGATTACGCGAGAACGTGGAATTAACCCTTTCACTACCCAAAACGTTGCATACACACAAGCAAATATTGGGCAGAAAGCAAATAGAACTAGTTTTTGAAGGTTGCAAATTATAGACCCAATGGATGTCCGGAGTGGGCGAGAGACGCATCGTGGCGCCATCTCTTTGGTCGCATCAGAAATGTACCACACACCCACAGAAATGGACACGTCGTAGTGTCGCCATTTCATCCAGAGGTGAAACTCCAGCTGTTCCTCGAGCAAATACCCCGACAAGCGTTAAATTACAAAGCCATCCTATTACAACCTAAATTGTTGTAACGCCCTATCAAAATTGTGAAGTGTGGATGGTGACACAAAAATACAGCTATGTCCCCAAAAATCATATAATGAACAATTGTTAGACCAGAATTCGAATTTAAGGTTGGCAGCGTTACGGAACCAAAGAAGTTACCAGACGATAGCGGACAATGGGGAAGATGGCGCGTAAATAACCATGGTGCTTACAGAATGTATTTTGTGAAATCTATTCTTATTTGTGGCATTTCAAACTGAATAAACTCTTATTTTCCGTATATGACAATGCAGCGGTGGGATAACTCACTATTAACGTAAAAGTTAGTGTTTTAACCCAAAAACGACGACATAACCTAAAAGTGAAAACGTGCACGATGCAGAACGAAGAAACGAAAAGTAGACAGTTTGATCCAAACAACGAGCCAACGACCAATGAAAACGAAATATTCACGGGTATGGCTGAACGACCGTTGAAATCAGACACCACAAAACAACCCGAAGACGATAAAGCTATCCATCTACAGCCGAATCCGGAAATTCCAGTCCTCGGAGGAAGAGGAAACCCATTAACCCTTTCGCTGCGACCGAGTTTTTAGCGAAAGTGTTTCTCAGTGCGGCGCTGTTAAGCGTCATACGCATTGATACTGTACTTTATTTTTTTATTTTTTAAATAAATGCATATTTTAATATTTCTTAGGTACTATTTAGTGGGAGACGAAAACAAAGAACAAAAAATTTAAACCATTTTAATACAAAAATAAGAATACAAAAAAATTTAACCCTTTAAATAAAGATAAAAACAAAATTAAACTCTTAAAATATTTCATATGTTCTAGATTAACAAGTATAACGTAATATAATAATTACAAAGTGGAATGCGTGTGATATTTCTCAAAATAGGGGTCCACACAAAGTCCAACGATGTAATATCCAAATCACGTGTACATCCACTCTTCGTTGAGATTGTACTGAGACGTTCCCTGTGGCTTCCCGCTTGAGTTAAACACGTGGAAGGTGCCCAACTACGATACTGTGGTATAAGCACGTATATACGACAATCGCAGGAAACCAAAAATACAAGATCGCTTAAACACGTCAGTCGCAGTAAAGTTCCGTGCGCATATATGCGGCATACGCAGCGAAAGGGTTAAACGAGGCAAGTGGCAATTTAATGAATCCATATACTGATATTAACAATTTGAGATACGAACGAGAAATGCTCAAATGGGAACGTGAACTCTTACAACGGGAACGACAACTTTTGGACCGTGAACACCGACTACTGCACGAGTTTCGGAATTCAACACAGTCCACCATTACGAGGAGCATACGAACAAGCATCTTCCCGAATTTGACCCTGGCTCATCTAAGACGGCCCTAACTGGTGACCAGTGCTTGAAGAAGATTGACTCATTCGCAAAGATCTATGGGGACCGCATGCAACCCTTTTTCACGCCATTGGAAAACTACGTGGTGCAGCGAAATTTTGGTTCGACAGCCTTGATGATGAAATCACTACGTGGGAACAATTCAAAGAGAAGCTAAAGATCGACTTTCCTGTCCTTTACGACGACGTTGATATCCATCACGAACTCAGCAACAAAAGGAAGAAAGCGAACGAATCATACGAAAATTACGTGTATAACATGAAAGCAATCACCAGCAAAGGTACTATTAGTGATCAAGCACTAATCAAATATATTTTAGGTGGTCTTAACGATAAAGATCTAAGCCGAACGCTAGCCCTAAACGATCCGTACAAAAATTGCTGAGAAGGTTGCTACACTACGACAAGACCATGAAAAAGCACGAACGAATCTATACGAAAACCGAACAACGAACTGAACACGATAAAACGACGATTAAATACTTCAACTGCAATGAGTTAGGTCATATCTCTGTGAACTGCACAAAACCTCAAAAGAAGACACGATGTAGTACCTGTAACAAGGTGGGTCATATCGCCAAGGATTGCACGATTTCTACGAATCAAGCGTCTCAATGGAGGCGGGAAGCAGATGCTAAGTCGCAAGTAAAACAAATCAAACGAGGAAGCGGAAAGATTGGTTATTTCAAATCTGTGATGATTGATGGAAAGGATATAATCGCGTATGTAGATTTGGGAAGCGAAGTGGTTACGATGCGACAACAAACTGCTGACGAGTTGGAGATTCAATAGCGTCCATGTTCTATGACTCTGCAAGGATTTGGACAAGGAACTTGTAAAGCTGTTGGTCAACGAACCCTTCTACTCTGACAATGTCATCATCGAGAAGGTCATGAAGGTTAATGCCCAATTACAGAACGTCGACATTAATCCCGAATTAGCAGACGAAATGAAAGAGCAGATCAGTGACGATCTTGTTTTGCTACGAATTTAAACGAGATTGGTTCTACTGATTTGACTGAAATGAAGATCGAACCCACCAACGCCAACACTGTCATCAATCATCGTCCCTATCGAGTACCCTATACACAACGTGAAGAAGTCAAAGCTCTGGTTCAAGAAATGCTCGACGCCAACATAATCTCCTAGTACTCAAGCCCTATCGTCCTGGTTGGTAAGAAAGATGGAGAAAAAAGGCTTTGTGTAGATAATCGGAACCTGAATGCCATTACGAAGAAAGAGTATTCGCCAATGCCGTTGATTGATGAACAACTAGACAAGATTTCTGGAAATAAGTACTTCACCACGCTCGATCTAGCTAGCGGTTACATGCAGGTACCGATAGGTCACGAATCACGTCATCTAACGTCTTTTGTCACCCAAGAAGGACAATACAAATTTAACAAAATGCCATTTGGGCTCGTTAATGCCCCAAGTGTCTTCACCAGACTCATGGACATGGTTGTACGACAAATTGGAAATGGAGTAGCTCTCTCTTACATGGATGACTTATTGATCCCGACTGAAACGATTGACGAAGGAATAGAAAAGCTAGGTACAGTCCTGAAAGTACTACAACGCTTAGGACTCACACTTAAATTGTCCAAGTGCAAATTCCTATACAACCGTCTTGATTATTTTGGTTACGAGATTGACGCTGATGGAGTACGACCAGGTAAACGCAAGATCAACGCAATACAAAACTTTTCAAAACCCACCAACGTACACGAGGTCAGACAATTTCTGGGTCTATGCAACTTCTTCAGGCGATTTGTATCCGGATACTCAGAAATATCAAGATCACTGACACAACTCACACAAAAAGATCAGCCATTTCAATGGAACGAAAACGAACAGGAAGCCTTCGAGAAATTGAAGCAGAATTTGTGCGAACAACCAACGCTAGCACTTTTCAACCCAAACGCTGACTTGTCGGTACATACTGACGCATCCAAACATGGTCTGAGCGGAATCCTATTACAGAAGACAGTCGAAAATCATACGTGGCAGCCTGTGTGCTATTTCAGTCGACACACTTCGGAGCTTGAGTCAAAGTATCACAGCTTCGAGCTCGAAGCATTAGCGGTAGTAGAGACCCTGGAGCGATTTCGAGTCTATTTAATTGGAAGACCATTCATAGTGATCACCGATTGTAATTCCCTTAAAACGATGATGACCAAACGAGATATGTCACCGAGACTGGGCAGATGGTTCTTGAAACTACAGGAGTTTGACTTCAATATTCAGTACCGACCTGGAGAAAAGATGAAACACATCGACGCCCTCAGCAGGAACCCGGTGGATCCTGAGCAGGAAGTGGAGACGGCATGCTGTAGCATCTTCACGTTAAGGATTGACACTTCAGACTGGTTGTTGACGATGCAACTCCAAGATCCCAAACTGAAGCAAATCATCAAGATACTCAAAAGGAAACCAACAACAAAAGAAAAGCGGCAAGTAGGTACATGGTGACTACACGATTGACAATAATAAACTTTGTCGCAAAGTGGAAGGGAAGAAGCGGTGGGTAGTCCCGAAGGTATTAAAATGGAAAGTGATACATGGGTGTCACGATGAGATGGGACATTTTGGAACGGACCTTGACATAGTTGCAGAAGTATTTCTGGTTCCCACGGATGCGGAGGAAAGTAACAAGTTACATCAATGCGTGCATACGGTGCGCCTACCATAAATTGCAAAAGGGGAAGCCGGAAGGTCAACTACATCCAATCGAACGTGTCCCAATCCCATTACACACCGTCAACATCGACCATGTGGGACCGTTTGTGAATAGTACAAGACAGGAGAGATATGTATTGAACTACCAGGACAACTTTACAAAGTACACCATCTTACGTGCTACAAAGAACACCAAGACGAGACCCGTTGTCGAAGTACTGAAAGAGATCTTCAGTATTTTTGATACGCCAAGTAGGATGATAACCGATAGGGGGACAGCTTTCACATCCCACGAATTCAAAGCTTTTTGTGACGAAAACCAGATCCACGAGCCAATGGACAAGTGGAGCGCAACAATCAAACACTCTTGGATGCCATCAGAACCACTTACGAACGAGAGGACGGCCGAGATTGGAGTCACCACCTCAGAAAGATCCGATTTGCGATGAACGAACACCAAAATAAAACTACCGGGAAAAGTCCGAACGAGCTGCTTTTTGGTTATCATCCCCGGAATGCCCTACAAAACCAAGTTATACTTGCCATTCACGACCCAGACGACATCAACCACGATTTGAAGCTGAACTAAAAATCCGTTGTCAACAATCCAAGGATAAGTTAAGGTTCGATAAGAAGCATAAACGCCCGAAGTCATATGAAGAAGGAGACCTTGTCTTAGTTCGACGAGATCCCGTGGCTACAGGACAATCGACGAAGCATCATCCTCGCTACAAAGGTCCTTATATGGTTGACAAGAAATATGACAACGACCAGTATCTTTTAAGAGACATCCCTGGAGCGCAGCACACACAACGTTCGTTCAAGTCTGTGTTCGCCACCGATTTGATGAAGCCATGGTGCCAGCTGTTAGAAGACGAATCCGACGATGAAGACGGGTCCTTGTGTGCCGAGGACGACTCAGTGGTAGCGCCGCCGAACTGTTAGACCAGAATTCGAATTTAAGGTTGGCAGCGTTACGGAACCAAAGAAGTTACCAGACGATAGCGGACAATGGGGAAGATGGCGCGTAAATAACCATTTGCTTACAGAATGTATTTTGTGAAATCTATTCTTATTTGTGGCATCTCAAACTGAATAAACTTTTATTTTCCGAATATAACACAATTAAATTAAATACAAGATCTTTCTACAATTAAACAATAACAATAACGTGGTGAAGATTGAAATTATAATGACTGGTAACAAGTTGGTGCAATAAATAACTAAATGAACGATGAAATAAAAATGTGACAAATTAATTTATGACTATTGTATTATACTTAAAGTTTAAATTACATTAAAATGCTGATAACTGAAGTTTGACAATTTTTAAGTGCACGCTAATAAAAAAAACTAGATGAATTGATAACATAAAAAAATATAATGAAAAATTATCTATTACCTATCTTCTGAACAGTATTACGCTTCCTGCCGGTTTTGGAACTGTCCAGACAATTTACTTGACTGCTTTCCTGCGAATCCTGCGGGTTTGCCTTTCCTGCGATTCCTGGGAAATTAAGCCTGATTCCACGTAAAATTTTCGTGCGTCCAGGAGAGAATATTACAGCTATTATTCCATGAAGGTGGTACAAAAAGATCCTAGGTAAAGTGCTGGTGAATATGCCTATTTGATTGAAAGAGAATAGTCAAGGTCTGCACGCAATAAAGTAGTTTTTCTTACCTCTTTTCCCCGAATCGACACCTAACGATATTATCCGCTAACGCGATTCTCTGAAGCTATCTCTTGTCCAGGAGCAAAATTTACGCTGAGGTGTTAACTCGCAGATGCCGAACGAAAAAGAGAAGAATGTAGGTCGTCGCGCGGCACTGCAAAACTTATCGTGTTTTTTTTTTTGTAAATGCCGGTTATCTCTAGATGCTGATTCGTTCCTGAACTTGGATGGTAAATGCGCGGCAAAAATCAAATTGTAAGGTCTGATGCATTTTTGGTACCGTCAACGTTGAGCTCAGTGTGGAAACTTTTTGTCTAAGCCATCCAATGAAAACCATAGTCATAGATGAACGACCCATTTATAAGTAGTCTACCTTTAGCTGTTTAAGGTTTTCTAATGTAGCTATAGTGTCAAATTTAACTTCGGTTTAACCCTTCATCTTGGGACTGATGCTTTATTTGTTCAAAAAGAAATATTTTACATACGAATTAAAAGTGATTAAATCCTCTGTAGCCCGAAATGTTTGTTAAGTTGGGAAATTATTAACTCGCAATTTTTAGCATTTCTCTTGAAATTCGAGTTATCGATATTACACTGTATTTATGTAAATAAATTTGTAAAATCAGTCGAAAAAAAACTGCATCTCAACAGCAGCGCCACCTTTCGGGTCCAACTGTGGCTAAGAACCATCCAGGTGATCCCATCAGCACAAAAAAATCATCAAAATCGGTCAGAAAATTAAAAAAAAAGCTGGATCGCGGCAACAGCGCCACCTACCGGTTCCAACTGTAGCTAAAAACCATCCAGGGATCCACTCAAACACACACAGAGAAGAAGAATTATGAACACAAGCACACCGGAATTTTATATATGAAGATTATATAATTTTGCTTAAAAAAACCTGTCCCCACAAAACCTACCACATAATATTTCAAATGTATAATTTTTTAACCAAAGTAGTTTTACAAACAATATAATTATGATGTTTAATAAATTCTACAAATATGAGAAATGAAATTAAAATTACCATCATTTTTCAATTTACGGATCTGTCAGGCAGGTGCCACCGTCTTACATACAGACTGTATAAAAGTTGTTGGAATGCCATTTGTAAATGCAAGGTTATGTGTTTGGTATAAATTTAAATGTAGCTGTCAACCACCTATCATCGGCTGACAACCGAATCACAATTTTGATGTAAATTGTATTATTGTCAACTCAAAATTTTAATCTTGATTGCTCAGTATATTAGGTCGTTACTATTGTAAGGTTAAATGTGACATTTCTAGGTTTTAAACCTGATACTGTAAAGAAAAAAAAAGTTGAGTTTTTAGAAATGTCAAGGCAGAAAATTGTTTGATGCGTTTGGCAATAATCTTCATCACATTCTGTGTCATTTTCGGTCAACCTTAAAAGAACGAACCCGAGCCAATCCCGCTACTGTTGTATTTTTGCACTTTCATTTGTTTTTTTTTTATACTTAAGCCTTTGTAGATCCCTTTATCGGCAAACATTTCTACATATATTTTTTTTAGATCCTGTGGCGCGCTTCCTTCATATCGATACAAGAGAGCAATGGATTCTTTCAGAGAAACTAAAATTTTAATTTCCCACGAAACCCAAACTGACAAATATTTTCTTTTATGTGCAATATTTAACAGGAAATTAATGAGAATCTCTGTCGCGGCTCGCCCTTTGCGTATTTAGATCCCAGATTATGCGTACTTTAAATTATTTAGAGGGGTTAATTTGCGGGAATGGACCCGGTTCTTCCCTGAGCATTCTAGAAATAGCTTTTGCTTTAGGAGCATTGGAAGAGATTATTTAAAACATTTTTGTGACATCAGGTTCCCAAATAAAAATTGTCTCTAAAGTGCTGTGTATTATTTTTTCTACCACAAAACACGTACATAAACAGTAGTTCAATCAATAATTGTTTCTCAATTAGTCGCATTCGCATTCGCAACTTACATTCGCATTTCAAATGGTCCTGTTTACTACAGTGTGATTCGAACTTTTCTAGCTGCCCATTTTAAACTGTTTATTTTGTGGAGGATAAATCTTATCTTATTTTCTAAGAATCTCCCGTTATGTGTTTTCCAAGTACATGGAAATTAGTCAAAGTTGACTAAAAATTAGGACAAGCGGTTTTTTGCGCATGACCAACTTTGACTAATTTAGTTTTTTATCGCTTTGTTTTTTTTAACACGCGATTCATTTTCAATCTCGCTTTGTATAGCAGGTGTGCATGTTGGGAAGCAGATTTTTTTATGAGAACTTCTTTATTTTCTTTATTTTCTGTAAGTCACTCTATAGTCGGCGCATTCTATAAACAATCGTCTCATGGGTGTCATCTCATAAATATTATCAGGACCTTTTTACATAATAATGGTAAACCATAAAAAGACATTTTTTAACAAAATTAATAATATTACATACTTTTCAACATTTAAATCACGTGTTAAAAATTGCACATGATTCTGTTTGCTCATAGTTAGCTCCAACAAAGCACCCAATCCGGAGCTCATTCCCATTAGAACCTAGTTTAAACAGATAAAGCTATAGCCGTTTTATTACTACATTTGCCGACTTGGTAGAATTAAATCTGACATGTTTGTTTATGATTTACATTTCTCATTAGCAGCTAATGCGCTGCAGCGCCACAAACGATGTTTCCTGCATTTCTGCCGTACTTCATGAAATATTTTCTGCTGCAGTAAATTTCGTCCCATGTTTTTCAATTTATTACGGCTTATCCGACCGGAATGCATAGACGGAATTGATATTACTTTTGGTATCTGTATCAAAAATTGGCTTATTTTTAACTCCATTCCGCTAATGCGGTTGTGTTATTCGCAATGTCGCTAAATGCACTATTTCCAAGCGGAACACATCTGGTGTTAAATTTTTAGTATTCCAGTCGAAGCTGACCTCAATTTGAATATGTTTACGACACGTAAGCACTATATTCTTGCAGATTATTTGTTAGAACATTCGCTGTCTGCATTTAGATGTTCGGTTAAAATGTTATCAAATTTTAGCAGGGATATTTTGTTACATTAATAAAAATTGCGGGCCCTGTATTTGCACTGATTGGAAAAAGTAAAATTCGAACAGCGATAATTTAAAAATTGCACTATGCAATGGTGTATTTTGCAGAAAATCTACAGCTTATTCCTATAATATATTTGAATGGTGAACGAAAATTATAATCAAACAAATTCCATTCTCTATGAATAATTATTATTGTGGGCATCATAATATAGACATATGTATTATTATATTTTCAACAGCATTGTTTAATTTATTGAGCTCATTGTAAATCATTGGTTTGAACCGGCATCATGTGTACTTTTAGATATAACATGAATTAATTTATTTTAAACAAAGCACAGTAAAAACGAAAACTTTAGTGTTGCTGGATTTTGGTCCTGTTTGTGTAATTTTTTTTTAAATACTGTTTTCAAGTGGTGCATTTATAGTTATTTATGTATTAAGGGAATTATAACGATGTTAATAACCGTGGGCAACGTGGTTACAATATAGAGGGCCGTCAGGCCCTAGGGATTGTATTTTGCTCAAGGTTATTAACATCAAATAATTCCCGTAATACATAGATAGCTTTATTTCTTACGATTTCTTGCTAAACAAGTAGTCTTTTAGTCTTTTTTTAAATTCTACCTGTTTAATTCAGTAGGCATGGAGTAGGCAGCCAACAAAACTATCCCGAAAGCAAAATAATTTAAAATAAACTTATTGTACCAAAATCCAACGTTGCATTACTAAACCTGTGGGAGGGGTGACTTGGACAGTAAGAATCTGTCAATACCTTTTAATTATTATTAATGAATTATTAATTTATAACTTATTATATAACTTATATAATCGTCAAAATCGTCTTGAAAACGATCATGGACGCAGGAAATGTGACAAAATGCCTTATAAACGAGTTATCATACAGTATTTTTCTACTTTGCCACTTTTTATACAGAGTAATCAAATTTCACAATCTAGGGAATTTCGCGGCGAGGTGCATTATCGGCGGCTATGAAAAAGACAAGTGCGAGACATCCACTCAAATGCGCCATGTGTTGGCCACCCCAAACAGAATGTCCCTACAAAATCGCGTGCCCCAAATTCACGTGAAACAAACAAGTACCAACAACAGTAAATCAAATTCACGTTGACAGCTGTTGAAAGCCACTTGGACTTGACAACGAAGTATAGGTTAGAATTTTCACGATTGCCAATAAAAAAAATGTACTATTTTCTGTATAATTATTATAACGTCGCGTTTGCCTATTACGACACGCAAAAGCCTCAGTACGAACGCAGAGTAGAAAATAGTATATAACGCAACGAGTGTAGGTAAGTTAGTCTTTACAGATACAAGGAAACGTGTTTGATTTATACGTTTCCGAGTATCTGTAAAGACACTTACCACGAGTTGCGTTAGCTATTTTTTTTTTAATAGTCCCACAATAAAACAAAATTTAATTTATTAATGAATCTAAAAATAATGACAACTAGAAATTATTTCAATGGTTGGCGCTGAACTGTAAAAACTGTCTCGGTTGTTACGGTAAACAAATAAAAAAAAATTTTTTTGAGAAGCACGCGCATCGCTGTGAATTGTGTTCAAGCAGAGATATAGAGCTTAAAAATGAGTGAAAACGCAGAACTTGACGAAGATTTATTTCTCCCGGAAGAGATTTGTGAAGAAGCTGCCGGAGCATCAGCGGAACTGATACCAAAAAATCGAAGCATCGCTACGAGAAAGAATACTCAACATTCTCGACTTGGCGGTCCCAAAAGAATGTCAGAGGTGTGAACGAAGACGTCATTTTGGCATATACGTGCCAAAGATCGAAAGCCGTCAGCCCTAATTCACTTTGGTCATATTTTTCGATGTTAAAGGCGACTCTTCTTGTAAAGGAAAATAAAGATGTTAGCAGGTACCTAATCATTGTAATACTTGTACTTTTGACTTGTACCTACGCATTTCCACCGACAGGTATCACAAAGTACTAACCTTTTTAAGGAGTAAATCAAGAGGATATATACCAAAGAAGGCAAAAATATTTTCTAGAGAAGACATTGTAGAATTTATGACCAAGGCCCCAGATGAAAAAAAATTGTTATTGAAGGTAAATTTTGTGCTTTTGCTTTTATAAAATGTCAGATTGATATTTATGGGGTATGCACGTCATAATGATAATGGGAATAGCTGGTGGGTGTAGAAGGGAGGAGCTGTTGAACATGAGGACTAATGACTAATGACACCGGTTCAATGTTAATTGTAAAAATTCCCATCTGCAAAACAAAAAAACCAAGGAAGTATGTTGTTGTTAGCGATGGCGATTTTAACGCGGTTGAAATATGCCGCAAATATTTCCGATTGCGATCTGCTAAAACTCCTCACAATCGACTGTTTGTGCAATACAGAGACAAAAAGTGCACAGTTCAACCGGTTGGTATAAATTGTATCAGCAAAGTACCTATGATGGTGGCTGAATATCTAAAGAAAAAAAATCCCCACAAGTCATTGCATGCGGAGATCGTCTGCAACGTTACTGGTGGACAGTGGTGTCGATATTTTGACGCTAAAAAGACACGGCGGTTGGAAGAGTTCTTCTTCTGCAGAGGAATACGTTGGCGAATCTATGAATAATAAGGTTCGGTTTTATTTTAATGAAAGCAATATTTTAATGAAATAATTATTTGCAGATAAATACGTCTAAATTGATTCTGAAAGGTGCGGAGAAATCGGTCTTAGATAACAGAAATTGCACTGAAAACCACACGAACAATAATTTGGAAAATCAAGAGCTACCTGAATCTCAAGTTGAACAACCCGCCAGACATCTTTTGAAAAACGTGCATCGGTTGGAGCTTGAAAATTTTCCTGAATCTAGTTTTGTGACGTCAAGTGTAAAGGAAAGCTCTGATGTCTTGGAAATCGATGAAGTTCGTGGAATATCTTTTCCAAATTGTTCATTCAATAATTGTACATTTAACATAATAAAGAAATAAGATTATGTTGACCTAATTATCAATATTGTTAAAAAAAGAGAAAGTCATCGGTAAAACTTTTACCGATGACTTTATGTAAAACTGCAGTTACCATTGACTAAACGATTGATGTATCGATCAATTACCAAGCGACTATTAAAAAAAATAATAAAATGAAATCACCGTGCGAAGCCATCTAGTGATCAATGGAAATAGTATCAAAACCATTTTTTTTTAAACTTCCTTTATTTATTGCAATCTGTCTCACAAAAAAAAAAACAATAAACAATATTGTTGGCAAGACAATTAAATAACAAAGATTGGAACTTCACCCAGTGTAGAGTGGTGTAACTGGTGGAGCCCTTAACTTTACATTTATTCGTGTAGAAGCTCCATTGGGTACAGTCTTCTGCATCGGACAGCATGTCTCAGGTTGTTGGGATGTACTTGAAGCCTATTTTGGTAGTTAGCAGACTTGAGTGAGATCTCTTCTTGAATCGTCGTAACTTTCTAGGTCAATTCCCAGGTAGTTTACCGTGTTTTTTGATGTTGATCTATACGCGCGTTAGACTAGGGTAAAACCAAGACGTCTCAGCCCCCTTGGGCTGGACCGATTTTTCGGCTCTACCAATTTTTATGATTCTTTTTTATATTTGGTAGGTATGAGATTAGGTGGTGAAGTATTTTTTGGCCTGGTGAACTGTAAACATGAAAATCAACTGAACTGTAATTACGGAGATGATGATTTTTACGCGTCACAGTGCAGTAAAAATTCACACAAATTTTCGTTCTTAAAATACGTTTATAAAAAAGAAACTGCTTGTACAACGCAAGCATACTTATTGAAACGTCAAAATATTGAAATTGTCTTTGTGTATTTTCGTATGTTTTTCAAACACTCAACAATTAAAAATTTGTGTAAATGGCGTGTTAATAAGTATGCTTTTGTTGTATAAGCAGTTTCTTTTTTATAAACGTATTTTAAGAACGAAAATTTGTGTAATTTTTACCGCACTGTGAAGCGTAAAAACCATCACCTCCATAGTTACAGTTTACGTTGATTTTCATGTTTACAGTTCGCAAGGCCAAAAAGTATTTTTCACATGGGCATGTGGGCCCAGGGGGGCCCCTTGGGCTGGACCGATTTTTATGATCTTTGATTTGTTGGATTTGTCTCCGCCCCGAATAGCAGAATAACTATCAAAACATGGACATGGGGGCCCAGGGGGCCGCCTTGGGTTTATGACTCAAGAAGGGCTTTTGTGATGTTTGATTTGTCTCCGCCCCGAATATCAGAAAAACTATTAAAACAGGTACGTGGGGGGGCAGAGGCGCCCTCTTGGGTTTCAACCCTAAAGTTCAGCAGAAAAATCTAAAAATTAAAAATAGGTAATTTTGTATGGGAATCGCTACTTCAGATTACTTTTAATAGATGGCGTTTGTGGTGAAACTATCAGACGATATACAAAACTGTCATTTCTTCTTGAATCGCTACTTCGGATTACTTTTAATAGGACGCGATTGGGGGTGCTACGAAGTACACCGGGTCAACTAGTATTTAGATAAATATCAAAAAATTCACAAAGGTTACCCGTTTGAAATGCACATCCTGCTATTTTTATTTAAGTTGTTTTTCTGGATTTTTTGTCACTTACCGCTCGGTATATTTTTTCGTAGTCGACACCGCTGATAGCTCGTTCTCACCGTACGAGGTTTGCGCAACCGAAAAAAGTACAAAAAACACATGATTTAAAATATAAATTTCAGCTTTTAATAGAAAGGAATGTCTGCCCTAGAATTTACTTTCGTAGGAAACTAGCTTTAGCTTGAAACGTGCATTTTATCATAATAGTGTTATTTATGACATAATGTGTTGTTGATTGATTATTCATCGTTGCGTCGCGTCGGTATAAATAATAATTTGTCATTTGCATCCACCCGCTTGTCGAGATAGACGTACATCAGGCCCGTATGTTCCAGTGAACACGTTTGCGCCAGCCGCGCGCATGACGTCACATTAAGACCCCGTAGCCGTTGTTGTATATGAGCGAATAGAGGTAAATTAAGAAATTCGACACAATATTCGAAACTTTTCTTATAATTCGTTTTAAATTTATTGATATATTATATAAAAAATAATTTTAGTATGTCATCGATTATATTTATTTAAAAACAAACATTAATAAAGCTTGACACAATTTAAAAAAAATTCAACGCCGTACATTGCTGTACATTTCTGCCCACCGTTGAATGTAACTTTTTTATTTTTGAAGATTTTTCGTTGAAATTTGAAAAACGTACCTATTAACTTAAAACGACTAAAAAAACATTTATGTTAAAAGAAAAGGGAGGTAACTATAAAATCTCAGAAATTGTTTGTGTTAGAAAGATATATTGAAATCCTCATGCAAAACCACAGTTTATTTTGAAACATGCCTTACATAACAAGACACTTATCTTTCATTTTTAGCAGTTGTGGGCGTAATAATTATTTCATTAATCAGTTGCCTTCTTTGCCTTTTATCAGCAAGAAGCTTTCGGTTTTGAACAGATTTAGAAGACAATGACACTTGTTGACGTTGGGGAAGATTTTGTGTAGGAACTGTATCTTCTTTCAACCCACGATAATTTTTAGGAGTGTAATTTAGAAGTACATGCTTTAAATTTACGAAATAATCACTCTCTCGGAAATGTTTTGAACAAATAACAGCGGTTTTCTCATTAAATTTGTTACTTCGGTTGCTGGAGAGGATCCATTGTTTGCACAAGTCAGAATTTTTTGGGAATGAATGGTATTTCACTGATTTATCAGTGGGATTTTTTTTAGACTTGTTATTGGAATTACATCCGAATACGGCACGACGCATTTTGAGACGATTTTGATTGATATTACTCAAATAACACACTATAACCTGCGAAGCACCATATAGCAGCAATGCAACTTTTGTAAAATCGGTCTGAGTGTGACGTTTCACGCGCCAAAATTAAGGACCGCCCCTTCGGCGCAGCATCCTATCTCTAAGTTATTTGTATCGTGGGCGTACATAAACTTAGTTCCGAAATATAACAGATTTAGAATTTCAAAACATGTTGTTTTAAATTTTATAATAATACATGAACTTATTTTAGATGTTAAAACTGACCTTTTTTAAGCTCAGCAGAAAACTAGGGTTGGATCTAAATGGAAATCCGTTTCTCGTGCACGAATTCGTTTTTTACTATTTATTTTACATTTAAAATAGGTCATGTGCTAACATCGTGTCTAGAGTCCATATATATGGAGTAATTTTTCTTAAAGAAGGGAGCTTTGGGGAATTCGATTACATTTATATTATAATATTGGGAACTTATCGTTTGTTACGTACTTCCCAATAACTAGACTCTAAATTGTTGGTCTGTAATGGATAGAATACAAGAAACGAGTTACTTTTCCATTTTGTATGAAATTTGTTCCACGTTCATAACTCTTTTCAGCCACATAATTAGTGTTCCAAATTTACGGACCGTTTTAATTAATGGTGAAAAACGAGCGTCACCAGAAAAATTGCTTTGAAATGCAGCCCAAATTCTAATTAAGTCCCTGAATCCTATCAGTCTCTCGCACATAACATCGCGCAGCGTAATTACTGTGCACAGGTGAAATGGGTGCTCTCCACTCATTATGGCCTGCGATAATTAATACGAAAGCTTGTCATCGACATGTAAACCCATTGTCGTGTCAGCGCGAAAGTGTAATGAAACAACTTCCAGACATGACACTGAAGTAAAGGAATTCTCATCAACAAAATTAATTCATAAATATATTACGAGCCTTTGACGTTTTCGAACGGCGCGGCGGCAAAACTTTGCCTCTGGAAATGCTTTGAAACCTAAACCTCAACACGAATAATAATTGAAATATAATGACGTGTTTATGAGGCAGAAAAACAAACTGTAATTTAAAAGGAACGATTGACGTTTTCCAGAATATCTAATATTTTAGTGTTTTCTCGGGCTTCCACTTAATTTCAGGAGACTCGTTTATTTAGATTGCACACCAGGGACCCAGATTCTACATGTACAGCACGCAACATTTCACCACCTAAAATGAACAGAAATATAGCAAAGGCAACATTAATAATTAAAGGGTTTCCAATTGTATAGTTTTGATTGTAATATTAAAAACATTTGTTACATGTGGTAGCGTACTTGTTTGACATTTTTATTTTATTGATTTATTATTTAAAATATGTTTTATTTCTTTCTAATAATCAAAACAGACTGGTTTCATGTTGATTTGCGACTGGTCGCAAGTGTAACACCATCCCGGTCGACCCAATTTTAATTAGTCACTTTGTAATTTTTAAATAACTTCGCCCTGTAGAAAATAAGCTTGTCAACGATAGAAATCACCCAAGCGGCGAGTTATGTTTACATAACGTTCCCAGACTCATAAATTAGCTTTCTTTGGAATGTTTAAGCGGGTCGTATTCGGCGACTCGCCCCAAAAATTAACACATAGGGAAACTGTAGTCAGTCTTGCTTTGTTCTTCATTCGAACAAGTGTTTATTATCGAGGTTTGCTTTAAGGGAATTGAACGCGGCTTCATTTGACTATAATTTGTCTGCACAACAACATTCCTAAACGTCATACCAGCCCACTCTTTTATCGCCTAACTAGACATGGATAGGAAGAAGACGCTAGATGGTCCAAAAAATTATTGTTTAGTTTTGGAATTACTTAATCAGTAAAGCACCTAGCACTTCAATTTTTGGTTTAACATTTGGATAATGATCAATACTAAAGTAGAATATTCCTCAAAATAAAATAAAAATATCTTATTTGATAACAGGTTGACTCCGTAATAAGAAGACCAAAATCAACCAAAACTTGAAAAAAATCAGTTATGAAATAAACTTTGTACGAAGCTGCTTTCGATTATAAAAACAAATCCTTAAATCATTGTTGAAATAACCGAATGGTTTCTTTGTTATTGCAAAATTCGTAGTGCAATGCAAATTTCCTATCTCCGTCGTACATAATAAGATGCAATAGCGTTATCTCTTACCGTTTGAACTGGAGACGTACAATCAGTCCGAGCGTTACTGAACAGAACGTCGCGTGTTCATGGTAAAAACTTTTTAGGTCCACAACTTTCGGCGCGAAGCAATACAGGGTGACACTCATCAGAATTGTGGCCTAGTGATTTATGGTCACTTGAGTTTCAGATGTTAGTGTCGAAACTGGTTTGTCCTTAAATTTTTATTAGTTTATTTTTTAATGCATATAGGCTTGACTTCTGATATTTTTTTACTATGAAATAAACTAGAACTGTCCCATAATAATTTTAATTGCAATATCTATTAATATTTGGAGCAGGTCCGCCCCTGTCGATAGCGCATGTGGACCCTTTAGTCGGTCAGTCATTTCTGAATGGTCACTCCGCTGCAATGCAGTCATCTCTCTCCTCGCACTGTGTAGCAATTAATGGGTAGGAGTGAAAAAGCCAATGTGACATGTGAAATAGATTTCTTTAAAATTTGACGTGGGCAAAACTCTCTGTCTTATGAAGTCGCGACCAATATCCTTAAGATTAATTCAAAAGTGATTGAGGTGAGGTTTTCACTGAGCAAATAATCCAGGTGCATTTGTAATCATTTCTGAGTCTAAGTTAAAGTGTTTTGAGTGATTTATTGCTGTGAAATTGACAGACAACAGATTGGTGAGTCCGTTCTAATTTACATTTAACTGTTAATCAATTGCAAGTTGATATTATCATGAGAGTACTATAGTTATTTTGCAATATTGCTGAGATTGAAGTACTGGTTGATTCATTAGTTGAGTCATTGTTGAATTATGATATTTGTACAAGAGATTATTGATAATGAAGTACTGGTTGATTCATTAAATGAGTCATTGTTGAGTTATGAGTTTTGTACAACAGATATTATTGAATATGAAGTACTGGTTGATTCATTAATTGAGTCATTGTTGTGTTATGAGTTTTGTACAAGAGATATTATTGAGATTGAGCCTTGACGTCAAGTTAATTAATCTGTAATTATTCTGCCAACCTCCCAATGTGAATCCAAGGACTACTGGGGGTGCTGGTGGGAGATCGTTGATCATTGCACTGGCCCATCAGCACTTTGGGGAGATTTATGATATCTCCAGGATGAATTCTAGAGTTCTCCATTTGTATTGATTTTGTACTCTTTGAGTATGCTGGCAGTACGAGTCCGGATTAAGTTTAATCCATTGCACGGATACTACTGTCGGAGTTGAACCAGTTAGTCATGACTCAGGTAGGGTAAAGCCCAGACGGTCACGCGGACAAAGGCACTATCAGGGGATACCCCGTGATGGTATTGCACATCATTTTGATAGGCCTAAGACTAGTTAAGATGGAGCGGGGTGGTACATTTCAGATATCTACACCGTGGTGACTGAAGAGTAGCTGTTCTTACATCAGCAGCTCTACCATCTTGCCATCATCATCTCTACCATCTCGTCATCATCATCTCTACCATCTTGCCAGCATCATCATCATCAACATCATCATCAGTATGTCACCACGTGCCATCGTTAGCAGGGGTATCGTTATGATGCTCAGGTACCGCCCATTGCACGACTCACTTCTAGTCGTTTCAGTAATAGTCTAGACAGGAGCTCTGGGTTTTCCAGGTCAAAGAAGGACCGCGTTTGTACGTTTGGGGTCTCCCACAGCTCCATTGCACTGTTTGCTATTACTTGAGTGTCTAAGGTCTCCTAACTACCTAGGCAGAGCTCAATCGAAATGCTAATAATAATTAATATGTTTGATAATTGAGACACTTGATAATTGATATGATTAAGTATTCAGGTTCTAAAAAAGACCAGTATCATCAGTTGATCAGTAAATGAGGAACTCAAAGTATTAATTCTAAACTGTTGATTTGAAAGACTCAGAAAAGGTTACAATTTAAGATTGACGAATCTAATTAGGATTAGTTGTTCATAAATCATTTTCCACACAGAATTGCAACATGACCTCTCGATACTCGATACCTCTCTTGACCAACATAACTGGCCATCAAAGGAGTAATTAAAGGAGTAATCTTCCATAGCAACCGGCACTTGCGACCAGTCGCAAATCAACATGAAATCAGGCTGCAGCTCAACAATAATCAAGTTGTTATACATTCTGAATTCACTGTTTCGTTCACTGTTTAACACATCTCATCCAACGAATGACTTCAAAATATAAGCTGGATAAGCCAAAAACCAATTTGTCTACAGAAACATGCTAGTATCTATTTGCGACTGTAGCGACAGTATACATATAATAATATGTGAGTATGCGAAATCACGTACTTTACCTTCATGGAACGCTAACAATTTTGCAATTTTCAAGTTGAACGCTACATTCCGAAACGGGTTCAAATATGCGTACAAATAATAGCAGTGTGTTTGTACAATTAATTTCTTTCTAGTTTGTGGAATTTCATGAACTTCGTGTTGCATTGCATTAGGTGAAAAATAATTTTCTTTTATAACCGTTTCAATTCCTGCAATTTTCATGATTTGCAGATATGATTGGATTTCAGTTACATATGCGGTGAATATTTGGAGGTATTGTGGCGTAATTCAATTTAATTCTGTGTCGGTTAATGAATAGCGGCATTTCGTGCGTGGTAAGGGCATCAAAATCCAAAAAAATAAAGTGGCAATAAAACAAAACATACCAAAAAAAAAGTACAGGGACCAATGCCATCAGAACGACTGGAAAAAAATCAAAGAAACTGAAGACACTAGACCGACTAAAATAACCATAGGAACAACAGAATATAAATACACCTAGCAAACGAAAAAGAAAACATACCATAGACGACTTAGGGCCGGTTTCAGCAACCTCAGTTAAACTTAATCATCTGTTAGGAACAATTGTTGCTATAGTTTTAACAAACGTGTCTATGCAGTTATTTGTCAGTTAAAAATTTGTTGGTGAAACCGGCCCTAAGTGGATTGAAAAGACAAAAAAGACTATATAATAAGTTAGCAGATGCAAAAGAGACCAAAGAGAAAAGACAAACTAAAGAAAGTGAAGTATTTGCTGTGGTACTGTAGAGGCAAAAAGAGAATTAAGACGAAAGTAGCAAAAGAACCAAAACAGACCCAAGAGACAAAACAGACAAAGGAGACTAAAAAACTTAAGTGCGAAAAGTGACCAAAAGAGAGCAAGCAGATCATAGAGTGAAATAAAACAAAGAAGACCAAGACACAACACAGAATAAAGAGACCAAATATACCAAGAGAGCTTAAGCGATTAAAGCCACCATAGACGCTAAGAAGATCCGAAACCAAAAAGAGCGAGATAATAAAAGAAAAGAGACTAATCGGAAAAAACCCTACAGAATCTAAAGAGACTATATAGGTGACAAAGACGGTTATCAGAGCGACCAAGAGTAAACTAAAAACGCCAACAGGAGTATATAAGTCAAGAGTTGTTAAAAATTAAGTTGATACATTGCTTTCGATAACATTATTCATATTTTATGCTCTATATTTCTGTTTTAAATTTTGTTTCGCATTTTATGGTTCGTTTTACGTGTTATTATACATATTTCATGTTGTATCATACTATCTGTGGAAAACAAAATTTACATTTCTTTAGATGAAGAATTTTGACGTACAAAGCCTACTGGATGTATGAATCATTTCATCTTTTATATTTCTTTCACATTTCATTTGCATTTCATGATTTGTAACTCCCTAATGTTATGTACCCCCTTTTATATTACCGCCACTTTTTGAATTTGAACATGAAATGAAATGTCAATGACGTCACAAACGTCAAATTTGAAAAAAAACGCGATCTTTAAAGGTTGGCAAGTGATCGTCAGACAAGCAGAACCCTACGTTCTGTTGTTTTTCTGACAAGACAAGCAATGGCGAGCTTACCCAAACGAAACAAATCCTAGATTCTTTGGATACATGGCGAGAGCTAATCAGGAGTGGAGCGTAAATTGATAACACAAAAATTATGATGTTAAATGTTTATTAAGTTTTAGTCATTTTGTGCATTTGAGTTTTGTGATCTCGTACTGTGGTTAACAATTTCTAGTGTTTTCGAATTAAGTTGGAAGTTCTTTGGAACTTAAGTTAAGTTCTTTGGAAGCCATTTTGAAACGATCGCGACGAGACATCTAACGGCGCAAACGCAACGAGGCGCAACAAAGCTACCAACATGTACAAAACAAAAGCACTAAATACCGAAATTTGGCTTCCCGGTGTCGAAAATAGCTAGATGTCAGTTACAAGCGAAAGACGAGATCGTAAATCGCAAGGGGGCGCGAAACAACATAATGATAAGGCACTTTTCAGAACACCGACATTCGGCAGGGCTCTATGCCGCTTTTCGCCCGTTAGTCTTCAGTTCTTACTCAGTGTTGGTTAGTTCAAGTCAACAGAGACAAAATAGCTTTTAAAAGACCGCAAGCTGCTGTCGGCCTTATACCGAAAGACAGGCAGTTATTCAATGATTTATCCAGGTTTGAAATGCAGTAGTGGACATTATTTAAACAAGACCGAACAACAAAGGGGTGAGTAATAGCTTTCCACCCTGGCGGCCATATTATTAGTGACGCTGACAAAATGGTAGCCGGACAACGGTAAAAACCGAAAAGCTTGTTATCTAGGAGTTTCTAGTATGGAACAAACGCCGGTCAATTTCAGGGCAATTTAAACATAGAGCACACTCAACTTTAAAAACAGGAGAACTAGTGGAATAAAATCAGATAAAAACAAAGAATTGAGCGTTAGTTACGACTTGATGCTTCTAACGTTGAAGTCTCAATTAATGTAAAATGGCCGCCGGTCTTCCTTCCACCATCTAGAAGGGACGCCAACCGTTTTTTTAGCCACGCCAACTTCAACTCGTTGCCAACCACTGCTGGATATTGCTAACTTAAGAGGAACTTGCCGGATGGGCAACTCGAAGTTCTCCTATGTATTGAATGTCTATTTTGGGGATAGCTCAGCCCTGATTTAAATCTTATGTCTCGTATTTCTATATTTCATAATTATTATGTATACGGTATTTATTTCAGCTTTTAGATTTCATATTGCCTTTCACTATTTACATCTCATATTTATTTTTAGGATTTTCAAAATTTTAGTGTTTATTGTATTATTACATTCCAATTATCAAATAATTAAATATCCTGACTATAAAATACATAATAGTAGCAAATCTTCAAGCCGGATTATCGCAGGCTCAGATTATCGCGACATCACTTTATCATTTTACGGAATTTTGAGGAGACCGATTTTATGTTGATTTGCAACTGGTCGCAAGTGCCGGTTGCTATGGAAACGTCTTAACTAAAGTCCAGACAGTTAGGCTCAATTTCATTTGAAATGAAACATGAAATTGTGTCTTAAGCCTGGTCTTAAGATAAAACGTCTCCATAGTAACCGACGTTTAAGACCAGTAGCAACTCAACATGAAATCAGGCTGTCAGTCTAAAGTACGTTGCAGGCCAGCGGCGCCGGGTTGTCCGTGTCCGTACCAACATTGTCCTTTAAAATACCATTAGTTTTACTAACTCATAACCGATATTAATAATAATTTGTTCTGTTGTTGGTCAAAAAGCATTATATAATACTCCCTCTGTCCAGAAATAAGTGTCCGATTTGCTATTTTTTGAAAACTTAAGGAAAGCAAGCCTTGACTTTCGACAAGTACCTAAATGTCAAACTTAACAGTTATAATAAGTTTTTTTAAGTGTTTGCAAACAAATATTATTTTTACCTTATTTATAATCCCAATTAGAGTTAATTCATTTTTTAATTAATTTTTTTTATTTTTAAATAATAAATTAATCGAGAAAATTGCAAATAACGAGTGAGCAACAAAATTCGTGATCGTAGGAGCCTCTGAATCCAAAATTTTGAGTCGATTCTTGATCGATACGATTGTGTAAAAAGTCATCGAGTAATGTGAATTGACGATTAATGTAAACAGTAAAGTAAAAGAACCGATATACGTTTAGCCAACTGCGATCACGAATTTTGTTGCTCACTCGTTATAATTTATTTTTATTTTTTTGCGAAAGTATTGACTGTGCTAGATTTATGCTGTTTTTGCCCTTTGACTTTCTCTTCTAAAATGTTTTACATTAATTTATTAATGGACAATAAAAAAATCTAAATTGGACACTTATTTCTGGGCAGAGGGTATTGTATATATTGATTAAAAAAACAAAAATTAATTTACGTTTGCTTAATATTACCTTAACAAATTTTGATTCTAGCTGCAACGCAAATTCTTCAGTTACTGAGTTACATTAATTTGTTTATAAGATTTTTTATTGCGGAAGTGTTGTGATATAAAACTCGAAAGGTTGTGATATAGAACCAGAAGCATTGCGATATCTTTCATAGTATAAGGGTAGTGATAATCTAACTACACAAAATTGCCATTGCCGTACGACCTTTTAGGCTAATTTTATGCCTCCAAAATGACTAAATTAAATTCCAAAAGATAATTGAACAAACCACCAGTAAAATTTTCCTTTTTTTAGGTGAACATCCTGCGGCAATGCAGCACGGCGGCCAACTACGACTGGAATATCCATTTTCAGCATGCTTACTGAGCGTTCTGGTGGCGGTGGCAGGGCCATAAAAACTTTCAACTCTGGGGAACAAAACTCTCAACTGAAGAAAAAAGTGTCATCCTAAAAACATGTACAAATGTGTAAATAGTGTTGAACAGTGCAGTGATGAATTTTAAAAAGAATCGTCGTAGCACGTGCGAAAAATTACAAGCAAAGAAATATCAACAGAATTTAACATTTATAATTTAATTTCAGAGCCCGTAAACAGTCGCGTTTTACGTTTTTTGAGTATAAGCGTGTTATGTGAATTAAAAGAATAAAACGAGTGACGGTTCTGTAAGTTTAACGAAGTCGGAACTTCCTGAATTCATTTATAATTCACCGGGATGCTTTGCTCATCCGTCGGAATTTTCAGAAGGGCGTTTCTCGTTGATCACTTAAAGTGCTTTGTACCTCAAAATTTCGTAACCTAGTGTTGTGACTGTACGAACGATCAATGAATCGACGAACTTTTCCCAAATTTTTAGGATCTCACAGTACGTTGTTGTAAATAAACACAGTAATTATAACGAGTTAATGAAAGGCGACAAAGATACAGCTACCAATACATCATTATACGAGTTTTTTTCAACGTCCCTGATATTATAGACGTAATTATAATGGTGAGTTTGTAAATACTTTTAGGGCCATATCCACAACTTATTAAAATATTGTAAATTTATATGAGACTTTTAAGGAATATTGTTATTTTTTTAAATGAAATCTATTCATTGTAGAGATGATTCACGTTGTTCTTGTTTTTCTTGTAACTCACAGTTTTATGATACTTCAGTTGTCAGTCGTTACGTTTGTTCTATTTTTAAAGGTTGTCATTAATGAACTTTGATGTTTCTTAAAAATGTTGTTAAAATGTAATAAAACATCTCAATAAAATTCACATGAAATACTCCTCTTCTTTATTTCAACAAAATGGTGTTAATTTTTAAAATATTTAAGGTCATAGATCAAAGTAGGTAAGTATAATTCCTATTATCCACACAACGTACGAATCAATTCGCGTTATTTTGGCTAATCATCGATTTCACCATAACTGAAATTAATTAAATAATTATGCTAAAATGTAAATTTATGTATTAACCAAATTAATGGACGTTGAATAGTAACTTTGACAGAGCTAATTACAGCGTAAAATTTTTGGTGCATTCTACGAGTACATTGCTTCGGACCATTTGTGTAGTGTGTATAATATTAATTGTTGTTAATTGGTTCAAATAAATAAGGGCAAAATCAAATCAAAACTATCGGTTTAAATAAGTTTACTCTTTATTTACCTGGCTTCAATTAAATATGTACCTACTATTTTTCAAATAAAATAAACCTCCTTCATAGGATTAATCAGTATCATACCAATACCATCTTTAAAAACTTTCGTTTCAGAACACAAAACCTCTGATTTAAACAAAAACTCTTTTTACTGCTCCAAATTTACAAATCCGTAAACCCGCAATTATACATTGTTTGCTGTCCCCTCTCCATGTGCATTTTTTATAAACGATGCGACACCGTCAGTGTTACCTATTTTTTATTTGACATTGGGAATTGTGCACGTCCGTTATGTTGGCTTCATTTCTAACAGTTTATTCGCAGTTTTACCAGCATGCACCGTTCTGGTTTAGTAACTTTGTTAATTCTGGTTGTGTTTTCAATTCATGTGAGTTAGTTTTCGGACTATTTCGTCAATTTTTGCCTCCAGTGTTCTCAGGGCCAAACCACCGAAACAGAATCACCAACCACTGATCAACTTGCTACTGAGTCTCAAGTTTTGGAGACCACAACTGAAGCACGAGAAGAAGAAAGTACAAAGCCTTACATCGACATGGAGATAATCAACATCGAAGTGCGGCCGAAGGTTGGTAACGCTTTGCTTGTGTCTTGGGGAAAACCTCTCAAGGAGTATCACCTGGATTGGACCTATGGTGTATACTATGGTTTAAGTATGGAAGACGCTCTAAAAGGTTAGACAATTTTAATCTATTTGTGCCTAACATGTTATAAAGGAGTATGTTTAGATATCAAAATTGACACCCATCTGAAAGAATTTTTATATTTAAATAAGTTAGCACCACAAAGTATCAGTCCATTAGTGCCTCTGTTCAACTGTAAATTAAAACATCTATGGGTCTATTGTATAAATATTCCATTGACGGACCGTTTGTTGTTGTCATGGCAGCAGCTAATAGATTACATATAAATTTTATTATTATAATTAAAAACGAATCATTCTTTTGTATGCTGCCGTTCCCACAACAACAAACGGTTCATAAACATCAACGAAATTGATAAATTTAAATTAATAATTAATTAGCGCAACTTTTTCATTATTTGTTTAAAAACACCGGTGTAATTTGTAGACTTCCGTTTTATTTAGTTACCGTTTTATTGATCCAAAAGTTAACAATAGTATACACCTACACGTTGTGTAGCAAAAACAAGTCAAATTAACATCACAAAATTAAAAAAATTGGAGGGTGTAGTTTAGGAATATTTGAGTTTTTGCAGAAATATTATTTAAAAAAACAATTAGGACTATCTTGACTGTGGTGTATGCTTTGGATATAAATGATTGCGAATGTTATTTATATGTCTTGAAGCTTGAAGCATTCTTTAGCTATTTTTCACACTTTTACATTTTTAACCGCTGCTGTTTCTGCAGCCTTACTGACTCTGGCGTAGTGGGGTTTAAAAATCTTATTTAAGGCGAAACGCTCAGTCGCCTCAACTTTGGAACCGAATTACGGCCTTCATTGTTAGGCTATCTTAAAGTATTGGGCATCAAAATTAGTAAAAAAAAAACCTCATCACGGCAAAACGTGTTTGTTCAGAAAAAAAAATTATTGCCAAAATGAGAAGCAAATTTTTTTTTTTAACAAACGTGTTAGTGCTTGATTTTTACTGATCTCCGTATTCGGTAAATGCAAGGTGTTTTTATAAATATTGAAAAATAAATTTGCAAATTGTCCCCAAAGTTAGTTTCAAGCAATGTTGTAACACAGGCCCCGCCCCTCGGCGGCAGGCAGACGTGTCGACGGCTGACCGTATTATATTTCATGTGTGCCGCAGCTCGTTCTTAGAAAGATAACAAAAAAGTATAGTAAACAAAAACCACCAGCTTTACAAAAGCGTTTGCCGGTAAATGGATCAATATAGAGTGGAATGATTTTATTTAAAACAATTAACAATTTTTATCACTCTAATGGTGTACACTCATTTCTGTACATCCTCTAATTTACTATGTGGTATAGCATATCTGTAATTTTACGTTAATATTATTATTTAAATATGAAATTGTATACAGGTGTCCCAACTAAAATTTGTACCCCCCAACAATTCTAATTTCGGAAGACTCAGAAGGAAACAGGTCAATGTTATTATCAAGGGGGACCAAATTGTACCAAACTTTCAAGTCTTAGATGTCACCCTTTTAGCGAGGGGAGCCACCCCTTACAAAATTCAAATATTATGGGGGGTTATGTGATACATCATTTTAAAGCTTATTTAATTTTCTATCCAGGACATTCTACTATTATATATTTGTTTCTACAAAAAAAATATTAATTTGCAGGGATTTTCCTCTTACCAAATACTTTGTCGCTATTGTAAAACGCTTCTTTTCATTCTATTTGAATTAAAAAGTTGAAGATGCTTCAACTGAGAACCCAATGAATTCACACGATTAAATGAAATGAATGAAGGGGTTTACATATTCAATTCGTATTCTGATTTGCTGTTTTAAATGCTATACCTACATATCTTTTTTCTAAATTTGGAATATAAGGTTGCCAAGTTATTATGTAATTTTTTTGTGTTGGAATTGTGAATAGTGGACCCTGTAATAGTGACCAAATATTACTGAAAATAATCTTAGTCGATGCAGCTTTGATGGTAATATATATGGTATCAAAACATTTTTTTTATTTTCTTTAGTAACTAAAGCCACTCCCCTCCGTCGTCGCACTATTATTGACTCAGCCTGTACATAATATTATCTAATATTATATTGATTGTATTCTCTACTCATTATTGAATAGAACTTTTAGAATGAACTTTCATATTTCATAACTCAAATTTTTAATTCATGTTAAATCATTTTATTCTTTCCCCTGGTACCTCATGAATAAAAAAATTGAGTTAGATATTTATTACTAATCTTTATTTAATATATATATCTTATAGTACGGCGGCGGAGAGAGCTAAATCGTTCATATTAAAGAGTAACCCACTACTTTCGTATAAGACATATATAGATTTGTTTGTTAAAAAATTCTGCATTTAGAATGGAAATTCACGACAGTGTGGGTTAGTCACGAGAAAAATTATTCCAAGAAAACCGTGAAAATTGGCAAAAATTAATCCAATAAAATAAATGCTCATATCTTTGGCTAAATAAAAGGTAAAACTATGCGGTTTGTAGTAAAAATTTTCACATCAAAAACTGCAGAATTTTGTTGTCTGTAATTCACCTCAACTAATAATGTATCTATCTACAATAATAAATTCGCTAGAATCGTGTTTCTGGGAACTTGCTTAGGCTATCTCTCGATCACCCGCCCGCGCCCGGCTCCCACCGCAAACGCCTGTATGCTATACTCTATACTACCACCGAGCGCAATGAATTAAACTGAAATTAATTTTTATTTTTAACCAAATACATAAAGTTTTTAAAATTAACAATAATTCTTCATCGTCACTTATGTCTCTAACTATATCCTTATTTATACACTTCATTTAATATTTACACTATAGGTACCTAGAACAAAACATAACTCTCACTTTACATGCACATTTGCTCGAAGAACAATTTATTCTTCTCATTGCATAATAATTCTATTGCTTGTCTAATCGCATGCGGTATAGGTGTTTCATTAATTAATTTGGGGGTTAAATTGGAACCATCTTTGATTCATCCAAATTCCAAAGGATTCAACGGTTTAATTTTTACTACAAAGACTACACTATACGAGTTACAGCAACTTAAATATTGAAAATTTATAAATAAATCATGCTCCGTCGCATTAAATAATAGAATTTGGTCGAAAAGCACAAATTCGCGCAATTTTCCAATTAGCCATTTTAAAGTAAATATTCTGGGCTTCACAATGGAACCAACCGCATATTTTTACCTTTTATTTAGCCAAAGATATGAGCATTTATTTTATTGGAATAATTTTCGCCAATTTTCACGGTTTTCTTGGAATAACTTTTCTCGTGACTAACCCACACTGTCGTCAATTTCCATTCTAAATGCAGAATTTTTTAACGATGAGTCACTCATTGAGTTATACCAAAGTAGTAGGTGGTTGAACGAATTTGACCCACCGGCCGCCGTACTAATATGTATTTCACTTTTTACACTCATAATATCAAAGAAAAACAATGGGATCTGTTTACTGTCGGCAATCCAACGCAGCGATTACAGTTCCAGGAAGCTTTCATTCTCAGCTTCCAGGCCCTTGTATTTCAGTCCACGTGGACTGAAAGATCAGCCAATTGTAAGTCGTTTGAGGTAATAAATTTTCGACACATGCAACGCCCTATGTGGTGTCACCGATTCGCCTTTTGTTTACACGCTGAACGGGCCAGTCGCCTTAACAATATTTATTTTGACAAATAATGTCAACTATTGTTTTTAAACCAGAAGAATATCGATAAATCCAAGTGGAGCAAATTCAAATTAAAATTTAAATATATCCAAGTCGAACTCCACAAACTTTAATAAGCGCAAAATTACAATGGGAACATGTTTCGGCATAACACTACTGCCATCATCAGCCCTTAAAGAATATTTAAAATGATAAAAAACAAAAACAACGTCATAATTTTAGAGTTCGACTTGAATATATGTAAATTTTAATTTACTATTGTTTTTGCCTTGTTAGAATAATGTGTCTACTTTTTCTTAAAACGTAATATGATGTATTTCACTGTTAACTGTGGTATACAGCAGCAAAATTTATTTTAGTTTATGGTATTTACTCGATGGCATATATTGTGAGCATTTACTCATTAAAGAGTTTTCAATATTCTTCGTGTTGTGGAGTTTGCCTATTTGCTCACAAAGCATTGTGGGGTATTTCGTTTCGACCAGTAGGCGAAACCTCCCATTCAAATATACCCACAACGCTTTGTGAGTAAATCGTCATTTCCAGCTTTGTTGGTAAAGAATTCGACCACTGGCCAAATTGCCTCGATGGGTCCAACATAAACTCTTTACAGAAATTAAACGGGGCACTATCTATGGGGATTATAAATAAAGTCCGTTTTTTTAAACCATTGTGGCGCAAATAATTCACACCCTATTCTCGTTTCCATAACAACGTAATGCTTTTGATATGGGGAATTAAATTTAGTGTGTTACCATTTGCACCACAATGGTTTTAAAAAAAACGGACCATATGTATTATAGCTATTTATTATATAAGGCAAATAAGTCAAGAAAGAAATGTTTAATTTTTCTTGAGTGACTTATTTGCTGTGAAGACACGTGTGTAATACACAGTTTTATCCAACACCTTCTTCTCTAATCGTAAATAAAATAGTATACAACCTTCGCCAAAAGTACCATTCCTATGTGTCGAGAAGTAGTTCACCTCGAGGCTAAACTATAGTTCCGCTTCAGTATGTAATAATTATGCTATTATCTATCGGGTGTCTAAATAAAAATCTGGTCAAGATTGACATGAAACAAAAGCGGTTCACATTCGGCACGTCGTAGTCAATGTCAATGTTCTACACCTGTCATTGATTTTCATGATCTTAGACATCGCATAACGGCCAAAATCGAAGAACTCCTCAAATGCTCCAAAATATCGAAGAAGAGTAAGTTGTGCGTTGTCAAGAAGCAGATGGAGGGCGTAGACCTTAATTAATGAAAAGTTCTTCGTTTGTGATTCATTTTTGACGTTTGTTTGTTATCTCTAGGACACACGTTCAATGTTTGTAATTTTTACCAAAGCAATCTTGACCAGATTTTTATTTAGACACGCGTTACAACTGCTGTAGAAAGATGTTATTATATCATCATTACTAATGAGAAACTGTCATAACAACTTTGATTGCTTACCGATCAACAATACAAGAATTCCTTTAATTATTATTTATTATCAATATTTTTATGAAATAGTTTTTTTTTTGGTTTTTATGACTTGCAGATTAAAAATTTTGAAACACATACTTGGGCAGTAACTCGTGGGATAGTTCTATCCCACTAATAAGATAAATAACTATTATTAACATTCTGTATTCAAAGTTAGATATCTTAACAGCCCCATTTAATTTTGAGTTGCGACGGTCTTAATAAACGTTAAACCCTTTAGACGTCTCCATACCAACAGGCGTTTAAGACCGTCGCAACTCAACATGAAATCGGGCTGTTAAACTCCTTGTTAGTACAGATTTTACCGTCATTTACGGAAAAATGAACAAATGTTTCAGAACCGAAACTGACGACCAAAGATTTGTACGCTGAGGTAACCGGTTTGAGCTTCTGTACTCAATACGTCTTTGCTGTGGGAGTTGTAAACTCAAACAGGAAAATTGCTCACCCAGCTCGAAATATACGCACGATTGGTACTCTCATCGACGAGCTATCCTCCCCTGAAAACCTTCAAGTGGAATTTATCCCCGGCGAACAACCCTGTTTACTAATTAAATGGTCGGCTTCGTGTCCAAACATCGCCACACCCCTCGGGTATTTGGTAAGTCGCTGACATTTCAATTACTCTAGTGAGTTGACAATGAGCAATAGTTTTGAGGAAACAAAGATTACGCAATATTTAGGGAAGTCGAGCAATTTTGTAACTCTCTATGATTGACATTTCTCCTTGAAATTTACAGGGTGATTCACGAAGTTGTGCAAATATTTAAAACTGTGGTAGTTCCTAATATGAGGAGAGTTTTACTTTTTATTTTCTTAAAATGCCTTTCCTTCAAATAGTATTTGTATAACTTCGTGAACCACCCCGTATAGAGCTGCACCAACAAATTAATAACGGTATGTCTGTTATTTATAAATCGATTTACCTCAATTTTAAAATGTACGTAGGTATACAAAAGTTTACCCTATCGTCGGTGAAATGTGTTAACCTGCTAACTCCATTTGACAAAATTTTAGTGGAGAAAATATTTTATGTTTTTCCTTAATAATACCTGATATCTCCAAATTGTTTAATATAAACCCGGAAATACAAGCTATTAAAACGTCTCCTCTAAAATTTTGCCAAATGGAGTTAGCAGGTTAACACATTTCACCGACGCTATCATGGTTAACACATTGGATGATCAATATTTAATCGGTAGTTGAGGATTCTCTCAAGTGATGCCAAGTTGAGGTTTGTACCAAATTGTATTTCAGAATTTTCCAATTTGTGTTGTAGAGTCACTCTTTCTGTCGATTTTTCGAACAACAGTTTTGAATTTTTGTTTTGACCAATTTACCAATCTAATTTTCATTATTACCAGATATTTTAAAAAGTCTCCAATATCATATACCTACAAAGTACAATTTTCTTTTTGTCACAATGATTGAACACCCACCGAAATTGCTTTTTTGTATTGCGGAAATGGCCTAATCAATGAAAGATCCTCGCAACGATTCTAATGTTCCAGGTAACCATCCACGAATCCGAGTCTCCTCGCCTGATGCTTGTAACCCACCCAAGAAGCACCTCCGTAGACTTGTCGCAAACTTTACGCGTAATTTACGGAAAATCGTATGATATTAAAGTTGCCACAGACGTCGTCGGTTCCCAACCAACCTCAATTGTCTCATATAAAGTTCCCCATTTCTTGCAACCCTACAAAGTGCGATTGACGTCACGCACAGATGGGGGTTTCGTGATGTACTGGCGGGAGCCGTATGTTCCCTACTACGTGGGCGCCTTCTACTACGAGGTGTACGTATATCCAGGACGAGACCTCGGTTCTAAACCGCAGATCTATGAGACCGATCGACCGGTCTTTCAGTTCCAAGGTAATCAGAGCGAATACACTTTTATGGTGGGCTTGAGGTCTGAAGATGGAGAATTCAAGTCGTATCTGACGGAACCGATTGTGCAGAATCTGTTGGGAGAAAATTTTACGTTGAGTGTTAACTGAAGAGATGAGGCAGCGTTTGTTATTTAGTTTTAAAAGTGAATGAAATTGTTTACGAATTCAGAAATGTAAAAAATAAAGCATTAGCTTAGGAGAATATTTATTTGTATTGACACTAGTTAAACAGTACTTTTTTGAACAATAGCAACTGTTGCAATTTTTAGTTCCGATTTCTATAACTGCTCAATATATAAAGAGAACCAATGATCTAAAAACGCGACCATACCGTGTTAGATTAATTGACGGAAATAAGGTTCGGCCGTGTACAGAGTCACAAAAGTTTGCGTGATTCATTCGCTGACCCATTTAAATTAAATTCATATTTTTACACTATGTGCACAAAGAGGTGTGCAGCTAAGATACAATGTGAATAAAATTTTGCATTTTAGAACAATGAAATGGGTCAATAAATCAAAATTTTAATAAGTATCTGTGAAGTATTTGAGAAATATAAATGAAAGATTTTTTTTTCAAATCTCTGAGAAAGGGTGAAAATATAAGAAAAGTGTTTTTTAAAATAATTCAAAATGGGTAAAAAAATGGTAAAAGGTTACTTTCAATTTTTTTTTGCTTTTTTTTGTCAGGCAGGTATTAATGTATTTAACTACCTAAATGTATACCTACGACACTACACTGAAAAAAGCCAATCTGTTCTATCAACCAATAAATATTTTGTTGCCTTTGGTTTTGTTAGTCCTAATAAGAATTTTGTAACTGCAACAAAACTGTATTTTTTGGACTGTATTAGTTGGCGCTACTATATTCGACGCAGTTAATATGTAACTATTAGTAAAAGGTGTTGCCAAAATCCCGCCTAAATGGGCCAATCCTAGTAGCTGTGTCAAGGTTATTGCTTTATTGGTAGACGATATACACCAAAGATGCGTCTGCACATGCATTCAACATTCAAGGTCTTTACGTGGTACTTGCATCAGTGTTACAATTGTTTTCCTAAAAGCTAATCGTTATGCGTTTTGTGAAGTTAATTGGTGGCCAGTTAATTTGTGATGGAAATGCAGCAGTGCAATGCTTACTAGCCTGGAAAATATACTTAAACTTGAGATAATTATTTTATTATTTAGAGTAGGTTTCGTCAAAAGAAAATTTATACAAGTCAAGAAAAATTTTTAACCTGTTATGGACGCAAGGGGGTGCAAAAGAAATTAACATTTTTTTAGTTATTTCAACAAAATTTATTTTGCTTTTAGAACTATTTAGGATTTGTAATTGAAAGAAATACCAAATGTTACACCAACAACAAGTTGGAGTTACTCTTTGCCATAGCTTTCCCAACATATCAGATTTTGTTTTAAGAACAAATAGATTACCAGATTTGTACCAACAAAGTATTATGGTATGCGGTCATAACAGTATTAGTTACTTCAAACAAGACCAGTTGATTCTTATAACAGAAGATATTTGTAACAGTAACACATATATCGTCAACAAAAAAAAAATATGTTGTATCAAAGATTTTAGTTGAGGCTATAGCTGCAAATAAAATTTGTTGGGTGAACTCTGGTAACGTCACGATCATTAAAAAGAAGTCGCCGTACGCATTATAACTAAATGAATATCGAATCAATAAGTTCAATTAAAACTGACGAGAAATCTTTCGCTATTCTTATCCTAACAGGAGTTAAACATGCACTTAACTAAAACTTAATGAATTTTAGGTCATCTTGATAATGTGTTACAACAGTCTACAGATGACCAATTATTATGTCAATTCCTAAAACTAAAAATAATTTACCAAGGAAATTTTTAATAACTGAAGGAATATGGATCAACTTATTGTTAGTCAAGAACTATGCGGTTCTTTGGTATAAAAACACAACCCACAAATAACTTTTCTTGACCGTCTGTGTTGGCATCCACCCCATGGGAAAGATTTCTTAGGAAAATTGCTATAGGTTACCCCAATCTCAATTGTGCTATGGATGAATAACAGATTCTAAGACTCCATAATACCAATTTATCTTAAACATTATTAACAAACTATGAATAGGCAACAACAACATAACCTGACTAGTGCTCAAGGCATCGTGTCTCCGTCTCCCTGGGGGATTTCTCTGCACTTTGACCACCCTAGGCATTCGCGATATATCAACTGCCACCGCGCTGACATGCAATTAAATTTTGATTAAATTGGTTTACTTTTGTATGGTTCCTCAATTTGTGTTGTAAATTTGGTATGATAAATAGCATTATTTGAAAACCATTAAACGAACAGTATTAGCTTAATTTTATAATTTTGAAGATAATGTCAGTACAAAATATGGCGAGAAAAAGACGATGGTCAATGTGATCAGAATATATGTAACAGGAAATTGAAAAAAAAGGAGAGAAGGAACTGGAGGATGTGTTGGACACATTACCGAGCAATGAATAACATGTAGCAAGATAAGAAAGATAAGTTGTAAGATAAGATTTAATGAAAAAGTGAGCAATGAAAACTATTAATTATTAATGCCAAGAGAGATAATAGAGCCATTTTTCAACAAAGGAATGCCGTAACTATGAGGGATAAATCTATTAAACACACAGCTAAAGTTAACGACAAAGAAATTACATACCAAATAATTAAAAACATATTGTTGCGTTCCATTATTTATTTCAACACTATGTACAATTTATTTACATTTCTTATATTGTAATATTTACACTATCTACAAATCACGTACACGGACTCGTCTATTTATTTATACATCGCGCGGCACTCCGGATAGATAAAGGCAAACTGTCCGACTCGATCCACTAAACTGGGACTAATGTAACTGGTGCGACTGTGACTGCGATGCGACTGGTTGGTGCGATTCGTTGGCCGATACGCCTAGACTCCCAACAAATATAAATGCAGTAAAAATAGTTACAATATTTATCTTAGATCTTAAATTTATTAATAAAACCCGTAATAAAACATTCATATTTCATCCTCTTGTTTTACTTATTCCTTTCAAATTCTTCAAGGTTTTGTTGATTTCCTTCTAATTACTAATTTTCATTTCAGATGCTTTCTTATTCTTCCTAATCCCCTTCGTCATTTGTTAATTCCTCATTTATCGTTTGTAATCCGTAACTAATTTGCCAATTATTTCTGTTTTTTTTTTTGCCGATCCCTCTTCTTCTCCACTGTCGATATTTATTGATTTTCCTGTCTCAACTTTAAATTCACATTTGTCATCGTCATTTGCTGATCGTTTTTCATTTCACATTTTTTCTGACTACTATTTTTTATGAAATTTAATTTAATATTAAATTTTAAAATAATAATTGATTTAGGGTCCTCCTGTGCCTAAAATATAAGATAATTATACCTAACCTAATCTTCGCCTCGTCGTTGGTCAATCATCAGAACCCTTTTATCAATTCGCCGGCTAAATGTAAGAAGTAAGTAAGTCAAAATTTAGGCATTTTGAGTTATCTACTATGTGTTAAACTAGAGAGCGTACAGAATTTAGCATGAGTTCAAACAAAGCTTTGTCAACAACTATTGAGGCATTTTTTTTAATTATTGAGGGTCTCAATAAACTGTTTTGGCCATTTCTCCAAAAGAACATCATGTGGTTACAATCAGCCGGCGAATTATTGTTCACTGTTCACTATACCATCCAAGTAGCAGGAATAAGCTAGACTTGAATAATCTACAATCATCTTTTTCTTTTTCCACGATGCTAATAAGTATATTCTCTAATTAACTTGATGTTTAAAAAAATTCACAGATATCGCAATCCTTGCAACCATCGGATACAATGGAAATGATAATGCTATTAAATAAAACATGAAAAATAATATAAACTTACTCTACTAAATAACACTTTCTCACTCACTCACTCACTCACTCCACTCACTCACTCACTCACTCACCTCACTCACTCACTCACTCACTTCACTCACACACTCCACTCGCTCACTCCACTCATTCCCATTCTATCAGCTCCCAAGCACACATATCGCAATGTTACTCACAGCTATCCCCACTTACTTCTAGGGTAAGCGTGACCTCGACACTTTTATGTCGCTCGGACTGTTGAAAATCTCGTAATTCTGGGTCTAATATGCGATCCCATAAACATTTACAATGTTAATATCTGGCAAAGAATTTATAAACTGGTCGCCATCGAATATAAATCTGCATTACGCTCTTAATTCCCAAATAATTATATCAGTGTCAGTTTTTTTTTGGCGTGGAGTATATTATGGAAATATGATGAACTTAATTGCATTATGGAGTTTAATTTCAAAGAGCATCAGCAGTGAGCCGGAAAATTCCCTTTGTGATTATTTTAAAATTGCGAATTATTGTTTTGGTGCCACTGCGCTGAAACAAAGTACTTTATTTTCAAGCGTTGTTCAACATTTCAAAAGAGTAGGGCAAAAGTTGCAACTATACATTATAAATAGGTAAACTATCAAAACGGTATACAGGGTTAGTTAACTTTTTGTCATACTAGGTATTCCTTTGAAAATGTATCTGTAGAGCTTTCGAGAATTACTCTCATCTCTTATTTTCTTTAGCATGGCTTTTATAACCCGTTTTTCACTATGTAGGTATATGGATTTAAAAATTACGCCATGTTTACGAACATCATTTAACATATCACACAGTTATGTTACACTAGCCTGCAACATTTAACTAAGTGATGACAATTAATTCCGTTTATTGATTCTTATGTTTTTGAGGTGCTGATAACGAACATGAATTTTTTATTAGTGTTTGGAAAGTGAAATTTCCCCCATGAGCACTTTGTTTCCAGCGCGACCGAAAGGAAAAGAACTTCTTTGGAAGAAGTTAGGTACAATTGGAAAAGTACAAAAGTCAAGTCCAAAAATAAAATAAAAAATTAATAATCTAACATAAATTTTAATTTTGCGCATTAAAAAGTTTGTTGAATGAGCAAGCCATTTCGTGAATTCGGCCTTACTGTCACTTCCTGTATTCCTTGCACCAATACCAACCTTATGAAGCAAATGTCCCTCTTAGCCGTGGAGAGTTAAAAATATCCCAGTGCGGGAAATTCTTGTTTCCGCGCATCGACTATAAACGGAAAATAGGTATGTATTTTTTTTTAACTCGCCACTTTCAAAGCGACATTCTACGCGTTCTATTGACAACCGGAAACACTTGCTTTCTGATCTGCTAAACCGGAAAACAAGCTAAAAAGCACTGTAAATAACAAAAAGTGTTAAAATGAAATCGATAGCTATTAATTAATGAATTTAAACCTATTGGCAGCATTTCAAACACGATTTGGTACACCCAAGATTCATTTAAATATTGCAAGGTAATAATAAAAGTAATGAAAATTAGTAATTCAAAATATGGACGTAGGATATGAATTTGTATACAGACCGTTTCAATCGAAACGAGCCACCCTCAATAACTTTTTAGGACAAGAAATTTAAGAAAAATCTAAAAACAGGTCAATTTTTATCTCGATGGGGACATGTTTTGATGCAATAGTAAGCAGACTTGGTGCAACCCCATACCCCTGACAGGAACAACCTCGATTTTTTAAATAGGGAATAGGGGTCGAGTAACATGTCGTTTGAAAGGTCTTTTAATTGTCTTTTCAGCCACATAAGTATTTTTTATTTACATAGTCTATAAGTTAGTAATTAAAATAAAACATTTTTTAACGGATTTGTTCCGCATTTCGTCGCTTAAGAAGCAACACCGCCTATCAACCATTTTCGAAAATCTGGTTTGTCCTTATTCTTCTTCGAATTCTCAAGCCGCATTGAGTGGTTACCATAAAATTGTTCTCATTAGTGCATAATAGTTTTAAAACAACTCCCGAAAAAAGCTATTGTGAAGTTGACTAACCTCATAAATGCGTCATTTAGACTGAAGTATGTCCCCAAATTGTGGAAAATAGCCGAAGTTATTATGATTCAGAAAGCAGGAAAACCTTCACATGAAGTCACTTCGTATAGACCGAAATCACTACTCCCAATGATATCGAAGCTTTATGAAAAGATACTTCGCAGGAGACTAAAAGAAATAATTGACGAGAAAGAACTGATCCCTACACACCAATTTGGTTTCAGAGAAACACACTCCACTATTCACCAAGTACACAGGATCACAGACAGAATTAAAAAATCATTAGAAGAAAAGAAAGTTTGCTCAACCGTTTTTCTAGATGTTGCACAAGCCTTCGATAAAGTTTGGCATGAAGGGCTCTTCCACAAACTGAGGACATTTTTTGCTAAACAGTATTCACAACTACTACAATCTTATTTGACAGAAAGGTACTTCAAAATCAAGCAGGAAGAAGCTTATTCTGAACTGAAAGAAATTAAAGCAGGAGTGCCACAGGGTAGCGTACTGGGTCCTGTCCTCTATTTACTATACATTAGTGACATCCCTAAACTTGAACAAAATACAGTTGCCACTTTTACCGACGATACAGCAGTTATGGCAGTTGTTAATAATCATGAAGAGGCGGCAGTGAAACTTCAAACCTCCATTGATGAAATAAACACCTGGACCAAAACTTGGCGTATCAAGTTAAACGAAAGTAAGTCCTTACATGTAGACTTTACCAATAAACGTCAAAAACATATACCGATAAGGATCAACGATACCCAGATACCACACGCTGACTCTGCAAAATATCTGCGAATGAATTTAGATGCTAGACTGCGCTGGAAAGTTCATGTGAAAAAGAAAAGAGAAGAACTAGGGTTAAAGCGGAAAAAGTTGTGTTGGTTACTAGGCAGAAATTCCCAATTATCAACATATAATAAATTGCTTCTCTACAAGCAAATTTTAAAACCTATTTGGACCTATGGCATCCAACTATGGGGATGCGCTAAGAAATACAACAAAGAAGTTATTCAAAGATTTCAAAACAAAATACTCAGGGAAATTGTTGATGCACCATGGTATTTCCAAAATAAACATCTTCATAGAGATCTTGATGTGGAAACTGTTGATCAGACAATCATCAAGTTCGCCAAGAGTCATGAGCAGCGACTACTTCAACATTTGAATATCGAAGCGACCCAGCTCCTTGATAACACAAATCAGACGAGAAGACTCAAAAGGACCAAACCTTATGAGTTAGTGAAGTGAAATTAAAAGCAGTAAAATGCGAAAGTTACACGCTAAATCATGTGTAGATTAATTTTTAGAATCTAAGTATTACTACTGAGTAAATTCTTAGTTTAAGTTTTCTATTAGTATTTTAAGTTAGTTTAAATTTACTCATTGATCACAACTGATCAAAATACGGTGTTTTTATAATAAATAAAAATAAAAAAAAATTTGTGCATAATTAACATGTTTTCTATACATTAGTTAGCAATTTATGCTAATCGCAGCCTATGCGGCTTGAGAATTCGAACAAGAATAAGGAGATTTGGGTACAGGTCTTTCAGAAATCTTGGTTTCTTCTCTTAAAAGGTTGGATCTTGGATCTGATAACACTGGTCTGGTTGGAGTGTCCCCAATCAAATTTACATTTTATCACATCTAGTAGCTCTAGTATATCTAGTATATCTACCTACTTTCCATCTCTTTTATATCCTGATCAACATTCTATTTTAACTCGTTTTTTACTGTCTCCGCCAAGATTCTCTAGAAATTAGTCAAAATAAGAACATTGGAAAGTTGTAGCGAACCAATCGTTCAAAACTACAAATATAATTCAATACCAAAAAGAAAACAATATTTCCATGAACAAACGGTCTGTTGAAGAACAAGGGGCGTAGATTCAGTGGTTTTTCCCAATTTTAAACGACTGGTTCGCCGACAAATAATTCCCTACGGTGCACAGTGGGGTCGGAATTAACAATTTTTGGCCAAAATTCTGAAACTTGTGAAACTGGTTTTAAAAAAGATCGCTAATACAGACAAAATAATAAAAAAAATCCATAAATAAAAGGGTTTTTAGGGGGTGGAAATTGAAATAATTAAGTAAAATTCAGAAACTTCGGAATCGTATAGAACTCGACCTTCGAATTGGCAGAAAAATAGTGAAAAAAATCCCATTGTTAAAATAGGGAGGTTTTCAGGGGGTGAAAATTGACATAACTGAATAAAATTTTACAACAGCATATTCGCAGAGTATTCGACCTGGGAATTGAGGAAAAAATAGTACAAAAAATACCATTAGTAGTTTTCTAGGGTAAAAATCGACATATATGTATCTGAGTAATGTTCTGAAACTGCAAATTCGTAAGAAATCCACCTTTGAATTAACGGAAAAATAGTTTAAAAAAACCCTTTTATAACATAGGATGGTTTTTCAGGGTTTGAAATCAAAAACACAATAAAAATCCTGAAACAACCATGTTCAGTTCAACCTGAGAGTTGATCCAAAGTTAAATTAACTATGTGCTTTCACAAACAATTCAAAAACAGCGAAATGTGAAAGACGAATTTATTGTGCATAGCAATAACAAAAATTGAATGGTACATATACGAGAAACATAATTTAATTGATCTTCAATTTTATCATGTCCGGATCTTCTTACAATATCTAAAAGTTCTCTTTGTGTCATTATAATGTCAGAACACGTTCCTGAAACAGAGAAAAATTAAAAAAAAAATTAAAAATTATTAAAAAACACATACTTCGGGAAATACGACAATTTCGTTAACCATTAAAAATATTTTTAACGAGAATGCTAATAAATCGCAAAAAATCGCAAAAAAATTAAATGTGCCCTAATACTACGATGATTACACATTTTAATCATGCATACAAAATTGCTCGATACTGCTCGATACACAACTAAAAGTTTAGCTATATTTGCTAACATACTATTTTTAAGAAAAATGTACAACGACGGCTTTAAACATTTTTATTTAATCTTGTTACCATGTTTTTTTTTTATTAAATATTATCAAAAATATAACACATACCTGAGGTTGATGGCTCTATAGCCAATAAGTAGAATTTACAAGGCTCTCCAACAAAACACAGCGTTCAAAGTTGACTCAACAAATCGGATGAATTATCACGCACGCTCGGTGTAAATAATTTATTGTTTTACATGGGGGGTAGAGGGAGAATGGGGCGCTAACGGTTCCTAGAAATTCGCTGGGGTATGTGCCCAAGTGTTAACTGCCTAATGTCATAAGTGCCAAAGTATAAGCAGCACTTCAATTTTTTGATTTAATACCAGCTTTTAGGAGCTCTGGCCCTACTTTCTAATGAAGTCGCGAAGGGGGCCGCGCAGGGCCAGAAAGTCATCTTTATGAGACAAAGTATCGTCAAAACTGAAAATTGCATTCAGACACACACCTGAAAGCATTGGTGTCAAAGGGAGCACACCACCTTGTTTTGAGTTCGAAATGGAAAGTCGACAGAACATCTTCTTCTGTATAGAAAGGCCTTTTTGTCTATGGGAGACGCTCAGCACAACTCCTCTACACTATAGAGAGAGGCAAACTACCTCCTCTCTGGGAGACGCTCAGCGCATGTCCTCTTCACTACAGAGAGACGCAAACGACCTCCTCCCTGGAAGACGTTCAGCGCATCTCCTCTTCACTACAGAGAGAGGTAAACGCCCTCTCTGCTGCAGGTCGAGGAGTATTGTAATGGTGGAAATTCCTTGAAAAAAAAAATTTTGTCTTCATAAGAGTAATTTCTGCTGAACCGTTACACTATGTACCGGAAACTAACAATATGCTTAGACAGGACTTTATCAAACAATTCATCGCAATTCCGCTTCATATGAAGAGGAAATTTTTATTTTTTTTTTTTGTTAATATTTTGGACAATTTACAGACTGGTGTTTCGGCCTAACCGGTTTCGGTTACTTTACTAATACTTCACCTTCATCAGAGGCTTCGGCCTACTCTCTGCCAATGAGTTACCGGTTTACGTATGGACACTTTATGCTACAATTAATTACACAATTCCTTAACCATGCAGAACGCGCATGTATTCGCTGAACGATAGAGCTTGAAAAAATTCTTTGCAAAAAATTATTGTGATATATCTTTTGTATTTTCTTGACTTACTTTAGAACTTTTACTCAATTTTGACAATGGAATTATTATCTATATTTTATATCTTTTTGAATTCCAGATTATAGATTACTTTAAAGTAGATAAACACAGATAGAAACCGAGTGAATTTCGGTTGCTTATGAAGCAATATTTTCTGCGGTAGAAAACGAAAAACGATCATCAATTTTAATGGTAAAACTATTGTGTTTCGCTATGTTCGTAAAAGCACAGTTGGCGCCGAATGTTCTGAGTGCCTAATTGAGGCGAAACAATTGATAAAATGCACGTTATGCTGTAATCACAGACATATTACATGGCTCAGTCGTATCGTTTTTGAGTGATTATTTGGGTATGCGAAAACTATTCGTAATATGAGTGCCGCGTTTACAAAACATGGATTCACTACAACATACCTGAGACTATTCAGCAGTGGAAACAGCGTGGGTTTGTTAGCCAACAAAGTCATGGCGACCGTTTTTTGGAATGCATGCGGTATAATCCACATCGATTACCTTACAAAGGGAAAAACAAACAATGGCGAATATTAAGTCATTTATTTGAAGAAAAAACAACCGCATTTGGTCAAGAAGATAGCGTTCTACCACCAAGACAACGCGAAGGTGCATAATTATATGCGCAGACGGTATGAAAAAATTAAATGATTCGAAGTAAGAATTACTGCATGATCCGCCATATTCTCCCAATTTATCCCGTAGTGACCATTTCCTATTTCCAAACTTGTAGAAATGTCTCGGCGAAAAGAGATTTGGAAATCAAACGTTTTTTTGTCGATAAACCTGTGTCATTCAAAAAGTCACGGACTTATTGACCCACCCTCGTATATACAGGCTGTTTAAAAATTGCCGCACCAAACTAATGGTACAATGATCAGAAGCAAAGAGTACGCAATAGAAAAATATTTAAAAAATGTTTGGTGTTAGATTCGCATGTGGCTGAAGGTTTGTTTTATAGTAAATCTGGCAACTGAGGAAATTGCAATGAACAATTAAAGTACTGGCATGTTAAGTAACCAAGGCAATGTTTTTCTCAGGTACTAGAATTAATTGTAACAATAATTGTTGAGAATTGTCAATTATTTTTGAAGTTTGTAATTTTTAATAACAATAATTGAAGGAACAATTTATTATTTAACATTTGGCCTGTACTCGTTCGAGTATTTGTTTGGTTAGAGTTTCAGTGGGTCCAAAAATTCTTGCGAGAAGGTCTTCACGACTCTCAGGTGGTGTTACGTAAACCAACGATTTAAAATGACCGCAAAGAAAAAATCTAAACGATTAAGGTCGGGCGAACGGGGAGCTAACGCGTTGGGGCATCTCGCCCAATTCATGGTTAATGATAGAACGTCCAAGCGTACTTCTAGCAGGACTATCTGTCCTGCCGGAAGGACGCATATCACGAAATGCATTTTTCTATATGTTTCGGTACTTCCAGCAGGACCAAACTGCCACCACTTAAAAGATTAAAAAAAATTGCCTCTTTGTTGTGCAAGTCTCAACTTGATAGCTTCAGTATTAAGCAAGATACGAAGGTGTATGTGTCAATTGTTTTAAGTTGCGGTCAAACAGGGGCGTGCGGCTAAAAATGAATTTTAAAGAAGGAGACAGGGTTGCTACAAAAGCTACGAATTTTGATGAAAAGAATAAGGGGGCACTGCACGCATCTTAAAAATCTGTGTTGGTGAGTACCGCAAAGTTCGGAATAAGACATAAGATACCTACGTGCGGAAAATTTTATTGTTGATACTGTGTTTGATATCTACTACTGCTTGAGTGTCGAGCTACATCGAGCGCTCGGCTCGATTACTTCTCAGAAAAAGATCTGCCGTGAATAATTTAGTTGGGAACTCATTATCTTCATTTACGGATTGGATTAATTATTTGAGTTTTCAGATTGTGGATTTGCCGAAATATAAATATGATTGAAATTAGTTTGTCCTGGACCAAAGGATAAAACAGATAAATTAAATAGAGCGTGATTAAACAAAATAATGTTTTTAATGTATCAAATTATTGTGTATTTACATTTCTAACATAATAGTGTTGCACATAATATCACATTTAACACATTAAAAACAAGTACTTGTACTGCAATGTTTTACAATAAAAATCCTACGTTAACAATTTAAAATTGGTGACACCTACATATTATATACCGGGTGTCCCAACTAAAATTTGTACCGCCTAACAATTCCAATTTCGAAAGACTCACAAGAAAACGCTCAAGCAGGTCAATTTTGTTATCAAGGAGAACCAAATTGTACCAAACTTTCAAGTCTTGTATCTCACCCCTTTAACCAGGGGATCCACCCCCTTAATCATTTTAAAGCTTATTCGATTCTCTATTCAGACCCAACATTTATCGATTCCTTTCTACAAAAAGAAAGCATGAATTCGATATTTTCCAAATCTACATAAAATACTTTACAAAAATTTGTACCCCCTAAAAATTCGAATTTCGAAATACTCAGAAGAAAACGCTCGAACAGGTCAATTTTGTTATCAAGAGGGACCAAATTGTCCCAAACTTTCAAGTCTTGTATCTCACCCCTTTAGCCAGGGGAGCCACCCCGTTAAAAAATTAAATGGCATGGGGGGTCGTGTGATAAATAATTTTAAAGCTTATTCAATTCTCTATCCAGACCTACTTTTATCGATTGGTCTCTACAAAAAAGAGTATGAATTTGTCTACATAAAATACTTTTGATTTGGAAAATAACAAATTCATGTTTTTTTTTTTTGTCGAAACAAATTGATAATAGTAGGTCTTGATAGAGAATTGAATAAGCTTTAAAATGATGTATCACATGACCCCCTTGCCATTTAATTTTATTAAGGGAGTGGCTACCCTGGCTAGGGGGGTGAGATCCAAGACTTGAAAATTTGGTTCCCCGTGATAACTAAATCTGTTCGAGCGTTTCGAGTCTTTCGAAATTGAAATTGTTGGGGGGTACAAATTTTAGTTGAGTGTTTTATGTAGATTTGGAAAAGAACGAATTCATGCTTTTTTTGTAGAAACGAATCGATAAAAGTAAATCTGGATAGAGAATTGAATAAGCTTTAAAATGATGTATCACACGACCCCCCCCCCCCATGCCATCTAAATAAGGGGTGGCTCCCCTGGCTAAAAGGGTGAGATCTAAGACTTGAAAGTTTGGTACAATTTGGTCCCCCTTGATAACAAAATTGACCTGTTCGAGCGTTTTCTTCTGAGTACATATTTCGAAATTCGAATTTTTGGGGGGTACAAATTTTAGTTGGTACACCCTGTATACATATGTACCACATTATAATTAATGCTTACGTAATATGCCGTGACTGTAGATGCTGAAAAATATGAAAGAAAAAATATGTTTCTCTTTCCTATGGAATTATACGTACAAATTAAACACAATAGTCGAGCAGAAAAAATATCAGCTCTTTGTTTACAAGTGGAGCTTGGTTGTTTTAAAAACAGTATCGAGAAGTCGAATACAAAAGAGCGTTTCATGTTCCGCGATATTCAATATATCGACTGCCCTACGTCATCTTTGAATTACTTCTCGGTTGCCTATATTAAATTGTTCCAAAACATGGGTTCACTTGAGCCAAGATTACTCGACAACCCTTTGATAGATTTCAAAAATTTTTTGTTTTATGAAAAGAAGAAAGTTCAACGTCGGTACTTACGAAGTCCTTTTTTGATTTTTTCCCTTTGGTACAATCAAAACTTTGATGCAAAAATAACATATGTTTCAGCGTCTTTAGCAAAGTCCCTATGGACTTTTCGAAAAAAAGGACTTCGTAGGTACCGTCCTTCAACCTTTCTCAACGAGTCCTTTTTTTATTTTTTTAATTTGGATCAAAAATAAGGTCAGAATCCTGTCCCACACAACACGTTGCAAATTCATAGCTGCAGTACCCCCTTAAGGAGAAGTGGACTATTTCTGTTTTTGGTAAAGACAAATACAAGACAGCCATGTGTTACGGAAAAATAATCAAGTTAAACAAAAATCTTGTTGTGCATGTCCAACTGTCCTGCCGGAAGGTACTTCCAGCAGGACAAATGACTGGACGTTCTATCATTAAGCATGGCCAGGCCATCACAGGACCGGATGATGATGAACTGGTGCTTCATCCAGCTGAATTCACATATCCCCACAATGTCAGTGTGACTTTTTTAAATAAATCTGAAAAATAAAGTTACTATGCATACAATCCCATTGTTGCATAAAAGTACCCATGGTTATATTAAAATGTTGCCGCATTGATTTTTGCATAAATCTCGATAACTTAAGATGCGTTTAAATACATTTATGTTAAAAACCAAAGGCATTGCGTCAAATAATTATTGATCTACATTTTGTTTCGCATACTTTAGCAGCATTTTGGGTGTAATTTACTGATAATAAATAGCTGTAATCAACATTCGAAGATCCCTAAAAGAAACCCACATACACAGAAGAAATTAACACCAAGAATGTTTTAAATATTTTTCTCTGACTTACCAAATGGTCCTAAATAACGTACGATTGCGTTGGTGCGGCAATTTTTAAACACCTGTATGTATTTCAATTCGATGCAAAGCATCATTTCGGCCTTGGTATTGTTATAACACAGGTTAGACCTTTCTGAAAAAAGTTGCGGTGGGTGGCGCTCTAATGTAAAATAACGAACTGCAGAACAAGTCAAGTGAAAACACACCCAATTTAAACATGCAACTACCGTGACGTACTTTTAGAACCCATTTAGTAAGCAGCTGTTGTAGGATAATGCCTTTAAAAAACTACCATTATGAGAACATCGCACCAGTTTTATTACTGCGGGAAATGCAAGAGTTATGGTGATTTAACAATCTTAATTAAAACATGTCTGGAGGAATATAGTTCTGTCTGCTTTCTCCACTTTTAAAAAGCGCTATTTACACTTTCTAGGAAACACTACCTCGCATGAAAAAACTCGGCGGTGTTTTTATTTAAATTCGCAAAACCTAATTAATAATTCATTACTCTGATAACAGTGTAAAGTCACCTCGACAGCCGCCATTCTTTCCGCGTCAATGCAATTAAATTTAATGACAGGAAATAAAAATGTGTATTTGCAAGGATGGGTTAACCAAGCAGATCACATCTAACGGATCCTGTAGATGATGTAATTGGGAGATTTTTGCGTTATTTTTGTTCCTAAAAGTATTTGCATTTGTGCGCGAACGGACAAACAAGTTCATTGTTAGGATTTGACCATGCCGACCGGTTTAAATAATTAATGAACATCCCTTTACGAGCTCACTTCAAGATTAATTTATGGACCCGCCGAGTGCACAATAGGCCAACAAACAAGTCAATTAAATAAATAATTTTAGCGTTTTGCTATTTTTAGAAAAAACGGTAAATGGAAAGTGATTCCTATTTCATTTTATTCCTGAATGATGAAAACCGCAAAGAATACGGTTATAAAAATTGCATGAATTTGAATTTGCGTTCTAGCTGTAAACTTTGTTTCAAACTAACTCTAAATTATTCTTATTTACCTAATTGAATTCCTTGCAAAGTTTGTCAGACAAATTATTTTTATGATTAGCTTGAGTAAAGTTTGTTGAAAGCAAGTTAAGAAGTCAGTAAAATAATAATCATGTAGTAGGTAGCAGCTGTAATAAGACTGGAAATTGGTTAACGAAAAGAATGGGTGGATTTTGAATTTAGAAGGGCTATTTTAAATCACCGATCAGGAGCCAATTTTCTAAAATTATTATTGTTCACATAAGTGGAAAAGTTTCCGGGTATATTATATCGATTATTTCATTCATCGTTATCGACCAATCGTAAGACTTTAATTTTTGAATTATAGTAACTATTCAATTCAACTGTAATTTTTCAAATAACGAGTGAGCAACAAAATTCGTGATCGCAGTTGGCTAAACGTATATCGGTTCTTTTACTTTACTGTTTACAATTCACATTACTCGATGACTTTTTACACAATCGTATCGATCAAGAATCGACTCAAACTTTTAGATTCAGAGGCTCCTACGATCACGAATTTTGTTGCTCACTCGTTACTAACCAATAAAATAGCAGATATTTATTTTCGTATCCTAGCAACAGCAAATTCCAGCGAGTGTTTCACTAGTGAAAATATGTAAATGGATATTCCACTAGTGGTTACAGTGAGTATTTTAAACAAACTTGATTATTACATATTTTTATTTAAGAAAATTATTATTTTTTTACGAAGTTAACTGAACATTGTTGCAATTCTGAAAACTTTCTCATTTCAACGAATGTTCAACATCACAAATTTCACCCACCCTCCTGTTGGATCAATCCCATTTGCAAATAAGAGTTGATTGAATTAATATTATTGTGATATGTGATTTTTATTAACTGATGCTCGATAGAGACGCTAGTGGATCTAATCGAATGATTGGATACTTTTCTTTTTTAGTGTCCAACCCTATTTTATCTGCCGCTGTTTTCACCCATTTTCAAATTTCATTTACTCCCACAGGGGAATTTTTGTACCAATAATTCTTTCCATTAGAATTCCAAAATGGGTTAGGCGTTAAAAACATTCTCTCGGTCTTGACATTGCTGCCTCTCTTCGACAACAGCTTGTGGTAAAGTTTATAATTATGCGATATTACTAAATGCATTAAAAAGAAGGAACTATGGACTTACCTTACAGAACAAATTTCCGCATTTTCATTGGATATCAACCATTTACTTTTAGTTAAACGTTTTACACCGCCTTGAGCAGTTTTAGAAAAAATAAATTATATTCTACACGTCCTGTAGGAAGACCCTTATTGTTAATTTTGTCCTTGGAGAAGTAAGTTTGACATTGAGCCTCTTCTCCACCTCGCCAAGCCAATTCATAGGAGGCAATCAATAAAAATTTCAACAAAGTCCCTCGCGGTCAAAAACGTCAACAATTTTTTAATATTGGCTTTCAGACAGAACTGCTGTACTGCTGGTTCTTTTTTCTGGAAGCGCGTGTAAAGCCTGCAAAGCAAATAACCATTTATAAATATTCGTCAATTTTTGAAGTAAAGCTTCTTTACGCACGCGTGACTTGGGGAGTAAGCTGGAGAATGCGTGACGAGAGCGTTACGAAAAGTGTGATCGGCCGAAGCGAACCGAAGTTTTACATAAGTCCTGTGGTCTAAAGCACACTCGTATTTTTTTGACTATTCGTTCTAGTAGTATGTATATTTATTACCTTTACAGGTTTATAAAATATCCGATTAATACATCTCCCATAACTCAATAAAATAAAATATAAATTATAGAATAAAACTAAATAATCAATAATTCTACACAATAACTAACAGCTTTTTATACCTCCCCACATATTCTCCCTCTTCTCCACTCAACCTTCTTCATCCATTCGATCCCTCTTCCATCCTCATTCAAAATTTCTTCTCAACTCTCATCTATCTTTCTCAATTCTACGCATTCCTTTAACAAATGCTCTATCGTCTTCTTTTTTTCTCCACACATCCTGCATACTCTATTCCTATCCTCACTACAATATTATTTTATTCTCTCTCTCCTCATTTCCAAATCTAAACCTTGCTATTATCATTTTCTCTCTTCTACGCTCTCTTCCTAGGTACTTTGGCATTTCTTCCGTTATTATTTTTTCATACTTCCCATTGTACTTCGACTCCCTAATTTTCGTTCTTTTTTCCTGCACTTGCACATCTTTATCTCTCTGCACTAATTCTTCTGTCATTCTTTCTATCTCCGCGCCTGCATACTCATTTTTTCGAAATATGCCTTCCTCTCTTTCCATACCCCCTTTACTATTTCTTTCCTTTTTTCTTTCAAACACTCTTGCAGAATTCTGCACTCTCCTCTCTCTATCACTCTCTCCTCAAAACTTCTCAAAACAAAAATTGCTCTTTTTCCTGCTTCTATTCTTATTCCATCTCTCTTTGTTTCCTCCATCACTATATACCCCGGTGTCTCTCTCTCTCTCTCTATTTCTAGCACCCATTTCAAATATTTTCCTTGCACCCCTTCCAAGCCTTCTTGCTCTCTCCATCCCCATATTTCCGCTCCATACATCATCACACTTTTCATCAGACTATCAAGCATCATTACTCTCCTTCTGAAATCATGTCCAAATTTTCTCTCTCCTATTCCTATTATTTTATTTGCATTTTTCACCAACTCTCTCACATGTGCTGTTGCTGTGTTTCTTTCATTCATCCATCACATAACCTAAATACTTAAATTCTTTCACTTCTTCAATTTTCTCTTTCTCCCATCTCCACTCGTTTACTTTTCTCCTACCACCCCCTTTTCTGAACACCATCATCTTGGATTTCTCTACATTCACTGTCAACTTTTTCCTCCTCATATATTTCTCCATGCTTCCTATCATTTATTTCATACCTTTTTCCTCTCTCGCTAGCATCACCAAATCATCCGCATATGCTAAAGATCACACTTTTTCTTTGCAAACCACAACCCCCCCTGCCTGCCACTTCCTGAACATCTCCTCTATATCTCCAATAAAAGCGGCAAATAGGCTGGGGCTTAGTGGGCAACCTTGTCTTACTCCCTTATAAGTCTTGAAACATTCACTGACCCTTTCACCACTCTCACTCTACTTATCGTCTCTTCATATATCTCTTCTATTTTTGTTACCAGATGCTCATTTATCCCTCTCTTTCTCAAGCATTCCCACAGTAAATCTCTTTCCACATTATCAAAAGCCGCCTTCAGGTCCACAAAGAATGCACATATCTTGCCACCCCTCTTTTTTATCTCATTTCCTGCTATGTGATTTAAGATATATACATTATCAATAGTCCCTCTACCTTTCCTAAATCCCGCCTGTCCGTCTGGTAACACCCCCTTCTCATTCATTTCCTTCATCAGCCTCTCTTCTCCAATCATTGCGTATACCTTATATGCTGTATTTAGGAGAGTGATCCCCCTATAATTATTGACTGTATCCTTTTCTCCTTTCTTATATATGGGGCATATTATCCCTTCCTTCCACTCTTGGGGGAATCCCTCTCAGTTCCACGCTCCATTCATTATTTCTAACAACCTATCAACTTCCCTTTCAGTTCCATATATCCACGCTTCATTCTGTACACCGTCCTTCCCCGGTGCCTTTTTCCCTGTCAGTTTTCTTAGTTGTTGCTCTAATTCTTCTCTTGTTAGCTCTTCTATCTCTTCCACTCCTTGTTGTCTCTTTTCGTTTTCTTGTCTGTTTTCATCACCCCCCAGCAGCTTGCTGAAGTACTCTCTCCACTCCTCCATAGTAATTTCATCACTCACTCTCTTTCTCTTTCTTTCCCTATTTACGTGTCTCCATACCCCTTCTTCCGTCTTTATACCCTTCATCTTTAGTTCTTCTTCCATCCGTTTCTTTCGCTTTTTCTCTTTGCATACTAATTTGTACCTCTTGCGTGCTTTCTTGTACTCTTCCTTAGTTTCTTTTCTTTTTTTAGTTTCCTTCTTGCTTCCTGCTTCCTTTCCCTGCATTTTTTATCCCACCACTCGTTCCTCCACAGCCCCATTTTTTCTCTGATCTCTATTTCTTTTTTTCTTTTGCGTTTCTTATGTTATCGCTCAGTTCCCTCACCTTTTCGTTTATCTCTGTTTCTTCGTATTTTGCCTGCCTAAGTCTTGGTCTATAATTTTCTTTTCCTTCTTCCGTCCAATATTCTTCACAATTTTTCGTCTTGCTCTTTTACTCTCTCTTCCTTTTCTCTTCGTTTCCTTCATACTTCTGCTGTACACTGTTATAATTCTCCATTTTCTCTGTTGAATTTTCACCGTTCTTTCCATAATCCCTCTTTCTTCTTTTGCTTCAGTTCCATTTTCTCCTTCCAGTCCCTCTTTCACCCCCATTATTATCCCTCCCTTAGCTCTCCCTTTCTTGATTTCCCTCTCTGCATATTGACACTTCTACTTATAATCTTTCGGCATTCTCTTTTCCAATTTTTCCCACCCCTTCTCTTCCACCCACGTTTCTACTACGTCAAATTCTGTCAAATACATACTCCCAAAATTCATTGTCTTTCTTTTTTATTCTCGCTACGTTCCAGAATACCATTCTTATCTTTTCTTCCATTTTCCCGTTTGTTGTTTTTCTTTTCTCCTTTTCTCGATTTTCTGGGTTTGTGTTTTTTTTTTCGTTTTCCAGGTTTTTTTTCTTCTCTTTTTCTCTGATTAGCCTATATTTTTGCAGCCTTATTTGCACTCTATCCTTCAGTTTTTCTTTTCCTCTTTCATTTCTGTTCATTTCTTCCATCTCTTTCTTTACCCATCTTATTATTTTTCCTTCTTGTCTGGTCTTGTTTTCTGTTTCCTCTGCTATGTTTTCTTTGTTTCCTCTTATTTCCCCTACTGTCGCTGTTCCATTTCGTCGCCTTTTTCCATTATCCGTGGATTTGGGTCTCTCTTCTGCCTTAGCGAAACATTTTCTTTTCCAGTCTCTTACTTTTTTCGTTCCACTCCCAATCTTCTTTTCCTATTTTTGCCTTTCTGTAGCCTCCGTAGACTACTCGTTCCATTATTACTGATAATTCGATAATCCTTTATGTGCCTTTTTCAAATGTTTTTATTTCCAGGGCAACGCTGAATACTGATTACATTTTTTACTTTTATGTCAAATTTCAACATGGATCGTTTTGGGGAACGTTTTTTGTTGACAACTTTATTCATGAAATAATCTTACCGAATTACTTTCGTGCTTCTGAAACAATCTGTAATACTCAATTGCTTAAAACGCAATACTCGTGTAATTTTTTGACAAATTTTTCCTCTGCTGCGCATCGGGAAATTAAAACGTGAAAAAAATGACACTGGTAGTTGCATATCAACTTTCGTATTACAAATAATTGATAATTTCGAAACATGCATGTACCTAATTACAAGTGATAAAATTCGTTTTGTAAACTGCAATTTATTGTGAAGCTATCAAGCAAAACAAGACAAATCTTGAGAAAGCAAATATTTGGTTATTACTATTTGTTTTTGACATTATTCAGCATAAAACATTGGATTTATTGTTTTTTTGCTTGAAGAAAGAGAATTTAAAGTGCAGTGAACTATTTCATACAATTAATAATAATAATTAATAACATTTAAAAGTTTTTATTCATAAACATAAGAAAAAAATATCTGAATCAAATAGTAGCCGTCAAGAAAATTATAATCTATAACGGAAATAGTACCGACTAATGCCCTCGCAGGGTGCTGCTAGTACCTACGCGCCAACGCACCACTACCCTGGTCTCACCCCATTGGTTTACCCTTCCCTGGTACCACCACCCCATCGAAGTATCACCCGTTGCTCAGGCTGGACCCTATAAAACCTCGGACAACGGCTCCAGAAGGCACACTTGCTTGGAGCCCCTACGGCTAGAACTGCGTTTGCTTGAGTGGTTCGATTTCTAAAATTATGTTAATAAACATGATCCATCTGGATTTTCTTCATTCTGAAGTTTTCTATAGCATATTCTTACGGCCTTTCTTTGTTCCATTTCACTCCTATCTTTTTCTGTATCTCTCTTTCTTTTCTTTTTAAATCATTGTTTATGAAGATTTTTGATCCTGGCCTATTTCTCAAATTTTCTTTATTTCTCATAATAACGTTCTGCTCCTGTTCCCATGTCTGTATTTTCGCTACTATAGCGTCTTCTCCCTTTCTAGCATAGCCCTCTTATTTTCGCTTCTGGTTTCAACTCCTCTTCCACCCACTTCTCGACTTCTTTGCTCATGCTTTGTTGTCTTTTCCTTTCATCGCCTTCTGCAGTTGGTTCATTTCTCTCTTCAGTTCTTTCATTTCTTCCTTCCTGCTTTCTTGGGTTGATTCTGGTTTTTCTTCTAGCTCTCTTTGTTCTTTTCCTCTTTATCCTCTTCTTGAATTTCTCTTTTGTCTTTGCCTTGTATCATTCCTGTTCGTAACCCTCTACTCTGTGCCGTGTATTGTCGGTTGCCGGCGTTCTTTGTAATTGTCCGTGTCGTTTCCTCAACTCCTTTCTTTCTTCCTACCATTCTTCTATGCTTCTGGTCCCTTCTTCGCTGTTTTATTTCCTCCTCTACGTTTTAATTACTTTATTTACGTCAGTTTTCTCCTCGTCACTTCTCTTGTTCGGAAAATGTGCTCTTAACATATTTAACTCTCTGAGAAGATTAGGCCTAATTCATTTTAAAGAGGAAATCAGACGGCTATAAGCCGAAGAAATCGAAAACTCTAACTTCAGAACAAATTCATCAGTTTACACTTAAAGCTCCAGACGGAAAGGATTTGTTTACAAAGGTAACTTTAAAAAAAAGTTTACGTTAAATTTTATCTAATTCATCTTTTGGGTAGCTCAACTGAAGATGAACGATATTGAACACCTACAATCAGCTGTTTAATCCATATACGAGACACCAAAACAAAACAGACGCGTTCGTTTACTACTACTGGCAAGTTCTACGAATACATAAAAAAATATGCTATGCTTATACCATCCGATGTTAATGAGCAGCGTTTCTTTTTAAATTAAATTTTTAAATAAATTACAGAAACAGAAGTGCACCAATCAAACAGTAGCTGTTAATAAATTTGCTTTCGTTCCGAAAGAAATCGCCACCTATTTACTTCTGGAAACTCCGAAATTATATACTGGCCATTGCTTCGGCCGGTCATAAGCAACGATATTAGCTGACGCAGGCGAAGACATAACCACGCTTATTAAACGCCACGAGGGGTGGAAATCTACCACCATGGCCGAAAGCTATGTTGATGAATTCCTGACCAATAAAATGGAGGTTGCAAATACAATTATTATACAATCAGTTGTTTCTCCTGCAGGCGAATCCTCTTCGAAATCTACAACTGAAATACTTCAGGACCAAATGTCCAAATAAATCATACATTGTCAAATGTGAGGAGTGATGAAACAGTTACACACCCAACCATATTTAAAATGTTTGAGTTAGTAATGAAATTGTTGTGGTAGTGGGAAAAATAGTGTTGAACGCACTGGCCGGATTGCTACTTTCCCGCTTGTGCGTTATTTATCACTTTCCGTGCTCGTTATTCCAAGGGATAGAAGACAACAATATTACTGATTAATGATGTCTCATTAAATTAGTCTGTGTCACAATTTTGATTCCTTTATTTTGACAATTTTGTCCGTTGGAAAAATATACAGAGTGTTATGGAAGTGAATATACAGTTTTTATTTGGATTCGTTTATGGGGTAAAGTTTTTGTGCATTCCTCACAATCAATGAACGTGGGTTCATAGGCGGGTATTGGTTTTAGGGGTCAAACTATTTTTTATTTTAACTCCGTAGGGAGCGTTTGCAAAAAAAATGATAGATAAAAAATGTTTATTCTGACGAGTTCTACTTCTGGTTAAATTTTCTGCTAGGACTTCAAGAACATCCTGTATATGAATTGATTTATTTATTTAGTTTAATTAGTTCAAAGTTATGCCAATACTAATTAATTTATATTTTGAACTACATGAAGTTCATATTTTAACAATTGTAGGTCAAAGGTAGGTTCCTAATAGTACACTGTTATACTATTGTTTCTACTTTGGAGCTCTTCGTTTTATGAAAATTTTAAAATTGTGCTTTTTAAATATTCTAGTGATTTTTAGGTAGTACTGATTGTGTTTGTGGTTATGTTTTTTATCTGAAAAGTTGGCACTTGGCCTGACCTTAACAGGAGTTGGCTAGAAATGGAAGACTTCGGCTCAATACCAACGTAATACGTATCAAATAAAAAAAAAAAACAAAAACAGTTTCACAATAAGTTCCATTGTGACACTACTTCTAGTGTTACAATGAACAATTTGTGACACCAAAGTAGAAAATAGTATATTATTATACAAGTTTCACAAGACGGTTGATTGTAGCACGCACGACCAAAGGCACGAGTGCGACAATTTTGGCTTGTGAAACGCGTATAATATACTATTTTTTCGAATTTGGCTTTATTTAATTAAGAAAAACTGAAAATTTGTGCTAAATTGATGACTTTGGGACTTTTGAATAACACGAGTGGTATTTCAGTATAATTGGTATTTCTGCTAAATGGAGGTTAGATTTGGAAACTTTTGATTATGCAGACATAACCTCACGTACCTCACGTACCTCACGTACCTTTAAGGTACCTCACGTTTGATTGCCATTTTTTCAATTATTGTTTTTACCAATGTTTACATCTAATCATGGAACGAAAGTCATTTACTTCTCTTTGGTTTATTTTCGTTCACATCTGGTTCACATCTGTCATATTGCGCGATTAGTTGACGTTTATAACGTCGTTGTCGCGGTCACATTGCAGTACAGTTGTAAAGTTGCAGGCAACATTAAGACAAGAAAAGTTACCAAAAACAGAATTATAATTTAGATCATTATGATTCTGGTTTTGGTGTTATAATTTGCAAATTATGAAACCAAATTCGAAAAAAAAAAAATCTATTCGTTAGCTTTGTACAGTACTAAATTATGATATGTATTGTCTCGCAACTTTACCATTCGGAGAACTGAAATTCGGTACCTTAAAAACACAATTGAGACAAAGACGTCAAAGAACTTAAAATTAACGTTTGAAACTTGCCCCTTAAACATGTTTTTTACCATAATCCTTCTCTGGGCATTAACAATTTTATACAATGTAGTAAAGCGTTTAACACACCTCTCCAGAATTTCCTGCCAATCTTAGCGAGTTTGGAAGTTTTGAAAGAGGCTTGGGAACCGACTGAAGCGTCAGCTGAAACGGATGTCCAGAAAGAAAGAATCGGAACAGCAGTGTCGTTAAATGTCTAGTGCTCGTAAAGAAACTCGAAAACACCCCGAGTAAATTTTCTGTCTTAAACGGCTACGCCATAGTTGCTGCCACTTAATTGTCACCGCATTATTGCAAAACTGTCAACTGTTTAAACTTTGTTAACTATAATTAGAAATGTTGAGCGTGTCATTCACTTGGCGTGCTTTCGGTTGTTTATTAATGATAAATGAAGGATAACAATGGCGGGTTTGGGCTGACGCCTCTGAGAAATGGGGACAATTTTAGGAGAGAATTTTGAAGGAGGGGGAAGTTAGTGAGCGCAACATACACCTACTAATTACGACACTACCAACAATTATCTCTAATCCACCTAATCTCCTATGTAAATTTATTATTAGTACAGTGAGTGGTGAGGAAGACTTCACTTGTTTGGCAAACTGTGTAGGTGGTATGGTTTAGTATTTCATGGATGTATCACTAACTGGAACTATTTCAAACTGTTACCTGGTATTTTAATAATTCACCCAAAGAATAATATTCGCAGATATCACCTTGCGATAATTTCATCTGCTCGGGAAACATGATTTTGGTATATTCGTCTACTCACTTTGGACCAATATTTTTACTACTCCCACTACTCACATAAAATCTTCTAATTTTCTCTTATAAAATATTACGCAAGTAAACAAGTTACATAAAAGCAAAGTATATCTATATTTAGTGCAGCGTAATATCTTCTTAAATAGGTTACTTCTTCGAGAACATCAAACAGTCATATATTCGTATTTCTTGCAAACTAATATATTCTGCGAAAAAGAATAAAACCTCGGATATGAGAAAATTTCCCAGCTTATGTAATAAAACCCAAGTACGCATTGTTCCTCCATTATGTTTTGATTTATCTCCTAAAACTATAATGCACCGTGCAATATTTCCCACTTTGTCCAAAATGAGATTTTCCATTAGTGCATGCCACTTTTGTGCAAAACGTAAAAGAGAAAGCTCTCATTAAACATTCTTTATCGTCTTGTTTTATTCGTGCTTCTCTAAAACCCACTCACCTCTTTCTCTTTGTATATTGGGTCGTAATGGGGATGAAATTAGCAGTAAGCTTATCCTATGCTATTCGGGTTTGCGCTATCCGGTGTCAATCAATAATCCTGTGTTTGGTTCAAATTTCCGGCTGGTTTTAGGACGCTACATAAACACTGCGATACAAAATAACACTGCTCTACAAAAGCAAACCCTGTTTACTTATTACCGACAAACATTTGCTTTCTACTTTTTCTTATTGTTCTGAATTTGTTTTTAGAGGCATTATGTCAGCACATATTTTCAAAATATTGGCTAAAACTGTTTGGCAAACTCGATGCTATACGGCGGATGAATGAGCACAATTTAAAATGACGTGCGTAGTTATTAAAAACATGTACATTTTTTTTTAATTATTAGAATAATAATTACACGATCATTATTAAAACTTTAAAGAAAATGAAAATTATTTATTCTTACGCTGTATTTACGCAACAACTCCTATTGGTGGTGAGAGAAAATGTGATTAATACATACAGGGTGTCCCAACTAAAATTTGTACCCCCTAACAATTCCAATTTCGAAAGACTCAGAAGAAAACGCTCGCACAGATCAATTTTGTTATCAAGGGGGACCTAATTGTACCAAACTTTCAAGTCTTAGATCTCACCCCTTGAGCCAGGGGAGCCACCAACTTAAAAAAATTAAAGGGCATGGGGGGTCGTGTAATACATCATTTAAAAGCTTATTCAATTCTCTATCCAAACCTACATTTATCGATTCCTTTCTAGAAAAAAAAAGCATGAATTCGATATTTTCCAAATCTACATAAAATAGTCAACTAAAATTTGTATCCCCCAACAATTCCAATTTCGAAAGATTCAGAAGAAAACGCTCGAACAGGTCAATTTTGATATCAAGGGGACCAAATTGTACCAAACTTTCAACTCTTAGATCTCACCCCCTTAGCCAGGGGAGCCACCCCCTTAAAAAATTTAAATGGCATGGGGGGTCGTGTGATACATCATTTTAGAGCTTATTCAATTCTATATCCAGATCTATTTTTATCGATTTGTTTTTACAAAAAAAAAGCATGAATTTGTTATTTTCCAAATCAAGAGTATTTTATGTAGATTTGGAAAATAATAAATTCTTATACTCTTTTTTGTAGAAACAAATCGATAAAAGTAAGTTTGGATAGAGAATAGAATAACCTTTAAAATGATGTATCACACGACCCCCCATGCCATTTAAATTTTTTAAGGGGGTGGCTCCCCTGGCTAAAGGTGTGAGATCTAAGACTTGAAAGTTTGGTATAATTAGGTCCCCATTGATAACAAAATTGATCTGTTCGAGCGTTTTCTTCTGAGTCTTTCGAAATTGGAATGGTTGGGGGGTACAAATTTTAGTTGAGTATTTATCTAGATTTGGAAAATATCGAATTTATGCTTTTTTTTTGTAGAAAGGAATCGATAAATGTAGGTTTGGATAGAGAATTGAATAAGCTTTAAAATGATGTATCACACGATCCCACATGCCATTTAAATTTTTTAAGGGGGTGGCTCCCCTGGCTCAAAGGGTGAGATCTAAGACTTAAAAGTTTGGTACAATTGGGTCCCCCTTAATAACAAAATTGACCTGTGCGAGCGTTTTCTTCTGAGTCTTTCGAAATTGGAATTGTTAGGGGGTACAAATTTTAGTTGGGACACCCGATATATTTTCTGAAGAGTTATGTTTCTTTGTTTTGCATTCCAATATGCTTTTTATTGCAATCGATCTAGCTTTTTGCATTTTCACTGATTGTATCATTGTTTGGTTGTTATATTAGTCGTGCCCAAGATGCGGCATTTACACATTCACATTTTGAAATTCGGAAGAATTTTCAACTTCATTCTCATATAACTCCGCAATGGATTGATTGATTAAAATCACCAGTGTGATTTTCGCCAAATTCTTAATATTTAACAATTTTGATTTTTTAGCTTTTTCGACCGGCCGTAAAGCTGCACAAGGAGTTCATGAAAATTTAAAAAAAAAAAAAAACGAAAAACTGAATACGGAAAATAAGTAGATAAAAATTGTCTCAGACAATATGAGAATAAATACAGAGAACTAAGAAAAAAAATGGTTATTCGTGGAATAGAAGATATAGAAAAACAGGAGAAGCAGCAAACAAAAGAAAAAGTGGAAGGCATTTTGAAGAAAGTAGAGCAAGACTTATCGAAAGTAAGAAGATTAGACCGGGAAAATAAAAATAGACCTATACTAGTGGAATTCAACACATGGAATAAGAAAATATAAATCCTGAGGTTACCAAAAACTAAAACAAATATAGAAAGGGTAAAACTAGGAGAAGCAAAAATACTCATATAAAGAGCGAAGGAGGGGTAGAAAGAATTGGAGAGGACGATGCTAATTAATAGGGACATGGCAAATAGAAGAAAGTGTGGAGAAAGGGTTACAAATAGAAGTAGTATAAAGATGTAAAATTTCTGCCAGACAATCAATATGCTAATTGGGAACACCATCTGGGGACAAATCTTATACATAGACAGTGGAAGCTCCTTGCATAATAGATTACATGGTCTATAACATAAAGAAGTAAAAACAGTCGACGCAGTAAGAAGAGGAACTGAACATAGCTTGGCCAAGACTGACCTAAAAATGGAATTAAACGAGAACAACAAAGAACAAGATTACATATAAGAAGATTAAAATGTATAGTACTCCAAGCAAATTAGGCGAAAAAACGACGAATAGAAGAAAAAATTTATAAAGTTTTGAAATTTTGGTTATGAACGATCAGCAGGGACCCAAATAAAGATCCGAAGCGTTCATGAAGTTCTTCTGCATTTTTCTCGTAAACGGTAAATGCGACGAGAAAATGTTATAGGACTCAATAATATGTTCTCCCGCTCATAAGGCTCATAAGGCTCGGGGGCGGTTTTTTGGGCAAAAGGGGATAAACTATTTCTGGTTTAAAACCCCACTTCTTTCACATAGGCCTTATTAGTGATGTATTCTAGATGAGATTTAAAGCTAAGTTTGGTATCTTACATTAGTCTCAAGTACTTGACTTATTTCCCTATCCGCAGTTCTTTTTCTCACAATGGTTTGATTACCACAGTTTTATTATTGGGACCTTCGGGCGTCAACCGAGACCTTCGGGCTCTTAAACCGATCCTTAACATTCCCTTATTCCCAGAACTTGATTTCAATTTTGCTGAGTGATGCTGTTGAGTTTTTCTTCTCCGTTTTCAGGAAGATAATGCTGCATTGCAGTTCTATTACAGTGTTGAATTGCCAAAAATAGCTTCGTTAGGAATAATTTTCTAGTGATGACTTCCCCCAGTGAACCTTATGCATTGGAAACGGTTGCATTGGTTTCACAAATTGTAATAAAAACCAAAAAAAACATCAAAGATTACCGGTTTCGCAATACTGTCGCCTTCCGTGGCTGTATTTAAAGATGACGGGTTACATTGAGTATCCCTCTGTGCGGGTATTATTACTTAATTTAATGTATTTTGTAACACATATTAAATATAAATTTTAGCTTATTGCACTGCGTCTCCATATAAACTTCAACTATGCCAAATCTCACAGTCCCCCGTGCGCGCAATATGTTTAAAAAGGGGTACAAAGTTTTCTCTTCACATATTAATTTCCCAGATCATAAGTTTAACGATTAACCGGCAGCATTTAGAGGGGGGAGGGAGACAATGGATAGAGAGAAAGAAAAAGCTACACCATCTTGAAATTGACCACTCCCAGAACCTGTGAGTTATGAAAGACTGTATAATTTCATTATTATCTGACACAAATGTTAAGGTGTCCTTTGGTACCGAGAGGGCAGCCTTGAGACAGCGGGTCTCGAAGGGGCTCCCTTGAGACAGAGATCTACTACGCTAGTCGTTTCATTCTAACGCGTTCCCACCCTTATTCATCCCCACCATCAGTGTTTCACTTTGATTTCCGTTTCAGTTTTCGGATTCACTACCTCGCTAAAGAAAGTTTTACTATCAAAAAACCTTAGGCCTCGTGGATAACGCCATTAACGTTTTCAAGGAAGAGGAATAGTTTACATCGCTACCCACTGACTTCGGATGGATTTTGACAGATAGAATTAAAGAACGTGTGAATGGATTTGGTCTACTACGACGTAACTACTCATATAATTACGATTGAACTTCCCGGTAAGTAGTTTAATCTTTAATTATATTTCGTAACTCAATGGATCCTGTGTGATCTGATGCTATTCTTTTTTCTTATTTCGACATCGTGCAACATTTGCACATAACCGCACTGAAAACGTTAATGGCGTCATCCAAGAGGCGGGAGCCTAGGGAATTTTCTTTTTACGGGGCTGTGAACTCGTGCATAACCTCGCTAATGCTAAGTTACTAAAATAATGGCTGGTTTTAGAGATAATTGATTTTTTTTATCAACTCAATTGACAGTAGTGTGACAAGTAAGATCTATGTGTCTTATTTCCTGAAATATTCGGACCATTAAACAAAAAATTGTGAAATTAGCGCGACGCAAATGCGATCGAGCCGTCAGGCATTTATTCTCGCAGAGGCCGGAAAAGTGCATTAGATGGTGTGGATTAGAGGTGTGGCACCACCTGGAAACCGTGAAAAAGCACTTTGGAGATTCTCTAAAGTCACTTTGACACTTTTGACATTCAAATATTAAACCAAATTGTCAACAGTTAGTAGTGCCAAACTAATTTAAATTTCACAGCCTACTCTTAATTTATAATTTAAATGATCGCACGGTACAGTATATGGTTTTCTTAAATGCGAACTCTGAACGTAATAATAATTATAAACAGAAAGTAGAAAGATAAATTATCCGTTTTAAGTAGCGTGTTATCAATTTAGTAATTGATATTTTAAAATTTATTATATTAGAATAAAATTCTAATCTAGGTAACAGGAAAGAAATAAATACTTTTATATAATATTTTCTATTGTTTCCGAATCCTATATTGTTCCCATTGAATCCAAATATCACGTAACTCTTATTGTACTTACCATAGATTTTATTCAAATTCCAAGATCTCATTTTTATCACCGGAATTTCTAGCAGACTTGAATAGTAAGCGAGTTCTTTAAAGAAATCGTTTTAGAGGAAGAATTAATTTTAGTTTTCAAATGAATCACCCTCTATGTAAAAAATTATGAATCCAAAGGAATCTCTAACGGATTAAATCTGTGACGTATTTTTGATTTACTTTGTGGGAAGTCTTCAAAAATGATAGTTTGTCACAGTGATGTTGCTTCTGGCAATTTATCTGTAGTTAAATGGAGAATTTTAACGTTCAAAGCCTGTACAACCTGCACAGCTTTCAAAATGAAATAACTGTGTGTCTTTCGTGGAATTCTGCATTTGAGTCTGCTTTCTGCAATTCTTGTTATTATCTGCTTTCATTGTTTTTTCTATTTGTGGTTATGACTAAATTTGTTCTTTAGTAATTTTCTTAAAATTGTTACTATACTTTTTGTCCCTAGTGTAGATAGTGATACAGAAATGGCAATCCACTAAAAGTGTTAAATTGTATTATAGTTTAATTACTTGCCTAATGGTGGTAATAGAGCAAAGGGGTTGTTAAGGTCGGGAGAAACAGTAATGCATTGACGTGGATAACTCCAACAAACGTATTTTGTATTTCAAAAGTTTTCAGGCAATTACACATTTCTCCTTTCGAAGTAATATAAGATGGTGCTGACACTACAGCATACGTTTGTTCAAGCAAGTTATCTGTCAGGTGATGCAGTTAATTTTTGGAGGTGTCCGTCTGAAACATTTCTTTTCCGGATTTTCTTAGTTGTCGTATATTTGTTAAAGATATAAGAAAAGAGTTTTTGTTATTTTATATTCTTTCAACCTTTTGATTACTTCCGTTGTGAGATGATTTAAAAGATCTAAATAAGTGTAATAAGAATACTTCATAAATGATTCACACATCCAGTAAGCTTTAAATGTCAAAATTGTCTATCTAACTAAAGAGTGAGCAACAAAATTCGTGATCGTAGGAGCCTCTGAATCCAAATTTTTTAGTCGATTCTTGATCGATACGATTGTGTAAAGAGTCATCGAGTAATGTGAATTGACGATTAATGTAAACAGTAAAGTAAAAGAACCGATATACTTTTAGCCAACTCCGATCACGAATTTTGTTGCTCACTCGTTACATGGTAATTTTGTTTTCCCGAAACCACCTTATAGGAGGCATGGCTGTAGAAAAATAAAAAACTCGTTCATCCCAGAAAAATAATTGAGTTCCGTGTTTAATTCAAGGTGGCGGGTAATGATACAGTGTTAATTGAATTTTAAATTGTTTCTAATTATTAATTATTTATAGAATACATATCTAGTATACTAATTTGTACGTCTCCGTCGTTGCAGAAATATTGCTTATCGACGAAATGCGAGCACAATATAATTTAATTTGCACTCCTTGGGTTTTTTGCTTTTTCATTGCAGTCCCCCCCCCCTGGTCTAGATAATCACATCACTGAATACATCTCGAGGTAAAGCTCAGTCTAGTGCAGAACTACCGAATTACCGGTTATCTAAACTACAAAACGGTTCCAAATCTGCTCTCAAACAGTGGTGCGTTTGTCGTTGTCATCAGACCAAATACTCTGTTTGTGATTGAACTGTTTGATGTCTAGCGTTTCTCGTACGACATTACTGACATCCTTTATATCTTAACGAATCGTCGAAAGAGAGGAAATAGAAAATTTATAAAGGATTTCGAATAGTTATGTACATAAGAAGGATTTCTTCGTGAAACAAGTATCGAACAGATGCATCAAGGGTGAAATGAAATATTTCTATAAATGCAGAATTTTAACCTGCGTAGCGATCGATGTTGTACAGGAAGCTGAACTATTATTTAGAGTTTGAACGAAAGCCTGCACTATTAGACCGGCTTAAAGTGTGTTTCCCATGGTTATGTACGTATTCATACATGCAGATTTAACTTTCCAACAGTCAGACAGACATGTTCAACATGAAATATTTTTCAGTAATGATTGGGTTTGTTACATTTAGAAGCAATGTAATTTTTTAGACAAGTAACAGGAATGGTTTTGTTTGGTGTTAGAAAGCTAAGTACTGTCCAGTTTAGGTTTTAAAATAACTAAAACCCTGGCCGTTTGGCTGAGAGAAGTGACCGACTGTGATACATTTGGCTGAAATGTCATTTTAGACTGCATTTAATTATGATTTTTTTTTTATAATCGATCTTACTTACATTTCACTGTGTATAGAATCGTAAAAGTTGTCCATATTACTTCCCAATGGAATGAGATAGCAAGCATTCTTTCAGCACTATATTTGGTATGTCTAGCACTATATATAGTAATAAAATCGACAATGTGATTTTCTCCAAACACTTAATATTTAACAAATTTTATTTTTATTAAAAAAAAAATGGATTATTGGTTAGAAATTCACTGTGTCTATTATTGATGATTTTGGGTTGCTACATCCGTTTTAAGCATACTGAACCGCTAGAAAACAGGGGTTGCCAACGCTGTCTGTTTACGCTAGAACTAGAATCTTTTGCGGGAGGCATAAATGCAACCTATACTATGGTATACGCTCACTTTTTGAAAAGATCGGTGAATGAATTGTAATGACACGTCAAAAACAAAAGATTTAAGAAATGGTAAACAAATGTGAATTTGTCCTTATTCCACAGATTAAATTTATTAAAGAGACCAAGTTTAAATCTTCCTATGCTTAAAGAAATTACATCATGTTCACAATTTTTGTCTGTTTCCAAATCATCAATTAAATGTTTATATATCCGATATTCACTTATTAGAAACGGTTCTTTTAAGACTATTGGTTCGCTTTTATTCCCTAAATTTACCTTACTTTTTTTGAAATTAACGTAACGTTGGCTATACGTAAAGAAACCAAATTGGATGTCGTTATAAGCAAAACTATATACACACTTACACACTACGGGAGCCTGAACATTTTATCATCATCAATGTCTGATTGTACATTAGCCCTTTAGTTCTATTTATAAAAGAACTTAATTACCTGAACTCAGTTATCTCCTAAACCTAAGAACTCAAACACATAATATCCGTTTCATTCTACCTGTTTTGTCTTTGTAAAGTGCGTTCTCAATTGGATTCGAGTTATTTCAACACTAAACCAATTTAGATTTTTTTTAACCTTAATGAAATTTTTTCACAAGACACTCCTTCGTGTTTATCGATCTAGATGTCCCGACAGACTATTTTATTCGATGTTTTTAGTCTCTCGTACATCACACAAAAACGCTAACACACCTGCCTCTCTAAAAAATTGTAGCTATATAGCATTTTTTCGTAACATACCATTCTGGAAATGAACTCACGTGCCCTCATAACACTCCTCTCAATTTAAATAAACAAACCGTATGTGGCACTACAAACGTTGGTGACAATGAAGCATTGTTCTACATCATTTATTAAAAACATCAGACGGCAGCAAATTACATTTAGTGAAACGTCTTTATATAGAATGACGTTCTCCTGGAGAATTACATGAGCGGAGATGAAAGAAAGAAAAAGAAATACATTAAGCTGCAATTTACATGAAGACCGTGTTTTCAAACGGGAAACTAACAAGAGCGTTCTCTTAATTATATTGTTATTAGTGTCAGTTGTTTTGATGTAACAAGGGTATTATTAAAGCGTTGCGTTGGCGCATTGTAAATAATAGGAAATTTTTCCCGAATTCACGGTAATAATAGAAACTGTCTGTTATTAATGAGCAGCAGCCTGCAATTTAACTGATTTAAAAAAAGTTTCCTTTTAGTATTCTGTTTTGTAACTAATTAGTAAAGAACAGATTATATTCACGAAAAAAACGAAACAGATGCGAATATACAGTGTATTGTATTGATGGAGATGGAGTCGAAGATGGAGGAAAAAGAAAGCGGTAAAAGAAGAAATAACATAGTAATAACAGGGCTAAGTCTAAAAGAGACGGGACATAACATGAGAAAAGAAATCGAGAAATGGGTTGAAAAGGAGTTGGAAACAGAAGTGAAGATAACAGAGGCCTATGCTATAAAGGAAGAAGAGATGGTAATAGCAAAAACTGAGAGTTGGGAACAGAAGCTGAACGTCATGAGGAATAAAGAAAAACTAAGAAATAAGACAGGACCGAAAATCTTTGTAAACAACGACCTAACAAGGAAAGAAAGAGAGATACAGAAAAAGATAAGAGAGATAGCAAAGAGGGAAAGGGAAGAAGGAAAGACGGTAAGAGTAAGCTACAGGAAACTGCAGGTAGAACGAAATTGGAGGAAATGGAAAGATGACACCAAGCGACTGGAAAATTGTTAAAGGAGAAAGGAAAAAGTAGACAATAGGCAAAAAGAAAGAAGGTACATGATTCAACGGGAAAGCAACAGAAGGAAATAAAAGTAAAAATAAAATTGGTATATTGGAATGTAGCGGGGATAAGAAACAAAGGAGAATACTTCTGGAAATACATAAGTGAAATTGACGTAATTGGAATGGTAGAAACGTGGGTAGATGAAAAGGAGTGGAAGAAGATAGAAGAGAGAATGCCGAGAGACTATGTATGGAGATGTTAAGCAGCAAAAAGGAAAAACAACAAAAGACGAGCGAAAGGAGGCATTATCACAGGAGTAAGGAAAGAAATCGAGGACGAAATAAAAACAAAACAAGAACTACAGAGAACTAGAATAACAGAAAGAAATCTAAAAATAGGAACAAAAAAGTTAAAATAATCACAGTATACAGCAAAAAGATGAGTAAAACAAAACAAATGTTAGAAGAGACCACAAGTGAGACAGAAAAAAGAATTGTAATAATTGGGGGCGAATTTAATGCGAGAATTGGGACAAGATTAGGAAAACGGAATAATGAGACAGAACATGCGAGAAGAACATCGAAGGACAAGACAGAAAATAAAGAAGGAAGAAAAATGATCGAATTTTTATAAGAGAGAGGATACGAGGTACTGAACGGGAACTGGGAAGAGGATGCAGGGGAATTTACGTACGTGGGGCCGAGACGAGAATCAGTGATTGATTACGAAATAGTCAATCAACATGCATGGGATGAAGTAAGCAGATTCGAAGTGGGAAACAGAGGGGAATCAGATCATCAACCGCCGGAGAAGAAATAAAAAAAAACGAGAAAGAAACAATTATAAAAACAATCTGGGAAGAAGAAAGCATACAAAAGTACAGAAGTGCGCTACAACATATTGAAAGAGAAAAAGAAAAACAAAAAAGCACCGAAACAAGAATGAAAGAACTCGAAAGGAGAATGAGAGAAGCGATGACAACAAAGAAAATGGAAGTAGAAGTGGGAGAAAGAATGGGAAGAAATAAATGGTGGGATAAAGAATGCAAAGAAATGAAAAGACTAGCCAGAAAGCAAATGAGAAAATGGAGAAATGGGAAGGGATCGAGAAGAATACCGGAAGCAATTAAAGAAATACAAAGACACTTGTCAGAAGAAGGAAGAAAAGAAAAGAGAAGAAGAAGAGGAAATTAGATCAATCAACACAGAAGAAGAAGTTTGGAAATACATAAATAGAGCACGAAAAGTGAAAGAGAGGGCAGACGAGAAGATAAGGATAGAAGAATGGAGAGAATATTTTAAAGAATTACAAGACGGAAACGACGAAACGGAAAGAAGACTGAAGGGAGGAGAACCAAGAGAAAAAGAGAAAAGGGAAGAAATTACGAAGAAAATGAGTAAAAGGGGGATAGGAAGAATGAAGAAACGAAAAGCGGCGGGAGAAGATAAACTGCAAAATGAAGCGTGGATCTATGCAACAGAAGAAATAATAGAGATAATGAGGGAGATAGTAAACGACGTCTGGCAAGGAAAGGGGCTACCAATCCAACGGAGGATGGGGCTAGTGTTCCAAGGAACTAGAACGACCGAGGAATAAGTCTGCTAAGCACGGCGTACAAGATCTACGCAATGATACTGGAAGAGAAATTGAAGGAAGAACTAGATGAAAAAGATTTGTTACCAGATGGACAAGCGGGTTTTAGGAGAGGGAGAAGCACCATCGATAACGTGTACATCTTGAAACATCTAATAGATAAAGAACTCGATAAGAAAGGAGGGAAGATGTACGCGCTGTTTGTAGACCTGAAGGCGGCTTTTGATAGTGTAAATAGTGAGAGATTATGGAAGTACCTAAGAGAGAAAGGAATCAACGAGCAGCTGGTGAGCAGAATAGAGGAAATTTACTCAGAAACAGAAAACAGAGTAAAAGTAAACGGGAAAACTAGTAAAAGATTCTGGACGACGAAAGGAGTAAGACAAGGATGCCCACTCAGCCCCAGTCTATTCGCGGCATATATAAACTACCTGGAAGAAAAACTAAGACTATCACAGCCAGAGGGAGTGGTGGTAGGAAACACGAAAGTGCACTCGTTGGCATACGCCGATTATATGGTGCTAATAGCCAGGGAGGCCAAAGATATGAAGGGAATGATAAAATGCCTGGGAAGGTACCTGAAAAGAAAAAAGCTAAAATTAAACGTGGAGAAAACAAAAATGATGATTTTCCAGAAAGGAGACAGAAGAAAGAAAGAGGAATAGAAGTGGGAAGGAAAAGAACTAAAAAAAGTACATAAAATAATTTAAATACTTGGGTTACACCTTTAACGAGACTAACAACGAGAAAAGTCATATAAGGGAACTAGAAAGGAAAGCGAACGGGGTGGTAGGTCAAGTATGGGGAATAGGCGAGAGAAAATTCGGACGAGATATGAGGAGAGAACTGATCTACGAAAGACTAGTACAGAGTGTAATGATCTACGGAGCAGAAATATGGGGATGGAAGGAGCTGGAAAAGCTGGAAGCAATCCAAGTGAAGTACTGGAGATGGGTAATAGGATTAGACATTAGACAGATTTGAAGAGAGAATAAAAGAAAGAACGTAATGTAAGATCTTGCAAGAGTGTTGGAAAGAGATAAAGAATGGGAAGATGGAAAGCAAGAAAAGTGAGAAGAAAATACTACGAGAGAAACGGGTATGCAGTGGAGGAGGTAGAGAGGCGAAGCAACAATGGAGTAAATGTACTAAGAGAGATAGTTAAGGTGGACCGAGACCAGAAGCACAAAAGCAGGAAAGGAGAACGAGGATAAATGAGTCAAGGTATAATAGAAAGTATAGGTCACTAATCACGGAGGAAGTTCCGGCATACCTGAGAAAGGAAAGCGATAAGAACGATAAGAAAATTAAAGCAAGGTTTAGATGTGGAAATGAGAAAAGAAAAAAAAATATATTGGAAAGAGAGAGACGAGAGAGTGTGCAGACTGTGCAGAGAAGGAGCAGAAAAAACAGATTACATGATGAAAGAATGTGAGGAGCTGAGAGAGGAGAGAGAAAATTGGAAAGTACTGATAGGAGAAGAAGGGAAAGGACTAGGCTGGATGAAAGAAGTTTTAGACAGAAGAAAGAATGTAGAGAAAAGGTGGAAAAGATGGAAGGAAAATAAAATTAATTTAGCTATTGATAATGTTTATGTTTTATAGTTTTATTTAATCAGTATTTAGTTATTTAGCATTGTATGGGAATAGTAATCCTTTTCAAAGCCGAAAGGCAAGGAAATAAATCTTATTTATTTATACAGTGTGGAAATTAAGTAACGAATAAATTCAGTAACTCCGTTAGTATTTGCGCTAGAAATAAAACTTAAAAAGCGTGTGATAGGGTTAATTATAGCTCATCCGAGGAACGTATGATGATCGTCCACACGTCCTTTTTCACCAAAACAACGCACGTCTCCACATATTGCTTGCCGAACTATGGACTCTCTCCAAAAAGTTGGCATTCATGTTTTGCGATGGGCACCCTCCCGTTCACCCCATTTAAAGCCCATAGAAGATAATGGGGAGAAGGTTGTGCACTTTTCGCCATCCTCCACAGACTCTGGCACGGTTAATCCACGAAGTTCAAGTTGCTTGGAACGAGATGCCACAAGCAAACATCGACCATCTCATTTTGTAGATGTCTAGACGTGTAAAAGAGTGAAGTCAGCTACGGGATCGCCAAACACATAAAATTTTTTTTCGAATTACGTTATTAAACTTTCTTGCAAATCTAATAGTTTTATTCTGGATGTAAGCTTAACACATTGCCAAAAAATTATGTCCAAAAAATTATTCCTTCTGGGTGTAACACTTCTAATGTCACTGAGCATATTTCCAGAAATAATTAAAAAATAATAATAATAATACGACTTAAATATGCAACTTTTGATGAAATATGCAAAAGAATGCAATATATACAATCAATTTAATCAGTTAATTCCCTCTAATGAATGTATTTCGTCCACATAATTGACTATATTTATATATATGCAAAAAATAAAATATATGCGCTTTATTAATTAGTTAGTAGACGATCTTTTGTAAGCAGTGCAATTTCTGTTTTTTACTCGTAGACAATGGGTTTTATTTTTTGTTCTATTGTAAACTTTCCTGTTAATGTTCCACTTAATGCTTCCTCCAAGTTATCGGCTTTCAGAGTTTCAAATCGAAACTAGGGGCTTCAGCTAAAGATTATCCGGACATTCTCAACACAAAAGCAGGATTGCTTTAGTCACCTTTAGAGATTGATCTTGAGGCGATGTGTAAATAACTCACGTTTTAAACTAAAAGGAATATAATTTTAGTTGTTATATAACATTATAATAAAGTTTAAGAGCTCAGAATTGAAGAACTTCAAAAAGTGCATTTAAATCTCTATTCCGGGTAAACAGCATTCACCTTTAGTTGACTCATAACTCTTAATATAAGCCCCACATAAAACGGTAATGTAGTTTTTAATGCGCAGACTATGTAAAAATTGGAGCCGACAGTCCTTTCGGATTTTTATGGACAATGACTATTTGTCAATCCTGGATCCGAGCCTGGCACCGACTTCATGTTGAGCTGCGACGGTCTGAAACGCCGGATGCTATGGAGGCGTTTTAACAAAAGACCAGCCAGCCAGCAAGATGAAATGAAATATGAAATTGGTCCCTACTGCCGATTGCAACCATTGCAACCGATGTTTAAAGCCGTCGCGTCGCAACTCAATATGAAATCAGGCTGTAATCACTACACTAACTTCTGGGGTCGTTCTGTGGATTGGAAAGTCTTAATTCGGCAACACCTATAAGTACTCACAGCAAAGGCAAATCTTATTTATATCCTTCATGGGCTTTCATGTCCCTAAAATTTGCACAAGAAATTACCCCTGTTGTGTGTTTCGTGAGCGGAGTTTTGCTAGTGGTAGTGTTAATCTAAGTGTAGTGAGGTACAGAATAAGACACCACGCTCCCTATTACAGCAAAACATAAGTTGCAACAGGGAACAAGAGTGCGAGACGAGCAGAGAGTGAGCCCAGCCAGGCGCGCTTTGCCTTTATACTTTCCCCCACTCCACTGGTTAAGCTAGTTTAAAATTTGAGGCATTCGTGCCACGGATTATCTAATGCCCAGTAAACACATGCACGTTGTTTTAACGTGGAAAAGCCGTGTATGTGGTTGATAACACGTTTATGGTTGAAAATATCACGTTATATTTTGGTGATACCTTCAACGTTATTTCAACGTATTTTACATAACGTAAATTCAACGTTGATTTACAATAAAATATTGACTATGTATCTACAGATTACGACAATTCAACGTTAAAAAATTACGTTATTTTTAAATATTATACAGGGTAGCGCAAAAATATGGAAACACCTGAATATCTCAAAAACTGTTAGTCCCAACTAAACCAAATTTACAGGTATATAGGGGTCTATAATATCTTCTTTGTGTAATTCATAGTTGCACTGTCATTTGTTTTCGAGATACAAAACCAATTTTTTTTTTAAATAGCAACATAGGGTGAAAATAACCTTTTTGGAAAAAGCATTTTTTTTTCTGAAATTAACGATGTGCTATAATAATTCTACTTTTTGGCATTTGTCTGCAAAAATAATTTATATTTTTTTTATAAATTATTATTATTATTAAACTCCCGGCTGCAAATATGATTATTTGTGCTGTAAGAAAATAATATGCCATCAAACCTAACAGTATTACTAAAAAAGTTTTTTACAATGAATGTTCAAAATGTTGACCATTAATTTCTTGACAAAAATGTATTCTATTAACAAAACTCCTCATCTAAGATTGTTCCTGGTCTTACACAGCTTTTTCCAAATTATGACAGACGAAATGTACCTGTCGTAGCAACCTGGGTCCAGCAAGATGGAGCTCCACCCGATTTTAGTCAAGTCCGACGTCAGTTAGATGAGGTGTTTCCTGGTAAGTGGATTGGCAGAAGAAGGGCAGTTGAATGGCCGGCCAGATCTGCCTCCTGAAAATCTGGTGATGTGGGGTGATTTAAAATGTAAAGATTATGCCAGAAGACCACTTGATTTTGAAGATTTAAAGCAACGAATAAGAGAAGAGATTGCTAGCATCACTCCCAACATGTTACGCAATGTGTTACAAAGTTTTCTTAATAGAATTCATTTTTGTCAAGAAATTAATGGTCAACATTTTGAACATTTATTGTAAAAGACTGTTTTTTTAGTAATACTGTTAGGTTTGATGGCATATTATTTTCTTACAGCACAATAATCATATTTGCAGCCATGAGTTTAATAATAATAATAATTTATAAAAAAAATATATAGGCAGACAAAAGCCAAAAAGTAGAATTATTATAGCACATCGTTAAATTCAGAAAAAAATGATTTTTCCAAAAAGGTTATTTCCACCCTATGTTGCTAAAAAAACACCAAGTAGATATTATAGACCCCTATATACCTGCAAAATTTGGTTTAAATGGGACTAACAGTTTTTGAGATATTCAGGCGTTTCCATACTTTTGCGCTACCCTGTATATGACGCAATAAAGACGTTTAATCAATATTGTTAATCAACGATAACAAGGTACATAATGTTGATAAAATATAAGTTATTTTCCACGTGCAGTTCTGACGTTTGTTTCTCGTGAAATTTTTACATTAAATACACGTGTTTTTCTAGTGTCATATAAGCGTGTTTGTCGTCGTTTATTTTTCGTGAAATTCTTACATTAAGTACACGTGTTTTTCTAATCAAATAAAAAATAAAAATACCTAAGGAGTGAAAGAGTTCCAGCAGAGTATAAAAAATCATCATCATGGTGTAGCCCTATAGGTTTTTGGGTTTAAAAGGAGGTTTTTCAATTTACTTCCCCTTTTTTTTCTTATTGTATTTTACTTTACCTCAATCGACTTTTTTTTATAAAAAATCATGTTAAAAAATATATATTTATTATTTAAATCATAACTTAAATCAAATTAAATAAAATAGAAAAGAACGAATGGCGGTGATGTCTAAATTATTATTTTTGACTATTATTTCTCGTAAAATTTTAACATTAAATACACGTGTTTTTCTAATCATCTATACTACAAATAAAAACGCAATCGAGGCGTGTTTTGGCGCCGTTTACTTTTCGTAGAATTTTCACGTTAAGTATACCTGTTTTTCTAGGCAAATAAACACTAGAAAGAACGTATTCCATATCATATTATTAGGCGTGTTTTGTGGTCAAGTTTATAAGTCAGTAAGTCATAATGTATAATAATCGTACTTAATTTATATTTTTTATTTGATTACGATTAAAATCAAATATAGAAGCATAGAAAGGAATTAATGTGGGTAAAATATAAGTAATTTTTGACGTTAAGTTCTGATGTTAATTTCTCGTGAAATTTTTACAATAAATTCACGTGTTTATATACTCATATAATTATATTTAATTTATGTACTACAAAGGAACGCATTCCATTGGCGTCTTTTACAGATTCCATATGGGCGGTTTTTGCGCCAAGTTTAGAAGCCACTGTAAATTGTTTGTTGCGGGTTATAAAACATAGGTACATTTTTTATTTGAATCACATTTTAAATAAAATAGAATGGTTATAGAATTTAAAAGTAGAAACAACAGAAATATTTAGTAAGGCTAGCATTTCTTTCATAATTTTTACGAAACATGGTAAGAAATAAATTAGCTCTTGTAAACATTTGGCACCCCGAATCTTACCCAAACAACCTTGAAAGTTTGACGTTTTCTCGTGGTTGAAATGTTTTAGGATCATCTCGCCCGCCTAGTTCGCAATAGAGATGAACAATCGCTCTTTGAAAATTGATATAATTATTCAAAAACAAAACAATTGTCTGGATCACTTTTGGTGGTAGATAACTACTTTTAATCAATTTTCCGATTCACTCATCACCCTGATGATGCCAACATTGTTGGCGAGACGTGCGTCGGTATTTATAATAAAAATTGTTTTTGGTGTTTTAGGGAAAACTGATTAAAAGTAGTCATATAATTATTATTAAATTAAAATTTAAAAATAAAATTGACATTCCCTATTCTATTATGGTGTTAATGTTATAAAAAATTACAAAAGCTCTTTAACCCAACGGCAAAGAAATAATTCAATGTAGGTAGCTATATTTACTTTTTACGTAGATGAGTACTTACAAATATTAATTTAAATGTGTTTGTTAAAGTTGAAAACAAAAATTAAGATCTTTAATTATTACGGTTAATCAACGAAATTAATAAATATTGGTAATGTCTGGTAATGTGAGCCGCTGTCAAGTAAGTGAAGGTGTCAAAAGACCAGCGAAAAGATTAAAAATAAAACAACGAATCTCTTTTGAGACTTTAGTGTTGGTCAGGGAATGAATAGTTTTTAAAAACGAAATTGAAAGCAGGTATAATTAAGGGTTGAGGAACCGACGACGCGAGCGTAATTTTATTGTCGAAAATAAATAATAACCAAACGTATAGATCAGTACTATCATTGAATATCAATACTCTAGTTAGAGTAGTTAGAGTATTGATATTCAATGGTACTATCAATGAAAATTTCTGCCTTATCGAATTTGTTTTGGCGACAAACAAAGATGCTGCTTCCAAGACACAAAAATGTACGTGATTTACAGCTTTTTTGATTGCGCCTGCACTCCGAACGAAACGAAACCAAGGAACTCCTTCCAGATGTGTCATCTGCTTGGCCACTGCTTCGTTCGATTTTGTTCATTTTCATTTTTCGACTGAGATCGTGCAGTTCGTTTCGTTTTCGTTTGCCTTACCAAGTTTTGAGATTTGTGTAGCTTCCAAAAGTCCTAAAGGTAAGTAGTACAATATTTTACTTAAAAGTAGTAACTAAATATACTGTAGTATAGGGATAAGATAAATTACAAAACGGGTACAGGTTACACAAATGATTGATTGGCATTTCCGCAGCGACATGTCCATATATGGTCATGTCGAGGCGATAGGTTAGATTGTATAGAATAAGCATATTGTAAACGTTCGATAAGGAGTAAATGTAAGGACAGTCTTGGTTGGGACCGCGATATGCGCGGTTCCAAATAAATCACACTTTAAAGTAAAAGGGATTTGTATACTTTAATCTACCCCATGGCGATCACATGGCGACCCTGCCAGTTCAGCAAAGCTGAAACGAAACTGGCCCTTCTGCAGGTAGTGATGTAGTGTATAATCATGTGCAACTCGAAGGCGATAGAAAACGTGAGTCTCCAGCAAGCCGGGAACAGTAATAAAGGGGGTGCTGCGTTCACGGGTTGGAGCCCAAGGGACATCACAGAAGTCACGCTTGTTGGCCTGGTATTGTTGATAGTACTGATATACATTGCCATCCGGACATACCGGAAGTGCACGGAGCGATTCGAAGGCCGAATTCGACGGGAGATCAGCAGGACGTGCGTGGAGATGGAGACCTTGGCAGGCCGTGGAAACCCGTCATCCAGTAAGGCATAAAGAAAACCTGTGTGCCCAAATGGAGAAGTCGGTGTGTAGAGTGTAGAGCAGTGTAGAGCAGTGGAAAGTGGGTGTAATGAAAACCGAGGAGTTCCTTGAGAAGTTCAACGACGACCTCAGGAACTTCAAGGAAAACTTGCGAAAAGACAACACCACCAGGAGGCAAGACGCCTCAGTCACAAGCACCAAGTTGAGTGAGTTAGAACGATTTAAAAATTATTATGAGGAGCTCCAGACTCGAATTAGTGAAGAACGTGTTAATTTAGGAGAAGGTAAAGTAGAATTATTTAATAATCTTATTACGAGGATAGAAAATAAGTTCGCATATGTTGAAAGCGTCCTATGCGAACGCCAAACTAGCTAGGCACTGATCGTATTGAAGGTATCAAAATTAAAACCTCCAAAATGACGGAGAAATTCAATTTCAAAACCGCGGCGAGCTTGTTGCCCAGAATTTCTAACAATGATGTTAATACCATACACCAGTTAATCGAAGGTATCAGTTTGTATGAAAGCGCGTTAGATGCTGAAGGAAAAAAATCGGTAATAAATTACGTACTTAAAGCATGCATATCGTACAGAGATAAAACACGAATGAAGCAATCTTACCTAACGGTGGAAGACCTGATAAATGATTTAAAAATACAATTTCTACCAAAGCAGTCCTCAACGGCTTTAGCAGCTAAATTGCAAGCGACCAAACAAAATAATTCAAACATTGACGCGTACGGTAGGTCAATTGAAGAACTAATGTCAGAATTAGCCCTGGCGCAAGCAGGGAACGATCCGCGAAAATTTGAACTATTTAGGGCAGAAAACGAAAGGATAGGATGTTTGCGAGAGGTATCCGCGACAACGAAGTTCGTACAGTCATCAAAGCGCGCAATTACGAAAGATTATCTGACGCAATCAACGCAGCCAAAGACGAAGTCGCGATGAATAATCAGAATCAAACGATGTTCCATATGCGAGTACGAAGAAACGGCAATAACCAACGTGGTAGAAGCGGCATATTTAACAATTCGAACAGAAACGACCGCCAAAACGGAAACCGGAACCGTAACAACGGTAACAACAGCCGAAATTTCGTTAACAGAATCGATAACAACAGAGACAGTAGGAGTAGAGGTAACGGTCGAGGTAATCATCAAAATAATTATCGTGGTAACTATCGAGGTAACTATCAAAATAACAATCAAAACAATCAAAATGTGCAAAGTCAACGGTTTTTTCGTCTCTCCTCCGAAACTCATTAACACTCATCAGTCTTATACGTTCAATATGAACAGCTCAAATTTCGTCCAGATGAAATACGGAGAACAAAATGTTCGCCTTTTAGTGGACACAGGAGCTTCACTCAGCGTTTTTTTCATTGGTTCCTTAAATTTAAATTTACAAAACGTAAACAGTCAGGATAAAATTAAAATTAACGGTGTTGCCGGTTCGACAACATCACACGCATCTACAAACCTCACTTTACAGATCGACGACATAGAGATAACCCACAAATTTGCGATTACAGATCCGTTTGACAAAGACTTAGACGGAGTCCTGGGCGCTGACTTTTTCATAAAATATTCAGCTTTTATAGATTACGAAACTTTTAAATTTTCATTCTCAGTCAACCATATCAGAATAACCACTCCATTACAATCAAAAATTAATAATGACACATGTGTACCTCCTAGATGCGAAGTAATTAAATATTTTAGCGTGGTACAAACCCACGATTGTGTAATAATGCCAGAAGAATTGAGTTCAGGAATCTTTGTAGCAGGAACAATAGTTAGACCACAAGAAGACAAAAACGAAATCAATAACATTATACCAGTTCGCATATTAAATACACGAGAACACGAAGTGAACATCAAAAACTACACCCCAAAACTAGTCAATATAAACGAATTCCGAATAGCCCAATTTAACGAAATTAACCAAACAGAAATAGAACGGGTAGACGAAGTACTTGATTCAATAAAAATGAATCACCTTAATGACGAAGAAAGGAAGTCACTAGAACGAATTTGTGCAAAATATGCCGACGTTTTTCATTTAGATCGTGACCCACTTACGGTAACGAATGTTTACAAACACCAGATACAATTACAAGAAAATATAACACCAGCGTATGTGAAACAGTACCGCCTCCCACACTCTCAGAAACCAGACATTCAGTCTGAAATTGACAAAATGTTACACAGCGGCATTGTGGAACCAGCAAAGTCTGCATGGTCATCCCCATTACTAATAGTACCAAAAAAGCCTGACAGTAACGGCGTAAGGAAGAGGAGAGTAGTTGTGGACTATAAAATGCTTAACAAAAAAATCAAAGACGATAAGTTTCCCCTACCAAACATTAACGAAATCTTAGATTCTCTCTCGGGTGCAACATATTTTTCTCATCTAGATCTTTCTCAAGGTTATTATCAAATAGAACTAGAACCGTCAAGTAGACCTTACACGGCATTTACCACCAACATGGGGCAGTACCAAATGATCAGACTTCCAATGGGTCTTCGAACCAGTGGTAGCGTATTTTCTCGAGCTATGACCATAGCAATGGCAGGTCTAAACTACGAGAATTGTTTTGTGTACCTTGACGACCTAATCGTTTTCGGAACTAACCTATCCAACCACAACAGAAATTTAGTCAGAGTTTTAAATAGATTACGACAAGTAAATCTAAAATTAAACCCGAAGAAATGCGATTTTTTCCGCAAAGAAATATTATATCTAGGTCATGTTATCTCGGAAGAAGGCGTTTCACCTGACCCTGAAAAAGTCCGAGCATTGCAAAATTTCCCCGTACCGCAAGATGCACAATCAACGAAGCGATTTGTTGCATTCGCGAATTATTACCGTTCATTCATAAAGAACTTCGCTCACATCGCTAACCCATTAAACAAATTAGCAAGAAAAAATGTACCTTTTGTATGGACAGACGAATGCCAAGAGGCTTTCCAAACGCTAAAAAGTAAATTAATGTCACCACCAATTTTACAATACCCGAATTTTGATGAAAACCACAAATTTATTTTGAAAACCGATGCGTCCGGCGTGGCCATCGGAGCTGTTTTGTGTAATAGCAGCGACAGACCCGTAGCTTACGCAAGTCGTACCCTCAATAAAGCAGAATCACGATACTGCACCATCGAAAAAGAACTGTTAGGCGTCGTTTGGGCAGTAAAACATTTTAGACCATACCTGTTTGGACCATATCTGTTCGGCATGTCCGATCCATCGAGTCGTCTTACAAAATTCAGACTAACTTTAGAGGAATACGATTTCACAATACAGTACATAAAAGGAAAAACTAACGTGACGGCAGATGCTTTATCTCGAATCGAAGTGCCAGTCGAAGAATTACGCGAAATGTCTAAACATAGCACGTCAACCCTCAACGTTTTAACGCGTTCGCGAACCAAACAATTAAAACAAGAGTCAAACATTAACGAACCAACGTTTTACGAACACGGGACTGATCACCCTGGAATTGTAGAACTGTTGAAAAAACCCAAAAACGCAACAGAACTCAGACCGGTAGAGTTCGAAGAATTTCACAAATTAATCGAAAGCAGTAACAAAAATAAAGTATATTATGGCAAGAATTTTATTTTTAACGCAACGTTGCAAGTGATATATTTTAAATGGCGAGAATCTTGCTCAACGTCGTATCTTCGAACGTCGTTGAAAGTTCTGTCAGAAGTGTGCACACAAAATGATATAAATGAATTAATAATAATAAATGATAAGAAAAATGCTCCGAGTTTTATCAAAGAAATTGCCAAACTATCCAAGTTACTCAGACAAAACAGCATAGATATTTCAATTTCACGAAACGTTTCTCCAATTACATCACCTGAATCCAGACAATTAATCCTAAACGATTTCCATTTATTACCTACTGGAGGTCATGCAGGAATAACTCGAATGTACAACAATATAAAAAAGTATTACTATTGGAGAGGATTACACAAAGATGTAGTAGACTTTACGCGACGATGCGACTCATGTCAGCGATACAAACATTCGAAACCTTGCATTGAACCCTTAACGCTAACATCCACAGCCTCAGCAGCTTTTGAAAAAATTTGCTTAGATCTTGTCGGTCCTTTAGAACCCGATGTAGACAACAATAAATATATCCTAACGATACAATGTGATCTTTCAAAGTTCATCGAAGCTTACGCAATACCAAATAAAGAAGCAGAGACAGTAGCGCGATCATTTGTTAATAATTTCATACTTAGATACGGAATTCCAAAAGAAATTCTAACGGACAAAGGTACCGAATTCATGGCTTTACTATTTAACGAAACGTGCAAAATACTAAACGTAAAACAGTTAAACTCCACCGCGTATCATCATGAGACTTTAGGCGCATTAGAAAATTCGCACAAACATTTAGGCGCTTACCTGCGCATGCAAGTAGCCAACTACAAAAACGCATGGACAAGTTGGTTACCCTTTTGGTGTTTTGCCTATAATACAACAGTTCACGTCGAAACTAAGTACACCCCGTTTGAATTATTATTTGGCCGTATAGCGAGATTACCTTCAAATATCAGCAATGACCCTGACCCGCTTTATACCTTTGAAAACTATCCTTTAGAGCTGAAGTTCAGGTTACAACAAGCCAGCGCTGACGCAAGAAACAATTTAGTAAACTCAAAAATGAAACGAAAAGAACAGTACGATCAGCGCACTACAGCTAGTATTAGGTATAAGCCAGGAGATCTTGTTATGGTCCGAAATAACACCACAAACAAAATGGAAGAGGTCTTCCAAGGGCCTCATGACGTTATTAAAGACCAGTCTCCCAACGTAGTTATAAGGATAAAAGGAAAACAAGTGACAAGAACAGAGTGAAACCATACTATAAGTGATCATCGTATTTTTTAAACCACAAGAATGTTATAAATTTAATTTAAATTTTAATTGTATTTTTTTGTTAGTAATAAGCACAATGAAATAACTTTAGGTAACATAAGTTAAGTATTAGAAGATAAGTCAGTGGGTAACAACAAAAAAAAAATTATTTAAGCCATCAATAGTTATTGTAAAGAAATTTTTTTTTCTTTCACGGGGAAGGTGTAGTATAGGGATAAGATATTACAAAACGGGTACAGGTTACACAAATGATTGATTGGCATTTCCGCAGCGACATGTCCATATATGGTCATGTCGAGGCGATAGGTTAGATTGTATAGAATAAGCATATTGTAAACGTTCGATAAGGAGTAAATGTAAAGACAGTCTTGGTTGGGACCGCGATATGCGCGGTTCCAAATAAATCACACTTTAAAGTAAAAGGGATTTGTATACTTTAATCTACCCCATCATCACAATACATTTTTTATGCATATTACTAACCAGAATTGAAATTTATTCCACAAGGGTACCGATTTGATGACTTTCGTCAAAAGTGGTACTCCATGTAAGACCTGGCCTTCTTACAAGGTTTTTAACATTCATTTTAAGACAGTTATATACATATATGATATTATATTTATGATTTTTCTAATTAAATATATTTTTTAATTTTTGAGCTTCTTTGCAGAGGATTATGACACAGACGATAAAAAGGCCAACAACCTCATCAAGGAGATTGGGGAAACTGCAGAGGAAACAACTCATCAGTGGAAAGTCTCTCAAGAAAGCAAGTTTTTGGTGATGAGTCTCTTTTTGATAGTAAGCGGCGTCGAAATGTAAACCTTGGAGAGAATTTTTGCTGTACCCCGACGACGTCTTATACATCGCCAATGTCAGCATCTTCTCCAGCTTCAACATATCCTGGTAAATTGTGTAATTTTATATCATTTACGACAATCATATACCTAGTAAGGATTTTTTTATTTTTGCAATAGCTACTTATAGTTATTTCTTATAGATTTAGAGACAACTGTACTGCAAACATTGGCAAAACTGACCCAGCACGTCGAGCAACACACAATCCGAGTCATGAAAAAAATGATTTAATTTAATTAGGACAATTAGCCCATAATAATTAATTTAGTTTTTTTTTTTATAACAATAATTACAGTTATAGTTATATAGTTTATAATATTAGTAGTACATAGTTGATATTATAGTTTTAAGTAATTATTTTCATATTTTCTATTCACCTTTATACATTATAATAGATTTGAACTTTTGTAATACAATTTTTTTTGTTTGTTTTAAAAAAATATATGTCATGAAAATCAACACTTTTTTAATATACTTATTTTCTAAAATCACCTAAAAAAGACGTATTTTATAATATCTTTAAAATACGTTTACAGAACGTTTTGTTGAGACATTGAAAACCTAGTAAAAACACCTGAAAGAGACGTGTTTTATCAGACGTTTGTAACACGTCATTTTTACACGTCAAAAGTAACGTTGATTTCGGCGACAGCGTAACGTCTATTCAACGGTTGGTAGGTACTCGTTTGTTTTACGTTTTTTTTTCACGTTGTTTTGTGTACGGAAAATCAGTACGTCTTAACAACGTGGTAAAATCACGTAAAAAAAAACGTGTTTTACTAGACGTTATAAACTCGTCATATTTACACGTCGAAAGTAACGTTGAAGTCAGCGACATCGTAACGTCTATACAACCGTTGATACTCGTCTTTTTTTTACGTTTTTCTCACGTGGTTGTGTTTACTGGGTGTTAGTTTTAAATATATTTAATCATATTAAATGTAAGATTCTGGGAAGAATGGGCTTGCAGCCAGTCAGGAAGCAGCACCGAGCAAGAAAACCCAATCCCGGATATTACATTGAAACTCATCCGCCTTCTGAGGACACGCAGCATTTAAAGGCAATCAAATACCAGTGATATTCTACACTCAGGAGAAAATTTATTTTTAGTAATCGGTATTGAAATGATGTAGATAATAGTTATTTATGTACCCAGATATGAAATGCAATGTTTTGTGTAACGAATGGAATTTTTGCGGGACGAGCGAACCGAGGGTGTTACGCAAAAACTGACGTTCCCCAACTAAGTTGTGAAAAATGACATTTTTTTTCTCAAAATTGGAAAAATAATTTTTTTTGCGAATTTGTAAGCGAATCTGTTGCAAAATACGTGTTTTCCGCGTATAGTTGGACGAATTATATTCATTTAATAATTGAGTTTGCAGAAGTATATTAAAATATCGATATAATTATGTATCTACAAATTAGTTTGTACTCGTATACCTCTTTCTATGTATTCGTAGCTTCTTTCAATTATAGTTTCTGCCTTGAAATAAAAGATTCGAAAATAGAAAATCGCCGAGAAATATAACACCTAAGTCCCACAACTTCTGAATAAAGTATACAGGTTATAAATCATAAAACGATTTTTCCACATTTTGTGAGAGCATCTGTCTTGAAATAAATTACCTATCATGCCGTAAAAATTGTCAACAACTTTTATTAAATCAGTGCGCTGCTAAACTAACGACAGTCCTGAAAGCTCGGTGAAACGCTAGATGTTTTATAAAATTTTCCTCTGAATTTTAATTTGATGCAGCCAGTTAATAAATCATTTTAAACTCGTCGGCACGTTGAGGCGCTGATAAATATTTTGCAACGTTTCCAGAGGAAATGTACATCTGCTGGTTTTTCACGACAAATCAGCGGGAAGTCGGTTAATACCGTAAATCTACTTTAAAGGTAACTGTTAACAGTTTTTGGGGCTACTTTAACAGAGCGCCAAAATGCGGTTTAAGCCGGCCACAGACTATGTGCACATGTGCCCACACGTATAATTGTTGTTGAGTTGAGGAAAAAAAAAATTTTGCTGGACTAGTAGAAGAAAAAGAAGATGGTGGATGGTTTCCATTAATCAAAGTAGATCGAGGTGGGTATTAAAAAAATCACCAACTTGTCAAACAATGTCAAACTTTGTTTCAGATTTGGTGCATCAATGAATTTTTTAACTAAATGCTTTTCTTTTATGTATAATGGTTCTGATCTTTTAGATCTCAGAAAGGAACCTTCCGGAAAACTTTAAGATTTCGACTATTTATTAAATAAAATTAGACCGCAGATAACAAAAAAGGGCACTTTTTAAAAAAGCCATCACAATTTTACTTTTAATGCTTCTATAAGTCGACATCAGAGCATCCTCCTTTTTTTTTAGATCCGTATCTGGCATTTGTCATTTCATATCGTCATTTCATTTCTGATTTGTTCCCATGCATCCGCCACTTCATTTCGGTTTTTGTGACCCATATGTTGGGCATCCCAGATTAGAATATACGTAATAAAAATATCAAAAAAAAAAAATTAGTAGGTAAATGAGGAGATTATGAGATGTAAAAATTATTATAAATCAGAAGTGAAAAAAAAATTATAATGGTAGAATTCAAGTACATAATTATGTAGGTAATTAAGTTGGTTATTGCTCGGGCTAGGTTCAACCTTTAGAAATAATCTAAAACTGAATACCTTCCTGACATTGGTATCTTTATTAGTCATCAGAAAAACTTTTGATGGTCACTGGAATGATGACCCGAAAAAAAACTAGTGTAGGTTCTTAGTAGGTCCATCATAAGTCTCTTCATATTAGGGACTTCTCATTTAGAATGAGAGTGTGACTACCATCTCGTAACTTTATTAGTGAAATAACAATTGGTAACCTAGGCAGGGCTACGCAATCAACTCTCTCGTATACTGTTGTACCAACTCAAATGTAAGTTTGTAAGTTATATTTAATGTATCTTAATCATACAGTCCTTCGTGAATACATACACATACAAGGGTAGTTAAGTTATTATTTGTCTTTTATATCTTTTATATGGTCGACTATTTTTGTTTCTGTATAATTATGCTCGGTTATGTTCGTTCGTCTGACAGTGTTAATAATAATTCTACTCTTTACTTTAATTATAATGAGATAAAAAAAAGTAGAACTAGTTTAGTTCTTCAGACAACTCTTTCTGTCTATGTACTGTTAGGAATTTTCTCGGGTCTTGTGTGATACGTCGGTACTTTTGCAAAATTATGCTCAGATATATCAGAGATGCGGGACATAAAATTTACGCTGACGACGGGATTAGCTTGAAATTGCCGCCATTTATTTCAATTAGTTTGGAGGGTTGAGGTTATAAAGGTGGCAGAAATTAGTCTACAAAAATCAGAGCAAATGTCAGAGTTCGCATCTCCGGGTCTGCCAAATCCTCAAAAGTATAAAATAAAACAAACGTGCCAATTAAACACCAATAATTTAGAATAGCGTGTTTTATTCCACTGGTTGTTGGTAGTTCTGCGTGCAGATGTAGGTAATTATGTCGAATCACGGCATTTCATTTTAACTAAACGAAGCTAATAAAATGCCCCGGATTTAACTACGCGAACCTTAATTAGCTTTAATTCGTGTAATAATAGAGGAAGAGGAGAGAGTTTTTACGACTGCAGTCGCAAAAACCAGCGGAAAAATTGAACTGGTGCACAAAGTAGTTATCGAGAAGCTACTTAAAATTTCAAACGAACAGGGGTTTAAAAAAGGTTTTTCAAGAACAAAAAATATGCTCGATTGCCCGGTCTACATCACAGTCGCTTTGTTCGGAAACAATAGTGATGCATGTAAATTGCATCCGATTGCATTCAATATGTGAATTATTAACAGGAGTTCCACTGATTAGTTCGCTCTGAAAACTCAGCAGAAGTACAATTCGTGGAAAGTACAACAAAATATTTATGGGTGGCCCAACGCGCCGACGCCCTTAATGATTTATTAACAAGGTGCAGGGGATTAACATTTGGAAGAACTATTTACAATACTTATACAGGACGTTCATAAATGATTCATACATCCAGTAAACTTTGAACGTCAAAACTCTCCATCGAACCACATAATTTTTTTTTCACAGGCGACATGATGTATGAATGACTTTTGAAGACCCGATATTACAGCTTAGGAAATAAAATGCTAATTAAAAAAACAATTTTCTTTATAATCAGAGTTACAGTAAAGTATTACAGAAAAAGAAATTTTATAAATTTAATACCTGTGCGCGAGATAGTAAATTTATACTCCATCCACAGGAACAAAAGTTCCTTGTCCTTAAAATGTATGTACCTGATCCATACAATATTTTTGCCCGACAGTTACACAATTATTTAAAAAAAAAAGTTACTTCCACGTACCATCTTCGAAGAGTCCTTAATGCCAAATTTAATGAAGCATCTTTGCCCTTATGTCAGTAGGAACTTTATAGTAGCTGTATTAGAATCCCCTCGTGGAATTTTGTTACTGTTACTTCCAATTCTTCTCAAAAAGTTTCCGGAACCAGAAATGGATTTTTTACCAAGATAAAGGTTTTAACATAGTAGCTTGGATGGGCATGAGCGGTATACTAGAGAAAAGTAAAAAAATTAGACGTCAGTGTGACTCAATGTGAAATTTTAAACTCATTGAAGAAGAGAACGGAAGGCCCAATCCCAGTTCTGACATCGCGAGGGGGCTTGAAATAACAGCCCCGGTTTGAGGGATACGCGAAAACTCGAAAAAAATGTCGACTCCAAGAATCACAATGAAAATACATATATCCTTTAACTAAAGATTTGGGGAGCTATAAAAAAACATTGTTTGTTACACGTACGTAAAAAGTTTTGCGGAATCTGCTATTCCAGAGGCTTCGGCTCGTCCGGAAACAGCAACGATTTGTCCGCAAAAACTGTATTTTAGGAACTTTAGCTATTTCGGGATCATAATGGTATAGGTACAGTTTTACAGAAGTATGTAACAAACTGCAGAAAATGAAAAATATTTTCATTACACACAAATTTAGTTTTTTTTTTAAATGGATAATAACGAGCGTTCAATAAAAAACCTGGTTAGAGTAGGCTTTGAAATTGCGTTTTTGTTTTATTTTTTTACAGTGTAGAGCTTGACTGATTAACACGAAACTCTTCATGACAGATAACATAACCTCAAAATTTCAGAGAAGCTGCAGTATTATTAATAATTAATATTATGCATCTTAAAAAGAAGTGTTGACAAGTGTTTTAGGGTATTAGTTAGCGGTTTTATATAGACCGACACGATTTGAGGGTTTGGGCTGCAATGTCCTGCAGGTATCTCCAAGGTTCCTACAACGGTTGGTAAAAAGTTAAGTGCATTCAGACCTTTGGGTGTATGTTAATCGAGTTATTTTTAGATATCGGACACTTTATGATTTGGTTTTGCACCTTTATTTCTTCAAAATGTAGAAATTAAAACACTCTTCGAAAGGATATGACCAACTGACAGTTTCTAACCAAATTTCTACAAATGTTTATTGAGAATTTTACAATCCCTTAGAAGGACACAAAACAGTTACAGTAAATTAATGGTGAAATTGTTTTCGATATTTCTTGTAGAGAATTGTGCTTTTTTTCTGATTCCATTAAAAACAGTGCAAAAAATCTTCAGTTTCATATTTTTTCTTACATCGGCTACGGATGCTTGGTACATAGATGAAATTTTTAATGTGGCCAAAGGAAGAAATCACTTGCAGTTTCGCTTGTTACTTTATCATATTTCACACTCAAACTTGTTCTCTTAAATGCGCAAATCTGAAAAGTATGGTTAGGTAGAAGTTTTAACTCTTGAGTTTCAGAAGCAAAAGACAAACCTTTTCTTTTGCAGGTGTTATTAGATCAGGGAGCGCCTCACTAAGTCTCATTAAGAAAGTGTAGAGCATAATATGTAAGTGTCCTTAGTGATATTTCTATGCTTCGGACATTCTTTCTTTGATGACACTTTCAGCTTTGGCACAACTCACGCATTTTCTGATATGTTGGGACCGTCTTAAATTCATGTTTTCGTACCATTTCGTACTTGCAAACAAGGTTTAGGAAACTGCTGCTGTAGCGACTGTCATTGCAACGTCCATGTGCTTTGTAGCAGCACCTTTCCGTGTCTTTTGATCACTTGCCATCTTGCTAGTTGCAATACTTAACTCGAACTACAACGAAAGAACGTCCATTGACAAAGCAACAACGTTTCAAATATAAATTTCAATAATTTGTCCGAATTTAGTGCTGGTTGCCTAACCTAAACTGAATTAAATGACAAGTTAGTTTTTGTAACAATTGCAATGTACACTGTTATAAAAATGCCCAGCCTCCTCTAACCAGGTTTATTTTTGAACGCTCGTTATAATCACTAACATAATTTGCTCGTGAGATAAATAATAAAAATTTACTTTATCCGCAAACGTCACAAAAGTGACAACTTATGTGTCTTCCTTCATTGACAAGGTAAAAGTGTCACTTTACCTAATTAGGCACTAAATAATAATAATAATAATAATAATAATAATAATAGATTTATTTTCCAACAGGTATTACACCCAAATATAGGAAAAATAAAAATTAACATTAAAATTGATAAATTAAAAACAATCAGTAGAATAACCAATAATTACTTTACAAAATATTGAAATAATAAGTATCCAGAAAAATAAATACCGAATTATAAAACAAACACAAAAAATAATTAATAATGCAAGAAAGAAACTCTTGACAACTGTACAATCTAATGTTGATTACTAATTAATTGGGTAGTGATAATAAACTGTACACTCGATCAGATATTAACAGAAAAGAGTTAGCAAACAAATCACATTCAGCACAGTAGTCATTAGCATTCTTACACATTAAATAAATTGGACTTTTAATAGCAATATTTGTACGAGCTTTGGCACAATAAAAAGATAACATTGAGCGTGAACTAATTCTAGGAACATGAAAATTAATATAATTAAGTAACGGTGGACAATCAAGATAATTTTGTAGCAAATCATATAACAGTTTAATTGAGGCTACGATTCGTCTATTTGCTAAAGACTGGATGTTAAATCGCTGCAAAAGTATGGCTTGATCGATCCCCCTTAAAGGATAAATTCCGTCTTCAATAAATGTTAAAAATTTCAAAAATCGTCTTTGAACTGCTTCAAGTCGATTTATGTGAACATTATATATGGGATACCAAATCAGTGAACCGTACTCAAGCTTCGATCTAACAAAAGCAAAGAACAACATTTTCCAACAGTCAATGTCACGGAACGATTTACAATTTCTATAAATATAGCCTAACTTTTAAAAGCTGACAAAGTTATTGAGTTAACGTGACTGACAAAACTAAAACTGCTGTCGAACAAGATGCCCAGATCATCAACGCTTTCTTTTCTACATAACATTACTTCGCCAATTTTATAGTTATACGTAAAAGGATTAACAGTTCGAGCAAATGTCATTACTGAGCATTTATCAATATTCAATTTAAGATGGTTTACACAACACCAGTTTACTAGGTTATTGATATTTTCTTGCAGACGTTCACAGTCATTTACAGAAGTAATCTCGTAGTAAATTTTTAAATCATCAGCAAATAAGAGTCTAAAACAATCTAACACTGCTGGTAAGTCATTTATAAAGATGAGAAACAACAGGGGACCTAAATTAGAGCCTTGGGGAACACCTGATGTTGGAACTACTGAATTAGAACGAACATTTTGGTATTCCACCAATTGGGTCCGACCAAGAAGATAGGATTTAAAAAGAGTTACCAGAGAGTCTGAAAGTCCAAAATTACTAAGTTTCTGAACAAGAATGAAGTGATCGATACAGTCAAATGCTTTGGAAAAGTCTGTGTAAATCACGTCAACTTGGCTGTTATTATCAAGACATTCAGAAAGAAGTTGACTAAAACAAGCAAGGTTAGTAACAGTCGATCTTCCTTTCATGAAGCCATGCTGGGCTGTATCGATTCTATGCTTGGCAAAATCATAAACGTATTTGTAAAGAATTCTCTCAAACACTTTAGAAAAATTGCTAAGTATGGATATTGGTCTGTAGTTATTAATTAAAGAAGGGTCACCCTTTTTAAGAACAGGACAAATACGTGATTGTTTCCAACATTCTGGAAATACGGAACATTTTATAATTAAACTAAATAGAGTAAATAACGGTTCTGTAAAAGCAGAGCCACAATCTTTAATAACAAAGCTTGGTACTTGATCCGTTCCTGCAGTTAATTTATTTTTTAACTTTTTAATCGCCGCTGCAATGTCTTCTCTTGAAAATAAGGAGATATTCAGGTTGTCATAGCACTTTAAATCAGGCTCTGATAGATTAGAAGGGTCAGACTCATTATACACGCTACTGAAATAACTGCAAAACGCATTAACAACTGAATCAGGATTATTAAATTCACGACCCGTTGTATCATATACAACATCGGGTATTCGCGACTTTTTATTTTTGATTTGAATATATGACCACAGATTATTGGGATCAGATTTAATGTTATTTTCAATATGCTGAACGTACTGATTAAAAGCCGACTGAATTTGATTTTTTACAACTGAACGGAGATTACAAAATTTATTACGATACATTTCAAAACCATACTTTTTAATTTTTTTGCGAGCCAAGTCCTTACTGCGAATGTTGTCGATAATTTCACTATTAAACCAGGGAGGATACTGAAATCTAGGCAAGTGAGATTTGGTTAGTGGAACAGTGAGGTCAAAAATTCTATAGAGGTGCTGATAAAATGCTTCACAGGCCGAGTTTACATCTGTAAATGAATTTAAATAGGACCAATCCGCACTGGATATCAAACTGTAAAGTACGGGATAATTTGCTTTCTTGAAATTATATCTTTTGGTTGCTATTTTATCTGCTTAATCAAATGTGGCACCTTTACGTTGTCAAGATTTTTTTTCAAATTCTTACTAAATTATTGTTTTCTAATTTATTTATCCGAAAAGTTTTGCAGATAAAATAGTATATTGTATAACATATTCACTTCGTTCGTTGGTCAACAGTCCAGGCTCAGCACATAAAGCTTAATGTATGCTCTTAATAATATGATCTACTATGTAATATTATACTAAATGACGTATAAAAGTAGGTTCCTTGCAATAAGAATATGAATATTAATAATTAGCAACGTTTGTTAAAGCTCTTTCTGAGGCTATTAAGTATTTTTTCTGACAAAGCGCATCATTTGATATAATGAATGTAAAAGCATTCTTTTGCAGTTCTATGCTGATATCGAATTGTACAAAAATTTACACAACTACCCTCTACCTAATCACATCCAGGATAATAACATAATATGGAGAGAAATAACTTAAACGCACGTATTTTCTTTCGCGTTCCGAACATTAATCTCCAAATGATGACTTCGATAACAGAAGCTGGTATCGATTCCTCTCTTTAGATGACACATTTCTGCAAAGCCACGTCCTAAAAATGAGACTTGAACTTTTTCTGCAAGATTGAGTCAACTGCAGATCTCTGCATTCGCAGCCGATCCTGTTCTTACGTCCGGTTAAATAATAAATGAACCTTGCTAAACGTGCTGGGGGCAACAGTTCTAGATTACTTTGGTTACCGCATAATTGACTTTCCCGCAGCGCCACGACTAAACAAACGGATGTCTTTTTGTGCCGCTGCATTTAGGTCCTTTAAATTTTGTTTAAGTCGTTTTTTCGGGAAGTGAGAAACAGTGTAACTTCAGACAGAATTGCTGGGTGGTGGAAGTAATGTATTAATTGAGAAAATACAGCTTCTGGAATGTTCTATGGCTTCATCACCTTCTTTAAGTGCATTTTCTACTCGAAGTTCACTTCAAATGTGTGGTGGAGAGAAGCTTAATATAAATGCTGTAAAGAACCCTCATTTTTGTGCGATAGATTCTTAAGTTTTGTGATGTTTTGTGTGAATTTAATGTTTTAACGTTGGAATGGATGTAATTTATTAATACTATCAGTGTGCATGTTTATAAATTAAATTCAGTTCACCTTAAGTTTAATCCCTCTTGAATAAGCATTGTTCGTAAAGCGCCCGAAAAGTTTTGAAATGTAAGTGAAATGAAGGTTAAAATCGTAAGTTTAGTAAGAAGTTTAAAGGAAGTTGTAGTATTTTGAGAGTCTTAAAACCGAACTAAGCTTTGAATTGTTCTCGGTATTTTAACGTTTCAGATAAAACTTTAGCACGCAATTTAATTCAAGCCTCTCAGATCACAGCAGAGTTTTCTTATATTGCATTACTGAATAAAATTAAAATATCGATAAAACATAAAATCTAAAATTTTTTAGGCTACTGGTAAAATCATCTGTAAACTCCCTCAAAATGAATTAAATAGTACATTAAATAGCTACAAATGATCTACACCAAAGACCGTCAAATGTAAGTCGAAATCAAACCAGTAAAATCGTAGTATGTACACTCTTGGCCATAATGGTTGGAACATTAAATTTTTGCCAATAAAATATACAAATTTAAAATTGGAGTTATAAAAATTATAAAGGTATCTTTAAATAATAAAAATGGAAAATACTGTTTTAACTTTTTTTTTATATTCTTTGAAGTTTTCCCTATTTTTTTTTATTTTGGATGGAGTCCCTTAACTTAGATTACTGCAGTACATCTTCTGCAGACTCAATAAGGCTTTCAATTTGACAAAGATCTACTGTTCACCAAGGCTATTTCAGTAATATTATTGTTAAGGTTATCGTTGTGGTTGTCAATTTTTCTTGCAATTTAAATGTTCGGACCAGTACGACCAACATTGTATTTAAGTTGTACTTAGTTTACACATGTTATTAATACATAATAATCTAAAAGAAACATAGTAGTCCAGGACAATAATTTTAATTTATCTATATATTGTTTATTTGAACAAGACCCAATTCAGTTGAATATTAAAATAATAAATTCCCTTTCAGTCCAAATCCACGGACTATGATCTGAAAATGGCAAAAACTCTACAACAAAAATTATTACATAACATCGAAAATGAATTCTATTGTAAACAAAGAATTGCTGTCTCATTAATGGTTTGTTTGCTCGCTAATTGATCGAAAATTATTTGTTTTTAACAAAAACGTTAATGTTTGTATTAGGTTTATTTAATTTTTGTTTTCAATAATTAAATGGGGAACACATTAAATGCATTGGCGTCATCAATCTTTACAATCGTATTGGCGTTTGAAGACTAACAGCCCGATTTCATGTTGATTTGCATTTGATTTGACTGGTCGTAAGTGCCGCTTGCTATGGAAACGTCTTAACTAAAGCCCATGCAGTTAGCTAGGCTCAATTATTTCATTTGCGAGTTTGAATGTTTAACTTGTACGAGTCACCTAAAGTGATAAACTTTTGTTTCATCCAAATTGAATTTGAGACTAAAATAGTGTTTACACTGTTACAGTGTTGTGATAATCCAGTGTAATAATAATTATTTCTCATTCCTGGTCATTTCCACCATAAATAATTTTCAATCAATAAGTGAGCAAACAAGCAGGATTCCGATTCGAGCAGTTGAGCCAAGCGGACGTGTTTTGCGGCGCTCGATAAGACAAGCGGATAAAATAGCGTGAAAAAGTGAAAAAGAAATAGAATGAAAAAAAGTGGTAGTGAGAGCGAGATAGAAGAAGATTACAAAAGAAAAAGAGAAGAAGGACGAGAGTCGGAAGAGAGGATTGACCCCTTTAGCAAAAGTAAGAAGTTAGAAAGATCACCGGTTAAAAGGGCAATGGATGAGGAAATGAAAGAGATGCTGAAAAAAATTATGGAGGATGTAGGGGAGATTGTGACGCTTAACGCGGTCGGATGCCTCGAGCGCCATTTTTTTATTGTGGTATGCTCCACACTTGTCCACGGGTAGCTACAATGGAGTACGGTACGCCAGGGGTCAGCTGTCTAGTTTGGCATGGAGGGAAGAAATAACTTAAGACAAAGTAACAGTATTTAATGGGCACCCTATATACAATACATTTCGTATTTACAATTAACACCATTTTCACTGTCCCTGTCGTTTCCTCTTGCCTCTCAATGGCGGGACGCTCTCCCAACGGTTGTGGCGGCGGCGAAAGGTGACAAGGGTAGGGAAGGTGTGGTCCGGGTTTCCGGGGAAAAACACAAAACTTAATCTGAAACTACTAGCGCGCGACAGCTGGCTGGCTCGCGAGCAGAGTGCCCCCGCCGTCAGTCAACTGTAAAGTGCCGGAATTTCACACCGGCAGGCGATGACTAGAAACCGGAAACGTCGACCGGAAAGACTCGTCCGAATGCTACCAAAGACGCGGACGATTGGCTGGCTCGCGAGCAGAGTGCCCCCGCCGTCAGTCAACCGGAAAATGCCGGAGAGTAGAAGTTAAGCTTAGTATTTAGCTTAGTATTAAAGCTTAGTAGAAGAAAGAGGGTGGGACATACTTAATAGGAACTGCACAGGAGATGAGAAAGGGCAGTACACGTATATTGGATCAAGAGGGAGACAGTTATTGATTATGTTATAGTAAATGAAGAAGCATGGGATGAAATAGAGAAATTCAAGGTGGGAGAAAGAATGGAGTCGGACCATATGCCTTTAGAAGTGAAGACAAAAGGAAGAGAGAAAGATAGAGGAAGTGAGAATGAATTTAGAAGAAAAATTGTAAAGAATATTTGGACGGAAGAAGGAAAAGAAAATTATAGAGCAAGACTTAGGGAGGCAAAATACGAAGAACCAGAAATAACGAAACTGAGCGATAACATAAGAAACGCAACAGAAAAAAAAAGAGATAGAGATAAGAGAGAAGATGGGGCTGTGGAGGAACGAGTGGTGGGATAAAGAATGCAGGGAAAGAAAGCAGGAAGCAAGAAAGAAACTAACAAATTGGAAAAAAGAAAAAGCAACCAAGGAAGAGTACAAGAGAGCACGCAAAAGGTACAATTTAGTATGTAAAGAGAAGAAGCAAAAGAAACGGATGGAAGAAGAGCTAAGGATAAAGGGCATAAAGACGGAAGAAGAGGTATAGAGATACATAAATAAGGAAAGAAAGAAAAAGAGAGAGAGAGTGAGTGATGGAATTACTATGGAGGAATGGAGAGAGTACTTCAGTGAGCTGCTGGAGGGTAATGAAAACAGACAAGAAAAGGAAAAGAGACAACAAAGAGTGGAAGAAAGGGAAGTTGACAGGTTCTAAGAGATAATGAATGGAGTGTGGAAGGGAGAGGGATAATATACCCCATATATAAGAAAGGAGAAAAGGATACAGTCAGTAATTATAGGGGGATCACTCTCCTAAATACAGCATAATAGTGGTCATTCTGTAAGCAAATACGTTAAATTTTAACATCCGCTACTTTATTCCGTTTTAACATACGTTTATTCCGTTTTAACATAAATTTCAATTCTGTAAGAGTAAAATTAAAGGCAACGCTAAAATCATAAATTTTAACGCATCCGCTAAAATGATCGGAAAACTTCGTAAATCGAGGCAGAATGCCTACGAAAGTAGTTCTAATGTCATAAAATTGTCAAATTACAAAACCCTTCTGTCTTTTTACGTAGGAACCAAGAAGCGGAGCTTTCACTAATATAAATTACAATGCCGCGATTGACTCAAAAAACCTTTATGGTGGATTATTTAGAAAAAAAAAAGTTTCTGCTGCAAGAGAATAAACTCAAGCCATCTGAGTTGGAAGAGTTCAAGGGTGGATGGAAACAGTTCGCTGTTCAGCTTAACAATTTTAAAGGAGCCCAAAAGAATGTGAGTTAGTGGAAATATGTAAAAAAATAAAAACCTTTGAAAGAGCACGTCTACTTAGTGAAGAGACTGCAGGCACAGGAGGTGGTCCAATAACTCAAAAACCATTAACTGATTTAGAAGAGCGATTAATGGCACTACTGTCCAAGATAGTTATTACAGGGGTGTAGGATATACCCGAAGGAGGAATTATTGCAGATGAAGTTCAAAACATGGATGAATTATTGTATCTACCTTACTTTAACATTTTCATTACCAACAGTTTTCTTTACAAAAATTGAAGGTTATAGAAGAATCTAATCAAACCAGATTTATTTAAAAAAAAAACAGATGATAGTGGGACTGTAAATTGTAAGTAATATTGCAGTTTTTTATGAATACATTTAGTTAATTTAATAAAAATTTTTAGCTGATGGGTACTGCGCTTCTACTCCAAAACCCACACCAAATTCCAAAAAACGTACGGCAAATGGGAGTAAAAAATTTGAAATTAATTCATTTCCTAAGGAGCATGAAAAATGTCTTCATATTCTGGAGTGCAATAATAATTTGGCTCATGCCATTAACAGGAAATTCAGGAAAAGGCCTAAAAGTGCAGTGCTTATCTTCCAATTTTAATTAGAGCATAATTGCACTACTACACCTAGTTTTGATTTTTGTTTGATTTGTTGAATTTTATTTTAGTTTAGAATAATAATAATTATTAAGTTTAATTTTAAACTTTGTAATTAATTAAATGTTTATTTAAACGGAATAAATTAAAAGGGTTACTAGTGTCTTTCAATTGCTTTTGAATAATTCTAACCTGTCGTCTAAAAAAATATAAGTACTGTTTTTTAATTATCTTTCAACTATATGTGTTTACGTACTGCTGTCGTCTGTTTTCTTCGTTATAAACAAGTACCGAATGTATTAAACCGTTTAATGCTATTTTTCTTTATACGAAACACTTTTTACTTATTTAACATGTAATGTATGAGGACCCTTTAAAAATAACAAATTAACGGTTCGTTTCAACCGCTGTCAGTTAAAATTTAACATATTTTGAAGTTATAGAATCACTTTTCAATTTTGGTGCATGTTAAAATTTTAACACCCGCTAAAATTTAACGTATTAGCTTACAGAATGACCACTAATATAAGGTATATGCGATGATTGTGGAAGAGAGGCTGATGAAGGAAATGAATTAGAGAGGGGTGTTACCAGACGGACAGGCGGGATTTAGGAAAGGTAGAGGGACCATGGATAATGTATATATCTTGAATCACATAGCAAGAAATGAGATAAAAAAGAGGGGTGGCAAGATATATGCATTCTTTGTGGACCTGAAGGCGGCTTTTGATAATGTGGAAAGAGATTTACTGTGGGAATGCTTGAGAAAGAGAGGGATAAATGAGCATCTGGTAACAAAAATAGAAGAGATATATGAAGAGACAATAAGTAGAGTCAGAGTGGATGGAAGGGTGAGTGAATGTTTCAAAACTTATAAAGGAGTAAGACAAGGTTGCCCACTAAGCCCCAGCCTGTTTACAGCTTTTATTGGAAATATAGAGGAGATGTTCAGGAATGGGCAGGCAGGGGGGGTTGTGGTGGGCAAAGAAAAAGTGTGGTCTTTAGCATAATATGCGGATGATTTGGTGGTGCTAGCGAGAGAGGAGAAAGGTATGAAAAAAATGATAGGAAACATAGAGAAATATATGAGGAGAAAAAAGTTGACGGTGAATGTAGAGAAATCCAAGATAATGGTGTTCAGAAAAGGAGGTGGTAATAATAATAATAATAATAATAATAATATTTATTCGTGCCACAAATATGCTTGCCGTTCCGATCCTGCTCTATTCATTTGGAGCAGTTAAATGGTTAGTGGATGAGTTGAAGCAGATTGATCGGGATACTCGAAAAATGATGCATCTACAGCGCAGTTTGCATCCAAAATCGTCCGTTCCGAGGTTATATCTTCCACGAAACCAGGGAGGCCGAGGACTTTTGAGTTTGGAGTGTCTTCATAACAGGGTAATCTTGGGTATAGCCTGTAAGATCATCCAAAGTTCGGATCCCTTGTTGCTTCTTGTCAGGGATCACGAGAGGCGGGGAGTCGGGGCATTTTTGTTTAGGGCGGCACAAAGAGCAGCAGATGAACTCGGTCTTGACTTTGACGTTGAGCGAGCTCGGCCACATTCTATTACCGAGCTCAATTTGCTCCGTCTTACAGCCCACGTCAGAATCTCTGAGCAAGATATGCTCATGAGAAGGCATATGGATAAGTCAATGCATAGTGTTTTCTTCAAGAACATTGAAAACCTTGGCTTATCCAAAAGGCATACATTTGCCTTTCTGAGATCAAGTGGACTGAAGTCTGAGACTGAGGGATTCATTTGCGCTACGCAAGATGGTGTAATTAACACATTGGTCTATCGCAGCCGCGTGATGGGTATAGAGGTGCCGAATGTGAGCTGTAGGGCCTGCCACAGGGCCCCTGAAACAGCAATGCATATATTGGCGGCATGCCCGGTGTATGCAGCTTCGGTCTATATCCATCGCCACAATGCGGCGTTGAGAGTGTTATACTTTCATTTAAGACACCATTATGCGATAGACCAGACACCAGTGCTGCCCTATGTCCGGAACGATATTGAGTCCGTTGTGGAGAACGAAAGGTGCCGAATATATTGGAACTTCTCGTTCTCCACCGTCAGGCAGATAACAGCGAACAAGCCTGACGTGGTTCTATTGGACCACTCCTCCAAGCAGATGTTTGTTATTGAATTTTCGGCTCCTGCTGAAAATAACATCTGCGTCAAGGAGGAGGAAAAGCGGACAAAATATCAAGACCTGCTCTTTGAACTTAGGAGGCTGTACTCAAGTTACTCAGTGAAGCTCGTCGTTTTGGTAATTGGGTGCATGGGAGGCATCAAGGACTCGCTCGTCTCCAATCTGAAAATCATTCCTGCCTGCCGTAAACCGGCAGAGACCCTTGCGGCTGGAATGCAGAAAGCGGTCATCTTGGGGTCGTTGCGTCTGCTCAGGGCACATGATTCACGGGATTCATAGCTACTTACCTCATGGTTTTGAGGAGTGGCTATGATGTACGAATAGGACCTGACCAGCAAGGAACCCCGTGAAGGTCGGAATCACGGGGAGCTCCTTCTGGTCAATACGCAAAAAAAAAAAAAAAATTATTCGTGCACTAACAATTATTACAATGTTTTACACATGTCATTCTATAAATATAAAGGTATAACAGATAATACAATACAATAAACACGCCAAAATCAAGGGAACTTCTTGATACGTCACTCATCTTACAACATAAATCAAACGTTATTAAGAAAATATATATATTAGGTACAAATTAAACACAAGATAGCAGTAGCGATAATAAAAAAAAGGAGATGACATCTACATGATACCTACATTGTAGGCAATCTACTATTCTATCGTCTGTTCCCAAAATACTCTAAATATTCATCGCAACTGTAAAAACAGTGCAGTTTCAGGAAATCTTTTAAAGCATCTCTAGCATTTGTCAGACTTAATGTTTTTATTTCCGGTGGGAGGGCATTAAATAGCCTTACTGCACTAAAATTAACTGATTTTTGAGTTTTTCCCAGACGACAGTGCGGCGTTACAAGCTTGTTATTATTGCGCGTGTCATATTTATGAAGGTCTGAGTTCTTTATAAAATTATTCTGGTGTTCAAAAACATATGATAAAGTTGCATAGATGTAAAGGCAAGGTAATGGAAGAATCTGTAGTTTACGAAAAAGTGGTCTACAGGTCACTCTTTGACTATAAATTCCTGACAGGGTGCGCACTGCCCTTTTTTGAATTTTGAAGATTCTCATAGCATGTGCTGAATTTCCCCAGAGAATAATTCCATAAGTTAACAGACTAATAAAATTTGAGTAGTAAAAGGCTAAGGTGGCTTTATGGGTACAATAATATGATAATTTTTTTAACTGGAACATAATAGAGTTCAGTCTATTGGCCAGTTCAGCAACATGATCCCCCCAGCTAAGTTTATTGTCTAACATAAAGCCAAGACACTTGACTGGGTTCGAATTGTCTCTATAACACTCGTCTCTCATGGAGAATGTAAGAGATTGCGTCTTACTTTCGTTTAATTTAAGTTTATTGGCCAAAAGCCAATTTTTCGTATTTTGCAGAGACAATTTTTCGCAATTTTCCAATTTTTGAATGCTATTGCAACGGTTAATAAGAGTAGTATCATCTGCAAACAATACAGTGTTTTGTGATAAAGTATTTACTGGTAAGTCATTCACATATATGAGAAACAGAACTGGTCCCAAGACTGAACCCTGAGGCACCCCAATTTCAACTTTTCTCTTTTCAGAAAGAGCACCTTTTTCCGATACAATTTGGTATCTATCATTCAGATAGGACTTCAGAAGATCAAGAAAGCCCCCCCTTATACCATAGTACTCAAGTTTGCTTATGAGAATGCAATGATCAACACAATCAAACGCTTTTGTTAAGTCTAAAAATGTGGCACTTGTAAATTCACCACTTTCAAAACCTTGATACACATCATCAATGATGTTTAAAACAGCAACAGTTGTAGACTTATGTTTCCTGAAACCATACTGTCCCTCAGTAAAGAGCCTACTTCTCTCGAAGAAAGTTATAATGCGATCTTTTAGAATACTTTCAAAAATTTTTGACAGCACCGGCAAGATTGCTATTGGTCGAAAATTATTCATATCTGTAGAATCGCCTTTCTTATGTAAAGCAACAATCCTTGATAATTTCAGGAATTTGGGAAAAACTCTCTCGTCAATACATTTGTTTATTAAGTGTGCTAAGGGTTTAACAATAAGCGGAGCGATATGTTTAATTACCTTGACATTTACATCATAGATATCGCAGCTGTTTGACGATTTTAGTTTCATAATATAGTTAAAAACTTCCGATTCGGAAGTAGGCCCTATAAATGCAGATTGCATATTTGATTTGGCGTATTTTAGATAATGAGAGCTATTAGTGGTGTCAGTACAAATTTGTCCCAATATAGTTTTGGGCATATTTATGAAAAAGTTATTGAAATCATCAGCCGTGATATTATTTAACTGTGATTTATTGCCTTTAGCAGAAAAATTTAATTCTTCTTTGATGATGGTCCATACGGCTTTACTTTTATTACCGCTGGAGATTATAAAACTGTCATAAGCTGCTCGTTTCGCTTCTACTAACTTTTTTCGATAAAGGCTTCTGATACGATGGTAACTAGAGATAACAGATTGGTCTTTGTTATATCTAGTTACTAAATGAGCGGCTTCTACAAGAGAGCGTAAACGCCGAAGATCTTCACTGAACCAGTTTAAATTAACCGTATTAAGTTTAGATTTTTTAACCCTAACTTTAGGAAAAACATCATAGAATATTTGTAAAAGTAATGTGTTAAAGTATTCAAAATCTTCTTCCGCAGAATTTAGGCTCCCCAAGAGATCAGCGAAATCCAACTGGTTTATACGCTGATAAAATTGATCTAATTTATATGTAGTTATTTGACGACGCTGAATGTATTCGTTGTTTTTCACTGACTTCTGATTATTATTATTGTTTCGAAAGTCAAATTTTGTGATTACTCCTAAATAATCACCAAATATTTGCTGTACTACGATAGTTTCGATATTTGTTTGAATATCCGTAAATATATTATCATAGCAGGTATTACTCTTAGCATTAATTTTTGTTGGCTGATCTAGTACTAATGGACGCAGATTAAAAGATGCAGTCAGGTCTAATAATTCTTCCCTGAGACAATTTTTATAAAGAAAGTCTATGTTAAAATCGCCGGCTAGTATAATTTGCGATTTATGACGTTTACAGAGATAGTTTAAGAGAGCATACAGTTTCTCAAAAAAGACATCTTTGTCACCCTCTGGCGATCGGTAGATGGTGATACAAATGACATCTTCACGAGACAAGTAAACTGCAGCGGCTTCAAAGCACACCTCGACACAAAATTTTTGGATATCTATCCTGGTGGCGCAAATGTCATTTCTTACAAAAACGGCTGCTCCTCCATGAATGAAGTTTTGTCGACAGAATATGTCAATTAGTGAGTAGTTTTTGAAATTATAGAATGAAGATTCATCATGCACCAACCAGTGTTCACAAACACAGAAAATATTCACCTCATTTTCTTCCAGAAAGGCCTGGATATCACATAACTTATTTCGGATACACTGTATGTTGATGTAGAATAGTGAGCTCGAAGATGTTGTCTTTTCTAAGTTGTCAATTTTCTGAACGGAAAACTCCCGAGTTTCCCTGTCGAAAAAACCTAAAACGTTTAATTACAACACCGTTTGGCCAAAAAGATGGATCGTAAAGAGATTCAAGTAAATCCGGACTATAGTCGGTGCATATCCTAAAACTGTTGTTAGATCCTTTGGATTCAAGTTTTGTTACATCGAAAGAAACATCTGACCAATTTTCTTGCATATGTTGTTGCACTTGTGCTTCAGTGGTAGATGAATCACATCTGCCAAGGTGCAACCAAATTTTTTTAGAAGGTGCCTTGAATTTGGAAGATGCTCCCTCGCCAGATCCTCGAATTTTTAAATGCGATTTCGTATCCTTCCGGTCCTTTATTTCTGTTGGATCGTTGTTTGTTTTGGTGGGCTTCTTTTGCCACTTCTTTTTTTGAGACACTTCTTTATCTCGCACCGAACTTTTTGTTGCTGCGATAACTGTATCAATGGAAACATCAGAATTAGAAGAATCGTCTAGAACTAAATCATGGGGAACTGTTTTCTCCAGAGCAGTAGTTTTTTCGCGTAATAGCGACACTTTTTCGTCTAATTCGTTGACTAATTTGTTGTAAATCTTATTTTCACTGTTTATTACACAGTAATTGCGGATGATATCAGTAACTTTTTTACTTATTGCCACGTTAGGGACACACACTATGCAAATCCATAGCGGCATTTTTTCGTAGACTGGATCGTTTGTTAACGCACTTGCACATTTCACATGATAAGCGTTGTCACATAGAGAACAAATTACGCCATTGGCCACTTTTTTATTACATCCGGTAAGCGAACATTTAGAATTTTCGCTAAGAACCGCTAGCGGTACGTCTAACACAGCCGCCATCTTATATTTATCTTTATATGGTAGGAGAAAAGTAAATGAGTGGATATGGGAGAAAGAGAAAATTGAAGAAGTGAATGAATTTATGTATTTAGGTTATGTGATGAATGAAAGAAACACAGCAACAGCACATGTGAGAGAGTTAGTGAAAAAAGCAAATAAGATAATAGGAGCTGTATGGGGAATAGGAGAGAGAATAGTTGGACATGATTTTAGAAGGAGAGTAATGATGTTTGATAGTTTGGTGAAAAGCGTGATGATGTATGGAGCGGAAATATGGGGATGGAGAGAGCAAGAAGGATTGGAAGGGGTGCAAGGAAAATATATGAAATGGGTGCTAGGGGTAGAGAGAGAGAGACACCCGGGTTATATAGTGATGGAGGAAATAAAGAGAGATGGAATAAGAATAGAAGCAGGAAAAAGAGCAATAAGATTTGAGGAGAGAGTGATAGAGAGAGGAGAGTGCAGAATTTTGCAAGAGTGTTTAAAAGTAAAAAGGAAAGAAATAGGAAAGGGGATATGCAAAGAAAGGGAGGCATATTTCGAAGAAATACCAAAGTACCTAGGAAGAGAGAGTAGAAAAGAGAGAGTGATAATAGCAAGAATTAGATGTGGAAATGAGGAGAGAGAGAATAAATATTGGAGTGAGGATAATAATAGAATATGCAGGATGTGTGGAGAAAAAAAGGAGACGATAGAGCATTTGTTGAAGGAATGCGTGGAATTGAAAGGGAGAGATGAGAGTAGAGAAGAAATTTTGAATGAGGACGGAAGAGGGATCGAATGGATGAGGAAGGTTGAGTGGAGAAGAGGGACAATAAGTGGGAAGGGATAAAAGCTGCTAGTTATTGTGTTGAATTATTGATTTATTTAGTTTTACCTATTTATTATATTATATTTTATTCTATTTGAGTTATGGGAAATGTATCGGATACTTTATAAACCTGTAAAGGTAATAAATATACATACTACTACTAGTGAGCAAACAAGCCAGCATTTCCTTGCTTACAATAAAATTCATTTCCGCTGTTATGAGATAATTTTTTAGCATTTATTATGGTCCAGCTTATCAGTAACTCTATTAGAATTTAAAACATCTAATGTTGGTTGCATATTTATCCACTCCCCAACCCATTTATTTTATTTATATCTGTTGATATTGATATTGATAATTATATACAGTGAAGTGGAAAAAGATATAAAATATTGTCAGATATGGAAGAAACCAGTTCAAGTGATGATGAAAAAAAAAGGTATTTTCTAACCTTCACGTAGGGTATTTTAGTTACCACAGACCCATTGTGACAGTATTTAATAATGACGATAGTATTGATGAAATTAATGTTCAAAATGATATCAATAGTGAAGGAAATCTATCTTCATAACAATGTATATACTTACTATTATGTTAATATAAGTAATATATTGTATTATAAAAGACGCGTTTTGGTCCTTTTGCTTATTGTATATTCAAAGACAATCACACTTAAAGAGTAAACTCCAGGCGCGCGTCGGAGCTGAGACATATAATAACTTTTTTTTCATAAATCTTTTATTGATTCTTTTTTACTTCGTTCTCATCACATCTAATCTCTGTATTGAGGTTCATATGTTTTAAACTTTAGGTAGAAACTAGCACTATTGTTAATATTGTAATATTGTAAGCGCTATTATAATAAAATAATTTCAGAAACGTATTCTGGCTGGGCTGTTTCTGCACATTAAAAGTTTCAAAAAGTTGAGGTAATTTAAAATAAAAATTATAGGGATTTGACAGGAATTGGAATCGTTTTACAAATTTTGCATGCAGTATATTTTGAAGATATAAATTGGTGCTTTTCAAAAAAATTACAAACAATATCCTGCCATAATGGGATCCTTTACATTTTCCAGGTTTCCAAGGGTTTCATTTCAATTCAAGAGATTTAACAGAAATCCAAAACTTCTTACAAATTTTCAATTCAATGTCTATTGAAGAAACCTTTTTTCACAAAAAATCAAAAGCGTATTCTGGCATTCCATAGTCGGCCATTTTTGCATATTCCAAGTTTCCAAGAGTTGGGGTAATTATAAACAAACGTTTCAGGGATTTGACAGAAATTCACCGTTTTACAAATTTTTGATGTAGTACCTGTACATGTATTTTGAAGATATAAATTGGCACATTTCAAAAAATTCCAAACAATATACTGGCATGCTATAATGGGATACTTTACACTTTCCAGATTTCCATCATTGAAAGCAAAATTCAAAAGATTTGACAGAAATCTATTTAGAAATTTTCAATTTATTGTCTCCTGAAGAACTTGCGTGTTTCAAAAAAATTTCTGGCACTCCATAATTGGCCATTTTGAATATTCCAAGTTTCCGACATTTGGGATAATTGGAAATAAAAATCCTAATGATTTGGCAAAAACTCAAACGGTTTTACAAATTTTGAAGGTAATCTTCTGTGAATATCAGATTTAGGAATTATAGACATCTTTACAAACATATTAGGAATGGTGGAGGCGCCGGGATAAAAGTAGGCATTTTATTTTATTAACGTAGCTTCTAAACCAATCAGTGAAATATAATAGTCAATTTATTAAATAACGAGCGTTCAATAAAAAACATGGTTAGAGTAGGCTTTGAAATTGCGTTTTTGTTTTATTTTTTTACAGTGTAGAGCTTGACTGATTAACACGAAACTCTCCATTACAGATAACATAACCTCAAAATTTCAGAGAAGCTGCAATATTATTAATAATTAATATTATTATGCATCTTAAAGAAGTGTTCACAAGTGTTTTAGCGGTTTTATATAGACCGACACGATTTGGGGGTTTGGGCTGCAATGTCCTGCAGGTATCTCCAAGATTCCTATAACGGTTAATAAAAAGTTAAGGTAAGAGTAACGTGCATTCAGACCTTTGGGTGTGATGTTAATTGAGTTATTTTTAGATATCGGACACTTTATGATTTGGTTTTACACCTTAATTTCTTTAAAATGTAAAAATTAAAACACTCTTTGAAAGGATATGATCAACTGACAGTTTCTAACCAAATTTCTACAAATATGTTTATTGAGAATTTTACAATCCCTTAGAAGGACACAAAACAGTTACAGCAAATTAATGGTGAAAATGTTTTCGATATTTCTTGTAGAGAATTGTGCTTTTTTTCTGATCCCATTAAAAACAGTTTGCAAAAAATCTTCAGTTTCATATTTTTTCTTACATCAGCTATGGATGCTTGGTACATGAAATTTTTAATATGTGGCCAAAGGAAGAAATCACTTGCAGTTTCGCTTGTTACTTTATCATATTTCACACTCAATCTTGTTCTCTTAAATGCGCAAATCTGAAAGGTATGGTTAGGTAGAAGTTTTGAGTTTCAGAAGCGAAAGACAAACCTTTTTTTTTGCAGCTGTTATTAGATCAGGGTGCGCCTCACTAAGTTTCATTAAGAAAATGTAGAGCATAATATGTAAGTGTTTTTAGTGGTATCTTCTATCGGACATTCTTTCTTTGATGACACTTTTACCCACCGGTCAGCTTTGGCACAACTCACGCATTTTCTGATATGTTGGGACCGTCTTAAATTCATGTTTTCGTACCATTTCGTACTTGCAAACAAGGTTTAGAAAACGGCTGCTGTAGCGACTGTCAATTTTAATAACATTTCTCAGAATTTAGTGCTGGTTGCCTAACCTAAACTGAATTAAATGACAAGTTATTTTTTGTAACAATTGCAATGTACACTGTTATAAAAATGTTTTTCCTAAAATACCAAAAACAATTTTTATTATAATTACCGACCCACGTTTTGCCAACAATGTTGGCATCATCAATCGTCGTTTTTGGTGTTTTAGGGAAAACTGATTAAAAGTAGTTATCTACCACCAAAAGTGATCTAGACAATTGTTTTTGGTTTTGACATCCTTATGTATTAAATGTTCAAAATTAGAAACAGATCTTCCAGCCTGATTTCATCTTTAATTGCGACGGTATTAAACGCCGCTCGATATGGAGACGTTTTATTTAAAGATCAAGCAGTAAGGACCATTGTTCATTTCACATTAAGTTGAACGTAACTAACGCTTGCATTAAACAGCCTTCGACCATGTATTCTTCAAAACGGCTTTGACATCTATCTACTTTTCGGACAAATGCTCCGCCATAAGTGAAAGTTGGTTTGACTACGGCTTAGTCATAATTTGGTCCTTTTAAAACAGTTATCTGTTTAATAACTCCCACCGGTGTAATTTTTTTTTTTTGAGAAACACAACGTGAAACGTGAGTACTTTTTGGAAGAACACTCAGAAGAGCTAACACAGTTTCTGAAATAAAAAGAACCGAAGAACAAGATTGTCATATCAATGAAATAAGATAAATAGTAAATAGAAAAAAATGTTTTCAACTGACATTTTGTAGTTGTTGCTTGACTTTCAGAGCGCACAGACGTGTTCCGGAGCTCAATGTACAAAGTGATATACGGGCGTCATAACACGCGAGTGACCCCGTCGATTGTATTAGAATACAATCGTATTATTATCGCGAAGAAAAAAGGAAATCCGAAAAAGTGAGCGATTTGTCTTATAAAAGTTCAACGACATCGGCATCCCTGCCGCAAGAAATGGCCATACTACAACAAAACAACATCTTATTCCAAGAAAACAGTGCAAGGTCACACAATGAACAAGCGCTATTCGACGCCTGGAAACAGGCGGCATATGAAAGATACTGCGTAAGTACACAAATGAACAGTATGCAAACTCAAATAGAAGAAATGCAAAAAATGATTCAAAATTTGCAGAATAATAAACACGCAGAGAGTGTTAATCCGACGCAAAGTACACCAGCACAAGAAAATGGAAAGGAAACAATGGAATACTTTACCGACGAAGAAGAACTAGCCGAAGAGACCAAGTGGGTAAGAAATAGCTATAAAAACAACAACAAAAAAAGGAAAATGGCGGGGTTTCAAATAAAAGTCGTCAGTGACAAGAACATTAAAATCAACGTCGCAGACGAAGAAGATTTTAGAGCACTAGTTAAAATATTGACGGAAAACAAATTTTCGTGGCATTCTTACGAGAACAAACAACAAAGACCAATTAGAGTGATAGCCAACAGATTGCATCATTCTTGTAAACCAGATGACATTGTGACCTCAATGAGAAAGTGGTTCAAGTTACTTCAAGCTATTCCCAAACTAAAATATAAAACCAAACAACCACTTAACATGTTTATGCTTGAATTCAGACAAGATGAAAATGTTAACAAGATTTATGACATCACAGACATAATGGGCACTAGGGTTGAAATATTACCGCTCAGAAAATCAAAACTAGTACCGCAATGCAAGAAGTGCCAAGCTTACGGTCATACACAAAGGTACTGTTCCAAAGAACCGAGGTGTGTAAGATGCACAGATAAGCACGTAACAGCTAATTGCAATAAACCTAAAAATGCACAACCTAAATGAGTGCATTGCGGAGAAGGCCATCCAGCAAACTATTGTGGGTGCATGGTGGCCAAAGAAATTCAAAACCTCAAGAACAGACAAACCAAGAAACCTAGTCCACCACAACAGCAGGCAAGAAATTCTCAGCCAAAAGCTGTTTTACAAGCAACAAACCATAACAAGACTACCTATCTACCTAAAACCAGCAACGAAGAAGCCAAGACAAAAAATTGTATCTTTAACGCCAGAAACTATAGTCAAGCAGTAATGAAGGAAGGACGAAGCCCAAACATTGAGTCCACTCTACAGCAAATTTAAAAAAAAAATGGAGAAACTAGAAAAGATGGAAGAAGGCATAACTAAATTGGAATATCGTACCCAAGGAGCGATCCCCAAGAACAAAAATATGCCTCATTTCTGAAACCCATTTCACCAAGGAGTCACACGTCAAATTCAGAGGATATAAGGTGTACCATACTATCCACCCAAATAATACAGCAAGAGGTGGAAGTGCAGTCATCATAAAGGAATCCATATCTCATCACCAAATGTTAGGTTACCAAACTGATGCAATACAAGCCACAACTGTTTGCGTCCAAACTAAAACTTATGAATTCAACATCTCGGCAATATACTGTCCTCCAAGACACGCTATCAAAAAGGAAGAATACATTGACTTTGTAAATAGCCAAGGACGTAGATTCATAGTGGGAGGTGATTTCAATGCGAAACATACCCACTGGGGATCAATACTCACCACAACCAAAGGAAAAGAACTCCTTGAACTCCAAATCCAAATAAAATACCTGATCTTATAGACTTTTTTGTGATCAGAAACATTTCTTCGAATTACCTGCATATTGAGGAGGCATGGGACATGAATTCGGATCACTCACCCATTCTTCTAACATTAAGTGATAATTCAGAAAGAAAATCCTCCAAGACTAGTCAACAAACTCACTGATTGGCAAAGCTTCAAAATGAAACTTGAAGAATATACTGAACTATCAGTTCCCCTAAGGACAGAAGAACAACTAGACAATGAAGTAGAATTGTTTACCAAAAACATACAAAAGGCAGCTTGGGAAAACACCCCGGAGTTAATTCGGAGAACAAAAGGTAGCAACTACCCGAAAGAAATTAGAGAACTAATCACCGAAAACAGAAAACTTCGAAGAAGATGGCACCAATCAAGAGCACCTGCAGACAAGACAATTTTGAACAATGCCACACAGCAATTGAAGAGAGAAATTCAAAGCATAAAAAGTGAAGCAATCAGTGAATACCTGAGTGAGCTGACTAACAGTAATAAAACCGACTACTCGCTTTGGAAAGCAACTAAACGACTAAAGAGGCCTACGCCAATACGAAATGCAGACGGAAGTTGGGCACGCAATAAAATGCAAAAAGCCTGTAGATTTGCACAACACCTATAAATGACGTTTCAAACAAATGGGGATGAAAACCATCAAGAATGGGATAATCCGATTCAAGAAGAAGGGGTTATTCGACCCACTTCGACGAAAGACGTTGCAAATGAGATTAAAACAAACATCAATCCGTCGAAAGCTCCAGGTTTTGATCTTATTACTGGAGAAGTTTTAAAACAACTCCCGAAAAAAGCTATTGTGAAGTTGACTAACCTCATAAATGCGTTATTTAGACTGAAGTATGTCCCCAAATTATGGACAATAGCCGAAGTTATTATGACTCAGAAACCAGGAAAACCTTCACATGAAGTCACTTCGTATAGGCCGATATCGCTACTCCCAATGATATCGAAGCTTTATGAAAAGATACTTCACAGGAGATTAAAAGAAATAATTGACGAGAAAGAACTGATCCCTACACACCAGTTTGGTTTCAGAGAAAAACACTCCACTATTGACCAAGAAAAATCAATAGAAGAAAAGAAAGTTTGCTCAACCGTTTTTCTAGATGTTGCACAAGCCTTCGATAAAGTTTGGCATGAAGGGCTTTTCCACAAATTGAAGACATTTTTTGCTAAACAGTATTCACAACTACTACAATCTTATTTGACAGAAAGGTACTTCAGAATCAAGCAGGAAGAAGCTTATTCTGAACTGAAAGAAATTAAAGCAGGAGTGCCACAGGGTAGAGTACTGGGTCCTGTGCTCTATTTACTATACACTAGTGACATCCCTAAACTTGAACAAAATACAATTGCCACTTTTGCCGACGATACAGCAGTTATGGCAGTTGGAAATAATCATGAAGAGGCGGCAGTGAAACTTCAAACCTCCATTGATAAAATAAACACCTGGACCAAAACTTGGCGTATCAAGTTAAACGAAAGTAAGTCCGTACATGTAGACTTTACCAACAAACGTCAAAAATATATACCGATAAGGATCAACGATACCCAGATACCACACGCTGACTCTGCAAAATATCTGGGAATAAATTTAGATGCTAGACTGCGCTGGAAAGTTCATGTGAAAAAGAAAAGAGAAGAACTAGGGTTAAAGCGGAAAAAGTTGCGTTGGTTACTAGGCAGAAAATTCCCAGTTATCAACATATAATAAATTGCTTCTCTACAAGCAAATTTTAAAACCTATTTGGACTTATGGCATCCAACTATGGGGATGCGCTAAGAAATACAACATAGAAGTTATTCAAAGATTTCAAAACAAAATACTCAGGGAAATTGTTGATGCACCATGGTATTTCCAAAATAAACATTTTCTTAGAGATCTTGATGTGGAAACTGTTGATGAGACAATGATCAAGTTCTCCAAGAGTCATGAGCAGCGACTACTTCAACATGTGAATATCGAAGCGACCCAGCTCCTTGATAACACAAATCAGACGAGAAGACTCAAAAGGACCAAACCTTATGAGTTAGTGAAGTGAAATTAAAAGCAGTAAAATGCGAAAGTTACACGCCAAATCATGTGTAGATTAAGTTTTAGAATCTAAGTATTACTATTGAGTAAGTTCTTAGTTTAGGTTTTCTATTAGTATTTTAAGTTAGTTTAAATTTACTCATTGATCACAAATGATCAGATTGTAAAATCAACAAGACACCAAATACGGTGTTTTTATAATAAAAAAAAACTGATTTTGTAGAAATCTGGTGTAAAAGATATTCTTTCTAGATATATCCTGCAGCAGTATAATGTGGATATGATGTGACGAGATAAGACATAATTAATGTTAGAAATTTTACAGTCATGTGTCTAAACATTTCCTATAATGATTTAATTTTCTTGTTACATTCAAGTTAGATTATAGAGTTAAGTCGGTGGCGTGTTCCAATCTTAAATTGTTAGCTTTTGTGTAGCAACAATATTACTACTGAATTTCAAATTAGCTTCATAACAGAAACGCTCTTTTTGAATTTATATATAGATACCATAATATAGGAAAACTTAACTACAGTTTATTAAGTGCATCCAATTTTATTCATAACAAGAAAGTTTTGTATCGACTCTACAACGACTTATTTATTTCTCTCTCGTAAAAATTAATATAAATGTTATACTCTACGTAGCTAAGTCAATAATATTAAAAATTTAATATAGTAATATTAAGAATTCAATATATGTTTATTGTGAAATAAAACTTCATTTAGACGAATTGCATCGGTTGCCAGATGATACAGGGTGCCTCTCTCAAGAGGTTACAAAATTTTACTGGTGATAGGTCCCTCCAAATAATATTTAACTGTAATATCAGTTTTTAGAAGCTTTCCTCAACGTCCGAGGAAAAATAAAATAGAAATAATACACATAGGTAGGTCGGGGTATAACAGTGTATCCCCAAACCTCGCGACAGAAACTGAAGAGTTGCAGAAACTAGAAGAGTATTTTATGCAGATTTGGAAAATAAAATTCATGCTCTTTTTATAGAAACGAATCGATAAAAGTAGGTTTAGATAGAGAAATGAATATGCTTTAAAATTATGTATCACACGACCCCTCAAGCCATTTAAATTTTTTAAGGGGTTGGCTCCCCTGGCTAAAGGGGTGAGATCTGAGACTTGAAAGTTTGGTACAATTTGGTCCCCCTTGATAACAAAATTTACTTGTTTGAGCGTTTTCTTCTGAGTCATTCGAAATTTGAATTATTGGGGGTACAAATTTTAGTTGGGACACCTGTAGATAGGAACATAAGGGGATAAGTTTTTCTTGCAAATAGATTTTTTTTGTATAAACATCTAATTAAGAATTGCGACACTTGTCCGAAGAATAAAATTAATTATTGTTATTGAAACCTCATCGTCTACCGCATCTCAGCTTCCAGAAGGTTTTATCCATATGGTGGATTATTCCTTTAATTAACTTTTTCCATAATACTTTTATTCAAAAACACTACGAATTTAATATATCACACTGTTATTCGTAAAAATGAAGAATATTTAACTTTTGTGACAAACGACAATTTGCTCCAAAATTTAATTAGCTCGCACTGGGAGCAGATAGATGATGTCCTTGTATGATGCTGGCAGCCACACATAAATTGAAATATGCAAAAGTCTCTCTTTATAAAATTACTTGCGCTTAGTTACTTCAACATCAAAGTGCAGAGTACTGCATATGTTGAAGCAAATTTACATTAGAAATAATTAGAACAAAGAAGCGGTCGACATTTTTGAAATTACGTTGCCACACAAATTGAGTCTGTTCAAGAAAGGGTGCATAAAAACGTAATGAGAGAATTGGGCAGCCGCATGGTAGTCAAATGAATTCAGCCCGGTTTAAAATTTACTCTGTGTTTGCTGCAATGTAACAAGGTGTGACATAAACATGTAGGTTCCATAATCACCTACAACGTCAGTGTGTAATGTCAGTTTTACAGGTGTTTATCATATCCTGTTTTTCCTTATTATACGTGTTCTAAATTAAAACCTAAAAAGCCACTACCAAGCCATGGCGTTCTATCGGATTATGATGTCCAAAGTTGAGCGCAGTAATTTTTAGTGTTATAATAAACTGGCTGATGTGAAATCCGTTAATTTTAATTACACAAAGCATGTTCGGCAATAATTTGAGAGCAGCTCGTTTAATTAATTCTAAGGTCTTGTCTTGAGTAGGTAGGTATACACAATCACATGACGTGGTAGTGTCTCTGTTGTAAAGGCGCGATGTGGTGAAGACAAGGTGGGGTGGCTAATTTTTTGTATATATCAGTTAAAGAAAGAATTGTGGTTGACTTCTGTAGAATTTCAAATTAATTTTATCAGTGCTGAAATTTAGGTCTAATAACGAAAAGTTCTCACCAAGTACTTTAAAGACCACATATTTCGAAGATTTAACATCCTTTTCACTTACTTCTATGTGGTACTCACTTTAAAATATCCCTTGTGATTTAACACCTTTGTAAATAATAAGGTATGAGCGCCTCAACAATCCAAGCTACAAGGTGTCCTAAATCACGTAAATGTTTCCCACTGAACAAGCATTGTTCGTTGCAAATTTTAAGAAGGCTTTCTACGTGCACGGTCAAAACTTTCATCATTATCTCTGCTTTATCGGGCTTATGGGATTTATTTTGCCATTGGAATACATTTCCTTCTTCGAGACAGCCGCTCAAAACAAGTAAACATTAAATGTTAAAGAAAATGCTGTTTATTTAAACTAGATCCCAACTAGCGCGAAAACTTGTAACGTTTGCAGGCTCTCGAAAGGAAATCTCAAAGAGAGTTAAAGTAAGAGAGAGATTTCAGTTCCCTTTTTGTTATAGATACTAACAGAAAATTAAATTATTTGCTTACATCAACATTTACATTCGTGAACAAATCGCGGATAACTTCGTAGCGTTAATAAGATTTACAGATGAAGAACAACCGAGTAGTTCAAGTCACTTAGTTAGATAAATAGATTAACATCTAAGAAAGTAGAAAACCAATTACAATAATACTTCAAATAGATGAATTTTCAATTTACAGTCCCTAAACTTGTCGGCGATAGACAAAAATGAATAAAAAAGACCGAGTCGCTACTTGTTAAGGATGGACGAAATATAATAAGAAAGACACTCCTTAAACTAGTCAGCGAAAGATAAAATAGAATAAGAAAGACAGTCCCTAATCTTGTCCGCGATGAAAAAAATAGAGCAAGAAATACTAGGGACTATAAACTAGTCGAAGATGGATGAAATTTAATAAGAAAAACACTTTCTAAATTCAATAGTGATGAAATAAATAGAATAAGAATGTCAGTTCTTAAATTAGTCAGCGGGGAAACAAATGAATAAGAAAGACAGTCTCTAAATTTGTCCGGGATGGAAGAAATAGAATAAAAAATAGAGTCCCTAAAATAGACAAAGAAAGACACTCCCTAGTTATAGACGGAAAATAGAATAAGAAAGACAGTCTCTAAGGCCGGACAAAATTAAACAATAAAGACACTCTGAACGAAATAGAAGAAGAAAGGCACTTCCCAAATTAGGCAGCGAGGAATGAAAATAATAGAAAAAGAAAGACAGTTCCTAAACTCGTAAACGATGACAAAATAGAATAAGAAAGACACTACCTAAACTCAATGATTGACGACGGAGAATAAGAAAAGCCGTCCCTAAACTCGTCAACCATGAACGAAATATTATATTATTCATAATTAATTTTAACTAGTGGTCGCCCAGTGGTCGAAATTCGACCGTAATTAATAAATCTGTAAGCTTGAACGTTATTATATTTTTAAAATAGTACACATCTATAATTATTGCATATAATTTTTTTGAATTTTGTTACGTCAGCTGCGAGCGTGTACAAATACGTCATTAACATGTATTGTTTGCCTTAATTCCCTGCAATACCTATGAAAAAGCAACATTTGAAATCACAAAATTCACAGCTCGGAACTGCGACTGTTTGACCACAGACTATTTATTCTTTAATGTATTTGGAACACATATTACATTATATAGATTTTTAGCTTTCTGCTCTCCTTCTCCATATAAACTTTAATTATGCTAAATCTCACTCCTCCATGAGCGCAATATGGTTAAAAAAGTGTACAAAAGCTTCTCTTTACGTGTCAATATACAAAGTATGGAATAATAAATATTTATTATACGAGTGTGGAATGTACTATATTAGGCACGGCAAGAAAAAGTTTACACGTGAGCTCGAAGAACGAACGGGTAATTTTCTTAAGTGCCTAATATAGTATTCCACACGAGTGTAATATTAAGTTTTATCCAAAATCATTCCCAATAATTAAATCCTTTGTATTTCTTATCCATTTCCCATTAAAAGCAGAGACCTATGGAATGGTTACCATAGTTTTGCATTTGGTTGATTTGACTATTTATTACGAGTTTTTCTCTCACTAGTGTGTAATGATCAACATTACACCCTCAAATTAGCATAGTAATTCGCTTATTACAAACGATTTTGGATAAAATTCATTATATGTTTATTATACAGTGTGGAAATTAAGTAAGGAATAAATTCAGTAACTCCGTTAGTATTTGCCCTAGAAATAGAACTTAAAAAGCGTGTGATAGGGCCAATTATAGCGCATCCAAGAAATGTATCCTAATTTTTTTTTTCATTAGTTTTTTTGACAGTTATGACGTAATCAATATTTTTTTAATGGCAACCTACGTTTTATATTTTACATTTGAATAGAGTTCTTTATTCTTTTCAACGTTGTTAAATACTTAATAGGTTAGATAAGAAAAAGAGTAATTAAAACGGCGCTAAAGTTTATTAGTAAAATTTAAAAAAAATAACAGAACTGTCTAATGTTATCGGAATTTAAGAAAAACCCATAGAGATACCAATACAATGTTGACAAGACCTGAATTGGTACAAAATAATGGAATCTGAACTATTTTTCTCTATTAAATAATAAATGAACTTCTAAATAATAATATCTGGTTGCAACACGATGGTGCTCCAACACACTAAGCCCGGTGCGGCGTTATTTGGACAAAGTGTTGCCAAGAAGATGGAAGAACAGGTCCAATAGAATGGCAGGCTAGATCACCAGATCAAACCACATTAGATTTTTTTCTATGGGGGCACTTAAAAAGCAAGGTTTATCAAAACCGAGCCAACAATTTGGATGATCTTGAAGGAAGAATTCGATATGAGTGCAGTTTAATAACTCCCCAAACCATTCAAAACGTATTGGCTGCTTTTTATGATCGTCTTGGATTTTGTCAGATGATGCAGGGTCATTAGTTTGAACATTTGGTGTGATATCTTTAATTTATAACTCTCAGATCAATAGTCTTTTTGTTAACTTGTTAGCCCTACTTTGAAATTTAGGGTTGTTTTCTTATTTTTTCTCATTGATTGCTTTTGGGAACTTTTGGAAATTTCAAATTAGTGCTCTTTTTATTATTTTTTCCTTATGTAACCTATTGAGTATTTGATAACGTTGAAATCAGAATAAAAAACTCTATGCGAATGTAAAATCAAAAACATAGGTTGCCATTAAAAAAAATATTGATGACGTCATAACTGTCAAAAATAGTGATGAAAATTTTTTTGTATACGTTCGTCGGATGCGCTATAATTAGCCCTACCACATACTTTTTAAGCTTTATTTCTAGCGCAAATACTAATGGAGTTATTCCTTACTTAATTTCTACACTGTATAATTATTTTTGCCATAAATTACACCTTCCTTCTTATTCTTAATGGGCGCGGTTATTGTCCCCCCCTTAGTTGCTTTACTCCAAAAGCTGTTAATGAACCTCAGCACAAGCTGTATAGGCATATGTTTTATGTCATAGGGTTCTTCATACGTCATACCGAAATATCGAAGGCTCCCCCCGCCTCAAGCGCTGGACAATCACACATTGTAAATGTAGTGGAGTTTCCTCCTCTTCACGACACATCTTGCAATTAGGGACCTTCCATGAACATCCGCGACTGCATCTGTCCAAGAACGTCAGTTAAATGGGCGTGGTGTTCACTGTTAATATAGCCCTGAATCACCCTTTTTGCGCTCTCATGTGCGATCCCACAAGTGGGCTGTAGGCTTATCACAGGTCTTTCAGCTTTTTCGTTTTCTTCAAATCCCTCATGTCCAGACACCCATCACAAAGGCACTCTATTGTATTCTACCAGTTTCACCAGTGTTTCGAGACTTCCTTTCACCACTCTTTGCGTCTCTCTCTCTCTCTCTCTCTCTCTCTCTACTTCGACACTTTCCAGAGCTTTTAGGGCTGCCTGACTATCGGTCCTAATGTGTATCCATTCGCCTGTTTGCACAGCCCCTCCTCACTATTTCCCCGGAACAATAATGTCAACTGCAGTCATTTCTGCCTATAACATGGATGTGCAGGAGCCCAGATTAATACTCATATCATCTCCTGATGTTTCTCCAGCCACCCCTGATGGATCCATTGTTACTCCTCAGTTTCCCTTACCGGCATGATTACCTCGAAGGCTTTACCAAAGTGATATTCGGTTCTGAGTCTGTCCGACTGCATGCTCAGTAAACAGTGGTTCCTTATTTTTCAAAACATCTCGGTATGGTGTCTCCTTCTGACCTGGGTTCAAATCCGGCAATTATAAGCCTGTATGCTGCCTTTATTGCTTCCGATTTCACCAGCAGATGTAGCCGAGGTAGGTTCAGGAGCACTTACACAGCTGCAGTAGGCGTTGTGTTCATTGCTCCCATTATTTCAAGACAGGCAAGTCTTTGCAGCTTCCCTAATAACAGTGTAGCGTGTTTTCCAGAGGCCTTTTGCCACCAAACTAACAAAGAGTACGTTACCGTGGGATTTATGACCTTAGTATAGAGCCAGTGAACCATTTCTAATTTTAATCCCCACTTCTTTCCCACCATTCCCTACAGGCTCATGGGGCCCGAGTATCTATCTAACATTGACTTCTTTCCCTATCCGTGGTCCTTTTTCCTACAATGGTTTGATTACCACAGAATTATTTTTTTTTTTTCGTATTGACCAGAAGGAGCTCCCCGTAATTCCGACCTTCACGAGATTCCTTGTTGGTCAAGTCCTGTTCGTACATCATAGCCACTCCTCAAAACCATGAGGTCAGTAGCTATGAATCCCCTAAATAATGTACCCTAAGCAGACGCAACGACCCCAAGATGACAGCTTTCTGCATTCCAGCCGCAAGGGTCTCTGCCGGTTTACAGCAGGCAGGAATGATTTTCAGATTGGAGACGAGCAAGCCCTTGATGCCTCCCATGCACCCAATTACCAAAAGGATGAGCTTCACTGAGTAACTTGAGTACAGCCTCCGAAGTTCAAAGAGCAAGTCTTGATATTTTGTCCGATTTTCCTCCTCCTTGACGCAGATTTTATTTTCACAGAAAATTATTATTAAAATTATTATTGTGACCTTCTGGTGTCAAGCGCAGCCTTCAAGCTCTTGAACCGATCCCTAGCATTCCGTTATTCCCAAAACTTGATTTCAATTTTGCTGAATGCTGATGTAGAGTTTTTCTTCTGTTTTCCTAAACAGTGCTACCTACGTCAAGAAGAATTTTCTAGTGATCACTCCCTTCCCCCAGTGTTCAATCTTCCTAAATTGAACAATATTTCTAAATTCAAAACAATTATTCATTATTTAAAAATTAAATACCTCCGCGTCATGTCGTGACCTGTGTTACGAATAAACTTGATGAGTAGGCTACTGACTTGCTGAGATTTGCAGATTTAGAACGAAGGTCAGTGCCTACAAAACGTTTTCCTTCGTTCTCAGGTTCGCGTACTTGTAATTAATAGCAGGACAATGTAATTGTTGAGGTTCACTGCAATAACAAATAAAACGGGGCGTATGACATAACGTACACTGTGTCATGAAGCAATTAGGTAACTAGACAGCTGACGTTGTAAATTTTTGAACTATTGTTGTGTGTGTCAGTGCCTGCAAAACTGTTGCTTCATACACGGTTCCCGTACAATTAATTTGTATTGAGTCAACCACACATTTTTATGTTCACTGGAATCAACATTGTAAATAATTTTGTATATATTAGATAGATTTTAGGGTAATAAATCAGTATAGAACTCAGCTTTGAATCTTACTCACTTTCCTCGGTTCGCCATTGGCATTTAAGTCTATGCCCTACGGCAAGTGTGAGACTGCACTTGGTGGTGACGTAACACCCAGTGACCCTTATATATAGGAAACGATTGCATTGATTTCACAAATTGTAATAAAACCAACAAACATCAAAGATTACTGCTCTCGCAATACTATCGCCTTCCGTGGCTGTATTTAGTGATGACGGGTTACATTGGACATCCCTTTGTGCGGGTGGGCCGGCCGAGAACGTTCGAACTTCGCCCCGGCGGTGGTGGCGATCGCAGCGCTAGTCTATCGGGCGCTCCGAGTACTATTTTATGACAATAATATAAAAAAATCTACTTTGCGTTCGTACTGAGGCTATTACGATACGCATTTGCGTGTCATAATAGACAAAAACGGTATTATAATAATTCTACTAAAAAATTGTATAATTTATTTTTTTCAATATTGGCAAACTTGGCAATCCCAGGGCAATCCTAACCTATAATACTTTGCTGTCAAGTCGAAGTGGCTGGTCAACAGGATGGGAATTGGCATTACTATTGTTGGCACTTGTTTGAGGGGTGGCTTCACGTGATTTTGGGGCTCGCGATTTTGTTGGTAAAGCTGGTAACACAAACAAGTGCACTGATGGCTATAATAATTATTGTGATGCCGTGCGGGTCAGGAAACGGTTGAGGGTGTCTCCGGTCAGTAATAACGCGGATAAGGGGGTCCACTTGTTTGTGCGGCGGGATTTGATTCTAAACATGTGGATAGAAAGATATAGCGTTCGTCACTGTATACCTCGAGTGGCTGAAGGTAGCACATTGCCCATCGTATTTTTGCCAAAGCCCGTATTTCTGGAGGCGTACATTGAAGAATGTCAGAACTCATTTATTGACGTTTCAATTATAACTCGTTTATAAGGCATTTTATCGCACTTACTCACTTACTCACTTACGCACTTACCTACTCATACCAGTGCGTGCGACAAAATGCTTCTTATAAAACTCGTATCATAATATACTATACCTAATATATTTGTAACGCATATCAAATATAAATTTTAGCTTTGTGCACTTTAAACTATGCCAAATCTCAGACTCCTCCGTGCGAACAATAGGCTTCAAGAGGGGTGCAAAGTTTTCTCTTCACGTATTAATGTATAGACTTATTTTACTTGGTTTGGGCCAAGTTGTTCTTACCTTTAATTCTTTATTTTTCCGTCCTTTGTTTCTTTATTTATATTGGTATATTGATTACATTTGTCTGCGGTTTAATTAATGGTCAGCTAATTGCAGTACTTCTATGAAGTTTTTGTTTCTTTTTGTCCACATCGGGGCGTGTTCTGTAACTGCTCCTCTAAATTTTAAAGGCCGTTAAATTAAGTGGTCATAGCAATGACCAATCAGGGCATGAAATTTTAACTTTTAAAGGACGCTAAAATTTTAACGCCCCTCTAAAAATTACAGAATACGCCCCAGTGTCGGGAAATCTTAACTGAAGTCTTAGGTTTAGTATCCAGTTTATAGCATCTTTATAATTTTTCCACTTTTTTTGGAGTTCGTTACTTTTGGTGTTTATCATTATGACGGATGTGCTAATTGTGGCAATTGGGGTGATTGAGGCAAATTCCAAAAACATCTCCAACGATATCGTTTTCAGTCGCATTTTACAAAATACGCCTTAGTTAACGAAAGACAACAATTTTCTCTTTTCGTCGAAACCATCATCCCATAAAAATTAATTATAAGTTGAAACTAAATAAAATTAAGTAATGGGTACTTCCCGTACTGTTAGAATTTGATTTTGCCGCGCATTCATCATCGAAGATTCAGGAACAAATCAGCGTTTAGAGATAAGTGGCACGCACAAAAAAGCACGAATAATTTCTTGCATATCACGCGACGAACTTGCGTCCTTCTTTTAACGATTAAGATTGAGATGTCGAGTTAATTTTTTAACTAAATCGCATTAGCGGATATATCGATTAGGTGTTGATTCGGAGGAAAAAGAGGTAAGAAAAACTACTTTATTGCGTGCAGACTGTGACTATTCTCTCTCAGTCAAATAGGCAGATCCACCAGCATTCACCGTAAAATTGTTTTCTTGTTTCACATTCATTTGTAATAGTTGCTGAGTATTTTCCACACGTGACTTTCCTGGCATGACGTAATCCACACGTGGACTCCATAAGGTTGCCTCCCAGGATCGCAGAAAAGGTATTTGTTAGGACACGTCAGCTCCAAAGCCAGCAGAAAACCGTTGAAAGGCTCAGAAGATAAGTAGTAGTTAATTTCTTTTTTGTTAAACATTTCATCTAGTTCTTTTTATTATCGCCTCAGTTAAATTGTAAATCTTCATTAATCAATTCAATGTAATTTAACTTTTTAAGAGTAGTACAATAGTCATAATTTAATTTGTTACATTTTTAACCAACTTGTTACCAGTCAATTTAATTTTAATTATCACAACGTTATTATAACATTGTTTAATTGTGAAGAAAGTTATCTGTTTATTTATTTGTTCATTATATCAGATATTTGTCAGGACGTTCCAACTATTTTAAATTGTAATAGTAACCATGTTCGTACATTTGTGGAACGAAGTTCCTCAACGTGGTTTATGCATGCGGTTTCGGTGGTGTGTGTTACTTGGCAGAAATCGTCACGTAACAAGAATGTGAGTGTGTGTACACAAATGCGTCGTGCCGCAAAGAATGAACTTGTAAACATAGGAAGAACTGGAAGCATTAGAAAGATTCTTGAATCCAGAACCGACTTTGGCAACAATGCGCAAGCCATCCGGAATCCACCGCGTCATACCAACAAGTAGTTTTGCATACAATAAGAAGGCGATTTTATAGCACGAAAAAGAAAAGCGTAAACTGTAGACTCAAAAGCTATTATTCCAATTAATTTAATAAAATCTGTTTACATGTTGTATCGGAATATTTTAGTAATTAATGTGTAAATTATGAAGCTCAAATTAAGTTAATAAAATTGTATAATTTGATACAAGTATTTACTGTTTACATACGTTTAATGCACATGTGATTCAAGTGTTTACTAGTTACTATTTACATACATTACAGAGACAATAGTGAAATCATTATGCTCAGCGTCAAAAAAAATATCGTAAAACCAAAAAAGTTCAATGCCAAAATAAACAAATAGAAACAATCTAAATTTCCATATCGAATTACATGGGGAAATGAAGCTAAAGTGTATGAAACTTCGTTCCTTACTCCTATTATACCCTTATTCATCTAACGACCGACTAAATTTACAAAAATTGGCCACAAAAACAAACCACTCATGCCCATTTTACTTTAGAATTATGGATGACGCTCTGGTTTTCTGAGACCCAAGCGTGCAGTTCTTGGGTTAAGATGGCCGTTGCAACGTACAGCTCACGTCTGGGTGATTTGTTTTTCAAAAAGTGTATCCAGTGTTTCTTGAGTAGGATTCGCTGGTAAAGTGAGTTTCGCTCACTAATGAGATTGATCTTTAAGGAATAATTTTATTTGATTGATAACGCTAATGTTAATTTTAACTTCCGAGTCTTGGCGTCAAACTACGTATCTATCTATCTATATATACAGGGTCTATCAGAACTGGCGGACCAAAATGACACGGTGAATTCACGATCTTCTGGGACAAATTGGAAAAATGTTTTAATAAATCCATCTTTAATAGTGATCAGAAAATGAACGATTTAAACTAACCAATCGTGTTGCTGATGTTAAGTTACCTGTAAATTAGTTTCTCCTGTTTTATTTGTAACTATGGATGCATTTGAAATATTTTTGCATTATTATTACACTGACGTAATTTTTTAGGTTATTTCTCATTAAAATTTTTGACAAGTTTATTTAGGACCAACAAAATAAAATAATAAACTAAATCTAAATGGGTGCATTTTTTCGTCTTTAAGAATACGTTCAACAGAAGAGGTGGACACAAGATTTCTAGCCACAACACTAATGCTCGTTTCAGGTTCCTCTTCAAAAATCACAATAACCGCTTCCTCATTGTGAACGGTTCTCGCAGTTCTTGGAGCACCACCAACCTCCCTTCTGCATATTTAAATTATCAGATTCTCTTCCCTTTGTACCAATCTTAAAATAACATTTCTGCTAGGTTGTTCCCTATTTGGAAAACTGCGTACTCCTGAATCGTCGCACTGTGATGTTGCACTGTGATTACACTCTCCATATAACAGGACCATATCAAAATATTCCTCCGGATTAAACATAATTATAATTATTAAATGAAATGAAAGCCCAAATCAACGTTTTGAATGACGTTTATAACTGTCACAAATACTTTATTATGACATAATAGTCATTATGTTTTTCAACAATCAAATTTGTTTCTATAGTTAAATAGCTATTTATGGTATAAGTGAATAAAGACAAATTTTATCCACGAAAAAACAGTTTAGATAATGTTATATATGTATAATGTTAAAAAGATTTATTTCTTAGGTAACTCATTTACATAAATTGTACCATTACTAATTTGATAAATACTTAAAGAAGGAACTTTCATTAAGTACAGTGGAAGTTAAGTAGTTAAGTTGAGACCTCTCTTTCGTCATGGTCAAGTGCAGTGGATGTTCCAGGCCTTTCATTTCAATTTACATCTGGCAAAATTTTTCTTGACGTGGATATTTTTTGAGCAATTGATTCGTCGATATAATTAATTTTGTATTCCGTTAGTCTCCTAGTATAAACAGGTTTCACGATTTTTACATAATTTAAAATTGAAACGTTTTTTTCTTCTCCTGTGAACTTACTCTTCTAGGACTTACGGGTTATGCAGATTAGGCCGACGATATGTTTTATAAACAAGCCATCGATAGCAACGAAAATTTCAAAGATTTTTAATTTTTTTACTTTATTCGTGTTGTCAATAGCAACGTGAATAAAGTGTTGCTATAAACATTTTATTCACTCTTTTCCCATTTTATTCATCCTTTTGATTAAACTACTGCTTTAATAATGAGATTTGATATATAAAATGAGCATTTTATTAGGAGGAATTGGAAAAAATACATTTTTAAGATAATTTTACATCTACAACGCGATTGGTCAATTAAAAACGTTCTTATTTTAAAATCCAACAAAGATGGATTTTTTTTTAAGTTTTTTCTCTTCATCTCCAGAAGAACGTTTATCCATGGTATCATTTTGGTCCGCCAGTTCTGATAGACCCTGTATATATAAATGTTGTGTTGGTTTGTGTATGAGTCAAAAACTCGAAAAGTTCTGCACCGATTGAGCTCAAATTTTGACACAATATATGTTGTCCAATGGTGGATGAATGCTGGTGAATTCTGATGTTGTACGGATTAACTTGTAGTCTGTTTTTAACTACGCTTTATTTTGTTGATTAATTACAAACGAAACTTAGATTATTGTATACGAACGGCGTTACGTAGCCGTCGAACTTGTGAGTCCTTACAAGACTCGTTCAAAACTATTTCCTAACATAAAATTACAACCTTTATACAATATAAAACAATGAGCGTCCGGTGGTCGCAGGGCAGGGGTCGGAATTCCCCATTGATGGTCAAATTGGCCGGGGTTGCTGATGGTCGGAAAACCCGGCTATTTGCATTCATCAGGCATAATAAAACCCAACCGAGCCCCGACAAACCGGCGACATATTTACATTACCTAACATACTGCCCCCTTGAAGTTGTTAAACTTCAACAATTACATCATTGATCTAAAAATTATTTACATTACCTAACATACTGCCCCCTTGAAGTTGTTAAACTTCAACAATTACATCATTAATCTAGGAAGAAATTTAAGCTGAACATTATAATACATCAATTAATATTAATGATAACAAAACCACTAGCACTAGTGACTTTTCTAACCACCTTTTAACACTGGTGAACTCACTACGCTCACTATCCCTCCTTGTCGACGGGTAGAACACCCATGATCCGGACGGACGTTTTGAAGACTCCCGGACTCCTCCATGTTTCCATCGCTTCCAGGATGAACGTCACAACTCCATCCGATCTTCCAGGATAAAGGCGGCAGGGCAAGGCCAGAGGATAGTTGAAAATGGGTTGGGTTTGACATTAAAGGGATTACAGGGCTAGATTTCATACAACTTTCGATTTGTACTGAGAGCGTATATACATTTCAATTAGCGTCCAATGAATATTTCCCAAAACCCTCTTTAAATGTTGTTTAAATAAATAGAGATCTGAAATTTTTGTCTCCTCGTCTTTGTTTAAAGGGCTCGCTTTGATATTAATGTTATCTGCAACAATTTTAGGTTGCACCTCGATAGTATTTGAATGAAATTTACTTAATCCAAATTTTGCCTGATTTAGTATATTATTATCTGTTATATTATCATCTCTAATCATCTGACTGGTTTCGGCATATTTTTCAGGTTTGGGTTCTGTCAGTTCGGTTAAACAAAAATTAACCGGTTTTGTCCCGTACGCTAACGTCAAGAATTTAAATGTTTGTAAAGTTTGATTCGGTTCATTCCGCCAGGCAATTAATTGGTAATTACCGTCTATCTCGTCAACTAAATTTTGGCGATACATTTTTGTAATGTCGGCATTTAATGTACATTGAAAAGTTCTGAGAACTAAAATGATGGAGAATAAATCTCGTTGATCGATTGGTCCACGCAATAGCTGATTATTATTATTTAATCTAGTCCAGTCAGAATTATTTGACGACGGCGACGCGTCAAACACTACCCTTAATAATTTTGATGTACTTGATTGTTTGGTTTGAACCGCGTTTGGTTGGTGATACGAAGTATTTTGACTAGGTTTATCGATAATTAACAGCATGTGACCAAAACATTCCGGAATAAAGTCTGAATAAGTTGCTTTAGGTTCCGCGTCTTTATTAAATTTCCTTTCTAGGTTAAAAAACCGTCTGTAGGCTAGTTGCCTGGACTCGTTAGTATTAATGTGGTCTGATTTTCTAGGTATTTTCACAATAAAGCGACCCTCAATACCATGTTTTGTGAACAGTTTTAAATTGTTTTCGCGATCTTGTTCTTTAACCGAGAGAATTTGATGTGTTTTATCATTATTAAGACTGTCAATTTCTATTTCAAATAATTCCGTAACCGTATTGTCTAATGACTCATCCCTTATTTCTGCAACGTAGCAAGTAACTGTGTTCCTCGGTGTACTATTAATGTATTTTTGATCAGCGGCAATGAACCCAAATTGAATTTTCTGCGGTATTATACCTGTCGGTAAACAAATTCGGCCAATGTCTAATAAGGCCCCGAAACGCCCCCCACCCAGCAGGAGGTCTATCTTAGAATTATTGTAAATTTTGGAATTTGTTAATCGCATGTCTACTGGAATTTCCAGGTGGATGAATTTAATGGTACTAACGGTATCTCTTCCGTGATTTTGTCAACGATGCATTTCATATTATTGACGTGAAATGCATTATAACTAGATTTTATATCAATTTCAACAGACTTTGCTGAATTGCAGCTTATGCCATTCCTACCCTTGATTTCAAAAGTCTCATTAGAGCACCGTAAACCCAACTTATTACACATGTCTAGTGTAATGCAACTTGACATTGAACCAGGATCCAAAAAAGCGCGACATGATTGAAATCTTTCCTTTGAATGTTTAACTAAGACTATTGCCGTAGGCAATAGCACTGTACTAGAATTTTGATTTTTATTTAGTGCATGATTAATTAGAGTAACATTTTGCGGTTGGGGTTCGTTTAAAACTCCATCAGCGTGAAGTAGCGTATGATGTACCTTATTACAATTTCGACATTTCATTTTTATCCGACAGTCCTTAGAAATATGATTATCTCTTAAGGCTGTTTTCTCACTGCCGTAAATTTATTTTCTAAACTGTGGCCACAATTTTAAAGATACCATTATATAACAAATTCTATTGTTTTTAAAAATAAATTAGAATTACAGGGACACGTCCTTATTTTTAAGTGCCATAGGGCCTTAAGAAAAAAATAAAAGATTAAAGAAAACAGATTTTTCTTTGTGTACACGTAATTATTACAAGCTTTACAATAAAAGTTCTCTAATGCATTTTTTGCTGTTTTTAATCGTAAAGCGACAATTTAGAAAATAATTTTCAGATTTCTATTGTAAGTGCTCGGAAATCCGAAACAGAACCGTGAAGTTATAGCTCCGCCCAATGTATCGGCACGGCCGGCATATCTTAAAGGGACATTAAATTACAGAAACTGCTTGCTACCTGGAAGAGTAGGGTATTAATGAATTTGCCGGCTGCTGACTTTACCAGTTATGATGTAACTTATTCTGTGGAAGCTCGACAATTTTTTGTTTTTTAAACAGTGACATGTTAGACATTATTAATTCTTGTTGATTGTACGAAAGAGTTTGTATTGTATGTAATTATACATAAATCATCGAAGTATACATAGTACAATAAGTGTTTTTCTAGTTAGCATTTAGTGGTTTAATTTCAAAAATAAATCGGTGTTGATTTATTGTCAAAGATGCGTGACAAAAGTGGAGTGCTTTATAAGAGAATAAGTATGAAAAGAAGAATGTAGAGGTAAACATGCATTGTAAGAGCTTGAGCGTAAACCTATGTCTGGATAAATGCTGATCAAATTGATTACACCTTATTAGGCTATGACAAAAAAAAGGTAAATTGTACCCAGGGCAACTGACGAAATTGTTGATTCAGCCCTATAAATGTACATCAAATTGTCAAACAATGGCTTGTTCGTGGAAAAAATTACAACTAAATTGTATTTTGTTGTGGAAATAAATGTATTAATAATGACTGTCTAAATAGAAAAGATTGATTATTTGTATTCTTTTGGATGACATGTTAAAATTAGTTTTTTCGTATCAAATAATTTTTTATCAACAATAATTGTTTTTATTTTAATTTTTTTTTAAATTGACTGGCTTTAAGTATCTTTAATCATAAGAAACAATTGGATATTGTCACTAAAACAATAATTATTAAAATGGTTCCAAGTTATTTGTTCAGTCCATTTACTTGATATCTAAGGGGATGTGCTATAAAAAATAAATTCTGAGTTCACATTTTGAACACTCAACTTCCTTTGGCGCCTGCACTATATTATAAGCAGACGCACCTGCATGGATGAAGGCATCAGACAGGTTTTTGCGACGCAAAACCAGTTTCGTATTCAGATGTTTTTCAATTCTGATGCCATCACAAATTAACTGGTCTACTTTGAACGCGTGGCACAAGTTTGAAAAATAAAACAAAACATTATAGCCTCAGGTGCGTCTTCGAGATCTTACCGATACTTTTTTTTTACGATGCTGCTTTGTATATTGCCGCTCATTGTAATCTGAATTCCAAGCAGCCGTAAAAAACAACATAATTTTGCTCCACGTGGACTTGACACGATATGTCATAATCCAAAGGACCAATCACTTCCAGGTTTTATACTTCCACTAAACCCATCTTTGTTTACATCATTGTTGAGAGAAATAGATATATTTCACAATAAGATTACAGTAACCGCCCAGTCGAAATCGGCAGAAGGTGTCAGCGAGAAAGCAGCCTTAAGCAGTTTACACAAAGTTTCATAATTTTTACTTTCTCCCATCTACTGGCAACCGATAAATTATTGAATTCGGGACATTTATAAATTAGATGTTCAGCGGATTTACAAAAATGACAATTGATAAGTTTCGGCCGCGTAGATGTTACATTAGTTATGGTACGTTTATCTAAAGAAACTTGTTCTGATTGGTTCTCAGAGATTGGACTGATTGATTCTGTTTCATTTGGGATAGCAGCAGGTTCTGGCTCTTTTTCGTTTTGAATTAAAAGTTCAACTTCATTGCCTTCCGCGGTTTCTTGCCCTATTGGGTGACTTTCAGCTTTTTCACTGACATTCTCTTTTTTGATTTGTGACTTTGCACCTTGTGCCTTTTCAATAATGCAAAACATGTCACATAACAGATCACAATATTTGTTGTCGAATTTACAACGCGCGTCGTTGTGAATTTGTAAGGACTCTTCTGTTTTCCAATCGAGAGCCTCCATCAATTCGTACTGACTTTTTACAAATTCTTTTCGTGCATCTTGCAATATTTCTGCTCGTACCTTTATATGAGGTATGTTGGTATTTTCTGCATTAAAACCTCGTACATACGCCTCTATGCGATAAACTTTTTCATTGATGAATCTTATTCTGGTTTTGACTTCTTCAATTCGCGTCATTTTAATAAATGCGAGTTGTTTTGATTTAAAAATAAGTGAATTATTATTATCAATAACACGATTATGATTTTTATATGTTTTTTTAACTGATTTGCAGTAACTATAGTTTGATTTCGTTTTAATGATTTATTACGTTTTAATGATTTTTCCGTACAACATTCAAGGATTAGGTTTTTTAAGTTTCGTTTGGTTTTGATTTGATTTGATTTTACCGTCCACGCCGTTTAGTACATACCGAATAATTGCATAAATGGATTTGAAAGAATAAACGGGAATTCTGGCCACTAACCTTTACCCTGGAGTTCCTGCACTGGACGGCGGCGGCGATGAGTTTCTTACTTGATTTCGAACACCTGGATCTGTTGAACGGGTCTTGATAGAACGCCTGGATCAACTTAAAGGGGCTGGATTGATGATGCCTGATTCACTTAATCAGGTCTTGATTGATTTCACACAAAAACTTTTACTCGAAGCACACTATGCTGATGCCTGATTCACTTAATCAGGTCTTGATTGATTTCACACAAAAACTTTTACTCGAAGCACACTATGCTAATGCCTGATTCACTTAATCAGGTCTTGATTGATTTTCACTTTGACTTTGTTTTCACTGAAATCCGGCTCGAAGGACCATATGTGGTCCACTTGTGGTTTGTATGTTGATGAATTCTGATGTTGTACGGATTAACTTGTAGTCTGTTTTTAACTACGCTTTATTTTGTTGATTAATTACAAACGAAACTTAGATTATTGTATACGAACGGCGTTACGTACCCGTCGAACTTGTGAGTCCTTACAAGACTCGTTCAAAACTATTTCCTAACATAAAATTACAACCTTTATACAATATAAAACAATGAGCGTCCGGTGGTCGCAGGGCAGGGGTCGGAATTCCCCATTGATGGTCAAATTGGCCGGGGTTGCTGATGGTCGGAAAAACCGGCTATTTGCATTCATCAGGCATAATAAAACCCAACCGAGCCCCGACAAACCGGCGACATATTTACATTACCTAACAATATACAAACCGCTTTAAGGATGGTTCTTATCTATATCTCACGTCATTAACATACCCACGACTGCGAGATAACAGCTTTTTTAACGGTCAGCTGTGTATCAATGACAGCCGCTGTCACAAGTGACTGGAAACATTAGATGTTGTGAAATTACATAAAATAATGCCTCGCAGAATAACAAATTTGAGTCGCACTCGCCACACAGAAAAATCGTGAAGACGGCTTTTGAATATGATTGAGGAAGCAGACGAAGCACCATCCAGATGCGGAACGCGGAACCAGCAGAAAGACGAGCAGCCAGGCTTGAGGATGCACGATTGTGAGCACAGCAGTCGCGTTCTGCAACAACAGATTTGGTTTGTTTTCAACGGAATAAACGCGAGAGGGTGAGGGTAGCTGAAACACGTACCCAAAGAACAGCAGATCTGAATCTGCAATACAATCGTCTTGCATTCCGGTACAATCCAGCTGTTGATTATAGTTCAAGTTGCCATGTTGTCATTGGCCAGATGAGTCATGTCTGTACCTACTGTCAGGCTCTAAAGTTCAATAATGAAACGAAAGGGATGTTGCTTCAATTGCTTCAACTTGAAGCACCACCAGAGCCATTTAAAACTTGCTGGATCCACCGCTGAATCGAAGCATTTCCTATCAAACATCAGGAAATGCAACTCTTCCTTCCAAATGATTTCCATTTGGTGCGGAAATTGTGACTGCCGAAAGTTCTTCACCGATTGCTTTGAAATTTTGACATAATGTTGCATGCCTGCGTGGTTTTATACATCTACCTATATGAACGGGAACGGAAGCGTGAACGGGAAAGAGTAAATCCTATATGAAAACGAATACTTCATGAGCGAAGCCATGACGGGCCAACTAGTTTATTATAATTATGTTACATTTAATAATTATTAATCTAAATTCACGTTGCCAGAAAATTTCAGATGAAAAATAAGTTAGTCATTTTACATTTGTGATCTTACATGAATTTGATAAAAATTAAGTTTATAAAGGTTTTAAAGAAAAATATGGCCTCTTTATCTCCTCGATGAGCAATTTTGTTTTATAAAGCTATAAAGACCGTTTAAATAGCATATTACTTAGCATATTACTACATATTAGATACATATTACATATTACTACATATTACAGCATATACATACATATACTTAGCATATTACTACATATAGCATATTACTACATATTTTATTACTTTGAAGATTAGACTATTTAAGGACAGCTTATTGATTTTTAGCTGTTTTTGCAAGTTTGTAGAGGCACAAAATTTTGATTGCCACGCCGAGTGTTGTTTTCGCGCCCCATATCCACAAGCAACCACCATCTACCCACAGCAAATCGATAACTCGAGCAGTTAATAATCTGCATAGTTTACATCGTTCGCATCTTGTGGTAATTTTTTCGTTTCAAGCTTGCTCCTTATTATTGGAATTTTTCTGAGGGGATGCAAGACTGGACGCAGCTTCTCGTAAGACATAACCGCGACTCGTTAAAACTTTACAGGTTCATGATAACATATTTATCTCTTGTTATAAAAACAAAGCTCCGTCTGCGAAAATCCAGATTATGTTTCATAAAAATGCCTCGTATTAGGAAAATATGGAAAGCACGATAGGAAAAAATATTAAATAAATTAGGGTGTATCGGGTTGTATATCTACGGTCACGAGGCGTGTTTACGAAATAAATCTTCAGAAAGAGGGTTTATGTCGCACTTGGACGGCATTTGGACGAATTTCGGAAATGGGTCCTGTTCCGTCGATTTTAATCAGAGGGAATGGGAAAAGAATATAAGTATACGACCGTAAAAATAAAACAGAACTACTATTTGTTATAAAAAATTACTATAACAGTGTGGTGGGACCAAAATAAACACTTTCTAAGATTTCGAATTGATATTAAAATTAATTTGGTCCATACAAGCAAAAGTGAAGAAAAATCAAAACACAAACTACTTGCTCGCAGATGAATAAAAAAACCTTATGCATGCAAATACAATTTTCAGCGACTGCAAGTTGTCGCGTTTTCGCGTAGCTATCTGGAGAGCAAATTGTTGCTGTCATTCAGGCGCTGTCGCCACCAACTAGCGACATTGTGTGACATCTTCTAGCATTTCCTCTCGCAAGCGACACTTTAAAAGTGTTAAAGCTGGTTGGGAGTCTGGATGATGTATTCAAGATGCACACAATGTAAATATAACAAGACCCTTGTCTCGACTAGACGAATACGTATGGGTAACAGGGGACACCATGTCGTTCTTCGTGAGCGCTCAGTTTACTCTCGCAGGTCCCTCACACGTGACACCAAATATCTCCCTTTTCTCCTAGACGGGTCCTATTCTCTCAGACAATGCCTTTTCATTGCAGGAGGCTTTGGGGTCAAGAGAATTAAATAGAGGATTTAAAGTTATCAGCTTTCACTAAGATATTCGTTGGCAAACTTTCGGTTTTCAACTTTGAGTATTTCGCTTTTTACCTTCAGAGAAACGTTCACTTTCAAATTGATTTCCAGTCGATTATTTTCTGAGAACCCTCTTTTTCGAGTTTGTGCGCGTCTCGGTTTGAAAAGCTCTTAAAGGGTCTGTTTTTCATTACAGGGGTTATTCAAGACGGTGCTAATAAAATACAAACAGGCTAACCAAACACAATTTTTCTGTTAAATTGGGGCTATTAATATTTTAACGCTTTGATTATTGTGTTTGTTACAACAAACCATAATTAAATACAACTTTAATAATCATAGAATGAAAATGTTAATGATTAATACAATTAGTGTGTGCTGGTTGGCGGTCACAATATATTTGCTTGCATTAAATTAATATACAATTAATATTCATATAACACCCACCTAATAATATATTTATTTTATCTTACAGGTGTAGTTTTTCAGGTACCTTATACCATTGTTTTCGGTGACAGAAATCAAATCTTAATCACAAGAGAGATAAAGCTGTCAGTTCTACTCACAAGTGAGTAAATCTGACAGCTGTCAGTTGTAATTGAAAATTTTAATTATTAATTGTAATGTAATTACATGTAATGTAACGTAGTTCTCCACCTTCCACTTCACGAACAGATCATATTCTTTTTCGTACATGTGTCTCGACCTTACCGGAAGCAAACTGGAAACAGCAGCTTCCACGTTTAGTTGAATATCTTTCGGTAGAAAGTCAATTTTTATTACTTTAGTGAAAATTGTGAAAAACAACGAGACTGTTTATTTCATAACTATCGGGTGTTCATTTAAATTAGTCATCAAGTCGCCTATGAATTTGACATAACATTTTAACGTGTGTCTCTTGCCAATTTTTTTTTTACTTGACAGTTGTTGTAACTTTCAGTCGTTAAATTTAAATTAATTGAAATAAAAATAATATTTTACTCAGTTACTCCAGTTAGCTACCTGTTGGTAAATGTGCGAAGACACCTGTTTTGTGCGCAACACGCAATTGAAGACCGATCGTGTTAAGCCTCCAACTTTTTCGTGTCGGCTTGGTTCTCGGTTTTGTTGCGTTTGTACACGCGCGTTTTCAGATAGTTCACAATTGGATGAATGGAAGAACATTGAGGAGTTGAGACTGAAGCCCCAAACAGCTGATAATCAGTTGATACGTCTTTGTTGTAAAGCACTGCACTGGTAACAAATAAGAACGCATTTGTTTAAAACTGGCGTCCTAACCGAAAGGAATTGGCGGTTATGTTTTTCATACTGGTTTTGGTTTATAATGAATTTAGCCAGAGACCATTTTAGCTAAACTTATTTCATTGCAGGTACATGACCGAAAATGACAACATTTCTATTCCCCATGAATTTCTGTATGCCCTATTGCACGGAGTTCCTTAAAATTTAAGGTCTTATATTTCTCATGAAATAATTTTGAATTGAAAATACATTTATTTTCTCACTTTTGAATTACAATTTTTCTTAAATATAACAATTTTTTAGGTGTGTGGGTGGTGCTGAGACTTAGGGCCTTTCAGCACGTGACTATATATAATCCTAAGGTTTTAATTATCTCAAATTTACAATGGGAATATTAAATCTAATACAATGTTTATTTGAGAAAAAATAACAAAACAAAGCAAAAAGAAAAAGAAACGAATGTTCTGGTGACGTCTTGTTCCGTCCTGAGGTCTTCTCCTTGGTGGGTGTCCTTACGTTATCGAGTGCCCTCCGTGGGCACTCTGGTTGGTGGTCTTGCCCATGTTGGTTCCGTGGTGTTCTCGGTTGCTCCCCTGAGCAACCTGGGGTTTTTGTTAGCTGGAAAGGGCAAAAATATAGGGGAAGACTCGTCCTTGGGTTGGGAGGTGGACCATCGGTTAATTTCTCTGTGTTTGACCGGGAGTTTGTGAGTGGTGTACAGAGTTTGAATGGCGATTGTGTTCTGATTGTCTAAGGTTCTGGGAATATAGTTTTTCCGGAGTTTGGTGAATCGGTCTGTTATAAGTGTGGATTTGGTTTCCCGGTGGACTTGGTTGCTGGGAAATATGGGTTCAAGTCGAAAAATTTTTCGTTGGATGTGTCTTTCAAAAGCGGAAATCTGGAAGAGGAGGTGTTTTGGGGCGTAAATTGCAGCGCGGTATTCTAGGATGGGTCGGATGAAGGTGTTCTATGTGTGGAGGAAGGTTTGGGGTTCGCAGCTCCTGAAGCGTCCACGGACCAGGTAGAGAAGGTTATCTCGGTTTCTAGATTTTTTGATGGTGTTTTGGAGGTCTAGATTAAGGTAGGTGAGGATTTACATTTTGGGATGTGTTGGTTGTTTAGTGTGAATTGTGTGCGTTTAGTAGAAATCTTGTTTTTGTGTGTTGTGTGGGTAGGTGAAGAGAATTGATTGACAATTAGCCGGATTGGTCTTGACTCGCCAGGTGTTGGTTCATCTTTCGATTCGGTGCAGCTCCTTCTGGGCGACTTCCGCGGCTACTTATGATTTCCGGTGACTGGTCCAGAGGGCATATACACCACCATGACCCTTATATGCTTTAAAAAAGGCTTTTACTTCTTGTACATCGAACTCTGGCACCTTACTTTGTTCTGTTGGTGCATTTGTTGGTGTGGTCGTATTTGGTAGTTAGGATGAAAACTACATGTCTTCTAGTTTGTTGTAGAACTGTCCTAAATTTTGGTCTCACCCAATATGTCAGCACATCTGTTACCGATTTGTTTTGTTTTCCTACATATTCAAGTGTAAACCCAAGTAGCACATTACATTGGCCAAAGCTTGTTTTTATATTGGCCCGTTATCGATTCATTTCCATTGTTATTTCGACGTATCACCAATATTGGTACAATATTGTTTTTCACAACATCGTAAACCAACATTGTACCAATATAAAAATACTTCATTTAGCCACTAAACAAATTTGTCTATAATGGCTCTATATCTTTTTTTACAATATTGTAACACTATATGGGTCCAATATGTTTTTTCGTTGCCTTTAGTATATTGTTTTTACGAGATTCATCCAATATTGTATGCCAACATTTTTCTGTAGCTGTGGGTGTTCAATTTATTAAAATTTGGAGTTTTTAGTCTTTCATTACTGTACTCGATGCTTTATCTTTTGAAGAAATTCATGAAAATATTATTTTTATCATATTGATAAATAAACTCAATTTTTTAGCCATTTGGAAGTTTTTTCCTCTATGATAAAATATTTTTTGGGATTTACCACTACTGAGAAAATCGCCCATTTTTTGGATTGTTAAATTTCATAACATTGTGCAGTTTCTTCAGAGGGATGTTTCTTTTTATATAAAAAATGACTATTACATACCCATGTGTATCTTATCTAACTAAACCACAGAATCTCTCCAGTCGCTCAAAGCAAATGACCACTTTTACCTCTGTTATTTTTCTTTTATAAAATAATCCAATTGTTTTTATTTATGTATTTATGACAAGGAAAAGGCAACGTGATTCCTTTAATTTATCAATGAACCGTTACGGTCGAGTGTAAGGAACGAACCCAAGTAATGCCTAGCTACCTGATTTGTTTACAAATCTGCAGCAGATGCAGTGCAGTTCGAATCTTATTTTTAGATAATTTTTTTAATATCTTTATCTATGTATGAATTCCCTTTACTTTTTGGGAAAATGGTGCTTGAAAGCGAATTTGTAAAGTTACAGACACCTATAAAAAATCGATATAATTTATTACTTACTTTCTTCTATTAACTTTAAAATTCTACAGTGATTCTATGGTGTATAAGCTTTTTATATAAAAAAGGTGATATGTTCCTACTTTGTTACTATTTGAAAAAATTAATCGTTGGTCTATAAATTTGACTTAAATATAATAGTTTTAATGATCCGTTCCCCGATGCTTTTTCTAAAAGGTCGGGTAGGGCAGGTACCTGCACTGCGTACGGGTTCTATTTTTAGTTCTTGAGCAGTAAACGGTCATCTGTGAGTGTCTGTGAGTAGTACAACAATAATATTCACCCCGACAGCCGGAACAGAGTTCCAAATCTCATTTTGTTATGCAGTTGTTAAATGTGTGTTGATTAAATTATTAAGTGGACGACTGGAATTTTTTTACACCATCATCGTGATACTGAAGAAGGAGAACAATTCTCAAGAAAAGACAAGTTTTGTAACAGCGTTCATCATCAGAACATCGCGAGTCTTGTAGTAAAGCCAAGACTCGAACATTAAGTGGTTAGTATACAGATTTGTTTTTTCATAAAAATAATGCCTTAAAAATACATTCCCTAGGTCCTCATCTGGATACAAATAGTAGTGTCTATCGATACTCTCAAAGGAGTGAGCAGCAGTTTTTATCATGACGATTTCTCTACTCATGGATTAACTCCAAAAATAAATAGTAAGTATTTTTGGTTTCTGATACAAGTAAGACATGCAAAATCTGTGTTTCCTAGGTACTAGTTTGTTTGCAAACCGCTCGACCAGGACAGTTCGTTCTCCTTCTACAACTAATAAATTAATACGGTAGCTAATTTTGTATTATTTAATTCGAGTGGTTTCAATTTTTTTTTTAGATTCCACAAAAGTTTAAGAATTAAAAAAGATAACAAAAGCGTTGACACTAATAAAATATGATATATCTGAAATAAAGAAGGATATTAGTGATATGAATGTCAAATTAAATTTTCTAAGTGAAACGACAAGCCAGATAGAATTAAATGGCCTGGAGGATAAAATTAAAGATGGTAATGAGGACTTTAACGATCTAGTAAGTACATAATTTAATTTTTGGGAGTAAGGACAGTTTTATTCTTTTCTTTTTAATCTTTAGGTGGACGTACTTTCTCATGGAGGAGGGCCTACCGCCAAGAAAAATGTTCTCTTAATATTATGAAACAACTTTTGAATCAAGAGCTAAATCTTCAATTCTCTGCAATTCTCTGTACGAAAAAGCAAAAAGGGAAATTTTTGGCACTAAATTTATATAAAGCTGTTCTAGGTATGTATATAATTAATACATACATAATTATATTAATTTGTACTCTATTTTTCTTTTCTAGAAGCAGTTAGGACTAACTTCAAGGTGACTGACTTGAAAATCACTCAGTACATTGAAATTATCTTAGCTATTGCTGGGTATAGGGGGTGGAAGACAAAAGAGAGTTCCAGGTTTGTATTTATTCATTATTAAACAGTAACTTAACATAATATTTTTAGCAGAAAATAAATCACTAATATAATCAAGCAATACAATCAGAGTGCATACGACACACCTATTATATTTATAATTTATAAAATTTTTATTAATTATAATAAGTTTACAATAAATTACTATTTTATTTTTATTTGTTCTTTCATTTTAAGTTTAAAGGTTTCATCTGAAATTTATCGTTGTGAAGATTGGTTTTAGATAATATTACCCTTATGATGCCTTTTAGTCTTTTTGCTACTTTCTAACAATTTTCGGGTACTTTAGTCTATTGCAAAATATTTTAAATTGGTAGTAAATTTGAATTACGAATAATAATAAAAGTAATATATAGAGGGTGTATTACGATGATGGCCTGAATATACCACATTACATTTTCATTCAGTTTAACATCAGATTCGATTTATTACTGTACCAATATTGATACCTGTTATTGAATCAACAGTAGCATACATTGTTGGACCAAGACTTCTACATGTTGTTGGACCATGATTGGTAAACGTTGTTGGACCATGGTTGGTATACGTTGTTGGGTCATGGTTGGTAAACGTCATTGGACCATGATTCATATACGTTGTTGGGCCATGATTGGTATACGTTATTGAGCCATGATTGGTATACGTCATTGGGCCATGATTGGAAAACTTTGTAGGGCCAATATTGCGAAATGTCCACATTATATAATGGCCCAATGTAGAAAAACAAGTTTGGGCCAATATATCCTCAATAATGGCCCAATATTGGCTGAATATTGTTGTGCTGCCTGGGAAAGGAATGGCTGCAACATTAGTACAGGCTTCCCCAAGACCAGCTACACATTTTCAGGGACTCGTTAGAGAGAAAATTTGCCACACTTTTAATGTTGCATTATTTAATTCTTTGGGAATGCATAACCTGTAAAAATATTTCTATTCGTTACTACCACTTAAACAATTGAAAACAATTATTTTTACCTTCCTTAAGTAGGTACACAGATATTATTATTAATCTTAACGCCTCTGATGTCTTCTATCCACTTCAACAGCACTTTTGCAAAAGCATCAGATATGCCCTTATTTCTTTTTGGGTAAAGGGGCTTATAGTAAGAATTAGAAAATCTGTAATGGTAGCCATCGAAATCCTTGGAATTTCCTGCAAAAGAAAGTTGAAATCCTCTTGTCCATAATATAATATAATATATAATATAATAATATTTATTCATTTCTTAAAAAAGTACATAAAATGCAAATTTTCAGAAACAAGTGTCAAAATAAAAATAAACCAATGCATATGAGTCTTTACCATTCAACAAAGTCATTTTGTCAAGGTTCATCTCTTAGCCTCCAAAGACAATGCCCTTGCATAGTCGCTGAGAACTTAAGACCAAAGTTTTCAATTCTGTCCAAGGTTTTTTTAAACTGCATATAGTCCACGACAAAATTTGGAAATTCTTCTTGAAATTCTTGGAGACAGTCCTCTATCGAATGTACCCAACCTCCATCCACTTTAGCCTCATTTCGGAAATAGCTTCTTAGTAAAAACAGAAACTTTTTGTTCTAAACTGTACGCCATCGTTTAGCCGTAAGCAGTACCAACGAACTGTTGAAGTGTTGAATTTTCTACCGCTATGACACCTTACTAATATTGTTTAAACAATTCGTCAAAAGTAAAACACAATGGGAAAACGTTGAAGAAAACCGCCAGCAGTAGTTATCCAACAACTGTCAAGTGCCACTACTATTTTAGGTTATGTTAGATGTTAGTATGAATCGGTATGAATTTTATGAAGCAATAGATCACATGCGTTTTTCAATTCGTCTTTGTCACTCAAAAAATCATAGACGACTTGATGACTAATTTAAATATAACACCCGATATAACAATAACTACGGAAACTGATATTAGAACCATGCTAATGTTACAGGCGCATATTTACTTGAATAAATATTTCTTGGATTTTTATACAATGCACCTGTAAGATAAAACGTCGTATATCACACGTGATCGAAATGTCATTATAAAGCTCGTGAGAAGTGCCCCACTCGCTAATAATGATGCATTTCTATCACTTATAATATAATGTACTATTATACCCGACTAACATCTAGATGACTATTTTTGCCACGCAAAAGGAAGGCATAATGGAGTATTTCTCTCACAAGTGATATAATGATAAAAAGGGGTGAATTACTATGGTTACAAAATGGTAAGACATGAATTATTTTTTAAAACATCATTTTGACACTTTCATTAATTTTTTGATTTTCAACTTTTACAAGAAATTACACGTCGGGCATAAAACGTCGTATCTTACACGTGACCGAAATGACATTGTAAGCTCGTAAGATGTGTATCACTCGCTGACAATGAAGCATTTCTGTCACTTGTAATACAATTTACTATTATCGTTCGACACTGTCAGAATTTTCAAATTTTTGCTTGTGTAAACACTCTCTGTCATGCAATAATGAAAATGACAGATAAACGTCACACTAATTTTATGGATTTTAAGCAATTTAAAGTCTTTCCGGGGTTCTGTCAAACGAAAAAACGTTGTATTACACTCGTTCCTGTGTAGATTGAGCGCTTTACACAGGAACTCGTATAATAAACTACTATAATGTACCCAACGCGCGTTGCTACGCCCCAAAAATAGTAAAATACATCTCATCCGATTTAACCGGTGCAACGAACAGGTAAACCACGATGAATAAACAATGAACCCATCCATCCGGGTGTGGCATTTACGCTCATGTTACACACTTCTCTTGACGAATATTATTTGATTTGTGGTCAAAATTTCGTATCGATCCGTTGACCTGTGTAGCAGCCTATTCGGAACGTATAAACAGACAAACCTACAAATTAATAATAAAACACATTCTTTTTTAGTGTACAGTTTTGGCCACATAAATCTCGTACAAAATAAATTATAATATAATATTAATTTAATTAATACTATAATATTAATGCGTTTTAATTATTACAAATCTCATCTCAATAAATTTTGATAGTTTGATTTACGTAAATTTATGTTTTTTTGTCAAAATTTGTTTTACAACAAACATTATTGAAAAAGAATGATGATGTCAAAATGTGTACGAGATTTATGTGTATATATATATATATATATATATATATATATATATATATATATATATATATATATATATATATATATATATATATATATATATATACGGCGGCAATGTCAAGCCCAAAATGCTATGTTGGAAAGTAATACCAAGCCCGACACCTACTTACGAAGCCCGACTTTGGGCTTCGTAAAATTCACGTGTATATCCGAGTTATTTCTCATTGATACGACTAAAGCTATCTACTGGCAAAATTTTCATTTGGCGGGTAAAGTCACCATATATCGTAAAATACACACGTTTAGTTTTTGAAGTTCACTGTAAGGGGCGCACGACAGATTTGTATAAAACTGTATATCTACTGCAGATACTTTGTCGATGATGCCCGACCTTAAGATGTTTAATGCATAATAGGAATCCCGTTCATGTGACAACAGCGCATTCACTCGATTATTCATTTAATGTAATATTGGAGATATTTAACGCTACGAGCGAAAAGATGATTTAGCGGTAACAATTCAGAAAGCTCTTATCTGAGAATTTTAAAATTATATTTTAATGTCAAACCACCCTTAAAAGGTTTTTTCAACTCTTAAATACTCCGTTTTTTGATTACAACCAAATTTTAAAAACGTTTTTTATAGAACAATTTAAAAATTATAAACAGTGTCAGATATTTAAAAACGCCCTTAAAACGGTTTTTGAACCCATCATTCCAGTCACAAAAGGTTTTAGGTGTCCTGCTTAACAAATCTTCTTCTAGTTTTGGGTTTTTGATACTTTATGTTTTTTGAGGTGGAATACGAATTGGGTCTAACCTACCATATTTTTTTGTCGGGTGAACCGTTTAGGCGCAACAGTACGCTGAAATGGGATATTATTGCCAGATTTTTATTTTTCCGGAGGCGGATTATGTTAATTTTGTGTTTTTTTTTATTTAAAATGTTGGTACCCTTTTACCCTTTTAAATTATGTTTAATATTTGGTTGTAATAAAAGCAAGGGTGTATTTATGGTTGAAAATAATTGTTTTAGGGGTGTGTTTTACACACACTGTTTTAAATTGTGTTGTGTTTTTAATTTGATTGTAAAGCAAAGGTGTATTTATGGATTAAAAACTTAAAAAAAGGTGTTTTTTCAATATTTGACACTGTTTATAATTTTTAAATTGTTTTAAACAAGGCCAAATTTTAAAAGCATCCTTAAAACTATTTTTTAACCCTTCAATACACCATTGCTTTAATTACAACTAAATTTTGGAGACATTTTTTATGACAACTTAAAACTTATAAAAAAAGCTCACATCCCGGGAGCAGAACGAACAAAACAAAATTTCCAATTTTCCAATTTTTCGGGCAACTTTTACAATTTTTATTTTATCTGGACTATGACGAATATGAGGAAAAAATTATTAGCGAAATGGGTTCATCCGTTCTCAAGTGATGCGCCTACAAATACACCATTTCAACATTTACGCACGTGCAGTGTATTTCTGTTTTTCCCGAATTTTCGAATTTTCCGGGTAAATTTTCCATTTTTGCTTTTCGTAAAAATCTTATTTGGACTATATTACAAATATTAACAAAGACATTAGCCAATTCTGGCCAGCCATTCTCAAGTGATGCGCTTACCAACGAACAGCATTACATTTTTATAGAGTCACTGGTGGGGGAACCAAAACCTTTCCAAACCTTTCCTTTCCATTTCATGCTTTGAGCATTTGAGGTTATGTAAATTTGGTTTAAATCAACGTTCATTTTCTGGGTTTAAGAACACATTTTGTAGTCATGGTTAAACGTGGGTTAACCCAGGGAGGTTAAAGCTAACCACACTTGGATGAAACGTAAAGTAAATGAAAACAAAAATTACAGCGAATGACAGTAACCTCACTATTTCCAGCCAGCTGTTGACACGTCACTAGCACGTGCGTTTGTTTTGAGAAGTCCCCACTCTCACTGACGTCACGACTTCTCCAGTCTATTATATAAAAATGAAACGCTATTCGTTGGTAAACGCATCACTTGAGAACAGGTGGACCGATTTGGCAATTTTTTTTTTTGAGTACCTATTCGTAATAGTCTAGGTAATATTTTTAAGGAAATAAAAATTTTCCAATTTTCCGGCAAATCTTTCCCAATTTTTATTTCCGTAAGAACCTGACCTGGACCATTACGGGGATTCTAAAAAAAATAGCCAAATCGGTCCAGCCGTTCTCAAGTGTTGCGCTTACCAACGTAGGTACAGCATTTCATTTTTAGGGTTCCGTACCCCAAGAGTACTATTACTAAGGCTCAGCTGTCCGGCTGTCGGTCCTTCCGTCTGTCACAGGGCTGTATCTTTTGAACCGTAATAGTTAGACACTTGAAATTTTCACAGAATGCGGACAACTATGGCCGCAATAACAACAGATAATAAAAATAATTTAAAAATGTAGTGTTAAATAAGTAGTACCTGGCGACCGAGCTTCTCTCGGTACTTATTTTTTTGGACAATTGTGTTTTTTTCCGAAAAAGTATTGAGATACGTCATAATATACGATACGTCTCATGACTCCGAAGTTTAGGCAACCCTTGAAACCGGAGGGCCCGAGGTAGCTTCCTTGAAACAAGGCGACCGGAGGGGCCCCCCTTGAAACACGGCGTCCCGAGGGCCCCCCGATTAAACATGGGGGCCCGAGGGCACCTTTGAAACAGGGAAACTCGATCCCCCCCAAAAGGGGAGTCCGAGAGGGGGCCCATCGAAACAGGCGAGCCCGAGGAGCGGCCCCTCGCACCAGGCGGGCCCGAGGGGGCCTCATCGGTTATCAACATAATTATAGAAGTCGAAAGTTGAATTTGTTTAGTTCTAAAATAGGATTTATGTATGAGACAAATTTAATTGACTTGAAATCTTTAGAAAGGAGGGCCCATGGGGGGCCCGTTGAGACAGACAAGCCTCCTTGAGATATCCTTGGGACAGGGGGGCGTAGCCACCATCTGAACTGCCGTAATACCTCCTACTACGCTAGTCGCAGTCGTTTCATTCACACGCGTTCCCGCTCTCACTGTCTCACTCGGTGTTTGAAATTGTCAGATGATTGTCAGTATGACAGCGGATAAAGGATCTTAAAAAACCGTATTTTTGTGTAAAATTGCGTTTCTACAAGAAATCCAACTACATAGGTAGACTTAAAAAGCAAAACTTTATCTGAATACAAAATTTCATCCAAATCGTTAGAGCCGTTTCCGAGATCCGCGAAATATATAAATAAATAAATAAATTTACAAGAATTGTTCGTTTAAATATATTAGATTAGATAGATTGTACGGTGGTACGAAACCCTTCGTGTGCGAGTCCGACTTGCACTAACACGACTTTTATTATATAGATATGTAAACTACCAAGTCCCTACAAATTTAATGTGGTATAAATAACCATTCTGGGACTGTAATAAACACTGTTGTCAAATGTGCAAATACGTGTCTTTAAAATAAATAAATAAATAATAGAAATTTCAGCCAAACGCTTCAGTTCCGATTTTTTTTCTGTTTCAACAGTTGAGGATTTTTAGTTAAAATATCAATAGTATTTTACCAAATAAATAGCTTAAGTCACAGTAAATTTTCTATAAAACGCTTGTTTGTACTGTTTTCTTTGTACGGACAAAAGCTTGACTTGATTTCCACGCCAATAAGCGCAGGAGAGTTGTTAAGAACATACTCTATTAATTTTAGAATTTAGGGTATTGTTGGAGACATCAAACCATCTTGACTTTTAATTGAGCAATAACATGTAAAAAATGTCTTTGTAAGTATTTTAGCACAATTTGGCTGTAAGTAGGCGATATATAAAAATTTTACCGAAACGCTTCAGTTCCGAAATTTTAGCAATAATTTTGTTTTTAAAAGCTTGTTGTCTAAACTTGACTTAGAAAGTAGTTTAAAGTAGTATTTAGCATAAATCTCAAAATTAAACAAATTATTTTGTTCTTACAGGCCTCACCCGTGCGAGAAAGTAACTTGTTTGCACCAAAATTATTCCCTCTTGAAGCCTTTATTGAAGTTTCATTTTACTCTAAATTATCGTAATTATTTTTAATAAATAACAGTTCTTGGACGGTAGTAATAGTATATTTCATACGAGTGCGCTGTCATTACACTTTTCAGGGGCGAGGGCGAATTTTTGCAGCCCGAGGCGAATGTCGGGGGCCGCAATGAGGCCGAGCCCCTGAAAAGTGACAGGGCAAGAGTATTGAATAGTTTTTTTTTTTTGTATTCGTTCCCGCAAAATGAGAAAAAGTACAAATTTACATCAGATTTTGAGGTTAGGTTGACAGCTGCCAAATTAAATACATACGATGCAAAATTTATGTATGCTGCTATGTATTTCATTACGCATTATGTGTTTCACAAAACGAATACAATAGTATATTTTATTACAAGGCCAGAAAATGTCATTTTGCAAGTGCGAGCACAGTTTGTGGAGGCGAGGCGTAGCCGAGACATTCTCATAACGCATGGGGGCCCTCGTGTCTCAAATAGCCCCTTTGGGCCCTCCTGTTTCAAGGGCTCCACATGTCAAAAGGACCCCCCCCATGTCTTAAAGGGCCCCCTTGGGCCCCCCTGTTGAAGGGGGTTTTGTTATTGTCGTTGTCCTATACCAAGGCCCCCCCCTGTAATTTTTCCGATGTTTTAATGGTAGTTATTCTGCTATTCGGGGCGGTGACAAATCCAACAAACATAAAAGCTTGCATTGAAAATCCATAGTTTCCATTTTCTAGCCTAGGCAGGCAAATATCGTTTTCCAGCCGATTTGGACGACTGGAAAATAACTAAATTGAGACGGAGGCCGAAAAAAACACAATATTTGCTCCGAAAAATTCGTGAGATGGTATGAGGGGAGGCAGAAATAGAATTCCCTCAAGAACAGCAGAAACAAAAGGGGATGTTGTAAATAATGTAAGAGGCACAAAACTTTGGACTTTAGTAAGTTGTTAGTTTTATAAACAGTACTTTTATAGTTTATAAATGACAAAGGCCTAAATTGTTTACCCAGTTAAATATTATAGCAATAAATAATTTGTACTTAATAGGCCTCACCAGTTGGCTCCTGTTATTCTGCACCTACCTGTGGGACGTCGGGTAAATAAAACAAATTGGAACTACCTTTATGAATAATTTTGCTGTCATTATCATTCATTATTATTATTCATTATCAATATATTGCCAAGAAAATACAGGTGCCCGATTCCAAACAAATAATTTAAGAAAAACTTAAAGAAAATACAATTTTGTTTATTGTATTTGAAGAACACGGAATAATAAGTCAGCATACAATATTAATTTAGTCTACATTTGTGGTGGAAATGCTGGCAACACCGCTTGGCTTCGTATAATACGTGATATACATTTTTTTATACAAACGGGATTGTTATAGTAAGCAGAGCATGTGTGGTTTCGTAAAATCTGAGAAACATAGAATTATTTGTATGTCAACAAAAAGTTACCCCTCTCAGGTTGCGCTGATTAATGTGGTGATATAAAACCTATATATCCAGCAAATATATATATATATATATATATATATATATATATATATATATATATATATATATATATATATATATATATATATATATATATATATATATATATATATATATATATATATATATATATATATATATATATATATATATATACATACCCAGCTATCCATACCAAGCCCGACAAACACCACAGGCACTCAGAAGCCCGCCCTTTTCTTTATAGTTACAGCTATATTTGCTGGATATATAGGTTTTATATCACCACATTAATCTGCGCAACCTGAGAGGGGTAACTTTTTGTTGACATACAAATAATTCTATGTTTCTCAGATTTTACGAAACCACACATGCTCTGCTTACTATAACAATCCCGTTTGTATAAAAAAATGTATATCACGTATTATACGAAGCCAAGCGGTGTTGCCAGCATTTCCACCACAAATGTAGACTAAATTAATATTGTATGCTGACTTATTATTCAACAAAATTGTATTTTTTGTTTAAGTTTTCCTTAAATTATTTGTTTGGAATCGGGCACCTGTATTTTCTTGGCAATATATTGATAACGAATAATAATAATGAATGATAATGACAGCAAAATTATTCATAAAGGTAGTTCCAATTTGTTTTATTTACCCGTCGTCCCACAGGTTTATTTTTTTACTACTGTAATACCCTAATAAATTTTGATTTTTTTGAAGAAAACTTTTGTGGCATGCTGAAAAAAAAATTTGAGTCATAAATTTATGATACAAGTCGAAATAATTAAGTTTGACGTGAAATAAACGGTTAAATACTTTAGAAATTAACTTTAACATCAAAGAATTTTGATAGGAATCAGTTTATCGAAAAATGTTAAGAGACCTTTTTTGTAGAGCATTAAATTTCCCTTAAAAATAATCAGCGGTCTTAAAAAATATTGATATTTAAGGTCATTTTTTAAATTCCGAGTGCAAAGTGAAAAATTAAAAATATATACCAATGTTTAAGGCTCAATTACAAAGAATGGGCTCGTCTTACAAAAATTTACTAACAGAGCTTTTTGTAGGGAATTTGATTTCCTATCAGGGTAAGAGATAAATTTTTTTTTTAAATCGACCAAGTCCAAAATTTATGCAAAAAACGCAACAACTGTTAAAAAATCTATAACTGCGATGATGCACCTCTTAATATTTTTATTAAGGGCTCAAACTTTTAGAAAAATTTTATTTTGTCATCATGAACAATATTTTCATAGTACCGTTACGAAAAAAAAAAAGTTTTTTTGGCCCAGTCTAATCTATATAATAAAAGTCGTGTTAGTGCAAGTCGGACTCGCACACGAAGGGTTTCGTACCACCGTACAATATTTATTTAAGACTAATTTTTTTTTATTATTTTTATTATCTGTTGTTATTGCGGCCATAGTTGTCCGCATTCTGTGAAAATTTCAAGTGTCTAACTATTACGGTTCAAAAGATACAGCCCTGTGACAGACGGAAGGACGGACAGTCGGACAGCTGAGCCTTAGTAATAGCACTCTTGGGGTACGGAACCCTAAAAATGAAATGCTGTACCTACGTTGGTAACACACTTGGCAACACTTGAGAACGGCTGGACCGATTTGGCTATTTTTTTAGAATCCCCGTAATGGTCCAGGTCAGGTTCTTACGGAAATAAAAATTGGGAAAGATTTGCCGGAAAATTGGAAAATCTTTATTTCCATAAAAACATTACCTAGACCATTACGAATAGGTACTCAAAAAAAAAAATTGCCAAATCGGTCCACCTGTTCTCAAGTGATGCGTTTACCAACGAATAGTGTTTCATTTTTATATAATAGACTGAAAAAGTCGTGACGTCACTGAGAGTGGGGACTTTTCAAAACAAACGCACGTGCTAGTGACGTGTCAACAGCTGGCTGGAAATAGTGAGGTTACTGTCATTCGCTGTAATTTTTTTTGGAAAATTTACCCGGAAAATTCGAAAATTCGGGAAAAACTGAAATACACTGCACGTGCGTAAATGTTGAAATGGTGTATTTATAGGCGCATCACTTGAGAACGGATGAATCCATTTCGCTAATAATTTTTTCCTCATATTCGTCATAGTCCAGATAAGGTTCCTACGGAAATAAAAATTGTAAAAGTTGCCCGAAAAATTGGAAAATTCGGGAAAAACTGAAAGTGATTTTTTCTATGGGATTTTTATATAAATTCACAACCATAACTCACGATTCGAACGATGGATATGCCTAATTCTTTTTTTGTTTCGTTCGTTATGGTCCTGGAAAAGTTTTCGGGAAAACAAAGTTCGAGCCAATTATAAATAAAAGTCGGAAAATTAGGAAGTACTGCAAAATCATGATATTTGTATGCATTCTCAATCATAACTGATGATAGGAAAGACCTATTATTTTGTTTTGTTCGTTCTGCTCCCGGGATGTGAGCTTTTTTATTATTATTTATTATTAAGTTTTAAGTTGTCATAAAAAATGTCTCCAAAATTTAGTTGTAATTAAAGCAATGGTGTATTGAAGGGTTAAAAAATAGTTTTAAGGATGCTTTTAAAATTTGGCCTTGTTTAAAACAATTTAAAAATTATAAACAGTGTCAAATATGTAAAAACCACCTTTTTTTAAGTTTTTAACCCATAAATACACCTTTGCTTTGGAATCAAATTAAAAACAAAACACAATTTAAAACAGTGTGTGTAAAACACACCCTTAAAACAATTATTTTCAACCATAAATACACCCTTGCTTTTAATACAACCAAATATTAAACTTAATTTAAAAGGGTAAAAGGGTACCAACATTTTAAATCAAAAAAACACAAAATTAACATAATCCGCCTCCGGAAAAATAAAAATCTGGCAATAATATCCCATTTCAACGCACTGTTGCGCCTAAACGGTTCACCCGACAAAAAAATATGGTAGGTTAGACCTGTTAGACCCAATTCGTAATCCACCTCAAAAAACATAAAGTATCAAAAACCCAAAACTAGAAGAAAATTTGTTAAGCAGGACACCTAAAACCTTTTGTGACTGGAATGATGGGTTCAAAAACCGTTTTAAGGGCGTTTTTAAATATCTGACACTGTTTATAATTTTTAAATTGTTCTATAAAAAACGTTTTAAAAATTTGGTTGTAATCAAAAAACGGAGTATTTAAGAGTTGAAAAAACGTTTTAAGGGTGGTTTGACATTAACATATAATTTTAAAATTCTCAGATAAGAGCTTTCTGAATTGTTACCGCTAAATCATCTTTTCGCTCGTAGCGTTAAATATCTCCAATATTACATTAAATGAATAATCGAGTGAATGCGCTGTTGTCACATGAACGGGATTCCTATTATGCATTAAACATCTTAAGGTCGGGCATCATCGACAAAGTATCTGCAGTAGATATACAGTTTTATACAAATCTGTCGTGCGCCCCCTACAGTGAACTTCAAAAACTAAACGTGTGTATTTTACGATATATGGTGACTTTACCCGCCAAATGAAAATTTTGCCAGTAGATGGCTTTAGTCGTATCAATGAGAAATATTTCGGATATACACGTGAAAAAAGTCGGGCTTCGTAAGTAGGTGTCGGGCTTGGTATTACTTTCCAACATAGCATTTTGGGCTTGACATTGCCGCCGTATATGTCTATATATATATATATATATATATATATATATATATATATATATATATATATATATATATATACATACCCAGCTATCCATACCAAGCCCGACAAACACCACAGGCACTCAGAAGCCCGCCCTTTCCTTTATAGTTACAGATATATTTGCTGGATATATAGGTTTTATATCACCACATTAATCAGCGCAACCTGAGAGGGGTAACTTTTTGTTGACATACAAATAATTCTATGTTTCTCAGATTTTACGAAACCACACATGCTCTGCTTACTATAACAATCCCGTTTGTATAAAAAAATGTATATCACGTATTATACGAAGCCAAGCGGTGTTGCCAGCATTTCCACCACAAATGTAGACTAAATTAATATTGTATGCTGACTTATTATTCAACAAAATTGTATTTTTTTAAAGTTTTTCTTAAATTATTTGTTTGGAATCGGGCACCTGTATTTTCTTGGCAATATATTGATAATGAATAATAATAACGAATGATAATGACAGCAAAATTATTCATAAAGGTAGTTCCAATTTGTTTTATTTACCCGTCGTCCCACAGGTAGGTGCAGAATAACAGGAGCCAACTGGTGAGGCCTATCAAGTACAAATTATTTATTGCTATAATATTTAACTGGGTAAACAATTTTAGGCCTTTGTCATTTATAAACTATAAGAGTACTGTTTATAAAACTAACAACTTACTAAAGTCCAAAGTTTTGTGCCTCTTACATTATTTACAACATCCCCTTTTGTTTCTGCTGTTCTTGAGGGAATTCTATTTCTGCCTCCCCTCATACCATCTCACGAATTTTTCGGAGCATATATTGTGTTTTTTTTCGGCCTTCGTCTCAATTTAGTTATTTTCCAGTCGTCCAAATCGGCTGGAAAACGATATTTGCCTGCCTAGGCTAGAACATGAAAACTAGGGATTTTTCAATGCAAGCTTTTATGTTCGTTGGATTTGTTACCGCCCCGAAAAGCAGAATAACTACCATTAAAACATCGGAAAAATTACAGGGGGAGGGCCTTGGTATAGGACAACGACAATAACAAAATCCCCTTTAACATAGGGGCCCAAGGGGGCCCTTTAAGACATGGGGGGGTCCATTTGACATGTGGAGCCCTTAAAACAGGGGGGGCCAAAGGGGCTCTTTGAGACACGAGGGCCCCCATGCGTTATGAGGCCCCCTTAGACTTGTGGGGGGGCTTTGCAATATGGGGCCCAAGGGGGCTCTTTGCGACACGTGGGCCCCCATGAGGCATGAGGCCCCCCTACAAAAGTGAACAATGAAAATCTTTTGTCGAAATATAAGTACGAAACTCCCGAAAGGAGTACGTTTGGTCAGCATATATGGTGGCATATAACTGGCTCGGATATTTATTTGCCTCGACTTACGTTTCGGCAAACAAACATTATCTTCGCCTGGTATATGCCACCATATATGCTGACCAAACGTACTCCTTTCGGGAGTTTCGTACTTATATTTTAGGAGCTGTACTCTGGAGGATACTTGTACTGCAAATGTACTTCCTTTTTATTCGGATGAACTACCTATAATCCTTTTCCTTTGGTTCTTTAAGTTTTTGGTTTTCATCCTCGATTTGTCTCAGTTCTATTAACAAGGATCAAACGCATATACGGTACGTAATTTGAAACACCCATTCTGAGTAGTGAGTAATGATAATGTTATGTTTTTTAAGCTCTTTCTCAGTTTGGCATTAATTTATGTTCGATACGAGAGTTTAACAATACTTTTTTGAAAATTTATCCTTCACTTTATTTAATTACATAAAAAGTTACTTTCTTCAGTTTTCATATGGGTATCTTAAACGAAAAACCTAGTCATGGAAGTTCAAAAGGGCAGACGCCGAAAATAGCTATTTTTGTTATAAGTAACTAAAATACAGTTTTTGCGGACGAATAGTTGCTGTTTCCGGACGAGCTGAAGCCGAGTTTAAAATAGCAGATGAGTCCGCAAAAACTTTTTAGGTACGTGTAACAAACAATGTTTTTTTTTTGTTATAGCTCCCCAAATTTTCTTGGCGCCGACATTTTTTTTCGACTTTTCGCGATTCCCCCAAATCAAGCCCCCCTCGCGGTGTCAGAACTAGGATTGGGCTAGTAAAATGTATAATCTGTCGAGAGAATTTTCATTAGCCATTGGTGGGAGATCAAACAAATATACATTCAATGGAAAAATACAGTCTTATTAATTTTGTTATTATAAAATTCTTTAAATACAGTTAAGATTTTGTTAACCCTCCCCCTCCACCGCGCGATACTTACTATGTACTCCTTTCACATTAATAATAAATGGTCAGCTTACATATATCGGCCTAATACCGTTATATACTATATCTGACAAACTACTATTTTTCTTTTGCTAGCTGAACATGTGCCCCAAAACACTTACACAGCATGACATGAGCTATGTGGGTAACCATATAGTCAAAAATTGTTGACTTTTTAATTTTTTATTCATAACTAAAAAACTATTAACTTTTTATCAAATACCGTTCTATACAGAAAAGATAAAATTGCAAGACGTCTGCCAGACTCTTATTTTGCTGGAGACGAATTATGTTAATTTTGTGTTTTTTGATTTAAAATGTTGGTACCCTTTTACACTAATTTTCCCAATTGTCTTCTAAAAATTATGTTTAAAATTTGGTTGTAATCAAAACAAGGGTGTATTTATGGTGGAAAATTATTTTAGGGATTGTTTTTACACATTCGGGACTGTTTTAAATTGTGTTGTGTTTTTAATTTGATTGTAAAGCAACAGCGTATTTATGGGTTGAAAACTCTTTTAAAAGGTGGTTTTTAAATATTTAACACTGTTTATAATTTTTAAATTGTTTTAAATAAGGTCAAATTTTAAAAGCATCCTTAAAACTATTTTTTTAACCATTCAATACACCATTGCTTTAATTATAACTAAATTTTGGAGACATTTTTTATGACAACTTGAAACTTATAAAAAACCTCACATCCCGGGAGCATAACGAACAAAACAAAAAAATATGTCGTTCCTATCGTCAGTTATGATCGAGAGTGCATACAAATATTATGTTTTTGCAGTATTTCCTAATTTTCCGACTTTTATTTATAATTGGCTTGAATTCTATTTTCCCGAAAACATTTCCAGGAGCATAACGAACGAGACAAAAAAAGAATTACGCATATCCATCGTTCAAATCGTGAATTATGGTTTTGAGTTCATATAACAATCCCATAGAAAAAAGCACTTTCAGTTTTTCCCGAATTTTCCAATTTTTCGGGCAACTTTTACAATGTTTATGTCCGTAGGAATCTTATCTGGACTATGAAGAATATGAGGGAAAAATTATTAGCGAAATCGGTTCAGCCGTTCTCAAGTGATGCGCTTACAAATACAGCATTTCAACATTTTGGCACGTGCAGTGTATTTCAGTTTTTCCCGAATTTTCGAATTTTCTGGTCAAAATTTCCAATTTTGCTTTCCGTAAGAACCTTATTTGGACTATATTATAAATATATTAACAAAAGAAATTAGCCAATTCGGGCCAGCCATTCTCAAGTGATGCGCTTACCAACGAACAGCTTATCATTTTTATAGAGGCAAATAGTGTGACGTAAATGCACGTTGTCAGAGTTAAACACTTGGATGAAACGTAAAGTAAATGAGAACAAAGATTACAGCGAATGACAGTAACCTCACTATGTATTTCCAGCCAGCTGTTCACACGTCACTAGCACGTGAGTTTGTTTTGAAAATTCCCCACCCTCAGTGACGTCACGACTCTTCCAGTCCATTATATAAAGATGAAACGCTATTCGTTGGTAAGCGCATCACTTGAGAACGGGTGGACCGATTTGACTTTTTTTTTGAGTATTCGTAATGGTCTAGGTAATGTTTTTACGGAAATAAAGATTTTCCAATTTTCCGGCAAATCTGTCCCAATTTTTATTTCCGTAAGAACCTGACCTGGACCTACGAGGATTTAAAAAAAATAGCCAAATCGGTCCAGCCGTTCTCAAGTGTTGCGCTTACCAACGTAGGTACAGCATTTCATTTTTAGGGTTCCGTACCCCAAGAGTCCTAATGGGACCCTATTACTAAGGCTCCGCTGTCCGTCTGTCACAGGGCTGTATCTTTTGAACCGTAGTAGTTAGACACTTGAAATTTTCACAGAATGCGGACAACTATGGCCGCAATAACAACAGATAATAAAAATAATTAAAAAATGTAGTGTTAAATAAATATTGTACGGTGGTACGAAACCCTTCGTGTGCGATATGTAAACTTCCAAGTCCCTACAAATTTAATGTGGTATAAATAATTATTCTGGGACTGTAATAAACACTATATATATTGCAGGACAAAAGGGAATATTGTAAATAATGTAAGAGGCACAAACCTAGGTATTTCTGAAGTTTCAAGATTTTAATTTGGAAAATATACTGTAAAAAAACACCTACATCGGGCTCATTTGTAGTACAAAAAAATGTGGCCACGAATTTGCAATTATTGACACTGTAAGCAACTGCAAATGTCCCAATGTTATCAAATGTTCAAATACGTGTCTTTAAAATGAATAAATAATAATAGAAATTTCAGCCAAACGCTTCAGTTCCGATTTTTTTTTCTTTTTCGACAGTTGAGGATTTTTAGTTAAAATATCAATAGTATTTTACTGAAAAATTAGCTTAAGTTACAGTAAATTTTCTATAAATGTTTGTACTGTTTTATTTGTACGGACAAAAGCTTGACTTGATTTCAACGCAATTAAACCCAGGAGAATTGTTAAAAACATATTCCATTACTTTTAGAATTTAGGGTATTGTTGGAGATATCAAACCACCTTGACTTTTAATTGAGCAATAACATGTAAAAAATTTCTTTATAAGTATTTTAATACAATTTGGCTATAAACAGGAGTTATAAAACGCCGACACATAAAATTTTAACCGAAACGCTTCAGATCCGAAATTTTAACAATAATTTTGTTTTTAAGAGCTTGTTGTCTAAACTTGACTTAGAAAGTAGTTTAAAGTAGTATTTAGCATAAATCTCAAAATTAAACAAAATATTTTGTCCTTACAGGCCTCACCCGTGCAACAGGGTAACTTGTTTGCACACAAAATTATTCCCCCTTGAAGCGTTTATTGAAGCTTCATTTTACCCTAAATTATCGTAATTATTTTTAATAAATAACAGTTCTTGGACGGTAGTAATAGTATATTTCATACGAGTGCGCTGTCATTACACTTTTCGGGGGCGAGGGCGAATTTTTGCAGCCCGAGGCGAATGCCGAGGGCCGCAATGAGGCCGAGCCCCTGAAAAGTGACAGGGCACGAGTATTGAATAGTGTTTCTTTTTGTATTCGTTCCCGCAAAATGAGAAAAAGTACAAATTTACATCAGATTTTGAGGTTAGGTTGACTGCTGCCAAATTAAATACATACGATGCAAAATTTGCTATGTATACATATAGTATATACAATATTATATTTTATTACAAGGCCAGAAAATGTCATTTTGCAAGTGCGAGCACAGTTTGTGGAGGCGAGGCGTAGCCGAGACTTCACAAGTGCAAGCACTTGCAAAACAGTTTCGGGTCTTGTGATAAACGAAACTTTTTCGGCCGACAAAAGATTTTCATTGTTCACTTTTGTAGGGGGGCCTCATGCCTCATGGGGGCCCACGTGTCGCAAAGAGCCCCCTTGGGCCCCCATATCGCAAGGCCCCCCACAAGTCTAAGAGGGCTTCATAACGCATGGGGGCCCTCGTGTCTCAAAGAGCCCTTTTGGGCCCCCCTGTTTCAAGGGCGCCACATCTCAAAAGGACCCCCCCATGTCTTAAAGGGCCCCCTTGGGCCCCCCTGTTGAAGGGGGTTTTGTTATTGTCGTTGTCCTATACCAAGGCCCCCCCCCTGTAATTTTTCCGATGTTTTAATGGTAGTTATTCTGCTATTCGGGGCGGTGACAAATCCAACGAACATAAAAGCTTGCATTGAAAAATCCAAGACAAATATCGTTTTCCAGCCGATTTGGACGACTGGAAAATAACTAAATTGAGACGGAGGCCGAAAAAAACACAATATTTCCTCCGAAAAATTCGTGAGATGGTATGAGGGGAGGCAGAAATAGAATTCTCTCAAGAACAGCAGAAACAAAAGGGGATGTTGTAAATAATGTAAGAGGCACAAAACTTTGGACTTTAGTAAGTTATTAGTTTTATAAACAGTACTTTTATATAAGCAATAAATAATTTGTACTTGATAGGCCTCACCAGTTGGCTCCTGTTATTCTGCACCTACCTGTGGAACGTCGGGTAAATAAAACAAATTGGAACTACCTTTATGAATAATTTTGCTGTCATTATCATTCATTATTATTATTCATTATCAATATATTGCCAAGAAAATACAGGTGCCCGATTCCAAACAAATAATTTAAGAAAAACTTAAAAAAAATACAATTTTGTTTATTGTATTTGAAGAACACGGAATAATAAGTCAGCATACAATATTAATTTAGTCTACATTTGTGGTGGAAATGCTGGCAACACTGCTTGGCTTCGTATAATACGTGATATAAATTTTTTTATACAAACGGGATTGTTATAGTAAGCAGAGCATGTGTGGTTTCGTAAAATCTGAGAAACATAGAATTATTTGTATGTCAACAAAAAGTTACCCCTCTCAGGTTGCGCTGATTAATGTGATGATATAAAACCTATATATCCAGCAAATATATCTGTAACTATAAAGGAAAGGGCGGGCTTCTGAGTGCCTGTGGTGTTTGTCGGGCTTGGTATGGATAGCTGGGTATGTATATATATATATATATATATATATATATATATATATATATATATATATATATATATATATTAATATATATATATAAATATATAAATTCACGTGTATATCCGAGTTATTTCTCGTTGATACGACTAAAGGCATCTAGTGGCAAAATTTTCATTTGGCGGGTAAAGTCACCATATATCGTAAAATACACACGTTTAGTTTTTGAAGTTCACTGTAGGGGGCGCACGACAGATTTGTATAAAACTGTATATCTACTGCAGATACTTTGTCGATTATGCCCGACCTTAAGATGTTTAATGCATAATAGGAATCCCGTTCATGTGACAACAGCGCATTCACTCGATTATTCATTTAATGTAATATTGGAGATATTTAACGCTACGAGCGAAAAGATGATTTAGCGGTAACAATTCAGACAGCTCTTATCTGAGAAGTTTAAAATTATATTTTAATGTCAAACCACCCTTAAAACGTTTTTTCAACTCTTAAATATTCCGATTTACAACCAAATTTTAAAAACGTTTTTTAGTTTGACATTTTCTCAACAAGGATTCAAAAACACTTTTTCGTGATACGTGATTGCTATTCGATCATATCTGCACGGTCTCCATGCCTGCAATGGCAAAGATATTGGCCACGGCCGATATTTTGACAGATGATATCAGCCACGGCCGATATTTTGGCGCAGACAAGGTTTTCTTTTTTCTTTTTAAAACACTCGTACCTGATCTCGTACCTGACACTACCTACTCTTCAAAGGCAATAGATCCAAACTTGCAGCAGCCGCTTTGTCACGAATATCTTCCGGAATTTCACAAGGTGCAACACTTTCATGCTACCATTTTTATAATTTTATTTTTTGTTTGTAAGTTATGGCGTTACTATGGTAAGAAATTAATCTCGCCTGACTAGTTTCTTGATGAATTTGTTACATATTTTTTTAATTCTTCAGTTTTTGTTGGTATCACGAAAAATACTTTCTAAGTCAAGTTTAGACAACAAGCTCTTAAAAACAAAATTATTGCTAAAATTTCGGAACTGAAGCGTTTCGGTAAAATTTTTATATATCGGCGTTTTATAACGCCTAATTACAGCCAAATTGTGCTAAAATACTTACAAAGACATTTTTTACATGTTATTGCTCAATTAAAAGTCAAGGTGGTTTGATGTCTCCAACAATACCCTAAATTCTAAAATTAATAGAGTATGTTCTTAACAACTCTCCTGCGCTTATTTGCGTGGAAACCAAGTCAAGCTTTTGTCTGTACAAAGAAAACAGTACAAACAAGCGTTTTATAGAAAATTTACTGTGACTTAAGCTATTTTTTTAGTAAAATACTATTGATATTTTAACTAAAAATCCTCAACTGTCGAAACAGAAAAAAAATCGGAACTGAAGCGTTTGGCTGAAATTTCTATTATTTATTTATTTTAAAGACACGTATTTGCACATTTGACAACAGTGTTTATTACAGTCCCAGAATGGTTATTTATACCACATTAAATTTGTAGGGACTTGGTAGTTTACATATCTATATAATAAAAGTCGTGTTAGTGCAAGTCGGACTCGAAGGGTTTCGTACTACCGTACAATCTATCTAATCTAATATATTTAAACGAGCAATTCTTGTAAATTTATTTATTTATTTATATATTTCGTGGATCTCGGAAACGGCTCTAACGATTTGGATGAAATTTTGTATTCAGATAAAGTTTTGCTTTTTAAGTCTACCTATGTAGTTCGATTTCTTGTAGAAACGCAATTTTAGACAAAAATACGGTTTTTTTAAGATCCTTTATCCGCTGTCATACTGACAATCATCTGACAATTTGAAACACCTTGGTGATGGGGATGAATGAGAGCGGGAACGCGTTTGAATGAAACGACTGCGACTAGCGTAGTAGGAGGTATTACGGCAGTTCAGATGGTGGCTACGCCCCCCTGTCCCAAGGATATCTCAAGGAGGCTTGTCTGTCTCAACGGGCCCCCCATGGGCTTTCCTTTCTAAAGATTTCAATTCAATTAAATTTGTCTCATACATAAATCCTATTTTAGAACTAAACAAATTCAACTTTCGACTTCTATAATTATGTTGATAACCGATGAGGCCCCCTCGGGCCCGCCTGATGCGAGGGGCCGCTCCTCGGGCTCGCCTGTTTCGATGGGCCCCTTCTCGGACTCCCTTTTCGGGGGCTTGCTCGGGCTCCCTTTTCGGGGGCTCGCTCGGGCTCCCTTTTCGGCCCCCCCCTCGGGCTCCCTTATCGGGGCCCCCCTCGGGCTCCCTATTCGGGGCCCTCTCGGGCTCCGTTTTGGGGGCCCTCTCGGGCTCCCTTTTGGGTCGAGTTTTCCTGTTTCAAAGGTGCCCTCGGGCCCCCATGTTTAAACGGGGGGCCCTCGGGACGCCGTGTTTCAAGGGGGGCCCCTCCGGTCGCCTTGTTTCAAGGAAGCTACCTCGGGCCCTCCGGTTTCAAGGGTTGCCTAAACTTCGGAGTCATGAGACGTATCGTATATTATGACGTATCTCAATACTTTTTCGGAAAAAAACACAATTTTCCAAAAAAATAAGTACCGAGAGAAGCTCGGTCGCCAGGTACTATTTATTTAACACTACATTTTTTTATTATTTTTATTATTTGTTGTTATTGCGGCCATAGTTGTCCGCATTCTGTGAAAATTTCAAGTGTCTAACTATTACGCTTCAAAAGATACAGCCCTGTGACAGACGGAAGGACGGACAGCCGGACAGCTGAGCCTTAGTAATAGCACTCTTGGGGTACGGAACCCTAAAAATGAAATGCTGTACCTACGTTGGTAAGCGCAACACTTGAGAACGGCTGGACCGATTTGGATATTTTTTTTAGAATCCCCGTAATGGTCCAGGTCAGGTTCTTACGGAAATAAAAATTCGCAAAGGTTTGCCGGAAAATTGGAAAATCTTTATTTCCTTAAAAATATTACCTAGACTATTACGAACAGGTACTCAAAAAAAAAAATTGCCAAATCGGTCCACCTGTTCTCAAGTGATGCGTTTACCAACGAATAGCGTTTCATTTTTATATAATAGACTGGAGAAGTCGTGACGTCAGTGAGAGTGGGGACTTCTCAAAACAAACGCACGTGCTAGTGACGTGTCAACAGCTGGCTGGAAATAGTGAGATTACTGTCATTCGCTGTAATTTTTGTTCTCATTTACTTTACGTTTCATCCAAATGTGGTTAGCTTTAACCTCCCTGGGTTAACCCACGCTTAACCATGACTACAAAATGTGTTCTTAAACCCAGAAAATGAACGTTGATTTAAACCACTTTTACATAACCTCAAATGCTCAAAGCATGAAATGGAAAGGAAAGGTTTGGAAAGGTTTTGGTTCCCCCACCAGTGACTCTATAAAAATGTAACGCTGTTCGTTGGTAAGCGCATCATTTGAGAATGGCTGGCCAGAATTGGCTAATTTCTTTGTTAATATTTGTAATATAGTCCAAATAAGATTTTTACGGAAAGCAAAAATGGAAAATTTACCCGGAAAATTCGAAAATTCGGGAAAAACTGAAATACACTGCACGTGCGTAAATGTTGAAATGGTGTATTTGTAGGCGCATCACTTGAGAACGGATGAACCCATTTCGCTAATAATTTTTTCCTCATATTCGTCATAGTCCAGATAAGGTTCCTACGGAAATAAAAATTGTAAAAGTTGCCCGAAAAATTGGAGAATTCGGGAAAAACTGAAAGTGATTTTTTCATGGGATTTTTATATAAATTCAAAACCATAACTCCCGATTCGAACGATGGATATGCCTAATTCTTTTTTTGTTTCGTTTGTTATGGTCCTGGAAAAGTTTTCGGGAAAACAAAATTCGAGCCAATTATAAATAAAAGTCGGAAAATTAGGAAATACTGCAAAATCATGATATTTGTATGCATTCTCGATCATAACTGACGATAGGAAAGACCTATTTTTTTGTTTTGTTCGTTCTGCTCCGGGGATGTGAGCTTTTTTATAAGTTTTAAGTTGTCATAAAAAATGTCTCAAAAATTTAGTTGTAATTAAAGCAATGGTGTATTGAAGGGTTAAGAAATAGTTTTAAGGATGCTTTTAAAATTTGGCCTTGTCTAAAACAATTTAAAAATTATAAACAGTGTCAAATATTTAAAAAACACCATTTTTTAAGTTTTTAACCCATAAATACACCTTTGCTTTACAATCAAATTAAAAACACAACACAATTTAAAACAGTGTGTGTAAAACACACCCCTAAAACAATTATTTTCAACCATAAATACACCCTTGCTTTTATTACAACCAAATATTAAACATAATTTAAAAGGGTAAAAGGGTACCATTTTAAATAAAAAAAAAAACACAAAATTAACATAATCCGCCTCCGTAAAAATAAAAATCTGGCAATAATATCCCATTTCAACGCACTGTTGCGCCTAAACGGTTCACCCGACAAAAAAATATGGTAGGTTAGACCTGTTAGACCCAATTCGTATTCCACCTCAAAAAACATAAAGTATCAAAAACCCAAAACTAGAAGAAAATTTGTTAAGCAGGACACCTAAAACCTTTTGTGACTGGAATGATGGGTTCAAAAACCGTTTTAAGGGCGTTTTTAAATATCTGACACTGTTTATAATTTTTAAATTGTTCTATAAAAAACATTTTTTAAATTTGGTTTTAATCAAAAAACGGAGTATTTAAGAGTTAAAAAAATGTTTTAAGGGTGGTTTGACATTAAAATATAATTTTAAAATACTCAGATAACAGCTTTCTGAATTGTTACCGCTAAATCATCTTTTCGCTCGTAGCGTTTAATATCTCCAATATTACATTAAATGAATAATCGAGTGAATGCGCTGTTGTCACATGAACGGGATTCCTATTATCCATTAAACATCTTAAGGTCGGGCATCATCGACAATGTATCTGCAGTAGATATACAGTTTTATACAAATCTGTCGTGCGCCCCCTACAGTGAACTTCAAAAACTAAACGTGTGTATTTTACGATATATGGTGACTTTACCCGCCAAATGAAAATTTTGCCAGTAGATGGCTTTAGTCGTATCAATGAGAAATAACTCGGATATACACGTGATATATATATATAAGTATTTTTGTTTAATTTTTTTCTTTTATTCTAGAGCAGTGGGGTAAACAATATTTTTGGTTTCCCCATTTGGCGCATACATAATTAAGTTTTTCGATTTTCCCTCTCTGTAGCAAGCAGCATATAATTATTGTCCATTTGAGAAACATGGTCTTTCCAAATTGACCCCAGCAACATTCAATGACTGTTTTTGGGCTTTGTTGATGGTAATTGCGAAAGCAAGGCGCACTGGAAATCGAAAGGCATATCGGTGGAACGAACCATTGGTACGCGTGGTATGAGCACATCTGTTTACATTTTCCATCGAGGATGGTCGTTTCAATGGACGCTATGTTGTTCAGGTGTTTCAGCAGCTCTTAAAGTTGAAGCTATGTTACTCTCCATTACGAAAATTATTTGTGATCGAAATTTCACAACTATCCGTTGACCGGTGTGGAAGCGCATAACATACGAACAAACAAACATTGATTTTCATATATTAGATGAACTTCTACGGTTTTTACAGTATTTGATGATTTAAGGAAAAGAGCTTTTTTATGGCGACGTTTAGTACGGCGAATTTTGTACTTCATTTCCCTTCGGAAACAACTTTTGCCGCCGCTGCCCTGTAAAAACGAGCCATTTTTATGTGTACTATTTAAATGTATTGACCGGCCATCAGAGCAAACATGCATACGGAAAGAAAATTACGATAATAAGTATGTCAACCACGTGTAGAATGGATTTAGAGACATAGGAATTTAACATGTTAAAACAAAGAGCTCATAAATATTTATAATACTTAGTTTAAAGCAAAACGTTAAATGTGAAACTTGTGGAGTATAAAAAATCCTACGTAACTATTTCACACATAAAATACATAAAATAGGAGGCTAAATTCTCTACGACTTGGTGAGCAATGCTAATAACGAAAACAACAATGTAACAACGCTAGAATGATCAAATGTTGGTAAATTACCGCCCACAAACATTATAGATATTCACTTGTGTGGGATATTGAAAACAAACGTAATTTCCTCGAATCTTCGCCAAATGCCATTAAAATATAAATGTAGAACTAATTACATTTTAGATTAATCAGAGTAAACATCATTTGCGAGATATTCCGCGAATTTCCAAGTACAGTATAACCTCTTTGATACGGACAATTAAATACAGGAGTTCTATTCGAATCATAAATTTGTCCGCATTAATGAATACTAGTGATCGCCAGCCACTCGAAATTCGAACGTGCTCTATACCGGGCATTTGCAGAAGAGTTATTTTTTTTAATAAATGCGAAATCTTCATTTTTGGGAGCCAAGATAACACACCGTAAAATTTCTGACATAATGCCCGTAAAGTTATAAAACTTTTTTTTTTCGGTAATTTATTGTTATAATAATTTATGACTGTAACACTTGATCTCTTTCCACGAACGTTTATAACACCCTGAGCGTCCCGAGGTAAATGCCAAGTCTCTGAACCACAGAAACCTTAGGGGAGGGGCCAAGTTATTAGTTCGCCAGCTTGTTACTTAAAACGAAGTTTGTGACTGAAATGGACGGGCATTCTTGGAAAAATTACATGCAAATAATCAATGAACCTGTAAAATTTTTGAAAATGAAAAGTAATCTACCGGTGTATCTTATCGATGTCTTTCATTAAAAAAAAAATTATAAAAATCGGTGCAGTACCCACTGTTTTATTTGCTTCAAACGATTCATGTTCAACGATTAAATATATACCGTATGAATATGTATGTGTATGTACCTTACATGAAACACCAATTTAGAAATAGTAATTATATTACAAGTAACAGAAATGCTTGATTGTCAGCGAGTCAGATCCTTAAATGACGGGTGCGATAGCACGAGTGATACACATCTCACAAGCTCACAATGACATTTCGGTCACGTGTAAGATAGGACGTTTTATGACCGACGTGTAATTTCTTGTAAAACGTAAAAAATAAAAAAAAATAATGAAATTTTCAAAATTACTTCAAAAATTGGTAAAGGTAAATAAAAAGTCAACTAGACGTTGGTAGGGCATAATAGTATATTATATACCAAGGTACCGTGGTTTATATATAATTTTTTTCACTACTAGCAGCTTAAATCCCATAAATCATATTTTTCTGTCCATACTTGTATTTATAATTACATAAACAACTACACGAATATTCTGCCAAATTTTAAGAAAGTGATTTCTTTAATTAAAATACATTAAAATAATTATATTAATGTCACAATAAATTTACAAAACAACAAATAAAATCTAACTCCAAGGACAGAAAAATATAAGACACAAGTTTAATTCTTTAACAACATAAAAACGAGCATCATTTGCAGAAATAAGAAAAAAGCAACTATCAGATATATGTAACGGCATTTCTCTTAGACGATACATTTTGGCAGCTCCGCTGCTATGAACGAGTAATGTTCTATATCGGGCTGTGTACGGTAAACGTAGAAAAAGAGTAGTAGTATATTTTATCGCATACTCTAGCTGAAATGCTGTCTACGCATGTGACGATTATAATGAAAGACAGCTGTCAGAGATGAAGTAGGTAGTAGTTATTACGGCAGTTCATATGGTAGCTACGCCCCCCTGTCCCAAGGGGGCCCCCTATTACGGCGATTACCAGCTAGGACGATGATATACTGGGTTGCCTAGATGGTAGCTACGCCCTCCTGTCGCCTGTGTTTTCATTTCTTTTTACGGACCCTTTCTGCATTTTCAACTCTTCATGTATGACTTGCGACATTGTTTGAAAATTGACAACGTTGGAAATGTATCATATGGGTAGTGTTGATCACAGATGATTTTTTACCAGTCAGCGTTAGTCGTACTCGTCCATAGCAGCGGAGCTGTCAAAATGTATGGTGTAAGATATTTCTAGAACAGATTTTGGTTTCGTAACGATGGCGGCCTCAGCATTGGTTGAGTCGAGTCTTACGTGCCATGTCAGAAGAAGGCGTTCCGGGGATCGCTCAAAAAGGGGGCATGAAGTTGCAGACCACCTGGTGCCGTCGAAATCCTTGAAACAATTTCACTTCCTTAGTTTCTAACGTGGATAGTGAGTGCTAGAGACGGGTGTTTCAGGTAGAAACCCACGCTTGTAAAACTAGCCTTACAGCTAATGCGAATTCCAGAATACGCATTGTAGGAGAACAGTATCTTAAATTGGTTGCGACCTTAGGTATTGTATTGTATTGTCCTCTGATGATCTTTTGTTCAAAAACGCTACGTACTTATTTTCTCAGAAACTCCAGCCCTTTTGCAAAGTCAAGAATTTTTCTGAGAGGCCAAGTCAGCCAGATCTTTTGTGGAACTGGTGAAAACGGGGCGTTATTGCAACAGCCTCATCTTTCCCCTTTTCCACAATTTTGTACAGAATCGCCTCCTGAATGGTTTCTAATAATTGCTCATTATCAGAAGTGAGGCTTAAAAATTTGAAGGTATTATTCCAACCTTTACTCCAGATACCACAGGAAGGCTAATTAAACCGAAGGTCGCCTGGTGTAGGTATCTGGAGTTCGAAATATTTAATGACCAAGATCACCGTCTTGGCTATGCAGTCCTCGGCATAATATGCTGTTCCAAATTGACTTAGGGGTTATTTTATAGAGGTTTACTTTTCGCGGAACAGGCAGTGAAGCCAGTTCCTCCGGGATGTTTGCCAGCAACGTACCACCATTTTGTTGCACCAACAACATTACGGTTTTGATCAGATGAGCGGCGACAGCAGCCTGAGCCCCTGAAGACTTCAGCTCGGCTAGGTGGTGTCGCTACTCACCGAGGCTTTAGATGTAGGCTGCGTGCCACTCTAAAATAATATAATAAGGTAGTACCGGTGCAGGTAATTTTTTTCTTTCTCAAATTATTTTATAACCGTTGCTCAAATACAACTAAAAGTGATTCAAGCCTACTAAACGTTTGCCACACCATAACACCAGATGGTGTGCCCCCTTTTAAATTTTACTTTTCTACCAGGGATCTTCTCACCTTTATCCTTTCATAATTCTGCCACTAACAAAATTGGTACTTCCCCCCTTTTGAGTCTTTAATATCATGGAGTTGAATTGATGTCTCCCTAAACATCAATTTAACCACCTGACTTGTAGGCTCTCAGGAATACCACATAATAATTTACATTAAATCAAGGAACAAATTAAAAGTAAGGAATAAAATAGACCCACGTGTTATCATTCCTTCGACGCTCCACTTCCAAAACCAAGTAGATCTCAAAAGTCCAATTCATCTTTGTTTCTTGTTCGTTTCCCCAATTATTGTAAAACTTTTCGACGGAAAATAAACGCTAATAACATTTTCAAGAAGAGAACGTAACAACCCACAATCCGTCCTCCCACTGATGCGTCCTTGTAAATTGGGTATTACGATCATTGTTCTGAGATTTCTGAAGTTGAAATTATGCCTTGTATTTGGAGCGCGTATCCAGAGGGGGGCAACGGGTGCTCTAATTGCACCACAACTCCCCTGAGTCGCCCCGAAGTACTACCTTATATCGTTGTATATGCAAAACTGGCCGCTGTGTGAAAAAACGTAGTTACACTTTTCCCGAGCTTTTCCACCACTCTATAAATTTGTGAATATCATGCTCCGGGATCTATATTTATGTTTGACCTGAAACAAACCACAATCGGTTTATTACGTTGTCTCATTTTTCATGAATTTTAATCAGGATCGTAAAAACTTTACTTTATGTGCGGCAAATTCAAAAATTAAATTAGTTCATTAATGTTTACTGCAATTTTTATTGACGTTACAATGTTTTTATTTTTAAATTATTGCAATCTATCCTGCCAAAAACGCTTTTTGTTCACTAGGGCTATTAAAATGTGCTTCGGATAGGTTTACGACTTCTGCTGTGACATTTTTAATGACGGTAATTCTGTAATGATAAGGTTTGATACTTTTATTATTCATTCTTGTTTTAGATAAACTATAAATTATTTATTATTAGTCACATTTTAAACGCAGGATGAACCACTTCACGGAACTTTAAAAACATGTATGCATTATTAAAAGACAATTTCTAATATATTTTCCAGGTCAAAATGATACTGACTTAACGACAATTCCAATATTACTTTTTCATGAAATCTTTGATTTAGTGTGTCGACGGTTTGGTTCACTCAATGAAGATAAATTGTTTCACAGAACTGCCGACCTGACGTAATGATCCTCGTAATTTACGAATCGCTCTGTGCAGCTTCAAATCGAATTATAAAGCAAAAACGCTTCCGCGACGAGCCGTGATAATCAGTTTTTTTCGATTCAAGTTGCAAAATATTTTTGAATTTAACCTTGTCCAAGAAACATTCATTACTCTAATACCATGAAGCATCCGACATCTAAAACTTTTTATGCCCTACAAACGTCTAGATGACTTATTATTAAACGATCAAACGAACTTACCTGTGAAGTTCGATCGTAATTATATGAGGCATCCATTCCGACGATATCACTGAGATAATAACAACGTAGTACGGTCATGTGCTACTTCGGTCACAATGTTTAAAGCGCATTCCCCCTTCCCTGCTGTCCTGGCCATTCGAGTCATTGTTTGAAAGTATATGAGTTTTATTTGCGACTGGGGTTGCGGGAAGGGTGGTATGTGATATCTTCGGAATGAATGCCTCATATAATTACGATCGAACTTCACAGGTAAGTTCGTTTGATCGTTTAATTATATTTCGGCATCCATTCCTTCAGATATCACTGAGATAATAACAACGTAGATGTTTAAAGCTTACTTGCCAAATAAAACGGTCCATTGAAAAGGTTCTTGGACATGGTTTTAAAAACCGGGTACCAAGAAAAGTGATAAAATAAGAAAATAAATGAAATTAAAATATACTCTCGCCGTTCAGGCGAAGACGAACTTCAAAATGGTGGTTGCATAATGACGGTTCGAGCAAAGGGCGATGATAAAATCGAACAAATGTTGTAGAGCTCTCGAACCGGTCCACCCTGGATCAAATATCGACTGATGTTCCCAGGCGACGAGCTGCCGAGGTGCTTGTAAAACGGGCCGTGTCGAGTGAGGGTTGAACAGACCTATCTAGACACCAGATTGAAGGAGAGATGGCTTTGCTTAACGGCTCAGAGTCTGTTTCGTAACTTCCTTGTAGGGTTTCCTATTTTGTATACAAAAGTCCTCGTTCTGATTTTAAGTACGTCATATCAATGTAGCTTAAGATGGACTAAGCCACTAACAAGTCTTGGGTTTTCTGAAAAAATAATTGGATTCAAGACTAGTTGATTTGGTCCCAAAGCGACGACTAATTGATTCGAAGTGAGAATATGAACACCTTCGTCATGGCTAGCGAAGCCCGAGAGACGTATCAGGGAAATTGTTTCTAGTCGATGACCAATAGTCACCAACAACAAGCTAACAAGCTTCTTGGGTAAATACGGCAAGGTGTAAGTCGATGTGTCTTGCCAGAGCCGGAGCACCTGTTGTGGGTCCCAGGTTGTTGCATATCGAGGACGGGCAGAACCGTAAACTCGCCAGCCCCTTATGAAAGGTCTGATCTTCACGAATATGTCCTGGCAGGAGGAAAGATAGTGCCGAGCGATATGCATTAAAAAGGCCGTATCGCTGTTGTCCCTGACTCAAGAGGCGTTGGAAGGAAAATCGGACCTTCCAAAACCTTGCCTGCGGAAGGCTTCGTTGAGACACGTGTGGCCTTCAGGAAAATTTGTCGCCACAGTGGATGAAAATTGGTGAAAAGGACAAGTCGGGTTGTGTTCACCTGGAGGGAACACGATTGGAGTGCTAACAGAGACCTGGGTGAAAAAAGGGGGTACCAGGGTTGAGAGATCCAATAGGCGACAATAGGAATGCCCTCCCTCTGCTTGGTCGTGGAGAAATTTTTGTATTTTTGTATCTTTCATAAAGTAATACAAAAGGAAAAAATGGGTAAAAATAAAAATCGGCGCAGTCATATTTAAAGGCGTTGACGCCAAAGACGTCAGGGCCTCTAACACGTGAAGTTATTTAACGCTTTTTTTTTGCACTAAGATGCGAACGAGTTGACGCTTGGTGCTACAAACTTTCCTGTGGATTGGACAATGGATTCACGATCGATTTTTTTTTTTGAAGTAAAACTTCTTTACGGACACTTGACTTGGGAAGCAAGCTGGTGAATCCCTTAAGAGAGGGTTACGAAAAGTGCGATCGGGCGAAGCAAACGATTTTACATTAATGAATTCATACATTTTTTTTTGCTTTAACGGGATTCGAATCCGCGTCTTTTAGGTTGTGGATCCAGTCTGCTCACCTGCTCACGACAGAGCCATGCGCCTGAGTCAATTTTGCCTGCAATTGCGCTACTTCTTGATCGCTACACATTCGCTGACGACAAACTGAAACATGCTTTATCCAATACTGCAGACGGTATTAATTCAGGATTGAGCTGTGGAACACCACGAGCGGTGTTTGCGACTTGATGTTAGCAAAACATTGAAGCCCTAAGCTTGTAAATCCAAAATGTTTATGTAAAAGCGATCGCTCAATGTCCACCACGAATAAGGGCGTTTCGTGTTCCCAGCACCCCAAAGACATACGAAAAATCGTTAGGACAAATTTCCTATTTTTGGCACTAAAAACCTTATGTATGTTCTGATGCCACCAACGGAGATCTGTCTTTCATCGTTATGACGAAACATGGTGATTTTTTCATAGTTTAGAACAAAACCTAGAGACTAAATCGACAGTTCGAGAAAAACCTTCCTGAAACTATCGCCATAATCCGCCCCCAAGGTCAGGAAATCGTCCAGATAGATAAAATTCCCTCGGATCGAAGTGTTTTAACTATGAGTTTTTCAACTTGGTGAAAACTAAAGGGGCCGAGGCCTGTACAAAAGGGTAACAGGTGAACTGATAACGTTGGCCCTCGTGTTGGAAACGTAAAAATTTTGATCACTGGGACGGATTGAAATTAAAAAGTAGGCGTCCTTGAGGTCAATGGAATCTCTAAACAGCTCTCAAAAATGAGACACAGTGCAGTACGAATACCGTCCATCTCAAAGTGTACGGTTTGAATGAACTTATTATTATTATTATTAATTAATTAAGGATGAAACGTTTTTTGCCTGATGATTTTTGGCGAGAAATGAGCTGGAAATCAATTGACCTGGCGCAGGAAAACAGGGATTAATGGCCCAATTGCTCTTAATTCCTCGACGCATTTGTGCATATGGGGAGCGTCCCTGGTCAAAAGCTGCGGCCGAGCCGGGGCGTGTTGTGTTGAAATTACTACAAATGGTAACTGTATCTAGCTCAAGCTGACAGAACCTGTGGTGATTTGTTGCCACGCAGAGTGAAAGGATTTTAAGCGCCCCGCCAGGCTTACCTAGCGTCTCTGATGATAGCGCCGTTTCTCACGCCGATCTTCTCTCTACTCCCTAGAGGGACGCGGCCGTGGAAGTTTCGTCTCCCTCTGAGGAACCGGGTGATACCTGTTTAAAGGTCTTGTTATGGTACGAGAGTAGGGTTGTGCCCCCCACTTCTTTTTTTTTGCAAAACCTCTATTTGTCTGATGCAGGCTTAAAAAGGTAGGAGCATTCTCCCTGGTTTCCAGATTTTTCCTTGTTTATTTTTCCCCCCAAAATCTGGCCGGAATAAAATTTTCCAGAATGAATGCTCTCGATCAAGGTCCTAAATGATTTGTTTAAGATTGGGAGAATATAAACCATCGAGACGAGCTGATGTCGTAAAATAATGTGAGAGGAGGCGGCCAGAGTCACCTAGGGGAGATTTTCTTCTCTAAGGCTTTGGAAGAGTTTCTGATTTCTCTATTATTAGTGAAATACCTTTTTCTAAGACGGACAGTGGTGCGCCGAGCTGTTTCTAGGAACCCATAAAGTGAGCCACGCGATGTGTGTGGGCGGCCGACATAATGGCTGCCACTTCCGGGTTGACAATCGGCAGCATCAGCCTGTCGCAATTGAGCGGTAGCCGCTAGCGAGGAAAAACAGGAGACCACACCCTGTTAAAAAATCGGGTGTCAGATAGCCGGAAGTGCTTTTGCACCTTTGACTAGGTGCAGGGCTGTTCTGGTTCGCCTCCTAGAATTCTTAGTATGTCATCCCCCAACTCAATGGAGACGAGATCGTCCTCGACGGCAGGCTGGGCGTCTCCTGCTGGCGGAGAGTCGGTGGGGTGGCGAGGAAGCGACGCGACGCCTCGCGGGCCGCCATCATCGCTTCTGCACACTGTCGGTTTTCTCTGTCGCCGATCTATGTGCCGCCTCCCCCGAGATGAACGTTGTCTCGAGTGTTGACCTCGCAATACTACGGCTTAGAGATCGAGTGCGAACCGTGGAATCACGCCCATATAATGTTGGCGATGCCATCTGCGCCGTCCTTCTTTAACTTCTGAATTTCTCGATGAAAATGCCGCGACGAAACTTCAGAATGACGACCTGCTGGTCATTATCCTATGCTACTTTGAAAATTAGCTAAGATAGTACACATCTTAAGTTAGCGTGTATAAGAAATTGATATAAATAAGGAGAATTTATTATACAAACCAGACCAGCTGTGGTGCGATGTGACTCACAAGCACAAAACCAACAATGACTCGAATGGCCAGGACAGCAGGGAAGGGGAAATGCGCTTTAAACATTGTGACCGAAGTAGCACAGGACCGTACTACGTTGTTATTATCTCAGTGATATCTGAAGGAATGGATGCCGAAATATAATGCCACGCAAATGGAAGGTATAATGGACCATTTTCCTAATTTGCTGTTGTAACAAAGCTATTAACGCATTCATTTTGAGTGCGTTAATGAGCCTTTAACGCACCCAAATTCTAGATTTTTTTTCCATTGATAACACACTGAACCCTGCACTAAACGAAATGTTACTGTGATTTTGAGGTTATGTTTCCATGTCAAGTCTTAGACTAGGATGTCAAGTCATGTCAAGGATACGCCAGGTACAAAAAAAATCAAAATTTAACAAAATTCCCTAAATTACCAAAATTGATTTTATTTGTAAAAAAATTAAATTAATATGCAAATTGGAAGAAATAACATGAAAAACTCGTCTTGTAAAACTTAAGAGCACTCGTTCTTTACAGGCACTTCGGCCTACGGCAGTCGTGCTGCAAACCTGAACTCGTGTCTTAATATAAGTTTTTCCTAATTTGCTGTTGTAACAAAGCTATTAACGCACTCATTTTGAGTGCGTTATTATTCCATTAAAGCACCCAAAATATAGAATTTTTGTTTCCATTGGTTAGACACACTGAACCTTGCACTGAACGAAATGTCATTGTGATTTTGTGGTTAAGGTTCCATGTAAATCATCTCAAGTATACGTCAGATACAGAAAAACCAAAACTTAACAAAATTCCCTAAATTACCAAAATTGATTTTATTTGTTAAAAAAGAAATTAATATGCAAATTAGGAAAAATAACATGAAAAACTCGTTGTGTAAACCTTAAGAGCACTCGTTCTTTACAGGCACTCCTGCCTACGGCAGTCGTGCTGCAAACCTGAACTCGTGTCCTAATATAAGTTTTACAAAACTAGTATTTCAATATACTATTTACTCACAAGTGATATAATGTAAAAAGGGGTGAATTACTAAGGTTACACAATGGTAATACATTAATAACGTCATTTGGACCATTTCATATTTTTTTTTATTTTTTACGTTTTACAAGAAATTACACGTCGGGCATAAAACGTATCTCACACGTGACCGAAATGTTATTGTAAGCTCGTGAGATGTGTCTCATTCGTGATTCAAAAATCTCACTCGCTGACAGTGAAGCATTTCTGTCACTTGTAATATAATATTCTATAAAATGATGTTGCTATAATTCTTGACAACTGTAAGTAAACGGTAAAAAATGTTGTTACAGAAAATTATCCCGGTTTATTTCTATATAGCGAGTATTTCACGAGAAATACCTTTGACCTTTGAAAATGTATTTTGGGTTGCTCTAGATTCAGCGGTGAATTGTTAGGCGAAATCTGTCTATTTCCATGAAATCCTGTATGGATAAATAGAGGTGTAATAAGCACAGTGTCGACAGGTCAATTTTATTTTTTAATTAGCCACCTTATGACATAAAAGTTTTACTTATGACGTCATCTATTTTTGCACAATGTCGTCATCATTGGTTTTTTTCAATGATAATCCCATTTTTTTGCTGTCTTTTATTAGATGGTCCAACTACTTAAATGTTGGTGTAAAACAATTAGTACCTTAGATAACTATTTTTTTGTCCAGAATCGCCTCCTGAAGGGTTTCTAATTACGTCATTATCAGAAGTGAGTCTTGAAAGTTTGAGAAAATAACACTTCAAAATTTAAACTTGCTTTTGCAAATTATTTTTTGGTTGGTTTGGGGCATAGTTCTTCGATGCAAAGACCTTTCAGGTTAGAAAAAAGAACCATAAAAAATTGTTGCTGGCTTGAGTTATAAAGATGATTGTCGTGCTGCTTTCTCTTAGCAAGAAATTTTAACTTTGCCTTTATTATTTACATATCTGTGCCAACAAAATATATTAATTAATTAAGTACTACAATAGATCTTATCACTGGATCTTATCTAAAATTCAGAGGCTACATAATCAAGTATGGGTAATAATAATTATTATTGTTCTATTAAAATGTTCAATAAACTCCTTTCCCTTATCACATCCCTTTCACCAAAGGAATCTTTAATAGTATTTAACGTTACAAGTCCGGTATGTTACTTGTAACGAGTCCAGAATGTCTAAACGAGTTACAAGTAACTACCGGACGTGTATTGTAATGTATTTTATCCGCAAACGTCACAAAAGTGACAACTTATGTGCCTCCATTGACAAGGTAAAAGTGTCATTTTATGTGATTAGGCTCATAAAGTAGCCAACAGGTGTTATTTTATGTGCTTAATCACATAAAATAAGTGACACTTGTACCTTGTCAATGAATTCTTTCAAATTCTTACTAAATTGTTGTTTTCTAATTTATTGAAAGTGAACTAGTGAGGTAGTGGATGGGGACGCGTGTAAATGAAACGACTAGCTCCTCCCTGTTCTATTTACAAGCGCCCCTGACCAAGGGGGGCCGAACACGGGTGCTCATGACCAAGGGGGCTCCCGGTTAGGGTGCTCCCGGACAAGGGGGCTCCCGACCAAGCGGGCTCTTGACCAAGGGGGCTCCCAACTAAAGGGGCTCCCGGCCAGGGGGCTCCCGACCAAGGGGGCCCCCGGCCATGGGGGCTCCCGGCCAAGGGGGCTCCCGATCAAGGGGGCTCCCAACCAAGGGGGCTCCCGACCAAGGGGGCTTTCGACCAAGGGGGCTCCCGGCCATGGGGGCTCCCGGCCAAGGGGGCTCCCTACCAAGAGGGCTCCCAACCAATGGGACTCCCGGCCAAGGGGGCTCCCGATCAAGGGAGGACTCGACCAAGAGGGAACCCGAACAAGGGGGCTCCTGACCAAGGGGGCTTCTGAGTAAGGTTTGCGGATAAAATAGTATATATCATTCAGAGCATAAGTCGCTTTATGTGCTTCGCCTGGACTTCCAGGCTCAGCACATAAAGCGTAACTTATGCTCTTAATAATATAATCTACTATTTTCTTCAAGCGTATCAAAATGTTTATATTTTGGTATTTAACGCACTACTTAGAACGACATCATTGTGTTACTGGAACAAAAATGAACTTAATTATTTTACTAGTAAAATAATATGACAGAAATAATCGCTACCAACATAGAAATTTATTGTACTAAAAACAGTGCAAATTACAAAGCATTCTGATTGAGTTATGAACATCGATGGTAGCTACACGCCTCCCTGTCTCAAGGCCCCCCCTCGGCCCTCATGTATCATGGGGGCCTCTTGCCCCCTGTCTCAAGAGGCCCCCCTCGGCGTGCCTGTCGCTTGGGGGCCTTTGGAGCCCTGCTTGTTTTAGTTACCGTAATATTTGTATCAGAAAACAATGGAATAAACTCGATTCCTACCATTCCAAGTTTCACCTTCAGTGTTGTGTCTTATAATTTTTTTATAAATGTTTCTTTGAAAGTTTTTGTTAAAAATACTTAAAGAAAAAATAGAATATGTCACTCGGAGCAGGAAGCTTTTTCTTGTGCTTCGCCCTCCATTAGTCGCGCATGCATCTGAGAGGTACCGGCGTTATTTTTTAGCAATATCTTACAGATTTTTGGTGTCATAATATTGGGATTCAGCGTATTCCTCAAAGCACATGTTTCTAACCGTTTCTTAATGGGACAAAGGGGAAATCCACTCGATTGTTCTGTTATCACCATAAAATCACCGACGGGTCGGGGATGTACCTGACAGATACAGCGCGACCATTTATAAGTCCGTCAAGAAATGCAAAAAACGACGTTGTATGCCATGTTATATGTTATAAAGCAATGTTATAATATGTCTAATAAAGCAAGAGATCATCAATGAGCGCCTATTGTTGTGAAAAATGAGACATTAGATTTGCATAGAATACACTGGGAGAATTTTTTCCGCTACGAATAGATGGCAATTTGATTACAGTCTATTCGTGGCGTAAATTTCACCATAGGTGTAATATTTAGTTTTTAGTGTAATTTTCCAATGCAAATACTCTTCGCAAGAATATAATTCTACAACGTAAATTTACACTAAATTAGTGAAATTTTGTATTGGTGCCGTGTAATTATGCATTTCAAAATTACACACAAGAGCAAATATACCATGAAAATTTATGTTGTAATATTACAATTGAACGGAAATCTGCAGTGAAATTTTACAGTATAGGATAATTTTACGATAAAAAATTACTTCATTAATAATATTATGCATATAGCTTATATACTTATAATTTTATTATACATACTTACTTTACAATCCACATGAAGTAGTTGCTGTTGGTTCAATTTCATTCTTAAGGTGTACAGGTATTTGTTTATTTTTTCATATTCTTTGACTATTTTTACTAAAATAATTTTTTTAGAAAATTTGGGCTGTAAATCTAATTTCTTTATAACATATTAGATAATGGCTTTTGATTTATTATAGATAATGAACTTTACTGTATTTAAATGTAAAGTATTAGAGGAATAATGTATAATAAACCAATAAGTATATATAAATACATATTTAATTAAATAAATTATAAAATACATAAAATACATAGGTACCTAAATAACTTAAAAATTGATTATTGATAACTTAAAAATTAAATAAAAACGAGAAAACAAAACGACATAATAAAAAAAAATAACAAATGAATACTTATAATATTTGTATAATTATTCATGATGGTGGTCCCTTTCCTACAATTAGAAGCGTTATACCTCTTGGATCTACTTTATTTCTACAAAAAACTTACCAACATGTAGTCCGAGAGTCCTTTTAAAAATCTAATGACTCCTGTTTTGGATTTATTGTATGTATTTGATTTTGTGCCGGCATCAGGGTGAGTTTTCATAAAATATCTTTGGATCAACTCCATAGTTGCATTCGCTTTAGTAGGGTACTTCATATTAAAAATGAAAAAGCAAGAATAAAATTGTTTCAGTGCTTCCATGAAAGAGTCAGTACCCTCGTTTATGGGGATTTTCTCTATAACAACATAGAATTTTTCTGTATCTGTAAAAATAAACACAAAAATGTAAGCATGTAGTAAAAACTATCTTTATTTTTTATATAGATAAATACCTTTCAGTTGAACAATACAAGGACTTAATTCTTTTAAATTGTCCAGGTCATCCGTCATTATGGTCTAGAGAAATTATAATATTAGGAAATTTATATATTATAATAATTTATATCAGTATATTATTACCGGTAGGATCGAAAGAATATATTCAAAGGACTCTTTGAAATATGTGCAAATCCCTCTTAGAAGCGTCAGCACTTGTCCTGTGGGTGACTCTTCACTGATGCTCGAAATCTTTGGTCTTATTTTTTTTGTGGAAAGGTAATTCAGCATTGGCTTAACTTTTAATGCTATTGCATTTTCCAATTGATCTAGTGAATGCCCCATTAGTTTCTGATATTGCCACAATAAAGCTTTACCATGTAGCAAACATGGCCATGACTCTTGAATTTCGGCAATTGAGGGATTGGTATTCTCAATGAAGTTCCTTTGCTGGGCGTATGTGGCTTCCAGTAGGTTGTAGAAATGAGCATCTTCAATTTCCAAAAAATGTTGGTTTACTTCACGAATTTTATGCGTTAAGTCGGTTTCAGGTGAGTCATTGATGTTCTCGTTAATTATTTTTCTATTTATGGTAATATCTGCAGATCTTCTGCGCTTCTTCCGCCTTTGATCGCAAGTTTCGTCCTGCTGATTTCTCCTTTTTAGCACACTGTTCTTATAGTTATTCCTATCCTTCAATTTCAATAGCATGGTACTTGAGCCATCTCCGAGCACTACCCCATCATCATCTATATCTTGAAATGTTTTTGGGGATTTTTGTATGATCTTATGTACAACTATTCGAAAATGATTCAAAGGAATACGAGTTTGTACATTTCTCATTTCCCGTAGGACTAAACTCAAAACCTCTTCCTGAATATGTTTACCCCTTCTACTTGACTCTATATCTTGCAATATGTTTTGCGGTAATTTTGACCACGGTATATCAAATCTTCGCCAAAAATCTTCTGTTACTACTGCTCCGGGAGAATTTAAATTAGTAAGACCGGGTTGTAGGACTAAATTGGTTTCGGGTTCACTTAAAACTGCTTCTTGTGCTAAGTTAAATACCATAAAATCGGCATCTTGCATAACTTGAGTATCCGTAGAAACAGAATCAGAAGTAATATTGGAATTCGTGATAGAAACTGTACTCGGCAAGCTATATTCGTATGAATTTTTTGGTACTGAGGATAACCAAATTTCATTATTTTGTAATAATATAAATATTTCCTTCTTGAGATATATTAAAACTTCATTTTCATCTATCACAGTCCCATCACTCTCCAATACCAATACGGACCCATTTAAATCCATTTTTTGCGAAGCTAAAAATATATACGAAATTTATTTATTAGTCGAAAAATGAAGGTACAAGTAGTATGTAAATCTACGAGTATATTATACCTTTCAACACTAATTCCTCAAGTAAATCATCATCCGTTGCATTCAATAATATCGTGGTCTTTTTAGTTCGGTGATTATTCCAAACTTTAAATAGGATTTTTTCTTCATTACTCATGATCTATATATAATTATTAGTTTTTGTTATTAAAAGTCTTCGGATCTGCAAAAAAATATACATATTTATATAGTATCTAAGTTTAGGTTCTCTAATTCTTTTATAATTTCGTATCATTTATATGTATTATGTTTCAAAAATGTTATGGTGTAAATGGGTGTGTTCTACAAAGATATAGAAAATTTTAAATGTTTATATTAACTAAAAATCATTTAAAGGAGCGGCTTTAAAATAAAACATTGTATCTGTAGATCCTTCAAACACCTTGCTATATAGAGGTTCGTATTGAAGTAATTTTTCGTACAAACAGCCGTGAAGCATTTTTTTGTTGCTATTACAATTATCATTCTCATCAGTTTTATAATATAAGCCGGTACAGGAATTATATGAAATTTTTAACGAATTTCCAATGAAAAAAATTTCAGAATAATCTTTGTCGATTACAATATAATGTATTTGAAGTATAAAAAAGTCCCCATATTCATCTTTATCATAACAAAAAAAAATGAGTTTTCTTCGTATTTTGTTCCTCTATAGGTTACCAATTTAGATAGAAATAATAAATCTTGAATATTAAAATTTTGTTTTATAATGATATGAAATTCATCTGTAAAATGTCTCTCATCATATCTAATTACATCATTGGCAGACACTTTATTAGAAAATCTATTTGGTTGGCTTGTTTGAAGAGCCTGAAGCATTTGATGTTTTTCTGGCAAGGATAAAAGAATATTTCTGAAATTTGGACAATGTTTAACTATATTCTTAAAGTACTTATGTTTTGACTCAAAGCGTAAAGTCCACAAATGTCTTAACGGACCAAACTGCCGAATTAAGTAAGGATAATGCAACAAATAATGATGTTTTGGTCGCAGACTGACATCAGGAAATAGTTTAAGACGTAAATCAAGGTATTCTTCTATTAACGATTTTAAATAAGTAACTTGTCCATAAGAAAGTTTAGTAGACAAAAGAATATTGCATATGGTTCTTAGCAATAAAATTAGTTGCCACGTAAGATCCTCAAAATCAGTTATTAAATTAGAAATTGCGAAGGGTAACAATTGCAAAATGAGCATATTTTCGTGGGCTGTACCCGGTAAGCGTTCATTCTTCTCCTTAAAAAATGGAAGATTAACACCCATCTTCAAGTTCTGAAACGTGCGATTTAAAATTTCTATTTTAAATATTTTTTTTTTAATTAGATTGTTTATTGCTAACATTAAATCGTATTGAACGACACCTTCAAATACGTCGTGAGCCAAACAGGGTGGTAATCCAGGTGCACATACATGAAAATTATCCAGTGCATTTAGCACTGAATTATTTTTGATTCCTTTGTAAAGATTTTCATTTACAATAGAGCGCATTTACAAATCTAATTCATGACGTTCCTTCGTTCGCAAGTCAAATTCCCCAAAAGTGGTGTTGATATTTTTCTTTTCAATGTAGCAATATCTACATACATATGATGTGGTACTAAAATTTGCAGAAAATCCACCAATTTGATGGCTACCCAAATTATCTCCTAACATAGCAAATAATGAACCCTTAAAGTTATATTGCCCAATATTAATTCCAACTGTTTCCAAAGTATGCAAATCTTTAGTTATAATATCAAAAATAGATGAGATGCCATAATGTTCTACATCTAGTTCTTTGGCCATTGCAACTAGTAATATATTATCTACTTTACTCCAATGATAGGTGGGTAGATTTCCCAAAATCATATAAACACCTAAGGTTTTATGTTTTTTCTTAGATGAACCTAAAGGATTACAAGGTTCAAAGGCGTCTTGAAACAAGATTATTTTAAGTGCAGTTGGGTTATCTTTGAAAAAGTTATTATTCCTAAACACCAAACCATCAGAAAAATCCGATAAAATATTTGAAGACTTGACTTCATTATTCGACCGAAGACATTGATTTAAAATGTGCTCGTCTTGCATTAGTGCATTTAGAGTTTCCAAAACTGGAACATAATAAAAACACCTATCCTTATTCTTTTTGTCCTGGCCTAAAGCTATACATTTGGGTGCAACATATTTAAAATTATTCTTATAATACTTGGTTCTACTAAATTTTGTTCTCAAATTTCCAGAAGGACCGTGTGTTGCGTTAAATAGGTTCAGATCGTTCAATATATCTTCGGAAATATTTATATCATAATTCGTAACAAAAAATGATTTCAAATTTTGGTTTGAAATTTCGTTGATATCCTTCATACCTTGTATTATAGCATTTAAAGCTTTGTCAGTCAAAAAGTATTTTGTTTGTAAAGTAAGATATAAAGTTGAGAGGGCTTTTGTGTATGAATCTTTAACTTCTCGCAAATTTGAATTTTCGCACATTGAATCTATGGCAATATTTTCATCGTCTTGATCGTCATTATTAAGATGTAGTACAGTTTCTATATTTTCTTCATAGGCAGCATTAGTATCGTTAACATTTTGACTACTAAGATCATAATGTTTTCGAAAAAGGTGACTTCTCCATATAGAAACGTTTTGGTATCTTGTCTCAATATTTTCGCAAACTTTGAATGGACATTTGACAGACTCTCCTTTGGTAATGTGCTCAGACATATGACTTGATAAGATTCTTCTAGTTTTAAACTTATACGAACAATTTTTTTGTTTACATTCAGCTATTTTATCATAAATTATTTGATTCCTGTTTTTGTGACTCCTATAAATGTGAATGTAAAAAGCTTTATAGGTTTTAAATTGTCTATGACAGCCTGGTTCTTTACATATAAAGGTGCAATTGAGCATATATTTGTGAACTTTTTGGTGATTATTATACACATGTATTGCTTTAAATGCTTCAGGACAAGAGCCGCACTGGAAATTGTGACCCCCATTTGCAGACATGATAATATACCTGAAATTAAATTATAGCTATTTTAAATATGTTCCAAGATGTAGGTAGGTATATTATTCAATTCGTTAACTGATATTTATGAAAAAAATAATACCGCATTGTGGGGAGTTATCTATATCACTACGGTATACTGTTAACTAACCTATACATTATAAAGATGCCTTAACATAGGAGTACATTATAACATGCATATTGTGTAATGTACAACTTACCTTTGTGTGTTAATAGTGTGAATGATTACGGCCTATACTCACAAAGCACTTGTCTTGAATATTCACTATACGGTCTGTCGCGTCGTCTCGAATAAAAATCTGGTTTCAACACGTTTGGTGATGCATTTTATTACATTCAATATGAGCCTAAATTTACACTCACGATGTAATTTTAATATTCTCTGTACGGAAATCTACTTCTTAGATAAAATTTACACAACTGAGTGTAACATAGCAAATTGATCTTACATATTTTGTGCAAAAACTATTTCGTAATGTAATTATAGTACGAAATAGCGTAAAAATTAATACGAAATGTAAATTTAATGTCAACCAGTACGTAATTTCATTACTTGCATATACAAAAGTACGTTGTAAATTTTAACCATTTTTCCCAGTGTACCATGCAAATATGATTTATGAAAAATGTCCGAACATCATGGAGAACATGGGAATTCAAAATAATACGTTTAAATTCATTTTTAACAAAAATTCGAGTATCCATTAGTATTTACTTTTTACCTTTTTTTAAACAAAGTTAATTTTTGTGCTCACAAAAAAAAATGTAGTATATATTTAAAATTTGAAAAAAAATTGATCCCATCGTTATCCCATTATCGATCCAGGCCTAAAAGTTGCGGACTGAGTGATAGTTTCTTAGAAAAAAATTTCAAGAAAATTGATCAGTACGTGTTTTTTGGAAATCAACATTTTATATTAAAAACTTGAAAATCTTATAGAAATACGGTTTTGAAAATTTTTTCGATATATTTTTTCAAAAGTGTGTTTAAAAATAAAAATTAAAAAAAAAAGAACGTCCGAAGAGGCCGATTTTTTACAAAGTTATGGGCATTTAAAAAAAAAATTACCTTATTTTTTTTAGAATCGGTATCTCGGAAACGGCTCTACAAAAAAAATTGAAAAAAATCAGGGAGGCCTCTCTCAACCGATACAACATAAAAAAAAATGAAAAAGTCGGAGATGCAAAAGCCAAATGGTGTCCGATTTGGCGTGGAATGCCCAAATATATAAAAATGAATCGCCGTTCGTATGTCACGCTAAAACTAGAATAGCAGAATAACTGTTAAAACATGGGCAGGGGGCTCAGAGGGCTCCCTTGGGTTTATAACTCAAGAGCAGCTCGACCGATTTTTATGATCTTTAATTTGTTGGATTTGCCTACGCCCCGAATAGCAGAATTACTATTAAAACGTAGGAAAAATTACAGGGGGCGGGGAGCTAAGTACAGGGCAACGACAATAACAAAGCCCCCCTGGTACAGAGCAACAATAACAAATAACGCCGGCCACCAAAATTCGTCGTACCGGGCTTTAAAAATGAAAATCGATTTTTAAGGAGTAAACTCCAAAGTTTCACTTCTGTTGCGGGTGGACTCCACACACATTTTTTTTTATCATATCTCGAGAATGGATTGACTGACTTTTTTCGAAGGCGAATAACTATTAAAACATCAGAAAAATTAACGAAAAAAATTTTCTCATACATTTTGTATGGAATCCGTATATAACGCCATCTTTGATCTATGACAGAAACAAAAATTAACATGGCTTTGCATGATGGTTCCGGTAATGCAAGTAGATTGCGTTGTGTGCATTATCCTTTTATAAAAAAAAACATGAATTTAATACAGCTAATAAGTTGCCACAACATTTATTGATACTGAGGCGGTACAAAGTTCGCCGGGTCAGCTAGTTTGATAATAAAATTGTTGATAAACTACTTTTTGTGGGAGAAATTCCAAGGGCGCATTTTTCAAGAATGTATCTATGTCATTCTTGGAGAAAATACAGGATCTTTGGGGTTTGTAGCCCACATTCTGTTTTTTCAAATAAGCCCCCAGTTTAACAAATTTGGAGATGTCAAGATTTTCTTTAATGTTCAGCGTTGTCCTTAACATTGAATAAGTTACCCATAATGTGGTGGGCTTGTTTTTAGTGGCCAACTCGCTAAAGTAAGCCAGCACAACACTTTCAGAACTGTTTTGTACGGAACACCAGTCTTGATAGGACCTGGGGGTCTACCATTGAATCGATCGAGTGAGTGTGATGGTATTGTTGGTTGTCTACATTACCGTACTTTGAACATTATTGTAAATAAACTTATAACTTAGTCTAAAGGGCCTAAACCCAGGCTTAAACCGTAGATGGTCTAAATTTAAACGTCTTTTAAGTAACAACGAAGTCTCCCACACTAATTTCACCGTTATCCAGCCGTAATAACACTCACAAAAGTGACATCATTTTATTTACATGTCTCATCGTAAACAAACACAAAAGCAAATTTCGCTTAAAACTCGATGACTGCTCTCGTATTCCAATTTGTGTGTGATTTATTTGACATTTTTCGTGATATTTGACATTTCGCGTGAGTTGAAAAATTCAATACGTAAATACTCAAATTAAAGTGTTGAGAGTGTTGTAAAACCCTAAACCTCTTATATTGAGTTAAAAAATATATATTTAATTTAGTGTTTATTCCCCGCCTTGAAAGAGTGAGGTTATGTCTGTTTATTGTTTATGTAGTAGTGTGCATTGGATTAATTGTATCTTAACATTAGTTCGTTGTATAGTTTGTGCCCTTAAACAGCTAAAGACAAAATGGAGGATGACTTTGTTAAGTTCCTGTATAATATAGAACACCTTAGAAAAGTTAGACAAAAGTAAGTAAACATACACTCTCTACTAAGTACTTAAATGATTGTTTTTTAAAGATTTTTGCAATGAGTATGGAGTACCCAGCATTGTAGGTCTAATTCTCCGCCACTTAATTTTTCATTCTTTAATTATTCATTATGATTGTGTATATAGATATAAGAAATAAAATGTTGATATTAAGCCTAAGTTATTGTAAAACAATCTTTCTCCACACTTTCGATTATGTATGTGGTCCAATTACACTATTTAATTGGTCTGACACTGACATCGATGAGTGAGTGAGGTGGTGTCTTTAGCTGTTTAAGGGCACAAACTATACAACGAACTAATGTTAAAATACGGTTAAAATCAGTTAAAATGCAATTAATCCGATGCACACTACTACATAAACAATAAACAGACATAACCTCACTCTTTCTTAACCAAGGCGAGGATAAACTCTAAATTAATTATTTATTCCTTTTTTAACTCAATATTAGAGGTTTAGTTTATTTACAACACTCTCAAGACTTTATTTGAATTTTTCAACTCACGCGAAATGTCAAATTTCGTTTGTTTGTTTACGATGAGAAATGTCAATAAAATAATGTCACTTTTGTGAGTGTTATTACGGCTTGATAATCTTGTAAAGAGTGTGGGAGACTTCGTTGTTACTTGAAAGACGTTCAAATTTAGACCATCTACGGTTTAGGCCCTTTAGACTAAGTTATAAGTTCCGTAATAAGTTTATTTACAATAATCTACGAAGTACGGTAATGTAGACAACCAATTATACTATGTCACTCACTCACCGGTTTCAATGGTAGACCCCCTGTATGCTTTTTCGTACCGACGTCTGCTTTTTTTCTGGCAACAAAGCTTCACTAGCCGCTTTTTTCAATGCAGGTGGAGTACATTGCTGCATGTCTCAATCTGAATCAGAATTGTTCGACATCGTCACTTGAAGAACTTTTATTAATTTAGTGCGTGTCAATGTCAAACTAGTTTTAACGCAATTTTTGTTTTCATAGGCTACTATGTGAACAGCAAACGTATCTGATTTTCATGAGAAAAGACAACAAAACCGAATCAGATGATTTGGTTTGCCAAAAATGTTTCATCAAAAACAGGATGATTGTGAATAAAATAGTATACAATCATCGGTGAAACATTTTATTTCTGTCTAGAGCATTAGCTTACCTCGGGTCTACGGCCCTCGGTAAGCTATCTTAGCTCACGACAGAAATGAAACTGTTTCCACCTCGGATGTAATATACTATTTTGTATTCGTTTTGTGAAACACATAATGCGTAATGAAATACATAAATTTTGCATCGTATGTATTTAATTTGGCAGCTGTCAAGCTAACCTCAAAATCTGAAGTAAATTTGTACTTTTTCTCATTTTGCGGGAACGAATACAAAAAACAATATTCAATACTCGTGCCCCGTCACTTTTCAGGGGCTCGGCCTCATTGCGGCCCTCGGCATTCGCCTCGGGCTACAAAAATTCGCCCTCGCCCCTGAAAAGTGTAATAACAGCGCACTCGTATGAAATATACTATTATTGTCCCAAATCGGAAGATTCAGCGCCTCCTTTTTGACGAAAATACTGAGATTGATTGATTAGAGGTATATCTTGTCGGGATTTTATCCTTGAGCGAATGAAAACTTCAATTTTGCACGTACAACTAAAAATTGAAGATGACTACCTTAAAATAAAGTCGTAGATTTTTTGTACGAATGAAACTATCGGGTCATCGATTAGATACAGGAGATTTAAAAATATATATAATATAAGACTACGTCTCAGGAGAAGAATCTTTCCAGTTAGAAAGAGAAGTTGGACTTCTCTGAATACAGACAGGTTTGATGACCAATACATATTGTGTTATTCAGAGCATAATAAATTCTTGTGGCTTTCTTGATTCGGTTTGGTATTTCTAAATCGGTTTTGCCATCCTCTGATATTGACACCCCTAACAATTATTCGTATTTTGTCACCTTCTATTTGTTGTCCCTTACAGTATGCCCCATTTAATGTTGTCTGGACTCCTTCACTATTATTCCTAGTTGTAATTATAATGAACTGTCAAAATATACTATCTTTCTAATACCTTAAAAGTGGAAAAGTTAAATTGGATTAAAATCGTCAGTAGCAACATAACTCTTTTGAGATTTCCAATAATCTTTGGAGATAAGTTGCATCAATTTAACCGGCATCGACATTATTTAAAGGCTTCAAAACCAACTCACGTTGCAACTTTTAATAATTCGATAATGCTTTTATCGAAGTACAATAATTGCAGCTTGAAGTATATTTATGTAAGAGCATTTCTCCTGCGAAGAACAAAGTATCTGTTAAGCTCAATTGCTCCTTCAGAACCATAACACCTTCCCGGGTGCATCTCAGATATTGCGAATTTAAAGTTTTGCCATCTCCGGTCAGTTTCGTTGCTTCCAAACAAAAGTTGCACTCCAAATACCAAAACAAGAAAACACACAATTTCGTATCGTTTTCATTTCCTTCTCGTGTCGATTTCCGATAGCACAAAATTATGGCAGTTACAGTTAGTAGTTCCTCAACTGCAGCAAGCAGCTCGAATGAATCCCGCCTCTTTGCACAAAACTCATTACCAGTTCGCAACATTTGTTTACTTATCTTATCGTCGATTTTCCCATCGACTAAGAGATAAAGTTTCTACCATATTAGTGTGAGTCAGTGGCAGCTCGTTCAGATTGTAACAAAATGCGAGGGAGAAGATGAGTACCTTTCACTTTTTTAGTGAACTCCTGTAAAGAAATTTAACAGCTGAAACATATTGCTCACATACTTTGCAATGTTACGTCTATCATAACAACATTATTTTTCTTGATAAACTTCTTCAAGAAACAAGTCAAAACTTCTTGATGACTTCCACATTCTAATCTAAAAATTATTCTAGTTGGTTTGCTCCGAAAACGTTGAAATGTGATTATTTTCCTACTAGATTTTAGTAATTATTTTTATAAACTCCTAGAAACATGAACCGCCCCTGATAAAAGTTAGCATTCGCTCTGTGGTGTAAATCAACAAACATGATTCGGAAGTTGTTTAAATCGCAGCAAATGTACGTGATTTAGTTGCATGCATTCAGTGCAAGATTACCGGTTCGATACGGTCCTGGCACCACTGTTGATTATCTCTTTTTAGAACCTACGGCTCCATAAATACGACAGCAAGTTGGCGAGATTACGCTGTCAGGGCTTTATTCCAACCATTATTCACATATTTTATTTAATAATTTTATTATTTTATAGAAATCTAAATCATTGCTTTCGCTGCTTTATGACTGTCGCTTTATACGGTTCTGCGTGTTGTACATTTTCGTGATAAGAATCGGTGCATTAATGAAACAATTAACCAAGCTTTCATGACAATAATTCAACAGAGAATTCTGCACGAGTCTTTCAGCTTGGACATATCTAGGAGATTGATCGTTTCAAACAATGGAATACTTTATTTGTTGTTACTATCATTTAGTAATGTTAAAGTTGATTTCTTTGTGGGATCGGTTAAATCATTCCTGGAGCCTTTTGTTAGTCCTTTATCCATTACATAAAATTTATACCTTTTTCTCTCGACAGAATCTTACAATTCGGAAATATAAGTAAACTCGCGAACAGAAAATTTCCAAGCTTCATACCAAGCACTCTCACAAAGTATAAACACCCTCTAAGTAACTGACAATAATAAATAAGATTTTCTGTCCGCGACTGTATGTACAGAAAAAGGTGACACACATTTCCTTTATTTAATGTTTACGCAGATTTTTCTCTGGCAGGCTAAAAAATTATACTGAAGATGTAAAAGTCGTTGGAAAAATTGAAATAACACGCAATGTTCAGACGATAAAGTGCTTCTCGCAAGAAACAAATCTACTCACAATTACTGTGAATCAACAATGCAAGAAAGCAATTGAGGACCGTTTTTTCACAACAAATGCAAAAACAAAAAATGCAGAATACAGGAATACAGCAAAACTCAATAAGAAGCACATTATAATCATTTGAAATATTGAAGATTTGGCAAAACTCAAGACTCTAATAATTTCTATAAAAAAAGGTCAACTTTTCCGTTATGGCCAGCACTGGATTATAACGAGCGTTCAAAAATAAAACTGGTTAGAGAAGGCTGGGCATTTTTATAACAGTAACTAGCAAGATGGCAAGTGATCAAATGACGCGGAAAGGTGCTACAAAGCACTGCTGTTATGGACGTTGCAGTGACAGTCGCTACAGCAAGGAAAATACGTTTTACTCAAGCCTTTCTTGAGTTATAAAGCCAAGGAGGCCCCCTAAGCCCCCTTGTGCATGTTTTAATAGGTTATTCTGCTATTCGGGCGGAGACAAATCCACCAAGTCAAAGATCATAAAAATCGGTCCAGCCGTTCTTGATTAATAAACCCAAGGGTCCCCCTGGGCCCCCATGTCCATGTTTTAATAGTTATTCTGCTATTCAGGACAGAGACAAATACAACAAATCAAAAATCATCAAAATTGGTCCAGCCGTTCTCGAGTTATAAGTGTTCGAACAAACCCGATTTTGTTTTATATATGTAACTAGCTGACCCGGCAAACTTTGTACCGCCTCAGAATCGATAAATGTTGTGGCAACTTATTAGCTGAATTAAATTCATTTTTTTTATAAAAGGATAATGCCCACAACGCCATCTACTGGCATTACCAAAACCAGCATACAATGCCATGTTTATTGTTTCTGTTATGTAAATTTTTTTCGTGAATTTTTCTGATATTTTAATAGTTATTCGCCCTCGAAAAAAGTCAGTCAGTCAGTCTCGAGATATAATCAAAAAAATTGTGTGTGGAGTCCACTAACGAGTTTACTCCTTAAAAATCTATTTTCATTTTTAAAGCCCGGTAAGACAAATTTTGGTGGCCGGCGTTATTTCTTATTATTGCCCTGTACCAGGGGGGCTTTGTTATTGTCGTTGCCCTGTACTTAGCTCCCCGCCCCCTGTAATTTTTCGGATGTTTTAATAGTAATTCTGCTATTCGGGGCGTAGACAAATCCAACAAATTAAAGATCATAAAAATCGGTCAAGCCGCTTTTGAGTTATAAACCCAAGGCACTCCCCTGAGCCCCCTGTCCATGTTTTAACAGTTATTCTGCTATTCAGGGCGGACACCAATCCAACAAATCAAAGATCAGAAAAATTGGTACAGCCGTTCTTCAGTTATAAACCCAAGGGGGCCCCTGGGCCCCTATGTCCATGTTTTAATAATTATTCTGCTATTCGGGGTGGAGACAAATCCAACAAATCGAAGATCATAAAAATCGGTCTAGCCGTTCTTGAGATATAAACCCAAGGGTTCCCCCTGAGCCCCCTGTCCATGGTTCAATAGTTATTCTGCTATTCGGGGCGGGGACAAATCTAACAAATCAAATATCATAAAAGCCCTTCTTAAGTCCGTCAAGCCAAAAAATCGGTCCAGCCCAAGGGGGCCCACTGGACCCCCATGTCTAGGTGAAAAATAGTTTACTACCAATTCTCATACCTACCAAATATACATAAAAAAATCACAAAAATCAGTCGACCCGACAAATCGGTCCAGTCCAAGGGGGCCCCCTGGGTCCCCATCTCCATGTGGAAAATAGTTTACGACCTATTCCCATACCCATCAAATATACAAAAAAAAATCATAAGAATCGGTAGACCCCTAAAAATCGGTCCAGCCCCCTGGTCCATGTGAAAAGTATCCTATGTCCGTCCCCTGGTTCTAAGCTACCTCCCCACCAATTTTCAGCCAAATCGGTTCGGCCGTTCTTGAGTTATAAATAGTGTAACTGTGTCATCAAGAACAATTTCCGAAGCATAGAAGATATCACTAAAGACACTTACATATCTCTACATCTTCTTAATGAAACCTAGTGAGGCGCACCCTGATCCAATAACACCTGCAGGTTTGTCTTTGGCTTCCGAAACGCAAGAGGTAAAAAACTTCTACCTAACCGTACTTTTCAGATTTGCGCATTTAAGAGAACAAGTCTGAGTGTGAAATATGGCAAAGTAACAAGTGAAACTGGAGTGTCAATATCAGTAGACAGCACGTTATTCAGTGAACCTATGGATATTGACCCAGAAGGGAGAATGTCAAACAATTGCAATCTTTTGTGTTGATGCTGGTGAAGTGAAGAGAAAGCCTGCCAAACTGAAACCTCAAGATATCAGTGTAAATCTACACAAACCACATTGTCAATATTTCCATCTACATATGTATTATGTAACAGTTAAATAAGAAAAATAAATGAGAAAACAGTCAGTACATAGTCAATGATCACCCCCTCAGCTACGTTATTTACATAACATTGAGGTTATGTTGTTTTTCTAAAGATGTGCGGAATGAAACTTTTGTAGAATGTTTTTAATGGGGTCAGACAAAGAGCACAACTTTGTGTACAAGAACGTGGAGAACGCTTTCAACACTTGTTGTAAATACATACCTATTATAAACCCAATGAGCAAGACAGGTCGTACAGGTAAATAAAAATTATTTAAAATATTTTTTACACGCTAATCACATTTTTCTATGTACCGCAAACAGACTGACCTCTCTGTTGGAGCCTGTGACGACATCAAAAAAGGATTTACGTATATCTGTACCACTTCTGTTCGTGATTTTTACATACTTTTGACAATGGGTTCCCTAGCCGATTTTGCTGCGAATTTGCTGTAACTGTTTTGTGCCCTTCTAAGGGATTGTACATAACATTCTCAATAAACATTTGTAGAAATTTGGTTACAGACTCTCAGTTGATCATATCCTTTGGAAGAGTGTTTTAATTTCTACATTTTAAAGAAATAAAGATATAAAACCAAATCATAAAGGTCCAAAATCTAAAAATATTAACTCAATTAACATCACACCCAAAGGTCAATGCACTTTACTAACGCACAAAAATCTTCTTAAGTTAATATTGGTGAATACAACATGCTTTTGTCAAGAATCCTGGAGATACCTGCAGGACATTGCAGCCCAAACCCCAAAATCGTGTCGGTCTATGTATAAAACCGCTAATACCCTAAAACACTTGTCAACATTTCTTTAAGATGCATAATAATAATTATAAATAATATTGCAGCTTCTCTGAAATTTTGAGGTTATGTTACCTGTTTACAAGTTGGACAGTTGTTAATCAGTCAAGCTCTACACTGTAAAAAAATAAAACAAAAACGCAATTTCAAAGCTTGCTGTAACCAGTTTTTTCGTTGAACGCTTGTTACAATACCAACGCAAAAATGACAATGTAAATATTTCTGTCTCAACCACCTATTCTGCAGGGTTGATAAAATGTTCTGTCCTAAGAAATAATATTAAGAATGCACTTTTAGTTGAAAACGCAAAAGTGTTGCCACAGTGTAATATGGTGAATATAAAAAAGAGAAAATGTTAAAACACTATTGGAATGTGTGGGTATTCCCGAGCATGCTAAGCAATTTTATGAAGATGTGATAGCAGCAGGAAAAGACAATACAGGGATAGATGAAAAAAATATAAATAAAGAATACGAAGAGAATGAAAATATTTTTACTATAACACAAATAACACAAATCACATGTTAATATGTAAGATGTTGAGTTTTGTAAAAACTCGAGGATTTTGTTAATTTTTTATAAGAAATCTAAACTGTAGTTATGATCTGTCTTTCTCATGTAATAAAACAAGTTTAAATTTTTAGTAAAATTTTCTTAAACCCAATAGTTAATTTATAAATCAAAAAAATGCGTTTCTTGAAAAATCACTTTTCTATTTTGTTCAGTTTTGAAAAAACGGTCCTCAATTGTAGAAATAATGATAACAATGTTACTTTTTTAAAATCATAAGGTAGCATAAACAACTTGTGACGTGTAGCGCCCAATCTACACAGGAACTCGTATAATAAACTACTATTTTCAGACGAAATTATTCACTAATATGGACATTAACAAACGGTCAACGAAAAATACAATGTTTTGCATTCGCTTTGTGAAACACATAATGCATAATAAAATACATAACAAGATAAATAAATATTATAGCATATATGTATCTAAATTGATAGCTGTCAACCTAACCTAAAGATTTGATGTAAATGCGTGTTTGTACAAAAAACACCTTCAATACCACGTATTAACGCTCTATGAAAGCTAGATATTTATAGCAAAATATTTTCAGAAGTTGTCCGCCGTTTTTATAGACCATTTCTGTGTATGAGGACGAGTATGAAATCCTAAACCCGCCTCCGTGATACGTATTGCTTACAAAAGACACAAAATTCGGTTTCAGCCCGACCGTGCGAACCTAAATTCAAACATATGCACCAAATTGCACTAGTTATTGCAAAGTAATTTTGCGAGAAATCAGTTCAGCGGCTTCACGAAAATTAGTTTCGATTTCCGTTAGCGTGCATTAAAAGCAGGCAATGATCACGAACGACCGAAGTTAGTCAAATTGAAAATAACACAGTTCAGAAATTGAATCTCGTGTTTTTTTGAGCGGTTGATAGAAAAAAAACCTATCGGGACGATGGGTATCAACGAAGTGCCGCAACAAAAGAGAAGAATACTGAATTAATAGATCGCTACACAGAAAAAAGCCCTAAAAAACCCTATACGTGCAGAGATAAATCATGAAATTAAATTAGTCTTTTTGTGAGCGAGTTGTGTTTTATTGTTGTGTTAGGGAATTAGAACCGGTCGATTTCTTAGTACAAAAAATATCTTCTGTGCAAACATCAATGAAAACAAGAATAATATGCTTGAAATTTTGTTGTAAATCTCAAAAGCTCCGGGCTCGGGGGCGGCGGCGAGCACGGGGCGACCAGCTACGGCGGTGATCACTCCGGGGGTATTATATCGACGGAGTCAGGAATGGGAGGCTATCGTCTGGATGGCGACGACGCAGGGACTGCTACTGCCACTACTCTACACTAACACTTATAAAACTAGAAAAATCCGGTCACCAGCACGGGTTACGAAATCTTACGTAATGCGTAAATATCTAATTATTACTCTGACCGAAATAATGTAGCGGTTGTAGCTGGTGATCCACGGTCTATTCAGATTCTTAAAACACCATAAGAAAATACTGAGCAAATAATAATTATTATTGATTATTCCAAGATGTACATGCTTATTAACAAAATGAATCTACAGTAAAATTACTATCTGAATCTGAAAACCTTGAAAGTTCTTTCACAATGAGTCTACCATGTGATCATTTAAATTATAAATTAGAGTAGGCTGTGAAATGTAAATTAGGTTGGCACTACTAATTGTTGACAATTTGGTTTAATATTTGAAAGTCAAAGTGACCTTAGAGAATTTCCAAAGTGCTTTTTCACGGTTTCCAGGTAGTGCCACACAGTTTCATCAAAAGTGCAACCCCGTGCGACCAGCAGATTCGGTATAAATGCACATCTAATGTGCACTTTTCGCGACCCCTTATTAAATCAAATTATCAACAATTAGTAGTGCCAACCTAACTTAAATTTCACAGCCTACTCTAATTTATAATTTAAATGATCGCACGGTATGTCTACTAGCGAAACAATATTTTCAATACATTTTTGGATAAATCAAATAGTAATATGTACATCTGCAAATATACTCTCTGGAATAATAATCATTAAACGAAATAATACACAGAAAATTGTTCATGAACGGCGTTTATAAAAACATAATGTTTCAAAAACGTAGGGTGGATGATTAAATTCATACGAAATTTCTGAAGTGTTAAATGTATATTTCAATATAATGTTCATGTAACCTAACCTCAAAAATATGACACACACATGTCATAGTAATTGTGTTTGAAAAATTTGATTTCCATATTAAATATTTCTGAAGATTGCTTATGACCACTATAAAAAAAGAACAAGAAAAAAAACACAGGCGAAAATGTCAACATTGACGGTGGAATGGCATTTGTCAGGTTGTGGGCATTTGTTTGTTTCCCCACAGCCTTCTTACAGTAATATAATTTCACCATAATAGCGCTTACAATCAAGTTGATGATTATTGTATTTTCCAAAAACTTTATAAAAAAATTGAAAATGTGTATTACACAGAGTGATTATACCTTTGACACTCTCTTATTTTTAAAACGATTGAAACATTGAATAAAATCAGTTTCGAAATGGATACTTCACATCACTATCCAATTAAAAAGAATTTTTGAGAGAGAATCAACTTTTTTCAAAACGCACTGTATATATATTTTTTTATTTTTTCTTATAGACAATATATCGGATCTTCATAAATGATTCATACATCATCTGGATCACAAAATTTATTAGATATAGAAAATGTTCCCTATTAGATGTATAAATCATTTATGCAGACCCTGTATTACGAAATATGAAGACGTTGAGAGAAAAGAAGAAAAAATCTGTATATTGCCTTTTATACCACCAAAGCTTTTAAACTCCACTTTTAAAAAATATAATCAAATTCGAAATTACGTAACATTAGTCACAACAACGACGGCGAAAATGTGAATCTAGCCACCACAGTGTGTGACGTCACAACCCATCATCTGATTCTTCCCTAGTTTCTGTTTTAATTCTAATTAGAATTGTATATCGAGGACAGAACAGCCCGACCGCCCCCACGTTTCAACAACTGAGTTACTTTGACAGTCCCAATTTAGAATTTGGGGCCCCATCTTATAAAAATGTCACCTACCTTGGGGACATCCAGAAATGGTCAAAGCGACGTCCGGGTACTGGAATTTTGAAACCACACATACTATAAACAACTTGTAACACAGAGAAAACACAACAGTCTCAGAGGGAAATGTTTTTTCCCCAATTTTAAATAAATTTCCGGAGCTGCGACGACACGAACACCTGAGGCGAAAATAGCCGAGACACCCGAGATCGCGGCGCGGATTATTTAAAGTCCGATTAAAATTATTTTGGTGTCAGACTGTTTCTTTAAAGACGTTTAAATATCCCGCGCCACTATGGCATATCCCTTGGTTTTTTTCGTCTTCTGTTTTCGTGTCGACGCAGCTGCAATCGGACAACAAGAAATTGATTCAAATTGTGAAAGAAAAAAAAAAACATTTTCCTCTGAGACAATTGTGTTAATTTTTATCTTACAAAGTGTTCGTGATGTGTGCGTGTGAAATATTCCAGTCCCGGGACGTCCCTTTGAGCATTTCTGGCTGGTCCCGAGGTAGGTGGCATTTTTAAAATATGGAGCCCCAAATTGGGGCTGTAAATTAATGTTAGATGTTGAAACGTGGGGGCGATAAGGTTGTTGTGTTTTTGATATGTGATTGCAATGGGGGTTGAAAACATAAATTTGGGAGCATAGGGAGAAATCAGGTGATGCATTTTGACGTCACGCATCAAGAGTGGCTAGATTCATGTTTTCGGCGCAAATTTGTCCATCATTGTTGTGATTAATACCTATCATGTGTTCATTTAAAAAAGTTATCAAGTCGTCCATGAATTTGACATAACATTTTAACGTATGTCTGTTGCCAAATTAATAATGTAGTGTGTATTTCTGGTTGCAGACTTTCAACTTGTAGGGGAAGCAGTAAATCACATGCGTTTTTTAATTTGTCTTCGTCACACAAAAAACACAAGCAACTTCATGACTTTTTTAAATGAACACCTTATATAAAGTTTAGTATTTCATATTTTTAATGATCGTTTAATTATGTAATTAAGCAACTGTTTTGGATCAAATTTAAATGGAATTTCGTACGCTTGAAATTTATTTTGCTAACCATAGACAAAAAAATAGTAAAAACACTTCTTTATTCTTTGAATTATTAATTAATTCATTAATCATTAATCAATTCATTCATACCAAGTAACCCAACCTTTCCATTGTTAATTGTATTCGATGTTTGTATAGTCTAGAGCAGGGAAGCCCCCCATGGAAGCGAAACTTTGACATTAATAACATGAACAGGTAGATAATAACATGAACGAAAACTATAACCTGAATCCTAAATGTTTTTTAATAAATTCCTAACTCCTTTAGAGAATTCTAACATTTTGTCAGATTTGAGCGCTTTAGAAACCTATATTTTCCTATTCTTTAGGAAAAAAAAAGAAAAAGTAAAGAAAAAAAGATAAAAGAAGTAAAAAAAGATTCATAGAATTTATCCTTTTATATGCCGTTTTTTTTGTGCGTGACAAAGCTTGACTAATTTACTAATTTCGTTCCGTATCTAACAGGTGACTATTTAATCTTAAAAAAATTATGTAGATAGAGTGGAATCAAAACACATGCATATATTTAAACGGGTACACGATGAGATCCTATAGTATCAATTTCTCGATTTTTAGCCGGTTATAAGAGTGGGGCACAACCCCTTTAAATTATCTAATTTCCGACGTCTATGAGAGAATAATTTAAAATGCAGGTAAAAGGTAAAAACTCTGCTCGCACAAAAATTGAAGATACTGTATTATTTCCTGGTACTAATCCTCGGATTTTGTTCTACGCCCTCGAGAACTCGTTCTTCCGTCTGCAGGACACGATCGGTGGAATTGTGACCTCGATCTTGACGTTGAGGGCGGAAGGTCTCGTGGTCTCTTAGGTGTTGAATGGTTGAGCTAAATGTGCGAACATTAGGGAGACGACGATTCGGAAATTTTTGCATTTTCACCACCAATAATAACGCATGCACGATTACAACCGTACTGTTTGATTTCAAAACTGAGGTCAATAGTTACAAAAACGATTATATTTTCTTGTCTACTATTATTTATCAATTCAACAGCAGTTAAAGTAAAACTGAAAGTGATTAGCTTGCAGTCGTTCAACCGCCCTCAATTTACTAATAGTTCTTCAATCATGATAGCGGTTCTCAATCGATTTCCTCGTAAATTTTAAAGCAATACGGCATTCCAAGTTCAGAGCGTTGTGGAAGACCAGACAAAAATTATGAAAAAATTCCGTGACTTCTCCTTACAACGAATTAGAGCTCTGTAGATGCAGACTTTACATCAAGTTATCTTCAAATAAAGGCTATGACTGTTGGCGTTTATTTATATAGTGGAACCTCTATAACTCGAAATTCAAGAGACTCTGAAATTATTTCGAGTTATAGAAACTTCGAGTTGAAGAAAAAATGTACGCATGCTAAAAGGGACCTACATATTTCTTATTAAATGTAATACCGTGCGATCATTTAAATTATAAATTAGAGTAGGCTGTGAAATTTAAATTGGGTTGGCACTACTAACTTTTGACACCCTGTAAATAGGACAAACGTTATTCCTATCAGGGACGATCAACTCCTGACACTGACCGCTCCAGCTGTTCGAAACGCTCCAAACCCAGTTTTATAGTGCTTGAAACGTGCAAGCCTTTGTGCAGACAGTTAGGATAATCCTCAAGAATTTACATACTCGAATTCCAGCTTTATATCTTGAAGCTTACAAGATGACAGCCAATTTGAAAATTAAAAGTAGGTTAATAAAAACAACTACGCGTAGGAAACCGAAATTTTTCACGCTAATCGCTTTGCTAATCCGCCAACAACAATTTGTCTGAACTTCCTTCCCGCAAGCTGAAATGTTTAGGTAAGTGTTCTGTAAAGTGCGGTTAAACCAAGGCACGTTCCAAACGGTCGTTGGTTGTATAATTATGGTGATAGCAGTGCAGGAAAACGTCCGAACTGACCCCAGGGAAAAAAATTATCGGCTTATCATATCCCAGAAGAAATACGAGACGTTTATGAGAGCCATAAAGTTATCTCAAAGCCATGCTAATTTTTTGGCCATTTGTTAAACGACGTGTCGGCACGTTTAGAATGGGTAGCGAGAAGTCAATTTACTGCGCCCTTACGCGTCAGAACCAAAAACATTTTTCGAACATCTGACTTTGTTGTGGCAGTAAATGCAGTTCAAAATTAAAAATATTTGCTTTATTTTTACTCCAGCTTGTCGATTACAGACTGACACGGCTCTTATGTTCAGATGAAACTGAACTTCACTTTAGATTCTAAAGCTTTCAGTAAAAAGTTTTAACCTCTTCTGCTTGTGGAGTGTTGATGTTATGAACTTAAATCTTTTCTGAAAGGTGCAATTGTCATTTACTTACAAGTTATTCTTAGGTGACTTGTTTCGGAAATATAAGCGAAAACTTTAAATTAAAACAATATTCAATACATGTAATTATTCTAGATGGATACATATTTTTTATTAATTTTATTTATTGTTTATTGAATAGAAATTAATGTAAATGTATTTTCGATGGATGGATGAACGGATTTTATTTTTGACATATTACAATAATACTGTATGTAAATATCTTTAAAATAGATTATTTATTAATAAAATAATTAAATGTTAAATTGTTCTGCATATTTAAACAATTATAGTGTTCAATAAAAATACAGCCCGAACGTAGCATAAACCAAGCTTCATGAATATAATTTTCTTTGTATTCGGTATTATGATGGTCCCAAGACGAAGAGCTCTTCTCCATATTTAAATTAAACACAACCGAGAAAGATTTTTCTCGTCCTACATCTCACAGTTTCAGCTGAGTTTTATAATACTGGGAGAACGTTTCATTAAGGAATATAAATATACTCATCCTGATTCACATAGCAAAAGGAATTTCAGAAACACTAACAAAATGCATCATCTTTACAGGGTCTGCATTGTTGACAGCTTGAATGAGCAATGAATTATTGCATAGTAACAAAAGTATAGATATTTTGATAAATGTCCTTTGAGGGATGAACGTTATATTTTCAGGAACAAATTTATCACCGAAATTAAACCTGACGACCGAAAAAGCCTATTAATAATATGACAACAACTACAGAATGGGGAATGTGATTATTATCCATTTCGTTGACTAAACTAACATTTTATGAAAAAACAATTAATTGTATACAGGCTGTGTCGTAAGTAACGGATAAAATGTTCATTGGGCATGTAGGCAAGAATTTTATTAGCTTTTGCTTCCAATTGGAATAAAAAATTAAAACACACCTGTACTTATACAGGGTGTTTTAGAAATAAGTGCTATAACTGAAACTTTTCTTTCTACACAACTTTTCCGAAAACGCATTCTTTATTACATAGGTACATTTTTTTACCACTTTTCCTCCCTACAAATTCACGAGCAGCATTTGGATATTTATTTTAATTTGAGCTGATGAGAATCAATTGTTTTTGTCGGGAAAAGTCAGCCTGCTTATCACCTTTCTAAATTTTTTGAACACTCCTGTGCAGTTACCTGCCAGTAAACTCAAATAATAATTATTATTGAAATGAGCTTCTTTAGGCCACAATCAGGCGGCGATAATTTTTTGTTATTGTAATCATAAAAGATGCCGGCAGCGAATGTATTAATTTGCGGAGAAGGTCAAGGAAACTTCGCCGAAACACAAAGACTTTATGTGCAACGCTTCCCAAATCCCCGTATGCCTAATTTGCATTAATGTTGTGCATTGTGTTAGTGTATTGCAAAATGTTGAAAACCGCTCAGGCATCTGTACCCGAAGGTTAGCAAATCAGTTTGGACTATCGCACTGCACCATTTGGAGAATTTTGAAAGAGAAACAATTGTACCCTACACGTAAGTGCAATTTTTACAGCCTGAGGATTTACCTCGAAGGCGCCAGTTTTGTGAATGGGCCCTGGCTAAAATAAACCAGGAGCCAAATGTTCTATCTCTTCTTTTATCAATTTACGCTCTGGTCGCTACCAACCAAGACATTAGAGTCAGCTACGAACAAACTTCAAGCAGCACTCAACAATGTCACCGACTGGATAAAGAAATGGCGCATCAGACTAAATGAGGTAAAGTCGATTCACGTCAATTTCACGAACCAAGAATATGACAACATATCAAAAACACATGTGGATAAGAAACGTGAACAACTGACCCTCAAAGTCAGACGAATATATTGGCTCCTCGGACGACATTTTGAGTTGACAATACACAACAAATTGCTTCTCTACAAGCAAAACCTGATGTACCAAGAAATCCATCATTAAATCGTTCAGACGTTTCAGAATACCTAAAGCTTAATAAATGCGCAGTGATATATCCGCAATGAAGACATCCATCGCGACCTGAAGATGCCCATGGTTGAAGATGAGATCAAGAGGTTTGCAGGAAAGCATTCGAAAAGGTTTGTATTGTATTGTACTCTGGGGTCGTAGGGCTATTCAGCCTCTCAGAACGTCGACCATCGTTGATATTTTGTTCACGCATCTATGTTCTCAGGAATCCCACTTTTTTTGCAAAGTTCAGGATGTCACTAAGAGGCCTCTTTTTCACTTCTTCAGGTGTCAGTCTAACACTTTCAAAGTGATTAAGCCTTAGGTTGGCTTATGCGTCGCACCTGCAGAATATGTGTTCGGCTGTTTCTAATGAGCCTAATTTCTTTCTTGGATAAGAAGAGAAGCTTTTCAACATTCTGTGGCGAGTACTCGATAAATTTCTTCGCTTGTCTTTGACCTGGGACATTGTTCCAGTGAGGCCTTGTGGTCTATTTTTTCCCATTTTTGGACTGTCGTTTTAATGTGTTTCTTGGTTAGGCCACAGAACGGTTCAGGTCCTATGGGAGAAGCTTCTGCGCCTTGTCCAGCAAGTTTGTCGGCTTCGACATTTCCCGCTATTCCCTCATGTCCAGGTACCCAACTTAGATTTACTTTGTTGTTTGACTGTCTCCACTCCCACGCCCAGGCGACTAAGGATTTGGTGCTGTCGAAAAGGTTAGAGAACCACGGAGCCGTCTAAGTAATACCTTTGTTCGGGGTTCACAGTTTGCATCGATTCCGAACTAGTTCAGAACTATTCCGGATTGTTATAAAGCGCATGCCCGATTATGAACCGGTTCGGGATTTTAATTTACCGCGAACGAAAATTTTGAAATGCTAGTATAGATGAACCAACAAAGTAACGTTGTTTGTTGATTTGTCTATTAGAAAACTAGCTGACCCGGCGAACTTTGTACCGCCTCAGAATCAATAAATGTTGTGTTAACTTATTAGCTAAATCAAATTCAGTTTTCAAAGCATAATGCACACAACGTCATCTACTGGCATTACCGGAACCAGCATACAACGCTATGTTAGTTTTTGTTTTTGTCATGTATCAAAGATAGCGTTATATACGGTTTCCATACAAAATGTATGAGAAAATTTTTTCGTAATTTTTCCGATGTTTTAATAGTTATTCGCCCCCGAAAAAAATTAGTCAATCCGTTCTCGAGATATCATCAAAAGATTTTTGTGTGGAGTCCACGCGCAACCGAAGTGAAACTTTGGAGTTTACTTCTCAAAAATCGATTTTTAAAGCCCGGTACGACAAATTTTGGTGGCCGGCGTTATTTGTTATTGTTGTCCTGTACCAAGGGGACTTTCGTTATTGTCGTTGCCCTGTACCAAGCTCTCCGTAATGTTTTAATAGTTATTCTGCTATTCGGAGCGGAGACAAATCCAACAAATCAAAGATCATAAAAAACGGTCCAGCCGTTCTTGAGTAATAAATCCAAGGGGGCCCCTTGTCCCTCATGTCCATTTGAAAATGGGCCCCCTGGGCCTCCATGTCCATGTAAAAAGTACCTTACGACCTATTCTCATACCTACCAAATATACCAAAAAAATATTAAAAATTGGTCCAGCCGTTATTGAGTAATAAACCCAAGAAGCTCCCCTGGGCCCCCATGTCTATGTTTTAATAGTTATTCTGCTTTTCAGGGCGGAGACAAATCCAAGAAATCAAAAACCATGAAAATCGGTTCAGCCGTTCTCGAGTTATAAACTCAAAGAGCCCCCTTTGGCCCCCATGTCCAATAAAAAGTATCCTATGTCCGTCTTCTGGTTCTAAGCTACCTCCCCACCAATTTTCAGCCAAATTGGTTCAGCCGTTCTCGAGTTATAAACCCAAAGGGCCCCCTTGGGCCCCCATGTCCAATAAAAAGTATCCTATGTCCGTCTCCTGGTTCTAAGCTACCTCCCCACCAATTTTCAGCCAAATTGGTTCAGCCGTTCTCGAGTTATAAACCCAAAGGGCCCCCCTAGGCCCCATGTCCAATAAAAAGTATCATATGTCCGTCTCCTGGTTCTAAGCTACCTCCCCACCAATTTTCAGCCAAATCGGTTCAGCCGTTCTCAAGTAATAAACCTAAGTAGCCTCCCTGGGCCCCCATGTTCAATAAACAATAAAAAGTATCCTATGTCCTTCTCCCGGTTCTAAGCTACCTCCCCACCAATTTTCAGCCAAATCGTTACAGCCGTTCTTGAGTTATAAATAGTGTAACTAACACGACTTTCTTTTATATATATACTAGCTGACCCGGCGAACTTTGTACCGCCTCAGAATCAATAAATGTTGTGGCAACTTATTAGCTGACTTAAATTCATTTTTTTTTTATAAAAGGATAATGCCCACAACGCCATCTACTGGCATTACCGGAACCAGCATACAACGCCATGTTTATTTTTGTTTCTGTCATGTATCAAAGATGGCGTTATATACGGATTCTATACAAAATGTATGAGATTTTTTTTTTGTTAATGTTTCTGATGTTTTAATAGTTATTCGCCCTCGAAAAAAGTCAGTCAATCCATTCTCGAGATATCATCAAAAAATTTGTGTGTGGAGTCCACGCGCAACAGAAGTGAAACTTTAGAGTTTACTCCTTAAAAATCGATTTTCATTTTTAAAGCCCGGTACGACAAATTTTGGAGGCCGGCGTAATTTCTTATTGTTGCCCTGTACCAGGGGGGCTTTGTTATTGTCGTTGCCCTGTACTTAGCTCCCCGCCCCCTGTAATTTTTCCGATGTTTTAATAGTAATTCTGCTATTCGGGGCGTAGGCAAATCCAACAAATGAAAGATCATAAAAATCGATCGAGCTGCTCTTCAGTTATAAACCCAAGGCAGCCCCCTGAGCCCGCTGTCCATGTTATAATAGTTATTCTGCTATTCGGGGCGGAGACCAATCCAACAAATCGAAGATCATAAAAATCGGTACAGCCGTTCTTCAGTTATAAACCCAAGGGGGCCCCTGGGCCCCCATATCTATGGTTTAATAATATTCTGCTGTTCGGGGCGGAGACAAATCCAACTAATCAAAGATCATAAAAATCGGTCCAGCCGTTCTTGAGATATAAACTCAACCCCTGACCTGACCTTAGCCCCCTGTCGATGGTTCAACAGTTATTCTGCTATTGGGGGCGGAGACAAATCCAACAAATCAAATATCATAAAAGCCCTTATTAAGTCGGTCGAGCCAAAAAATGGGTCCAACCCAAGGGTCCCACTGGGCCCCCATGTCCATGTGAAAAATACTTTACGACCTGTTCCCATACCTATCAAATATACAAACAAAAATCATAAGAATCGGTCGACCTAAAAAATCGGTCTAGCCCAAGGGGGCACCCTGGGCCTCCATGTCTATGTAAAAAATAGTTTACTACCAATTCTCATACCTACCAAATATACAAAAAAAAAACACAAATATCAGTCGACCCGACAAATCGGTCCAGCCCAAGGGGGGCCTCTGGGCCACCATGTCTATGTGAAAAATAGCTTACCATCTATTCTCATACCTACCAAATATACAAAAAAAATTTCATAAGAATCGGTCGACCCGAAAAATATATCCAGCCTAAGGGGCCCCCCTGGGCCCCCATATCCATGTGAAAAATAGCTTACCACTTATTCTCATACCAACCAAATATACAAAAAAAAATTGTAAGAATCAATCGACCCAAAAAATCGGTCGAGCCTAAGCCCCCCCCCTGGGCCCCCATGTCGATAAAAAGTATGTCCTGCTCCTGGTTCTAAGCTACCTCCCCACCAATTTTCAGCCAAATCGGTTCAGCCGTTCTTGAGTTATAAATAATAACACGACTTTCTTTTATATATATAGATAGATGAGTGAGTTCGAAGATCATCAGATGTAAACAAGAAGAATGTTCTTAAATCCAAGTGGAGTAAATTTAAATTATATTTAAATTTTTTCAATTTTTTTAATCATCAGATGTGTTCTTAAACCAATCAATTTTAGAAGTCGGCCGAATTTTTAGTCGTTCCGGAAAGACCTGAGGAAGAGGAGGAAGACACTCATAAGTGGACCCACCAAAATACTTTGGCATTCCTAGAACTATACAAAAAAATTTGGGGTAGACAGGTTCACTAAAAATAAAAAAAACTTGTTTGTGGAGTCTACGCACGACAGAAGTAAAACTTTTGGAGTTTACTCCTAAAGAATAGATTTTAATTTTTAATGCACGGTACGGCAAATTTTGGTTGCCGGCGTTCTCTGTTTTGCCCTGTACAAAGAGAGCCCCCTTGGTCTGGAGCTTCCTTGGTCGAGAGCCCCCTTGGTCACTTTTCCCCCCACTTATATATTGCATGTTTCGGGTTCGTGTTATAAGCACACGACTGAAAGTAAAACTTGCGAAGACGATGGTAGGAATTGAGTTTATTTTGTAATTTTCTGATACAAATTTTACGATAACTAAAACAAGGGGCCCCCTTGACACAGAGGTGCGTAGCTACATTTAGAGCAGTGTGGTAGGCAACTCAGTATACCGTGGTCCTAGTTAGTGATCGTCGTAATAGGGGGGTCACCTTAGAGTATGGGCCCTTTTGGAACATCCTTGAGACACCTTGGGACTCTCGACCTTTGGGGACACCCTTGGGACAGGGGACCACACTTGGGGCAGGTGGCCCCCCTTGGGACTGCCTTGCGACAGGTGGGTACACTTAGAACGGGTGGGCCCTCTTGGGACACCCTTGGTACAAGGAGGCCCACTAGGAACACACTTGGGACATGTGGGCCCCTTTGGGACATTCCTGAGGCGGGGGGGCCTCAGAGGGCCCAATTGGGAAAGAGTTTCGTAGATATCGTTGCACCTAGCCTGACAACTGTAAACTGATTCGAACGTTTATCCACTGCGCATGCGTAATAGTTCTCACAGCTAATATCTCTACTCGACGACGACGGACTAGTTCGATGGCTTAAGAGACTAAAACCGTTTGAAATAATTTAGTGACGGTGAAAATGACAAGTGTTTATCTATCACAAGTTATTAATGGAGTGTGTGGCTGGACTTCATCTATTGAACACTTTTAATATTAAGAAAAAAATGTTAGATAGATTTAATCTAGGTAGAATGATTAACGTCTTTGGGGCGTTTTAATAAAAAATACATTTTATGTCATGGATGACACATTATATGTGTTTTTACGCGCCGGCAGCGCAAATTTACTTAAGTCTTTATAAATGATTCATATATCCAGTTGGCCTTGAACGTCCAAAATCTCTCACTATGTAAATTTCCTTTTCCACAAGCAACGTGATGTATGAATCCTTTAAGAAGATACTATCCAAATCAGGGGTTCCAAATACGTGGGCTACGCCCCACGAAAACATGTACTGTTTCCCTAGCAATGCTCAACGACAGAGCACGCCCTCAGTTGCCAATTTGGCGGCGAAAACACAGTTGTTCCACAATATACGTTTCAGCTACTCTTCCTCATAGATGCTTCATATAGCATTCTCACATGCGAGAGTTGGAGTGGGGTAATTTTTGAATCTTGAGCTTTCCGCGTTTAATAGAATAGAGAGATCACGGAGAGCCAATTTTTGTAACCATGTGGGTTGTGACGCTTAGTACGGTGGGATTGCCTCGAGCGCCAGTTTTTTTACGTGGTATGCTCCACGGGACTACGGGTAACTACAATGCAGTACGGTACGCCAGGGGTCAGCTGTCTAGTTTGGTATGGAGGGAAGAAATAACTTAAGACAACGTGACAATATTTAATGAACACCCTATATACAATGTATTTAGTTTTTACAACACCACTATCTTCACTATACTCGTCGCTTATTTTTCTCTCAATGGCGGGACGCTCTCCCAACGGCTGCATATCGGAAGTGGAGACCGGAAATAACGTGGTCGGGAATTGGAAGGTACCGGGATGTTACCAGGAACTTGGACGGGAACCGGGAGGATGGTCGGCTGGGACCAGAGAGGTGCGACTCACATCTGCCCTCTGCGGCTGAGCGGAGCTTCTTTTATGGACACGCTGGAGGGGAGACGATGACGTTAGCAGACGCACGCGGCTTGTTGCAAATGTAGTAGGGAGAAAGTCTTATCACCGCATTCTCTTCCGGACGGAACGACAGCGACTCCGGACAAGTTAGCGATTCCGGAGCGGCGAGGTCCAGAGCGCGCTCCTTGCTGATCAAAATGATGTAGGTACATCCCAATCCGATAATGGGAAGCATTTTTCCTGGACACTTTAATAATTCGGTGCGGTCGTAGCGACTTCCGGAAAGTTGCATAAGCTGCGCGATATTTTTCTGGTTACAACGGTGAAAGTTTCATCCCGATCGGAGGTCCAGAAGTATTTTTAAGAAGCTGTTAAAAATGTCGATTTGGGCGTAGGGCGCTTGACCTTGTCGAACAGTGGAAGAGCGGCCTGCTAGACTGCGGAGAATTTTCGCTTCAGAGCGTTGGGCATCACTTCCGACATCCTTTTCTTGGAATTTTTCAGTAACTTCGTCACAGGGTACAGCGGAAAATGGAACCCGTACATTCCTATTTTCACAATGCAACAAAAGTAAACGGGATTTGTAAACATTCTATTCCGGATATCTGGGAATATCCTAATATTGTTATAAGCTACAGTAATTTCTGCAACTTTGGTGCATTGTGGAACAAGGAGCCGACGACATCCTTTCAGGGACTGAAACTACAGACGTTGCCTGCTGGTGGTTGGAGACCCGTTTGGGGCCACGACCCACACGGACCTGGTGCTGAGGTTAAGAGAGCATCGCTGCGGGTTGCAGTTGTACAGTTTTGGGGAGACTGTCTCAATTACCTATTGGACTGAGGTTTGGAAACCAGACAGTTTTTATGAGAGGATTGTTTCTAATTATAGGAATAAGTTGCACAGTTTGTGTTTGTTGGGTAGGTATTGTGACAGAGTACTGGAGGGAAATGTTGCAGATATAAAGATCAAGCAGCCCACATTAGAGAGTTTAACAAAGAAGAGTGTGAGTGAGGCTTCACAGCAACTGCTGGAGATACTGAATAACAAGGGACAGGATGACTTAGGTAGATGTCAAAATGGTGTAAAAATGACTCTTATTGGATTTGTAGTGACTGAAAACAGCCTTTGCATTGGTCTTGCTAGACTAGGATCTTAAACTCAGAAAACTCTGGCTTGCAGCCTCCAAGAGGTATCCACGGTGGATTTGGGGGGACCCTTATATTCTCTCATTATTGCAGGACCTGTATTAGATCCTTTTGAAATAGAGTATCTTGAGTATTTTAAGGGGGGAATAAATTTGAATTAGTCACTTGTTATTTCAACATTATGCAGTTATAATGTCCTAACTTTCTTCTCTAAAGCCTCGTTTTCACTGAAGAAACATTGTGCAACTTTTGTTTTTGTTTTGTTTCTGTTTCCGAAAATGTTTCTAAAAGTTTCCAAATGATTCTGAATATTTCTCATTGTTTCGGAAACAAAAATGTTGATTGCTCCTAACATCAAAGGAAAAATCGTTACGCGATAATAACACGTCTTCCTCCTCCATGTTGATGCAACTTTTCACATCAATGGAAACACTGAGTTGCGTTTTCACAAGCTACATCTATAGGCGACTTTCAGTTGCTCAGATGGAAACACAAAGTTTATGTATGTTGCCAATTCCTCCGTGGTTGCCAAACATTTCCTAAACACGGGACAAAGGGAAACACAAAGTTCCTCAATGTTTCTTCATTGGAAACGGGACTTGAAAGGGACAACAGTTTGACTTGGAAATTCAAATTTTTGACAGTCAGAGAAAATAGGCTAAAAGTTTGACGATTAATGTAAACAGTAAAGTAAAAGAACCGATATAGGTTTAGCCAACTGCGACCACGAATTTTGTTGCTCACTCGTTAGCTTTAGCAGCAAGAACTATAATCAGTATCTACATGAAGATAAAAACTTTAAATTCTTGTAATTAAAATTGTAACATCAAGTAATCTGATTGTAAATTCCACAATTATCTATATTGTCAAATATTTAACAATGATCAAAAAACCATCAAATAAAAAAAATATTTGAACTAAACAAAATTACATTATATTTACTAAATGGAATCCACTAGAGAAATCTAATACAAAAATTGCTACACAGAATAACAGGCAATAAAGAAAGTCTCCAACCTCGTTATTTCGAAACACGATATTTCCGCTTGTTTTTTTTTTGCAGGAAACGCAATGACTGAGAAGATAATATTTTAACATCAGTTTTCCAATTAAAATAGACACAGTGCTCAAATATAATTAAAACTGATGTACCCTGAAGGCAATATTCGAGTACAATTTCTGGAAATACAGAACGGCGGTCGTAGAAATTCGATTTAGTTAGTTCAGAGAGTGGCAATGTGGAATATGAGAAGCATTCTCCGATGCATCCCATAGCAGCATGAATTTCTACCTCTTCAGAAATTCAAGACGGTCAAAGGTGCGAGCTTGGTTCAATCATTTGCAGTTAGGGAACTGAAATACACAAAGCCTTAATAACATTAAATTGCTCGATTTGTTACGAACCTGGATGTAAAGTTGAATAAAACAGAATATTAAAGCCACCAGGTCTGCAAGAAAATTACACGGTTATGTTATGTCTTTCCAACATGTGTTTGAACTATTGGAACACATAATTAGTTTTGTAGATGTAGGAGGCAAAGGAAGTGTGGAAAGCTGTAACGATTCTATTTCAAGTTGAAAATTGGTCAAATTAAGTGCTTTTCGATTTTATTTCTAGGTTTTACTTATAAACACAAATTTAGAATTTCCTGTAAAATTGGAGTAGCTCTATCAATGTCATTATTATCCTGATTATTAAAATATAATTTTTGAAGCAAATATAAAGAAAGAAGACTTATAGAAATTAGAAACAAAAGGCAAGCAAAAAATAAAACACAAGATGATACAAAACATTGGATGTATTAGAAAACTAAGTAGAAAAGCAAACAGTTTCAGAATAGAAACATGGATTATTAGATAAATTTATATAAATTCTTAACGTATAAAATATCTCATCAGTCACTGTAGTTTTAAACAGGTTTTAACTATCGACTGCTTTTTATTAAGTAATAAGTTTTTCTATCAAAATAATTATGTTGCTGTTATAAGAAACAGTAAAAAATGTCAGATAGATAGCAATAATAGCAGTTCTCTTTATATTTCTAATTCCCAGCGCAGGTTTGTTTTTCCCTTTGAGGACTCACAAACTAACAAAGCTAATAACATGGGTTTTTCAGCGAAATTGTAGCTTACAAACCTGATCCTCATTATCCACCAGAATCAATGCACAAAACGTTTGACTATCTAGTTATAAAATCTAGCTAGTTAAGTTCAAAGGACAGCTACATCCCAAATTAGTAAACATGTATGTTGTTACAAAGGACAAAGCAATTTACTAAATTACAAAGCACACAGGACTGAAGAAGAGAAAATACTCTCGAAATAGACATTAATTTGAAATTATCGTACAATTATTGTGACAACATTTAGGAAAGTAAAACTAGAACTCATTCTATTTTTAGAAAGACTTCAAAGGAATTTCACTGAATTTTGCTCACGATTATTGATTTTCAGTACGCAAATCCGCTAAGCCTTCTAGACGTCTTTTACTTGATTACGCCGTGATTGCAATTTCCTTGACAAATTCCATTACATCAACTATTTTGCTTTGTATTTTATGGCAAACTTAAACACGAATCAAAGTAAATGGATTACCCAATAGCATAATCAAGTTTCAAAATTTTCAGTAACTGTTCGTCTAATCCTGTAGTCGAAAGAGGATTAAAATTTTATCTATACACAAATATTCGCTTAACTTATTTAGTTAAACGTAATTTCATGTATTTTCCAGTTTACAAAGAGGGTAAAAATTTAAAGTGGCACGTTAATGTAAAAGTTTTTTTACGTTTTTGCAAAAGTTTAGAACGATTTTAAAACTGTTTTAGGGGCAAATGAGAATTACGACAAACCACGAAAGCAAAAGTTTGGAGGGAAATGTAAATGTGCAATTGCTTCAGTGGATAATGGTATACTTGTTTATGAAGAAACTTTTGTAAATTTGTTGGGAAAACGTACATCTAGAAAACCGCAATAAAAAAGTAATCAGAAATGAGTGAGAAAAAATGTTTCGATAAGCAAATCGAAATTTAAAGTTTGCCCTGTTTATACGAAAGTATAAGAAAATCGAAATTCAGAGCGCAAAATTACTGAAATTGGTGAAACTACCGGACAAAAAACTAATGGGAAATTCTCCTGAATATTTAGCGTAGAGAAAAAATTGTTCAACGAAACTCAAAAGATGTATTTTTACTAGGAGTTAGTAAAAATAGCTAAATGTCCGTGGAAATTTGCAGATATCTTGAGCCTATTTGAACACTAATTTCACGGTGTGGCACGCTATCTGAAAAAAAAAGAAATTGTTATTATAAATTACTATTAATATTCCGACAGTAACTTACCTAATCGTCTAAAATTCTTCCCAAGATTTAAAAATCTTTGCTAAAAATGTTAAAAGTTATTTGAATATAAAGGTACTCGTCGTACGCTTATTATTATTAATTATTCGCATTAATTTTTGTTTTTCTATTGAAAGACATTATAATAAATTTAAAATTATTATTATAGACCTAAATGACGATAACTCTTCCATCTACAACATTTTTAATTGTTTCTCAATGTTTATGAATTACAGGGTATGGCGTATGGTTAAAGTGTCATCGACATCAGGAAAAAATTGGGCTACCAAAATTTACGAATAAGAAAGCCTGATTCACATATGATTTTGGAAGCTTTTACAGGATTACGTAACGCTGTTACAGTATTCTTTGCTTTCCATGGTACTTTCATTTGAAGCAAATTACAAACAATGTTCACTGTTGTAATAGCGTAATTGATTATGATAATCAATCGCTTTACAAATTTGGCTATTAAAAAATGTATATTTCAAGCAATGAATTCAATTTTATAATTCAATCGGAACAAACAAGTTATAACCGTGTAATCAAATGAATGTTGTAAGTGTTCTGGTAATTTATTAACAAAAACAATTATTAACAAATTAACAAAAGAATAAACAACAAAAGGAATGGTGTCGTGTTCACCTCGCGGGCTCAACTACTCTTCTACTTGCTTTCGCGCCGGCGTGGCCGCAGGTGGTACGGCCCAGCGGCGGGGTTTTGGCCTGGGCCGGCTGGCTGGCCAGTGGCGGCGGGTGGCTCCGCTACATCCTCCCCTTCTGGATCGCGGTTACGTCCCGATAGCGATACAGGGAAATCTTCGTCACTGGAAGGGTTCTTGCGGGGCCTGCCACGTTTACGGATGGGGCAGATAGGTGCTGGCCCTGGGGAGTTCTCGACATCCGGTTCAACAAAGAGTCGAAGAGCGCTCGACGAATAAGTGCCGAGGGGTACTCCCGGGTCGTCCAGATTGGCTATTTGGTAGGAGGTGGGCGACACTTGTTTTATCACCAAGTAGGGACCATCTCGCCGCGGAGCAAACTTGCTAGTAAACAATTTGGATTGCTGACTCAACACATGAACGTCTACCAGGACCTTGTCTCCAATCTTGTAACCAGTGCCTCCTCGGTGGTGGAGATCCGCATGCTTCTTGTTGATGTCTTGTCGTATCTCATGTTCCTCTCTAGCAGCCTCCAGCGTAGAAGCGATTTGTCGGAGATACGGCGTAATCTCGGATATGACATTCTCGTTGGCCACGACAGCCCGGAAGTCATGTGAAGCCTCAGAGGGAGTACGAAGCTCGCGACCGAAGGTTCAGGGCAAACCGTACAGCGGGCAAGGCTTCTTTCCACTTGTGATGCTCGTTGCCCAATAAAATAGAAAGTTGTACTTTGACATCTCGGTTTCTTCGTTCTTCAGGGTTGGCGGAGGGATGGTACATCGGAATAAGATTTTGCTTGATTCCCATGCAATAGGCAACTTGCTGCATGACTTCTGCCACAAGCTGGACACCATTGTCACTTATCACACGTCGTGGGGTACCATATCTCAGTACGATCTCGTCCACAAGGCAGCGGGCGCATGCGTCTGCAGTGGCTTGCACTAAAGGGAAAAGTTCTAGCCAACGTGTGGCAGTGTCCTCAATGGCAAACACCCATCGTTCGTTGTTAGAACCCGGAGGTAACGGACCAATCAGATCCATAGCCAAAGTCTCGAATCGCTGGGACATTACCGGAGTCTGGAGAAAACCCGCAGGCTTCAAATTGCTAGGCTTGTACTTCTGGCAAGAAATGCACTGGGCCACGTGCTTCGCGACATCTCTTCTAATCGTAGTCCAATAGTAACGATTGATTATTCTTCGGATTGTTTTTTCGCGACCATTATGGCCAGCGAGCGGCAAATCATGGCACTCGGACAAAATTTGCGGCACCATGGATCGAGGTACCACCAGTTGAGCTTCTTCTGCGTCGCTTTCGGAGGAGTAGTGGTACAACAAACCACCAGAGAGTCGGCAAGCTGTAGGTCTCGCATTTCCTTGGCGGAAACGGTAGGTAGCAAAGCTGAAACCGTACACGGATTAGTGGTACTTGTGGGGTAGGATTCAGTGATGGGGGGTCGGGAGAAGGTGTCGGCAAGGACATTTTGTCTTCCAGGAAGGTATTCGATCCTAACGTCAAAGGATTGAAGCAACAAGGACCAACGCGCTAGGCGGCCAGTAGGAGATCTCAAGGACATTAACCACCGTAGCGGCTGATGGTCAGTCTTGATGACGATGGTCGCACCATCCAGGTATCCCCTGAACCTTTGGACAGCAAACACCACAGCCAAAGCTTCACGCTCTGTGGTCTTATAGTTTCTTTCTGAAGACGTGAGCAGACGAGAGGCGTACTCGACTGGCTTCTTTTCAGAGCCCTCCCCTTGGAGCAAACATGCCCCAATAGCATAGGCGCTGGCATCGCTCTTGATTAAAAAGACCTCGTCGGGATTTACCTGTCGTAGAATGGGAGGCGTTATCAGGCACTTCTTTAAGGCGTGGAACGCTTCATCTTGCTCGGATTCCCACTTCCACACAGCGTTCTTCCTGGTCAGTTCAGTCAGAGGTCGAGACACGCGCGCAAAACCCGGCACGAAACGATGGAACCAACTACAGGTTTGCAGGAACGTTAACAGTTCACGTACATTCTTTGGGGGAGCCATATCGGTAATAGCTCTCACTTTGTCTGCATCTGGTAGGATACCCTCGGGGGTAATCACATGACCGAGGTATCTTACACTCGCGCGGCAGAAACAACATTTGGACCGATTCGCGGACAGTTTGAATACACGAAGTCTATCAAAAACGGCTTGCAGGTCACGTAAGTGTCCCTCGAAACTCGAGTTATTATACAGTTATTTCACCAAGTCCCGCGCGAAATCGATCGATTAAACGCTGGAAGGTAGCCGGCGCATTCCTAAGTCCGAATGGCATTCGACGGAAGCGATAAAGTCGCATTCTCTCACACCTACCTGGTGGTAGCCAGATTGAAGGTCTAAAGTAGACATGCAAGCAGCATACTTGGCAGAATGGAGTAAATCATCTATCCTCGGTAGTGGATAGCGGTCAGGTACTGTCTTGGCGTTGATCTTCCGGTAGTCTATCCATACTCGTATTTTGCCGTCTTTCTTGGGGACTATTACAACGGGTGTGGCGTACGGCGACTCACTCTCCTCGATGATACCTTGTTCCAGCAGACTGCAATTGGTACATCGTCCGAGAGGTTGATTATGTGTTCTGCAAAAGGAGTAGCCTCTTGCCTTTGAACGAAAACATCGACGTTCTTGGTTAGCAATTCGTTAGTGCGGTCACGCTCAGTCTCCTGCAACAAGCTTCCTTCTTCGGGTCGAAGACTTGGTTTCACTAAATCGGCGGAGACTGCAGCTACTTGTTCTGATACAGTCTCGGGCTCGGGGTACAACTGAAATTTAACGTGTGGCATATTCTGAAATGAATAGGTCATTTTAGAAATGTCTAAACTGATATCGGCACGTTTCACAAAGTCAACGCCCAACAGAGTCTTGCTTTTAACATGTTCTGGTACCGCAACAAACTTGGTCGGAATGGCTCTTCCATTCAGGCACACGTAGGTGTCAAAGGTGAGCGAGGTCACGGTTCGCGTGACACCATCAGCTAGCGTCATGTCCAGGCTAGACGTCATGTGAGGAAAACCTTGTTCCAGAAAGTGTTCATACAACCTGGTTCCTGCGATGCTACACTTCGCACCAGTGTCTACGAAGGCGAGTCCCGTCTTGCCATTAACGGTAATGCGCATCATGGGACGCGAAACGCATCCACCATCATCTGCGATTAAAACGTCCATGGCGGAGGTCTCAGTAGTCGGTGTAGTCTTGCTTTTGCAGAACGGGCATCGAGAGCGAATGAAACCCGGATTTCCACAGCCATAACACGAAATTGTTGGCTTGACGACGGCGGATTTTCCTGTCTCGCCATTAGTGTTTGAACTAGCACTCGCACGTTTACGACACTCGTTTTGTGTATGTCCGAAATTGTTGCAATAACTACACTTTGGACGAGGCTTCTTCACCTTGTCTTCGTTTTTCTCTGGATTCGACTTCTTATTAGAGGCTTCTAGAAAGCTATCCTCAATTGGTCGGGCTTTCTTGACCAGCTCTGTGAAATCGTTAACGGAGTGTCTAGGCAGCTGCTTCCGAATTCTACTATTCAGCAACCCATAGATCGATATGATCTATGGACTTCATGCAACACAGGTATTTCTGGAAGTTGCGACAACAGTGCGCGAGCACTACTTACAAAAATGTCAGTTGGCTCGTCGAATCTTTGTTCCCGAGAGAACAGTTCTCGGAAAATTTGGTGTGGTGGAAGCTTACGGCCAAAAGCGTTTCTCAGACCCTCAATTGCTTCGTTGCACTCTGAAAACAACGATTTGGCACCCTGGTGCTATGTGGCAGCGATGCCATCCAACAACATCGGTAGTCCTTTGAGCGCGTTCCCGTGAGATATATGCATGCACTCTTTGTACACTTGAACAGCATCTATGAAGGCTTCTACACTCTCGCCTACATTTCCTGAAAACCGTGTCTGACACAGTGAAAAGTTACCATTCTCCGGAGCCGGCGGAGGTGCTGCAGGTGCTCGGCCCTCTCTCACTTGAATTTTCTCCAAGAGTCTGACGAACCGTTCTTCAGTCAGCGTTGCCATCGTTGTTTGGTTTTTGTCACTCTTGTCACCTGACTCGGCAGTGCTCTTCTTTGGTACCACTTGTGACCGCAAATAGTACGGCACAAGAGCACGATCGTCCTTTGACATTAACAACGACAGTCACGAAATAGGTTATATTACATATAACAAAAGTCACTAGAATTCCCCTTGACTAGGGACCTTAGATTCTGGTTAGAAAATGGCTAACCAGACTTCCCGCGCGAAATCGCGTGAACACGACAAAAATTGCGACAATTTGTCGATTTCAACCACTGCGAGATCACAACACTTTTTTTCTCGATAGCACTATACCGTTCCGGAATAGGGAAAATGCGATTCTGCGATGAATCGAGTTCACAACGCAACGATGTTTTATTCCCGGTTTTCTGTCCGAAATAATTCGTTTGCACAACTTTGCACTTCACCGTGGTTATTCGGCGGAACGTTGGGCGTCAGATGTAAGTGTACTGGTGATTTAGTAACAAAAACAATTATTAACAAATTAACAAAAGAATAAACAACACAAGGAATGGTGTCGTGTTCACCTCGCGGGCTCAACTACTCTTCTACTTGCTTTCGCGCCGGCGTGGCCGCAGGTGGTACGGCCCAGCGGCGGGGTTTTGGCTTGGGCCGGCTGGCCGGCCAGTGGCGGCGGGTGGCTCCGCTACAATGTAGATAAAATATATGTTTATAATTTTATTACGCTATTTTGATTTACATTCTGCAAGTTTCATTTAAAAAATATCGAGCGATCAATATAATTTGTAATCGAGTCATCCATGAAACCGAAAACGTATGTCGTGCACTTAAACTGCACTTATAAATGTCAAATAATGTGTCATAATAAAATGGTGGAAATTCTCAAACAGGATTTTATTGTCAAAAATACGTGAAATTTTAAGGAAAATACATTTATTTCATTCAACTATTATAATAAATGCTGAAAATGTTCTCCATTTTGGTCTAAGCACAAATGAGCCCTTCGTCTAACATCTGGAATAACATTTCGTATATCTGGATTATTATTTATTTCATTAATTTCTTCGGTGATTCTTAATTCTTGTAAACTATAGAGGCGTTCGGTAAACGGAATTTTTTAAATAAGGCCACATAAAAAGTCCGCAGGTGTAAGGTCACAAGATCTCGGAGGCCAGATACTTTCTGTGTTCCGACTAATAAGTCTGTTATCAAAGAACTCTCGTAACATAGCTATTGTGGTCCTTGCTGAATGTGCTGTAGCCCCCATCTTGTTGAAAATAGCCAAGTACCAGTTCGTCATCATGAAGTTCGTTAATAAAAGTTTCCAAAATCACTTGTTGATATGCAGTTGGTTATCTGAAGGAGGATAAATTTTTTTTTAGGTTTAAATAACTAATAATGAACGATTTACTTTCAAAAAATATTTGTCTTATTATACGTCGTCGGCTAATTGCTGCCCAAACACCAATATTTTGTGGATGTAATGGGGTTTCTACATAAACATGAGGCTTTTCACTGCTCCAAATTCTCATATTTTGTCTATTAACGTATCCACTTAGATGAAACCATGCTTTATCTGAAAAGAACGTTTTCTCCAACAAATCATCGTCAAACGTGTTCAAGAACCATTGACAATATGCAGCCCTTAATGGAAAATCATCTTGATGCAGTTCTTGTACACATGTTAATCGATATGGATATAAAACAAATCTTTTTTAAGTATTGCTTGACATGTACCATAATTATGATAAGTCCACTTGAAGTGCCAATTGCCGTTTTCTAGTGTTCTTTTATCCTTTGATCGACCACTTCTTGGTTTTCTTTCTAAAGTGGATGTTTCTCGAGACTGGGTAACACAACGCTTTAATGTATTGGAGAAATGAGCATAATCGACGATATTATCGGGAAACTTCTCACGAAATTCTGCCCATGCATCTTGAACAGAATATTGCCACACGCCGTCTACTTTCTGCCCAGTTCGAAAATACGACTCAACCATAAACGCTTTGTGTTCTAATGAAAATGCCATTTTTAAGCAGTGAACAAATAAAGTTCTTAAAAGAACTGATTTTATAGAGTAGAGAGACTGTTTCACTAGACAAAAATAACACAACAACCAACATAAACAACGTAGTGTGCAAGATACTGAGATTTGAAGCTAAGTTAATTCTTCAAATTCATTTGACATTTAATAGCAGTAGGTCAGGTTACACCGAACTGGGATTTCAATTATACACAAGATCTGGCGAAAAATTGAAATTAACAATAAAAAATAAGTTGTGGAGGCTTACTCGATTACAAATTATCTTGATTATCGACGAAATGTTGTTTAAAAAACATTGACATCGCCCTTGTGTCTAAAATAACCTCATTAGAACGCAGCTACCGCTCTAGGGTTTCCAAGTCACCAGAAATATCTCTTTAGTAATATATCTACACTATCGTACATATTCCTATAAATTCTACACGTATCGTGTCACCTAGAATACTTCACAAAGGGTAATATCTCAGAAACTATTCATAAGATCAAATGAAACCGCCTTGTAGAAAAGGCACGACGGCAACGCGGGGTATTACTGCATGCACCAGTTGCACCGGCCGTTCCAGAGTTACCGCCCAAACCACAATTTTAAATAATATGTAACACTTTTTGTACTTACTTATATATCAAGGACTATACCTAATTTATAATTCTGCAAGCGTTGTCGAATACACAAACATGAAGAAGACGGAAAATTTATTCTATAGGGTCTTGAAAAATTATTCACATATCCAGTAGGCTTTACACGTCAAAAGTGATGTATGAATTATTTAAAAAGACCCCACACTTTGAACAGAAAGATATAGTATAAATATTAGAGTGGTAGATTTAAGTAGGTTACAGATAACACATTATTGTCAAAGATGTCTGTATCCTGAAAAATTTGGTTTTATTTCAAACTTCTAGCATTATCAGTTTTCTAGAATTTGGCTGTTTGAAATATGTAGCATCCTGTAGATGTAAATTCCACACTCTTTATAGCTTTAACCTTCCAATAGTCACCCACGGTGTGAGGGACCAGACTATTAAAATATAGACTGCTGACGTCATTTCCGTCAAAGTCTAGCTTTGAATGTCTAAAATAAAATATTATTAGGGTGATGCATCCAACTCAGCCGCAACCCCGTGGCATCCCTGTTTAACCTTCATCCGGCCGAACTACAAATATTACGAATCGGTCCGGTTGGAGTGCAGGTGCACCCCACTCTTTTTTCCGCAAAAACCAAATAAGAAAGACATAAAAATGAAATGTTTATTCTACATATCAAACGGAACATATTATTCATCCTAAAACTAATTTAATCTAATCTAATAATAATTTGTCTTTTTGTGTTGTTGCTGTCTGTAGCGATGTTCCACGTGTTCTCGGACTAATTCCTTGCCCAGTTGTAGAAGAAATTTTCTGCGACGATCTTTCCCACTCAGGATATTTCTTGGTCCCCAATTTGAAACACTTTATAACAGCTGGATCAATCAGATGCTGGAAGATCTACTTCCTCTTCTTTACGAGTTTAGTGCAGAAACCGATACACACACGTCCGAGTGGGGCGCAGGAGCCACTTTTTTCAGCAATGTATAGATCAATAACAGTGGAACATGATATGCATAAAGGCATAGGGCATTGAGAAATATGAAGCTACCCTGATGCTGCCGCTCGGCCCGATGAAGGTTAAAGAAGAAAACTTATATCATTTAAATAGAGTCTGTTAAATGTTATAGCTCCAAAACAAATACAAAAATATCACGTAGAAGTGGTCCATACGAGCGTATCGTCTGTACGGAATTCCGGATGGCAATTAATAGCAAACCGTTCTAGACAACTGCAAATACGTGACAGGAGATAGTGATCTACAGTAGTCGAAAACGATTCCGGGACTAACACACCCTAGAAAATTTACTCTAATTGGACAACTTTCCGTGTGTTGGCTTGACGAAACTTTGCTCGTCCATGATGTGTATTATCGTCACGAACAAAATTTACATACAAATTAGAGAAATTACGAGGATCCGAATTGCTGTATTGAACCTTGAGGCTTACAACTTTCAAGACACTTGTTTTAATTGTGTATTCGTTGGGAAGGCCGGAGGTTGTATAGGATGATATGTTTATGTAAAGTAAATCTATGCTGCAAACGACACCAAAGAAAAATAACTTAAAAGAATATTGTTTATAGGTATTTAGCTTACATAGAAGTCAGGATAGTCCTCAGCCGTAATCCATGTTTAAATTTTATTGCTTTATTCCTCTCTGACAGAGCGTGTATCAAATGTAACAGATATGTTTCATTCGTTTTGTTAAACACATAATCAGTTGAGTGCTACATAACTAAAAATATAAACTTTACCCCTTATCTATTTAATTTGACAGCTGTCAGACCTAACCTCAAAATTAAAGGTTAATTCTTTTTTGATCACTTTGCGTGAACGATTACAAAAAATGTTGTTCAATACTCGTGCGCTATCACTTTTCAAGGGCTCGGGTTCATTTGCAGCTGCTGGAGCTGGGTACTGAATTGCCTGTGCCGTGGGCGGTCACATGTTCTGGGAACCGAGGGCGACAACTTCTGGCTTGTTGAGCTGTTGAACTGCTTCTTGAATGTATTCCATTTAACTAATTGAACTATTATAAAGTGTTAGATTGATTTGTCTTCTTCATTTTTAGGTTATAGGAAGTAATTTTCGGAAAAAGGTCCACATCCGCAATATTAAAAGGTCCACATCCGCAATATTATTTCCTATATTATAAAATGTGTTGCCATTTTCCATTTGATAATTTGGGTACTGTTACAACCAAAATTGCTGTAACGTTCGCTGTCAAGTAGAACAATAAATAGGTGGGTATGTTGACAATAATAATTAATGAGATAGTTGAACAATAGTTGGTGTGAATGATATACAATAGACTGGAAAAGTCGTGACGTCACTGAGAGTGGAGACTTTTCCAAACAAACGCAGGTGCTAGTGACGTGTCAACAGCTTTCTCCAAATAGTGAGGTTACTGTCATTTGCTGTAATCTTTGTTCTCATTTACTTTACGTTTCATCCAAGTGTAATTAGCTTTAACCTCCCTGGTTTAACCCACGTTTAACCATGACTTCGCAACGTGTTCATAAACTCAGAGAATGAAAGTTGATTTCAACCACTTTTACATAACCTCAAATAACCCACTAGTGCATTTACGTCACACTATTTGCCTCTATAAGTCAAGAGATAGTTGTCTAATAATTAAATGTAAATGATGAACAGTAATTAAACGAAGAAGTGATCAATAATAATTTAATTAACTACTTATATCGAAAGATCAAGATAATTTGTAATCGAGTCATCCATGAATTCGAATCCGTGTGTATCTCGCGATTGATATGCTTAATTGTGTCATCTAAAGTTACATAATTCAAGAAATTTAAAAAATAATTTTGAGGTTTCAAAAAATTTTGGAAATAAATTTTTAAACACATGCGTAAAATGGAGGCAAAATGTAGCCTCCACAACCAATTTTTTTTTGTTCAATCCACTGTCTCCCGAGTATTAAATCGGTATCGAGAAACTCAAGCAATTTCCAGAAGACGAGGGCAAGGAAGAAATCAAACTACAAATGGTTTCCAAAACCATTTTTGATGATGCAAACCTTAAGAGAGAGAGGTTCATTACAACTCCAACGCTGTAAAATATGCTTGCAAAGACTCACAATGTTCGAGTAAGTTGTGTTACCTTTAGAAAACGACCCCGTGGTTTGAATTTAACTCCCAGAGTACCTACAAGAGGCCCAAAGTTAACGGCAGATGAATACTTCTGGGACAACAAAGGGAGGCAGCTTAAAACACTTCATCGTCCTCCTGTTAACCAACAAGAGCTTTGTTAAAGACTTCAAGAAATTTGGAATTGTATTGACCAGGCTGAAATTAGAACCTTAATTACCAGTACGGGTCCTCGCTACGAAGCAGTAATTCGTGCAAGATGAGAAAGTACTAAATCACCATCTTAAGTTTTGTTCTAATGGGTTTGATTTTTTTTCTTTTGCAGTGTTATTGATTTTTGTTTTTTTACTTTTTTTTAGATAATGAATGTTCAGTTACACCTAGAACATATCAAATGTTCGGTACAAATAACAAAATAAAAATATATTTTACTTTAAACTAAAATTTTAAAAGTGATGCGTCAATTTCTTTCGCCTGTGTATCTAAAAATGTTTTAATAGGAAGAACAAATAAGTCTCAAAACAGTAATAATAAATTTTGTGTTCAGAAAACGTACTAAGACGGTTGCTTGTTATGAGCTAGCAAGATATCCAAACTCGACCCTACAAACTTAATTACGACCGTCGTGCCAGAGCCAATACTCAAGTATCCTCCCTTAATAGCGCAAGTTGCCACCTCGAACGTCTCTTGAATCCTTGGAGACGTTCTCTCTAATCCAATTAAATTATCGCAAAAAATCAAAAAACGTTTCCACCAAATAATAACCTTATAACTTTTCAGTATCCAAATGCCTGAAAAGCAACTATATATTGTTATTAATTAGATCAGGAATTATAAAAATTATACACCCATTTTATAGCCCGCAAAATAAAACTCTGAACATAGGATTTAGCCTATATTACATCCTGTTGGTAACGGTTATTGACCACATATTACCTAAAGTATGCAATTAAACGTAGTATGGTGCTGTGATAAACAACAATTCTGTGCAGAGCCGGTCCAAACTCATTAACAAAAATCGACGTCGGACGTATTAGAGGGAGAATTTGTTGCACAAGAAGAACAATTGAATGTTGCTGCCAAGTCAGTCGTCTTAAATTTAGTTTGGTGAGTTCCAACTAAAGATTTGTTTGAAACGCCCCCATTTCTAATTTCTTAACTTGTTTTTTACAGTGGTAATGTTTATTGTTTATTGGTTTGTGCAATATTTATGTTCCAAGGGCATAATTAGGATGTTTATATTCGAGGGCCTCCGGCCCGAGATTTATAAACATCGAGTTATGCCCGTGGTGCATACAACGTTTTATATTTCACTGCATTTAAATTTGTGAACATTTAAAAAATATATAAATTCTGAATTTGATTTTGCTAAATTCTCTAGTTTGCGGTGGCTTATTGTATCTATGAAGTTGGAAGCTCCCGTGAAACTGGAACGTCCGGAGAAAATAGAATTTTCGGTAAAACCGATGCCTCCAACCTGAATGTTTCTTCATTTAAACATAGTATAATTTGATAAAATGTTCAAGTATTGGATCTTTATTTACAAGTTGTACTCTTAAGTTTAAATAAATAATAATGATAAAACATGGTTAAATTTTTTGAGGGCATCTATGATCTACACGCCCTAGGGTATTATAGCTTACTTAATATATTTCGTTGTCAAGGTATAGAAAACAAATAATGATTCAGTGAAATATTAAAGTATTTTTCAATGTTCATATTGTGTTGCAAGAAGAACGTTCTATAAAAATAATTTTTTCAACCAACTTTTGTACAATTTCATAAGACTTCTTAGATTTTAAAAGTTTTGGATTCTTTGTTGCCTCGTTGGAATTGCGGAAATTATTCGTGTACAAAAATATTTTTGTTCCCAAGTTTATGTATTTCACAGTACAGTTGAAAGATCCAAAGCTTCTGGAAGTGCTCGCCCGGCGCATCCACCATTTTATAAATGAGAATTTCTTGGTTTTATTAATTTTTAAACAGTTTGATGTAGTTTTTCATTTTCTTACTATTGTAAATTTCTACTCCGTATTGTGACCATCGATATTATTTTTATTGTTAACCGTAACAAATTTTGACATAATACGTACTAATTGAAGCTTGTGCACAAAAACTTCAAACATGTCTTTACTGATTTATAGACACATATGCAATATGCTCACAAAACCACAACAAACCTGTCAGTAGGAATGATTTGAATTGAATTAAATTTTTTAGTCCGTATAAATTCCACATCAAAGAAGTTGAGCATTGTCCTTTTGACGTGCCTTCATCTTCAACCGATATGTATCTAAGGATATAAAACCCAACTCATAGTTTGTTCACTCACAAATGTCACAATGTGACAAGTTCTTTTACTTGCTAATCGGAAAAAGGAACAACTTCATCTTCTGCATTTTTAAATTTGTTGTAGTTACTTACCAACTTTACTGGATGTTATGACTGAAAATTGATTCAGAAACAATAATTATTTTGTAACTTAGTTAACGGTGAAGACGTACAAATAACAACGTTTAGATTTTAATTAAAAATTCGCACTGTTTGAAAGCCGTGTCGAATTTGATTAACGCAGTAACATTAAATAATTATTGTATAGGATTATATCCGTTTTGGAACAAAATATAAATTAATGTAAAAGCACTATTTTGAAATAACTAAATAAACAATAAGGCCGTATCCGTCGTTAATCCTCGTCGTCTCGCAAACTGCAAAACAATACTTTATTAATCTACCGCGCCCTCGCAGCCGTCTTCACGAAGCGCCTTCCTGATACTTTACTTGTTCTTCGACTATTATACATGCATTATAATATGAAATATTAATTAAACTTGTCATTGAAAGAAGAAGAACATTGGTGCAAAACTACGCAACATTATGACCACCAGACAAAAGAAATTCCTGTTAAATAATAGGAGTAACTGTTAATTTATTTACTAATAATTGCATTTATTTTCAGTTAGTATTAGTATAAACACATAAGATAAGATTTTAAAAATGGCTGCAAATTTTTCTTAGTTAGGCACACGAGTTTGAAATATCCTTCAGCATGTGTTGTACACTATGCTTTTGTTTCGACCACCACTCAAAAGAAAGTACATGTAATTGTATTTATTGTAATACATTCTAATCTCTAAAAAGTTACCTTTGTTGATATATTTGATAAAAACCCATTTTATAATTATTGCAATGTTGAAGTGTTCGGTACAATTGATTTTAATTCTTCTACTCTGTAAGTGAGTTTGTAACTGTAGCTGTCGTGACTTTACTTTTCCTTATTTCATTGTCCAGAAAAAAGCTTTTCAGGTCAGGTGTACATATGTATATTGGAAATATAACAAACGATAAATCTGCTTTATTCAGACTTTTGTATTCTGGTAAGCAGTTTAGAGAAATGTGAGAAATATGTTATTCCTTCGTACTTAAAGGAGAATCTCTTCACTTCATGCCCTCGTCAATATCGAAAAACTGAAACAGCGTAGTAAACGCCAACCCTCTTCATCGCAACATTAGGCTACGACATCTCGATCCAAATCCGTCCTTGACGCTCAACTCCCTCTGGCGAAAGCCAATAAATAAACCATCAAACACCTCTGAAAAAGCTTCAACTCAAAAGTGCCTCCAACGCGTCAACTGATTCCGCCGCATCCAATTTGGGGTCTGCATAATTAATGTTAAAACAAACTGCAAGCAGGATGCGGCGTCAGCAGGAGTTTGATACGCATGTAATTGGTCGTCTGGAGGCTCTGTAAACAGCGGCGACCTCTCTCTCGTTTCATGTTGAACGGAACAGGCCCAAGAGAGCTCAGCAAATCTACCTGAATCCGCCGAAATACTCCAAACCGCCACTCCCACATCCGATTGTTCTCCGCTTCGGATTTTGCCGATGGGGTTTATTGTTACGGCAGATTTCTTATTCGGGGGATTTTCTAATGAAGGCGATGCGTGCTTTCTTAAGCTGTTGTGAAAAAACACAACAACAGCTTCGGTTTTCTAAGTTGCTGATCGCTGAAATCGCTCTCTTGAGGAGGGCAACCGGCCTGAGTTAATCTAAACAAGTGGACTAAAAAAATATCCTTTTGAACGTAGCTGCTCGTTCTTGGCAAATACGACCTCGTATTTTGTCCTTATTTGCTGCCAGTATTTGTCAATTAAAAGAGAAACACTTTAGTTGTATAAACCAACAGTTTTTTCAACAGATTTATTTTAGTTTCTCAAATTAGATTTTAAATTTTGAATGAATTGAAAATGCAGTTACGCAGGTGCTGAGCAATTGATCGTTTTAAAATTATTAGAATATTTTAGGCTAAGGTATGTAGTCCACAATTTTGTCACACTGTTATTGTATTTTGTTTGAAATAATACTGATTGTAATAGTACAATTTATTAAAACAACAAAGCACACTTAATTACATATTTTCGATGACCATTGTGAAATATTGTAATTCTTTTGAAAATAGATCATATTAATAGTAACCTTCGGTATCACTCGGAATATTTTCTCAGTCTTACCTTCTCATTTGATTAAAAATTAAAAGTGTAATAATTTTTATAAAGAACAATTATGATCGCTTATCTCACAATCAGAACCAAAAAGCCAATAGAATTCCGTAACGGCAAAAATATTGTAGCGCGGTTTTATTCGTCTGCTTGAAGACCAACATAAATCCCTTGCAGTCGTTGCATCTTTCACATCCAGCTTAAAGCCATCAAAAGCTCCCCGCTTTCACGAAGAAACAATGTTTTGTATTAGCTTCACAATTCGTTTTTTGTTGAAGCTGAGCTCCCACATCATCCAGGTTTCTTTGTTGTTATTAGTCATGCGTAGCGTTAACGGATTAACAGTAAATTTCGGCTTTCCTTAACCGATTATTAATTGCCTCCGGGCTCTTATATCCACTTCCGGCAGTTCCCTTAAGCTAAAATCAGGCCTAAGTTACGGGGAATTAGAATAGAAGTCATATATCTGGTTTATTAAAAATGTCAAAAGACAAAAAGTATTATTTTATGACTGCACACTATATGCAAAGTTATGCATAGTAATACCGGAATTATGTAAACTCTACTTACGTATGTAAATTTATAGTTATATAATTATTGTCATCATGCTTGTGCCCTCCTCCATCACTGTGAATACAGTGGAAGCAATTAAATGCCAACCGGTACTTCACTAATGCATGTGTCTAATAACTACTATTCTAACTACTATCCAAAAAATGCCATGCACGTTGTTTATTAGGGTCTTGAGAAGAAATTTCTTTTTCTTTTTCAAAATGTTTATAAATATTGTTCTCTGTCGGTATTTGTCGGTGAAGTAACGGTTGGTAAACTAATTGTGAGAATTTGGTGGAAATAAAAAAGTACATCTTTTCTTATCATCCGAGGTAATAATCGGACTCATTTATGCAAGCGAATTTGCGAAGGGGTAAAAATGGTAGATATAAATTTGGTTGCTCTCGTCAAGTTCTATTACTGGTTAAAATAATAATAAATATAATACAATTTTATTCACTCTTTCGAGGTCGAATATAATAGTTGATGCATAGATAGAAAAATAAAAATACAATAAAAATAAATCTATATTCCATTATAATCTTTATCCATTATCTTCCTCGCCCATCCTCATTCAACTCTCCTGCCCTTTTCTCCGTTTCTTCAATCTCGATGCACTTTCTCAGATGTTCCATTGTTTCCCTTTCCTCCCAACACATTCTGCATAACCTTTTCTCCTCTTCCATCCAATATTCATTCTCTTTCGTTTCGTTTCCACACCTAAATCTTGCTATCATATCCTTCTTTTTCGTTTTTTTTTTTAGGTATACTGGTACCCCCTCCGTCATTCATTTTTCGTACCTCGCATTGTATTTTGCGTCTCCTATTTTTTCTCTTCTCTCCTGTTTGCATATGTCCCTATCTCTCCCTCTTGTCTCTGCCCATATACTTTCTCCTCTGTATCTTTTGTTTTCCACTTCCTTCCTTTCCAGCCCATTCCTCTCATAATACTTTCGTCTTTCTTCCTTCTCTTCTGCTATTCTTTCTTTCAGGCATTCTTGCAATAGTTTTTTTTTTTCTTTCCCACTGCTTTTCTTCGAATTTACTCGCTCTTTTGCCCGCTTCTACTCTCATTTTCTCCCTCTTGCATTCCTCTAGCACCATATACCCTGGCGTAGCTTTGTCTAATCCCAACACCCATCTGCAGTATTTTTGTTGCACCCTCTCTATTTTCTCTTGTTCCTTTCAGCCCCAGATCTCCGCTCCATATAGCACTGCGCTCTTCACTAGACTTTTAAATAGCATCACCCTCTTTTCAAACTCCCTTTCGAACAACTTCTCCATACTTGCGCTACTAACTTATTTCCTTTCTTGCTCAGCTCTTTAATGTGTGTGGATGCGTTGTTTCTTTAGTTAAAGTAGTATCCCAGGTACTTGAACTCACTAACTTCCTCTTTTTCTTTGTTTCCCCATTTCCCTTTTTAGTCTTAGTCCCTTGTTTGTGTAGAAGCATTCACTCACTTCCTCTCCCACTTTCACCCTGTTTCTTGTTTCCTCATATATTTCTTCGATTCTTCTTACTAAGCTCTCGTCCACTCGTTTCTCTCTCATACTCTTCCATATTTTCTCCCTTTCCACACTATCAAACGCTGATTTCAAATCCACGAACAGCGTGTACAATTTCCCCCATTTTTTCTCCAGTTGTTTTTCGGCCAAGTGGTTCAGAACGTATACCTCATCCATTGTGCCTCTGCTTTCTCTGAATGCCACCTGGGCCTCCGGTAATCCTTCTGGAGTCTCTTGTTTTGCTTTATCGCTTTTTTTTGTAAATGGGGCATATAAGACTCTCTCTACATTCACTCGGGAAACCTTTTTCCCTCCATATCTCATTCAGTATCTGTGTCAGCCTCTTCCATACTACTTCTTATGTGCCATAAATCCATGCCTCGTTCATTATACCGTCTTCCCCTGGCGCTTTTCCTTTCTTTAGTTTCTCTATTTGTCTCTTGACTTCTTCGCTTGTTATTTTCTTTCCTTCTTGTATTGTCGTTACATCTACCTTCTTTTCTGTTCCGTGGTTTTTTCCCTCCAATAGTTCCATGAAATGTTTCTTCCATGTGTGTATTTCTATACCTTTGTCCACTCCCTCCTTTTCTTTTCTTGCCTGGGTTATATATCTCCATCTTTCTTTCTGGCAGGTTATGGCTTCAATTTTTTTCCCTTTCTTTCTCACTCCATATGTTCTTTTTTTATACATTTTTGCTTGTATTCTTTTTTTTTTCTTTATGTATTATTCTTTTTCGGTTTTGTTTTCTTTCACTTTCCGGAGTTCCCTCTTCACTTCCTTATCCCTTATCCCACGAGTCGTTTCTATCCCTACAGTTTCGTTGTGAGGTTATTTTCTCTTTTCTTATTACTGCGGCTTATATCGTTCTTCCCATTTTTTCCTGGCCTCTGTTTCCTGTAGCTGTTTCCTTCTTAAGTTCTCTCCATATTCTCTAATGCTTTCTTCTGTCCAGTTCTCCCGTACTATCTTTACCCTGCCCTTTTTCGCTTCCTTCCAATCTTATCTCAATTGGCATGTGATCTGATTCTGTTCTCTGCTGTACTGTATATCCCACGTGCGTATGATTTCGGGGACGAGGAATCCCCTTCTTTATTTCCATTTGCGATGCTCCAGCCATCTTCCTCTATCCTTTTTAGCAATTCTTTCCCTTCTTTGTTGACAATTCTATCTCTTGTTGTCCTCTTTTTTGGTACCCTCTTTTCTTTTTCTTCCTGCCACGTTTCCCTGTCCCCCTCCTTCTCCCACAGCCTTGAAGACACCTCCCATTATCACATATTCATTTCTTTTACCTTCTACCTTCTTACTGGTTAAAATTACATCTTGTACTTTAATCCATGCATTAATATGCTATAACCCCAAGATATACATATTAAGGGGGCGTCCCTACGCCACAACGGCCATGTTGAGAACTATTTATTTAAATTGGCCACTAGATGGCGACCGAACGCAAAATTCTTTAATTATTCAATTCCCTAATCGTCCTCACACTTCGGCAGCCATCGGGATTACTCGGACACGTTATCGAGTCGACGCAATGAGATTATTTTTGATTGAAATGCAATTTGTCGTATCGGATGCTTTGTTTATGTATGTGTTTACGGAAACTTGTTTTCAGTCGTGTGCTGTGTGGTTTTCGCATTTGCACGCTCAATTTTACATTGGGTGTGCTTTTTTCACATTTTCGGATTTTCACGAAAGGGAGGCCATCAAAAAAAATTTTTCCTATCCTCAGTTAGTAGTGGTAGCACGAGAGGTCAAAATATAATGACGAGTACTTGCACGAGTCATTATTTTCTCAAGCAACAGAGACGAATCAATCTGCAGAGCAAAAATTGGCGGCAATATTTAGACCTCGACAATTTTACTTGTAAATTGTAATGTTTCCAAATAGTTACAGAAAACTTGGCGAAAAATTACCACTAAAATAATTTTCCAGGATCATAACGAACAAAATTAAATCGTTCGAATCCTTAGTTATGGTGCCGAGTTCATACAAAAATCACAGAAAAAAAAAACACTTTCAGTTTTTTCCGAATTTTACAACTTCCCGGGAAGATTTTCCAAATTGTATTTCCTGAAAAACCTTATTTGAACTATTACGAATTCTAAAAAAAAATATCCAGATCGGTCTACCTGTTCTCAAGTGATGCACTTACCAACGAACACGAACACGAATTTAGGCTTGAATGTGTTTTCCACATTTTTCCCCACAACATATTCAGGGTGGAAAGTTTAACTGGAATAAACTCAGTATCTTCACTGCAATTGATTTTGCGAAAAATTCCTGAAACACGTCGATTTTTGTTTTTAAATTGCCACTTTTTAGCCTGATCAGCTTCCTTTAGTTTTTACTCAGGGGGCTGGAACCACCCTTAAGTTTTTTTTTTCAAATGGGAAGATATGTCAACCGACACATCATTGGAAAGCTCATAAAAAAAGTAATACAAAGATGTGTTGTGTTTCATGTATCTCTATCTCATCTGAGAATCAAACCCTAAGAACTGTTTTTAGGATCATAGGATCACTGTTCTTTTCACATGAGAGTATATGGTATCAACAGGATGGAGCTCCACCGCAATATGCTGCATCCGTTCGGCGTTTTTGGACGACATTTTTCATAATAGGTAGATCGGAAGAAGAGGTGCAATAGAATGGCCAGCAAAACCACCAGACCTCACTCCTCTTGATTTTTTTTTTTGTGGGGGTATCTTAAAGTAAAGTCTACACCACAAAACCCTATAATCTTGAAGATTTGCAACAACGTATTACCTATGAAATTCAGCAAATCACTTCAGAAATGTTGTAAAATGTAAGAAATGGGTTTTATTATTGTCTTGCATTTTGTCAAGAAAGACTTGATGAACATATTGAACATCTGTTACATTAAAAAAACATTATACTTACCTAAAACGAGATTTTTTTAATTCAAGTCCTACAATTTTCAAACAGTAAACCTACTAAAAAAGAAATAGATTAAAGTTGTTTTTATTTATTTATTCTTACATTGTTAGCGGGAAAAGTAAAAAAAATATATCGTACTCCTTTTTTTTATAAGCTTTCCAATGATGTGTCGGTTGACATATCTTCCCATTTGAAAAAAAACTTAAGGGTCGTTACAGCCCCCTGAGTAAAAACAAAAAACTGGATAAGAGCTCTCGACATCTAATCGAAGGGTTCTGGGTTCGAGTACCAGTGCGGAGTTTTGGGAAAAAAAATTTAAAGGATAAAGAAAACTATATCTGACAGCGCCACCTACCGGGTTCAACTGTAGCTAAGAACCATCAGTATGAGGCGACACTATACGTACAGAAAAAATCATCAAAATCTGTCAGACAATTTTAAAAAAATCTGGAAATCGACAACATCGAGTCCAACTGTAGCTAAGCACCATCCAGGTCACGCTCTAGGTACAAAAAAAAATGACGCCCTTGTCTTTGTCTCAGTATATTAGCTCGAATTCGTTCATTGCGTTGCTATTGACTTTCATTTGCACCTGTGTTTGGAATTTAAATTTGCATTGTAGGTCAATTACTCATCTTCTGCCGTTCTATTTAACCAATAACGGGTGTAGACTTATTGTAAATTCCGTGTATGTCGCCAATATTTCCTTCTTGTCCACGAAGACGTGGCATTGTTCTTTAATAAATACACTATACATAAATATAAGTAACTTAAATTTGAATTTTATGGATGTTATAATATGTTGAACACAAATAAACATTCTCCCCCCGGGGAGGTGGGAACTCTTCGGATCTTTATTTCGGTCCCTGTTGGGAGCTCATAACCAAAATTTTAAAACTTATAAATTATTTCTTCCATTCGTCGTTTTTTCGTCTAATTTGCTTGGACTATCCCCTCCCGGTCTAAAATATATATTGCATTTTTCGGGTTGGTGTTGGGTTCGTGTTGGGTTACGCGATTACCCCGTACAAAAATCTTACACCGTTGGATAATGAGTTTCGCAAGTATGCCTAGATACAAAACAAATCCGTAATTTTTTTTTTAATTACTAACTTATAGACCATGTAATTAAAAAAAATATTGTGGTTGAAAAGACAATTAAAAGACCTTTCAAGCGACGTGTTACTCAACCCCTATTTAAAAATAGGGGTTGCTCCTGTCAGAGATATGGGGTTGCACCAAGCGTGCCAACTATTGCATTAAAACATGTCCTATATATTATTCTATCTACCATCTGAACTGTCGGCGCTGTAATACCTGGTAATACCTACTACTCTCATTCATCCGCATTCATTATGCATACACTATGCAAAAATCATGTCAATCCCTTGCTCTGTGAAAAACAAAAAAAAATTAATAGTAAAAAATATTTTTAAAAACAAGCTTTTATTTAATAATTGCTCTGAAAAGAAGAAAATAAACTTTGAAATAAATTAAACCGAAGCAAACCCATAATTTTGTTACATCATGCAATTCCATATGATATACGTAGATAAAAGCTTGTCGCAAGAATTTCTATTATTTTGAAAGTATGTAATTCTAAGTACAAATTGTATTTATCTATAAAAGAAATTTACACACGAAAATTTCGCGACAAGCTTTTATATCATATGCAATTGGATGATGTAACAAAATTATAGGTTTGCTTTGGTTTGATTTACTTCAAAGTTTATTTTCTTCTTTGCAGAGCATTTAAATAAAAGATTGTTTTTAAAAATATTTTTTACTATTTTTTTTTTCGACTTTTTAAAATTTTCCGTGGCCATATTGAACTTAGTGTGATGACACTAACTTTTTCGTTTTCTACTCTTCAATCCCTGTCATTTGATACCCATATTAAGGGGGTTGAAAAAAAAATTAATCCGCCATTTTAGAGCGGCGGCCATATTGAATTTAGTGTGATGTCATTAACTTTATCGTTTTATACTTTTTAAGCCCCTTCATTTGACACCCATATTAAGGGGGTTGAAAAGAAAATATAATCCGCCATCTTGGAGCGGCGGTCATATTGAATTTAGTGTGATGTGACTAGCTGTATCGTTTTCTACTCTTTAACGCCTTTCATTTGACACCCATATTAAAGGGGTTGAAAAGAAAATGTAATCCGCCATTTTGGAGCAGCGGCCATATTGAATTCTTTTTCTACTCTTCAAGACCTTTCATTTGATACCCATATTAATGGGGTTGACTAAAAATACATCATCCGCCATCTTGTGGCGACGGCCATTTTGAGAGTATTACAATATTGAGTCTGTTTATTGTATTGTCACAGAAACTAAAGGCGTATAAAAAATTTCACTCAATCGGATGTCAAGACGTGGTTCTAATTTAGGCTTGTAACAAATCTATCCCACGGGTACCGTACCTTTTTCCGGGGCCAAAAGTAGCCTATGTGCTATTCCAGATTATACTCTGTGCCAAATTTCATCCAGATCCGTTCAGCCGTTCTGGCGTGATTGAGCAACAAACATCCATCCATCCAAACTTTCGCATTTAAATTTTATTTAAGTGTGTAAATTTGAATTTGTACAAATTTTCCGCCAAATTGTTATACAGCGCCACCGCATAATATCTTGACCAACAGGTTCAACTAAAATAAGCAAGATGTCGGAGCTGTCAAGTACTGTTTTATTTTGGCTATTTTGTCAAAACCAAAGCTTATTTCCTCCTTACAATTTAGGATTCACTTTATAATTTCATACTCCATCGAACTTGTATAAAATTATCGCCAAAGCTGATGCAAAATTTTTGCAACTTTTAATTATTTTTTTTTTTTGGGATTTGACTCAATTTTAGACATAACGGTTGAAAAGGAGTCTCACAAAAATTATTTACAACGTCCCTGATAAATCAAATTTCGTCTAAAATGTTTAAATTTTTAAATTTGTATAAAACTGTGATTTGGGTATTAATCTCCCACCAATTTAGCTACAAACGCAGCCTTAAAAGACAAAAAAAAAATATACGAGTGTGCTTTAGACCACACGACTGAAGTAAAACTTCAGTTCGCCATTGTGAAAGTGCTCTTAATTTATGTAAGTTTATTTATAGATCGACACTGTCAGAATTTTCAAATTTTCGCTTGTGTAAACACTCTTCTGTCAGGCAATAAGAAAATGTCACATAAACGTCACACAATTTTTATGGATTTTAAGCAATTTAAAGCCTTGCCGCGGTGGTGTCAAAGTATAAATCGTTGTATTACACTCGTTCCTGTGTAAATTTGGGTACTTTCGGGCACTCGGGCTTAAAAAAGCACTCCTTCCACTCGTGCTTTATTAAGTCCTAGTGCCGGAAAGCACCAAATTTACACAGGAACTCGTATAATAAATAATTAAAATGAAGCTGGAGAATCTTGAATTAATACCGTCTGCAGTATTGGGTAATGCATGTTTCAGTTTGTCGTCAGCGAAAAATCGGCAATCATGTGTAGCGATTAAGATAAGTAGCTCAATTGCATACTGACACAAGCAAATAAGTGTATTGAGAGAAGTGCGGGATCCACAACCTATAAAACGCGGATTCGAATCCCGTTAAGGCAAAAAAAAAATATATGAATTCATTATTGTAAAATCGTCTTGCGAACGTCTTGAACGGCTGAATTTTGCAGACGCACTAGACTGGTAAACTCCATTTGAGATATGTGTACATCTCTTCACAGTGACTGGTCTATAATTCTTTTAAAATTAAATTTTATTGATCTGATGCCTGTTTCCCCACACGTGGGTAACGTGGGGGTATAAAATGTCAATTAACATTGTTTTCGCACAATCAGTAATAAAATTTTGCAACAGGTCTGACTTTATAATTTGATGGTGAATAAATCTCAATTCTCAATCGCTTTTCTTAAAAGCAGGAAATACTTGATGATTTACCTCGGCGGAGGTCATCACCTTTTATAAATGATGATGACGTATCGTCGGTAACAAATTCTAAATAAATTGCTTTGAAAGTCAAACATGAATAAATAAATATACGCCATAATGGACCTTTTTCCACGACCTTTTCCTTCTCTTATTAAAATAGGTCCAGCGTAGTCGAAGCTACAATCGCTAAATGGCCTTTACTATTGTATCACGTAAATTTCCCTTAGTATCTTCATACGTGAGTGACTTCACGCAGCTACAAGGTACACAGCTAAACAATATTTTTCTGATAGTATTACGACCGCCTAAGAGAAAATACGATTGTCTAATTGTGGCTAAAGTGGCTTGAAGTCAAGCGTATAACTGAGGTAATTATTTTCGTTGCACAATTAATTTTGTAATATGCTGCCTTTTTGGTATGAGAATTCGAAATTTTTTATCGCATAAAATGTTGAATTTACCAATCTGCCACCTACTCGGATAATTGAATTTTGATCTAAGAATTGGTTTAATTTTATTACTGGGTATGATTTAAGCAAGTGTTTTATTTTTAAGAAGACAGCTGTATTCGTGGGAAAATAATTATTGTTATACGAATTTTACAATAACATTATCGCTGAGAGGATTTATGATTTTTTTGATATTATTCGAATGTTTGGTTTCGTTTTGTCACATAAAAGTTAAACCATTTTGAGATAATTTATTATCAAGTAATTGTTTAGTAATAATAAGTAATTGTTTAGAAATAATGTCGAATTTTCATTAGCGACAAATGTGGTTCAAGTGTTTGGAGAGGCTGCGCCAGCCAGCCTAATACAATAAAATTGTGGAATCAGTGTAGTAAAATTTGTTGTTAATATCGCAATTCAGACTTTTCTTAATCTCTATCATTAGTTGTGCTAATAAGACTACACCACATAGCTCTAATCTTGGTAGAATTTTATTTTCAGCAATTGAACATGAAAATCCGCATTTTTGTTATGACATGCTAAATTTACATTCTGATGATTTAAGACGCTCACCTTGAGAGCTAATTCAATTAGGAATTTCCTTCTTAAATTGTTAAGGGATCACGTATTTACCAGTTTTCGAACGTTTGCCCGTTATTAAATATAAAATATTCCTGTTTCGTTTTAAAAGAGTCCAATTCCTAGAACTTGTTTAAGGGTGGGTTCTACCAAGTAGGATGAACTTTTAAGTTGAAACATCTCTAAATTTACCTTCTAATGATTTAAGACGCTTTCTGATACCGCCTTGAAAGCTAACTAAATTAGGAATTTCCTCCTTGAATTGTAAAGGGACCACGTATTTACAAGTTTTCAAATGTTTATAACCGTTATTAAATATTAAATATATCTGTTTCGATTTTAAAAGAGTCCAATTCCCAGAATTTGTTCAAGAATGGGTTCTACCAAGTGGCATGAACCTTTACAACAACCCAACCAAGTTTGGTTTCTTGTAGAAGAAAGTTTTATGTCAAGAATTCGCGGTTAGGTTAGATTGCTCCTTTATATGAAAAGTAGAATCCGCTAACTGAATATAATTTGGAAACTCTAAATTAGTTGTACAATATAAATTGCAAGGTATAAATTGTGAACCCTAGGGTATTACAACGCAGGATAAATTTAAATCATAATTTTCATAATTTGAGTAAATTTTAATGTCTGTTACATTTGACGCATTTGTAATTTAGTGATCAATGCCAGCATCCGATCGAACAATGGGTTGTAATTTGAGTTTTAAAAATTTTAGTACTCGTTCTGATACGAAATTTTATCGAGAGCCGCTATCTAGAAAATCTCTAAATATGTGTTTTTTACCTAAATGATTGTAAACTTGAACTAAGATAAACTTGATGGGAATTACTTTTTGCAGCAGTCGGTCGTTCATGAATTCATGAATTTATTTTAATGATTTTCATACATTAAACTGTTATGCAGTTCCTTACAAATGTTGCATCGATATTTAGATTTACAATCTGACGATAAATGATTAATATCGCGAAAACAATAATTATTGTTACACAAGGTTTTTCGATTGTGCAAAATTTTGTGAACAACACGGACGAGCAAGTGTTTTGTTATTGTTGAAATTGTTGTTCTTGGTGTTGACAATTTCGCTAATGCTCTAGAAGTTCCCTTCTTTGAATTATCATGATTATGATTTGTGGATAATTTATTAGATATTAGATGTATTGTTCTTAAAATTATTTTGATTAAATTCACTGATATTAATTAAAAATAAAATGAAAACATTGTCCAGTACAAAAAAGCCAATATATACATATTTAGACCGTCTTGAAATTTGAAAGTAGAAGAATATAATTCCGTAAGCAAATAATGAAAAGAAAACCTCTGGCCTTGTTTGGCAGCTTACCTTGAATACTAAAGATGACACCGTTGTGTACATCTATGAGAAACTGAACAATCCTGTCAGGAAACTATTCCTTTGATGTTCAGAACTAAACATTCCGGAGTATTAGTTCTTGGACGCAATATTGATTTTAGTATGGGTTTAGCAGTTAGGTATTTCATAATATACAAGTTTCTGATTTTACTATAAAACTGAAATCGAAGGATACGTTTCTGAAGGATCTAATAGTTAAAGTTATTTTTGCAAAACTTCGTGAATTAACATATAGTAATCCAAATATTTAATTTTGCCTATTCTAAGTAGTAAAATATGCAGTAAAGCCGCCAGTACATTCTTTAATCATATTGTTCCCAACAGTAAAATTGCAAATAAAACCAGCCGTAAAATGTATATAAATCTAAATAAACAATAAACACAAAACGTATATACACTATCCCTTCCTCTAGGTAGTGAACATAAAACATTTAGTGTTAGATGTATTGCTAGTAAAGTTAACGTTAAAAATAAGTATGACTTACGAACTTGTTACACATGGAAAATTTTCTTTACGAGATATAAGCATTTTCTTGGCATTTTATGTCAACTTCCTTTTCACTATCTCAACACTCTTCAGAAATGTGTTATTCAAAACACCCAATTCTGTCACCATTTGTTTACGGAATAGAGAAACGTTTTCATCTAGATCGGTTACTTACCATATTTGACTTTCCAAAGCTTCTTCCGTTGCATTTCGGACTCTTTTACGGATTTCATCGGTTTTTTGAAGGAAATGCTCGAACGAATCTTCGTCTAAAAACAAGCTAGAACTGCGCTTCGACAATTCAATTCTGATGTTATTTCCAATAAAGCGACGTAAAAAGTCAGTGGCGTAACAAGACACCAAATTTTTTCTCGTTCGTGTTCGTTAAAACATTAGTGAATAACAATTAACTTTTTTGTACATACATATGTGCTTTAAGGTTCAATATTTCTCTTTTTAATCCTCTTAGTTCCAATAAAGATTAAAAAAAGTATTTAATGTGAGTGAAAGTTCCTTCATATTGACATTGTTTTTGGAAAAAGTAGTGTTTGTGAGATTTATAAATATTACCGTGGTAGATTTTCTAGTAATTATTATTAATTAGTCAATACTAATAATTCGTATTTATTTTAAATCGATAACTGTCTTTGTGTATACAACCTAAAAATTAAACTTACAATTAGATTATTACCCTTTATTGTTTGTTAACATTCTATGGTAGCTCCTATTTGCGGAAGCTTTTATCAAATTCAATTATTATATAACTTTTGGAGATCTCTCTTTTTGTTACGCCATTGAACACAGGAATGCAGTGTTTCGTACAATCGAGATCAATAGGAACAAGAACTGCATAGCTATGTCGACATTTTTTCATCAGTTTCGAATAGGAAGACGTTTTGTAATTCCTCCAATCACTTTAAAGTTAATAAAGCAATCTTGAGAAAATTTATGGGAAATGTTTCAGAAGGGGAGTATAAATTGGTAGTTGTGAGTATAAACAGGGTGTTGTGTTATGATACTGCAGTCAACGAGGGTTAATAAGGCGGTTGAGAGTGTCATTTCACTGGGGGAGAATTATTTCCTTAGAAATTTACGATGATCAAGATTCCAACCATTAGATAGAGGTCTCTTGCCTTTTATTACATTTCGAAAGGATTCGATTATTTTGAAGAGTACCTACAATTATTCAAATATAGGAGTATAAATTTATTACTGTTGTGTCCATAGCTTTTTAACTTGAAAAATAAAGACATGGAACTTGAATGGAGGTTAATGTAAACACCCCTTTATAAAGTCAAATTACAGACCAAAACGAGACAAGAAACAAGAAAAATAGTATTGACATTGTCAGCAGAAAAAATTTAATGGTGAGAACAAATATTTTTCAATGGAAATATTACGAGCATTAGTTAACCTTGAGATGGTAGAGGATAATAAGAAACCAACAAAATGAGTTGCGAACAAGACGGCTAGCCAATAAAGCAAATTAATCGAGAATTAACAAAAAAATCGTAGACGTGGCGGAAAAAATGAAAAATGTGGTCACACATGTAGAGACCAAATTAGACACTTTAATAATGAAACACATAAAACAAGAAAACAAGCAACTCAAGGAGACAGTAACAGGAAAAAACAAGAGAATAAAATATCTAGAATAAATAAGGGATCTTACATATGGATATAGTCTCAGAGTACCAGAAAAACGTGTAGCAAGAAAAGAAGGCCAAGTAACTTTTTTGGTGAGCAAACAAGAAAAAAACACGCAGGTACAGATACAAAAAGTAGCCAAAAACAGGACAGGAATAGTCTGGTTCACATGTCCCTTTTTCCAAAATTCGAGTCAAGAGGCACCAAAAATTATGATTGAGGTGTCATTTGATTCGTAATTACACCAAAAATCAAGTTGAAAATCAATATGCTCAAATAAAAATTACAAAAGTTATAAACAATGGTAGAGGATAATAAGAAACCAACAAAATGAGTTGCGAACAAGACGGCTAGCCAATAAAGCAAATTAATCGAGAATTAACAAAAAAATCGTAGACGTGGCGGAAAAAATGAAAAATGTGGTCACACATGTAGAGACCAAATTAGACACTTTAATAATGAAACACATAAAACAAGAAAACAAGCAACTCAAGGAGACAGTAACAGGAAAAAACAAGAGAATAAAATATCTAGAATAAATAAGGGATCTTACATATGGATATAGTCTCAGAGTACCAGAAAAACGTGTAGCAAGAAAAGAAGGCCAAGTAACTTTTTTGGTGAGCAAACAAGAAAAAAACACGCAGGTACAGATACAAAAAGTAGCCAAAAACAGGACAGGAATAGTCTGGTTCACATGTCCCTTTTTCCAAAATTCGAGTCAAGAGGCACCAAAAATTATGATTGAGGTGTCATTTGATTCGTAATTACACCAAAAATCAAGTTGAAAATCAATATGCTCAAATAAAAATTACAAAAGTTATAAACAATTAAGTAAACAATAAAAAGGTGGTTACGTTTTTTGCAAATATTTCAAACATTATTTGAGATATCCGAAATATGAAAAAAGATCCTTAAAGAGCAGATAATTTCCCAAAAACAGTCCTACCTACGGAATTATCCCGGCAATATTTATAATTTTAATTTTGCGGCGAGAAATCGCAGAAACGCGAGGCGAGGCTCCCAGAACAAAAAAAAAATATATTTTAACCGAGTAAATCTCAATATTAAGGAATAAAAAAAATTAGGTATTATGTGAACATATCAATAAAAATAATCCGTCGGTAAAAAATGTTATCTTAAACTAAAATCCTGCAATTTTTTTTTTCTTGGGGCTATTCCTTGAAGGCTTTGACAATTAACAATCAAAGGCTTACCAAAATAAAAAGATAAATAAAACAATGAAAGTTTTTTTTTCAATTATCTCTATTGATATGTTTTGTTATTACTGAAAGCCGTTGTCCGCGCCGATGAAATTGACAGTAATACAAAGTCGTACCAATAGAGGTAAAATCACCACTAGAGGGATATGAATCGCGACTTAATGGAAACTGTAATAAGCAGTTATAACACTCGAATAACTGTCAACCGTTGTCAACATTGTCAAAATAACGTAAATAAAATAAGAACTTCAATCAAATTTTCGATGACAGCAAAAATAAATAAATAAAACTTACGACAAAAAATATTTAATAAAGATGAGGTAAGATTTGCATTATTATTCTAAATAATATCTGGTTTTGAAAAAAATAAAGCACGCTTAATTTTGAGATTGGAATTAATTTGTTCCACGCCCTCCTAATTTTTCATTCTGTAAAACTATTACAGTTTACTCTAATGCGCGAGGTGGTGACATCTAACGATATTTGGTCTGTTTTCCAAACGCAAGGTTTTGAGCGATTGGCACGACTTGAAATTAGTGTCATCGGCGCGGACAACGCTGAAAGTAATATAATTTTTTTTAACTCCTATTGTTTAAAAAATTGTAATAATAAACAAATGCATTGTTTATATGATTTTTTTTGTCAATCTAATCCGTAATGTAAATAATGATTTAAAAAAAAATTATTGCTAGAGAACGCCTTTAATTTACGCATTTTTTGTTCCTAAATATTAAAAATAAGAATACTTTTTTTTAAATAATTATTTACATTGCTCTTCTATATTATGGAAGGAATTTTGTTTGTACTCTTTTTGTTTATTTAAAAAAAAATTATAAACCAATGAATTTTTCAGTTATATTTTTTTCTTAATTCTCTTAATAATAATAATAATAACCTTTATTTCCATATTGACAAATGTCACATTTGTATAGGAATTAGCCAAAGAAAAGGGGACAATACAACTAAACAATACAAAAATAGAGAACAATAACAAATAACATGTTATAAAAAAAGAATTATACATACAATTTATCATATTATTATGTATACACATATTATGCTACATGATAAAACTCATCTGAGAAACTCATCTATCGTGTAGAAACATTTATCTAATAAGTACAATTTTAACTGTCTTTTAAAACTATTTAGTCCTACTGCATTTTTTATAGCTTCAGGTATATTATTAAAAATAATTGGTCCATAATTATTGGGCGACCTAAATGTCAAGTTGAGTTTGACCTGACGAACATAAATATTATTTTTATTCCTAGTGTTAACATTGTGCACATGTCTAATAAGTGGAAAACTTTCCTTATTCCGGAAAATGTACACACAGATTTCAAGAATATATAACGAGGGTAATGTCAAGATTCCATACCCCTTGAAAATATTTCTACATGAATAAGTCCTATGAACACCAGACATGCAGCGTAATACTTTTTTTTGAGACCGAAACACTTCCCGTGATGAGGCAGAGTTGCCCCACAGACAGACACCATATCGTAGTCTTGATTCGCTACTAAAGTACAGATTTTTCAACTGTTCTACATCTAATACACTTCTCAGATTCCTGAATAAGTACGCAACAGAAGCTAGTTTGTTGACAATACTACTGCAGTGTGTTTTCCAACTTAGACATTCATCAACTAACAACCCCAAAAACTTAACTTCATTAAAACTGTCACTCTTTACTAGCACATCACTTATTTCCAAAGTGATATTTTGACATAGCTTCTGTCTATTGTGAAACCGAAGAAGACAGGTCTTGGCTGCATTGCAGTATAATAGACGTTCATGAAAAAAATTAGAAATATCAAGAACAACCCGATCGCATTGGTGCAACATCTCGGTACGTGAATTTGAAGAAATTACAGTAGACAAATCATCAGCATACATTATAGAGAAACTGTTTGCCAGCACACGATCCAGCTCATTGACATATAAAATGAAGAGAACCGGACCCAGTATTGACCCCTGAGGAACCCCCATACCCAAAGGCAGCAGTTCCGACTTGACTTCGGCCACGCCATTTTGATTGTTACAACGTATTTGAACAAATTGGTGACGATTAGTAAGGAAACAGGATAACCAATTTAAAGCATTGCCTCTTATGCCCAGATCATATAAACTTGATAACAATTTATTTATATTCACACAGTCAAACGCCCTGCTTAGGTCAAAAAATATACCAACAGGACACTCACCCGACTCGATGGAGTCGATTAACTTATTATAAAATGATATTAGCGCAGTCATAGTGGAATGTCCCTCACGAAAACCATGATGGTGAGAGGCAATAATATTGTGTGTATCAAGGAAGCACATCAAGCGGTTTAAGAAACAGTACTCAAATATTTTAGATAAACTAAAGGATATTGTTACTGGGCGGTAATTTAACACACTGTGTGAATCCCCACTTTTATAAATTGGCACAACCTTGCCAGTTTTTAATATGCTTGGAAACGTTCCATTTAAGAAAGATAGATTGACTAATAACGTAAGGGGTTTGATGATTACATGTAAAACTTTTTTAACCAGAAATATAGGTATTTCATCTGGTCCGGCAGACCGTTTATTATTTAATTTATTATTTAAAAGAGCAAATAATTCACTTTCATTGAAGGGCCTCAGAAATAACGATCTATTCAGCACATTACGAGATCTGAAAGAAAGAGGATTATTATTCGCAGTATTCGGTATTTTGCCAACAGTATCTTTAGGAATTTGTACAAACAACTCATTAAACATTGATGCTCTGAAAATCGTTTGTTAGGAAAAAATTTGTTTTCAAGTTTTTATTTAATTTTTTAGTTTTTTTAATTAAAATTTTCGTGCACTTCTTTCATCATTGTTCTTAAAATATCTTAAAACTATTAACGAGACCACAAGAACACTTTTTTTATTCTCCGTTATGTCAACAAAACAAAAATGGTTACATTAAAATTTAAATATATTTAAGTCGAACTCCACAAACTTTTTTGTGGATAAGTTTGTGGAGTTCGACTTAAATATATTTAAATTTTAATTTAAATTTACTCCACTTGGATTCATCGACGGTCTTCTGGTTTAAAAGTGGTTACGTTTTTTGGAAATATTTTTTAATTGATTAATTGTTTACAACTTTTGTAATTTTTATTTGCGCATATTGATTTTCAACTAAAAAATTCTTGGTGCAATTAGGAATCGAATGACACCTCAATCATAATTTTTGGTTTCTCTTAACTCGAATTTCGGAAAAAGGGACTTGTGAACCAGACTAGAAAACAAAAAGACGGATTAAGATGAAAATTCATACGAAAGATGACGAACAAAAGCAGACAAAAAATTTGGCAAAAAGGAAAATCCAAAACGAAATGGAAAAACAGTAGTAAACAAAGAGGGATACAATAAAATTGAAAACATGGAACCTCACAGGACTTAAACGGCAAAAAAAATTAATGATATTTGAGGAGATGAAGACACAAGCACTAGATTACCTGGGAATTACGGACCCAAAAAAACAGGTCTAGAAGAACTAAATGATGGCATGTGTTGTGTGATATATTTTAATAAATAATTTTAACTTCACAATAAATTCCGTAAAATTAAAAATTTGTGATTGTAGCTGAGAAATCTAAACTCAAGAACGGCTGGACCAATTGTTATGATCTTTGATTTGTTGGATTTGTCTCCGCCTCGAATAGCAGAATAACTATTGCAACATCTACATGGGTTTATAACACAAGAACGGCTGGACCGATTTTTATGATCTTGAATTTGTTGGATTTGCCTTCGCCCCGAATAGCAGAATAACTATTAAAACATCTAAGAAATTATAGGGGGCGGAGAGCTTGGCTCAGAGCAACGACAATAATAAAGCCACCCTGGTACAGCCCCAGGGGGGGCCATGGGGACTCCTATGGTACAGGGCAACGATAATAACAAATAACGCCGGCCACCAAAATTTATCGCACCGGGCTTTAAAAATTAAAATCGATTCTTAAGGAGTAAACTCCAAAGTTTCACTTCTGATCGCGTGGACTCGTCCACTGATTGTTTAGAAAATGTCTTATATCTTTCGTTTTCTTTAACCTTTAAGTTTCATTTGTACTTTTTTTAAGTTGCGTTAATACATTTTTTACGCCTTATCTGACGAAATTTGTGTGCCTTGAGCATTTATAAGCCAAAAGATTCTAAAGAGCCCGGAGATTTCATGTCCTGATTTAAAAACACCTACATGGCACTTAAAGCTTTAATAAAAACTTTACTGCGGCATTTAAAAAAAATTGAAGTTTTTTTAGCTTTTTTTTCTTCAATAACTTAATGTTATTTGGTAACAACCTTTTATAATATCATTTTAGCAAACCAAGAAAACATTTAGAAGTCACAATTAAGTTAATAGAACAGAAAAGCATTTGCTATTTTTTTAGATCAGTTTATTTCAAAACAAGTGTCTTGCATTCACTCTACAATTGTGGAAAATGCTAAAATATCAAGAGTTACTTTTGATAAGGATTTTTGGTTTAAGACATATACTTCCAACATAATAAAAGAATATTACATGAGGCCGAGAATCTTGTATCAAAATTACCACATTATTAACTTTAAATAACGAAAAAAATTGTGTGAAACTTTAATATTGTCAATAATTAGCTACTGCTTCAAAGTTTACTTTCCCTGGTTACACTCAGCTCATAAACGCCGTCTGCGAGAAATTCAAAACACACTTTGTTGATTCATTTTTAAATAAAAAAAATATGACCACGTTTATGTACCAAGATTATAATCAATTTTAGTACACTATGGCTATTTTTGTTCATACTGTTGCGATTTCTGGGGTCCGATTATTTATTTAAACACTATGTACAATTTATTTACACTTTTTATATTACAAGATTTACATTATTTACACTATTTACAATTGGCAGGCAACTGTCCGACTCGACCCACTGATCTTCAACTGTGACAAACTGCGATACGACTGGTTGGCTAACTGATTGATGCGACTAGACTAGACTCCGGCTGGAACGTCCTCCAATAAATATACCGGTGTCTAAATCCTTCGAGGCGCTTCAAGATAGTTCCATTGATGACATCATCGCGCTCTCGAGGTGTACCGGATATTCCAAATGATGATGTCTTACTATCTCGAGTACGTTGTAGTAGTAAATCCAGAGTGTTCTAGTAATTGATGACGTCATAATCTCAAGCCGCTGCAGCTATGAGTCATTTCGGGTCCATGTCCGTTACAATACTGTTCTACTATACAAAATTGGGTAGGACATTTATATAGGATGACTGATGGCAGAAGAACTAAACAATGATTCATGGAATAAAATAGAGTAAGACGAACACCACGATCTTCGGAAGACCGTATTGAGAGGTATCAACTGGAGAGAATTAAGAATCTTGGCACGAGACGGAGAAGCATGGAAACGAAGAATCGAACAAAATTAAACATAAATTAATAAAATGAAAACTCATATTTGCTCATTTTATTGTAAACACCTTAGCGGGTAATCGAACTTTTGATTATATGAGAAAATTAAAGACCTGATCTCATTATATTTTGTATCAGTAGTAGATCTAAACAACTAATCATCCTCCACTAGAATTTCAAACACTGTAATTAAAACTGATAGTAAAAGATATGTATATTTTTTTACAAAATGTCTGTATGCATTGCAAATTAATAAAGCGTAGCTTAACAAACATTTTTCTTAAAATGGGAACGCTTCTGTCTAAGACAAAAAGAGAAAGACTAACCCGATATTTTTGGGAATATAGCGTACTTCCACTCCTTTGTACCATTCGCTAAAGCAAGGATTTTATTCTTTTGTCTTGCTCAGCAACGAAGGATCGAAGTTGGAACGAATATCTCATTGAATTAAGCTTCCCTGCTTCTTCGAGGTCCCTCAACAGCCAAAGTCCTGGCATTATCGATGGGCAGCAGCACGCGTTGACGTTGTACAAGTTGATTAGGTTTCTCTGGGGAGGAAATTCTCGAGATAACTAGCTGATTGTGTATGCGAGATAGAATAATCTGCACTAACAGACTGATTACTTACGATACACAGCAGCTCCTGGCATTTCTTGAACGGATCAGTTCTTTATAGAAAGTAAACGGTTCGCAGTAATCGTCAAATAAAATTAAGTTGAATAAAAATATGGTTAAATGATACAAGTGAAAGAGCTATTTATCTAGCAGTAGTGCCGAGTCCATAAAGTCGGTTTATTACGAATTGCGTACGGTATTTTATGTTCGACTAGATTTTATAGTTTTTGTTAGTAAGTGAGTTAAATAATAAAAAGAAAATAAACATTTCAAAGGTAAATGGTGTTGTTATATGGTTTATTTACACCTATAAAAGCAAACAAAACTATAAAGAAATAAACGCAGAGTGGTTAATGTAAAAACTCCAATTAAAAAATCTTTACCACTCCAAAAGGTATATTTGTACAATTAAATGCATAATGTGTATTTTACAATAGATTGGCTGAAACTTAAATTAATAATTAATCATATTTTATTGGGACATGCACTGTGTCCGATAATATAATATGGTAGGAATACGTATAAATATATTTGTAACAAGCCGTTTTTCAAGGGTTTTGTTCAACTATGGTTATGAGACTTTGAAGTCGGAGCCATTAAAAGTTTTAGTTTCCAATTTCTCATTTCCTTTTTATAAGTATATTTAGTATTTTTTCTATTCAGTTATGTTACAATTTTTTTTTACAAGAATTTTGTTTTTCCTAATATCCAGTGTCCGGCTACTTGGGACTGCCCTCTTTCGGCAGATTGAGGTGTAGAAACTCAGTTCAACAGTAGGTGGAGAGCCTGTACCAGAAGTGTAAAATAAAAACTGCAGCAATATGTTATTGTTTTTATAATTTAAATAGAAAGGGTAACAAGAATTTAATCTACATCAACACAGATCTTGATCCTCCTCCATCAACACTTTCTTCTATATCAATAACGAAACATAGTTTTTCACCATCGAATTCCAAATTGATTCATAAATGCAATCAAGGCCGGAAATTAGATTTTCTTGAGACTTTGGAAATAAGGAAAGCCTCGAAACTGGAAAACAGATCTTGTTTAAACGAACAGAAGAACTTCAATAATCGCATTATTAATTCACTATTTTAATTTTTTACCACTCAAACAAACTTCCAGATTCTCCTTGATCCATTTTAATTTTTACATTTTATAAAATAATGTTTTTACGAAATCTTTTAAAAATCATGTAACCTTTTCAAAACGTCAAATTTTAATTCAAAATAACGTCAACGTCATATTTTTTTATATTCTTTAAGGTAAGAACCCCTCTGTAATTCATCAATTGTATCATTAATCTCTTGTTAAATTAGGGCTGATGATGGCAGTAGTGATCTGCCGAAACATGTTCCATTTGTAATTTTACGCTCATTAAAGTTTGTGGAGTTCGACTTAGATATATTTAAATTTTAAGAATTTAATAATTGAGCAATACATGACATTCTGAAACAATATTTTTTGTATATTGATCAATTATTGTTAAATACGTGTGGGTCGATAATAAGCTATAAGTAAAAAAAACGTGTCGTCGTTGTTCGTAGAAAGTAACTCATGTGACATTAAATTCTTCTTAAATTACACGAAGCAAGTGAGCTTAATTCTTTCATTAAATTGAATTTCCCAAGTCTTTGCGGGAGACCTGAGCCCGCTGAAAATACATCGACCATTGGGGCAGCTCATTTTCTTCCTAAACTGTTCAATAACTATAAAAAACACCCTCGGACTGTCGTAGAATTTTTTTTATCGAAATAAACTCCACGTTTTCTGCTCGCACTGACCTTCTGCTTTATCTGCTGGACGGTCCTTTTCGGCGGAGTGTTGATGAAATTTATGTAAATTGTAAAGAGAACCCTTTGCCTTAGTCACTATGGGTCATGAAGTTTCTTTTTAAGCAACTACATGTAAAAGGTGTTGTGATAAGTTATTCGAATCGTTTCTCGACTGCATCTTGGAAATATTTATTTCAATAAAAAGGCGACGTGTGTAACTTAAGATGTATTTATGGCCGTCACAGAATCTTGGTCGATTTTTATATCGAGGATAGATGGTTCAATATTTCACGAAAGTCTTCTTTATTATCGCCGCTACAGTGATTGTTTAAATTGACACCTACCCACGCTTAATGGATGTGTACTGCAAACATGGAAAGTAAAATGTGAATTACATTTCAACATGTTAAATTAAACCATCACAAAATGAAACCGCGCTTCGGGCAGCACAGTGTTTTTTCGTGTCCATTTCCATTGCATAATTTTTATTTTTCAAAGTTGCTCTCTAAAATCCAATTTTTATTCATTTTACTTGGCAACACTCTCGCGGAATCCGACAAGTACTGACGTTGTCGGTCGAAATTTGCATTTTTTATGGACCAAGTAGAAAGTTGAGAAACTTGAATTTACTTTACTCATTATGTATTTTGGAGAAAATGAAGACAATTTGCAAATGAATTAATTATTCACTTTGAATTTTGCTGCAATCTCCAGTAAATATTTTTTTTATAACATGAAAAGGTTTATCTACATGCTACATCATCAACGGTTACAATAAAACAGAATTTACCTCTTTGATTGCGTGAACATTTTTAACTACAAAATAAAATGCTGCTTTTTTAACTGCAAAATGGTTCAGCGATTTTGTTAAGCTCAACTCAAAATTTATGGCAACTGCAAACATCAGGAACGTTAATAAGTCGCAACGAGCTTTGCATAAAACATAAACAACACAAGCGAAGACGTGTTGGAGTTTTTACTTAATTCGCTAATATTCCAAGTTTGTAAGTTTCGTATAAAAGAAGGATTTCTTAGGAAGAGTGCCCCATGTTTTCAGTTTGGTAAATTGTTATTGCCTCAGTTTTTCAGCGCGGATAAGGATCTCTTTGTCTTTTAATAAAATGTATGTTGAAGTGTGCGCAAACAAGAAACATTAGTTGAGCAAGTTTAGTAATAAAGAAAATATACACGTCTTTACCGTGGCGAAAGGAGCTTCATCATTATAACCAAGAAGCTGTTATCTCGGCTCCTTTAAGAAATCGCGTTTTAGACGGATGAATGGCCTCTTACATTACAATACTGAGATAGGAATGATATACGCGTAGGCAGATCTAAAAACGTCTATATATGTAAAGCTTGTCTTCGTCATTTATAAGGCTTCCTACTCAAAATGAAATTGCAGTATATGAGCTGTTATAGTAAATTCGTTATGAGTAGCTTGTGTTGCAGGTTCCTTTGAAAGCAATCTTGCATACATTATTCAAGGAATGTTCTACGAAAACGTAAGTAATTTCGTTTAAAGTCGCAATTTATCAAATTACGTTATAAAACCTCAAGATTGAGTTACAGATCATGATTCAAAGAAAACTCCCAATAAGAAAAGAAAACAAATAAAAAATTCATTAAGCTCATTTACCTACTGCGGTTTCTTAGAATGTCAATGTATTTAGTATTTGGTGTTCCAATTTCTTTTAGCCAATCAGTTCTTTTTCGGTCGATTTCAGTCCTTTAGTGTTTTAGCTTTTTATACGTAGTTGGAAAACCACATCCGACAGACGATTTCTTGTGATTAAAGATGAAAAGAAAACAGAAAATATCATTATGTAAGTACTCTCTAAAGATTTATTCTCGAATTCATTAAAGTCTCCTTAACGAGTACCAGAAGTGAGTTAAGGACAAGCAAGGACGACAAAGAAAATTGTCTACCGTTCCGGTTTTGTTTCTCAGTTGAGGTCTTCATTTATTATGAAATTAAGAAATAATATCTGATGTAACGGACATAATGTTGGTCGGTGTAATTTACGTTTATTGAAACTGATAATTTATTTACAATGAAGTGGGAAACTGGATAGTGCATGCCTACCCCTATTAATTTATTTTTTTATTTGACTTCACCAGTGATAAATGATCGATCTCCTGTGCGGTTCGTGATTTCTTAACTTGTCAAACACGAAAACCTCCAAATGTTCTCCAAATTAATTAATCTCATCTGTTATCGTTTCCACTTTGTTTCCGTCGATTAAAGCAGATTATATAATCCAGTACGAGCCACAAAAATGGGAAAATCCTGAACACGTTAAAACTGCTTGTGGCGTGTCTCCAAACAAATGACTTGTTTGATTTATTAACCAAAACAGCAATGAAGAATGTAAGTAGTATTTCCGGCTTTTCATAATTCATTTATTTCCGAGTCGATCTCCGAGAGTTCAATATTGGTGACGCCGCCGATGCCAATTTACTCGGAAAATGCATTTCATCAAAGAAATTTGTTTAAATTGAAAATCTATATTAAGGTTAGATTACACTACTACACTATTGGAAAAGAACACTACAAATGTAAATCAGCCCTTAGATATGCAAAGGTTTTACTCCAATACGATCAATATGTCTGCAAATTAGGTCCACGATTTTTTCCCTCGACTCCAATAATTTTTGCAACAACCGCCCGCGCATCCTAATGACCCAAATAATTGGGCATCCATAAAAAAACTAATTCTCTCACGGTAAAAAATCCTCATAATGCAGCAAAATTCTTCGTAAAATGAGCCGAAGAGAAGTAAATTTTAATAAAACCGGGCAATATTTAAACATAACGACCCTCTTCTAACAAGTGTTGTTGTGTAATGGAAAACAAAATTCTTCCCGAAAGCCTCATAAAACGGCATAAACTTTACACGGTTACTTAATATTTCAGGAATGAAGCTATCGCATGATTCCCAGGGTGAGCAAATATTTTTCTGGTTTTTGCGGTCGGATGATTATGACTTTGGTTGAACGAGGCTTTTAACTACAACATGAGGGATCGTTGTTTATCCGAGGTTTCAGTCGCGCATTATAATTGGAGTTTTCATGAACTGATAAAGATAAATAAAGGTAAAAGCGGGTTAGGATGTAAAGTTACACTGTTAGAGATACAAAGGGTGTAGATGTTTATCTTTGTTATAATTATTATTTGCTCACTTGTAATTAATTTAGTGGAATGAGGGATACCACAAAAGTTGGAGAAATTACCAAGTAAGATTGAAAGATATTGTAAACTCAAGAGATATATCGTACGAGGTTGGAGTTTCGAGGTACGTAAAAAGTTGCCCAAAGGCCGGTTTAGTCGCGTGCGAGCATTTGGCCGACAGGGACGTATTCCAGAATTTAAGGTTTCGGTAAAAGACATGCTCGATTCTACTAATAACACTTTCGATTTATGCAGTGCTATTGAACGTTGTTGTCTTTATTTGGGCGATACTTAACTTGAAGTGTAGGTGTAAAACTGCATATTCGATCAAAATTATAATAAAACAAAAAATCAGAGACGGACCTGTCTCACCTGCACGTACTGGACAAGTAAAACCAGTTTTTTGCGTCTCCTCTCGTACGATATAAGTATCGAAGGAAGTATACGTTATACCAAATATTGTTTCTGTTATTCAACCCATGCTCTTACATGGAAGTATTACATGTTTGGTTTCTTTGCTAAAATGTTGCAAAGAGTGAGTAAATTAGGCTGAACAACTATCTGAATATTAATATTTTTTTACTGATAATGCCTTATGATAAAATAATAAAATTTGACAAGATTATTACATACACTCAATACACTCAAAAATTGTTGAATTATCCTCTATTATTATTACATCGAAATCAATAGACTCCGAAATCAGAATAAAACCAAATTCAACATTGAGAATGTACATCTAAACAACAATCTGCCATAGACACGTAGGTATGTCTGATGCAGCGTCGACGTGAAAGGAGTTAAGACCTCGTTTATTTTGGAGTAAGTTCCTTTAACATAATCTCTGAAGCAGTAGAACCGAATTGTTGTATCGCATGGACTAATCCATTAAATTCTCCTGTAATGTTGTCGTAGTAACCAAAACTGTGTACTCTCCTAATAAAGAATAATTATTAATTAATACTCAGATATCTGAAGACGCCGTTCATAGTCTTGTTTCACAAATGTGTCAAATGCGCCTGGGTTTCTGAAACAAATTACGCATGATTGCAAAAATGAAATCAAATAAGATTTTCATGGAGGTTTGATATTTTATGAAAATTAGTTTCCAAAAATGGCCACAACCACAATTTGGAACTCTGACACCAACGCGTTTTATTATCAGTAACAAACAGTCGACTAAGGTAGTATAAATGAACTTGTGCCTTACTTGGCGTAAATAATGTTTCAAATTAAACTGTTGAACAAATAACACTTTCTGAATTTAAGTTTTCCAAAAAATTTTATGAAAGGTGCCTCGTTGACACAAGCAAGACGTTCCCTTCTTAGTTTCTAGAAAATCAATACAATTATTCTAACTTACTGCTTTGTCGAGACTTGAAAAATGAAAAATTAAATGTCAAGAAATATTACCGCGGTTCAATTAATTAATGATCGTTTAAAAAGTGCAAACTTTTAGTCGAACCAATTTCCTAAAACTTTGCTTCCTATTATGATAAAAAATAAACCGTTGAACTTGCCAAGAAAGATCGACTGACAACAAGAGTCTGATTTGTAAAAATTGATGAAAAAAGGAAGCGGAAATCGTATAAACTAAACTTAACACGATAATAAAGATGCAGAACCAAACAAGAAAATGCAAAATTTGGTGAATGCTCAATTTAGAATAAGCTTTCGAGATGTTTCCGGGCGTATACGGAGTGTTTAAATAGAGTAAAGCGTCTCCGTCTGTTTGCATGTTACAATTGGCACAGCACACTTCTCGACTTCTCGAAGCCGATTTGCAGGAATTGATGGATACGGAACAGCCGAACGACGAACCTCAATGGTCGGATACTCGATGAGTTCCTCTAAAGGAATGTAGTGTGACGCTTGCTTACGGCGGCGGTTTTTTTACGTGGTATGTTCCACGGGACCACGGGTAGCTAAAAGTCGGAGTACGGAACTCCAGGGGTCAACTGTCTAGTTTGGCGAGTGGGAAAAATAAAGTCGATTCGGTGTAAAACTTCCACCCTATTTACAATTATTTACAATATATTTACAAAGCTCGGTCGGCGGTAACTCGGTGACGGAACTCGAGAATCACCCTGTATGCCCCTGTCGAATTGCACCCTGTATACGGCGGTTCCGAGTCTGCATGTTTCGGTTTGTGAGTGGTCGAAGACAAAAGTTATGAGACACCCTGTAGACACTGATGTACCGGATTTCTTATGTACGGTGGTTCGGTTATTTGAAGTTTCGAATTCCGAGCGGTTTCTGACAAAAGTTATGATGCCCCCTGTAGACGGTGACGCACTTGTTTCGGAACCCGAACGGTTAGTGATCAAAGTTTTGATGCGCCCTATAAACGATGATGCATCCACCCCTTGAATACGGCGGTTCAGGTAACAAAAGTTTCGGAACCCGGGCGGTCGATGACAAAAGTTACGTTTATTGGTGTTTCCCGGGATTCGTTTTGCTGATTCGCGGGGCGGGACGACGGTGAGGTCGGGTTTGATCCGGGCTAGCCAGCAAAAAACAAGTGGGTCTGGTTGTTTCGGAAGCTTAACCAGCGTTGAACCCTGGGATCCCGCCGCGTGAACCCAACCTTCCGGAAAGCAGTAAAAAACCGGGATAGCTTATTACGTAGGCTAGTTACCGGAGAGGACTAGGAAGGAAGTGGGGAGGATGGTTGGAGCCCCTCACCTTAGTCAGCTTCTTCTTCCTGGGCGGCTTCCTTCTCAATGATCTTTTTTGTTTGGAGCGGGCACGACTCTTCACTGTCGTTCAAAAGGAGCGCAGCCTCTTTTATAGACCTACTGGCGGGGTGATAATGAAGTAGGCTGATGCGCACGACTTGTCGCAATGCGGTGGAGTGAGGGTATTATCATGGTGTTATCTTCCCTCCGGAGTCAAATCGGTTCCGGGCATCGTATCGGCTCCGGAACGCGCTTCTTCGCTTGTCAAGATGATGCGGTTTCCGGGTCGATCAAAGGGCGTGGTCGAGCGTGACAAGGTCGGGGGTTGGGAGTGGTCGTAGCGACTCCGGAGTAGGCTCCTTTGGAACCCGCTAATTTTCCGGTGGCGGTCATGAAAAAATTATCCGGCTGTGACACTGCAAACTATTTTTCCTGGCGAGTTATATATTTAATTTTCAGGTACACGGTTTTGCTTAAATAGTGAATCGACGGAGGATGTTGGTTCGCTGACGGTTCTTCATTCGGTATTTAAATTCGAATTTTTCGGTAACTTCGTTACAGCAGATGTATTAGTTATGGCCGCGGTCGAACCGATCTACCATAACTACCAGACAGAAGTCCTCGACCTCATCGACATCGCAATTGTCAAGAACTTCGTCCTACAAATTCTCTCAGCGGCTGCAAAACTCAGCTTGGAGCACAGCCCAATAATGATGGACATCGGGACCGAGGCCAATGACCCAGCAGGAAGACGAACAAGCAGAGTGAATCAAAAGCAATTCACCACCGACCAGCTCCTCCGGGTTATCAAATACTCGATCGAGCGCAAGCAAATAATCTGTTCAGTATTTCTCGACATGGCCAAAGCCTTTGACACGGTCTGGCACGATGGACGTCTTCACAAGCTCCATACTTGCAAAGTGTCTTTGGAGATGGCCCAGTAAGGAGGCGCCGTAAGATGTCGGTACAGTAAAACAAATTGTTAATTTGTGGCACAATTGTTCGCCCAACAATAACTTATGCTTTCGTGGCTTGGGCATACGCCTCCTCGAAAAGGTGCAGGCCCTCCAAAACAAATTACTGCGTCAAGCTTTCAACGCCCCATGGTTCATTCCGATCGAACAACACTACCGGCCGACAAAAATGCCGTTGCTAAAAGAGTTCTTTCACAAGATTGCCCTCTGGTCTATCAAAAAAGCTGAAGAACATCCAAATCCGCTGGTTAGACAATCAGTCCACTACGACGAGAGTGGGCCATCAATATTCAAACGGTGCAGAATGGCGCTGCTGGAAGGGTGACAGGTGAAGCCCATTCACTGACTTATTTTCGTCGCGATGCCCTTCAGGTAATGCGCCGAAACCCATTCACTGACTCATTCTCATCGCGATGCCCTTCAGGTGACGCCCCTTTTTGCCACGAAATCCCTTCAGGCAAAAACCCAAACAACACTTTGGCCCTCAAGCAGAAAAGCAAATAGAAAAACAGATGCCCTTCAGGCAAATGGCTTCAGGCCTCTAAGGCATTCCCAAAACCTTCAGAAAACTTCTCACCAAATAAAAAGCCCCTTTTCCTTTTCATGAGAATGTGTGAATCAGGTTTTCTCCAACTCATCTCCGATCGCAACTATCTAAATTGCCTGCAGTAACTCATATGCGCTTTTCAGTTCATCTCTCCAGAATATGCTTCTTATAGTAGAGGAGCCCTGGATGTTAAATTTGCAGTTAGTAAAGCGTCATGGGGACCCATTGTATTGTGAAGATTAGGTTCTAAAACGAAAAAAAGTTTATGTTAAGTTTTCCATTTTAGTGGGGGGCAGAGAGTGTACAAATTTTCAAAAATGTAAAAAAAAACACATGGAAATAGTCGAGCGCGTCAGACATTCATAGTGTACATTCATAGTGAAATACTCGAGCGTGTCAGATTTGTATACAGACGATTCAGCTTGATGCCCTAGTCACCCTAAATGATAATCTGACAATTATATGGAGAGATATTGTAAATCTGACAATTTGAAAAAAAATTACTGGGTGTAAAAAAATAATATATACATAGAAAATTTAATCATTACATATTAATTCATATGTAAGACCAAATTCAGTGAAAATCTATCAAAGTAAGGAAACTAAGTGCAAGAAATATTTGAGACAAGTTTTTAGACATCTGGATCTGGTCAAGTATAAACACAACAATGACTGTTTTCCATACAATGGCGTTCTATATTACATATTTCATAGAATGTCAGTAGTTTCATATGCATATTATTCATTGATTTACGAGGTACCGTCGCCCAACTCCATAATCTAAGATATTATTACTTGAAATGTTTTTTGGACCTCATGAGAGTGCAGCAAGGATGTTGGACAATTCTACTTAACCTTTTTGATGATATTATTTTTTCAATACCAAATTAAACAAGACCCCGATGTCAATGTGAAAGGGAGTGAACTGATTCGAACTGGATGACGCGGAGTGGGAAATATACAGTTATTGGGATCTGTACGCTTCATTCTTTATTGATGGTTTTAGCTACATTGCCCCATGAAAATAAGATTATATGTTTTTCGTAATCCTAATAGGATGTTTTTTTTTACAACTTTGTGACTCGCCCGTTTCCTTATGTCACGCTCAAATTGTCAGATTATTGAAATATACACTTTTCTACATGTACTTAACTTACCTTGTCTTAATCTGATGCGCTCGAGCTTTTCTGAGGATCGATTTTTTTTTCTAATCTGACGGGCTGCCCTCAACGAACCCCTCTATATTAAGGGTTAATATTTGGTAGGGGTACATTACAGGATGCAAGGTTTCTCCCCATATGATTTTCTGACGCGCTCGAGTAACGCGCAAAATCCCCGCTTGGACTCCCCTACTATTATAAAAGCAGGCGAATCGTCGTCGAGTATTCTTTTTAAAAATTGAAAACAGATACACGATTTTCCAAATGCAAACTATCTGGCATTATCAGACACAATACATACTACATTATCAGATATAATTATGTATATAGATACGTATGTATTATCTGTAGTCAATAATTGAGAGAAGAAGAAAATCCAAAATCACGAGATGTGGAGCGTATTAGTATGATGAATGAATGAGGAATAATAAAATGAGAAACAAAAAAAAAATAGAAAATGAGAAATGATAAAAATAATCTTGGGAAAGGAGAATATGTAGGAGTTACAAAGGATTAGGAGGAATGGACAAGATCACTGCAATTCGGTAACAATCAAAAGGAATAAAAAGTTTCAAGATTGAGAATAATTCAGAAATTGGGCGGAATCGAGAAGAAATAGAATAAATAAAAAATTAAACATGATCAATCAGAAGAAATCAAGAGAACTAAAAAGGTTTTAAAAGGGGATGCAGAAGCAATTAATAGGATTTACTAGGAACCAAGGGGAATCGAAAAGAACAAGAAAGAAAGAATAATGCAGAATATATTGTAGAATTAATGACAGATCAGAGAATAGAAAGAACCTGCAGAAATAAAGACATTTAAACTTTATCAAGGCTAAAAAATAAAGCATGGAAGTTCGGGAATCGCAAACTAACAATAAACAAGGAATTTCGAAAAAGAATCAGAAATTAAAAATTAGGAAACCCCAATCGGGAAATAATTCTTATAAATAGATTTAAACTAAAGGATTAGGTCCAAGCTTAAGATTAGAGAACCAACACATAAAGAGTAAGTTGAAAAAGGAACAATCTGAAGAAGTAAAAACCTGAAGATCCGGGAACCAAAAATCTTAGAACCGAAAAACCTGAAACTCTGGAATCAGAGATATCGACCCTTTCCAAGCCTCGAAATTTGAGAGAGAATTGCTTCAGCTATTACAATTCTATTTTATTAAGTCCATTCTAAAATCTGAAACAATTTTGGTGCACGAATAACTGAACTGAATTTTACCTGTAATCTGTGAGATGATTCCAGGTATCGTTGTAATACAAAACAATCACCACGGTTAAATGAGCCTGTTTCAAATTGGATCGTCTTTGTGGTGTCGAAATGGTGGCAAATGGTGTCCGACCAAACCATTTTACAATGACCAAATTCCATAATTTTCTCACGCTGAAATTCTAATTTAAATAACACGCGTTTACAGGATTTCCGAGGGTTTTACTTAATTCGTTAATCTTCCCCACTTTGTACGGTTGGTGCAAAAACACGAATTCTCCGTCGAAAACTGCCGTTACCTTCTCAACATTAGGAAGCAACTGGTAATTTTGAATTTTTTTAGATACTTCTGCAAAATCTGCAGAGTTTATGGGAATAAGATAATTCCGTGGATAAACAAGAGTGTTCGATTGAATGACCTAAGAATAAATAATGTATTAGTTTACGGGTATTAGGAAAGTTGGAAATAGGAGGTAGTGCAATCCATTAAATCCAAGACCAGATAATGTCGATTTGAAAATGTTTTCAGAATATTAACATTGATATAAGGCTTCTAGAAGTCCACGTCAGTTGCGGCTTTGCCAACTTTTGTAAAAAGTTTTTATTTTTTCCTAAAATTGATTATTAGGTTTAGCAACGTTCTGATACCAGAAGTCCAGCAAGTATTGAATGACAGCTTTGCCCACAAAAAAGAGGAATTTTCTTTCTGGTAAAACTATATAAGTATGAACGTATAAAAATTCCGTATATTATATTACCTTTTTTCAATAAATAAACCATTACCAGCTGGCAAGAGACAAGCATACCTACCACTTTGGCGGAATTAGAGGGGTGGTAATTTTCTTGTCGGCTATACAATCCACACTAGGGAAAGAAAAGAACGAAACGGCTATTGTTGCTTAAAAGAATTTATTATTTAGTCGGCGTCTTCTTCGAATGAAATGTGTCCGGACCTATCTACCTGATGATGTGTACTTAAAATGAAACTTAAGGATTCAGCAACTTCGGGACTATTATAACTACCAATTATTTCACGAATAAATATTTAACGAAAGTTTAAACTGGTCGTTAAGTGGTTTCGAAACGTAGGTTAATTACGAACGTTAATAGAAAATCGATCCCAAGAGATTTCCTATAAGTGCAGGCGTGGAGGAATTTTAATTTCATCTTTCCGTCCGGTGTAACTGAAAACTGAGTTTGGCTTGTCAGAATTAAATGAAATGTGGGAGTGAAAGAGAACTAGTACGTCAGGAACTCGTACAGTTTGAAAGTTGTCGGATTGGTCGAGTTTTAAACGAGGTGAAGGAATAACATGTGGGGCTGTCGGAAAACTACCGAAGCGATATTTCGCAGCTTCTACTACTTTTTGAATTATATTACTGAGAGTTTGAAAGACATTGTTTTAGTGGGCTGGAAATGCAGTCTTTCCGCTGATTTAAATCAGGTAATGGGGGAGACATTACCACCTCAAACCGGGAACTTTGAAACTTTCCCAATTTTTCCGGAGATGCAAACATCACGGTAACGTGAAATAATTTTTACCGACTTTGTAGTTTAAGTTTTACTACGTAAAAGGGGCAGATATCCTCTGCTGGTAATTGGTAATTCTGAGAAATTAAAGTAATCTTTGGTATAGGTTTAACGATCCGGTATTTTAAACGAGCGAATCTTAACTTTGTAATGAGACATAAAATTCGAATGGTTTAAAACACCTATATTTTTTAATGAAATTTATAGACACTGAAATCATCTCTTTTTTCTACAGTTATTCTGAAGAAGTACAGATTTAATAGTTTCACCCTAATCTCCAAAGATTTTTAGTTTTAGTCTTTGCTTTTTAAACTTACTAGTGATCGCCGGTCACTCGAAATTCGAGTGGTACCATATTACAATTATTTTTAGTTTGTTTTGTTTAACTGTGATTTTTAATAAAAAAAGGTCTGATTAATTAAAAAAAATAAGACGGAATAATTTCTTTATATAATGTACCTACAATGTTTTGCGTAAAAACTGGTTCATTATTGTGCGGTTAAAATGCACCTGATTAAATAAATTGCTCGGCAATGTAGATCATCGAATGTACGAACTCTACTTTCAGCCACATACACTTGACTATGTCCGACTATGGTAATAAAATCCCAATCTTATCAAAGGTTTGTCTTTGACAAGGAAAATGGCAATAATGCACCAGAATACGACATATGATACGTTTACCAGTTGATCGTCCGGTTAAGATTTCGCTATCAAATTCTATTTTGATGCAGTCGTGTAACACGCATTCTTGTATCAGTCACTAATGCGTTGCCCGTATTTGTTTCTGCCGCAGAATTCTTCACGAACGTTTATAACATCCCGAGTTTGCCCAGCTAGTTTTTTATGCGATATGGTTGAAATAAATGCCATAAGATGAGTGACCACACTGAACCGTATCTCTGAAGCTCCGAACATAATTCACCGGGAACCCAAATCTCAGAGGAGGGGCCAAGTTATATTTAGCTGTAGTGCTCCAGCTTCTTACTTCTTACTGAAACGCCAAAACAAAAATGCAAATAATCAATAAACCTGCGAAATTTTTGAAATTGAAAAGTAATCTATTGGTGTATCTTATGTCTTTCATTTAAAAAAAACAATTATAAAAATCGGTGCAGTACACACTGTTTTATTAACTCCCAAACGATTAAATATGCAGGGTGTCTCAAAATTACGGCATTCCGAATTCAGAGCGTTGTGGAAGACCTTATCAAAAGTAAGAGAAAAATTGTTAAAAAATTCGGCGACCTCTCCTCGATCGTATTTTTGCTGTGACCGTAATGCTCGACGATGAAATGTTGAAGAGAGCCACACAACATGAAATCAGACGGATGAAAGCATTTATTAATGTTGGAGGCAGAAATATTGAACAATTGCTTTAGTTTGTTTCATCAATCAGACAGACGGAGACACTATGCCTTGAGCACTAGTCAGGTTATGTTGTTGCCTATTCATAGCTGTTAATGGTGTTTAATAAATAAATTCGAATGAAAATCACAAAGAATTATATTATTAGAATTTATATTATACAGGGTGTCGCAAAATTGGCGTATTCCGAGTCCAGGGTGCTATAGGGGGCACTCTCTGGATCAAGAATAAAATTATAAAAAAATGTTTGTAATCACTCTTAAGGAGGTATAAGCATTTCAACTTTGTTCAATACGGCAACATTGCAAACTGTATGTCTTACCTTTTCCTTTTCCATTCGAAGCGTTGCTAGGACAATGTTGAAAAATGAAAGTAACAAAAATCGAGAATGTTGTGATCAACATGATACAGATGAATTGTTTTGAATTGATCAACATTTTTGCGTAACATCGATTAATAATAATATCCATTTATTCAGTGTAATAAAGATTACATGAAAAGTCAAAATTAATTTGATTGTAAACACAACGAATATGTATGTCACAAACACACGTTATAAACAAACAACATAAATTTAAAAACACGTTATAAACAAACAACATAAATTTAAATTGCGAAAAATTCGTCAACGGTATAAATTGTTTTTCGAAGTAGGAGTCCTTTGACTGCGCGAATAAATTTTGCTGATGAATAATTTGTGTATGTCTTCGGTAACTTATTATAGATTTTGGCTCCCCAGTAGTGGACACCTTGTGAAGCTGTGACTCTATGGTAGGGTATTTTCACATTGTACCTATTTCTTGTGCTGTAGTCGTGGTATTCTCCGTTCAAATTAAATTTGCTTCTATTATTATGAACATATTTGGCCGTTTCCAGAATAAACAAACTTGCCAAGGTGAGTACTTTATGTTCTTTGAAGATTTCTCTGCAACTCTGTCTTCCACCTACTTCTGCTAATAATCTAAGACTCCTTTTTTGTAGGGTGAAAACACGTTCTGCTTCCACTGCTGTCCCCCAGAAAATGATTCCAAATTGTAAAATCGAATGAATCTTTGCAAAGTAGTAGATTCGCGATGCTTTGTAAGTACTTATCCTTGTAAGTCGTCGTAGGCAATATAGTGCGGATGGCAACCTTTTACAGAGATCTTCTATATGGTCGCACCATTTCAACTTCGAGTCAATTTTTAACCCCAAAAATTTTATTGGTTCCTGGTGGGTTTTCCAGTTAAATGATAAGTGTTGGGTTTTCTCTTCATTTAAAGACAATTTATTGGAGTTCATCCATTGTTTAGTTGCTCGTAAAGTTTCTTTTGTTTTGTTTTCGATTGTTTCCTTCGTAGCGCCCTTCGATAGAAATGATGTATCATCAGCGAAGAGGTAGGTGTTCGTATCGGATAGATTAAATGGTAGGTCGTTAATATAGATGAGAAAAAGGAGGGGGCCTACCACTGACCCTTGTGGTACCCCGTGGTTCACCTGAACCTGCGCCGATCTCTCTTTCTTCCACTCCACTATTTGCATTCTATTGCCAAGATACGACTCCAACATTTTGTTTGCGTTGCCACGTACTCCGTAAAACTCGAGCTTTTCTAAAAGAATTTTATGGCTGATGGTGTCGAATGCTTTTGACAGATCACAGCATGTAAGTTGGCAATCCTCTTTTTTGTCACGAGCATGGGACACTTTTTCCAACAAGTTGACAACTTGCGGTAGTAACCGAGTGATTTTTCCTATATCCATGTTGACTTGGACTCCAAAAACTGTTCTTGTCAAAAAATCTCATTATTCGTTCTTTTATTAGACTTTCCCATATTTTTGAGAACGCGGGTAGAATAGAGATGGGTCTAAAATTTCCGCAGACGTTTGGATCATCTTTCTTATATATTGGTATTATCTTAGCGATTTTCAATTTCTCTGGAAAGTGTCCTTCAGTAAAACATTTATTTATTACCACGGATAGAGGATATGCAATTTCTTCTGCTGCTATTTTCAGTATTTTTGTCGATACTTCGTACACATCTGTTGTGTTTTTACTTTTCAGATTTCTTATTGTTGTTAATATTTCCTCAGGGCTGCATTCATATAAATAACATGAGTTTGTGTTATTTATCATCAATTTTGCAAGATAGTCTCTTGGCGAATTTAGAGTCTCTTCTATCTGTTGTACTATTTCATCTGCTATATTGCCATAGTATTTTGACAGTTCTTCTACTGTTAAAGTGCTTTCTTTGGTTTCGTCAGCTTTCTTCTTACCCGTTTCACTGTTTATCAATGTCCATACCGATTTTTGCATGTTTGAAGATGCCAACACCATGTTCTCATTTTCTTGCTTTTTTGATTCTTCTATTGCCTTGTAGTATATTCTTTTGTATGTTTTATATGTCTCGTACGAAGCTTCATCTTTTTGAACTGCAGCTATAACTGCCAGGGCATCTAAAGAGTTCTTCATTTGTGTCAGTTCTGGTGAGTACTTCATTTTTTCTTTATTTTTGAATTTCCTTTTCGCAATTGTAGGGATGGCATGATTAAATATCGTCAAGAAGGTTGTGAAAAAATGTGTGAAGGCTTCTTTTGCGTTTTTGGTTTGTAGTGCATCCCAACTCTCCTCATTTAGCATGCCTTTGAAGTGGAGTATATTTGATTCATTTAATTGTCTTACAGTGACGTGTTCGTTATTTTTATGTTCAGTATAAAGTCTTACTTTTAGTATCTGAGCTTTGTGATCTGATAAGTGAAGATCCACCGTACTTGAATGGAGTATTTCTTCACTAGCATTCGAGAAGATGTTGTCTATGCAGGTTTCTGAATGGATAGTAACCCTGGAAGGATCAAAGAATTTTGGGTGCAGGTTGTATGTTTCCATGAATTCTAAAATTTGCCTTGATTGAAAATTTTTTTCCTTTATGTTTATATTATAATCTCCCAATATAAAGATGTGATTATTAGGATAATTTTTTGTTATTTCATTTAAGACCTTGTCCATCTGTTCTATAAATATTTTCAAGTCACCACAAGGAGACCTGTAGCTGGCCAGGATAATAACGTTTACTTGAGGTAATCTAATGGCAGTTATTTCGAAGTGTTTCTCTACGCAGTCGATATTAAAGTTAAGAGTTGCGTAAGTTAAATTGCGTTTTACCAAAATCATGACTCCCCCATTTTTATACTCGGTTCGACAAAAGGAATTTGCTATCTCATACCCTTCTAAATTTAAAGTAGCCACCAAGTCACTTTTGCACCAATGTTCGGTCAGTCCAACAATGTTTGCTTCTGTCAAATGCAGTTGTTTAGTCAGTACGTCAATTTTATTTGCAACAGATTGGATATTTTGGTTTAATATTGTTAAACATTTTTTATTTACCTTTTTTTGGATCTTCGCTGTCTTCTTATTGTTGTTGGGCATCAAACTGACCACTTCTGGGTCGAAAAAATTTGAACTTTCTTATTATTACTCCCTGTGGCCAGTTGTCGGTGTTGTTCAAGTCGTTTAGGATATTAAAGTCCGCTCCAAGTTTGAAAGCCATACTCGTTGCATCTTTGTGTCTTGGAAGTTCTTCGATGTCAAATTTTTCTGTTGGAAACTTGCTTTTTAGATGTTTCATGATGTGTTCAGTTTTGGTTTCTAGTTCAATTTTGCCTATGTACAACCAAGCTTTCCTTGTAGCTGCCACGAAACTCTGTCCGCCACCCGTACCGCTTAACACTTTTTCACTTTTTTTTTTGGTTTCATTACTTGGTCCTGCTCGAGAATGTCTATCCCCATTATTGGTGTTATCTGCCCTGCTTTTGTTGTTATTTGAAGCACTACTTCTGTTTTTACCTGAGTCTTCGGAATTTAATTTCACAACGGCAACACCGCTGATTGTTTGTTTACTAGTCTTCGGCTTGTCTTTTTGCAGTAGGGCGATTATTTGCTCCTGGTGATTTATACTACGTTCAAACTCAGTATTGAGTCTTTTTGTATATTCTAATTGGGTTTTAGTTATCGCTAGTTCGTGTTTGAGTTTTAAAACGCCTACCTCGTTTAAGATGTTCGTTGAGGTTAAGTCACTTTCGTTGTCGCGATAATTGTTTGTAGCACTGTTTTTGTCACTTTCAATCTGATTTCTTAAAAGTTCACTCACTGAGATGTTTGGAGGTACCTTCTTCGCAATTATAATGTCAATTAGAATGTCTTTTTTGAGTTTATTTAATTCAGCAAATAAATCGTCGTACTCTGCCATGTTGCCGGATTTTAAGAATCAATGTAATTAATTTATTTACAAATACATAATAGTACCTAATTGTTAAAAATAATATAATAAGTAAACAAAAAAATTTAAATTAAAATAATAATTACTAAAAGAAGTTGTTCAAAATTTCTGCCGCCTGCATTTATGCAAACTTGCGCCCTTCTTGTAACATTTTTTGTAGCTCGTCCCAACGTTTCGGCATTGATAGCTCCAGTTACGGCAAAAATTCGATTGAACAGATCATCAGCATTTTCGGGAGGCGTTTCATAGACTCTTTCTTTGACATACCCCCAAAAAAAAAAATCCAGCGGGTTTAAATCAGAGCTCCTGGCGGGCCAAAGAAAGGGACCATCGCGGCCTATCCATTTATTCGCATAGTTTTGGTCCAGCCATTCTCGCACAGTTCGTTCCCAATGTGGTGGAGCGCCATCTAATTGGATCCACATATCCCTTCGCAAGTTGAGTGGCAGATCCTCAATGAGTAGTTGAAAATCATGCCTCAGGAAATGCCTAAAGTTTCTGCCATTCAGCCTGTTAGGAATAATGTGAGGTCCTATTAAATGTGATCCCACAATGCCGGTCCACACGTTGAACGCGTAATGGACTTGGTGTCCCCTGTTGTACAAAAGGTGTGGGTTTTCCTGGACCCAGTAATGCAAATTATGGCAGTTAACAATTCCGTCCTGCGTAAAAATGGCCTCATCTGTCCACATTATTTTAGAAACGAAATCAGGATGTTCATTACTCTGATCCAATAACCATTGACAAAAATTGACCCTGGGTTGGAGATCCCGCTCTAAGAGAGTGTACACCTAAGGATTTGATAAAATAAACTTTTGAAATACTGACATTTATCTAAAAAATCTTTTTGAAATGATAGGGGTGCCACCTATCACTCTTCAGCACCCACTAGTGAATGATGAACATTCAACTGACGGCCCAATTTCCGGGTACTTGTTCTTGGTTCACGTGCAGCGGCGAGAATCTCCTCTTCCATATGAGGAGTCCTCGTAGTTCTCGGACGTCCAGCGTTATACCTTTTAATTTGGAATTCACCGGTGGCTCTAACCCATTCATCTAGACGACGAAACACTTGGGCACTTGGATGACGCCGGTTACGATATTGTTGGGCGTACAGCCGAGCAGCTACTACTGGCCTGTTATTAGAAGCCCGTATTCTGTATTTGAATAATAATAATCCATTTATTTAAAGAATGTCGACGAATTAAGGTTGACAGATTTTGTCAGATAGAATTATTAAATTTATGTTGTCCGTCGTATCCATAGTAATAAAATAATATTCAGCCATGTTGCCGTTCCTTTTTGAAGAAAAATTTCAAAAGTAAAATATTTATTTACTCCAAGATGAAGCTATTCTTTCAAGTATCTTTTTTGAATCATTATTTTATATGAGTAGCCTAACCATAAGTAGAAATAAACGCTAACATTCATTGCCTTTATTTGAAGAAAAGATGATGCAAAGTTTAGACCTTGAGTCCTATATATTTTGGTAAGGGGGCTTCTATATATTTTTTATTAATTTTCTTCTTACTTCTGGAATGATCCGCTACAACGCTCTGAACTCGAAATACGCTAATTTTGCACCCTGTATGTTTATTATATTATAAGAATATATTATATCTATATAACAGTAACAATATATAGAGATAATAGAAATAAATTCGAATGAAAATCAGAAAGAATTATATTATTATATTATATTATAAGAATATATTATATCTATATATTATCTCTACATATTTTTACAAAATACCTGATGGTCGCGAGCTTTTATTGGTAGAGAAAATAACATGATTCTCTAACTATGTCGCTGATCGGTTTCCAGTTTTAGTTATAGGGATATATTCATTTTCGAAGTACATGTATAATCTCTTTAAAATCTAATCAGGTTTATAAATCCGCATTAAACCGGACATTCAGTCGACACGACCGGGTTACGCTTCAGGATTCACTCAGCTTTCCATTTGGCATTAATGTATCTGCCGTTTCTAAAACCTACAATACCTATCTGAGGTGGGTTGGGTGGTTTGATTAATGGGATGGAAAATTACGTATCTGTCCATTCTCGGAAATAAACTGTGCATTGGAAAATGAAATCAGCAAAAATGTGCGACGGGTTGGGTGTGAAATATGATTGAGGTTATCATAATATAAATTTAGATTTTTCAGGGGGTGCGGGGGTAAGCAGTGAGTAAGCGATTTCAAATTTGTATAAGTTGTCTGGGAATATTGATTGACAAAGTTTAATATTGCTTTTCGTTATTGTGTTTAACTTACTAAATTCAGAACCCCACAGTAGAAAACTATTTTGGATATTTATATATGCTGGTACTTCAACTTTTGCTTATCTTAATTTAACAACAATACTCAAAAGTATTAAGTACAATTTATTGAAAACATGGTGCAAAGAATCTATATCTTTTTATTTTATAGCTATTTTCTTCGGGCCTTGAAGATCATAAATAAAGCAGTATTAGATAAAACACTAACATTGTATGACATCATATGGGTGACTGCGCGCGTCGATGGTGGAATACAGTTCTACTATATTAAATTTGGAGCCAATTTCAATTTGAATATAAATTCCCCCACAGTTCTGACTTACGATGGACCCTCATCGTTGGTCGTACAAATACAAACCTAACAATACAAAATTAGGACATATTTACAAGAGATGAGAAAATATTTACAACTGTAGTTAATCCATACTGCAAAACATAAGAGATAAAACATAATATAACATCATCACGCAACAGAGGTTCCACACAAAAGAAAGATAAACGTATCCCGCAAAGTCCTTACACACCAGTCACAAAGACAAATTTCATAAGTATAAGAGTACAAACGAATAACTTACAACGACATAAGACACCTAGAGTACCAACGGACGGTACTTCTAACATAATGATTATTATTTTTTTATTATTAGTTTAATCCAGCTCAACATCAATAAATAATGTTATACCTGGTTGTGATATGATATTTTAAAATACAATATTTATCTTAAATAGCGGCGGAGGTGTCATGGTCCCTCAGTAATGGTGTCTTGAGGTAGCAATCTCTTTAGTCGGCGATGAATATTTTTCTGGCCTAGGTTGTGGTATACAGCACTGCTGCATGTATTTAAGTTTACGAAAAATGTTTTTGTCGTGCGGCTGATGAACTGCTCTATTGTATCCATTGAAAGTTCTAGGTGAATTTGTTGATTTCTTATATACCATGGCGCATCAACTGCCATTCGCAGTACTTTATTTTGGAATGTTTGGAGCTTCTTTTTGTTGCACTTGGAGGTCGTGCTCCAAACTGGGCATGCATATAAGAGTGGGCTTCGCAGTAGGGATTTGTACAATAGTAGTACGCAGTGATGGCGCAGTGTAGTTTTTCAATTTAATAAGGGATATAGTTGATGAAGTCGGGAGTACATTTGATTTAATTTATTATTTATATGATGTCTCCAGGTCAATCTGGTGTCCAGTTGTACACCCAGATACTTCACCGGTTGATCTTTGGCTATCCAGGGAACCTCATTACCATTTATTGTGAGATTAGGAATCTCAGCCAGTCGGCGGAGTGTGAACATCTTGTTTGCACATTTGACACCATTGACTGTGATCCCCCATCTGCCGAACCATCGACTGAGGGTGTTTAAACTTGTTTGCAGGTGTTGAGAGGCGGTAAACTCGTCTTCATCCTGTGTGAGGATTACTGTGTCATCGGAAAAAGTGGCTACTTGGTATTGAGCTTGGTGCGGCATATCGTGGATGTATATGTCGCAGGCATTTGGAATAATCAGGCGTTTTGCAAAACAGCGTCACTTTGAACAATCGCGAGAAATTATTGTAATTGACCGTTGATTTTCAGTCATTTTTCAAAATGCCCGAAAGCAATTAATAATTTCTCGCGGTTGTTCAAAGTGACGCTGTTTTGCAAAACGCCTGGTCTTTATGCAAAAAGCCTGATTATTCCAAATGCCTGAGACATATATATTGAATAGTATGGGCCCTTCCCTGCGGAACTCCAGCATTGATGCTCTTAATTTGCGATAGTGTTGCGTTGATTCTTACAGAGAAGGATCTATCTTCGAGAAAAGAGAAGATCACAGCTGTTAGGTATGCGGGTGCCTGAATATTTATTAATTTATGTTTTAAACCTTCAATCCAGACTTTGTCAAAAGCCTTCGTGATATCTAAAAATGCTGCAGCCGTATATTTTTTGCTTTCGAATCCTCTTTCAATAATTTCTACAATGCGCTGAAGTTGCTGTACTGCAGAGTGCTTTGATCTAAAGCCAAATTGAGTAGGCGGAATGACGATCTTCTCCTCGAGTACTTGGTTTAAGTGGTATCTTTTCGAATAGTTTGGCGAGAGTTGGTTAACATAATTATTGAGACATAACATGCAGGTCCAAACAACTGGATGAACCAAAATGAAACTTGGTACTTGATTTTTAAGTTTTAATCGAAATAGCAACCTTAAAATCTACCTTAGACAAATCAGGTTCAGCACGCTCTGTTAAGTGATTATGCAACAAAGATTCCAGCTTATAATAAATAATATTTATTTGCCCTTCCATCCACATTCAGTATTTCCTCTTTTTTTCTTTCTTTCTCTTTCTCTCATCTCACATAATATGTGGAATGAATGTAGTGAGATGAGAGATATTATATTGATTATATAACTCATAATAAATTGAGCCAACAGCAATTACAGATTTTCCATAGTTACGATTTATATAAGCGAGTAGTCCCTTGACGACGGGGTATATTCACTTCGGTGTTTCGGCTGGCTCCAACAATGAACTTTGCCATAGGAACGATTTTTTTATGATTGTTAATAAACGTCAGAAAAAAAAGTGCCGTACGTCTCATGTCTCGGAAGTTTAATCGATTATTTTCTATGCTCTTGTGATATTATAACTGAGTATTTCCTTCGGAAAAATAAGGCCAAGCAAAAAGCTGCAATATTTTATTTTTAACCAACAACGATCAAATTTCAGCGGTAATACTGCACTAGTGCAATTATTGATAATTTGCCTACACTAGTGCCAACTATGGAAAACATAAAACTTTGTTGGATGTTGGTCATTTCGCATTTTGTGTAGGTACCTACAATTTCCTTGTAGGTACTGTTTACTATCTAGTTGGAGGTAACTTTTTTAAGTTGAGTGTTCGGTAACCTTTATAATTTATATATTATATTATTGCGGGTTTCTGTTTCTCCAGTCTTCTTCCTCTAGGTTTCTTTTTTGCACACAACATTTTGAAAAGCCTGTAAAAGTTATAATTATAGATATTTTGATATCGTGCTTTATAATAGGTACTATTACAACCTAAATGGTTGTAACGCCCAGACAAAATTGTGAAGTGTGGATGGTGACACAAAAATACAGTTATGTCCCCAGAAATCATATAATGAACAATTAAATTAAATACAAGAACTTTCTACAATTAAACAATAATAAAATAACGTGGTGAAGATTGAAATTATAATGACTGGTAAGAAGTTGGTGAAATAAATGACTAAATGAACGACGAAAATGGAAATATGACAGTTAAATTATGACTAATGCACTGCTTAAGGGTTAAATTACAGTAAAATGATTATTGAAGTTTACAATTTTTAAATGGCACGCTAATAAAAAACTAGAAGAAGTGATAACATAAAAAAATATAAAGAAAAATTATCTATTACTTATCTTCTGAATCTTTCCTGCTGGTTTTGGAGCTGTCCTGATAATTTACTTTACTGCTTTCTTGCGAATCCTGCGAGTTTGCGATTTCCTGGGAAATTAAGCCTAATTCCACGTGAAAACTTCGTGCGTCCAGGAAAGAATATTACAGCTATTATCCCAAAAGAAGGTCATACAAGAAAGATCCTCGGTAAAGTGCTGGTGAATCTGCCTATTTGACTGAAAGAGAATAAAGTAGTTTTTCTTACCTCTTTTCCCCGAATCGACACCTAAACGATTTTATCCGCTAACGCGATTTAATTATTGAATAACTAACACCCAGTAGTATTATCCGTATTTACGTGATTCTCTGGAGCTATCTCTTGTCCAGGAGCAAAATTTACTCTAAGATGTTACTTTGCCAGATGTCGAACGAAAAAAGAAGGCTGTAGGTTTTGTCGCGCGGCACTGCAAAACTTAACGTGTTTTTTGTATATGCCGGTTATCTCTAGATGCTGATTCGTTCCTGAACTTGGATGGTGAATGCGCGGTAAAAATCAAATTGTAACAGTAACCTTATGGGGCATTTATTAGAATCGGTGGTGGTTTGAACTAACCATTGTTTTTCTGTCAACCTCTATTCCGCCTGCTGGGTTGTCGTAGTTGTCAAATTCTTCTTCAAAGTAACTCAAAAGACAATTTTACATGCTTCTCCTTCTCTCCACGGCATTTTCATATGAAGCAACTTACGCTGCAGCCCATCCGGAGTGGTCTCGTCCCAAATAGCACACATTTTATCAATTTCTTGGTGTGATAAGCTAGATGCACCTTTTTTCTTTTTTCAAGGCACATTTACAACCCTTCTTTTTGCATCTGGTTACATGTTACATATGTTTAAATGAATCGAAAATAATGTTAAACTCTAATTGCTAAACGCTATTGTATTTCAAAGTATCTTGATAACAGATTTTTATATTCTTCTTTGTCATTTCATCATGTTGAAAGCGAAATCTCTTAGAATTTGGGCAGTTTATTCGAAAAAAAATTTTTTACGAACAAAACTGTTGTTAATAAATCACCTAAGATACCAATTCAGTGTAAATATGATAACCCTCACTGACCCGACCGTTTAAAAATTTAAAGAAAAACCAGTTTTTAAACACAGAATTACGTTTATTTGTCCCGTGTTAATTTTTCTCAGGAAATAGTCTGCCAAAATGTCCTGCCGTACATAACATAATATTATATTCAAACGTCTCTCTTTCGTCATGGGAAAGTCTGCACCTTCTTCCTCTGTCTATCAACAAATAGTACCTATTCTCCCTCTCTTCATTTCCGCACCTACACCTCGCCATCATCTTTCTTTCTTTACCATTCTCTCTTTCTACAAATACGGTATTTCCCCATTAATACACCTTTCGTACTTCCAGCTGTACCTGAACCATGTGATTCTTTCCCTTCTTTCTTGTCTGTCCGTCTTCTTGTCTCTTCTGCTCAGTTCTACATTCATTCACATGCCTCTTTCTCTCAGTCTTTCTATTTTCTTGCTGGCGTACCCATATCTCTGGTAATATTTATCCCTCTCGTTCTCTTCTGCGTTCTTCTTCTTTTCTGTACAGCACTCATTCCATGCTGTCTTCGAATTTGGCCGCTCTTATCTCGGCTTTCACTCTCAACCTATTCCTTTTGTATTCTTCACTCACCTTTATCACCTTGCACTCTCTCTATCTACTTTTGTTCTTTCCATCTATTCCGTCCATGTTCTCAATCAGACTTTCAAACATCATCATTGTCATCTTCAAATATCCACACTTTCACTCTTTTATACATCGACTTATTTGCTTATCTTTTTTAACTCTTTTATGATATGTGGCTCTTTATTTGAACATATAGCCTAAGTAATTAAATTGTTTAATTTGCTGTATTTTCTTTTCACATACAACGTGAACAACAAGAGGCTGAGCGAGCAACCTTGCCTAACTCCCCTTGTTGTCACAAACCATTAACTTTCCCTTTGATTCACTCCCACCTTCACTTTACTTTCTGTCCTTTCGTATATCTTTAAGTCTACGAATAATACATATACCCTACCCCTTTCTTCTTTAGTTCTCTCTTTATCAAATGGTCCAGGATGTAACCATAATGCCCCTCCCGTCTCTAACTGCTGTTTGTCTGTTTGGTATTACTTCCTTTTCTTTTAACTCTTTGATCATTTTTTTGAAGCATGCAAATTCTACCCTGTGTTTATCAGTTATTCCCTGATGGTTTTTCACCTTACTTTTCTAACCCTTTTTGTAAATGGGGCATATTACATCCTCTCTCCGCCCTACCGGCGATCCCTCTCCTCTTCACAGCCAATTCATTACCTAAATCAGTCTCTCTAGCACTCTTTCCGTCTCATATATCCACGATTTGTTCTGTACTCCATCCCCAGCTTCTTCACTTGTCTCTCCACTTCTACCAGAGTGATTTCTTCTCCTTTTGGTGTTGTTTGTTTCCTCTTCTTCTCTATTTCTGTTTTCCCTTTGATATAGTTCCACATTTTCTCCTCTGTCTTATAGCTTTTATGTTTTCCTCTTTTCTCTCCTTCTTCCGTCTCCTCTTCAATCTATACAGCTTTTTATCACCTATAGAAAGTCTTTTTCCCCCTCCTTCCCCTTCTTATTCTTCTATCTTGCTTATGGTTGTCTTCATATACTGTTACTATTTTACACCATTTTTTGCCTATATGAACGTTTCTCACAATGTATCCTTTCTCTTCTCCCTTCTTTGAATTTTTTCCGCAATTTTTGCCCTCTCTCTTAGTTTCGCCAATCTTCTTCTTTTCCCTTTTCTTTGTCTTTTTTGCTTTGCCCTCATCCTAATTTTCTCCCTCCACCTTCTTCGTTTTCCTTTAAAACCTCAAGTCTCTCTCTAGTCTCATTCCATCTCCATTGCATCCCGTCTGTTGTAATTTTTGCTGTATCCCACAATTACTTCTTTCCCGTCTCTCCGTTGTTCCTTCGCTATGTCTCTTAGTTTCCTCAGTAAATGTTTTTATTGCTGTGTGAGGTCATTATCTATAAATATCTCTCTTTTTTTCTCCTTTGTTTTGCTTTTTGCTTCATCAGTTTTTCCTTTCCCAATCTTCCATTTTTACTATTATTTGATCTTTATAGGGATGTTTTGACTATCCCCTGTTTGACCTCTACGCACATTTGCGCATGCGTATCAACATGGCAATTCCCAACGGTCGGACAAACAAAAGGTCCCTTTACACTAGCGTTCTATCGTACGTGTTTGGAGTGTCCCGTTCCAAACACATGCGAAAGCGTGTGAATGTAAGTGCCATGTGGTCACACAGTTTTCAGACGAGTCCGTAAGCACATTCAACGAACGACGCACTTTTGGCGCGTCGAAAGACTGTGTGATTAGAACGGGACGCTCCAAACACGTACGATAGAATGCTAGTGTAATGGTGGCATTACAACCTAAATAGTTGTAATGTCCTGACAAAGTTATGAGGTATGGGAGGTGACAAGAAATACAGTTATGTCCCCAAAAGTCATATAATGATCAAATAAATAAATACAGAAACTTTCTACAATTAAACAATATTAAAATAACGTTGTGAAGATGGAAATTAAATTGACAAGTAACAAGTTGGTTAAATAAAAACTATATGAATGTTAAAATAGAAATGTAACAAGTTAAATTATGACTACTGCACTACTCTTAAAAGATTAAATTAATTTGAAATGATTATTGAAAATTTACAATTTTAACTGACGTGCTAATAAAAAGAACTAGATGATTTGATAACACAAAAAAAAGATCTACTACTTATCTTCTGAACTGTTCAACGGTTTCCTGCTGGTTTTGGAGCTGACGTGTCCTTACAATTACTTTTCATGCGATCCTGCGATCCTGAGAGATTAACCTTATGAATTTTTCTGAGTTAATGTGTGGATTACGTCAGTCCAGGAAAAAATCACGAGTAGAAATACAAGAAACAATCCTTGGTGAACGCTGGTTAATCTGCCTATTTGATTGAAAGAGAATAGTCAAGGTCTGCACGCAATTAAGTAGTTTTTCTTTTTCCTCCGAATCAACACCTAATCGATATATCCCCTAATGCGATTTAGTTATAAAAATAACTGAACACCTCAATCGTGTATTATCCGTACTTGACGCAATTCCTAGATCTTACTTTTGTCCAGGACAAAATTACTATGAGATGTTACCTCGTTGAGATGTCGATCGAAAAGGAAGGCCGCAGGTTCGTCGCGTGGTATGCGAGAAATTTTCGTGCTTTTTTGTACGTGCCGGTTATCTCTAAACGCTGATTCGTTCCTGAATCTTCGGTGGTGAATGCGCGACAAAATCAAATTGTAACAGTACCTAAACTCAAAGCCGGTTGACCACGACATCAATGAAAACTATTTATATTGTAATCGTCTATGATTCTATCCGTTTTACTGTCAATTTTCTTATTTGCTTCTGGTGATCTTACTATTATTTTACTTACGTTAAATGTCTTCTCTTTTTTTCTCTTCGTACTTCATGGTATTATCTGGTGAAATATCGAAAGGTAATTTCGGCTCAATATTATTAACAGTAATATTTGTCCCACTATAACCATTTGTTGGACAATAAAATTCGGCACAAACCATGACTTCATTAGGGAAATAGGGCTACCGAAGTCACGCCTAACAAACTCAGCGACTTTTCAAGCAATACGTTTATACTATCCTATTAACATAGCAGGGCTGATGTAAGGTGGTTTCTTTTCGTTTCTCTTTCGGCAGTTCCTAGAAATATGACCCATTTTGAAAACAAACAAGAACCATTTTCACGCTTCAGCCTGATGCAATTAGGGGATATGCGGCAATTTGACCACAGTTGTAACGTATCAGCGGCTTGGTACTCTTGCTGCTTTAAGGTTTGGTAGTCTTGCAGGATTTTTGACTTCCACAGCGTTCTCATCGTTAGCAAGATAGTGAATGTCGATACTGGACATATTTTTTGACATCTCTTCTGCTAATGCTCTCTTGACCTTTTTTCATGCAGAGATCCCCTTCTGCGATCGGATACAACGCCTCACCAATCCAGACACGGATCTTCTTGCACAAGCAAATATTTCCAAATCATTCCATCCCATCATAGCTGCGTTTTCTTTGAACTCCTCCAGCCTTGTCTCCACAGGGTAGTCGTCAGCTTCATTAAAAGGTCGGATTGTATCTTGTACATCTCTAAACGACATCGCAACTTCAACAATGGGATGGTAGTCTGCATCATCTTCTGCATCAGTACCAGAGAACGCTTAAAGTTGCCACATCTGATACCTTAGTACACAGTCTGGTAAAAAGTTCTTCTCTCGTATCTTCGGGATTTAATAATCAAAGCTAATTTGTTTTCAAATTCTTGAGTCAAACTCAGAACCTTTGAACGTTCTTGCGTACTTGAAATTGTCGGTACATTCTCAAAAGCTGAAGTAATGTGTGGGAGGCTAAAAGTATGATGGGAGAAATTGGTGGAAAATTTTGTTATGTAGTCATTAGAACAATTAGTCAAGTTAGACGGTCGAGGGGGAAAACAATATCGAAAAATAGAAGGAAAACAAAATAAATGAAATCTCCGAAGGAGATTTTCGAGAAGATTGTATATTGAAATTACAAGAATATAACGTATGTTTAAAGAGCATATTGCGTGCCAGGCTTTCCATGACAAAAACACTTATGATTGAAACCTTTATAGATACTTTTTACCCAAGCATACCTTCTTATCCAAAATATTGATTCATATGTACGTCTAGTAAAATATACAATATACTGGGTGTAATTGAAATATTTCCTCATCACTCGCTGGAAACAAATTACCACAGAATAAAGCCTGCTTTGCTTTGAAGTACATTGGCGTCGTAACTATTAATTATTATCGGTGGTTATCTTTGAAGTTAGTGATTAGTGGCTATGAGATGGATTGTCACAAGCAGTGCTTACATTGCAAAATCGTATAAAAAAAAACATGTTCCAAGAAGTAGCATTTTTATAGTATTTTTATTAAAATCTTCTATGTTTGTGGAAACCAAAATCAATGGGTTTTTATTACTAACATTTTTTAAAAAAGTAATTTTTAGAGTAAATTATTTTCAATATTTTTTTCTCCCTTTGTCTCCATGTACTATGGGGATCTTTTAATGTCTGACGTACGGATTAACATTAATTGTTTGAGACCAGAATAGTTTTTTAGGAATCTCTGTAAATTCAAGATATACAGTTTTCAACGCTATTGATTTAAATTTCTGATAAACTAAAGCAATCAGTTTGTCGCTACTCTGAATTATCGACAAGACTCAGACCTCCCTTTTAGAAAAACTCGGTCAATATACCATTTACAAAGTACGGTACAGAGTTGTCTATCGTTCTAGATTAATAACTTAAGAAGGTGTCACAATTTGTGTTGGTGCGTGTTGAAGATTATTGTTTCCGCATGGAGAATTATGGAAATTGGACACCGAGTGGTATATTATTTCAACATTACTGGAATATGCTGACGTTGCAACGAGGTATAAATCTGAAAGGAGCTAATTTGGTTGTATGTCTTGTGACATTTGACAACGAGACGTTAAATCATCTGGCTGATTACAAGTCTGCGCGAAGGTTAATCTATAATGACAGAATATCAGTAATTTTACTTGCGGGATTGCGAGGATCGATATTTTGACAAAGCTTGCACAGTGTAAAAGTGACCTGCAATATCAATCAACGCGAGCCTATTGTTGATACTTATGAATATGTGAATCCAATTACTGGGATTTTTAATGAGATTTTAGTAGTGAGGAAAAGTCAGGTTTGCGGAAAGTGTATAAACCGGATAAAACAGTATAGCATAAAAAAGTTTTTAATTAATACATATTTTTAATTATTATTTGTAGCCTGAAGCTGGTAGCTAACTAATTTTTTTAAGATGATAATTAATTAAAAAAGGTGGATACTGTAAAAAATGGAGGGAACAACAAAGCATAATAGGCGGGTACAGCTTTAAATTAAATAAAAATTTAAGCTGATATTGTTATTATTATATGCTATCTTGAAACTGTCGGCAGCTAACTATTTGGTGTTATAATTTGTAGATTAAATCAATCAACCCTATTCTGTAAATTAATTGATATGATTGATACGATTAATATGTGTGATGAGTAACCTGCATATCAATAATTGATGTCTCTAAAGTGCTATTCTGTAAGGTTATCAAGTATGCTACTGATTGAGATGATGAATCAATTGAATCAATGGTTATACACTAGTTGATATCTAGATGAAATTTCCAACCCAAGCAGCTGATAAGTTGACTGTCTGTTGAATGAGACTAATAGATATTTGCTCTTCGACCTCAATATTCAAACATTTCCGGATAGTATGTGCTACGTTGCCGACCAATATTTTGTAAAAAATTTATTTCACTCTTCTCACTACCATGTTTCAAATATAATTTTAAAGTTCGGATACACAACAATAAGTTTGATTAAATTATACCTCGATGTTGCAGCAACTTCAATTCCTTCACGCACCACGCGTCTACAGCTCTGGATTGCTAGACTCAATTCCGTCCGCTTCACAATAAAGACACCATCAACCTCTTTCATTAAGAGCACATTTCTTGTCACGTTCAATACGACAGTTTGGATCGTTTCACCCATCATTGTAGCAATTTTCGCCACCGTCGTTTATTGTGATTCTCAACAGAGAAGCGAAGCACAAAGACTTTTTTTTGTTTACCGTTTTTAACATTTCCAGACAATCTTTTTACACCGACTCAAACAGAACAAGTACAGCGTGAGGGATGTAACTTTAATCGCGTCGGAAGCCGTTTGTCAACAAGGTTGAATTGGAGAGTAAATAAAAATAAAATCTGCAGGAAAATGTTCTTGCAGCAACTAGGTAGAGCAGAACCTCAAAGTTTTGAAAACGAGGAGTTCTTGTCGTGATCTTGTTGCGTCTTTTCATGATTATTTATGTCTGGTGTGGTGCGAATATAGTGGTTTTGTTGCAGTTTACCTCGAGAATTAATAGTAACGAGACTGACTCGACAGCAAAATTTACATACGTTACGGGAGAAAAGCTTAGTACACCTACACACAATAATATTAATGCTGTAAGTTTTATGGTATAAAAGTTAACAGTGAGATGCCAGTCGAGATTGAAGGAAACAAAATTTTAACTGCTGCTGCACATTTTGTAAAAAGGTCAAAGACATTATCATATCTCCACCCTCAATTTTGCCGTTGATTATGTTTTCAGTGGAGCAACAACTCAAGATTAACGTGCTACTGAATTTCACTTCATTTATGGGCAGATGGGCAAATAATGAAAATAACATTACAGTGTACCAGGCTTTTAGGTGTAGAGCAAGATCCCGTGAACGCCAGACCTACGTCGTTTTATAAAATCTCAAAAAATTCCTACGGAAGCGCACAACTACAGGTATCAACGATTGACTACTATGAACAGTCGGTCGCGGTGGGTTTGACAGATAACAGGTACCAAAGGTGTCTAAAATTGGTGTTCAATTACGTCATACTATAAAGCTTCATTTTTTGATATTGTTTACGAGATAGTATAATAATTCACGTCCTCCACTGCCGGACACTTTGCATGGTGGAAACCACCTGCCGGACACTCTTAAAGTGTTAAAAATTGTAACTGTACTTACGTTATTTTATAGATAGATAAATCTTTATTTGCCCTACGGGCTTTCTGATTCCACTACATATACAAGTAAACTTAACAATTATAATAATAAAAAAAATAAAAAATAAAATTCTCTATTTCTTCTCCCCTCCCCTTTCCTCTTCTCCCTTCTCCCTCCTCTTCCATACCTCTTTCATCCATTTAATTTCCCTTCCATCTACATTCAGTATTTCCTCTCTTTCTTTCCTCTTTCTTTGTTTCATCTCACTGCACTCGTTCCACATATGCTCAATCGTCTCTCTTTCCTCATAGAATATTCTACACATTCTTCCTCCATCTTTTGCCCAATACCTATTTTCCCTCTCTTCATTTCCGCACCTAAACCTCGCCATCATCTTTCTTTCTTTCTCGCCCTCCCTCCCCAAATACTTCGGTACTTCCTCGATCATGCATCTTCCGTACTTCTCGTTGTATCTGGATTCTCTAATTCTTTCTCTCCTCTCTTGTCTATCCGTATCCTTATCTCTTTCACTTAGTTCTACATTCATCCACACGCCTCTTTCTCTCAGTCTCTCTTTGCTTGCATACCCATTTTTCCTGTAGTAAATCTCCCTATCATTCTCCTCTGAATTCTTCTTTTTTTCTCTCCAGCACTCTTTTAGAATCCTACATTCTTTCCTCCCTTCCATCCTGTCTCCGAACTTGACCGCTCTTTTTCCCGCTTTTACTCTCAACCTATTCCTCTTGCATTCTTCTCTTACTATGTACCCTGGCGTTTCTCTCTCCACCCCTAGCACCCACCTCAGATATTTCTCTTGCACCCTCTCTATCTCCTCTTGTTCTTTCCATCCCCAGACCTCTGCTCCGTACAACAACACGCTTTCAATAAGACTTTCAAACATCATCATTCTCCTCTTAAAATCGCCTCCCCACCTTCTCTCTCCTATTCCCCATACACATCCTATCACCTTGTTCGCTTTTCTTGCCAGTTCTCTAATATGTGCCTTATCTGTGGCTCTTTCATTGAACACATACCTCAAGTATTTGAATTCTTTTACTTGTTCTATTACTTCTCCCTCCCACCTCCAATCACTCTCTTCGTTCTTCCTCTTTCTCTTATTCAACAACAGCATTTTTGTTTTCTCTACATTCACTTCTAGTCTTTTCTTCTTCACATATTTTCCTAAACTCTTTATCATTTCTTTCATTTCTCTTTCACTCTTTGCCACCATTACTACATCATCCGCAAACGCCAGGCTCCACACTTTTTTTCTACCTACCACACACCCCCCCGCTTGTGCTCTCTGTAACATTCCGTCCATATCTGCCACATACATCGTGAACAACAAGGGGCTGAGCGGGCAACCTTGCCTCACTCCCTTTGTTGTCACAAACCATTCACTTTCCCTCTCCCCTACCTTCACTTTACTTTTTGTCTTCTCATATATCTCCTCCACCTTTCTTACCAGCCATTCATTTACCCCTTTCTCCCTCAGGCACTCAAACATCCTCTCTCTGTCCACCTTGTCAAAAGCCGCCTTGAAGTCTACGAATAATGCATACACCCTCCCCCCTTTCTTCTTTAACTCACTCTTCGTCAAATGGTCCAGGATGTATACATTATCCATAGTTCCCCTCCCCTCTCTAAATCCTGCTTGGCTGTCTGATAATGCTCCCTTTTCCTTTATCTCCTTGCTCATCCTTTCATTCAGAATTGATGCATACAACTTGTACCCTATGCTTAGGAGAGTTATCCCTCGGTAATTTTCTACTTTATTTTTCTCCGTAAAACCCAACTGTCGCATTCGTACTCGTTTTCATATGCATTTGCCTTTCTTTTGCGCTCGTACCTACAACTGACCTTCAACCATGTCTGGCAAGGAGTTGGAACCTTCGAAAGTGTCTGGCAGTTTGGGAAACACCTTAAAATAGTCATCCAAGCGACATATATTTATTTGAGATTTTATAAAATAACGTAAGTACACTTACAATTTTTAACACTTTAAGGGTGTCTGGCAGGTGGTTTCCACCATGCAAAGTGTCCGGCAGTGAAGGACGTGAATTATTATACTATCTCGTAAACAATATCAAAAAATGAAGCTTTATAGTATGACGTAATTGAACACCAATTTTACACACCTCTGGTACCTGTTATCTGTCAAACCCACCGCGACCGACTGTTCATAGTAGTCAATCGTTGATACCTGTAGTTGTGTGCTTCCGTAGGAATTTTTTCAGATTTTATAAAATGACGTAGGTCTGGCATTCACGGGATCTTGGACAAAAAGAAATAGAATGAAAAAAAGTGGTAGTGATAGCGAGAGAGAAGAAGATTACAAAAGAAAAATAGAAGAAGGACGAGAGTCGGAAGAAAGGATTAACCCCTTTAGGAAAAGTAAGAAGTAAGAAAGATCACCGGTTAAAAAGGCAATGGAGAGATGCTCAAAAAAATTATGGAGGATGTAGGGGAGATAAAGGGAGAGAATCGGAAGATGAGCCAGGAAGTGGAACAGTTGAAAATTATGATGCGTGAAAAGGAAGAAAAATCGGAAAGAGAAAAGATGGACGAAGAGGAATGCGAGAGCGAGAAGAAACTGGAAAAATGGATGAAGGTGGAATTAGAGGTAGAAGTGACTGTGAGAGAGATGTGTAAAATAAATGGAGGAAAAATGAATGTGGCGGAACTTGGGAGCTGGGGGGGAAAGAGGAAAGATATGGATAATAAAAGAAAACTAAGAAAAAAAAAAGGAAAGAGAGTATACATAGAAGATGATCTGACAAAAAAGGAAAGAGATATACAGAAGGAATTAAGAGCGATAGCCAAAGAAGAGCGACAAAAAGGACAGCGGGTGAAAGTGGGTTATAAAAAAATATGCATAGAGGGAAAAGGGCTTAGGTGGGATGAAGAAAAGGGGGAGTTAGATACAGAAATTTTTTGAATAAGAGCACAAGAAAAAGACGACAGGGCAGAAAAGGGAAAACGAATACGGAGAGGAATAAAGGAGAAAAGGAGCAAATAAGAATAGTATTCTGGAACGTAGAGGGAATAAAACACAAAAAGAATGAATTTTGGGAGTATTTGAGAGAATTTGACGTAGTGGGAATGGTAGAAACGTGCGTGGAAGAAAAGGGGTGGGAAAAAATGGAAAAGACAATGCCGAAAGAGTTTAAGTGGAAATGTCAATATGCAGAGAGGAAAAGCAAGAAAGGGAGAGCTAAAGTTGGGATAATAATAGGGGTGACAGAGGGACTGGAAGGAGAAAATGGAACTGAAGCAAAAGAAGAAAAAGGGATTATGGAAGGAACCGTTAAAAGTAAACAGAGAAAATGGAGAATTGTAACAGTGTACAGCAGAAGTATGAAGGAAACGAAGAGAATAATAGAAGAGCGAGTAAAAGAGCAAGAAGAAGGAACTTTGGTGATTGGGGGGGATTTTAATGCAACAATTGGGGGAAAAGGAAGACGGATAGAAGAGGACCAAGAAACAATAGAAGGAAGATCAACAAAAGATGGAACAGAAAACGCAGAAGGGAGAGTACTGATTAGCTTAGTAGAAGAAAGAGGGTGGGACATACTTAATGGGAACTGCACACGAGATGAAAATGGGGAGTACACGTAAATTGGATCAAGAGGTTAGACAGTTATTGATTATGTTATGGTAAATGAAGAAGCATGGGATGAAATAGAGAAATTCAAGGTGGGAGAAAGAATCGACCATATGCCTTTAGAAGTGAAGACAAAAGAAAGAGAGAAAGATAGAGGAAGTGTGAATGAGTTTAGAAGAAAAATTGTGAAGAATATTTGGACGGAAGAAGGAAAAGAAAATTATAGAGCAAGACTTAGGGAGGCAAAATACGAAGAATCAGAAATAAACGAAAAGGTGAGGGAACTGAGCGATAACATAAGAAACGCAACAGAAAAAGAAGAGATAGAGATAAAAGAGAAGATGGGGCTGTGGAAGAACGAGTGGTGGGATAAGGAATGCAGGGAAAGGAAGCAGGAAGCAAGAAGGAAACTAAGAAAACTTCAGTGAGCTGCTGGGGGGCGATGAAAACAGCCAAGAAAAGGAAAAGAGACAATAAAGAGTGGAAGAAATAGAAGAGATAACAAGAGAAGAACTAGAGCAACAACTAAGAAAACTGAAAAGAAAAAAGACACCGGGGAGGGATGGTATACAGCATGAAGCGTGGATATATGGAACGGAAAGGGAAGTTGACAGGTTGTTAGAGATAATGAATGGAGTGTGGAAGGGAGAGGGATTCCCCCAAGAGTGGAAGGAGGGGATAATATGCCCCATATATAAGATAGGAGAAAAGGATACAGTCAGTAATTATAGGGGGATCGCTTTCCTAAATACAGCATATAAGGTATACGCGATGATTGTGGAAGAGAGGCTGATGAAGGAAATGAATAAGAGAGGGGTGTTACCAGACAGACAGGCGGGATTTAGAAAAGGTGAGGGACCATGGATAATGTATATATCTTGAATCACATAGCAGGAAATGAGATAAAAAAGAGGAATGGCAAGATAAATATGCATTCTTTGTGGACCTGAAGGCGGCTTTTGATAATGTGGAAAGAGATTTACTGTGGGAATGCTTGAGAGAGAGAGGGATAAATGAGCATTTGGTAACAAAAATAGAAGAGATATATGAAGAGACGATAAGTAGAGTGATAGTGGAAGGGTGAGTGAATGTTTCAAAACTTATAAGGGAGTAAGACAAGGTTGACCACTAAGCTCCAGCCTGTTTGCAGCTTTTATTGGAGATTTAGAGGAGATGTTCAGGAAGGGGCAGGCAGGGGGGATTGTGGTGGGCAAAGAAAAAGTGTGATCTTTAGCATATGCGGATGATTTGGTGGTGCTAGCGAAAGAGGAGAAAGGTATGAAAGAAATGATAGGAAACATGGAGAAATATATGAGGAGGAAAAAGCTGACAGTGGATGTAGAGAAATCCAAGATGATGGTGTTCAGAAAAGGGCGTGGTAGAAGAAAAGTAAATGAGTGGAGATGGGAGAAAGAGAAAATTGAAGAAGTGAAAGAATTTAAGTATTTAGGTTATGTGATGAATGAAAGAAACACAGCAACGGCACATGTGAGAGAGTTAGTGAAAAAGGCAAATAAGATAATAGGAGCTGTATGGGGAATAGGAGAGAGAATAATTAATAATAAGTTAGACATTATTTTAGAAGGAGAGTATTGATGTTTGATAGTTTGGTGAAAAGCGTGATGATGTATGGAGCGGAAAAATGGGGATGGAGAGAGCAAGAAGGATTGGAAGGGGTGCAAGGAAAATATATGAAATAAGTGTTAGGGGTAGAGAGAGAGACACCGGAGTATATAGTGATGGAGGAAACAAAGAGAGATGGAATAAGAATAGAAGCAGGAAAAAGAGCAATAAGATTTGAGGAGAGAGTGATAGAGAGAGGAGAGTGCAGAATTTTGCAAGAGTGTTTGAAAGAAAAAAGGAAAGAAATAGGAAAGGGGATATGGAAAGAGAGGGAGGCATATTTCGAAAGAAACGGGTATGCAGGCGCGGAGATAGAAAGAATGCGAGAGAGAGGCAGAGTAATGACAGATGAATTAGTGCAGAGGGATATAGATGTGTAAGTGCAGAAAAAAACAACGAGAATTAGGGAGTCTGGGTACAATGGGAAGTATCAAAAAAGAATAACGGAAGAAATGCCAAAGTACCTAGGAGGAGAGAGTAGAAAAGAGAGAGTGATAATAGCAAGATTTAGATGTGGAAATAAGGAGAGAGAGAATAAATATTGGAGTGAGGATAATAATAGAGTATGCAGGATGTGTGGAGAAAAAAAGGAGACGATAGACCATTTGTTGAAGGAATGCGTAGAATTGAGAGGGAGAGATGAGAGTAGAGAAGAAATTTTTAATGAGGACGGAAGAGGGATCGAATGGATGAGTAAGGTTGAGTGCAGAAGAGGGACAATAAGTGGGAAGGGATAAAAGCTGCTAGTTATTGTGTTGAATTATTGATTTATTTAGTTTTATTTATTATACTAAATTTTATTTTATTTGAGTTATGGGAAATGTATCGGATACTTTATAAACCTGTAAAGGTAATAAATATACATACTACTACTTGTGATCGTATATTATTTAATGAGTGATGATGGCCATATTGGTTCGTTGTAGAATATAATATGGCCATGATACACGACTAAAACAATATACTTTATCTAGAACTGTCACAATTAAGTTTTTATAAAATAAAATAAAAAACAGACCATCTTATTTATTTATTTGCAAGGTCGCTTTTAGTCACAAAAGGAGATTTCCAAGCTCCGTGACGTTTCAGCTCTGTCGGCATAGAGGGTAGCAGATGATCTTCTTCAACAGTGTCCGGTATATTTTTCTGGAATTGATATCTAAAAAAATTTTGATTTTTTTCCCCATTGCTCCAAATTGGTTGATAATACCAATTTACCGTTTTGGTAATCGCAAAAGAAGGATCATTTTGTGGACGAAGGTGTACATACTTTTTAACAATGTTGTAGAAATCGACAGTTATTGTGAAATTGCGAGATACTTTAGCTTTAGTAAATGGAACCGAGACTTCAATACATACAACCAACAAAGAATTTTAGATCTTGAACCTTCATTACACGTAGTTCATTTGCACGGCAGGCTCTCATTACCCCTATTATTAATGCAACCTTAAAAGCTTAAATATGTATTATCAGGTGCTTCATTAATGAAGGCGCACATTTTTCAATGTTAATATTATGCTTTACATTGAGGGTGCTCCTCAACATGGAATAGTTAGTCCAGAACGTAGATGACTTGTACTTGCCTGTTAATTCGTTAACGAACTCAACTGATAATTAAGGTTAGATAACGTGAAACATCACACATTTGACATTTGTAACATTTAGTATAAATAGTATATATCGATACAAGTGCCCTGTCATCACACTATTCAGGGACGAGGGCAAATTTTTAAAGTCCGAGTCTCTAAAAAGTGTCAGCGCACCAGTAGTGAACAGCGTTTTTTGTATTCGTTCACGCAAAATGAGAAAAAAAACACGTTTTAACACGTTAAGAGAACGAATTAACATCAATTTTTGTGGTTATGTTTGACAACTGTCAAATCAAATACATATGCTATAATACATAATATGGTATTTTATTAAGTATTATGTATTTCTCAAAACGAAAATTAATATACATGCCACTGATGAACAATTTTGTGGGGTAAATTATTGGTTAGCGTGCGTGACGGCGCATGTACTCCGAATATGGTCTGCAGATCGAAAAAATCATCAAAATTAAATATTAAGTTATCTTGTTCTAAGCAACAATTTGTCGTCAATCTGTCTCGTTCGTTTCATTTTCTCGAACAGCTGACAAGAAAATTACCAAGCTTGTAATTCTACCAAAGTGGTAGGTAGGTATACGCGTCCTGTCCTGTTCTATAGTTTATTTACAGACAAAAGTGAGATATAAAAGACGTCTCGACCTTGGCTTTTCAGTTGTCCCGAACGGGAAAATGAATGCAATTGGCTTTCTTTTACTGCTTTTTGCAGTATTTTCTGTCAACAGCATTTTTATCGACATCGAATTCCTCAAGAATTTCTTTAGAAAAAAAGCTGCAGTGCTCACTATCAATACTTGCTGGAGTTCCGGTACCAATATTTTACTAAACTCATGTCGCTACAAATAATAATAATCAATTTCAGGAAAGAATACAGATCTTGTAGAAAAATTGGCAGCGCTGGAATTGACACAATTAAATTTCTACAAACCTCATATGGATATTAATCATTTAAAAACATTTTCCAATAGACATTATTTAGTGCTGGACTTAATGGAGTGTCCCACCTCCAACGCAATTTTAGACAGAGTAAAAATTTCTTTGCTTTCTTACTAGACATTTTTTTTTATTATTTCAGGCCAATGAAACAAATATTTTTGTTTATCCACTGAACTATCTTCTTCTCGTGAACTCTACAGATTTTGTAGCAGTCTCTGAAAACTTTGAAAATTACCAGTTACTTCCGAATGTTGAGATGATAACGGCAGTTTTCGATGGAGAGTTAGTGTATTTGCATCAACCATACAAAGTGGGCAAGATTAACAGACTAAGTAAATGCCGCTAAGATTGTCTAAACGCCGATTACATAAATTGTAATTTCAGCGTGGGAAAATTATGGAAATTGGTCTTTGGAAAATGGATTAGTTGAATACTACGCTGCCAATAAAATACCACAAAGGCGATCCAATTTGAAACAGGTTCAGTTAAACGTGGTCATCGTTTTGTATGAAAATGATACTTTTAATCATCTCACAGACTACAGGTGAGCTTAATAAATATAATTTCAACAAATCCGTGTAAATGTTCTAAACTAGTTTACTGTATTATTTCCGACTGAATAAATCACACTTTATTTTCCCTTCTGTACCATACTTTTCTAGATACCCTGGCACAGACACATTTACGAAGCAAGATTTTGAACCGATGAAGTGTGTTTTCGAATATTTAAATATTAACTATTCTTTACTACCAGTAGACAGTTACGGTTACTATGACAGCACTACTGGAGAATTTAATGGCTTGGTTCATGCGATACATCGAGGAAAAGCAGATGTTGCAGGTAATTTTGTTCCAAGGCTTCAGAAGTTCTGTTGGATCGTATTATTGTAAAATGAACAAGGTTTTCACCCCCAATAGTGTCGACGAGAAGTTCCATATTGAAGAAGGAACACTCTCTGATGCGACGTTCTATTCTGTCTTAACATCCCCTTTACAGGGGTCCCAAAATGAAAAAGTAACGATTTACATGGGGTAAACAGACCCACACCACCGTTTGTAAATCGCTGACAGAGCAACAACATAGCGACAGCTAAACCACCATATTATGATCCAAAAAACTGTCCATCAATGGCATGTATGGAAATCATTTCCTTCAAAAACGTAGGGCGGAATATCAACTCATAGTAAAACAAATGTCGAATGTGAGATATTTGCTTACGTGCAAACGACACACGTTGATTTCCACAGCAACTTTTGATGAGCAATTTTGTGGATCGTAGGCATTCAGACATGGTACAATTTATTTACACGGTCTCTAGTTTGAGCATTACTGATGAAATGGCATATTACGACCAAAGGCCATAAAGTTGGATTTCCTGACCGCGTGTCGAATACTATTTTTCTTCATCTCCCAGCAGGCCTCAAAAGTCGCTGTTGCCGGAGCGAAATGCGGTCGAGGAGACTAGGGGATGAAGAAACATTAATTTTTACCGATTTTGGCAAGCTCATTTTGAAAGCTCAACAAAGAGAAGACAAGTCGATCAGCAATGGTAATGGAGACATAGAAGGTTAACTTTTAAGCTGCGAAGTTCCATATCGAGCCTGTTCACTTTTTCTGTATTGTATTTGTTTTTTCATAGCCAAAAAAAAATTAAAATCGAATATAGATCTGATAGAATGTCAATGATCCGGACAAGTCACCCTCTTCTCATAGTGCATACCCAGCGTATATTTACTTAAATAAAAATTAATATTTAGGTAGTTCCGCATATTTAACTGAAGACCGATATGGAGTGGTAGACTTTATAAAAATGGGAAATCCTTTAGCTCTCCGATTCATAGTCCAAAAACCATCAACTTCTTACATCAAAAACATTTTCTGGATAACTTTTAACATTCATGTCTGGATTGCATCACTGGTGATCCTTTTCATATCAGCTGTTGTCATTAATGTGATTTTAAATTGGGAAACAAAACATAAAGAGGTTGTAATTGATATCTTAATACAATATATTAACTTTGCTTTTCCAGAAAGTAAAGCAAAATAAGTACAGTGCTAGCGACGTAACTTTAATAGCTCTTGAGGCAGTTTGTCAACAAGGTCAGTTTAATTATGTTTGTTTGTATGATTTATCAATGAAAACTTTTAGGAACGGCCACTGAACCTCAGAGTTTTGCAGGACGAATTTTAGCTGTGATTTTCTTTGGAGCATTTATGTTTATATATGTATCGTACAGTGCTAACATTGTTGTACTTCTGCAATCGAGCACAAAAATTACCAGTACTCAAGAACTCCTGGAGAGCAGAATTGAAGTAGGAGGTTGTGCCACCCATTATATGAAAAATTATTTTGAGGTTCGTTCCCTTTAGTGAGTGTAATATCCCACAATAGTATTTGTATTTTAGGCTGTCAAAAAAGGTGTCCTTAGAGATCTGTATATTCAAAAAATTTACCCTGACCAGTATTTCCCGTTTGAAGTGGGCATGAGAAAGCTCCAGCTAGGCAACTTTGCGTTTCATGTTCTTCTACAAGGGGCTTACGAATATATTCTAAAAAATTTTACTAATTATGAAATTTGTGGTTTACAGGAACTTCCAGGATACATTGAAGTACACGTGAATATTTGTTGAGAGTTTTCAAATTGTTTTTCTTTCTAGGAAAGTCGTGGATACATTGCAGTTCCAAAGCATTCTCCATACAAAGATATCTTCAAAGTTGCGTAAGTAAATTTTAAATTGTTTACAATTGTTTACAAATGAATAAACTGCTCATCTTATTGAAACTAAAAAAATAAAATACATACTTTTTAGGATATTAAGAGTCGACGAATATGGTCTTCAAAGACGCACCAACCTGCGCGTTATTATGAAACCTAAATGTTTCTTGCAATCTGCTACATTTAAAAGTGTCGGGCTGTACGACTGTGAGCACGTTTTTCGTTTGTGGATTTTTGGTACAGTACTGGCGGCCGTGATTTTTTGCGCGGAGATTTTCACTGATAAGGTTGTGATGAAGAAGCTCAAAGCCGAAAGAGAAAATAACTTCAGAAGAGGAGTGGGATTTTAGAGACAAAATTTGCTGAAAAGGTTTACATACGTTTGTTATTGGATTTAATAATTTTGAAAATCAGGAGAAGCACTGCACTGCAAGTATCAAATTCAGCATACTGGCCAAGTATGAAAAATTGTGTGTTAATAAATATCCACTATCCTTTGTGTAGAGAAGCACTTATCAGTTGCACAAACAAAAAATAAAGTATACATTATGCACATTTTTGTCTTTTGATTTTGCCTAGCTTTATTATATAGGGTGTCCCAACTAAAATTTTTACCCCCCAACAATTCCAATTTCGAAATACTCAGAAGAAAACACTCGGAACAGGTCAATTTTGTTATCAAGGGGGACCAAATTGTACCAAACTTTCAACTCTTAGATCTTAGATCGATGGGTACGATGGTCAAAATTGGCCGGAGTTCCCGATGGTTGGAAAATCCGGCTATTTGCATAATAAAATTCAACGAGGCCGACAAAGTGGCGACGCCAATGTCCGGCTTGCATATTCACATGATTGGTTACATTACATAACATATTCTGTTAGTGTATATATTTACTTAATATTATTTATTGAGTTGACTGTCTCCGAACTTTTTAAGCGGTAATTTGAAGGAAACATTTTTAGTGTTTTCTAACAAAGTTCAATATAATAAATGTAAATAACAATTTCAGATTATTAGCTTTTGTCGCAGAAACACTCTTCGTGCATATGGATAAATAAAGTCACTTTATATGATCTTCTTTGAAAGACAGTGTTGGATATTGAGATAAATTGAGTCACTAAGGTACACTGGTTCCACATATATTGAAACTATTGGTTACATTCTTAAAATACTGTACTACATAATAATTATATAAAAAATAACTGCACAGAGCAGCTTGCTCTTACGCAGCTCAGACTCGACTTCTTCCAAAACACAAATTCTGTTGTGCGCTGGCGCATCAAGGGAGCGCCGAAAGAGTCCTGCACGCACCCGGCTGCATCAACGAACGCATCCAGCACGCACTCAGAAATTCAAATAATTACAAATCTCGACATGCTCCCCGCGTTGAAAGCATGCCTTTCAAAGAAAAACAGAACATGCATCTGACAGAAAAAATTAAAACAAGTATAAATCACTGCACTGGCAAAGGGCATAACTTGGTGTAGGCCCGCTTGAAAAGTCCCTTCGCGGTCTTGATTGTAACTGTCCTCACTATCCCATCACCTCCTGGATGAAGAGTGATTACTCGTCCCAGCATCCAAGTCAAGGGTGGTTGATTATCCTCCTTTACTAAAACCAAGGTGCCCAATTTGAGCGACGTGTTTGCATCGACTTGCCACTTAGTGCGGCTTTGCAACTCTGAAACATACTCGGCGGACCAACGCCGCCAAAAATTCTGAGTCATCTGTTGTTGACGTTGGTAGAGGGAAAGACGAGATTCTTTTAATTCGCTGAGGTCAGGTTCTGGGGTTAGGGTTAAAGGTTCTCCAATTAAAAAATGAGCTGGAGTCAATGGGTTCAAATCGTCAGGATCATTGGACAATGGATTTAAAGGTCTAGAGTTGAGGCAGGCCTCAATCTGAACTAAAATTGTAAGCAGTTCCTCGTAGGTCAAATGAGTATTCCCAACAACTCGTTTTAAATGCGATTTAGCAGATTTAACGCCGGCTTCCCAGAGCCCACCAAAATGGGGAGCTTTGGGGGGTATAAAGTGCCACTTGATACCTAAGTTGCTAGAGACGTTTTGGATTTCCTTCTGATTTTTGTTAGAATTTAGGAACGAAGCGATTTCGCCCAGTTCGTTATCCGCGCCAACAAAATTCGTTGCATTGTCTGAATATATATTTTGCGGAACGCCTCTCCTTCCACACAATCGCTTGAGCGCATTAAGGAAGGTTTCTGTTGTCAAATCAGTGACCAGTTCAAGATGAACCGCCTTGGTAGCGCAACAAACAAATAAGCAAATGTATGATTTGACTACTTTAGACCCTCTAGTTTTTTTCTCCTTGATAAGTATTGGTCCTGCGTAATCTACGCCGGTATTTAAAAATGCACGGGCTGGTGTTATACGGGCAGGTGGCAGATCTCCCATAAGGACAGACATCGGTTTGGGTTTTACACGGAAGCACGCGATGCATTTGTGAAGGATCTTCCGCGTTAAGCGTCTGCCAGAGAGAGGCCAATAATAATTTCGTAGAGAACTAAGGACTGCAATTTGACCAGCGTGTGACAGTCGGTCATGTTCGAAAGAAATTATTAGTTCTGTTAAATGGCTTTCGTATGGAAGTATGATGGGATGCTTCTTTTCGTACGGGAATGAGGATTTATTCAGTCTGCCACCTACTCGCATTAAACCGTTCTCGTCCAAGAATGGAGTTAGAGACCGAATCTTGCTGTTTGGAGAGATTTGACCTCGTGTCAAATCGTTTATGTCCTTTGACAAATGCTGGTGTTGTGCGATGTGAATTAATTTATATGTGGCATTACGTAACTCTGTGGGGCTCAATACACCTGTTAGTCGACTATTTCCCTTCTGTGAATTTTTTATGAATCGTAAGCAGTAAGCTGTTACTGCTCGAAGTTTAACGAACGAAGAATACCTTTTGTCTATTAGAGGAAAAGCACGGGATTCAGTGACAAAAACTGTTTGCGGTTGGGATTTTTGTTCTGGAAGATTTGTTGCAGCCGGTAACTCATGGTTTGGCAGGGAATCTGCACCACTTAAAAATGGTGGGCCTCTCCACCAGAGTTCTAGGTTCAGAAGTGTTTTAACGGATATTCCCCTAGATAGACAATCAGCAGGATTGTCGCTGGACTTAATATAATGCCACTGGTTGGGTTCAGATAAAGCTTGAATTTGTGACACACGGTTAGCCACGAAAATCTTCCATTTTCCACTAAATGAATTGATCCAAGATAACGTTATTTGAGAGTCCGACCAATAAAAACAATTTGTAAATTTTAAGTCCATTGATGATTTTATTTTGTTCATAAGAATGGCGAGTACCAAGGCTGCACACAGTTCTAATTTTGGAATTGTGGTGTATGTTATGGGGGCAACACGAGACTTAGCGCAAAGTAAATGTGATGACCAAGTACCATCGTGAGATCTAGATCTCACATACACGCAAGCTCCGTAAGCGTCTTTAGACGCATCTGAGAATCCATGTAGCTGAATTTCAACAGCGTTATCAACCACGATGCGTCTGGGAATTTCTAATTCGTTTAGATGAACTAGATCTGAGTCAAATTGGAGCCACTTATGATGTAATTTAAGAGGGATCGACTCGTCCCACGAAAGCTTTAGTTGCCAGATCTCCTGGATCATCATTTTTGCTTCAACTATCATTGGTCCCAGAAGACCCATAGGATCAAAGATTTGACTAATTTTGGACAGAATATGTCGCTTACACACTTTTTTAGGACTAGATGCCTTTGATACGGTAAATTTGAAAACATCGCACACACGGTTCCATGCTAGCCCCAATGCTGGTGAAGATTCGCGGTTATCTACGAAACAAAATTGCGAAGTTTCTGAACTGGCTAGAGTTTCTAATACATTATTGTTATTTGATGACCATTTTCTAATTTCAAAGCAACCTGATTGCAGTATATTTGACACGTCCTTGATTAGTGTGATAAGTCCATCTTCAGTGTCTGCCCCACTTATAAAATCATCGACATAAAAATCATTCAATATTTTTGATGCCGCCAACGGATGAGATTTCTCGTGGTTCAGTGCCACTTGCTTAAGCACTCTTATCGCTAAAAACGGAGCAGATGACATACCATACGTCACTGTTTTAAGTTCAAAAATTTGGACTGGGTCCTGTTTACTACGTCTCCACAAAATTCGTTGGTATGGTCGCTGCTGGTTGTCAATGTCTACTTGTCTATACATTTTTGAAATGTCTGCTGTTACCGCGTATTTATGTTGCCGAAATCTTATGAGAATGGTGAAAAGATCGTTTTGGATTGTTGGCCCTATCATTTGACAATCGTTTATGGATAGCCCACTTGAGCTTTTTGCTGATCCGTCAAACACGACTCGGATTTTGGTTGTCGCTTTTTCGGGTCTGATGACCGCGTGGTGGGGTAAGAAAAAACACGGTTGGTTTTCTGTGGCGTTTTCCACTGGAATCATATGACCTAGACGCTGATATTCGTCAATGAATTCTGTATATTGAGCATGAAATTCTGGGTTTGCCATGAATTTTTTCTCCATATAATTGAGACGTTTTAATGCAGTATTGTAAGAGTCGCCTAATTCGATGGGGTCTCGTTTTAGTGGCATTTTCACCACGAACCTACCCTCAGCTCTTTGGATCGTGTTATCGACAAAATGTTCCTCGCATAATTTTTCTTCTTTGGTTTTGAATTGCTTATTGTTATCACAAGGTGCCTCCTCTAGTTCCCAAAATTGGCTAAGTTGTGATTGTAATTGTTGAAATTCAGAGTTAAAATGGCAATGAGTAGTTGAATTTTTAAAGGCACCACTATGTGAAACAGTACCTGAAACAATCCACCCTAACACTGTCTTTTGTAAAATAGGCATGTCCTTGCCTAACGCATGTTGACCCTGACACATAAGATCATGGTACAATCCAGCTCCCAGAAGCATGTCTATATTACCTGGATTGCAGAACGATGGATCAGCGAGTCGGAGATGTGGCGGTATATCAAACTGTGCTTTGTTTAAAGGGATTGACGGCATTAAACTTGTGATATGAGGTAACACTAAACATGAGATTTCTCGAGAAAAATTCGTAAATGTTGATTGGATTGTTACCTTGGCTGTTTTGGTTACTGTCGTAAGCGATTTATCAATGCCTAATATAGTAATACACGAACTTGTAGTAGGGATTTTCAACGCCTCACATAGTTCACTAGTTATAAAACACGATTGGGACCCTGAGTCTAGCAGTACACGAATCTTTCTCCTTGAGTTGTTCGAAATGTGAAGATAAACAAGTGCAGTTGACAAAAGAACATATGATGGTTTGTTCTCAAAGTTTGTTACCGCTGGTGATACTAGAGTAACTGCAGGTGTTTCTGTTGGAGGATGTGACTCAGATTGAATGTTAGATGGTGGAATATGTAGTAAGCTATGATGACGTTTCCCACATTCACGACATGAAAATTTGGATTTACAGATTTTCGTATTATGGTTTGTTCTAAGACAATTAAAACATAATTTTTTAGATTTCGCTTCATTCATTCGATTGTTTATTGATAATTGAGAAAACTCCGAACAGTGTGATATTTGATGATCGTTTGACTGACATGCTACACAAGGATACTGTTTTTTCTCCACCTTTGCATTATGTACAACTGTTGTAAATGATTTAGATTTTTTAATTTTAGAACTGTTTTCTTGATTGTCGCCCTCCGCTTTGTTATTACCATTTATGGTTTCTAGAATTTGACACTTGTTGTTTAGAAATTTCTTAATTTCTATTACTGTTGGAAGGTCGCCTGCAATTTGGTAATTTTCCCACTCTTTTCTGGTGATTGAATCAAATCTTGCCGAAACTATATAGATTATTAATAAATCCCACTGATCTACTGGTTGGTCTAACAATTTTAGAGAACGCAAGTGTTTTGAAAATTCATCTGATAGTTTACGGAGTCCGACATGTGACTCTTTGGTAAGATATGGCATATTGAACAATGCGCTGACGTGTTTGTTTGCGATTAATCGTTTATTTTCAAAACGCTCCTCTAAAAATTGCCATGCGGTTTGGTAGGAATCTGCGGAAGTATAAGAATCGAGTAGATGTTCTACCGGACCTTTAAGGGCGCCACGTAAATAATAAAATTTCTGAACATCATCTAGTTCATCATCAGAATGAATAAGTGAATTGAATGTGTCACGAAAGCACTTCCAATTTTCTATGTCGCCCCAAAAGTCAGGTACCTTTTGTATGGGTAGATTTGAACGTCTATACCTAGCTATATTTTGGTTGCTACCCCGTTCACTTTGAGCCGACTGTACCGGTTGACTCTGAGCTGAATGTACCGGCTGATTCTGACCCGACTGTACCGACTGATTCTGAACCGATCGTGCAGAACGAGAAGCGATACTGCTTTGGCGACAATCTGATATATAATAGGCACTGCTACGAAATTTACTTAAAAAGTTTTTTGTTATTCCCTTCAAGTTATAATATACCTTTTCGAATTCAGCGTGTTCTGCTTCGAAAGCCGCTTCGTCCCCGTTTTCCGTTAAAGCTTCAATTTCGAATTGTATTTCGTTAAAATTAGATAAAAGCTGTTTAAAATCTTCAAATCTCTCCTCAACCTCCCTAACAACTTCTTCATTTTCTGTTTCTTGATTTAAGGCTTGCATAAAATTTTTAAAACGAGTTTGGGAAGATCTTATATTCTTGCGTCGCTTTTTAGCCTCTGCTAACCGGGCAAGAATTTGTTCGGCCATTGTTTAATTGAATAATTATTTTCACGAGCAATCGTGCAAATAAAATAAAGTTCAGATTGAGTAATAAGATTGTGAATTAGAAATAGAATTAAGGAATAGACGGGACTGACCTTGTTGTTTTCGGTGTGGTTCTATCGGCGATGCGTCTCTTCTTGGTGATGGGACGGCTTGAATGCTTGAATGGCGGACGAATGGTCGGGCGTGCTACGTGCTTCGCTGCATGTTGGAGCAAGAACACCGCTGATTTGGGGCCCTTTGCTCGCTTGTTGACACTCTCCTCGCTGGTTGAGACCCCCTGGTCTGCTGCTTGGTTTGAGACACACTGTCTGCTTTAGATTTGGTTCATTTGAAACACACTGTTTGCTTTTCTCTTCACTTTAGACGTTGCATTTGAATCGAGTCTGTTTACTTTTTATATCCGGCTCGAAGGACCATGTTGGATATTGAGATAAATTGAGTCACTAAGGTACACTGGTTCCACATATATTGAACCTATTGGTTACATTCTTAAAATACTGTACTACATAATAATTATATAAAAAATAACTGCACAGAGCAGCTTGCTCTTACGCAGCTCAGACTCGACTTCTTCCAAAACACAAATTCTGTTGTGCGCTGGCGCATCAAGGGAGCGCCGAAAGAGTCCTGCACGCACCCGGCTGCATCAACGAACGCATCCAGCACGCACCCAGAAATTCAAATAATTACAAATCTCGACAGACAGTAAATACTGTGGCTTATTTTGCGAAGAAGCGTAGCTAGTTTTACTACAAAAGAAAGGATTAATACTCGTATCTTTCGAGTAATGTGTTTATTTTGTGGTCCATTTTATCTCATTTTGCGTTGCATTCTCACAGAAGATTGCGCTTGGTGTATAAATATGTAGAGCCGGTAAATTTTAGATGGAAAATGTTAACAAGAACGTGTGTCAAAATTCATTCTTGTTGAACTACTGTTCTGTCGACTAAAATGATCTACATATGTTCAACTCCATATTTTATAAAAGTTATTTATAATTATATTCTCTATTTTCCAGTACATCCCTTTTACCAACATTTTAGCTATTATTTGTGAACAGCTTGAAATTTAATTTAAATCCAAACCAACACACTATATTGGCCAGAAACATAATATTTTAGACATCGCAACACAATACACAAAGCCCATATTGTTCCTAAAAATGATATAGACACCGAGCAGTGGAAATTTCATAGCTTCAAAGTGACAACTCACCCTAGACCTGTTTATTGTAATAATAACTGCTTCCCTTTGAAGTTGTTTTCACTACAACAAATTACTAGTGAGGTTTTTGTTAACCCCAAAAGCATAGGTATTGTAACCTTCTATAAACCCTTGCAATAAAGGCGTGTTTATAGAAATTTTCATAATAAAACTAATGCCGTTCCCGAGTTAAAACGGACCAATCACAAAGAAATGTTTCTCTGCCTTTATTACGTATAATGCGCATTAAAATCCATGAAGCGGATTACTGGGACCCAAACAAGATTGTTATTTTATGCCTTCGAGTCGACCAAGTAATTATTGGAATCTTTATTACATCTAATAAATTCCTTGAAATAGAATCTTAATGATGCGGAGTATCAATCAGTTTGATTGATAGGGATTTTAAGGATGTATATGTTACCGCTAATATCCGAAACCAGTTAATATGCATAATAACTGACCATTTTAGGAATCACGCATAATTACTATAACGGTCAGTTACTATGCATAATAACTGAGCACATTATGCATAATACATAAAACATTTTAGTCGTTATGCATATTTCCTGCACCACTTCGTAGTTAGTAGGCATACAATTTAAATTTCAGTCATTATGCATATTTAGGGGTAATGTAGGTAAAATACAAGAAAAGGTACTAAAATCTATTTATTTTGAACAAAAATAGCTTTGATGACACTTACAAATATATGGCATAATACAAAACAGATAGCCATACTAAAATTTATTTATTCGAGCAAGAAGAGCTTTGCTGGCAGTTACTAGATATTTCATAGTCTGTTATTTTTGACAACGGCAAGTACTGTTTTTTGGAAACAGTGCATAGTATTAGAAGCAATTGCAGCTGCTTTTCTAGTAGTAGTAGTAGTATGTATATTTATTACCTTTACAGGTTTATAAAGTATCCGATACATTTCCCATAACTCAAATAAAATATAATACTTATAATAAATGAAACTAAATAAATCAATAATTCCCTCTTCTCCACTCAACCTTCCTCATCCATTCGATCCCTCTTCGATCTCTCTATCGTCTCCTTTTTTTTCTCCACACATCCTGCATACTCTATTATTATTCTCACTCCAATATTTATTCTCTCTCTCCTCATGTACACATCTAAATCTTGCTATTATCACTCTCTCTTTTCTACTCTCTCTTTTCTACTCTCTCTTCCTAGCTACTTTGGTATTTCTTCCGTCATTATTTTTTCATATTCCCATTCTACCTAAACTCCCTAATTCTCGTTCTTCTTGCACTTGCACATCTCTATCTCTCTGCACTAATTCATCTGTCATTACTCTGCCTCTCTGTCGCATTCTTTCTATCTCCGCGCCTGCATAACTGTGGAAAATGTTCGTTATTAATACGTTAAACAAGTTAAAAAATAAAGCTTTAATTCTGAGTTAAAACAAGAAACACAAATACACTCAAATACATTCGTTAACCACGCCGATCGCAATCGTTCTTTTTACGACCAGAGGGTGGCGCTCCTTCCACCGTTTCGGCGGGAATTTCTACACCTTCCCGGGCGGCGGTTGCGTCTTCATCGTGGATCTCCAGCGGGTACAACAACTGAATTGGTCGCCTTAATGTAGTACCATTGGACATCTTGATCTCGCATGCTCGAATTCTTCCATCTCTCCCAGGAAAGACTTCGTTAACTCGGACCAACTTCCATGATAGACGAGGCGCGTTCTGATCGGAGAGTAAGACTACATCGCCGACCTTGAACTTGGTCGCAGACGGTTTACCCGAATTTACATGGGCAGTTCTCAACTGTTGAAGATAGTCGGCTGACCATTTCTTCCAAAATTTTGTCAAAATTCGTTGTCGTTCCTTCCATTGCTGGACAATAGTATCTCGGCCTGCTAAGACTTCCGGAAAACCACATCGGCGTTGATTACTCAAAAGGAAACTCGATGGGGATAAAACAGACAAGTTATCCTTGTCGTCATCGAGGTAGGTTAATGGCCGCGAATTTACGGTGGCCTCAACTTCAGTCAAAACAGTATTTAACTCGTCGACACTAACCAATAGTTTTCCTAAAGCAAACTTGAGACAGTCCTTGACACTCTTTATTAATCTCTCCCAAAATCCGCCCCACCAAGCTGCTCTTTCCACAATGAATCTCCAGGAAATTCGCTGTTTCGACGAGAAATTCTGAACCTCCTCATTGGTTAGTGTTTCTTGAAGTCTGCGCAACTCAAGAGACACTCTTTTGAACGTTTTAGCGTTATCAGAGTAGAAAGTACTCGGTACTCCTCTTCTTGCGATAAAGCGTCGTAGACCTCTAATGCAACCTTCTGCAGACAAATCCAGGACAAGCTCTAGATGTACAGCTCGCGTAGCAGCGCACGTTAGAAGCATCAAATAGGTCTTTCGTTTTCCGTTCTGTCCATCCAGGACGTACAATGGGCCGGCGAAATCTATACCGGTCTTCTGGAACGGGGTCGCCATAGAGACTCTATCTCTGGGAAGGGGAGCGAAGACTTCCTTTCCTGGTTTGCATCGAAATCGTTTACATATGATGCACTTGGCTATTTGTTTTTTGATCGTTTGTCGTCCGCGGATTATCCAAAATCTCACTCTAACTTCGGCTAGAGTCAAATTAACACCGCTGTGAAACCGGTCGTTATGAGTTTTCCAAATCAGATTTTCTACGAACGACGATCCACTTGGCAAAACTATCGGGTTAGCGGTCTCGTATGATAATTCGGATTCCTGTAAACGGCTCTTAATTCGAATGATCCCGTCACTGTCCAAAAAAGGGGTGAGCTTACTTATGGATGAGCTCGCATCGACACAATTGTTTTTCCTCAAGGACTCACCTTCTTTTGCAAAAAACTCCTGCTGGGTTATTTTAATCCAGTACTGTTCGGCATCGTGCAGTTCTTGCGCGGAAATCACGATTGTCGAGCTCTTATCTTTGCGGAAAACCCGAAGTACATAAGCTGTAACGCGTAAACACCTTTCCAAGGATTCGTAGTCTGTTAACGGAAATATTTGCTCCACTTCGCGGTTATTCTTGGTAGACACAGAACCGATTTCTACGCGAAGCACCGAACTCTCAAATTCAGTCTTCAATGGCTCTCCTGAAGGCCACTCACTGTCGTCACTCGACAAGAATTTCGGTCCGTTTAACCACGATTCCGACGTCAACAGCTGGTCCGCGCGCAGTCCGCGAGTTAACAAGTCTGCTGGATTCACTTTCCCGTCGCAATGTCTCCACGAACAATCGTTAGTCAGTTCCTGGATCTCGAGAACTCGATTATGGACGTACGACTTCCATTTCGCGGCACTCCCGGTAATCCAATACAGTGCTATTTGAGAATCCGTCCACAACATTATATTCGCGCACGTTAAGTTAATGTTCGTAGATATGTAATGCTTTAAACGCGAAGCACACAAAGCAGCGGTTAACTCGAGTTTCGCTAAAGTTAGTTCACTCGAGTTGTTGGCCTTGATAGGCGCGACCCGATTTTTTGCCATCAGAAATCGGACACTTACTCCGTTTTCCGAAATTGATCGCACGTAAGCTACGGCTCCGTAAGCCATCTGACTAGCATCAGCAAATATGTGCAATTCAAGCTCACCTTTCAACTCCGTCAGCACATTTCTGGGAATGCTGTAATTACTTAGTCTGTCCAAATCGTGGCACCATCGCATCCATTGAACGTGGAACTCGGATGACAGCAAGGTATCCCAGTCCGGCTTGGCCTTCCAGATATTCTGTAACAGAATCTTTGCCTTGATTGTAAAGGGTGCGAGTACAAATAAGGGGTCGTAAATTCGACCTATCGCTTGTAGCACAGAACGTTTGGTGCAGCCCGAAATTCCCTTGACAAACCCGATTACAGATGATAAATCAACGCGAAGCTGATCGTCCATCGTGTCCCAGCACAAACCCAACACTTTTGACTCCATGGGCTGAGATTCAACTTCCTTCTCTTTAAGATAGTTCTTAAATTGCGGATGGTTAGTCTGCCACTTCCGTAAGTTCATTTTTGCCCCCATCAGTATCTTCTTGGCTTCGTCATGCAATGTTGTTGCATCTTCGATCGAATTAACTGCCAGTATCAAATCATCGACGTAAAAGGAATCCATCAGTAGTGCAGACGTCTCTGGAAAGATGATCGATTGCATCGCAAAGAGTTTCTGCAAGGTGACCGCCAGTAGAAATGGACTGCTGGATACTCCAAACGTAACTCTGGTCGTTCGATATTTCTGCAGCGGTGGTAGACTATTCACGTCCGTTATTGGATCTTGATACCAAAGAAACCGGTGGCAATCGCGATCGCCAACACACAAAAGAATCTGCAGGAAAGCCTTTTCTATATCGGCTGTAATTCCGATGATTCCAACACGGAAGTTGATCAAGACCTTCATCAAGTCCTTTCCCAAATTCTCACCCACGTGTAACAGTTCGTTCAGAGACGGTAGGCCAGGAGCGTGAGCGGATGCATCGAATACGACGCGTACCTTTGTCGTCGTTTTGTCTTCGCGAAATACAGGTCTATGAGGCATATAATATATTTTTTCGGAAATCGAATCGAGGGTTACTCTTTCGGCGAATCCAGAATCCAACAATTCACGTACGTCTGCATCGTACTCAATTAGTCGCGAGTCCTTTATCAATTTACGCGTTAAAGATTTCATTCGTGATAATGAGCCATAATAATTGTCGTCGATTGGGCACGTTTTCTTCCAAAGAAGCGGTGTTTCGAAGCGTCCATCCTTAATCGACACTTGATCCTCCATAAATGATTTTGTTGATTCAGTTTGCACATCCTTGTCATTGATGCCGATAGTTTCAAGTTCCCACATTCGATTCAGGGTATCATCGTTAGCTTCTTGATATGAAACGTTCAAAGTAGACACCAAGTTTGTATCCGATTGTTCGTTACTGTAGGGCCTTTGCAGTGTCCACCCTAACCTTGTATTCACTGCTACCAGTTCATCGGACAATCCAGTAGTAGTCAGCACCCAACAACAAGCCGATTCCGTCCATTAATGGTACGTTATCAACAGAAACATCGGCCATGTTTAAGTTCTTTATCGCTGAAATATCCGGTTGAGCGGTTTGGAACGAGTCGAAACAAATCTCAGGTACTTCAATGGCAGTAAGCGTCATCGATTCGTTGTTGTACTGAGATGCAATTTTAAATTCCACCTTGTTGTATGACCTTGGCGCCGTTTTTTCCTTACTCCCAAATGGCATTACTGATAATCTTCGTATTCCTAAGACCTTCAGGTTCAGCTGACGTAACACGCTTTCTTTTATGTACGATAGTTGGGAACCTCCATCAATAATCAAACGAACAAGGGCATTATGGTTCGAATTGTTGTTTGTCGCGGAAATGTATGCTTTAGCAGTTTGTAAAAAAATATGCTCGTTACCATCCCTATTTTTCGTAAACAAACTGGAGACCGTGACGACCTTCTTATTACCCTCTTGCACTCTAAAATTGGGATCGCACATAGAGGTTATGTGGCGGTAATTGCATTTAGAACAAGTGACTTTGGTTTTGCAGAACTTGGAACTGTGATTAGGCTTCGTACAGCGAAAACATCGTTTCTCCTTCTTAAGAATTTCCTTTTTCCTTTCGAGTTTGATGCTATCGTCATCGCAATTCTCAGTAAGATGATTTTTCGATTTACAGAACAAGCAGTCGGCTACGGAAGTTAAAAGACCGGCCGCTGTATAACTTTTCCGAAAATCCTTTTCGGTAGATTTCTTTGAATCATATCGGTTGCGTTTGTCGTCTTTATTTGACCCCGAATGGTCTTGAGTTTTATTTGGCGTTTGTGCGATCTCGTTCGATTCTACTTCTAATTTTAAGTAATTCAACAACGATTCAATTTGAGATGCGCTGTTCAAATTTGTGTTAGGATCGTTGACATCCGTTGCGTGTTGTTTATGGTACTCAGTTTTCATCGCGTACGGCATACAATTTAGAATGACTAATTTAACCATCATTCCGTATTCTTTCGCGTCAACCCCAAGCGTAGACAAACTTCTAGTAATAATGGTGACCATATTGTAAAGCGTACGTAATCCGGCGATATCAAACTTATTCCTGACCGGAGTTAATGACAGCAGCTTTTGTACGTAATGGTCGATTATGCGTTGTTCATTTCCGTACTCATGTTTCAATAGTTGGATAGCGTCGTCGTACGATTTCGCGGAAGGCGTTAGACCGCTGATGGTAACAGCTGCTTTTCCTAGAAGGGACTGTTCCAAATAATTGAATTTAGCGACTGCATCCAACGCATCATTTTCATGCACTGCAGTTCGAAATTGCTCCCAAAATAGAGACCATTCAGATAACTCTCCCTTGAATTTGCGGAGCTCGAGTTTATGCAACTTAACATTACTCCTACCTGAAATTTCGTTGCGAACAGGGTTTTGCGTCGTCTGTCTTGAACCAACCTGCGAAGCACTGTCTTCTGCGCTTTCATCGCTCCTTTCGTTATTTGCTGACAATTCGTGAATCCGGATTCGTAACCTCGACAATACTTCGTTTACTTGGTCTGCATACTCCATCACCCTTTCGGATTCTTCTTCGAACTCGCTTTCTTGCACCAAAGGTATCACTTTTTCGTTTGCGATCAACAATGCTTCATTCGCCTTCGAAATTTGATCTTGAATCACGATGAATTCACTAATTTCTTCGTCGACGATTTTCATTTTCTCTCTTGCGAGATTTAAAAGTTTGGTAACCTGCGCCCGACACGTTTTCCTCGTAGCACGTTCCATTGTTGCGGTATTGAAACGCACTGTGATTTTTACGACCGTCCCGAATCTTTACGTTAGAGAACACACATTCACCTCCCGGGTTTCGGCACCATGTGGAAAATGTTCGTTATTAATACGTTAAACAAGTTAAAAAATAAAGCTTTAATTCTGAGTTAAAACAAGAAACACAAATACACTCAAATACATTCGTTAACCACGCCGATCGCCATCGTTCTTCTCTTCGTTCTTTTTACGACCAGAGGGTGGCGCTCCTTCCACCGTTTCGGCGGGAATTTCTACAATAACCGTTGCTTTCGAAATATGCCTCCCTCTCTTTCCATATCCCCTTTCCTGTTTCTTTCCTTTTTTCTTTCAGACACTCTTGCAAAATTATACACTCTCCTCTTTCTATCACTCTCTCCTCAAATCTTATTGCTCTTTTTCCTGCTTCTATTCTTATTCCATCTCTCTTTGTTTCCTCCATCACCATATACCCCGGTGTCTCTCTCTCTACCCCTAGCACCCATTTCAAATATTTTCCTTGCACCCCTTCCAATCCTTCTTGCTCACACTTTTTCTTATCGTCTCTTCATATATCTCTTCTATTTTTGTTACCAGATGCTCATTTATCCCTCTCTTTCTCAAGCATTCCCACAGTAAATTTCTTTCCACATTATTAAAAGCCGCCTTCAGGTCCACAAAGAATGCATATATCTTCCACCTCTCTTTTTTATCTCATTTCCTGCTATGTGATTCAAGATATATACATTATCCATGGTCCCTCTACCTTTCCTAAATCCCGCCTGTCCGTCTGGTAACACCCCCCTCTCATTCATTTCCTTCATCAGCCTCTCTTCCACAATCATCGCGTATACCGTATATGCTGTCTTTAGGAGAGTGATCCCCCTATAATTACTGAGTGTGTCCTTTTCTCCTTTCTTGTATATGGGGCATATTATCCCCTCCTTCCACTCTTGGGGGAATCCCTCTCCCTTCCACACTCTATTCATTATCTCTAACAGTCTGTCAACTTCCCTTTCCGTTCCATATATCCACACCGGGGAGGGTGGATACCTTCTGTATACCACCCCTCCCCGGTGTCTTTTTTCTTTTCAGTGTTCTTAGTTGTTGCTCTAGTTCTTCTCTTGTTATCTCTTCTATTTCTTCTACTCTTTGTTGTCTCTTTTCCTTTTCTTGTCTGTATTCATCACCCCCCAGCAGCTCACTGAAGTACTCTCTCCATTCCTCCATAGTAATTCCATCACTCACTCTCTCTCTGTCTTTTTCTTTATTTCCTTATTTATGTATCTCCATACCTATTCTTCCGTCTTTATACCCTTCATCTTTAGCTCTTCTTCCATCCGTTTCTTTTGCTTCTTCTCTTTGCATATTAAATTGTACCTCTTGCGTGCTCACTTGTACTTTTCCTTGGTTGCTGTTTCTTTTTTCCAATTTCTATCTCTATCTCTTTTTTTCTGTTGCGTTTCTTATGTTATCGCTCAGTTCCCTTTCTTCTTCTGTTTCTTCTGCCCAGTTTCTTTTCCTTCTTCCGTCCAAATATTCTTCTTTTTTTCTAAACTCATTCACACTTCCTCTATCTTTCTCTCTTCCTTTTGTTTTTCCTTTTGTTTCTGCGTTTTCTGTTCCATCTTTTGTTGATCTTCCTTCTATTGTTTCTTGTTCCTCTTCTATCCGTCTTCCTTTTCCCCCAATTCTTGCATTAAAATCCCCCCAATCACCAAAGTTCCTTCTTTTTGCTCTTTTACTCGCGCTTCTATTATTCTCTTCGTTTCCTTCATACTTACAATTCTCCATTTTCTCTGTTTACTTTGCACCGTTTTTTCCATAATCCCTCTTTCTTCTTTCGCTTCAGTTCCATTTTCTCCTTCCAGTCCCTCCTTCACCCCCATTATTATCCCACCCTTAGCTCTCCTATTCTTGCTTTCCCTCTCTGCATATTGGCACTTCCACTTAAACCCTTTCGGCATTCTCTTTTCCAATTTTACCCACCCCTGTTCTTCCACCCACGTTTCTACCATTCCCACTACGTCAAATTCTCTGAAATACTCCCAAAATTCATTCTCTTTGTTTTTTATTCCCGCTACGTTCCAGAATACTATTCTTATTTGCTCCTTTTCTCCTTTATTCCTCTCCGTATTCGTTTTCCCTTTTCTGCCCTGTCGTCTTTTTCTTGTGCTCTTATTCAAAAATTTTCTGTGTCTAACTCCCCCTTTTCTTCGTCCCACCTAAGCCCTTTTCCCTCTATCCATATCTTTTTATAACCCACTTTCACCCGCTGTCCTTTTTGTCGCTCTTCTTTGGCTATCGCTCTTAATGCCTTCTGTATATCTCTTTCATTCTTTGTCAGATCATCTTCTATGTATACTCTCTTTCCTTTTTTTTTCTCTTAGTTTTCTTTTATTTTCCATAACTTTCCTCTTTTTTCCCCAGCTCCCAGGTTCCGCCACAATCATTTTTCCTCCATTTATTTTATACATCTCTTTCACAGTCACTTCTACCTCTAATTCCACCTTCATTCATTTTTCCAGTTTCTTCTCGCTCTCGCATTCCTCTTCGTCCAATCCCGTTACTACACTCTTCGCTTTTCTCCTCCAATTTTTTCATTTTTTCTTTTAGTTCCATCTTTTCTCTTTCCCATTTTACTTTTCACGCATCATAATTTTCAACTGTTCCAGTTCCCGGCTCATCTTCCCTTTTACTTTTTCACGCTTTTTTATCCGCTTATCTTCTCGAGCGCCGCAAAACACGGCCGCTCGGCTCAACTGCTCGAATCGGAATCCAGCTGCTTTTCTAAAAGTGGTTGTTAGATTTGGAACATCATTAACATGCAAGGAGTTCCAAGTTCAACGGTGCAGGGCTCAAATTGAGATCGCGCATATAATGGCTGTAACATAATTCCGCTTCAATTTTTAGTTTTTATCAATATTAACGGAGTGTCCCTGATATTATGGATAAGTAGTCCTGATATGCACAGTTATTATGCATAAACACTGACGACTTTAGTATTTATGCATAATTCCTAATGTGCTCAGTTAACTGACAGTTTTACTGATTATGCGTGATTCCTAAAATTCTCAGTTATTATGCGTATTACGTGCTTTCGGATATTAGCGGTAACATATACACCAAAATAAATTTTGGTTTGTATTTACACGATGTTATTGTAAGGTCGATTAGACAAAAAGTTAATGAATTATAAATTGCGTAGTTTAGAGACCTCAACGTGCTCGAGATAATGTGACATCATCTTCTCGAATATTCGGTGCAGATCGAGATTATAACCTCATCAATTATGATTATGATCATCCATGATTATGATTATGAGCACGCTCAAGCAGGTTGACGTCCTCGTCTGGAATGTTCCATTTACATCGAGATTATGACGACGTGAAATAATTGTAGAGAATAATCCAGATGTATCTCGAGAACTCGATAATAACTCATCAAGGGAATTTATCTTATAAATAAATACAACAGCTTCGTTCTAGAATATTCCAGCAGGTGAGATGTAAAGACCGCAAGTTGAAAGCGTGTTCCTCCTGGAACCAAGATGAAGTAGTTACGAAGAGGTTCGTGTATATGAGGACCACCTTCCAGAGCGCTTGGGATACCTATTGTGATAACCCCCCGCAACTTTTTGAATTTGAACATGAAATGAAATGTCAATGACGTCATTCGACGTCAAATTTGAAAATTTAAAATAAACCGCGAACTTTAAAAGGTTGGCCAGTGATCGACAGACAATGAAAGAAAAAGTGGCGGGACATTCAAACTTACCCAAACAAAAACAAACCCTAAGTTCTTTCGATACACGGCGAGAGCTAATCAGGAGTAGAGCGTAAATTGATGACACAAAAATTATGGTTTTAAATGTCTATTAATTTTTTGTCATTTTGTGGATTTGAGGTTTTGTGATTTCGTACTGCGATTAACAAGTTTTAGTAACTTTGTGTTCGGTTGGTAACAATTCAATTGGACAAATTTAACATTAACAACAATTTGAGTGATAAATGACAACTGACAATTTACAATGATTTTAACAGCTTAACAATTTAGTTCTTCAGAAAATAGCAAACAATAATACAATTTAACAACTTTGGTGTACATGATGAGTGAGGTTAAGTCCGCTAATCTTATTCCACTTTTGAGCTTTTGAAGTTTACAGGAATCTACAAATAACAGATACAGCGAAATTTCTACGTCCAAAGCGTGCATATTCGCACCTGAGAGTGGAAGCAAGAATATCGAAATGCGTGAAATTATTTAAGTTGGGGTAGATCTGAGTCGGAGATGACAATATGCACATCAAATGGAAAGACTAAAGCGAAGTTAACAAGACAAATGTCTAAGTGCAGCAAGATTATAGAGAGTTTACTATCATGGAAAGAGCTGACACATCCAAACGGACCAGGAAAAACTGAATTGTCTTAGTCATGCTTAGTTTCCTGTTTTTCTTTAAGGCTTGTCGAACCCAAAACCAAGTTAGCAGAACCTATCTCGGGGAGAGTCAGTACTTGTGAAGCAACAATTTATTAGTAACCCGAAAACAACACTGCAAAGTCCAACCTAGTTTTGGCACAGAAGTTAGCAGCAACTCCCATTCTGGGTACCACTGCAGCCCAAGAGACAACTAAAAGTCGAGACGATTTTGTTCACACCTCTCGGGTACACGTTACCCAAAGTAGGGCCACATAACTCCCCAATCAGCAGCCTGCAACGCGAACCACGTAATGAATGCTATTTGGTCTATCTGTTGATTCGATACATATGTGGACAAACACAATAAAATATACAGTAAGGCAACGTTTTTCTTTGGAAACCATTTTGAAACGATCGCGACGCAATGATATCTAGCGGGCGCAAACCCAAAGAGGCGCAACGAAACTACAACATGCACAAAGCAAAACACTAGATACCGAAATTTGGCTTCCCGGTGCTTAAACTCGCTAGATATCGTAACATGCAAACGGCGGAATCGGAAATTGCGAGCGAGCGCAACATAGCATAAAAAACACACAGAACTACAGCATTGGGAGTGGCGCTTTGCCGCTTTTTGCAAAGCTTTTTTAAATGACAGCAAGCTGCTGTCGTCCTCATACAGAAAAACAAGTACTTATTTAACGATTTATCCAGATTTGAAGAGCAATAATGGATATTATTTAAACAAAGGCTAATTAAACAAGATTTGACAAACAAGGATGACCGAACAACGGTAAAATTGAAAAGATTTTATCTAGGGATTTCTAGTATGCACGTGGAACAAACGCCGGTCAATTTCAGGGACATCTCATTATGGTGAGGACATAAAAAAAATAGATAGTATTAGATTTCAAATCAAAAAGGTTTATTCGAAATTAGTAAAACACTACGGAACGTATCAGCAATAAAAAACAACAACAAGAGGAGTAGCCGTTGTAACCAGGCCGACCGAAGAACAAGAGTGGGTCTTCTCTCCATCTCTCGTGAACGGGGAGACAGGTTGAGACTCTCCACTCTTCAAGCGCGCCACATTTGAATTGATGAATATCGCTAACAATAGAATAAAAAGGTTACCTGTAAATACTTCGGGCGGCACGACACACGCGATTTTTAATTTAAATTCAACCGATCCTTCTGGTAACGTGAATTTTCGACAATGCAATTTAAACATAGAACACACTCAACTTTAAAAAAACAGGAAAATTAAGCGTTAGTTACAAAGAGACGACCTGTTGCTTCTAACGTTAAAGTCCGAATGCTCATGTAATGGCCGCCGGTATTCCTTCCTCCCTCTACCGCCCGGTGCCAGCGCCATCTGTGTGTAGCGCTTTAAATAGCTACTACAGAGCGCTACCCACCCAGCTACAGAGTACTGCTAACTTCAGGGTCGTTGCCAAACGAGCACCTTGCAGGGTAGGCAATTTGAAGTTCTCCTGTGCATTACTGGGTCTACTATGGGTCTTGTCTCAAGGTATCAGAAAATTGGCAATCCTGAAGATCGCCTGTGACTACTCAGTGCAGTGTGACTACTCACCGTCGTTGGTTACAAGTGGTAACCATTTAATTCTTGTCAAGTCAATTATTTATTCTTATTTTTTTTCTAATTATGGGTTACCATTATTTTAATACTATCTCTTCTTCATTTATTCAAATATTGCACTTATTCGAGTATTGTTTTTGTTTTTTTAGCCTTTTCCTCAAATTCTCAATAACACGATGTTCACTTTCCTATTAAGTCGAAGTACAGCTATAATGGAACCTTACATTGGCTTTGACCTAAGTATTAAGATTTTCAATTTTTTATTCCACGTGTAGCTTACTTCATTCCGGGCCAATAAAGCTAAGACAATCTAAACTGAATGATGAGCCACCATTAATTATATTCCGTTGTAGATTATTTCCATAAAATTGTGCAATTGTATCTACCTCCGACCAGAAGAATGATTGATGGAATTTTTGAATATTTACAGTAGGTATAGTAGTTTGAATTGAATGCTTGCCAATTTAAAACGGATCAAGATAACCAACGAGGCAACTTCGAAACAGATTTATCAAAAGTACACAACTGAAGAATATTAGTATTTTCGTTCCTGTTGCAATTTTCCATTATTAATCTCAAAGATTTGTGTTTGATGTGTGTCTATTATTCGTTGTGTATTTATATCAACGACCCCTGTCCCGTCCTCAATCAATCATCTATTTTTCGGCCCCAACATGTCATTTTCATTATCTATTCACGAACCGTACGTTATAAACCTCTTCGTGTCGGTGCCGGTGGAGACATAATATAAATTCCAATCGGCCGGCAGCATGTTATGCTGATTGGACAAACATATTAATTGTGTTTTGTCGTTAAATTATAATAATATCTGAAAATAAATTATCGCGTTCTGTGTTAAGCGTGTTTAACTTGAATGTGGTAGTGTTATTTATGGTTATAATAGTATAGTAACCAGTTATTGTTTTACGTTAAATGTTAAGGTTTTGTGGTAATTACTATTTATTTATAGGTTAAATACTCCGCCCCGGTAAAAACTCATTTGTTACCTGTCATTGCACACCAATTTCTTTGTTAACTCGTAGCGATTACAGATAAGTTGGTAATTTTTGGGTTTACTTACTGATTAAAACGTAGGGGTTGATTAATGTGTCTTCACAAAACAAATGTTTTGAGAGTTAGAATAAAATATTTAATAACTTATTCTGTCACAACCTTTTTGCGGCCGATAACGACGAACCAGATCAATAATTCTTGACGATGTGTATAGACGCTAAGTGTAAAATATTTTTTTTTTTTTTTTTAATAAAGCCACAATCCATGTAACAAAAAAAAACTCGTTTTATTGCAGTAGATTAATTTTGCATAATCTGTTCACCGTGTATGTATTTACTACTAGTTCCTTACGCACTGTTGTGTTTAGGTCACAGCTGTGCCTAAGTAATGGGGATGCTAGGAGCATCGGCGGATCCAGCAAAGAACTTGTGGAGGAGACGGTTGGAAGCAATAATTACTAGCGGTAATTTAACACCGCGCAGAAACCGGTTTAGATAATTAAAAAAGGCAAAATTGCAAAACAGACTCCAGTCTTCAATATTTGTTTCCTTTCCTTGTAATTTGTAAAGGACGTGCGGACAAACTGCAGGCTGGTAAGCGATACCATTGGGATCCGTAGGAACCTTTTTCTGCATGGGCGCTATTGAAGAAGAATCAACGACGTAGTCGCATTGAGAGACTCCTCACATCATGACAAGTTTCCTATTTTAGTGGCACGTGGAATTCGTCTCTAATCTCCTGTCGTTACTTACCCGTCAACTACTCGATTTATTATTCCCTTGCAGAGCCACCTCACTCATCTTGTGATAGACTTTTTGTTGTAGTTCTTATCGCCAATACAGTTGTTACGGAATTTTGTAAACCCAAATCTGCAGGCTTTAAACCGTTCTAAAACCCTTAATTTTATAGACAGAACATTTTATCCTTCGTGAACGTGATGAGAGAATTAGCTAACTGTATCATTTTCCCGTTTTTTTTTTAACTAAACATTGTGTATAAACGGGTGCGGACTAACTTTTCACAACTAGTTTTCTTGGTCTTTCCGGAGATTCACTTTCACTTTTTCTTTGAGCTTCATAGTTTGAACTATGCATATCAAACGACATTGAACCCTTTATTAATTTTCAAAATATTCGTTATATATTAATATTATCTATGAATTAACATTAATGAATAAAACTTATTATTGTGCGTTTTTTTTTTTGTTGTCACATGTATTTCCTACGCAAGAGACTGATAATAGTGCGGAACCTAAGAAAATGATTAAATTATGTACTGTTTATTCACAATTAGCACATTTGTTTAATTTTCTTCAATCAACGATAATGTGAAAGGTAGGAACTAATTTAACTAAGATATCCATGAAAACCCAGTAAATCAATACCTGTCATTTTTTACATCTAAAAACTAAAAAGAAAAATGTCAAGTAGCGAAGAATTGGGCTATCAGTTATCATTGCCAATTATTGTTTTTATTATGTACTAGTATGAGAGAAAAATCCATTATTGGATAATTGGCAAACAGCAATTATTTCTCAAACATCAAGCAAGATATATAATGATGTCTTCTGAAGCTAGTAGTATTAGTTTAATAAAACCTTATACTAGTGTTCGCGGAGTTATTACGGCAGATTCACATGGTGATTCAGAACTATTGTCATCGCCTACAAGGTACCTTCAGAATTTCATCACATAAATACAGGGAGACTTCGATTCTCTGACAGGCTGAAAGCAATAGACTGTCATAATTCTTCGTACAGTGCTATTTTAAAGTGGCGAGCAAATTAAGGTATACATCCATGTGTATCAAGTAATCTTTTTTTTATTTTACTTTTTTTTTACTAGCTGGTTCTAGTTGCCAAAATAGCAGAAATTAGCAGTGGCATACTTTAGAAAAAATGTCAGTTTTAATAATTTTTCGTGCAAGTTTTTTGAGTTTGTAGGAATTATTAGCATATTTTATTTTCTCTATAAAAAGCAAACGTGTTGAAGGTAAATAACTTTGTCTTGTCTTTGGCTCTCCTCCCTTCGTTTTGTATAGTGGTAACTCGCCTGAATCAGAATTTTGTGCTCGCTTACCCTAATCCTACGGCGTGCCGTTCCGATTCTGCCACGAAGTCTCTTCACAAGCTTTGACCGCTCCTTACATAGTTGAAATAGTTAAAAAAATATTGAGCATTTTGGTAAGTTGTAAGCTCTGTTTCTATGCTTTATACCAGTTTGCTTAGGTAATTCAATCACTGAGTGATTTTTCACTCACGTCGGCAAGCAGGGGCGGCTTGGTATTATTTTAACAGATGTCATTGATTTAATCTTTTCATAATTCATTTTTTGTTTTTGACCAGAAGGAGCTCCCCGTGATTTCGACCTTCACGAGGTTCCTTGCTAGTCAGGTCCATTTGCGAGTCCTTGATGCCTAATATGCACCCAATTACCAAAACCTCCTTAAGTTCAAAGAGTTCTTGATATTTTGTCCGCTTTTTTTCTCGATATTTTGTCCGACCTTGACCAGAAGGAGCTCCCCGTGATTCCAACCTTCACGAGGTTGCTGGTCAGGTCCTTTTCGTACATCATAGCCACTCCTCAAAACCATGAGGTCGGTAGCTATGAATCCCGCAAATCATTCAGCAGGTTGTTATTATTATTCATTATTTGTATAATAAATAAAATACTTCTATCACGTCAATAATTACTCGAATGTGGAGACTTAACCCGCAAGAAAAACACTAAGACACAATGAAAAAAATTTCTAACACTAAGATGCACTGCAAAGAATAAAACTTTAAAAAACAATGTATCCACTTGTTCGGCTTGCTTGCAAATTAACTTTATTCCTGTATCACATACGTGCATCGATGAAGACAGACAGGTTTTTTGCGACGCAAAACCAGTTTCGTATTCAGATGTTTTTCAATTCTGAGGCCATCACAAATTATCTCGTCTTCTTTGTTGAAAGACCAGTCTTTAATAAAGAAAACAAAATATAGCCTCAGGCGCGCTTTAGAGATCTTACCCATATTACACTTACGTAGCTAGCAACCAGTCGAGGTCTTTATTTGCGCTCGAGCAAATTCGCCGAGACTGGTAAGATGCGAGTACAGTTACGGCCACGGAATTTTGGCCGTCACTTATCATTTATTGTCATAAGATTGTGACGCTTTCTACGGTACGGATGCCTCGAGCGTCAGTTTTTCATTGTGGTACGCTCCACACGTGTCCACGGGTAGCTTAGTGGAGTACCGTTAACCAGGGGTCAGCTGTCGAGTTTGGCGGAGGGTAAATAAACAGTCACGGGTTTTAACAGGTTTTAATGTACACGGAATACTCACAAGGGTAATATATACAGGGCTAGATATTTACAGGGGTTACATATATTGGCGGTTTTTATACAAAGGTTTACACTGTTACGGAACCGGTTTCCGGGGACCAAACAGTCGTGCCCTACACTAACCGCCGTGTCGTTCGGGGTCGGAGGTGGGGTAGAACAGGGTCGGCGGATGGAAACGCCGCCCAAAAAGAATCTGTCCGGATATCTCGGTTTTCGACCAGCAGGTGCACCGACAACCAGACACTTAGACAGCCCCTCGAAAGAAGCCACCACAAGTGCCCTAACCCCGTTGGACTAGGTCGACACCCAAGCTACCAGGACCGGTCCTTTTCGGTCGGTGGTCGGGAGTCCCAGCAAGAGACCCGCCCGGATATCCCAATGATCGGCCAGCAGGTGCACCAAAAACCAGACACTTGGACAGCCTCTCGAAAGAAGCCACCACAAGTGTCCTAACCCCGTTACACTAGGTCGTCACCAAGGATACCAAGGCTGGCCCCGTCTGGTCGGGTGAGAGGATCCCTAGAAGGACACGTTCGGGTATCTCGGTGGTCAACCGGCAGGTGCACCGAAAACCAGACACTTGGACAGCCTCTCGAAAGAAGCCACCACAAATGCCCTAACCCCGTTGCACCAGGTCGGCACCAAAGATACCAGGACTGGCCCCTTTAGGTCGGTGAGAAGGAAACGACAAGCGTGCAGCAGGATGTCCCCTACCTTACTGTTTCCTACGGTGGTCAGTCCGGTCTTTCTGGTCTGCTGCTGGTGGACGGGAGGGCAGGAACTCACTCACTGGTCACGATCACTCACCACCGGAACTGTCACCACACTGGAGAGGTAGTTGTCACCAACTGACACCCAACTGGAACGTTAGGAAGCACCAACTGGAACCCAACTGGAACGGTAGGAAGCACCAACTGGAACCAACTGGAACGGTCGCTGTCACCAACTGTCTTCTGCCGGGTTCTGTTCGCTCTTTTATAGGGGGCTTGTGACGAAACGGTGACGTTCTTCCCCTGCGTGAACGGCCGCGCGTGGGCGACTTACTCACCGCTGTACGATTCGGCGTCATATTCTCCCGGAACGATGGTGAATCCGGGCGGCGCACAAACTCCGGAACTACAGGGCCCGCAGCGCGATGTCGCTCCAATCACGGGGGTGAAGGAATCATCCCGATACGTCAACGTTAAGCATTTATTTTTTCTTTTAAACGGCGTGATGAGAAGGGTGTGGTCCGGGGTTACGAAAGCGAAAACTGGGAGTGGTCGAAGCGACTCCGAGACGGTTTTATTTGAAGCGGACAAATTTTATGATAATCGAACCGAATGAATTATCCCGGTCTGATGCCTGAAACTATTTCTTTTGCGAGTTAAGAAATGCAATTTTACGGCGTGCTGCGATCGATATTATTCATGCGACAAAGACACCAGCGGGTGGGATTAACGAGCGGCGCCCGTTGTTGATCGAACTCGATGCATTCGGTATTCTCAGAATTTGTAACTCCGTTACAAGATGTAAGGCGACCCTTAGGTATTCGTAACCTAACTTTCTACTATTTCAAAGACTTGTCATTTTGACACTGACTCACTAGCATGAAAACACTAACAGTGACAAATTTTTAGATTTCAATTTCAAAAAGTCAATCATAATGACAATAAAGCATGGACCACATATTTTCTTTTAATTGACATTAAAGTGACGGCTAAAATTCCATGGCCGTGACTGTACCTACGTCCCCGAGGCCGTAATCATGTTTTACGACTCCTATTAACCACGTTATATTTTTTTTTATTTTTTACGTTCTTCATAATTACTCTAATAAGTTAAAACGTACTAAACGGGTTTCTGGAGTTTATGGTTCGGTTACCATAGAAGTAGTGAGAAAATGATTTTACTAATATATTATGTTAGAGAGGCTGACTAAGCCGTTCCGTGCCAAGGACCACGTTGCCTGTTGTTTGAGCAATGCGATCGTAGCTCTCGTCTGTTAGAGATGAGTATTCTAATAAATCAAAAGTGAATTTAGAAGAAGTTAATTAATCGTGGTTTGAGAATCAGAGGGTTCCAAGTGACATTTTCTCCAAAATCGTTTTTTTTTTTAACGGAAACTGCAAGTAAATTAAATTCTACATCAACCTTCCTGAGAATTTTTAAGTACGTGTGGGACAAATAGGAAATATCCATAGGGTTTTAAGTACAAAGTGTCAGTTACTACATAATATGCTGGAAAATTATTTCATGGAGTTTAAAAAAAGTGCCTTACCATAAAATTATAATAAAATACTGAGATATCCCCAAAATAGACCATGTAATGCACAGGAGAACTTCGACTTGCCTATCCGCCAAGGTGCTATGAAGTTAGCAACATCGTGCAGTGGCTGGCAACGCGTTGAAGCTGACGTGGCTAAAAAAACGTCCCTTCTAAAGGGTGGAAAGAGGACCAGCGGCCATCTTTACATTCATTCAGACTTTAACATTAGAAGCATCCAGTCGTAACTGACGCTTAATTTTTTGTTTTTATCTGATTATATTAAACTATGAGTTCCCCTGTTTTCAAAGTTGAGTGTGCTCTATGTTAAATTGCATTAACTATCGTGTGTGTGGTGCCGCCCGTATTTACAGGTAACCTTTCTATTCTATCTATTCTTTTTTTCCGTTCTTCTCAACATAATGGGATGGCCCTGAATTTGACCGGCGTTTGTTCCACGTGCATACCGGATCAGTATCAGTAGCCTTTAGCCCTTCTGTTTCTGCAGTAGCATAAATTACCAAACTTATGAGTCACAGGCACCGCGAATAACTTGTTAAAGTTTTTGTTTTTAGATTTTGTTATAAATTTCAGCAAGTTCAAATGTTTTGTTGACTTCTAGTTCCAGAGCCCAAACCACAGACGCGTTCCATTTGAAACAAAGTAATTCTCTAACTTAAGAATAACCAGATTGCCACTCAGATAAATCATTCAACTACCTGTCTTTCGGTGTACGTCCGCTTGCGGTCATTTAAAAGCTATTTTGTCTCTGTTGACTTGAATTAACCAACAATGAGTAAGAACTGAAGACTAAAAGGCAAAAAGCGGCATAGCGCCACGCCAAATGTTGGGGTTCTAAAAACTGTCTTATTTTTATGTTGTATTGCGCCCTCCTGCGATTACCGATCCCGTCGTTCGCATGTAACCGACATATAGCTATTCTCGACCCCGGGAAGCCAAATTTTGGTATTTAGTGCTTTTGTTTTGTGCATGTTGGTAGTTTCGTTGCGCCTCGCTGCCTTTTGCGTCCGCTAGATATCATCTCGTCGCGCTCGTTTCAAAATGGCTTCCGAAGAAAACATTGCGTTATTGTATATTTCATTGTTTTATTATGTTTGTCCGAACATGTGTCGAGGCCACAGATAGACCAAATAGCATTCAGTTCGTGGTTTGCGTTGCAGGCTGCTGATTGGGGGAGTTATGTGGCTCTACTTCGGCTAACCTGTACCTGAGAGGTGGAAGAAAAATCTTTTCGACTTTGAGTTGTCTCTTGGACTGCAGGGCACCCAGAAAAGGAAGTTGCTACTGAGCCTGCTAGGTTGAAGTTGCAGTACTGTTTTCGGGCTACTAATAAATTGCTTGCTTCACAAATATTTATAGATAGGTTCTGCTAACTAACTTGGTTTGGGACAAGCCTTAAAGAAAGACAGGAAACTAAGCATGACTAGGACAATTCAGTAACAAACTCATTTTTCCTGGTCCGTTTGAATGTGCAAGCTTTTCCCCCGTGATAGTAAACTCTCTACAATCTTGCCTCGCTTACAGAGAGTTGTCTTCTTAACTTCGCTTGTCTTTCCATCTGATCTACATGTGGTCCATCAATCTGACTCCGATGTACCCCAACTTAAATAATTCCACGCGTTTCAATATTCTTGTTTTTCCCTCTCAGGTGCGAAGATGCTCGCTTTGGGTGTAAATATTTCATTGTATCTGTCTGTTGTAAATTCCTGTAAACTTCAAAAGTGCAATGGTGGAATAAAATTAGCTGACTTAACCTCACTCATCATGTACACCAGAATTATTGTTAAATTGTATTATTGTTTAAATTTGTTTAAATATTAAATATTATTACTGTTTTGCTGAACAACTAAATTGTTAATTGTTGAATTTATTGGAAATTGTGAGTTGTAATTTACTACTCGAATCATTATTGTTAAAATCATCAAATTGCATTGTTACCAACTTAATACGAAGCCACTAGAAATTGTTAACCACAGTACGAGGCCACAAAATTCAAATGCACAAAATGACTAAAACTTAATAAACATTTAAAACCATAATTTTTGTGTTATCAATTTACACTTCACTCCTGATTATCTCTCGCCATGTATCTAAAGAATCTAGGGTTTGTTTCGTTTGGGTAATTTTGAATGTTCCGCCATTGCTTGTCTTGTCAAAAAAAAATTACACAACGTAGGGTTCTGCTTTTTCTTTCATTTTTTGACGATCACTGGCCAACCTTGTAAAGTTCGCGGTTTGTTTCATATTTTCAGATTTGACGTTTGGTGATGTCATTGACATTTCATTTCATGTCCAAATTCAAAAAGTGGCGGTAATGTAAAAGGGGGTTATCCCAGTACCCTATACAAAAGTATGCCAACTAAATGCTCTGGTTCTCAACCCACGTAATGTTATAGCCATAAAAATCTTTTTTTTTTCTTCCATTGTTATGATGAACGTCCGTTTTTTTTTCACCTAGTAGTATAAGAAACACCGCCGTTGTTTATTATATGTTCTGAAGGGACAGGGAGAATTCTGTTACCAATGATTCCAAGGAGGCCGTTTTATGTCTCACCGGTAGTTTTGCAAATTTAATAACTTCGATGGGCACAACGAAGAGCGACTGTTAATGCTGAATGCAAAAATAAATAGAACGAGAAAAAGTCTTTCAGAAACAACTGCCATCTGATTTTTTTCTAATGCAAAGAGCGAGTTTTGAATCTCACATCTTCAAACAATCTAAATTGCAAATATAAAAAGTTTAAGCTTAAATCCGAAGGAAAAAGTTTTTTATAACAATTACAATTACAAACTGCGATTTTACCGTAAACTTGGATGAAAAACAATTATTTTTCTTTCTTAAGATAGCACAAACTCCGGTTTGCCGCAACGAAAATATTTTAGTATTGAACGAAAAGGTATTTCTTTTGTAAACTTAATGCCAAGCAAACGCTAACATTTCAAGATTTAGATACCAACTGGCTGATTCGCGAGAAGTTAACTTTGTTGGCAAACCTCTAAGTAAATATCTAATAGAATTGAAGTGATCGTTAGTGATTCCACAAAGAGAAACGGTGGAGATCTCAGTAGTTGAGTAAATTTGGCCGTTCAACGAATGAAACAGTTCATTAATTTTTTACCTGGGGAATGTTTGGATCAATGCTTATAGCATGCAAAAATTTAATGTTAATAAAAAAATTATCTGCTATCGCTAACCAAGAATGTAACTAATAAATCTGCCAGATCTGCATAATACATTATTCGTAGTATACGCTGTAAACATTTTTGAGTTTTATTGGCGGCGTTCTTTTAATGCCGTAGTGCAATGCAGATGCCGAAGATTTGCATTTGTATGTGTTGACTGAAACTGCAGATATGGCATTTTTTCAGCGGGATATAATTTAAAATAAGGAGTTACTAAGAAAATTGTTTTTAAAGCATTTAACAGTTTAAATTGAAACGTTTCAAATCGTTTGTACGATTATTATTGATTAATTTTTATCTTTTCGAAATCTGATTGACTGTCAAAGATATGATTCACCAAATTTAAATTTAATTCCTGTTAAAAGTTCTCTAGCAGCTTTATCCTAAGCTTAATACCGCTTCAATTTTCCTCCTATTACAAGATAAATTACACAAGGAATGTCGTGTATAGTTCCCTGTCCAATATTTCGTCGTGGTTTTCTTTTTTGTTTTGCTTTTTTACACGACGCTTCCGCTTTACCGTACAACTCGCTCTATAACAGGCCCATATAAATCCATTAAAGCATTTGAAATCCATTAACCTAAACCAGGATCGCGTTTAACGCCTAATGACTGTTTCAGAGAGTCTTTTCTTCCACAGAAATTGCTGCTTCACATGAAGCGAGATAAATCTCCATCCTCGAAGATGCAAATCTGCAGTGTTAATTGAAGCGTGCATGGCTGGGGGAAATTAAGCGCCAAATTCTCGTCATGTTGTGTGTATATCGGAAGAAGTCTCATGAGACCTACGAGGGTTCTTGATTTACCTACCGGTTGTCCCCGCCTCACAAAAGTTTCCAAACTAAAGTTCATCGCTCCAAAAACGAATTGGAGAAAACAATTGGCAGTCAAACCGGCAGTCTCCGGTGGATTCCGAAGACAATGTGCGCCAAAATTAAATCACTTAAGAAGTTTTGAAGGAAAAACTTTTGGTCGATTTTGAATGACACTACTTAGAGATTTGTTGAAGGGAAAAAAGAAAAAAGATTTCGTGTAACAATTTGAGGTTCTGCAGCTTTCGTTCATTTTGTGCAAATATTGCTGTATTTATTCTACAAACGAAATTTTGTAAATATAATAATATACAAATATAAAGGTTCCAACAAAAACTTTTAATTTATTCACCCTATTATATTGAACTTAAACCTAAACGCTTGCATTTTGGCTAGAAAAGTTCTAATACATGCTTGCTCGTCGGCATTCTACTCGAAATTAGCGCGTTGTAGCTCTAAGCCGATAATAATTTGCATGACAGCCTAGCGTACAACAATGGCTCTAATACCGCTTCTATGGTCGTTCATGATATTAAAATTCTAGTTGGAAACTGGCTGACTACACTGTTTAGATTTTAAACAGCTCTACTTGATACAATTATCAAGCAGCGCGGAACCGGGGAGTTCAGAACTCGAGTTAATATTTTCAAAGTTGAGCAAACGGAACAAATTTGTTCAAATTTTCGATAGCACGAGAATCTAAGCCTGATAAGTTTCAATAACTGCAAGCAAACATGATCTATAAATTTATAATTAGGAGAATAACATGGTGCGGTAGTCTAAAGGATTAGATTCTCGTTTACCAGATATGTAATTATGTTAGTAATATAGACATCTTTTATCTCAGCTGCTATATCAATAAAATTTCGCTTTGAGGGAATCGCTGCCAAGAAGATACACATTACTTTTGTCTTAACTGATGCACTTTACTAAATTAGGTGCACTGAACCATGCGTTGTACTCTATAACCAGTCTCCATAAGTGCGTATTATCATATTTATGAACCCTACTCAACAAGTAATAGCACTTGAATTTTGCGAGGTCAGACAACATTGATTTGTTTGACTTTGAGCATTTCATGCAGACAATCAAGACGATCCTCTAACATCTTATGTGGCAAAATAATTTACCACTCGAATGTGTACATGGATATTCTAGACACACTTAATTGCTTTTCAAACGTTCAACGGACCGAAGGCTTGCCCTGTCTGATCCTGGAAGGATGGCAAACACGCAACTAAACTATCTGTTGGCTCCATCAGCCCCGATGTATCTTCAGATAATCTGGACGGGCAGTAATTGGATCTTGCAATAGTAAACATAAATAGAGCTCCTAAAGAAGTTCTGAGAAACGAATATCTATTATAGTATCTTGTCTGAAGTAGTAATACCAAATACTCTATTTGACATTAAAACTTCAAAGCGAACTTCAGTTATGGAAAGGAAATTAAATCACTTCTCTCTTTTACAATAGCGATTTTTTACTTAAAAGCGGGCTTATTCGAAGAATAAAAATAATATATTAAAAACGAGTTTTATAAAGGGGAATCTGGGGAATTATGTAGTGGTGTTCATAACACAAATGTCAGCACGTGCATGTCAGATGATAAAATTGAGTGAAGAGAATGTAACTTGGCCAGAAATTTGAGAAATTTCTTAAAGTAACACCAAGAATTTATAGCTGCATAAATATCAGACTCGCTATAGTATGGAAATCCATTTGAGAAATTTGAAGACTGACTGCATATGCTTCAGAATAAATATTCTATACCAAGAATGAGAATGTTTACTTTCTGTTATTAAAAATAATTTCGGAATGATTACATTCTCTAATGGTCGTAGAAAAAGAAAATTGCTGCTATTTCAAAAAACTTTGACTTGTTATGGACTTACTTAAAACTGCACACTGTTTGAACCTGCAGGCACTTTCAAAGAAGATAAAAAAAAATTAGATATAAGAATGAATTATATTACTGAAGAAACACAATTAATAATGTTATTAGACTTATACAAAAATCAAGTTCCAGCAGAAGTGAAAACTTGAACATTAACGTTGTGTATTTTTGAATATTTTGGAATGGTTAGGGAATAATTTCGCACGAATTGCTTTATTTATCAGTATAAAAGTACTCATCATTTATGTGGTAAAATACAATATTCATTTATTGCGCTATCGTACACAAACATGACAATTTAAATTACATTAAAAATTTAACACTTCAAAACTATTAGAATTATTTTACATTAAAAAGTTTATCTCTCAGAAAAATCAACTTTCATCCATAATTTCAACGACTCTTTTACCAATCTCTAAAACTGATACAGTAGGTTTATGGTAGCTGAAGTAAGAAACGAACAATTTTGATTCGAATCTATTTAAATGTCTAATAAAGACCGCATCAATAGTAGTTTTGTATTTCGTTGTGCTAAGATTGCGACATTTGACATCGTTAACCCAAATTCATTATTTAAAAATTCAATTAATAGTTGATTTTTATCGTCTGCAAAGTTTATGTTGAAATCTCCACTCAAAATCATTGGCAAATCATCAAAGCTTTTCCCAATTTTTTTTGAAGCAATGCAGATGCGTCATGATAATAAGTGAATAAATTTTCATACAAGAAGTCTCGTATAGCACGCAATGACTTACCTGGAGAAATGTAAACGGCAACTATAATAATGAACTGATTATCACCACAGTGGCAACGACTTATACACATATCGCCGATATCAGAGACAGTAGCATTAAACATGCTGGTGTATTTCGCATGCACATCCACATAATTTGTGCAATAATGCACTATGTTCATATTTTGATAAATAGTTACTCTTCTGAAACTCGCAACAAAACTAAAGAGAGGGGGATATTACTCCTCTCCTACGCCGCGCCGGAGTCTGCCCTCCCTCCGTCTTACAAATTTTCGATCAGGTCACGTGTCCTGACAAGAGTTTAACATTTTTTACCCATCCCAAAAAGTGCACAACGCCGCTAAAGAAGTTTTCACTTCAAAAAAAAGCTTCAGATGTCTTTTTTTTGTAGGTTAAATTTTTACACTTGTCTGGAAGAATGTTCGTCATGGAGTTTTGAAATTACAGGTTATTGCTGCAATTATTATTGGTTTGCCCTGAGATTCTTATGTTAGAAGTTTCTAATGTTGGTTCAAATTCTGTGATGTTTCATCGGACCCATAGGGATCAACAACTTCTATGAGGTTCCCAAGAAGATTGCCAATTTCCTAAAGCTACCTAATTCAAAGATGTATACTGGGCATTGTTTTCGTAGCTCTAAACAATAATAATAATTGCACAATTGAAATTGTTATTAATTGAAAATTATCTGGGGGTTGAGCTATGTACCAGGTGCGTCTCCAGAGGGCGAATAGTAGAACGGCCGGAGACTTCACGGAGGGTCTAAACCCCCCGCTGTGCTAAACGAAAGCCTCTCGCAGCGGACCAGCTCGCGACGCATACCGTAAACCGCCCGAGTGCAGTCAGGGGGCACGGGGGCTTGGCTTAAGTGTATGACCGCGTAGATGAAGTACCACCACAAAAACTTCCCCATGCAATATGGTAAACGGTGCTGGTGCATAAACAGTCACCTACGTTTTTGTGCCGTGCGTGGCGACACGTGCGGATGGATGAAGGAAGCCTGGTGGTTCAGCCTGATCTTTACCACGGCTTTAGGAGAAGCAATCGGCTGGGTCGTCCCGCCAGAGGGCCGACGGGGTGACCTCTGGGGAGCATTGGGGCATGCGACGGCGTGGGCAGCCTCGGCTGAGCGCGTGGGTTGTGTGCAACAATCTTTTGGAGGCTATATCTTTCGAGTATTCTTGGCGTCGAAGCTCAGCGTCCCCATATGGAACTCCGTGGTGGGTGCGGAGCTTGCGAGATGAAGAAAAAAATCTCGGTATGGAAAATAAAAACGACAACTTCAAGTAGGGGCCGCAAAGTCCCAAAAAGAAGCTGCAGAGGCAGAGGCGTGAAGGCACCATCGGACGGACGCCTCACGGGACAGACGACACCTTTGAGTGGAGCAGAACCGTCGACGCCCGGTGTGTCGACTACGTCGCAAGGAAAATGAGGGTTCACCCTAACTGGCAAAGGATCCACACTAATTCAAGCAAACCTGCACCGCTGTCTGGAGGCGGCGGTCACCCTAAGTCGTCACTTAACAACAAGGCGTAGGCAACCGAGTCTGTGGCTTGAGCTCCCGGACCACTTACGCGGGTTTCCTCAAAGAAAGACCCAGAACTTGTATGTATTTCACGCCTTCCAACTGACGGGCTACTGCAACCGAGATGTCACGGCTGTGCAGGTCAACCTGGACATCAGAGGGAACGTAGTAAAGATAGTTTTTGCCTTACTATACCTCCTCGGAGACTCCAGGGAACCACCCCCTTCTAGGAATCTGGCAGACTTGGTTCAGCATTGTGAAAGGGAGAGAAAACAACTCATTGATGCGACTCCAACGCACACCACACCGCATGAGGGAGCGGTTACTGCAACAGCAAAATTACAGCACTGCTCGAATATCGAGCACAAAGTTAACAAACACAAAAGGGACTGGCAAGTATCATCGCAAGTGACCAGGTCAGACCACAGATGGATAACGTTTTCGTTAAAAGCAAAAGAGATGTTACCGAAGCCGTACAGGAACCCAAAACAGACGGCCGGAGAACTGAAGAGGACAGTCACTGACCTCACTAGGTCTCTAATGACGTCCTATGAGAAAGAGCCTATCTGCGCAAGCTATTCAATAAGACCAAGAGGACCAAAAATGCAGCCGACTGGGAAGAATTTAAAGAATACCAACGGCACTACAGGAATAACGTTCGTTCTCAGCAGAGGTCATCATGGAGAAAATTCTGCGGTGACCTGGAATATTCCACCGCCGCGGCCCGGCTGATGAAGATCGTGTCAAGGGATCCGGGACAGCAAATAAACAGCTTGAAGAAAGAAGACGGCACATACATGGACTCGAAACAGCTAAGGTACTTATGAATACAAATTTTCCGGGCTGTGTGGTCTCAACGGATAGGAATCCTGTGCGAACGCTAGTCGAAAACCTCCTCCCTAAAGAACTGTGAACCACACTATTGTTGAATAGGCTATAAGAAATTTCAAACCCTTCAAATCACCGAGCGTGGACAATCTCGATGATAATGATTAGTGATAATTTTTCGGGCATGTATTGCACTCGCATACGTACGAAATGTGGAGGAAGGTGAGAGTTGTTTTTATTTCCAAACCAGAGCGAGAAGACTCTCCCGCGAAAACTTTTCGTCTCATAAGCCTCACATCGTTTTTGCTAAAAACCTTGGAGAGACTGTGTGACTACCAAATCAGGAATGGGGTGCTAAGGACCAAACGATTACAGCATCATGCATAAATGTTCCCATCAATCTCTTCGTGGAGGGCATGGTCTCCGCTCGCAGGCTGCGGGATGGTCACCCGCATCCTAAACGAGGGACTCCACAGAGTACCTCTATTGGGTGCGGGGTCGGACCATATCTGTCCTCAATATGCTTTTGACAAATCCTATGCCAGTACATATGGATACAGGAGAACATCCGAAGTATGATATTTAAATCTTCAAGGATGGATCAAACACGAAAGCAGGCTTTGGAGCGGGAATTCAGATACCCGAAAAGAACTGCAATCTCAGCGCAATCCTAGTTATTATACAGTATTTTTTCTACTTTGCCACTTTTTATACAAAATTATCAAATTTTGCAATCTAGGGAATTCGACAGCAGTTCGCTACATTTGCTAGGTGTGTTAACGGAGGCTATGAAAAAGAATTAATTTGAAACGTCAATACTCGTATTTTTGTTTATCCTTTTCACATGTATAAAAAACGTTGTAGTGAATTTTAACCCATCCCGAACGACCTCCAAAAACGTCGGATTCTGTAACTGAAGCCCCTAACCTCACAATAACCTCCGTAACAAACGCCCCCATACTACAAACAACTCGCACAGGTCCGTTCTGTCCCCGCGGTGTGGACATTGGCAAGGACGAACGCGATATTTTGGCCCTGGAAACTCTCAATCTTCCCATCCACAAAATGTCTAGAATCAAATCCCGCAGCACAAACAAGTGGAACCCCCTTATCCGCGTGATCACTGGAGACACCATCAAGCATTTCCTGACCTACAGTCTTCTTCAAGCGCCATCAGTGCTTTTGTTTGAATGGCTCAAACCGCTGAAACCCAATTCGCACTGACAGCCGTTGATATCGGTTTGGACTTGACACAGCGAAGTAAGCTTAGGATCATAGATTAATCATGTTAGGATTGCCAAGATTCCAATAATAAAAAATTAAATTATACTGTTTTTAGTGAAATTATCATAACACCGCTTTTGTCTATTATGACACGTAAAACCGTATCGTAATAGCCTCAGTACGAACGCAAAGTAGAAAAAAGTATTATTTGCTTCTGTAAGTTACAGATATAGGGATAAAACTAAATTACTCAAAGGTGACTATGTACGAAAAGCCGCTTGTCGTATTTTAATAATGAATAAGATTATTTATGAATTCTGTCTATACGATAAGCGGCTTTTCATGCAATACCACCTTTGACTAATTTAGTTTTCGATCTCTCTGTATTAGCCAATTAATAAATAGGTAACTGAACGTTGCAGAAAGTAATTTTTGTATAAGTTTTGTGAAATACACAATGAAGAAAGTGGTATGTATCTAAATATATAAATATTCCTGTGGATATATTTAATTTGACACCTGTCAAACGTAACCTCAAAACCTAAACCGTGATCGTTTTTTCTCGTCGTAGGAAGTGTGAAAGAAGTAGAGCTTTAAATTTAATTTCCTAACAAATCTACATTTTACGACTGCTGTATTCATTAGAAGACCTAGAATATATTACCAGACATCAGTGAATAATTATTTGCATAATATGAAACAATTACATGTCTCATAACTGTAAATTCTTCCCCGCGGTGCACTTTCCCTTCCATTTTTCTAAATTCATGCATTCTTTCTTACATAAATTTACTAAGGCGGCTTTATTGAATATTTTATTGGTTTTTTACGTCGGAATCCTTCCATCGTTGTTCGCTCTGAAAAACCGTACGATTACCATTGATAACATTTCGTCCAAATAAAACGAATCGACGACCACAATAACACGAACAGACAACAAAGGAAATTTCAGAAATTATACAAATGCAAATAATAAACCAAAATGTGTTTACAGAACTTAATCATCATATATTATGTACTAAGTATACAATTTTGTCCTTATTTGTTTTTATTTTTGATACTACCGGATGGATCATATTTTCGCTAAATTTCAATTAAATTAAATGGTCTTGACATTCTGAAATACAAGGTTTGAAAGATTTAATTCTTATTGATTTTCGACCTCTACTTTCTCTATTACACTCAGAAGTCAACTATCAAAAATGCTCTTTATGTGAAAGTAAGACAGAGAGGAGATATTTTCTACATTTTTGTTTTTGTTGTGCAAGCGCTTGAGTACCTGTCTTTTCAATCTACCTGTGGGTCTCTGTCAATTTGCAAATCCTTTGGTGCAGTATTTCTCCCACAATTAATTATTGCGGTCTCGTAGACCCATATTATTACTCGTGTACTTTTATAGTTTTAAGATGTAATGGTAAATAAAACGTCATTTATATGCAAATCATGTCCGGTTAGATGTCTAAAGAGTTTAGCAAGATACCATAAACGTGATAAAGACGAGCTCCGCTAATACCTTTGCAGGACACTGCTCGCTACCACCACGCTACCACCACCACCCCATCGAAGAATCACCCGTTGTGCAAGCTGAATCCCATAAAACTTCGCACAACGCTCCAGAAGGCATCTTCTTGTTAGATGCCTGCTTGACCGCCCCCGACGGTCACAAGCTACAATATAACCATAACCTCTTAATTTATGTAAGTTTATAAATGGAGCTAGAGAATCCTGAATTAATTCCGTCTGCAGTATTGGATAATGCATGTTTCAGTTTGTCGTCAGCGAAAAAATCATGTGTAACGATTAACATAAGTAGCGCAATTGCATACAAAACTGACACATGCAAATGGCTGTATGGAGTGAAGTAAGAATTCACAACCTATAGACGCGGGTTCGAATCCCGTTAAGGCAAACATTTTTTCTATGAATTAATTATTATTAAAACTTCCGTTCGCTTCGCCCGATCACACTTTTCGTAACGCTCTCGTCAGGCATTCACCAGCTTACTCCCCAAGGCAAGTGTCTGTAAAGAAGTATTTACTTAAAAAAAAAGGAACATAAGAAACAGAGGCTGAATAAACAGAAGAACAAGAAGGACCAGAAGGGACAAAAGGGAGATGAGAAACATGAGGAAAATGAGGTACACGAAAAATATGAAAATCACGACAAACATGAGAAACAAAAGAGACAAGGAAGGATATTACTAAAATTAGCCAGGGGAGGTATGAGGGACACGAGGGACACAATGGAAGGTGTCTTAAATATATGTAGGAATTAATTCTTTACTTATTCTAATAAAAACATTCCTTAATAAATATTTTGCAGTTCGAATCGTAAATACTTTGTACAGATAAATAAAGCTTAATACCAATAATAGTAAAGGAGCCACCACCACTTAAAACCTTAACAAAACGGGAAGGCATACCGTTTCTTCCACTTAAAATATAGCGCAATTCACCGTACCTAACATTACAAACCATAAATTCTCTTAGAAAGCACTGTGCAAAAGAAGCTATTAGCACTAAAATTCGGACCAGTATCCCAGAAATGTGATATGTTAATTTGTTTAAGGCAATAAGACTAAGAAACGAAAAGGAACGCCAAGTATTCAAATCCTCTGGTATTTCGAGGGAACGATCCGTTTATCGCAGAGATCTTCGCTGATTGTGCGGTGTAATTCCGGTGTTTCCGGTTCGGTCTATGAGGTATGTGCGCGTTGGCTTCCGGAATGGACGAGCGTGCAACGCTTGACCCGTATTCGCGTTAAGAAATGTTTCACCAATCTAACACATAATTCAGAATTCATTGTTTACTAGATTTTTTTTCTGCCTCGGTCGGCCTTAAATGTTTTGTTGTTTCTTTTTTCTCGTTTTCTTTATTATTATACGGGGTGTTATGGACATGTATACACATATTTTAGGGGGTCGTAGAACTCGCCACTTCATGCAACTTTTTCAAATAACATGTTTTTGAAATCGCACACATTGACCGAGAATATCTAAGTAATAAAAACTTTTTTGTCGCAAAAAGTACCTCCCGCATGTAAACAATCAGTTCTGATCTGTCTGCTGAGCGCATAACGTAGGTTTGATTATTACCTGAATTAACAGACATTGAGTGTGAAGTGACGGGCTTTATAGTTTTCGATTTTTTTATAACGTTATGTGCCTAATTCACGGACTTTTTGTGTTAAATCCTTGTGAGAAGAACTAACCCAGCAATATCAGAACGTCATAATGAGTACACAAATTTCAATAAAATTTATATTATATAAAAAATAAAACAGCAAAGGGCGACATTATAAGCATTTTTACAGGTGTCATAATAAGTACAGTTCCGAGCAAAGAAAGTGGGACATCAGGTTTCCGTCAGTTTTGAAAATTTCGATGTGATTTAGGCTTTATTATAATTTCTTGTTTGTTGATGTCAGAAATTTGACGCTGTAATTTTGAAATTTAAAGTGGGGTTAGGACCATGTAATGGTTAGTGCACACCAAAGGTCATGATAATGACATTGATGTTCCACTTTATGTGCTCGCCACTGTACATAATTGCATTCTTATTTATTTATCCAATTATTTAAATACACCCTTAAATAATAATGTATTAATAGGACAGAGCGGTGAATTGCTTATCTATTTCTTTGCTTTAGTAGTTTCTTCACGAATAGCAATATCAAGTTGGTCAGAGACAGTGGCGTGTGTAGGTTTTCCTAGTAAGCTGTAGCCGACGGTATTATGAAAAGTACTGAACGATATTCGGCCGATACGCAAATAACAGACGCGATTGATTATAAAGTCTCGGCTCCGCCCCGACTTTACAATCAATCTTCTGTTATTTGCTACTTATCGGCCTCATGACGTTAATAACTATATTTGAAAAAGATGTTGAAATGGCTACTTCTACCACCTCCTAAAATATTTGTAGGTATACATTTACATAACACCCTGTATAGTGTAATTCAATAGCTTACAGATAAATAATCCACCAAAAGCTCTTGTGTGTCATAGATACCAGGGCGATCGGCAAAATAACCAAATCAGACGAAGCTCGACAGGGAGTTAAGGGTCAAAAGCAGGAGAGTGCTCGAGACACACGTTGGCGAATGACAAGCAAATGGTGTCGACTTTAGCGTCAGACAGCGTGACAAAATCGCGCAGTAAGCCGTTGCCGTAGTGTGGTATCTAAAGGGTGGATTCAAGTGCTAAGTCTGAAATTTTGGAAGGAAGTATTCCTTGACGCTTCTGAACATCACGAAGAATCGATTACAAACTTACATAAAAATTCAAGATAATAATGTTAACCCAAAATTAAATGAACATTTATTTTCATGCATGATAAAACGCAAATCCTAGTACAAACCAAATCTAACGAGGGCGGTAACATTTAAAACTGCAGTTACAGTGCCATTAAAAGTCAGTTCGGAAGCTTAACGTTCCAGTAAATGCAATCACTGAAGAATGGGACAATCGCGGTAGATAGTACAATTTGTTCCGCAGGAATTCCCGCAAAAACTAACAAGTTGCGTAATTTTTTATTTATAGAGCATTTTGTTTCATTGCTGACATTGAAATTCTTGCTATCTGAAATCCAAATAGTCTTGGAAATCCGGTCGGTCGAACTCTTTACTCTATCGATCTGAGACAGGACTATGCAAATTCCTGCCATTACCTAGCCATTTGAACATTCGCTGAATATCTCCTTTATTTCATGCTTCGGGGAACTAAAAATAATTCAAAGTGCTGCGAAGACGGCTGAGCTTCGGGTTTGCGAATTAACGACTCATAAAAGTTGCCGAAATTGAGGTTTGCCTCCAAAAATGAGGTAAGATGACGGAAGACTCCACTTTGAGTTAATTACTTTAAGAGGATTTTAAATAACTACAGACATTCATGGAGAGATAATTTGCGTTAAAACATGGGCGCCGTTTTAAACACGGACTATATAAAATGTGATGAAATTATATTAGAAATTTAAATGAGCTTTTTTTTGCATGAGAAGGGGTGTTACGCAACACGCACGTTTAATACATGACAACTTGATAAGTTGATACGAGCATGACAAATTTGTACGAGCGCATAAAAACAAATTATTTAAAATAAAATTTTACACACAACTGTTTTAATAATTTAATCCGTTTTGCGCTCACCGCGCTACAAAAAATATAGCGAAATGGCCAACCGTCTGTGAAAATGCAAACAAAACATATTAAAATTAACTGTTTTTATTTTATTGCATCATACATACTATATTGAATTTACGAAAATCATTCAGCGCGTCATCATTAATCAATATATTGTTCCTGAATTAGATCTGATGTCACAATCGTAGCTGTAGACATAAGACGGGCACATTATCATCTGTGCAGGGGTGTTTTGGAAGTCCTAGCAGAAAATTTAACCACAAGTAGAACTCGTCAAAATAATTTTTTTTTCCTGAACGAGGTAAACACCTAACTTTTTTGGGACAAAAAGTTTGTCGTTTATAGTAAATTTTAGTTATCAGGTGTGTCGATTCTTAAGCAAATACTAAGAATTTATTTATTGAAATTTCCACGAAATAGTATATTACATTATAAGTGTGGTAGGTTCAACTTTACTTCACGAAGTTTTAATATTGAAACACGACGCGAAGCGGAGTGTTTTAATAAAACTGAGTGATGTAAAATACCTACCACACACATAATGTATACAACTTTTTAGCCGATGACGAAGTTTTCCACTCGGCGCCCCCATTTAACAAAAATTATCGTTGCACCGAAGTTACATTCACATTATTGACATAAAGATAGGTGCAGGATAGTGTGACAGACGCGGATTTTGCCCAAAAGGATACGGGAGTTGTAGGAATGAGAGAGGTTATGTTTTTCGAGTGTTTTGTTGAGTTACCTTAACTTTTTCATTATCTTATTCTTGACGTGTTTTACTTTTAGTTCAATGACTTCACCCATTTTGCCATATTATTGTATTTTATGAGAGTAATAATCGCAATAAATTAACATTTTTAGATTGAGTGACATTGTAAATTGACAAGGTAAATAGGCAACTGAGATGCTTACTATTTATACCAAGAGGTAGTGCGCCTTCGAGTGTCTTTAAATTGGTCATTATTATATCTTAGAAACTTATTCAAAGACAGTTAAGTGCGGTTTCTTCTTTCAAAATATACGACCAATATTTATCATAAAGGATCTTTTTTTGCGCGTTTCTTAAAAAAGAAAATTTTGGACTATTTTACCGCTTAATGGCGGTAGGTGACAGCTTCAATGTGTAAAAAATGGGTTGCCATGGCTGTCTAAAATGTGGTAGAACGTAGTTTACAACTGTGAAGGCAAATTTTTTTTTTTCGATTGTGCAGTTTCTATTGTGTTAGTGTGAGGTAATGCACATGAAGTCGGCCGCATATATCGGGTGTCCCAACTAAAATTTGTACCCCCCCACAATTCAAATTTTGAAAGACTCCGAACAGGTCAATTTTGTTATCAAGGGGGACCTAATTGTACCAAACTTTCAAGTCTTAGATCTCACCCCTTGATACATCATTTTAAAGCTTATTCGATTCTCTATCCAAACCTACGTTTATCCATTCTTTTCTACAAAAAAAAGCATACATTCGATATTTTCCAAATCTACATAAAATATTCAACTAAAATTTGTAACCCCCAACAATTCAAATTTCGAAACACTTCGAAGAAAACACTCGAACAGGCCAATTTTGTTATCAAGGGGGGCCAAATTGTACCAAACTTTCAAGTCTTAGATCTCACCCCTTTAGCCAGGGGAGCCACCCCCTTAAAAAATTTAAATGGCAAGGGGGGTCATAATAAATGAATAATCTTTAAAATGATGTATCACACCACCCCTGTTCGGGCGAGTCTTTCGAAATTAGAATTGTTGGGGGTTACAAATTTTAGTTGGGACACCCTGTATAGCTACAAAGATGAAAATGCATGCGAAAACAATGCGAACTGAAGGGAAAACGCTGCATGCTGCGAACTGAAATTATTTTGCAGACATCCCGTATTTTATCTTGCGAACCGTCGCATCGATGTTTACAATTACATATCACGCGTTTCCCGACTACCGGAGTCCCGATTTGGTTTGAGCAGGCCTTTATCCCTGATGTAAGTTAGAGAGTTTATTATTACATACGAACCTACTTCAATATTATGCATATTATGGGTTAGTACATGTTTCCATTTAAGCAGTTTTTATTTCGATTCGTTTATCGGGTAAAGTTCTTGTGCATTCCCCACAATCAATGAACGTGGGACCATAGGCGGGTATTGGTTTTAGGGGTTAAGCTATTCTACATTTTAACACCGTAAGGGAGCGTTGGCGAAAAAAATGTTTATTTTGACGAGTTCTACTTGTGGTTTCGATTGGTAACAAATAAAACAGTGTGTACTGCATCGATCTTTGTAATTGTTTTTTTTTTTTAATGAAAGACATTGATAAGATCTAAGCCTAGATTACTTTTAATTTTCAAAAAGCTAGCGAACTCTACAGCCAGCTTGACAAGGTTTGGTTGCGCGTTAGATTATGTTCGGAGTGTGGAACAGAGCTCATTTTGTAGAATATTCTCGATTCGTATACATCGGTAAGGGGTACTGCGCCGAACAGTAATAAATTATCATAATTATTACCGAAAAAATTTTCAACTTTAATTCACAGAAAATTTTGTGAAGATACAAGGTATGTGGGGTATCGCAAAACTTTACGGAAGGAATTGCAGAAAATGGGATTTAGGTGGCGAAAAACTAAACAGATCGAAAAATGTTGTGTGAAAAACGTCGTGTAAACTGTTTGCGGCAAATTAAAAAGTACCGTAAATAAAATCGGACCATTATCTCCATGGATGAAAGTTATATTCATTCGTCCCACACACATGAAAAAAGTTGGAGCAACGAAACCGATGATGGTCTGAAAATCACTGAATCTTCAACTTTTCAAATTGATCAAAAGAAGACGTCAAAAATTGTGACAATTCCTTATGCCGCCTTGATCACCAAGGGCTTGACAAAATCTTCAGTGGACTTAACTTAAAAGTGGATCACAGTTCTGGACCTAGTCTACAAAATCGATCAATTGAAAAAGTCAGACACGACGATCAATTTCAACTAGATTTAAGGAGCACATTGCTCATCAGAGATTTGGTAGATTCGAAAAAGCCTGTGTTGCTCCACATATTTTGGAACATGACCACCACATAGACAAAACTTGTAGTAATGATGAAGTGCTTATCCCCACTTCCACACTATTCCCACAGTTGAACAGTGCGGGTGGAGGTGCGTCCCATTAATATATTTACAACGGAGTAATGTAATGTTAGTTTACTCATTGCCCTGACGATGCCAATATTCGTGGCGAAACGTGCGTCAACCTACCACTCGAATTTCGAGTGATTATTAAATTAAAAATTCATCATTAAAAATCTGGTTTCAAAAGTAAGAAGTTCTGCCCACACTTCTTAACGAATGCACCCCACTCAAAATACTTTCTTTATGGGGTTTGCCGCTGCCACGAATTGAAAGATTTGACAGTAATTAACCTAACACAAAGACAAAGGTATTACGTTCGTTTTATATTTCTGGAAATTTTTATGACATGAACCTCCGTCAAAAAATATGGATTCAAGATTCTTTATTAACTATCAGAATGAAAAGTGTAACAGGAAAGTTGCCGGAATTAACAAAATTAGTAAATATAGAAATAGCCCAGTGTTTAAATTTGCCTTTTGCTCAACAATATACCGGGCATAGCTTCCAGAAATAGCAGAACTTCCGCTACGCTACTTGTGGATGCAGGAGCTGCTTCAACTAAAACGGCACCCACAATAAAAAGATATCCCCAAAATAGACCTGTAAAATGCACAGGAGAAATTCGACTTGAAGTTAGCAACATCCTGCAGTGGTTGGCAACGCGCTGAAGCTGGCGTGGCTAAAAAAAAACGGTTGTCGTCCCTGGTGGAGGGAGGAAGAAGGACCGGTTGCCATTACATTCATTCAGACTTTAACGTTAGAAGTATCAAGCCGTAACTAATGCTCAATGTTTGTTTTTATCTGATTTTATTCCACTGTGAGTTTTCCTGGTTTTAAATTGAGTGTGATCTATGTTTAAAGTGCATTGTCCAAAATACACGTTACCAGAAGGATCGGTGGAATTTAAATCCTAGAACAAGGCTTTTCAATTTTACCGTTGTCCGGCCATCCTTTGTCAACGTCACTAATAAAATGGCCGACATTGTGGAAAGCTAGTAGTCACTCCTTTGTTGTGAGGTCTTGTTAAATAATATCAAACCTGGATAAATCATTCAATAACTACCTGTCTTTCGGTATAAGGCCGACAGCAGCTTGCGGTCATTTAAAAGCTATTTTGTCTCTGTTGACTTGAATTAACCAACACTGGGTAAGAACTGAATACAAAAGGGCAAATAGCGGCATAGCGCCACGCCGAATGTTGGGGTTCTGAAAAGTGTCTTATGTTGTGTTGTTGTGTTGCCCCCCCCTTGCGATTTCCAATTTCGTCGTTCGCATGTAACCGACATCTAGCTACTTTAGACACCGGGAAGCCAAATTTCGGTATCTAGTATTTTTTGCTTTATGCTTTGCGCCTCGTTGAGTTTGCGCCCGCTAGATGTCTCGCCGCGATCGTTTCAAAATGGCTTTCAACGAAAACGTTGCGTTACTGTATATTTATTTATTGTTTGTCCTTACATGTTTCTAGGAAACAGATAGACCAAATAGCACTCAGTTTGTGGTTCGCGTTGAAAGTTGCTGATTGGAGTTATGTGGCCCTAATTTGGCTAACCTGTACCTGAGAGGTGGGAACAAAGTCGCTTCTACTTTGAGTTTTCTCTTGGACTGCAGTGGTCCCCAGAAAAGGGAGTTGCTACTAACATTCTGAGCCTACTAAGTTGAAGTTGCAGTATTGTTTTCGGGATACTAATAAATTGCTTGCTTCACAAATATTTAAAATACTTCTCCCACTCAGATGTACCCCAACTTAAATAATTCCACGCGTTTCAATATTCTTGCTTTTCCTTCTCAGGTGTGAAGATGCCCGCTTTAGGCTTAGATATTTCACTGTATGTGTTGTAAAACTAAAACTTAATAAACATTTAGAACCATAATTTTTGTGTTTACAATTTACGCTCCACTCCTGATTAGCTTTCGCCATGTATCCAAAGAATCTAGGGTTTGTTTCGTTTGGGTAAGTTTGAATGTCCCGCCATTGCTTGTCTTGTCAAAAAAATTACACAACGTAGGGTTCCGTTTTTTTTTGTTCATTGTCTGACGATCACTGGCCAACCTTTTAAAGTTCGCAGTTTGTTTCAAATTTTCAAATTTGACGTTTGGTGACGTCATGGACATTTCATTTCATGTTCAAATTCAAAAAGTGGCGGTAATGTAAAGGGGGGTTATCACAATCTATTAAACGCGAACTAGCCACGGGTTTGGCTAGTAAGTAAACATATAAAATGAGTTTAGAAAGAAATATTTTCGCATTTCTTCGTTGGAGATGATTTCGTATTGGCAACTATTCGACTCGACCCACTGGTCTTCAACTGCGACGAACTACGATGCTACTGGTTGGTGCAACTTGTTGATGACTAGACTCCCGCTGAAACGTCCTCCTATAAATATACGCGCCTCCGGATCGTTCCATTGATGACATCATCAACACATTCTCGACGATTATTCCACAACATTATGGATCATAATACTGATGTTTTATAAAATCAGAGCTACTGGCCTTATATGGAGCACATCGTAATTTCGATTAGAGAGATTCTTGTTTAACACATATATTTAACTCTCTAAGTTTAATAAATTCTCACTACATTTATGGCACAAAGAATAACGTAATAATATGCCCATTATATCTTTTGAAAAACTATCAAATCTATGAAATCATTTTCAGTACCACAAAAGCGAATTACTATTGTTTGGGGGGTGGCTTCACGTGTATTTGGAGAATGCGATTTTGTTGGGGCATTCTGTCTGGGGCTGGCCAAGCTGGTAACACTTGGCGCATTGGAGTGGGACGGTCCACTTGTTTGTGGGCGCAATTTGATTTTCCACATTTTGTATTAGAAATACGGGAAGTATTTCTGGGGGCGTAGATTAGGTATTGATGTTTCATTGCACCTCGCGAACGTGGCTAACCGCCTAGAAATACCCGAGATCGTGCAATTTGATTATTTTGTATAAAAAGTGGCAAAAAATACTGTTTTATAACTCGTTTATAAGGCATTTTGTCGCACTTACTCATTTAAACTTGTGCGTACCACAAAGTGCTCCTTATAAAACTCGTATCATACTATATTATTATTATTTTTTGTCGACCGGAGATAATTTTATGTTGTCCATGCTTTTGATCTTTATAGCAAAACTTGTTGAAATTAGTGCAAAAATATCAATTTACAAAAAAACGTCTATGCAGGGTATGCACGTTAATAAATAAGTTTCGCTGACCTTTAACTTTTGCACATTTTCTGTTAAGGTCTTACTTCTGATATCTGATGCATAAACTCCGCCTCCCAGTAAATATCAGACACGAAACAAAACAAATCGTCTCGGCACACTCTAGTAGGAATAAATTTTCACAAAAATAGTGTAGAGTTTATGTGAAGATTATGCGATTACCGCGAATTATTTGCATTTCCGCCAACAAAAACCGCCTCCGAGTAGAATTAATTGTCGGCTTGTCTCTTCGACACATTGATCGATGAGGCCGGTAATATCGAAGCGATGTCAACTGTTGGTGAACACCCACAAAAAATAGCATCGTATTTTTATTGTTTTGGAATGACGAGTCTATCTCCCCTTCGATAAATCCAAATGAAGTTATCCGCAAAATGGTAATCGAAAATTAAAACGTGCCCATACGTATGGACTTGTCATTCACAGGCGCTGTTCTGCGTATCGATGGACCGTTTTATATTTACCAAATTAACATTTTCCACAAAGGGCATTATTTACTAAATGGGACCTGAAAGCATTCGACCTGAAACATGACCATCAATCAACGATAACAGCAGGTTATTTGATTGCGCCTTTCAGAGCTGACTAGTAGTTCACAGAATGCACGTGGGCAATTTATGGATTGGGTTTATCAAAGAACATGGTAATCCGGTGAAGTGCTTTCGCAATTTGTTGAATAAATGGTACGACATTTTTACACATATCCTCTTTTGCATAATGACATGCAAAGTTAAAAATATATAAAAAAATATATATATTTATTAATTAAGTAAAGTACACTGGCCAACAAAACAATTATGGAGAAATAAGACAAACGTTTTCAACACATAATGTGTATGCAGTACTGCAGAATGAATTTCAAGAGCGTAAAAACGAGAATCGCCTTTGAAGTACGGAACCTGTAATGCAGAAAATGAAAAATGCAGACTGCCTATCCAAGTACAGTCTAAGGAAAAAGGAAATTGTAAGGAAGCGAGAATCTCCCCTTTTGATTACCGACTTTGAGCAGTAAACAAACCTCAGAAGCGAGCTCTAGTCATTTCTAAAATTTTGTAATTTTGTAAATCTTAATTTATTCTCACCGCGTGTTTTGAATAATGGCCTCATTTGTTAATTCACATTCACTTAGTGCGTTTATGCACTCCGAAATGCGCATTCTGTAATTCGTATAATTGCTATAAGGCTAGTTTATACGTAGAATACCCGTCGGAACGTGGTCTCACACCAAATGCGCATTTCAGAATCCGGATTTTAAAAAAAGCATAAACGTATAAACATTAACATAACAAAAGTAATTTTAAAGTACAGATGTTTTACAAATTTCACAAATAACCAAATTCTTAAAAACTGGTTAATAATTTCAATTGTTGTAAAATGTCATACCAAAGCTAAAGATTAAAGAAAATTTGGGAATTAATAATCTCTCGTTATTTTAAAATTATGTTTTTAATAACATTTGTCAGAGACGATGCTAACTATCGATCTACTACAGTTTGATCTAAAGTCTAGATGCTGACAAAAGGTTTACTACAGATTGATCTCGGCTATAAGATCTAGCTGCTGACAAAACAGTTGCTACATTTCATTTTGGTTATAGCACCAAAAACATAAAAAGCTATCTCCGCCACAAAATAATATGCGCCGCACAACATTAATTTTATGTATGCATTAACATTTTAGGTATCGGGTGTCTGCATGTAAGCTTTGCTTCCATTTTTTTTATTTGTTTGTTCTGCATACTTTATTCAAAAATAGACAATAAAGTTCATGAGATTGTAGGGCTACCTTTGGCTTTTAGGTTTTCTCTACAACACGAACTACATGGAAATAAATGACACATTTATCTAAGTAAAGTAATTTGTCAATAACCAGCTTAACATCATTCACATTGTTAGTTTGTCCTGAACGTTAATAAACTTGTCACACTTCAATTTGCTTTAGTCGATTTACAAGATGTAAATCTTTCAAATCGGTGTCTGCCATATTGTAACGAAGTTACTGAACTTTCAATGTTTCCCGACACCGTGGTGACAAACACACCGAAATAAAGTACTTCCCGGCACCGTATCGAAACCGTTCTCGTTCCCAGTCGCGCTCCGCTAAAGGGCCACGCCGATAAACTGACCACTAGATTAGAAAAGTTAAGGGGGAACGCCAGCAATTCGACCAACTATTGGCGACAAAGAGACATCGCTTAGACAGGAATTGAGTTTTTCACGTAGGGCAAACGCCATCTGGGGGTCTACCATTGAAACGATCGAGTGAGTATGATGGTATTGTTGGTTGTCTACATTACCGTACTTCGAACATTATTGTAAATAAACTAATAACTTTGTCTAAAGGGCCTAAACCCAGGCCTAAACCGTAAATGGTCTAAATTTAAACGTCTTTCAAGTAACAACGAAGTCTCCCACACTCATTTCACCGTTATTAAGCCGTAATAACACTCACAAAAGTGACGTCATTTTATTTACATTTCTCATCGTAAACAAACACAAACGTAAATTTCACTTAAAAATCGATGACTTCTCTCGAATGCGAATTTGTGAGTGACTTTATTTGACATTTCGCGTGAGTTGAAAAATTCAATATGTCAATACTCAAATAAAGTGTTGAGAGTGTTGTAAAACCTTAAACCTCTTATATTGAGTTAAAAAAGGAATAAATACTTAATTTAGTCTTTATTCCCCGCCTTGAAAGAGTGAGGTTATGTCTGTTTATTGTTTATGTAGTAGTGTGCATTGGAATAATTGTATTTTAACGTTAGTTCGTTGTATAGTTTGTGCCCTTAAACAGCTAAAGACAAAATGGAGGATGACTTTGTTAAGTTCCTGTATAATTATAGAACACCTTAGAAAAGTTAGACAAAAGTAAGTAAACATACACTTTCTACTAAGTACTTAAATGATTGTTTTTTTTAAGATTTTTACAATAAGTATGGAGTACCCAGTATTAGTGGTTATTCTGTAAGGATACGTTAAAATTTAGAGTATGGTTAAATTTTTGACGGTCGTTACTTTAAAAATCGCATTCTGTATGGTCCTAAAACCGTCAAAAAATTAACCGTACAGTTAAAATGACGGTTTAAATAGTAGATTTTGACGGCTCCAAAAGAGTACGTGCGAAAATTATTAAATCTGCTGTAGGGGACTGGTAATGGCAATGGATGGACTTTTTCACCTGGTTATAGTAGATCAGGTAGCCAACAGGTGACAAAGGTAAAGAATATAAGTATTTCCTTGCACAATTGTTCAATACGTTTATTATTAAAGGAGAGAAGTCAGAGTCACCAGAAGGCATCTTTATGAAGTTAGTAATCCATTTAATCTCCCAAACGATCTATTTCTGAAATTATTTAGACTGAACAAATTTTGTGCACAGTCTTTAATACAAAGTTTGACGCCTCATTTGCAAGAACCTATAAAAGTAACTAGAGTGCCAGTACACTTGCGAGTTTTAACAGCCTTGCACTTTTTCGACCAAGGGAGCTATCAAGAGGGCACAGGTCATGGATTTACAATAGCACAAAGTCAGCCAATAGTAAGCAGATGTATATCGGAAGTAACAAACTGCATTGTGAATAATTTACTTAATGTCTGGATAAAATTTCCAACTTTAAATGTAGATATAAATAGAGTCAAGCGAGAATTTAGTGAGTAAAATTCGCAGTTCCCTGATTTAATTGAAATTATTGATGGCACATTGATAAGAATAATAGCCTCGCCATCAGAGCGTCCTATCTATCCTGGTCACACATATTAATGTAGGAAGAATTTTTATGCAATATATACTCAAATAATTTGCGACTCAGACAGAAAAATTCTAATGTAAACGTCCGCTTCCCAGGATCAGTCCATGATGCTGTTATATAGCAAATGTCAGGAGTAAAAAGGATCATGCAAAGAGGTTATGTTGAAGATGGCAAAAGGGATCATTTCTTAGGTGACAGCGGGTATCCTCTCGAACCGTGGTTATTAGTACCTTGTCCGAATGCTCCAGATGGTTCACCTGAAGCGAGATATAATACATCCCTCTCAGACACAAGGACTATCATTGAACACGTAAATGGAATGGTAAAGGGGCGTTTCAGATGTGTACATGGTCATCGGGCACTTTCTTACAGTCCAATAAGGACCGCAAAAATAATCTACAGTTGTTGTGTTCTCCACAGTATGTGCCTATGCCTGAAAACAATGAGGATCTACCACCACAACCTGCTAGAAATAATGGACCAATGCAAAACCAAAATAATGATTGTTTTAATGAAGGTAGAAGAATAAGAGAGAACATTATCAGAACACATTTTATGTAATAAATAATGATAATGCAGATTAATTGAATCTCAAATTAAATACTGCTGAGGAGTTCTTTGTTTTTTTAAATAACTTTATTCCTTCCCAGGAAATTGATCAGTCGCTCCTTTTCGATTTTTGGTCATTCGTGACCCCTACGGTGCACTCATGTTTTCTGAAATCGTCTATCCAATAAGATAATTAAAATAACACTATCACTGCAACTCACCACCCTATTTCCTTCCTTTTAAAAATCCACAAAATGCAACAGCTCTAAACAATTTGAAGTTATTGTCGTGTTATAAATTTGATTGGTCCGTGCTGACAGATTCCGAAATTTAACGAACATTTTAACCATAGTGGTTAAAAATTAGCAATTTAGCGGTACCGTTAAAATTTGAGGTACAGAATACAATATACCGTCAAATACTAACATTTTAACCGACACGTTAAATTTTAACGTATCCTTACAGAATAACCACTATTGTAGGTCTAATTCTCCGCCACTTAATTTTTCATTCTTTAATTATTCATTATGATTGTGTATAATAGATATAAGAAATAAAATGTTGATATTAAGCCTAAGTTATTGTAAAACAACCTTATAACGGTTAAATGAGTGTGGGAGACTTTGTTGTTACTTGAAAGACGTTTAAATTTAGACGATTTACGGTTTAGGCCCTTTAGACAAAGTTATTAGTTTATTTACAATAATGTTCGAAGTACGGTAATGTAGACAGCCAACAATACCATCATACTCACTCGATCGTTTCAATGGTAGACCCCCCGATCCGCAATAGACAGTCTTCACAACAGCCACTCGTGTATTATACAGGGTGATTCCTAATTGTCGCATGGGAATAGAAGCGCAGGGTTGCTTGTAAATAAATAATGCCAAAAACACTGTCCGTTTATTTATATATTTTTTTCTCTCAAAGTTATTAACGGTTTTCTAAAAAGGAAAATGGCAACACTGTTTGACTGGTAGATAGTAGAACAAACATTATTTTCAGATCATTATTGTAAGTCGTTTCTATGGTTACATGTAGTAAAAGTAAACTTGGATAGGATCAAGAGTTATTGGTGTAAGCAATTTTTCATTTTTTCATTCATTACTAGTTGTAAAAATCCTCGTAACAGTATATATAATAACAAAATAATAGTAGTAGCAAAATAATAAGAAAATGTAATTAAAAAACAATTAAACACAACCGAAACAATTAAATCACTATTTAAACGATTTAGAGTGAATGTTCAAAATGTCCTCTATTCATATTTGCACACAACTCTGCTCTATGTAGAATGTTCCTTTGAAATCTTTGTAACATTGGAGCGTCTATCGTGGCTACCGCTTCATCAATTCTTCGTCGAGATTTAGCAACATCTGCGATGGGAGTTGTATAAACAAGAGCTTTTAAATAACACCAAAAAAAACGTCCCAAGGTGTGTAAGATCTGGAGACCGCGCAAGCCAAACAACAGCACCCTCTCTACTGATCCTGGTTTGGGTAGGTTTGCACTGGTGTCTTGCACTACTCCAGCAAAGTGAGCAGAGGCTCCATCCATTTGCAACCACATTGTTCTACGTACTTTCAGTGGTACCCCATCAAGTTAATTGCACAAGTTTACTTGTAAAAAGTCCAAAAAATTATCCGCAGGGCATCTTTTTGTTAAAATAAAAGGACCTATTAAATTGAATCCCTCAATTCCAGCCCACCTTTGATGAGCACGGGGTTTTCTCAAAGTTGCATTCTTAATAGCCCAAACATGATTATTTTTTGTATTTAAAATGCCATCGCGAGTAAAAGTAGATTCATTCGTCTACAAAACACTTTCAGCAAAGTTGCATCAACAATTGGCAATATTGTTCTCTGGCTGGAAAATCCTGAGGCAATAGTGCTTGTATTTTGACGTAGCGGTAAGGATGTACTCGTTCTTCATGCAGTATTCAGTGAATTCTGCTATAACTAACGTCAAATTTGCGTGCTAGCCCTCTAATACTTTGTCCAGGAGCTTCTTTGATTGCCACAAGAACGGTTTCGTCAAATTCTGGTGTTCGGACGTACCGAGGAGGCCCACGGTTAAATTTAATTGGCTTCAATTGGCCGGTTTCTGGAAGTCGCTGTTCTACTCTTCGGATGACATTTCCAACTGGGTGTCCACGCTGCGGAAATCGCGTTACATTAATTTATAGTCTTGCAGTTTCAGCCGCCACACCATTAGTTGCGCCCCAAGACACAACAACATACATATTTGAGTATTCCTCAAATTCGTATTCCATTTGTTTTCTTTTTGACTTTTGCAATTTATTTTTGACACCAACTTTTTGTCAATACATAACTATAACAACTTACACAGCAGTAGCAGTGGTGCCAGATTGGAAGGCATTATTAGATTTACAAAATGTATTATTTAAAAACGGATTTAAATCGCATTGTTAAAAAAAAACTTGAACGCGTTGTTATTAATATTGCTAAACGTTTCTAATTACGTGATAATATAGGCCAGAATTCTTTTAATTTACGTCTAAAAAAATGTTTTTCATTTAAACAAAAAAAAATCATGTCTCCGTAATAAAATTGCATATTTCATTTTGGTTTTGAAATTCCTATTCTTTCCAGCGTCCACTACAACGCTGTATACACCATATGCGCCATTTAGGAATCACCCTGTATACTCGTGTATAGCGCTTTTAAGATTACTTAATTACACTTTACAGCATGTGGTGGTCAATTTTACCACTGCCGTAGCTACCTGCTTGGGTAAACAGGCTAACAGGGATCGAAAAGGGGATTTCGAATATTATGTATTTAGCGTAGTTCACTTAGTTACAATCCTAACTGATCAAGCCATAACTTTCAAACGTAATTTTTTTTTGTTTTGTTTCCTGGAAAATTTTTCAATAATAATAGCACGAGAGGTCAAAATTTTGCTGACAATAATTTTTGCGATTCAGATACGAGTTTCTGTAAAAATAAAGTAATGACGAGTGCTTGCACGAACAGAAACCAGTCAATATGAAGAGCAAAAATTGGCGGCAATATTAGACGTAGAGTTCTATTTGGCTTGACAATTTAACTTGTAAATTGTAATCTTAAATAGCAACAAAAAAATTTCGCTGGAATTAAGCTTCTAGAAAAGTTGTCACTAAAATAATAATTGTCCTATTGATGGTTGTTTATTTTGAAATTTAAATATCTCATCGGTTCACGAAAACACAGGTTAAATTGTCAGTAATAATATCACAAGAGCATAGAAAATATCGATTAATCTTCCGAGTCATGAGACGTATTCCGACTAAATATCACGACAGCGCAGCTGGAGTGGTATTTCGCGGCATACGTCAAATGACGAGGATAGTTTAATCAGATTATTTTCAATGCTCGAGTGATATTTGTTACGATTATATAACCAAAAAAGGCGAAATTTTGACGGAACTTTTTTTCTGACGTTTATTAACAATCGTTCCTATGGCAAGGTTCATTGTTGGAGCCAGCCGAAACACCGAAATGAATATATCCCGTCGTCAAGGGTATCCTCACTTATATACATCGTATCTATAAAAAATCTGTAATTGCTATTGGCTCAATTTATTATGAGGTATATAATCAGAAAAATAAAATTTGAGACAGTTACAGAAGAAAGTGTTTTTTTTTGTTTTGTTCGATATACTCACGGGACGGAAATAACTCAAATGAATGTTTTCAATTGTTTGTAAAAATTCATCTGAGTTCATTTGAATTGAATATGGATTGGTCATAAGACCAATCCATATTTTTCATCAGCAGGAGCCACTTAATTTTTTTTTCTTTTCTAAAAGCTTCAGCTTCAAAATTTTGACAGGGTATCTATCGTCTGTCGGGTCAGCTAGTATCAAATCTATTATAGAAGGTACTGAAAAAGTAATAAACAAACACAAAATTTAATTTTAATGAAAGAAAGCATAATTTTTAAAAACAATAAATATTTATTAATAAAAAATTCGACTCTTACAACTCAATATTATTTACATTAAGAAGACAAAACTTGACTTTAAGTAATGTACTGTCAAAATAAAAATATTAAAAAATTAAAGATTTTCAATTTTGTAAGACACACCTCCACCAGGTGTAACTTGACCTAGCATCTCAATAAAGGGTAGTTATCACCAGTAACAAAATATAAAATTAATTTTTGAAATTACATTCTTAATTGTTACATTGAAGTGTACGCCAAAATAATTTTTAAGCGAGTTATTCATGTGTAAACACAATTCAAAACACTTTTGATGAAAAATTATTCCCCATCATTCCGGTTCCGTAGACCTTACACAGTAATGACATTACAATTATTATTGATCGTATAAGGTCTGCATAACAAACAAATGCAGAAACATAATAATTATTATAAAGAAAAAGAAGTGATTTATTTATACACCCGCCCGATTTATGGCAACAAGCAGTATAATAGTCGCGTCAATAAATACATAAAACAGGCAATCTTCGGAAGTCAAAAACAGTTCAAAAACAGCTTCGATTTTAATGATTTTTTTTGTGGATGTTTGTTTTTATATATTATTCAAAATCAGAAACCTTTTGAAGTGGGGAAATAATTATTTATATTGTTTAAACACTATTTATTATATTTATATAAAAAAATTAGTTTTTCAATACTTATTCTACAAATAATATATGAATGTAAATTATAAAATTATTATGAATTGTTTCAGACATTTATAAATAAAATAATTAAAAATTGTCCATCAATACTTGTAGGAAGGAAAAATTTGAGAATTTTTCTCGATTTCCATGAGAGTCCCTGATCAGATCCCGACTTTTTGACAATGGAACCACCCCAAGAGTATACCCTTTCAAATAAAAGAAGAATTTTGAAAATCGGCCCACAATTGACGAAGAAATTGATGAACATACATGAAGTCGGTTAATAAAAGGGAGCGAAAATTTGAGGATTTTTCTCGATTTCCATGGGATTCCCTGATCAGATCTTGACTTTTTGACAATGGAACTACCTCAAGAGTATACCCTTTCAAATAAAAGAAGATTTTTTTTAAATCGGTACACAATTGACGAAGATATTGATGAACATACATGAAGTCGGTTAATAAAAGAGAGCGAAAATTTGAGGATTTTTCTCGATTTCCATGGGATTCCCTGATCAGATCCTGACTTTTTGACAATGGAACTACCTCAAGAGTATACCCTTTCAAATAAAAGAAGAATTTTGAAAATCGGCCCACAATTGACGAATAAATCGGTGAACATACATGAAGTCGGTTAAGAAAAGGGAGCAAAAATTTTAGTATTTTTTTCGATTTCCATGGGATTTCCTGGTCCGATTCTAATTTTTTGATAATGGAACTACCTTAAGAGTATACCCTTTCAAATAAAAGAAGAATTTTGAAAATCGGCACACAATTGACGAATAAATCGGTGAACATACATGAAATCGGTTAATAAAAGGGAACGAAAATTTTAGTATTTTTCTCGATTTCCATGGGATTCCCTTGTCAGATCCTGATTTTTTGATAATGGAACCACCTCAAGAGTATACCCTTTCAAATAAAAGAAGAATTTTAAAAATCGGTCTACAATTGACGAAGAATTCGGTGAACTTACATGAAGTCGGTTAATAAAAGGGAGCGAAAATTTGAGTATTTTTCTCGATTTCCATGGGATTCCCTAGTCAGATCCTGATTTTTTGATAATGGAATCACCTTAAGAGTATACCCTTTCAAATAAAAGAAGAATTTTGTAAATCGGTCCACAATTGACAAAGAAATAAACATAAATGAAATATAAATATTTAAATGTTCTGAGGTAACAAGCATTAAAAAAAATAAAAAAATAACACAACCGAATTGATAAGTTCCTCCCTTTTTGAAGTCTGTTAAAAAAAACGCAAAACTATTTTTTTTTTTAGATAAATATCATACATATTGTTTAAATAATATTAATAGTTATGTCCCTGCTCCAAAGGTTTCTGATTATAAATAATATAAAAAAAGCAAATATTTAAAAAAAAAAACATCAAAATCGGAGCTGTTTCTGAGGACTTCCGAGAAAAAGACTTCATTGACGCGACTATAAATAAAATTCGGAAAGTGGAGGTTTCATCTGGTTTTCCCAAAAATTATCGTCTCTAAATTTTTTTCAAATTCGAGTCGAATTTTTCGGACGGACAGCGAAGTGTTAGTAATAGGGTCTCATTTGGCACTCTTTGGGTACAGAACCCGAAAAATGCGAACGGACGTGAATCGATCGGTAGGTTCTTAGAATTATTTTGTCTCTCGCTTTCTCCAACGAGTGAACTGAGATAGACGTACCGACCCTGCCAGCTTCGGCAGAGCAACTGATCTCCTTTAAAGTTAAACAATAAAATTGCATTCATATTTTTCGCAAAAAGCAAACAGGGTTAAATCAATTCAGAGTTAAAGAGTGTGTTAATGTCGCTACGTGGCTTTTGTTGTTCTAACCACATATTATTGTTTCGGAGTAATTCTCCGAGAAAAATTGTCAATTTTTAACTGGAATTTAGATTGATTAAAAAAAAATTGCAAAGATCTCTGCGTAGCGATCTACCTTGTTTCTTTCTCCTTATTACTTTTAAAACCGCATGTAAATATATATCTTAATTTATCTTCAGTAAGGTAGAACGTAAACGCCGTCGAATCTAAATTCTACTGATCGTGGCGGTCCCCTTTAAGATGAGTCCACCCGCCCGACCTAAAATAAGAGGAATAAGAAAAGAAGCCGAAGAGGGAGAGAGAGAGACGTAGAAGAGGAAGCGACCAAGCCGAAGAGAAGGTAGCGACCCACCGCCGAAAGTACCTTCCCCGCCACACCCCAACCCGCCGGAAGAAAAAACAGACCCTGTAATCCGGTGACGACTACCTAGTCTGAACCGAGACCAGCTAGTGCAGCGGAAGTTGGTCTGTCGCTCATACCGCTTTGGCTGGCAACCGAGACCGACTTTCGACTGTAGGTTGGCCACCGGCGATATTTGGGTGCTTTTCCGCCTGGCGGCATTTACCTACAGAGCCAGCTCGAACCCCCCTCTGCCGCCGCAGCTCCATTCCAGAGAGAGGCCCCACGGACCAAGGGTTAAACGGAGAGAGAGACACATGGTTAATAAAGTTAAAGACGTTTCCTATTCCTGCTTCTGCTCCCCGTCACCGTGTAAATATTGTAAACAAAGACACTTGATCCCGAAATCGCATTTGTTTTGCCTCCCTCCAGCCAAACTTGCCAGTTGACCCCGGCAACCTCACATGCATTTATTGGTTTAATACTTCATGGCTTCTCGATATCTTTGAATCGGTCACAGTATTGCACACACAGACTGGGGGGCGTAGACTGCAGGTGGTGCAGTCCATGTTTTTGTTTCTTGTAATTTGCTAAAATCATCGAAAGCTCAAAGTGGTAATGTGATCAGATTCATAATTTCACTCACATTGCGCACCTGAGAAATACAGGGTGTTTTGTAAGTAAACGGCAATACTTAATACACTAACTCGTAGAAGCTAAAGAAACGTTAGTCTGCAGTTTTTTCTGAAAAATTTCAAATTTGAATTTTTTTCAAATTTTTTCATAAAACACGACAAGACAAATTTGTAATAATAATAGAAGTGAACGTCACAATTGACAAATTTCTCGCCATGGTCTACCATCGATAACTTGATATATTATTTAGTGCAAATTCATTTTCTATCTTTCTGTTGGTCCATTTATAACCATCGACATTTTTAAGCTAAACGTTTTAGAAAATAAAAAACTTCCCAAGACATTTCTCTTATTACCAACCAAATAAACAAAGTCACAAGAACTTATGTAATCTTAAAGCCAAATCAACTTGTTAAATCAAATGATTAAAGCCATGATGTTGTCAATTTAATCCATTTCCGCTCCTTATCTGATTTATTACGTCATGTATCCAAAGAAGCTGGTATCTTCGTTTTGGCGAGGTTTTGATTTAAATTTCCCGCCACTACCGTGTCTTGTCAACAAAAAACACAAACTAGGGCTTTCTCTTTCTAGCTGTCATTTCTTTGTCGGACGATAACGTGGCCAAACAAATAGTTGTGTTTCAAATATTTTCGACGTCGTTAACATTTATTTAATTTCATGCTTATGTTCAAAAAGTGGCGGAAACGATATGGAGTTTATCACAAGGCCTATTGGCTCCTGAATATTACTTTCAAAACTTGCACCTTGTTGTATACAAAATGTAGAATCATAAACTAAATTAAATAGTGTAAGAAAAATGTGACATTGTGAGAATTTTTTGTTTTTTTCTTAAGAAAAACAATTAATTCTCATAAAATAGAAACAATAGCTGAAGAAAATATAATTATGTGATTTCATTTCAAAGCGAATATGAAAACGAACTAAAACTGTGGTTTGTTACATTTTCATTGTTGTTTTTAAGATTGGTTTTTCTGAGAAAAAAATTACGCGAGGTTATATCTAAAATGTGGATTATACAGGGCGAGTCAATAGCGCGAGGACGGAAGATACTGGCTATTCTAACGAAAATAAAATGAAAAATTTTGATGTAATCATTACCATCAATTTATATCACCATCAAAGCTGCACCGACTAAAATGATTTTCGGCTATATTTGGTGTTTCATTATTCCAGGGCCGTACTCAACTTAGTTTTTTAAATAAAACCCTATATATATTTTTTCATTTTCTGATTTGCTGTTCTAATTGCTACAACTACATATCTTTTTTCTAAATTTGGAATTTGGAAGGTTGCCAAGTTATTATTCTTTTTGTGAAAATTTTCGAAAAGTCATGTGATCATTTAAAATTCTGTATCACCATTTTTATTAAATATTGAAGATTGAAATTTGACATGTCGCTAGACAAAGCTTGGGTATTTCGGACGGTGCTAATACAATTGGATGATATTGTGTTACATTGAGTGTTCACAAGAATGGACTAATTTATGCAATATTTGGACATCAATAACTGTTATTTTAAATGGAACACAGAATTTTAAATAATCACATGACTTTTCGAAAATTTTCACAAAAAAATTAATAACTTGGCAACCTTGTATTCCAAATTTAGAAAAAAAGATATGCTGCTCTAGCATTTAGAACAGCAAATCAGAAAATGAAAAATATATATTTAGGGTTCAATTTAAAAAAAAAAAACTAAGTTGAGTCCGGCCCTGGAATAGTGAAACACCAAATATAGCTAAAAATAATTTTAGTCGATGCAGCCTTGATACTAATATATGACGACATCAATTTTTTTTTATTTTCATTAGTAAAGCCACTGTCTTCCATCCTCGCATTATTGACTCACACTGTATATTATAATTAAAATAAATATAAGTATTAGCAAACAACAGAGCTCTTATAATCTGTATTTACAAGACTACCATTAGTAATCTTGGCTGCTCCATACACACAAAGAACAAGTAGGCTACAAGGATTAGTGTTTCCACATCAAAAACATTAATTTGTACATATTAGAGCATTCATCCATATTTTTACTCTAAGCAATAATTATGTATAATTGATATTCAGAAATTGAATGTAAAGAACAACTTTTTCAAAAGTTTTCCAATAAAGTTGTGGAAGATACTGCTTTGTAACATTTTGTCTGTCAAGTAGTTCAACCTTTTCAAGCAAAATTTAGCGGTTTGAATAATAAGAATAAGTTGTTTACATTGAAGCAACCGTTGCTACTACTGAAACATAAATTCTCCGTATTTCGGTTTTTATATCGTACCTCCCGAAAAGTAAACAGAGGAAACAAAATGCTCGACGTCGTCTCACGGCGTGTAGATTTGTGGCGATGAAGATCGAAATTTTTACCAAACTGTACATAAATAATATAATAACATATAATGTTACATAATCATTTTCTTAAATGTTTGCTTGGATTTCCGTAGTGTCCATAGGTTAATATTGTTTTTTTGGACCACTGCACATGTAATTAATCTACGAAGCAACCTACTTGTTCAAAACTAACATTATCACCGCAATTACAATGTGAAATATATCGCAACGCTTCCGGTTCTATATCACAACAGTTCCACATTTAGTAAACTGACAATAGCCACAATAACTAATAATAAATGCGGGTGACCCGTAAATTTAAGAGAAAAAAGGGGGTAATGACCCCATAAAAGCTAATATTTCAGTGTGACATTAGCTAAATGTTTTGAAGTAAAAGAAATGCACATCAAACGAAAGTTGATTATCTCGCGCGTTGCTACGACCTTTTGACATTTTATGTCTGAAACTGTCACTGCTCAAAACTGAAACTGTCACTGAAACTGTACCAAAGTTCGCTGAGTTAATCTGAAGATTGCCTGAAAATTTCTTCGAAATCGGCCCAGCCGTTCTAGAGTCCATAGCGAACATACATCCATGCATACAGACAAGCACACACACGCGCAAACACGCGCGCACACCAGTATCAAAATATTCTATTTCATTATACAAAGGACCACCGGAATGCAATCTGATTTTCATAACACAAATACGGACAGTCCATATTTTTGAAGTACTCCTTCTGGGTCACTTCATTTTATTGCTTAATTAATTTTGTGGAGTTAAATTGGGATTTAAGCTTTTTTTGAGTAAAAAAGGGCTGTCTGAGATAGCAGACGTGTTCCTTCAAATCTTTTTTTTTGTATATGATTGCAGGTATTATTTTCAATTTGCTACACAATGATATATTCTGTCTTCAATTGCAGGCGCGTTTCTGTCATCCGCAAAATCACGTGGCTGCCATTGCAGCCAGAGTTTCTTTACTGCATCATGGAACTGGCACTTTCTGTCCCTGTACATCCAATTTAATTATTGGCAAGTCTCCCTGCAAACCCATAAAATTGTTTGCGCTTGAACCACTTCCAAATTTTTTAATGACCTTATGTCTGCAATTGCAGACTGTGTTTGCGTTGTTTTTACGGGTTTCATTGTGCACGTGTCCCGCTACGCAGCACCTGAGATAAAGTTGAAATATAACTTTGTTTTTTTGTTCTATCTTCTTTAATAAGTTCTAAAATATGATATAAATTTTTTTGTGTTTGCATATGGGGGGGACCCTGTCCGCGAAAGTGCTAACCAAAGTATTCTAATTGGGTTTCAAGCACTATCTTTTCATTTTGTAAACCACAAATATTTTGGACCAATTTTTCAAGTCTAATAATTTTTTGACGCGGTCTCTTTGACCATCGGCATATTATTAACTCTTTGACACAGAAATTGACGGATATATTCAAATTCTGTTTTCGGCATTGCATTTTGCTGTAAAATAATAAAAAACCTAATAATCTGAATATTTTAAAACTTAAAAGCCTGAAACTAATAATTATGTAATATAATAACCTCAGAACTTGAAAATTTAAGTCTGAGATCCTAAAAGTTTAACTGAGCAACAAAAACTGAAAAATTAACTGATCTTATGAGAGTGGAGGTGGTAAATTTGATTAAATTAATTACACCAGTTTACAGTCATTTTGTGTATTTGGTGCCATTTTTTAATGTAATTTAACATGCTGTACATAAAAAAAGAATACAAAATTTCTATGGATATTTTTTTTTTGAATTACAGATAATTATAAATCTGGTGTATCAGCTATGAGATCAAAGGTGATTGAAGTGCCAAGAATTTTTTTCAAGTTATCGCTACACTTGAAGTAGGCACTTAGATAGCTAAAGAGAATAATGTAATACTCATAAAATCTACGGATAAATAAAAAAGTTATGAGCTATTGAGTCAAATACACTCTTAATACACTCTATTTTTGTGTTTTTTTTATCTATTTTAGTACTTTTTCTTAAATTATCTAAACATTCTGATGTGTTTTAGAAATAATTCTGGACTTCTTTCTTGTCGTTCGCTCGTTTTGGGATCCGTTTTTCTTATGAGGAACTCTCTCGTAATATCCTTGTTTGAACATGTTGGTTAATGTCGCCATATTGCCTTTAGTTGCCGAAGAAATCTCTCTCAGGTTCAGTCCTAATGTCACCAAGATTCTCTAAAAAAAAAATTAAATTCGAATCATGTTCGCACGTGTTGGCAAAATAAAAGCGAAACAGCTTAAAACTTTAATTTTTTCACAGAGCATATACAAATTATTTCAAAAACATATTGTACCAGAATGCTTCAATATTTGAACCAAATGTAAGTACCAGAATACAAGAAAAACAAAACTAGTGAAAAGGGTTAAATTTCCATACTTGCACAATAATGTCAAGATTGTTGGAATTTTTTTTTCTTTAATTAAGACAACGCTTATTTTATCGACAGTGAAACAATTTTACATGTCACATAGAAAAAGTGTATATTGTACAACGAGTGCTGAAAAACGGACATGTCAAACGAGTTGTGACAGTTGAGTCACAGGAGTTTGAAATATCCTTCGGCACGTGTTGTACACTATGCTTTTCTTTCGGCTACCACTCAAAAGAGAAAGTACATGTACCTATTTTATTGTAATCATAACACATTCTAAAAAGTGTTTGGTACAATTCATTTTAATTTTTCTATTCTGTAAGTGAATCTGTAACCTTCGCAGCCAATCCCACAATATTCAACGGTGTGGAGCAGCTTCTCTGGTACATACGTAATTAAAATGACTAAAAAACAAAAATTAAGCTTCTTTCTTTTATAATTATCACCATTATCACCAGTTTCAGTTAACAATCGCTACAAAAAGTTGTTCTTTGACGTTAGCTTTCGTGACTTTACTTTTCCTCATTTCACTGATATCTCACTTATTTCACGCTCCGTGTTGCCATGCGCTATATATAGTTTTCGTTAGCAAAGATTAGCGCAATTTTTGGTATTTTACACGTAGGTCGTATGAAAACTCTGTTATGTGAACACTCCAACAGAGTAAAAGATTAAAAATCAAATCATTCCAGCAAGGTGATAAACTTTCAATATAAAGATACGTCAATAAATGTTACAATAAAATTGATGTGACCGTGAGCAGTAAAACAAGAACCATTTGCTCTAGGAAACATGTAAATATAAAATAAATTACACAGTGTCACAAAGACACGTTTCACTGAGTTTCAGAATCCTAGAGGTGGCTGAAAAGTTTATTCAGTGGTTTCCAAATGTTGCGAATAAAACAGCATTTATGGGGAAAGAGCTTCTCACGATGCATTTATTTATTCACAACTACATGGTTTTATGTAGGGTCTAATGGAAGTAAATTTTTTGATGGAAGAATTAAAGTATTTGTTCCAGCACAATTCATGATGTGTGTGCAAAAAAAATTCATTGATTTAAACTCAACTAATCGTCGGATAGGTAAAGTTACAAGAAAGGTGTACGTCGTTTGTTGTGTTACTAAGAAGAATTAATTTAGTTTAACAAGGGATCGATTTATTTGGCCAACATTTCAACCAACCAAGTTTTGTCTGTCGTACGCTTGAATTTATGTCCTTTATATTGTTTTCAATTCACGTTAGCACAACGTGTGGTCATGAAAGCCAACCCAATAAATTTGTTTGCGATTCCTTGAACGAAATTTGTTCAGCTGGGATGTTACAAACTTGTGCACGGTTCTTATTTTGTTAGTACTACAGGGTTAGTCTCTCCCATTACGTTAAACAAACTTGGCTCTTTATTTTTCTGCACCTAAATTTTTTAATCCAATCTGTAATGTCAAAATTGCATTGTATCTACTCTTTACCGCATGTTAGAATGCAATTTTATCGTTTAGAAGAACATCAATTGTTGTATTAGTGTCTAACGGTTCTTTGACATTCTTTTTGACAGTTGAATTTTTTCACGTCAAAGAATTAAATCCATGTGGCAGTAAAAACGGTGAAGATTGAATAAAATTTTATATTATATCCGACGATAAAATTGTTGATTATTAATTTTTCGCGTGATCTCAAAGATATAATTCAATTTTATCGTCTTATATAAGAAATAACTATTCTATTAGAACGTCACAAGGCTTTATTTTTTTTGCGGAATATTAAAAGATAAATAAGGAAAAATGAGTATTTGTTGTACAAGTTTTGGTTTAATATGTGGCGATAAGCTCTTGAATTTTAAGTTGGATTTTTAGTAATAAGGTATAAGATTACCTGTTTCCTCCCGAGGAACGTAACAGACTTGTCTAGAAAGATTGCGTCCTGTTGCTGTAAAATTTCTCCAAGGAGCTAAAGTTTGCATTTTCTAAACACTGTTTTTCTGCCGTAGATAAACAGCACACTGTGTTTTTTAAAATGTTAATCAAGTTGAAGTTAAAGTTTTATATTGTAAAGACTATTGAAACTCCGTCTTCTAAAATCCAATTGAAATATTTATGATGTAAACTAAGCTATGTATAGCTTAGAAAGACATAAGGCATCTTTGTTGTGAATATTATTACGACAGAAAATTGTATATATGTTTTCATGAAGAATCTTGTCAGAGAAATTGGCTTTATTCAAAGGAAATCTATTGTTAAATACGGAAATAAGCCTGGAATATAATATCCTTCTTTCACAGAATCACAAAGAATTACATCCCTAGCTTTTACCCTCAAAACTGACATTTAATCCATTTACGAGCAAAAAAATCTATCCACCTGGCAATTTCATCTGCAAACGCATTTTTCTGTGTATTCGTATCAGATTTAAAAAATAATATATCCGTTTCAGAAAAGTTAATCATCCATAAAATCAGCTTACATTTATTTTAGAATTTATTTTCATATGCAACTATGAACAAGAAAACGAACTGTTGGAAACAAATCTTTTAATACAAATTGTATATAAATAATGTTTGTATATAAATAAAATTGCGACTTGGTATGGAGTCAAACAAATTTACAGTGATTCGCAATAACTTGCATACAAATGAAATGGTCACTAATAAAACCACCGTAAGAATTTCAATGTATATTTTACAGTCATCAAAGCTTTATTGGCTCTGAAAATATCGTTGTATTATTTCATATATATTTCCTTTGCATTTAAAACAATACTATCGCTGTCAAAAACAATTTTCTTTTGGGGTATTGCTTTAATTTTAGCAATACCTTGAAAATTATTTTTTTTAAAACGTTGACTATTGTAGCTTTTCCCATGTTACGATTTTTGGCAATAGGCTTTTAGTGATAACGACATTTTAAGGTAGTATTGTAATTTTTAAAACAATGTCCTGAACAATTATTTTTGACAATTACAAGATATTGTTTAAAATATGTTATTCTCCTATAATCCACAACGCCATCTACTGGCATTACCGGAACTAGCATACAACGCCATGTTTATTTTTGTTTCTGTCAGGTATCAAAGATGGCGTTATATACGGATTCCATAAAAAAAGTATGAGAAAATTTTTTTCGTTAATTTTTCTGATGTTTTAATAGTTATTCGCCCTAGAAAAAAGTCAGTCAATCCATTCTCGAGATATCATCAAAAAATTGGTGTGTGGAATCCACGCGCAACATAAGTGAAACTTCGGAGTTTACCCCTTAAAAATTGATTTTCATTTTTAAAGCCCGGTACGACAAATTTTGGTGGCCGGCGTTATTTCTTATTGTTGCCCTGTACCAGGGAGGCTTTGTTATTGTCGTTGCCCTGTACTTAGCTCCCCACCCCCTGTAATTTTTCCGATGTTTTAATAGTTATTCTGCTATTCGGGGCGTAGGCAAATCCAAGAAATAAAAGATCATAAAAATCGATCGAGCCGCTCTTGAGTTATAAACCCAAGCCAGTCCCCTGAGCCCCCTGTCCATATTATAATAGTTATTCTGCTATTCAGGGCGGAGACCGATCCAACAAATCGAAGATCATAAAAATCGGTACAGCCGTTCCTCAGTTATAAACCCAAGGGGGTCCCTGGGCCCCCATATCCATGTTTTAATAATATTCTGCTATTCGGGGCGGAGACAAATCCAACAAATCGAAGATCATAAAAATCAGTCCAGCCGTTCTTGAGATATAAACCCAAGGGTTCCCCCTGAGCCCCCTGTCCATGATCAATAGTTATTCTGCTATTCGGGGTGGAGACAAATCCAACAAATCAAATATCATAAAAGCCCTTCTTAAGTCGGTCGAGCCAAAAAATCACTTATAATGGCTTACCACTTATTCTCATTACCTACCAAATATACAAAAAAAAAAAAATCATAAGAATCGGTCGACCCAAAAAAATCGGTCGAGCCCAAAGGGCCCCCCTAGGCCCCAATGTCGATAAAAGTATCCTATGTCCGGCTCCTGGTTCTAAGCTACCTCCTCACCAATTTTCAGCCAAATCGGTTTAGCCGTTCTTGAGTTATAAATAGTGTAACTAACACGACTTTCTTTTATATATATAGACTAGATGACCCGGCGAACTTTGTACCGCCTCAGAATCAATAAATGTTGTGTTAACTTATCAGCTGAATCAAATTCAGTTGTTTTATCAAAGCATAATGCACACAACGGCATCTAGTTACCGGAACCAGCATACAACGCCATGTTCATTTTTGTTTCTATCATGGTACGGTTTCCATACAAAGTTTTGTGTGGAGTCCACGCGCAACAGAAGTGAAACTTTGGAGTTTACTTCTCAAAAATTGATTATCATTTTTAAAGCCCGGGACGACAAATTTTGGTGGCCAGCGTTATTTATTACTTTTGCCCTGTACCAGGGGGCTTTCGTTATTGTCGTTGCCCTGCACCAAGCTCCCCCCCCCAGTAATTTTTCCAATGTTTTGATAGTTATTCTGCTATTCGGAGCGGAGACAAATCCAACAAATCATAAATCATAAAAAACGGTCTAGCCGTTCTTGAGTAATAAATCCAAAGGGGGCCCCTGGCCCCCATGTCCATGTGAATAATATTTTACCACCTATTCTCATACTTACCAAATATACAAAAAAAAAACATAAAAATCGGTCCAGCTCAAGGAGCCCCCCTTGTCCATGTAAAAAGTACTTTACGACCTATTCTCATATCTACCAAATGTACAAAAAAAAAAAAAAAAAAAAATCGGTCTAGCCGTTCTTGAGTTATAAAGCCAAGGGAGGGCCCTGAGCCTCCTTGTCCACGTTTTAATAGTTATTCTGCTATTCGGGGCGGAGAAAAATCCAACAAATCAAAAACCATAAAAATTGGTCCAGCCGTTCTCGAGTAATAAAATTAAGGGCCCCCCTGGGCCCCCATAACCATGTAAAGTATCCAATGTCCTTCTCCTGGTTCTAAGCTACCGTCCCACCAATTTTCAGCCAAATCGGTTCAGCCGTTCTTGAGTTATAAATAGTGTAACTAACACGACTTTCTTTTATTATATAGATTTAAATTGGTATGCTTTAAAACAATACTGTTGTACATATAATTTTTTATATTCTTTAAGGGCTGATGATGGCAGAAGTGTTCTGCCGAAACATGTTCCATTAGTAATTTTACAGATATATTTAAATTTTAATACTGTTGTTGACGAGAATGCGAAAACTTGTAGGATTGCTTTAAAAAAATTCAATGACCTATGGTATTGCAGAAATTCCTGTTGCAGAATTAAAAATTGTAAAAATCATTTTTTAGCCTTGACAGTTGTAAACTACGTTCTGTCACATTTTAGACAGCCATGGTAACCCATTTATTACACATTGAAGCTATCACCTACCGGTGACGGTAGAATAGTCCAAAATTTTCTTCTTTAAGAAACGCGCAAAAAAAAGATCCTTTATGATAAATATCGGTCGTATATTTTGAAAGAAGATACCGCACTTAACTGTCTTTGAATAAGTTTCTAAGATATAATAATGACCAATTTAAAGACACTCGAAGGCACACTATCTCGTGGTATAAATAGTAAGCATCTCAGTTGTCTATTTACCTTGTCAATTTACAATGTCACTCAATCTAAACATGTTAATTTATTGCGATTATTATTCTCATAAAATACAATAATATGACAAAATGGGTGAAGTCATTGAACTAAAAGTAAAACACGTCAAGAATAAGATAATGAAAAAGTTAAGGTAAGTCAACAAAACACTCGAAAAACATAACATCTCTAATGTTTTTAGGAATTGTGCCCTCTTTATGCTTTTTATGCATTCCTACAACTTTCGTATCCTTTTTGGCAAAATCCGCGTCCGGCACACTATCCTGCACCTATCTTTATGTCAATAATGTGAATGTAACTTCGGTACAACGATAATTTTTGTTAAATGGGGGCGCCGAGTGGAAAACTTTGTCATCGGCTAAAATGTTGTATACATTATGTGTGTGGTAGGTATTTTACATCACTCAGTTTTATTAAAACACTGCGCTTCGCGTCGTGTTTCAATATTAAAACTTCGTGATGTAAAATTGAACCTACCACACTTATAATGTAATATACTATTTTAATACCCGGCTGTAGTTTTAAATCAACGGACTAATTTTATTTTTATTTAAAACAATCTCGGAGACATTCATTTTAAGCAATAGATGCATATTGTAATAATTCATAAAACAATTTTTGGCCTCCTGAACTGTAAAACGTATGCGACGGATGCTTAGTAAGGTGTTCTTTACAAACGATGCGGTAAAATCAATGAAAAACACTGGGCTGTTACAGACATTTAAGAAGAAAACTGTCCTTACCATAATTAAGTGTATGTAAAAGAATATTTGTTTACAGTAAAATATTTGCATAAATTGTTTTCCATTTAAAAGATTTTTGCAGTTCTTGTTCACCAACGAATGACTTTTGTGACATTAGCCGATGAGAACTGCCACAACAGCTGTCAGTCAGTTGTCAACCTCAAATTTTTGAATAAAATTTATTTATTATTGAGATTTTTTAAATAATTGTCGGCCAAAAAACGTAATCAAAATCTCGTGATATGTCTATTACATTGTTCGGTTTTAATAAAGCACTCGGCGTGCCTCGTGCGAACGAGTGGAGCGTGAGAAAATGCAACGAATTGCGCCGAACTTTGGTCAGGTGTCACGAACGTTGATTTCTTTGCCAGCAGCGACTGCGAGCGACCGCGAATGCTGGCAGCGCTAACGAGCGGAAACGTTCGTTAGGTGTAGGAGAGGCTTAATAGAATTAACGCCGCCTAAAATTAATGAACCACCCACTTGTTAATCACTAAATTTAATTAGTTTAATTAATATTAATCAATGTCGTACTTGTCGCGGTCAATGGTAATAATCTAATAGTACAACTTCAATCAACTTGATCAACACGGTTGTATTGGTCCTTCGAAATACATCGCAACAATAATATTTTGTCTTCAATTATATGTATTTTTGCTGTTATTATCAGTTTTTTTTTGCTATTGGAACTTCTTTATTTTTGGATTCAGAAAAGAATGGATTGGAATTACATTTAATTACAGTTAATACCTACCTACTAACTAGTACGTAGGATTTGTTCTCTTTACGAGTGAAAAGAATCCCAATGTGTTCAAGTAGCATTACGTGAGCTGATCGTCTTCAATTTTTAGATAAGATTTCCAGACTTCATCCACAAATAATTAATGAAAAGACTCTTGACTCTTATATCTTCCTGCTGTGGCGCATCGGCGTCCGTCTGGACTCAATTTTTTGTTGCCGTCGGCGAATTTTCGTCTAATAATAGTGCAAGATTGGACGAGTTTCCTTATCAAAGTAGAACGTCTAAGATGACACCAGATATCATGCAGTTAACTTAGAAAGGTTTCATTACAAACGACGACATAAAAATTTAGATTAGAGCAAACTCTGCGACATTATTCTTCCTCCTTTGCGCTATATTACGTTTGTTCCCACCACTCATTCCCCAAACTGTGTACTTTAAACGATTACATTTGTGCGCGTGTCTTTTCCTTTTGTAAACAAAACGATCCGTTTATAAAGTTAATTAAGTGCAACTGTTATCTAATTTGAGGATGCGGAGTGTTTGCGAATAGCACCCGACAGATCAGGACAAGAAATTTACCGCAGAGTCGCTGCTTTAGACAAGGAAATGACTTGATTAATTTCTAAATCTTTTCGAGGAGCAATTATTGGGCTCGAGAATAAAACAGTTGAGTTGATATGAGTGAATTGAGCGTATATTTTGAGCGTACGAAAATGCAAAAATGTATACCGAGATAATGTTCAGAACAAAAGCATCTGTTGGTAATGGTTTGCAATATTTCGCTCTAAACAGAGAGGTCAGTTGGTGTTAATAATAATAAAGTATAGGTCAATATTAGTTAAAGAAAAAGTTTGGTTTATTTTATTACTAGCGGCCCCAATTAACTTTTGGCGATAACATAGAGCTTTTGAACGGAATTACAGTCACAGCCATTATACTCTGTAATCCTGTAATATCAAATAGCGTCTTTATTATATCAAAGGTAACTAATATTTAGATATGCTTGGAATTTATCCGTCAATATACTTTTATTTTCCCAGACAATATCTCTCCTCCTTCGTGTAATTTTAATGGTACCGCATCATCTCGTAGGTAGACTACACTCAAATTTCAAGCATGTCGTGTCTTGTTATCGTCGTTAAGTGTATTTGTTATAGAAATTCCACATCCCTTACTTCTATGCCAAGTTTCACTACTGACGGCAGAATTGTTAAAGTGCATCCTTAGCTACAAATTCCACTTCTGTGTTCCAATACGTTTTAAAATCCGATATTCATTTCTATAATGTCCTTAATTTTGTCGCAGTCAACAGTTTTTCCGGGCGGTGAAACATTATAAAACCATGCAGGAGATAAAATACTAATTTACTGAGCTGATGTTTAGAGTTCTTGTTCAGTGTACCCAGCCATTATAATGAAGAGAAATGTTTATTTGCGTGTAAGACCGCCATTTCATCTCGTCTAACACAACCGGCCCCACCAGGAATTTGCTGGTTAAATATACTCATTTAATGCGGGGATGAAGTCAACGGAACTTCAAAAGTCAAGAGTCAAAACGAGACGAATGTGCTCTTATACCAATAAAATATCATCTATTGACAAAAGTTTAGTTTAAAATAGAAACTGCCAATATTCTTTAATACCTAAAACTACAAATAATTATTATTCATACTGGAATATCCCGGAGCAGCCGGCGTAGCTAGGTATTCAATGGCCCTTTTGCAAAAAAAAATTAGGGCACTATCTAAACTGGTTAGGCTTTATCAAGTAAAAAAAATATATATATTAATATTTTAAAGTTTCAAAGCTCTTTATCGTGCTCTATAGAACACAGAAAAGTAAAACTACATACTACTACATGTATGTGTATGAGTTTTCTTGTGTGGGATTTAGTAACGAGCATCCAGGATTTTAGAATAACACAGCCAAAAACGATTAACTAGTCATTATCATATTTAGAAGTTGAAAAGTAGTACGATTTTGAAAAAAAAAAAACATCTGTTGTTCTGATGGATGTCTTTTGGAAAAGGCCTTGAAAGCTGCAAAGGCCGCAATCAACAATTTGACGTTTTTCATTAATATCTAATTCGTGAAGCCACCCAAGTCAATAATAGTAAATTATGATACGGAGTTTTATAAGAAGCATTTTGTCACACGCACGGGTTTATAATAAATGAGTGCGACAAAATGCCTTATAAACAAATTATCATATAGTGTTATTTCGACTTAAATATATTAAATTTTAAAATAATTAAATTTCACAATCTAGGGAATTTCCCGGCGGTTGCCCACATTTGCGAGGTCCATTAACGGCGGTATGAAAAAGAATTAATTTGAAAAATCAATACTCATATTTTATAGAAATTCCAAAAATGAGATCGAAAGTTCTTCATTGTACGCCCCCAGAAATACGGGTTTTGTGCGAAAATACGATGGGCAATACCACCAATTTGAAAATTGACGGAAAGAGAACAAGATCTCTACGAAAACATCATTTTACTACCGTATTTTGAGCTGCAACGCCACGACGTTCCGTTATACTATTAAAAATCTTCCTGACGGCGTCCACAGACAAGGTCAAAGCGAGCCATCCAAAACCGCTAGTCGGGAAGTTCTGGAGAAAAATCCGGAAAAACGCATTACAGGCTAAATTTAAAAAAAAACATTTTTGTTCTTACTTTTGTGTTCAAAAAATCATTCGATCATTCTGTCCAAAAAAAAAAGAAATACTAAAATTTGGGCAGGACAACGTCTGTCGGGTCAACTAGTAAAATAATAATTATATAGTTCGCACCAACAGTAAGGATGTATTGGGTGGTATAATTAAAAAAAGCATTTGTTTTTACTTCAAGTAATTGCTTCACTGTCGAAGCATAAACTATAGTAAAAACTACAAAACATAGGATTGACTTCACCTTATGCTTAAGCAATTGTGAAGAAGTATTTACTTCACTCTTTACTTTATATATCAAGTTTAAGCTTCAGTATATAGAAGTTGTTACTACACCTTTAACTATATTTCCATAGCATTTGCTATTGGAAAAAGCAAAAAGTGTAGTTTTTTAGAAGCTGCACATTTATGAACTTCACCTCTTACTTTAGTCTCAAAAATACTAAAATGGCTGCGTTTTTAAACCTATAGCAAGAAAACGAAGACACGTGGCTGAGCGAAAAACATATGAAGAGGAAGATATTTACCGAAAAATGTTTCGCTTGGAGTGAAAAGTTCTCCTTTTGATAACTCTGGATTGACATATAGAAGTGTTAAAAGTTTATTTTTTAGATCAGTTCCAGCAAAATTACTAATATGCGATTGTTTAGGTTTAACCATGAAAATGTATCATGGAGAAACTAGAGGAGCAGCGCTGTCTTCTATTGAAAAAATGGAGATGTTTTAAGGAGCTATTGGTGAAAACTCTGCACCGCGACGCTTTTCGGAAAATCACGCCGTTGTTATAAGTGATATCGAAAAAAAGTTCAAATAAAATATGTAGAGAACAAAATGGTGCATAATTTTGGTTGTACTAAAAAAACAAATTTTTAGCGCGGATTACAACGAAGATCGACTTCAATTAATTGTGCAATATTTTTTTTCTGAAAGAGCAATGTTTTCCGTGTTTGTGGATGTCTCATTTGATATATTTGGTTGAATATTACAAAATATATTATTTTTTGATTTTTTGAAGTGTGCCGCTCCCTACTCCAATTTTTTAGAAGAAATAATTTATAAAATTGGTCTCATGAAGTTTTTGCCTATCTCCCACCCACCGCTCATCAATGACGTTGGAAAGTGAGTTTAGTCCACAATCGTAGTATAAATAGTAGGTACCATAGCAAATGCTATAGTAAAAACTTCACAGTGAAGTAAAACCTTAATGTCCTTGATCTTGCTTTATGTAAAAGTAAATGCTTTAGCAAATGCTACTAAGTAAAAGCTTTTTCTCGGAGTAAAAGCAAATGCTTCTTTTAATCATACCACCCATTTAGTGATATTAATAAAAACCAGCAAATGCTAACCAGCCTTTGCTACTTAGCATTAGCATTCGCTTGGAAGTAAAAGATTTCGATTGTAGCAATTGCTTGTTTTCGTATTAATAAACAAATCCTTTTGACGAAAGCTTTTGCTAGATTCTTTACAAGGAATTGCTCATAAACACTTGGCAACCAGATAGCAGGATGAACAAAAACCATCACAAAAATATTCGTTGTTCTTTACAGCAGCGATAAGTTTAATACATTTGCACAGTTTCAATTTAGTTCTCATCGTCATCAATCATGTCCAGCAGTGAAAGTTCAGGTCCAGAAGCTCAAGAACAAAGTAGTGAAGCCTTATGGGTTGTACATTTTGTTCAAAAGAACCCTATTTTGTTAAATAAATCGCAACTACCCCAAATTAAAAAACGAAAAGATGCACTTTTTCAAAAAATGAATTCAGAGTATCAACAGCTTTACGGTAAAATTACTACAGTGAAAAAAATAACTAAAAAGCTTAACAATTTAAAAACGTCCGTCAGGAAAAAAGCAGATGCAAAAGTTACTGGAAATAGAAAAATTAAAATGACGCCACCAGAAAAAAATTTATATGAATTGATGAAAGGTACACTAGAATAGGAAAATCCAAGTCTCACTAGATTGCCGGGAAGAATTGTTGTTGGCAGTGAAATCGACATCTCATCGCGAGAATCATTTACAAGTATAAGCGAAGATAATAACCCAGTACCAGTTCCAGGAAGTTCCAAATATATGTTACCTCCAACACCGAAACCGAAAAAAACGAACCTAGAATAGATAGAATAGAATAGAACCTAGATGCATATGAAACTGAAGAAACAAGAAGACTTTCCAACACCGACTTGCAGCGTTTAGTGTTGTTAGAACAATTGGAATATATGCGAGCGAAGGCGTATGGAAAATGAAGAAAAGGATCGACAACCGAAATTAAATATAATAAACGGGAATACATACACTGTTTTGTAATTTAGATGTAATAGAATGTTAAGGCGTATTTATATAAATTTAATTTGCTGATAGAAAATAGTTTTTTTTTATTTTATAATCATATAATGAATATTAGAGATTATTGTATTTTTTAGGTTTATTATTATCCATAAATTATTTCCGACAATTCTCGTCGTTTCATTTGTCCTAGAGCACGAATATGTACAACATTTTGATCATCTCCGCCTTCAAGATTATGTTCTTCCTCTGGATAGAACTCAAAGTCGTCTAACACATCATCATCTTGCAAATATTTGCTGACATTATGTAAAATAAAACATGCAACAGTAATTGAAGGTACACAATCCGTATGTACTCTGATAGTGTTTTCTAATATAGGAAATCTATGCTTCGCTTGACCAAAGCATCTTTCGATGATAACTCGCCCTCTTTTCAAAAGAACGTTATAAGCATGCTCTTGTGGTGTTGCAGGTCGTGCAAATGGAGTCATCAAACATTTTTCTATACCATAGCCGCTATCACCTAACAAAACTGCATTTTCTGATAACCTTAAACTCTTACATATACTACTATTTTTCCAAATTCTGCTGTCATGGACAGATCCTGGCCATTGTACGTCAACACTTGTAAACACCTCATTAGCATCACATGTTGTTTGTATATTTATGGTTGACAATTTTTTTCTATTCAGGTATTCATTTCCATGACGATTTCTAGGAATTTTTTTATCTGAATATGCGTGCAGTCAATAGCCCCTATTGCCGTTGGAAAATTGTATTTATTCTGCCATTTTTCTTTTGCCACTTGCAGTTCATTGCTATTTTGCGGAAAATGTATCCAAAGTGGTGCCTTTTCTATTAATTTGTCCGTGACATATTTTACTACGTTCGACACAGTTGGTTGACTTACACCCATGAGTTCAGCTACCCCAGATTGAAATCCTGTAAATACCTCTTCACTAACAATTATTATTAAACAATGTTGTTATAAATATACCTGGATCCGCCACATACCGCAAAAATATTTTCATTTTCATCACCGAAGCTAAGGCACCACCACGCGTTTCTTCATCATTGTTATCAAGGAATTGTTCAGAAATCCATTCAACATTTTCTTCTCGGAAACTTTAATAGAATTGTCTCGCCGTTGTTTATAAAATTTACGTTGTCTTGGCACATGAAACATACCTTAAAATATTCTTTTCACCAGATTTTCTACCATAAAACTTATACTCTTTCACTACTATCATACAATACAGGAGAATGTCATTTATCCTAGCAGCAATTGCTAGCTGTGTTCCACTAGCATATGCTAAATTCTTATTAATACCACTTAAAGCAATTGCTTATCAAATAAGCAGCAAAAGCAATTGCTACCTTTTATTAGTACTACCCATTGTATGTATTGCTTATGAAATTTGTAATTCAGAAATATGGTCGTTATGAACTTGGACTTACAGTTTCTGCGATACCGATTTTTAAACTTCGGCTTTACCAACTCCGATAAGATTTTGCCCGTTGATCCGCGGCCAAAATCATAGGCCATATCATACAAAGTATTTGATAAGCGCGTATTATTATTTGATAGATGAAATGTTTCTATCGAAAACATAAAAATTACGTCGCTTTCAGACCTGTAAAGGTCTTGTAAGATTTAAAAAAAAAAGTAGATCCAGAGTTAATAATTTCTGAGTTAAGAACTTCATAACTGATACAAATATGACCAAAAAAATGGCGGATTTTCATTAAAAAATAATGTCAATGACGTTACTGAGGCAAAGAGTGTGGGTAACACAAAAAATGACAAAAATTGCTTCAGCTTTATTGAATTAATTTCTTATTTTTGGTGCACACTGTATATAGGTAATAAGAATAAAAATTATAATACAGCTAAAATTTATACCCCCCAACAATTCCAATTTCAAAAGACTAAAAATTTATTACATTTATTCCGATTAAACCTTTTTAATTATCAAACTGTGCGGTTCACAAAATAACAATTAAGAGTATATTTTATGTAGATTTGGAAACTAAAAAAATCATCCTTTTTTTGTAGAAACAAATAAATAAAAGTAGGTTTGAATAGAGATTTCAACAAGCTTTAAAATGATGTATCACACGACCCCCCATGCCATTTGAATATTTTAAAGGGCTGGTTCCCCTAAAAGGGTGACTTGAAAATTTGGTACAATTTGCTCCCCTTTGATAACAAAATTAACCTGTTCGAGCGTTTTCTTCTGACTTTTTCGAAAGTATAATTGTTGGGGGGTACAAATTTTAGTTGGCACACTCACACTATGATCCGAGCGGAAGTGAGTGTTGCTGGAACCGGTTCTGCGGTTCAAGCTTTAGAACCTTCACCCGTCTTAGGTTCTTGGCGGGGCGGTAAACAACTAATTAAAATTTTCAAATTCGTTTCCGTTTGTAATATTAAAATTCGGAAAAGACAAAAATGTTGATATTTACAGGACATGAAACTGTATTTCTCAGATTTAAGAATAAATACAAAGTTAAGCAAAAAAACAAAAAAGTTTTAAAAGTAAATGTTTCATTATTACAATTTTTATGTTTAGAATTTAACAATTAGTTCCACTTTAAATGCGGGAATTCATTCAGCGCCATCTCGCGTGCTGGATACACACTATTTTATCGTCACCTTTAGCCTGAAACTCCTAAAGTTACTATACTATATATGGTAATCTGATGCTAAATCCTCTTCCTTCTGTATCCTATTATTATATCATGTAGGAAGTTACCTCTAAAATTCTCAGAAAGTATTGGTCAAACAATTCAATCTCGTCTTGCCCTTGTGTCAAGTATACATTCAAATATACCTATATATAGAAAAAGCTATCAATTTTCATGTATAAGAATTTAGCAAATTTACTTCTCTTGCATGATAATTTACAAACAAATACCCTGGAGAAACTAGTAGTATTGCAGCCTGATTTCATGTTGAGTTGCGAAGGGTCTTTACTTAAGACGTTTCCATAGCAATCGGCGTTTAATACGGTTGCAACTCAACATGAAATCAGGTTGCTAGTGTCACCTTGGAATGAATTTCTGGCCCAACAAGCACTCGTTGCTACGGAAATGATTTTCCATTGCGCTCACAACAATGCTACCGACGCGACGTTAAATCTTCCATATGTGAAGAAATAGAACCAAATGTAAATGCTGCTCCTGGAAATTGGTTCCTGTAAGCTTCCCTAACACAACAATTGATACATTGAGACAGACTTGCGACACAACCGTCTATAGGTACTTAAATATAAGGAATCTTACAATTAAGTTTTTCATTATTCACTGGGTGCACGATGAGAGAGTAACCTAGCAATCGAAAATTTGACCGAATTTGACATTAAAATTAATTAAAACATTAGTAAAAATAACAGTTTTTAACTTGCTGGACCTTAATTCATTTTATGAGCACTTCGTAGGCTGTGATCGATTTCGCTTCCCCATCATCACTTCAAAATCTTCTAATTTAAAACAATTTTAGTTAATAATTACTAAAATATAGACACAATTAAATACAATTTGTAAACGAGAATACCTAACAGATATGGCAGAATCTATTCTACATACTTGCACAATCATGTTTTCTTACGTCTCTGGATCGTTTACTCACCTGGTTGCAAATCGGCCACTTCTCTCACACAAAAGAGAAAAATCTCGACGATTTGTCAAAGCATCGGTGAAAGAGGAACGTCGCACAATGCGATTGTCAGTGGTGAATGTTCCGTGTCGTCTAGGGTGCGGCCCGAAATTGTGGCTGTCCTCACACGATTTCGGACGGATAGACGTTCCGACGTTCGGACGTTTTTAAATTGATGAAGGAATGAAAAAACTTTGGAGATTGGATAAAATGAGAGCTTGTATCAAAATTGGTAAGAATGCGATTCGAGTGTCGGCCGATCACAGATTGTTAAGAACTACTTTAAATTTACACCAAATAAACATAACCTTACCATTCCGCCGAATGAAAGGCAATAATAAATTTACGATTTTTGTGCAATGAAGAACTATAACTATATCCCTTTGAAATACTGGGCATGATTATTATTACAGGTTCACTGTTGGCTCATCCTAAACATAAAATATTGCAACATGATGTATGAATCATTTATGAAGAACCACTATTTTATTGTGGGCCGGCGGTGTAAATTCTGTCATGATCTGACGTCTACAAGAAAATGGTCCAAATTGAAAAGATAATTCATTTTATTGTGGAGATATTTTTGAATTTAAGAGCAAAGTGGCAATTGAAATAAAGAGAAAAACTGTCCAGTAAAAATTTCAAGCCCCGGATTTACCCTAAATAAGAGTTAACATAGGAAGAACAATTTTACATGAGATCTAAAATAATGCAGTAACTGCATACTAATTCGAACATTCATTTAGGTTGTTTTGTATTTTTGGTTACATCTAAGTGCCGTCTGACACGATCTTAAAATAAAATAAAATTGAACAAAATTTGTAACTAAATTATGGTCCAAAATTTGTATCAATTTTTTTGTGATTGTTTGTACAAATTTCTTTTGACAGATGTCAGATTACTAGACATTTTGTAATAAATTCGTGTTTGCTTTTGAGAGCTGCAAAATGAATAGGTTTGTTTTTGAATTATACAACTGGAGTTGACATTTTAACAACTGTAACAATGGGCGCTGTCTTGTTAGAAAAGAAAAATTCACGTAGAAAGCGAAATAGGAAATTTTCGGATAGATCTTGGTTGAGAAGAAGGACAAGACGTTTTGAGCTTGCTTAACTCGAAATTAAAAAGTGAGGACCCCAAGCTCACAGGAATTTTTTGCGTTTGACGAACTCACAGTTTGAGTACATTTTGGAATTAATTGGCGGTTTTATTTCCAAAGAAGATACAGTTTATGCGGGAAGCTATTCCTATAGTTTTATATATTCATATCTATTTGTTTATGTTTTTATTCTTAAGATTAGAAGTAACGTAAGGTTTTTAGTTAAAGGTGAAACCTTTAGGTCACTCATGTATACAGGGTGTTTGTTAATAAGTGTCCGATATTTCAGAGGCCAATTCTTTACGTATCTTTAAGATAAAGGTTCATATAAACATGGGTCCGGAAGGCTTTCATTTTTGAGATACAGGGTCTTAAAGATTTATTTTTATTTTTGTTTCCTCTAATTAATTTTTGAATCAATGTCGATAATTGTACGAAAATTGGAACTTGCGGTTTTTTAAACCCAAGGGGCCCCTCGGTCCCCATGTCTATGTTTGAATTATTATTCTGCTATTCGGGGCTGAGACAAATCCAACAAATCAAAGATAATAAAAATCGATCCAGCCGTTCTTGAGTTATAAAATTAAGGGGGCCCCTGGGCCCCATGTCCATGTTTTAATAGTTAATCTGCTATTCTTGGCGGAGACAAATCCAACAAATCAAATATCATCAAAATCAGTCTAGCCGTTTTAGAGTTATAAACCCAATGGGTCCCCCAAAGCTCCCCTGTTCCCATATAGCACACGATATCCTAGGGATATCCAGTATATAGTCAGTCAATCGATGGATCGCCCGTCCATGCCACGGACGTCCGTGGGATATCCAGCATAGTATATCCAGACGATATACCGTACAAGATGTCCCAAGGATATCCAATGTAGGGACTGATGGTCCATCCATGCAACGGATGTCCGTGAGATATCCAGCATAGTATATCCACACGATATACCGTACAAGATGTCTCGAGGATATCCAACGTAGAGATTGATGGTCCGTCCAAGCAGTGGACGTCCGTGGGATATCCAATGTAATATATCCAAACGATATACTAGATAAGGTGTTTTGAGGATATCCAACATACAGATAGATGGTCCGTCCAAGCAATAGACATCCTTGGGATATCCAATATAGTATATCCAAACAATATACTATACAAGATATCCTGAGTTAATATAACAATAAAATATAACAAAAAAAACATATTCTATTTTCTTTATATAATATATATACTATTAATTTACAATGTAAAACACTGTACATATTTTATGCACAAAAATGTAGCAAAATAAGCTCCAATTGATGCACACAATTCTAGTAAAATATGCACCATATTTTTAATGTTTGGAACAAGAAATAAACGTATGAATGTATTGCAGGTACAGTAAATATTAATAACATTACCTCTTTCTCTAAATTAATACTGGTTTCACCATCGTATTATCGTTCAATAAATCGAATTGTACTTGCAGATGATGTACAGCTTTGAACACATAAATCTCGTACAAAACAAATTATAACATAACATTAATTTAATTAATACTATAATATTAATGCTTTTTAATTATTAGAAATTTCATCTAAATAAAATTTAAAAACTAGAAGAATGTTCTTAATGTTTTTAATTTTTTTTTATTTTTTAATTTTAAATAAAATTTGATCGTATGATTTACGCAAATTCATGTTTTTTTTGTCAAAGTTTGTTCTACAACAGACATTATTGGAAAGATTTGTTGTGATATCAAAATGAGGTTGTACGAGATTTACGTGGCCAAAACTGTACATACATAAGTGTAAAGTACATTATTTTGATTCCTTTATTAGATATTATGACATTTGTTGTACATTAAACAAAGTAAGTAGAAACCTTATTTGATTTTTAATTTATTAATTTCGATTTATACCGCCTTTATCAACCCCTATCAAGTTATTAATAGGTACCTACGTGAAATCATTCTAATCCCGCGCCAAATGAGTTCTCTTGATGCTAGAAAATTCGAGAGGTTCGACAGGTAGTGTCACGGTCTTTGCAACCATCTGGCACTTGCTGCCCGGTTTGGAGACCCTCATATAAGATCGTTTCTACCCCTGAATTTGTTTTGGTTGTAAATACTTACTACATAAAAACAAAGCTTTATACTATACATCTCTAAATTCTCTCAGGAACAATAATTAATATTAGTATAATCATAATATGTATCTATATAAGGCAGTTATTCTTAGAAATATGTAGTTTTATAATCAATAGTATTACTTAGTGTAATTATGTAGATAGATTGGTATAATTTCAGTTCCATAGATATAAGGCAAATTTGACTGATTTGATAAATCAGTCATTGAGCTTAACCATATGGGTTGATAGCGAGATTGATAGTTTTCACAAGATTCTTACAATTTTATTGTAGGTCCACCCCACATCTGGAAGCAATTTTCTTTGTTGACGCTTATAACGACATAGCCTGCCACTAAAAACTTGTTCGAACCCAAAAACGTTTGAAATTTTGTCGGTCTTAACCGTGGAAGAAAGAGATAGTGGAGAAAGCGCGTTATCTGTTATCTCTTTCGTCCATGGTCTCAACCAATGGCAAGTTACAAAATGCGACGGAAACATTTTTGGTTTTATTTTTCAATCACTTTGAAGCTGAGCTTCGATTTGAAGAACACGGATCTATTGCGCTCTCGAATTATTGATTATTTAGTCAGATTATTATCTTCAGTTTGCTGGTGATTGTTATTAAAGTGTTAAATTTTTATCTACCATCAACCTACATAATGAAAAAGTATTTGGTAAGTATTATTATACTTAAGTATAATTTATGGTTAAACTGTAGGTTTGATACAGAAATCCTACCTTTATTAACTAATTTTAAATTTTAGATACATGAAGTGGCAAAATTTGGGGGAAACACTCCATACGAAGTGGTGAAAAGGGCTCTTCCTCGCTTTATCGGCGATGAAATTTTAAAGGAGTATAACTGGCTGGGAAAAAAATTGCCGCAGTTTTATTAAGTAAATTAACTCAAATTAATTTTAATTTATAGTGAAAAAAACTATATTTTTATATTGTTCTAGATGTTTTGGATAGGATTCTGAAACTAACAGAAAAAGATGCTGAGAAACCGATTCAGCAATATTTGAAGGGGGCGAAAGAACGTTTCGACCGGAGACATCAATAATAATTATAGTATTTTAATTTAAAATTTATTTTTTTAATAATAATTGTAATATGTATTGTAATTATTTTAGGGTTTACTATGTATTATTAATTTTATTTTTATTAATTTGTATTTTTGTATTTTTGTATTATTTGTTATTATTGTATTTAATATTTATTTTATTATAATAATTTTTTGTATTTTTTTCTATTATTTTGTATTATTATTATTGTATTTAATATTTACATTATATATTATTTTATTATAATTTTTTTCATTTCATTTAATTTCATTCAGATCTAATTAATAAATCGGCTCTTAAATATTGTAGATAAACATGGAAAAAAATATATTAATTAATATTAATTAGTATTAATTAATTAATATATGCAAATATAAAGCATAGATTACCGATATACGTAATGGATATCTTACGGATATACGTGATGGATATCCTACGGATAACCTAGAATAGATGTCCCAAGGATATGTTGTGATAGATATTCCAAGGATATCAGTTATCAGATGTCCTAGGGATATCCTGAATTGGACATCGTGAGGATCTCCACTTTAGTCCCATTTTACCATCCCACGGATGTCCCTAGGATATCAGTTTACTTTCCGTAGGACATCCACCGGATATTCTAAAGCTAAACTGGGATATCCTCAGGACATCCAGCGGATATTCTGGTGCTGTGTGGGTTAATGTTTTAATAGATATTCTGTTGTTTGGTGCGGAGACAAATCCAACAAGCCAAAGAGCATAAAAATCGGTCCGGCCGTTTTTGAGTTATAAACCCAAGGGGGCTCCCTGTCTATGTGTGAATAGTTATTTTGCTATTCGGGGCGGAGGCAAATCCAACAAATCGAAGATCATAAAATCAGTCCATCCGTTTTTGAGTTATAAACCCAGGGTGCCCCCCTGAGCCCCCTGTCCACGATTTAATAGTTATTACGCTATTCGGGGCGGAGACAAATCCAACAAATCAAAGATAATAAAAATCGATTCAGCCGTTCTCGAGTTATAAACCTAAGGGGGCCCCTGGGCGCCATGTCCATGTTTTAATAGTTAATCTGATATTCGTGGCGGAGACAAATCAAATATCATCAAAATCAGTCCAGCCGTTTTGGAGTTATAAACCCAATGGGTCCCCCAAAACCCCCCTGTCAATGTTTTAATAGATATTCTGAGGTTTGGTGCGGAGGCAAATCCAACAAATCAAAGATTATAAAAATCGGTCTAGTCGTTCTTAATTATAAACCCAAGGGGGTCCCTTAAGCCCCCCTGTCCATCTTTTACTTCATAAGAACCTTCCTCGAACTTTATTAATAAATAAAAAAAAATTGCTAAATTGGTCCAGCCGTTCTCAAGTGATGGCGTGACCAAGAAAAATAGGGATTCATTTTTATATAAGTAATAAATAAGATGTACCCAAAAACTATTTCTTGTGCAATTTGAACCAAATTGTTGTTATGTAAAAATAATCTAGGAACTGACAACTGTAAAGGTAAAGGCGGCAAAAATTTAACACCCGGCAGTTGCGCAATTTGTTCTGAGTATTTTATGAATAAATTTTTAGGATGAAATTAGAACATGTTCTAAAAAATTTGGTCCATAAAGTTTTGATACTAAATTTTCTATCAAAACCTGTATACGATCCTATAATATTTAATATAGATTGTTGCTAAAGTCCTGTATGTGGGGAATTGGGTATCTGTCTAGTGTGTCTAACTGCGTTAAGGCTGCGATAGTCACCGAACTGCTTTTGGGATTAAATGAAGGGGGCTACAGGAATTTTTTGCGTTTGATAACATTTTGAAATTATCGCAACTGTGGAGCATTGTATGCTTTTGGGACCTTAGCAAATCGATTTAAAATTGTCTTGAAACCAAGTGCCGTAGGTTTTGATAAAGTGGAGATGATAATAATTTTAACGTACGTGCTGCTGCATAATTATCTGGCAACAACAAATGGTAACGCATACAGACTTAGAAGAAAATATTCAACCATTAGAATAGTTGTAAAAAGGTCTCCACGAAGCGTAATAATTTTGGGTGCTTTAGTTTAACAATTATCCGTAGAATGTAAATATGAAAACTCACTTAACTAAAAAAATTAGTTTATTAACAATGGGCTCATTTTATGAAAAATCAGAGGATATTTTTTTAACAACGGAACTTTTCCTTCAAGCGTCTAGATAGTACCATAATTTTTTCAGATTTTTGAATTAATATTTATTTCATACTGTGTCATATTTGTTAGTTTTACTTCAGAGTTTTGAGTCCGGAAAATGGGTCTTTACAGTACAAGTCCTGTAAAAAAAATACAACCAACAAATCAAACTATTGTCATAGATACTCAATTCATGGATGTTTAAATTCTGAATTCCAATTTTAGTTTTTAAAATGAAAACAATGATTTAGTATTTGTAGCATGAAATAAAACGCATTATAGTCTAAGAGCTAGTGAACATTTTTCTTTCATTACTCGAAGTAGGTTAAAAATTTGCTAAAACGTTGCCATAGGGGTATTGAGCTGCCATTTCAAACGTTTCGACTTGACGATAGGCAGAAAGGGGTGCAAGAACACCCCAAAGTCGTAAGGTAGCAGTCGAAATTTTCATCATCGCAAGTTGGTTGAAACTTCGTATTTTGCTTGAATGAAGGTATATAAATAACCATACAAATTGTCAGAAGAAAATTTCAGGCAGCAGGGGGTGCAAGAACACCCCAAACATGTAATATTTTTCATGAAATTTTTATTATTCGCTCCAGTCTGACAATTGAATATATTATTCTAGAGACCTTTTTGACTGCATTATTTAATTGTCAGACAAAAATTCGGGGCAGTACACCCTATAAATACCTTGCAAACTTTCCTCGCGGCCGGCTGCCAACGACACAAAACGCACCATATTTAAAAAAAAAAAAACGATTGCGATTCCTAAGGTGCGATGAGTTTGTGTTTTTTTAACATTTTAGAAGTGATTAAAAAAAAAGAATAAAAAATATTGATATCACCCTTAATTTTCAAAATTAAACAATTAATTTACGATATCTTTTTAACTATTCAATATATTAAAAAATGTATAAAAGCATTTACGTTGGCAATTTAATTTTCTATAATAAACATTTAATGACTTTTTTCGCTATCTCACCCGATTCTCGAGATATAAGCTTAAGTATAATTTTTTTGTTTCTTTGATGATGATATCCGTGGTTTTCAAACTAAGTTTCATTCGTAAGAAACTGGGATTGTTATTGAGGATTAAGATTCGAATTTCAATTTAAAAAAAAATATATCGTATATTGTTTACGAATTGACAAAAAAATTACATAGCTAAATAAAAAAAAAAATGTCAAGCAGGGTGGTCTTCATCTTCAGCCGCTGTGGAACACTCATCATCAGATTTTTATCATTGGTAATGTGATGACATCACTTTTCTAACGACGAATACTATGACGATGACATTACCAATGATACAGATCAATACAAATCTGATGATGAGTGTTCCACAGCGGCTGAAGATGAAGACCACCCTGCTTGACATTTTTTTTATTTAGCTATGTAATTTTTTTGTCTATTCGTAAACAATATACGATATATTTTTTTTAAATTGAAATTCGAATCTTAATCCTCAATAACAATCCCACTTTCTTACGAATGAAACTTAGTTTGAAAATCACGGATATCATAATATCATCAAAAAAATAAACTTAAGCTTATATCTCGAGAATCGGGTGAGATAGCGAAAAGAGTCATTAAATGTTTTTTGTAGAAAATTAAATTGCCAACGTAAATGCTTGTATACATTTTTTAATAAATTGAATAGTTAAAAAGATATCGTGAATTAATTGTTTAATTTTGAAAATTAAGCGTGATATCAATATTTTTTATTCTTTTTTTTTTTAAATCACTTCTAAAATGTTAAAAAAACACAAACTCATCGCACCATAGGAATCGCAATCGTTTTTTTTAAATATGGTGCGTTTTGTGTCGTTGGCATCCGGCCGCGAGGAAAGTTTGCAAGGTATTTATAGGGTGTGCTGCCCCGAATTTTTGTCTGACAATTAAATTATGCAGTCAAGAAGGTCTTTAGAATAACATATTCAATTGTCAGACTGGAGCGAATAATAAAAATTTCATGAAAAATATTACATGTTTGGGGTGTTCTTGCACCCCCTGCTGCGTGAAATTTTCGTCTGACAATTTGTTTGGTTATTTATATACCTTGATTCAAGCAAAATACGAAGTTTGAACCGACTTGCGATAATGAAAATTTCGACTGCTACCTTACGACTTTGGGGTGTTCTTGCACCCCTTTCTGCCTATCTTCAAGTCGAAACGTTTGAAATGGCAACTCAATACCCCTATAGCAACGTTTTAGCAAATTTTTAACCTACTTCGAGTAATGACGCGAAATGTTCACTAGCTCTCCGACTATTACGACATACGTCCGGAAACTTTTACAGAACTTGTCTCAAAATTCCAGACTCGGCTCCTTCGTCGCCTCGTCTGTAAACATTTCGACTCGTTACTGTAAAAATGAGTTTTCCGGACTTATAACGTAAATTACTATTAATAGGGTAAAAAAAAAAATATTTGCAACGGTCGGTTTCGAGACAGCGTAACGGTACAGCGCCGACCACGCGGAGCCCTATTTTCAACATTAAATGAAAAGTATCAAGTAATAGAAATTATGTTCCGGCAGTCGACATTTTTTTAGGAAATTTCCTCTTTAAGAATCTTATTTCTCTAACATTAAGAGTTTTCGAGTTATTTAAAAAAAATAGACCCTTTTTTTGGGATTCTTTAATTATTGTTTCACTTTTGCCATTGTTTATGTGCAGGTTTGAATTTTTTGCATATTATAACTCTCAGTAGCAAGAATTAACACCTTTTTCAACTTTAGAAAAAGACTATGAGTGTTTTATGAATAAGTTTTTAGGATGAATTTAGAACATATCCTAAAAAATTTGGTTCATAAATTTTTGATAACAAATTTTGTATCAAATCCTGTATGACACGATCCTAAATTTAGTTACAAATTTTGATAAATTTTATGTACATAATCTTGTACAAGATTATGGATCGTGTCAGACGGCACTAAGACCATTTCAGAAATAAGCATACAATTATGGAGTCACCCTGTATATACATCTTTCAATTATATAAAAAAGATAATAGGTGGTGAACCTTTGAACCTTTATTTTTGGCACTCAAGAAATGATCAAAGGACCGGACCAATTGCAAAGAGAAAGCTAGGTCAAACATCTTCAGTTAAAATTCCAAAAGTAGTTGAAAACGTTATAGCACTAATGGATGAAAACTCGTCGACTTCATTACTTAACACGCGTTTACTTATTCCAGTTTCCAGAGAATTTTGAAGAAAAATTTGGAAATGTATCCTTATAAAGTTCAAATATTGCAGTAATTAAGAACTTCAGACTGCCGCAAACGCAAGAATTACTGTCAATAATTTGAGCAACAAATGAATGATGATATGCAAAATTTTACTTTTTATAGTGATGAAGCATGGATTTATTTGAATGCTCCAAAATACGATAGTATGGTCATTTGAAAATCCTCATCGGTTCACATATTTTTTTAAACAACTCTAAATTCGGAGCTATCTCAGCAGACCCTTTTAAAGCAATTTGTAAATCAACTGGGTGATGAAGAATAATTACAGTGTGGATACCTTGATAATTACGGTGCAACCTGCCACAATAAATTACCTTCAACAGGATTTTGATGATCGCTTGATTTCAATTGGTTCTAGTTCAACTAGTTCCCATTTAGATTATTTTCTCTTTGGCCATATAAAAATACTATCTTTTGTAGTCATCTGAATGACATGATTTGAAGAATGCAAATACAAAAATTTGTGAAGCCATGCCAGCCCAATTTTTAGTAAATGTTTTTGAAAATATGAAGGAGACGAGTTCGATTTTGCTAGAACATAACGGAGCACATTTTGAGCATTTTTGTAAACAAAAAATAAATAGCAACAGTATCTGAATAGTTTTTTTATCAACTGAAATACACGGTTTAATTCCAAGATTTGTATGGTGATGATCGTATGGTGTAAACATTTTTTTAATTTCCAAAGAGGTCTTTGATTAATTTTCCTTTGAATCTATACATATTCGATTTCGCAATTACATTCTGCATATTATCTTACTACAAATAAGTAACTTTGCAGAAAAATTGTTACAATTTTTATAAAGGTTTATTTAAGGGGTTCAGTAGTAAACACAACACATACATTATGTGCACTAAATTTCAAGTTGGCCGCCCCAACAATGGTCTGATATAAGACTTCACATTTTATCGAGCATAAGTGGAACAAAAGCTATAAAATTCGTAGAACTTCCAAAAGCAACAAAACTCTTTTAATGTATAGAGGTCTTTTTGGAACGCCAGCAATTCGTAAATCAGAAAAGATGCAAGTTATTAACGACTTTACCTCAGACGTTGTCTCCTGGGATGATCTTTTAATGTTTCACTTTAAGTTGGTCTTTAAAGGCAATATTACAACACTGATTGTGATTTTTATTGATACAAAATGTCTTAAAATAATCGTTTATTAAACTTAACTAAATATTAAAAACTAGAAATATAGGCTTCGATTCACTAACTGTTTACTGGTGTTTCTTCAGAGACCTGGAGTTTATTCATAATATAGGCATTGAATGCATATATAAAGGCAATTAGTATTCCAAGTACTTCTCCTCCAGGCGAAACCTTTACTTTAGTTACATCGTAAGCCCAGAGAAGAAAGAACACTGCGCCCGTAGTGTAATAAGCCCAGAAACCAAATCCACAAAAAATAGTTTCTCCAAACTTCCAAACCGAGTATTCGTAATTAATAGTGTTTAAAGCTGCGATTGCGATGGTACCACATAACGTAATAATTGGAAACACAATTAAACCATACTTCACAGGCAACAATGCTATGCATACTACTCCGAGTATAACTTCGGCCAATTTCAGTTGGCCTAAACGATTAGTGAAGTAGCGGAAATTTGGTTTTAATCTGCTGCGCGGTGCTGAAGATGACGGTGTTGACATTTCATTCAATTTAACTGACAGTTATATTTGTTGCTTTGAGACGATCAAATTGGTATAATGGTTGGGATTTTGATTCACTCACGATAAATATCGACGCCGATATTTATCGGTTGTCATTTGGAAAGTATGGCATTTCACATACGATGACGAGATCACTAACGAAATTGTGTATGCGCTGTTGTCACATTGTTTTTCTCATAATCTCTCATCTTCACTCACCACTTTGACGTTTCTGTGAATGCGTTGGGAAAATGACCCATCTTTTACTCTTTGTCCTGAATGAATAAAATGTACCTATATCAAAACTAAAACATTGACCATAAGTAATGTCTAATATTTTACTGTAATATAGATGATTCGCGTAGGCAAATGTAAAGTAAAGACTTAGATATATTTAAATTTTAAATGTAAAGTTGGTTGCATAAGACATCGTGGTCAGATAACAATCTCACAAAATATCTGGTTCGCAGGTATGTATACTACGAATTATCTCAGAAGAGCATATCGCTCTGGCACGCCCCTGTGTGCAGAAGAGAAAAACACGATCAGCCGGTTGCGGCAGTGCCGTTCATTGGTTCGTTCATCGCTTTCGCGTAGCTAGTCATGCTCTTCTGAAATAATTAGTATAGACAATAAAATAATAATTATTGCACATTTAATATAAAATTATTTATTTTTTAAGTCACGCACAACATCCAACACCTGTCTGTTAACTTCCACTAGTTGTTCTAAAGCAGTGCCCCTTGACATCAGCTGATTGTTTTCTTCCTCAAATTTCAAATTTTTTTTAATGTTTTTCTATGAGCAACAGCATCGAGGTTTCTGTGCTGGACGTTTTCGGGATTCGGGGCGCATTGGCACTGGGGTCGTAGGTGTTATTGAAGTGGACAAGTCTGGTGTAATGGGGACCTTTGAAGTTGAGGGTAGTGAAGGTATATTGGGGGCCATGTAGGTCTTCGGCATGGGCTGACAGGAGCAAGGTTCAGGGTTCTACAACAACAAAATAATCAAATTTTATGGAGAAATGTTATTGCTCCTCATGTATGAGTGTAGTATAAGTTTGTTATCGGGAAAATGAACATTCTTACACTAGTTATTTTACAAAACTATATTCAGCAGACGTTTTTATGATATATTTGACCTATAATATCAAGGCATTAATACATATAACATTGAACTGTGTTTGTTATTATTATTACTATGCATAACACCTAGTATTCAAAAACTGGATTTAACAATTTAAAATTAGGAAGAAAGTTAAAATGTCATGTTTTATATAAAGGTTCGTTAAAATTTTAAATTGTTAAATCCAGTGTGTGAATAATAGGTGTAGTAATAATATGTAATAACAAATACAGTTCATAAAGGTCAAATATATGACCGAAACGTCGGCTGAAAATATAGTTTTTTAACATAAATACTGTTAGAGTGTTCATTTTTCCCATAACAACTTAAACTACAACCAAATTTTACTTTCAAGATCGACAGGGAGAATTTTAGAGATCTAAAATAATTAATTATAGTTTTTATGTACATGTTTATGAACTGATACATTTAGAGAATACACTAATAAGGTAAATTAATTATAAACCATTAAAGTAAATAAGTACTTATTTTGTAGTGGCTTCCTAAAATGATTCATATAAGTACCTGGAAATACATTGTTTAGAAGAACATTACCTGTTGGTTAACCACCAATCTCGACTGTCCCATTTCCTCCATAATCTGGCCCTATAACTTGGAGGATCCTGCAGTCGACACTACTTAGACTTTACAAATTATCGTTCTCAGCCCCAGTTTGCTGGTGCTTCCTCTTCAAAAGGCTGGCATTCAATTTTACGCCGGACTTCCAATCACTCCAACACTAAAGTTTCCGTGTATATTAAAAAAGTTCTATAAATAATACAAAAATAGATGTTGTGTAGGAATAAGAATCAAACCCTTTGCCATGCTTCTTATGTTTTCACACGCCACCAAGAGCGTTTAGTTGTGAAGACAACATACCCCACAGTTCTGCTGTCTTCGTAATATCACCTTCTTGGTGGCGCGAGAATTTCATGCGTGCCTCTATGAAGTTCAAAAGAAACATTTTCTGTTCGGCGGAAAGGTTTTCCGTGCCTTTTACGTCCATCAATGGGATCCATCTAAATATTTTGTTTAAAATTGAAATAGTTTAAAAACATCAAAAGATTTAACTTTTCACATAACTTACCTTGTTTGTATATTAATTTATTTAAGATCAAGTCGCAACCAGCTCTGTGATTTGTCACGCCAAGACGCCAAAAATTCCCGCCAAGATTAAGTTTGAGGTTATAATTTTTCGGTTGGTCTCCCTAGACCGAGAAAATATCGTAGTTATTTATCGTAAGGACCGATAAATGTGAGGCCAGAGCGGTATGTACAGACGTACAGGCATGTATGTATGTACGTTGATGAGTATGTATTTTATCGGCGCGGTGTAACCAAGATGCCCTCATAACCTCAAACTTAAAACCTTTTGGTGAACGTAAAAACAAACAATGCCATTTGATTTAGATCACTCCAGAATCTTCCCTCTTATTGAAAGTAGAATCTGTTTGTTGTTTTGTAGAACGGCCTTTGCTGCTTCAAATATGTTTAATTTTTCTTTATCTTGTGGTTTTTACAATTCTAGGAGCACTGTTGTATAGACTTTTGGAGTTTTCAATGCTGGATCTTTGAGTAGGTGGTCAAAGTCTATAAGAAAATGTTCTGTGAAGCTAATTTTGCATCAATTATACGTGCAGTTGTAAAATGAGCGGTCAGAAATACAATGCATAACCATTATTGTTGTACAGCGCAACAGAAATTACCTACATGATTTTTGTAGCAGTTTGAAACGTTTCTTTTACAGGGTACATTCGTTCGTTTTTAATTTTCGATTTTGGGTTAGTCGAATTACAACGGTTCTTGGAGACCGCTCATCTTTAGTTTCCACAACAGTCTAATAGTTATACCTACTTTCATACGTAAAGTATTTGTTTTCACTGAACACATTGCACTGAAAGTTTCACGTTTTAAAAATATTTTCAATTTGTAACCACCATTTTCCGAAACGCCAAAATGGTGAGTGAAGATGGCATTTAAGAGAAAAACAATGTGACAACAGCGCATATAAAATTTCGTTAGTGATCTCGTCATCGTATGTGAAATGCCATACTCTCGAAATGACAACCGATAAATATCGACACCGATATTTATCGTGAGTGAATCAAAATCCCAACCAATATGTTTAAGAACAGCAATACTATGAAACACCGGCACCGCCTAATTGAAAACGTGGTTGTAATGGGCTACGTGTAGGTGGGCCATATTCTATTCCTATCAAATAAAATGAGAGAACTCAAAGTTTTAAGAACATGAGTTTTGTAGGTTTAAACTTTTTTCATAAAGCTAAAGTAAATGTTTTATCAAAAACTTGTGTAAACGTTGCTGCTTAATGTGCAAATTAATTTCGTGAATATGACCGCAATACATACATTCTTGAAATAAAGTGCACAGTCAGAGAATAGTGCGGCTAATTAAATTTACGGCTAATTAGCACTTAATTTTCACAATAGGTGTATGAAGTTCTTTCACATAAATTTCCAATAATGCGTCCCGCTTTATGAAGAAAAACTTTTATTTTTTGAGTAAAATTGTCCTTTGAGATTCTAAGACTAGACTGGGTTCTAGTAATCATATTTTTTTTCATCACATGCAGACCAAATCAACTGAATAGATTTGTATAAAATATGTATTTCATATTTTTAATCTTCCGCGCTTTGAATCACGTCACTGAATATTTAAATGCAATTTACATTGTCATTAAAACGGAAAGATAATAAAATTTAAATATTTAACTTGGAAGTAAAAGTCTGTGTCAGCATTTGCGGGAACTCCGAACCGTTGAGAATTATTTGCTTCTCATCGAAATAATTGCTCTCATATTTGAAATTTTCTCGTTAGAATGCTCAAAATAACGATCTTTTATCCGTGATTGGTTGATTTTATTTTGCGATTTCATTTGGTATGCTAACAAATTGTGTAGTTTCTTTAATATTAGATTTTTTTTAAATTTACTTATGAGACTACGTACTGGAATATTTTTTCATTACACTGAATCATATCGGTTATCCCGGCGCATCCACCAAAAACAAATAAATTTACTTTGTGGCTTAGTACCTGTCTTTTTACCGAATTAGTTATTGATTGTTTAAAACATGCTTTCCTTTATGAGTTAGAACGCATCAGAAATTAGATAACTTTTCGACGAAAAGTCTGAACGAATTCAATTCAAAGTATTCCATCCAAGAAACGATTCCTACAAATTCGTAGTTTTGCTGCAAGATTACCATGCCAATTGAATTGTTACGAGCTTTAAAATCCGCGATAAAATATTTAACTGTTCGTTCCATTAATTAAAAATCAACCGTCATCAAATATCTGCATAAAACCTTCTCTAATTTATTCGTAAGCCACGGATTAGTTAATCAAAGATCGTGTTATTAAAGCACTAGATAAGCAAAATAAGTGTGTGCTTTGCATACTTTTTGATTTTAATTAGTTGACTTCTAATTTGAATTCTTCTGCTGTTTTAATATTTATGTACTGCGACGTAAAAATAGTTAATTAAATTCAGGATTGGACGGATTTAAGTCTTCTGATATTATCCTTTGCGACGAGTGGAACAGCAGAAATCGGATTTTTACATAAATATTATTTTTTCGTTTTTTAATAATGCAGTCGTGACTGAAGTGCTACGTTGAAGATAATGAGGAGAATTTCGGGAGACGTCTTTCATTTACTAACAGTTTTTAGGTGGATAGTGTAAAAAACTAAACAAGAAATGGGTTTGTTCTATAAATAAAATTTAAAGACATAGGACTGTTGTTTTTCATTATCATATTAACGTAATAAATACATTGCATTCATTGTATTGAATTATTGATGTTTCAAATTTAGGTCAAAAGGTTAAATTTCCGGCCGGAAGAAAACACAGGTTAAAACTGTTTTCGCTTTATTAATCAAAATACGCATCCGGATATTTGCTCGAATAAACTTGTTTTTCTCTTTTATATCAGTTCAATCTGTCCACTTAATTTCTTTAGAACAACTGAAAAATCTCCGAGTATCGTAATGAGATAAGGATCAAATAATGCGATTTCGTGCCCTTTTGAACGACAATAAGAAACACATCGTCGTTCTGAAATTCCCTAGTAATATCCTTGATTTGCGATTGCAGATAGGATAAAAATAAAAAATGGGAAATACGCCCACAAAAACGTTCCGTTTCTATATTCCTGATTAGACAGACATTTTAAGAGATTCCATTTCGGAAATTAAAATCCCGTTTTTTTATTTCGTTCGTGGCCTTTCTTTAAACAAGATTATTATTGAATTGCAATAAAAGGACGAATATTAGCCGTCGCCTGAATTATTTTTGATACAAGGGCGCTGCCACGAGCGAGTTGAAGCCGAGTTTTCTAAGGAGCCCGAGCCCCTGAAAAGTGACAGCTCACTAATACTGAACAACATTTTTTGCATCCACGCAAAATAAGCATATTGACTCGTTTCACTGTTGATGTATAAAATATTGTAGCGTTTACGGGTTCACAAAACTATTTATTTAAACGGACTATGTACAATTTATTTAAACACTAGACTATGTACAGATCACAGTTATAACGGCGCAATTATTTATTTTAACAGTTCGCAGGAGTCACACGAATTATCTCGCTCAGTAGCTTATTCAGACTTCGACTGCCAGGCGGTCGTTCTCGCGTCCTATTTAAAGCGGGAAGCCGCTTTCTCGATTCGCCGAGAACTGCAGAACTTTAGAATATTCACGATGGTACGAATTTACGATTAAATCATCACGCCGCGATTCTTCGAGAATCTGACAATATGTACCGTCAGATTATTCTCTTCTTGAACTAGCAGAAAAATTACCAGAAGTTTTTATTGAACAGGCGAATACTACACGGAGCTGTGGGGTTTCACTAGACTCGCGTAAAACTGCATGTAAAACCGACAGTTTTGATTATATTAACTCAGAAAGGAACAAAATGAGAAATAAAATCTAATGACTATGGATTCGCCACACTTTCCCTGGCCCATAAATGCGTACTCAAATCCAAACATTTCTAACTCATACAAATATATTTCATGGTGATAAGTACCTTTAATTTCAGTTCTTGATTTTTTCGGTCGATAGACAGTCCTCGGTATGGTCTTCCACTCACGGCCTCTTCTTTTTCCTACCTTTTTGAACCCAAAATTATTTACCATCATTCTTCTAGATTCTAGACTAGCGCAAGTAAAATTTTGAAAGAGCCAACAATTGTCTTTCTCTGGGAGTCAAAATATTTTCACGTTTCTGATAGCTAATTTAATCTATCAAAAAATAGGTGTAGGTGATACTTTTGAAATTAAGTGCAGCTGTTGTCGAGTAATTCGTTTTTCATATTCAGTCGAACCTAAGATGCATGACCGAGAGAAACGTACTCGTCAATAAATTATTTGCATAGAGAAAAAAGAGTTTAATTTTCAACCAACCGATTTTCCAAAAATTTACAGTTTTTTTTACTGTCAACATTGATTTTGTTACTAGGCGTGTAAATCCACACACAATTTACAGTAATAACGGTACTAACTTTAAGTTCTTTAAATCCTCAGAAACGAAAAATGAAAAAAAACTTTCTTGGATGAGATAAAATAACGTGTGGAAATTTATCCCTCCCCGTACTTCTCATTGGTGTGGTTTACGGGAGGCAGTCATCAAAAGTTGTAACGTCATCTAACTAGAGTGATCGGAAATACATATTTAACCTGAAGAAACGAGCACAGTTCTATGGCAAACCGAAGCAGTCTTCAATTCAATACCTCTTCGTCGTGTTTGTTCAGAACCATCAGATTTATCGTATCTTATGTTGGATTCTTACAGGTGGTAATCTGACATTCTTTCCAGAATTTGACGTAACCAAAATTACCATAAAAAACATCTACATGAGGGACATCAGAGCTGAGAAGAAGTAGTGAAAAAAACGTGAAAGCACAGAAGAAAGGTCTTGTTATTAACGAACAGAACACAAAATATATAAACTATTACGACAAATAGTTGTAAAAACGTATTTAGTTCAAGAAAGAGCTTGAAGAATGCAAAAGTTATTGTTTTGAATAAGGAAAGAATTTCAAAATTTGTTTTTGTACCGATACAGTTCTACAATTTGTAAACATGTTTATTTAATTAATTATCAACCATATCACAAGATCACGCGTGCGGAAATTGAAACAATCGTATCGAATCGAATTTAAAATTAATCGTTTTTTCCTCAATGGATGTCTAATAAATGATAGGAGTATTTTGTTACCTACCATACATATAATTTTGTTTTGTAAGATTATTGTTAAACTTTACTTATCTGATTTCAAAACCACAATTACAGACGAATATACACTGACCGGCAAAATTATCGCATCACTTAAAAGTAACACAATTGCGACTAATCGGTACCATACCTGCTACCACAATTCAAGGGAGAGAATAGCAGGCGTATAAAAGAAACTAAGTAGGTGGTGGTAGGCAATTATGAGAGATTTAAAACCAAAAAGTTCACAATTAAACGTGAAATTGTCGAAATTAGTCACATTTTTGAGAAAATAAAAAATAAAGTTGAATCCTTTTTTTTTCAAACAATGTAAGTTAGCAGTCGATTTTCAGTTTTGATGAATTCTATTCTAAATACAGTAACTTTTTTAGTCCATTTGCAAAAAAACATCAACAGAGAAAGTCGTTATTTAACATCAGAACAGGCCCCAATGGCAATAGCTCTGCTGCGTAACGGCAGAAGCCAACGCTACGTAGGTAGATTTCTTGGGGTAAATCAATCGACGGTTTCCAGAGTTGCCAGTACGTATCAAGAGACTGGCGAACACAAACGCAGAACCGGCCAAGGCCGTTAAAGGGGCACATCACAAGTTCATGACCGATTTGTCATGCTAAGATCGTTGAGGAATAGGCATCTAACTGCTCCAGAGTTTCGAAATGCTCTTCGGAATACCAGAACTGTTGAAGTTAGTGAGAGAACAATAACTAGGCGACTCAGGGAAAGTGAAATGAGTAGCAGAAGGCCAGCGGATGGGCCTCTGCTTCTCCCAGAACACAAAAGAGCTAGATTACAATTTGCTCATGATCATGACCATTGGACAGCTGAGGATTGGGGAAAAGTATTGTTTACGGATGAGTCACGTTTTGCTCTAGATTCACCTGATGGTCGTTTGAGAGTGTGGAGAAGACCAGTCGAGCGTTATTTAGAATGTACAATGGTGAATCGGGAAAATTTTAGTGGAGGATCCCATATGGTCTGGGGAGAAATTAATATGCAGGCCAAGACAGATCTCGTCCTCGTCGCTGGTGGTGCCCTAAATGCACATCGGTATATTACCGAAATTTTAGAACCTCATGTGGTACCATTCGCACCATATGTAGGGAACCATTTTCTTTTCATGCAGGACAATGCTCGTCCGTAAACCGCTAGGGTCGTGACGGATTACCAGCATGAGGTTGAAATACCAAAATTACTTTGGCCAGCGCGAAGCCCAGACTGCAATCCCATTGAACATCTTTGGGATGAACTTGCACGGAGAATTAAGATACGTCAAAATTGTCCTGAAACGCTAAACGCGTTAATTGGAGCGTTAAATGAAGAATGGGAACAAATCGATCAACACGTTGTCCAAAGACTGATTCTCAGTATGCCACGCAGAATGGAGGCAGTTATTCAGGCTCGAGGGGGCAATACTAAATACTGAAACTTGTGTGAGAGTAGAAATGCAGCCAATAAAAATTTTCGAACTTAAAAATTAACAGCACAAAATTTTTGTTCTTATGTTACTTTGGAAAGTTATCCTACCCATCCGTTCATTGTTAGGGTATTTGCTTAAATTGATCATCACAGTTTAATTTTTAATTTAATTATTTACTGTAATAAGCGTTCTATTAATTTTAAATTAAGTTTCTACATGAGATTATCGGATGATGCGATAATTTTGCCGGTCAGTGTAATTTACCTAGATAAAAAATACAAACGGATCAACTACACACATCTGTTAATTAATGTGTAATCTAACCTCATAAACCTATTTTTGTTTTCATAGCATCCTATCATTAATGATACAGACTGGTTAGTTTCAGTTGGTATTAGATTTACATAAAAGTGTAAATTTATTTTTGCCTTTAAGTTGGCGGCATGGCATTTTTAAATGAAAGGTTATGTTTGTTTGTTTGGTGCAAACCCATCTGTCATCGGCTGACAACCAAATCACAGGCTTACCAATTTTAATGGAAATTATGTTCTTACCAACTGAAACTTTTAATCTTGATCACGTTTTCTAAGATTTGACCGAATATTCACATCCACAGAATGAAGACGTAAACATCTTTCAACCATTGGACGTAAATATGCGCAGCTATTTCTGTCTATCTATGCCAACAACTGCATTTAGCTACGACTAGTTATGAGCTGAAAGGTATTTTCCCGGTAACGTTATAAATTATTCAAGACTGCTGTTCGATACTTGAGACTGAAGTAAGAAAGGGTGCATCAGATCGTAAACTTGACGTCTAATTTCTGGAGTTCACCGCAGGAGTCGCAGACACATGTTCTGAGAAGTTGTAATTCAGATAGAACGAGCAAAATGACAAAAATAATGTAACAAAGTGAACAGACCGATTGGAAGTGAAGGCTAAAGTGGAGTATCTGAAATTGGAATCGAGGAAGTACACGAAGTGAAAATCAAAACATGTAATAGGTGTTTAATTTTTACCTTTTTTAAACGTAGTTACTCTTTTACCACGGAATATCTAAGAAGTTGCAAACTGCACCGTGTAGATTTAATTAAATTGGAGTTGAGTTTATAGTTTGTTTTCTGGGTAAGTGCTTCTATTATAAGAGTTGTATAATTATCAAGATTGCGCCCGGAAAGTGGTTTACATTTTCAGAGAGATCGTACACGAAATTAGGCAAAGAGGTTCTTGGACGAAAAGCCGCTTCACATAGTTTTAACATTTGATAAATAATCAAATTGGAGAACAATAACAATAATTTTATTTTTTGTACACGCTCCACGAAATTACAATTCTAGGGATTCATTTGAATCCGTAAAATGGTAAATTTACGGCCTAGTCCCTAAAAGTCGTCATAGCAACCTTTTGCGGATTACTTTCGATTAAATTAATTAAATAGGTATTTACCGATCGATTTGAGCGAAAACAATTTTCCTAAAAAAAGGACCGTTTTTCCGTTTTTACGGAACCAGAAATGGGTTTTTTACCATGATAAAGTTTTTAACATAGTAGCTTTGATGGACATGAGCAGAAAGTCAGTGTCATTCAATGTCAAACTTTAAAATCATTGCAGAAGAGAACGGACGGCCCAATCCCAGTTCTGACACCGCGAAGGGGCTTCAAAAAACAGCCCCGATTTGGGGAATAACAGAGAAAAGTCGAAAAAAGAAACTCGACGATTCCGAGGATAACAATGATTTCTTACTTAAAAATTTGGGGAGCTATAACAAAAAAAAAAAACATGTTTGTTACACGTACCTAAAAAGTTTTTGCGGACTCATCTGCTATTCCAGACTCGGTTCCGCCTCGTCCGGAAACAGCAACGATTCGTCCGCAAAAACTGTATTTTAGGTACTGTTACAATTTGGTTTTGCCGCGCATTCACCATCGAAGATTCAGGAACGAATCAGCGTTTAGAGAAAACCGGCACGCACAAAAAAGCACGAATTGCGGCCTTCTTTTCGATCGTCATCTTAACGAAGTAACATCTCCGTCGTAATTTTGTCCTAAGCAAGGAATAAGATTTGGGAAATATCGTCAAGTACGGAATAAACGATTGGGATGTCCAGTTGAAATGTCTCGTCGTCATTGAAATATAATAAGTGAGGTTAGCAGGAATCCTGTTAGTAATAAGTTTGCTTCATAAATGTGGAATTATTTTACAATTCCTGTTATTTTATTAAGGGCTCTTAAGGATCCTAAGATTGGCCAAGGTCTAAAATCTACTAATTTTTTTAACTAAATCGCATTAGCGGATATATCGATTAGGTGTTGATTCGGAAGAAAAGGGTAAGATACCACCAGCATTCACCGTGGGATTGTTTCTTGTTTCACATTCATTTGGAATAGTTGCTGAGTAGTTTCCACACGTGACTTTCCTGGACTGACGTAATCCACACGTGGACTCAGGAATTCCATAAGGTTGTCTCCCAGGATCGCAGGAAAGGTATTTGTAAGGACACGTCAGCTCCAAAGGCAGCAGAACACCGTTGAAAGGCTCAGAAGATAAGTAGTAGTTCTTTTTTTTTTGTTAAAGATTTCATCTAGTTTTTTTATTATCGCGTCAGTTAAATTGTAAATCTTCATTAATTTTTTCAATGTAATTTAACATTTTAAGAGTAGTGCAATAGTCATAATTTAACTTGTTACATTTTTATTGCGACATTCATCTATTTTTATTTAACCATTTTACTTGTCAATTTAGTCTCAATCTTCACAACGTTAATTTAATATTGTTTAATTGTAACTTTATCTTTACCTGACTTGGCTTGACCTTTTTTTCTTTCATTGACCTTTTCCTAAAGTCGGGAGGGAAAACACCCAACCGCGCCCTCACGCTCAGATCTTATGGGCGTGGGAGTGTCTCGTTTCAGCGATTTAAGGATTGGAAAAATTCCACACGGGCAAAATACAGAAGCAATGTGGTGTCCGCCAAAAAAACAGGGGGAGGCCCAATAGAAGAACTGCTTTTAACACCTTTGGAGGAAAGAGCTCTGACTGTTTGGGGTAAAAACACAGTTACCGGTACTCCAAAAGTTCAAATTACAGGCGGTTTCCAGGCAAGTCATATAGAAGACAAACCTGAAAGTATTCGCCCAAGTAATAGTGAAGCCGAAGAGTTGCAAAATGAAATACAAGAAACAGAAAAAGTTCTTCAAATTTCAGTAGATCCGCCAGCTGTTTTGTCAGACCAGTTAGCATCAGAAATTCCTTCCAAATCTTTGATTTCATTTATACAAAACAGAAAAATGAGAGGAAAATCGATAAAAAAACTCGTAGGGCATGGTCGACAAATGTCTGCTATTGGCGAAGAGTTTTTAGAAGAATTGAAAAAAAAAACAAAGAAATAAAGTTAGAAGAAAAAAAACTGGAATTGGAGATTCAGAAATTTAAATTTGTAGCTAAATTCAAATATGAAAATCCTTCGTTTGTGTTTGATGTTTCTAATATATAAATTAATATGTAGTTACTTATTTGAGTAAACGATTAATCTTTAATTATAATGATTTTGTTTACAGTGCAAACAGGGGCTCTGCAGTTAACATTACCCAAAATAATAAATATAAATTATATGACAACGTTTTAAAAGTTTCTCCGAATGTAGTAATCTCTCGCTACTGTTCCTAATTGAAGCAAATCATCATTGACTGCAACTGCATTGTCATTGTGATCGTTGTTATCATAGTCGTTTTCATCATCATAATAAAGATCTTCATCATTAAATTCAATTCTTGCAAATTGTGCTATGTTATGCAGAATGACTGATGTGTATATAATGTATACTGCAACGGCCGGGTGATAATGAAGAACGCGATGCTTTAACAAACATTGCCATCTTCCCTTTAAAATTCCAAAGGACCTTTCTACCACATTTCTTGTTGTCCTTAAAAGTCTATTAAATTCAACCTGAGGAGTTCCTTCAGCAGCAATCAAAAATGGTGTAAATATCTACGGTTCCAACCCATATGCACTATCTCCTATTAAAATTGATTTTTTATCACCATTATTATACTGTTCTCTCATAAAATTTCTAAGGTCTGAAATTCTCCACACTGCCGCATCATGTACTGAACCAGGATATCTAGCATCGCAGACAGTTATATTACAATTTGCATCACATACCATCATGACATTAATACTGTGGACTCCTTTTCTGTTAATATACGTATGTGGTGGATGATCTTCATCGGCAACAGAAGGTGCAATAATTTGAACATGGGAACCATCTATACACCCTAAAACTCCCCTAAATCCAAACTTTTCGTAAAATTCTATTTTAACTCTTTGTTTATCATTATTATTCGTGGGAAACTTTATCCATTCAGGCATCAACACATTTACAATTAATTGACAAATTTCGGAAACGCATCTGCTTACTGAAGTTTGGCTCATTGCACTCCAATTAGATGCACCCAAAACCGTTTGGTATGATCCAGAAGCTAGGAAATTTAATGTCACTAATAATTTTAAATGCAAAGGTAGCGCTGTGTTCCTTCTTGCTCCAGGTACAGCAGGAGTCAACCAGTCGATCAGATCAATGGTTATTTCTTTACTTAGCCGATACAATTTTCTAAATTCTGTTTCTGGCATTTCAAACGGATTGTTCATATCTCGTAATAAGCGTCTATGTATTCTCATATAATTCCTAAAACCAGTAAAGAGGTATTTTATAGTGAACAAACAATAGTTTTAATAAATATACCTACCAACTTTTTTCTTCTTCCAGTAATAAATACAGAAAACCATATATTAAGTTTTCGTTCATTGTGGTAAGTTCTTTAAAATATGTCAAATGTCAAATTTGGATTTAAATAAAATCCTTACAGCTACTAACAGCGCCCTTACGACCACGATTTGCTGGTCGTAGGGTACAGCGGATGTATCTTACATTATGTAGCTTACATCGATATAAATTGGATTAGAGAATTGAATTTTTACTACATTCTGTTGCATACATCATTATGGAGCTGTAAGAGGCTAACATTTGCTTACATTTTTTTAGAGAATAGCACAGTTAGTTCTTCCGTTATTTTCTGTAGTAGCTCCTACGTAGGTTCATTTTCCTACATACTATAATTTCATCTTATTAGCTTTAACATTGAATATCAACACTCTAATAGAATGCTCAACGCCTGTCTTATTTTTGAACCTCCCAAATGCCGTTTCAATCCAGCTGGAGCCACTGATTTTGCCGTTTTGACCATCACGCTCTTTGAAACTAGAGGTCACCTTTGTTTTGCTGGGCCTAGCGCCGATGGTGTAGCTTAGGTTGTTTTCTGAACTGACCTCGGGTTAGTAAGACTAAGATGCGAGTTTGCAGTCATAGGGTACGTGGGGTACCCAATAGGGTAATAAACTAAACCCTCGGCCACAAGAATGATTTGCCATCGGCTCTTTAGTATTTCTCTAATGCAGAATTTCTAGCCAAATGTGTGCAACTGGATTTTATCATCTTCTCATTATTTGATTCGATGCACAACAGTACCATGAATATTGATAAAAGTGGTGGAAGGCATTCAACATGAATTAGGTATTAGTACCTGGCGACCCAGTTTCTCTCGGTACTTATTTTTTTGTAAAATTGTGTTTTTTCCGAAAAAGCATTGAGATACATGTCATAATATTCGATACGTCTCATGACTCCGAAGTTTAGGCAACCCTTGAAACCGGAGGGCGACCGGAGCGGCCCCCCTTGAAACACGGCGTCCCGAGGGCCCCCCGTTTAAACATGGGGGCCCGAGGGCCTCCTTTGAAACAGAGAAACTCGATCCCTCCCAAAAGGGAGCCCGAGGGGGGGCCCCGAATAGAGAGCCCGAGGAGCCCCCCGAATAGGGAGCCCGAGGAGGGCCCCAAAAGGGAGCCGGAGGGGGGCCCCGAGAAGGGAGTCCGAAGGGGCGCCCAAAAAGGTAGCCCGAGGGGGCCCCCGAGAATTGAGCCCGAGGGGGCCCCCGAGAAGGGAGCCCGAGAGGACCCCCGAGAAGAGAGCCCAAGGGGCCCCTGGAAAGGGAGCCCGAGGGGACCCCGAGAAGGGAGCCCAAGGGGCCCCCGAAAAGGGAGCCCAAGGGGGAGGCCGAAAAGGGAGCCCGAGGGGGGGCCCGAAAAGGGAGCCCGAGGGGGGGGCCGAAAAAGGAGCCCGAGCAAGCTCCCGAAAAGGGAACCCGAGCAAGCCCTCGAAAAGGAACTCCGAGAGGGGGCCCCTCGAAAGAGGCGAGCCCGACGAGCGGCCCCTCGCATTAGGCGGGCCCGAGAGGGCCTCCGAAACAGGCGAGCCCGATTGGGTGGTCTCGAATCAGGCGGGCCCGAGGGGGCCTCATCGGTTATCAACATAATTATAGAAGTCGAAAGTTGAATTTGTTTAGTTCTAAAAAGGATCTTTAGAAAGGAGGGCCCATGGAGGGCCCGTTGAGACAGAGAAGCCTCCTTGAGATATCCTTGGGACAGGGGGGGCGTAGCTACCATCTGAACTCCCGTAATACCTCCTACTACGCTAGTCGCAGTCGTTTCATTCACACGCGTTCCCGCTCTCATTCATCCCCATCACCAAGGTGTTTGAAATTGTCCCGAGTCCTTTGAAACAGGGAAACTCGATCCCCCCAAAAGGGAGCCCGAGGGGGCCCCCGAGAAGGGAGCCCGAGGGGGCCCCCGAGAAGGGAGCCCGGGGGGGGTTCAAGGAGGGAGCCCGAGGGGGGCCCGAGAAGGGAGCCCGAGGGGGCCCCGAGAAGGGAGCCCGAGGGGGCTCTCTGAAAAAGGCAAGCCCAAAGGGGGTTCCTCAATACAGGCGGGCCCGAGGAGGGCCCCCCGAAACAGGGGAGCCCTAAGTAGCGCCCCCTAAAATAGGTGAGCCCGAGGAGGGGGACTCGAAACAGGCGAGCCTGAGGGGGGCCCCGACAAGGGAGTCAGTTATCAACATAATTATAGAAGTCGAAAGTTGAATTTGTTTAGTTCTAAAATAGGATCTATGTATGAGACAAATTTAATTGACTTGAAATCTTTAGAAAGGAGGGCCCATGGGGGGCCCGTTGAGACAGACAAGCCTCCTTGAGATATCCTTGGGACAGGGGGGCGTAGCCACCATCTGAACTGCCGTAATACCTCCTACTACGCTAGTCGCAGTCGTTTCATTCACACGCGTTCCCGCTCTCATTCATCCCCATCACCAAGGTGTTTGAATTTGTTAGATGATTGTCAGTATGACAGCGGATAAAGGATCTTAAAAAACCGTATTTTTGTGTAAAATTGCGTTTCTACAAGAAATCCAACTACATAGGTAGACTTAAAAAGCAAAACTTTATCTTAATACAATATTATAAATAAATTTACAAGAATTGCTCGTTTATAGTATATTGAAACACTAGTTTTGTAAAACTTATATTAAGACACGAGTTCAGGTTTACAGCACGACTGACGTAGGCAGGAGTGCCTGTAAAGAACGAGTGCTCTTAAGTTTTATAACACGAGTTTTTCATGTTATTTTTCCTAATTTGCATATTAATTTAATTTTTTAACAAATAAAATCAATTTTGGTAAATTAGGAAATTTCATTAAATTTTGATTTTTCTGTACCTGACGTATACTTGAGATGACTTACATAGAACCTTAACCACAAAATCACACTGACATTTCATTCAGTGCAAGGGTGAGTGTGTCTAACCAATGGAAACAAAAATTCTAGATTTTGGGTGCGTTAATGGAATATTAACGCACTCAAAATGAGTGCGTTAATAGCTTTGTTACAACATCAAATTAGGAAATAGTTATTTAATAAACAAGTGTGTTAATGAAGGCGATTAATAATCGAGGCTGTTTAAAGCACGAGCGACCGTAGGGAGCGAGTGCCTTTAATTGTCGAGATTATTAATCGCACATTAACATACGAGTTGATTACAATATTTTTTCGTTGACCGAAAGGCTTTTAATCTGGGGATAAAATCCGTTTCTGAAATTTCAATTCATTAAATAATTGTCACTTATGCCAATAAACACAGTGGTCTCTAAAAACAAATGAAGTCGCCATATAAACAACAATTCGCCATTGTCAAAGTGCCGTTAATGTGTGGAAATTTTAGAAATGGAGATAGAAAATCCAGAATTATTACCGTCTGCGGTGTTGGAAACTGCAAATAATGCATGTTTAAGTTTGTTGCCGGCGAAAAGTCGATGCCTCTACGAAAAAACGTACAATGAATTTGTTACCTGGTGTACAGAACAAGAAATCACAAATTACACCGAAACTGTGTGGTTGGCGTATTTTTCAAACATTGCCAAAAGAGGCCTAACAGCAGAAAGAAAGTATTTTCTTATACACCATCTGCATAATTATAAGAGATAGGTACTTTCAACTTTATATTCAGAGCAGTTTTCTCCGAAAACATAAAAATAAATAAAACAAAAAAATTGTCATTATGTCAAATTCATGTGTAGCGACAAGATAAGTACCGCAATTGCATACAAAACTGACACACGCAAATGGCTGAAAGGAGAAAAGCGCGAAATCCCATCCTAAAAGTCGCGGGTTTGAATCCCGTCAAGGCAAAAAAATTTTCTATGAATTAATTGTTGCAAAATCGTGCATTAATGAAAAATCATGCATTAATGTAAAATCGTGCATTAATGAGGTCCATTAACGATCGATTTGTTAGTCAAAATCAAACGTTAAATTGGCTCTTAATAATCGGTCAACGAAAAAATATATTAATTAATTAGATATTAGATAGTTGAAAAAACTCATAAAAAAAATTATATTTGGAATTTCACAGAACAATAAGGCCCATAAGCTTCTTTGTTTATTTAATGTACAATTTTTTTGTTTTTGTTTTGTAGCCGTTTTCCAATATTTTCTTTTGTTCATTCATTAATTGATTTTCCCACGATTTCATTGTCTTTCAGCGAAATACAGTTTGTAATAACATATAATATAAACAAAATGCTCTGGTCACTATTTCTGTTTTATGACCAAAAGTCTACCAGCTCTACAACTATTGGAAGTTGGCTGTGCAGACATAAATTTTTTCCCGGTTTTGATAATATTCTTTTTCAACAAATAAAACACGAATTCGATGGAAAAAAACTTAGAGCAACATCTCATGGACTGGTTTAAATACAGGTTTGACAGCACTTTCTCCTAATTTTGTAAATATGTATTGTAGATATTTGTTTCAACATTTTTGAAAAAGAAATTGATTGTTCTTACCATAGAACGAATGTAAAAGTATATAATGGTCGTTATGAAAAAATCACGAGGTAAACACTGATTTTTAGATAACGAATCTTGTTTGGAACAAAAGAAATCGAATTGTTGATTATTTGTAAGTTGTTGTAAAATAAATGTCAAAAATACAGCAAAACATTCAAAAGCTGGTGCCAAGTGGTTAAATAACAAATGAGCTGTCATTTTTTTACTTATATTTTATAATCTTAAATTATTTATTGCTTAAAAATACACCACAACGATCCTGAAATTTGAAATTAATTTTCATTCCAGGTGCCGCGCCATCTATTACCAAAATAGCTTATAGCATTTCGATGCGAAATTGTTTACCTTACCTCATCTTACGAACATCCACAAACTACCGAAAAATCAAGTGATTTTCCTCGTTTTCCTTCTTGATTGTTAGTTGGTATTCTTGCGATTTGTTATTAAATACAACAGCCTTTTCATACCTTCCTCTTTAATTACATTTCGATTCACAACCGTCACCATAAATTTTATCATGTTGATAATAATTAATTAGAAATATAATTTTTTGACATGATCGTTACTTTTAATTTTATTTTTCAACAGAGTTGAATGTTACACTTTTTTTGTGAAGTGGCTCGTCAAGTCCCTTGACACTAACAATAATAATCAAGGCTAAAATCTAAAATATTTGGCTTATAACGTAAGAAAAATGTGTTTTCATCTTCGTTCTAATTTCATTACGGAGACTTTGATGTAGGCGTGAGCATAAAGTCGACGATGTTGTTATCACAGACTAAGGCCGAATCCTCGGCTGAAAGGGTGTGAAAGAGATTTGTGGTTTGAGTTAGTGGCCCTATTAATGTTAGATTTAGTTGAGCCGCTAATATATTTTGGCCCGCACAAAGTATAGCATCTATCGTTATGATAAGGAGAAATTTATATCTCGCATGATACACCGGTTTCCTTAGTCCTACTTTAGGCTTTTTAGATGGGGCGACAACTGAACAAGAACAAACCGAAATGAATAAATCATAGTAACATATGAGGCGGAGGTGAGACATGTGTTAAATTTACTTTTTTATCTTTAGTCCGTGTTTCTTAACTCTTTGCTTATTCAGAGAGAATAAAGTGGGGTTTTGTAAGTGTTACGTTACACTTCTACAGAATTCAGACCACTATAGAGATATTTCATGTCATATTAAGTTCTAAAATATGCCAATGTATTATACAGTGTGGAAATTAAGTAAGGAATAAATTCAGTAACTAATTATAGAGCATACGACGAACGTATACTAATTTTTTCATCACTTTTCTTTGACAGTTATGACGTCATCAATATTTTTTTTAAATGGCAACCTATGTTTTTGATTTTACATTCACTTAGAGTTTTTTATTCTAATTTCAACGTTATCAAATACTCAGTTGGTTACATAAGGAAAAAATAAATAAAAACGGCACTAAATTTCAAATTAGTAAAATTTCAAAAAGTTAACAGAGCTGTCTAATTTTATCAGAATTTAAGGAAGAAACCATAGAAATCCAAACAAAACAAAGTTCCCTAAAGCAATCGATGAGAAAAAATAAGAAAACAACCCTAAATTTCAAAGTAGGGCTAACTAATGAAGAAAAACTAGTATACGTTCCTCGGATGCGCTATAATTAACCCTAGCACATGCTTTTCAAGTTCTATTTCTAGTGTAAATACTAACGGAGTTACTGAATTTATTCCTTACTGAATTTCCACAGTGTATAAATGTTTGCACTATATTGAAAAACAAAATTGTCGCATGCGTTTGCAGACTGCAGGTATGTATATTAAATATTTTCCATGTCTGCTGTATGAAATGAAACGTGAAAACAAATTTCAAGTTGGGGCAAATTTAATTTGTATCTGCAATATTTAAAGGTGTACCTGCCAGCAACAAACAATACTGTTCCCTTTGCATACTGCAACAAGAAAAGCACAAACGTAAATGTAATTATTAGTTAATTAATTTATCTTTGTCTACATGATTTTCATTTTGTAACAAAATACCACGGTGAAATTTGATTACTGACTCAGCAGTCATTCATTCACCTTTAGAAGGTTTATTGAATATATTCATATTATGTTACCTGCACCAGCAAACTAGAATTGCCTAGGCAAAGATAATTCAAGTTAACAGGTAAGTTTTACCTAGGCTAGTAACGTGCCTTCAACAAAAATCTACGACGGAGTAGGCGTTGGAATCTTCAAGTCATGTCTACAGTTAGATCACACTCATGCAATTCTGATTACGGATAAACAGCGAAATGATTAAATGCGGAGAGGGGAACGGCAAGATCCTTCACAAGCTCTGGCTAGTGGAAGGTTAGTAGTGGGCTGGCTGCGTGACTGGGGCACCACCATAAAAACCTCCGTAATTTAATAATCTGACACGTCAAATGTCAGATGTCAGCTGACAAATTTGTCAACATCTAGGCTATACGTTTTTCAATCCATGGCGCACTTGATGTCGTTTTTTGTTGAACGCACGATATGATATGTATTCACCTTATAATCGCACTTCTATTAGCTGAAAAGCCTTTCAAGAGTTTTTCTGAATCCGGTAAACATGTAGTAATAAATTATTGTTAACACTACGCTAGGTTTGATGAAGTATTTTATTTGAAATTTAATTATTTTAAATGTCAAATTCGGATTTCGTAACAGTTATTAACAAGTTAATTTTGTAACTTAAGAAGTTTTAACCAAGAAATCATTTTTACAACAAAATGACAAACTCCGGATGTGAAAATTTTACCCGACATTGTCTCATTTTTCTATTGATCTACCTTTTTTGCCAATATAACCCGAATTTGATAAACAGATCAGTAGGTAGCACATGGAATAATACATGTACATACTCAGTTATTTTTCACTTTTTGTAGTCGGTTTCTTTTTTTTTAAATCTAATTTATGTTAACTACTATTGGGAATCCTAAACACAAAAAATTATGGAAAATTTTACGTGTTAAATGTGCATCAAATAAACGGTCAAGTTTAACTAAGAGGTAGTTATAATAATATAGTTATAATTCGAATATCTTATAATTAAAAGTTTTATTATAAAATTATTTTCAGTGCGTAGACCTGGATAAAAAAATTTCAAGAAAAGAAAAGTTAATTATGTTTATTCACAATCGTTCTTACTCATCTCATATCAATTTAATTGTTCCTTTTTTCTATATAATCTCCATTTTTCTTTGTCACGATAGTTTGCCAGATAGTTTTCGTATGCACACCCTAACTTAATATTCGTACTTTGGCCTTTTATATCACTAATATGTAAATGACACGTCTCATCTAATTAATTTTCTTATGAAGTAATTAGGAAATTATTACCGCAGTGATAAGTTACACTTAATACCAATGCTGCCAACTGTGTAATTCCACATACAATTATATCATAACCAACATAACATTTCAGTTTTAAAACCACATAAAAAGCAATGAAAACGCTTTCCAAAATTACCTGAACTGTCATCATTTGCTAAGCTTCTTATTTCCATCGCTTCTTCCTAAATTCGCAATCCATGTCATAAAATTTTGAGCATTCTGCCGTTACATTCGAATGAATCTTTTTTATTACCTGCAAAATCTCCAACGAGCACACATGTTGTAAGAGACTTTTGATTGTTAGGGCGCTTGAAAGAACGTATATTTTTATAAATGTGTAGAACAATTTTCGTATCATTTATATTACTGCGCTAGGAATAAAAAAAATATATATTTTAAGCTGAATTTATAGCTTTAACAAACTACAGTTTCGATGTTGTTTACGGGTTTTCCTTTTTTGTTTTTCTCATCATAAACAAATTTACAATATTTCCGTGGAGAAAACGATATTTCTAGTGGAGAAGATTCACGAAGCAGCTGTGCAATCTTACAGACGGTTAGTTCAGCCATATAAAACAAATCCTAGTGGAAACGACTTAATAGAATAATTTAGAAAACAATTTGGTGCTTTTACAAAGAAAAGTAATTAAAAGTAAGTCTGTTAGTTTAGTTACTGTTACAGAGTTACGAATACAAAATCACCTTTTTCTTCTTAGTTACTAAATTCGGATGCTTAAATAAGTTTTGCACGAAATAATGTTTATAAAATAGAATCAATTATTTTCTAACTAGCATTGGGAATTGATTCATGCCGGAGGTTCTCTGTAGTACCGATTTGACCCACAGTACATTGAAAGAGTTGTCTTGTGGGATATTGTCCCATTCTTCTTCAACGCTGCAATCAGCCATTCAAGGGTTATGGTTAAATTTTGTTTTCTTAATATTGCTTTATAAACCATATAACACACATGCTCGATTGAGTTTATATATGGCGAGTTTGCTGGCTTATCCGATATTTGCACATTCCCTTCATTATAGTCCATAAAAATATAATTTTTTCCAAGTTTGTCTCACTGATGTGATGACATTTTGGGGTCAACGACAGTGCGGTCCGACAACCGTGCATAGTAGCAAACCGTCAGATTCCCTCTCTGATACGAAATGACTTTTCTAGCACAAGCCAATCCGGTTTCATCCACACCCTCACAAGTCGGGTCTCACTCCTTAATCCAAATCTGGGTTTGTCCGAAAAAAGTACAGTAAAATTGTCTATGTAGCGATTCTCTCTTGTATTTGTAACTTTTGGGCGTCCACCACACCTGGTCTTCTACTCACATTTACAGTCTCTTGGAATGATCGCACTATTCTGACAGCAGATGACCTGGGTCTGGCAAGTGTTAAATATTTATTTCTTTACGTCACATTTGATTAAAATCCGTATCCCCACGTTGTTAATTTCCCAACTTCCACTAACATAATTATGCAAATTTTGGTTATCGGATCTTTTCATAAGCCTATTACGGTTTTCAGCGTCTCTCTTTATGTGTACTAAGCTGCTTGCTTATAAGTCGTAACGGAAACAAACTAGAAACCGGAAATGACTAAGTTTGTTTGAAGATGCTTTTGATATATGAGACATCGTGGTCGTATAATGGGAAATAACGTAAATATTTTATTCGAATCATATAAATCAAGAGCTTTACTGAAGCCTCTCAAAGCCTCCATTCTGTAACGCCTGCATAAGCCTGACTAAGTTAAAAATGGAAATTAGTTGGAATGTGGACGGCTTTTAAATGATGTGATAAAAAACGTCTGAAGCAATTAATAATGGTTTGCTGGAGGAGAAATTCACTTGACTGAAGCTGAAAAGCAAGTAGGCACATTAAATTTATTAATAGAAATATCTGTACAAAATATTAAGAAGACCAGGAGAGTGTTAAATAGGTAATAAAATTATTACAGCTACCACGAATGAGACATTTCTTTTATTTATCCTTTATTTTTTGATGTTAATGTTTTTAAAATTACCTTGACAACAGACAACAATGCACGAGGATAATAAATGAAACATATTATATACACTACGATAAAATTTATTGCATATTGTTCTATATAAGTATGTGAAAATCTGTGTACTATTTATCACATAAAAATATAATAAGTCCATACTTTAGACAATGCAAACTATAAAATGTGTTAATGTAGAATACAATGTATTTTAAAATGTTGTAATTTATATTAACTGTTGTCATTCCCATAAGCCTCTTAGAAGTCTTATATACATTTAAACTAATATTTTTCAAAAGTTATGGCTTATAAGTTACAATACAGATAGCTTAATTCGAACCCTTTCTCCCCATCGGTTCCCATTCTTGCTTGATCGCTATCTTGCTGCACGCTCAAATGCTTCCAACCCTGCACCTCCACCTAATTGATAAAATATAGAGGAGCAAACAAGATCGTGAATTTATAGTTATAGTCCTTATTTAAATCTATTCGCTTGCTCGCGCTAATTTATCAACTTTACGGTTAAATTTCCCAATTTCGGTTGTTTTATGGCGAAACCAAACTCGATTGGATACTGTTGATGTATTACAAGACGTCGTCCCAAAAAAGGTAAATTTAAAGAAAAATTGTCCAATATTCAATCCATATGTAAAATATCTATTTGCGGATGAACTTATAACTCAAAATATCATTAAAGTGAGAGGGTGTAATTCATTGTCCAATTATTTTAATATTTTGCAATGTGTCGTTCTGTCTAACGATTTAACGATTTTAAATTTTATTTTAATATATTTGATAATTAGATACTATATAAATACAGGGTTAAATAAATCGATCAACAACATTCTCTATCGAGTTTTCATAAAATGCTAAATAAGTACATGTAAATTTTGTTTTCCGTATGCAACATGATGTATGAATCATTTATGAAGACCCTGTACGCGTTATATTTTTTAAAAACACAATTATATGTGTTAATGTATGTGCACTTTTTAATTTTTATACGTGTAAATACATACAATATCTAGGGTGAATCTTACATATTGCACCCAGTTCACAGGGTTGATCCCTAAATGATGGGAGAAATATTTAAAAAAATCTATGGCATTAGCAAACTGAAATTGAAATAATAATTTGTAATATTAATAGGTATGAGCAGTACGTTAAACATAATTGTAAGACAGAATAGTGAAATTTTTCGGATTTATTCATCACCAAAAAGATTATCACTGTCACTGTCTTGTCACTGTCTTGTCATCCTGTTCCAGGTGCTTATTTATCTTAATACTATTTGACCACATTGTAACAAACATGCACTGATTGGCTAAAATTTTAAGCACTTACTGATAATATCGTAGACGTTATATAGGTTTTGCTCATTGTTAAACAAATGTGTTAAAATTGAAATTCGCATTTGTTTTTGTTAAATGTCCAAAAATTATTTTAATACAAATTTATTTTCCCTACCATCTTGAATAGTCTGCGAGATACCTTAAAATGTAAAATCACTGTCTCCCAAATTTTAATTTGATCACATTAATAAATGACCTCACGTTACGGTAATTGGCCATTATAGATAAAGAAATAACTACTTTCGCTTGTATCTATGTATCTATGCGGTTGATTGTTTTTGCGATGTTTGTGATTTCCGTTTTTTGTCTCTGTGTTTATCAGTCGATTTTTTTTTTTAACTCTATAACCACAGAATTTGTGACAAAAGTGTATTGAGAGAAATTGTTGCTATTCGTGAGATCTCTTACCGGTCACCTTGATATCTATTTTTGCTATACCCTGTATATAAAAATTCAGGTCATATTGTTATAGGGCGTATCACATTCCGCAGAAATAGGTAGTTTTTAGTCTTTAGTGCAGAAACTAATTAAAATAGTGAGCGTGTGGCGTCAGCAACGGTCCAGTCATAAAAGTGGTGCCAGTTTGGCGGCGATCCGCCTCTCCACCGTCTAGTTTTAAGACTTCAGTCTAAGTTTAAATGTAAAAGCACTTGATCTCAAAGAACCATCTAGTTTTTTTAAGAACCGTAGAACGAACTCCAGGTTCAGGAAGACACGACCGCTTTTCCCGGCACAAGTAGAACTGACAGATGACGAGTCCAGGAATCCGAATTACGAAGTTCCTTTTGCTATATATTACCTATGTAACAATATAACAGGCACGATGAAGTAAATTAACAACGTTTGAGAGTAATTAAATGAATTAGTAACTAATAATTTTGTAAAAAAAAAAAAATTCACCAATATTTTGGATTGACCTTCAGGGTAGACAAAGACATCCTGTTAAATTAAAAGGGTTTTTCGTGAAGATTTTGAAAAAAACGGTCGACCGGATGCGTTTCTTACGAACGCTACCTTAAGAGCGGGGTCCGACCACGCCCACTTCAACATGTTCAGGTTAGAAGCCAGGGTAAAATATGTAAAACCTCAACTGACTACTAGATGGCCCCCATTGTTCACATTCAACAAAATAATATTATATAATATTATATAATAATATTATCTTTTACAGCGAAGTCTACCTGAGACCCTAATAAATAGTAAAGTGGCCGACAGTGTGGCCGAAAAACCCATCTTGCCGCTAGCTACGACAGAACAGTCCTTTGACGACCCCTCCCTTATTCAACAAAATTTCCAAATGGGAATTGAAATGTCTGTTTTGACCTGACTATTATGAGCTATTTTTGTTTTTAGTAAATTATTGTTTATTATGTAATTATTAATTGTTTTATAATTTTGAAGTTGGTGTTAAGTAAAACATAAAAACAAATTATATACTTTGCTACAATAACACATAAAATACAACGAAAAAATAAAATAAAAACAATAATTACATAATAAATAATAACCAAAACTATCAATTCATCTGTCGGTAAATCCAACCAAACCATACAATATTAGTATGCATTACGAATAGATCGCTTTTTTGTATCAAATGAGTCCTGAATACTTCTTCAACTTTTGGAATCGCGATATCACAGGAATGGTGTGATTCGTAGGAAAAAAAGTATGGAAACAATTTTTGTAGGTAATTGTATGATCTAAAACTTTTGTCTGATCTTTTTTTGATATTTTATTTGTTATAGTGTACCTAAGACCTGAACCAATTTTCAGCTTTATCCAAATTAATGTTTTTTTTTCCATATTTTGATAGAGCTTCGTTTACTGATTGTGACGGTTGAACTGAGTGATGTCGTTATTGTCAGAAGGCATGTTATGAAATGGAAGCTTGTATGAGAGGGAATGAAGGTTTTAAAAAGATTTGAATAAAGGAACCTTGTTCGCGATTTTAAGTTGGGTCAGGTAAGGGTTTATGACACTGGGATTTCCTAACTGGTAGACATGACCCACCCCTGATCAAGACATTTAAATTTCTTTTAAATTTTCTCATTTTTCTGGAACGAATACAAAAAACACTGTTCAATACTCGTGCCCTGTCACTTTTCAGGGGCTCGGGCTCATTGCAGCCCTCGGATTTCGCCTCGGGCTGCAAAAATTCGCCCTCGCCCCTGAAAAGTGTAATGACAGCGCACTCGTTTGAAATATACTACATATTACCTAATGTATCAAATGGGTTCTGAAAAGTTTAATTCAGTAATCATAATCGTGAATTAAGAAGTCTGAAATTATCAGGGAATTATAACTTTAAAATGTATAATTTTATGTTTTACTTGGCACCGTCTTCAAAATTATAAAACAATTAATAATAATTAGATAATCAAAAATAATTTCTGAATTTCATTAAACGGAAAAATAAATAATTACATTAAGCGGAACAACAAATAACTCTGAAATTGAAAATTTTTATTTTTTGCTTTTTAGTTAACTTATGTTACATTGGGTTTTTTGAAGTCGGTTCCTTTTTTTTTTTAAGTTAATAATTATTACTGTTCGATTATAATTCGCATATCTCGTCAGAGGCAAAACCATCCGCACCCTCTTTTCTGGAAATATACCGTAATTACCCGAAACTCGTCAGGTACAAAACAGTGAACGTGACGAGTACAATAGGTACCCACGCATTTGCCGGTTCCTCTCTGCGTCTGATATCTCACAGACATACGTTTCTATAACTTTCTTCTTCTTTCGCGTGCACAGAAAGTAGTGTCACAATCAAGACCGTCACAGAGTCCATAGGATTCCTAAATTTTGTGTTCTTGCGTCTCGCCTGTGCCCCATCTCTGAGAAAGTAGTCAAACTATTGCAGCAAAATTATGATAGGTCAGACATAAGCTGGCAAATTTTCGGTCAATTCTGTCAAGATATTTCGATTTAAACGCAAAGTTGATCACTTTTGGGTTTAGCAGTGACTTTTTAAAAGCTTCCGCCAAGTCTGTAACGAGTTTCATCTAATTTCGTTACTATGAAATTTCAAAAATGAATGGAATTTAATAATTTATTTCCGAGTTTATTGACCATCACCAGCCAAAAAAATGGCATTAGGTCCAAGGGACAACTTTCGGCTATCTATTAATAATAAGTAAATGCTATTTATATCAATACTTTTACGTAAAACTTAACAAAACGGGACCCTTGTTTTTTTACCCGTGGCGCCACCTAGCGTGTGACAAACGTCGAACCCCCCTCTTAACGCTAAGAGATACATGAATGCTTTCTATAAAAAGTCCGCGACGACATAATATCTGTATGTTAAGATTAATTCACAAATTGATAAAACATGATTATTCCTATGTGAAAACCGAATACATATTACATATTATAAAGTTTGCTTCAATAAAAATTTCGTGGCGGTCGAAATCTTTCAGTTTTCTCGGCCTAGCTCTCATTCGCCAAGTGTGTAACGTGCGATAAGAAACCTTGCTTTTCCAGATAATTTTTGGCACATACTTTTCAGTGATGAAAAGACTTTTCAATCAACTCACAATGGTACTGCTCAAAGAACCTTTTGTTCATAATGTGGATAGAAATGGACGATTTTCAGTGAATATATGGGGTTGTATCTGTACACGTGGGTCTGGTGTCTACAGATAAATCACCCCGATGTACCAGTGTTGTATGATTTATGGCCCCGTCTCCGCGAATCTCCCCATATCAATATGTGGCGGAGTGTAAATAGTAGTTTAAGTTTAGATTTAATTAGAATAAGACACCACGCGCCCTGTTGCGGCATAGCATGAGGTTGCAACAGGGAGCGAGCGTGCGATCATGTCGGGAGTCGGGTAGCAAATGGCGCCAGGCGCAGACAGTTTACCTTTATACTGTCTGGCCGCTCGGCTCCCCCACCTCGCACGCTCTCGCGACCGCGGTTTTTTACGCGTATGGTCGCGAGTGGTTAGGTTTAATTAGGTAGGTTTATTGTAAGGCGTCCAGGCCACCTTTTAAGGATAATTGTGATAGTTTTAAGTATTGTTTAGTGTTAAAAAACGATGAGACGAGATGACGACCAATCAGGAAGCAGGATGAGCTGGGGAAAACCCGGCCAACGGTCACAACCAACCCCGGCCGGGAAAAACCCCAATCCGGGTATAAATATAGGTCCGCTTCCTGTAGGAGCACCAGATCAAGACAGCCTTGGCTGGCGACCCGTTACCTGCAGGAAGCCATCGACAAGCTCGAAGACTGGTGTCAGAAATGGATGATCGACGTCAACCCCGAGAAGAGCACAGCCCTCCTCGTGACGCGCCGACTCGTCCAACCAGAGGGAGAAATCGAGATGTTCGACCGGGTCATCCCCTGGGCCAACCAGGCAAAATACCTAGGTGTCATCATCGACAAAAAGCTCGACTTTCGCCAACACCTCGAATACTCGCTGAGTAAGGGGAAAATGGCAGTAGGCAAGCTCTCCTCGCTGGTCTGCAGGCGCAGTAAGATGTCGGTAAAGAACAAATTGTTAATTTACAGCACAATCGTTCGTCCGACTCTAACATATGCTTCGGCGGCTTGGGCACACGCCCCCTCGAAGACAAACATGTGTAAGTTGCAGGTCCTCCAGAACAAATTCCTCCGCCAAGCCTTCGACGCTCCATGGTTCGTCAGAAACGAACAACTCCACCGAGAGGCCGGGCTCCCGCTGCTGAAGGAGTTCCTCCACGAGATCGCCGTTCGCACCATCAAAAAGGCCGAAGAGCACCCAAATCCACTGGTCAGACAAGCTGTCGACTACGACGAGAGTGGACCATCGAGAAGAAAGCGGCCCAGAATGGCGCTGCTAGAAGGGTGACAGCTTCACTGACCCTTCCATTCGCGACACCCTTCAGGTACTAACCTCTCTTACAGGAACCAGGATTAGGTAAAACCCCTTTTTTCTTTCATTTATGTGTTTTTTCTATTCGATGTCCCAAAAAAGGAATCCGGCGTTCTCGTTATGTCGGCACCCATTGCCTTCATTCGAGACGCCAGTCCGAAAACAGCAAAACTGTCAAACGAGTTCTGGGCGCTGACTGGGGAAGTCACCCTACCGGTGGCGTCAACAGTTGGCAAACGGGGCCTATCACTTCTGCCGCCAGTAACATCATTGCTGGCCGGCGAAAAAGATAGAGGTTAAGGGGTCACATGACCTAAAACCTCAGACAAACAGCGCAATGCAATAGGGAGTCAGTCGTTCTCTCGTTGTGAAACAGAGAATAAACAAGTGCGTTGCAAAAGTGTTTTTCATTGATCAACGAGTCCCCTGCGAAGAGAGAGATCGGTCTCTATCGAGACCTCCACCAGCCGCTACCAACCACGGGGTATCCACGGGCTCCACCACCAGGTTCCAACGCCGGTCACCAGGTCCAGGTCGAAGGGAGAGATTACCCGGTCTCTTTCGAGACCGCCTCAGCGTACCGCCGCCACCTAGTGCCACCGTCACCAAGCCGTCCCCGAGGCTCCCGGCTCCAGGTCAAGACGAGGACGCTTACCACCATCCAGGTCCACGTTCGTCGAGCTTCCGCGGCGGCCACCGCCTCCACATTCCACGACCTGGTGAGGTGCGCTTGGCGCGCCTTCTCCAGCAAGGAGGAAGCCGCTCCTTGCGACACCAGAACCGGTGGATGATGTACCACTGTTGGAAATAGCTGAAGAAGATGAACATTGTGATAACCCCCCCCCCCTTACATTACCGCCACTTTTTGAATTTGAACATGAAATGAAATGTCAATGACGTCACCAAACATCAAATTTGAAAATTTGAAACAAACCGCGAACTTTAAAGATTGGCCAGTGATCATCAGACAATGAAAGAAAAAACACAACCCTACCTTGTGTTATTTTTTTGACAAGACAAGCAATGGCGGGACTTACCCAAAAGAAACAAAACCCTTTTCTTTGGATACATGGCGAGAGCTAATCAGGAGTGGAGCGCAAATTGATAACACAAAAATTATGTTTTTCAATGTTTATTAAGTTTTAGTCATTTTGTGCATTTGAGTTTTGTGATCTCATACTGTGGTTAACAATTTCTAGTGTCTTCGTATCAAGTTGGTAACAATGCAAATTTGATGATTTTAACAATAATGATTCGAGTAATAAATTACAACTGACAATTTTCAATGATTTCAACAATCAGCAATTTAGTTCTTCAGAAAACAGTAAACAATAATACAATTTAATATAATTCTGGTATACATGACGAGTAAGGTTAAGTCAGCTAATTTTATTCCACCATGAGCTTTTGCAGTTTACAGGAATTTACAACAGACAGATACAATGAAATGGCTACGCCCAAAACAGGCCTCTTCGCTCCTGAGAGGGAAAAAGAATAATATTGAAACGCGTGGAATTATTTAAGTTGGGTACATCTGAGTCGGAGAGTAATGGACAACACGTAGATTAGATGGAAAGACTAAAGCGAAGTGAACAAGACAATTGTCTGTAAGTGAGGCAAGATTGTTGAGAGTTTACTAAAATGGGAAAAGCTTGCACATACAAACGGAGCAGGAGAAATGAGTTTGTTACTGAATTGTCCTAGACGTACTTAGTTTACTGTCTTTCTTTAAGACTTGTCCAAACCAAGTCCAAGTTAGCAGCACTTCCCTCGGGGACTATTCTTTTGTATTTGTGAAGCAAGCAATTTATTAGTAACCCGAATCCACGCCGCAAACTCCAATCTAAGTTTGGCTCAGAAGTTAACAGTAACTCCACTTCGCAGTACCCTGCAGCCCCGGGAGTAAGTTCAAGCGAGTTCGAAAACGACCCCCATTTGACAAATGACCCCAGAGATCAGGTTCGCACGATTGGGACCGTATAAAATCTCGAAAGAAGTATTGCTACAAGAACTACAAAAATGAATGCTATTTGGTCTATCTGTTGATTCTAAACATATATGTACAAACAATAAAATAATAAAAGAAACAGTAACGCAACCTTTTCCTTGGTAGCCATTTTGAACGAGCGCACCGAGATGACACCTAGCGGGCGCAACACGTAACGAGGCGCAACGAAGCTACCAACATGCACAAGCAAAAAAAAAACCTAAATACCGAAGTTTGGCTTCCCGGTGGTTGAAAATAGCTAGATGTCAGTTAAAAGCGAACGACGAGATCGGAAATCGCCAGGGGGCGCAAAACAACATAACGATAAGGCACTTTTCAGAACCCCGACATTCGGCGTGGCGCTTTGCCGTTTTGTGCCCTTTAGTCTTCAGTTCTTACAGTGTTGGTTAATTCAAGTCAACAGAGACAAAATAGCTTTTAAATGACCGCAAGCTGCTGTCGGCCTTATAACGAAAGACAGGTAGGGGAAAGTCCCCTAGTTTCGGACACCCAAGGTTTTTTATAAATAAAATAAAAAATATTTTAAGGAATGTTTATTTATTTATGACTAATAGTATATAACAAAGTTAGAAATCAAATTAAATAAACAAAAACACAACCTCTGCTTAAAAATAATTAATACTATCAATCAAACTTTGATAATAAAAAATGTAATTTATAAAAGTGGCACCTAGTACCGGACATTTCAAAATAGCCTGCATCGATCACATATGTAGCCATCTCCACACTCTGGAACGTCTGCACATGCTTCATGTACCCACCCACGACAGGATGAGCACTGGATCCAGTCTTCATCAGTGTCTTCTAAGCAAACTACGCAAATTGTTGTGTTTGTGTTAGATGTTTCAGTTAATGGTTCTACTTTATTTCCATTTTTTCTTTTAGACTTCACGTTTTTCGCTTGTTTTTCCTTGTCTACGCTCTTTCCTTTGGTTTTAATTCCTTTGGTTTGCTTTCCTTTCCCTCCAGTTGCTACTTTAAACTTAGATTCTATTTCCTTCTTTTTATCTTTCATGTTCTTTTCATTTTCTTTTTCTTCTGCCATTTTTTTGTATGGCGATGACGTTAAAATTTCACTTCGTTCACATTTTCTTTTTCGAGCTGCTGTTCGTTTTTTTGCTGCGTCAGGCAACGGTGATAAGTTATGGATTATTTGAACAAGATCTGGAGCAGAACTTGTCGAAGGTTTGGGACTTGTGGTTATAGGTTCACTAACAGATTGTCTAGATTCATTCATTTGCTGTTCTGCGATTGAGTTCGATAACACGACAGCTTGATCGTTGTTTAGTGCGTTCGATGAAGTTTCTGTTTGTTCTTGTGGTATATTGGTCATATCTGCAGCCAAATAATCTCGATCAGAAAATAAATGTCTGTCAAATGGATAGATTCCAGTGCATTTGAATCCAGACACTGCAATATCCAGTCGAGCTACTTTTATAAATGCTTCTTTGACCAAACCAGCAATGTCGTAATCCGTTATCCGACATCCAGCATTTGTTCTCATCCACACGTCGCATCGCTGGTTGTATGCATCTTTAAATGGCTTCATAAATGTTCTGTCCAGAGGCTGGAGCTTGTGGGTAGTGTGTGGTGGTGAGCTCATCAAGTGAATATGATTTTCTCTGCAAAAGCTGATTACCGCCAGTGTCTTGTGGCTGCAATGGCCATCCAGTAGAAGCAGCACAGGTTCTCTTTGGTTGGTTGCGTGTGTTTGACGAATATTCTTAGATATTGCAAAAAAAAGTCACTGTTCATCCACCCTTTTGGCTGGGCCATGCCTATGCTCTCAGCTGGAGCATTCATCATAAGCCTTTCATTCATTCTGCGCCTAGGAAATACGAAAAATGGCGGTATGTAATGGCCGTTAGCACTCATACAGAACAAAACTGTGATGTTTTTGCCTCTCTCAGCAGAAGTGAGCTTTCCTACTTGACGGATAGCTTTCGGAGCGAGAACTTTTTGATGTTTGTGTACGCAACTGACACCAGTTTCATCACAGTTATAAATTCTTGAGGGTGTGAATTTGTACTGTTTCCTCAGCTTTTCAAGATTGTCGTAGAATAGATCCACTTGTGGTTTGTTAAATCCAACTGCGCGCATCATGCTTGTCGATTCCGGTGCTCTCAGCGAAATGTCAGAATGCCTTTTCATGAAGTCGTAGTAAAAATGCTTACCAGCACTGCCTTCCTCTTTATTAAATCGATGAGGAATCTTCATGACTTCAGCTAAGTCGTAGGCTAACTTCAGAAACTCCTTTTTCATGAGCGGCATACATCTGTTAGATAAATCTTTAACGTGGTCCACCAAGACTTGTTCATACTCTGCTGAGAAGGTGTTAGTGAACCTACCCAACTTTGGTTTCATCGTTATTTCTTCTCCTCGATTTAACGCCTTTATTTTGTCATGTAGAGTGCTTTTAGGAATATTGTATTTCATTGCAGCTTGTCTTACACTCAGTTCTTTTGACATAACCTTATCAATAGCAGTTTGTAAGCTCTGTGGCTCCCACGATCCTTTCTTTTTCTTCTCTTCCATTTCAATTCTCTTTGTTCTTCTATACTCTAAAACAAAATTAAATAATTAGAATAAATAACGTAAATTCTCACAAGAAATATCAATATGTTTACTGTCCGGTGCTAAGGGATTACTTAGTGTCCGGTGCTAAGGGACAGACAATTTCGTACATTAAGTGGTACCTACCAAAATTGTTTGAAAAATCTAATAATATTCTACCAGTTTACGAATAACAATCAAGTACTACTTTTATTTTTGAATACCACTTAAATGTAAATGCATAAATATACCAGAATTACTTACATCGATATTTACGTGACGCCGTGATTTCTCGCCAAAAACAGCGAACGATCACTCCCGCCGTGGCCTTGTGCGTCACTGGCGAGCCGCGGCGCGTGACTCTGTAGCTGTGTGCCCCCCGCGCCCCTTTCACTTGTACTTTGAATCGAACAGGGTTATACTTGCTTAAATAGTACGAGTGTCCGGCGCTAGGTGCCGTCCGGCGTTACGGGACTTCCCCCTAGTTATTAAAGGATTTATCTGAGTGGCAATCTAGTTATGTTAAGTTAGACAATCACTTTGTTTCAAATTGAACGCGCCAGTGGTTCGGGCTCTGGAGCTAGAAGTCAACAAGACATTTGAACTTTCTGAAATTGACAACAATATCTAAAAACAAATTACAACAACGAATTTAGAAAGTTATTCGCGGTGCCTGTGATGCATAAGTTTGGTAATTTATGCTACTGCAGAGAAAGAAGGGCTGAATGCAACTGATACGAAATTTCTGGGTTCACTCGAGGTACACGGAATACTTCTAGTAACAATAGTAACAAACATTATTTTTAAACAAAGGCTAGAAATCTTAACAAGACCTGTAGATACAAAGGCTGAGCGACTTCGGGTTCATCTTGGGGGGTTTTATGACGTACCTAGCAGACAAAATAGCCTACTAACGGTAAAAATTGAAATGGTTTTACCTAAGGATTTCCGGTATGCACGTGGAACAAACGCCGGTCAATTTCATGGCATCTCCGGACGGTGAATCGAAGAAAAATATAGGGCAAATGGTTACCTTATTTTCAGGAATACAACAACCTCACGCGACTTGGGGACTCAACGGTGGAAATTTAACCGACGCGAACTAAACAAAAGCTGAGATCTGCGCGAGATGGATCTCACTTTCGGGGTCCAACGAACACGTACAACTTTTTTTAAAAACAGCAAAACTCATAGTGGAATAAAATGAGATCAAAACAAAAAATTAAGCGTTAGTTAGGACTTGATGCTTCTAATGTGAAAGCCTGAATGCCTGTGTAATGGCCGCCGGTCCTCCTTCCCGCATCTAGAAGGGGCGCCAACCGGTATTTTAGTCACGCCAACATCATCGCGTTGCCAACCACTGCTGGATGTTGCTAATTTTAGAGCAACTTGCAGGATAGGCATCTCGAAGTTCTCCTATGCATTGCATTGCAAGCTGAGAGGTTGACGAAAAATGGAGATGCGCAAGTTGATTAATATTTTTTCACAGAACCAATCGTTACCCCGTTGGCGTCTACTTCAATTTGTTACTTTATTGTTATTACTTATTGCTTAATAAATTGGTTAATAACACAGAAATCGGAAGGTTTTGTAAACTTAAGATGTAACCAAAAAGTAAGGTTACGTTACCATCCGGCTTAAGCGGCCATGTTTGTGGCGAGAATCTTAACTTGAATTGCGTACCTTTTTCAATTGGGTCGTGAAAAGTAGCTCGCTAGTACTAAGACCGTCCCAGACACTCCGGTAATATTTACAGAAGTGCTAGGCAAAAGGTATATACGGATGTTCCCGCTCGCTTACTCTGCGTCTAAGACTGCTGAATTTTTTTACTAATTTCTTCTGTAGTTTCTTCTCTCTTGTTCTTTCATTCCTAACGGTCATTAATTTTATGCTAGATTCCTCTGAGGTAATAGTAGTGAAATATCATGGATATTTATTCTCCTTATTTTGATTCATTCTTCGCGGTACGCGCTAGGGACACGTGAACTGATTGTTGGCAATGTGGTAGGTGGAGGCAAAGATTGGACAAGATCTTCAGCTAGGTTCACGTGTCTCTCGCATTTACCAGCCCATCTCTGATGAACGTGTAGTTAATAGTAGTAATAGTAGTTAATAATGAAGAGACCCGATTTCATGCAAAATGCATATCTAATAAATGGTAATACCTAAGATAAGACTTAATGAAAAAATCTCTTTCTTAGAATTTGGCAGAATATTCATGAAATTGTTTATGTAATTATAAATACAAGAATGGGCAGAAAAATATGATTTATAGGAATTAAGCTGCTAGTAGTGAAAAAATAATATATAAACCACGGTAAAGAGGTCTTTTCTCAGCTTCGCAACTTAATTAATTAATACTGCTCAGCTGAGAAAAATGACTTCTCTTAAGTGGTAGGTATATAATACACTATTCTCTCCTAGAAGTTAATAATCATTTAACAATTGAAGAGACCGGATTGCATGGAAAATGCGTGTCGTGTTTTACAAATTGCACCAGTTGTAAATATGTATTTGGCTATGCTCCGCATCTTGGGAAATAAAATACCTTGGCTAAAAAGAATGGCTTCTCAACCTTGGTGTATAATTACTATTGGTAACATAGCTGGTTAGTGAAAATGGCAATTAATTATAAATTGTTATAAAGTTTTAATAAAGTTCAGAAATGAAGTTTGATGATTGTTAATTAACAGACAACCAGAAAGTTGGACCGACTCCGTTCAACCATTATTTAGCTGTGTACAGAGTTTCCAATAATTAATTTAAGTCTTTTCATATAACTTTTTTCTGGAAATATAGCAATGTAATTTTTAGTAAACATCGGATTTAGTTAAAGCGGCCTTATCGCTGTGTTTTAACGCATATACCGTTACAATTCCACTTCCGGTTAATAGCGAGCTTTAGCCGCAATTTATAGAGGTTTGTAATAATACACATACAGCCAAATTAGTCCAATTAACACTCCCGTTAAAGCCGCATATCTACCGTTAAGTGGCTAAATTTACCCCCGTCAGATCCGTCGCTCACTCCTGATTTCTAACCCTCAAAAAACTCCACGATCCCTTATCACACCGCAATCTTCTAACAATTAATTATTCAGCATGAACTAGCTCCTTAACCTCCGCTTTCTTTTCCTTTCTCAGTTCTTCTGACGAGTCGGCAGGTTTCTCGGAAATTGATTATGTGGATTTGTTTTATTGCTCCTTAAAGATTTTATTATACATTAACGAAGGATAAAAGCAACGCTTTGTAATGGTCAGCCGAAATTCAGAGAAAATTATTTTGTGGAAAAAATGCCGCGCTCTTTAGATAAATCTTGAAGTGCAAGGCTGTATTACGGATTATTGATAGCATTAATAGCTTAAAGGCGGCTTTAATTGAATCAGGAACATTTTAAAGGCGGAGAACGATTACAAAGATTGCATTTTTCACGATATAATTCGTGGTTTTGACGCCTGCATAACGAGGTTGTCATTTTTGTTAAGAGTTAAAACAAGTGCCATTGTGGATTTAATAACAATTATCAGATAATGATGTGTTTATTAGAGATTCGGTTTTTATGGTTTTAGATGTGATAATGTCGTTCGACTTTCTACAGAGATCAACACTAATTCAGAATCCTGCATTAGATCAATATTAATAAAATTTCAAGAGCTACTAGATGCTGCTTCTTCTTTAAGGCTTACTAAAACTGTTCAGACTGTTCCATAAACTCACTGCTGGAATTTTTTTGAGATGAACATTTTCGTTTCTGTAACAACGGCTTCTTTACAACCAGTGTGAATACAACAACAAGTCCGATTAACAATTAGGTACCAATTCCAGTACTTTTAGTAAGAAATCTAGAGAAAATTTTATATAATAGTAGTATGTATATTTATTACCTCTACAGGTTTATAAAGTATCTGATACATTTCCCATAACTCACATAAAATAAAATATAATATAATAAATAAAACTTAAAGCTTTTATCTCTTCCCACTTATTGTCCCTCTTCTCCACTCAACCTTCCTCATCCATTCGATCCCTCTTCCGTGCTCATTCAAAATTTCTTCTCTACTCTCATCTCTCCCTCTCAATTCTACGCATTCCTTCAACAAATGCTCTATCGTCTCCTTTTTTTCTCCACACATCCTGCATACTCTATTATTATCCTCACTCCAATATTTATTCTCTATCTCCTCATTTCCACATCTAAATCTTGCTATTATCACTCTCTCTTTTCTACTCTCTCTTCCTAGGTACTTTGGCATTTCTTCCGTTATTATTTTTTCATACTTCCCATTGTACCTAGACTCCCTAATTCTCGTTCTTCTTTCCTGCACTTGCACATCTCTATCTCTCTGCACTAATTTATCTGTCATTACTCTGCCTCTCTCTCGCATTCTGTCTATCTCCGCGCCTGCATACCCGTTTCTTTCGAAATATGCCTCCCTCTCTTTCCATATCCCCTTTCCTATTTCTTTCCTTTTTTCTTTTAAACACTCTTGCAAAATTCTGCACTATCCTCTCTCTATCACTCTCTCCTCAAATCTTATTGCTCTTTTTCCTGCTTCTATTCTTATTCCATTTCTCTTTGTTTCCTCCATCACTATATACCCCGGTGTCTCTCTCTCTACCCCTAGCACCCATTTCATATATTTTCCTTGCACCCCTTCCAGTCCTTCTTGCTCTCTCCATCCCCATATTTCCGCTCCATACAACATCACGCTTTTCACCAAACTATCAAACATCATTACTCTCCTTCTAAAATCATGTCCAAATTTTTTTTCTCCTATTCCCCATAGAGCTCCTATTATCTTATTTGCTTTTTTCACTATCTCACATGTGCTGTTGCTGTGTTTGTTTCATTCATCACATAACCTAAATTCTTAAATTTTCTCCTACCACCCCCTTTTCTGAACACCATCATCCTGGATTTCTTTACATTCACCGTCAACTTTTTCCTCCTCATATATTTCTTCGTGTTTCCTATCATTTCTTTCATACCTTTCTCCTCTCTCGCTAGCACCACCAAATCATCCGCATATGCTAAAGACCACACATTTTCTTTGACCACCACAACCCCCCCTGCCTGCCCCTTCCTGAACATTACCTCTATATCTCCAATAAAAACTGCAAACAGGCTGGGGCTTAGTGGGCAACCTTGTCTTACTCCCTTATAAGTTTTGAAACATTCACTCACCCTTCCATCCACTCTCACTCTACTTATCGTCTCTTCATATATCTCTTCTATTTTTGTTGCCAGATGCTCATTTATCCCTCTCTTTCTCAAGCATTCCCACAGTAGATTTCTTTCCACATTATTAAAAGCCGCCTTCAGGTCCACAAAGAATGCATATATCTTGCCACCCCTCTTTTTTATCTCATTTTGTGCTATGTGATTCAAGATATATACATTATCCATGGTCCTCTACATTTCCTAAATCCCGCCTGTCCGTCTGGTAACACATTCATTTCCTTCATCAGCCTCTCTTCCACAATCATCGCGTATACCTTATATGCCGTATTTAGGTGAGTGATTCCCCTATAAATACTGACTTTATAATTTTCTCCTTTCTTATATATGGGGCATATTATCCCCTCCTTCCACTCTTGGGGGAATCCCACTCCCTTCCACACTCCATTTATTATCTCTAACATCCTGTCAACTTCCCTTTCCGTTCCATATATCCACGCTTCATTCTGTATACCATCCCTCCCCAGTGCCTTTTTTCTTTTCAGTTTTCTTAGTTGTTGCTCTAGTTCTTCTCTTGTTATCTCTTCTATTTCTTCCACTCTTTGTTGTCTCTTTTCCTTTTCTTGTCTGTTTTCATCACCCCCCAGCAGCTGACTGAAGTACTTTCTCCATTCCCCCATAGTAATTCCATCACTCACTCTCTCTCTCTTTCTCTCTTTCTTTCTTTCCTTATTTATGTATCTACATACCTCTTCTTCCGTCTTTATACGCTTCATCTTTAGCTCTTCTTCCATCCGTTTCTTTTGCTTCTTCTCTTTGCATACTAAATTGTACCTCTTGCGTGCTCTCTTGTACTCTTCCTTGGTTGCCTTTTCTTTTTTCCAATTTTTTGGTTTCCTTCTTGCTTCCTGCTTCCTTTCCCTGCATTCTTTATCCCACCACTCGTTCTTCCACAGCCCCATCTTCTCTCTTATCTCTATCTCTTTTTTTTTCTGTTGCGTTTCTTATGTTATCGCTCAGTTCCTTCACCTTTTCGTTTATTTCTGTTTTTTCGTATTTTGCCTCCCTAAGTCCTGCTCTATAATTTTCTTTTCCTTCTTCCGTCCAAATATTCTTCACAATTTTTCTTCTAAACACACTTCCTCTATCTCTCTCTCTTCCTTTTGTCTTCATTTCTAAAGGCATCTGGTCCGACTCCATTTTTTCTCCCACCTTGAATTTCTCTATTTCATCCCATGCTTCTTCATTTACCATAACATAATCAATAACTGTCTCCCCTCTTGATCCAATATACGTGTACCTCCCTTTCTCATCTCCTGTGCAGTTCCCATTAAGTATGTCCCACCCTCTTTCTTCTACTAAGCTAATCAGTACTCTCCTTTCTGCGTTTTCTGTTTTATCTTTTGTTGATCTTCCTTCTATTGTTTCTTGTTCCTCTTCTATCCGTCTTCCTTTTCTCCCTTCTTGCATTAAAATCCCCCCCAATCACCAAAGTTCCTTCTTCTTGCTCTTTTACTCGCTCTTCTATTATTACAATTCTGTTACAATTCTTCATTTTCTCTGTTTACTTTTCACCGTTCTTTCCATAATCCCTCTTCCTTCTTTTGCTTCAGTTCCATTTTTTCTCCTTCTAGTCCCTCTTTCACCCCCATTATTATCCCACCTTTAGCTCTCCCTCTCTTGCTTTTCCTCTCTGCATATTGACATTTCCACTTAAACTCTTTCGGCATTCTCTTTTCCAATTTTTCCCACCCCTTTTCTTCCACCCACGTTTCTACCATTACCACTTCGTCAAATTCTCTCAAATACTCCCAAAATTCATTCTCTTTGTTTTTTATTCCCGCTACGTCCCAGAATACTATTCTTATTTGCTCCTTTTCTCCTTTATTCCTCTCCGTATTCGTTTTCCCGTTTCTGCTCTGTCGTCTTTTTCTTGTGCTCTTATTCAAAAATTTTCTGTATCTAACTCCCCCTTTTCTTCGTCCCACCTAAGCCCTTTTCACTCTATCAATATCTTTTTATAACCCTCTTTCACCCGCTGTCCTTTTTGTTGCTCTTCTTTGGCTATCGCTCTTAATTCCTTCAGTATATCTCTTTCCTTCTTTGTCAGATCATCTTCTATGTATACTCTCTTTCCATTTTTTTCTCTTAGTTTTCTTTTATTTTCCATAACTTTCCTCTTTTCCCCCCAGCTCCCAAGTTCCGCCACAATCATTTTTCCTCCATTTATTTTATACATCTCTCTCACAGTCACTTCTACCTCTAATTCCACCTTCATCCAATTTTCCAGTTTCTTCTCGCTCTCGCATTCCTCTTCGTCCAATCCCGTTACTACAATATTCTTTTTTCTCTCTCTTTTTTCCTGCTCTTCCATTTTCTCCTCCAATTTTTTCATTTTTTCTTTTAGTTCCATCTTTTCTCTTTCCCATTTTTCTTCTTCTTCACGCATCATAATTTTCAACTATTCCAGTTCCCGTCTCATCTTCCGATTCTCTTCCTTTATCTCCCCTACATCCTCCATAATTTTTTTCAGCATCTCTTTCCTTTCCTCATCCATTGCCTTTTTAACCGGTGATCTTTCTAACTTCTTACTTTTCCTAAAGGGGTTAATCCTCTCTTCCGACTTTCGTCCTTCTTCACTTTTTCTTTTGTAATCATCGTCTCTCTCGCTCTCACTACCACTTTTTTCATTCTATTTCTTTTTCACTTTTTCACACTTTTTTATCCGCTTATCTTCTCGAGCGCCGCAAAACACGTCCGCTCGGCTCAACTGCTCGAATCGGAATATAAATTTTATATAATACTAGCTGACCCGGCGAACTTTGTACCGCCTCAGAATCAATAAATGTTGTGGCAACTTATTAACTGAATTAAATTCATTTTTTTATATAAAAGGATAATGCACACAACGCCATCTACTTGCATTACCGAAACCATCATGCAACGCCATGTTCATTTTTGTTTCTGTCATGTATCAAAGATGGCGTTATATACGGATTCCATACAAAATGTATGAGAAAATTTTTTTCGTTAATTTTTCTGATGTTAATAGTTATTCGCCTTCGAAAAAAGTCAGTCAATCCATTCTCGAGATATCATCAAAAATGTGTGTGTGGAGTCCACGCACAACAGAAGTGAAACTTTGGAGTTTACTCCTTAAAAATTTTCATTTTTAAAGCCCGGTACGACGAATTTTGGTGGCCGGCGTTATTTGGTATTATTGCCCTGTACCAGGGGGGCTTTGTTATTGTCGTTTCCCTGTACTTAGCTCCCCGCCCCCTGTTTTTTCCGATGTTTTAATATTAATTCTACTATTCGGGGCGTAGGCAAATCCAAATTAAAAAACAAATTAAAGATCATAAAAATCGGTCGAGCCGCTCTTGAGTCATAAACCCAAGGGAGCCCTCTGAGCGCCCAGTTAACAGTTATAACAGTTATTCTGCTATTCAGTGCGGAGACCAATCCAACAAATCGAAGATCATAAAAATCGGTTCAGCCGTTCTTTAGTTTTAAACCCAAGGGGGCCTCTGGGCCCCCATGATCATGTTTTAATAGTTATTCTGCTATTCGGGGCGGAGACAAATCCAACAAATCAAATATCATAAAAGCCCTTCTTGAGTTATAAACCCAAGGCTCCCACCTGGGCTTCCATGTCCATATTTTAATAGTTATTCTGCTCTTCGGGGCGGAGGCAGATGTAACAAATCAAAGATTATAAAAATCGGTCTTGCCCAAGGGGGCCCCCTGGACTCCATGTCCAATGTAAAAAATACTTTACGACTTATTCCCATACCTATCAAATATAAATAAAAATACTTCAAAAAAATCGGTCGACCCGAAAAATCGATCCATCCCAAGGGGGGCACCTGGGTCCCGATGTCCATGTAAAAAAAACTTTACGACCTATTCCCATACCTATCAAATATACAAAAAAAAAATCATAAGAATCGGTCGACCCGAAATATCGTTCCAGTCCAAGGGGGGCCCCTGGGCCCCCATGTCTATGTGAAAAATAGCTTACCACCTATTCTCATTCCTATCAAATATACAAAAAAAAAAACATAAGAATCTGTCTTCCCGAAAAATCGCTCCAGCCCAAGGGGCCCCCCTGGGCCCCCATGTCTTTGGGAAAAATAGCTTACCACTTATTCTCATACCTACCAAATATACAAAAAAAAATTCATAAGGATCGGTCAAGCCAAAAAGGAGGTCCAGCCCAAGGGGCCCCCCTAGGCCCCCATGTCCATGTGAGAAATAGTTTTAAACCATCCCTGGATTATGTCGAACTAAACAAAAAAAAATTATTCAAATCCGTAAAGCCGTTTTTGAGTTTTAGCGTGACATACGAACGGCGATTCATTTTTATATACAGTGCGAACGTAAAGTATGGACCCAATTCGATAAAAAATTTCAGGCAACTTTCAGCAAAAATTCCTTGAACAGGTCAACGTTGGTTTTTAAGTTGTCACTTTTTCCAATAATTTTCATTTCTGGATAGTGTTTTGTTTTTGAGCTATGACGTCATCGAGTTTTTTTTTAAATGGAAACCCATATATTTTTTAATGGAATTAGATACAGTATATCGTTCTGAACACGGGAATATAAGCATCTTTAACCTTAAAATCAATAGATCCCGAGATAATTGGTTCCAAACATAAAAAGAAAAAATATTGAATTGAACCTGTATTTTAGCATTTTTGTAGGAAATTTTGAATAGTAGGCGACGAACAAGTTCATGTTTTAAGTAAAATATCACGGAAGCATTGGAAACAAAAGACGATATTGACAGAATTGTTTTTTGACAAATATTGTTGTTAATCTTTTTTAAACATAAACTAATAACAATGGTCCGTCAATTATCAGATAAAGAAAGAATAGAAATTTAAATTATGATTGGTTATGCGCATAAAGTACGCACACATGAAGAAGTTACTCATCTTTTTAATAACAGATATCGGGATGAGGAACCAATCCAAAGATCAACTTACTATGAGTAAAATAGAGCGAAAATTTTTAGAAGTGGGCTACGCGAGAAATCTCAATAAAAGTGGACGCCCAAGAGTCAAAAAAGAAACACAGTTAAATGTTCTATTAGAACTTCAAGAAAATGTCCATTTATCCACCCGCCAAGTGGCTGCAAACAACGAAATTTCTCAAACTTCCGTCGTGAAATATCTGAAAACATAACAAATAGCATCCTTATAAAGTCGTTTTGGTACAAGAATCGAAGACACTTTCTATCTCAATTGTGATATAAATCGGCAAAATTGTCGTTATTGGTCGCCAGTCAATTCACATTGGAAAATGGAGACCCATACGCAGTTTCCACAAAAAGTTAACGTGTCGGCTGGAATTGTAGGTGACCGTATTTTGGGGCCATTCTTAGATTTTCTAAGAGATGAATTTATTCCCGCTCTGGCGGTCTTATATCCAAATAATCTAGATCCAGATCCAAATGATTCCATATGGTATGAACGAGATGGAGCGCCAGCCCATTATGCAGTTATAGTTAGAGATTATTTAAACGAAGTATTTGCTAACCAGTGGATAGGCCACAGGGGATTTATTGAATATCCGCGATCTCACTCCTTTGGACTACTTCTTGTAACCGGCTACAATAAATTGAAGAATTAAAAAACAGAATTTGCAATGAAGTTAGAGCAGTTCAGCCTGAGACCATCCGCAGGGTCCTTCAGGAGTTTCAGTGGCGGCTAGGCTATTGCCAAGAAATGATTGATTTCCTACAAAAATGCTAAAATGCAGGTTCAATTCAATATTTTCTTTTTTTGTTTGGAACCAATTATCTCGGGATCTATTGATTTTAAGGTTAGAGATGCTTATATTCCCGTGTTCAGAACGATATACTGTATCTAATTCCATTAAAAAATATATGGGTTTCCATTTAAAAAAAAACGTCGATGACGTCATAGCTCAAAAACAAAACACCATCTAAAAATGAAAATTATTGGAAAAAATGGCAATTTAAAAACCAAAGTTGGCCTATTCAAGGAATTCTTGCTGAAAGTTGCCTCAATTTCTTTATCGAATTGGGTCCATACTTTACGTTCGCACTGTATATAGAGAATAGAGAATATAAGATATATATAGATAGCTATTTACTATCATGTGAGCAACAAAATCAGGGATCGTAGGAGCTTCTGAATCCAAAATTTGGAGTCGATACGATTGTGTAAAAAGTTGTCAAATCTGACTTGAAATAAAAATCTGTCCTTTTGCAAAAGCTCACTTGAGTGGAACCCGTACAATGCCTTTTTCAGTGCTCGGGATCGGCTCCGCGAAAACAGCGATTGTAAACATTTGTGATTTTCTGGATTTAGTAAAAGTTTCGAAATAGACATGCGCATTAAGTGTCGCATTCGAGTTAATTAAATAACCCAAACGGCTTGTGTACCCATTTACAGAATAGTTTCTGTTTGCTTCAGGTGGAAATATGTGTCCTACCACCTGCGAGATAGTCGTTCTATTGGGTGCGTCAGCAACACTGTTGGGAGTTCTTCATCTTCGAAAAAAGGCCGGTGTCGCATCACGCAGAGCCCGCCGTAGACGTGTGCAACCTTATTTGCAGAAGCGCAAAGAACAAAGCTTTTATCACAATTTGTTGCAAGAAATGCGCCTTGGAGCCACCGAATTTTTTTTCAATTTGACAAAAATTATATATAAATATTGTCACTTGTTGTTCCTAGGTTACAAAAACATTCTCGCCGTGCAAGTGTATCTACAGGATGCCGGTTAGCAGTGACTCTTCGGTTTCTTGCCATCGGACATTCTTACCCCAGTTTGTCACATGGGTTTCGTTTGGAGGTATCCACAATTTGTATAATAGTGCGGGAAACATGTTCTACTATTTGGTACGTTTTATCTCCACTATAATATGTAAGGGCACCAAATGGCCAAAAGAACAATGGACATAGCAGCACGAATCTCCAACTATCGATTGAGTCGAGCTCGGAGAACAATAGAAAACGCATTTGGATTTTGGTGGCCTGTTTTAGAATCTTCCATAGGACCATCAATGCAGACCCCGAAACCGTTGATGTCAAGGCTGCAATTTTATAAAACCTGAAAATGTGTAAAATTATTTCAACGAATGGTTTAGGAACTTCAGTTGCACCATGGCAATGGAATAGTCTTTAATAAAATAAATCTATTAGTGTTAATGTTAAAAATTAGTCTATTAGTGTTAATTACTTTATTGGTGTTAAATCACTTTAAGGAGATTCTTAATAAAGAAGTAATACTATTTCACAATTTCATCAGTATTTTATTTACATACATTTATTTACATTTACACTTACATCAGCTTTGAAATTTTTTTTATTGAATCGTGGATCGCTTGATCCGTTTTTAGGAATTTATCTATTGCGGTATTAGAGGGCGCTGGTCTCAGTATGAAAAACTGTTTTGACGTATAATCTCAATTTTTGACAGTCAGAGAAAATAGGTTAAAAGTTTGACGATTAATGTAAAAAGAAAATTAAAGTATAGTTGCCCGAAACCATATAGTGCACAGAAGCTATCTAGACGACCAGCGAAGTCGTAGACTTTGTTTTGATGCTTTAGAGCAGTTTGCCAAGGTAATTAAATCACTGAGTGATTTCTGGCTTGTGTGGAGAAGCAGGACCGGCTTTATTTTTTTGGTATTATTTTAACAGATATCATTGATTTAAACTTTTTATAGTTCATTTGTTGTTATTATTATCAGTATTATTATTCATTATGTGTTACCACTAGTTGGATGAATATAATAAATAAAATAACACTATTACGTCAATAAAATACTCTAATGTGGACACTTAACACGCAAGAGAAACATAAAGACACAATAAAAAAAAATTCTAACGCTAAGGCACTGAAAAGAATAAAATTTAAAAAAACAATGTATTCAATTGTTCGGCCCGGTTTCAAATTAATTGACTTGGCCCCTGCACCATATGAACACCTGCAACGATGGATGTTCTTTCAGACGCAGACATTTTCGTATTCAGATGTTTTTCAATTCTGAAGCCATCACAAATTAACTGGTCTACTTTAGTGAAAGCGTGCCATTGGTTTTTTTGCGGTCTTTAAAAAGAAAACAAAACATTATAGCCTCAGGTGCGCCTTAGAGATCTTACTCCTACTATACCGATAGACGTTTAGCCAACTGCGATCACAAATTTTGTTACTCACTTGCTTTCGTCAACAAATTATCATTTTTCATTCCCAGACTAGAATTACAGTAGCTTACGTTCTATGATCGCCAGCATTAGATACATGTGCCATTTTCCGATATTCTCAATAATTCCCGATTTGCCCTTAAGCCATCATACATTACCTCCATAACTCATTTTTCTCTCCCAGGACTCCACTGATGCCCCTGTTTCAAACAAAAGAAAATTTTCCTTTTATTATTCGAAGAAATTTCGGTATAACGTCATTAGAGATCTGACTGAGCGTGACCGTCTCGTTTCGTTTAACAAGAAAAGGAATTAACCCTCCGACAAATCTACTTTTAAAACAATAATTAATCGCCGAGGGTTTTGTAAGACAATCGTACCAATAATTAAGGAGACAGACTGAGTGAGATTAATCGGTTCACTAGATAGGTTAGTGCAATATTCCGATGACAATGGGGAAAGGCCTATTTAGCCTGAGACTAAATTGTGCATAAATATTGATGTAGGTAGATGCAGATGTTTGAGGGCGGATGAGTAAGTTCAAAAGGATTAGAACATGTTGATGGGTCCACTAGAAATGCGATTGCGATGAATTTACAATGATGGATGCAAAACTATAAGGGATGAGCTATCCCATTACCACTCCGTAGTTAAAGCAAAACATATTCTATTCATTCATTCATACTTTTATTTTCATTTATTCATTCATACCTGAACTTATTATTAGAATAAACCATACTTTAAGTACAGTGAATTATTTTATTCGACAACATACAACAAAACGAAAGAGGAGGTGTAACAATCTCAGAATCCATAAATTACTTTATAAACATAACTAGTTTATAGGGCTTGCTAGGGTCTACACTTTAATTATAAAGAGTGTCATGGATATACCTGCAATAAATTTAGGGGGTAAGACATCAAAATAGGGTCAACCCATTCCTGCAATTTTTATGTAGCAATATGTCTCCAATTTGATTGATTGATTTTAACCTTCATTTATTTAAAATAATTTGACAATTTTGCAACTCAATATAATTTTTTAGCAATATTATTTATAGAAACATTATAATATTTATATAATAATATTTCATTTAAAAATAGTCACAACTAATCTGTGTAATATTTTTACCCGTATTCAATAAATTAATGTTGACTACATTAAGACCATCATTGTATTTTTCGCAACACCCTTTCGTAAACCGTCTGCTACGCTGGCAGCAATAACCTCACCTGGGGGTGACAAATTGGTCGTTGCTTACGTGGTGCTCTGTAATTAAAGGGAAAATCGCTTGATAGATTGTAATAAATGTTTTAGAGGGTTGAACGTTATGCGAACATCCCTTACGACCTTTTAACCTGAATAAGCAGCCCGTACCTGCTTGTTTCCGAAACTTCCGATCGTTCCAGTTAACGATATCGGATAAGAAACAGCGATTTTTTTCTTGACAAAGTGGGTGTAGGCTTTGTGGTCTTGCGATATTATTAGGGTCAGGGTAATTGCATAATGAATAGTCTCTGCATATTGAATAATGAAAAGTACAAAAAAATCCATTGACTTGTAGCGATTGAGACTGCCAGTATGTTACTATTTATGTATTTGACCTTCTCTGGGAGACTGCACACACAATACTTTTACATGATTCCAACATAATGTTTCATCGCCATAAAATTATTATAACCCACCTGAAGAAGACAAGAAAAGCATAATAGATATGTAAATATCATTCCTCTGGGTGATTATATCAGGGTAGCAATCAAAATTTTAATTGCGTAGCCGTTGCAATTAAACAACTTTGGAGGAACTGGGGGGAGGTAATTGAATTAGGAGGACTGCAATTGTTGTTTCAATTATTTTCGGGGGAAGTAATTAAAGCAATCAACAAGAGATGATTGGACGTGTTTTTAGCCAATTTTAATTTACAATACACAGAAGACATTACACACATGTCAATGAATCTCCAGAAAACTTTTGCAGAAATAAGTGCTGAATTGAATAAATATATAAATGTTTAAAATTTAAATATATTTAAGTCGAACTCCACGAACTTTAACAATTACCATGGGAACATGTTTCGGCAGAATACTACTGCCATCATCAGCCCTAATTTAACAAGAGATTAATGATATAATTGATGAATTACAGAGAGGTTCTTACCTTAAAAAAATATTTAAAATTATGACGTTATTTTTGAATTAAATTTGACGTTTTGAAAAGGTTACATGATTTTTAAAGGATTTCGTAAAAACAACATTTTATAAAATGTAAAAATTAAAAATGGATCAATACTTTCAAAATGGCTTAGTACAATTCTTAGACAACATTTAGATTTCAATAACAAATTTGCAATAAAAAACTCAATAGATTTTTGCTCCAAAATAAAAAAATTCCAAATTCCATCAGACAATAGACTTGTTTCATTTGACGTAGTTAATTTATTCCCCAGCATCCCACCCAAATCTTGCTTATTAATATTAAAAAACCTACTATTTAATTCTAATATCCCAACCATACATGCACTAAATTTACATTCACTTTGTCAGACTGTCCTAGATCAAAATTTCTTTCAATTTAATAATATTTTTTATTCACAAAACTCGGGCTTAGCAATGGGTTCTATTTTGTCACTTCTTTTAGCAGAAATATTCATGAATAACTTAGAAGCTCAGTTTTTAACTTCTTCTCCCTTTAAAGATCATTTTCTCTTTTGGTACAGATATGTAGATGACATAATTGTTTTATTCAAAGGATCTGATTCTGAACTTGATAACGCACTCAGCAACTTAAATTCTTTAAACCAATCCATTAAATTCACCGTTGAAATTGAAATCAATTCCCAAATTCTCTATTTAGACTTGTTAATCACTAGAAATAATAATAATTTTAAATTTGACATTTATAGAAAACCGAGTATCACAGATTGCGTAATACCTTTTGACTCTTGTCACCCTGTTTCCCATAAATTTGCAGCTTTTCATTCCTTTTTCCACCGATTATTTTCTATACCACTATCAGATTCATCTTTTCAAACAGAACTTAATAACATTAAACAAATTACTTCAAATAATGGATTTTCTTTAAAAACTATAAATAAATTATACTATAGATATTATAATAAATTCAAATACATACACCACTTGGTTAAAAATCCTTCAGAAATAATTTCCTTTTCAAATTCATTAACATACTTTGGTGTCGTCTCAGAGAAATGTAAAATACTTAAGAAAAACGGTTTTAAAGTTTCATTTAAAACAGATAACAACTTATCTAGATTTTTTATTAAAAATAAGGATCCATTAGATTACAAATCGTCATCAGGTGGATACAAATTGAACTGCTCTTCTTGTGAGTCATTCTACATAGGTCAGACAGGGCGCAAAATATCAGACCGTATTAAAGAACATTTCGGGCACATCTATAACAACACAGATCTTGATCCTTCTCCATCAACACCTTCTTCTTTCGCCAATCATATATTTATAACGAAACATAGTTTTTCACCATTAAATTCCAAATTGATTCATAAATGCAAAAAAGGCCGGAAATTAGATTTTCTTGAGACTTTAGAAATAAGGGAAAAGGAAACCCTGGAAGTAAGCTAATAGGAAGTTACTTCCAAAGAAAGAACTGCACAAATTTGAAGAATGGAGAAATAAAAATTCCGTCAAAACTTTCAATGAGACAGTTGAGACTACTGCGATATCTTGAGGAATTCGACTTTATGGTTAATACCACTATTGTTTTTTTTTTGCATTTTTTAAATATTTTGTTTTGAAGACTATCCTATGTGTATATCTTTTATAGTCAGAAGTATTCAAGCCGAATTCATTGTGGTTGAAATACTCTGTATTAAAGGCAACATTGTTAGCCCACGAGAAAATGAAAATATGAAACTATACCACCGGCTAGAGGCCTTTCTGAAACAAATATCGAAAGGATATATTCCGAAAAAGTCCAAGATTTTAACACGCAAACACGTCTTAAAGTTTGTCAAAGATGCTTCAAACGACACATATCTATTGGAAGAGGTATAAATTTGCTTGACGGTGTTACTATTTCGCATTAAAATGTTACCCTAGATCACTGTTTCGTTTATTTGTTAATTTATTATACGCCCTAGGGCCTAGGACATAATGAAATGGTTTATATAATTCGTGTCCTAGGCGACAACAATCAATATCCAAGTTAAATATAATAGTAATTTATTGTATAAGTGTTTTAGATAGCACTTTATCCACGCAAGAATGTTTAAACGCGAGAACGAAGTTCGATTGCTTTTAAAATACGCATCCAACATCACGTTTTATTCACAATCACCACATTAATAGAATCAAAAACAACAAAATCGAATTCAAAAATATTCTTATTATTAGTATTTATAAAATAAAATGTGTGGCAGGGTTTTGTCATATCTGGTTGTTATGGTGTGTTGTTTACAACGAAAATTGTGACATTTCGAAAATTGCAAGAAACTGATTGTGCTCCTTCAAGAAGCAATTCAACAACTAATTATATTATTGCTTTCGAAATCCGGAGAACATTATGAAGAAGCGTTTGCCGATTTTAATGAATGGAGAGAAAAACGGCGTTAATGACAATAACTGAAGAAGTCATGCTCTCCTATTTTCTAAAATTTAAAAAAAGGTAACAATTTCATCTATTTGGTCGAAGTATTCAATGCTGAAGGCTGCTCTAAAGGTCTATAAAAACGTAGATATTGGAAAATATAGTAAGCTCACTGGATATCTGAAGAGTGAATCTAAAGGATACAAGGCGTTAGAAAGAGCGCATATTGAAGAATTTTTGACTAGAGCTTACGATGAAGAATAATTATACAACTCTTAAGTTTTTAGACATAATGTACTACATATAATGTATTAGATAATCTTGACGAATTTGAGAATCAGTGATGTACACGACACGCACGTATCTACTTGTTTCGATTCCGGACACCAAGACCGGTATTTCACGGAAGTTTATAATAATTATGGAGGGATTTTCCATCAACGCTGTGGAAATATGTAGAAAATTATATTTTCCTACGACTAAAGAAGTTATCTCAAAACAGATTCTTGTTACGTTATATATCTCAAAAATGTATAGCCTGTTGGAATTAATACATTGGCAAAAGTTACTTCCAAAGTTGCATCGTTTTTATTAGTAAACTAGCGGACCCGGCGAACTTTGTACCGCCTCAGAATCAATAAATGTTGTGTTAACTTATTAGTTGAATCAAATTCAGTTTTCAAAGCATAATGCACACAACGTCATCTACTGGCATTACCGGAACCAGCATACAACTATGTTAGTTCTCGAGATATCATCAAAAGATTTTTGTGTGGAGTCCACGCGCAACCGAAGTGAAACTTTGGAGTTTACTTCTCAAAAATCGATTATAATTTTTAAAGCCCGGTACGACAAATTTTGGTAGCCGGCGTTATTTGTTATTGTTGCCCTGTACCAAGGGGGCTTTCGTTATTGTCGTTGCCCTGTACCAAGCTCCCCGTAATGTTTTAATAGTTATTCTGCTATTCGGAGCGGAGAAAAATCCAACAAATCAAAGATCATAAAAAACGGTCCAGCCGTTCTTGAGTAATAAATCCAAGGGGGCCCCTTGTCCCTCATGTCCATTTGAAAAAATCGGTCCAGCTCAAGGGGGCCCCCTGGGCCCCCATGTCCATGTAAGTACCTTACGACCTATTCTCATACCTACCAAATATACTAAATTTTTTTTTTAAATTGGTCCAGCCGTTATCGAGTAATAAACCCAAGGGGCTCCCCTGGGCCCCCATGTCTATGTTTTAATAGTTATTCTGCTTTTCAGGGCATAGACATATCCAAGAAATCAAAAACCATGAAAATCGGTTCAGACGTTCTCGAGACACACAAAGGGCCCCCCTGGGCCCCCATGTCCAATAAAAAGTATCCTATGTCCGTCTCCTGGTTCTAAGCTACCTCCCCACCAATTTTCAGCCAAATCGGTTCAGCCGTTCTCGAGTTATAAACTCAAAGGGCCCCCCTGGGCCCGCATGTCCAATAAAAAGTACCATATGTCCGTCTAATGGTTCTAAGCTACCTCCCCACGAATTTTCAGCCAAATCGGTTCAGCCGTTCTCAAGTAATAAACCTAAGGGCCCCCCCCTGGGCCCCCATGTTCAATAAACAATAAAAAGTATCCTATGTCCTTCTCCCGGTTCTAAGCTACCTCCCCACCAATTTTCAGCCAAATCGTTTTAGCCGTTCTTGAGTTATAAATAGTGTAACTAACACGACTTTCTTTTATATACACGCTGTCCCATTTAAAACTCCCCAGTCCAAATTTCTCCGAATTGATTATTGTAATTGAAAAATCCTCGAACAGGTCGATTTTGTTTGCCAGGGGCACATCTTCTCAGGTTCCTTTCAAGTTCCGGCATTTCGCCCTTTTCGCGAGGGGGCTGTTAGCCCCAAAATCTTAAATGGCACTATGGGTCGAGTGATACCTCATTTGAAAGGTATTGGAGACCTCTTTACAACTAACCACATACTTTGCAATATTTTGGTGATTTGACCGCAAAAAAACGACAATTTTCTATTTTCAAGATAATCCACATCTTCTGATGCTTTGTTCCACAGCAACTACAAAGACAAACATGTTATTGCTGAAATTAGGCTTATTGAAATTGTAGCATCACGAACAGTTTTGAAAATCGTCTGTATTTTTGCATGAAAATGAATGGTGGCCATATCCAAAATTTATTACGTTAATTAGATCATTTTATTGAAAAATAATCGTGTCGCATACTCTACATTCAGTTTTAACTCCTTCGCGCTATTTAGCAATCAAAATCAACAACCTAATGACCCAAAAGTTTCAATAAATTTTATTTCAAACTTACATGTTGGTCTTTGTGGTTTCTGTGGGACATAGCATGAGAAAATGTGCAATATCTTGAAAATTAAAGTTATTGTTTTTACGGTCAAAACTGCAAGATATTGAAAAGTAAGTGGTTAGTTGTAGAGAGGCCTTCAATACCTTTCAAATGAGGCTTCACTCGACCCATAGTACCATTTAAGATTTTGGGGCTAACAGCCCCCTCGCGAAGAGGGCGAAATGCCGAGAGTTGAAAGTAACCTGAAAAGATGTGCCCCTGGCAAACAAAATCGACCTGTCCGAGGATTTTTCAATCACAATAATAAATTCGGAGAAATCTGGACTGGGGAGTGTATATAGATATGGTGGCCACTGATGTATGAGGCCCACTTCAAAACTTGATTGGCTCTTCTAAGGTGCTGACCTTACAACCATTAAGAACTAAATGTCTATTGATATTTAATAAATGTTAATGTTAATAAGTAAATTAAATTTCATTGATTTTAAGTCTACATTTTTTTCATTATTCCTCTAGTGAATAGGATATATTTAGTCTTTTTATAAGGTTCCTCCAAATTAGATAATCTTTTCATTTACCTTGTAAAAGAGCAATCAGAGCTTCTTCCCTTATTAATTTTTTTCCGCGTTCCGCAAACGATCTCAAAAATTGAAGAATTTAATTAATCTCTCGACAAAAGAAGTGTCCGATGTGAAAAAGGAAAGCCAATTATTTGCACACTTAATTAAAAAGTTTCACACTCACTTTATTGTAATGCCGATTTTTTTTAAATCTATTGTTGCAAAGAGGTATCTCAATCAGCAATATGGACTGCAGACTTTTTACGGTATTCGACACAGATGGTGTACCTTCAGGATCAACGTCGGGGGAATTCTCAGTCCGAAGAGGATACTGCTTAGTTAAAAGTTTTCCAGTTTAAATATATCGTTGATTTAATACATTTTTATGTCAATGTATTTTAATGAAAAACTGAAAACTTTCTTCATAAATAAAACATCTGGGAGATTCGCTTAGATTTTGGAGGGGACAGAATTAGGCTAATAGAGGCATGGCGGAAAATCCCTAATTTATGTTGCTTCTTGTTGTTGTTCAATTTCCCGTAATTGCTTTAAATTTCCCATGTTTCGGGTGGAAAATCTGTATTAAATATGCATACCGAAGAGGATATTAGCACTTATTAAGTTTATTAGTGGCTATATGTACAAAGTAATAAAAAAAAATAAACCACGTCCATAAAGTCCTCACCACGTGTCGAATTTATTTGTAAGCATTTTCTCAAATAACTTGACCTGCTTTAACAGATTTATTAAAGAAACAGATCCTCGCCCTCTGAAGTTTTAATTATTATTATTGGAACGAAGTTCCTTAGGGCTCGAAACATTCAAAAAATTCTTGAATCCAGTTGAACCGACTTTGGCAGCAATGCGCAAGTCATCCGGAACCCACCACTTCATACCCACAACTAGTTTTGCACACAATAAGAAAATTGATCCACAAAGGCGATTTTATAGCACGAAAAAGAAAAGTGGAAAAGTGTAGATTCAAAAGCTACTGTTTCAATTAATTGAATAAAATCTGTTGAGTGACTGAAATGTGTTCTATTTTATTTAAAAATTTTCTTGTTTTCATGTTGTACCCTAAACTGTGATATATTTTAGTAAATATTGTGTGAATTATGTAGATCCGATAATTAAGTTAATAAAATTGTACAAGTATTTACCGTTTACTATTTAGTGTTTACTATTTACTAGTTATTTACAGTACAGAGACAATACTGAAATCATTTGCTTTAGATTTTTCTGTATCTGACGTATATTTGACATGACTTGACATGGAACCATAACCTCAAAATCACACTGACATTTTGACATTTCGTTCTGTGCAGAGTTCAGTGTGTGTTACCAATGGAAAAAGAGTCTAGATTTTGGGTTCGTTAATGGCTTATTAACGCGCGGAAAATCAATGCGTTAATAGCTTTTCAAAACAACGCATCTTCATTTCTTCTCCGCTTCTGCCAGTTCCCTCTTTCCATACTTCTTTAATCCATTTTATTTCCCTTCCTTCTACATTCAGTGTGTCCTCTCCTTCCTTTCCCTCTCTTTCTCTCATCTCACTACACTCATTCCACACATCGTCTCTCTCTCTCCTCATAGCATATTCTACACATTCTTCTTCCCTCTTCCAACCAATACCTACTCTCCCTCTCCAAATGCTTCGGTATTTCCTCAATCATACATCTCTCGTACTTCCAGTTGTACCTGGACTCTCTTATTCTTTCCCTTCTTTCTTGTCTGTCCAATCCTTGTCCCTTTCGCTCAGTTCAACATTCTTCCACATGCCTCTTTCTCTGACTCTCCCAATCTTTTTGCCGCAGGGGCTATATCCCGCCTCTTAGTGGCTTTCGCAATAGAGTTGAATGAGGTGTTATGAAAACCACCATCTATATCCACATCTAGAAAAGTTTCCATCGCAAAGTCTTGATTGTCTTCTATCCTATGTGTATACTCAACTCGCACGATTTTCCAGCTTAATAGGCAAACTGGTATCGATGTAGAGGCGCATTGGCTAGAACATTGTAGCTGATATTCAATCAGCTTCTTTCAAAGTCTTCAGGAGAAACGATCTTAGACTTATTGGTCAAAAGAATTTCGCCCTGGTTTTGGTATTTGTAAATACCAGGCTGGTGCTTGAGGCCAATTCCTCAAGTCCCTGTTGGCTTGAATGCTTTGAAAATTTCACTGCCAATCCAAGTCTTGTTTTGTTTACAAGCCTGTCGGCTAGTTTCCAGTCCTCCCCACAGGCCCGATGACTCGGTATGTCTAAGATTGGAGTGTGTGTTGCGTTCACTGAGGATACACTCCCAGGAAAGTGTCTCTTTAGAAGGAGTTCCAGAGACTCCTCACTGGATTCGGAGTTTACTCCATGAGGTTTTTGCAGAGTTCCGATATTACTTCGATTTTCTCTCAGCAAGGCTTTCTAGAGTCTGGCACATACCGAAGTTCTTTCGATCTCCTCGCAGTGCTTTCTCCATGAAGTGTTCTTTCCCTCCATCACGGCGTAACCGGAAAGTCTTTAGTCTCTCCGTCCTTTTTGGACTGTTAAAAAATCTTTCTCTCTGAGTGGCTCTCTCTGGCATAAGCTCTATTTATGGCTGCTGCAATGCATGCATTCATTACTTCAAGGGTAGGATGCTAGAAAATATAAGATTAAAATTTCTAACTACAAAAATCATTAGACGCCTTACGGTGTTTTTGCAATTTTTGATCAGAAGGTGAGTTTTGATCTTTTAAAAATTACCATCTGTGCAGTGATATTGAAAATATTTGAATTATTATTAAAGTGGCTTTTTTAGCAATTTAAAAACGGCTGTAAATAATACTAATAATAATTATATAAAAGAATATTTTGTTCTATACTTCTATCGTAATTCAGTATGTAACTGGTTGATATTATTGTATTAGACACTTATCTTATCTGCGTGCTATCGGTATTTTACTATTTAAAACAAATAATCAGTATTTACTCGTTTATCGAAATGCCAGTACCTGCATGATATAAACGGTAGGTAAAGCACACAATAACAATGGATGCAACCTCAATTGTTTGGTATTGTTTGCAAGTGTTTGTTAAGAACAATTTAATTCAAGAATCATCTAATACCAAAAAGCAAAGTAATAAAATCTGAAAAATTAAATGCATACATAATTTACATAATTACACTGACGTAGGTACTAAAACGATTTTTTCTACGATCGTAATTTTTCTACTAAACGTAGTTGCACAATGGAACTTATTATGCACTTGCTTTTGGTTTTTTTATTTGATATGTATTACGTTGGTATTGAGCATTTCTAACCAACTCCTGTCAAGTCTCAACTTTTCAGATAAAAACATAACCACCAACACAACCAGTACTACCAAATTCTAAAAATTTCTAGAATATTTGAAAATAAAATTTTTTACATTTTCATAAAACGAATAGCTCCAAAGTAGAAGAAAAAAGTATATTACATTTAACGAGGCATTGTGAAATTCGTTCTATTGGGGCACTTCTCGCTGGGCTCGTCGTGCCCCAAACCTAGTCATGGCACAATGAAGCCTCTTGTTAAACTCGTATAATAATGTACTATTTTAGAATTTGGTTTCATAATTTGCAAATTATAACACCAAAAACAGAATCATAAGGATCTAAATTATAATTCTGTTTTTGGTAACTTTTCTTGTCTTAATGTTGCCTGCAATTTTGCAACTGTACTGCAATGTGACTGCGACAACGACGTTATAAACGTCAACTATTCGCGCCATATGATGTAAACCAGATGTGAACGAAAATAAACCAAAGAGAAGTAAATGACTTTCGTTCCATGATTAGATATAAACATTGGTAAAAACAAGAATTGAAAAAATGGCAATCAAACGTGAGGTACAGTTTGTGTCTGCATAATCAAAAGTTTCCAAATCAGAAACGTCATTTAGCAGAAATAGCAATTATACTGAAATACCACTCGTGTTATTCAAAAGTCCCAAAGTTATTAATTTAGCACAAATTTTTAGTTTTTCTTAATTAAATAAAGCCAAATTCGAAAAAATAGTATATTACACGCGTTTCACAAGCCGAAATTGTCGCACTCGTGCCTTTGGATCACTCCTCGCTGCGCTCGTCGTGCTACAAACAACTATATATACTATAATATACTATTGTCTAATTTTCGTTCGTACTGAGGGTATTACGATACGCTTTTGCGTGTCATAATAGACAAAAGCAGTGTTATAATCATTACACTAAAAACAGTATAATTTATTTTTTTAATAATGGAATCTTGGCAATCCTAACATGATCCTAAGCTTACTTCGCTGTGTCAAGTCAAGAATTGGGATTTTAGCGGTTTGAGCCATTCAAACAAAAGCACTGATGACGCTTGAAGAATACTGTGGGTCAGGAAATGCTTGAGGGTGTCTCCGGTGATGACGCGGTTAAGGGGGTTCCACTTGTTTGTGCAGCGGGATTTGATTCTAGACATTTTGTGGATAGGGAGATTTAAAGTTTCCAGGGCCAGGAAATCGCGTTCGTCCTTGTCAATGTCCACACCGCGGATCACAAAGAAAAAGAACGGGCCTGTGCGAGTTGTTTGTGGTATAGGGGCGTTTGTTACGGAGGTTATTGTGAGCTTAGGGGCTTCAGTTACAACTGAGTCCGACGTTTTTGGAGGTCGTTCGGGCTGGATTAAAATTCACTACCACGTTTTTGATACATGTGCAAAGGATAAACAAAAATACGCGTCACATACAAGTATTGACGTTTCAAATTAATTCTTTTTCATAGCCGCCGTTAATGCACCTAGCAAACGTAGCCAACCGCCGCGGAATTCCCTAGATTGTAAAATTTGATTATTTTATATAAAAAGTGGTAAAGTAGAAAAAATACTGTATGATAACTCGTTTATAAGGCATTTTGTCGCACTTACTCATTTAGGGCATTTGAAGCCCGTGCGTGCGACAAAATGCTTTAATAAGCATTTTTATTTAAATATAAGTAAAACTCATATCATAATATACTATTGTATAGCCTCTTTTTTGGAGCCGTAAAGTTTTACTTTTTTGTACACATCGGTCAAGTTCTGACAGACCAGTCTCTAAAAAAGTGGAGTTGACAGATGCGTACAAAAAAGTAAAACTTCACGGCTCCAAAAGAGGCCGTAGAATCACCTTTTTCGTAATCATCGCCTAAAATAGTAATTTGTGTACCTAGGCCGTAAAGGTTAGCTTTTTTGGACGCATCTGCTGTTTGTGGCCGAGGCGTGGGCCGAGGACACAATGCAGATAAGGCCAAAAAAGCACTTTTGGCCGAGGTGCACATGACGTTTTTTAGGCGATGATCACAAATGAATTCAAAAATTTGGTCATGTAATTTTTTTAAGACATTATTACTATAATTAGTGGGTCGCATGAGAATAAAATGACTAGTGTAGTAGGTATTACGGCCCCTCAGATGGTAGCTACGCCCACCTGCCCCTAGGGGAGGGCTCTCCCAAGGCAGCTCCCCCCTGTCCCTTAACTTCAGTCACTTCAGTCGTGTCCTTATAAAGGTGAGGCACACAACATCTTTTGTACACATCTGTAAAATTGGAGTTCATGCTGGTATCTAAAATGACATTTTTCAGATTATTTATGATACAAAAAGTGGAACATTAACGTCATAGTCCTTTAAAGTAGAATTTTAAAGTCACAATACTCTCCACTCACAAAACAACTGGTATTCTTTCTCATATTATTAATAGTAATTTGTATTTTTGCATTAATATAAATTTAATACAGCCAAGCAAATTTGTATTTGACTATAATTAACAGGCATGATTTTCTTTGAGACTGCAATCTTTTCGAAGATATGGCAACAAAGATATTACTTTGCCTGAGGACTTTGTTTCTCCTACAATAAAAAGTTAATATTGATTACTGTCGTTATTTACATTTACCCAAATAAGGACATTTTATCTCCAACAACCTTTGTGGCTTTCCAACATAAAATATAACACCATCAGGACAGTATGCTAGCCATGGATAAAGATGTCATTACAATTCCCATTTTTTTATGTTGTAAGTGGGGCTGTTTTTTTGTTGGTGTTAAAGGCCACTGGTTCCATTTCATTCCCATATGGAGTTGGTTTAGATGTTGTTTTTTAAAGGTACACACTGAGTGACATTTTGATCCTACGATAAATAATTTATACTAGCACCTTCAATTAACTAAAAAGTATTTTCCAACCTGTTATTCGATTTTCTCTTTTTGTTTTCCCACATTGAACAAATAGGTAGTTGTAGTTGGATGTAATTAAGTAATGTGGACAGTTTTAAATACATGGTCTACAATGTCATAATTTAGTATTGACTTAATGGTAAATCACTTTCTAAAATGTGTAGAAATGACCGCCGGTGTAAATAGCAACACAAATTACACGGATTGCCAATATTGTATAACACAAAGCCGCAGTACACATGACTATAACAAATATAGATGACCCATCACAATGACAAAGACGGCAGAAGCCAGCGACCTAAAACAGCTGATGCTAATCCTTCGGTTAAATCTCAAGACCAAACGACAGATTTCTTAAAAAGTATCAAAAGTTTTAGTACAAAAAAGTAAAACTTTACGGCTCCAAAAGAGGCCGCAAAATCACATTTTTCGTAATCATCGCCTAAAAAAGTTATTTTTTGCATTTTAAGTAGTAAAGTAATTCATTACTGTAATAATAGTAGATTACTATACAAACAAAAAAGTGCTAGTTTTCTATAGTACATATTTGAAAACAGGTTGTTTCACGTAGTGATTTCTTAGGCGGTATTCTATTTCTTTTGTATACTTGATGAAAAAAGTTAAATGACAATAGGTAAATTTTCAAAAATTATCAAGGTGCAAAACGTGTCTTTACTAGGGAAACAGCTGCCAGCATAGGGACAAAGAGATAATAGTAATAATAATTTGAATGAAAAATTTCATAAATTCGAGGTGAAGATGAATGAAATGTTAGAAACTCTTTGGTGAGTGGAAAGAAGAAAAAACATGAGAGAATTTAACAATTTTTGTGGATTTCAGACTTGTCATATGAGGGTCTTCCTGTCCAATTTATCCAGCTTGTATACCGTTTGTGTACTGCGTTGCTAGGTTTACTTTACTGTTTTTTAAATTGTAAAGTTGATCTTTTCCAAGTTTTCAAAAAACATATTTTACACCACACAACAAAATACGTTGATGATATGTATATGATAATAACTGGGAAAGGGTATGTTCTTTAGTACAATGCAGAAACGAAAGCTAAATACTAATATCAGTAAAATGCTGGTCTCGTAATTACTGCTATTGCGAAAACTGCAGCTTTTCAAGTCATTTAATTTTTATTGATGTCGAGACACAATAACGACCATTTAGACTATAATGTTTATTTGAACATACATTTCAATATTAATGTCAAAACGAACTAAAAGCCAAAAAGTAGATAAATACAATCACAAACATTTCAAGCGAACAAGTACCTACTTGGTTATCTACATCTATGGACTTTAGGTACGTCAAAATTAAAACAACAAGAATAGGAAACTCATTACAAGCTTTCAATTGGATCTTCAGAAAAGAAGAGATAACATGTTTTATAACACAAAGTTCACTCACTTCAAATCTAAATTGCACGTAGATATTCCTATATTATATTATTGTATTCTAATCTTTAATTGAGAGATCTAGGAATATTATTACTTTCTCTTCAAATACTTATCGCCAGGTGTCCGCAATCAATGCTATCAATTGATGCCAATCACTTAAGATGTATTGTTAATTCCTTTTACAAAAGTGTTTTTTTTTAATGATACAGTGACCAATATGTTTTTCCTTAAAACTGACGATCGATAAAATAGTGTTAGCGTGATATTTGTAACTAATTTCTATAATGATTATACTTCTCCATTTACATATTTTGGGACTGATCTGTCAAAATTTGACAGTTGTGTACAAAAAGTAAAACTTAAAAAAAGAAGAATGTTGTTAAATCCAGGTGGAGTAAATTTAAATTAAAATTTAAATATATCTAAGTCGAACTCCACAAACTTGAATGAGCGTAAAATTACAAATGGAACATGTTTTGGCAGAACACTACTGCCATCATCAGTCCTTAAAGAATTTTAAAAATTATAATATAATTTAATTTAAAAAAAGAGGCCATACAAACACCTTTTTAAGGAAAAAAAATATGACCAACTTTATGAATTCTTTTGAGATCATCTCCTAAAAAACGTGTGCAACTCGGCCAAAAATGTGTTTTTGGCCTTATTTGAATTCAGAACAACACATGCGTCCAAAAAAGATAACTTTTATGGCTTCGGTACACAAATTACATTTTATCAGAACATATAATAAACAAAGTTCACAACTTTGGCACGTTCCACAAGATCACTAATACCACTCGAGATATTTTTATTCTAACAATCTGAGAGATAACTGACCAAAGACAACTTAAATCACATAGACTTTTCATGTCAAACTCTTCGTGTAGAACCAGAAGTTATAGAGTATTTTAAGTCCTTATACTATTAATAAGTTCCTTAAATTTAATCTTTAGAATCTTGTTTATCACAGTTTTCAAAAAGGTTCTTCGGGATGTCTGGCCACAAATAAACAAAGAATCTTAAAATATAATGTCACACCTGCACGTTTCCATGGTGATAAATTCAGGTGTTCGAAATCAGGAATTCCACATGTGATTTTTATTTCAGACATGAGTACATAGTTGATTAGTTAGCTAAAAAAAAGTTTTGTTATCTATAAAACGAAATTCGTATATATAATTAGTTTTTCTTCAAGCATCAGAGAAACGTGGCATTGCATACGTTAATAGGCAATGACAGATGGCCATTTTTTCTGCCATGGTAGAAAAAATACTTTGTCTGCCGTCCAATTAAAAAAACGTGTGCTTTGAAAAATTATTCATTTAATTTCATGAGACTTTTTCAAAAGTGACTTTTCGTGGCTCGTCCGTATTTGCCAATAAAACAATCTACTATTTTCTGAAAATTAGTAGGTAGTTCTTACGATTTTCACTCATATATTGTATTAGATTGAAGAAAATGTTCGATTTTACAATTCCCCCATTTAGCTAAGATATAATACATAAAAGTAAACATGTAACTATTAAAAAAAAAAGAACATAATTATTGTACTATTTGCAACAGAAACATTATGTTGCTAAAGAATTTTTTTTTATATACACCACCATGAGGTGAAAAAATACTTTCTCGGCCGCCCAATTAAAAAAGCGTGTGCTTTAGAAAAATTTCGTGTCATTTAATTTCATATCATTGAGGTTAGCAAACTGTCAAATTTGTATTTCGTGGGCAATTTTCGGCCTTAAAAAAACACGTTTTATTCAGAGAAAAGTGATTTTTTCGTGGGTCGTCTGTATTTGCCAATAAAACAGTCTACTATTTTCTGAAAATTAGTAGGTAGTTCTTACGATTTTCACTGATATATTGTATTAAATTGAAGAAAATGTTCGATTTTACAATTCCCCCATTTAGCTAAGATATAATTCATACAAAGTAAATAACTATTAAAAAAAAAGATCACAATTGTACTATTTTCAACAGAAACATTATGTTGCTAAAGAATTTTTTTATATACCTCACCATGAGTTGACAAAATACTTTGTCTGCCGCCCAATTAAAAAAGCGTGTGCTTTGAAAAATTTTCATGTCATTGAGGTTAGCAAACTGTCAAATTTGTATTCCGTGGGCGATTTTCGGTCTTAAAAAAACACGTTTTATTCAGAGAAAAGTGACTTTTTGTGGCTCGTCTGTATTTGCAAATAAAACAATCTACTATTTTCTGAAAATTAGTAGGTATTTTTTACGATTTTCACTAATATATTGTATTAAATTCAAGAAAATGTTCGATTTTACAATTCCCCCATTTAGCTCAGATATAATACATAAAAAGTAAATAACTATTAGAAAAAAGAACATAATTGTACTATTTGCAACAGAAACAATATGTTGCTAAAGATTTTTTTTATATACCTCACCATGAGTTGACAAAATACTTTGTCTGCCGCCCAATTAAAAAAGCGTGTGCTTTGAAAAATTTTTCATGTCATTTAATTTCATGTCATTGACGTTAGCAAACTGTCAAATTTGTATTTCGTGGGCGATTTTCGGCCTTAAAAAAAACACGTTTTATTCAGAGAAAAGTAACTTTTCGTGGCTCGTCTGTATTTGCCAATAAAAAAAAACATTACTTTCTGAAAATTAGTAGGTAGTTCTTACGATTTTCACTGATATATTGTATTAAATTGAAGAAAATGTTCGATTTTACAATTTCCCCATTTAGCTAAGATATAATACATAAAAAGGAATAACTATTAAAAAAAGAACATAATTGTACTATTTGCAACAGAAACATTATGTTGCTACAGAATTTTTTTATATACCCCACCATGAACACAATATGTCGTTGATTACTCAAACTTACACACACGTGTTCACACAGTGTAATTAAGTAGTTTGCCAATGACAAAATTTGCAAAATAGATAACTATGCATTTACAAGTAAATTTAACTAAAACCGAATTGGAGCTGGTATTTCTTAAACAGAAAAAAATTATTAGTATTTTATATTTATTTTTCATTGACAATCTTTTGATTTCGGCTCTTGGATGATTATGTTTTAAATGTTTTTGGGAGCCAACGTCTTCCATTAATTTATTTCTGAACCAAAATAACATATATGGAACCTTTTCAAATGATTCATTACAATTTAATATTAAAAAGTCTAACTACTCACACCCCTAGAAGTATTGTCCCACCGCACCAACTATTCGAACACATATTTTTATCTCTTTCAAGCATATAGATAGCTGCGATACGTAGTGTCAAGAGTAATTATTGTGAAAATATTTATAGAACAACAAAAATGCCTATAACTTGAAAACGTGACATATACTCTGTGACATAAAAAACGCATCACCCTGTAAAACATCATATACCGAAGAAACTCAATAATGTGTTACACCACCATGCGGAAGAATACACTCGCCTCTTCCTGATCCGAATCAGTCAGAATATTTAAGTTGTTCGTCCCAAGCTCTTTGAACAGCGGTACGCAGTTGTGTTATGGTCATTGGGGGGTTAGGAAACACCCTAAGTCTTCGACCTGTCATCACATATTTATTGTATGGGTAGATAGATAGATCTGGTGATCTAGCCGGCCTTGGAAGAACATTAATGTTGGTAGTTCGAGGATACCGTAGTTCGAGTCTCTGTTGCCACATGAGGACGAGCATTATCTTGTTGGAATATACCGTTGTATATTCTAGTTCTAGTACCTCATAGATGTAAGTTTCCACGTTCAAACGGCCACAGATGAACACTAGAGGAGTCCTACTTCCAAGAATGATACCACCTCAAACCAAAATGCCACTAATACAGGTTTAACTGTTTAACTGTTGATTAGGGGCGGTCCATTAATGACGTGAGGTGTTTTTCTGTTAATTTGGACCCCTCCCTCCCCATTGATGAGGTTTGGTGAGATTTGGTGAAACCCCCCTCCCCCTCACGTGAGATTTATCCCTTATAATTTTTAAATAATTAATTTTCATGTATGTTCATGTATTTTGCTAAATACATACCACTAAATACCTAAGAGTTAATACTAGCAATTACCCGCGGCTTTGCCCGCGTAAGTTGGGGTTGGCTTTACTGGCGCTTGTACAGAGTGATCATAAAGTTCCGCACAAAATTCATAATTTAATTTTGAAAGAATGAAAATTAATTAAATAATTAAAGTTATACAGTATCAATTTTTTACTCTTGTTGAATAGATAATTGAAAAGTGTAGACACCCAAAAAAAAGTTAGGGGTTGCCATTTAAAAAAATTTATGACTGTCATAGTTCAAAAGCAGATGACGTCATCAACAAAATTTTTATGTCAAAAGATGGGAATTTAAAAACAAAAATCGACCTGTTCGAACGTTTTTGTAAAAACATAACTAACTATATTATTAATTTTGTGCGGAACTTTATGATCACTCTGTATTTCGAATTAGTACAGCCGCTTAAAGCAGTTTTTAATAATAAATAACAAAAAGTAAAAAAAAACATATTTTTTTGCAATAACATCAAAGACGGGTCTAGTTATTTTTAAAGTGCCAATTCTCATGCCTGTAACATTCTCAATCTTCAAGTTATGGGAATTTTGAAAAAAATTACTCCCAAATTAACCCTCTCCTCTTTTCGCAGTTGGTAATTTTATTTTTTTTGCAAATTCGTAAAACACGGGTCCGGTCTTTTTTAAAGGAGAATCTAGACCCCAATTTTCACGTATGTAAAACTATTTGTTTTCCTGTTATGAGAATTCTCAGGAAAACTACCCTACCCATTTACGCCCCTTTTTCAGGGTTTGTAATTAAATTTTTGCAAAATCGTCAAACACGGGTCTAGTTATTTTAAGATGAGAGTCCGAGTGCCAATTCTCACGCCTGTAACATTCTCGACCTTCAAGTTATAAGCATTTTGAGAAAAATTACCCCCAAATTCACCCTCCCCTTTTTTCGCCGTTGGTAATTTTTTTCCAAAATTGTCAAACACGGGTCCGGTCTTTTTTAAAGGAGAATCTAGGTCTCAATTTTCACGTATGTAACACTATTTGTTTTCCAGTTATGAGAATTCTCAGAAAAACTACCCTCCCCATTTACGCCCCTTTTTCAGGGTTTGTAATTAAATTTTTGCAAAATCGTCAAACACGGGTCTAGTTATTTTAAGATGAGAGTCCGAGTGCCAATTCTCATGCCTGTAACATTCTCGACCTTCAAGTTATAAGCATTTTGAGCCTATACGCCCTAAAGTCTACGTACCTACCAAATTTCAGGCTCCAAGACTCAACGGTCTGGGCTGTGCGCTGATCAGTGAGAAATCAGTTTCGCATTTATATATAAAGATTACATAACAATAAAAATAGACTACCTTCCCTAATTGTTTACTTACTCTATGAACATGGGCGTCCTGTATTGTTCGTTGACAGATTTTTCAACGCGGCCGGGATTTCCACGAAGAGTCTGGTAAATAAATTGTGCCGCAATTGTCTCAATTCGGGGAATCCCATACATAGAAGATATTTAATACTGTTTATACTCCACGATACACTTGTGAGTGTATCGTGCTATACTCGAGATTGGTATTGTAATAAAAAAATTGTTTGCGGACAAAATAGAAAACCTTTAAAAAAGTAAAATAATAAGTTTTATGTTTTTTTTATATTTAATTTATTAATGTAAAAAATTGACGTGAGATTTTCAATGACCCCCTGCTCCCTTTAGATGAGATGTGATGAGATTTTACTGGACCCCTCCCCTCCCATTTTGAGCTCACGTAATTAATGGACGACTCCTTATGGATGTAAATACGACAATGAGCTATCAAATAAACACAGCCTGCTACTTCAAGAATCGACATTTTTTTTAAATTATCTTGTTTCTAAAAAAATAAGAAAAAGACGTTAAACATGCAAGTTATAGTGACATACATTTTGTTTGTTAAACCGTCATTTACAGAGTGATGCGTTTACACAGTACACTTAGATTCATCTGTGAGTCCCCATACATATTGCTTTCAACTTTTCGATGTCGACTAGTATTATTTACATTTCAAGTTGCAGCAATGAGCTCTTATCAAACGGATCCTCTACAGATAGGTATACTAATTTTTAAACAATCACTCGATAAGGACCTAATTGTTGCCACTAAATAAAGTCTATCGATTTCAACCAGTCTGATTTCGGTGTGCATTGTTGACCGCCTTGCTCCTCTTTCTGGCCGCGGTAAGTGAATAAGTAAATGAACATTGAAATTTCAAACTTTTCCATTAAAATCGTATTAAATTTTAACTAGTCCTTTTTCTAGAAAATACATTTAATTAAACCTAGAGTAGCATTACCAGGAAAACTTTTTCTTTGACGTAAAATTATGGTTAAAGTTTGTCTATAAAAATAGGTTTCAACGTTCTCTTAAAGTAAAATCAATATCTTTGTAACTTGCTTAACTAATTATTTCGTACTATTATAGCATATTTACAAAAAAATGGATCCTCTTCTCATAATATTCCTAACACTCTTTGCATATTCTATTAACATTATGTACAAATGGTACCAAAAACGAAAAGTAATATGGGATGCTGTTGAGGCCGTTGGAGGAGAAAAATGGTATCCTATTGTTGGAACGTGTACGGAGCTTATATTAACACCAAGAAGTGGTAAGAAGAATTATTTAGTTAATAGTGAAACACTTCTTTAATCTATAACTTTTTAGATTTCTATGAAACCTATACTAACAGAAATAAAAAATATTGGCCAATTTTTAGATCATGGATGGGAACCGTACCAGTTATTCACGTAATGACACCTGAACATATTGAGGTAAAAACATTGTATCAATCACTGATTTAATTTTGTAACATATAACATTTCAGGCAGTCTTGAACACCACAGCCACCCTATCTAAAGGTGACCTCTACCAATTCGTAGAGCCATGGCTCGGCGAAGGTCTCATAACAGGCTCGAGTAAGATGTTATTTTTTATTTCCTACAATAACAGCTTACCGTCCATTGCTTGCAGACCACAAAAAATGGCATGTTCATCGGAAGCTATTAACACCGACTTTCCATTTCACCATTCTCGACAATATGTGTGACGTCATGACGGAAAAGAGCCAGTTGCTGGCCAATCTCTTGCAGGAAAAAGCTAACGGGCAATATTTCAATATCTATCCTTTTTTGACGCTGTGCGAATTGGATATCATCTGCGGTAAGTGGAAACAAAATAGGAATATGCTCGCTTTTAAGGCATCAAAGAAAAGATGCAATTCATATCAGAAATGTGAAATATCTTCTAATTGCAACATACGTACTATTTGAAAGACGTATATTTGATACATTTAAACGACAAGAAGGATAAAAAGAGTTACCAGCAATTATTTTATAATAGTGTCTTAACGTATAACTACACAAGTTTTTTAATTAATGATGACTAATACCATTAATCCAGATTCTTTAACTATGTATTGTAGAAGTTATTATTTAAATTAAAAGAAAATTTGATAACTTTTAAATTTAAAATGTAAATTCATCTTGTACTAACAAATATTAACATTACTATAGCGCGTTTTATGTTTGTTCGTTGCGTTGCTGCAGTTATTGATCCACTACAGCATTAAAGGTTCTTTTGTATTCAATACTATCTACTCTGAAAAATTTATTTAATTCTGCAGTAATTTTCCAATAAGACATGAAAAATAGCATAACTTAAAACTTGTTTCTAAAAACAACAAATCTCTTAACTTTCTGGTAATTAAAACAATGGTCTATGTTCACACTATACGATCATTACGTATTATTGGTTAAAAACCTTGGAATGCAACTTTGTATTTCAGTTGACAAAAAAAAAACACACACTGTTACTACTTATCCTTTTGTTGATTGCTCAAAATGTGCTCCGTTATGTTCTAAACCAAGTCGAACTCGTCTCTTCATATTTTCAAAAACAATTGCTAAACTTTTGGGGTGGAATGGCTTGACAATCTTCTGTAATTCAGTTACAGAGTTGTAAAAATTTGTAAAATTCAGAATGTCCAATAGTGGTCAATTCAACGTGTGTTTTTTTTTCAATTTGAAGCTGACTTCAGTTAAAACGTTGTAAGAACATTGAGTTTCCAATTGAAGCATGGCAAAAGTATTTCTTACATTCTGCATATTCTTCAAAATTCTAAAGTCCAATAGCGGCACATCCAAGGTCAGATAACTATTTCATTCAAGTTTTGAAATCTAATCTTCCTGATTTTGCATCTGACGTCAATTATAAAGTTTTAAAAAGATCGGCTTGCCAATTGAGTCCTTGCAAAAACATTTCTTACATTCAGCACATTCTGCAAAATTCGTATTGTCCGATAGTGGACCACTCAAAGTCGATAAGTGTTTTTTGTTAATTTTTGAAATGCAATCTTTCACATTTTGAAGCTGACTTCAGTTACAAAGTTGTCAGAAAGTTCAGTTTCCAATTGAAGCCTTGCAAACAATTTTCTTGTATTCTGAATATTCTCCAAAATTATAATGTCGAATGGTGGCCAGTTCAAGGTCAGATAAGTATTTTTTAAATTTATGAAATCTAATCTTTTTCCTTTTTAAACTCACTTTAATTAGAAAATTGTAAAAAGATCAACTTTTCTATTGAAGCCTCCCAAAAATATTTCTTGCATTTCGAGTTTTCTTAAATAAGCATGGGAGTCATCTAGGCCTTGTAAAGACCCGATACATTAGGTATTATTGTGAAAAATTTTGTCGAATTATCTTACAATATCTATTAATACTTATGTTCTCGTCATTGTGTCAGATCAGATTTATTTTTTCAACACGTGTCAAAATGACAAAACAATAGATAATGTGCCTGAATGAATTGATGTGAATACGATAAATAATAATTAACGATCTAATCTACAAACCTCTCATTAGTGATATTTGTTGATATACGTGATTGAGATTTTTTAATCAGATCACTAACACTCAAAACTCAACAGAATGATAATAAAATTGAAACTACTCCTGGATTATTCTAAAGATAATACGGAAATTTCAGAATTCATCATTCTTTAGTTTTTGTCTTCTATTCAGCCATTTACCTTTTAAAATTACTTTACTAACAACAAAGAAATCATTATATAGATGAATAACTTAAACCAAAACACAATATTTGCATGATGCAATATCATACAAGAGCTGGCTTACCTCTTGTTTGGAGTATTGAAGTATACCGGGTGTCCCAGAGGTGTGTGGACTATCGTTTATCTTTCAAAATAAGGGCGTAAATGATGGTCCGCACACTCTGGGACACCCGGTATATTGTATTATTATAAAAAGTTTGACTGTATATTTTCTCCAGTCAACCCGGAAACTCATCACGGCTTCCCGGTGAAAGCTTTGGAACATATTCTGGCTAAAAATAATTCTGTTAAGATTGACCTTAATGTCGTTTTAAACTGTTTTTATTCTTTTGTGGGAGTATCACGAGAATTCAATCTCTTGATATTGGGCTTCTGTATGGGGTGGATAACGACTTGTTTTTCTTTTAATCAAACAAGCAACAAACTTTTAATGAAATCATCGCCATTTCAAGAACAAATGAACGTATTGTTTTTCATCAGAAAAGTATACACGCGTACTAACTGTCATGACACCCCATTCCTGCGACATTTGAAAACAACGTAAGAAATTATTTACACTTCTAACAAACCGTGACTAATGGTCGTTGCCACCGTGTAATAATGGAGTGGTAAACACGTCTCCTCTTTTCCTTGCGCTTTGTCGCAATAAAGGACAACGTGCAACTCAAGCAAGACATGGACCGTTTTAGTTTACCTCCTCCGCTCCGGTTTGGTGTAAGCGGTTTTCGCGGTCTTTTATACACATCGTAAATCCACAAAGGGGGAGACAAAGAGACAGAACTATCCTTAATATATACGTAGACGTAAGAAAAGTATTTCCTAACAGCTAGTGGCACAGAATGCAGTGAATATTGAGAAGAGAAGTTAAGTTCAAGGATGCTTACGATTTACAGTTTTACATCCAGAGAAATTCGAAATTATTTTAGTTCAAGATTGCTTTTCGTATTGATAATCCCATTCATTTGTCACGAGTGCTCTCAAGGGAAATAATTTTTAGGTCTATTCTTCCCTACGACTGGGAATCCCGATACTTACCATTCTAATCTTTTTTATTCTGCGTAAATAGCACTCGAAAAGGAACATTTGTGATTTCACACTTGTCTAGACTGATAAAAACTATACTAAGTGCTTAATAAATGACGCAATGCTTAAAATTATTACATAGTTTATAGCAATTAACATACCTGTTATGACGTTTATTACAGCCGCAGATGTCATCTAAGGCTGCTATGGATCATAACATTCGTGGTTTGTTCAGTAGTTTATCAGTTTCAGGTGATCAGTTTCTCATTTACGTGAATTTAGTGAACATTTTTGCAATTTTTTCCATAATATTAGATGGCAAAAAAATGTTTGGCAGTAGAAATTCAGCGGTTTCTGGTAGTTCTAGTTCAGTGGTTTCTAGTGATAGTTCGGCGGAAGTAGTGCAACAAAATACATGGAGTTTTCATCAGTTTTGAATTTGAATTTGCTGGGAATTACAATTTCTGGTTTAAAAGATTGCACCATAAATGTTTATTGTGATGGCGACAAAAAGCAGTTGTATTTTTTTCTCGTTGTTTTTATTGTTATTTTTAAATTATGAGGTATAGTTTCATGTTCTCTTATGCTATTTTAATAAATAACGTTACATACATTTATTAGTTTTCACATTAATTCTTTTTCACTTTCTGGACAAATGTTGACAATTGACATTTCTCTAAGGTAATATTACATTACCGACTTTACATACAGGATACATTATGGCTTACCTACCAGCCAACTTCAATAAGTATAAACATCTGATTAATATCCGCACTTTCGCGTTACTTCTATACATAAAATACAAATTGAAGAAGTATGAATGTTAACAGACGTTAAACCCGGAATACATTTGACGAATGTTAACGTTCGTTCGCATTCTAGAGCATTTCTTGCTTAAGTGTAGACGTGCATTCGCAGAGTATTTTATTGAGGGACGAATACGGACGAATTTTATCCACAGCCGGACGGTTAAAATAAAAAGATCAAAGGAATATGGGACGCACAAATGTTTTAAAACGTTGGAGTGTGGACGTGTTGAAATAATTTCAGTTCTGCGCTACCGTCGCAAAAGGTTGCATACTGCTCTTTGTTTTGCTCTTTGTGGAAATTATGGATAATCAGCTGCCAGTGCTGCGTATATCGTTGTCAATAGAATTAAAAAAAAAACTACGCGAAGAAAAAAGAAAGAGAAAACACAGAACTGTTTGGATGAATGCTTTATACTTACTTTACTTACTATCCGACTTGAATGACAATATTTTTTTAAAAGTTCTCAAGAATGGTTTTTAGTCACAACGGAGCAAATGTTAAATACAAGAAACGGGATGTGGACACAATAGGAAAATGGTTGTCATTCCGAACCGGTTTGTCAACCATTCATCAAAAATGTAAATTTGAGTATATATTTTCGTGTAAATCTCAATTTGGATTTATTCTTATTACTGGTATAGATTTCTTTGTGACTAAAAAGGGTATGGTTTTACACCGTTTGTGAGTGCGGTGGGTGGGTGTTCCGCTTTGTCCACTATATATCATCGACTGACTAAATTGATGAGAAATAACAGCCATTTAGTGTTTTTTTTTCCTTTAAAAATCAAAACTCACTCTCGTGTTCAATTCAATTTCAAAATTTTTAAGTAAAAAAATGGTTGTCAAAATGTGAGTCCTTATCTCTCTTGTCAGTAATTAAAAATTAAAAATTTCTTGAATATTAAAATTTAAATATATCTAAGTCGAACTCCACTAACTTTAATGAGAGTAAAATTACAAATGGAACATGTTTCGTCAGAACACTACTGCCATCATCAGCCCTTAAAGAATCTTTTCAAAACGTCAAATTTTAATTCAAAATAACGTCAACGTCATAATTTTTAATATTCTTTAAGAGCTGATGATGGCAGTAGTGTTCTGCCGAAACATGTTCCATTTGTAATTTTCGCTCATTAAAGTTTGTGGAGTTCGACTTAGATATATCTAAATTTTAATTTAAATTTACTCCACTTGGATTTATAACATTCTTCTGGTTTATCTTGAATATTACTAATATTAAGCATTATTGGGATTAACAATGTGATAAAAGAAGAAATTTAGCGACGAAACAACTGGACACGACCGATTGCAATCACCGGTTTTGCGTTTTGTTCAGTGTAGCTCCAAGATGGGTCCCATGTTAATTTCATTGATATTGGACATAATACCCTGTAGAATCAGGAATGGAAAATCTAGAATTTGTAAATATAATTTCGAATATTGAATCTCGAATCTCGAATCTTGAATCTGAAATATCCAATCTTGAATTTGTATTGATGGTCTCGATCTTTTTGACATTAATTTCTTAATTTATTTAACACTTAAGCTTTTATATACCCGACAATATGTTTTCGCGCTGTGAACTTTCATTCATTGTTTTAATATTTCTGGTTTAATTTTTTTAGCGTTTCCGTCTTTCATCTTGCTGTTGAACCAGCTGTCGTTTCCTCATTCGAGAAACGTCCTTACTCGGTCTACCCATCACTTAAAATTGTAAAATGATTCACTTTTTAAAAAAAGAAACCGACACAAAAGTAACATAAGTTAACTAAAAAGTACAAAATAAAATTTTTCCATTTTATATTTATTCAACCTAAAAGCACCTCCCTTCGAAGGGCTGACCACCTCATTCGGCTTGCATAATTTATTCTTTCAGATACAGTCAGGATACAGTCGAGAATGGGTGGAAATACTGCGAATGGTGCAAACGCGGATGATTCGTTGAAATATGTCAAATGCCACCGGAAAAGAACCTCTGCGAGCAAGCAGTGGTTGAAATGGGTGCGAAATGGCTAAGCCGGGAATACATCTGACTAATGTTACCGTTCGTTCGCATTTGCACCCATTTTCATTCCCGATTTTCAATTGAAAACATTCAATTGTTATTTCCATCGCGGGAGCATAAAGAACAAAACAAAAAAAGAATCAACCAAATATGTTGTTCAAATCGGTCCAACCACTTTCAAGTAATGCGTTTAGCAACGAACAGCATCTCAATGGAATTTTGAAAAACCGTTTCTTAGTGGGCGCCTACGTGGTAAAATAAATAAGTGTGCAAAATTTAATTGTAATCGATTCAGTGTATATGGAGACTACTATTCTTACTTATAAAAAAAATATATTCAACAAAAAACGACGTCAAGTATGATGTATGGCGTATTACATCTGACATGTGACTGTTTACCCCTAACCAAAATTGCATGCTTGTGATCTAAATCCAGAAATAACTTGGAGATTCCAACGCTTGCTTCCTCGTCGATTTTTATTGGACGCACGTTATAAGTCGGCATTTTGTCCACGAACACCCCTCCATTCAAAGCGGTCTAGGCCGGGCCCTACTTCCAGATTACCTGCATGAGGCCCAAAGTCACTTTGGAGGCTCGCACAGAATTAGTGGTAATAGCAGGCAGCATCTTATTATTTTTATGCAAGGTAGTAAACCCGATCGAAACCGTCATGAAAAAGGCCACCTCTCACCCCGCACTCTCTTCTCCCATTTGTGTGCGGGAAGCTTTTGTCTAAGTAATTTCCGAAACTTTTGCTTATCCGATTTCAAAAATTCTTTCGCCAGTATTTAGAATGGACCTTCAGGGTAGCTGTATATTATACCGTTAAAATAAAAGGGGTTTTCGTGGAGTTCAATTTTGAAAAGTAATGCTAGAAAACCACTTGTCCCATGCCATGCCACGCCATCCCATCCCACGCCACGCGATGCAGAGATTTAACACAGATTCAAATGCAATATGGGATAGCGTCGCGTGGGATGGCATGGAATAAGTGTGTACGTATTGCATTTGAATCTGTGTTAAATTTCTGCATACAATTTCGTCGCGTGGCGTGGGATGGGATGGCGTGGCATGGCATGGGACAGGTGGGTTTCTAGCATAAGTCGACAAGAAAAACATTCGAGCGACGTACGCTGCCTTAACGATAAGAGATATACGAATGCTTTCTATAGAACAGTTGTAGTTGTAACAGGCCTATAAAAGAGTCCGCGACAACATATATCTATATGTTAAGGTTAATTCACAAATCTTTAACTATCCATTTTTATGGCATCCGCATTGTCAGTGCCACTATTTCAAAAAAACTTTTGGCGAAACTGTACTTGTAGCACGTGTGTTACCAGTTTAGTTACGAATCTGTCAAATCTAGAACGTAAGCTTAAGTAACTGGAAAAAAGATTAAAACTTACATTGGGCAGAGATTATTTAATTTACTCTCTACATTGGACTCCTCGTCCTTGTCGTCCTCATCTTTGAAGAACTCCTCAGCCCCAAATTTGAGAATATCCGTGAGCGCCCTCCTTGTTGAAAGGGTTGTTATCTGTTATTTGTACGCCCGCTGGTGTCCATCCTCTCTATGACCAAATCATCCTGTACCATTTTCTGTTTGTCACGTTCTTCGATTTCCTCCTCTACCGACCTTGCAGTGACCAATCTGTAGATGTTCACTTGGATCCTCTGGCTTGAGCTAGAAGGTCGTTTTGCGGGTTCCAATCCGAGTCGAATATGACCACAGTATCAGCTGTCGCTAAATTAATTCTTTTCGTTCTAGCCAACTGTTTACAACTGCTTTCTTCTCTCTACTTGTTAAAAGAATTCTTTTTTCCACGCATCCTTCTGCTTTTTCCATTATGAAGTACTCCTAACATAAACCAGAAGAATGTCGATGAATCAAAGTGGAGTATATTAAAATTTACTTTAATTATTCTTTATTATTTGTTATTTAATTATTCTAAAATTTAAATTTTAATTTACTCCTAACTTAATCCTAACTTAATTCGCGAGAGAATGAAATTCGAAAAATTTGAAATTTAAATGATTAGTACGAGGTACCAAAACACTACACAAAAATTACTCCAAGGGAGAATTAGCAGTGTCGCCAACATACTGCCACTTTGACAATGCGGAAGTCATAAAAATGGATAGTGTTATTGTTTTCAAAAGAACATTGTTTGAAATGCTTAAAGATTTTAAATCAGTGACAGTATTATTGAGATTAAATATGAGTGACAGTGACGATCAAGCAATAATTTCATTAATTCCGTCTAATACACCTTCAACAGCGATATTACAGAAATCACAGATCATATATCAAATAATATTCCGTAACTCCATTGTAAAGAAGTCTATATTTATAAAGTTTATAAACCGAACCGTAGGCGAAAAGGCTTACAAGGGCACTTAACAAGGTTTAACTTAACTTAACTGTTATTTCTGACAAAGAAAGTAGGCGGCTAAAACGAACTTGAATTGAAAATTGAATCGAAGGCTGGGTAATTTGTTTTATTAATTTGTCATCGCATTTGTAAAGTTTGTTCTAAAATTTTTATAAACAGGGTAAAGTAATCTATTTTAAATGTATTTATTGCAAAGAGTGAATTTTCGTAATGAGTGATCCACAGCCAACATTTATAACCGCTAATGACAAAATATATTTATTTGACTTGTATTTATATTGTGTATAATATATTATTATAAATAATAAGAATAATAAGAAATATTAAATTATTTTATTTGGAGCAAAAGTGAGGCTTTTCGTGGCAAGTCTGTAGGTTTGATAATTTGACAATTTCTTTAATTTGATAAATCTGACTGACCACCAATGGCGCATAAAGTAATTTCAAGGTTATTTTATGTGCCGCTAGACGACTTTCCTGTCTTGGCAGAGAAATGGGCATTTTTATTAACCAAACTATGTTTTTCTTTTCTTTTTTTTCTTTTGCAGTGTTATTAATTTTTGTTTTTTTTTACTTTTCTTTAAGTGATTTAGGTTCAGTTACACCTAGAACATATCAAAAGTTTGATTCAAATAACAAAATAAAAACGCATTTTACTTTAAATTAGAATTTTAAAAGTGATGCCTTAATTTCTTTCGACAGTGATTAGGATCTAGTAGTTTTTCCTGAGAGCCTTGCATTCATTTTAGGATAAACTAGGTTTGACTAGGAAATACTAATTCTTTCTGTGTCACCTCGGATAAATTAATTTGGCCTAGTCAAAACTAGTTTGTCCTGAAGTCGGGTTGCCGGTAACAAGGCAAAATATTAAACATTTTACAGATCACTTTGCGTAAACTATTTATTTTTTAAATGAAGTATCATGGTAGGTCTAAAATTAAACTCAAAACGTCAATTCAAAGCAATATTTTAATCAAATGTGAAATGTAAATTCTTAAAAAACGTAGTTGTTGATGAAATGTTTAATATGTTGCCTACTTCTGAATCTTCAGGCGTGAACATATAAAATGGGCACCCTGTATGTATATATAATTATTATACTTACTAAATGTGCGAACATTCAGTTTAATAAACGAAAGCAATAAAAAAAACTTCTATGCTTTCCAGGCTGGTTTCAGACTGCTGAGAATACTGCTGGGAGTAATTTAACTATTAGTAACAAATTTCAATATCTACAAAATAAAAGCATGTTCATCTCTTTTTTTCTGGCTTCTTATTTTGATTGGTTCCACTTGCAATTAGTGGATATAATTATGTGTTTACAAAATAAATCAAAAAACCATTCGTCTTTTACATTTCATTGTGAATCATGGAGTATTGAAGCAAACCAACACATCTCTGGTCGACCATTATCTACCATTATTTTATTGTAGCCGCCAGCTGTATCAGCATAATAATGTAAGTAGTAACTCCTCCAATAATCTGCAATTAAATTCAAGATAATTATGCTCGTAATCTCCGCACTGATAGTTCTGCCATTAACCCCTCTAAACTGTGTGAATTATTAAGCACTTTTCACCTCAACCTCTTTACGAATTTAAAATTACTTACAGAAAACACCAAGGTGTAGTTTATGGGAAAAAATCCTGCTGCAGTAAATTCCACTTGTTCGTTCAGTATTTGCAGAGAAAACATTTCAATTTCGTCAATCAGGTCGCGGTTAGTTGTCTGTATTTTGTGAATAAGCTCACCAGCTTTTTTTGCCTATTGGAAAAATCTGATAAATAAGTATGGACTACAGACGTGGGAGCATACCTCTTTAACTGTTTTATAGCAAGAATCGCAAACCGTCAACACATCGATAACATAGGAGAGACTCATCATGAGGGTATGGAAAACGTCTGTTCCGATTATAACTGAAGCTTGTAGATTCGCAGCTGTATAAAACAGCGATATCGTTATCATTACGAAGCTAAAACCAAACATTACCAGCAATGTTAAACCATATATCGTGTTGAAGAGTTTCGCTAGCTTGGATAGATGATGGTGCAAGGCGCAAATTAAACCAAAATCTGCAACTTTCTTTTCAATCTCATCTCGTCTTTGTACACTGCTTAAGTCGCTGTTAAAGTAGTTGATAATTCTCTCAATTTGCGAATTGAGAAGAGAAAAACGATATTTCAACATAAATAATAGTTCACTTGTGAAAAAACAAACCACTGTGTTGAGTGTTAATATGTAAAATACCATATAGGAAACTAGGATAAACTCGCTCGGTAGTTTACTCAAATAAATATACAGACTTATGTATATCGCCAAAAAAGATACTCTTGCTATTAGGCGTTTTATTAACAATTTCTTATGTTTCTGGTAATTCGCAGTGATGTATTTGTTTATCTTCTTGATTTTCACGTCGAACGCCATGATTTCGACTAGAAAAGTGATCATTCTTTCTGTGTTCACTGCAGCATTTGTCCAAACAACACATGCATAGACCACACCAATTAGAAAACTCAACAAATTCGTCGTTTTTATTATTTTGTTCGCGTGAGTTGTTATCAAAGTGCAAAACCCAAAAATGGTTATGCCAATTAGAGATGCACATCTAAAAATATTGGCGTATCGTCGGCATTTTGAAGAATAAAATTCAGTTTCTGTGCAATCAAAAGTGATCACACCAAAATGTCTACTGCATAATAATAAGATATTGACGCTTTTAACAAAACTTCGCAAAGGGTCTGCCTCAGACATCATATATTTCTACACTGCTTGCAAGAACGGTCTTATTTATACAGAGCACATAATTCATGGTAGTGCTTTCAATAAATTAATGTGTGGGTGGTGTAATTAATTAGTATGATGTTCAGAGTTTGTAAATGATGATAATAATTGTATTTTACCAGCTGTTAAATTGAGTGCAATTACCATTAGTAAGAGAACATTCAATAAACATACATTTTAATTCTTTACCATACATTTAATTCATATCAACATTTAATTACTGCATGGCATTTATGAATATCTATCCATCAGTACAACTGAGAACTTGTTTCGCACAGCTTAACATTGTATAACAATCGACAAACAAAAAATTAACTTTATCCAACTAGGCAATAAACAGTTTTCACCCCTGGAAGCCTGTTTTTGGCATCATCATTTGTCGACACTCATTAAGTTTGTTTCAGGAAACTTTGGGAATCATTTTATTACTCACGTTTGGGTTCCACTTTTATTGTTGTTACACTTGCGTGTTTTTCTATGCCTTGAAATACACAGAACTCCAAACGAAATTAAAGTCTGTTTTCCTAAGAAACTTTACTGTGGTTTTTTCTCTTAGTTAATTGAGCTTTTTATACGCATTATTCTTTACATCCTCATAAGTATGAGAATAATTTACTCAGATTGAAGAATTCGACAAAGTGTTCAATATTATGTGGATTTTAATGATTAGCATGTCGTCGCCTTAGAACCACCAGAATTTTATGTCCAATTATTTTTTCAATTATTCTATGTTCCAAGCTCTATCTGCCAGTGTAGTCTAAGTACATAAATACATTGGTTAGTTTTGAAAATCTAGAGAGACGATTCTATTCTATGTCCATGCGATCGCGATGTAGTTTGAAACATACGACTCTTCTATTTCCAGTCAACCAATAAGGCTAGAAAATTAGTGTCACATGTCAGATGTCAGTGTTTTCCTTTATTTGACCTGTCAATTACTGTCAATTATCATTTTTAAGCGCCCTCTGATGATCGTGATTTTTGCCAATTGTCATACAGCGTCGACATTGTGTTTAAAATTTTGTTTTTCTAATTATTATTGTTGTAATATAAGAATAGATGATTTGACTTTTGAGTCTCTTGAAGACAGGCTCAGAGTACGAATCACAGAAAAGCATGATTAGTAAGTTATATTTTCAAAAATTTAATGTTCAGAGGTTAGAATTTATGAGGTACATTGAGGTACCAAACAATATGGACAATCAAGAAACCCTTCATAATTTTGTGGAATTAATTGTAACATTGCAGTTGCTAAATCTTGTACAAGAAACTGTACCAAACAAGGTTTTTTTGTTATAGCTCCCCAAATTTTTAAATAAAGAATATTTCATTGTGATTCTTAAAGTCGACTTTTCTTTCGACTTTTCGCGTATCCCCCAAATCGGGGTTATTTTTTCAAACCCCCCTCGCGGTGTTAGAACTGGGATTGGGTCTTCCGTTCTCTTCTGCAATGAGTTTGACATTGAGTCACACTGACGTCTAATTTTTTGACTTTTCTCTAGTATACCGGTGCGCTCATGCCCATCCCAGCTACTATGTTAAACACATTATCATGGTAAAAAAACTATCCCTGGTTCCGGACCCTTTTCGAAAAAAAAATTGGCATCCTCAGAAAACGGTCCTTTTTCTAGGAAAATTGTTTTCGCTCAAATCGATCTGTAAATAGCTATTTATTCTATTTAACCAAAATAATCCTCAAAAGGTTGCTATGACAATTTTTAAGGACTAGGCCGTAAATGCATCATTTTACGGACTTAAATGAATCCCTAAAATTGTAATTTTGGGGAGCGTGTACAAAAAAAAAAACAATATTTTGGATATCAAGGTTTTGGCACTTTAAGACTCTCCGCTGTACCTTATAAAAATTTCGTTCAGATTGCTTATGAAAATAAATCCAACTCAGTAGAATTCTAGCTACGCTTTAGTCAATTAGAACCAACAAAAATATTATTTTTGAAGCACACGACCAGTCACGGTGTACCCAAAACATTGTCAGAAAACAAAGTATCTCATACAAGAAGTTTATCAAATCATTTTTCTGCAGTCGATTTGGAATTCCAAAAAAGCATAATTAAGGATTTTTAATTGCACTTAAAATTTTGTATTGAAACACATTGTTTTGGGACGTCCAAACGCAGCTTGTGGGAAATCGTCACGTAACGAAAATGCGTATGCCCTCTCCATTCTACTCTCAGCAACATGAGGTGGGAGCCGACGAGTGTGTGTGTGACCTCTTTACACGAGGAAATCATACGTGAGTTTTATTGTCTCATTAAGGCGGGCACTGACTGTCCAACGCCACAGTACGATTTGGTTGGATACCACGAAGTTGGAACCAATTTGACGAAATTTGATCGTGTGTGGTGACACCCAACATTGTTGGATCAGATTGACCGCAGTTAAAATTTTTAAACTGCTGCAGTACGATCTCGTCAGATTGTATTAATTAACATCTTAATTAATATGTAAAAATTCATTTTCTTTTATCAACAACTCGTAGGGCCGGTTTCACCAACATCGATTAACTTTAACTAATAAATAACTGCATAGATACGTTTGTTAAAACTATAGCAACAATTATTGTTCCTAACAGATGATTAAGTTTAACAGAGGTTGGTGAAATCGGCCCTTAGTCTTATTATTTAGTCTAGTTCACAATTAAAAAAACGTGTGATTTGAGTGTTTACTATTTACTATTTACATATATTACAGAGACAATAGTGAGATCATATGCTCAACGTCAAAAAGAGTATTTAAAGAGAACCAAAAACAAAAATTTAGTTCATTTAACATAAATGTTTCATTTATTTATGTCCAAGAGTAATTTAGTTTGAAATTTATTTTTGGCAATAAAAACTTTTTGAGTCATTACTTATACCTTCTATTAGACTAGATTCATAAAAGAGTAGCATTTTTTTTTCCCAGTTGACAATTACACCGGTCGACACGATTTTTGGGTTTGAGTTCTAAATATCAAATTTCGTTTTCTCTAACGTAACTAATAAAAGGAAAAATAGTTTTTTAGGTCATAGTTTGCTTTTGTAGAAACCAGAGCGATATTTCGAATTTTAGAGAAAATTACCGATTTTCTCAGAATATTATTGTAAATTATTATTAAACAAATTTTTACTATACATCTGAGTCACTTTTATTCAAGAATTATAATTAACTAGCTGACCCGGAGAACTTTGTACCGCCTCAGAATCAATAAATGTTGTGGCAACTTATTAGCTGAATTAAATTCATTTTTTTTTTTATAAAAGGATAATGCACACAACGCCATCTACTGTCATTACCGGAACCAGCATACAACGCCATGTTCATTTTTGTTTCTGTCGTGTATCAAAGATGACGTTATATACGGATTCCATACAAAATGTTTGAGATTTTTTAAGAAATTTTGGTGGCCGGCGTTATTTGTTATTGTTGCCCTGTACCAGGGGGGCTTTGTTATTGTCGTGGCCCTGTACTTAACTTCCCGCCCCCTGTAATTTTTCCAATGTTTTAATAGTAATTCTGCTATTCGAGGCGTAGGCAAATCCAGCAAATTAAATATCATAAAAATCGGTCGAGCCGCTCTTGAGTTATAAACCCAAGGGAGCCCCCTGTCCATGTTTTAATAGTTATTCTGCTATTCGGGGCGGAGACCAATCCAACAAATCGAAGATCATAAAAATCGGTCCCGCCGTTCCTGAGATATAAACCCAAGGGTTCCCCCTGAGCCCCCCGACCATGTTTCAATAGTTATTCTGCTATTCGGGGCGGACACAAATCCAACAAATCAAATATCATAAAAGCCCTTCTTGACTTATAAACCCAAGGGACCCCTCTGGGCCTCCATGTCCATGTAAAAAATACTTTACAACCTATTCCCATACCTATCAAATAAACAAACAAAAAATTCATAACAATCGGTCTACCCGTAAAATCGGCCCAGCCCAAGGGGGCCCCCTGAACCCCCATGTCGATGTGAAAAATAGCTTACCACCTATTTTCATACCCGCCAAATATACAAAAAAAATATTTCATAAAAATCTGTTGAGCCGAAAAATTGGTCCAGCCCAAGAGCGCCCCCTGGGCCCCCATGTTTATGTGAAAAATACTTTACGACCTATTCTCATGACTACAAATATACAGAAAAAATCCATAAAAAGCGGTCGGGCCGAAAAATCGGTCCAGGCCAAGGGGGCCCTCTGGGCCCCCATGTCTATGTAAAAAATAGTTTACCACCTATTCTCATACCTACCAAATATACAAAAAAAAACTAAAAATCAGTCGACCCGAAAAGTCGGTCTACCTCAAGGGGCCCCCCTGGGCCCCCATGTCCATGTAAAAAATACTTTACGACTATTCTCATGCCTACCAAATATACCAAAAAAAATAATAAAAATCGGTCCAGCCCAAGAGGCCCCCCTGGTCCCCCATGTCCATGTAAAAAATAGTTTACGACCTATTCCCATACCTACCTATCAAATATACAAAAAAAAAAAAAATAAGAATCGATCTACCTGAAAAATTGGTCCAGCCCAAGAGGATAAAAATAGTTTTCAACCATCCCTGGATTATGTCGAACAACACAAAAAAAATTAGTCAAATCGGTAAATCCGTTCTTGAGTTATAAAATTACAACGAAAAGTTGCATTGATTTTTATATAATATAGATAAGACTGAAAAAAATTGTAGGTATTGCACAATGTACATTAAAATTGAAAAACAAGTTCAAGAATGAATATTTTTGTAAATATTGGGAATTTATTGTTAATTAAGAAAAATAATTTAAATCGAGGCCAATTGGCGTTAATTCTGATGATTCTTCCTTATAATAACATTAATTTACTGTTCAGATTACGAAAATAAATAGTATGCTCAAAATTTATTTTTTTTTACCCTCTAAAGTATTTTTGCAACTAACAGAAGAAATGAGGCATGCATTTTTATCTTGATTTCGAATTTGTAAGTTAAAATAGGCTTCATAAGCTTCACAAATAAAACAGAATGAATCAACATCTTTATTACATTGTTTTGACGCCATTTTTTGCTTAAGTGACAATCAAAAACGGTTTTTATACGTGTGATAGACAAGTAAAAATCATTACTGTGCACTACGCAAATGATATGCAACTGGCCGCCAGTTTGTTCCAATTTGCTGCTACTTGTTGCTAATAAAATCAATTATTAAAATCTTCAAAACTTACTTATCGACTTTATGCATAGTCAGAACTTATGCTTAAAAGCAGAAACCCAAAAAATTATATTTTTTTGTCGACTTGTGTTATTCTCAAAGTGTCTTTGCAACTCACTCCAAACACTCAAAAGCCTGCCCTCAAAAATGTTCTAAGGCGACGATGTACCGTGCGATCATTTAAATTATAAATTAGAGTAGGCGACTTTTTTATTATTCAATGGCCCAGCCTGCAAATGACTGACAGCTTAGACTGACATTAAAATTTGAGGTTATCGTAAACATAATGACGTTTATGTTTCTCGTGTTAAATTGTTTTAATTTAAAGAAAATAAGGGACTAACAAATAATGTAGGATAATTGAGAATTAGAGCAAATGTTCAAAGTGTTCTCCCGCAGCTTCAATTCACTCCATTCCCTATTCTGTTTTTTTGAAAAGTCACTTTGACATTCAAATTTTAAAAGTTAGTACTCTAATTTATAATTTAAACGATCGCAGGGTATTAATACGGCCCACGAACAGGAATGAGCAAAGGCAAACAAAAATAGGGCTGAAAATAGAAGAGATCATGGAGAAAATAATACTAACCTAAAATAAGCCAAAAGAAGATACAAGTGAAACCAGGAAAAAAAATGAGAGAGCTGAAGAACGAAAACAGACAGCTCAGAGAAAATATTATGGAAGAACTGAACAGAGAAATAAAGCAACTGATGAAGGCAAGAGAAGAAAAAGAGCAAAGATTTTCCATGAAAGGAAGATAAGACAGATGGGGACGAAGATGGATGAAAAAGAAAGAGGCGAAAGTAGAAATAACATAGTAATAACAGGGCTGAGACCAAAAAAGTAGTGACAAAGCATGAGCAAACAGTCGAGAAGTGGGTTGAGGAGGAGTTGAAAACAGAAGTGAAGATAGAAGGGAGAAGAAGATAGATAGAAGGGATAAAAGGAGAAGACATTATAGAAAAAGAATATAGAAATCAAAACGAAATAAGGTATACGAAACAAAAGGAAGCATAAGGCTGTATATGTAGGAATAGGAAAAAAAGAGAAGATATATAAGTGAATTCGACATAATTGGAATGGTAGAAATGTTCGTAGGTGAAAAGGATTAGAAGAAGAGATAATTCCGAAAGACTACGTACGGAAATGTCAAGCAGCAGAAGAGAAAAACAAGAAAGGGAGAGCGAAAAGGGAGGCATCAGAAGAAAGGAAATAATGAGGAAACAATTACAGAGAGGAATCGGAAACTAGAAACAAAAAAAAAGGTAAAATATTCACAGTATACCGTAAAGAGATGACCAAAACAAAACAAATGTTAGAAGACAAAATAAGTGCGAGTTCACTGGGAGAATTTGGACAAGATAAAGAAGATAAAATAATGGGACAGGACAGACGAGAAAAGTATAGAAGGACGAAAAAATAAAGGAGGCAAAATGGTCGGTCGAATTTATTGAAGAGAGGATGTGAGGTACCAAATGGGAACTGGGAGGACGATGCTATAGAACTAGAAGTAAAAGAAAGAATGGGAAGTAGCAGATATTGAGACAAAAATCTAAAGAAATGAAAGGACTAGCCAGAAAGCAAACGAGTAAATATAGAAATGGGAAGGAATTTAGAGAAGAATACCGGGCGCAATTAAAGAAATAGAAATACACTTGTGCGAAGAAAAAGGAATAAAAGAAGAGATAAGAAGAAGAGTTTAGATCAATCAACGGAACGTAAAAAAGAGGTCAGATCAGAAAGTGACGATAGAAGAATGGAGAGAATACTTCAAAGAATTACTTGAGGAAATGAAGGCACGGGAAGAAGACGGCAGGGAGAAGAAGCAAGAGAACGAGAGAGAATGGAAGAAATTGCGAAGGAAATGGTAGGAGTAATGGGAAGAATGAAGAAAGGAAAAGCTACAGGAGAGGACGAACTACAAAGAAGAAATAAGAGAGACAATGGGGAAAATAGTAAACGACGTCTGGTAAGGCGAGGAATTCAAAACTCAATGGAGTGTGGGACTAGTGTGTCCGATACACAAAAAAGGAAAAAGAGAAAAGGTGCAGAGCTACCGAAGAGTAAGTTTGCTGAGCACGGCATATCTTCGCAACGATAGTAGAAGAGAAATTGAAGGAAGAACTAGAGGAGAAAGAAGTGTTATCAGATGGACAAACCGGCTGCAGAAAAGGGAGAAACACCATCGACAACGTGTACATCTTGAAACACCTAATAGATAAAACACTCTATAAGAAACAGGGGAGGATGTGCGCGTAGACCTAAAGGCGGCCTTCGACAGTGTAAATAGAGAGAATTTATGGGAGCATAATATGAAAGAAGAAGGAACACACGAATACCTCGTAAGCAGAATAGAGGAAATCTACCTAGAAACGGAGAACACAGTCAAAGTAAACGGGAGAATAAGCGAAGGATTCTGGACGACAAAAGGGGTAAGACAATGGTGCCCACTCAACCCCAGTCTATTCACGGCAGTCATTAGCGACCCGGAAGAAGAACTAAGATTAGCGCAGGCAGGGGGAGTGGTGGTAGGAAACACGAAACATATGCAGATCATATGGTGCTAATGGCGAAGGATGCCAAAGAAATGGGAGGAATAATAAGATATAATAAGATACTTAGGAACATACCTGAAAAGAAAGAAGCAAAAATTAAACTAACTTGGAGGAAACTAGAACTACTAGGATTGGAAGTGGGAAGAAAAAGAGATAGAAAAAGTAAAAGAATTTAAATACCCGAGCTACACAATCAACAATAGCGAGAAAAGACAAAGAAAAGGTATAGGGAATAGACGATAGAAAATTCCGTCTCGACATAAGAAGGAGAGGGTTAGTACAAAGTGTCATGATGTACGAAGCATAAATATAGGCATGGATAGAGCAGGAAAAGAAGCTGGAAGCAATCCAGGCCAAACAGTAGAGATGGAAACTAGGATTAGATAAAGAAACGCCAGCGTATATAGTGCTGGAAAAAGTAAAGGCAGATAAGATAAGAGTGGAAGCGGAAAAAGACCAGTAAGATATGAAGAGCGATTAAAACAAAGAACGGAATATAAATCTCACAAGAGAGTTGGAAAGAGATAAAAAATGAGAAGGTGGAAAAGGCAGGAAAAGAGAAAAGAAAATACTATAAGAGAAGCGGGTTTACTGTGGAGGAAATAGAGAGGCGAAGAAATAATGGAATTAAGAGAGGTAGTCGAGACGGAGCAGCAAAGGAGAAATGAAAGAAATGAAAGAGTAGGTATGTTGTACCTTGCTGCAACAGACTTTTAATATCACTACTACAGAAGTGTAAAACGACATATTATTGTGAAAGATTTTTGTAGCAAAGCTGAAGCACTGAATCTTTAAAACCAGGCCATCCAATTAAGTGCTAATTGTGGCCGACAGCTGGATCAAAATAATAATGTAAGTGGTGACCCCTCCGATAATCTTAAAAAAATATCAGGCCATGAAATCTCCAAGCGATTTGCATACCGAAAACACCAAAGTGTAGTTGATTGGAAAAAAACCCGCCGCATTAAATTCCACTTGTTCGTTGGCAATCTGCAATGAAAACATTTCAATTTCGTCGATGATGTCGTGGTCTTCGGTTTCAATCCTATGAATAAGCTCCCCTGTTTTATTCGCCTAAAAACACAAACTTCATATCGTTTCTAAAAATCAAAAACTCACCTCTTCGATGGTTTCATAACAGGCATGGCAAACAAAAATTGAATCAATAATAAAAGGTATACTTGCGACTGAAGTGCAGAGAATATCGCTCCATGTGGGGTTGGACTTTTGCAGAGCAGCACTCGTATAGAATAAACAGAGTACAATTGAAACGAAACTCACTGCAAACATTGATAGGAAAGGCACTCCAAAGGCCTCATTGAATAGTCGGACGCATTTACAAAGATGGTGATGCAGAGTACAAATTTTACTGAGGGTGGAGAATTTTTGTGGAAGGGTTTGTTTGATTTCGATTGTCGATAGGTCGGTTCGAAAATAGTCGACCAAAGTGCTGATTTGTTTGTTTAGGATCTTGTAGCGGATTTTTAGCAGTAAAACTAGTTCAATTGCGCGGTAGGAAACGGCAGAATGAAGGAGTATTAAGAACAGACCTGAAACTTCTCCAACTTTCTCGGCGAGAACAATTTTCACATCGTTAAAATGATAAAAACATAGAAGGGGTATTAACATCGCATAACGGATCAGTAAATGCGAAAGCATTCTGTATTCGCTTTTTCTGTAGTCGATAATAATGCAAGTTGTTTGTAACTTTATGTCAAAACGTATGATCATCATTAAAAGCTTGATAAATTTATCGGTGTAGATTATAGTACAGACCCATGAAGTTATAACAAAAGCTCCGTTAGAAATTATAATGATGTAAGCTGTTGTCAAATATATCGGCACAAACTGTCGGACTCCGTGTATTATAAAGGCACAAAAAACTATGAAACACGAGTATGTTAACAACAAGGCGACAGTAAACATTTTCCTACATTTTGAAGGGTAAATTTTTTTCTTATCGTGAGCAAAAGTCACTAGACCGAAAACTTGACCGTGGACTAAAAACCAACGCATCATTTTTAGAAATTCTCTGTACAACTTGTCTTTCATCCTATTTTAATAAGCGCTCTCGGCTAACTGCCTAATGGTAGGGTTCATTACGATAATTGTTCTGTCATATTCAATTGGCTTGTTCGCCAGGAAAATTAAATTTATTTTGTATTGACGAACAAGTCGACCGACTCAATCAACAAATTTTGTTAAGTGCTAAATCGACTAAAAGAGATAAGAAATTACGATATTGAACTAGCCTTAATACAACATATAGATATTTACTTGGGTTGCGTTTCAAACAGTGGTGTTGTTGACACCAAGTTCCAAATAACTATCGAATGTCATTTGATCACATAGAGAGAAATTTATGTTTTAATTTTCTTAAAACATTCTCTTAATTTGTCTGAGTGTCTGATTTAAAGGTTTTGTGGAAACAGAGATGGCATTTTTATAAAGACCTAGTTGGAAGCAAAATGACTCTTCAGTAGCCAGTAATGGTTAACTTTTTTTCATAGCGAAATACTGTGCCCCAAATTACTAAATCCTATTTTCTGTCGAATAAATTAAATCCGACTTTCACCGTGTCAGCAAAAAATTGGGAAAATTAGTTTGCAAATGCATTTATTCTAATTCCAATGTTGCTGTGAAGCAAGGAGCAACTGAATTTGTTGAATTTCACTTTGACTAATTCCCACTGACGAGATGTTCACTCAAATCCAATTAGGCAACTCCACCTCCACTACGCGCTGAATGTAGCCGACAATTGTATTAATATTATAATATACGTAGTGACTCCTCCAATAATCTGCAATTACACAGACACCATTAACATCCTCCCCACTAGTGGAGCTGACATTTCAACGCTTCAGCTCAAATGAAATTTGCGGTCGTCCACGTTCACACTTTATTGACAAGCATCTGTGTCTCCAAACTAACGACCGCTAAATTTTAAATCCAATTTGGCCACAAACTTCAAATCTAATACCAAACAGAAACCCACTTACCGAAAACACCAAATTGTAATTTATTGGGAAAAATCCGGCGGCGTTAAATTCCACTACGATCCCGATTTGTAGCGAGAGCATTTCGATTTCGTCTATGATGTCGTGGTCTTTGGTTCCGATTTTGTGAATGAGTTCCCCGGATTTATTAGCCTAGAAACAAGATAGAGTACACCGTATTTCATTGAAACTCGAACGCAGAGAGCAGGTTGAAATATAATACAATTTTTTGCGTAGAAGAGGTAGATATTAATTAACCTACCCTAGTAGCCACAAATATTTTAAATAATTATATTTCAAAAAATATATGAGATAAATATTTTTAGTGAGAGATTTTTGAATATATTGTTCATATTTTATTCACATGTAGAAAAATACATTTGAAATATTTTCTCTTTAACAAAAAGTACGAATTCAGTTAGCCTATAAATAAAAAAAATTATTCAAAACGCTTCATCTCTGTTCCTGTTTAGAATTTTTATTATTAATTTCATCTTATTACTTTGAGTTTTCTAAAAGACAAAAAAGAATTAATAATTTAGCATCTATTTAGATATAAACTGAAGAAAGGCTATCAAATAAATGATAAATATCTGTAATTGGAGTGCTCTATAATTAAATAGATTTAATTAAATTAAAGAACAATAATATAAATAATAAATTTATATTATTGTTCTTTAATTTAATTAAATCTATTTAATTATATATATATATATATATATATATATATATATATATATATATATATATATATATATATATAAATTAAACACAGAAATACATAATAATATAATGAAAAATTAATTATTAATTTTTGTTCGAGCTTTGGCTGATGCAAGGTACGACCCTATGAATTTCTTCATCTAATCGGTGGTGGCATTCTGATGACGTTTTCTTGTGGCCCCTGAATCAATTCAAACTATATTAAATCATACTATGAATAAATTTCAATTTTCTGTTAGAGTAGTTTATTACACCTTTAATTTCTTTCAATATCTCGTTTTCTGCAACAAAACTACCATCACATTAAAAATGTTACCTACTTACGTGGTGGTCGTAGTCAACACAATCACACAATAACACGGAATCTGTAATATGGTTGAATTTAGACTGTCGATTTCGGATTCTTATTGAGTGTCACCAGGCAGGTAATGGCTTATGACCCTTTGGGTTTCCCTAACTGGCCGACAACCGTTTTGCCCAAAGTTTTGTTTATCTGAATCATACACGTGCAAGAGAAACAAAGCACGGACCAGCAAAACGTGCACATGAGCGAAATAAAGACTGGTAGAGCCACAAACCAAGTTACAATTAATGTAGTATGTGTCCGGGTTTCTGTACTGGTATCTTATATATCATAAATCATCATATTCTAATTTATTATCAGTCATGACATCTCAAAAATAATAGTCGTTGTAAATAAAAGATATAATTATATAGACCGGTTATACAGAGAGCAAAAGAAAACAATATAATAAAAATACAAACCAAACAGACAATAGCAATTTCTACGTTTTAAGTAGGTTTTCCTTATATAGGAGTTCGCTATATGTATAGAGTTTACACTGTACTTATAATTATGTACCGAATGTTATACCCAGCTCATTTTATGCCATAAACGCTCGGATGTTTGTTTTTTTTTTGTTATCTCAAATAAATATACCTATAAAATATATAGAAAATCTATATATCGTCGCCTAAGAAGCAACACCGCCTATCAACCATTTTCAAAAATCTGGTTTGTCCTTATTCTTCTTCGAATTCTTAAGCCGCATTGGGTGGTTAGCATAAAATTGTTCTCATAAGTGTACAATTAACATGTCTTCTATATATTAGTTAGAAAAATTTATGCTAAGCAGCCTATGCGGCTTGAGAATTTGAAGAAGAATAAGTACAAACCTAATTTTCGAAAATGGTTGATATGCGGTGTTGCATCTTAGGCGACGATATATAGATCTCACTAGCAATTCAGCGTCTTTTCTGCGTCCAAGTATATTAGTGTTTTTTGTTACGGATGGTTTAATTATACCGTAAAATGCAAAGTATATTAAAATACCATTATTTTATCACTTCGAATTTGAAATGTTAGATTCTGCTTCTTTTTAGCGTCATTCCATTTCAGTATCATTTTAGCGTCCTCAATATACTTTATACTTTACTATCTCTTCTGCATCCGTTGTATATTTCGTATACTAATTTCAATACATTAAGCGTCCTACATTGTTGCGAATTTTGATTTTTCTTTACTATTTCGGCGGTTGAAGATTTTTTGGTTAAAATATCAACAGTATTTTACTGAAAAAGTACTTTAAGTTACTGTAGATTGTCTATAAGTCGATTATTTGTAGTTTTTTTGTACGAACAAAAGCTTGACTTGATTTCACCGAAAATAAGCGTGGGAAATTGTTGAAACCCGTACTCTATTAATTTTAGAATTTGGGGTATTGTTTGAGACATTAAACGACCTTGACTTTTAATTCAGCAATAACATGTAAAAAATTTCTTTAGAAGTATTTTAACACGATTTGGCGTTAAATATGCGTCATAAAAAGTCGATATATTGGAAAAACTCAACTGAAACGCCTCAGTTCTAAAATTTTAACAATTTTGTTTTAAAAGCTCGTTTGAAAAGATTTGGAAAAAAATCTAGTCAAACGCCTATAATAAGATAAAATTATATTTGTTTTTACTTTTGTGTTTTTCACTATCTGTCCAAAAACAAATTTATTGAAATTTGTGAGAGGACTCCGGATCCACTGAATCGATTGCAATGATAAAATTTTGCACTACTACGCAAGCGCTCAGTAGGAAACGGTTTTTCAAAATTCCATTCCTTATTAAAGAAAATAATAAAATAAAAACAACGTGTAAAGTATTAAATAAAATAAAACCACTGTGCTTCGCAGGGACGGACTATCTAGTTTCCTTGCAATTTATTAATGGTGATAGCGAATGCTAACGGGATTGGAAAGTGGGGACGCCTCAAGGAAAATGGCAATAATGTACCAGAATACGTCACATGAATTCTGGGTATTAAAATACGTTTCCCAGTTCGTCCAGTTAAAATTTTGTAATCAATTGTATTTTGATGCAATCGTTTAACATGCATTCTTGTGCCATTTACTAATGGGATACCTGTCTTTACTATGTACTTCTAATATCCCGAGTTTACCAAGATAGTTTTTTTAGGCGATATTCTTGAGGTAAATGCCATAAGATGAGTGAGTTGCCCACACCATTTTGAGTGTCCAAAATTTCATTGCAATCGGTTCAGGGGATCCAGAGAATAACCCCCCACTCCGCTACACCCCTTAGAAATTAATGGAATTTTGAAAAACTACAATGTAATATATAAGTTCATTTTTTGTATTGTCCTATAAAAGCGACTTATCTGTTGGCAAAATACATTACTGCTATTATTATTATTATTAACTTCGAGGGGCACCGATACGTCAACATAGGGTGTTCGGCTATTTGAGAAAGTTGTCCACTGCGACTAATATCCAAATTCTGTTCCCATTGTTGCCATATCGCTGGACGCCGAAACAAACCAGATAGCCTGTGCCGATTAATATACTGTATACGATAGCAGCACCACCAAAATGCAGTTGCTTGAACTATCCGAGAATATAATTATTACACTTTGCGATAATTCGGCGTCCATTTAAACGTTGCTAGCAACCACAGTCTAGAAGATAAAGAATTCTTTTCAGGGGATACCAAACGTACATTCATAGAGGTTCGTAAAAAAATGTGGAGGGCAGCAGCAGTACCGTGGGAGAAATTAACATGGGATTTCTCTTCAACGTCCGTATACGGACGTCTAAAGGCGGTGGACGCTGAAGTATATGTACTTTTAAAATGTACGGACGCCGAATGGATAGCAGGTTATATATAAAAATATACAAAGCAAAATATTCTTTCCAGCATAGAAAAAAAAAAATTACGCACAAAATGTCTCATAAAATATAAGTAATGCTATATTATTACATACATATTACTAAAATATATTCTTCAAATATTTTCCACAACATATTTCATTCACATTCTTTAATATATAATTAAGTAATATTAAAAAAAAATTCAATATTTTCTAAATATTTATCATATATGAAATTAAGTCAAATTTAAATATATTCGAACATGGAATATATTTAAATTTACTCCACTTTGATTTATCGACATTCTTCTGGTTTATATATGAAATAAATAAACTTGGCTGCTGGGGTAGTGTCAAATATCATGTCAGAACTACAAAGGTTTACAAATTATTATTTTTTCGTTTACCCACAAATAATAGTAGTTTATTATACGAGTTCCTGTGTAAATTGGACGTTTTATGCCACAAGGGGTTTATAAAAGCACGAGGGAAACAATCTACACAGGAACGAGTGTAATACAACGTTTTATCGTTCGACACAACCCTGGAAAGCCTTTAAATTGCTTAAAATCCATAAAAATAGTTTATCTGTCATTTTCATTATTTCATGACGGAGTGTTTACACCAGCGAAAATCTGAAAATTCTGACAGTGTCGAACGATAAATTATATTGTATTCTTTTTATAGTAGCCTTCCAGTCTAACCAAAAAGCTGAAATTGTTTCCATCACGTCTAGTTTTATATTTACCGCCAAACAATTTTGGAATGATTATTTCACTCATATATATTCAACAATGGAATCAAAATTTAAATTGAAAAAATCAACTTGTCAAAATTTTATCGGGGGTTGCGGACCAATGAACAGTCGCTATTACACAACGTACCTCATTTTTCAGCGAAAAAATAACAATTGCTACAGTCACTGTGGCAGCATACTGCATGTCAAATACCTCAATTACCTGTCACCTTCCACCACATTATCAATAATTTGGGCGTTTTCGTGAAATAATCTGCCGAATATAATTCGAGTTGAGATTTCGCTGGAAAAATTTACCAATTGTGGACTAGAGTTCTACAATTTTGCTCATGACATTGATCAAAAATCACTCAACTGCGTTTCGTGATTTTTATGACAATGTCATTCGCAAAATTGCTAGGCGAACTCTCGTAACAATCGGTAAATTTTTCCGACGAAATCTCAACTCTTATTATATTATAACTGATTATATGTTAGCAGATTATTGTTGGCATATTTTAAGAGATTCTGATTGAAATCAATATAAAAAAAGTAAAATACCTCATTTTTGATTGTTTTTAAAATTTTTGTAAAAGAATTAAAGCTGTATTTTAATAAATACTCTAGAAACTTGACGTATTTTTTTTGTTTCTGTAAAATCGTATTAAGTATGGTAATTTTGACTCAAAAACATTATTTTTATCTTTGGGTAATATTCATTTTAAACTAGTGTTTCATAAACAATACACGATCACTTAAATTTATGACAAAATGGCATAGGCCAAATGGCCGAAACACATAATCGTCTGGTGTTGCCTAATCAAAATAATAATAACTGCTCTTCGAGAGAAAGTAGTGGTCTAATATACCCTACTTTTCTTTAATTCCACAAATGTGATTTCCATATTCCTTACATTCTGTTACGATTTAGATCCGCAACTAGCAGTACTTTTGGCCCTACAAAGAACAGCATGGGGTAGCGCAATAAAAAATTCTTTTCTTTCCTTTTTAATTTCACAATCCGACTGCATGAATTGTGATGTTGTCCTTTTTCTCCCAAATGTGGTTTAATCTTGTTTAATCTTTTCCACGTGTTCTGCGTAAAAAAAACTTTCATTTATAACTTCTGCTGTTTTTTTATGTCTTCTTTCTTTTCTGTCCCATCTTTTCCATTTAGTAGAGCCGTTATAAAAATTTTCATACTTCAGTATTTCGTACCAGAAGATGACGACCGAACGTCCTCCCGTGGGATACGTGATACTTGTGTATCGTTATATCAGAAGAAAACTCAAAAACGATAGAACATTGATGGGCAGGACTGAATATAATAAATATAAAAACTCAAGGTGATTCTCGTAAATGTGCAATTAGTAAGTGGTTCATAGAAAATGGAAAATCCTGTTAAAAAGTAGTGTTCTACAGCGCCCAAATTCGACAAATTATACTCTCAAATCCGTCTGAATTTTTAACAATTTTTCTTCAAGAGGCGCATCCACCATTTTTCACCCTTTTTTTAATTTTCCCCCTAGGCTTCCGGCTGTCTTTATTTGAACAAATGTGACATTATAATGTAGAACACAACGGCCACCTTCGGCAAATTACACTCTCAAAGGTCGCGTGAATTTTTACAATTTTGTTCAATAGGCATATCCACCTTTTCTCACAATTTCTTCAATTTTCTCCTATGGGTTTCTAGGTGTCTTTATGTGATGAAATGTGACCCAATAATAATACAATAACCCCCACATTCGACAGATTACACTCTCAAAGGTCGCGTGAATTTTTACAATTTTTCTGCACTCGGCGCATTCACCATTTCTCATTATTTCTTTAATTTTCCCCTATAGGCTTCTGGGTGTCTTTATCTGACCAAATGTGACATTTTAATGATAAAAAGAACAGGTAAATTTGACAAATTACAGCTTCAAAGGCCGATTCAATTTTTTACACTTTTTTTTTCAAGTGGCGCATTCACCATTTATCACCATTTCTTCAATTTTTTCTTATGGGCTTGCTGTCTTTATCTCTTCAAAAGTGACATTGTAATGATAAAAATTACTTCGACATTCGACAAATTGCACCCTCAAGGGCCGACTGAATTTTTTACAATTGTTTACAAATTTTCACTGTGCTCCTCTGGGTTTCCGGGTGTGTTTATCTCTTCAAAAGTGACATTTTAATGATAAAAACAACGGAAAAATTTTTCTGCCTTTCTTCAATTTTCTTTTATGGGTTTTCGGGTGTATTTATCTCTTCAAAAGTGACATTATAATGATGAAAACAGCTCCTAAATTCGACAAATTCCAAACTAGAAGGTCGTCTGAATTTTTTACAAATTCTTCATAAAATAAACATTACACTATTGGTTAGTTGGTACAAAAATAGTCCTGAATTAGGTAAATGGACGAAAAACTAAGCAAAACAGACAGGATTAGATGCAAAAATAATAAAATTAACGAGTCCAACAGAGCCAGTGCAGTTTCCAGTTATCAAAAGCTGGCATTTATGAACAACAGTTCATACAAATCACTGGACACGCCAATACAAATTCCATCAAACCCCACTTTCAAATGGACGAGCAACAATACAAATAAATAGTGTTTTTCTACAATTTTACCGAATTACAGCTCAAGCTTTCGAAATTATTTTACACTTAATTAAAACGTGACAATCGTAGTCACTAAGTCAGCTTTCGTGTTACAAATCGATAATTTCGGGGCTTTGGTGTAATTTCATCTAATAATTTAAATATTTTGTCTGGAAGAGTCAATCGAAAACGTGCCATCTCAAAAATAAATCAGCAATAAAAAGCGAACGATTCCAGTGAGTCGAAACGGTATTCATCCTTTATATTTTCAATAGTTGCAGCTTTAATTTCTTAAGGATACTTTGCCTATAAAATTTCAGTCGTTATGATTTTACGAAAATCCGTTATTTGATGACCCCTTAAACCAATCCCAGTGCGCTTTTGGAATAAGCTCGATAAAATGCATTCAAACTGCCTGCTTTTATATCAAAAGGATCGTAAATTGCTCGAGATTCCATCTGTAGTTAACGTTATTGGTTGGCTTGAAGATTCCCGTTTTTGAAAGGAGAAATGCAGTGGTCTAACACTTCTCACAGAAATTATAGAAAATTATAGCGTCACTTGTAATGATATGGAGTCTATTGCACTGCATCGGGTAAAATTTTTCTGGTGCTGTAACATTTTAAACCACGGAATATGTTAAGTTTTCTACATCCAACCACAGTTATTATTTATTGTGGTGTTACTTGACCTATTGCACTGAATAAAATCCTGCCATACAGATACCAACAAGGAATTATTATTCTTGACAAAAACTAAACGAAACTCGACACACTCCTACAGATCCTACAAAAGTAAACATTCTATTCAAATTGAGCCGTTTCATGCAATTTAGAAGATTCCGTTATTGAATTAGTGAATTTTTGAAACTTGTGGGGCTTTATGTTTTTCTTCTCTCGGTTGTATAAGCACCCCGGCCCTCTGATTCTATTCTGGGAAATTCGCCTTGTCGCCAAGCTCGTTCATAAAATATACCTACAACCGAACTTTATCTAAATATCTGTCAAATAAATTTATAAGCCGCAAATTTCTGGCGAGTCCTCCACTTTATAAAACTTCGCTTATTCTAAAGAGCTCTTCCGTCCTTTTATTATTGTTTTACCGGAACGCGTCCATCACAACAGACACATGTCAGATTCCGTTACAAGCGACAAGACTATAAAATAAGACGTATATTCGAGTATCAAACCGTAATGAAAATACTTTGACGGTTTTTATGGATGTTCTGAATGTTTTATTGTTACAGAAACCGCCATGGGAGTTGAAGTCAACGCAATGAAGAACTCGGAGTCGAAATACGTTCAGGCTGTTTACGGGTGAGTTTCTTTGAGCTTTTTAGAGCTTTCGTCGGATCCTGGTTGGAACACTTGAGTTGAGTAGAACTTTTATAATATTATGTATCTACTTAACTGGAGTAGTATGAAAACGACAGAAAATTGTACATTGCTTACAGTATCATGATTTTAATCAAGTTCCGATAAAATATTTTCGACGAATTACAAAAATGTAATTTATTTGGTATATTTCTTTTGTAAAAAAAAACGGAAAAGTCAAGTAAAATAATTGTCTTAAACGGATAATAAGAATATCTAAGAGTAAATCTGCTCTATTACTAATTAGAAACAAAACTTGTAAACTTAAGTTACTGCACTGCCAGTAACATCTTAATCCTTTGAAACTCAAACACAAGGCACACCTAAACTCATGCATGCTAATCATCCGATGTGTTCCAGGATCTTAGACATAATGCTGTACCGTATGTTCCACCCGTATCTGCATTCAGATTTCATATTCAACCTGTCATCCAAAGGCCGTGAACACAAGAAGTACCTGTCAATTCTGCATGGCTTCACCAGAAAGGTAGGATATCAGCCCTTGCAAAACGCCCTGGATATTATTATTAATCCGTCCGATATCAGACGGGATGACTCGAGATGCTTGAAATGAACATTACAGCCCGTTCGATACATTTGTGTTTGGGAAACACCGAATTAATTTGGGGTCATCGTTTGTTAGATTATCAATATCACCCCTGATTAATTGTTCGAGATGATACGAGCAGATTGATTGTGAACCCGCAGTGATGACAGATTTAGGGTATTCTGCGTTGAATTTATCGTGCAAGTGAGCTGTAAATAACTTATTATGAAAATATATACCTAACTATAATAATATAATACATATTATTAATAACATTTTAAGTTTCATTTAGGGTGGAAGAAAAACTTACTTTCCCTGTCAGTAACAAAGGTGTCCTCAGCAAGGTTGTTCCTGTATAGACTGTTTTTGCTTTCCAATAATTTGTAAACAGCCCTATAAAGCTTAATTTGATCCAGCAACATTGTTACTTCTGTTGTTAGCAAGCTGCATTGTGTTTACATTGATTTTTTTTAAACTTGCATTTGCTGTATTTGTGTGTCGGGATTAATTTACGCGCACACAAAAAGTACATTAAAACGCTTCACGAATGTTTCACTAGAAAATGTGAAATAAACGTGAAATGAAATGTAGTGTCAATGACGTCAACAAAGTCAAATTCCAAAATTTGAAACAAACCGCGATTTACAGCCAACATATTCCATCTTACAATTTGCAATAATTTTATGAGGTTGACAATTTAGTTCTCCAGAGAATAACAATTCAACATTTCAGCTGTAAAATATATCTGAGGTTATCTGATCTCATTACCACTTTGAGCTTTTCGATGATTACAGCAATTCACACAACGAAATGACCCCTTGGTCTACAATCTAGAGTGTGCATATACAAAATGGCAAGGATATTAAAAACCATGAAGTTATTTATCTGTGAATGCAGATATGACAGAGACCGATTGGCAATATTTATATCTGGTAAATCGCCTAAGCAAAGGTTCAAAGGCAAATTTTAAGTGTAACAAGGTTATTAAAGTTCCACCACAACGGCAGTTGGATGTAAATTTGAAAAAAATCTGTAACGCTAGAATCTCTGAAACGTTTATCCAAAACAATATTCAACATAACACAAACCACAGCGATCATGGCACTTCGGGCTGAGTTCTAGGTTCTCCTTTCCTCACAATATTTACGCACGAACAAAAAAGAGAAAGGTCGGTCTAAACACAGAAATATATGGACAGAATGTTGCCAGAGATTGGTTGGAGATAGCTTTTTATATCCCGTTTACTGTTTTTGGATTACTCATTTTGTTTTCTTTTTCAAACTATTACTACGAGTAATAGCTCAAACAATGTACTTCGATTTGGCTAATATCTCTACACAAATTTATCGATTTAAATTCACAACCAGCCACTGGAACTGAAGGGGCTTCGGCGTGCCCTATAGGAGAGAGTTAAACAATAATTTCCTGAAAAGGACGGAATGGCATTTAAATATATGTTTTTTGAAATAAAAAAAAAGTTACAGTTGACAGATTTCAAATTCTATCCAAGCTGACTTGGTTACCATAACAAGTGGTTTTAGTTTGACCAAATATGAGTACAAGACAATATTTATACAAACTCTATCAAACAGTAAAGTCTCTGTTTTTATAAAATATAAAGCGATGGCGGCTACTTCTATGACCTGACGCCACCAGAACACACGGATCTCCTCGCCCGATCTTCGAACCAACCCCCTCGCTGTATCGGTGCTGACAAACTAACTCCAGGTCGGTTAGGTATCGGATTTTCTCCGTTGTGAATTACAGGTGGCGTACTTTAACGGCGAATTAAAACATGGTCAAAATTGGGATTTCTCAAAATTTATGGCACGCCTGAATAAATGAGATATAATATGTATATTGTTTTATTGAACTTGGAAAATGAAATAAACTGCAAAATTTATAAATTAAACTTAAAAAGCTGAAAATTACAATTACAATTTGAAAGAGTTCTAAAATAAAAAAATATTATATTGCCAAAGGCGTAAAAATCATGAATAACCGACAAAATCTAGAAGAGCTAAAAGGCCTGGAAATCTAACAACTGATGGAGATCTGAACGATGTGAAAGATATGAAGGATATGAAGAACAGGAATAATCTGAAGGCTCTGAAAGATCTAGAAAGTCTAGAAGACCTGAAAAAGCAGCTAAAAGACTTAATGTTTTAGAACTTGGGTAAACTGGATTAAATTGAATTAATTAAAGTTGAAAACGTATCCAGAACGTTTTAGGTCATGCAGAAACCCTGCAATATTTGCCAAAATATATGCAAATACCATAAGATCTAAAAACTTTGGAACTGTAAAATACATAAAAAAAAATTGGCCAATATTTACACTACATATTTTTTTTAAATATAAAATAAAAAGATACATCCCTGTGGCAGGCGGACGGACAGACGGACAGCGTAGCCTTAGTAATAGGGTCCCGCGTTAGCACCCTTTGGGTACTGAACCCTAAAATGTAATAGTCTAAATTTATGTGAAATTGTGAAAAAGTTTATAAATTAAGAAGAAGCTAAACGAGCTAAAGTCGCTATAAATCTCAAGAATCAAAATCTAGTGAAAACACTGAAGGATCTGAAGTAATGGTAGGATCTCAGCTTTGGAGGACATGAAGGACTTGACCTAAAAGGCTTAAACGTCTAAAAATGTTTGGAGAACAACTTGAAGAAAATGAACGATTCTTGAATGTTTAGCGTATCTCAAAAATGCGAAACAAAAATTGCATAGAAATCGCCACTATCAAAAGATCTGGAGAAAACTCCTTCTCGGGCGCTCTGCCTTCGAACCTATAGACTAAAAGTCTTTTTTTCTCCTTTTGCTCCTAATAAAACAATATATGTACTACACAATTACTATGATGAACAAAAATTTGGTACAAATTTCTTCATTTTTGAATAATGGTCTTTCCGAACTCCCAAAGATTTCTCAAAAATAGTCGAAAAATTGCAATAGGATTTATAAGAACATTATCATTATCATATAAATTATAATATGAAAAAAAAAATTAACCCCATGGGAATTTAAGGCTATTTAAAGGCTAATTTAATGCCAAAGACTTAATTTTATTGCTCTTATAGTTTTGCTCTTTGGCATTAAATTAGCCTTTAAATAGCCTTAAATTCTCATGTTGTTAATTTTTTTTTTTTTTTTTCATATTTTAAAGTCATGGTCCTGCTAGCTTGACGTCAAGCTAGCAGGGCCATCGTTTCCATGAAAACGGTAAGAGCAATAAAATTTATTCTTTGGCATTAAATTAGCCTTTAAATAGCCTTAAAATCATATGTGGTTATTTTTCAATTTTTACCAAATTTTAACTCATGGTCCTGCTAGCTTGACGTCAAGCCAGCAGAGCCATAATTTCTATGAAAACTATGAGAGCAATAAATTAAGTCTTTGGCATTAAATTAGCCTTTAAATAGCCTTAAATTCCCATGGGGCTAATTTTTGATGTTTTTTATATTTTAAAGTCATGGTCCTGCTAGCTTGACGTCAAGCTAGCAGAGCCATCGTTTCCATGAAAACGGTAAGAGCAATAAAATTTATTATTTGGCATTAAATTAGCCTTTAAATAGCCTTAAAACCCTATGTGGTTATTTTTCAATTTTTACCAAATTTTAACTCATGGTCCTGCTAGCTTGACGTCAAGCCAGCAGAGCCATAATTTCTATGAAAACTATGAGAGCAATAAAATTAAATCTTTGGCATTAAATTAGCCTTTAAATAGCGTTAAATTCTCATTTTGTTAATTTTTGTTTTTTCGACTTTGGTCCTGCTAGCTTTACCGACGTCTTATTTTCTCTGTTTCTAACTTTGGCTAATCAATTTCTCAAAAATCGGAGGTTCTCTATTTCTTATTCGCTTCTCAGTTTCGCATCTCACTTTTCCTCGTTCTTAATTATTGTTAGATTTCCAATTTCTTACTTTCAAATTCTTCAGTATTCAGATTTCAGTTTTTCAATATCCCAGTTGTGCAGATTCCCAGATTTTCCGTTCACAGAATTTCTAATTTCCTCAGGCTTTTCCAAGTTCACATACTCCCAAATTCTCAATTTATCAGTATTTAAACTTCAATATCCAATTAGGTTCCTCAAATTCACACATTCTTAGCAATTTTTCAGGTTCTTATATTCTCAACATATTTATTTAGTTTCCTAAAGAAATTATTATTATTATTATCAAGAATTAAAAGAATATATTATTAGTAAATAAAAGCAAAAGCATAACAAATAAAATGTTTGATTGTATGAAAAATTATATAATGTCTACCTACCGTGCTTTGTTAAACCGCTTGTTGTGATTTATACAAATTAATGCTTTAGTAAAAAATGTCGAACATTCGAAAACCCAGAACAGGATTATTTCAGCTCAATTTTGCATTCACAATGGTTATTGTTTTAATTGGCTCTTTGACAAATTGATTTGTTTTCGACATGTGGAAAAGCAAAAAAAGTCAAAATATGAATTTGTGTTGTTTGAACTTTAGATTTAATAAAATTCAAACGACGACGAACTGGGTGAAAGCCGTAAAGCGCGATATTGAATTTTATTATTGTTTGGTTAACGTGACATTATGAAAACCTAAAAGCGTTTTGTTCATGGTCTGCCTATTAAGTTGCTTTACACTTCCTTTGTGCCATTCTATTACGCTATTGCCACTTAATCAAATGAAATTTAACCGAGTTTTTCGCCACCGACACTTGTTTCCGAGACCATTTATCAACTGGGAAACGGTCCGCAACTTCTTTAACGGAGTTTTCTCGAAAGTTAGCATGTAATACATAGTGCAGCTGCAGATGACCATGGAACGAAGCCGCAACTGTTACAAAGTGTAAAATCGGACTGTAAAATATGTGTTTCCGTCATGTGTATAGTATAAAATTGTTGTGGATTGGTTATCATCTTTGAATTTCCATGTAAAAATTTCAAAATAATAATATCATTAAAAATTGTCACCAACAACGCGTGAAATTTAGTTTTCATTCTAGAGCCATCTATATAGTTAAATATAGACTCAATCAGTAACTTGTAATTTGGGTAAAAGGATCATCACTTGGATATTCACCTACCTTTTGTTTAAGGTGATCCAAGAAAGAAAAGAAAAACTAAAGCACGGGCAAAGCATCCAGCAAGAGTTGAGCGAAGAGGACAAATTGTTGGGAAAAAAGAAACGTCTTGCCTTCCTCGACCTTCTACTTGAAGCCAACAAGAAAAAGGAAGGACTGACGGATGAGGAGATCAGAGAAGAGGTCGACACCTTCATGTTTGCGGTAAGTGGCTTATGACATATGTTGCAAAAAATGTTTTCCAATAGAATTATGTTAAATAATTTCGTACACAAAAAGAAACGAACGTTTTTCATTATATTAATTTTTTACTTTAATTTTAATTTACAATTTAATTTACACCAAAAAACATCATATCTGATCATTATACAAAATATGAAATAACTTTGTCAAGCTCTTTAGGAAACGTCGTTTACGTTGTAGACGTCATAGAACATAAAATTTTCTGTGATTAATATTCTTTGAAGAAAAATATCCATGTATCAAAGGGTATGAGAATCTCGTTAAAAATTCGCAAAGAACTCTTGTTCAACTAGAGTCAAATTTTTTTGTCCTTATCAATCTGCAAGCAAATCCGTTCCTGTCGGTCCTCGACATTTCCGAAGAGTAATCGAGGTCGGTCTGGATGCAACTGCACGCTACAGAAATATCGGAAACTTTTATCCACTTTGACAAAATAAAACCGCCCCATCAATCGCTTTTCCATAAAGGAAGTTTAAGGCAGTCAGAAAGCAGTGTATGAAGGTACGCAAAAACGACTCAAAGCTCAATTTATTTCGACGTCAATCCTAGAAGAGTCGGTTTCGCATCGGAAACGGAAAAAAGCCGCAAAGAGGTGAAAAATGACTGACCAACCACAAAAATTTTCTGCAGAAAATGTTTCGCTAGTTTTTAATATTCACACGACTTTGCATCTTACGTAGTATAAATACATAAAATAAAAAATGTTTGCATACACGTCTCCTACATGTTGGTTATTGAAATTATGCAATTATGGGTTCGGTGAAGAGCCCGCAGCACTTTACCGGAGCGGCTGGATCAATAAAGTTTAACAAAGTTTGTAAATTGAGGGTTGGCCTGGTGTATAGAAAATTAATCGTAAACAGATATAGGTACTTAATGCCAAAACTAGAGGCGTCCCATGTTAAAGCAGTTTTGGCATTTTTATTATTCCAAATAGTGGTTCTACTCAGACGTATATTATCTGTTTGTCTTGTAATAAATAGACTTGTAGGTGTTTAGTGCCACAGACCGTACTAAAGATGAGCGTTTTCTGAGAGGAAAAAATACTAATTGCTTTTGTTCCGTGGCCTGCTTCTTTTGATCTTGTGATAAAAGGTAGTTGTATTTGTTATTTTGCAAGAAGATAAAGTTTAATAATAGTACGAGTGGGCAAATAATCACAGCGTCAAAACAAAATAAAAGCAATAGGTTTTATCCGGATAACTTGTTATAACAATAATGGGGTCGTCCCACAATTTTCAAAAACAGCTTTTCTAGAAACTATACAAAAAAATATTATACCCCTATTTTTTTTTTATTCGAACTAACGCGTTTACGAGGTAAAAAAAAATCTGAAACATTTGTCTTTCTATAACGTCAACACGGGACAAAATTCACCACCCTAATTCAAAGTTACTAGAAGACTCATGCCTCATGAGAAACGCAAGAACCAATGAGAATGCTCCCCCGAAATCACGTCATAAGAGGCGGTAAATGTATAGCGTTTGAAAATGCTAGCCGAAATTGCGATTTTTGATTTTTGATTACAAAACAATTTTATTAAACAACAGAACACGTTTTCGGGCTTCATATTATATGTATAGTCTACGAGTCGAATTCGTCAAATTCAATTGAGGGGACCGACCCTATTGCCGTTCTTTTCTGATGGTGGTAGGTAAAAGATAATTTGGATCCGTTTTCGAAAGATCCAGGCCATCTAATTTTGATTTTTCATAGGGTAAAGATCATGACCTTAGATCAACAAGGTTGTGGGGGATGAATCCAATCGAGTATTCTTCTTCTTATTTAATTTTTTTAATACCACTGTGGTTCAAGTCACTATTCTAGAACAGAGGAAGCCATGCTGAGTCTTAAGGCGACTGGCCCGTTTTTGTTTACTTTACTATTTTGTTATCTTTTTAAGAACGAGCTGCGGCACACACGAAAGAGAATACGGTCAGCTGTCGACACGTCTGCCTGCCGCTGAGGGGCGGGGCCTGTGTTACCTTGAATCACGCCAACATTGCTTGAAACTAGCAAACTTTGGGAACAAATTGCAAATTTATTTTTCAATATTTATAAAAACACCTTGCATTTACCGAATACAGAGATCAGTAAAAATTAAGCACCAACACGTTTGTTAAAGAAAAAAATTTTTTGGCTTCTCATTTTGGCAATAATTTTTTTTTCTGAACAAACAACGTTTTGCCGTGATGAAGGTTTTTTTTTACTAATTTTGATGCCCAATACGTTAAGATAGCCTAACAATGAAAGCCGTAATTCGGTTCCAAAGTTGAGGCGACTGAGCGTTTCGCCTTAAAGTTGGTGTTTTTCTTTTAAGTGCATTATTTTGGAAATTTACAATTTTAGTCAATTACATTTTGGTCCCAATACTCTTTTTATTATAATTTCTTCTATTATTACACTTAAACAAACAAACAAAATGCATGAAAAGCATCACAATAGAGTAACGAATTTCACGAAATTATAACTCCATCGTTGTAAATAATATGCGGGGTGCAAGAGTTTTGACGCTGTGTGTTGCTTTTGATGAAAATGTCTTTAATTTTCCATATAAACAAATATTAATTACTGTTACTTCTTTAAAATGTTCTAATTCATCGTTATAGCACACAGTAACTTAACATTTTGGCGGTTGATGTGTGCTCACGTCATCTATCTTTGTCGATGTCACAGTCGCCCCCAAAAACACCTGCATTTTGTGTTTCGTTGTGAGATTTTTTGCGCGTTTGTTCACTTTCTAATTAATCCAACCGTTTTTATCGGCTCAGTTTCCATTTGGTTGCACCTCCATTTCGCAACTTTATTCGAAAACAAAAACCACGGACCGTTTTGTTTCAAACTTGGTCTCTTTTGTTTGGTCCTCTTTGCTGTTTGTCCGACATTTTTCCACCCGAAATATCTCGCAACTCCTCTTTCGAAAAAACCGACAAAAAGTCGGCTAAAAAGTGCCGAAACGAGCAGTCGCCATTTCATCAGTCCGACTCGTTTAATTCAGTGACGTACTCACAGGGACTGTTCCGACTGCGATAAAAATCACAACTTCTCTACGGGCGATGTCAAACTTTTATAAAAATTATTGCAAAAACAAGAGTAGTAAGTTTTGTAATATAAGTCTGTATTACAAGTAACTTCAGCTTATATTGCAAATTTCCGGATTACTTACTAACTTTAACATTAATACAAAGTGATTCAGAGGAAAAAACGTAACGTATGTTTACACAATACAATCATCACGTTTTATTGCCTATATCTTAGAAAACAAAAATGCTCAAAATGTCCTCCGTTATGTCCTAAACAAAGACGCCCCTCATATTTTTAACGACCCTGTCCGCGTTCGATATTCATAACCGGCCGTTTATTGATTTTCAGGTTTCCCTATCAGTCGGATTCCTTGAATTCTCAGGCTTCTCAAGTTTTCAGATCTTTCAAATTCTCAGTCTTCCAGTTAACATAAAATAGGTTACTAAGTTACTAAGTACTCGGGCCTGCCGAGTTTCTAACGATAAAGATAAAAGTACATAAGCCCCCAAATTTTTCTTAATCCTCAAATTTCTTAGGTTACCCAATTGCTCCAATTCTTGAGATAGGTTTCCTAAGACCTCATGTCTGTCGAGTTTCTCAAGTTCTCCAAGTTCTTTAAGTTAACATAGATTTCAGATTCGTTCCAAAGTTCCAAAGGCTCTCAGGTTTTTCTCGATTCTCAAGTTTCTTCATATTTTCAAGTCTACGGTTTCTTTAAGTCTACAGGTTCCTCAAGTTCTCGAGTTACTAAAGATCTCAAGTTTTTCAATATTTCAGGTTGTTCAAATTCCCAGGTTACTCAACTTCACAGGTTGCTCCAGTTTTTCCTCAAGTTCTCAAGTGCTCAAGTTCTTAAGTTACATACCAATTTTGTGTGTGCAACGAAATAGAACGCTAAAGCCCCTGCCTGAAGCGCTTGTGAAGTTTTCGGTGCAACAAACACTTTATTTTTCAACAACGATTGGCTACAAACAGAGAGAGAATTTTAGAGGTACTACGGTCTCTCTTAAAAGCCCATTGACCTGCAGCCCCCGCATCGTCTCCATGAGCCCCCCCCCCTCTCGACTACACCGACGGAATGTACACCTAGGCCCGTAAGGCCATCGCCGAAGCCCTGGTAGTGCGCATTGGCCGGCGTCATACTATATCCTGGAACCACAGCCCCATTTGGGGGTACCGGCCCGCCCCCTTGCGTCAATTTAAACGTTTCTTTATTGTTTTGGAAACATGTTTCTAATAATACATCAAAAAAAGGAGAAAGCTAGAGAAAACCCAGAAGCATTTCAAAAAATAATGGATGACCTAAAACAAGTAAAAAAAGATACAAGTGAAACCAGGAAAGAAATGCGAGAGCTGAAAAACGACAACAGCGAGCTCAGGCAAGATATGGAAGAACTGAATGGTATGGAAGAACAATATGGGAAGAAGAAAGCATTCAAAAGTAATGGGCTACAACACATTCAAAGAAAAGAAGGAAAACAAAAAGATAGAAAAACAAGAATGAAAGAACTCGAAAGAAGAATAAAAGAAGCGATGTCAACAAATAATATAATAACTAGAAGTAGGAGAAATAATGGGAAGAAACAGATAATGAGACTAAAAAATCCAAAGAAATGAAAAGACTAGCCAGAAAGCAAACGAGGAAACAGAGAATGGGAAGGAATTGAGAGAAGAATACCGGGCGCAATTAAAGAAATAGAAAGACACTTGTGCGAAGAAGAAGGAAGAAAAGAAGGGATAAGAAGAAGAATTTAGATCAATCACCACAGAAAAAGAAATCTGAATATACATAAACAGAGAACGAAAGGTAAAAAAGAAGGGAGATGAGAAAGTAACGATAGAAGAAAGAAAGTACTTCAAAGAGTTACTTGAAAAAATGAAGGAAGGGGAAGAAGACAGCAGGGAGAAGAAACAACAAAAACAATAGAAGTAGAAGCAGGAGAAAGAATGGGAAGAAGCAGATGATGTGACAAAAAATGTAAATAAATAAAAAAAACTGTCCAGAAAGCAAATGAGAAAATGGAAAGGGATTGAGAGAAGAACACCAGGTGCAATGCAAGAAATACAAAGACACTTGTGAGAAGAAGAAGGAAGAAAAGAAGAGAGAAGAGGAAATTAGATCAATCAGCACAGAAGAAGAATTCTCGAAATACATAAAAAAAGAACGAAGTTGAAAAATAGGGTAGAAGAGAAGATAACGATAGAAGAATAGAGAGAATACTTCAAAGAAATAAAAGACGCAAAGGAAGAAACAGTAAAATTATACGAAGTAGGGGTAAGACAAGGATGCTTACTCAGTTCCAGTCTATTCGCAGCATATATAGCGACCTGGATGAAAAACTAAGACTAGCGCAGTGCACTCGCAGGCATATAAGCAGATGACATGGTGCTAATAGCGAAGGAGGGCAAAGAAATGCAGAGAAGGATAAAATGTTTAGGAATATAACTGAAAAGTAAGAAGCTAGAATTAATCGTGTAGAAAACAAAAATATTTTTTTAGAAAAGAGGCCGAAGAAAGAGGAATGGAAGTGGGTTCAAAAGAGATAGAAGAAGTAAAGAAATTTAAATACCTTTACTACACCTTCAACAAGAGTTAGTAATAAAGAGAAAATACATATAAGGAGAAACGAACGGGGTGGTAGGACAAGTATGGGGAATTAAATAGGTGAGAGAAAATTCCATCGCGAAAGGTTAGTACAGATTGTCATGAGCAGAAATATGGAGATGGAAGGAGCAGGAAAAGCCGGAAGCAAACCACACTAAGTACTGGAGATGGATACTAGGATTGCATAGATTATATCATGCTGGAAGAAGTAAAGAGAGATAAAACAAGAGTCGAAGCAGGAAAAAGAGCAATATAATTTGAAGAGAGATTAAAAAAATATATCCTACAATAGTGTTGGAAAAAGATAAAGAATGAGAAGGCGGAAAGGGCAGGAAAAGAGAGAAGAAAATGTGATAATCCTTTTCAAAGCCGGAAACCAAAATTTACTGTTATTTACTTTAAATATAAATACTAGATATTCTACCTAAACGATTCCGATTCGAGCAGTTGAACTGAGCGGAAGTGTTTTGCGGCGCTCGATAAGATAAGCGGATAAAAAAGCGTGAAAAAGTGAAAAAGAAATAGAATGAAAAAAAGTGTTAGTGAGAGCGAGAGAGACGAAGACCACAAAAGAAAAAGAGAAGAAGGACGAGAATAGGAAGAGAGGATTAACCCCTTTAGGAAAAGTAAGAAATTGGAAAGATCACCGGTTAAAAAGGCAATGGATGAGGAAATGAAAGAGATGCTGAAAAAAATTATGGAGGATGTAGGGGAGATAAAGGAAGAGAATCGGAAGATGAGCCGGGAACTGGAACAGTTGAAAATTATGATGCGTGAAAAGGAAGAAAAATGGGAAAGAGAAAAGATGGACCTAAATTGGAGGAGAAAATGGAAGAGCTGGAAAAAAGAGTGAGAAAAAAAAGAATATTGTAGTAACGGGATTGGACGAAGAGGAATGCGAAAGCGAAAAGAAACTGGAAAAATGGATGAAGATTGAATTAGAGGTAGAAGTGACTATGAGAGAGATGTATAAAATAAATGGAGGAAAAATGATTGTAGCGGAACTTGGGAGCTGGGGGGAAAAGAGGAAAGTTATGGAAAATAAAAGAAAATTAAGAAAAAAAAAGGAAAGAGAGTATACATAGAAGATGATCTGACAAAGAAGGAAAGAGATATACAGAAGGAATTAAGAGCGATAGCCAAAGAAGAGCGACAAAAAGGACAGCGGGTGAAAGTGGGTTATAAAAAGATATGGATAGAGGAAAAAGGGCTTAGGTGGGACAAAGAAAAGGGGGAGTTAGATACAGAAAATTTTTGAATAAGAGCACAAGAAAAAAATGACACGGCAGAAAAGGGGAAACGAATACGGAGAGGAATAAAGGAGAAAAGGAGCAAATAAGAATAGTATTCTGGAACGTAGCGGGAATAAAAAACAAAGAGAATGAATTTGAGTATTTGAGAGAATTTGATGTAGTGGGAATGGTAGAAACGTGGGTGGAAGAAAAGGGGTGGGAAAAATTGGAAAAGAGAATGCCGAAAGTGTTTAAGTGGAAGTGCCAATATGCAGAGAGGGAAAGCAAGAAAGTGAGAGCTAAAGGTGGGATAATAATGGGGGTGAAAGAGGTACTGGAAGGAGAAAGTGGAACTGAAGCAAAAGAAGAAAGAGGGATTATGGAAAGAACGGTGAAAAGTAAACAGATAAAATGGAGAATTGTAACAGTGTACAGCAGAAGTATGAAGAAAACGAAGAGAATAATGCAAGAATTGGGGGAAAAGGAAGACGGATAGAAGAGGAACAAGAAACAATAGAAGGAAGATCAACAAAAGATGGAACAGAAAACGCAGAAGGGAGAGTACTGATTATCTTAGTAGAAGAAAGAGGGTGGGACATACTTAATGGGAACTGCACAGGAGATGAGAAAGGGGAGTACACGTATATTGGATAAAGAGGGGAGACAGTTATTGATTATGTTATGGTAAATGAAGAAGCATGGGATAAAATAGAGAAATTCAACTTGGGAGATAGAATGGAGTCGGACCATATGCCTTTAGAAGTGAAGACAAAAGGAAGAGAGAAAGATAGAGGAAGTGTGAATGAGTTTAGAAGAAAAATTGTGAAGAATATTTGGACGGAAGAAGGAAAAGAAAATTATAGAGCAAGACTTATAGGGAGGCAAAATACGAAGAAACAGAAATAAACGAAAAGGTGAGGCAACTGAGCGATAACATAAGAAACGCAACAGAAAAAAAAGAGATAGAGATAAGATGGAAGATGGGGCTGTTGAAGAACGAGTGGTGATAAAGAATGCAGGGAAAGGAAGCAGGAAGCAAGAAGGAAACTAAGAAATTGGAAAAAAGAAAAAGCAACCAAGAAAGAGTACAAAAGAGCACGCAAGAGGTACAATTTATTATGCAAAGAGAAGAAGCAAAAGAAACGGATGGAAGAAGAGCTAAAGATGAAGGGTATAAAGACGGAAGAAGAGGTATGGAGATACATAAATAAGGAAAGAAAGAAAAAGAGAGAGAGAGTGAGTGATGGAATTACTATGGAGGAATGGAGAGAGTACTTCAGTGAGCTGCTAAGGGGTGGTGATGAAAACAGACAAGAAAAGGAAAAGAGACAACAAAGAGTGAAAGAAATAGAAGAGATAACAAGAGAAGAACTAGAGCAACAACTAAGAAAACTGAAAAAAAAGACACCGGGGAGGGATGGTATACAGAATGAAGCGTGGATATATGGAACGGAAAGGAAAGTTGACAGGTTGTTAGAAATAATGAATGGAGTGTGGAAGGGAGTGGGATTCCCCCAAAAGTGGAAGGAGAGGATAATATGCCCCATATATAAGAAAGGAGAAAAAGAAAAAGTGTGGTCTTTAGCATATGCGGATGATTTGCTGGTGCTAGCGAGAGAGGAGAAAGGTATGAAAGAAATGATAGTAAGCATGGAGAAATATATGAGGAGGAAAAAGTTGACGGTGAATGTAGAGAAATCCAAGATGATGGTGTTCAGAAAAGAAAATGAGTGGAGATGGGAGAAAGAAAAAATTGAAGAAGTGTAAGTGTAAATTTAAGTATTTAGGTTATGTGATGAATGAAAGAAACACAGCAACAGCACATGTGAGAGAGTTAGTGAAAAAAGCAAATAAGATAATAGGAGCTGTATGGTGAATAGGAGAGAAAAAATTTGGCCATGATTTTAGAAGGAGAGTAATGATGTTTGATAGTTTGGTGAAAAGCGTGATGATGTATGGAGCGGAAATATGGGGATGGAGAGAGCAAGAAGGATTGGAAGGGGTGCAAGGAAAATATATGAAATGGGTGCTAGGGGTAGGTAGAGAGAGAGACACCGGGGTATATAGTGATGGAGGAAACAAAGAGAGATGGAATAAGAATAGAAGCAGGAAAAAGAGCAATAAGATTTGAGGAGGGAGTGATAGAGAGAGGAGAGTGCAGAATTTTGCAAGAGTGTTTGAAAAAAAAAAGGAAAGAAATAGGAAAGGGGATATGGAAAGAGAGGGAGGCATATTTCGAAAGAAACGGGTATGCAGGTGCGGAGATAGGAAGAATGCGAGGGAGAGGCAGAGTAATGACAGATGAATTAGTGCAGAGAGATAGAGATGTGCAAGTGCAGGAAAGAAGAACGAGAATTAGAGAGTCTAGGTACAATGGGAAGTATGAAAAAATAATAACTGAAGAAATGCCAAAGTACCAAGGAAGAGAGAGTAGAAAAGACAGAGTGATAATAGCAAGATGTGGAAATGAGGAGAGAGAGAATAACTATTGGAGTGAGGATAATAATAGAGTATGCAGGATGTGTGGAGAAAAAAGGAGACGATAGAGCATTTGTTGAAGGAATGCGTAGAATTGAGAGGGTGAGATGAGAGTAGAGAAGAAATTTTGAATGAGGACGGAAGAGGGATCGAATGGATGTGGAGAAGAGGGACAATAAGTGGGAAGGGATAAAAGCTGCTAGTTATTGTCTTGAATTATTATTGATTTATTTAGTTTTATTTACAATATTATATTTTATTTTATTTGTTATGGGAAATGTATCGGATACTTTATAAACCTGTAAGGGCCGGTTTTTCAATCGTTGCTTTACCTCTTGTTAGCAGGTTTCTATGGAAATTTTTGCAATTTAACCAATCAAATTGCTGCATTTTTAGTTTAACTAGAGGTTTAACTTTAACTAACGATTGAAAAACCGGCCCTAAAGGTAATAAATATACATACTACTACTACTATTCATTCTATATGTATCACACAGAGTAAATAAAAGGCAATTTGTCAAGTCTTAAATTCGGAGTTACGCCACTGGTTGCCATACGATCGAGATTAGCAATTTTGTCGAATAATGGAGTTGTAGCAGATTCGCAATTGCTCATTCGGCAGTCGGACATGCATTTTCGGTCGATTTGAGAGAACTTTGCACAATACAAGTGGTAACACAATGGGTAAAGATAGATCTTATAATATCTATAAATTACGAGAGCTGCTGGGTCGTCTCTGTAACTTTGTTCATTAATTATCGGTTTGGATTTCGAACTGGAGACACCAAATCCCGATCTTCATAATAACGATATCATTGTAAGGGTTGGCTGGTGCAGATTCGGCTCTAATTGATTTTTATGCCATTTAAGCCGTTAATTAACTGACAGAGGTGCACACGGTTCAGTTATGTTGCAAAGGGATGGAACCCGAGCAACGGTCCAAAGCCACGTCCGGTTTGTTAGGATTTTAATCAGATAGCGACGGAGGTTGGTTTGGGATGTGACAATAATGTTGTTACTTTGACGGTTCTTAGACGATTTTATTCGATGCAAGATCTTTTCGTTGAGTAATGCCTTCTAGTTCAGTTATTTAACAGCAACTACGATAAGCTGACATTAACGTAATGTAGTTTAGAACAAACCCACTTATCTGTCCTCCGGCGCTTCATGTTGAAGACAATAGATGTGTACCTAGTCATTCTTCGGACACTGTAGAATAGTTTCGGTCTTAGACACGGTAATACTTATAGTTTTTAACCTCTATGATAAAGACTTTAGGATATCCGTCATCCCGGCACAAAAATCTCCAGATTAGTTTCATAGTTCGAACTCGTCGAAAAACCTTTTCCCCGTTATGAAAGCCGTTGACAGAATTACATTTTTTTCACATCAGGAAGAAAACTTATTTATTGCTTTTCCCTTATGTTTCAGGGTCATGACACGTCCACAGTGACCGTGGGCTGGACGCTTCTGACTCTGGCCAACAATCCCGAGCACCAGGTAATAAATATTGATGTACAAAATGAAATGGAAGTGAGGTAAATAAATTGTGGTGGCGTTATAACAAATGACGAGTGCTGTGTCGAATCGAAAATTTTCGATAGCGACCAACGTCTATTTACGTCAAGAAGTGATGAAAGACATGTAGCTAGATGGTGTTGAGTCGTTTCCTGTCGCGCCGGATATTTACCGCTACGTGCTGTTACTGTCAAATCAGCGGCGATACTGACAAGAAATTATGACAGGGACTGAGGTTTTCTTAATGGAAATTTTAGACGATGTATCATTAAGGTGTGTTCACATCCCCCGGCTGATTTGGTGTATTCGCAGCCTTATGAAGCGACCCACCGGAATGTATAGCTTCTATATATACTTATCATGTAATTTGTTTAATTCAATGGGTGGTTCCTTACTACGCGATATCTTCCGAAACGAATGACGTGTGAATATCGCTCCTTCCTTCCATGCCTGTTGCGATTATTAAGAACCTCTTTTATGGCCGTTCAAGTCATTAATTTCATTCGGTATTTTATGCTAAATTTCCCCTAATAGCAACACAGCCGCCGTAACTTGGCCTATAAGGACCCGAACACACTTCAAAGCTGGAGAAATCGCTGAAGTTTCAATGCTTTTCAGGAAAAGGTCCATCAAGAGCTGGACGAGATTTTCCAAGGAGAAGACCGCCCAATAACGCCACAAGACGTCCTCCAAATGCAGTATCTGGACAAAGTGATTAAAGAGAGTCAAAGGGTCATCCCGGTGGTGCCAGTTATTGCGAGGACACTCGACCAGGAGTTGAAAATCGGTGAGTTTTTCCAGCCGCCTTTGATCACGCCATAAAGTTACTTTTATTTTTCGGAGAATTTGTCGTAGCGTGGTGACGTCGACTTCTCCATTGTGAATTTTCTTTTTATGTATTTGAGTAGCTTTAATAACAGAATATATGAGGCGGATAAAAATGTCACTGTTTTTCCTTCTCTCTCGACGGCGGAAAGGGTAAATAATGTCAACAATGGTATTGCTCACCTTTACTAGAACTTATTTGCTGTAAGCTGCGGGCTTGGATTTTATAGTTACAACGGGCACTTTGACAATACTATAAATAAAAATTTAATTGGAGCGTATGGCGCTTTCGTTTCATAAAATGAAGTCAGCTGCTTCAAAATATAATACGGACATCCCGGGAAATGCCACAACTTTTAGCGCAACAAACTCGGTAGTAAATTATACCAAAGTAGCCGACCCGCGACAGACGTGCAAATTTTAATAAATTTGTTTTTGAACAGATCGCGAAACAACATAAAAGTAAAAAGAAATTTAATTTAATTTTAATTTAGGCTAGAATGCGTTTTTCCAGATTTTTCTCCAAATCTGAGTTATTTCCATCCCGGGAGCATAACGAACAAAACAAAAAAAGAATCAACAAATTATGTTATTTGCAGTTTGTCCAAATTTTCCGACCTTCTTTTGTAATTGTTTCGAATTTTATTTTCCTGAAAACTTTTCCAGTACCATAATTGAATTGTATATGTAATATTTAATTACAATAGGTTACAAATTTCTAACCTATTGCCAAATATAGCCAAATCGGTCCAGCCGTTCTGAAGTGATGCGCTTACCAACATACAGCAGCCATTTTTATTATATAGATTTATTTGAGTATAGTACGAACTTATTTCTTCTTATTGAAGTGTCCAAAGGGTCCTGTAAAAAATATTTGGCCTCCCAGTTCTTTAGTTTCTCAGTTTATTAGTCCTGCGGTGTATCATCTTCTTAGTTTCTCAACTTTTCAGTTCCTCAGTTAGATATAATAAGGATAAGTATTTCTAAAGTAACCATCATAATTTCAAAGCAGTTTTAGAAATTTAAGAAGTCGCACCTATATATTTTTGTAGATTATAATCACCTTTTAAACGAACATTTTTAGAGGACCACAAATTGGCAATGACCCATAAATAACTTTAAATTAAGCGCCATTTTTTTGTGGATGGCATTCAATTGAAAACGAACTCTACATCTACAAACCCCACATTATCCCACAAACGATTTACAAATCCATCCTCGCAATTCAATTCGCTGATGTATAAATCCAAATCACTAAAGAATCGGGATCACGAATCACATCCTCCTAATGGAGATCGAAATTAGTGCCCCAATAAATTTATAATTCGCGGATCGATCGGCCATTATTCACCACCATAAATTAATATACGTAGTTAGCGATAGCAGCAACAGCATAAAATCGCATATTTAATTTCCACCAACTTTACACTGTGGCATCGCCATGGGGCAAAAGAGTCGTATCCATTATTCCCAATAAATATCCGAGAGGTTTTTATATCAAAAAACATATTTTTTATAGTCTGTGTTATGACCATCAGCAACCGAAAGTTCGCTCTTCGGTGGGACAATAGCACGAGATTTAGGTCAGGCTTGTTTTGAGCCAAGTTTCGGAGTCGTTAGTTCGCTTCGGAGGACTGAATACTCTAATAACGTCAAACAGGATAATTTCTTAAATTTGAATTCGAGCGATTGACTGCCGGCAATGAAATTTACTGGAAAAACTGATAACAAGTTGCATTATTAGCTATTGAAAAATCAGATTTTGAATTAAAAATATGTATTCAATAAAGTTCTTATATTTACTTACAAATCCTCATTGCATCTTAAAACATATTTTTGAAAGTTTTTGACTTTTAAAATAACGAGTGTTTACTTAAAAAGTTGATCTAGAAGACTGCCTTTTTACAACAATTTTACGTAAATGGGCTGAAATAAAATTAAAAGTAATAAATTTCGCAAATTTGCCAATATTTTCAAGTTTTTATTCACTTTGTTAGATACTTATTATTATCCTGGAATAGCTGTTTTATTTAATTAAATAAATGCATTTTCAGATTGAAATGTTGTGTCTATTTGATTTATTCAACCACAGGACCTCAAAAAAAATATTATTTCATTTGGTGTACAGGCAAAGCGGTGGGAAAAAATTCCATAATGTAAAATTCTGAACCCAATATTAGTAATAATAATAATAATCAATAAAACGTTTTAATTAAAAATACATGTACAAATTAAAATATCTCACTATTAAAAATTCCAAATGGAAAAGTATTATATATAAAAAAGTATATATAAATAGTAAAAATATGAACTATGTATGTCCATACGTTGGACAAACGAAGGAGAGAAAAACAGTCCCCAAGCTGGTGGAATGCTGTTGCCTAAATTGATTGGAGAAGCAGTCAAGATCTGCACATTATAAAGAATCCGACCTTTTTTTTCCCGAGTTATAACCACGGTAAACGAAACCCTACCACCAAATTACCGCTTACAATGGGGTCGTCCCAGAATTTTCAAAAAAAGCATTTCTAGAAACTAGACGAAAAAATATTACACGCCCATTTTTTTGTTTCTACGAAATCACGCATTTACAAGGTAAAAAAAACGAAACATTTGTCTTATTTAAAACGCGCGCCTTTTTGTGACGTCAACACGGGACAAAATTCACCAGACAAAAATCAAGTTACTGGACGTGCCGACTAATGAGGAGCGCATGAACCAATAAGAATGCTTCCCCGAAATGACGTCACAAGAGGCGGTAAATGTACAGCGTTTGAAACTGCTAGCCGAAATTACGATTTTTGATACGCTCTGTTATCTTACAAAACAACTCTATGAAACAACAGAACACGTTTTAGGGCTTCATGTTACATAGTCTATGAGGTGCTATAGTTGAATTGGTCAAATTTAATTGAGGGGGACAACCCGATTGTCCACAATTGTAATATCTACCGCCCTTAAATCCGGATTTGTTCTAAACGTTCTAAACGTAGCACAAGTGAACCCTGCACCTCTTTTTGTCTCTCTCGTTTGACCCCAGTGCGCTGGCGGGCGGATTTTAAAATTGTAACAGGACCTTTAAAAACAAATTTCCGGCTCCTGATAATGTAAGTCAGTGATATAGTCCTAACAACAATACGTGTACATTGACGATTATATTTGTTTATATTTTACCCTTGACAACGGAACTTAGTAGTGTACTTTTGTAAATTATTACTTTCCCGGGAACATAATAACATTATTAAGTTCTGTTGTCAAGGGTAAAACAAACAAATAGAATCGTCAACCTACTCGTATTGCTGTTAAGACTACATTACTCAATTACATTATCGGGAGCCGGAAAAATGTAATAAGATAACTCGGAACGTATCGACTATTAACATGTTCGGCAGACAACGAGCCGCGGCTTTGCCTTGGCTTGAACATGTCTGCTTCAATGATAATACGTCCTTACATTCCTTGTTACTTAAATAGCTATTTCGTTCGAGGTAAATACAAAGTTTTATTTCATACTGCGAGTTTTTAATCAACTAGAACGAAAAACCTTGTTACTTTTAATTTTTTTGGCATATTTTATTCGATTCTTGCATTTAAAATGAATAAAACTGAGGTGCCTCAAGATATTCTGGATAAAGCTGATAACGTTAAGAAGAATTTTATGCCGCAGAAATCTCGGGAACAACATATAAGAAAGAATACCAGTTGTTTCGGGAGGGGAGACAAAGTTTTACTTGAATTAATTGTTACAATGGAAAAAAATTACGTATAACTAAAATACTGGGACTTTAAAATTTTATTTTAATTTTAAGGACGTTAATGTTCCTCTAAAAATCTCACTTTAGAAACCAAAATGAAATAAAGTAAAAAATAATAAAAAAATAACCGTTTACTTTCCTATTTTCCGGTTCTTTAAAATCCAAAATTATTACTCCTATTATTTTATAATTATTATAATCTAATCTTAAATTTATTATTTTGGTCCACCACTAGTTTTTATTATAAATTTATTTGAGGTTACATTTACTTTTTTTTCTAGGGGATCATCTTATTCCTGCTGGAGTAATGATCGCCGTACATCTGGACCGTCTGCACAAAGATCCACACCAGTTTCCCGACCCGGAACGTTTTAACCCTGACCGTTTCCTTCCTGAAAATATTGCGAAACGGCATCCTTATTCTTTCATCCCGTTCAGTGCGGGTCCGAGGAACTGTCTAGGTAAGTCCCAAAGCGCGCGAACATACATAAAGATAAGCCAGAGTAACGAAAGATGAAAGAGAACAAGATTTATTTTTATAGCATAAAGTACAAGAGGCAAATATTAGGCGCGTTTCAAACAATTACCTATAATAAAATTATAAATCTTTAATTGCTCTACCGGCTTTCTGATTCCTGCGATTCCTGATTAAATAACATGGCCCATAACATAATTTACTCTTCCATACCTCTTTCATCCATTTTATTTCCATTCCGTCTACATTCATTATTACATTCACTGCACTCATTCTACATATTATGTTCAATCGTCTCTCTCTCTCTCCTCATAGATATTCTACACGTTCTTCCTCCCTCTCAGACCTCGCCATCATCTTTCTTTCTTTCCGAACTCTCCCTCTCCAAATACTTTGGTATCTCCTCAACCTGGCCTCTCTGATTCATTCCCTTCTTTCTTTTCAGTCAGTATCCTGCACTCTCCCCTTCCTTCCTTCCAATCAGACGTTCAAATATCATGATTTTTCTCTTGAACTCGTCTCCCCACTTTCTCTTTCCTGTCGTCGCCCTTTTATTAAACATAATGGCCAAAATGTTTAAATTCTTTAATTTAATAATCTATTTTTTTACCACCCAGCTTCACTCATTCTCTTAATTCCTTTTTATTTCTTCCAACGTATCCACGATTCTCTCCATTTCCCAGTAAGTCTTCTTCTTGTCTTCCTGTTCCGCCCTCCCTGTTTGTTTCATTTTTTCTTTCAGCACTGCACTAGATGAAAAATTTTCGCCATCAGTTCTTTTTCTTGGAAATTAAAGGAGATAGATATAGTACGAATTTCAATACGTAACAATATAGGAATTTTTATTGATTTCTTAATAATTTTAATGACATTTAGATTAATGAATTTAGATGAATACCAGCTAATCTTAAAGGGTAAAATAGTATGAACAGTCTTGAACTCTACACATTCGCACTATATTATCTGCTCCGAGTTTCGACAGATTGACAGTTCTTGGCATACACGAATAACCTATTCATGGAAATTAAGACACAAACTGATACATGCAGCAACCATTGGTAGCTTTAAATTTTTTATCTAGTGACCTTAAAATATTGATAAAAACATTGCTTTGTTTTCTTCCCACCTTTCGTTAGTATCTCTCTTCTCCTTCTTTGCTGTTTTCTTCAATTTTATCTGTCCTTTTCTCTATATTTACTTCACTTTTATCCGCACCATTTGTTGCTGCATCAGTCGGTAATAGGGGAATCCTCCAAACAATTACCTATTTTATGAAATAATTATATCGTGCGTTCAACAAAAAGCGACGTCAAGTGGGCCATGGATTAAAAACATATGGCCTAGACATTTTTATGGTGGTGCCTCATCCACGCGGCCACACACTGAAGCCAAACCCCCGTGTCCCCATCACCCAGAGCTTGGGAAGGCTCCTGCCGTTCTTCTATCGACATTTAATAATGTCACTGTTTACCTGTAATAAGCATTGCATGCGTGTGATCTAAATGCAGACATGACTTAAGATTCCAAGGCTTGCTTCGTCGTCGATTTTTGTTGAACGCACGTTATATAGAAGTGTATTGTGTTTCGTGTTTTAATTAAAATAAAGCAACATCATTATATGTAATGAATGCTCATTAATAAACTTTTAATACAAGATGCATATTATAACATTAATAATTATGATGAGCGAGAACACGGAGTGTTATTTAAATATTTTAGCATATTTATTTGTTATCTGTCAAAATTCAGAGAAATGTAAATTATTGTTTTAATTTGTAAAAACTGAACCACCATAAAAATGAGTGAAAAACCAATCAATAATAATAATCAAACTAATTTTACGGACATTTTACTGCTTATGGTTAAGCTTTCTCACGTGCACGGAAGAGCGGCCCCGTAATGACATTGTCGAAATATTTCTTTTTCAATAATCGGCGGTAATAAATCATATCAGAGATTCCATTCGTAGATATTCCAGCTAACTTATTTTCTACAAAGTGGAATCCAGCGGATTTATCGGCCATTGTTGGTGGAAAGTGACACACAGATAAATTCCCGACGTGTACGCTCGGAAAACTCCGACATTTTCGAGATAGAAGTGCATTTGTCGCTTGCACCACTGAAAAATAACGCTTGCAATATGACACAAGCCATGGAATCGAAATTTGACCCGAAAAAGTCCAATAACCATTCGTTCAGCCTTCAGATAGGACAGCATCATCAATACGGATGTTCTGTGCTGCCCTGACAACCAAAGATAAATAGAAGATCAAGCTTCGTACATACGTCAACAAAATTGGAATAATACAAGAAAAGTTTGCGATAATCATAGAAAAATATTGAAATACCGTGCTTTTTTTTAACTCGTTTTTAACCCGATTGCAAGAATTAAGTGTATAATAGTTCATCAAATCATATCCTACAATATGTCTAAATAATAGAGTATTGTGACACAAGTTGCACATGACGAACGAGAGAGTATAGATATGAGTTCCACAACATCTCGTCTTGTTAAACGAGTGCAACATGTTATTTTTTCTATTTCGGTTTCAATAATTAACTTTTATAAATGAAAAATATAAAATTATAATTATCCAGTGACTTGGGTTAGTGTTTATGAAGGTTTATTAAATCACATATAACATTTGATATTGATATTTACAGCAATTCTACTACCCCATATTCAAAAATCACTGGAACAATGACACATAACTGAACTTTGTGCAACTGTTGTGACACTGAAATAGAAAAACTTTATTATTGCATGCCTGGTGCAGAATTGGTTTGATAGACGGGATTTTATATTTTAAAATACATATCCTCAAATGTTGACTTCCCTAATTATTTTACAGCAAAAACTTAAAGACAAAACAACATATTAAAAAATACAGAACAGCTGAGAAGAAGATATAAGTCATCAGGACATACCTTTTATTTCTAGATAACAACTGGCACCTTTTATTATTATCTGAACGTAACTCAACGCTGCCGTCCTCTAAAATAAAGGTCGCTGTACTTTTGTGAATTTCATGATCGGCATTTCAAGTAGTTTTATGTTGATAGAGAACAAATAGATTGTTTTGTTTCCCCAGTGATAAGGGAATTGCATAAGAACCGATAAATGTATCGTTACATGATTGTTTCCCGAAAGATCCCTAAAAATTCGTCAAAACCTCGTAACTCTTATTAATAATAATACAACTTTATTCACTCTTTCGAGGTCGAATATAATAGTTGATACATAGATAGAAAAATAAAAATACAATAAAAAAATATATATGGTTAATTAAATCAACCTTTTTTCTCCTTTTCCCTCTCCTTTTCTCTACTGCTGCTCTTTTCTCTTCCTTCTTCGTATCACGCTCTTTATCCATTCTCTTCCTCGTCCATCCTAATTCAACAACTCTCGTGCCTTTTTCTCCGTTTCTTCCATCTCGATGCACTTTCTCATTGCTTCCCTTTCCTCCAAACACATTCTGCATATTAATTCTATTTCGTTTCGTTTCCCCACCTAAATCTTGCTATCATACATCTATCCTTCTTTTTCGTTTTCTTTTTTAGGTAAACTGGTCATCCACTCTTCGTACCTCGCATTGTATTTCGCGTCTCTTATTTTTTCTCTTCTCTCCTGTTTGCATATGTCCTTATCCCTCCCTCTTGTCTATGCCCAAATACTTTCTCCTCTGTATCTTCTGCTTTCCACTTCCTTCCTTCCTAGCCTATTCCTCTCATAATACTTTCGTTTTTCTTCCTTCTCTCCTGCTATTCTTTCTTTCAGGCATTCTTGCAATCTTTTTTTCCTTTCTTTCCCACTGCTTTTCTTCGAATTTAGTCGCTCTCTTGCCCGCTTCTACTCTCATTTTCTCCCTCTTGCATTCCTCTAGCACTATATACCTTTCCGTAGCTTTGTCTAGTCCCAACACCCATCTGTAGTTTTTTTTGCCACCTCTAGATTTTATCTTGTTCTTTCCAGCCCCAGATCTCCGCTCCATACAGCACTAACTTTTCTTCTATGCTCCATACTTGCACTACTAACTTCTTTCCTTTCTTGCTCAGATCTTTGGTTAAAGTAGTATCCTAGGTACTTGCACTCACTCACTTCCTCTATTTATTTGTTTCCTCATTTCCACTCCCTTTTCTTCGCTCTTCCGCCTGCTTTCTTGAATATCAACATTTTGGTCTTTTCTACGTTCACCTCTAAATTCTTTTTCTTTATGTACTTTTCTAGATATCTAGTCATCCCTCTCATTTCCTTCTCTTCCTTCGCTATCACCGCCATGTCATCCGCGAAAACTAGCACTTTCCGTATCTAAGTCACTTAGAGATATGGCGAATCGGGTCGGGCTGAGAGGGCATCCTTGTCTTAGTCCCTGGTTTGTGTAGAAGCTTTCAATCACTTCCTCTCCCACTCTCACCCTGTTTCTTGTTTCCTCATATATTTCTTCGATTCTTCTAACTAACCTCCCGTCCACTCGTTTCTCTCTCATACTCTACCATGTTTTCTCCCTTTCCACAGTGTCAAACGCTGATTTAAAATCCAGGAACAGCGTGTACAATTTCTCCTCTTTTTTCTCCAGTTTTTTCTTCCAAATGGTTCAGAACGTATACGTTGCCTCTGCCTTCTCTGAATACCGCCTGTGCCTCCGGTAGTATCTTTCTCTTTTCACATTCTCTCGTTAATCTCTACTGCAACATCATCTTATATGCCGTGTCTAGTAGTGTAATCCCTCTGTAGTTCTCTGGTTCTCCTGACTTCTCCGCTTGTTATTTTCTCTATTTCTTGTATTGTTGTTATTTCTATCTTCATTTCTGTTCCGTGTTTTTTCCCTCCAATAGTTTCACAAAATGTTTCTTCCATGTGTGTATTTCTATACCTTTGTCCACTCCCTCCTTTTCTTTTCTTGCCTGCTTTATATATCTCCATCTTTCTTTCTGGCAGGTTAGTGCTTCAATTTTTTCCCTTTCTTCCAGCTCTCTCGTACTGTCTTTACCCTGCCCTTTTTCCTTCCCTCTTTTCTCTTCCTTCCAATCTTATCTCTATTGGCATGTGATCTGATTCTGTTCTCTGCAGTACTGTCATGTGCTCCATCTTATTGAACGCCTTCTCATTGGTTATCACATAATCGATTACTGTTGCTTCCTTTCTTTATTTCCATTTGCGATGTTCCAGCAGTTTTCCTCTATCATTTTTAGCAATTCTTTCCATTCTTTGTTGACAATTCTATCTCTTGTTGTCCTCTTTTTTGGTACAATCTTTTCTTTTTCTTCCTGTCACGTTTCCCTGGCCCCTTTTTCTCCCACTCTTGCGTTGAAGACATCTCCTATTATCACATATTAATTTTCTTTACCTTCTACCTTATTCTCTATATTTTCTCTGATAGTTTGAATCTTTGTGCTGTATATCGTTAGTACTCTGTATTTTTCTGTATCTATCCTTATCTTTCTTTCTATCAAACTTTCCTCTTCTATCAATCGTTTATCCTGCTCGTTCTCTCTTTGATCTTCTTCGTCTTCTAACCCCTTTCTAACTCCCGTTAGGATTCCTCCTCTTGGTCTTCCTTCCTTGTGTTCTTTTTTTTGCGAAACTGTTCTTCCTGACGTATTTTCCGTTTAACTTATTTTCCCATTATGTCCATTTTTTTCTTGTACCATGCTTCTGTCTTCGTCCTTGTTTTTTACCTCTGCCACATTCCAGAATACCATTCTTCTCTCTTCTTTCTTTTTCCCGTTTGTTGTTGTTTTTTTTTTCTCGGTTTTTCGATTTTCTTGGCATACGTTTTTTTCCGTTTTCAAGAATTTTTTTTTCTTCTCTTTTTCTCTGCTTAGCCTATATTTTTCCAACTTTATTTGTACTCTATACTCCAGTTCTTCTTTTTCCTTCTTGTCTGGTCTTATTTTCTATTTCCTCTGCTATGTTTTTTTTCCTTTGTTTTATGTCTTTTTCCATTTCTTCTTTTCCTGTATCTTTTTTGTTTCCTCTGGTTTCTCTTACTGTCTCTGTTCCATTTCGTCGCTTTTGTTCATTATCCTTGTCCGTGTATTTTGGTCTTTTCCTATTTTTGCCTTTCTGTAGCCTACTTTTATTCGTTCCCCTTCTCCTTTCTTATCTTGCTTCTATCCAAATCTTTCCTTGTACCTCCCGCTCTGTTCTTGTTAAGTCATTCTCATGAAGATTTTATTCTTATCTTCTGTTTCCCTTAGAACTTTCTTATTTTTCATTATTTTAATTTTGTCCTCCCAGGTCTTCTTTCTTTTTCTCGTTTTCCTTATAGTAGGGGAACCCTGAATGGTAAATTTGCAGTTACTAAAGCGTCATGGGGACCCATTGTATTGTGAAGATTAGGTTCTAAAACGAAAAAAAGCTTATGTTAAGTTCTCCATTTTAGTGGGGGGAAGAGCGTGTACAAATTTTCAAAAATTCACATGGAAATACTGGACATTCATAGTGTACACGCGCTTTGTCTTTCTGATAACCGGGAGATATTAATCTGTAAAAAGGGGTTGAAAACAAAAAACAAACAAGTTATTCGAGCGTGTCAGATATTCAGAAGGAATCTTAAGTGAACTCAAAAAAGTGTCCTATTCAAATGACTGACGATTTGAACGTAACCAAAAGTCATGACCGATTTTTGAAAATGTAAAAAAAATGTAACCTTGAAATACTCGAGCGCGTCAGATTTATATACAGACGGTTCAGCTTAATGCCCTAGTCGTCCTAAATGATAATCTGACAATTAAATATATGGAGGGATATTGTAAATCTGACAATTTGAAAAAAAAATGTTTTTTTTTTATTACTGGGTGTAATAAAAATAATATGTACATAGAAAATTTAATCATCTATTGATATAAAAATATATTAAAAACAAGTATTTTAATCTTCATCCTCACTGGATTCGAAGTTGATTTCCACTTGTTCAACTTCCTCGTCATCTCGTGTTGTACAAAAATTAAATTTATTGTAATTATTTATATGTAAGCCCAAATTCAGTGAAAATCTACGTAAAAGTAAGCAAACTAAGTGCAAGAAATATTTGAGACCAGTTTTTAGACCTCTGGAGCTAGTCAAGTATACAACAATGACTGTTTTTATACAATGGCGTTCTATATTACATATTTCATAGAATGTCAGTAGTTTCATATATGCATATGATTCATTGATTTACGAGGTACCGTCGCCGTCGATCGACTCCATAATCTAAGATATTATTACTTGAAATGTTTTTAGACCTCATGAGAGTGCAGCAAGCATGTTGGAGAATTCTACTTAACCTTTTTGATGATATTATTTTTTCAATACCAAATTAAACAAAACCCCGATGTCAATGTGAAAGGGAGTGAACTGATTCGAACTGGCGCGGGGTGGGAAACATACAGTTATCGGCATCTGTACACTTCATCCTTTATTGATGGTTTTAGCTACATCGCCCCATGAAAATCGTAATTCTAATAGGATTTCTTTCAAAATAAAAATTAATCGCGCATTTTTTGCAAAGATAAATGGTATTACTTTAGCAAAATCGGAATTTTTTCCTTGCTGTTGGCTTCTCTTTGTATAACATTGTCAAAATTTAGGTCATCTGGTAGATCCAATTTGGAAGGTTTTCCAGGTTTTGAGTTAAATGTTGATTCATATTAGGCATCGTCACTATTATGCTCTGCTTGAGTAGGATAAATTTCAATAAAGTAATTTTCAAAGGGGATCGAAACATATTAGTAAACAACGGTGCCTAAGTGCCAACATGTGCCTCTTTCGGTCTTAGACATAGCTTTACTATGTTCAACAGGGCATTTAGCAGTCTGATTTTCTCTTACAATTTCCGCTACAAAAAAACCCGTTCCTTCAAATTTTCGAAAAGACCATAAGTAGTAAAAAACTTATCAAAGAAAACTTTTTACTGTTGTGGATTTTCGTCCACCAAAGGAGTTCCAAAACCACTCTTGTTCCTAATGCTGTAACCTAATTGCTTTGTTCCACTTTTCCACCATATGGAATAAATCTAAATAAGTAACCAGTAGCAAAAGATAGGCACCACAGTTTGAACCTAAACCTCACTGGTTTTCCACGAATAAATATTTTACATGAGTGACGCCCAAAATCGGGTACCATTTGTAAAATTGCACAACCAAACTACATTTGAAAAATTTCATTTTACATTATTTTTATGTTGAAAACACTACACTTTTGCCACAACAATGAAATGCCGGCTTAGATTTCAAACTTGTGCAGACTTGCAGTATCTTGAATAAGTTCATTGTTTTTGGCCAAAGGTTCGTCTACGCACCCATCATATATATGTGATTCTGAGAACGTCATTTTCAAAATATGAGTAAGAACAAATAGATTATTATCGAAAGATAAGCATTTTGTATATGTATAGCAAAAAAGAATGTTACTGAAGTTTATAATGTTGCGCGCGGACGGTCAAAATTGAGCAAATTCAAAAAAATATAGAAGGTTGAAAATGACGTTTTTTCAGAAAATAAAAATATAGACGGAACTTATGACATATTCTACACCTCATGCTGTGATGAGAAAAATTTAAAATATTGTTTACAAAATAAAAAAAACTATTTGAATGGGTGCGCTTACGCACCTTTGGCCGGTAATGGGTTAAGGGTTCATATTTGGTAGGGGTACATTACAGGGTGTAGGGTTTCCCCCCATATGATTATCTGACGCGCTCGAGTAACGCGCAAAATCCCCGCTTGGGCTCCCCTACTATTAGATTTATCACATTTCTCACATCTACTTTTGTCTCGCTCGTAATTTCCTTTCCTTCTCTCCCGTAACTCTTATTATAGAGAAGAATTTACAGGACTTTTGCTATTATGTGTTAACCTTATAAGCATCAGATGTCCCAAAAATACCAATTTATTGGTGTTTTCTTGTTTCGCCGACGAATATCAAAATGCTTCCCAGAAACGTTTTAACTCAACGTACAAACAACACTTCAAATATTTATCTAAAGGAATCCAGTCTAGGTTATACAATGTAAGTCGCACATATAGCAGAAAACTGAATTCTGGTGGGGAGCTTTTTATTAAAATTTTAAGGCATGAAGTAGGGTTAAAGTTTTGTTTGCGATAATAATAAAAAATTACATCATAAAAGAAGTTATTATACCATACCATCCGTTTCGAAAATATACGGAAATAATATTGCTACTGACATTTAAATTAATTAGTCTACCCATTACCCTTGTAAATTCCTGCAAAAATAAACTTCCCGTCTTATATCGATAAACCCCAGGGTTCATGAAAACGACTTCATTTGTGCTAAATCCACATACACTTCACCAATTTCCTGCCAAAAAGGAACGTATTCAGTATCAATTTCCCTTTTCCTCCACCTGCTAAGCGAATTTTGACAAGCCATTTAAACTTTTTTCCATTTCACTCACGTCAACTTTTCCATGCAAAAATTTATCTCAACGTAACAATCAAGTTTTCATCAATGGAGACCGACTTTCCTATAATCAATTTGATCAAAGTTTCCCGCTGTATTTTTTTGTTACGTTAACGCCTCCTTCAGAGGGTTGTCGACACTGTGATATATAACCTTGAAGATATTTAAATTAATAAATTCTAATTTAAAAACAGTCACTGTCATCCCATTCTGGAAGACTCTAAGTGAGGGAACGTCATTCACAATAACAAACATTACAGAATTAGAAACTATCATTGACACAATTCTACAATTTCTATGTAACTTTACAAATCGGAGGCTGCATCGGTAGTCCCGACTGGTTGGCAACCACCTCTTACGTGCGAGTACAATTAGAGTTTTTGTCAATAGTCACGACTATTTGATCTATCGACAATTTCGCCAACAAACCCGACCGATTTACGTTTGAATGCATAAAATGTCCGTGACGCGGGAAGTAGACTGATAGGAAGGGTTTTGTCTGGAATTCGACTAGGTGGAAGTTCCCTTTTTTGCGGTCGATGCGGCTTCAGCCGGGGAAAATGGGGCATTTCGTTTGGGGCGCGCTGCTAGTGGAAAACTTTCGGCGGTTGAATGGGTGCTACGCAATAAAACATAATTAGAACGAGCTGGTGCTGATTTACGTCGGACATCCACAACTTTGTGGTAAAGAGAGAAGATTTTATGAACTGCTTCCGGCAACTTCACTCAATAGGAATGGCTGTTGATGGTCTGATGATAATAATAATAACAATAAGATGTGAATTAAAATTTAAATATATCTAAGTCGAACTCCACAAACTTTAATAACTGTAAAATTACTAATGGAACATGTTTCGGCAGAACACTTCTGCCATCATCAGCCATCATCTGATGATGGCAGAAGTGTTCTGCCGAAACATGTTCCATTAGTAATTTTACAGTTATTAAAGTTTGTGGAGTCCGACTTAGATATATTTAAATTTTAATTTAAATTTACTCCACTTGGATTTAAGAACATTCTTCTTGTTTAATAAGATGTGAATACACATATTTTCGTAGGTTTCCATGTAAATAATTATATCGATAAAATATTCTTAATATTCTTCTCTGTTGTGATTTCTCCTAGTAAGAAGTCTTTAATTTAGATATATTATATTCATTAAGTAGAAAGTCATTTGCACTTACCCACCCCTTTTTTTATAGATATCCCTTATTAAAATGAATAACACGTCAAAAGCACTTTTAAACCGATATTTGATTACATATTATGATATACACCGAAAATATTTCTTCCAATTTAATTAATTTTGATATTTTGGAATTCTTAAAAAGTTGACAGCTTCATTATGACTAATATCAATACTGGCAATAAAAGAATTTGTTGCTTTGCTGGGAAAAATAAATAGTATTATCTCTTCAGCAGTAGTTCTGACCCAAAAAAACCTGGACATTCAAATAAGCAAAAAAAAGGAATGAATTGTAACAACCAATTAGTACCTATTATACTTATTTACAAAATTGAAGGGACATAAACATAGACATCGGACACTATCCAAACATAATATAATACAAAAACAGCATAGATCGTTCCGGTTGCTGGTGCCAGAGACAAGAGAGACATTTTAAGAGGATTCTTACATTTTAAAATCGAAGGAAATTTATATGCCTTTCCTCAAGAAAATGTGGATAAAATAATAAACGGATTTTTCTGGAAAAAAAAAAATGCTGAAACGAAGTTCGCAATTCCTTTTTTTTTCTAAAAATCTAACATTAAGTAAAGCGTTTACTCCAGTATAATATAATGGGACCAGTGAGATTTGTTGGAAGAAAAACATATTCAACAGTCATTCTTGCACATTTTATCTACATGATGTTGAAGTATAAAATTAATCCGTCCACTACAAAACGCATGATTTCTTGATAAAAATGTGTTATCCAACGGCTCCAACGGCTGCAAGGTTGTCTATCCTTCGCACGTTGTCATTGTCTGTTTATCGAATCCACATATGGACTGACTTGTATTCCTGAAAAGGTTGCCGCTGCAACTGACCATTGGAAGTGTCGAAATATCAAGCGACGTGTTTCGCATCATTAAAAGTTTGGTGCATTTTATATCCCGCCGATGTCGTTATCTTGCATAAAATAATTTACGCAGCATTGCGTTCTAGAGACAGTGATATACATACCTAAAACTACATTCCTTAAGGGGCATTTCGCAAGGACGAGCAACTACTGGGTGAGAGTGATCAAAAAGTTCGAAGCGTGACATAAGTAGTAGAACTTAAACAAAAATCCACGCTAGACGCAGAAAAAGTACATTTTGTGAAACAATGCTTTCTGTTCAGAAATATTTGCAGCGGCCAGTTGTGAAACCCAAAGCACAGCCAAAGGGTCATAATCCTCTACCTGTCTAACGACCCAAATGCTAGCACAATACAAATACAATATTCTAAATTCAACCACCACCCCAGACGACATTCGGGATTATAAAAGTATTATTGACCGGAGTCCATAAAATTACTATAAGTCTGGTCGTACTTTGCTTCTGATGAAACAGTCGAATCAGAACGTGACATCGTAATGGGAGAAACAGTTCAACTATTTTTTAGTATTTTTTTAATTTTGGCACAATGTTGTCCCAAAAGGACATAATTATCTTTTTCAATCTGCAAAAGAACATACAAAATAAAATTGCTATGGACTAAAATTTTTGTACTTGACGACAACAATTCCAATATGTAGATACAATCCATACAACAAAGTAGCAATAATTGTTAGCACCAGTAATTGCCAATTGCCCTTGAACCTGAAAGTATTAATAATTACCTTTTTGCGTTAGTTTAACGTCCCCATTTTGGTCTATTTTTTAGTAATTAATTTTTTCTTCATTGACCGCTTGTTGGGGATTTAAGTCTCGAATGGACCAAGGGCATTTTATTTCCACAATATGATCTTGATCAGTAATTCCATCCGGACTGGCACCGAGAAAACAATTTTCCTTGTCAATAAACAGTCCGCACTCACGCACAAGTACCCCATAGTCTTTTTCAAAGTGCTTTTGCTTCATCTTCTCTTCCCCACATCATTATAGCTGCGCTCTTTCGAAATTCAGAACAGACAATATTTCGAGCTAAGTTTGACGTATTCCTAATAAATTCGTTTTCATCTAGATGAATTTCTTGCAGACCGTAATTTTCATCGGGTGGAGCAGCAGTCTGGATTTTCCTGGATTACAAAATTTTCCTGTGCAATAGGACAAAATATTCTTCCTTTTTACTATATGAAATTGTCCCCTATAAATTTACAGACGATAGAATTATAAGTTTCTGCTGCATTATTTTTCATATTCAAAATTAGACTATGCATAATTTGAACAAGTCTTTTTCCACACGACTTAATGTCGTCAAAAAGGCCAGACTCGATCATGTCTGGAACTGTGTTGATTTCGCCTTCCTTGATTCGTTGACAAAAATAGCCTCTCAATTTACTACAGTAGTTACGTAGTAAATGGTTTACGCACTCTATCTTTATTATAGGGAATTTATGGTCCTAGGGCTTCTCGCGATGGAAAGTTTTTTTTAACACACTGCTGTTTCTTTTGCCAGCGAAGTTTTGTTGCTCTGTTATTAGTGATGTAATTACCTATGTTAATTAAATCGAAAAGACTCCTCACATTGCAAAATTTTATAAAAATATCAATCAACGAATCAAGTAAAATACCAACCGATCTGTTAAAAAAATAGGTGTAATTGAAAGCGTAATACTAGGTAGGAATGAATATTTCGGCCGCGAAGATAACAGGGCCTCCCCGTCCCGCATAATTTTGTTTAGGTATAGATCTAAGATTTTATTCGGACTGTACACGGCGAATTTGTAGCATGGCTGTATAGGTGGAGCTACTTTCTTTACGTAGAGATCAACAGAACATGGTTTTATTTAAAACATTATTACATAGTTGTATTTGCGCTTCCATCTTCAATAATGTAGCAAACAATAAGAAAAAACTATAGGCAAGACGATACGCATATTTCTTGGTAGGTTTTAAATTCGTAAGTGTCAATAAAATGGTGACAAAAGTTACGTATGTTCAGTTCCACATTATTGCATATTTAGCAAAACAGTTTTGAAAAGAAATATGCGTAGGTTCTAAAGCAATCCTTTTTCTACAACTATTCAAAATTTGAAGATTATTATTGATCAGTAATTAACAATACAGCGATTTTTATAAATATACACTGCAAACATGGGGCGAGAGAAGCGCCTTAACTAAAAAATGCACTGGACTACGCTAACACTTACTATATACTTAAAATACACTACACTACGGGGCCCTAAAGCCAGGGGAAAGGAAAGGTGTAATGTTTTATTCCCCCAAGCGTGGGGGAGGTCGCAATAGGCTTAGGCGCCTTTTCAGCCAGTAACAGGATAAGGATGGGAGTGACGGGAAATTGTAGAAGGATTCCGAGGATGTCACATCTCCGCGATTGCCACTGTCCAGGAACGTCAGTCTTGGCTTGGTGTTCACTGTTGATATAGCCCTGAATCACCCTTCTTTCGGTCTAATGTGCAATCCCACATGTGGGCTCTGGGCGCCCCTGGGGGTGAGAAGTTGTTCTTCCGTGAATCATTGAAATTGGTGCCTCGCGCTAAGCACTTAAAGCTAAGACCCTTTAAAGAAACACACTCCATCAAGGTCATATTTTCCTGTACGTGAAACTTGAAATGTCGACAGGGCTAGTCGCTATTGGGCAATCGGCATAGATCGTAACTCTTCAGGGTGTGACTCTAGTCAGTGTTCTGCCTGGGGCGCCGTTGCCCAGTTTGCACGTACAGTATTTTCCTCGGAAATAAATATTAGAAATGTTTCCATAAACCTCTTACAGATCTAATCCCTAGAAAAAACTGAATAGGACATTTATATCTATATCTGTAGCCACAGCAGACGTGAATTCGACCGGGTGGAACAAATTCGTTATTATACCTTTTAAACCTAAAATACCACTAATTGGACAGATAAATAAAGCTCGCACACTTTTATTACACCTTGTCCATGCTCTATTTTTCCTCCAGCTAGCATTAATCCGAAATCCCGCCGGGCAACGCTTTTGAACTGTTGCAATTATGAGTTTTTTGTTGTTCTGGTGCAGACGAAGCGATTATGTCCGGTCGTTCCGAGGAAACGAACCTTAAAAGATGTAATTCGGTCGGCATAATCGTTTCAATGCAGAACGTCGGTCGTTCAATTTGAAAAGGACGAGAAAATCCGTTGGAAATCCTTGGACGGAGGCCCTGTCCGAGTTGAACGATGATGATGCTGTTAGCGTCGGCCTCGCCATTAAAACCGATTCGTACGTAAAACCGGGTGCAGTGATAGAATGCTTCTCAATAAAACGATAATCGCCATAAAACAAATTGGCGTTCCACTTCATTATTCCATAAAGATCTGTATCCAGGTAATGTACCGGAGGCGTGTAAGCTCACACTGGCAGCATTCCTTGTATTATACGCGGTTAATGGACCGGAAGCTGATTAGAAAAGCCGCTTGTCCCGGCAGAGGGTGAAGCGCAGGGACGACCCCCACGATGGGAAAATTGCGGAAATTTTCAGGCGAGAGCAAAGATTAGTGTGCACTTAGGATTAATTTTAAAATTGAAAATGTGTAATGGAACTACAGATAAGTTGGAATGTGCGACTTGTGCCACTTGACCTGTCCAATCGAACAGTGTCATAGCGATTTATCTACTACTTAAAATAAATATGCACAAGTATATTTCGATGTCGATCTACGCCTCAAAAATTCGCCCTCGTCCCTAAAAAGTGACGGCGCACGAGTATTGAACAACATTTTTTTTATCCGTTCACGCAAAATATGTAAACTGTGTTAATTTCTTGGAAGCCCCACTTTAACACCACATTTTTCGATATTGACCGAATTAGGGAGGTAGAATAACTTATAAAACACCATCACTACGATAGAGAAGGTCATATCTCCAGAAAGCAAACACTGTTATGATCATCTATTATCGTAAATAAATTTTACTCTTTCACTCTGTTAACGCAGTTCCTCAATCTACTGTCTCCATTACTTTAAATTTTTGTAATTTTTTTTCAGTCTTTCATATTCTTAGTTTATCATCTGACGTTGATTTGTAACAGCTTATGTTACAAATAAATAATGCATAGTTTTATTGGACGTGTCCCGAAAAGGACGATTCAATATTTTGCCTCAAACAGAAGAATTTTTCTTCAACTCATCTCTGTTTTAAAATTACTAATAAATAATAATTTTTAGTAGACATTACCATTGTCGCAGTCACATGAATTGTTTGACAAATGATTACTGCTGAACAAATTTTATACAAAAATGTTTACAAAAGGTAGCTTTCAGTAACTATTAGCATTCTTCAGGATTCTTGAGAATGTCTCACGACTTCTTCTTCTGATTGAGATATTGCATCCCTCTACGATCTTTCTTGACACTTTAAAAACTACTACTCAGGGAACTCAGTATTTTTGAAACCCAAAAGCGACCCAAACACTTCTTTACATTTTGGAACCTTCTTCTGCATTCAAATCTGCCGCAATCTTCCACGTCCGAACTAGCCTTTACAAGTTGGACGTTTCGGAGATCAACTAAATGCTATATTGATTTTAAAAGATCATTACTCAAAAAGTAAGTACAATACCCAGATTCGAGTTTGGGCAACTCTTCAAAATGTGCTCCAAATTATAAAGAAATTATGAGAAAGAAATCAAGCTCAAGCACCTTTACTGAATCTTAAGTTATCTGTATACATTTTAATCTCTGATATTGCAATCTCAATTTTAATTATTTCGAATTCTTAGGACTCCTTATAATATTATAGGACTCTTCAGGACTTCTCAATAACCTTCAGAACTCTTTAGTATTCTTTAAAATCACAAAGATTACTCAAACCTCTTTGGGATTATCTGACAAGACGCTTCAGGACTTTTCGGTAGGCTTTAAGATCCTTCAAGATTCCGTAAAATTATTCAGGTCATGTCAGGACTCTTCAGAATTGCTTACAGTGTCTTAAGAAGTATAAATACTTTTCAGTCCATCTGAAGAGTTTTCTGTATTCTCAAGGAATTTTCAAAAACAATTTAGTACCTTTTAAGCTATTTCCAAATTACAGGACTTCTTTAGCTTCTTGAGGAATCCACATTACTCAAAATTTGTCAGGATACTTCACAAGACCCTTCAGCGTGTCATAATAGACAAGAGCGGTGTTATAATAATAATTATGCTAAAAATAGTATAATTTATTTTTTTAATATTGGTAATCTCTCTGATCTTAGCAATCCTAACCTATACTTCGCTGTCAATGATGTATGAATGTGAATAGGCATTACTATTTTTGCCACTTGTGTTGGAACTTCACGTGCATTTAGGGCAAGCGACTTTCTTGGGGGAGGTGTCCAACAAGGTGGAAAAATGAAATTCCCTAGATTGTGAAATTTGATTATTTTGTATAAAAAGTGGCAAAGTAGAAAAAATACTGTATGATAACTCGTTTATAAGGCATTTTGTCGCACTTACTCTTTTAGGGCACTTTTCGCTACGCTCGTCGTGCCCTAAACCCGTGGGTGCGACAAAATGCTTGTTATAAAACTAGTATCATAATAATATACTATTAGGACTTGTTCAGTACTATTCAATTTTCTTCAGGATTCATCACGTTTCTTCAGGTTTCTTCAGGACTTTTCTAAATCCTTTATGTACTTCCATGAAATTAGCCACCCAAAGTCCTATTCAGCATATTTGTGACTGAAAATCATTCCAAAAGTGTCATAATAAGCTCTTCAAGAAGCAGAAAGTGTTTGTTAGTCTTTCACTTAAAATGTGATCTATACTAAAAAATTCTTGGCAGATTCTGATTTTACAAGGCCTCTGGTGTGGAAAAAAACATTAAGTTCAAATTACGTTACGGTCCAATAAAGTGGTAGTTGAGAGTTGCAAGTGTCATTAATTACTTTGATAATTAACTTTATGATTTAATTAAAAATAAAATAAAAATATTGTTTAAATAAATAAATTTAATTTTTATGCCCTACCAAAGTCTAGATGACTTATTATTCCACGCAAAGGGGTGAATTACTTTGGTTACACAGTGGTAAGACATGAAAACTATTTTTTCTATTTTCAACGTTTTACAAGAAATTACACGTCGGGCATAAAATGTCGTATCTTACACGTGACCGAAATGACATTGTAAGGTCGTGAGATGTGTATCACTTATAATATAATCTACTATTTAATCCTACAAAATCAAAAATGAGTCTTGCAAATAATATTAAATTCCAAAATTAATAAACTGAAATTGACAAACTTATAAATGATGATGCGACGGAAAAGAACAAGTGGAAAGTTTTAATTGCACATTGTGGATTTCATAACAATACTTTTATCGTTAAACGTTTTGAATTACACTTGAAGCTAAAAAATAATGGACAAAAACACTTTAAATTGCAACATCAATAAACAATCAAACTTTATCAAGTAGGCATATCCATTAAGTTGCAAAAAAATTTAACGCTTTAATGTAATTATGTACCGAGTTATAAATGTAAAAGAATTGTGTACATTGGACATATTGGAAAAAAAGTATTGTCAGGACCAGAAAAAGCCGATGGTACCAAAATTTACAACATGTCAGTTTGTCTGTTGTCCGCGCATCATGCAGAAACTACTGGACGGTCCGCTATAAATTTATAATGAATAATCGGAATACTAAACACCAAATTAAAATTTGAGATATAGTGATGGTGTTTCTTTATGGAAGTTTCTTTTGCAAAATCTTACTAATATTATAAACTTGTTTAAGTTCTAAGAAATCTGTTAATTCTGCTCCCGATTGCTCAATGTGGCTAATTTCCCGAAGTTATTATCGATAGATTTCAAAGGAGCCGGCTTTCTTTTATCCCTGCGCCAAGTTTTTTCTCCCATGAATTATAATTTTTGCAAGTTTTTTTATCAAAATTTAATTAAAATGTTAACAGCTCAAACACAACGGCTGATATGATTAAAAGCAATAAATATTCCCCTAAAAAAATCACCGATATTAAATACCCCGTCAAAGATGCTTCCCGACGATGTTAATGGAATGAGCGTCAATCCTTTGATGCGAAAATTTCTTTCATGAGGGAAGAAAATTGCATGGACAATAATCGATCACTTTGTAACTAACTTCACAAATTACGTTCTCTGGGGTGAGGGTGAGCAAACGAACAAAACGCTTGGCAGAGTTGTCACCTAGGCAAGAGCAAGAATTTATTACTCTATTACTGCACCACCACAAAGACGCATTATAATCGAGACGGAGTTCGCTTCTTTATGTGTAGTTTTCTGGTGTTACCAGCTTGTAGCAGTTCATATCGTACCATTCACTTCCAAAAGAAAAAGAATTGTAAATTAAACAGATCTAGAAGCACTTCAAATTCAGTATCTTACTAGAGTGACCACACATATCTTGAGGACCTCTCAGTCAAAAAATTTAATCATCTGTAAATAAAAGTTATCAGTAGTTAAATATGACACATGACAACTATATTGTACTACATTTTCATAAATTGCTAAGTCATTTACAAAATTAAGAAAAGGTTTCTAGAACTCATATTGTTAGTAAAATAAATATATAAAGTAGCACATATGAGAAAGGGCGGATTTTATTAGCCGTATTTACCTGACAATGCCTATAAATGATGAAAGAAAAAAAATACATTGTCTTCATGGTTTTAAAGGAAGGAGAAGCCTGGCCGTTTGGCTGAGAACAGTGTCCGGCTGTGATGTGTCTGGCTGAAATGTCATTAATATACAGGGTGTTATGGAAGTCCTAGCAGAAAATTTAATCACAAGTAGAACTCGTCAAAATAAACATTTTTTCTATTTACCACTTTGTTGAACATATTTCTGACCCCTTATTTCACCCTCCGCCAATGACTACATGAACTTTTTTGTCGAACGAGGTAAACACCTTCTAGACCAGGCAACAGAGCGAAAAAAAAAAGCCTCAATAAGGAAATAATTAGTGGAAAGCTGGAAATGGCCTTAATCTCTCTGCGCTGAAAACTATACTCATTTTCGAACGTCATTTATGAGCATTGGGTGGGAGATTTCATAAGACCAATTTCATGTAGAATTTAATGAAGAACATAAGTCAGATAAAATTTTCTCGTCGAAGTTACCGTTTACGAGAAAAATGCAGAAAAGCTTAATAAGGTCACGCTCGGGGGCGGTTTATTGTGCCAAAGGGGATGAAGCTCCCCCTCGTGGAGGTGGGAAGTCTTTGGATCTTTATTTGGATCCTTACTAGGACCAAATAACCAAAATTTCAAAACTTTATAAATTATTTCTTCTATTCGTCGTTTTTTCGTCTAATTTGCTTTTACTATAGTTAGACCCAACTGTTTGTCTTATATCGCAGTTATACTTGTAACAAGTTAACAGCTTATATAGGTGGGATGTTCAAAATTATTTATAACATGTACAAACTTTGATATAGCATGTGATTTTTATAATTTTTCCGCAAGGACCAAAAAGGGCTTCACTTTGAATCGTAACGGTTAACTTTAGAAACAAACAGTAAATAAGTTTTTTGTTGCAAATTTACAGTAGATTATTTTTGCTAATAAGTATTTTGTTGATTAAGTTGATGCTTTAAGAGATATTTGCAAAAATCTGAAAAATTGTACCTTCTTAGGGCCATAAGGGTCAACGCCGACTTCGCACGAGGGGAAAAACTTAGGACAGTAATAAGTGGGTCTAAATAAAGAGATTAAGTCCATTTCCAGCTTTCCACGAATTATTTCCTTATTGAACTTTCTGTCGCCTGGCCTATTCTTTTTGGACAAAAAATTTGTCGTTGATAGTAAATTTAAATCAGTTGTGTCGCGCCGGCCGCTATGTGTGTGGCCTGTGCTCGATTCTTAAGCAAATACTAAGAATTTATTCATTGCAATTTCCAAGTAAATATTGGTGTGGGTAATGCAAACGAATACCGCCGCTTGCCTGTGTATGGAACGTTTTTCAAATCCCGAAATTCCGACCTTTTGTGAGAACACAGTGCAACCTTGATTATGGCAACTCCAGATTTCGGACGTCCCAGATGTAATCGCGTTTTGAAAATTGAAGTATTCGAAGATGTGCTTTGAAGTGTATTCGAAGTGTCGGTGTGTCAACATTAATTGTTTATTGTTTACCGCACGTACACCAACAAAGATTATCCCTGATGTAAGTTAGAGAGTTTATTATTACATACGAACCTACTTCAATATTATGCATATTAAATAATGAAAAAAAAAGTGCCTTCGTACATAGGTAGGTACATGCGTGGATTATATTTGACTAAAAAAGAAAAATTTTGTAAAAACTTTAATTTCATTATACTAACATATCATAACTCATAACTCTATCATTTGCATTGTGTTTGAATAAAACTTTCGGAAAGATATGAGCTTTGCGGTTACGGGATCCATAAATCGACCTGTGTTTGCAGGAGCAATTATAGTAAATCACGTAAAGCGCTAAAGGGCCCACAGCTTTTTTGGTGGTGATCCGAACGTCGCTGTGGCCCATAACCCATAAAAAAATGTAACTCAAGACCTCTCACTGTACACTTTTATTTGGAGATTTTCCAATTAATATCTGGTCGGGTACTTTGAAGTGTCAATAACAAGACATACAATCAAGTGAAACTTTCAAAGCACCTTTCGAGTATCTAATGCGAAATTTTCTTCGACGTCGTCATGCCAGATAAATATTGATGAGTTTTCACGTGCGCCATTCCATTAATTTCGGGGCTTGTTTTGAGTGAGAATGGGTGCTGTGAGCAGATGGAGGAAGTGTTTATAACAATGTTTAGGCGAGGAGCCCGAAAGCAATAAACGCAACGGAACCGTTATATTAAAAATCCCTTTTGATATCGGATTTAATATGAGCGTCTTTGAGAAAACGTTTTTAGTTTTGGCGTTTGGAACAGATTTGCACGAGGCTTCGCTCAAGAATAAATAACGCTCAAGGCCGTAAAATGAAATAGGATTTTTATTTGCTCATTTTTTTGATAAAGCGACAAAGATAATTAATCCACCTTGTTTCGATAAAACGCCGAGTATTATTTTTTAATTTAATTGCAATACATACTGACTTGAAGTGACAATGAACCGAAGGACCGAATCCCCGTTTAAATCAAAATTAGTCGGCAATCAGTTCCTGTTAATAAAAGGGAAAATCGATATGGACTAAATATTTAAAATCACAATTTCCATGTGTAATTACTAAACGATGAATCATCGAACCATAACTCATTGCTTTATAAACAATTAACTCATTTCTATACCGTGCGATTTTCATGCAAAGCCTTAACAAATTGTAATCAAACTAAAACTGGATTGATCAAATTCATGACAATAATGTCAATAAGCCCTATGTAATTACAGCGACGATAAATTCCATGGTAAATTATTAACAAGCAACGTGATGAAGCAAAAATCCTTAAAACGCCAGAACAAATTAAAAATCTATTTCTCGCAACGAAGCTGGACACATTCAAATCCAAATAAAACTAGCTAATACCGTTTATCTAAAATAGAAGAAAAAGACACCCGGTTATTTCAATCTTGCTTTACATCCAGACATTGCCTGACCTCTTTCGGTTTCAGCAGGAACTATGCTTTAGAACACTGCAATTACCGATCTTTTTGTTTCAGGTCAAAAGTTCGCCCAAAGAAACACGAAGATTCTTCTGGCCGCCATCCTCCGAAAATACAAAGTGAGATCGGAGAAAACAATTGAGGAAATGAAATTTGCCATGGAAATTGTGCTCAGACCCCAGGGAGGTTTGAATGTGGCATTGGAACCCAGAAATCGATGACTGTTTTTGAGCATTTGTAAACTTTAAATTATTGTTATTGTTATATAATAAACTTGCAAACCAAATTTTACTTCTAAAAATACGCATAAGGTCGAATTCATTCTACAGTTAAAATATTTACTCAAGACAATAATATTTATGCTCTGCTTCATAATATTTGGAGGTAAGTCTTTCTGGTGTCTTAAAATTAAGAATTATTATAAAAAGGTGTAAACAAAAGTCGAGTTAATTTTACTCAAAAATGTTACATGAAAAGTAAACTCTCGGTTATTTTGTTTTTGTACAATATGTTAGACAATAGGAATCGATAAATGTAGCTTTGGATAGAGAATTGAATAAGCTTTAAAATGATGTATCACATGACCTCCCATGCCATTTAAATTTTTTAAGGGGATGGCCCCCTGGTTCAAGGGGTGAGATCTAAGACTTGAAAGTTTGGTACAATTAGGTCCCCCTTGATAACAAAATTGACCTGTTCGGGCGTTTTCTTCTGAGTCTTTCGAAATTGGAATTATTGGGAGGTACAAATTTTAGTTGGGAGACCCGATATGATTAGAAAATACGAAGGAAAACGAAGAGTTTTCACCTAAAAAAAAATATTTCATATTTTCGTATTTTACGTTACATTATTTTTACAGACACTAAATTTCATCTCACAATTTGCAATAATTTTATCATGTTGACAAGTTAGTTCTCCATAGCATAACATGCATTCATAATAGAATTCAACAATTTAGGTGGACAATATGAGTGAGGTTAAGTTATCTGATCTCATTTACCACCGTTCGTATCAAACAGATATTCGAGGTGCATATTCGAGACTGTGACAGGTGCAAGGATATTGAAAGTCATGAAATTATTTAACTATATATAACAGAGACCGATTGACAATATTTATATCTGGTGAATAGACTAAGGCAAAAGCAAATTTTAAGTGTGACAATGTTATTAAAGTTCCACAACGACTGAAATGTTCTACGAGCACAGGCCGACAATATGAAATTACCTTGAATTTGTTACTGACGAATTACTTTACTGCGATAAAAGTGTCATACATTTCCATGTACTTTTTAGGGGAAATATCTAAAAAGTCGGAGTTAATCACATTATCTTCTGGACTTCATTGTTTGTTTGCCAATCAAGCACCAGAAAACAATATTTTTAGTCAAACTTTTTAAAACTGGGAGTCTGCAGTGTCTCAAAACTCCAAATCACCGCAACGCAGGGGCGATTAGGGGATCCCCGATAATATTGTCAAAATGGGGGAGGACCACATAGCTCCCAACTTCATTATGCAGAACGAACAAATCCGAAGAATTTTTGAAATGGGAATACCTAAAAGACAGACCCGATACATGGAATTTCGATACATAAAAATACACAGCCGGTACCTGAAATAAAAAAAAAAGAAAATTATGCATGATAGTACGGCGGTCGGTGGGTCAAATTCGTTCAACCACCCACTACTTTGGTATAACTCAATGAGACATACATAGATTTGTTCGTTAAGAAATTCTGGTAAAATTGGTAAAAATTATTCCAATAAAATAAATGCTCATATCTTTGGCTAAATAAAAGGTGAAAATATGCGGTTTGTTTCATTATGAAGCCCAGAATATTTACTTTAAAATAGCTAATTGGAAAATTGCGCGAACTTATGCTTTTCGACCAAATTCTATTATTTAATGCGACGGCGCATGATTTATTCATAAATTTTCTATATTCAACTTGCTATAACTCGTATAGTGTAGTCTTTGTAGTAAAAATTTTCACATCAAAAACTGCAGAATTTTGTTGTCTGTAATTCACCTCAACTAATAATGTATGTATCTACAATAATAAATTCGCTAGAATCGTGTTTCTGGGAAAATGTAACTTGCTCAGGCTACACTCTCGATCACCCGCCCGCGCCCGTTTCCCACCGCAAACGCCTATTATGCTATACTACCACCGAGCGCAAGGAATTAAACTAAAATTAATTTTAATTTTTAACCAAATATATAAAGTTGTTAAAATTAACAATAATTTTTCTTAGTCCCTTAGTGCATGCAATTGAAATGCATCTTCGGTTGGAGGAATTTCTTTTGCAAACTTTTTAGTGTTTAGTGTTAACTTTAACCTGGCCTCATTCAGATTCTTTGATTTTTCTTGTTTATATAAAAGCAAAATATGCTTACGTGCCTCTGCTGTTCAAAATTGAGGTTGCTGCAAAATTAGTCAATTGGATGTCATCACCCTTTTTCAACAAAGGGCTTAGTGCAGATTTTTTACCAATTTTGAATAACGAATTAGTTGTATCACCTCCTGTTAAAATATGAAACGCTGGTAAGCTTCTGCAGAAATCCCCAACTACAACAACAACAAAGTCTTCTTTTATTTGTGGAAACTGAATCATGGCCTTTTTAACCGACTTCAAAAAGGAGGAGGTTATTAATTCGGTTGTATTTTTTTTTTTTTTTTTTAGTGTTTGTTACCTCAGAACTCCGTCATTTATAAACCGATTTGTAAAATTTTTCTTTTATTTGAAAGAGTATACTTACAGATTGTCACCATTGTCACGATTTCAGGATATGATGAGGCATCTCATGGAAATCGAGAAAAATCCTCAAATTTTCGCTCCCTTTTATTAACGGACTTCATGTATGTTCACCGATTTCTTCGTCAATTGTGGACCGATTTACAAAATTCTTCCTTCATTTGAAAGGGTATACTCTTGAGGTGGTTCCATTGCCAAAAATTAGGATCTGATCAGGGAATCCGATGGAAATCGAGAAAAATTCTCAAATTTTTGCTCCCTTTCGTTAACCGACTTCATGTATGTTCACCGATTTCTTCGTCAATTGTGGACCGATTTACAAAATTCTTTTATTTGAAAAGGTATACTCTTGAGGTTCCATTGTCAAAAAGTCAGGGTTTGATCAGGGAATCCCATGGAAATCCAGGGAAATTCTCAAATTTTTTCTTCCTTTTATGTATATAGATGATAGATAGATTAGGTGTTGAGAGGTGTGAGTGAATTTGATCCCCTCACCGACACTTAGACCACACCGCGGGCCCATTGTGTCACCCCCTCGTGTTCCTCATTCCTGTCTCTCATCCAGCCATCCGACATTGTCGACAAAAGCTAGGATGGTTCCAAGCGAGGTACACCTCAAATTGGCCCAGCTGGGCCATGTCTCCCCCAGTATGGACTTTCTGGGCGAGGCGAGAGCCGGACATTCCCGTAGGATGTGTTCGACAGTCTCGTCCTCCTCTAAGCACCCCCTGCACGTTGGGTCGTTTACCACCCCCATCACGTGGAGGTGTTTATTTAGCCTGCAGTGTCCCGTCCAGATGCCCACCAAAAGGCGGAGTCTGTCCCTTGACAAATGCAGACAGGACTTGGCTCTTTTAAAGCAAGGGTTTTTGATAAAAATCTTGCTTTGTCTGCAGCCTGTTGTCGTTTCCCATCTAGCACAGTGTCTAGAATGGGTGTCAGTTTTGATCAGGTTTGAGAGATAGCGGTTGGCCGGTCGGATGGGCGGTTCGGTACCATCCGGTGTTCCCGTCGCGCCCTGTCGAGCCAGCTCGTCGGCCCTCTCATTCCCCTCATTTCCGTTATGTCCTCGAACCCACCTTAGCTCAACGACATTGTTTAGTGCTATTCTCGACGGTGCCAGATGGCAGTCGTATACCACTTGGGAGGTAATCCTGCCACTGGCCAGAGCCCGCAGAGCTGCTCGGCTGTCGCTGATTAAGCACATCGTTTTTTCACTGATATTGCGTCCAGTGATTTCTGTGGCACCCCTTAGAATGGCCGCGATGTCCGTCTGGAAAATATTGGCACATGCCCCTAGGGTTGCTTTGAGATTGCAGTTCATTTCGGGGATGTGAATTCCCGCTAAAGAGCCTGCTTTCGTTTTTGATCCATCCGTGAAGATTGAAATGTCAAACTTCGGACGTTCTCCTGTTTCCGTATGCACTGCATAGGATTTGTCGAAAGCATATTGAGCACAGATACGGTCCGACCCCGCACCCACGGGAGTTACTCTGTGGAGTCCCTCGCTCAGGATGCGGGTGTGCCCGCGTTGTGATTTCCCACCTTTCCAAAGGTTACCCTCCCACAGCCTGCGAGCGGAGGCAAGTGCCATGCCCTCCACGAAGAGATCGATAGGAGGTAGACACAGGATAGCCTCCAGAGCTGCGGTCGGTGTGGTTCTCATGGCACCCATCACAGCGACACATGCCATCCGTTGGATGCGTCCGAGACGTGTCATCGTTGTTTTTTGTCTGACTCTTTATTGCCACCAGACAATTGCTCCGTAGCTCAGCATCGGTCTGATGACGGCCGTGTAGAGCCAGAGGGTAATCCTGGGTGTTAAGCCCCAGGACCTTCCCACCGCTCTCCTACACTGCCACAGAGCGACGCTAGCTTTGTCTATTTTGCTCTCCAGGTGCTTTTTCCAAGACAGCTTATGATCCAACATAACGCCCAGGTACTTTACATCCTGCGAGAGTTTCAGCTTGACGCCGTTAAGGGAGGGCAGCCTTAGCTGTCCCATCTTCCTTCTATTCGTGAAGAGGACTAACTCTGTCTTTTGTGGATTCACAGCCAGAGCCTCCTTCTTACACCATTTTTGTACCAGGCAGAGTGCTGTCTGCATAAGGTCGCATAGTACATTTTCGTACTTACCAGTAAGCAGTATGACCAGGTCATCTGCGTATCCGATCGTGTAGAATCCCGCCTCGTTGAGTATGCATAGAAGGTCGTCCACTACTATGTCCCATAGCAAGGACGAGAGAACTCCCCCCTAAGGACAGCCCTTCTTAACCACCCCTCGAGTATATTTATGTATATGTTCACCGATTTCTTCGTCAATTTTATTGTGGACCTCATTATTGGAGAAGCGTCTTTACTAGGTTAATATTTATCGCTTAAAATTTTGTTTCCAGATGCTATTATCAAGTCCAGATATGGATAAACAGTAAGATTCAACACATTGAACCGTTGAATCCTTTGGAATTTGGCTGGATCAAAGATGGTTCCAATTTAACCCCAAAATTAATTAATGAAACACTTATACCGCATGCCATTAGACAAGCAATAGAATTATTTTGCAATGAGAAGAATTGTTCTTCGAGCAAATGTGCTTGTAAATGTGAGGGTTATGTTTTGTTCTATAGTGTAAATATCAAATATAGTGTATAAATAAGGATACAGTTAGAGACATAAGTGACGATGAAGAATTGTTGCTAATTTTAAAAACTTTATGTATTTCGTTAAAAATAAAAATTAATTTCGGTTTAATTCATTGCGCTCGGTGGTAGTATAGCGTATAGCATATAGGCGGTTGCGGCGGGAGACGGGTGCGGGCGGGTAATCGAGAGTGTAGCCTGAGCAAGTTACATTTTCCCAGAAACACGATTGTAGCGAATTTATTATTGTAGATAGATACATTATTAGTTGAGGTGAATTAGAGACAACAAAATTCTGCAGTTTTTGATGTGAAATTTTTTACTACAAAGACTACACTATACGAGTTATAGCAATTTGAATATAGAAAATTTATGAATAAATCATGCGCCGTCGCATTAAATAATAGAATTTGGTCGAAAAGCATTAGATCGCGCCATTTTCCAATTAGCCATTTTAAAGTAAATATTCTGGGCTTCATAATGAAACAAACCGCATATTTTTACCTTTTATGTAACCAAAGATATGAGCATTCATTTTATTGGAATAATTTTTGCCAATTTTCACGATTTTCTTGGAATAGCTTTTTTTCGTGACTAACCCACTGTCGTCAATTTCCATTCTAAATGCAGCATTTTTTTTAACAAACAAATCTATATATGTCTTATTGATTTATACCAAAGTAGTGGTTTACTTTTTAATTATGAACGATTTCGCTCTCTCCGCCGCCGTACTATGACAGCTTATATTGAATAAGGCTTGAATGCTACTTTTTAGAATCTTTGGAATATGCCTAAACAACAAGCATTAGTACGCCTGAATTTAGCTAGACATTTTGTAAAATCATTGTGTTTTTACAATAAGCCTAAAATTATGGCGGCGTTTTATAAAGCGCCTGAAATATCTATAGTCTAATTGTAAAGCTATTATTGTTTTACAATTTGCCGTCATTTTGAAAAAGTCTAGGCGTTTTACAAAAAGCCTGGTTTTAGTACATTATATACCGACGGCATAAATATACTTTTATTCATATTTATTTATATTGATTCGATAAAGTATTAAGCATAAATCATATTACATAAAAATATCACGCCACTCTCCTCATCAATCTAAAATATTGATCAGACTAAAATAAAATCGTGAGGCGGAGTGTAACATGAGTAAATAATGTACAAGGTCGTTCTGCGATGTCGCACGATGATTTACTTTTACACACATTTTGCATAAGTTATCACACATATTTTGCATAAGACTCGCCCCACGATTTTATTTTAGTCTGATCAATACTCTAGATTGATGAGCAGAGTGGTGTGATTACTGGTACCTGGTACCTACCTAATTATTTTTCAGCTTTTAGTACATTATCTGCATCATTATAATATAAAACCGTTTAACTTTTTTACTTATTTTATTTGTGTTAAAAATATAAAACTTGCATCATAGGCATTACAAGACATGAGTCAATAGTTTTTCAAGAGAGAATGTTTTTATTGTTAAAGGATAATTTCCGAGATAATGAATGAGAAACGACATAACATAACGCTTTTTGTTAACGCTCGATTTTACTACCCATCAATTTGTCGTACCGGGTTTTAAAGATAGGTTGAAATCTAATGCAAACGCTGTCGATCAACTTGAAGTATATTATGCTTCGGTATTGGCAAAGTGCCAAAACAATAATTCTTATCTGTCTCGTCCCCAACAACGATAGTTTGAGTCCCCTTTTGGCTCGATCTTATAACCAAAAACAACGTGTAGTAAGTCGTATATCAGCTTCGAGAACTTATTAGTAACTAATGAGACATCATGTGAACTCTCAATTCCTCTTTATCTTTTGCTTTGGTACGACAAATTACAACAGTTAAAATTATGTATTAATCAATTCCTCCGAATTTACAATTTATTTAGTAAATTTATAGAATACATTTGCTTCAAATTACCTGTGAAGGCGGAATGACAAATGGAGCCATTACTCCGGAATCGACAAACAGCATTTAAAATAGATTCAAGCAAACTACTTTATACTACTAAATTACTTGCGAGTACACGGAACTTGTAACTCATACTCTTGCGGTAAAAGAAATGAGACTAGAAGACAAATTTTAAGAATTTACATGATATAGACCCAATTTACATTGTTATCGCAACAAATTTTCGCAAAAAGCATTGCATGACAATATTGACAAATAAATGACTTCGATTTGTAAATTGAAAACACACACCTTTAAACAACATCAAAAACTTGTGGTGCAAATAAAATCACATTTAACAAATTTTAAGAAAAGTGATAAGAGGTTGCTGCTGACCGATCGCATCTCCCATGGATATTTTTTATTATTCGTGTATGCCCTAAAACATTTATGACGTTTTTCAGCAAATTCAAGCGGAGTTTTTCGATTTTTCCATAAATATATTCGAATATGTAGAGTTCAAGGCTGTAAAAAAATCAGGTGCAGAAGTTAGGATTTTCAGTTTCAAATTGGGTAAAAAGAGAATTGTATAGTTTATACTACTACCTAGCGGGTTATTTGGTCAATAAAATCAAAGCAAAAAATGAAATTTACTTCGAGGCCTGCTTGAAAGGAATACTAACAAATGCGGATGATCCACCAATAGAACCCATCAAAGAATTTGTAGATCTTAAAAGTATCTCTTCTAAAATGACGTATGCAACAAGGCATAATTATTATTTTCTTGTTTAAGCAAAAACAACAGTTTACTCATTTAGGCAAATTAATGAGCTTTTAAAACAAAGCAGAACATTATTTTCGAACTGCCTTATTAATGGGGAAACAACATTAAATCTTATGAAATTAAATATTTTCTGTTAAAATGCCATTGATAATAATAATTTATCTTTACCGACTGGTCACAATATTGCTAAGAAAATTGTTGATGAATTTTTACAAAACTTCGTTCTCTTCTCAAAAAAGTTAATAAAGAAGAAATTAAAGAAATTATGGGACGTAGAAACGTTGAGATACAAAATATTACAAAAAAATTGACTAAACAACATTGAAATTATTATATAGTTGTTTTGTTTGGTCAGTTGAAGACTGGTAACTACATGGTTGACGAATCGTTAATGATTGTGGAAAAAGTTTGCCACGTTCAAACTTGTCCAGTGGCGAAGGCTTTGGAGCCTTAATAATTTCTTCCGTCCGACCCATCGTGACCTTAATATTTTCACAGCATAAATACTAACCAGCACGATATCTCTCGGGCGGCGCCTTTGATCTCTTGAAAATGAAAATTTAACTTTGAGGACGCCAGTTTGGAATAGAAGACAGGGTAGTATTTGAAAATATTTGTAAAAACAAATCATTCCACCTTTTGGATTACTACCCATGATTTAATTATAAAAAAACGCACTTCTCTAAGTCGAGACAAGAACGGGACTCATCTCTTATCAAAGTATGCAAAGGGCGGTATTTTTAGAAAGTCAAAGAAAACGATATAGTCTGGAAGTAGCTGAGTTTTTTTTTTTGGTGGAAAATGAGACCCAACATTTAGTGTTTTGTGTTTTGAAAAAATAATGTTGAACAAAAATTATTGAAATTTATTACAAAAAACATCAATTATTCTCTTAATTCTTCAGTTTAAATAAAAATGTACGCTTAGTTTAGTGGAGTGTTGTAAATGTTAATAACACGTTATCAAACATATCGTTCAAACGGTCCATCATTTTATTTAAACAACATTTTTATCTAAACATTCCCCGAAAAACTAAGTATTTAAAAAATCGTGTGCAATAAACTCCTGGCAACAGATTTTTTATAATGCATTTCATTTTTTTTTTATAAAAAGAAACAAAATTTAGTCTTGGTTATTGGTCGCTACAAACTATTCCAAGCGAGCATCGATCGCTAAACCAGTTCTGCTAGGCATTCCGCCGAGTCCGGCTCTGGCCGAGTTATGCCAGAAATTGACAGGTTTTATTCCAAAACAGAACATTGCGCATATCGATGCGCGATTGAGAGATATCGTGCTGGATAGTATTTATGCTGTGATATTTTTCCAATCAAGATTGGTTGATATTTATTTGTGTAAATTGATATTATCAGTAAATATTGAAAACATAACCTCAAATGCCATTTGACATTAACATCCTTTATGAATAGATAAAAATGTCTACATTCTTGTATCTTTTTCTAACACATTAAAATCTCATCCTATATCTATCTCTTTTAATTTCCATGAAAAATTCACCTAGTGACCTTACTTTCATCCGGTACCAACCCCCTCTCTGGATCGCGCTGCCAGACTAGCCCCAGTTGTGACTTACAGGTTCCATACTTCAACGGCGAATTAAAAAATAGTCAAATTTGGGATTGAAACAACTACCATAAAACTTGTTATTTACTGTATTTTAAACTTTGTACTGCGTGTAAGCACTCTAAGCAACATTATAGTTAATCTTAAAAAGACCAAAGTAGCTAGAATCCAAATAAGTATCAAAAAGATAATGACATCAAATAAATAATACTGAAAGAAAGATAAGTCAGCTAACGGACTACGCAAGTGATAACCTCCTTTGTGTCTGATGACATATTCAGTCCAATACACCACTCTGTCCAGAGAACTTAATGGTGGCATCAATAAATTCGACATTTCTTCTAAATTCTTCAAATACCTAAAATCAAAATTTACCCACTGGAGATGTTTTGAACAACCACTTACGTCTCATTTCCGACGCATTCCAAGATTTTCTTTTTTAGCTCATTCTTAGATAAAATGTTAAAATCATCCCATGTTCCAATTTCTAAATGCTTCACTCTTATCATGTTGTAATGCTGATCACCAAAAAACGGAAATCCTAGAATCGGTACTCTAAACCTGATGGCTTCATCTATTGACTGTAGACCTCCTTGAGTGATAAAAAGTTTTGTGTTTTTGTGCCTCAAAATATCTTGCTGTGGAGCCCATTTAACGACTTTCACATTATCTGGTAAATTTTCAACCTCTTCTTCAAATTTCCAGATAACCTTGAATGGTAACTCTTTGAAAGCTCCCAATAAAATAGCTTGTTTTTCTTTAGAAATCAAGTAACTTTTAACAATAGAACCCAAACTAAAATAGATAACACCATGGGTCGATTCATCCAGGAGCTGCCTTAATTGGGGTTGTAATTCTTGAGGAGGTTTGATTTGTAAACCATTAATATTCACTACAGAAGCTAAGTTGGTTGTGACTTTACTAAAGCCGGGAATTTCATTCGTAAAGACCATGCTAACATTTTTTAAAACTTGGAAGAGATTAACTTCTGGATCTCCTATACTTTCTCTTACTATCTTCTGCTGTATAGGACCCAAAAGGTAGGAATTTTCGAATTCCTCAAAAATTTCAAAAACCACACTAACCACTCGCTGAAGAAATGTCAGTTTCTCTTCAAACGGCAAATTAAAGCTGTGAGTATAAACAGCGTTATTCATATTCCCAATAGCTCTCTTTACAAAGTTAGTCGCAGGCATAGAAGTCATCGCAATAACAGGACATTTGTACTTTTTTGCAAGACCAAACCAAGCCGGAACGTGAGCTTCCACCATCAATAGATCAAACTCCTGGTCACTTTGCAGAAGTTCTTGCACATTCGGATGCTGTAGCTGTTCAGCTGTCATGTTGTTCATCATCATAAAAGCGTGCTTCAGCAGGATCAGAAGATTGCTTTCGGTGTTGATTACGTATTGCATTTCATGTGTCTCATATACAAGTTTATAAGTAAAACTTACATCTATTTCTGTGAGATTGATTAGTGATGGGTCTTTTACAGGGTCTGTGGTAATTACAGTAACTTGGTGGCCACGAAGGCTGAGTTCGCGCCATATTGGCTGGAAGACGCTTTGGTGACTGTGAAACGGTGTAGGAACAATGCCTAAAATTCGAGCACAGTCTGTATTTTTTAGAAATAGTAAAACTAAACACCTCAACCACATGTCAAGTAGAAGTTCGAGGATCTTACAAAACAGTGGCCGTAGCAATGAGAAAAACAGTGTTATCATGTTTGTTAGATGATTACAGTGTACCTAGAAGTGTGGCTGGAAATAAAGTAAATATGTGCCGTTTAAGTATTGTAATCATTAGGATTTATTTTTATGTACATAAGTCTTGTGCAAAAATAGAAATTCACAATTTTTCATGGTAAAAAAAAATAATCTTTTATTACGAAACTTTGTTGGCACACGAGAGACTACGTGGATAATCTTCTAATTTTAATGGAGAGTTAGAAAATTATACATGTAATGCATTATGCATGCCTGAAGGTCGTTTTGGAAGTAGAATTGTGTTGCTCGAAGGACCGTTGATTTGAATTTGTAGTGTAACACTCGCGAACTTAATGAACTTGTATATTAACGAATATTTATTTATCTTCGGTTTTAGTTTAGTATTGATTTTGAATGAAGGAACCGTGTCCTGATTTTAGATTTCGAATTGTGCCCTTGCGGCTGTTGAATAGAGACTGTTGGAGGATTGAGACTTGGATTTAGACTACTGGGCGGGCGTGAGTCAGGTAAGGGTTTTACGACCCTTTGGGACCTGACGGCCGCTGCAAATATTTCTCAACAATACATTAAATTATTACCCAACAAATATTTAAATAAATGTTTGAGAAAATAGAACGGGGTCAAAAGCCTACAGACGATTTTTATAATTCAACTAGCTGACCCGATAGACGCTGTTCTGTCCAAATTTACATAAATTTGTTTTTGGACAGATCGCGAAAAACCACGAAAGTAAAAACTAATGTAATTTTATTTGATTATAGTCTGGGATGCGTTTTTCTAGATTTTTCTCCAGACCTTCCCGATTTTTATTTTCGATTGAAAACATTCTATTTATAGTTATTTCTATCCCGGGAGGCAATATAAAAAAAGAAATCAACCAAATTATTGATTTCAACAGCGCCACCTACCAGGTTCAACTATAGCTAAGGACCATCAGGTGACCCACTCACCACAAAAAAAAATCATCAAAATCGGTAAGAAAATCAAAAAAACTTATTCTCGACAACAGCGCCACCTGCCGGGTTCAACTAAAGCTAAGAACCATCCAGAAGTTTTTGTCTCAATGATGCATTATTAGCTCCAATTCGTTCGTTGAGAAATTTGGCATTGTTATTTAATAATAAACACACAACACATAAGCTGGAGCGATTTTTCTAATGGTTTTAATCGAGAGTTTTTTTCTGGGGACAACACAAACTTGAGTGAAAAAAAATAAAATTATCCGGAGTAAAAATCAAGCACAAGTGTATTTTAGGAAAATTAATACACGACCAATTCCATAAAAATGTTTTCTCCTTCCATTTTACATTTTTGGCCGCCCTTGCTCCTTTAAATTAGATATCAGTGAAGTAATCGATTATTCGATTAAATTCATAAAAAAATGCAACATTTTTGCTGCAAGGTTGAAGAAAGTTTTCACCACGTTTTCTTTATAATTACCCAACTCTTCCTTCGAATGCTTAATGCTATACTTCTGCTGGTTTCAAAACTGCGTAAATTGTTTTCACACAGATTTCTTGGTGTTCGTGGTGGAGGTTTATTAAATAAGGCGCCAGCCGATTTTAATAATTCACACGCGTGAAAAATAAGCACGCTAACACGAGTTGTCTATAATTTTTTTTCTAATTTGCTGTTGTAATAAAGCTATTAACGCATTGATTTTGAGTGCGTTAATAAGCCATTAACGCACCCAAAGTTTAGAATTTTTGAAGTCAAGTATACGTCGGGTACAGAGAAATCTAAATTTAAAAAAATTTCCGAAATTACCAAAATTGATTTGATTTGTAAAAAAAATTAAATGAATATGCAAATTAGAAAAAATAACATGCAAAACTCGTTTTGTAAAACTTACGAGCACTCGTTCTTTACAGGCACTCCTGCCAACGCCTGCAAACCTGAACTCATATCTTAATATAAGTTTTACAAAACTAGTGGTTCCATATACAATTTTAAAATTCCACTAAAGTAACTGGATAGGCTTTTTTCTATCAATAAAGTTTTTTTAGCTGTTTAACTTTTCTCACTTTCAACTTTAACCCTCGAAATTTCGACTTTAAACTCGAGTTTTGAGAAGGCATTCAGCAATAAAAAACAGTATGCCACCAACTAAAGAAAGAGATATACATATTATGCAATATGTTATGGTGTAACGCCTATATGAGATGTCCAACGAATTTGAAGCCGGAAATTTGTGGATGAACTGTAATGAATAATAATTATTAGTAGCGTCAATGAAGTCTTTTTCTCGGAAGTCCTCAGAAACAGCTCCGATTTTGATGTTTTTTTTTAAACATTTTTTTTATATTACTTATAATCAGAAATATTATTTAAACAATATGTATGATATTTATTTAAAAAAAATAATTTTGCGTTTTTTTTTTAACTGACCAAAAAAGGAGGAAGTTATCAATTTGGTTGTATGTTTTTTTTTAATGTTTGTTACCTCAGAACATTTATATATTTATATTTCATTTATGTTCACCGATTTCTTTGTCAATTGTGTACCGATATATACTCTTGAGGTGGTTCCATTGTCAAAAAGTCAAGATCTGATCAGGGAATCCCATGGAAATCGAGGAAAATCCTCAAATTTTCGCTCCCTTTTATTAACCGACTTCATGTATGTTCGTCGATTTCTTCGTCAATTGTGGACCGATTTTAAAAATTCTTCTTTTATTTGAAAGGGTATACTCTTGAGGGAATCCCATGGAGGGAAATTCTCAAATTTTTCCTTCCTACAAGTATTGATGAACAATTTTTAATTATTTTATTTATAAATGTCTAAAATATATAATCCACAATTCATAATAATTTTAAAATTTACTTTCGTATATTATTTGTAGAATAAGTATTGAAAAACTGATCTTTTTATATAAATATAATAAATAGTGTTTAAACAATATAAATAATTATTTCCCCACTTCAAAAGGTTTCTGACTTTAAATAATATATAAAAAATCGAAGCTGTTCTTGAGGACTTCCGAAGATTGCCTGTTTTATGTATTTATTGACGCGACTATATCACTATATCACTATTGGTTTGAAGGGCCCCGAAGTCCTTCGTTGGATATATCTTCAAATATTACAGGTATGGAATTACTACATTTCGTTGTTATGACTAACGTTTTACAATTTAATGTTACAGATGAAGAAAGTTGATGACGATGACACTGGTAGAAAGTGACAAAGATTGACTTATTTTTCATTAATATGTAATGGGGTCGTCCCCCCTCAACTGAATTTGACCAATTCAACTATAGCATCTCATAGACTATGTAACATGAAGCCCTAAAACGTGTTCTGTTGTTTGATAAAGTGGTTTTGTAAAATAACAGAGCGTATCAAAAATCGCAATTTCGGCTAGCAGTTTCAAACGCTGTACATTTACCGCCTCTTGTGACCTCATTTCGGGGAAGCATTCTCATTGGTTCATGCGCTTCTCATGAGTCGGCACGTCTAGTAACTTGATTTTTGTCTGGTGAATTTTGTCCCGTGTTGACGTCACAAAAAGGCGCGCGTTTCAAATAAGACAAATGTTCCGGATTTTGTTTTACCTAGTAAACACGTGATTTCGTATAAACAAAAAATAGGGGTATAATATTTTTTTGTCCAGTTTCTAGAAAAGCTGTTTTTGAAAATTGTGGGACGACCCCATTCATATTTTTCAGCAAAATATTATACATGTTATTAACAGTTTATATACCCGACGATATACTTATTACAGCATAAATAAAACTTAATAATCATTATAGTATACTTGATTGTTGACAATAATTGATGTTTTTTTGTCCGACATATTTGTTCAACACTTGTACCATCGGGAGCACGGAATTTCCAAAAAGTACAATCCACTCTATAATGGAAAAATGGCGGCAGACTGAAAGGTTGGAAAGACGGCGAGGCTCAGGAGGTCGTCGAGTTTCTACGCCCAATGAAGACAATGCCTTAGTAAATATAGTGCAAGACAGTCCATTTAGTACGGCTGTTGATGCAGTGATTATGTCGAATTTTCCCGGGTCAATTTGGACGGCACGTCGGCGTCTGCAAGCAAGTGGCGTCCGAAATCATACTGCAGCAAGAAAAATAGCACAAACACCTGCTCATAAAGAAGCCAGAGTTGGGTTTGCACTGGAATACCTCCTTCAAAATGATGTTTTTTGGAACCGGGTTATTTTAAAATAAAAGATTGTTATGTTTTCATAAAATTGCGAAGGTCGGCGTGGTTCGTAGAATGCGAAGATCTTTTGTATTTGGCAATGTCATTCCATCAAAATTATTTGAATTGATTTCACACTGACAACACACTTTTCCTTACTACAAGCTTAATGTTCACTTAACACCCGCGTAGTTCCTCTTCTTTCTTTGCGTTATTCGTGTGACTTAGTTTGTCAAATTGACATGTGACAATAATAGTGAAAAAGTATAAAATCGCGGTTATTCAAACGTCTAGCATATAAAGCCCATTTTACATTTTACATAAGTCAAATTTGAACTCTGTCCGAAATTCCGTGCTCGCCGTGGTACCCTAGACTTGTACTACATGTTGAGTGCTTTTATAGGACACACAGTGTATTTTTGTCCGACAGTTATTCATAAATTTTGGACCCAAAATTGTTGTCGGACAATTTTGTTCTCGACCGTTTCATGAATTTTTACTTGCAATTATATTTTATATAAAAGTGTAGTATCTATAATTTTTTATATAATAAATTGCGTACCTATCTATTGAGCTCCAAACTCCAATAATAATTCATTTCCAGTGCTAGAGCCCTTGATTCAAGAAATCTAGAATCTTCAGAATTGCAGCAAACTATTTTACCAACATTTAAGCCGTCCACAATGTGGCGACCTCTAATCCAACTATATCGAAACATCTAAACGGAATCAGACAGAATACTGTTAAACTTTTTTATAAAATATATTTTTAAAAATTAGATGTTGAAAATTCGTTCCTAACCGCAAGTCGTTATTGACGTCACCTACAATACTGGTCATAAACTTTAAATGTCAACCGAAGTTATACTGGATATTTTGCCCTGGGCAATGACCACGATATGCGCATGTCAATGAATGACGTCATACGCCTGTCGGCGATTACGTAAACTAGCCGCTCGTGACTTTCTTGGCTGATAATCGCCAGCCATTTTACTTGTCCTTTTCGAGTGCTCTCTATGAGCTCACGAAAGAGTGCCCCGGTGTGAGTGCTGCGTGTGTGTTATCGTGAACAAAGCAACGTGTTGTTGATGTTATAGTACATAGAAAAATTTATATATATAGTCACATAGAAACAATCTAACAAAAATGAAATACCACCACCTACTGCTGTTGTGTAGCGCCTTCATCTCGATATTTTGCACAAAAGCTGCCTACTCGGACGTGAAGGGTGAGTGTAGCAAGCCCCTGCGCCCCCCAATCGATATCCCCGACTTCTACGAGACCCGTTTTCGTTTTCCAACCCCTTGTGTCTCGATGACAAAACGGCAAAACTGACAGTTCTCTGTGCGTATTTTTAGGTTATTTCGGCCCATGACAGGTCCGTTTGTGACCCACGGGAGCGGTTTTTAAATGCTTTTATAAATAGCTGACTTCGACAGCTTGTTCCATCTAGTAATATCTAGTTAAGAACACACAGGAAGGCTGGAACTTTAATCAACATTAATGGTGAGAACGGGGTGGTGCAAATACATGGAGAATTGACTAATTTGCGGGTTGCGATGGCTGGCAGGGATTGCGAGAACGGTGCCAAGCACAAGGCCTCAAGGTTTCTGACGTGAAAATGAATTGAATTTCGACTAGAGTAGATAATTCATTATCAGTGGTTGACAACGTTAATGTCATTACGTTGGCACGTTATTTCTTTGTTGTTTTTATTATCACGAAAGGGGTCGCAGACTGCCTTGGAAAACAATAGGGGATATCTTTTCTAGTTAAGAAAACGCTTAGTGACGCTTGACAGTTTACTATTTTTTTGTACTGCCATTGTCGTTCATTTGTCATAATGATTTAATCAACAACGTATTTGTTATGACCCTCATTCATACTTGAAGTCCTTTATTTAGAATCTAATCTCAATTTGTCAAAAGCGGTGGATAACTGTATGAATTAAGAAACTACTGTTTTCGTTTTTCAAGGCAATCTGCGACCCCTTTAAATGTGTATTTCTGTCTGGCTTGTGTTCTTCTATTAGTGCTGTTTTTGTTGCTTTTTTCCCTGAAGTTGAAATTGTTGGACCGTTGGTTTTTCTCTCCTAAAACAGTACTTTTTTATATACATACATAGTTTTTGTGTAAAACGTGGTGTATTACTAAAGGCAAATGTATAGGTAAATGTATAGTTCTCATAATTCTTAATTTCTCCTCTTACCTGTGACTACTACATACTAGATATTTTTACGATTTTTAGCTTTATTCAGTTTCTAACAGAAATATGCAAAAATAATGTTGAACTCGGAATACAGTGGAGAAAAGAATACTCTTTCTAACAATTTTGCAGAAGGTAGGGGAGGAATATTGTATCTTCTAAATAAGGAAATTTATCATAACCAATTTCTTTTGCCTCAGTAGTTAACTTGATTACCTATAAGTTTAATAGTCAGTTTTTATTAAATTATTTCACTATATCGATTTTTTCTCAAGTATAAATTACGATGAGGAAGAATTGAAACAATCTAGAATTAAAACGATGTTACATTAAAAAAAAAACTAAAAGTTAAAAAAGGTACTTATTAATACACTTTTTGTTACTCAAAAGAGAAATTCCAATAAACTTTTCCAAATATTCCAGTAAACGATTTGGTTGCAAATGGTAGATTTCTGATGCGACCAAAGAGATGATGTCACGATGCGTTCCTCGCTCGGGACAAATCCCAACAAAAAAATCTCTGGTATATCTCTAGTCACTGTAGTGGCATTTGGTATGAATTAATAATAGAGAATAAGAGAACCCCTGAAGAAGTTGACAAAAAAAAAGGTCAACGAAACGTCGGCAATTTAACCAAGTTTCCGTTACTTCTTGCCCTAATCCCTGAGAAAACAACAAAATAATTAATAATAACCTGATGTTTCCTCTTTTTGTGGTTGTAGAAAATTATGCTTGACAACACAGTGTGTTTTCCAATATTGAAATTGTATGAAAATTATTTTTTAACGACATAATTGATGTATTTATTTGTAAAAACAACAATAATCTACAGTCGCGGACAGAAAATCTTGGACGTCAATATGATTTCATTGCAACAAAGTGTATTCATCTGAGCACGAACGGTACCGAGGCAAGGCGAGGCCAAACGAATGCCGCGTTTGTAAATATTTTGTCCGCGAACACTCCATCTATGCGAACCTAGTTAAAGCAGGATGACTGACGTCAACCGTGTGATAGTTGCCAGTGCTGTATTTGTAGTAATAACTGGTTTATTAAAGAGGAGGAAGAGGAAACGTTGGTGGACGACATCCTTATACCGAAAGCACACTGAACTTGACTGACTAAATAAAAAGCGAGGCGAGGCAAACTGCAGGCTCCAAAATGCCGTCCACATTCAATCGAATATTTTTCTTCCGTACCGACTTCCATCGGATCGCTTCCGAACTGTTTCGGACCGAGCGTCATGCAGTTTGCCGCGCCTCGGTGATGTCCGTGCTCAGATGAATACGCGCCTTACAACAGTCTAGCTTGTTTATATTTGTCATTTTGGATGTTCATTTCGGAGGAATCATCCAAAGTGAAATAGTGTAAACTCCCTCATTTTTTTTCTCCTTCGGATATGATCGATTATGTTTTTTTTTTCTTTTAATTTAAACGGCGAAATTCGGTCCACGGGGAGGGTCGTTCTTTGGGGATAGACTGTGTTTAAATTTTCTTCATATCCAGTGAAAATTCTGCTGATCGAACACATCTTTGATAAGTGGTTGAAAAATCTTATAAGCTTCAAACGTCAAAGAGACAGTGGAGCATAGAACATGATTTTCTATCCGCGATCGTAAATAAGTTTTAACCCAGGCGTTAAAATTGCGGTGTTTTTTTTTTAAATAACTTTATCACCGCAACTATTTAATCTTTGGTAGTCACTGTTTCTGGTTTGTTGTTGCCAATCTTTCACTCCTATTAACCTATTATTAATTATTTCTTCTCTGAGATTTTCTATTCTTCTTTTTGCTGTACCATCATATCAATGTATCAATAATAATTTCTTCACATCCCTGCGCTTAGCCATCCTCTCAGCCTCCTGAGTTTTTGTAATTCACGGATACTTTGCTTTCTATACAATCCATAACTTCTTTGTATGTACGTATCCTCAATTCGTCTTCTTCTGTGTTATTTTTTCAAAGATTTTTTATAAAAATTAAATGAGTTAAGTTCGTTTAAGCCATCAATACAATTTCAAATTTAAGTGACACCTGTATGAAAGGACAGTAGAGGACAAAGTGGTGGGGGCGTGGTGATTGTCTTTTCTTCCGATTGGTACAACTTGACGTTTAAGTCGATCGACTGTTACATAGGCAGCATCCCAGCATCAGCATCGCCAACTTAGTTTACTCATCTGATGTGAAATGTATAACAATCCTTGTTTTTGTTTTGTGTTTTGAAAGAGAAGAGTCTTGGAAATATCGCATTCAATTACAAAACATATTACACGAACACTGAACAACTGATTTTTCGGATGAAATAAGAATGTCGTACGGACAAAAGGTAAATATTTTTAGAAAGTCGGAAAATCGTCCTTGATATTGCAGGTGTAGGTTAACATATCACAGCGCTAAATATTCATAATTATACCGATGCGACTTGAAATTACGGAAGTCGGAGAAAATTTTGACATTCAAAGCATAAAGTCCGTTTTTTTATTAAAAAACCATTGTGGTGCAAATAATTCACACCCTATTCTGGTTTCCATAACAACGTAATGCTTTTGATATGGGGAATTAAATTTAGGGTGTTAACATTTGCACCACAATAGTTTTTTAAATAAAAAACGGACTGTACTAGATGTATCGATCATTTATGGAGATTCTATAGAATAACGCAATGACATTGGTTGTCTCAGGTGGAGGGAAAACATAAAGGCTCCACAAAAAATATCATTAATTTAAGAAAAGTATTTTGGTTTCTGAAACAGACAGCTTGGCGCGTCATCTCTCAACTGTCATATGTCGATTATACTGTGCTGATGAGTGATGAGTAGCCTAAGTGGGCTTTCATGTTCTCGCTTGGATTGTGGAACCAACAAAATGAACAGATAATTTTTAGTGGGTAATAAAAATCATTTAATTTTTCAGATGTGTCATTCAGTTAGATGTTTTAAATTAAGGAATGTAGTGATAATACTATGGTTTATTCTACAGCAGAAGAAATATTTTTAATATCTGAAAAATCGAACAATTTCTGTGACCTATTAAGAGTACAGAATTTTATGCACATGCGAGATATTTCTGAAGAAGCAAAGCAAACTTTCAAAAGTAATCTTATTAGACGAGCGACAATGTTTATTTTATGTCTAAGTTGAATGTTATTACTTTGACGAACAAGTACATGACTGCGGTCCCCGACCTTAAAACGCACGCCAACAAAATGATCAAAAATCACGTGCACGTAAATTAATGCAAGTTTCCTTAACAGTCACGGAACAATAAATTTCGGTACACAGTGTGAGTTATGAAATTTCTAATGTTCTTAACAATATTGTAATTTAAATATTGTTCAAACTTCTTAATCAAATAGTGGATGGTATAATACATCTTGGAAACCTGATTACTTGCTATAATAAAAGAATTAACACCACCCTCTTAATAACTTTATGCTGCAGGCTCGTAATTTATTAGTAGCATTTCGTACTAGGTTCAACATTTAAGGAAGATGTGTTATCATACTGAAATAAACTAATGATACTGCTTAAGCATTTAAGCAGATTGCTTTGTTAAATCGGTCCTTTGACGTATGAAAAAATATTACAATTTAACAAAGGAATTCTACTAACATGGAGCATATCATATTAAGAGTGCAGACACCAACAAAACTATTGTAGCAAAGACATAGTATTAATTTTTGACTTTTAGTAAAACTTTGGAATGTTAAAACTTCAAGAAAATCATTCTATTTTATATCACACTGGAATAAACTAGAAAATTCTGTTCCACTTTAACTTTTAGTACGTTCGTCGCTCAGGATTTTCACATCTTTTAAATTAATAAGACCAAAGTTCCGTTATACGTATTTTAAACATTTATCTAGCCGACTTTTATGGCTTCACTCTTCTATTCTAGAATATGGAAAGTATGTACTCATTTTAAAGACTCTGGCATGAAAATGCTATTTCGGCACATTAAAATAGAAGACATGACAATTACAATAAACGGATGTAATAATTATTTAATAATGTAGTTTATTTTAATTGGATGGTTACGAGCTAGTTAGTGGAGCGACAAATTCTAAATATAAAGTCGTCGTTTTTAATATATTTTTTCATGGTGAGTTTTACGTCACTATTGAAAATAATTTACATATTACCCACGTCTAAAGCGTAAAGCATAATTTTTAATACACGTGCTGTCTTGCTTTGTAATTAGAATTAAACATGATTGATCGTTGCATATGAGAAATGTAGACTGTTATGAAAACTTAATAATCCGACCAAGTTTAGTATTGACTATTTTTGTCCGTTTTATTAATTGTCGGAAATTGCCATCGTTATAAAATTTCCTTCCAGGCGGGGTTTATGCATGTGCAAACATAACTTTACCCACCCTTCATCGGAGAGATACAGTGACAATCAATAACTCTTCGCATTCTTCGTTTTGAAACTGTTCGTTGGACTTTACTAGACGTTTGTTGAGTAGATCACAAGAGGAAAAATTGGCGTATTTATGTATAAAGCATTCTCATTATTGCTATCAATTACTGTAATTAAGAAACCCCGCCTTTCATCAATGCGAGTGGTTTATCTGACGTCATAGATTAGTCAGTTATTGTCACGAATGTGATGACCTCGTCCGGAGAACTTTGTATTCTGTTCTGATACAGATAATCTTTTTATCTTTCGTCTATTGTGAGCTACAAGAACCGATAATGCTTTTGGACTTTTAAGGTTCTGTATAAGTTTGTAATTATGCTGTTAAGAATGAAATTTCTCTAAGAAGACGAAAGTTATATTGATAAAAGTTTTTACGATGGAATCTGGATATAAAATAAAGTTTAGAACAGGAGGGAGTTAAGAACGGATATTGATGCCATACATTTTTAATAATACAGTGATATTCAAGTGCTGTTAGATGATGAAAATGTAAATACATTTTTTTAATTATGTTTTCAGTTTCAGTCTTCCAGGTTGTCAGGTTCTCAAATGTTACATTTTCGTGTTTTCAATTTCTTCGTCTTTCAGGGTTTGATGTTTTCAGGTTGACTTGAATTTTCAGGTTATCGCGTTCTCGGAGCTCAGATTTTTAGGTTTCGATAACAATAGTTTACAAAATAAAAAATCTAAATGTGTTTAATATCAAATATTTTTTAATGCAGGGTGTTCGGTAATTCGACAGCCATCGTTTTTCTGTTTTTAATTATTGATTTTTTTAACATCCGATAAAGAACTAGAAGGTTTTTAAATAGACCAATCAGAGAAATGGTTTCATCAGCCCTAGTTCTAAATAATCTCCGAAACTTCTACTTTTAAAAAATTTTTCACCAATATTTAGAGTGAACCTTCAGGGTGGACATTGGCTGTTAAAATAAAAGGGCCTTTCGTGGAGATCACTTTTGCAAAGTCGACGAAAAGATTCTTCAGCGAATCGGTTTTTACGAACGCTGTCTTAACGATAAGAGCTTAAAAAATCCTATAAAAAAAGTCTCCGACGACAAATACCTATATGTTAAGGTTAATTCACAAATTGATAAAATATGCCTATTCCTGTGTGAAAACTAAAGCGTGCGTGCGTGAGAAGCCGAATCTCCGAAATATTCTATTATTGTTAAAATTTAAATATATCTAAGTCGAACTCCACAAACTTTAATAACATGTTTCGGCAGAACACTACTGCCATCATCAGCCCTTAAAGAATATTCTTTGCTGATGATGACGACTGATGATGATGGCAGTAGTGTTCTGCCGAAACATGTTCCATTTGTAATTTTACGCTTATTAAAGTTTGTGGAGTTCGACTTAGATATACAGGGTGGAAAGTTTAACTGGAATAAATTCAGTATCTTCACTGCAATTGATTTTACGAAAAAATCCTGAAACACGTCGATTTTTGTTTTTGAATAGCCACTTTTTAGCCTGATCAGCTTTCTTTTGTTTTTACTCAGGGGGCTGTAACCACCCTTAAGTTTTTTGTTTTGTTTTTTTCAAATGGGAAGATATGTCAACCAACACATCATTGGAAAGCTCATAAGAAAAGGAATACAAGAATGTGTTTTGTTTCATGTATCTCTATCTTATCTGAGAATAAGACCCTAAAAACTGGTTTTAGGATCATACGACCAGTGTTCTTTCCTGATAATCTTAATGCAGAAAGATATCTACCGTTTCTTCAAGAAACGCTTCGCCCAGCTCTGACGGACTAATTTAGGGATGAATTAGATCCAAAACTTCCACATGAGAAAATATGGTATCAACAGGATGGAGCTCCACTGCAATATGCTGCATCCGTTCGGCGTTATTTGGACGACATTTTTCATAATAGGTAGATCGGAAGAAGAGGGGCAATAGAATGGCCAGCAAGACCACCAGACCTCACTCCTCTTGACTTTTTTGTGGGGGTATCTTAAAAGTAAAGTCTACACCACAAAACCCGATAATCTTGAAGATTTGCAACAACGTGTAACCTATGAAATTTAGCAAATCACTTCAGAAATGTTGTAAAATGTAAGAAATGGGTTTTATTATTGTCTTGCATTTTGTCAAAAAGGACTTGATGAACATATTGAACATCTGTTACATTAAAAAAACATTATACTTACCTAAAACGGGATTTTTTAAATTTAAGTCCTACAATTTTCAAACAGTAAACCTACCGAGAAAGAAATAGATTGAAGTTGTTTTTATTTATTTCTTCTTACATTATTAGCTGGAAAAGTAAAAAAAATATATCGTTGTACTCCTTTTTTTATAAGCTTTCCAATGATGTGTCGGTTGACATATCTTCCCATTTGGAAAAAAAAAACTTAAGGGTCGTTACAGCTCCCTGAGTAAAAACAAAAGAAAGCTGATCAGGCTAAAAACAAAAATCGACGTGTTTCAAGAATTTTTCTCAAAATCAATTGCAGTGAAGATACTGAATTTATTCCAGTTAAACTTTCCACCCTGTATTTAAATTTTAATTTAAATTACTCCACTTGGATTTATCAACATTCTTCTGGCTTCTATTATTGTGTTCAAAAAAAAAAATTGTTTGAAGTGGTTAAAGATTTTTAATCAGTGACAGTATTATTGAGTTTAAATATTTGTGACAGTGATGATCAACCGGCCAATCCTTTCATTGATACCGTCTAATACACCTTCAACAGCTACTATTACAGAAATCACAGAAGATACATCAAATAATATTCTGTAACTCCATTGTAAAGAAGTCTATATTAAAAATATTTATCAATGTCGATGTTTCACATCTGCCGGGCGTCCTGTGACGGTTTAATTTTTTTTTAGACCTGTATCAGAATATTTATTTTATTTTTTAATACATGAAATATTTTATCTAAAAGTTTTTAAGTATTTTTTTAAGTATTTTTTAATTAATAAAAGTTAACTTAACAAAAGGGATGTACATTGTATTTTATTATTAAGAGATAGGCCTGGAAAAATCTGGAAAAGAGTCATGGAAAACAGGAAAAAGTCAGGGAATTATTTCAAATGTAACAATCGCTGAGCACCCTGATCAAATTACTACATTCTATAGCCGGCGACACACCGAAAATTATAGAAGTACCTCCAGCGAAAGTCCAAAAATCATTAAAAAGCCCATCCATAGAAAAAATTGTAATGGGGTCGTCACCCTCAATTGAATTTGACCAATTCAACTATAGCATCTCATAGACTATGTAACATGAAGCCCTAAAACGTGTTCTGTTGTTTCATAAAGTTATTTTGTAAGATAACAGAGCGCCTCTTGTGCGCATTTACCGCCTCTTGTGATGTTATTTCGGGGGAGCATTCTCATTGGTTCATGCGCTTCTCATTAGTCGGCACGTCTAGTAACTTGATTTTTGACTGGTGAATTTTGTCCCGTATTGACGTCACAAAAAGGCGCGCGTTTCAAATAAGACAAATGTTTCGTTTTTTTTTACCTAGTAAACGCGTGATTTCGTATAAACAAAAAAATTGGGGTATAATATTTTTTCGTCTAGTTTCTAGTAAAGTTGTTTTTAAAAATTGTGCGACGACCCCATTGTATTTTTCTAGTTCAATATGTCAATTTACATTATTAAAAAAATATGGCATCAAATACACAAAATGTCTGTAAATTATAGTGTAATTGAAGCATCTTGAGGTCTGTTTTCAGGTTGTCTCATTCATTTTCAGGTATTCTTGAATTCTCACGTTTTTAGGTTCTCAGCATCTCGTATAATAATAAGTTTTTGGTTTCTCAGGCCTTCAAAATCTGAGAACCTAAAAAGCTGATTTTTTTTTGGTTTCTCAGCCCTTAGAATAGCTTACAAAGCTTTCTTTTCTTTCTGAGTTTCAGGTTCTGATGTTTTCAGTTGTTCCAATTCCCAGGTTTTCAGATTGTCAACTTCTCATATACATATTAGATTTTTTCAAGTATTTTGTTTTCAGGTTTTCATGTTCTGTGTTTAAGGGTTTAAGGTTCTCGGGATTTCTGATTTTTATTTATTCAGATCTTCAAGTTTTCAAGTTTCAAGGTCATTTCTCTTTTTTTCAGGTTGATGTTTTCAGATTTTCAAAATATCAGGTTTTTCCGTTTTCTGGTTTTCAAATCTTCAGCTTCTTCAGCTTATACTTTCCAAGAAATAAATGGCAAGAGAATATTTTTCTGTGATATTTATTGTTCAATCCGTTTTTTTTTTTTTCAACGAAGAAAGGTTTTTGATTCTTCTTACGGCCCTCTGTCATTTTATTGTTGCTTTTGTTCATTTAAGATAATAGTCGTGAGTTCTTTTGTCATCTTTGTTTTACATACGTAAAATTTGATGTCGTTATTTTAACGGACTTTAATTCGATCATCAGGAGACTAGTTTCCCAATTTTGTTCATTCATTGATTGATAAATCTGTATCAACCGAATTAATTATTTTTACAAACGGATCCTTTGATGAAACAAATTTTAATTGTATTATATTTAGTTTTGTTTTATTTTAAATGGAAATTGTCATGTACCCATATATTATATTTTTTAAGATCGGAAGATCTTTAAAATATAAAGTTGATGCGACTTCGAATAACGAAACCTATTCTGAGACAAAAGAGAACAAACATCTTTTTATTGCAGCTATAACAGCTGGTTGCATCGGGATAAGAAGAATCTGATATGAGGCTAGTTTATTACTATCAGGTGACTAGATTGGTACCTATCGCTGTTGACACGTCGACATTAGGGTGGAGTGATTTTTTTTTTAATTTCAAGATTCCTGTGTTATCAATAGATCATCTAGTATTAGACATGTTCGTGGCATTAGGTTTGAATTTTTGAAAAAGTACAATTTTAAGCTTACAAACTGAACTTTATTTACAACTATATTACTATCTTTACTACAATGTACATTCATAATATTACAAAAAAAATTTTCGTGTCGAAAAGTGGTATATCTTGAGCTTTTATCTTTGAGCGAATGAAACCAAAGTTACGAAATGACTTCAATTTTGCACGTACAACTAATAATAATTGAAAATGACAGTTTTCTGTAAACTACCGTCACGGTGCGCCACCTGAAAATAAAGTCGTAGATTTTTGTTTTTTTTTGTAAGAATAAAAGTTTCCTATCGGGTCATCGATTAAAGATACAGGAGATTTAAAAAAAAGCCAGTTTCGCTCCACTCTGGTCGACATATCTTTATTATCTTTTAGGTTAAGATAAAGTGATGATTAACCTGTGGTATTTTAATAAGAAGTAAAAATATTTGTACACTTTTTAGGCATCATAGTTGACGAGATTTTATAGATTTATTTTTTTATGAACTCATATCAGCAAATTCACAACCAATAATCATTAAATATGTCACATTTGACAATTACACCAAATTAGTGATTGGTTACAATTAAAAATTACTAATGCAAAGTAGTCTAAAGTAAAATGCGTATTTAGCAATTGCCACATTGTTCTCGATATAATTATTTACATAGTTTATTATAATTGATGATAATTTATTCTTAAAGGTTACTTTCGAAAGTTGCAACTAATGCGATAATAATTGTTTTAATTTTTCTTACTTCATTCACACGTAGTTATACACCTGGTTTTTAGACAAGAATTTTACATGTATGTATATAATCAAAGATCTGATATTGGCTCCCTTAATTATTTTAGAGCACAACGTTAAATATGAAAGTTGTAGAATATTGCATATCCTACGTAATTCCAGCTTTTGATAGAGCAGTAAAACAAGAAGAATAGAAAGAAATTTTGTAAAATGTATGGAAAATAGACCGTTACTGTCGCGCATTGCCAAGTACATAATAAAAGAGGTTTGTATGCAATGCAATATATTTTTTATAATTGGGGAAGCCAATATTCCCACATTTTTATTTTTCCATGTAAAATTCTTGTGTCAAAATCCATTCTACACCCGTTCTTGCGAATATAGGTAAAATTCATCAACGATTTTGAAAATTCGCTTCAATCAATAGCGTTGAAAAAGAACAGATCCACCCACGCTCTACAAATTTAATACTCGAGGTAGTAAATTCCACATTGTTGCATTTACCTAGATTTTAAACAGAAATAACAATGATCCAGCGAGTGAGTCACGAAAACATACGGTGGACGTTCAAGGCTTCGTCAGTCAGCGGAATAATCGATCAGCAGAAAATCCCTTTCTAGCTCTTGCACAAAAGTTTTCGGAGCGTTCGTTAGAGACCATCTCAACGATCCAAACAATCATTCAATTCATGATTCTACCGAAGGTGGGACTAGGAAGTTGAGGATATTTCATTGACGTGTTTTTGTTTCAAATAGTGTGAAGGAAATTGCCGAACCGATTATCGCTGCAAGATGGCATTGGGATCGATGGGAATAGAAACAGATTGTTGATGTTAGTTTTGACATAAGGCAGAGGTTAACGAATGTTTTGGTTCCTGACCAAGAGCTTTTTTAAAATAACCTGCTTCTGAAATTACATGGAATGTGCATTCATTCACTCTGTAGTAGCGACAGAAATAATGTGGGACGTAACGAGGAGCGCTTTTCTAGTATCGAGATTTTACCCTGGAAGGGGTTTATTGAAATGTGCATCGAGCGGGAATGAACGCGATAGAATTCAACCTGATTTTTCTCATCAATATGGCGACATCGAGATGCAGTGTTTTCCAGACTAGATTGCTTGTTGTCGACAAGTTGTTTGATAAGTGATAAGATATGAACTAAATACAAGTTTAAAAATTTTAAGAGGTCAAACCCGTTCAATTAATTCGTTTAAGAGTATTCATATTAGTTGTACCTCCGAAGTGTTAACATCAAGTAAAAACATTTTTCAGAGCCGTTCATGTAGCAATGTTCTCATTTTTTATTTAGCCGGGCTCGGTGGACACTCCTTAAAAAATGCCTGCTTCTTCTCTTTTATTTCTGCTTATACAGGCTGTCCCATTTAAAACTCCCGAGTCCAGATTTCTCCGAATTGATTATTGTGATTGAAAAATCCTCGAACAGATCGATTTTGTTTGCCAGGGGCACATCTTTTCAGGTTCCTTTCAACTCCCGGCATTTCGCCCTTTTCGCGAGGGGGCTTTAGCCCCAAAATCTTAAATGGCACTATGGGTCGAGTGATGCCTCATTTGAAAGGTATTGAAGGCCTCTCTACAATAATCAATTCGGAGAAATCTGGACTGGGGAGTTTTAAATGGGACAGCCTGTATGTATTCAGTAAGAAGTCGTGATTGTGTATAGCCACATTCCTGGTCGCTAACATAGCATACATATACTAAAAATTTGTATCTAAAATTGAAAAGTTAAATAAAGTAAACAACAGAAATGTAAAATTGCAAAATGATTATTATTCCAAATTTTTATTGCTTCCAAGTCTTCAATTTTCTGTTTTCCCCCATTTATGAATTTTAATTTACTCCGTCTTAGTTTCGAACCTGATAAATTTTTCAAGTGTCATTTACTCAATTTTGCAGCTTCTGTATTTGCATAGTCGTCGGTGATCTCAAATACTCAACTATACAAGGGTTATTTTCCTTTTTTTGGACGGCAGAAATGAATTTTCGAATAATACATATAAAGAACTTTCGGAGTCTTATTAATCTTTATACTTATTTAAAAAAAATACATTGGATTTTTAGAATATTGTTTGAAATAAATTTAAGGTTATGCTTAAGGTTTTCTGTAAAATATTATTGGTAGACAATTAGAATTTATATAAACCAGAAGAATGTTCTTAAATCCAGGTGGAGTAAATTTAAATTAAAAATTTAAATATATCTAAGTCGAACTCCACAAACTTTAATGAGCGTAAAATTACAAATGGAACATGTTTCGGCAGAACACTTCTTCCATCATCAGGTGTATACAAATTAAACTGCTCTTCTTGTGAGTCATTCTATATAGGTCAGACAGGTCGCAAAATATCAGACCGTATTAAAGAACATTTCAGGCACATCTATAACAACACAGATCTTGATCCTCCACCATCAACACCTTCTTCTTTCGCCAATCATATATTAATAACGAAACATAGTTTTTCACCATCAAATTCCAAATTGATTCATAAATGCAATAAAGGCCGGAAATGAGACTTTGGAAATAAGGAAAGCCTTGAAACCAGAAAACAGATCTTGTTTAAATGAACAGAATAACTTCAATAATCCCATTATTAATTCACTATTTTAATTTTTGACCACTCAAACAAACTTACCAGATTCTCTTTGATCCAATTTTAATTTTTACATTTTATAAAATGAAATCTTTTAAAAATCATGTAACCCTTTGAAAACGTCAAATTTAATTCAAAATTACGTCAACGTCATAATTTTTTATATTCTTTAAGGTTAAGAACCCCTCTTATAATTCATCAATTGTATCATTAATCTCTTGTTAAATTAGGGCTGATGATGGCAGAAGTGTTCTGCCGAAACATGTTCCATTTGTAATCTTACGCTCATTAAAGTTTGTGGAGTTCGACTTAGATATTATATTTAAATTTTTAATAGAATTTATATGACAAGAATAACAACTATTATCCCTTTTTTTTATAAACAATTTTCAAAATGTGGTCATGTTGGTATAAACAACAGTAATTTTTGGTTGGTCACATTGAATGTCAAATTCTGACATTTATTTCGTTGTTTAACATGGTGAAAATAACCTTAATAATAGTGTCGGCTATACAGCTCGGTCCGAAAGGACATATTTTTAGATGATACAACCTGGTCTTTAATTGCATTTTGACATTGACAATTGTTTATAAAAAAAATAGATTATTATAGACAGTTTTAATGTTACATACATACATATGTAGATGCCTTGATAAAGGTGAAACTTTCTATGACCGAAACGCCGGCTGAATATGTAAAGTGTAGAGGGTGTCCCAACTAAAATTTGTACCCCCCAACAATTCCAATTTCGAAAGACTCAGAAGAAAACGCTCGAACAGGTCAATTTTGTTATCAAGGGGGACCAAATTGTACCAAACTTTCATGTCTTAGATCTCACCCCTTTAACCAGGGGAGCCACCCGCTTAAACAATTTAAATAGCATGGGGGGGTCGTGTGATACATCATTTTAAAGCTTATTCAATTCTCTATCCAGACCTACATTTATCGATTCCTTTCTACAAAAAAAGAAAACATGAAATCGATATTTTCCAATTTACATAAAATACTCAACTAAAATTTGTACTCCCCAATCATTTCAATTTCGAAACACTTAGAAGAAAACACTCGAACAGGTCAATTTTTTTATCAAGGGGGGCTAAATTGTACCAAACTTTCAAGTTTTAGATCTCGCCCCTTTAGACAGGGGAGCCATCCCCTTAAAAATTTTAAATGGCATGGGGGGTCGTGTGATACATCATTTTAAAGCTTATTCAATTCTCTATCCAAACCTACTTTTATCGATTCGTTTTTACAAAAAAGAGCATAAGAATTTGTTATTTTCCAAATCTACATAAAATACTCTTGATTTCAATCTATCATCTGTTTCTGAATTATGACACCGTCATCAATTTTTTTTAAATGGCAACCCCCAACTTTTTTTTAGGTTTTAGATGCACTTTTCAATTCTCTATTCAACAAGAGTAAAAAAGTGATACCTTGCATAACTTTTTTTTAATTACAAGTTTTAATTCAAAAAATTAAATTTTTATTTCTTGAAAAAATACTATTGAAGTGATTGAAGTGTTCAAAACGTTAAAACACGTCTGGGAATGTGTCAAATAGTTGGCGGGTGGCAATTTGAGCACTTGCGTTAAATTTTATTAAATGGTTTTTAATTTTTCGCTGTTTGCTTTCCAAATTTATTGTTATTTAATTTTTTTTTTTTCAAGGAATAACATTTTTATTTTGATGTAAAACGTTTTTTTTTAAGTTAGGCTAAGTATCAATTTTTTATTCTTGTTGAATAGAGAATTGAAAAGTGTATTTAAAACCCCAAATAAAAAAAATTGGGGGTTTGCCATTTAAAAACATTGATGACGGTGTCATAGTTCAAAAACAGATGACGTCAGCAACAAACTTTTTATGTCAAAAAATGGCAATTTAAAAACAAAAATCGACCTGTTCGAGCGTTTTTTTTTTTTTTTTTTTTTCAAAAACAGTACATAACTAAATTATGAATTTTGTGCGGAACTTTAAGATCATCTGTATATTGTTTAGGTGTGTTGAGTGAAAATAGCTTAAAAGTTTATCAGTGTGTTATGTCACATAACATATGTTTGCGTATTAATTAATTATTGATAATAATTAATATTGAACACTTTCAAACCACACAATATTACAAATTTATGAAAGCGACTAATTCAAGCAGTAAGTAATGTTGAATGGGGGACTAAAACTGTGACAAAGGTGGAAATGGAGTCTCCGACAAAATGAGCGTAGCTTCTTTTATACAGAAATAGAACAATAGGTACAATGATAGAGCTTGTACTGCTTAGTCAACAGAAAGCTTTTTTTTTCTGTATAATATCTACATGATGCGCTCACCAACGAACAGCATTTTATTTTTATTATACAGGGTGTTATGGAAGTCCTAGCAGAAACTTGAACCACAAGTAGAACACACAAGAAGAAAAATTATCTATTATTTTTTTCGCAAACGCTCCCTTAAAAATTAACAATAGTTTAACCCCTAAAACCAATCCCCGCCTATGGACCCACGTTCATTGATTGTGAGGAATGCACAGAAACTTTACCCAGGTATGATACATATAGATTTATTCATGAGAGCGCTTGGTCTATAGAAACTAGAAAGAACACTTTGTAGCGATAGTAATAAAAAATCTCCAAACTAAGCTCTATCCACTCTTCGATTTTCATGCCGCCATTATTCCTGGCTCTCTATGCCACGCCACTGCACCCACATTTACAATCCTAGTCGCGCGTCCGAAAATAAATCCCCTGTGTTCTTTTTCGCTAACCAGGTCTGCATTTGCGTTTCAACTAGTGTCATTGTCGTTTCTCCGTTTTCAGTTTCCACCGTGAATTTAATAATGTTGCACTAAGGGTCATAAAAAATGACGAGTACACAATCGATAAAACCATCGGAACGAAGGACAACTGAATTGTGTTCGTGGGATGTTCGGCGCCGTTTGCTCTATCAAAGAGCTTATGAATGTTTACAGGGCCACGGGGGACATTAATCAATCTATTTTCTTGATCGTTGCAGGTTATCGCCTGGGTCAATTAATATTTCATGTTTTCTTTTGCAGTTAATATTCGTACCAGACAAGATCCTGAACCAGTCATCATACACTATAGTCCTACACGTTCAGTGGAACTTGATTGCAGTTATACTTCAGACGATGGTGACGGAACCATTTCTTGGTGAGTAGTGGAAGGAATAACACGATTACCAAATTAAAACGGCGTATAAACGGGACATTGAATATTTTTTCTCAGATATACATAGTGTTGGCCATAATGGTTGGAACATTATTTTAAATTTAATATTTTTTCCTAGTTCATAAAATTCAATTTAACCTTTAGTCATAATTATAGCAATTATCCTTTTATTGTTACTATTTATCAATTGTTTGGATGGACATAAAAGTTGGAACAAAATATTTATTCAGAACTTTTTACTGATAAGTTTGTCAGATTTAGAGCATTGATCCGACTCAAATAAAATCGTGCGACACCGCAGAACGATCATTTACAATACTCTAGACTGATGAGGAGAGTGGTGTGATAACTGGTACCTGGCACCTACCCAATTTTTTTTTAGCTCTTAGTACATTGGGTGAAGTGAATAAAATTTAAGCTTTTGCTCCTAGCATTTAATCTTAGTGGTAGCATTTGCTAGTAAGTTTTAGTAATTAGTAGTAGTAAATGCTACAAAATATGTGAATAACCTTTTCCTACGACTTGTTAGCTTGTGCTGGAAAATTGTAGCATTAACTGGAGTAGGTGAAGTGAATAAACAAGAAAAAGCTAAAACTACCCCCTAAAAATCAAGAGGCAAAAAGATATGTACGAAGGTTGAGAACGTTGAAAAACCTAGGGATATTAAAGATATGCAAATATCGGTAAATTATAAACACTTCGACTTTAACGGTCGCGGTGATATCATTCAAATTCTGTACGAAATGGCAGATTCTATTGATACATTCGGACAGCAGTGAGCTAAGCGAAGATACGCAAGCAGACAAAGGAGCGAATAATAAATTTATGGATGTACTGGAAAATTTTGAAGTGGTTTTTAACAAGTCCCAAATCCCCAAAATTAAAACGGCAAAAGAAAGATTCCTGGTTATTTTTTTATTGTTTTGAGCCTGATTCGGTAAAAAATCTGTTTATTTGGACAACCCTTTACAAATTACGTAACAGTTGCCATTTATCAAAAAATGAACAAGTCGCGTGAAGAAGTGGTATCTCTAAGAAGCAACAAGAGTGGGCTGTGGAAATCCAAAGTCTAGCGAACCCTTGCCGTCGTTGCCATCTACATCACAGTCAAACCTGCTCTTAAACACTCCAAAATCGATTTAGAGGAAACAGAGAAAACCCGAAAACTCACCACCACGGAGTTGCAACGATTGGTGCTGTTGGAGCAACTAAAATTAACGCGTATGCAAATAGAAAAAGAGAAATATTTGCTAAACCGCTTTCAGAAAGGGCATGATATCATAAGAAGCGATGAGAAAGAATACACAGTATTATAATTTAATAATAATATAATTTGATGTATCATTGCTTATACTTATACTGGCAGAATTCGTATAGTACCAATACTGACAGAATTTTAGTAAGAAACAAATGTTCAGCACGGTTGGGGGCATGCTACAAAAATTTACAGCTTTTACTTAAACTCTGTAGTTGTTACTTGTCTTTATTCACATATTTTAAGCGTTTGCTGGAAAAACTAGACCAATCTACAAGTAATAACTGCAGTCTACTAGTTTAAATTAAAACTCATTATTTATTCACTCCATTCCCAGTGTTTGCTGAAAATTATTAAGTTGAAGCATTTACTACATTTTTATTCACTCCATCCATTATCTTCATCAATAGACACTTAGGGCAGAACGTGTTTATCGTACTGCGTATTACGTATCCGTACGTATCTACGCATTTTAGTTAGGGCACAGGAAAACCAGTGCCATGTACAATAATGACGGCATGCGCGCAAAGCCTCCTAACAAAAATTTTAACGAAAATTTCATTCATTTGCATTTTCATGTCTTATATACAAGGAATTACTAATGATGCCGCCAAAATAATTTATAGTATTCAGTAATAATTTTCAAAACATTGCGAAATTCGTATTCTAATATCCTATGCGATTTTTTGTGCTCTTGAAAAGTTTGTCAAATCGTACAATCTCGTTGTACGATTCCGTCGTACTGCGGCGTTGGACCGCAACGAAGATATAATAATTATGTAATATTATCATAATAAATATTACAAGATACAACTTTATAATGTTTATACCTCCAATTTTAATTATGTAGGTATATGTATAAAATAAAATACTGTTTGCAAAAAATGAATGTTTCAACCATTATGGCCAATAATGTATATTGAAAGGGCTGCCCGAAGCAAGATAATTCAAGGACCACTGACCAATCCGAACTTGAATTTCAATTCAAGTCTGAATAAATTAAATAATAATTAACTCCATTGGACCCATAGTTTTAAAGTTGATTTTAACGGGGAATATTTTGACTAAGAATTTGACCTTTTAGTGTTTGAGTTACATTTTATTTAACTAACTGTGGCTATGGATAAAACTACTATTTACGAGGGGGTAACCACTGATGAAAAGGGTGTACCACGGATTACAAATTTCACTTGATTACATAGTGAATACTTGTGATTTCATATGGTTTCATGTGATTACATGTGACTACATATGACTACATGGTGATTACATATGATTACATGAGTGATTACATTATGATTTCACGGAGGATTTTATAGGATTTCATGCAATTTCAAGTATCTACATTCGCGTTACTAAATGATTACAAAAGATTTCACAATGATTACACGGGATTACCTTGACTATATGATGATTACATTAAAAAAATAATACGATCAAACATGTCTTCTATAGCAAATTATTCTCCTTATCCCAAATTAATATTTTTAATTGAAAAAGCAATAAAGATATACTTGTGTCGCCCAACAGATAGAGTTAAAGCCGCCCCTTTGCGGGCGGTATTAATAGCTATTAACATACCTAGAAATGTTATGACATTTATTACAGCCGCAGATGTCATTGAAATCCGAGCTCGTAGAGCGACATCTAAGGCTGTTATGGATCATAACATTCGTGGTTTGTGGAATAGTTTATCGATTTCAGGTGATCATCTTCTCATTTATGTGAATTTAGTGAAAATTTTTGCAATTTTTTCCGTAATATTAAGATGGCAAAAAGAATGTTTGGTAGTACAAATTCAGCGGTTTCTGGTAGTTCTAGTTCAGTTGTTTCTGGTACTTCTAGTTCGGCGGTTTCACCACTTTCAGCTGAAATTATTTACAATGACCATACAAGAGAAATAGTGCAATAAAATACATCTTCACACATGGAGTCTTCATCAGTTTCGATTTTGAATTTGTCAGGAATGGGGTCGTCCCACAATTTTCAAAAACAGCGTTTCTAGAAACTAGACGGAAAAATATTGTACCCCTATTTTTTTTTGTTTATTGTTCTTTACTAGGTAAAAGAAAATTCGAAACATCTGTCTTATTTGAAACGCGCGCCTTTCTGTGACGTCAACACGAGAAAAAAATCACCAAATAAAATTCAAAGTTACTAGATGGGCGGACAAATGAGAAGGCTCCCCCGAAATGACGTCACAAAAGGCGGTAAATGTACAGCGTTTGAAAATGCAAACCCAAATTGCGATTTTTGATACGCTGTTATCTCACAAAACAGCTTTATTAAACAACAGAACACGTTTTAGGGCTTCATGTTATATAGTCTACGAGATGCTATAGACGAAATCGTCAATTCAATTGATTCGGACGATCCCGTTACAATTTCTTTTTTGAAAGATTGCACCATAAATGTTTATTGTGATGGTGACAAAAAGCAGTTGTATTTTTTTTTTTCGTTATTTTCATTGTTATTTTTAAATTATAAGGTATAGTTCCGTCTTATCTTATGCAATTTTAATAAATAATGTTACATACATTTATTAGATTTCACATTAATTCGTTTTCACTTTCTTGACAAATGTTGACAATTGACATTTCGGTAAGGTAATATTACCTTACCAATTTTACATAGAGGATACATTTATGGCTTACCTACCAGCCAACTTTTATTAGTGTAAACATCTGTTTAATATCCTGAAACCGATAAAAATAGTAATGTACCATTATTGGTGGAGTTTAAATACTCCAGCATTTTGGAAAGCCCGATGCACCCAACTTAAATTAACAGCTTATCTGAGCAAGTTCTTCGACTTTTTGGTACACGTATTTTTCTCTTTTCTCCGCTTTTTGTCATTGTTCTTCGATTATATCTATAAATCAAGCTTTTTAATACTACTCTTTATCAATTTGTTACGAAAACGGCGTGTAGGTATAAAGATTTCAGTTATAAAAAAAAGTTTATATGGAATTTCTTCTTTATGAATATGACAGTTGCGTACAACGCTTTACGCAAGTGGTGTCCCACCCTTAAGTTTTATTACTCTATCGCTTGGGCGACACAAGTATATGCAGGGTGTTATGGAAGTCCTAGCAGAAAATTTAACCATAAGTAGAACTCGTCAAAATAAACATTTTTTCTATTTACCACTTTGCTGAAATCCACAATTTTGTTCAAATTTTTTTGACCCCTTATTTCACCCTCCGTCTATGCCTACATGAACTTGAACGCATCAGAACGTTTTTGTCGAACGAGGTAAACACCAAAATTTTTTGGGACAAAAAATTTGTCTTTGATAGTAAAATTTACTTATCAGTTGAGTGTCGCGCCGCTATGTATTGTTGTGTGTGCTCGATTCTCGTGCTTCTCCAACTCCAGATTTCGGACGTCCCAGCTGTAATCGTGTTTTGGAAATTGAACCTGAAATTTTAATTCGAAGATGTGCTTCGAAGTGTCGGTGTGTCAACATTTATCGTTTATCGCACGTACAACAACAAGGATTATCCCTGATGGAAGTTAGAGAGTTTATTATTACATGCTAACCTACTTCAATATTATGCATATTATTGTAGGTGAGTACATGTTTTCATTTAAACAGTTTTTATTGCGATTCATTTATCGGGTAAAGTTTTTGTGCACTCCTGCCAATCAATGAACGTGGGTCCATAGGCGGGTTTGGTTTTAGGTGTCTAAACTATTCTTAATTTTAACTCCGGAAGGGAGCGTTAGCGAAGAAGTTCTACTTGTGGTTAAATTTTCTGCAACTATTTTCATAACACCCTGTATACACTGGGTATAACACAAAGTCAAAAATTCTTATTATGTTAATAAAAATGAATTCAGGGATACCAAATTTAATTATTGAATTATGTACCTTTTATAAAACTGCTATCACGAGAAATTGGAAAAAATAGATTACGAAAAAAATATGTTGCAAACTGTAAACTTATGACCCCTATGACCGCAAAGATAGGAAAAACCTAACATTAGGCCTAAAAGAAAAATTAAAACGACACAATTAGTTGAAAGAATGTAATCACGAGCACCGCACGAGACAGGCCGAATTGAAGGCGGGAATATAAGAAATGCCAAGTATAAGTGCATAATTATCGAGGTGCATATTAACACACAGCATCAGACCACAGTAAATGACTGCGATTTTATTCGCAGAGGCCGATCTAGTCAAGCGAAAAGTAGTAATAAGAACAAAATACAAATCTAGTTACAACATGATAACATCATGATTACATGGATAAATACATGATATATAATCAGTACATCATGATTACATGATGACTACATGATGATTACATGATGAATACACCATGAATACATGATGATTACTTGACGATTACATGATGATTACATGATGAATACAAGATTTCACGATTTCATTAAGTTCTATTTATGATTGCAAGAAGATTACATATGATTTCCCAAAAATTATATTTGATTGCATTACGATTACAAAGTGATTACAATAGCGCCGTTCCACGATTACATGCAGTGGTTACCCCCTCGACTATTTATGCTTCCTTGTGTATACATACGTTAATGTCCATTCTATTCATTTATATTATGTATATTTTTATCGATACATTCTAAGTGAAACGTTTTTGTGTAAACATTTAAGCAAGATATCAAAGCCTAAGGCTGTCGTTACCTCGTTATTTAACTAGGTATCTAATCTATCAACTAAACCCTTATAATTATTCCTCCCGGTATCGTTACTGTCCAATGCCAACCTTACAAATTCTTCCTTCTCGCAGCGCTCCCGAATTTTTCAGATATTTATTTTTGCCCAGTAGTTTCAACACCGCACACCTAGTTGATTCCGTCTAAAAATAGCCCCTTTTAGTTGTATGTATACGTTGTGGGAAACTTGACCTGATTTGTTCCTTGTCTTGTCTGCAGGGAGAAAAACGGCAAAAACATTTCTGAGTTGACTGACCTAACCAACCGCGTGGACACCAAATCCGAACCCAAAACCACGAGTATCACGTTAAAAGACCTGAAGGAAAGCGACGTGGGTAATTATTCCTGCGTTGTAAGCATCGCAGGAGTAAAGTATACGGACACCATCGAATTGGCCACGGCGTCGAGCTCCAAGTGGGGTGTTAGAGTCACCAGGAACACCAACGTCGTCGAAGAGGAGACTTTGACGTTGAAGTGTGAGGTGCGAGGAGATCTATCGTTATCGTGGACATACAGTAAGTCAGAAATGTAAAGAATCTAAGCATAAGTTGATTTATCTCATCTTATGTTGTTTTAAAAAATACAGTGAAAACTCTCAGAGACTCAAATGAGTACATAATTTCATTCGCTATGGGGAGTGAGTAAAATATACGGCGTGTTGAATCTCCTGGAGGCATCGTTTGCCCTCGCAGTGGAGATTGCCTGTTATCCTGTTTCCCTGGATCATAGCGTCCCAATAATGAGAAGTGTATAAATTAATACATCATAAATATACTTTATTTGAAATGGCTTGATACGCATTTACATGAGCTACTTCTTACTCACTTTTTTCTAACGTGCGTTTGTTAAGACTCCCACCCAGTAACATCATAGGGATGGAGCCTTTAGTGGAGAACACGTCCCGATTGGTCAAGAGCAACCCCGTACTCGCTTAAAATCCTACACGGTGTGTCACGGAATTACCTGCAATAATTTTACAACGGCATAACATCTATTTCACACACAATTTTATTAAAAACGCTGATGAACATGCGGGGCCATGCAATTGCACCATTTCGACCTACTGTTTTAAACATTTTGATTAAGCCACTGAGTTACTTTCGTGGTATCTCCTCTAGTACCAAATGCCATAAAGAAGTACTTATCATATCTGGATTTCCAGTCAAGCTTTTATTGCAACAAACAATTTTTTTGTCAAATGAGTGGATGTCTGTTGAAAATCTTCACGTTCAAAATATTAGTGTGTAAACCGGGTTAGATTTTATGTAATTTTTACTCGAAACTGGAGACGTATTGCAGGTACATCCATGACACCCTGTATACTGGGATGTGGGAGACCAACATTCCTGGCCTTTCTTCACTTTCACATTCCCATTTCCGAGAGTATTAGAACTTTTGCATACATTTGGGAACCTTCCAAACAATTCTCCAAGCCTCCAAGATGTCTAAAATAACGGTCCTACTTATGGTAGAGAGTTTTCACTGCAGCAGTAATACATTCAACGTAATCAGATTTGTCGATGATGGATCGATGTTATGGAAGATGCCTGAATAATGTACAAAACATTACTTTATAGATTAATTTGGCATTAGTGCGCTTGGCTCTTACTTTTACTCTCCATTGCCAAAAACTGACAAGCAAACTAACTATTTTCTTCCAAATGGTTTCACAAAGCTTAAATAGATAACATTATTCTTGTCCTTCACTTTATAGTACGCATATAATTATAATTATTCGAGACTGTTACCATAATTTCACAAAACTTTAGTTAAGAAACTTATTAAGAAACACACACTACTTCGGATCGAATAAAAACGGATCCGTGTGGAACTTTTTCCCTTTTCGCCGTTCAACTTTATTTGTTTTATTTGAAACAATAAGTTTAGAAGAATTAGCTTTCTCTTTTCCTCCAAAATGAAAAAAAAAAACAACTTAATGCGATCCGAACCTTTCTGAAGTAATTCAAACGGATGGAACTAATTTGTGCACGCAGTTAGCCATGGAACTTCGCAGATGTGATGTCTGTCAGTATATGATGCGGTTTTTCATATCACGTTATTTATCTGTTGTCATTGTTGCGGAATTTACTCTGTTTTAATAAATGCTTGTTGTTAACCTCAAATTGTCACAAAAGCAAATTGATCAGTTTGGTCAGAGCTAACTAAGTGCACAAAACTAAATGAACTCTCTTTACTTATTAGATCTGTCACAACGAACAGATGTTTGTAAAGAATCATTACTGTCAAATTAATGAGTCAATAATAATAGATTTGATCGTTTGAACTATTACTACAATGATTTAGAAAGATATTTAACTAGCTGGTATCCGGCGCGCGCTCCAAAAATAAAGTAAAATACATATCTTCCGATTTGACCGGTGCAACGAACAGTAAACCACGATGGGTCAACAACGGATCGATATGAACTGTAATGATTGGTGTTCAAAAAGGATGCGAACCCAAGTGCATACTGTATCAAAGTGTTATATAGGTTTAAAATGTTCATTTCTTGTTTTATTTCTCTGTTGTGAAATGATTTTCCCGAAAACTGATGAGTGACATTTTTTACGAAAAAGGGGTGACACATTGGGGTCGTCATGTCTAAAACTGTCACTGTGACATTTTTATCTGACACTACTCAATTTAGCCCGGTTTGAACTTGAATTTTTTTTTTACGAAAACCACTGTCCCTTCTGTCCATACAACACGCATAGTTATTTGCATTCTTCTATACATACTTGCTGAAAACAAGACAATAAATTGTATTCTGGATCCCAGTGTACTATCTGTAATACTCAGTTTATCCAGATATCTCACATAAGCGAAATAATTATTTTTCCTTGAAATATTCAACAGTGCTGTTTTCTAACAACATGACTTGACACCAACACAATTGCTTCACTCAAGCATATCCTCCTGAATTATGTCATATAATGTAACCAAATCCTTTTATAGGAACACATAGGACTTCTGGGGGTCTACCACTCACATCGATGAGTGAGTGACATGGTATAGTTGGTTGTCTACATTATATCGCTGACTTGAGGTGCATTTTGTCACAAATTTTATAAAAGTGCTATTACTGGAGTGTCAGACCACTTCAATAGTGTAATTGGACCACAGAAATAATGGAAAGTGTGGTGAAAAGTTGTTTTACAGTAACTTAGGCTTAATATCAACATTTTATTTCTTAAATCTATATACACTATCATAACAGCGTTCAAGAATGAAAAATAAAACAGCGGAGAAATAAAACGTACAATGCTGGGTACTCCATACTCATTGTAAAATCTTAAAAAAAAAAACAATAATTTAAGTACTTAGTAGAAAGTGTATGTTTACTTACTTTTGTCTAACTCTTCTAAGATCTTCTATACTATGCAGGAACTTAACAAAGTCATCCTCCATTTTGTCTTTAGCTGTTTAAGGGCACAAACTATACAACGAACTAATGTTAAAATGCTGTTAAAATGCAACTAATCCAATGCACATTACCACATAAACAATAAACAGACATAACCTCACTCTCTCTTAACGATCCCACGGCGGGGAATAAACACTAAATCAAATATTTATTCCTTTTTTTAACTCAATATTAGAGGTTTAGTATATTTACAACCCTCTCAACACATTATGGGGCGTATTCGGTAACTGCTCCTCTAAATTTTAAAGGACGCTAAAATTTTACCGCCCCTCTAAAAATTACAGAATAGGCCCCAAAGGACGCTAAAATTTTAACGCCCCTCTAAAAATTACAGAATAGGCCCCTATTTGAGTATTTAGATATTGCATTCTCAAGTGTTATCCCGGCTTGACAATGTTGTGAACAGTGTGGGAGACTTCGTTGTTACTTGAAAAACGTTTAAATTTAGACCATCTACGGTTTAGGACCTTTAGACTAAGTTATAAGTTTATTTACAATAATGTACGGTAATGTAGACAACCAACTATACCATGTCACTCACTCATCGATCTCAATGGTAGACCCCCTGATCATATCGGAAACTGTTGGACACTTACAAAAACGGGTAAAATAAATATTACCCGTAAGACAAGGGTTTGGGGAAGTACCCAATAAAGGAACGGAAACTTGACGAGAAAACATTAAATTATTAGCTACGATTTACGGAAACAGTAATACGGAGCTCTCTCAAGGTTAGATTCTGCAAACACGGCCATTCTGATAATAGTACATCTTCGCAAACTTATTCTTTTGGAATATTAAATTCACCGAGACAGGATCATTGATTGTTGTAGTTTTTATTAGGTTTTTTGAAGTGAAACTTCTTATCCCACGGTGTAAGATTTTTGTACGGGGTAAGCGCTCCGCAATCCGACACGAACCCTACACGGCAATATATGAGTGGTGGGATATTTTAGACAGGAAGGGGAGCGCAAGCAGCAGTTAGTCGACGGTAAGATTTTGGCACGGGGTGAGCTTAAGGACGCGCTGGCAAAGTGGTGGGGATACGGAGTTGAAAACAAATCTAAACAAGCGTTGGGTTATTGTACAAATCTTAAAAGATAGATATGATATGCACTCCTTTTTGTTTTTTTTGTTTTTTTTTTAAACAAAAAGGATGGCTCAAAGCAAAAACCAATTTCAGTGGCTTAATTCGCTTGTTTAATATGCAAAAAAAAATGAAATAAATGAAAATTTAAAATTTTTAGTTATGAAATGGATTGAAAATATCAAATTGCCGTCTCCATACTTTTTTATAATTACCAACCAAATTTGAAACCAATCGGCACTAGGTAAAAAAGGATATTTAAAAAAATGGGTAATTTTAACATGCGTTAGTGAAGACTCGGACCCCTCCATCGCCATGTGATTGCTTGAAACTTCAAGACTTTTCACATAGGTGGTGCACCCGACGATTGTCATTACAGTTACTAGATTCTGGTAACCATGAAACCCAAGAGGGTCCCCATGTCCCTGTTTTAATAGTTATTTTGCTATTCGGGGCGGAGACAAATCCAACAAATCAAAGATCATAAAAAGCCGTTCTTGAGTTATAAACCCAAGGGGGGTCCCTGGACCCCACGTCTATGTTTTAATATGTAGTTATTCTGCTGTTCGGCGCGGAGACAAATTGAACAAATCAAAGATCATAAAAATTGGTTCATCCCAAGGGGCCCCCATGAAACCCAAGAGGGCCCCCATGTCCATGTTTTAATAGTTATTTTGCTGTTCGGGGCGGAGACAAATCCAACAGATCAAAGATCATAAAAAGCCGTTCTTGAGTTATAAACCCAAGGGGGGCTCCTGGGCCCCTTGTCTATGTTTTAATATGTAGTTATTCTGCTGTTCGGGGCGGCGACAAATCCAACAAATCAAAGATCATAAAAATCGGTTCAGCCAAGGGGGTTCCCTGACCCCCATGAAACCCAAGAGAACAAACTTCTAACTTTCTTTACTTTTTTAATTTCTAAAATATTTGCCAATAACACCGAAACTAGCCGACTCTCTCTGAAGGTGGTCACCATAAATGGCCGACACTGCGACACTCAAAAATCTGCTCAACAAACAAATTTCAACAAATAACCGATACCACGGCTTTAATTTATGCACGGGCCAACAAGGCACAAGGCTTTATGGTGGAGTTTCATGGTTTTCTTATTTATTTTCATACCATTACCACCCTCTATGCCTTTTTATGCAAACCTTCAAATGAACGTTGTCCATGCTAAACCAATATGCACCCCCCACCACTTTGTCGGCGCGTCCTTAATATAGCGACACGACATAATGTCCGCTAAAAGAAGTGGGCCGCCCCAGGGGGTACAAGGAGGCCTCCTTGGTACAGGAAGCCCCATTGGTAAAGGATGGGCCCCTTTACACACACAATTTTTTTTTATCTAACGACTCTCTGAAAACATCGACTGGAAAACCCGCAGTAGAAACAGTGAACGCTGCGAAAAACGAAACCAAATTTTACACTTATTTTCTCAAATGTGGTCTCAAATCGTCGAAAATTTATTTTGCTATTTCGTTAAATTGATTTTGCGTTAATTTGACATTTAGCTCTTTTATGTATTTGATGTTCAGATATTTGCTATTAATTTGGCCAAATTGCATTACTTAATTTTGTAATTAAATTTTATTTCTTTAATTTCACATTTTGCTATTTCGGGAACTTGATATTTCGTTAATCGGAAATTTCGATAATCCATTCATTTAATATTTTTTTATTGCATTATTGGTAGTACACCATTTCGTTAAATTTATGATTTCCTTAAATTGGTATTTCTGTAATTTTATGTTTCGTTATTTTACTAAATTGAGAGGTTCTGAATTTGGTATGTATTTCGTTAATTTCATGCTGTGCTATTATGATAATTTGATATTTATTTGAACGGATTTTGAGATTTTGACATTTCGTTCATTTCATGTTTTCTTATTTTGCTAATTTGATGTTTCGCTAATTGGGTATTTGATTAATTTGATATTTTTAAAAAGTGAGACTTCTTTAATTCCAAGTTCTCCCGTTTTGCTTATTTGATATTACTCCATCCAATGCGATTTCAGTTAGTCTGATATTCTGATATTTCGTTAATTTATCATTTTGTTATCTCGTTAAATTGATATTTCCATAATTTGACGTTTAGCTATTTCGTAATAGTATATTGAAACACTAGTTTTGTAAAACTTATATTAAGACACGAGTTCAGGTTTACAGCACGACTGCCGTAGGCAGGAGTGCCTGTAAAGAACGAGTGCTCTTAAGTTTTACAAAACGAGTTTTTCATATTATTTTTCCTAATTTGCATATTAATTTCATTTTTTAACAAATAAAATCAATGTTGGTAATTTAGGAAATTTTGTTAAATTTTGATTTTTCTGTACCTGACGTATACTTGAGATGACTTACATGGAACCTTAACCACAAAATCACACTAACATTTCTTTTAGTGCAAGGTTCAGTGTTCTAACCAATGGAGACAAAAATTCTAGATTTTGGGTGCGTTAATGGAATATTAACGCACTCAAAATGAGTGCGTTAATACCTTTGTTACAACAGAAAATTAGGAAAATCTATTTTTCGTAATTTGATGTTTAGCTATTTCGTAAATTTATTTTTCGTAATTTGATGTTTTGTTATTTCGCCGATTTGAAATTTCCTTAGTGTACCTTTTCAAAATTTTAGTTTTCCTTTAATTTAATATTCGATCAATTTATTAGCATTTCTTTAATTTAAAGTTTTCCTATTTGGCTCATTTGATGTATCCCTGCAGTAAGTTTATTTAATTTGTATTTTGGTACATATTCGTAAATTTGGTATTTACATAATATTTCATTAAATTTCTTGGGAAGAAGAGGTGTAAAAAATCTTGTGTAAGATAAACAATTAAAAATAATATCCTAGGCATTTTTAGATGTCTAAAGAAAAACTAGTAAAGAATTTTTTTTGGGTTTTCATTTCTTTTCTTTTTATGCCATTTTCGGTTACCGATTTTCATAAAATCTTTGGGAACCGCGGAGATCATGAGACTACAAGTGCATTATAGGATGAACCGCGCAACATCCATTGTCAATGTAGTTTTTTTTTCAACGACAGTATTCACCTTTTATATTTTTGTGATAATTCGAGATTAGATTCTGGTTTCCAATGTGATACTGGATTCTGATTTGAGATTTTGATTCGATTTAAGTCGCATAAAAGTGTTGCTAAATGTCAGGAATGTATGTTGATAAACATGTTGTTTTTCATACTGAAGCCATATTTTGTGGACGCTAATGCCAGTTAATTCGCATAAACACTGTAAATAATAATGTACATGATTTTACTTAATTGCAACCCATCCAATGTTCCTAATTACATATTTTTTCGTGTTTAAACCTCGTTCAGTCTGAACCCAACACAGACAAATCTAAATACGTGCATATTTTTATTATTTATGTAATCCTTTTTCTTCAAGAAAACACCACGAGCGGCGGAAACGAAACGTCCATCACAAAGAATGATACAAGAATCACTCTACTTTCATACTTCGACGAGGATAGGCGAGTGAATGTCACCAACGGTGAACTCCAAATCAAAGACATTACTAAGGATTTCAGAGGTGAATATACGTGCTATGGCGAATCGGTGGATGGACAAGTATTCAAGATGACCAGCACTGTTCGCATTAAAGGTAAACTCTCGTAGATCTGTTCTCCAGAAACTCTACAGGTTAACTCTAAATATTTCAGATAAATACGCGGCTCTGTGGCCCTTCTTAGGTATCTGCGCTGAAGTGTTCATTCTCTGCGCCATCATTTTCATATACGAGAAGAAGCGTAATAAAACCGAATTGGAGGAAAGCGATACTGACCAGAGTCCAGACCAGTAAGTAGAGTAAAGAGTGAAATCTTGGACGCCTTATTATAACTTAAAAAAATATTCAAGAAATGACACTGCTGTGGTAATAAACAAAAAGGGACACAACAGGTGTAACTAAAACTCTTAGCAACAGGCCAGTTGTTAATTTTCTTTTAGCCGTGACAAATAGCGTTTGTTGATCTGCTTCTAACTCATAGAATTGTGTTAATAACGTTGCTAACAGAAAATAAAAGCGTTAATTAATTAATTCGGCAGATAATGTGACGTTATCAACTCGTGATCAATTTTTGTGTAGTTAAGAAATCAGATTTGGCTTTCTGCAGAACACTTAGTGTTTAAGGGAAAAATACAAAAACAAAAACTTGAAATCCTTGAAGTACTTTATTCCGAGTGGAAACAATAAAATTATTATAAAAATGTTGAATAGGTCTGAAGGTTATTTTGTTTACTTTCATCTACTTTTTAAAACTTGTGTCAAACCACAAACTTTTCGTTGTTATAAAATTACCGACTGTTTATTATGATCATTAACAAATTACGCTAATACAGTGTTGAAACATAAAATTACCACTGAATAGTACTTCAGACATATCGCATCTGACGTCATGTTTTTATCAGATTATGATAAAGGATTTTAAGCTATGAGATTTTGTCATAATAAAGTTGCAGATATCAACTAATAGCCTCATTGTTAAAATAAAGTGGGGCAATCTCAATTCGCTAATTGAAAATACTTTACTTATTCCTAAGTACATTATTTACTCCTAAGAGTCCTTGCTACCTTCTTTTGCTTACAATTACGATTCTTCCCCCAAACTATATTTATTGTTGTTTTTATTTGTTAATTATGTCCTGATTTCTTCTTCCCCAGTGTTACTGCTATCTTTACTCCTACTCTCTTATTCCTGTCCTTGTTATACTCTTCTTTTTTCGTTACTATTTTCCATCTGTCTTTATTATACACTTATTTTTCATAGTTAGTTAAAATAGTCACTGGAGCTGCATTTCAACAAGCTGGTTTGAAATACTTACTCATTGTGTACTTAGTTTCCCCCAGAGCAATGCCATATTCTTGATGAAAACTGAATATTGTGTTAATTAAAAAAAAATTGTAAGGCGCCCAAGTCTCCATTGCTAATTTTTTTATAGGAAAGAACATTTTCTTCCAGGAAAAACACCCCCGACCACGGTAAAGATTCAAACCTGAGGCACAGACAGTGAATCCGAGTTGTTAATCCTTAACACACGTAATTATGAAAAAGAAAATTAGAAGTTCAAGTTATAGTTACATTCGTCATGTGTATTGAAGACTATTCAACAAAAAAGTTGTCCGAGATCACACTGTACAAAGTAACGTTTAAGGTTATTGTTGAAGCCTTCGTTTTCTCGGACAGGTGTTGCCTTTGAGTACAGTCTTTTTTAATTGCATTTTTCCCGCGACTTTGGTTCAGTTCAGGTACTTAGTTTTCCAGTTTGTAGTACTTAATTGTAGATATTGTAAAATTGTTATGCCGCAATTGAAAGAGGCTGTAGTCCAACCGCAAAACCATCAACCATTGTACATAATAAATTAAGAAAAAATTATCTTGTTTATATATGTATTGTTAAAAGAAATTGTGTTTAAACATATGGACTGTTTTTTCTTTATGTTTTTGTGATACTTTCAGATTGTAAAGTGCTTAATGATCCAAAGACCGCCGTCTTGTTATTTCTTCAAATGTTAATTTGGCGAACGTTGTAGTTACTAAAAAAAAATTAAAATAGTATCAATGTGGTCTTCATGTCATCGGTACTAATAGATTCAAGTAGGCTGCTTGGATTTTTCACCGCTCAGCGCTAATTACTAGTGGAAGGAATTTTTATTTTGACCAAAAAGTGGCGACCACACTTTGTCCTGTGGTATGTCATTTCTTGATGTGAACCATTTTATCTTTCTAGTTGACTTATTAATAAATTTTAAGCATATATTAGAATATTAAATAACAAGAAGAATGACTTAAAAATAACACAGAGCAAATTTATTTTTTACTTATCGAAGAGTTATATTTAAGTCATTATGTTAGGTTTAGACTTGAATTTCCATTTTGAGGTGAAACTCGAAAAGTGCCGTCATTCCATCCTCACTCAATCGACTTAGTTTAGGTTCATCCTTACAATAACAACGACGGCTCTTCGAATTCCATCCCATCAATAAAAAACCAAAAAAGATAATTCAACTAGTATTTGCAAATAGAGTAAAAATATTGGTGCTTGCACAAAAAGTACATCGTCGAACAGAACTCACTGTCGTCGCATTCATACTTAGGAGCTGCTGCAGACTTTTCCTTTTGAGTTATATGTATAATCGTTTTCATCCCATCATTTGTTTTTGTTTCTTAGTTTAACTTTTTGTTGAGTGTAACAGTCATCAATTCTTCCCTGTTTTTACTTGTGACATACCATTTTTAAAAAAATAATCGCAAATATGTTGGAATAAATGAAATAAAATTTTATTCGTTTTTTGGACTTTGTAGCTAACCATAGGTAATCCAGAAACAATGTATCAAATATTTATTTGTGAAAAGGTAAGTTAGATGATATAATATGTATAACAGGTTTTCAACTGAAAACATTTGGGTGTAGGCGCTGGATGGTATTTTGCCGTGCGATTTAAACTATAAATTACGAGTCGGTGGCTTTTTATCATAAACATTGTGACGTTTATGTTTCTCATGTTAAATTGTTTTAATATAAAGAAAATAAAAGACTAACAAATAATGTAGAATAATTGAGAATTACAGCAAATGTTCAAAGTGTTCTGCCGCAGCTTCAATTCAGCTGTTATAACTCCATTCGCCATTTTGTTGCCGTTTTTTTTTTTTTTTGAAAACTGGTAGCTAATTTAAATTTCACAGCCTACTCTAATTTATAATTTAAATGAGCACATGGTACACACATCAAAACGTCTTTGCGAATGTCCTAATGCCCTAAAGTGGCGTCATTACAAAGTCGTGACGTCAGAACAACGGAGTTTGACACCGCTGGGGCGAATACAAATCAGTGTGTTTATTCCTTAGGTGGTTTATTAAATTTTATTTCGAATCAGCAAACGTCAAGTCTCGGCGTTGTGACGTCACAATCTTATGGTCAATTATTCAATGTTGCCAATTGAGTTTACCTGTTTCAATTTTACCAATGTATTTTTGATTTTTTATATTTTAATTATATTATGTAATAAATTTTCAGCAGGAAAATTAATATATTAGAGTGGTAATCAGTAATACTAATTTAATCTATTATTAAATTAAAGGTTGTTTTTTTGCAAGATACTACAGCAAGTGTGCTAAATTTTTATTAAGACATAAAAAATACAATGACCAACAATATTCAAGTAAACAACATAAACCAAAAACAAACTAAAGTAAATGCACATATCAGTCCAAGACTCTACCTATGCGAACTTTAATCTATAAGCAGCTATCCCCACCAAACCAATTGCGAAACTAGCGGCTAATGTCGCACTCCATACCAGGAACTGCAAATTAAAGTCCTAGAGAGAACATGACCTAAATTATACTTAGCCTACATTCTTGGAATCTTTCTTAGTAGCTGTAGGGGTTGATTTGGAATCACCAAACATTCTTCTTGCTAATTCCCTCTCAGTGACTTTCTGTTTTTGTATCAATTTATTAATGGCAGCCATCTCTTTTTGTACATCAGCATTATTTGGAGAAACTTCATCAGCTTTTTTCAGGCACTTCAGAGCTGCCTGGACGTCGTTTTTAGCCTTGTGCACCTACAAACACCAGTTAGGTCACACCACTGATGTGGCAATACTCATACTTTTGCTTTCCTAAAGAGGGCCTTTACATTGCTGGGTTGACACCTTAAGACTGTTTGTAGTGAGTTTAATGCAGCATCATACATTTCCAGTTTGATTTGGGCTGCTGCCATGTTGTTGCAAACACTGATGCGGTCCTCTAGTAGATCTTGGAGGGCTGAATCTGTAACCTCCTCTGTTTTATTAAGGGAGATATCCATTCCACTTTCAACTTCATCCAGATAATCAAGAGCCCTTCTGTAGCATTGTATAGCCAGTGTGTTCTCGCCCCGTCCATACCACCAGTTACCACGTTCACGCTTTTTATTCCTGAAAAAAACTAATAGGAATTGCACAATACTAATTAATGAACCTACCCTTGAAGTTTTCTTTCAGGAACTGATAAAGTTTCAGGATCATCTTCTGAATCTATTCGAACTAGCTCTATGTCATAAACAACACTCGCGTTCGGGGGTATTTGCGGTGGTAGCCCTTTAGTACTAAAAGCTAGTTGAGGTTCTATTTTCAAAGTACATTTTTCTTCAACATTCATGAGCCCTATAGCCACATCTAAGCCCTGAACAACATCACAATCTCCCAATTGTATTTCATAGCTTTCTTTTCGTTCGATAAACGTACCATCGGCAAGACTTAACTCGTAATTTATTGTGCATTTTTGGAGTCTTTGGGGTCTCGTATCAGGCTTTCCTTCTTGGAGAATTTTCTTCATTATACGACCACTTCCTAACAGGTCGATCCATTCTGGTAATTCCTCAGCCTTTTCTTCTGGTTGGGGTGAAGCGGATTCTTCGTTTACGTCATTTTCGGTCGATTTTTCTTCAGATTCTGTCTCGCTGGACGTTTTCTTAGTTTCTGTTTCCGCCCGATCTGTGGTCATTTTATTCCCTTTGTAGATTTTTTGTGATACTTATTTTCTTTGATTACAACTAAATTTTGGGGCTTTATACAGAAAATCGGCAAGGAGTTACAGATCTAACCTAGAAGGTGACAAATGACGTGACATTTTATGGTTACGGTCAGACGTGGCTCTAGACACACAAAGTGATACCAGTGTCGCACGGAATGGATAAAGTTAATGGTTCCAACTTTTTTTCTGTTAAGTTGGTCATAAATTTAAAATATCATATTGGAGACCTCGATTTTCACATCTGTCAAAGTGACATTTTGTAACATCGCAAACTCTTATTCCTTTATTAGATTACATCATTTTTGTGATTTTCGGTGAGCTTTATGCCGTCATCTACTGAGATGAGGTATGTAAAGTATTACCATAATTTTAGTGTTCCAAATCCAGAATAAAATAATAACCTCTAAATTCATTAGACCGAGAAGGCGCGAGCTATGCCAATAACTCAATTTTTTCAATACACTACTTTTGCTTCAGTTTTTTATCGTGCCCCAGTATAGTAATTGATTTAGCGTTTATTTAGCTCTACATTGATTGATTTGTTTGAATTGTTTCTAATACATAAAAGGTAGAGGAGAATTTGAACATTGAGAGGCTATTATAAACGAACATTAAATTTAACCCTCACTAAGAGCCATTATGCAAGTAAAACTTGTATAAACAAAAACTGAACTAAAAAATTATTTATTTATTACATTACAATATAACGTGCGTTCAACAAAAATCGACGGCGAAGCAAGCCTTGGAATGTTCAAGTCATGTCTGCATTTATATTACACGCACGCAACGCTTATTACGGGTATCTAAACAGTGACATTCATGGGCGCCGCCAGGATTACTTTGAGGGAGGTGCATCTGCATCTACACATTACATTATTAACAAAAAAATTAAAAAAAATTCTATGTATTTTCTTTGCACCCTGCTGCCGGCGCCCATGGTGACATTAATGTGGATGGAAGAACGGCAGGAGCCTTCATAAGCTGTAGCTAGGGGGGCACGGAGGCTTGGCTTCAATGTCTGGCCGGGTGGATCAGGCACCAGCATTAAAACCTCCCCAATATAATAATCTGACATGTCAAATGTCAGATGTCATGTAAAATAAAAAATGCCGCTTTATGAAAATAGTTATACATACTTTTAACGAAGAACAATCCTCTGCAGCCGTATTTTCAAGGTTTCCAATGACAATGAAGTTACTCATTTCGATTACGGGGCCTCGGATGAGTCCCGTATCTTCCTTGAATTAATTTAATTAAATGACGTTTGTCATTTGACAACCAATGCGTTATTGACAGAATTAGCAACGGCATAGAAAAATTTGCATGTAAAAAAAAAACAAAGATAACTAGATGAAAATTATTTCGTAAGAACCCGTATTATATTAAATGTAAATATATCACCTCATATTCAAGATAACTTTTTATAGGCCATGAAACTATAGAGGCGATTTGCAAAAACTTTTTGAAATTTCGGTAAGAAAACTGCACGTCAATGGACTGATAGTAATTACGATTTAGTGTAGTTTTTGCTAAGATAATGCCTACTGCAGATATTAAAAAAATAATAAAATATTCGAAAAAAATAATTTTTATGCCTTGACAATCTTCAACAATATTTGTATAATGTATCAGAAGTTGATGTTCGAAAGTCGCTTTTGTCACAATATAAAATGACGGTAAATTTAACAGTTAGTTCCAAATCAAGCAAAGTCCGCAAAGATTAATTTCCAAAATGCGATAATACATAAATTATATAATAAATAATTATATTAATTTACAAGAGTTTTGTTGTATATCCTTCTCTATAATTTGGAAAATAAACAATATAATCCTACAACCAAAAACAAATCCATTTTAATAACTTGCCACCTGACAACCATAGGGTTATAAGTGCGACTTTTACAAAAAATTTCGCTGTGGGATAATTTGTATTATAAGTGACACAAATAATGATACACATCTTACAAGCTTACAATGACATTTCGGTCACGTGTGAGATACGACGTTTTATGCCCGACGTGTAATTTCTTGTAAAACGGTAAAAATAAAAAAAAATAATGAAATATCTTTTAACCCGCGCATTAGAGTACGATCTTATTTAATTACGTACACATTATGCTTCATCTATATATTTAATCATTGAACATGAATCAATTTCAACCAAATAAAACAGTCTGTACTGCACCGATTTTGATAATTGTTTTTTTAAATGAAAGACATTGACAAGTTCTATGTGAAGATTACTTTCCATTTTCAAAAATTTCACAGGTTCATTAATTATTTGCAAATTATTTTACGGGAAAAGCGGTCCATTACAGTCATCGATTTAAATGAGCGTGAATCGTTTTAAGTGAGAAGTTGGACAACTGTAGCCAAATATAGGTTTCTTAGCCCCTCCCCTGAGGTTGGGTGAGCAAGTTGGCTAGGGAACATTTATACATCTGGATGGATATTTGGGTGAGGAGTGTGAAGAGTGTGAAATAAAGGACGAATGAAGCTGTGCAAAATACAATTCTTTTATCGCATAATTTTTCTTGCGCCGAAAAATTGGTTTACCAATTCCACAATATTTTCGTTTAACTGACCTGCGACTTTTCGTTTAACGACTTTCTCAACAAATGAATCGAGAAGCGGAAGATTTATTGTTTAATCAAATGTATGAAACGACTAATAACCTGCCGTCATTGATCATATACTTTAAGAGGTTTTTCAACACAGTACTGGTAGTAATGTCTTCTGTTCCGTACATTCGATGGCCTCCGAACAATTCAATCAGGGGCATCTTATACCGCACAATGAACAAGTGTTTACGCAAAACATTGTATATAAAGAAATTATTCCGTCTTAATTTTTTTTTAACTATTACAAGACAAATTAAAAATGTAATATGTAATATGGTAACCAATCTTTATTTAACACTATTTACGTAAGTATTAACTTTTTTTTTAATTTTTACATTGATTTGATTACCAATTCAATACATATCACTCGAATTTCGAGTGACGGGCGATCACTAGTAATAATTAGTGTTAAAATCAATTTTGCCAGAATTATGATTGTTGCAACAAATTATTTTTAAAATTCACCAAGATATCAATTAGAACTTTATGGTTCTCAGGTCGCGAACTTATAAATAATTATGTGGACTAAACCGTGTTTGGTACTCATGTGTGGTTCGTGGAAATAGCTTTTTGAATCAGGAGCGCGGATTTCTTCGATCTGTTATGTGTGTTTATTTCATACTGTATGATACTTGCCATGTTTATGTTAATGATTTCAGTCCGGAAAAAACTTTACGATATTAGTCTGGTAAAAGTTTTACCGGATTCAAACAAAATAAATCAACTACTGAATACTTTTATTTATTATTAACAAAGTGAGCATTAATTACATAAGTCTCGCCTTCTTGTATTATGATATGAGCTATCTTCTTTTTTCCTTCAATGGAAGCCTCAACGTATTTTTTCGCAACTGAAGAGTTCTTCCAACCCCCGTGTCTTTTCAATACCACAAGTTCAGCATTTGCTGGTAACGTAGCCGATGTACGACGAAAAGTATTTCCGATATAATACATCTCAGGATTTGCTAAACTTAAATACTAGGCAATTTTCTTCGGAACCCCTCCGATGGTATGAATCCTTAGTAGACAAATGAAAGAAGACTAAAAAGGACTTGACCAACCGACCTGCTAGAGCATTAGAGCCGAGTTCTCACTGGAAAAGTCCTCCGATAGGTATGTAGAGTCAAGTAAGTAGCTCTTAAACAACCAGCTTAGAGAATCTATATTGTAAGTAATTCTGATCGATGAATAAATCATTTAATAGTAATTATACACTAAGGTTGAGAAGCCATTTTTCTTAGCCGAGCTAATTTATTTACCAAGATGCGAAGCATCGCGGTAAATAAAAGTGCGAGGCTAAGAAAAGGCTTCGCAACCGTGTTTTATATACTATTTTCTTCACTAATAGCACATTTGTTTAACTTTTCTTCAAATGCCAAAAGCCGGAACGAATTTGAGGTTATCTATTTTTTGAGACTGACATTTCTCAGTCAGAGACCGGATTTTCATGCAAAATTACACAATGCATTTTGTAATAGTCTAACACTTCGTTATTTGTTTTTTTTACATGAATTGCATTAATTAATGCTAAATATTTACAACGCACCCTTTGCATTAGAAAAATGTTATAGTGCTCATGCGCAAACGGTGGGGCAAGGGTGGTGTTTTCAGCGACCCTGATATCGGGTTGGTAGTACTGTGGGTACTGATGCTTGACTGCTTGTTTGCTTGACTGACTTCAACGACGCCAGAAAATTTATAGTCAAAGGTTGATTTATTGTTGTCACTTGTTACCTCCACGTATTATCGTGTTAGTTTGAAGTTCTTTTATGTTTGCTACAAAAACGAAAAGAATTGGTTCTTATCAGGACTTGGAATTTCTTGGAATCGAAAACAGTGGGACCCCTGCACAATATGTTTTAGAATTCGGACATAAAGGAACGGCACATTTAGGCATTTTTTATAACCACTAAACACCACTTCTTGTCCTACAGATTGTTAGATTAAAGCATGCCAGTCGGGTTGTTATTGTTAGGGAATTTCCATTTTCGGAATTTAATGCTGGCATGGGAGAAATCACTAGATTTAAACCATTTTGGGTGTGGTTTAGTTCCCGCCGCGCATGAGTACTAATAAATTTTCTTCTAGTGCAAAGGGTCCACTGGTGCAATTTGTAATAATCGAAGGGCGCTGTTGTTAAGTTGGTAGATAAAATATACACGATATGGATTTTGCATCAAATCCGGTCTCTTCAATTATTAACTATGTACTAGTCAATAATGAAATGATTATTAACTACTAGGAAAGAAAAACAATTTCACACATCTTCTACAAACTATATAATCGTGCATTCTACAGCTAGTAGTGAAAAAAAGAAATAATTTGCTAAACTTCTTATCTTCAATCTTGATGCCTTTAGCTTTTCAAAATTAATCAAAATTAATTTTTTTCGAACACTTAAATTGAAACACAATTTTAAAATGGACGCATTTTATTAAGATCTTCCACCATTTCATCAAAATTGTTAAAATTCTCAACACTATCTGGTTTTATTTCATCTGGTTTAGGCATTTCCTCTAGAGGGCATGGAAAAGGCTTTTCAAAAAAGAATCTGTGGTTTAAAGCCTGAAACAAAATTATAAGGGAGCATAAAATCAGGAAGATAAATTAACTTGGTTTAGGTTGTTAATATGTAATTCTAAATCTGTTTGTTCTAATAATTTGTTAATACTTTGTTTTTTTTAAACAACTTTATTGTTGTAAATTTTATCCAACATTTTTTTGGTCGACAATTTAACTTACCTTTTTTGCTTCTAACCGTTTCCTGTGGTCATATTGCAATATATTTCCAATTAGATCTATAGTGGCAGAATCACAATCTGCAAATTTTACGTCCCAAGGCTGACCCTCACTGTATGTAAATGCTATTTTATTATAATCAGGTAAACTATTTAGTCCTGGCCAAGTGTCATCGTTTGGCGTACCTAGCGTTGCTATAACTATAGCCAATTGTGCAATATCCGTTTCACCCTTCAAAAATCATGTAAGAATTTGTTAGAGAATTTATAAAATCATACAGGAAATAGGGGCTGCTTATCGATCAGTTCAGCTATTATGCATCCAACAGCCCACATGTCAACCGCAGGTGTGTATTTCTGGGAACCGTACAGTAGTTCCGGTGCACGGTACCATCGAGTGCCCACCTGATGAGTATATAGGCGATCTTTGTCTTTGTTGTAAATCCGGGATAGTCCAAAATCGGCAATTTTCAGAGTCCCGTGGTTGTCTATCAACAAATTGGCCGGTTTTAAATCCTTAAAAGAACTTCCTAGAATAAATTGACGTATTCTGGTACGTGTTACTTACTCTATGCATAATTCGGTTAGAGTGCATGGAATCAATGCCTAAAAGTATCATTTTAGTGTAAGTTTTAATTTGAGGTAGGGACAGAGGTTGTTCGATATTTTTCAGTACTTCAGACAAACTTTTCTGTAGGTACTCCATCACAATGAGAACCGCACTTTGGACAGGGAATATCTCAATCAGTTCTACAATCTGTAAAAACATTATAAAGAAATTACTGAACTGTTAACTTACGTGTTTGAATTGCAACGCTCGGAGCGTACATATCTCCCTCATGGTATTTTTTGGTATTCCATTACTGACGTTAGATATGGCTATTTGTTTTAAAGCCACGATTTTTCCATTACGTTTATCTGAAGCTTTGAACACTAATCCGTGAGCTCCCTTACCAATTTTACCCAATAATTTGTAGTTCTCCATTTCCACATGTTGTCACTGCGGTTGCTATGACGATTTGCACGTAAAATAATACTAATGAACTTTAAAAGAGACGTTTAATGTTTATTCCTGCGTAATTTGTGAGTATATTTGTCGTAGTTAAAATAAAATAAAAATACAGGGCGATTAAATTCATATTTCAAGTCTTGAGTGCTGGAATCAATCAATACCTGTTTAAAGCAAAATGGATTGGCACCATTGAATAGTTGGTAGACCTGGCCGTGAACACTTACGGATCTTGATTTTTTTTAAAATTAGGCTAGAATGATGACTGATAAGACCACTTCGAATTTTCTTGTCGTTAATTTAACATAATCATTATTTAAATTAAGATCACCAACTTTACAGCAAAGTGTTTTATAATAATTCTTACAAGAAGTTTTGTGCCAAAGAAACAATAATGATATATTTTTAAATTAATATTTATAAAGTTTTCGATTACTCAGGTTGCTAGATTTCTCAAAGTCTAAGGTTCAAGTTTTTCCAGGTCTTATGTTTTGTTTTTCAAGTTCCAGGCTCTTAGGTTACCCAGGGTTCCTTAAAATCTCGAATATTCACTCTCAAGTTTGGTTTCTCAGGTTCTGTTTCTTTGGTTAGTCAAAGTCTTAAGTTTCCTAAAAATCCAAACTCTCAAATTGTCCAAATCCTTAAGTTCCTTAAGTTTCTCTATAATGTGAGGTTTTCCGATATTTCAGGTTTTTCAAAATCTCAAGATAATACAGTTCTCAAATTTGCTTTCTCAAGTTGTTAGCTTTTTATGTTACACAAGGTCTCAAGTTTGCAAAAATTTTAGGTTTTTCAAAAATCATTTCCTCAAGTTCTCAACCTTCGTTTCATAAGGTCTTAAATTTCCTAAGATGTCAGTTTTTCCAAGATCTCCAATTGTTTAAATTCTCAAGTTCTCTTCTAAGATTTCTAGTCTCCCAGAATCTCAGATTGTCCAAGATTTAAAATTCTTTAAGTTCCCAAGCTTCTCAAGCTCTCAGGTTCCGTAAGACCTTAAGTTTTCCAAAATTTCATGTTTTTTATCTCAAGTTTGGTTTCTCAGGTTCTCAGTTTCTTTGGTTCGTCAAAGTCTTAAGTTTCCTAAAACGTCAAGTTTGACAAGATTTCAAATTGTCCAAATACCCAAGTTCCTTAAGTTCTCGGGTGCAGATTTTCTAAGATTTCAGGTTTTCCGCGATTTCGGGCTCTCCAGTAAATTCTCAGGTACTCTAAGATATTAGGTTTTCCAAGATCTCCAAATTCTGAAGTCCCTGAAGCGCTTAGGTTCCCTAAGATCTCAGGTTTTTCAAGATCTCATGTTTCTCCACATCTCAATTTGTTTTTCTCAAGTTCTCAGGTTTCTAGGTTTCTGAAGTGCTAAGGTTCGCTTAGTTCCCAGCTTTTCCAAAATCTTAAATTCTTCCAAGTCTTAAGTTTGGAGTGTCAAGTTGTAGGGTTGATAAGTTCCCCATGTCCCAAAGCTTCCTAAAATCTCACTTTTTGCAAAATCTCAAATTGTCCAAAAGTTCTTTAAGTTCTCAGGTTCTCGGACATTTCAGGTTTTCCGACATTTCGGGTTTTCCAAAATCTCAAGTTAATCCAGTTCTCAAATTTACTTTCTCAAGTTGTCAGCTTTTTATATTACGCAAGGTGTCAAGATCTCCAATTGTTCAAATTCTCAAGTTACTTAAAATCCTCAGGTTATGTAAGATTTCAAGTTTTCCGACATTTCATGTTTTTTAAATTTTCACGTTACTTCAGTTGTCAGGTTCTCTATTATTTCTTAGGTTACTGAAGGTCTCAAATTTCCTGAAATGTCAAGTTTGACAAAATTTCAAATTATCCAGTTTCTTAAGTTCCTTAAGTTCTCAGGTTCAGGTTTTCTAAGATTTCAGGTCTTTCAGAAACTTAGATTGTCCAAGATCTCAAATTCCTTAGTTTCTCAAGTTCTCAGGTTCTGTAAGAGGTATGTAAGGTTTTCCAAATTTTCAGGTTCCTTCACTTCATCTCAAGTTTGGTTTCTCAAGTTCTCTGTTGCTTTGGTTAGTCAAGGTCTCAAGTTCCCTAAAATGTCAAATTTGACAAGATTTCAAATCGTCTAAATTCTCAAGTTTCTTAAGTTCTCAGGTTTAGGTTTTCTAAAATTTCAGGCTTTTCGCGATTTCGGGTTTGAGACCTTCAGTAACTCAAGAAACAGAGAACCTGAGAACTGAAGTAAAGTGAAAATTTGAAGACCCTGAAATGTCGGAAAACTTGAAATCTTACATAACCCGAGGACATAAGGAACTTGAGAATTTGAACAATTGGGGATCTTGGAAAATCTGAGATCTTAGGGAACTTGAGACCTTGAGAAACCAAGGTTGAGAAGTTGAGGAACCGAATTTTGGAAAACCTAAGATTTTGGCAGACTTGAGACCTTGAGTAAAGTAGAACTCGTCAAAATAAACATTTTTTCTATTTAGTACTTTTAGAGCAGGATCCCGTGAACGCCAGACCTACGTCATTTTATAAAATCTGAAAAAATTCCTACGGAAGCACACAACTACCGGTAACAATTGACTACTATGAACAGTCGGTCGGTGGGTTTGACAGGTAACAGGTAGCAAATTTGTGTAAAATTGGTGCTCAATTACGTCATACTATAAAGCCTTACTTTTTGATATTGTTTACGAGATACTATAATAATTCACTTCCTCCACTGCCGGACACTTTGCATGGTGGAAATCCCCCGCCAGACACCCTTGAAGTATAACAAAATGTAAGTGTACTTACGTTATTTTATAAAATCTGAGTTTATTATACAGGGTGTTTAAAAATTGCCGCACCAACGCAATCGTCGTTATTTAGGACCATTTGGTAAGTCAGAGAAAAATATTTAAAAAATTCTTGGCGTTCATTTCTTCTGTGTATGTGGGTTTCTTTTAGGGATCTTTGAATGTTGATTACAGCTATTTATTATCAGTAAATTACACCCAAAATGCTGCTAAAGTATGCGAAACAAAATGTAGATCAATAATTATTTGACGCAATGCCCTTGGTCTTTAACATAAATGTATTTAAAGGCATCTTAAATTATCGAGATTTATGCAAAAATCAATGCGGCAACATTTTAATATAACAGTGGATATTTTTATGCAACAATGGGATTGTATGCATAGTAACAATTTTTTTAGATTTATTTAAAAAGTCACACTGACATTGTGGGATGGATGACGTGCCTCTAACACTTCTATTAAGGGATATGTAAATTCAACTGGATGAAGTACCAGTTCATCATCATCGAGTCCTGTGATGGCCTGGCCATGCTTAGCGATGAATTGGGCGAGATGGCCCAACGCGTTAGTTCCCCGTTCGTCCGACCTTAATCGTTTAGATTTTTTTTTCAAAAATAATTGACAATTCTTAACAATTATTGTTACAATTAATTCCAGTACCTGAGAAAAACATTGCCTTGGTTACTAGCCACATGCGAATCTAACACCAATTTTTTTTTTAAATATTTTTCTATTGCGCACTCTTTGCTTTTGATCACTGTACCATTAGTTTGGTGCGGCAATTTTTAAACACCCTGTATGTCACTTGGGTAACTCTTTTAAGGTGTTTCCCAAGCTGCCAGACACTTTTGAAGGTTCCAACTCCATGCCAGACATAGTTGAAGGTCAGTTGTAGGTACGAGCGCAAAGGAAAGGCAAATGTATATGAAAACGAGTACGAATGCGACAGTTAGGTTCAACGGATAATAACTCATTTATGTAGAAATTATTTATAGATTAAAGATAGATTTTGGAATAATTCTTCAACAGAATTTTATTTTTTGTTTTTTTGGCAAAAATTTATTGAAATTTGGACAGGACAGGGTCCCCAAAAACTCGAAAAAAATGTAGTGTGTGTTTGAGTTGGTCCTTGGATGGTTTAGATGCACAATTGGACCCGGTAGGTGGAACTGCAATCGGGTTCTAGGAATTTTTTTATTTTTTTTTTAATGAAAAAAAAAATTGCGGGCAAGCCAAAGTTCGGACAGAAGAACGTCTGTCGGGTCCGCAGGTGATAAAAAATGGTTTGATAATAAAAAAGTAAATTTTTCTGACCCCTTATTTCAGCCTCCGCCTCCACACCTTCTAATTTTTTGGGACAAAAAATTTGTCGTTGATAGTAAAGTTTAGTCATCAGTTGTGTCGCACCGGCCGCTATGTTCTGGCCTGTGCTCGATTCTTAAGCAAATGCTCAGAACTTATTCATTGCAATTTCCACGGAAATGTTTTTTTCTATGGTGCAGTTGTACGGGTTTGGTAATGCAAACGAGGTCCGCCGCTTCTCTGTGCATAAATCCCGAAATTTCAACGCGAAGTCAACAGTGCAACGTTGATGATGACAAATTTTCTTCTCCAACTCCAGATTTCGGACGTCCTAGATGTAATCGCGTTTTGGAAATTGAACCTGAAATTTTTAAGTATGTTGCTCTGTAAAACAAAGTTGTTTATTAGCCAATTCCTTATAAAATGACATTTAAAGTTTATTGTCAATTCCTTTCCACAACCAAACATAAAATGGCCTTTCGACCGAATTGGTCGCCACTACCGCTAGCGCCATCTATCCAGTACCAAAGAAATATAGTTTCTTTACAAGTATTCGAAGATGTGCTTCGAAGTGTCGCTGTGTCAACTTTTATTGTTTACCGCACGTACACCAACAAGGATTATCCCTGCTGTAAGTTAGAGAGTTTATTATTACATACGAACCTACTTCAATATTATGCATATTATGGTAGGTTAGTACATGTTTCCATTTAAACAGTTTTTATTTCGATTTGTTTATCGGGTATCGGGTATCGGGTTTTTGTGCATTCCTCACAATCAATGAACGTGAGTCCATAGGCGCGTATTGGTTTTAGGGTTCAAATGTTGTAGACAGCATGATTATTCAAAACTTTAGTAGGAATAGAAAAGAGAACGGATTTGAAAGATATTCGATCTGTTTTCTATATTTTATGTGCGGATTGTATTGCGTCTGTTCTTGTATTGTTGTCTGAATTAATTTTTCAGTCAAATCGCTATTGAAAGTTGTTTTCTGTAATAAATATACAAAATTTAAAAACTTATTTCTCTGCTTTGACCTCCCTCAAAAACAAAACAATTGTCTGGATCACTTTTGGTGGTAGATACTCTAGTTATCAGAAATAATTTGAAACTAGAGTTTGATGTATATCGCAAAGACACCAGTACACTTCGCTACATCACAGCAGACTCCCATCATTGTCCACAACACAAGATGGCTAGTCTCAATTTTTTGGTGCACAGACTCCTTGCCTTTCCACTAAATCCAGACAGGTTCAAGAAAGAGCTCAAAATTATCAAAGAAGTAGCCAGATGTAATGGGTTTGACAGTAGTATAATACATAAGATTATAAATAGGATTAATTTTAAGAAAATGGTCACTGAATCTTCGACTTTTCAAACTGATCAAAAGAAGAAGTCACAAATTGTGACAATTCCTTAAGCCCCCTCGATCACCAAGGGTTTGGCAAAAATCTTCAGTGGACTAGACCTAAAAGTGGTACACACTTCTGGGCCTAGTCTTCAATGTCTTTTGGGAAACCCAAAAGACAAAATTGATCAGTTGGAGAAATCGGGAATTTATGAAATTAAATGTAAAGATTGTAATCAAAAATATATTGGGCAAACACGACGATCAATTTCAACTAGATTTAAAGAGCACATTGCTCATCAGAGATTTGGTAGATTCGAAAAATCAAGTGTAGCTCAACATATTTTTGAACATGACCATCACATCGACATAACTTGTGTTAAATTAGTTAAAACTGTAAATAATTGTAAATTTCTAGACATTTACGAAAGTCTAGAAATACATAAGAACAGGAATTGTGTTTTTAATAGCGACAAAGGCCCGATCCCCTCTTCCGCACTATTCCCACTTTTGAACAGTACGGGTGGGGATGCGAGCCGTTAGAGTATATATAGAGCGGTACGTAGCATGTAAGTTTAGTTTACTCATCGCCCTGATGATGCCAACATTGTTGGCGAAACGTGCGTTGGCAGTTATAATAAAATTGTTTTTGGTGTTTTAGGGGAAAACTGATTAAAAGTAGCTCCCTCAAAACTTAAGAATAAACAGTAATTAGTGTGATAGTTGCTGTTAAGTTGAAAGGGCGTGTTTCAACTGTTTTACTTCGGGTCCCACACCATTCAAAACTGATAAATGAATTACTGAAAGCTACATTATAGGACAAGTACACAAAACGTGTTATCACACTTGAATCAACTCCAATTTCACTTTTTGCTAAGTACCAATAACCCTGATTATTATAGAACACAATAAATTGAGCCAATAGTAATTACATTAGATTATAGATAAGTGATTAAACACCCTGGACGACGCTGTATAACCGTTTTTGTTTTTCGCCTCCTCCAACAATGTGAACTTTGTCACAGTCTCAATTTTTTTATGTTTATTAGTTCCGTCAAATTTTCACATTGTTTGGATCGCTTTGGTTATATAATCGTAACGAATACCACTGGAGCAAACGAAAATAATCCGATTATACAGTGTGATCAAGAAGGACTGTTTGAGTTAATTTTTACGTTCAAAGCCTACTGGACCATATGAAGACAATGTATAATACTTCCAAATGAATTAAAAAATAAGATAGCTGCCAACGTTAAGACTCGTTGGTCTGTTTGAATTAATTATTTTCGAGACGTTGCGAAGTTTTTCTGGTGTAGGTATCTAGCATTTTCTAGATTAGTTAATTTAAATTTTTCTCTCAACTTTCCAGATATTACGGGGTTAAGATTTACATTTGTTCTCATAGTTTCTGCAAATTCAAAAGATTCTAATTTATAATTTCTTTAATGGTTCTCCCTCTTAAATTTCTGTCTATTTGAAATTCATAAACCACCTATTATGACTTCTTCCATTTCTTAACCTGCAATTTTAGTTTTTATTATTTCTTTTATTCTTCTTCTTCCCTGTTCTATTGTCCTATTCATTTTATTCAAATTTGATTGATTAAATGGTTTTTTGTTTTTGTATACATTAGTTAACTTTTGTCCCTCTTTTTCTTCGGTTTCTTTTTTGCTTATTTTATTCTTTTTCTTCTCATCCTTCTCATTGTTTTGATCCCCCCGAATATCTTTTTCTCTCTCTTTTACTAGTTTTCATTTGGTACTGTTTCTTTTTATTGTTCACTTATATTATTTTAATAATTTAGATTTTTTTTATATTTCCAATGCTTTAAATACTCTGTTTTCTTTATATCATGCCCCCCTCACATTATATTGATAATCTTAATTGATTTGGTTCATTTTCTTATTTTGTTTCCGTCGCTTGTTCTACTTCTTCTGTTTGGTGTGTCTTTCCGACTTTTTTTTGTCTTTTTGGTTCTTTTACTTTGCGTTTCAACTCTTCTTTTGATTTCGATGCTGTTACTCTTTTACGTTTAAATTCTTATTTTTCTCCTTGTTCTTTTTAGCATAATATGTTTCGAATACCACTTTTGACTATATTTCAAATTTTATTGTCTTTTTACTTTTTTTTCAATTGTTCCTTTAGTGAGTTTACATTATCTGCTTGTTCTGTTTATTTTCGTTTTCTGATTTCTCTGATTTTCATGATTCTTGACTGTTCTGATTTTTCTGATTCATCTGGTTCCTCCGATTCTTACTTTCGTACTTTGTTTGATTTCTCTGCTTATTCTGTTTATGTCCTATGTTTATGTCCTATGTTTATGTCCTATTCTTTTGTCTTTTGACTCTCATAACTCTTCTGATTCTCTTGGTTCTTCAGGTTCTTTTTATTTCTCCGATTCATTCGATTCCCCGATCGTTTTGAGTCATCCAATTCTTCCGATTCTGCTGATTCCTCTGATGATCGTGATTATCCTGATTCTCTTGATCCTTCTGAACCTTCTGGTTTTTCTGATTCCTCTGAATCTTCCGTTTCTTCTTATTCTTTTGATTCTTCCGATTCTCCTGATTTTTCTGATTCTCGTGATTCTCCTTATTCTTCTGATACACCTTATTCAAATGATTCTTCTGATTTTTCCGATTCTGCTGATTCTTGTGAATCTCCTAATTCTCCTGATTCTTCTGATTCTCTTCAATTTGTTCCGGGATTTTTCATTATTGTACACTTTTAATTCCCTAGTGGTTTCTTAAATTTTCGTTGCTGTTTTGAAATTTCAATCCATCTCAGTTTAATATATCTGCTTTGTTTGATGTCTCTGTTTATTCTGTATTTGTCTTTCTTCTGTTTCTTTTGATGCTTCTGCTTATTCGGATTCTTCTTATTCTTTCCATTGTCCTGATTCTTTTGATTCTTCCGATTCTTCTGATTCTGGTGATTCTCCTTATTCTTCTAATTTACCTTATTCTTCCGATTATCCTGATTCTCTTGACTCTCCTGTTTCTTCTGATTTCTTCGAATCTTTCGTTTCCCCGATCCTTTTGATGCATCCGATTCTGCCTATTCTGGTGATTATCTTGATTCTCTTAACTCTTCTGGTTTTACTGATTCCTCTAATTCTTTCGATTCTCCCGATTCCTTTGATGCTCGTGATTTCCCTTATACACCTTATTGTCTCTTGTAACGATTCCTTTGGCTTCTGGAAACAGTTTTACAGCTGAGAATTGTACGCATGTACAAGGTGTGCCTGTCCATAGGGCATCCCCAAGTACTTAACAAGCTGCTCACATCCTGACCTTTATTCGGATGAGATGTAGCACGTTGGTTGCGTCAGCCCACCAAGAAAAACATTTTCAAGCAGTTTGTGCTCGAGTTTGGTAAAATTTTCGAGAAGCTTTTTCTCTAGATTTGGAGAATTTTCCAGAAGTCTTTCATGAAGTTTCTGGTCGAAGATTCTAGAATTTTCTAGAAATTCTTCTTTGAGATTTTTAGAATTTTCTAGAAATTCTTCTTTGAGATTTTTACATTCCTTAACCTGCAATTTTTCTCCTGATACTCCTAGTTCCTCTGATCCCTCTGATTCTTACTATTCTTTCGATTCCCCCGATTCTTTTGATCCTTCATATTCTGTGGATTCCCGTGATTTTCCTGATTCACCTTATTTTCCTGTTTCTTTTGATTCTTCCGATTGTTCCTATTATCCTTATTCTCTCGACTCTCCTGACTCTTCTCTTTCTCCTGGTTCTTCAGGTTCCTTTTATTTCTCCGATTCATTCGATTCCCTGATCCTTTTGATTCATCCAATTCTTCCGATTCTGCTGATTCCTCTGATGATCGTGATTATCCTGATTTTCTTGATTCCTCTGAATCTTCCGATTCTTCCTATTCTTTTGATTCCTCCGATTCTCGTGATTCTGAATAAGCTGAACGCGGAGAATCAGAGGAATTAGCAGAGTCTGAAGAATTGGATCAATCAAAAGGACCGGGGAATCGACAAAATCGGAGAAACAAAGAGAACCAGTTTGAACCTTACTCTGTGCACAAGTTCGTTTTATTAAGTGTTCTTATCCTCAAGCCGAAGACCATATGAAGGATATTGTCATCTAAACTGAAATAGTAAAAACAGGTTCCGTTGTGGCACTTTAAAGAACAATTCAGAAATAAAACTGAAAATATAATAAGTACCTATCGAACAAAAATGCTATTTAACATCTTCTGAAGCAAAAGCTTTAATGCTGGTATTCTGCTTCCTATAGTGTTCCTATAGCAAAATTTTCCGCAAACCTACACATCATATAGGAACAACGTACACGTTCAAAAATATACTTAAGCATTCGTTGACAAGAAGAAGAAGTAGTTGTCCATATCGATCGCTGTACTTTGTTTTAATTGAAAACATCAAACGGTGTCTTGCGTCAATAATGGCCATGTTTCGATGATGAGCTATATTATACAAATTGTCAGGTTCGGGAATAATACCAACAAAATAACGGAAAGGTAAATTAGATTATTAATCAGGTTCTTCCAAAGTGTTAATACTTAGGTAATATTGGCACTAATTGCATACCTAGTTATCGAAAATTGTTGGATCAATTTAAATCGTTTTCAATAATTATTGTTTTGTAAATAAATGAATAAATAATATAAATGGGTGGGATAAAATTGTTAGGTAAACTACATTATTCTTTACCCAAAGCTACGTAATGATATATTTCCACTTGGGACATAATTTGTCATACTTTTGTGATTATTCAGCAACTTCTAATGACATTCTATTGAATTATGTTTTTAAATTGAGCAAAAATCAAGTTTGTCTATTTGTTGACTCCATAGTTACAAACAAACTACAACAAATAAATAAAGAAAAAATATTGTGAATTTTGTGCATGTGTAACCAGTTGTTCGTTGATAAATTAGTGATAAAAGAGAACGAAAACTATTGTGACGGTGTTCACGGCTGCTGCTACAAGAGCGATATGAAAAGGCATTCAAAACCGTCGAAAATTGGTGTAGAGTTAAAAAAGTTACTTCACTTAACAGAGGATGCTCAAGCTTTATTGAAGCAAAATTAAATGTGATAAGTTTTACAATATTTCTAAATAGTTTTGAATACATGCTTCCTTTTTAGGTGTCTTTTTTATTTTGTTACAATTGCTACATGAATACAGAATCAAGTAACAGTGTCTTGTAAAGTCTTTACGGGACTAGTCAGTCCCATTTTTATTAAGTATATTTATTAGCTTTGACTATAATTGGACACTTGCTACTTCGACTGACAGTACAAAAACATTCTATTACCGGAGAAATACTATATTTCCTATTTATTTGTGCTGGGACGATTGCCAACACAAAAGACTCACTTCAAGAAAAAAATACAATAATAATACCTCAAAATTCCACTCCAATAGGAAACGAAAATTACTAATGATCCATTAAACAACTTATAAAAATAGAGCATTGTACTTGCTTTCTTTATTTGAAACGGTTAAAATCAAAACATTAAATAATGAATGTAATTTTTCTAATTTTAGTATTCATGATTGTTGGAAAGTATTCTTTTATTAAAAAAATTAAAAAGGAGCCAACCGATTGTAGTATAAACCATGAAACCTGGATGATGTACCGAGAATATCTTTCTGATGTTAAGACACTAACCATTACCATGTTACAAAGTAAGCACAAAGACAAAGTAAAAGGATTTTCGGAACTTGTAATGGTTCAGCTAAATGATAACAAACGTGTTTTTCTGGTCAAAGAGAGATATCTCGACAAAGGCAACAACGTTACAGAAAATTTTGACACAATCGATGTAGGTGGCCAAATAATTATCGTATGGAGTATAAACACTTTTAATGTGTTTCTCAGCACTTCGTTTGGTACCACATTTGGCCAAAAAAGAGGTATTTACGTTATTTTTATTCTTTCGAAACAAAACTGTCTTACCCTAGAAGAAGAGTTGCATAATATTTTTAAAAAAATTTGGCTTGATTTTGGAGTTGCAAACGCTATAGTTCAAACGCCATGCTGCTGCCAACCGAATAACATTTTCGGTTATTACCCATTTACACAAGCCAACAACTCTTGGGGCCGAACCCAAAAACTTGAAGTCACAGATGTTCCGTTTGGGAAAATCTGGTTTTCTAATTTGAATCAGTATCCTTTAAATATTTCACTCTTTATTCGAGTTCCCAACGTTATGATGGAAGGTCCAAAATCGATAAAGGCTAACCCACTTTATCGTAATCTCTCCTATTCTAAAGGTTACATTGGATATGAGGCGTATCTGTTGGGAGCATATGCAGAACGTCTAAATTTTGAACCAGTAGTGATGCGGAATCAGGAAAAAGATCCTTTTGGTAGAGTACTGCCCAATGGGACTATTACTGGGTCCTTATCAGACGTAGTTAATCGCAAGGCGGACATCAGCATTAACGGACGATTTCTAAAAGATTACGAAACCCATGAAATTGAGTTCACATTTCCTTACGATTCCGATCAATTTTGTATGATAGTACCGAAAGCTGCAAGGATTCCAATATGGAAGACTTTATGGTTATGTTTCGATAGTACCTCTTGGCTTGTGATTTTGCTGTATTTTATCATTGGGATTATTTTTTTGTCAATTGCAAGGAGAAAAAGCTTTTTAGAAATAATGTGGGAAGTTTTTGCATCCTTTGTTGGAATTCCGATTCAAATTGTAGCAACAATGCCTCAGCGTTGGTTCTTTATGTCTTGCTTTGTTTTTAATATAATAATCCTTGGGGTTATTCAAGGATCAGTTTTTACACACTTTACGACACCGTTATTTGGCAAAGATATTAACACACTTGAAGATCTATACAAATCAAATTTACCCATAGCTACAAACTACTGGTTTCTGGTCGAAGATGACAAATCAGAACTGATGGTTAAATTAAAGGAACATGTAGTAAAACCTCAGGGGCATAACACTTATGACCGCATTGCAAGAGGCGAGATCGCTACATGGGGTAGAAAAAAAGATATTCAACAAATAATCAAGCTGAATTACACCGATAAAGATGGAGTACCGCTTATGCATATAGTACAAGAATGTCATTCAACTTTTCTGATGGGGAATATAGTACCAAGAGGATCCCCATTTTTGCCGGTATTTAACAGAATTATTTTGAGCCTTTTTGAGGGAGGTATTATGTCCAAATGGTACAAAGATGTAACCCTCGATATTCCGCGTGAGGGTAAAAGTAAGAGGTACAGCATCACGAGTCAATCTTCACGTTCTTTGGAAGATTTACAGGCAGTATTCAGAATATTAATTATTGGATACTGTTGTTCTATTATTATACTGGTTATCGAAGTTATTGTAAATAAATACGAACAAAAACAAACACTTGTGTAATAATGTTTTACTAAAGGAAGGTAAATGTAACATGTTTTCCTAATGTAAATAAAGACAATTTTTCAAAAATTGAACAAACCTGTTTTATTTAAAACACCTTTAACGCGTTTTGTACCGACAACAGTCCGGTATCATAAAAACCTTATTATGATACAAAATATTAAGCCCCGAATGGAAAAGTTTATAAGGTGTCATTCATTAATTACGTAAGGGTTTCGAGAGGGAGGGGGGGTTTAAAAAGTCTCTACATGACCTTACCTCGGGGAGAGGGGAAAAAGGAAAGGAAAGATGGAATGTTTCATTCTCCTAAGCGAGGCGGTCCGCTATAGGCTTATATAGGCGCCTTTTCGGCCATAACAGCATAAGGATGTTACATCTACAAGAAGGATTCAGAGGATGTTACATCGCCCACCATTCGACTAATTGTAAAGGAAAACCTCCGAAAAAAACCTTTATATCCCCCTTCTAAGTAAATGACACATTACAGGTATTTATGTAACTAAGTAAATGGCTAATTACAGAAACAGACCTGTAAAGTTTTACGGGCTTGTAGAAGAGATCTGTAAAGTGCAATACCATGACAACGCATCGTCAGAGACTGTCCTGCCGTCAGATGACAGAATTTTATATGTATAAAAATTGAAAAAAAGTCGTCTTAAGGTGGAAATAAAAGTTTGTACGGGATTCGCCTTGCAATTAATCTTTACTGGGCTCACCCGTAAAGACTAATTTACAAGGCCTTTCCCGTAAATAACTATTACAGGAGAGTCGGCCGCGCTGGGAATCGTACCCCGGGCCTCCTGAATGACAAGTGCGATCGCAGGTCACTTTTAATGTACAATTTCATTTACATAATATTTTTATGTTATTTTTTTAATTGTTTATTAAGTTTACAAAATCGTAAGTCCAAAAAATCTTATATGCCATTATAGTTAGGCGCCCAAGAGGGGATTTTGAGATTTACTCCAGCGCGGGAGATTAACATAATATGGGGGATACATTACACCTAGTTGAGTACCTCCACCATATCTAAGTCCTCCATATAGGGCCGCGCGTGTAGGGCAGCCGATCAAAATAGTAAAAAAAATCGATAGTTGGAAATATTCGAGCGCGTTAGATTAAGGTATGATGGGTTAATTACCATGCTGAAAAGTGTGCATTTTACTAATCTGACGATTTGAGCTTGACGTAAGAGAGTAGGAGGGTCACAAACTTGTAAAAAAAAACGACACTTTGACATTCTCGAGCGCGGTCGATTTCAAACCATCAAATTAAGAAAATCCCTCCAAATAATCGTCAGATTAAAGATCATCACGACCAGGACATTAAGCTGAACCGTCTGTATAAAAATCTGACGCGCTCGAGTATTTCAAAATGGCGATTTTTTTTTAATGTTCAAAAATCCGGCACGAGCTTGCGTCATATCCGAATCCGAAGTTCTTTGAATGGGAGCTTCGTTTGGGTTCAGTTAACATCCCCTCTGTATATCTGACGTGATCGAGTAAACTCTTCCGTACGACCGCCCCCACCATGCAAATCGGCAGATTAACCATACCTGCGTCATCGGAGACGCGTGGGGCATATTTTATACACTATCAATATCTGATGCGCTCGAGTATTTCCATGTGACTGTTTTCTTTTTAATATCTTTGAAATTGTCCAAATAAATATTTCAAAAAATTATATAGATCGTGTTTCTCCTTACATAAGCAAAATAATACATAAAAATAATTTAAAGATAAGGTATTGTAACGAAGTTACCAAATCTTTAAAACGTTTTCCGACACTGCGGCGGCGACACATACACCGAAATAAAATACTTCCCTGTTCCGTATCGAAACCGTTCTTGCTCCCAGTCACTGAGTGAAATAGCGCGCTTCTGATGCCGACGTCCAGAATCCTCCACGCCGGCCCTAGCCACCGTCCACCCGTGGAGCAGACCCACGCTTCCCACTCGACACTCAGGACCACGCATCAGTTCGACGTCACTCCAAGGCAAGTGCTCCCTCACTATGTGGTCTATAAAGGGTGTAACAGAAATAAGTATCAAAATTTTAACCAGTAATATAACTTGACAAGAGCAGCAAAATTTCTATCTACCATTCGTGCGAAAACCCCATTTTTTTAGCAATTTTGCCCCTTCACAAATTCCCATTGATGAGTCGTATCTGCTTGCATAAATGAGTCCGATTTTTTAATTCGGATGATAAGAAAAGATTTTTTGTTCCTATTTTTTATGACATTTAATGGTAATAAGGTTCATATTTTTATTTAGTGCATGTGAGTCGCGTGTAGTTAGGTACCATTGTCCATTCTGTGAGAGTCAGTGAGTTTTAAAAAATGTCAGCCCTTACAAACATTGAAAAAGCGGAAATTGTGCTTAACAATGCTTCGGAATTTACAACCAACGTTTTCCCAATCGCCAGCTTCCAAGTCGAAGGACATTTTTAAAACATTTGAGAGATCTTGGAATTTGTAATTGTATGAAGTCTAAAAAAAGGTCAGAAACATTATTTATTATAAACGGGAAACTATATATGTATTAATAACGAAACATAGGTTTTCACCATACAATTCCACATTGATTCACAAATGCAATTAATAAAAGCAAGAAATTAGATTTTCTTGAGACTTTTTATTTTTTCCATTCAACATTATGTTAACCTCAAATACCAACTTTTTTTCACTTATAATAATTTCATTATTTATCACCTTTGTTACCACTAAAACAAACTTGATTCTCCTTGAACCATTTTAAATTTTTACATTTTATAATATGTTGTTTTTACCAAATCTTTTAAAAATAATGTAACTTTTTCAAAACCTCAAATCTAATACTTTGTGACGCTTGATTACGGCGGCGGTTGCCTCGAGCGCCAGTTTTTTACGTGGTATGCTCCACGAGACCACGGGTAGCTAAAAATCGGAGTACGGAACTCCAGAGGTCAACTGTCTAGTTTGGCGGGAGGGAAAAATAAATCCCTTTCGGTGTTATAGTTTAATGTTTCCCTATTTACAATTATTTACAAAATATTTACAAAGCTCAGTGGTGGTCGGTGGTAACTTGGTGACGAAACTTGAGATTCACCCTGTATGCCTCTGTCGAATTGCACCCTCTTTACGGCGATTCAGAGTCTGTGCGTTTCGATTTGTGAGTGGTTGATGACAAAAGTTGCGGGTCACTCTGTAAACGTCGGCGACCCGCCCCCGTATACGGTGGTTCGTTTAGTTTCGGAACCCGAGCAGTTAGTGACAAAAGTTATGATGAAGTGAAGCTTGGCCAGCGTTGAAACCTGGGATCCCCCCGCGTAAACCTAACCTTCCAGAGACCAGTAAAAAACCGGGATAACTTATTACAACACTGGTGGCTAGTCGTCGGAGGGTGAGGGAAGCTAGCAAAAAGAAAATGCTCGGTCTGGTTGGTCCGGAAGCTTAGCCAGCGTTGAACCCTGTGATCCCCCCGCGTGAACCCAACCTTCCGGATACCAGTAAAAACCGGGATTATGTGTTACGATCGCTCGACGTTGGCGGGTGTGAGGTAACTAGCAAAGAAAGTGAGACGGGTCTGGTTGGTCTGGAAGCTTGGCCAGCGTTGAACCCTGGGATCCCCCCTCGTGAACCCAACCTTCCAGAGACCAGTAAAAACCGGGATAAGGCGTTCCCTCACCTTAGTCAGCTTCTTCCGGGTTCCGGGCATCGTATTGGCTCCGGAGCGGCGGCGTCCGGTACGCTCTTCTCCACTGGTTAAGATGATGTAAAATTCATTGTGGTGCGATAACCGGAAATAGTTATTTTCGGCGGTTTCCGGGTCGATGAACAGGCGTGATAAGGTCGGGGGTTGGGGTGGTCGTAGCGACTCCGGAGTAGACTCGTTGGGAGCGCGCAAATTTTCCGGTGGTGATGATGAAAAAATTATCCTGCTGTGACACTGCAAACTATTTTTCCCGGCGAGTTATAAGTGTAATTTTCAGGTGCACGGTCTTGTATAAATAGCGAAACGACGCGACGGTGCGAATGTCGCTTCGCTCGCGGTTTTTAATTTGGTATTTACATTCGGATTTTTTTTTACTTTGTTACAACTTTCATGTAATGCATTAATTATTGTATCATTAATCTCTTGTAAAATTAGGGCTGAAGATGGAAGTAGTTTTCTCCCGAAACATGTTCCTATTGTAATTTATTAAAGTTTGTGGAGTTTCACTTGAATATATTTAAATTTTAATTATTTATTATTGCGAGCAAGAGAAATTTATAACATTGTGTGGCTTCTAAAAATTGCATGTTGGTTAAAAAGTTTTTTAAAGTTGAAATTTGCGTTTGTTTTTGTTAAATTATAGAAATTTATTTTCCACTAACATCTAGAACAGTCTGGGAGATACCTACCTTAAAATTAATGTAAAGTCACTTTCCCCGAAATTTTAATTTGATCAGATTAATAAATTACCTTCCGTTACGGTGATTGACCTTTGCTGATAGAGAAAAACTTTCACTTGTGTCTATGCTACGGTTTACGCGGAGAGATATCCGTTTTTGGTCCTTGCGATGACGCAAATCGAACCACCTGCAGTGGCGTACGGTGATTTTTGTGCTATATTTTGAAATTTGTTTACCCTACAACCATTGAGTTTATGACAAACGGAATGAGTCCACCCACCCGTCCAGAAGGAAGTGGAAAAGGAAGACTCGATCAAGCTTAGAAAAAGGTACAAATACACCGCCGGAAGCACCAGGCGACAAAGAGAGACACCGGGTTTCAAAAAAGGGTTAAACGGAGAGAGAGACACCGGCTTAAGAATAAAGGTTGAACGGAGAGAGACACCGTGTAAATAGTAGTTATAGGGATCGTGTAAATATTAGATATAGGGACCGTGTAAATAGTAAGAGAGAGACCTTGTAAATACTAGATTAAAATAATGACCGTAATACCCACCCACTGCTTTGTTTGAACTTGATATTTCATGCCTTCCAGAGGACACACATTATACGGTTTTGTTGGAAAATACTATTATATTTTTATATCGCAAAGAACCAATTCAAAGATGTCATGTATGCATTAAGGCATTCATAAAGTACACCTTAGCAGTCATAAATATAGAGATCAACTTAAAAAAAATAACTTAAAGATGTCTTTGGACACAGTTTTTCCGGAGTAGGGATAAAGGTGTTTTATTTACATTAAGAAAACATGTTACATTTGCCTTCGTTTAGTAAAACATTATTAAACAAGTATTTGCTTTTGTTCGTATTTATATACAATAACTTCTATTACCAGTACAATAGTAGAACAACAGTATCCAATAATTAATATTCTGAATGCTGCTTGCAAATCTTCCACGGAACGTGAAGAATGACGCGTGATGCGGTACCTCTTACTTTTACTCTCACTTAGAAGATCGAATGTTACATCTTTATACCATTTGGACGTAATACCTCCCTCAAACAGGCTCAAAATAATTCTGTTAAATACCGGCAAAAATGGGGATCCTCTTGGTACTATATTCCCCATCAGAAAAGTTGAATGACATTCTTGTACTATATGCATAAGCGGTACTCCATCTTTATCGGTGTAATTCAGTTTGATTATTTGTTGAATATCTTTTTTCCTACCCCATGTAGCAACCTCGCCTCTTGCAATACGATCATAAGTGTTATGCCTCTGTGGTTTTACTACATGTTCCTTTAATTTAACCATCAATTCTGATTTGTCATCTTCGACCAGAAACCAGTAGTTTGTAGCTATGGGTAAATTTGATTTGTATAGATCTTCAAGTGTGTTAATATCTTTGCCAAATAACGGTGTCGTAAAGTGTGTAAAAACTGATCCTTGAATAACCCCTAGGATTATTATATTAAAAACAAAGCAAGACATAAAAAACCAACGCTGAGGTATTGTTGGTACAAATTGAATCGGAATTCCAACAAAGGATGCAAAAACCTCCCATATTATTTCTAAAAAGCTTTTTCTGTTTGCAACTGAGAAAAAAATAATCCCAATTATAAAATACAGCAAAATGACAAGCCAAGAGGTACTATCGAAAGATAACCATAAAGTCTTCCATATTGGAATCTTTGCAGCTTTTGGTACTATCATACAGAATTGATCGGAATCATAAGGAAATGTGAACTCTATTTTATGGGTTTCATAATCTTTTAGAAATCGTCCGTTAATGCTGATGTCCGCCTTGCGATTAACTACGTCTGATAAGGACCCAGTAATAGTGCCATTGGGCAGTACTCTACCAAAAGGTTCTCTTTCCCGATTTCGCACCACTACTGGTTCGAAATTTAAAGATTCTGCATAGGCTCTCAACAGAAAGGCATCATATCCGACGTAACCTTTAGAATAGGACAGATTACGATAAAGTGGGTTAGCGTTTAGCGATTTTGGACCTTCCATCATAATGTTGGGAACTCTAATAAAGAGTGAAACTCTTAAAGGATACTGGTTCAAATTAGAAAACCAGTTTTTCACAAACGGAACATTTATATGTTCAACTTTTTGAGTTCGGCCCCAAGAGTTGTTGGCTTGTATAAATGGGTAATAACCGAAAATGTTATTCGGTTGGCAGCAGCATGGCGTTTGAACTATAGCGTTTGCAACTCCAAAATCAAGCCAAATTTTATTAAAAATATTATGCAACTCTTCTTCTAGGGTAAGACAGTTTTGTTTAGAAAGAATAAAAATAACATAAATACCTCTTTTTTGGCTAAAAGTGGTACCAAGCGAAGTGCTGAGAAATACATTCAAAGTATTTATGCTCCATACGATAATTATTTGGCCACCTATATCGATTATGCCAAAATTTTCTGTAATGTCGTTGCCTCTGCCAAGATATCTTTCTCTGACCAGAAAAACATGACTGTTATCATTTAAATGCACCATTACACGTTCCGAAAATTTCTTAACTTTGTGTTTGTGCTTATTTTGTAACATTGTAATGGTTAGTGTCTTAACATCAGAAAGATATTTTCGATACATCTGCCAGGTTCCATGATTTATACTACAATCGTTTGGGTCCTTTCCCATTTTTTCCATAAAAGAATAGTTTCCAACAATGATGAAAAATAACATTAGAAAAATTGGATTCATTATTTGATGTTTCAACCGTTTCAAATAAAGAAAGCAAGTACAAGGCTCTATTTTATAAATAGTTTAATAGATCATTAGTGATTTTCGTTTCTGATTGTATTTTTTCTTGAACTCATACTCTTTTGTGTTGGTAGTCGTCCCAGCACAAATAAATCTGATATATGGTATTTCTTCGGTAATAGAATATTTTTGTGCTGTCAGTCAAAGTAGCAAATGTCCAATTACAGTCAAAACTAATAAATATGCTTATTAAAAATAAAAGTTTTCTTAACTTCAATGAATAACTTAACCGTGCTAGAAAAGGATTATAATCTTTCTTTCACACTACTGATTCCTGTTACCATTAGGTGCAAGTGCAAAATAAAAAAACCTGCTCTCCGATTTCTATACGTGCTATTCAAAGTTCGGCGGACAACAAACAAAATAGTTAAACAAACATAAAAACACATAGTGTTATTAACAGTTTCATTAATTTGTTTATACACTGAAAATCCACCGTAGATAAACATAATCAAAAGAAGAATAAAATATTATTACGTGTTTACCTTACCGTTCTGTCGCAATCATTATAAAACGAATTACAAACCAAACGCTGCTTTCTAACCATTTACCTCATTTACAGGTACAATGAGTTACAGGCTGTTGCGATTAGTTTTAAACGTTGGAAAAATATTCGCTCTGACTCCTCCAAATAATAATAATCGAGTTCCAAATTCTTCTCAAAAACTATACATTTTTTTTGTTGCAACTGCTATAACTGTAGGGTTGGCGATAGCTATGGGGCACAGAGCACATGATTACGTCCAGCTTCACATGACAGCTGCAATAAACCTAGTTTTGCTAGATTCTAGCTTATATGCACTAAATATGTACACAATTTTGTCTTCATGTCGCAAGGAAAACATTTACATGTGGTGGAAATTAAAACGAAATTTGAAGAACATGGAGAAAAACAACGTAAGAGCTGGAGTACATTATAGAGAATTTTATATAATAAACGCAATATTCTGGAGTTACCAAATTTATATGACGTACATGTTTTGGAGAATGATGGGTGTTGAGTTTTTCCTTCAATTCACAATTGAATACTTTCAACTCTATGATCAGATGTTGATAAATTTTTTGTACTGTACTGTTCTAAGAATCTTACTAAAACGATATCGACTTTTGAAAAATAAGATAAAAAAACAACTTTTCCTCATAGAAAGTCTTGAGAGAAGAGTCCAAAGTCATTCTTTTATCAACATCTATGCCATTAAACACGAGTTCTGTGTTTTAAAGGAGTCTATAGACATTGTTAACAAAATTTTTGGTTGGCCGATGCTTTTCATCATAATATTTGCAAGCCTACAAATTTTAATCTATCTTGATGAGTTCGTCGTTCTAATTGATGTACCTTTCAGCTACGTATTATACTTTCTGATAGTAATTTTATGGCAATGTGTGAGTGTTTTTTTAGTAGTATGTAATCAAATCTAACTTGATGTTTTAGGGCGGTGTGGTAATCAACGTTTTATTGTGTGATGAAATTACCCACGAAGCCAGAACTATTATAGCAATTATTGGAAGTTTACAAAAATACTCCATTTATCAAAGGGAAGAGAATAGGAAGTTACAAGAATTCATGGAAGTGTTAAATGATTATGTACCACACTTTTCGGCCGCTAGATTTTTTTACATAAGACGAAGTACGATTTGTGCTGTATTTAATGTTATTACAACATTTTTTATCGTTATGGTCCAATTTGGGTTCAACAGCTCTGTCAGAAATCAAGAAAAATGTTTAAATACTGTTTTGAGAAATTCTTCAGATTATTATAGCGGTAGTGAAAATAATAGCTTCATGAATTTTGCTTAGTAACAATGTGAAACATGCCTAGTTATAAAATTTCATTACTTATAACGAATTTAAGGAAAATATTTAGTGGTTGTTTCCTATTTTAACAATAATTTAATCTTAACGATGTTAAGGACAATAGTTAAACTTGTATGTTGTTTATAACAACTATGTGGATTATAATTATGAATATATAACACATAATAAATTGAGCCAATAGCAATTACAAATTTTCCTAGTTACTATGTATACATAAGTGATTATACTCTTGATGACGTTGTATAACCGTTTTTGTATTTTGCCTCCTCCAACATAGTGAACTTTGTCACAGTACCAATTTTTTGATGTTTATTAATAATCATAGTCAAATTTGGTTATACAGGGTGAAATCGAAATACATGCGTTAAAAAAAAATCCGGTAATACCTTGGGGGTGAGTACAGTACAACTTGGTTTGCGGGTTCAACTTGGCCCCTGTATCGAGATATAATGATTTAAAGTTTTGCTATAAAATCGAGGTACACCCATGGAAAAGAAAATAAATCGGTGCAATTAAATCAAGGAGTTTTTGCGACTTTTCTTTGAATTGATAAATAGTAGGGAAAAAAACATAATCGTTATTGAAACGATCGACCTCAGTTTTGATCGTAAAATCAAAAACAGGACGTTTGTAATCGTGCATTAGTAGTGGTGAAAATAACAAATGCAAAAGTACCCAAGTCGGCGTGTCCCTAAAAAACACCTACGTGACCACGGGACCTTTCGCCCTCAACGTCAAGATCGAGGTCGTAATCGCACCGATCGTGTCCTACAGGGGAAGAGCAAATTCTCGAGCGCTTAGAACAAAATCCGGGGATTAGTACCAGGAGATGGTAACTTCGCACACGTGTGAACAACACTGCCAGAACAATTCGACATTCACATTCAAACATCAAAGTCAATTATTTTCTATGCTCTGAAAATGTTCTAAACTGATGATATAATAATTTTATAAGCAGAACAGAAATAAACACAGTAGATCAGTATGTCAACACTACTAGAGGAGAAAATGATTTATTATTATGATTATGATTTAATGATGTAACTTTAACTGGCTAACCCAAGTGCAAAAAATATGAGTTGGAAAAGTTCAACAGTGGATGGCAACAGTCCGTTGTGCATCTTAATAATTTGGAAGGAGCCCAAAAAATGTGACTCAGTGGAAAGATGTAAGTATTTTTTATATTAAAAGCGTTATTATCAGTGTTGAATCGAAATAAAAACCTTTGAAATGAATTGTTAAGGCACTAAATGAATTCAAAGTAAACACAAGACGAAAAGCACGTTTACTTAATGAAGAGACTATAGAGACAGGGGGTGGAGCAAAAACGCAAAAACCATTAACTGATTTGGAAGAGCGATTAATGGCACTACTAACTGTCCAAGATAGTTATACAGGGGCGTCGGATATACCAGGACGAATTATTGCAGATGGAATTACCAACAGTTTGCTTTACAAAAATTCAAGGTTATATACGTAATCCAAGCAGATTCATTTTTAGAAAAGACAGACTATAATGGGACTGTAATAATTGTAAGTAGTATTGCAGTTTTTTATGAATACATTAATTTAGGTCATTTATTAATTTTGTAGCTGATGGGTACTGCTCCTACTCCAAAGTCCACACCAAATTGCAGTAAACATGCGGCGAATGGAAGCAGAAATTTTGTTAATTCAATTGCTAAGGAGCATGAAAAATGTCTTTGTATTCTGGCTGAGTCCAACAATAATATGGCTAATGCAATTAATAAGAAACCAGAGCACCAAGCACATGTGGTGTAGTATTGCACCACTATACGGGGTTAGTCAAAAGTATGGAATGGGGCGGTTTATCTTCGTAAATATGAATTTTATGACAAAATGTCTTTCATAAGAGTTTTTTTACTAATTATTCTCTATTTCTTAACCTGCTTGTTGTTTTTATATGTCAACGCATTTCCATGGAAACGTAACAGATTTTTGTTTTTTGAATGGCAACCTAGTAATTTTTTAAACAAGAAGAATGTTCTTAAATCCAAGTGGAGTAAATTTAAATTAAAATTTAAATATATCTATGTCGAACTCCACAAACTTTAATAACTGTAAGATTCCTAATGGTACATGTTTCGGCAGAATACTTCTGCCATCATCAGCCCTTAAAGAATATAAAAAATTATAATAATGGCAGAAGTATTCTGCCGAAACATGTACCATTAGGAATCTTACAGTTATTAAAGTTTGTGGAGTTCGACATAGATATATTTAAATTTTAATAGTAATTTTTTTGCAGATTTTTTTTTCTTTTTTTTATTGAAATGACCTGGTATTTTTTTGTGTGGTTTGATAACAAAATTTTAGAGAAAATGGCCATAAAACTTTATTCAATCAAATAATCTTTAACTTAAATTAAATGTTCAAACTGAAGACCCCCTGCAGCTTGACAGTAACCTAATCTGTCAGAAAAATTGCGTAACGAATTTTGTAGCCAGTTAGGTGGGATTTCTGCGATTCCATGTCTGATTTTGACTTCTAAATCTTCCAAATTTTGGGGTTTATCTTTGTAAACTTTAGTTGTAAAATTACCCCATATGAAAAAATCGAAGGGGCTTAAATAGGGGGACCTAGCAGGCCATTCAATAGGCCCCCGACGTCCTATCCAACGACCTGGAAAAATGTTATCCAGAAATAGGCAAATATCAACCCCATAATGGGGTGGAGCGCCGTCTTGGTGAAACCAAATATCTCGGTTTGGCATTCCTTGTCGATCTGCATCCGGAAATAATTGTACAACATCGGGTATAATGTGATAACGCAATAGGAGTAGGTATCTATCCGCAGTTGTGGCTGATTTCGGACGATCAGACTTTGGCATATCTTTTACATTTCCAGTTTCTTTAAATCTTCTAACTAATTTAGACACCGTAGATTGTACAATAGCATTTCTTGGTGTGAACGTTGTTGATCTCCATAACCAACCATTATGAGGATTTCAATTCTTTCAGTTTCACTAAGTTTCACCATGTTTACAAATTAAAATAAAACTATCCTTATTAAATTGATTTGTTAACTTATTGAAAGGTACTTCACAATGACAATACCATTAAAAGAACAGAGGCCACTATAATTTTTTGTAGAATTATCATCACATAAATAGAAAGCATCACTAAAAATTCGAGAATCTGATTTGATACCAATTTTGTCGTTTATTAGAAATTATGATTTTACACAGAAATTTTGTTATGAAAGGATATTAAAAAAATACCAGCGGCCTGTAACACAAACTGTACAATTGTAACAAGTCTACAAGTTACAAGTAATCTGCCTGTAACTACAAGTCCTACTTAGTTCGGTATCACAATGCAAATTGCTACAATTGTAGAAGTTAAATATATTTGTACACATGTAGCTACATAATCATGTAAATTAATTATTCGGTCTCTCTACAGTTGATTGAGTGTTTACCATAGGCTGGTTAGTTAAATCTAAGAGCGTCTATATTATTATAAGTATTCCATCCACTGCACCACATACTTCAGGAAAACATGCGATTCCAGGAAATTTTGTACAAGATCCAATATATTATGGGGCCATGACCATATTTTGTCGAATTTTATCTCATTAACAGCATCTACGCACACTTATTTTTAATACCCCATGCATATTGCAAACACCATGGTCTTCTGCGGTGTTGTCAATCAATAATACCATCAAACTGTTCCATTTGCAAGCGTTGGTCCAATATCCCGAAGGAGATTTTCAAACGAAATCTTATCCCGAAGTTAGTTAGAGAAAAGCGTCTTTCTTTATATTAAATCTATATTCTCTAGGCAAATCTTCATCCTCACTTGCGGAATCACTTGACCACGTATTGGGAACAGATACGTACGTACTATTACAACCTAAAATAGTTAAACAGTAAATACAGTTATATCCCCAAAAGTCATAATGAACAAATAAATATACACAGAAAATTTCTTGCAATTAAACAATATTAAATTAACGTTGTGAAGATTGAAATTAAATTGACAAGTAACAAGTTGGTTAAGTAAAAAAAAGATGAATGTTGAAATAAAAATGTAACAAGTTAAATTATGACTATTGTACTACTCTTAAAAGTTAAATTACATTGAAATCATTAAATACAAGATTAAGAAATGTGTTTATTTTTATTTACAATTTAACTGACGCGATAATAAAATGAACTAGATGAAATGTTTAACAAAAAAAAAGAACTACTACTAACTTATCTTCTGAGCCGGTTTCAACGGTTTCTGCTGGCTTTGGAGTTGACGTGTCCTTACAAATACCTCAACTTGTGAACCTGGGAGACAACCTTATGGAATCCCTGAGTCCACGCACGCAAATAAAGTAGTATATCTTACCCTTTTCTTCTCTGCGAATTCAACACTTAATCGATATATCCGCTAATGCGATTTAGTTAAAAATTAACTGTACATCTCTATCGTTTACTCCTTTATTTCCAAAATCTTACTCCTTGTTTAGGACAAAATTACGATCGAAAAGAAGGCCGACAGTTCGTCGCCTGGTATGCAAGAAATTTTTCGTGCTTTTTTGTGCGTGCGAGTTATCTCTAAACGCTGACCCTGAATCTACGATGGCCAATGCGCGGCAAAATCAAATTGTAACAGTACGTATGTACGGGAATTGCCGTAACACTGTGCATTAACCATAGTCGAAGATATGTAAAACATTATCTACACTTGTAATACAAGTGATAACTTTGTGTTACAGAATACGTTTACGTACGTAGAGATTCTTCTGTAATTACTGCTGCCGTAAAGGTAATTTATTACAAGATGAGTTGTGTTATGAAAAAGTTACAAGTGTAAAATATATTCTAACAATTGTAGGACTTGTACGGCTTGTGTTACAGGCCCCAGGTCATTTCAAATAAAAAAAGAGAAACAAAAATGAGCAAAAAGATTACTAGATTGCCATTCAAAAAACAAAAATCAGTTACAACGAGCAGATTAAGAAATAGAGAATAATTAGTAAAACAACTTTTATTAAAGACTATAATACACTAATAAGTGCTCTATGATCGTATCGATCGAAATCTCCCATTAAGCAACCCAATAGTATGTTCAATTATAATTCTTAATTCAGGCAATCTGGTAAATTGTGAACTGTTTTCTGGGAGATTCAAAAAGGATACATTTAAGAAAGTTTCAAGTACCAAATGTATTAAACCAATTGATGCCATTTTTCTTTATACAAAACACATTTTACTTATTTTTGAATTCCCAGAATCACTTTTCAATCTTGGCGCGTGTTAAAATTTTTTCATGATACCTACCTGTTATTGCATTATATCAAAACTGTCAGTTTGAGTGAAAACTCACTTATAACAGTCACGGTTGTTATATAAATTAACAGTACAGGAGGAAGTTTTTGATCATTGTTTCTATAGCAACACTTTCAAAATTGATTTATGAATTGTCTAAAAATTATACTAAACAATTGAAGGGCTGGGTGCAAAAACCGGGCAGCTCCACTTTTGGGCAAAATTGAGTTTTTTGCTTGATCGTATTTAAAAGCATGCGTTTTAACTTTTCTATAAACAAATTAACGAAATCTGAGAACAATGTCCATTATTTTATTATAAAATGGAGTTGCCTGAAGTAGAATGAAAGATTCATTTCAATATGAAAATGCAGCTCCATTAATAATTTTGTGTAACTAATATCAATAATAATTTAAAATGAGTGAACTATTGACGATTATGTTGATGTTGTGTTAAGAATAGTTTTATTTTGAAAAAACTTCTCTGAGTTTGGTGCAAAAATCGGTCAGCTCCATAATCTCAATGCAAAAACAAAGCAGCTCCACAATTAAATTAATTAATTATGTGATTAAATGACGTTCTAATTGGAATAAACAACTTCATAAACATAATAATTCAATAAACAAGAGTGGTAATGTGATGAAGCAATAGCAGCGAATATGTCTTCAACAAAATATTATACACTATTGTTCTAATTTTAAACTGAAACGAATTTATATGTTTATATGTAAATTTTAGCTGCCCGGTTTTTACACCCAGCCCTTCAATGCGATTTTTTTGTCGGTATTGCCGACGGTATTATGAAAAGTACTGAACGATATTCGGCCGATACGCAAATAACAGACGCGATCGATTATAAAATCGTGTCTGTTATTTGCCACTTATCGGCCTCATGAGGTTAATAACTATTACCCCAATTTAATGTATTATTTTACAGAATGACCACTAATGACAGCAATCAAACTTTAGCCCGGAGCATCCACCAACTTGAAAAAAATATTTGTGAGCGTAAAACACTAACAGAAAAACAATCAACATTTTGAGGGCTTTTACTTTTCATTCTCTTGCGATATTGAGTTTTGGTAAATTATGTATTATTGCAGATCTAATTTTTATGCAATAAACAAAGATCTTCGGTAAGGTTTTGTTATATTCTTATGGGAACCACTGTTTTTTTTAATGATCTTCTGAATGTTTATTAATGTATGTATGTATATGTTACCGTAAAAACCCGATTTCAGTTAAAACCCGATGTTCCTAGGAAAAACTAGTTTTCACTATAGCCTTTAGACAATACTAGTTTTACCTAGTCAAAACTAGAATTGTCTGATAATTTTAGTTAAAACTAGAAATCCACAACGAATTTCATTGAAAGCAGTTTGTACTAGTTCACACTATTTAGCTTTTACAACCCTTGCAAGAAGACAAGAAGCTGACGATTTCGATTGCTCGGTAGTTTAGTGTAGTGTGATAAATTAGTGTAGCGGACTGTTGGTCACCGCGTAACTGTTGGTTTTTTCGAATCGTTCTTATTATTTCTTTTGGTAAGTGAATTTTATATTGCGATTTTGGACAGCAATAGCAAATTCGTTGCTTTTTTAGTGTATCACACTACTATTTAACGGTTACTATGACAGATCTAGACAAAAACCAATTTGAAACCAGAGATGGAAGAACATGGAAAGAACGTTTTTGAAGTGAACTTCTTATTTACAGAAGATTTTACAAAAAGAAGAGACCGAGAAGGAAGAAAATCACTACAATGTTGTGACAGCAGGCATGTATAATCTATACAGGATGCAGAACTGGCTACCAAGAAAACACCGTTACAGAATAGAAGACTGAAAAGATTTAGAACTGTTAAAGTCGGTGAAACGAAAAAATTGGCTTCCAGAAGTGAACCAGGAGTGCATCCAGTATTATGTAGCTGCTGAAGATATTTTTGACATAATTGAAGCAGCCCACGTTGCAATTGGTCATGACGGTCGAGACAGGTCGAAGATTGAAACCGCCCGAAAATACGCCAATATAACAATTGATATGATAAATACTTTCATATAAATGTGTGAAACCTGCCAACGGAAGAAGAATAAGAAGAAAAGCGGTCTCGTTTCGAAACCTATACTGCATTCAGAAATGAATAGCCGCTGTCAGGTACACTTAACTGACATGCAGTCACAAGAGGATCACAGGTTTATCATGGTTTATCAAGCATTTGACAAAATTTGTTTTGCTAAGGTCGTTGCAAAATAGGAGTTGCAACGACCTTAGAAGTTGCTTATCAACTAATAAACGAGGTAGTGTCATACTGGGCTGAGGTAAAATTGGTCCATGGAAAGCCAAGGTTCGTCAGTCGAGCGAGCGAACCGAGACATCGAGAAAATATTGGTAGCCTGGATGCAAGACAATAACACAACAAAGTGGTCAAAAGATCTTGCGTTTGTACAATTTATGAAAAATAGAGCCCATCATTCTGGCATAAAACAGTCACCATATCAGGCTATGGTATTGAGCCTAGAGTAGGGGTTTCAACTTCAAGTTTGCCATCAGAATTTCTTTATTAACGTTTGACTTCTGTTTACCAGTGTGATAGGACACATTATGTTTTGATTTTTATATCAGTGATACTTTTTAGTTCCTCTCAAGTAAAGATATTATGGTCCCCTGTTTTGTGTTTTAACTGTAACCTAGGATTTACTGAAAAACTAGTTTTAACTGAAATATTATGTAGTCAAAACTAGAATCAATTGATAATATTAGTTAATTCTAGTTTTGACTAGGTAAAACTAGTATTGTCTAAAGGCTATAGTGAAAACTAGTTTTTCCTAGGAAGATCGGGTTTTAACTGAAATCAGGTTTTTATGGTAACATATATACTTACACAAGTACTGCAGGTTTGTTTGGTATTTTTATACCATTGTTTCCATTTCTAAAATGTCCAATCTGTTAAATCTGTTAAAATGTTAAATCTCGCCCTTCTAAAATATCTTTATAGCATTCCCACCATCTGCTCATGATTTTTTCTTCTTCTCTTATGGTATTTTCATCTTTGTCCTTTTATGATGTATGATGTCCCTGCACTTTTCTGGACATGCTCCTAGCATCGAAAGAAAAGCTTCTGGTTATCTTTATACGCGATTTTCATTCGTTCTCCAAATTGCTGCCATAATCTTCTCTTTTCTTCATCTATCACTCTGTTGACTCTGTTTTATAATTTCAAATAGTGTGCGCCACTTTAGCGTAGTACCAACAAAACGGCTGGCCCGAGAGCAGTGGTCATTTCGTCACCATCTTCCCGGTAGAAACACACCCCAATCGTTGAAGTTTGTTAAAATAAAGGAGAAATAGAGAAGACAGTGTTTTTTGAGGTGTAAACTCCAGCGCAGCCCCAACACACTCTTTTGACCTCATTTCGTCGTTGTTTGTATTTCTCAAAGTCTGTTTGGTCTGTTGTTTCCAAGAATCTTTTCCATTCGCTCTTTTTATTTCTAACCGCTGCTTTTACTCTATCTGTCCACCAATTTGTCTTTTTACTATATTTAATGAACCATTATCTGCTCGCGGCTCTTATTAGTATTGATTGATTAAAAACTGATTTATATTGTGTTACTTTCTGTACCTATTTTACAAAGTCTTTGTCGCAAAATTAATACAAAAACAATAACACAATTAATATTGTGATAACCCCCCTTTACATTACCGCCACATTTTGAATTTGAGCATGAAATGAAATGTCAATGACGTCACCAAACGTCAAATTTGAAAATTTCAAACAAACCGCGAAATTGAAAAGGTTGGCCAGTGATCGTCAGACAATGAAAGAAAAAGCAGAACCCTACGTTGTGTTATTTTTTTGACAAGACAAGCAATGGCGGGACATTCAAACTTACCCAACAAACAAACCCCAGATTCTTTGAATACATGGCGAGAGCTAATCAGGAGTGGAGCGTAAATTGATAACACAAAAATTATGGTTTTAAATGTTTATTAAGTTTTAGTCGGTTTGTGCTTTTGAGTTTTATGACCTCGTACTGTAGTTAACAATTTCTAGTGTCTTCGTATCAAGTTGGTAACCATGCAAATTTGAAGGTTTTAACAATTAACAATTTAGTTCTTCAGAAAATAGTAAACAATACTACAATTTAACAATGCTTGTGTACATGATGAGTGAGGTTAAGTCAGCCAATTTCATTCCACTATGAGGTTTTGTGGTTTACAGAAATTTACAACAGACAGGTACAATGAAATATCTGAGAGGGAAACACAAGAATATTGAATCGCGTGGAGTTATCTAAGTTGGGTGCCTGTAAGTCGGAGAGTGGTGGACCACATGTAGATCCAATGGAAAGACTAAAGCGAAGTCAACAAGACAATTGTCTGTCAGTGGAGTCAGAATTGTAGAGAGTTTACTATCATGGGGGCAAACCTTGCACATCCAACGGACCAGGAGAAATGGGTTTATTACGGAATTTTCCTAGACATAGTTATGTTGGTCTTTCTCTAAGGCTTGTCCAAACCAAGTCCAAGTTAGCGGCACTTCCCTCGGGGACTATTCTTTTAGTTATTTAGTATTTTAAATATTAGTGAAGCAAGCAATTTGTCAGTAGCCCGAAAACAGTGCTGCAACTTTGACTTCGTAGGTTCAAGGAATTAGTAGCAACTCCCTTTTTCTGGGTCTCTATACCCAAAGAGAGATTGGGCATAGGTATCGCCGAAAGTAGGGCCACCTAACTCCTCCTAACAGCAGCCTGCAACGCGGAACACGAACTGAACACTATTTGGTCGGTCTGTTGTCTCGAAACATGTACGAACACACAACATAATAATAAAATATACAGGACGCAACGATTTCTTTGAAAGTCATTTGAAAACAGGACGCAACGCGATGAAATCCAGCGGCGCAACACGTAACGAGGCGCAACAAAGCTACGAACATACATCAATAAACTACACTAAGTACCGAATTTTGGCCGGTGTCGAAAATTAGCTGGATGTCCGTTACAAGCGAATGACGAGAAATCGCAAGAGGGCGCAAAACAACGATAAGGCACCGTTCAGAACCCCGACATTCAGGTGTGACATTTTGCCAGCTTTTACCTTTTGTCTTCAGGTCTTACTGAGCGTTGGTTAATTCAAGTCAACAGAGACCAAAATAGCTTTGTTACAACCGCAAGCTGCTGTCGGCCTCATAGCGAAAGACAGGTAGTTACTAACAAATTTATCTGAGTGGCAGTCTAGTTATGTTAAGTTAGAGAATCACTTTGTTTCAAATTGAACGCGCCTGTGATTCGAACTCGGTAACTAGAAATCAACAACACATCTGAACTTTGTGAAATTGACAACAATAAGTAAAACAAATTACAACAACGACTTTAGCAAGTTATTCGGGGCGCCTGTGACTCATAAGTTTGGTAATTTAGGCTACTGCAGAGAAAAGAGGGCTGAATGCCACTGATACGAATTTCCTGGGTACACGGAATACTTCCAGTAGCAATAGTGAACATTATTTTAAACAAAGGCTAGCATTCTTTACAAAACATGTAGGTGCAAAAGAGGAACGACTCCATTTTCAAAATGGCGAGTTTTATGACGTCCTAGCGTACAAAATGAAGGGTTAACGGTCTTTTATCTAGGAGTTTCTGATATGCACGTGGCACAAACGCCGGTCAATTTCATGGCATCCTCGTTATATCGAGAATGGCAAAAAGAAATAGATAGAATAAAGGTTACTTTGTAATTTCGCAGGTCGACACTACACACACAATCGTTACTTGAAAATTTAACCGATCCTTCTGGTAACGTGAAATTTCGGCAATGCAATTTAAACATTGAACACCCTCAACTTTAAAACAGGAGAACTCATGGTGGAATGAAATCAGATACAAACAAAGAGTCAAGCGTTAGTTACGTCTTGCTGTTTCTAACGTTAAAATTGGAATGGCGGCTAGTTGTTTCCCCTTCCACCTAGCAGGGAGGCAGGGATGCCAACCGACGTTTTAACCCCAACAAGTCCACTTTGTGTTGCCAACCTCATGGGTGTTGCTAACTTCAGAGGAATTTGCCGTATAGGCAACTCGAAGTTCTGCTGTGTGTCGCATGCAGTTGATGTATCTTGGGGATATCTCAATATATTTAAATGAGCTATACCTGAAAATAACGTTAGCCAATAATATACAAACTTGCCCAATGAAAGGATACTTTAAAAAGTAGGAAATGCTGCGTGCAGAGTATCTGCTTAATTTACAAAATAAAATTAAAAAAAACTAATATAAAAACACAAACAAACTGTGTTATTAACACAGTTTCATTAATTTGTTTTTACACAGAAAATCAATCTTTGTAGATAAACAGAATGAAAATAAATAATATAGATATCCATTTGTTTACCTTACCGTTATCACAATCATTATAAAATACATTAAAAATCAACGCTCTTTTCTGAACCTCATTTACAGGTACGATGAGTTACAGGCTGTTGCGGTTAGTTTTAAACGTTGGAAAAATATTCGCTCTGGCTCCTCCAAATAATAATAATCGAATTCCAAATTTTTCTCAAAAACTATACATTTTCTTTGTTGCAACTGCTCTAACTATAGGGTTGGCGATATCTATGGGACACAGAGCACATGTATACGTCCAGTTTCACCTGACAGGTGCAATAAGCCAAGTTTTACTAGATTCTTGCTTATATGCCCTAAATATGTACACAATTTTGTCTTCATGTCGCAAGGAAAACATTTACATGTGGTGGAAATTAAAACGAAATTTGAAGAACATGGAGAAAAACAACATACGAGCTGGTGTACATTATAGCGAATTTTATATAATAAACGCAATATTCTGGAGTTACCAAATTTATCTGACGTACGTGTTCTGGAAAATTATGGGTGTTGAGTTTTTCCTTCAATTCACAATTGAATACTTTCAACTGTATCATCAGATGTTGATAAATTTTTTGTACTGTACTGTTCTAAGAATATTACTAAAACGATGTCGACTTTTGAAAAATAAGATAAAGAAACAAATTTTCCTCATGGCAAGTCTTGAGAGAAGAACCCAAAGTTATTCTTTTATCAACATCCATGCCATTAAATACGATTTTTGTCTTTTAAAGGAGTCTGTAGACATTGTTAACAACATTTTTGGGTGGCCGATGCTTTTCATCATAACATTTGCCAGCCTACAAATTTTAATCTATCTCGATGAGTTCGTCATTCTAATTCATGCACCTTTTCGCTACGTATTATACTTTCTGATAGTAATTTTGTGGCAGTGTGTGAGTGGTTTTTTAGTAGTAATCAAATCTAACTTGATGTTTTAGGGCGGTGTGGTAATCAACGTTTTATTGTGTGATGAAATTACCCACGAAGCCAGAACTATTATAGCAATTATTGGAAGTTTACAAAAATACTCTATTTATCAAAGGGAAGAGAATAGGAAGTTACAAGAATTTATGGAACTGTTAAAGGATTATGTGCCACACTTATCGGCCGCTAGATTTTTTTACATAAGACGAAGTACCATTTGGAATGTATTTAATGTTATTACAACATTTTTTATTGTTATGGTCCAATTTGGTTCCAATAGCTATGTTAGAAATCAGGAAAAATGTTTAAATACTGTTTTGAGAAATTCATCAGGTTATTATGGTGCTAGTGGAAATAATAGCTTCATGAATTATGCTTAGTAACAAAACTTACCTAGTTATAAAATTTAATTATAACGAATTGAAGGAAAATAATTTTGTGGTTGTTTTCAAGTTTAACAATATTATGTAATCCATTTTTAATTGCGATCTTATTTTATATAGGGTCTTCATAAATGATTCATACATCATGTTGTCTGTGGAAAAGAATATCTGCATGTAATTAGAGGGAGAATTTTCGCACTTAAGTAACTGGATGTATGAATTATTTATGAGGACCCTGAAGGTCCAGAAATTTTTTGAAATACATATATAGTTTTTTGTTAAATTTCCGAACACCCAATGAAACTTCGTTTGTATGTTTTTTAATTTTAATTTAACTATGGTTATTATAACTATGATATCATTATTTTAGAAGCATCATTAGCGAGTAGGTACTGGAAAATTTCGAACATTAGTTAAAAAAGTGAGACAATTTTTAAGAAATTACATAATATAAACACAATTTAGATGGTTATCGCAACAAATGGTTTATATTTTCCCACATAGAATTACATAACAGTAGGTATCTAAGCAAAATTCTAGTAAATAAGTAAAGTTTCTGGTACGAATAAAGAAGCAAGTTTTATAGAGGCAGACCATAAAATATAAAGCCATGGCGACTATGTTTAGGACATGACTCCACCAGAACGCATGTTTCCAAACCAACGGTAAAGTTTAAATGATTTATGTAAAATTTCATATAGGAACAGAAAAGTAATCGTTAAGACATTAACGTGTACTTAGGTTAAATTTATATTGTCATACATTTTTCTTATTAAGATTTCTTATAACTTCACTATTTATCATTTGTTTGTTTACTTTTTTTTTCCTTGCAACATTTTGTAATTGTCAGCTTCGTTTCGATTCAATTTCTAGGTTGCACCCTCCTCACTCCTCTCATGTTATTTTCTTTTGATCTTTTTCTTTTGCTACAAGCCACAGAATAAAAAGCCGAGATATAATCTTTCTCCAAATTGGCAAGTTGTTTTTGGATTTTCTTCAACTCTTCTTGGGGTTAGTTCACTTCTTTAGTCCACGCAACTTCGGGACTTGATTCGTTCAGCCCACCAGTCTTGTTTGTTCATTTAATTGCTCTTATTTTAGGCAAACATTATTTTTGCCGTTTGTTTTGAATTTTTCTACTTGTCGCTTTATGTATTTAGCAAGACGATGCTACAGATATTAGAGATTGTGTTTAGGCACCTCAAGGAATAGATGAGCTACTGACGTCATTGCAACGGAAAGTTCTCGACGTTTTCCGACATTCGCTTAATCGTTGCCGTCAAATGTCAAGGTTCCATTTTTAAGGTTAGATTACGGAAAATATCCACCAAATATCACACATTCTACATTTGGTATGAAATAATCCGCTTTACGTGTTTAAAACCCTTGATAATTTGGTAGGATTTGGAGGAAATAAAGAAATATTTTTATATGCATATACTCAATTTATTATTATCATCCTTATTTTGCCTAAAACTTACGTTTTTTCTTCTAATTTAGTTAGTATTACTGTTTACAGTTCTCTTGGTTTTTAACTGACCGGCTAGTTGTAAATTGAATCATGATTATTAAAAAATTTATAATAACTTTCAAAATCTTACAAATAGTCGATTTGTTAAAAGGGAAAAAACGAGCTGCTGAAAAGCCTGGAATATTATCTTTCATAACCATAACATATTCTCGCAATTGATCCAGTCCACTTCCAATCAAAGAACACTTTATAGTAGAAAACGACATCAGATTTGCTTGTGCTTCCTTGATAATTGCATCACACAAGAGTATGTTGACCAAAATTCCAACCTGAATCAGACATAACCACCAACATTTTAAAGTAAAAGAATACAACTTACATATTGAAAGCTTATAACCATGATCAGATACCCAATCGATTTTAGCGGTAGTGTCAAAATTACCAAACCTTCAAGATAAACCAGAACTTGTAAACAAGCATATGTTACATTGAACAACATTGGCCAGCCAAAAATTTCATTCAAGATATCAACCAGTTCCTTAAGGAGACAGAAGTCCCGTTTAATTGTGTGCATTCTTGTCGGAAGACAAGCGTTGATCGTTTGATCAAATTTTTTAATCATAAATACTTGTCTCCGTGTTTGTCTTTTCAAGTGTTTATATCTGGTTAGTAATATTCTTAATACAGTATAATATGTGAAGGTTACTAACAACTGATCATACAGCTGGATATATTCAATCGCAAAAGACCGGAAAAAGTGTACACCAATTCTTTTCCCGAAAATCACAGAAGTGTATAACTGATATCCCCAAAACATTATATTTACTATCACAAAATCAATGTAATTCTGTCTGTCCCGTATGAAATTGTTTTCTTCTACTTTCTTAAGTTTCTTTATTAGTTTTCTCCACAGATACTGCTTCCTTCGAACACTGACAATGGTGTACATGTTGAGAGAATACAGGATAATGTCCAAAAGCACCTGAATTTTTGCGGCAACGATACCTTGGGAATAGTCTTTAACTCGTTCATATATTACAGCAATTCCCAGCCCTATGGTAATAACTGTCGCCATAAAAAGAGAGTATAATTGTTGAGAAACTGTTGGAAATTTTCCATCGTCATATGCCGGACTAACAGCAAATATTTTCCCTACTGTCATAACGATACGTAATAGTTTGTGGCTCATTGTAAAGTGACTGTAAATTTAAATTGTGTGATTTAAATTGAGGGAACAGATATTTACCTACCAGTAATAATGAAAAATAAGCCACCTACTAATAAAAATAATAGTGTATGTTTTCAAATTATTAAGTTATAAATGTTGATATGTATTTAAAATTTTATAATCTTGTGGATTGATCTGCGTTTTTTTTTTTGTTTTCTGTTGAGATATTCTCTGGAAATTAGGAACGGAAAGGTGACGTCAATAGAAGAATTGGTTGAAAAACCATTTCCCAATATCCAAACCAATTATAAGACCCACGACTGGTTGAGTGAACGAGCTATTCTTGCCGCCAAGAACAAAGACGTCTACGAATTTAACAATATTATTCAATCTAACATTCCAAGCGACACAGTCGACACTGTTATGGAAGCAAATGAAGCGCTTAAATATTCAATTCAAAATCGGCGTGCCAATTATTGCAGTAAAAAAATTAATGAGCAACGTTGTACAAGCAACAATCTTGACAGGACCTTTCAAAGGTGAAGATGTCCTTATTCCTATGACCTCAACAGAGGTCAGGGCCAATCTTTAGAATTGTGCGGTTTAAATCTAGACACGTATTGCTTCTCACATGGACAATTATCTGTATTCTAGAGTCGTCGAACCAGATAATATCTCTATCTGCACAGACAATGGAACAAAAAAATATTGTATACCCACATGAATTGAGAAATTAAACGTATTAGAAACGTGTGATTTCTGTTCTCTTTCTTTTCCATTTAACCAGTCACAGCAATGTGTGGCCCGATATAACTAGTTTATAATAAATTTCTATCTACAAGCTTCTACATACGATATTAAATCAAATAATATACTTACTATCTAGCAGATATTTCTAATAGAATTTTTATATTTAAATTCATAATTAGCAAAATACTATAGATCACTTTCCGTTAATACCGATCAAAACTAGCATGCTATGTCATTTATAACAGAGCGCATAACGACTTAGGGATAATAATTTGTCTTGTATTTCAAATTTTGTAACTTGTTTTTTTTATATTTGACAGCTGCTACTACAGTTTGTCCCTAAAAATAAACAGAAAGTAAATTAAGTTCATTATGAATATAAGGTCAGTCAGAGTTTACATAAAGTGCTGGTAATAAATGTTATCGTTCACTAATGACAGTTCTACAAATATCAAATTAATACATTGTGTTACTTAAAAAACTCTTCATAAACAAACGGCTTGTATATAAATCCCGCAATAACCATACCCCCACCAACAGAATCGAACAGCAACCAAAATGTGTTTCAAACTACTGAAACTACTATTTTCTATTGGCCACATTTTAGCAGTAACCCCAAAATACCAGTTCAATAACAACAACATACCTCCAACTCTTTTCCAACAGCTGCACGCCTATTTCATTATAGGTTTAGTTTCGCTAGGCTTAGGAGTTTCAGCAATTTACAGAAAAGCAGCTTACACCCAATATGTTTTCCTAAGAGCTGTAGTCCAAATTGTCCTAGATGCCAGCTTGTACACACTGAATGTCCAAATAATTCTATCAGCACTGTGGGCACAAAATCATTGGTATAGATTATTAAAAAATCTGAAAACTGTTCAGAGTTTTAACCTGCATGAAAATACAGAGTATTTGCTTTTCATCGCCATGAATTTCATATTTTTCGTACATCAGCTGTACATAACCTGGGTTGTCGTTTCATACATCGGTGTAGAATTTTTTAGAGAATATGGAATTGAATACTTGCAATTATACATCCATTTTTTGGTTAACTACGTGTTGTATACATTTTTAAAGATGTTGCTGATGAGATATCAATTTTTACGAAAAACTCTGGAATACGAGTTAAATTTGTTAAAAAAGTTAGACACACATGGGCAGCAATATTCGTTCAGTGAGCTCAACAAAATTAAATTTAACATTTGCGTATTGAAAGAATCGGTCGAAATTGTAAATAAAATATTCGGTTGGCCGTTTCTCTTAGTCATTACGTTCAGTAGTTTGGAACTATTGGTCTATCTTCAGAGAATTATATCATATTCCATGGACCTTAAAATTGTTTTGTATTACATCTCGGTGATCACATGGAATAGCGTAAGAATCTCCCATAAATAAATTTTGTATTTACACTTAAAATTCCAGATCGGTACGTTTGTAAACATTTTTTTGTGCGACGCAGTGTCCAACCAGGCCAGCAAAGTTCTTGCGGATGCTTATAGCTTGGAGAAATATTTTTCTACTGAAAGGAGTAAAAATCGTAAGGACTACCGACAATTTATAGCTGTTCTAAAAGATAATCTTCCGTGCTTTTCCGCCGCTAGATTCTTTGTTGTCGATAGAAGTACGATTTTTGGTATGTTTGACGCTGTAGTTACTTTTTTGATAGTAATGATTCAGTTTGAAGTTAGTAGAAATACCAAAAGTAGTTGTCAAACATGTTACAGCAATGAGACTAGAGCCAATTAGATTTAAAGGTGTTTCGAATATCTATTTGTAAAAGTGGCACATCAGCTGATTTGTATGCTTTGTATAGGTGTAAAATTTAATAAATCAAATCCTCACAAAACCTTTGTTTTATTATTAATTACAAGTTCGAATCAAAAACTAAAAATCCAAAACAATTCTGAGAAAACTGAAAGCGGGAGAAAAAAATTATTGTTATATTGTTGTTACAATGTCAATCGTTAGTTACCACAGAATAACACTAAATAATTATCATTATTTTCTTGTGTAACTACAATAATGTTAGTGTATGTCCTATCTATAGCAACACACAAATTATATTTACATTTTATTAAACAAACATTTACTTAACATTAAGTACTTACTTGTTCCGACACCACGACGCATTGACTAAATTCCAATACCTGAAAAATGACTTTCAAGTTGTTAAAATTAATTTTTAAAATAGGAAGCATTCTAGCAATAACTCCAAAATATATTAACATTCAGAGTTTTCAAGATCAAAAATTTAAACCTTTATTCCAGAACCTATATGCATCCTTTATGATTCTTGTGATTTCAGTAGGAATGGCAATTTCGTTGTATTACAGAGCATCTATCTACTCACGATTTGTTTTTGTAAAGGCTGTGGTGCAAATTACTTTAGACGCCACTCTGTATACTTTAAATATTCACATTATTCTGTCTGCTTTGTATCAGAAACATCAATGGTACAAACTTCTGAAAAACTTAAAAATTTTACAGGATGATGAGTTTGATCAAAATTCAAATTACCTTTCTTTTATTTTATGGAACAGTGTTTTCTGCATCTATCAAATATACAGTACGTGGATAGTTACTGATCACATTGGCGTGTCGTTCTTCAAACAATATGCTATAGAATATTTTCAATTTTATGTATTGTTTATTGTGAATTATATTTTGAATATTTTTTTACTAATGTTGTTAAAAAGATATCGATTACTAACAAACAAACTTAAACGTGAATTAAGTGTGTTAAGAAAACTCAATAAAATACAGTATTTATTTTCGTTTAATGAAATACATAACATACGAAATGATCTGTGTTTGTTGAAAAGCACAATTATTGTCTTGAATAAAAATTTTGGCACACCACTCTTGTTGATAATTGTTTTTACAACTCTGCAAATACTGGCATATTTGGACAGCGCAAGTTCTTGACGTTCTACAAACATCACAGTGGTATTCTATCTATATACAGGATGTCCCACAATTACCGCCCCATGGGTGAAGGGGTAATAGTCCACGATGGGTTTGAACACAATCTGCAATTAAAATTGTCCAGGCTATCAAAGTTTAGAAACTACAGAGGTCTAAAGTTGACCAATCAGAGTGCTGATTCAAAGAGGGCACGGTATCAATCGTGAAGCATGCCTTGCTAAAATAAAAAAACGTTACGACTAACGCAACCAAAACTTAAATGAACGACTGTCATCCTGACACTGATTTTGCAAAATTATTTGTCAACGTCAAAAGAATGAATCAATTTGGTTTCATGTGATTCCTTCAGTCCAATGTGTAGTGCTTTGGCACACGCAATGCAATGGAAATGCAAAAGGTACTGTACGCTATTTCTGGATTAGAGCTGATAACTCCTGCAGACTGCCAGAGGAGCGGTAAATCTTGTCCTAGTTCAGTAACTCTCAATTACAATTTGTTCTTTTATTGTGTGCAAATAATAACAACAAACAGATGATCAACTGAGTCACAGATATACTTTTCAACAAATCAGACACAGAGAGACAAAATGAATTGGTTTGTTTGCAAACAACGGCAACTGTGCCCAGATAGCAAACAAACAAAGGAATGAAGAAAAAAATTTAAAGAACATGACGATTGAAAAGAAAAGACAACAAAAGTAAAAGCTGAACTACTACATAGTCGTCTTAGAGAAAAACAATGTTTGAAAACTACTTTGTAATTTTAGTAAATATGAAATTTATGAAAATAATAATAATAATAATAATAGTTCTTTTTTTATAAAGGCAGGCAGGCACACAACATCTTAAGCCTTGGTGAGTAGCGACACCACCTAGATGAGCTAAAGGTGCAAATCGGACCGGTAGCCCTTTGGCGCACCTGGGGGGATCAACATATATATTGGCCCCATTACCGGCCGGGGTTCCTTTTGGCTAATAACCAATCGGAGCCCTAAACTGTTGTTCCCAACACAGCAGGAAAAGACCCCCACGACCGGTCCCATTCGGATAGGGGCCAAGGTGAAGGTGGTGGGGTCTCCGGAGATTTACCGGTTGACGACTTAGGCAATGCCCATGGACGCTTTGAGTGGACCAACGACCTCAGGAATGACTTGCTCGACTGCTACGAGACGAGCGAGCCACGGCGAAGGGGTTACATGGCAAGGATGCATGCTCTGTGGGGTGAGAGACATCCAGAGCATCACTTTTTCGCGCCACAGAGACTCCGCGATTATGTGGCCTACCTTCGTCGAATCAAATATGAGAGAGCACTCGAGCAATTGGCGGAGGTACAGCCGGTCGAGCCGGAGATTCGTCAGCCTGTTCGGGTAGATGTGATGCCTTCCAACAGAAAGTCTCTCCATAAAATTCCACCGCCCAAAGCCAACGACTTAGTTGCAGCGGACGAATCCCTCGATAGGAACCTCCCTGGGGATGCAGACATCCTGTTCCTGAACGAGATGGTCTATCGAGAGGCGACACGGCTTTCTTCTTCGGTCCAACGTGGTGAGAGCACTGAGGCTGAGAGGAAGTTCGAACGTCGCCTTGAAAAGATAGACAAAAAGATAGGAACCGCCAGGCAGGATATTTCTCGTATTCAGTGTGTGATGGAATTCATCAAGGAGATGAAACCTTTCACTCGCAAAATCCGGCTCATTGCGCGAGACTTTCGCCGGACCCATCATACGCTGAATATAGCGGTGCTTGCTGTGGAGAAGCAGCACTGCATGGACAGAGTTCGCAGTCTGGTGACTGCAAGAAAAGCTCTCATAAGGAGCAGACGAAGGATAGTCGAGAACAACATGTTCAAGACGAATCCTTCGGGGCTCTTCAAGCAGCCCAACTCTGTCCCAGAGAAATTGCCGGCGGTGCGGGATGTCGAAACCTTTTGGAGGGGAATATATGGGGAGACGAAACCGTTGCGTGAAGGCACTCCAGCCCTTGCACAATTTGAGAACTTCGTAAGAAGTTCTCAATTAAGACCAGTGGTGTGCAATCCGATAACCCCGGAAGAGATTGGAGAGACCCTTAGGGGAATCAAAAATTTTGCCGCACCAGGCCCGGACGGAATTAATACCTTTTGGTGGAAGAAATTCCGAAGTACGCATAAGCGTCTGGCCAAGGTATTTAATTCCTGGCTTAATGGTGAGCGGCTCATTCCGGAGTGGGTTGTCGAGGGGCGAACCATTTTGATACCCAAAACTGGCGATTTGTCCCAGCCTCAAAACTACCGGCCAATAACTTGCCTAAATGCGTGTTATAAACTCTTTACCCGACTCCTGTACACCCGAATATTTCAGGCTATTGACCCCGTGTATTCAAAAATTTTCGAACAACGAGGCTGTAAGAGGGGCGTGGACGGCTGCAAGGAAAACCTGCTGATTGATAGGTGCGTCACGCAGGATGCCGTCCAATATAAGCGCAACTTATCTATGGCCTGGATCGACTATCGTAAGGCATTTGACACAACATCTCATGAGTTGATTATTCTCCAATGCCTTATGGTACCCGATCCACTGGTGGGATGCATAAAACAACTGATGTCACTCTGGAAGACGCGGTTCTCGATCCCGATGGGACCGAGTTCGAACAGAGTTGATATCGTTCAGAAGAGGAGTATTCCAGGGAGATTCCTTGAGTCCTCTTCTGTTTTGCATCTCACTGCTGCCGCTGTCCGTAGCCTTGCGCGGTGCAAGGGGTTATAGCTGTGGTCCACCCGGTGACCGGAAGCATAAGATTACGCACATGTTCTATATAGACGATTTGAAGATGTATGCTTCCGGCAAGCGAGAACTGACGCAGTCATTGCGCATAGTGCAGGAGTACACAGATGCTATTGGCATGGAGTTTGGTTGGGATAAATGCGCTCAGGTTCATCTCAAAAGAGGACGATGCGAGTATTTCGACGAAGATGCTCAACTCATCGACGGAAGCGTTCTGAGACATCTGAACGTCGGAGAGACTTACAAGTACTTGGGTGTGGAACAAAACCACATTCAAGCGTCACACAAAGTAAAAGAGTCTCTCCGCGGCAAGTACAAAAATCTACTCCGACGGATTTGGTCTTCGGAACTGTCGGGGAAGAACAAGATTTTTGCGACAAACATGTGAAAGCTAACGATTCTCTTTTTTCGAATTTGCCGCGCGCGTAGATCCCAAGGGTTGTTATTCAAACAGGCAACCAATGGGTGCTCGTGGTTTTCTATGCGTGGGAGCCGAGAGGGGGTGAACCGTTTTCCTTTTTTGGGGAACGGGGAGAACAGCGTAAGCGGGTCGAGAGCTGAGTCGTTCCTACTGAGCCGTGTGTGCCGAAATTATATAGTTTAAATAGTGCCGTTTTAGTTATTATGTTTTCAATTTCCGAGATCCCCCAGTGTGTGTGACCCCCGCTTACATCTCAGAAGTGGGATTGTAAACCCTTAATCGCGACGAAATTATAAAATGAGTTTCTCTATGAGCACGAGACAGACGCGACGCGACGAAGATGTGCTTGCTAGAGGTGAGACGCAAGTAGATCAAGAGACCAGACAGAGTGAGCATCAGGTGCAAGAAGAAAATGAAACAAGCGGATCATTAGAGAGTCCTTCCCAAAACGAAAGAGTTATCCAAACCGAAGGGCAAGTAGCGTCCAAAATGGCGACGAGTCAGGATAGGACGCTTACCGAACGCGCAGGCTCAAACATGGCGGCTAGGAGTGTCGAGATGTTTGGTACGGGTGGCGCTACCTGGGAACAACCTTGGCAAACGACCAACACGGCCACCGCGTCGGCAGCCATCAATACTTGGACGCCAGTAGTTGGGAACACTACTGCAGCAGACCCGATGAGCCGGGTGATGGAGATGCTCATGGAGCAAAATTTAAAGCTGATGAGCTACCTAGAGAGAGATCGCAGAACAGAAAACCAGCGGCCTTCACCATCACCGTCTGCGGCGAGTTACCACGTGGTGCCTGATTTTTCAAAGTCGATAAGGCAATTTAGTGGCGAGAATCTGGAAGAGAGTCAGAGTTGGCTTGAGACTCTGATGGGAGCAGCGACGTTGCATAACTGGTCTGAGGAGTATCGACTCGAAACCGCGCGTACTCGTTTGGTGGGCCCAGCGCGAGACTGGTATGAGGGGCGTAGACATGCGATCACGACCTGGGAGCACTTCGAGGTTGCATTCAGAAGTACTTTCGTGCACCCACCCAGCCAGACGCAGCTTTGGAGGAAGATGTCCGGCCGAGTACAAGAGAGCAAAGAAAGTATACACGCGTACTTCCATGAGAAAAGTAGGCTGTGTCGGGAGTTACGGCTGACGTTCGCTGAAACCAAGGAACAGCTCGTAATTGGGCTCAACTCTAGGGAATTGGCCGCGATGTTGGCCTCCAAAACGCATTACGACGAGGACGGTTTGTATGCGGACGTTATCCAGTTTGACAGGTTGAGTAGCGAGCGCAGGGACCGGCATAAAACGGAGAGACGTCAAGTACCACCCCAAAGACTAAAAATTGATGCAAATCCAACTTTTTCAGGAGGTGACAATCACGAGAGGCGACGGCGTGAGCATTTGCCTGCCCGAGATGATCAGGGTCGACCCCCATGTTTTGTGTGTAAGACCTATGGGCACGTGGCAAAGCACTGCAGAGTACGAGAGACTACTGAAGGTAGAAAGAGATCCCGAGACGAGACCACTCCTGCAGCGACCGTCAACGCAGTTGATACAGAACCTTCTGACAAGAAGTTCAGAAAAAACGTGCTGTTGAATGGCAGAATTTGGGCCAGAGGTTTTGTCGACACAGGAAGTGCCATATGCAGCATTCAAGAGAGTGCGATAGCCAATTGGGGACTGAAGACAGAACCGAGTAACCAGGTGCTGTTTGCCTTTGGTGATGTCGTCCAGCCAGCCTTAAAGTCAACATCCAAGGTGATGGCAAAGATCACAATAGATGGAGTGTCTGTGGGACCCCTGGAGCTGCTGACAGTTCCGGATAAAGCACAAGACACAGAGGTGATCATCGGACGGCCTTTTTGTGACCACGAAGAAGTAGCTTTTATAAAAAAAGGCTCACAGCTGCTGTTCGGGTACAGAAACCAGACCCCCTTCCGTGAGTGGGACATTGAGGCGCTATCTCCGAAATCAGTGGAACTGTTAGAAAGTGTAGAGATCCCACCAAGGAGAAGTGCTGAGGTTGAGGTTACTGAAGGAGGGAGACACACAGTTCTGAGAATTTACAACCAAAGTACTGAGACCATCACATGTGATCCTAGACAGCGTTTCCTTGTGACAGAGAGTGAGGACAAAGTGGAAGAACTTCAAACACCAGCTGAAGCTATCACAGAGGAACAAGTGAAGTGCGGGGACGTCATTAATGAAGGTCAGAGAAGAGCGCTTTGCGAATTGGTGAACGACTTCCGAGATTGCTTTGCACTTAAGATGAGTGAGTTGGGGTGTACAAGTCTCCTGCAAATGGACATCGTAGACAATAATGTGCCTGTGCGGTCGTTACCTTATAAGTGTTCAGCCAAGGACAGGGACTTTGTTATAAGTGACAATGCGCTTTTTAGGAAGTGTTACAACCATGGTGAAGTGCGCAGTCTATATGTGGTGCCAGACTGCCTGCGTAAGAGTGTGGTGGTGCAACATCACGACCTAGTGGGCCACCCAGGTGCTGAACGCACAGTGTTTCGCCTACGAGAAGCGTATTGGTTCAGGGGCATGCAAAGATATGTCAGGCGACATATCGCGTCGTGTGCAGTGTGCCTCTTCAACAAAACACCTGCAGGGAAGCCAGCTGGAGAACTGCATCCGATACCTCCCACTCAGCGTCCATTCCAGAGACTACACATGGACAACCTAGGCCCTTTTATCAAGACTGCAAGGGGTAATAGCTACATTTCCATAGTCATAGACTCATTTTCCAGATATGTGTGCCTATACCCAGTTAGAGGCTGCACTTCTATGGCTATGCGACGGTGCCTCGACGATGTCGTCCTGAAATTTGGTGTCCCAGAACAAGTCGTTGCAGATCGAGGAACATGCTTCACATCAAAAAGATTCCGGACATACTGCAGAGAAAAGGGGATTCATTTGACTCTAAATTCCCCTCGACATCCCCAGGGCAACGGGATGGTGGAGAGGGTTAACCGAACCATCATACCTATTATACAAGCAGAGATGAAATCAGACAGCAGCTGGGATCTGTGCCTGAAGAAAGTCCAATATGACCTAAACTCATCTATAAACAAGACCACCAGAAGGAGCCCCTTTAAAATCTTGTACGGCTATAATCCTTCGCTAGAGGACCCGAGAGTTAGAGCCACAGTGGAGCGGGACAGATACCAGCCCCCAGATCAACACCATCAGGAGACACAAAACACCATATTGCAGGGACAAGGTAGATATAAGGTCCAGTTCGACAAGAGGAGGCGTTTTGGTACACACTACGAGGTCGGAGAAGTGGTTGTGGTTAAATCCAATCCCCCAGCGACTGGCCAGAGTACGAAACTGGCACCGAGGTATCGAGGACCCTTTGTGATCATGGACAAACTGCCGGCAGACACGTATCAACTAGAGAGGATGCTAACGGAGCCGGGGATGAGACGGCAGCAGACTACTGCCCACGTCTCCCAACTTAAGGGCTACTACAACCCCAATACCAGTAGCAGCTCTGAATTGGAGGACTCTTGTGAGGACGAAGTGGTTAGTGCGGGTAGTTCGGGAGTGGATACGAAAGCAGAGCATCCGATACGCGAGTGTGGTGAGAGAGTGGAGTTCAACGAGGACGCCGTTAAAGCCCCCAGAGTGACCAGGAAGCCTGCTCGTTTCAGAGACTATGTTTTGTAGTTAAAGGAAAATGTATTAGTGATAGATTTTTTTTGTAGATAAGGTTCCTTTGTTTTGTTCCATTAATAGTTGATGTTATTCTATAGTAGGTTAAGTTTTTTTTATTGTAAATATATATTAATTGTAAGTGAGACCTATGTAAAGTCGATGCGGGACGCATCGGTTTTCAGGATGGACGAATGAAAGCTAACGATTCTCTTTTTTCGAATTTGCCGCGCGCGTAGATCCCAAGGGTTGTTATTCAAACAGGCAACCAATGGGTGCTCGTGGTTTTCTGTGCGTGGGAGCCGAGAGGGGGTGAACCGTTTTCCTTTTTTGGGGAACGGGGAGAACAGCGTAAGCGGGTCGAGAGCTGAGTCGTTCCTACTGAGCCGTGTGTGCCGAAATTATATAGTTTAAATAGTGCCGTTTTAGTTATTATGTTTTCAATTTCCGAGATCCCCCAGTGTGTGTGACCCCCGCTTACACATGCTTGCCGTTCCGATCCTGCTCTACTCGTTTGGAGCAGTTAAATGGTTGGTAGATGAGTTGAATCAGATTGATCGAGATACACGCAAAGTGATGCATTTACAGCGAAGTCTGCATCCAAAGTCGTCCGTTCCGAGGCTATATCTCCCACGAAATCAGGAAGGCCGAGGACTTTTGAGTTTGGAGTGTCTTCATAACCGTATAATGTTGAGTACAGCCTGCAAAATCATCAGGAGTTCGGACCCCTTGTTGCTCTTTGTCAGGGAGCACGAGAAGCGGGGAATCGGGGCTTTTTTGTTTAAGGCAGCACAACGAGCAGCAGATGAACTCGGTCTTGACTTTGACGTTGAGCGAGCTCGGCCACATTCTATTACCGAGCTCGGCCACATTCTATTACCGAGCTCGAGTTGCTCCGTCTTACAGCCCACGTCAGAATCTCTGAGCAAGACATGCTCATGAGAAAGCACATGGATAAGTCAATGCACAGCGTTTTCTTCAAGAACATGGAAAACCTTGGCTTATCCAAAAGGCATACATTTGCCTTTCTCAGATCAAGTGGGCTGAAGTCTGAGACTGAGGGATTCATTTGCGCCGCGCAAGATGGTGTAATTAACACCTTGGTCTATCGCAGCCGCGTGATGGGTATAGAGGTCCCGAATGTAAGCTGTCGAGCTTGCCACAGAGCTCCAGAAACAACAATGCATATACTTGCGGCTTGTCCAGTATATGCACCTTCGGCCTATATCCATCGCCACAATGCGGCACTGAAAGTACTATACTTTCATTTGAGGCACCACTATGCGATAGACCAAACGCCAGTGTTGCCTTATGTCCCGAACGATATTGAGTCCGTTGTGGAGAATGAAAGGTGCCGAATCTGTTGGAACTATTCATTCTCCACCGTCAGACAGATATCAGCAAACAAGCCTAACGTGGTTCTGCTGGACCACTCCTCCAAGCAGATGTTTGTAATTGAGTTCTCGGCTCCCGCCGAGAATAACATCTGCATAAAGGAGGAGGAAAAATGGACGAAATATCAAGACCTGCTGTTCGAACTCCGCACGCTGTACACAACTTATACGGTGAAGCTGGTCGTTCTGGTAATTGGGTGCATGGGGGGCATCAAGGGTTCGTTCGTCTCCAATCTGAAGATCATACCCGCTTGCCGAAAACCGGCAGAAGTTCTTGCGGCCGGAATGCAGAAGGCAGTTATCTTGGGGTCGTTGCGTTTGCTCAGGGCACATGATTCCCGGTATTCGTAGTTACTCACCCCATGGCATTGGGGAGTGGCTACGATGTGCGATTGAAAACATCTGATCAGCAAGGAACCTCGTGAAGGTCGGAATCAAGGGGAGCTCCTTCTGGTCAATTAAAAAAAAAAATAATAATAATAATAGTTTATTAACGCCCATGGCAATTACAATTACATTTAATGGTGGCTTAATCTAATAAAAAACATTAATAAAAAAAATAAACAAATAAATAAATAAAAGACTTAACACAAACCCAGTGCTCGCCTACATTCTACTATAAATTTTACATATTTGGTTCCAGTGAAGTTAACTTTGTTGCAGACTTGATTTGCCAGTGATAGCATACTATTTAAAGGAGAATGATAAGTATAATTTGATTTGCATAATGAGCCATAGAACAGATTAGAATTTCTAACTAGACGGGCAGGAACATTAATAGTAATTTACAAACCAAGTGCGGGAACACAATCTTCCCGCGTGAACGCAATTTTGAAGCACGAGCGACGAAGGAGCGAGTGCCTTCATTTGCGTGAACGCGGGAAGATTGTTCACGCATGAGGATTGTACAATATTTTTTGAAACGAACATTACCACCATTTTTAAATTAAAGTTATTTTAATATGCAATTAGACTTCAAAATATGAAATAAAGCAAGCCATGGCTTCTATAACAATTGACCAAATAATTGTAAGTCATCAAGCGTAAACGATTCTCTACAAAGTAAAACTAATGTAAAACATGGACTTAACGGTGTCGAATGTACACTTTCCAACCTGCTTTTATGTGGGTGGGCCGGTGGTTGGATTAATTTTTCTGCTACTTAGCTATTACTGTGGGGGGTTCAGGAATCACCCCTACCAATTGCATTAATTGCACTATAAATGTTTACAGGAACACTGGTTGAATATTCAAAGGATTGAACACATTGAATAATTGTAGTATAACCTAAAAAAATGTTATTTTTCTTTGTTGTAATAGTGAAATTATGTACTTTTCTATCATATTGAAATAAATCTTACGTATAACAAATGTTGTTTTAAATGTTGCCAATATATTTAATTCCATTAATTAATAGCTACTGATTTAATTCGAGTTGAGATAACCTAAAAAATGTGTCATTTTTCTTCATTTATAATCGTCAAATTCTTTACCTTCAATATTTAAATGAATCTTGGGTGTACCAAATCGTATTTCAAATGTTGACAATTGGTTTAATTTCATTAATTAATAGGTACTGATTTATTTTACACACTTTTTATTTTCAGTGCTTTTTAGCGTGTTTCCCGGTTTAGTAGACCGGGAAGCAAGTGTTTCGGGTTGCCGACAAAGATCGTAAGATGTCGCTTTCGAGGCGGTGAGTTCAAAAAGTTTATTTCAGCAAGTACATTGGGCAAATCAACTTCACTGTTGACAAGTTTAAAAACAAAGCACAATTTTTGTAAATTTCTGCGCTTTTCCAACAAAGGAAGCGAAACATAATCAGCAACTTGACTTAGTAAGTCAAAATGATACGAATAAATTCATTAATTTAAACACACTAATAACTAGCAGCTATTTTATTTTTAACTACTTAATATACAAGTAAAGAATATTGCCATCAATAAATGTAATAAATAAATCACTAGTTTCTCGACATTATATACATTATATGCTAGAGCTGTAGCTTAAGAACACCCCGTTAGATTTCCAAACAGTCATCATTGAGATATCATCACATCACACTAACAATGCAAAACATTCAGGTTCATTCCATCAAAGATTGAAAGGTGTTGCTGGGGCATGAAGTAGAACAAGTATCATGTATTTTATGATCGTTTTCTTCCATGTAACAGAGATTTTCCAAGTTAGATTTTATTCACGGATGAATGTTAATTTTTTTGCGAAAGAATGTCCAACACTCACACCTATCTAAAGATGAAAATCCAAATTTTCTTAGAGAGAACGATTAAACTAAATTCTGTGTTCAAAATATCCACCATTTGAAGCAATACAAGCGGTGACTCGTGGAATAAAATTTTGTTGGACATTTTGTAGAATCTCTGGTGTAATGCTTGCAATTGCTTCATGCAGTTTTTGTGTTAATTCCTCCATTGTCTCTATTGGTTCCCGGTATACATACATAGTCCTTTATCTGGTTCCACAAGAAGAAATCCGTTGGAGTCAAACCTGGCGACCCGGGGGGCCACACTACAGGTCCACCCACACCTACTCATCTTCCTGGATACCTAGTTTCCAACAATCGGCGTGCAAATCTTGATTTATGCGGCGAGCACCATCATGCTGGAACCACTCATGTCCCTCCGAACTTCTAAGGAAACATCTTCAAGTAAACCAGGAAGTTCTTCGGTTAGAAAACATGTGTATTCGGGTCCATTTAGACGAGCTGGGAGTTCATGCGGCTCCCCTAAATTAAAAGGATTAGATTATGTATGTCATCTTTTCGAAATTAGTATTAATCATTATAGAACTTTCTAATTCTATACGATCTGAAGGATAATTTCGCACGCTGGAGCGTGTTCGAAAGTAGCAGTAGTTAATTTATTTACCAATGTATTTTCTACAATCCCAGCCCATAAATTCACGCTGAATCGTGCTTGAAATGCTCGTTCTCTAAGAATATTTGGATTTTCACGTGCCCAAAAATGCCAGTTGTGTGTGTTGAACATTCCTTCGCGAGAAAAGCAACACTCATCTGTGAATAAAATGTTGTTTGAAAATTGACCGTTTTGTTGGTTCTGATCCAACAGCCACCTACAGAAATGTAGTCGACTCTTCTCGCAAATGCTGCACCCTAGTGTAATGGATGGAAGAGGTGCAAACGGTCACCTTTAATAATTCTGTGGGTTGTTGATCGAGAAGCATTGGTTAAGAGGAATCCCTACCCCGGTGCTGCGAGTTGGTTGGAATTACCCTTAAAATTTACTGTAAATATTAAGGAAAGTTTATGTTTTTGACACCAAATGAAAGAAAAATTGCCAATCTACACAAGTCTAGTAATATTTTTTTGAAATTTTACTTATAAGATGCTCTAATAAATGGCGGAAATATATAAATATTACACATTTTGTCCATTTTTTTTTGGCATAACGAAAACTAAATTAAAAATTTTAACACTAGAGATGGGTACATATGGGTTCTTTCTATCATCTGGAAAAATTTTACATCGTTTCGTTAAGATATAGACATTATTTTAAGGCAAATTTACGAACATAATTTTAACGAATTTTCTACATTGTGAAATGCTGCCGCCTAGCGCCGAAAGACGGAGAACTCAAAACTCCTCCCATCGAATCTTTAAGGGACACTCCAGTATTCAAGTAGACGAAATTTGTACTGAATCTCTCAACGAAACGGAAAAAGTGTAGCAATTTGAGAGAATACAATCAATAAGTTTATACACGCTTAAATTGTAAAGGTGGCTATCATGAATCCTTTATACTTATAATTATTTTTTTTAAGATTTCGAAAAGCAGACTTGCCTTTTTTCACGAAAACATCTACACTACAGAATAATTCCGAAACCTGCAATAAAAAAAAGTTGTTCTGCATCATCTTTGTCAGCGCTGTACCTAATCTGGTAGGGGGGTGTACCACCCCCACCCCTTGCGGCAACTGCGCCACTGTTACTTGTCACCAACACTCAGTACTCAATATACCTTAGAACTAAAAGGTGGTCTTATCTATTATTTGGGAGTCCTTTCCCTGGTCCTTCGACATGACGCTAGTCACAACAATCTTAAAGATTGAAGATAGTTAATCCGACACAGCTGAGTAAATTTTTTTAAGAGACGGCAGTAATATTAAATTGTGTAATTAAAAATTAAAACAAGAGAGCAAGAATGTGAATAGTAATAAAAAATGAAAAGATTTACAACACCGATCTGTGCGAAGAGGTGATTCATCTGTAATATGTACTACCATTTCAGTAACTTTAAATTTTTATTGATTTCCTCAATCTTCATAAACTATTGCGTTACATATATACTTTAGAAAAAAGCACAAGAGAATTCCGAAAGACAAAAAATTACGAAAAAGAAAGAAGAGCAGAAATTAAACAAGGTTATTGAAGCACATACCAAAGGACAAATAAGAGCAAGAAATATACAAGAGGAACAATCACAAGAATATGTATGCTCAAAATGCCAAAGAAGAAAAGACTGAAAAGGAAAAATCAAAGAAAATAAAAACAGATAAAAAAGCGTATTCTGATGGACAAATCAAGGATACTAAAGCAAACACAAAAGGACAAAAAATGATATAATAATACACTAGCTGACCCGGCGAACTTTGTACCGCCTCAGAATCAATAGCACAGGGGCCCATGAAACCCAAGCGGGGGGGGAGGGGGCTCATATTCATGTTGTAATAGTTATTCTGCTATTCTGGACGGTGACCAATCCAACAAATCAAAGATAATAAAAGCCATTCTTGAGTTATAAACTCAAGGGGGCCTCCTGGTCCCATGTTCCTGTTTGAATAGTTATACTGCTATTCGGGGCGGAGACAAATCCAGCAAATCAAATATCATGAAACCCCTTATTGAGTTATAAACCCAAGGGTGCCCCCTGGGCCCCATGTTAATGTTTTAATAGTTATTCTACTATTTGAGGCGGAGACAAATCCAACAAATAAAAGATTATATAAATCGGTCACACTTAACGGGAGCCCCATAGAACCCAAGAGAGCCCCCATGTCCATGTTTTAATAGATATTCTGCTATTCGAGGCGGAGACAAATCCAACAAATCAAAGATTATAAAAGCCGCTCTTGAGTTATAAACCCAAGTGCCCCCCTGGGCCCCCATGTCCATGTTTTAATAGTTATTCTGCTTTTCGGAGCGGAGACAAATCCAACAAATCAAAGATCATAAAAATCGGCCCAGCCCAAGGGAGGCCCCTGGGTCCCCATGTCCATGTGAAAAATATTTTACGACCTATTACGTACCTACCAAATATACAAAAAAAAATCGGTCCAGCCCAAGAGGGCCCCCATGTAAATGTGAAAAATAGTTTACTACCTATTCTCATATCTGCCAAATATACAAAAAAAAAAAAATCATAAAAATCGGTCTGCCACAGACACCGTGACACGACATTTTTCTATATTAGACCAGCAGTTACCCGCGTAAGTTGGGGTCGGCTTTACTGGCGCTTATATTTGCAATTGGTACAACCGCTTAAAGCAGTTTTTAATAAAAAAGTAACAAAAAGTAATTTTTTTTTCGTCAATCACGGACCCAGTCTTTTTAAAATGAGAATCTACATCCGAATTTTCACATATTATAATGCTATATACTGTTTGTTTTGGAGTTAGGATAATTCTGGGGAAAAGTACCCTCCCCATTTACTCTCATTTTTTTCCGGTTTCTAAATATTTTCTAGTTATTTTTAAAGGAGAGTTCAAGTGCTCATCATGCCTATCACATTGTCGGTCTTCAAGGTATAAGAATTTTGAGAAAAAAAATTCCCAAATCCACCCTCCCCTTTTCTCGCCGCAGTTTTTTTTTTCAAAATCGTCAAACACTGGTCTAATCATTTTTAAAGGAGATTTCAAGTGCCAATTCTCATGCCTATAACATTCTTGATCCTCCAGTTATAAGAATTTTGAGAAAAATCATTCCCAAATTTACCCACCCTTTTTTCGCAGTTGGATTTCTTTTTTTTTTGGAAATCCGTTAAACACGGGTCCGTTCTTTTTTTAAAAGAGAATCTAGATCCCGATTTTCACGTATGTAACACTATTTGTTTACCAGTTATGAGAATTTTCAGGAAAACTACCCTCCCCATTTACGCCCCTTTTTTGGGGTTTGTAAATATTTTTTTGCAAAATCGTCAAGCACGGGTCTAGTTATTTTTAAAACGAGAGCCCAAGTGCCAATTCTCATGCTTGTAACATTCTCGACCTTTAAGTTATAAGAATTTTGAGAAAAATCACTCCCAAATCCCCCTTTCCCGCCGTTGGTAATTTTTTTTTTTTTTGGAAAATCGTCAAACACGGTTTCGGTCTTTTCTAAAGAAGAATCTAGATCCCAATTTTCACAACAGTAATACTGTCAGTTTTCAAGTTATAGGAATTTTGGGTAAAACCACCCCTAATTTTTTCTCGGTCGGTAAAGAAATTTTTGCAAAAACGTCAAACACGGGTCTAGTTATTTTCAAAGCAGAGTCTAGATCCCAGTTTTCACGTTTTTAGAATGCTGAGTTTTCGAGTTATGAAAATTTTGAGAAAAACCGTTTGCCCCTTTCCTCCCCTTTTCCGCCATTTGTGAATAATTTTTTGGAAAATCATCAAAAAGCGGTCGAGTTATTTTCAAAAGCGAGTTCGAGTACGAATTTTCACGTCTCTACCATTTTTGGTTTTCAAGTTACGTAAAGCCTTAAGTGACCAATGAACCCCATTTTCACCCCCTTAGAAATGGAATTTTAAAAAATCCTTTCTTAGTGTGCCTATACACCTTAAAAACTACGTACCTACCAACTTACCTTGGTCGAGGCTCCGCTTGGTCGGGAGCCCCCTTGGTCGTAAGCCCCCTTGATCGTGAGCCCCCTTGGTCAGGAGCCGTCTTGTTCGAGTGCCTCCTTGGTCAGGGCCCTTTGGTCGGGAGCCCTTGTAAATAAAACAAGGAGGCCCCCAAAGGGGAGGGAGCTACTACACTAGTCGTTTCATTTACACGCGTCCCCATTCACTACCTCGATAGTTTCACTTTCAATAAATTAATGCTTCCTTCCTTAGCTCCTGTTTGTCCAAATTTTAAAATTGCTTTAGGTGGCACTGCCGCTGGGTTTCTCCTTAGTTTCTCGCCCGAATTTTCTCGGAGTGTACACGACAGGCCAACGTATACCAGGATTTACGACGCTACGTCACAGCTCAAGCTCAGCCCACAGGTCCTACGGACTCTCCTAAAAATTATTCAAAGTGGACTGGTCCACCGAGGAGGGATTCCTCTTAAACGTGAAATACTGCGCACACTACTTGTTGGGTTTTCTTCCACGGCATTAAGAACAGCTTCTTGTGTTGCAAAACTTCTTGCTGTACGTGGTGCTCCGGCAACTCCTTTCAATGTTGGTTTTAATGAACCAGAATGTCTTGCTCTATTCAGAACTCGAAGAATGTGGTGATCTGGATGACGGCGGTTTGGAAATCTAGCAGCATATTCTGCAGATGTAGCTCTAGCATTCCGATTGCACTCGCCGAAAAGTATCAGCATGTCGAGGTACTCTTCGTTTGTGAACGACATTTTTTGACGTTAAATATTTTTAAAACGTCAGGATGACAGTCGTTCATTCAAGTTTTGGTTGCGTTACTCGTAACCGTTTTTTATTTTTGCAGGGCATACTTCACGATTGATACCGTGCTCTCTTTGAATCAGCACTGTGATTGGTCAACTTTAGACCTCTGTAGTTTCTAAACTATGATAGCCTGGACAATTTTAATTGCAGATTTTGTTCAAACCCATCGTGGACTATTAGCCCTTCACCCATGGGGCGGTAATTGTGGGACATCCTGTATATATAAAAATGTTGTGTTGGTTTGTGTATGAGTCAAAAACTCGAAAAGTTCTGCACCGATTGAACTCAAATTTTGACACAATATACAAACCGCTTTAAGGATGGTTCTTATCAATATCTCACGTCATTAACATACACACGACTGCGAGATAACTGCTTTTTTAACGGTCAGCTGTGTATCAATGACACCCGCTGTCACAAGTGACAGGAAACATTAGATGTTGTGAAATTACATGCCTCGCAGAATAACAAATTTGAGTCGTCGCACTCGCCACACAGAAGAATCGTGAAGACGGCTTTTGAATATGATTGAGGAAGAAGAGGCATTCGTACGAAAGAGGAACAGACGAAGCCCAATCCAGATGCGGAACGCGGAACCAGCAGAAAGACGGGCAGCCCGGCTTGAGGATGCACGATTGTGAGCACAGCAGTCGCGTTCTGCAGCAACAGATTTGGTTCGTTTTCAACGGAATGAACGCGAGAGGGTGAGGGTAGCTGAAACACGTACCCAAAGAACAGCAGATCTGAACCTGCAATACAATCGTCTTGCATTCCGGTACAATCCAGCTGTTGATTATAGTTCAAGTCGCCATGTTGTCATTGGCCAGATGAGTCATGCCTGTACCTACTACCAGGGTCTAAAGTTCAATAATGAAACGAAAGGGATGTTGCTTCAATTGCTTCAACTTGAAGCACCACCAGAGCCATTTAAAACTTGCTGGATCTACCGTTGAATCGAAGCATTTCCTATCGAACATCAGGAAATGCAACTCTTGCCTCCAAATGATTTCCATTTGGTGCGGAAATTGTGCCTGCCGAAAGTTCTTCACCGATTGCTTTGAAATTTTGTTGTTGCATGTTGCATGCGTTGTTTTATATACCTATACGAACGGGAACGGAGCGTGAACGGGAAAACGAATACTTCATGAGCGAAGCCATGACGGGCCAACTAGTATTCTATATATAATCATATGGAATATGGTAAGTAAAAAATACGAATTTTAATTAAATTTCCGCAAACTCCTTTAACATCAAAATACAATTCTTATGCTTCATTAAATTTTTAAAATATTTATCAGCACTTTTATGCATTGCGAAAAGTTCATTCATAAATTTTCAGGTTGGAACTTTTAGAAACATTTTTTTATGTGACGAAGTGATCAACGAAGCCAACAAATTCTTAAATCAAGCCTATAGTTTGGAAAAAATATTTTGATAACGAAAATAACAGCTGTCAGCACGAATTCAGAAAATTTACAATGGTTGTAAAGGAAAATTTACCGACTTTCTTAGCAGCCGGGTCTTTTCTCATCAATAGGACCACTATTTTCAGAATATTTGGAGCAATTGTTACATTTTTCATAGTTATGATTCAGTTCGAAATGTCTCAAAGAGCAAACATTGCATGTATCTCATGTTAAACAAAAACTGATTGTATAGAGCAGAATTTTAAACAATAAAATATTACAAGTTATTTTACTTTATTTAAAAAATACATTGAATTAAATTTACGAAATTCGTTTCAAGTTTCAATGACATAATTATATCGGCTCTGCATAAATAATTCATACATGTTTTCTGTAGATAACAAAATTTACATGTAGTTAGATAAATAATTTAAAGAATGTACGGATTATTTATAAAGACCCCGTAGCATAAGCAAATAAGGAATATTTATTTGTCTTTGCCTGGGTGAAATTCTTAATGTTTGTCATTACATCAAATGAGTACATTTCCCACGTGTAATCAATCAGCAACAATGTACACGAATCCGGAAATAAATATAATAGCCGTTAGTAACAAATTTAAATCACAGATAATTTCCACTGTTTATCCTCTACAACTTTCGTGTTTTGAAAAGAATAATCACCTTCCACTGCGATAAAGACAACAATAACAGATTGTCCCCCCCCCTCGTTACGATTTCCATATAAATAAATTGTTTTCAACTTCACATGCACTCAAAAATGACTCCCAAACTAAAACAAATAGTGCTAAAAATCGGAGAAATACTATCACTTGCTCCAGAACATCCTTGTAAAAAATCTGATTCTCACAAGATTCGTGCATTTTCAATGGCCGGATTCATTACTCTAGGTTTAGCGATTTCAACTAGATATAGACAACCCGATTATGCGAAATTTCTTCCATCTCAGCTAGTTCTGCAAATCCTGTTAGATAGTTCTTTGTACTTTCTCAACATGTACACCATTTTAACTGTTCCATGGAAAAAGCATTTGTGGTATAGATTGATTCAAAATCTGAAATTTATGGAAAACAACGTTGTAAAATCGTTACATCTCTCTCACTTTATTGTTCCAAATGTAATATTTTGGTGTTATCAACTTTATATGAGCTGCGTTTATGGCGGGATACTAGGAGTGAAATTCTTCAAACAATACGCCATCGAATATCTGCAATTGTATGACCAGTTTATTACTAATTTTCTCTTTTACGCTTTTTCAAAGTCAATATTGAATAGATATCGCCAGCTAAGAAAGAATATACTGAAGTCCAGCTCACTTACCAACCTCGGAATGCTGAAATACGAATGTTTTCTCCTTCAAGAAAGTGTTCAACTCATGAATGATATCTTCGGTTGGCCACTTTTACTGATAGTAGTGTTTGCAAACTTACAGATACTGTTATACCTTTTAGATACGATTTTAGGTATATCTACGATGTCTCTATTATCAATAATTTACGTTATTGCTGTCATTTCTTGGCAATGGGTTTGTCTATCCTTTCGTATGTTACTTAACTTTTACAATACGATTTTAGGGTGGTGTATTAATCAACATTTTCACATGTGATTACATTACTAGTGAAGCCCAGAAAATCTTGCAGCTTTTGTACAATTTTGAGCGGGAAGTTTTCAACGAGTATGGAAAAGAAAGTAAAGAATTACAAGAGGTGATTGTTGCCTTACAGGACAACATTCCTGTCTTTTCTGCGGCCCGATTTTTCGTCATTAATAGGATGACAATTTGTGGTATTTTTCAGTTTGTTGTGACTTTTCTAATTCTCTTGCTCCAATATGAAACGAACTGGAACACAACGAAGCTGCATAATTGTAGCAACATCTCTGAAAACCAGTAATATAAAGTGTCCAAATTATTTTTACCACTAAATAAGACGAAATAATATTTACCTAAGGCTGTAGAACAATACAATAAATACTGAGTAGCAATAAAAAGTGAATTGGTGTTTTATTCCCCAGCAAGAATTGTGAGTTATGTTGCCCGGCGCATCCGCCATTTGAATACAAAATAAAATCTAAATTTCAGTTGGTGGTAGATTCTGAAAAACTTTTTGATTTTTTTCGAATTTCAATTTTATCTGTTTGGTCTAAATTTAAATTTAGGTGTCAACGGTAAAATTTCAAGCTAACCAATTTAACAAAAAATATTCCAATTAAAAATTGTATTAATTTGTTATTTTATTGTTGTATGTAATGTATTAACAAAATTTCATCACAAAAAAATCTGAAATACATGTACATGTTGTCTTTTTAATAATGCTTTTGGAACTCTGGCGATCGATAATAATCAAAGAACTGAAGTCCGATATTGTTAACAGAATGTTAAGTTGGGCCAATTTTGTTAGACTCTTTTTTCTACTAGCTGCTGTAAAGTGTACCATTCTATAACGGGTGTCTAAATAAAAATCTGGTCAAGATTGCTTTGGTAAAAATTACAAACATTGAACGTGTGTCCTAGAGATAACAAACAAAACATCAAAAATGAAACACAAACGAAGAACTTTTTATTAAATAAGGTGTCCCTCTGCTTCTTGACAATTATTTTTCGAACACCGTTCAAGATATTTTGGAGCATTTGTAGAGAATTTCTTCGATTTTGACCGTTATCCGATGTCTAAGATCTTGAAAATCATTGACAGGTGTAGAACATTGTAATAAAACCAATTTTTGTAATTTATCTCCATTTTAATTTTCTAATAGACATATTAACTAACGCGACGTCATCATCTACGATGTCCTAATAGTCACTAATGGTCACTAAGGCACGTAACATTTTACGAAAGTGTTTAGGTTGGTAAAGCGTGATTATCTTGTCTCTAATGTCAGTTTAAATTACAAAATGTTTCAAAAATGGAAAGTGACAATATTACCAATCGCCACAAAAATCCCTAAATCGACTAAAAAAAATTTTTAAAAACGGCTTAAAAATGGCAAATTACAAAAAATAGCATAAAATACTCGTTTCATTAGACCTTGAAGCATTCATTCGAATTCGTGCTTTAAGGCTGGTCTTATGAAACTTGTTTTTTGATGTACTATTCTCGTGTTCAAAACGTGGTAAATAATAATAAGACAGGTCGGCACATTTTTTTTTCTTCCTACGTGTAAAATAAAACTAAAATATCCATTTTCAACTTTTAAAGTTTGCTTTTGTCATTTTTACACCGATAAGTAAGTTTTGAAGATTTTGATTTTATGAGCTACAAATAGCAGCACATTGAAAAAAAAAATGGCAACAAGTTGTATATCATTTGAGTAGTGCACAGTAATGAGTCTTTACATGTCTATCACAGCTATAACAACCGTTTTTTAGTGTCACTGAATCAAAAAAATGGCGTCCAGGGAATGTAGTTTTGTTTTATTTGCGGTGAATTTATCACTTGTAATTACAGGAGTGCTTCGAAACTATCGATTTGTAATAATTATGTAAATTGATTAGCAACTACGAGTGTTTTTAACGTTTTAATTTCCCGATGCGCAGCAGATCAATTGAATATTACAACACATTGTTTCAGCAGCACTAAAGTAATTTGGTAATATTATTTCATGAATAAAGTTAAAGAATGTGATACTAGTATTCTGCGTTGCCCTAGAAATAAAAACATTTGGAAAAGGAACAGAAAGTATTATCGAATTATCGTAAATAATATTCCGAATGCAGATTAAACTGCCAATAATTTAAAATTCTCGGCGTTTTAACCTGCACGAGGGGTATTAGGACTCGGTAGGTGGCGCTGGTGTCGCGATCCAGAATTTTGCTTTTAATTCTTATTTCAAAAAGCTACCAAATCGCTACAGCCGTTCTCAAGTGATGCGCTTACCAACGAATCTATATAATAAATCTGTCCAAAAACAAATTTATTGAAATTTGTGCGGGACAACGTCTGTCGGGTCAGCTAGTAAATTTATATATTTATATATTATTTATATTTTATTATTTATTTATATATTTTATATTTATATAAAGGCTTTGGGTTGAGGAAAATTATGGATAATTTGTACTGACTGGTGCAAAATTATTACGTAGTTCGAAGCTGATTTGGTCAATTTAAAACATTTGAAGGATTTGATAATCTTAAATTGTGTGTAAGGAGACTTTTCTCATTATAATAACAATCTGATTGGCCAGGATTACCCACGTGATGAAAAATCCTGCTATAGTTCAAGGAAATTACAATCATTAAAAATAAAAACCTCAAGATGTTGCAGAAGGTTCAATGACCTCGAGATATATAAAAAACTGTGCCAACCACATTCTTGCAACATTATCTATATTGTATTATAGGTCTTGTACTTAGTCAGTTATGGTCATCACGTTGTATCATTTTCCGATTAGTGGACCATCCCGTGGGGCCCTACTAACAGCCAGAGCAGTTGGTGTGCCAATAGACATTCAAGTTGTCGATTTGGTGGCCAAGGAACAGTTAAAGCCTGAATTTCTGAAGGTATATAATTTAAGGTTATGTTAACCCCCTTTTTATATAAAATATTCTGTCAACATTGTAGATTAACCCTCAGCATACTGTACCAACTTTGGTTGATGGCGACTTTGTGGTTTGGGACAGTCATGCAATTGGGCCTTATTTGGCGCGGACGTACGGAAAAGACGATACTATATATCCTCGTGACCCCAAAGAGAAGGCCATAGTTGACCAACGTCTCTATTTTGACTGTGGCACTTTATATCCTAGGATACGGCAAATTTGTGTAAGTATGGCCTGAGGTCACATTGCAAGTCCAAATACCGAGAATCCTAGAATACAACTAGAGAAGTCACAAGGAAAGTTTGAAATGCTCATTTTGGACATTGTATTAGTGATCTGCATGATTATTCAAACTTTTTACAGAAATCTTTTAGTTTCCAGTGTTATTCTTAGGTGAAGAAGAAATCTTTGATGAACACAAAACGGCGCTAGATGAAGCTTTGGGCTTCCTAGATGTTTTCCTCGAAGGAAATGATTTTGTAACCGGAAAAAATTTAACAGTGGCTGATTGTTCACTAGTCGCCTCAGTTTCCACGATTGCCGTAATTGCGTTACTTACAGTTAAAACATACTAATAAATTTTTTTATTACCAGGCGGTAGGGTGGGACATCACACCTTATTCCAACGTCGCAGCTTGGGTCGCACGATGTGCTCTTACTATTCCAGATTATGCAGAAAGTAACCAAGCTGGTGCTACTGCATTCGGAAAAGCTGTACGCAAAAAACTGGCCCCAGGTCAAATTTAGATAATGTATGCTTTTCTATTTTTGATAACATTAATTAAATAACTGAATAAACTTGCGAGGTTTTTCGATCACGCATTATCATCGTTATGCAACCCAAAATACAGTCCTCCTCCCTCTGTCCAGAAATAAGTCCGATTTGTAATTTTTTATTGTCCAGAAATAAGTGTACAATTTGGATTTTTTTCTTGCCCATTAATAAATAGTTATTTAATAGTATATTATGATACGAGTTTTATAAGAAGCATTTTGTCGCACGCACGGGTTTAGGGCACGACGAGCGTAGCGAGGAGTGCCCTAAAAGAGTAAGTGCGACAAAATGCCTTATAAACGAGTTATAAAATTTGTTGAATATAAAATTGAATATTTAGTTACAAAACGAACAGTATTAGTTTTAAACGAGAGTTAAGAGATTAGATAAATCAAGAAATCTTTTTCTACTTTCTTCAAAACTGCTGTTTAATATTTTCCTCTTGTACTTACGATTCGGTTCATCTCTTAACATCCTTCATGCTTACGCCCCATCTTCCTTGATATCTTCTGCACCAAGATTCTCAGGAAAGAAGTCAATATGGAAATGTAGACAATGCAACTTTATACCTACTCATATTACAACCCAGTTTATTGAATTTGGAAGTTAACTCTAGTAATACCGTAATACCAAGAAAATTGAAAAAATCTTTTTCTCATAAATTTACGATGGAATTTTTTAAATATTTTTTTCATAGCCAAGTTTAAAACAGTACGTACCGAAATTACTAAGTTTTTTAGGAGAAATCGCAGGCCCATGTTATGATTGAAGTTAAAAAGCTTGCAATTTAAATTTGAAAATACACATAAATAAGCTGAATAAACGGTGAGTTGCTATTGCTTCTTTTTTGTTATGTCAGAGGCCTCATGCGCTTCACAAATCAATTGTAAAAACCGATCAATCGACTAAAGGCTAAAAACAAATCTACTTTTGAAAATATACGGATGACCGCATATATTGTAAATAAAAAGAAATACATGATATTGGAAGTTTATTAAACTTAGTTTCTCTCTGAAAATAATATATAAAACATGATAAGTAATTAAATAAATATGAAGTCACCTAATATAGGTGCGTTAAATAATATTTGACGATCATTTTATATCTCGCAACTTTCTTTTATCAAAAAGATAAGATTTCACTCACTCCAGTTTGAAACAATGTTCTACTTACAATATTTTTTATTTAAAAATAACCCATACAACGGTTGACTCTAACAAGATATAAATTATTTTCATCTTTATAAGGGCAGCAATTTAGCGACTTATAGACCAATCCTATTCGTCACACAGATGGAAAATTCCCTATAATTACAACATACAAAAGTAACAAATAAAATCTTTTTGAAATAAAAATGTCAATGTATTATCGTAAATTAGGAATTAGATATTATTTGATAGTAAATGTAGAAATAAAGGCGATAACTAAAAGTAAGCGACGGTATCTGTGCTGAGCATATTGCACATTCCGTAACAGGGATAGACATTAATGAATACTTGTAAAACAGTAGAAAATAGGTTGTTGGATCTACGGGAGTAATTGACCTGATATACAAAAGTTATGAAGACAATTAAAATGGCGTAGTTCTCCGACGGATAAACCTTGAAATAATCGCTAGGTAAAAATGCAAATGTAGTAATTAGACTAAGTCTTGGCTATCCCTGCCTCGTCATAAACTTAACAAGATCTGGCCGTATGTACACAACACTCCTAAGCGATAACAAGAAGGCGCAAGATAGCCGCTCTCCTCGATCTCGTTACACTCTGTCCACCGATCATTGCGTTTTCAGTTCTTTACCAATACTATATGACACGATCTTGTTCCACTCGATTTTCGTGCGTGTCACCGGCAGCAATCTTCTCAATGCTTTGAAGGTGGTATCTGACATGGTTTGGTAGTTGTCTGAGATGGCAGTTTGATAGGTATTTTCAGCATTTTCAATCAACAGGACAATCTCTTTAGCTGTTTGGATCTCGTTTGACAGCGGTACCGTCTCCTTGATCTCCTTAGAGCTTACCAACTGAACATTGCCTTCCTCGTAGTAGTGCACTTGCACTTTTAGAATACCGCGTACTTCGGCCGTGGAGCCGTTGAGGGTTATCGCCCACTGGGATCGCCACCGACCGTTCCAGAAGTTTTTCGGTTGGAATTGGTGATCTTCAATGCAGGCGGTTAATGTGATGGGGTTGCCGGGCTGGCTACGTCCGACTACGCTGCATACACCATCCTGAAAATAAGAATGCATTTAAGTATATCATATAATTATTCAAATTCACGTGTAACGAAATGTATACATACTTTGAGTGTTTTATAATTTTACAACAATTGTGAGAATAGTATGTTCTAACAGAGTACTCATTGAATTTAATTCCAATAAAAATATGAAAACGACCGTACAGTTCTACGGATTCGATTATTGCTTCTACCGGTACCGATAGCTACAAGGCCGGGCTGCTTCAAGGTTAAATGAAACCGCAATAGTGACATCGCTTTATGCATGTCTATGCATGCAAAGACATCCAGTAAGTTTTGGAAGTATTGAAGAAGACTGAAAGTATTCAAGTGAAAGTTGCTCAAGACATGAAGATCACTTTTGTCGTTAATTTAAAACTACATTTAAATATAAACCAGAAGAATGTTCTTAAATCCAGGTGGAGTAAATTTAAATTAAAATTGAAATATATCTAAGTCGAACTCCACAAACTTTAATAACTGTAAAATTACTAATGGAACATGTTTCGGCAGAACACTTCTGCCATCATCAGCCCTTAAAGAATATAAAAAATTATGACGTTGACGTAATTTGGAATTAAATTTTATGATGATGGCAGAAGTGTTCTGCCGAAACATGTTCCATTAGTAATTTTACAGTTATTAAAGTTTGTGGAGTTCGACTTAGATATATTTAAATTTTAACATTTAAATATCACCAATTAGATATAAAATCCTACACATATCGCTTGTCCGAAAGAACAAGAAATGAGGTAACTGTAAAAAGTCAAATTTATGTTTTTGTCGACGTATTATTTTTTCCGGCATTTACTGTACTGGTAATATACAAAGTAAAGAACAGATGAATAGACAATAAAATGGTGTTACAATAATTAGCTTTTTAAAAAAAAAGAAACCGACTTCAAAAAGCGAGAAATAAGTCAGTACATGTATTATTACAGTGCTACCTACTGATCTGTTTGAAATCGGTGCCAAGCCAAAGAGGTTAACAAATTTGTAACCTATTGTCATTATACAAATATATCAACAACGTTATAGCACATCAAAAATTCAATATCAGGCCGTCAATGACGTCTGCCCTGCACGTGTCTGCGCGTTTGGGATGTTTTGCTCAGCCCGAACCCCCCACTCACGCTCACGTATTCCGGCGCGCGCGCGGTGGGACTTGCGATGTGACGGGAGCGGACAGCCTATCTATCTACTACCTATTTTTTTGGCTTGGCACCGACTTCAACCAGATCAGTAGGTAGCACATGTAATAATACATGTACTGACTTATTTCTCGCTTTTTGAAGTCGGTTTCTTTTTTTTAAAAAAGCTAATTATTTTACAATTTTAAGTGATGAGTAGACCTAAGTAAGGACGCTGCTCGAATGAGGAAACGACGGCTGGTTGAAAATAAAGATGAAAGACGCAAACTATAAAAAATTAGAACCAGAAAGACTGAAACAATAATGATGAATTAATATTACTACCTGAAAAATCTAAGGCAATGATGACTCCCAGACGCAAAGACCAGCATAATTATTATCATTAAACGACTACATTTGAGAGAATTCATAATAATTATAAAATGTAAGGATTTCGCCCGATTCCCATGCGATCACCTCATTAGGTCCGGACTTGCTGACAATGGGACTACCTCCGTAGTATACCCTTTCAAATAAAAGAAGAATTTTCGAAATCGATCCACAATTGACGAAGAAATCGGTGAACATACATAAAAGGAAAAATTTGATAATTTTCCTCGATTTCCATGGGGGCCCTTTATCAGATCCGGACTTGGTGACAATGAGACCACCTCTGGAGAATACCCTTTCAAATAAAAGAAGAATTTTCAAAATCAGTCCACAATTAACGGAGATATCGGTGAACATACATAAAAGGAAAAAAAACATACATACAGCCGAACATAGAACCTCCTCCTTTTTGAAGTCGGTAAAAATGAATAGTAAATTACGACCCGAAACCAGAAGGCTGGATTTCCTGGAGTATGTGATATACTATCCCTACTATCCCCCAGCAGGCCGAAAAAGCCGCTGGACCCAGAGCGAAATGCGGTCGGGAAGAAAAAAAAAACAATAATTTGTAATTAGGCAAAAGTCGTGACAAAATCTTGTTCTTTTTTTTTTAACCAAAAAAAAAAACTTGTAGTTACGCCATTGATCTACCGGAGAAGCGATATATACTATACTATGTATAGTAATACAACAATACATAAAAAATATATTTAAGGAAGTGAGAACGACCGTATATGGCAGGAAGTAAATTCCTACTACTTTTTGGTATATAAACAACACGTGTCACATATGATAAGTAATGTAAACATATCAGTGAATATGCAATAAAATAAACATTCTTCATTCTGACAGTATTTTAAGAAGTGTTTGCGATAAGAATGTCTATACTGGGGAATATGAATCATCTTGGGATAATAACTCTTTTAGATGTGTACTTGGTTACTCTACTATCCTACAAAAATCCTACAGGCTGATTAAGATATCGTATAATAGTAGATTATATTATTGATCCAACACTTGTTTATTATGTAGTCATAATAACGCCGGTTTTGAGTGGATTATGAGGTCTATAAGACACATGTGACTTATGAAAAAATAATTCAACGGTTTTCTAATTTGTCATAGCAACTAGTTCATAAGCCAACAGTTTTGAACGTCAAATGAACGTAATTTTTTTTTAGGTTTTGATGAAGGTTCAAAAATTGTTACAGGAGGGGGTGTTGGATAAACCTATGTATTAAACACGTGTCTTAACAGCAAATAAGTCACTCAAGAAAAATTAGCCACTCGAGCAAGCTCTCGTGGCTAAACATTTCTTTCGTGACTTATTTGCCTTATAAGACACTAGTATAATAAATAGCTATAAGAGCATAAGTTACGCTTTATTTGCTGAGCCTGGACTGTTGACCGACGAACGAAGTGAGTCGGTTAAGTCCAGGCGAAGCACATAAAGCGACTTATGCTCTGAATGATATATACTATTTTATCCGCAAACCTTACTCAGAAGCCCCCTTGGTCAGGAGCCCCCTTGTTCGGGTTCGTTCTTGGTCGAGTCCTCCCTTAATCGGGAGCCCCCTTGGTCGGAAGCCCCCTTTGTCGGAGCCCCCTTGTCCGGGAGCACCCTAACCGGGAGCCCCCTTGGTCAGGGGCGCCTGTAAATAAAACAAGGAGGAGCTAGTCGTTTCATTTACACGCGTCCCCATTCACTACCCGCTAGTTCACTTTCAATAAATTACAAAACAACAATTTACCTTGTCAATGGAGGCACATAAGTTGGCACTTTTGTGACGTTTGCGGATAAATTATGTTATACATAGTATAATTTCGATTTTTTGTACAGACGGACGGATGTAATTATGATATTTAAATTTTTAATAGAACTAAAAAAAAATTGCTTTTGTAATTTTGCGTTAGTCGAAAATATTTTGCCCTCAAATACAGACATATTTATACATAAATCGTCGTACGACGAATCATCTGCACATCGTTTCTTTCTTTTTTTAGCTTTCAACACGTGCTTGTGGAACTAGAGAAACTGGTCAGGTTCAGCCAAATTGGATGAGATTGGAGATCCTATGAATTGCAGCTAATGAACAAAGACCATAATATCGTCCTTGCTAATGGAGAAGCCATCTTGGACGCTTGAGTTCCATTGGATTTTTTTATGAGGATATTAATAACGAAACAGAATTCACTCCAAAGAAGTTTCTCACAATGCCGCGCTTCTAGGTGCATATGAATGGTAGTTAGACAATTTCGAGTTTTTGCTGTAGTTTTGCTGTTATTTCTCCCGTCGGTTTTTCAAGTTTTGATCACCATTTCTTTGTCATTATAATAAAATAAGGTTCCACCACAGATGGTGTGGGTTTGGTTAAAACGATGTACATATCGCTCATTCAATACAACAACGTCATATCGCGAAAAACGCTATTTTTGAGTTATTTACACAGATTGAATGTACATTGAATAAACTTTTAACTGCTAGAACGTCACATCTGTAACTAAAATAGTCGCCGCCAGATGACATTAGTGACGTTCTTATGGTATCGCGTTTTGTAATTTTTCTTTACGACAAGACTGTATCATGTCAGTTGAGAGCTTGGGATCTGGTGACTGGTTGTTACAAATTTTCTACAAAAGAGTCACATTGCGAGTTAAGTCGATATTGTCTTGTAGGTAAGACATACGTTTCATATTTTCTATTAGATGTAAAAACGTATTATTTCGACTTATGCCGTTACACGTTAAATAATGTGCTCGAGTTAAGTTTGTATTATTTAAAATGTGACGTTCTTACACTGAAAGGATTATTTCTTGAACGTATTATCTCCTTTTATGACGCTATTACCAGAAGCAAACTGTTTATTTTTAGATTTGTTATTTCGAGTTAAATCAAATTGTGACGTTCTTGTCACAAATATTTTTCTCAAACTCATTAACCACTAGTAATTATTTATACTTATGTCCTTCTATTTACAAATATTTCGTTCTAAAAACATTGTAACATTTAATAGGTAATACTATTTACTAATACTTATCACTTTATTATTAGCTTTCTACAATGAGTTCTCGGGGAAAATTAATGTGTCAACTCGCCCTGAATCCACAACAGTTAACTGAAGTCGTGAATGAAGTTGAACCTGAAATCGAACCTGAAGTCGAGACTGAAGTCGTGTATGGGGATATGAAACCGCCTGATGAAAGTCTAATTTCTAAAACTAGTACCAGTGACAGTAGCAATTCCTCGTCCTCCACGTCATCATCCTCTTCTGATTCGGAAAGCAGTGAATCATCCTCTGAAGATTGCGATGATATTATTAACGACAAACTATATATACCTAACAATGATGAAGAGGACGATTCTGATTACGCCAAGGAAAATAATGCCAGCAGTGGTACGGTACCACCCCCGCAACGTCAAAATAATCCATCAACCTCTACGCAAGATATTGCTATTCTGGTAACTCCTCCAAAAAAAGGGCTTAAGCGAAAAAAGAATGTAGAAGGGTGGAAGAGAAATCTTACAAAAAAATTGAGGAATTGCGGAGAGCAATATGAAACACACACACAGGACAAAAAAATAAGAAATAAAAGAGAAATGAAGGGTCCATGTGGGGAAAAATGTAAATTGATATGTTTCTCTAAGTTCAGTCAGGAACAAAGACAAAATATATTCTCCACATATTCGTCGTTAGGCCAAATTGAGAAACAGAGGGAGTTTATCAACAATTGTATGACGGCTGTTGTACCACGATATCGATACACTCGTGAAGGAGGTACGAGACAACCGCGTAAAAAAATAATGCCTTCTATTTCGTTAAAAATGAAGGAAAAGTTCGAGTGTGTAAGCTATTTTTCAGAAACACATTAGACATAAACGATCGGACAATACGCACAGTACAGGAAAAACGAAATTAATTTGGATGTACTACTCCAACCAGATCAAAGGGGAAGACACGGGAAGCACAAGACGCTGGATCCTGCTATCCGTGAAGGAATTCGACAGCATATCATTAGCATTCCTAAAATTGAAAGTCACTACACCCGGGCAAATACATCCCGAACATTCATTGACGGCAGTCGCTCATTGGCGGACATACATAGAGATTATGTAGCGAACTGCAAAGACAACAAGAAACCACATGGAAGTTACGCAATATTTCATCGGGTTTTCACAGAGGAATTTAATATATCGTTTTTTGTTCCTAAAAAGGATTTATGTGAAACTTGTGTGGCATACGACAACGCCACTAACGAAGAAAAACAGAATTTAAAAGAAAAATATGATCAGCATCTGGTTGAGAAGAAGTGGTCAAGGGAAGCAAAGAAACACGACAAAGAGCAGAATAACTTTAACGGTATTGTGGCAGTCTACGATCTCCAAGCAGTTATGCAAATACCTAAGGGTGACGTTTCAGTATTTTACTATAAATCAAAACTAAACGTTTTCAACTTCACCATTTACGATTTACAAACAAATAGTTGTGAATGCTATGTTTGGGACGAATCCAACGCCCATAGAGGTGTGGATGAATTAGGTACTTGCGTGTTGAAGTATTTGTAGAAAAAGGCTACCATGACTGATGCCGAAGTTATATTTTTCTCCGACAATTGTGTTGGCCAACAAAAAAATAAGTTCATGTTGGCCCTGTACTTATACGCTATACGATGCCTTGGTATAAAATCAATCACCCATAAATATTTAATTAAGGGCCACACACAAAACGAGGGTGACTCGGCTCACTCGCTCATTGAAAGACAGGTAAAACGTCAGTTAAGAGGTGGACCAATTTATACACCTGACGGTTTCATTGCCGCAATTCGAGCTGCGAAAAAGCAGGGAGAACCATTTAATGTGAATGAGCTATGCTATGAAGATTTCTATGATCTTAAGCAACTTGCCTCGGACATGGGCCCGTTGAATATGATTAATTTGAAAATTCATGATATTAAAATAATTAAAGTTGAACGCGAATTTCCAAACTCAGTGTTTTACAAAAATTCCTATAATGACGAGTTTCAAGATGCGATTGTTATAAAAAGAAAAAAACAATCAAAGGACGGAAATATTACGTTGGCGCCTGCATTCAACACAAAACCTGGACTGGTGGAAAAGAAAAAAGCCGACCTTTTGGATTTAGTTAATAAGAACCACATTCCAAAATATTATCGTGACTTTTACAAAAATTTGTAACTTAATTCATTATCAACAGAAATCATTGTAACGTTTATAATAAGTAGGTACATAAACTGTTACAAATTACAAAATTATATCCAAAAATGTTACTGTAATTTGAAAAATTATCATCGCATTAATAAATTTGTTTTCTATCAAGAACGTCATATTTCAAGTTATGACACTTTTCGAAATCACTTCGTGTGGCAATATTGTCACAAGTCTAAATGACATTTGTTTTATTGTTTTCGCAGAAATAAACGAAGTTTATAAAAAAAAATTAAAATGTCATGTATTAAGACAAGTGTTTGCTGTATCAAAATATATAAACGTTTCTGCTGTAAACTATTTTATAACCGAATGACAGAACTTCAAACATTAAATTTTGTTTTTTGAGGAAATGATGTTTTTGGAGTTATGACATTGTTGTATTGAATGAGCGATATATCATGTTATTAATGGAGGAAAAAAATGTGCATTTGCTACTCATCGGTTCGGTTATCGGCATCCACCCTTTTTCTCTAGGGAGCGAGTTCTGGGACACTGTATAATAATAATATATTATAAACCAAGGTAGAGAAGTAATTTTTCTCAGCTAAGCAGAATTAAGTTGCGAAGTTGAGAAAGGGCTTCTCTACCGTGGTTTATATATTATTTTTTTCACTACTAGCAGCTTAAATCGTTAAATAAATGAAGCATCAAAAATACAATCGTCTAGCGGGTGCCAGGTCACAGTTAATCCTGAATAGACGTTGACGTCTCTGAACATTTGTTTCTTCCGTGGATCGTTGCAAATTTTGGCTCGCGCGTCGCGCTCAACCCCTTAAAGAAACCTACTCCAAGAATGTCATATTTTCCTGTACGTGAAACTCGAAATTTGGACAGGATCGACTGTGACTGGCATCCGAGGTTATGTATTTTTTTTCTGACATTTCTCCGTCAGAGACCGGATTTTCGTGTAAAAACTTGCACAATGCATACCTGTGCTTTTGTAATAATTTAACTTCGTTTTTTGTTTTTTTTTTGCATGAATTGCAGTTAATTAATGTCTAATATTTGCAACTGGTGCAATTTGTGAAAATCGAAGGGCGCTGTTGTTAAGTAGGAAGATAAAATAATCGATATGCATTTTGCATCAAATCCGGTCTCTGCCCATTATTAACTACTGGTCAATAATGAAAAAATTATTAACTACTAGGAAAGAAAAACAACTTCACACCTCCTCTACAAACTATATAATCGTACATTCTACAGCTAGTAGTGAAAAAAATACATAATCTGACACTAGTAATAGCAGCATTAGAGTAATACATGGTGACTGATAAAACTCTTGACGCTGCATCTTGTTTCTAATTACCCCGATTACATAACAATACATCAAATAAAATCATTTTAAAAACACTTCAAAATGTTCTTCCTGTAATTTTTTGACAGATGAGTCAAGTTATATATATTTTTTTTCAAATTGCACTACAATTTCTTTTTTAAATGCTTTTTAGATTTTTTCTGAATACAAAAAAGGCAACTAGTCATAAATAAGTTGAATAATAAAAATATATATTTTTTAAATAATGTAACGGAAATACATACCTAAACCAAGTAAACTATGAATGTGTGTATTTGATATATGGGACATTCCATACCAAGTGAGCCACCTAAAATTTAGATTTTGTTCAAATATGGCATATTAATAGTACTTGTAAATAGCAACTCCCAAGCGCCATTTGAGATTTTTTAGGCTGCTTATTTTTGATATGCATGGGGGTGAATTATAAATGTTAAGATAGGGCATGAGTGAACATAAATGTGTTTTACTCAGTTCCAACTGACATTCTTTCCAATTCAATAACGGTAGTAGAGGGACAATGAAATACCCTTTCAAAATGACCCCATGCAATTTTGGCCGAATCCAATATTTTGGCCTTTGAAATGACCTAGAAATTTGAAAAATGATTATTTTCCATCTTATGACTGCTTTTCTTTGCTTCAAATGTTATCCAACATGTAGCTTATGACTTCTTCTTTATTGATCATAAGTTTTATTGTGGGGCGATTTTGGGTTCGGATTTTGGTTTAGGTCAAAATTGCATCGGACCATTTTAAAAGGGAATTTCATTGTGCCTCTATTACAGTTATTAAATAACAATAAATGTCAGTAGAAACGGAGCAAAAAAATGAAAGGTCCTGTATTTTCATTTATAATTCACCTCCATGTATATCAAAAATAAGCGGCCTAAAAAATCTCAAATGCCGCTTGGGTATTGCTTTTTATAAGTACTATTAATATATGAAATTTGAACGAAATCTAAATTTTAGGTGGCTCACTTGGTATGGAATGTCCCATATGTAAAGTTATTTTGACCCGACACACCCTCAAATATTTTATTGGACGCAACGAAAATTGTTTAATAAGAAAATATTTTTTTATTTCTTTTTTATGTCTTCATATTTCAAAACTAGTCTGCATAATAAGAATGAATAGAAAAATAAATAGAGTGCAATTTGAAAAAATTAAGTTGGCTGTCATGTCAAAAATTGTTTTAAAGCAGAAAGTGATGAAGTGACTCACACTGGCGTGGTGAGTCGATTTACCAAAAAATCATTTAATTGTCCGACTTTATTTGTGACCAGACCTACAGCAAGACCAAAAAAGTCTAAGTTGGCCAAGTATATGAAATTGGTTGTCCTAGAATCTAGATAAATACAATTATTATTTACTAATTGTCAAGTTGACAGTGTTAAATGTGACATTTAATAAATCATTATTATAACCTAAGACAATGGTTAGCTTTGACGTTTTTTTTAGATTGCGGTATTTTTTTCATATTTTTGCCGTTCATTTCATATGATTATGAAATGACTTGCACTAAACACTTTTCTTTTGATACAATCATTTTGCAAGGATCTGTAGATGTATAACCCTTTAAATTGCTTAAAATCCATAAAAATAGTGTGACGTTTATCTGTCATTTTTATTATTTCATGACAGTGTTTACACAAGCGAAAATTTAAAAATCCTGACAGTGTCGAACGATAAAAAGAGATAACGTTCAATAATATATCTGTACCTTGGTAGAAAAAGGGCCAATGTCCAAAATCAGGGAAATTAACAGATACATATAAGCTATAATGGGTATCCTTGATTGATTTTTTTGTGTAATACATTCTTCACAGAATTTGTCATCCTTTAGCATTATTAGTCATCAATAATGACAAATAATAAGCTACACCTATTTCACTGGCTACTGTAGAAGTAAAAAGAAACATTAGAGACCAATTGTAAATGAAAGTATACATTTTACACTGCCCTAGATACTCTGTGTTTGCTTCACTTTAGATATTCCGATGACAAACTCACCTTATAATGATTCTTGGTGTACTGAATAAATTCTGCATCGAGGGCCGCTCGCCAAGACTCCGCTTGTTGATCTGGGGTGTATGGCTGGTAGTCTGAAGCCTCCTTTCTCAGATGGTCATACCTAAAGCTCTGCCTACTTCTTGGGTCGAAAAACCGGTTGTTCCCTAAGTCGTTGTATTCTGTGATTAGCACCAAGTGTTCGGCATTTTCGATTTTAACCGGGGTGAGTTGATCTTTGTTGTATTGGGCGAACGCCCCACTGGCGCCTTCTTTGAGAAGGTCATCGTTATTTAGAAGTTTGCGAACGTCATTGAACACTTCATTGAATTCACCGGGGGGCGAATGGAGTATAAAATCGGACGCTATTCGCACTTTTTCCTGGTCGGTTATTAATTCGTCACCTTCAGACGCCATATTTAGGTTGGGTAGTTCCACTGGATAAGCACTGGATGACAAGTTTCACATACCGGCTGCCAGCACGTCACCACAACAATTGCCAATAAAAGTACGATAGGTGGCGGCGGTGGCGATGAGCAAAACAGCGCCCTCTGACGATACTAGTGCAATAATATGTGAAAATGTCTAACTATAGCGAATCCATTTCGGTGCAGAGTCGTCGACAGAAAATTTTTCATCTGTTTTGAGTGTTTTCATTTCATTCTCACTAGGTGTAATACAATAGATAAATTGCGACCTTATTTTTCATAGTTTTATCATTTTTTTTTTTAAATTAGGTAATATACTGAGTGATCAAGATTAAAAATTTGAGTTGGCAACAATACAATTTACAGCAAAATTGGCAAGTCTGTGATTTGGGATTTGGTTGTCACCCGATGACAGGAGGTCACACTCCGCCAACTTCAAAGCAAAAATTAATCTACACTTTAAATTGAATTTATTACCAACTGAAATATCAATTTTTGATCAGTCTGTATAACTGTATAATCACAGAATAATTTAAATACTCAATTCATGGATGCTTAAAATCTGAATTCGGATTTGAATTTTTAAAATTAAAACGAAGATAAAACGCATTACGACATACGTCCGGAAACTTTTACAGTAACAAATCCCAAAATTCCAGACTCGGCTTCTTCGTCGCCTCGTCTGTAAACATTTCGACTTATAACATAAATTATACTATTTCAATACCATTAAATTAAAATCTAGATTAATGTGTATTTGCTATACCTAGCGAATAAAACGAGTTGTTGTAGGCGCCATCTTCACAATTTGTTCAAATTAAGTGCATTACGTAGTGACCTGTAATACAACAACCAAAATAACCACGACAACCACCACACTAAAACGGATTTTCCCTAGATCTGGTTCCACAATTTCGAGGTTAGAATTGCCGGTTTTAAGGTTAGGTTTCTAAAATGTTTTTAATTTCTTGTAAGCATCCTTTAAAGCAAACGCACAAACTAAAACAATCGTTCAAGCATTCAATTCGATATGTCAGTGAAAAAATTTCTAACCCTGAAGTGGATATTAATTTTTCTAATGGGTAAGCTCTTTAAATTTGTAACTTTTCTATAAAACTTCACTTTCAGGCGCCCCCTTAAAATATCTACCGGTCAGTACGCTCGTTTGGCGGACGGTTGCGCAGTTGCAACTCTTGGCGATACCTCAGTAATGGTCACAGCAGTTTCAAAAACAAAACCCAGTCCGAGTAATTTTCTGCCTTTAGTAGTGGACTACAAGCAGAAAGCTGCAGCGGCGGGGCGCATTCCCACGAATTTTTTTCGTCGAGAGTTGGGTCCTACTGAGAAAGAGATTCTAACGTCGCGATTAATCGATAGGAGTCTTAGGCCATTATTTCCTGATAATTTTAATTATGAAACACAAGTTATTTGTAACATGTTGGCAGTCGATGGTGTGAATAATCCAGATGTTATTTCCATAAATGCGGCAAGTGCAGCTATTGCACTTAGTGATATACCTTGGAATGGCCCCATAGGTGCTGTTAGATTAGGTTTTATTGATAATGAGGTTGTAATTAATCCAACACGTAAAGAATTACAATCTTCTAGTCTTAATCTAGTTTTGTCAGCTACTAAAAGAAATTTGGTTGTTATGTTGGAGGGAAATGCTGATAGCATTCTCCTACAAGATTTACAAAAAGCAATAAAACTAGGAACTAAAGAAACTCAACACATTGTAAACAGCATTGAGTCACTACAAAAGGCATTTGGGAAGCCAAAGAGACAATTAGAAACACCGGAAGAAGCCAGTGAGGAGGTGAATGAGGCTGTGAGGTCCCTTTCTGAAATGAGAGTGCGTAAAATTTTCACTGACTACACTCTTGATAAGTTGGGTAGAGATAATGCACTCACTGAAGTCAGAACTGATGTTTTAGAAAAAATAAATCTGAATTTTCCCAACATTGATGCACATTTACTCAGTGAAGTTTACAATAAAATCGTGAAACAAATTTTCCGTGATTTAATATTTGAAGAGCAAAAAAGATGTGACGGTCGTGAATATGACCAACTAAGAAACATTGAGTGCAAAGTTAATTTGTACAAGCCTTTACATGGAAGCGCGATGTTTCAAAGGGGACAGACGCAGGTTTTTTGTACAGTTACTTTGGATTCACATGATAGTGCATTGAAGCTGGATCCTATGGCCATGTTGATTAGGTAAGTCCCCTTACTACATTCCATACAAAATCCAGCCATTACTCATTCTTGAACTTTGTTGCCTGAGATACATACTGTTTGTACTTTAAAAAACAAACAATATATCAGGACCCCCCTACAGAAGTTTAAATTTAAATTTTGGGCAAGATTATGAAAATTTATTTGAGTTTTAATCAGTTTATGAAAAATAAGTAGAATTTTATGTTAAAAAACTATCAACAGACGATTTGAAAATCAAAATGTATATTTTTTTATGTTATAACGACACTGCAAGCAAAAGGTAAGTGTGTCGTTACAAAAAAGAATAAGTTTTTTTTTTTGTTGGGTTGGTAACAAATACGAGTTTCTATGTTGGAAACACTCATTTTAACCCTATTTTTGCGATATTCTTTTACAGTGGTTCGATAGATTGCATTTGATGTATTTTACATACACTTAAAAATTATCTTTGAGCTAATTCAATAAAAAATCTGGTGTCAATTTGCTGATGCATGTATTGTTTAAATTATTTATCTTCAAGAAACAACCTACCGGTGTATTTTTGCCAGGGCAAACTATAATAAGCAGAAGAATATCGTTGGGAGCACTCCCATTTTATGCGGCGTAGTTTAAATCAATGAATTTATTGTAGGGAATTTGCATGAACAAGTTGAATTTATTAACAGATATTTTCCGATGTACACCATAAAGCTCTTGAAAAACAAAATATATATACCACTTAAACGTAGTTTTAAAGGTCCAGGATCAACTTGAGAGTTGGATTTGTGCTCCAATAAATAAAAGAAGTATTCTGTGAATCACAAATCAAATGATAAAAGTTCAAAAGTGTGGTTGTTTTACAAATATTGGAATATTTTTACATTCCATATTAAATTTATTCTTTTGCACCTGTTACTTATGCAAATTTTAGAAAGTTATTTTTCCAGGACATATAGAAAAATATGCGGTCAGATCGCATAAAAAATATTGATTTGTAAATACTTGAACGTTCTCTAACGGGTGTCATTTTTATTAAATACTTATATGAGTGTTATTGTTGCATTTATGGGTCCCATTATTAATATACACGTTTTTATTTACACTATGTACAATTTCGGTTCTGGGTTCTTACATTACTATAATTGTCTACATAATGCGTAGTAGTTACAAATTACTTAAAAATTGTTATTATAATATATATATCATCCCAGACATCCACCTCGACATGTTGTAGCATTTAAGTTTTTTCTGCCTTTTTGTGAAATATCTGATTTTTTTTATTTTATACAGGGTGGAAAGTTTAACTGGAATAAGTTCAAATTCACTGCAATTGATTTTGAGAAAATTCCTGAAACACGTCGATTTTTGTTTTTGAATTGCCACTTTTTAGCCTAATCAGCTTTCTTTTGTTTTTACTCAGGGGGCTGTAACCAACCTTAAGTTTTTGTTTTTTTTCCAAATGGGAAGATATGTCAACCGACACATAATTGGAACGATTATAAAAAAAAGGAGTACAACGATATAGCTTTTTTTACTTTTCCAGCTAATAATGTAAGAAGAAATAAATAAAAACAACTTTAATTTATTTCTTCTTTGGTAGGTTTACTGTCTGAAAATTGTAGGACTTGAATTAACAAATCTCGTTTTAGGTAATTATAATGTTTTTTAATGTAACAGATGTTCAATATGTTCACCAAGTCTTTCCTGACAAAATGCAAGACGATAATAAAACTCATTTCTTACATTTTACAACATTTGTGGAGTGATTTGCTGAATTTCATAGGTAATACGTTGTCTATCAGGTTTTGTGGTGTGGACTTTGCTTTCAAGATACCCCCACAAAAAAAAGTCAAGAGGGGTGGGGTCTCCTAGTCTTGCTGGTCATTCTATTGCACCTCTTCTTCCAATCCACCTATTATGAAAAATGTCGTCCAAATAATACCGAACAGATGCAGTATAGTGCGGTGGAGCTCCATCCTGTTGATACCATATCCTCTCATGTGGAATGTTTGGATCTAATTCATTTCTAAATTGGTCCGCCAGAGCTGGGCGAAGCGTTTCTTGAAGAAACTGCAGATATTTTTCTGCATTAAAATTATCAGGAAAGAACACTGGTCTTATGATCCTATCTCCAACTATCCCAGCCCACACATTTAGTTTCTGTGGACGTTAAGTGTGAGTTTCTCGCATCCACCAATGATTATGGTCACCCCAATAACGCCAATTTTGTCTGTTGACCTCGTCGTTTAATGTAAATGTGCTTTCGTCAGAAAAAAAATGCATTCTAAAGAAATTTAAATTTTAAGTTTTACTGTTAAATGGTACATTATTCTTATCAACTATCACTACTTATTCGTCAAATAAATGTTGAAAACTAACAAAGTTTGCAAAGAAAATTAAATTTATTAGAAAAGGAGACGATAAGATAATAAACCCGCACGAATAAAAAGAAATACACTGAAACATCCAAAAAACAGTTTTTAGGTACTTATTCTGAGATGATTTAGAAATCCATGAAACAAAACATATCGTTGTATTCCTTTTTTTATGAGCTTTCCAATGATGTGTCGGTTGACATAAAATATCTTCCCATTTGAGAAAAAACAAAACAAAAAAACTTAAGGGTGGTTACAGCCCCCTGAGTAAAAACAAAAAAAAAACTGATCAAGCTAAAAAGTGGCAATTTGAAAACAAAAATCGACGTGTTTCTGGATTTTTTCGCCAAATCAATTGCAATGAAGATACTGAATTTATTCCAGTTAAACTTTCCACCGTGTATATGTCGTAGCCACATTACAAAATCCGCCGTTTTGTCAAATGGCTAGCCACTTTATATTTATTTTACAATTCAGCTGATGTTTTCAGCCATTTTATAAACTGGCCAACAAAGTGAGAGCCACATTCTTAAATACTAATAATGCTGCTTCCTCTTTATTGTACAAAAAAGAATCCTTGGAACGTAGAATGCATTAATGAAATTATGAAAATTTTATATGCCTAACATTCTCGAAACTGGACCAAGTAAACTCAGTAAAATGTATGACGTAATTCAAATAGGTGAAACAAAAAAAATCAAAAAAAAAGGAAGCTGGAAAGTGATCCAAAACTCTACTTTGGATATTCCTGATACAGCTATAATATCTTTAAGAGAATGCCAAAGTAAAGTTTTACAATTTAACGGCCAGGGCTTGAAAATTGTCTATGTAAACCAAAGAAAAAAACTGTGGTAATAAAAGATGTCTAAGTTTAAAGAATAATTTGAAAAGCAACAGCATACATGGGTAATAAATGTATAATCTAATATATAAAAATCTCGTGTCACGGTGTTTGTGGTCAAACTCCTCCGAAACGGCTCGACCGATTGTTATGAAATTTCTTTTGTATATTTGGTAAGTATGAGAATAGGTGGTAAAGTATTTTTCACATGGACATTTTTCGGCTCGACCGATTTTTATGAAATTTTTTTAGACTGTAATGATGAAGAAAGCTCCGAAATTCGACAAATTACACCCTCAAGAGCCGACTGAATATTTTACAGATTTTCTTCAAGTGACGCATCCACCATTTTTCACCGTTTCTTTAACCTGTCTCTATAGATGTCCTGGTGTCTTTATATGTTCAAATTTGACATTGTGATTATGAAAATAGTTCCGAAATTCAACGAATTACACCCTCAAGAGCCGACTGAATATTTTACAGATTTTCTTCAAGTGACGCATCCACCATTTTTCACCATTTCTTTAACCTGCCCCTATAGATGTCCTGGTGTCTTTATATGTTCAAATGTGACATTGTGATTATGAAAACAGTTCCGAAATTCGACAAATTACACCCTCAAAGGCCGCGTGAATTTTTTACAGATTTTCTTCAAGTGGCGCATCCACCATTTTTCACCGTTTCTTCAATCATCCCCTATAGATGTCCTGGTGTCTTTATATGTTTAAACGTGACATTGTAATGATGAAGAGAGCTCCGAAATTTGACAAATTACACCCTTAAGAGCCGACTGAATATTTTACAGATTTTCTTCAAGTGGCGCATCCACCATTTTTCACCATTTCTTCAATCATCCCCTATAGATGTTCTGGTGTCTTTATATGTTTAAACGTGACATTGTAATGATGAAGAGAGCTCCGAAATTTGACAAATTACACCCTTAAGAGCCGACTGAATATTTTACAGAGTTTCTTCAAGTGGCGCATCCAGCATTTTCACCGTTTCTTCAACCTGACTCTATAGATGACCTGGTATCTTTATATCTTCAAATGTGACATTGTGATTATGAAAACAGTTCCGAAATCCGACAAATTACACGTTCAAAGGCCCACTGAATATTTTATAGATTTTCTTCAAGTGGCGCATCCACCATTTTTCACCGTTTCTTCAACCTGCCCCTATAGATGTCCTGGTGTCTTTATATGTTCAAATGTGACATTGTGATTATGAAAATAGTTCCGAAATTCAACAAATTACACCCTCAAAGGCCGACTGAATATTTTACAGATTTTCTTCAAGTGGCGCATCCACCATTTTTCACCGTTTCTTCAACCTGCCCCTATAGATGTCCTGAGGTCTCTATATGTTCAAATGTGACATTGTGATTATGAAAACAGTTCCGAAATTCGACAAATTACACCCTCAAAGCCCGCGTGATTTTTTAAAAAAACTTAATTTAATTCAGCCAAGAAGTTAACACAACATTTATTGATTCTGAGGCGATACAAAGTTCGTCGGGTCTGCTAGTTTTCTATAGATTTTAAATATAACAAAACATACATAAATACCTTAGCTTATTTCATACCATTCCAGAGACAAAAAATTGCTCTTTGACAATTTGGCTCTTAGGCACTTGAACGGCCAGTTTATAAAATGGCTGAAAAAACTATAGCTGAACTTTAAAATATTGTTATTTGGGAATGTGGCTCTTACTTGATCGGCTAGTTTATCAAATGGCTGAAAACACCAGCCGAATGGTAAAATAATGCAAAATGAACAACGATTTTAGAATTTTGTAATGTGGCTACGACATATACAAGGTGTTATGGAAGTCCTAGCAGAAAATTTAACCACAAGTAGAACTCGTCAAAATAATTTTTTTTTACCTATCATTTTTTCGCAAACGCTCCCTTACGGAGTTAAAATTATGAATAGTTTAACCTCTAAAACCAATACTCGCCTATGGTCCCAATTTCATTCATTGTGATGAATCCACAAAAACTTTACCCGATAAACGAATCGAAATAAAAACTGTTTAAATGGAAACATGTACTAACCCACCATAATATATGCATAATATTGAAGAGGTTAGGTTCGTATGTAATAAACTCTCTAACTTACGATAAATTTTGACAGACCGACATCATACATCTTCGAATACTTAAAAATTTGAGGTTCAATTTCTAAAACGCGATTGCATTACCTAAAACTAACACCATTGAAACTGCACCATAGAAAAAAACATTTTCGTGGAAATTACAATGAATAAATTCTTAGTATTTGCTTAAGAATCGATCACAGTTCATTTCTTAGCGGCCGGCGCGACACAACTGATGACTAAAATTTACTATCGACAAATTTTTTGTCCCAAAAAAGTTAGAAGGTGTTTACCTCGTTCGGCAAAAACTCAACTTTAAGTTCAATTTAGTCATAGGCGGAGGGTGAAATAAGGGGTGAGAAAAATGTTCAATAAAATAGAAAAAATGTTTATTTTGACGAGTTCTATTTCTGGTTAAAATTTCTTCTAGAACTTTCATAACACCCTGTATATTGTTACATATATTCATGTCCATGTTTCAAAACAGTGAGTTCTAAAGTTTACCGCGCCATCCTTTAATTTATATTGACATTTCGGAAAGAGAACCCTGCACGCCAGTGGCCTGACGTTCATTGTGATCCAGGACATTTTTTGTATGATGAAGTCGGCCATGATCAGAGTTCTCTACAGGATTATTTTTTGGCCGTACAGTACTTCGGCACTGATGGTAAGTTTCATAAAAAATATTTTCATTTCTTTCTTGGAGCAGCGCATCCATCATTGATGATTTGATTGCTTAGCTGTCTACGCTCAATATTGATATTTGATTGATATTGATACAATGACTGAGCTGGTGGGTTCTTGGACTTATTCACAATAACGTCAGGTTAGTCACTATCTGGCTGCGCTTTCTTCGCTGTCTGACCTCTTGTTCACTACTCTTCCTGTACACCACTGGCTCGTCACCTTGTTCGCCTCCTTTCTATACCCCTCCAAGTGTTCTCGGTGCGAACGTCGTCGTAATATTCTTCCAAGTGTTCTCGGCTTTTCTGTCGGCAGAACGTTCGAGAATGATGACCTCATCCGTTGCGAACATTCGGGCAGGTATAGTTGTCTTCCGGCGCGACCGCAATACAGAACCGATTCTTTATTTTCGGTTTTTCGATCAGTCAGGTTCCTCAAATTTCTCAAGGTCCCAAGTGTCTCAAATTCTCAGATTCTTGCAGTCTACAAATTAGTTTGTTGGGTTCTGTGGGTTCGATTTTCTCAAGCTTCACAAGTTCCTAGGTTACTAAGAAAGCGTAAGTTTTTTAAGTTCTCGAATTTTCAAGTTCTTCCTCGATTTCTGAAATTTCCTTAGTTCTCAAATTTGTCTGTTTACCCCACTTTTTGGATTGTTCTTAATTCTCAAGGTTTCCAAAATTTCAGGTTCTTCAAATTTTCAGGTTCCTCAATGTTTGTTTCCCTATGTTCTCGGAATTTCAGATTCCTTCAGTGTGGAAATGATAAATTGTGGATAGAGAGAAAGAACGCAAAAAAAATTATTAGTACGGAGTCATACGAAATTATCAATCAAGAATAAGAAGAATGAGAAAGGATGAATGACTAATATGACCACTGAAACAAACTTACCAGATTCTCGTTGATTTTCAAAACGTCAAATTTAATTCAAAATAACGTCACAATTTTAAATATTCTTTAAGGTAAGAACCGCTCTGTAATTTATCAATTGTATCATTAATCTCTTGTTAAATTAGGGCTGATGATGGCAGTAGTGTTCTGCCGAAACATGTTCCAATTGTAAATTTGCGCTTATTAAAGTTTGTAAAGTTCGACTTAAATATATTTAAATTTTAATAAAAATGAAGAATGTGGAATACTCAAAAGACATCTTAGTCAAAAATCCTAAATTTGATAATAAAAAAGTGATGAATCTAAGATCTAATAAACGATAATTGGAAAATAAAGAAGAAATAAAGAATAATTGGAAACTAGCAATAACGAATATAAAAAAATGTGAAATAAAGAAGCATGAAAATCTGAAAGACCTTTAGAACTTGAAGACCTTTAGGTTATGTTTGATAGCTGTCAAATTAAATACAAATTAAATAAAATTAATATATTTTTTTTATTGTTTCACTAATAAGGTAGTATTCTAATTATTATCAGCTTTTACTAAAGGTTCATTTAAGATTAATCAGTTACAATAAAAAAAATAGATTTTCATGTCGATTACATAATTTGACGAAATTGCACATGTTCAAAATCACCCTGTATTTCTCTCAGTTCAAAGTACACAATGGTGTAAGATACTTTGTTTTGTCGTATGTTGTGAATCTAGCTACCAACGTTGACCGAAGCGTGTAATTGCCGATTTATCTTGGTTGCTGCAAATCTTTGGGCCACCAGGGAAACGTGGTTTTGTCACATTGCTGTAGCCACTATAATTTCATCAAACAGATCTGTTACAACAGGAAATTACCTATTTCGTTTCACAAAATTTCGTCCATTATGGCTCTAACATTGAAGTTAAAAATAAAAGAGGGTAGGTCCAATCCACTTTATTTTTGATTAAATAGCCACCTGATATTTACTGTGGAAGGTCAAAAAATCAAAATATTCAAACCTCACAATATCGTCCTTTGAAGGAAGAGATAACTTATTAAAAAGGAAGAAACATTTGACCAAAACTACTGCTACTACTGATCAATTAATTACTCCACCTTAACCTAAAGTGATTATCAAGATCTCACAAGGTGTCAATGCGAATCAATTTTATTTCATTCAAATATAGGTTTTGGGGTTTCTCATCTTTATAATTTCATTAAAAATTATATTTACCTTCTTGTCTATTTACTTTTTAAATTTTGTATTTGCTTCTGAGGTTCCTTGTTTAAATTTTTTGTTGTTCAAGACGTTTCCTTCCTTCGTGTATTAGATTTTTAGAGTGTTATTTTCACATTTCATTTATTCTAGTTCAATATAGTTTTCTACAAATTTCCCAAATTATATTGATTCGGTATTTCACTGGTGCTATTATGTTCTGCAGTTGTATAAAATATCATAAAACTGCCATTCATACAAAGATACTATACAAGACACTACATTTTGCGTTTGATTTAAAAATTTTATTTTCTCATTCACACCGTCTTGTTAAATTCATAAGGAAATTTAGAAAAAACATATGGAGATGATTACGAAAAAGGTGATTTAACGGCCTCTTACATCTGTCAAACTCTACTTTGTTGGGACTGATCTGTCAGAATTTGACAGATGTGTACAAAGAAGTAAAACTTTACGCGTCCAAAAAAGAGGCTATACAAACACTTTTTTAGTAGTCATCGCCTAAAAAAAAATTATGATCAAATTTTTCAATTATTTTGTTATGATCGCCTAAAAACGTCGTGTGCACCTCGACCGAAAGTGATTTTTTGGCCTTATCTGAATTGTGTCCTCGGCTCACGCCTCGGCCACAAACAACAGAGGCGTCCAAAAATAATCATTTTTATGGTCTCGGTACACAAATTACTATTTGTGCCCTAACAGACTGTTAATACACAATAAGAAAAAAGGATAAAAAACAAACAGATCAATGCAGATAATATAATCAATAATGGTGATGATAAAACAGAAACGGCGAACAACATAATATAAGAAAGATATTAATGGAGAAATAATTTTAAAAATATACCTGTAAGACGCGCGCTTGAAAATCGGAGAATATTGGCTCCCCTAATTAGTTTACACTATAACGTTAAACATTAATAATGTTGTAGAGAATTAACATTTTTCTGAGCTGTAATAGCGCTGTCAGGACACTTTTCGGGGGCGAGGGCGAATTTTTGAAGCACGAGCCCGAGCCCCCGAAAAGTGGCAGCGCCCGAATATTGAACAACATTTTTTGTATTCGTTTACTCAAAAAGAGAGAAAAGAAAAAACAAATTTTGAGGTTAGGTTTGACAGCTGTCAAATTAAATACATATGCGGTAATATTTCTATATTTTATTATATACCATTTTCTTCAACATTTATTTCACAAAAGGAATACAAAAAAGAATTACCTTAAAACAACATTATCTATGAAAAGAAAATTTTTAAGAAGACACGTTACGACACATATTTGCAATTTTCATTACATTTTCATAGCCCGTGCTATTTTTCGCAATAATTCTTCAGAACTTTTTGAAGTGAAACTTTTTTCGCACGGTGTACATATTATTTTTATTTTATATAGATCCATATACTTTGGAGAGGAAGACGAATGTACGCAATCCAAGATGCCAGTTATCCAATAAACAGCAAAATGTATTCAGCAGATTTTTCCTTATCATCGATCACAATTGAAATTCCATATTTTATTGCGATGTGCCTAGAATTGAAACATTTATCAAACCGATGCTGTACAAATATCTCCTAGTTTAAAATTTTAGCGAATGTCTGTTCTGTATTCGTGAGATATAAAGCCGTCTGTTTACTTCCTAGTTCCAGACAGAGAATAGAATTACAAACTGTTATTTACAAAGTGACGAATTTCCCATTTGTTTCTTTCCTTTTTAGAAAAACCGATTTATATTTGATGATTCTTTCAGTGGGGTCAAGGAAAAGAACTTTTTCCTTCACTACGAATTTCCTCCATTCGCTACAAAAGAAACGGGAAGGATAGGGCCGATAGGGCGGAGAGAGATAGGACATGGAGCTTTAGCGGAAAAAGGGTTAACACCGTCAATACCAGACGACTTCCCATTTACTATTCGATTGACGTCTGAGGTTTTAGAATCGAATGGTAAATATTACAGCCGAACGAAATTTGATCTTGAAATTGTAAATTTCTAGGATCAAGTTCGATGGCGAGCGTTTGTGGAGGCACTTTAGCTTTAATGGACGCCGGTGTACCCATATTGGCACCAGCGGCGGGGGTAGCGATCGGACTGATCACGCGATATGACCAGGGGAAGAAAAATGTGGAGGATTATCGGTTACTGACTGATTTGTTGGTAAGATTTTTGTAAATATGGTACCTAAATAAATACCTTAATTTAAGTATTATTCTTAGATGTCATTTTTATGTTGGAAAACTCTTTCTCTTCGATTGTTTTGCAGAGAATACGCGTTACATGAAAATATATTACTCCCTTGTTTATGTTTTTCGCTGTGCTACAACAAAAAATGTTTAAGGGTATAGAAGATTACATGGGAGACATGGATTTCAAAATAGCCGGCAGTAAAAAAGGAATAACAGCTCTTCAGGCTGACATTAAAATCCCCGGTTTGCCGCTAAAGATCGTAATGGAGGCACTACAAAAGGCAACCGACGCGAAACATAAAATCCTCCAAATCATGCACGAATGCATCGAGAAGCCCCGAATAGAGAAAAAAGACAACTGGCCGGTGAGCGAGAAATTACAGGTGGAAGCTCATCAAAGATCGAAATTGATTGGAGTCGGCGGAATGAACCTGAAGAAGTTGTTTGCCGAAACTGGAGTTCAGGTAAGTTTTTTTCGGTTGTATATAAAAAATCACTATGGTGTGTAGGTTTCCGTTCGTGATGACGACAACTTTGAAGTATTCGCCCCAAACCAAAGTGCCATGGACGAAGCAAAAGAATTCATAAATAAACTTTTAACAGCCGATAAAGTGCCCGAATTAGAGTTTGGAGGAATTTACACTGCCAACATTGTAGAACTTCGTGATATAGGTGTTATGGTTACTTTATACCCAGGGATGCCCCCGGCCTTGCTTCACAATTCGCAGTTGGATCAGAGGAAGGTCGTTAACACCGCTTTGTGTGGCTCCTTTGATTAGTCGATTTTGCAGGTGGCGCACCCTTCAGCGTTGGATTTGCAAGTGGGTCAAGAAATACAAGTCAAGTATTTCGGAAGGGATCCGGTCTCGGGGTTGATGAGGTTGTCGAGAAAAGTGCTGCAAGCTTCCCCCAAATAACGCTGGTGTATATTTTTATAATAAATTTGTTTACCAAAAGTTGGTTTTATTGTCGACCGAAATTTGTTTCACTTGCGTGGTTGGAATTGAAGGACGGATAGGGCTTGGTGTATTGATTTGTCGTTGATAAAATGCCAATCAATCACACTTTGGTGTGGGTCACATTAAATAGAAATAACTAACTTTATATAGTGCTTCTGGGAGATATTAAAATCACTTAACTTTTAAGGATTTTCAAATAGGTTAAAGTACCTACACTTTGATTCATAATGCACGAGAGCATGTTTGTTTAATCACTGAAATTTGCATTCCACTTGGAACTTGAAATTGTTTTATTATTACGTACTACATATTCTCTACTTTGATTAAATTATAACTATTACTATTATGATAAAACTCCTAAGAAATTTTTGATGTGAAACTTTTTTAATCGGTTATTATGGGTATCATTTGTTAAATCAAATGTAACTAACGCATGTTACAATTCGAGTGGGAGTGGTCGTGTTTGACAGAATTTCGGTATCAGAAAAAGATTCTGCCATTAGAGTAGCGAAAGACGACAAGACCAGCCGATCAGCCAACAACGTGATTGTGAGACCGGAACATTTTAACCTGGAACGATGCCACTTTTACATTCTTTTCAACAGCTTTCCCGAATATTTTTAAAAACTTGTGTAGATCATAAAAAGACGTGTTGTGTGTTGTTTGAATATCTCTTCCTACATAACAGTAGGTATATTTTACATAATTTAGAAAAATCAAGCAGAACGAACACAATTTTTACGATTTTCTATAAAATTAATAGTACGGCGGCCGGTGGGTCAAATTCGTTCAACCACCCACTACTTTGGTATAACTCAATGAGACATATATAGATTTGTTCGTTAACAAATTCTGCATTTAGAATGGAAATTGACGACAGTGTGGGTTAGTCGAAAAAAGTTATTCCAATAAAATAAATGCTCATATCTTTGGCTAAATAAAAGGTAAAAATATGCGGTTTGTTTCATTATGAAGCCCAGAATATTTACTTTAAAATGGCTAATTGGAAAATTGCACGAACTTATGCTTTTCGACCAAATTCTATTATTTAATGCGACGGCACATGGTTTATTCATAAATTTTCTTTATTCAAGTTGCTATAACTCGTATAGTGTAGTCTTTGTCGTAAAAATTTTCACATCAAAAACTGCAGAATTTTGTTGTCTGTAATTCACCTCAACTAATAACGTATCCATCTACAATAATAAATTCGCTACAATCGTATTTCTGGGAAAATGGAACTTGCTCAGGCTACACTCTCGATCACCCGCCCGCGTCCCTCTCCCACCGCAAACGCCACTATGCTATACGCTATACTACCACCGAGCGCAATGAATTAAACTGAAATTAATTTTTATTTTTAACCAAATACATAATGTTTTTAAAATTAACAATAATTCTTCTTAGTCCCTTAGTGCATGCAATTGAAATGCATCTTCGGTTGGAGGAATTTCTTTTTAGTGTTTAGTGTTAACTTTAACCTAGCCTCATTCAGATTGTTAGGTAATGTAAATAATTTTTAGATTTGATGTAATTGTTGAAAATTAACAACTTCAAGGGGGCAGTATGTTAGGTAATGTAAATATGTCGCCGGTTTGTCGGGGCTCGGTTGGGTTTTATTATGCCTGATGAATGCAAATAGCCGGTTTTTCCGACCATCGGCAACCCCGGCCAATTTGACCATCAATGGGGAATTCCGACCCCTGCCCTGCGACCACCGGACGCTCATTGTTTTATATTGTATAAAGGTTGTAATTTTATGTTAGGAAATAGTTTTGAACGAGTCTTGTAAGGACTCACAAGTACGACGGCTACGTAACGCCGTTCGTATACAATAATCTAAGTTTCGTTTGTAATTAATCAACAAAATAAACGTAGTTAAAAACAGACTACAAGTTAATCCGTACAACATCAGAATTCACCCGCATTCAACCCAACAGTGGTTAACATATGGTCCTTCGAGCCGGATTTCAGTGAAAACAAAGTAAAAGTGAAAATCAATCAAGACCTGATTAAGTGAATCAGGCATCAGCAAAGTGTGCTTCAAGTAAAAGTGAAAATCAATCAAGACCTGATTAAGTGAATCAGGCATCAGCATAGTGTGCTTCGAGTAAAAGTTTTTTGTGCGAAATCAATCAAGACCTGATTAAGTGAATCAGGCATCATCAATCCAGACCCGTTCAGTTGATCCAGGCGTTCTATCAAGACCCGTTCAACAGATCCAGGTGTTCGAAATCAAGAAAGAAACTCATCGCCGCCGCCGTCCAGTGCAGGAACTACAGGGTAAAGGTTAGTGGCCAGAATTCCCGTTTGTTCTTTCAAATCCATTTATGCAATTATTCGGTATGTACTAAACGGCGTGGACGGTAAAATCAAATCAAATCAAATCAAAACCAAACGAAACTTGAAAAACCTAATCCTTGAATGTTGTACGGAAAAATCATTAAAACGTAATCAATCATTAAAACGTAATAAACGAAATAAAACGAAATCAAACTATAGTTGCTGCAAATCAGTTAAAAAACATAATTATTATAAAATTCATAATCGTGTTATTGATAATAATAATTCACTTATTTTTAAATCAAAACAACTCGCATTTATTAAAATGACGCGAATTGAAGAAGTCAAAACCAGAATAAGATTCATAAATGAAAAAGTTGATCGCATAGAGGCGTACGTACGAGGTTTTAATGCAGAAAATACCAACATACTTCATATAAAGGTACGAGCAGAAATATTGCAAGATGCACGAAAAGAATTTGTAAAAAGTCAGTACGAATTGATGGAGGCTCTCGATTGGAAAACAGAAGAGTCCTTACAAATTCACAACGACGCGCGTTGTAAGTTCGACGACAAATATTGTGATCTGTTATGTGACATGTTTTGCATTATTGAAAAAGCACAAGGTGCAAAGTCACAAATCAAAAAAGAGAATGTTAGTGAAAAAGCTGAAAGTCACCCAATAGGGCAAGAAACCGCGGAAAGCAATGATGTTGAACTTTCAGTTCAAAACGAAAAAGAGCCAGAACCTGCTGCTATCCCAAATGAAACAGAATCAATCAGTCCAATCTCTGAAAACCAATCAGAACAAGTTCCTTTAGATAAACGTACCATATCTAATGTAGCATCTACGCGGCCGAAACTTATCAATTGTCATTTTTGTAAATCCGCTGAACATCTAATTTATAAATGTCTCGAATTCAATAATTTATCGGTTGCCAGTAGATGGGAGAAAGTAAAAATTATGAAACTTTGTGTAAACTGCTTAAGAGATAATCATATTTCTAAGGATTGTCGGATAAAAATGAAATGTCGAAATTGTAATAAGGAACATCATACGCTACTTCACGCTGATGAAGTTTTAAACGAACCACAACCGCAAAATGTTAGTCTAATTAATCATGCACTAAATAAAAATCAAAATTCTAGTACAGTGCTATTGCCTACGGCAATAGTCTTAGTTAAAAATTCAAAGGAAAGATTTCAATCATGCCGCGCTTTTTTGAATCCTGGTTCAATGTCAAGTTGCATTACCAAAGACATGTGTAATAAGTTGGGTTTACGGCGCTCTAATGAGACTTTTGAAATCAAGGGTAGGAATGGCATAAGCAGCAATTCAGCAAAGTCTGTTGAAATTGATATAAAATCTAGTTATAATGCATTTCAGGTCAATAATATGAAATGCATCGTTGACAAAATCACGGAAGAGTTACCGTTAGTACCATTAAATTCATCCACTTTGGAAATTCCAGGAGACATACAATTAACAGATCCCGAATTTTACAATAATTCTAAGATAAACCTCCTGCTAGGTGGGGGGCGTTTCGGGGCCTTATTAGACAATGGCCGAATTTGTTTACCGACAGGTATAATACCGCAGAAAACTCAATTTGGGTTCATTGCCGCTGATCAAAAATACATTAATAGTACACCGAGGAACACAGTTACCTGCAACGTTGCAGAAATAAGGGATGAGTCATTAGACAATACGGTTACGGAATTATTTGAAATAGAAATTGACAGTCTTAATAATGATAAGACACATCAAATTCTCTCGGTTAAAGAACAAGATCGCGAAAACAGTTTAAAACTGTTCACAAAACATGGTATTGAGGGTCGCTTTATTGTGAAAATACCTAGAAAATCAGACCACATTAATATTAACGAGTCCAGGCAACTAGCCTACAGACGGTTTTTTAACCTAGAAAGGAAATTTAATAAAGACGCGGAACCTAAAGCAACTTATTCAGACTTTATTCCGGAATGTTTTGGTCACATGCTGTTAATTATCGATAAACCTAGTCAAAATAATTCGTATCACCCACCAAACGCGGTTTATAAACAATCAAGTACAAAATTATTAAGGGTAGTGTTTGAGGCGTCGCCGTCGTTAAATAATAATTATTCTGACTGGACTAGTTTAAACAATAATAATCAGCTATTGCGTGGACCAATCAATCAACGAGATTTATTCTCCATCATTTTAGTTCTCAGAATTTTTCAATGTACATTAAATGCCGACATTACAAAAATGTATCGCCAAATTTTAGTTGACGAGATAGACGGTAATTACCAATTAATTGCCTGGCGGAATGAACCAAATCAAACTTTACGAACATTTAAATTCTTGACGTTAGCGTACGGGACAAAACCGGTTAATTTTTGTTTAACCGAACTGACAGAACCCAAACCTGAAAAATATGCCGAAACCAGTCAGATGATTAGAGATGATAATATAACAGATAATAATATACTAAATCAGGCAAAATTTGGATTAAGTAAATTTCATTCAAATATTATCGAGGTGCAACCTAAAATTGTTGCAGATAACATTAATATCAAAGCGTGCACTTTAAACAAAGACGAGGAGACAAAAATTTCAGATCTCTATTTATTTAAACAACATTTAAAGAGGGTTTTGGGAAATATTCATTGGACGCTAATTAAAATGTATACGCTCTTAGTACAAATCGAAAGTTGTATGAAATCTAGCCCTGTAATCCCTATAATGTCAAACCCAACCCATTTTCAACTCCTATCCTCTGGCCTTGCCCTGCCGCCTTTATCCTGGAAGATCGGATAGAGTTGTGACGTTCATCCTGGAAGCGATGGAAACATGGAGGAGTCCGGGAGTCTTCAAAACGTCCGTCCGGATCATGGGTGTTCTACCCGTCGACAATGAGGGATAGTGAGCGTAGTGAGTTCACCAGTGTTAAAAGGTGGTTAGAAAAGTCACTAGTGCTAGTGTTACAAGTGCCTTGTATTGTGCTGAATCCCAAACAATTTTGGTGTTAGTCATTTAGTCCATTCATTAGTGGTTTTGTTATCATTAATATTAATTGATGTATTATAATGTTCAGCTTAAATTTCTTACTAGATTAATGATGTAATTGTTGAAGTTTAACAACTTCAAGGGGGCAGTATGTTAGGTAATGTAAATAATTTTTAGATTTGATGTAATTGTTGAAAATTAACAACTTCAAGGGGGCAGTATGTTAGGTAATGTAAATATGTCGCCGGTTTGTCGGGGCTCGGTTGGGTTTTATTATGCCTGATGAATGCAAATAGCCGGTTTTTCCGACCATCGGCAACCCCGGCCAATTTGACCATCAATGGGGAATTCCGACCCCTGCCCTGCGACCACCGGACGCTCATTGTTTTATATTGTATAAAGGTTGTAATTTTATGTTAGGAAATAGTTTTGAACGAGTCTTGTAAGGACTCACAAGTACGACGGCTACGTAACGCCGTTCGTATACAATAATCTAAGTTTCGTTTGTAATTAATCAACAAAATAAACGTAGTTAAAAACAGACTACAAGTTAATCCGTACAACATCAGAATTCACCCGCATTCAACCCAACAGTGGTTAACACAGATTCTTTGATTTTTTTTGTTTATATAAAAGCAAAATATGCTTACGTGCCTTTGCTGTTCAAAATAGAGGTTGCTGCAAAATCAGTCAATTGGATGTCATCACCCTTTTTCAAGAAAGTGCTTAGTGCAGATTTTTTACCTATTTTGAATAAAGCATTAATTGTATCACCTCTTGTTAAAATATGAAACGCTGGTAAGCTTCTGCAGAAATCCTCAACTACAACAACAACAAAGTCTTCTTTTATTTGTGGAAACTGAATCATGGCCTTTTTAACCGACTTCAAAAAAGGAGGAGGTTATTAATTCGGTTGTATATATATATATTTTTTTTTAGTGTTTGTTACCTCAGAACTCCGTCATTTATAAACCGATTTGTAAAATTCTTCTTTTATTTGAAAGAGTATACTTACAGATTGTCACCATTGTCACCATTTCAGGATATGATGAGGGCATCTCATGGAAATCGAGAAAAATCTTCAAATTTTTGTTCCCTTTTATTAACCGACTTCATGTATGTTCATCGTTTTCTTCGTCAATTGTGGACCGATTTACAAAATTCTTCTTTTATTTGAAAGGGTATACTCTTGAGGTGGTTCCATTGTCTAAAAGTCAGGGTCTGATGAGGGAATCCCATGGAAATCTATGTTTATAGATTTCTTCGTCAATTTTATTGTGGACCTAATTATTGGAGAAGCGTCTTTACTAGGTCTAAACTTATCGCTTAAAATTTTGTTTCCAGATGCTATTATCAAGTCCAGTTATGGATAAACAGTAAGATTTAACACATTGAACCGTTGAATCCTTTGGAATTTGGCTGGTTCAAAGATGGTTTCAATTTAACCCCAAAATTAATTAATGAAACACCTATACCGCATGCGATTAGACAAGCACTACACTATAAGAGTTATAGCAACTTGAATATAGAAAATTTATTAATAAACCATGCGCCGTCGCATTAAATAATAGAATTTGGTCGAAAAGCATAAGTTCGCGCAATTTTCCAATTAGCCATTTTAAAGTAAATATTCTGGGCTTCATAATGAAACAAACCGCATATTTTTACCTTTTATTTAGCCAAAGATATGAGCATTTATTTTATTGGAATAATTTTTGCCAATTTTCCCGGTTTTCTTGGAATAACTTTTCTCGTGACTAAATTTTTTAACAAACAAATCTATATGTCTTATTGAGTTATACCAAAGTAGTGGGTTACACTTTAATATGAACGATTTTGCTCTCTCCGCCGCCGTACTATAAGTTTACTATAACCACAAATACTATCCATCGCGAATGCTACCTTAAGTATCCATCAATTTATTCTCATGACAATAAAGCTCGTAGACCATTGAAAAATGGTGGAGGTGCCGGGTATTCATTTCGAACCTTTAGGTTACAACAAAGAGGTCAAGTGGAGGTTACAGATCAGATATATATTTTTTTTACAATAAATTGTAATATCAATTAACTTAAATAGGATAGCGCGCGTGTGCACAAATTTCGTAACGCATTCGCCGGTTTACCCTCCAAGTTCACAAAAGCTTCGAAACGCTACAGATCTTGTAGTTTATAATCAATGTTGTATGTTGTATTAAGAGAAGAAAACTGAAAAATAAGATAAAACGAGAAGCAGATTTGGTGAAAAAAATCGTCAGGAAAAATGGAAAAAAAATAACTAAATAGTTTAAAAAGTTCGGACTTTGGAGCCAAAACATAAGTAGAAGATGCAACAAAAACAGGAGTGACAATCTGTAAAATTAGACGACAAATAAAAACAATTACAATGGGGAATATACTTTAATGAAGTATCTAGAAAAAAACAGGTAATAGTGGGCGATGGAAGAAAGTATGGCTGAGATACCGAAAAATAGTAATACATACACATGAACGCGAATATACAGTGTGGAAATTAAGTAAGGAATAAATTCAGTAACTCCGTTAGTATTTGCCCTAGAAATAGAGCTTAAAAAGCATGTGATAGGGCTAATTATAGCGCATCCGAGGAATGTATCCTATTTTTTTATTAGTTTTTTTGACAGTTATGACGTCATCAATATTTTTTTTTTAATGGCAACCTGTGTTTTTTATTTTACATTTGAATAGAGTTTTTTATTCTGTTTTCAACGTTGTTAAATACTTAATAGGTTAGATAAGGAAAAAATTAATTAAAACTGCGCTAAAGTTCAAATTAGTAAAATTTCCAAAAATTAACAGAACTGTCTAATGTTATCGGAATTTAAGAAAAACCCATAGAGATACCAATACAATGTTGACAAGATCTGAATTGGTACAAAATAATTGAATCTGAACTATTTTCTCTATTAAATAATAAATGAACTTCTAAATAATAATATCTGGTTGCAACAGGATGGTGCTTCAACACACTAAGCCCGGTGCGGCGTTATTTGGACGAAGTGTTCCCAAGAAGATGGAAGAACAGGTCCAATAGAATGGCAGGCTAGGTCCCCAGATCGAACCACATTAGATCTTTTTCTATGGGGGCACTTAAAAAGCAAGGTTTATCAAAACCGAGCCAACAATTTGGATGATCTTAAAGGAAGAATTCGACATGACTGCAGTTTAATAACTCCCCAAACCATTCAAAACGTATTGGCTGCTTATTATGATCGTCTTGGATTTTGTCAGATGATGCAGGGTCATCAGTTTGAACATTTGGTGTGATATCTTTAATTTATAACTCTCACATCAATAGTCTTTTTGTTAATTTGTTAGCCCTACTTTGAAATTTAGGGTTGTTCTTATTTTTTCTCATTGATTGCTTTTGGGAACTTTGTTTTGTTTGGATTTCTATGGTTTTTTCCTTAAATTCTGATAAAATTAGACAGCTCTGTTAATTTTTTGAAATTTACTAATTTGAAATTTAGGGCCGTTTTTATTTATTTTTTTCCTTATGTAACCTATTCAGTATTTGATAACGTTGAAATCAGAATAAAAAACTCTATGCGAATGTAAAATCAAAAACATAGGTTGCCATTAAAAAAAAATATTGATGACGTTATAACTGTCAAAAAAAGTGATGAAAAAAAATTTGTATACATTCGCCGGATGCGCTATAATTCGCCCTACCACATGCTTTTTAAGTTTTATTTTTAGCGCAAATACTAACGCAGTTACTGAATTTATTCCTTACTTAATTGCTACACTGTAGATGAGAAAATGACAGAATATAAGATAAAGACTACAACATCTAGACAAAAAAAAAGTGAAAAGAAAGGGAAGAAAGAAAACGGTCACAAGAGAGACGAATAATAAAGATGCGTTTTACGTTTTAGTTACTGAAACAACTAAAGAAAAAGATTTAAGATAATATCATATAATAACACCGGTCAATACTGAAATTGTATCTGAAATTCTTACGTATTTTCTCCTGAAAACGAATCTGAAGTTAAAACATTTCTTTTGACTCTTGTTTCAAAGATATTTCACCCAGTCTTATCTCTACATAATGAAAAAAAAAAACTACTCTATATAGTGGGTTAGTAAATTCACATACAAAATGTGAACTTTAAGTGTCATTTAAAACCTTTGATTCAAATTCTGTCCCGTTCTATACTGTCGAAATGTGAATTCCTTATGTTCAACATTACTTTAAGCAAGATGGCGAGCTTGTGTTAATAATGGGAAAACATTTTCTTATATTTGTGGCGAAGTGACCCTGACCACTCAAAAACTAAACTACGATAAAAAGAGCTTACGAGTACTTCGGGCATAAAATTAAGAAGTTGGGCTTCACTTCACATGTACCACACGTCTTGGAGTTGGTTAAAGGGTGAAAATTCCATTTGGCAAGAACTTTCCGATCATATCAACAAATGCTATTTTTGTTCTATACCTCCATTGAAAAATTGGAATTAACAAAAAGAAAAAAAGAAACATTTTCATATCCAGACACTTAATCCTCGTCTCGTCCAATTTTACATAATGATAATTTGCCTATCCAAATGAAGATGAAGACATTCTAGAAAAACTAGAATTGACATAGAGTTGGATACAGATCTGGATGAAAAGACAGTTGGAAGCACTCCTCACAAGATTTCCCAGGAAGAAGTTCACGTCGACCTAGTTAGAGATTTAGATTTCCCCAAAAATAATGCTGAACTGTTAGGTTCACGACTAAAGCAATGGAATCTCCTTAGTGAAGATGTAAAAACTACTTCATGATCGTCAAAAGAATTTTCTATTCTTTCTTCAGTCAAAAGGTACCTTAGTTACCTGCAGAGATATTGATGGACTATTTAATGCCCTCAAGATGCCAATGAATGGAGGCTGTTTATTGAGTCGTCAAAAACAAGTAAGAAAGCACTTCTTCTCCATAATGACTTCCGCCCTCTATTTCTCTTGGCTATTTGCAGATATGAAGAAGAACTATCAGAATATGCAGCTTTTACTACAAAATTTAATTTCTGAACTATATAATTGGCAGATTTGCTCAGGTCTCAAAGTTGTTGCACTACTTCTTGGCATGTAGCTGGGATATACTAAATTCTGCTGTTTCCTTTGCTAGTGGGACAGCAGAGATAAAATCACTATATTAAACGAGTTTAGGGGTAGAACAGAGTCGGCGGATGGAAGCGCCGCCAAAAAGGATCTGCCCGGATACCTCGGTTTTCGACCAGTAGGTGCACCGTAAACCAGGCACCTGGACAGCCCCTATGAAGAAGCCACCACAGGTCCCCGTTTCACTAGGTCGACACCCAAGCTACCAGGATATCAAGCATTTATTTTTACATTTGAACTGTACAATGAGAAGGGCGTGGTCCGGGGTGACAAGAGCAAAAACTGGGAGTGGTCGTAGCGACTCTGGGATAGTCTCGTTTGTAGCGGGCAAATTTTATGATGACCGGACCGAAAGAATTATCCCGGTCTAGAAGTATTTTTTCGGCGAGTTGAAAGACGCGATTTTACGGCCTGGTGCGAGAACTCGATCCTTACAAAATTTGGTAAGTTCGTTACAAGCTGGTGAAACGGCATAGATTTTAATGAAGGAGAAATTAACGGATATTACCAAAATAAAAATACTGGAGGATACGTTCAAGTCCAAAGCCTGACAAAATGATGACGATCAGGTAAAAAATAATTAGATATAAGGGCATAAAGACTTAGTAGTCTTTAAAAAAATCCGGAAGTTTTCTTCTAAACGGTTCTATATGTTTTTTGGGTCGTTGAATCCGAATTTGGGGCAAACCTCAAAGCCAGAGGTGAGCTAACTTCAGGAAATGCAAAAACCTCGAAAATTTCGGACTTTTTTCAGTGTTTTACTTATAACTCGAAAACGCAACGTTAAGCAAAAAGACTATTATATACAAAACTAAAGTAAACAAAATTTCCTACAAGAATTTGGTATTAGGTTCGTTTTTATCTTTAATGGGAGAGCTAGAGCGCTCTGAATATAGACCATTTTTGCATTGAGTTGTAATATGCTTGTAAAATGTTTTTTCATGAATACCTTATGTACCTGGGTCATTATATTTAAAAGGACTAAATTATTTATTTATTATTTCCCCTATACCTATACCAATTTGAATTTTGCATTTCCTGAAGTTAACTCACCTCTGGTGAGGGGGCAAACCTCAAATTCGGATTGAGCGACCCAAAAAACATATAAAACCCTTCAGATAGAATTTTTTTCCTGGAAACGGGCTTATCGAACCTAGATTTACTGGACTATAGATTCTAAACAAAAAAATCTGAAGATCAAAGGTCTTAACACAGGAAAATATAACAAATCAAGGACGAGGAAAATAAATTTAATATAAAATACTCTTGGCGAAAATTTTAAGCGATGAAAGAGAGGATACTTTGTAGAGACATAATGTATGCTATTGTAGTAGAAGGAATAGAAATTTTTGTTGTTCACAATATTAAAAAACCCGATTTACTCTTTTAAATTTCAGAGTAATGTGATGCTGTTCACGATCTAACGATGTCATTCCTGATATAGAAGCGACAGATTTGGAATACAGTACATTTCAAGACTTCAAAATTTGGTGTACATTTTCATAATGATATAGCAAAAGTAAAACTACACGTTGCGCTTCCTTTATCTTTTTAACTTTGATTACATGAATTTTACTCTTTAATCCTGTCTCACTTCGGATGTCAAAGGCTTAATTTTTGAAATAAGAGTCTTTCCGTTCTTTAACGACGCTACTATAATAATAATTATGCCTGTGTCCTAAATTAGCGTGGGTTAATAATTCTAACTTCCTACTTTAATTAAATAAATGTCTCAAACATGACGGTAATAATTTGCAAATTATTCCTATTATTCTCAGCCCCTACATTACCACTAAACTACGCGCATCAATTTCATCATGGTTAATTTATATGTGGTAATCATATTTCACATACAAAGGTAATGATATTTCTCGGCTTACGTTATTACCATTTAGAATGAGTCTTCTCTTTAGCGCAACTAACCATGTATGCTTCGGTATTATGCACAGTCTGAATTTCAAATTAAAAATGGAAATGGAACATACTTCCAAGCAATTTCACTGCAAGTTATGCACTTGCACTGTAATTAGAGATGTATGGGCCCCTTTGCGATAAAATACGTGTGGAGTTTATTTCGTGTGGTAGAAAATGTATACAAATGTGGCGTGTAAACAGTACATTGATAACGTCCGGAAAAATGTTTTCCGTTTAGAAAAAAATACAGTAAATTGTAACGTTTATATTATGCTGTTTTTCCATATATTTTATGCTTTTTTTCTATAAGTAAATAATAATAGCTATTTAACCCCAAGGAACGTAATTACATTTTAGGAAGATTTAGCAGACCGACACGGTACGACGTCCGGTACCTTTCATGTGGATTATAAAATTTTTCGAAGTACCAAACCAAATACATATACTAATAATTTTTCTTCAATTCTGAAACAATTTATACCTTAAACAAGAAGAATGTCCTTAAATCCAAGTGGAGTAAATTTAAATTAAAATTTAAATATATCTAAGTCGAACTCCACAAACTTTAATAACTGTAAAATTACTAATGGAACATGTTTCGGCAGAACACTTCTGCCATCATCAGCCCTTAAGGGCAAATCCTACAACACTTTAATATGATTCAAAATCAATAGATGGCGGGCCAAACAGGCCAAAAGTTTTTCCAGTTTTTAAACGAAGTTATAGCATTTTTTGAAGATCCGACGGCGGATTTGCGTTAAGAAATACAAATTACAGGGAGCTAGTTTTCAGTTTTTCAATTTATAAAAAGAATTAACATTTTTTTCTTTTTCTTTTGGTGATGGTTTGAGGAATTCGAAAATCTAATGTATACGTTTATTAGAGCTGTTTCAATAAAAACCAACACTTTTTTTAGATCTAAAATCGGCCGACAAACGGCGTCCGAAAACGTGTTTGAAAAAACGTCCTTGACGCATCGTAACAACAATGACATCCTTTGATGGGTATGGGATAAGGTGAGATCATAAATCCAGTCGGCGATAGAGTTTTCACCAAAATCAGATCTTATTGTACATTCAAAATATAATAATTGCTTTTTTTATATAATTATTGTTCTGCATTTCAGAAAAGGAAAATCCACGATTTCAAACAGCGGTTGTATGAATATTGTTACAATTAAAATAAATAGATTTTGAACTGCTTTTATCATGTAGGATGCAGCGTCTGACAACATAAGTAAAATAAGTATAATATCCAGAAGACAGCAGCTCTTACTATTAGACACGCTGTTGCGACAGTACCAGCAGGCAATGATTGATAAAATTTATTTTGAAAACCAAATGAGAAAATAAATTACCCCATTTTTATTTATCTTATTTTTACGATATTATTTACGATGATTTACTAGGAAGCATTGGCAATGAATAAGATAATAAGATTTGGAAATTTCTGCATTTGGGAAAGCAGATGGAGCAGATCTGTGACTGTAGCAAATAAGTTTGTGGTTGGTCGGTATGTTTTTCCAGAAATAAGAAACAATATAAGAAAGAAATTATATGACTTAAATATGCAATAATATGCAACTTTTGATGAAATATGCATGCGTATAGCCAAATGTACAATCACTAATTAGTGTTAATTAACTCTAATCAATGTAATTCGTCCACATAATTGAGTATACTTATAGACACTGTCTCAACGAAAATTGTCCACTTTAATTTACTCCACTTACAAATATTTTCTTCAACTATTTTCCCCTGACTCAAAAACTACGTGTAAAAAAAAATGGCATCATCATTGGAAGTGTTTGTGCCTACAAAAATGCCATTTATCCGGTAAATTTGAGCAAAATTGATATTCCGAATATATCTTCAAGGAAAAATATTTTTTATCCCGCAAGAAGCAAAAAATACACCACTGAATATGTTGAGAATCAAAAGATCTTTTCAATGATATGTCGCATGCCCCACTTTCCCTATTTAAAATTTAAGGGTGGGAGTCAGTGCGGAGGAGGTACTTTAGTTAGTTTGAAATGTACCTCAAAGTAGTCCCCCTACAGATAACAATTTTTTTGCTAAAATTTTTGTTACTCAGGCAAATTCAAGTGGAGAATTTTCGCTGACAGCCTGCAGAAAATATGCAAAAAATAAAATATTTGCGCTTCGCATATAATCTGCCCTTTATTTATTGTTTCAATACAGATGGCTCACGTATAGGCATATTGCTACAAACGCGAGCATCTATAATTTCAGGAAGTAAAACATTTAAAAAAAAATGACAGCTGAACCTCCATTTTATCTGTCCAAAAATTTTTCTTGGAATGCGTTCTATATGAAAATCTTTTTTCGTCCACAGAACGAATATGAAGATGAATATGAACGTCCAGTGATACGAAGCCGGCCTTGAATTTGAAAAAAATAATTATTCAGAAAGCACTAAAATTTCAATTTCCATACAAGCGCTTTACATGAACTACCAACAAGCTGAAAGTAGCCATCACTGCTTTTCAAGCAGGACCTGCGATGGTGTTCCAATGTTCACAATTCCTTCAGAAAGTGACGGCCATTTACAATATATCTACCCGTGATCGTCTGAATGTAAGGATCATTTCCTAGATTAGGTATATCTTTTTCAATTACCAATTTTTCGTCACTACAAAATAAATATACTGGCAAGTGAAATCCGAACACACGAAAAAATTATTTTAATATATATTGGTTAAATATATGGTTAAATCTTGGGGGCCTCGTCCATAACAAACGATTAAAGTTTCATATAATTCGTACAATGTTTGCATTTTTTTTTAAGAATTACGTTTTCAACAGTTGAAAAAGAAATTGAGAAATTGATACACATTATTACTGCAAATGAACCCCATTTGAAAGGGGTCTTAGTGTGAGATAGGGGGAACGTGGTGCTTCGTACTGTTCGTACCGTGCAATCGCTGCAACAAAGCGAGCTAGAGGCACAGGAGCTTTCAGAAGAACTACCCAACGGCAAGATCGTCTTCTTCAATTAATCGCCTTAAGAGAAAGACGGAGGTCTACTCGGTCAGTTGCTAATGCTTGGTTTACCGCAGAATACGTTCAATGGGTGTCAACACCGTCGTCAGCGTCTGGAATGAACGCAGAAACATTGCCCCAGTTTCATGGCATCACATCGCCTTTTCTGACGAATCTGCATTCTGTTTGGGGGTCAGGATGGTAGAGGGAGAGTCAGGGGACGACGAGGAGAACGGCGTCATCTCGAGTTTGCTGTTGAGCATCACGTCCACTGTACCATCAATCTTATGGTTTAGGGAGCTATTGCTTTTGGTAACAATTCTCCTCTAATCATAATCCGTGGCACAATAACATCCGCGCGTTGTGTTAAGGCCCTTTGTTCTTCCTTATGTAAGCTGGGATTGAAGATGGTGTCTTCCAGCAAGATAACGCCCGCCTCATATTGCGCGAACCTCTATGAGGTTTTTAGAAGAGGAGCTTGACCACCTGGGTCGTCAGATTTATCAACCATCGAAAAAGTGTGGGATTGGATGGAATTTTCCGCAGCCCCCGACGACTTTCTTATAAATTCTAAATATAACAATCTTTTCAAAGAGAATCCGAACACAGCATTAACGAAGTGACATTTTGAAAACAAAAATCAGGAATATAAGTATAGTTTTCAGCGCGAAGACAACTCACGATTTTTGCGGCGATATTATTTCGAAAACCATTGGTGGGAGCAAAAATGTATAGAAACAAAATTGTAGAAAAGTTTTTTCTGTACAAGTTCCATATTGAATAAAACATTTGCAATAAATTGTTATTGGTCAAAAAACGGGGGTGGACTAATTTTTGCCTTCGCGCTGAAAACTATAAACATTTTCCAATTTTTCATTTATGAACGTTGGGTGGGAGTTAGGCAAAAGCTTCATTAGATCAATTTCATGCAGAATTGAATGCAGAACTTAAATCGGAAAACATTTTCTCGTCGGAGTTACCGTTTACCAGAAAAATGGATAAAAGCTTCATGAGGTCACGATCGGGGGCGTTTTTTGGGGAAAGAGGGAATGAAGCTCCCCCGGGGGAGTGGAAACTCTTCGGATCTTTATTTGGGTCCCTGTTGGGAGTTCATAACAAAATTTTCAATATTTTATAAATAGTTATTCTATTCGCCGTTTTTCGTTTAATTTGCTTGGACTATTATTTTACAATTGAGGAGCGATTCAGCAAAAACGGGCAAACTTTTTTTAATTCTGTAATCCACAAAATGTTGTCACTCAAAGGCCGTTTGACATAAAAAAACACGTATTGCATATTATTACAGATATTGGGCACTAGATCCTTGGGTTGCAGTTTCAAGAAAAAATAATACATATTTTCAAAGTTATTGTTAAAAAAGCATTGAATTTAACTCATTTTGGCACGTTTGGGTCAAACCTTGGGTCAAACGGTATATGGATTTAACCCGGTTTGTTGCTTATTTTCTTTACCTTTTGGTGTGTGGATCAGTGCTTTATAGAAACTGCCAATTTTTAATAAAATTTTATTTCTTGAACTTAAAAATTAATACATTGGAAAAGCGGTGTTAGAATAGCATAATATAGAACCATACGCATATACGAGTAAAAGTGTTTATATATGAAGACCACAATCCGCGTCTAAACAATTACATTGCTCAGCAATGTCATCAACTGGTTCATCACCAGGAAGATCTTCCTCTTGAATCTGCTCGAGGTTATATGGATCTGGAAACAAGATATTTTTGTACCAAGACAGATTATCCGCATTTGACTCATATGTTCTCATATGTTTTGTCAGGAATAGACTGCCTCAGTTCCACGTCCTTTACACAAGGATTTTTGTCGGTTTTGCCTCTGTTCAGAATACTCTTCGATACCTTAAATTCACTTTCGTATCTAAAGTTTTCAAAACACTTCTCTTCGCCAGTAGGTATACTTGTTTTCTTTGTTTTAGGTATACTTGGATAGGTTAATTCTCTTGCAATCGGATATTACCACTATTTTCTTTAAGTCATTCTCCAAAGATGTATTTCAGGTTCCAATGGGTTCCCAGTTCCTTCACTAAATCAAATTGCTTGTATATGTTGATGTAGTCTTCCTTATTTGTAATGGATTCCTTCCGCACATGTTTCCACACGGCCGAAAATACTATCGGCCGGGAGGAAACTGTGTTCTCCTACAGGAAACGTAATCCAGATTTGTTTTATTTTAAATAATGAAGTGGTCAATACAACACAAAATTAAAAACAAATGTAATTTAAGCTGGGATGCGTCTTTCCAGATTTTTCTCTAGAATTTCCCGTTTTATTTATTTATTTATTTTTTTCAATTGAAAACATTCAATCGAGTTATTTCCATAACGGGAGCATAGCGAACAAAACAAAAAAGAATCAACCAAAATTATGTGTTATGATCGGGTGACGCTGTTTTCAAAAAAAATCACATAAACATGTTTTAGAAGGGTTTCCCTTGTCGGTTTTTCAATTTGTAAAAGGTAAACATTACTTATTTTTAGAGCTCTACAAAATGTATACCTTCATTTTTTCAAATTAATTTTAAAAAGTGCTTTTCTTGCAGTTATTTTCTTTTCTTTTATCAATAACCAAAATATGAAAAACTAGCTCCCTGCAGATTACCCTTCTCTATTGAACACCGTATTCAGAATTGTAATGGGATTAGCCATTTCCTCAAAAATTGAGGAAAACTTTTCCGATATTTTGTCTCTCTCGCACACTTGCCTATTAAATGTTGTCGGCTTTGGCCTTAAAGAATATAAAAAAATATGACATTGACGTAATTTAAAAAATAGTATATTATTTATCTAGAACGAGAAGTGAAGTTTAAAGTACGAGCAAGTTGTACCTTTAAAAACACTTCTTCGTTCGAGGTAAATACAACGTTTTATTTCAAACTGCAAGTTTAATGAACTAGGTCAAAATAAACAGAAATGTTGTGTGTTTATCTCGCACAAATTATTCGTAATAATTCAATATGCGGGAACTAACATTCCCATAGTAACAAACGTTTGTCAAAAATGACAACGAAAAAACTGGGTCACGGTGAATGGTTTTGGATATTTTATTCGATTATTCCGTTTAAAATGGAGAAAATTGAGGTGCCTCAAGACATTGTAGATGAAGCAGATCACGTGAAGAACAATTTGATGCCACAAAAATCTCGGGAACAATGTAAGAAATGATTGACGTATAATTTTAAAGTACTAGGACTTAAAAATTTTCTTTAAAGTACTAGGACGTTAATGTTCCACTTTTGGTATCAAAAATAATCCGAAAAATGTCACTTTAGATACAAGTATGAAATAAAAAAAAAATTACGTCAATGTCATATTTTTTTATATTCTTTAAGGGCTGATGATGGCAGAAGTGTTCTGCCGAAACATGTTCCATTAGTCATTTTACAGTTATTAAAGTTTGTGGAGTTCGACTTAGATATATTTAAATTTTAATTTATACCTTATAGTTGTGCGCGTAAATAATTCTGGTTGCAGCGTATTCTGAAAATTGGAAGCAAAACGAAGTTTTGGGGATTTGTTTGTCTAACAGCAACATAAATAAGAACATAAAGGCCGAGACGCACATAGCCGCACCGCGCCCGCGTACGGCGAGCGAAGTCCCCACCTTACCGCACCGACACTTCTTCACACTGAGGGCGCACCGACTTGCGATGCGAGCACGGTGCGGGCGCGGGTGCGGGCCATGTAATTGTATTTTATTTCCTTCCTCTATTTCGTTTTTAGAACCATTTTTATTTTCCCAAAAATGTCAGATTATGGTTCTTAAAACAGGTTCTTCTTTCCATTTTTACTTGAGCTAATTCCATTCACTTTTCTTTCTGGATTTTTTCTTCCTATCCAATCCTTCTTTAACTTTCGGTTTCATCTGTCAATTACTTTCGTTCTTCGTCTGTTTTTAAGGTTTATCTGCTTTATAGGTCCATCTGTGGCTTACACTGGTTTGTTTTTTAGGTTTTTTTGTCTCTGAGCTGCCCCTGTCTCCCTATTTTCAATGTCTCAATGTCAGGTTACTCTGGCTCTTACTTTCGTTGTTCTTTAGGCTCGATTGTCTTCTAGCCTCCTTTTTCTCTTAGGTTCTTCTGTTTCCCATGTTACTGTGTCTCTTAGGTTTCTTTATATCTTTCTCTTCGTCTAGTAGGTCCTCTATCTGTTTAGTTCCTCTGCCTCTTACGTTGCTGTCTCACTTATGTTTTTCTGTATCGTTGATTCCAATGTCGCTTACGTTCTTCAGTGTATTATGTTTCTTTATCTTTTAATTTACCATGTCTCTTAGGTTTCTCTATTTCTCAGGTTACTGGTTACTGTGTCTCTTAAATTATTTTGCCTATTCGGTTCCTCTTTTACTTAACTTTCTCTGTTCCTTTGGTTCAACTCTTCTCTGTCTCTTACATCTTTCACGTTACGTATGTCTCTCAGGTTCAAGTGCCTATGTCCTTCAGGTCCCATTTTCATACTGTTCTCAGGCTCTAAAAGTAGGTTCATTTGTATTCCAGGTTTTTTGGTCTTTAGGATGCTCTGTTTTTAGTTTACTCTGTTTCTTAGACTCCTTTGTCTCTTTATTGTCTATGACTTTCAGGCTCTCTGTCACTTACGTTCCTTTTAGGTTCAAAAGTGTCTTAACTTCTTTTGTCTTATGGGTTCCTGTGTTGCTTACATTCCGTTTCTGTCTCTCAATTGTTGATGTTGTCAAATTTCATAGTCTCTCAGGTCCCTCTGTCTCTCAGATTCCTCTGTCTCTCAAGTGCCTATCTCTTCCAAATCTCTCTGTCCCTTACGTTCCTCTCTATCATTTAGGTTTTCGTTTGTATCTTTTTTCTTATCTATTTCTCTGTGTGTTAGATCCCTGCATTTTAATTTACCCTCTGTTCCTTTGTCTCTTTGGTTTCTGATTGTTTGATTCCTTTCTTGTCACTTTGTGTATTAGGTCCTTTTGTCTTTCTATTTGCTCAGTCTCGTAGGTTTATTTGTCCCTTGGGTTCCTTGTCATTTAGATTCCTCTATCTCTTTGGTTTTTTGTTACTTAATTTCATCTTGTTCTTCAATTTCTTTCAGGTTACTATCTCTTTCAGGTTCCTCTTTCTTTCGGATTATCTCTTAAGTATTTACGAATTTCAGGTTCCCTTGTCTTATACTCTTCTCAGTCCCTTAGGTTTCTTTGTCCTTCGGGTGCATCTGTATCTCAGGATATTCTGCCTCTCAGCTTCGTTTGTTTCTTAGGATCCTCTACCTCTAGGTTCCCATGTCACTTAGTTTCTTCTGTGTATTAGGTCTCTACTTTGTCTCTTGGGTTTCCTTCTTCCTTTATCTTTTAAATTTTTCTTAAAGTACTTATGTCAGCAAACAAACAACCAAACTCGAAACGTTAAAGTAAACATATTGAAGCGGCAGATGCTGCTTGTTTAACTTTATTACCGAAGAGATCAAAAGAAATATGTATATGAAATTTGTGACGACAGTTGGCCGAAGAAGTCAAAAACTCCCGACAGGTTTGAAAAACTTTTGCGAAAGGCTCCAGACGGTAACATGTTATATTTATACAGGATTTTTACATTGTATTTAATATTTTTGACGAGTTGTATAAAACGAAGTTAAGTGATGTCACCGACAACAATTCATATTTAATTGCAATCTAAATATACAACGTGTCCCAGAAATAAGTACATTAATTTGGAGAGGTGGTAGAACTCATCGAGTACAACAACTTTTTCCTTTACCATTTTTTAGAAATCACATTTTGAAATTACAATTTTACAACGCCCAAAAATAACGATACGATAATATGGATTTCTGACACAATGGTGGTAATGACCGTGCATTCTGTTGTTTTTCTGGGAGGAAGGAAATATTAACACTTTATTATTTTTACTTTTTGTGAACTTTTTTGTCGCTGCGTTCCGGGTAAAAATGATAAGCGTACCTGTATGTTACTAATTAGTTCAATATCGGACTTTACAACAGGTTGTAGTTAACTGTCTTGTGATTTGTTAATTTTTGTGGTGGACAAAGTTTGTGATTTGTTCTTGTGTAGTTTTGTTTTTAAAAATTCTAAATTTTATAAACAACGAATACTCCAGTTCCTGGAAGATTTGCCTTTATAAATCTGGACATGGTGGTTCCAGAACGACGGACGGTACCTTTTGTCACTACGCTATAATATTGTACGAAACTGGTTAAATACGAATTTTCCCGTGTTCAATCTGCAGATGAAATTGAGGATTTTCTTATCGTAAGTACCTACTTCTGCATTTTGATTGATAATTTTGTTAATAAGGTAATTAAGCAATGAAAATTAATAATGTGTAATTTTTATTTTGGTATCATGTTTTATTACATAAGAGTCTTTTCAGTTCATTTTCAATATCCCACAAAGAAACAAAAAGAAAGTGAAAGTAAATGAATTTTTTGTATGCTTGGTTTATCAGTGGGGATTTATGTAAAAACAATCCAGTAGCGGCTAACGAAATTCATACCAAATCCAATTTTAAGTCGAAAACTAGAGGGTTTAGAGAAAAAAAGTATTGAGAAATTTTGTTGCTATTCACTCGATCTATATGCAGTTAAAATTAATGTACTTATTTCTGGGACACTCTGTATATAAAAGTGAATGTGAATGTGTATAATATTATGTCGTCGGCATATACTAAAACCAGGCTTTTTGTAAAACGCCTAGGCTTTTTCAAAATGACTAGGCAAATTGTAAAACAATAATAACTTTGCAATCAGACTAGATATTTCAGAACTTTTATAAAACGCCGTCACAACTTTAAGCTTATTGTAAAATCGCAATGATTTTACAATATGCCTAGCTTAAGTCAGGCATATTATAAAGCGCCTACTTGTTTAGGCATATTCCAAAGATCTAAAAATGTATCATTCAAGTCTAATAATAATATAAATTAGTATTGACAATAATATGATGTTAAATTATTATTAGAGTTATTTTCGTGTTTTATAAAAAATAACAGAAACTTAAATAAGTTTTGATCTACGTACAGATGAACATAAAAATTTTGAGTGAGAAACCACGTGTCACAAACGAGCACGAGGTTAGAGGTTAAGTAATTTTTTTTTATATACTTTATTTTTATTATACTTAATTACTAATTAGGGGAACAACAAAATAAAAGAAATATAAGAGTATAATATAAAAAATCGCAGACAAGGCTCTAAAATAAAAAAAACAATTGCGGCCAAAATATTAGAATGTACCTAAAGTTATTTTTGTAGGGTCCGCTGGTATTATCACAAATGCACTTCATGTGCGCCATACAAAATAGATCCCAAAACATTTTTTGAATCCAGATGTCTCCTGCCGACTTTTGGCACCTCGATTATTGCTTTTTAACATTACAACATTTTGTCCTGTTGTTAGAGGGTTTAATTTTTTCATAATCTTTAATAAAAGAGTGTAGGTATAATTAACCACTGTTTTAACTACCTTGATTTTATTTGAAGAGATTGTATAATAATGTTACTTCACAATTCATGCCATCTGCTAGGGCTCTAGACACTGCGCACTACGTTTTATTTTGGCTTTCTTAATCTCAAAACCACAAACGTCTTAATCGTTTGAGCTCAAAACTAATGGAGGTTATGGTTTTGTACCTAACAGCATAAAATTTATCGAATTCCAAAAATTTAATGTAGTAGCTAATTTATTTTCACCGGTTAATTTTAGAATATGCCTAAACAAAAAGTAGGCATTTTATAATACGTCTGACTTAACCTAGGCATATTGAAAAATCATTGTGTTTTTACAATAAGCCTAAAGTTGTGACGGCGTTGTAGAAAACGCCTGAAATATCTAGTCTAATTGCAAAGTTATCATTGTTTTACAATTGGCCTAGTCTTTTTAAAACAGCCTATTCGTTTTACAAAAAGCCTGGTTTTAGTATATACCGATGACATATATATTGTATGCACTTGTTTTGCATTATTATTTATTATTTTGCATCATTAAAAATACTTAAGTTGAAAGATGAATGTGAAAGAGTAGTACCTATACATATTAAAAAACTATGTCACTAGCTTGTAATAAAACCAACTTAGGCGTGGTTGAATGGCCTTCAACTTGCGTTATCGATAATGTCCTCATTAGAAAAATTTGATTCGAAAGATGCCTTTTATAGAAATTCGTACATACTGTATCGGTTTGACAGAAATTACATTTCTGTAATTACCACTTTCAAAATACGCCTCAATGCGCCGCGCAAAAATTGAATGGACGATCCTGTACGCCCAGATGCCAGATGTAACACTGAGCAATGATCATTAATTATAAACAAAAATTAAAATTCAAAATCTGAAATTGTAAGTTCATTCCACTAGAAGGACGTACCGGTCAGTAAAGCCGATCTTTAGATGCGCTAACGCTGGATATATGCATCCGTCGGAATGGAATTCATAGAGACGTTATATTGTTTAACTCTTAAATCGAGACGCCACTCGACGATTTTGCGTCCCACGGTGTGGACCGAGCCTCGTGTGGCCCCTTTGCGGGCGTAGGCAGGAATATGGAAAGGCCACACAAAGTAAAACTAATTACTATATCCCACTAAACACAATTATAATATCAACTATGTACTACTAATATTATAAACTATATAACTATAACTATAATTATTATTATAAAAAAAACTAAAATAATTATTATGGGCTAATAATTGTCCTAATTAAATTAAATCATTTTTTTCATGACTCGGATTGTGTGTTGCTCGACGTGCTGGGTCAGTTTTGACAATGTTTGCTGTACAGTTGCCTCAAAATTTATAAGAAATAACTATAAGTAACTATTGCAAAAATAAAAAAATCCTTACTAGGTATATGATTGTCGTAAATGATATAAAATGACACAATTTACCTGTATATGTTGAAGCTGGAGAAAATTCTGACATTCGCGATGCATAAGACGGCGTCGGGGTACAGCAAAAATCCCCTCCAAGGTTTACAGTTCGACGCCGCTTACTATCAAAAAGAGACTCATCACCAAAAACTTGTTTCTTGAGAGACTTTTCACTGATGAGTTGTTTCCTCTGCAGTTTCCCCAATCTCCTTGATGAGGTTGTTGGCCTTTTTATCGTCTGTGTCATAATCCTCTGCAAAGAAGCTCAAAAGTTAAAAAAAATCATGTATATAACTGTCTTAAAATGAATCTTAAAAACCTTGTAAGAAGGCCAGGTCTTACATGGAGTACCACTTTTGACAAAAGTCATAAAATCGATACACTTGCGGAATAAATTTAAATTCTGGTTAGTAATATGCATAAAAAATGTATATTTAGTTACTGCTTTTAAATAAAATACTGTACACTTACCTTTAGGACTTTTGGAAGCTACACAAATCTCAAAACTTGGTAAGGCAAACGAAGACGAAACGAACTGCACGATCTCAGACGAAAAATGAAAATGAACAAAATCGAACGAAGCAATGGCCAGCACAGATGACACATCTGGAAAGAGTTCCTTGGTTTCGTTTCGTTCGGGGTGCAAGGCGCAATAAAAAAAGCTGTAAATCTAAATCTAACTAGAGTATTGATATTCAATGATAGTACTGATCTATACGTTTGGTTATTATTTATTTTCGACAATAAAATTACGCTCGCGTCGTCGGTTCCTCAACCTTCAACCCCCATCATAAACCAAGATCCGTTCTTCTCAAAATTCCAGCCCCTAAACGGTAAAACTTCTCAACGTATGTTTCAAATTGTTCCTTAATTATACCTGCTTTCAATTTCGTTTTTAAAAACTATTCATTCCCTGACCAACACTAAACTCTTCTCCGGTCAAAAACACACTCAAACTTCGCGACACGACTCTCAAAAGAGATTCGTTGATTTATTTTTAATCTTTTCGCTGGTCTTTTGACACCTTCACTTACTTCACAGCGTTTCACATTACCAGACATTACCAATATTTATTAATTTCGTTGATTAACCGTAATAATTAAAGATCTTAATTTTTGTTTTCAACTTTAACAAACACATTTAAATTAATATTTGTATCTACATTGAATTATTTGTTTGCCGTTGGGTTAAAGAGCTTTTGTAATTTTTTATAACATTAACACCATAATAGAATAGGGAATGTCAATTTTATTTTTAAATTTTAATTTAATAATAATTATATGACTTTTTCTACTTTATTATATGACTAGAATTTTTATTATAAATACCCACGCACGTTTCGCCAACAATGTTGGCATCATCAGGGTGATAAGTGAATCGGAAAACTGATTAAAAGTAGTTATCTACCACGAAAAGTGATCCAGACAATTGTTTTGTTTTTGAATAATTATATGAATTCTCAAAGAGCGATTGCTCATCTCTATTGCGAACTAGGCGGGCGAGATGATCCTAAAACATTTCAACCACGAGAAAACGTAAAACTTTCAAGGTTTTTTGGGTAAAATTCGGAGTGCCAAATGTTTACAAGAGCTAACTTAGTTGTTGCCATGTTTCGTAAAAATTATGAAAGAAATGCTAGCCTTACTAAATAATTCTATTGTTTCTACTTTTAAATTCTATAACCATTCTATTTTATTTAAAATATGATTCAAATAAAAAATGTACATATGTTTTATAACCCGCAACAAACTTCTAAACTTGGCGCAAAAACCGCCCATATGGAATCTGTAAAAGACGCTAATAGAATGCGTTCCTTTGTAGTACATAAATTAAATATAATTATATGAGTATATAAAAATATCACAAAAAAATTTCACGAGAAATTAATGTCAGAACTGAACGTCAAAAATTACTTATATTTTACCCACATTAATTCCTTTCTATGCTTCTATATTTTTGATTTTAATCGTAATTCAAATAAAAAATATAAATTAAGTGGGATTATTATACATTATGTATTTTAAAATCATCATTTTTATCTTTAAAACCCCTTAGTGATTTATAAACTTGACCACAAAACACGCCTGATAATATGATATGGAATACGTTCTTTCTAGTGTTTATTTGCCTAGAAAAACATGTATACTTAACGTGAAAATTTCACGAAAAGTAAAAGGCGCCAAAACACGCCTCGAATGCGTTTTTATTTGTAGTATAGATGACTAGAAAAACACGTGTATTTAATGTTAAAATTTCATGAGAAACAAACGTCAGAACTGCACGTGGAAAATAACTTATATTTTATCAACATTATGAACCTTTCGTTGATTAACAATATTGATTATACGTCTTTATTGCGTCATATATAATATTTAAAAATAACGTAATTTTTTAACGTTGAATTGTCGTAATTTTTAGATACGTAGTCAGTATTTTATTGTAAATCAACGTTGAATTTATGTTATGTAAAATACGTTGAAATAACGTTGAAGGTATTACGAAAATATAACGTGATATTTTCAACCATAAACGTGTTATCAACCACATACACGGCTTTTCCACGTTAAAACAACGTGCATGTGTTTACTGGGATGCGTTCTACAAAACTTGCTTTGCGACATCATTAGAAAAGCCACCAGGGAATACAATCTCTGTCGATTATTGGTAGACTGCTATAAAGCTGCGAAGCTCTTTGTTGTTCAAGAGACCAAGTAGCTGCTTAATTTTTGTTTGAATTAAATTTGATTTGACGTGTTGGAGGATGATTTTGTTGTTTAAAATGCCAGTCTATTTAAAGCGACACGTTAGCGTGTCTATGCTAAATTGAGAAGGACCCTTGTTTCCACTGAAAGCCACCTAGAGATTGATATTGTGAGATTTAAAATTCAAATTTAGGTCTTATAACGTTTAGATTATTTTTCAACTAGTTAAAGTTTCGAAATGATAACAAAATTATGTTAGATAGTGTCTGAAATAGTGACTTTGTGAGACACGCCCTATATTTATGCTTGTAGTAAAATTGTAAATGAATAATATCGACTTCTCTTTGCGTTTGCGTTAATGAAGGTTATCTGTAGTACTGCTATTATGAAAATGAAAACCAAACAAAGCTTGGAAGCGCCGTGAAAATAAATTTAAAAGTTGATGGTTTCAACGCGTGGAAAATATATTACTTTTATCACATTCCTTTTCTTGAAGACAGAAACTCATCCATCATATTACACAGATATTTGCGTGGGAATAAATTATTCTTTACTGAGGATCCTAATCCATATTTATTATTTTTAGCTTAAGCATTTTATGTTTTGGTTTGCAATTGTTGTTTTAGCCTGCAAGAACAGCAAAGTTGTAAAAAACCTGAAATATATTCATGAGAAACCCGAGAATATTGCAAATACGGTATACTTACTACTATTGACGTTGACTTTCTGTGCAAAATATACGCAAAGATTGTTTGCGATTATAGAAAACTTCTATTTTGGTAGCTGCTCACACAACATTAAACCTCCTTTTAGCATAGAAAATATTTCATTGGTCTGAAGAATCTCTAATACCACGTACTAATTTTCATGAAAATCAAAGTCAAAGAGGGACGAAACTGGTTAGGCGCAGTTGAAATTAATTTGGATTCCTTACAAAAGAGCAGAATCATTAAAGGGTTAACAGACAAGAAAGTACATTTACATGTTTAACTAACAAAGAAACCGCACTGTAATCCTTAATAACTTGCCAGCTTTTCTGGGAACTTTAGCATCTTTATTAGATTTTTAATGTTACCTCCTGTGAGGTAAAAAAAACAGAATAAACTATATTACTAAATAAGGGTTATAAATAGTTATGGTCTAAAGCTCCGTGGATAAGTTAAATTAAATTCGCAAAATTTATGGTTCAAATAAAATAAAAAATGTAACTAGCTCTTCGTCGTTGCAACTGAAATGCCTTATATATAAAGATAGTATTCGAAGAGTAATCAAAAAGGGATGCCGGTTGTGACGCAAATATGCAATGTGAATAGCCAATCATAAACTAGATGTTTCGAGAGTTGAAATAGAGTACATCAATAATTGAATTACAAGATTGTTCTGTGTCTAGTAATTGTTTATTCCTCGAAATAGGTAAGTAATTGCTGGGAAGCTTGTGCAGTTTATTTTCGTAGTACTACTTAAGAATCCAAGACATGAACGAAAATATATGATGGAAAAAGAAATACCGTGCGATCATTTAAATTATAAATTAGAGTAGGCGGCTTTTTTATTATGCAATGGCCCAGCCTGCAAATTGACTGACAGTAAAATTTGAGGTTATCGTAAACATTGTGACGTTTATGTTTCTCATGAAAATAAAAAACTAACAAATATTTCCAGCAAATGTTCAAAGTGTTTTCCCGCATCTTCAATTCAGCTGTTAACTCCATTCACCATTCTGTTGCCGTTTTTTTGAAATGTCATTTTGACATTCGAATTTTAAATGAAATTGTCAAAAGTTAGTAGTGCCAACTTAATTTAAATTTCACAGCCTACTCTAATTTATAATTTAAATGATCGCACGGTACTTCATTTAATAAATATTATACAAGTTAATTAAACCATTGTTTATTTGCGAGAAGAAAGTTTAATTTATTTATTTTTAATTCTTCGAGCAAATAAACAATGGTTTAATTCACTTGTTTTATACACAGCAGTCGCAGCTGTTGGAAGAATAATTCCTTAGAAATCAAAATCCTGTGACTAACAAATTGTAATTTTTATTTTTCTAATAAAAATAATCAATAAAGTTTCTATTTTTATTTCAGAGAATAATAAATTTGTAGAGCGATTTAATTTTTTTTTACTGATTCAAAAAACAAATTTAATCACTAATGAATAAAGATTTAGTTATGACTGTTGTTATGGATTTAATAATGACGCTTTAGAACGTTAAAATTGAAAAAAAAAATACCAGTGTGCTTTAGACCACACGACTGAGGTAAAACTTCAGTTCGCCATTGTGAAAGTGTTCGCAATAGCATACAAAACTGACACACGCAAATGGGTGTATGGAGAGAAGCGCGAATTCACAACCTAGAAGACGCGAGTTCGAATCCCGTTAAGGCAAAAAAAAAAATTTATGAATTAATTATTGTAAAATCGTTCGCTTCGCCCGATTACACTTTTCGTAACGCTCTTGTCACGCATTCACCAGCTACTCCTTAAGTCAAGTGTCCGTAAAGAAGTTTTACTTCAAAACTATTACATACATATATTATGAACGTAATTAATTACGTAAATGAATGCGTTGTAGAGTATTTTTGGTCTTCCAATCCTTCCCTAAACTGCTCAAATAAATAATACCCTTCTTTCCTTCTCATGTTTTGGCTTTTTAACTTAAATTTTGTTCCCAAAATTTTATTAATTCTTAATTTTTTTAATTTGTAAGGTTGTTTACATATTATTATAGGTTAAATTTTCTTCCTTTATCATTTATTTTTAAATTTTTCCCCCTTTTTAATTTTTTATAGATATGTGATCTCTGTCTTTTTAATATGTTCAGCAATGTGGTGGTGCAGACAAGTTTTGTTAAATTTAACATCTTATTAATTTTTAAGGTAAGAACCATTTTTGTATTGTTGTCAATATCTTTTTATAGCACTGAGGATGGCCTTTATTTGACCGAAAGCGCTCTGGTTTTGATAAATATTCTGATCAATTTGTTTTCGATTTTGAGATTTAAATACTTTTTTTTTAAGTTTTTACTATCACATTGTAGTAAATGTGTTAATTGTCTAGTTAACATTGTTTAGTTACCGTTAATGTGTAAAGTGTAACTGTGATTTCTACAGTATTTCGGAACGAATATTCTACATAGCCTTCTGCTTGAACTGTCAACTTTCAACCACCATGTCGAGACTGAAAGTTAGATCGTAATAGTATGTAAAGTAGGATATGAGTTATGTTATGTAAACGCAGAAATAAAAGCCCGTAGGGCAAATAAAGATTTTATTATTATTACAAGTGAAAGCATTCATAAATGTACACGTTAATGAACTGAGAGGTAGTCTTCTAGTCAGTCGTTCGTTATAACCGACTATTGTTTTGAATTAGTCGAGATAAATTAATATGCGATCCCCAATAGGTCGATCCGCTGTTCCACTGTAAATTATTATCTATCTTTTTCAGAGAGTTAAAGAGATCTCTTTTTAAGAAACTTGTACAAAAATAATTACACTTAATGGTGTTTTCTTCAACTTTTCTGAAAGGGCGAACTGGTCCTATTTAAATCTTTTGGTTCTCATTTTTTGGCTGTATATTTAGCCTTAATTTGTTGCGTCTTATTTATTTCCTTATTTATTTAACTACATCATACATTTTTCACATCTTTCCTTAATTTTTTTTTATAGATTTTCCTTTCTTTTATAAATTGTAACTGTGATATTTAGATATTTATCTCTTTATAGTAAATGAAAGTAAGACATATTATATACAGGCTTTTCATAAATAATTCATACATTTAGTAGGCTTTGAACGTCAAAACTTTGTAGTTAGATACATGTAAATTTTGTTATTCAGAGGGAGCATGATGTATGAATGTTAGCTTATTTATTATAGCTTGGGTCTCACTTTTTAGTAAAATTTTAAAATAATAATTTGCTGCTAATATTACAGCAGAATTTTTGATTTATCAGACTTGCACGTTACATGTTTTAAATTTATCCTTTATTAATTATAAATAGTATTTACACTATATTCTTTATTATCATGTTTGTGTGAACTATCCACAGGCATCAAAGTTTCGCATTCCTATTATTGGAAGACTTATTGGAAGACTCTTTCCGTCACAAATTTGCACCATTTCCTCCTGTCAAAGAAAAATCCGTTTTCTAATTGCTACACGCCTGCCAATCGTCACAACATTAGCAAGTCGTTCTCAGCTAGACTAAGCTGCAATTGTCTGAACGTAACGTTTAAAATCATAAACCAGAAGAATGTCGATAAATCCAAGTGGAGTAAATTTAAATTAAAATTTAAATATATCCAAGTCAAACTCCACAAACTTTAATAAGTGTAAAATTACAGATGTTACATGTTTCGGCAGAACACTACTGCCATCATCAGCCCTAATTTAACAAGAGATTAATGATACAATTGAATTACAGAGGGGTTCTTACCTTAAAGAATATAAAAAATTATGAATTTGACGTAATTTTGAATTAAATTTGACGTTTTCAAAGGGTTACATGATTTTTAAAAGATTTCGTAAAAACAACATTTTATAAAATGTAAAAATTAAGAATGGATCAAAGAGAATCTGGTTTGTTTGAGTGGTGAAAAATTAAAATAGTGAATTAATAATGGGATTATTGAAGTTATTCTGTTCATTTAAACAAGATCTGTTTTCCAGTTTCAAGGCTTTCCTTATTTCCAAAGTCTCAAGAAAATCTAATTTCCGGCCTTTATTGCATTTATGAATCCATTTGGAATTTGATGGTGAAAAACTATGTTTCGTTATTAATATATGATTGGCGAAAGACGAAGGTGTTGATGGTGGAGGATCAAGATCTGTGTTGTTATAAATGTGCCTAAAATGTTCTTTAATACGGTCTGATATTTTGCGACCTGTCTGACCTATGTAGAATGACTCACAAGAAGAGCAGTTTAATTTGTATACACCTGATGATGATTTGTAATCTAATGGATCTTTATTTTTAATAGAAACTCTGGATAAGTTGTTATCTTAAAATTTAAATATATCTAAGTCGAACTCCACAAACTTTAATAAGTGTAAAATTGCAGATGGAACATGTTTCGGCAGAACACTACTGCCATCATCAGCCCTAATTTAACAAGAGATTAATGATGCAATTGATGAATTACAAGAGGGGTTCTTACCTTAAAGAATATAAAAAATTATGACGTTCACGTAATTTTGAATTAAATTTGACGTTTTCAAAGGGTTTCATGATTTTTAAAAGATTTCGTCAAAACAACATTTTATAAAATGTAAAAATTAAAAATGGATCAAAGAGAATCTGGTAAGTTTGTTTGAGTGGTGAAAAATTAAAATAGTGAATTAATAATGGGATTATTGAAGTTATTCTGTTTATTTAAACAAGCTCTGTTTTCCAGTTTCAAGGCTTTCCTTATTTCCAAAGTCTCAAGAAAATCTAATTTCCGGCGTAAATTAAATTGCATTTATGAATCAATTTGGAATTTGATGGTGAAAAACTATGTTTCGTTATTAATATATGATTGGCGAAAGAAGAAGGTGTTGATGGTGGAGGATCAAGATCTGTGTTGTGATAGATTATCGAAAGATTATAGATTATTATTGTTTACCTTATCTAAAGACCCCCACAATATCACAAAGTACATTTCAGATTCAAACATGATTAAAAGCTTAAAAACAAAAATTAAAGAATACAACATTTGTATTAGTAAAGCTGACTAGGGTAATTGTTTGCTAATACTTAACAAACAAGATTACTTAAACAAAGTAGAGAATTTCTTAAAATCTGGTGACTTTACTAAACTCAAAAAAGATCCTACTTGTTTCCAACCTTAAATCTGCGCTCAAAGACCTTTCAGAAACTGTTAAATATTTCGACCCACAAGCTTTCACACTAATACCCATGAATCCTTGCATACCTAGACTATACGGTCTACCTAAAATACATAAAACTCAACCTTTTCCCATTAGACCAGTAGTTTCTTTTGTCAATTCACCTGTATCAATACTTTCAAAATGGCTTAATACAATTCTTGGACAACATTTAGATTTTAATAACAAATTTGCAATAAAAAACTCAATAGATCTTTGCTCCAAAATTAGAAATTTCCAAATTCCATCAGACACTAGACTTGTTTCATTTGACGTAGTTGTTTTATTCCCCAGCATCCCACCCAAATCTTGCTTATTAATTTTAAAAAAACCTACTATTGTAGTATTAAGTTTTAAATTTGAATTTGGCGCGTCCGGCTCCCTGTGCGTGGTTGCGTGGAAGAAGAGGGCACTCGATGGCATGGCGGCAAGGGAACGAGACGTGCCAGAGACTAGAGTTATGTTGTGTACATAGTTATTTTATAATTAAACATTAAAATTAAAGTGCGGCCTTTTATTTTCGCGGGTCAGGCCAGGACTACAATGATTCAGTAGTGGGATCAGGACCGGGATGGATTGGAATTATGGAGATCTAATATTATGGTGAGGACGCCGAGGAACGACGCGAGGGGGAAGATGGCGGATTAGCAGCGTGCGACGCTTATTACGAGAACCTTACGAGAATCATCCCTGCTTACGAGTGAGTTTATGTTTACCATTATGTCGGAGAACGGAGAGCAAGTGAATATCAGCGAGACCGCTGGTCCTGCACCGATCGCAAGTAATATAAGTGTCGAAGATATCATTGCGATGTCCGTCCGAGCCATCCTAGCACAGCAACAAGTGTCTGGTGCACGAGGCAGTACGACAGCTCCATCCACAACGAATTTCGTCGCCCCCGTGAACCAACCGCCTAGATTCAAGAATAGCGAAGTCGCCGCTCTCCTACCAAGCTTTGCTGGCCACAATGACGATATTGTTAGTTGGTTACAACGGGTAGACGCAGTTCAGGCCACATACGATGTTCCTGATGAAGTAATGCAATTAGTTGCTATGGGAAAATTGTCAGGACAAGCTCGAGAGTGGTACAATTCCAAGGTGGAATATATTACGATGTCATGGGAACTTCTCCGAATAGAAATGATCACTATGTTTGACTGCCGCCCTAATCGAGTCGTCCTGATGAAGAACATGGAGGCGCGAAGGTGGAAGAAAAATGAAAAATTCTCCACATATTACATGGAGAAAATTCTATTATGCAACAAGGTGGGACTTTCGGAAGCAGAAATTATCGACTACATGATCGACGGTTTCGACAACCCTACCCTGCAGAGCCAAGCAAGAATGCAAGGCTTTACTTCCTTGGCCAATCTTCTAACGATCATGAAGAGCGTCACGCGAGAGGATCTAGGTTCTGGGTCCGTTCAGACGAGCTGCAAGTCCAACACGGTGGTAAGGTCGATCCCTGCAAATTCTAGAGAGGATTCCTCCAGGTCGTCAGCACTAAGGTGTTTCAACTGTAACCTACAGGGACACAGAGCAGCCGAGTGTAGAAAACCAAAACGAGAGCCAGGTTCCTGTTTTGAATGCGGGTCAAAACTCCACCGCCTACGTGATTGTCCTCAGCGAAAGAACAGGACTGCAGTACCAGATTCGACAACGCATCTCGTATCAACACATCTCACACCTGCATGTCGAACAACAGTCCATGTGGAATTCACGAATAAGTTAAGTCAAAGTTATGATGCAATTTTAGATTTAGGGAGTCCAGTATCATTTTTGCGGCTGGATGGTGCATCTGAGGACTTGGTTGAACCTATCAGTAACGGAGAGCAATTCACCGGAATGAATAATAGTACCATAGTTTTATTAGGTTCGATTAAGACGTCAGTCACCATTGGTAATGTCCAATTAAAAAACAAATTTTATGTAATTCCTATGCAGGCAATGTCAACAATTTGTTTAATTGGTCGTGATATTTTGTGTAACGAGTCAATCAAATTTTCGGTTAATAGAGGCGTGGTCCGGATTGAGCAGAGTCGTGATGAGGTGATGAATGAGGTTTTCCTTATTGATGCTTATGACGCAGATGAAAACGACTTTATTGGTAGGTTAGACATTGATCAAAGCATAGATCCGGCCATACGTTTGCGGTTAGAAAATGATTTGATTAACAATTATTGGAAACCTGAAAGGCCTGTAGAGCCGGAAGTTCATTTGAAAATGAAGATCGTGGTGGATGAGAAACACAATCCATTTTTCCACACGCCCAGACGCTTATCATATTCTGACAAACAAGAAGTTAGCACAATTATAAATGACTTGTTAAATAGAAAAATAATACAGAAAAGTAACTCTCAGTACAGCTCACCAATCGTCTTGGTGAAGAACAAGACCGGAAAATTAAGAATGTGTATAGATTTTCGAGATTTAAACAAGCTTACACAGCGAGATAACTTTCCAATTCCGTTGATCGACGATCAGATCGAGTTTTTGCGTGATAAGAAGATCTACACCAAGTTAGACCTCAAAGATGCTTTTCATCATATCGATGTCGATGAGGATTCGATTAAGTACACCAGTTTTGTCACGCATTGTGGTCAGTATGAGTTTAGGAAGATGCCATTTGGTCTAAAGAATAGTCCAGCTTTTTTCATGAGATTTGTTAACTCCGCGTTTAGGGATCTCTTAGAGCAAGGTAAGATTGCTATTTACCTGGACGATTTAATTATAGCTACGGAAACGTGCGAAGAGAATATACAGATTTTGAACGAAGTTTACGAAGTATTGGTGAGAAATAAACTCATGTTGAAACTAGACAAGTGTTCGTTTCTGAAAACAGAGATTTCGTATCTGGGCTACATCATCTCAGATAATTTGGTAACTTTAAACCCACACAATGTTAAGGCGATTTCAGACTTTCCTATTCCAAACAATACGCACGAAGTACAGAGATTTTTGGGATTAGTATCGTATTTCAGACGTTTTGTGGAAAATTTTTCAATGATTGCCAAACCACTTTACGACATGTTAAAAAAGTCAGAGAAAACCAAGGAGTTTAGTTTCGGACCTGACCATCTCGAGACTTTTAACTCGTTAAAGCGCAAATTATGTGAAAAGCCAGTTTTGGCAATTTATTCAGTTTCACTGCCTACGGAGTTACATGTTGATGCTAGTGCGGCAGGATATGGCGCCGTACTCTTACAAAAACAATCAGATGATAAGTTTCATCCTGTATTTTACTTCAGTAAAAGAACAACTGATGCTGAGACCAAATTGCACAGCTTTGAATTAGAAATGCTCGCCATTGTTTATGCTTTGGAACGATTTAAAACATATTTGCGAGGAATTCGTTTTAAGATAATCACAGATTGCAACAGCCTTCAACTTGCCCTTAAGAAGAAAGAGATAAACCCCCGAATATTAAGATGGTCATTGATCCTGCACGATCATGGAGCATAGATCGGGAACAAGAATGAGACACGTGGACGCGTTAAGCAGAGATCACAACGTTCTTGTGGTTACTGAGACAAGCTTCGAACAAAATTTAAGTGTCATTCAGGGAAAGGATCCCGAGATTGCGCAAATCTCGGAGAGACTAGAAACATCGGTTGATAAAAACTTCGAACTGAAGAACGGACTTGTTTACCGGAAGCGACAAAATAAACTGTTATTTTACGTACCAAAAGGAATGAGGAGTAATGTTATTAGAGCTTGCCACGACGAGATGGGCCATGTAGGTACTGATAAGGTTATGGATTTACTCCAGAAGACGTATTGGTTTCCAGACATGCGACATGTAGTTCAAGAGTATATAAAAAACTGTTTAAAATGTTTGGCCTATTCGCCGAGTTTTGGAAAAACAGAAGGTGTTTTACACCCAGTACCAAAGGGTCACACACCGTTTGAAACCCTGCACTTGGATCATTATGGACCGTTGGAGAAAACACCACGTAAGAATAGGTTTGTCTTCGAGATAGTTGATGGATTCACAAAATTTGTTAAGCTTTATGCTTGTAAAACCACGAACACTAGAGAAGTACTCAAACATCTGTCGTCATATTTTCGAGCTTATAGCACTCCACAAAGAATAATTACGGATGGTGGCTCATGCTTTAGATCAGAGGAGTTTGAACACTTTTTGAAAGACCTGAACATTGAGCATATTAAGGTAGCTGCGGGAACACCCCGAGGAAACGGCCAAATTGAGCGTTTCAATAGAGACATCACACCCATGTTAGCAAAAACAACTCCAGAGCCCAACCAATGGGATACGGTATTGGACAAAATTGAGTTTGCAATAAATAACACCATTAATCGAAGTGTTGGACATGCACCAACAGTACTGCTATTTGGAGTAGCGCAGAAGGGCCCATTTGATGATGTCTTGCGACAATATATTTTAAATACAAATTCAGACCCTAACAGGAATTTAGACCAAGTTAGAGATGAGGCGGTTGAGAGGACACGATTGCAACAAACACGTAACAAAACGTATTTTGACAAGAGGCACAAGATTCCACGCAAATACCAGACGGGCGACTACGTGATGATTTCTAATGTGGACACGACTCCGGGAAACAAGAAGCTAATACCGAAATACAAAGGACCATATATAGTCACAAAGGCGTTATCGAATGATAGACACAGCTCCCGTATAAGAGTGTTTTGGAATCTTCGCGGATGAGATTATGGCTTAATCCTAATTTTAACTCCGACTAACCCAGATCATAACCTTTGAAGGATGATTCATGAGTCGCCTCATTCGGACTTTCTGTTATCAATCGGGACTTATGCTTAGTATATCACACTTCAAGGATATTTTATGTAGATCGTTAAGTTTATGTGAAAAGTAATTTTATGTTATCCCTATGAATTGAACGTTTGCTTCACTTACGTAGATATTTATGTTTATGTGAACACTAATCTTATGCTGGCTTTATGAAAAATTAATATTTTGTGCTACCTTTATGTTACCCTTATGTGTTTTATGTTTCAGAAAATGATGTTATGACTTATGAGAGAATTACTTATGATTTATACTTAGAATTAAGATTACGACTGATTAAGTTAAGACAGATCCAAAATTTATTGAATTTAGCCTTAATAATTTTATAGTAACAATTGCTAAACTTTTCAGCTGCGACTGAGGAATTTTATGGTTTATTTTCTTTGTTTGTTTTCCTAGTGTTAAGTTAACATTGTAAGTGTAGAATTAATTTCTTGATCAAGGGGCGATCAAGGGTCAGGAGAGGCCGAATTGTAGTATTAAGTTTTAAATTTGAATTTGGCGCGTCCGGCTCCCTGTGCGTGGTTGCGTGGAAGAAGAGGGCACTCGATGGCATGGCGGCAAGGGAACGAGACGTGCCAGAGACTAGAGTTATGTTGTGTACATAGTTATTTTATAATTAAACATTAAAATTAAAGTGCGGCCTTTTATTTTCGCGGGTCAGGCCAGGACTACACTATTTAATTCTAATATGCCAACCATACATCCACTAAATTTACATTCACTTTGTGGGACTGTCCTAGATCAAAATTTCTTTCAATTTAATAATAATTTTTATTCACAAGACTCAGGTTTAGCTATGGGTTCTAATTTGTCACCTCTTTTAGCAGAAATATTCATGAATAACTTAGAAGATCAGTTTTTAACTTCTTCACCATTTAAAGATCATTTTCTCTTTTGGTACAGATATGTAGATGACATAATTGTTTTATTCAAAGGATCTGATTCTGAACTTGATAACACAGTCAGCAACTTAAATTCTTTAAACCAATCCATTAAATTCACCGTTGAAATTGAAATCTATTCCCAGATTCCCTTTTTAGACTTGTTAATCACTAGAAATAATAATACTTTTAAATTTGACATTTATAGAAAACCTAGTATCACAGATTGCGTAATACCTTTTGACACTTGTCATCCTGTTTCCCATAAATTTGATCCTCCACCATCAACACCTTCTTCTTTCGCCAATCATATATTAATAACGAAACATAGTTTTTCACCATCAAATTCCAAATTGATTCATAAATGCAATAAAGGCCGGAAATTAGATTTTCTTGAGACTTTGGAAATAAGAAAAGCCTTGAAACTGGAAAACAGATCTTGTTTAAATGAACAGAATAACTTCAATAATCCCATTATTAATTCACTATTTTAATTTTTCACCACTCAAACAAACTTACCAGATTCTCTTTGATCCATTTTTAATTTTTACATTTTATAAAATGTTGTTTTGACGAAATCTTTTAAAAATCATGTAATCCTTTGAAAACGTCAAATTTAATTCAAAATTACGTCAATGTCATAATTTTTTATATTCTTTAAGGTAAGAACCCCTCTTGTAATTCATCAATTGTATCATTAATCTCTTGTTAAATTAGGGCTGATGATGGCAGAAGTATTCTGCCGAAACATGTACCATTAGTAATCTTACAGTTATTAAAGTTTGTGGAGTTCGACATAGATATATTTAAATTTTAATTGAAAATAATAGGTTGCTGCTAATATTACAGCAGTAATTATCTGAATTTTTGATTTATCAGACTTGCACGTTACATGTTTTAAATTTATCATTTATTATTTATTAATAGTATTTACACTATATTCTTGATTATCATGATTGTGTGAACTATCCAGACATAAAGGTTTCGCATTCCTATTATTGGAAGACTTATTGGAACACTCTTTCCGTCACCTTTACAAATTTGCAAAATTTCCTCCTGTCAAAGAAATATCCGTTTTCTAATTGCTACACGCCTGCCAATCGTCACAACATTAGCAAGTCGTTCTCAGCTAGACTAAGCTGCAATTGTCTGAACGTAACGTTTGAAATCACGTTTGTAATACTGATGTTTTCAAGTACCTATCCATTCGTCACTCTTGCATCTTTTATTAATATACTTGTTCTATTATAACATTTTAATAAATTTTAAAATAATATTTTACAACCGAAGTTTATTTTTATTATGATCTAATGACAAAGTGTCAAGCACGCCGCAGTTATAATCTGATATAATTTAGTGATAATTTAGTTTCTAACATATCAGAATGATAATAAAGCTGTGACTATCGATCTTTCGTTAAATTAATATCAAAGAAATGATATCATCCAACCTAAAATTTTCTTTCTACGATAGCATCATGACGATTCAAATGAAATCAGTTAAATGGAGATTGTGCCCCATAAATCAACCCATTTTGCTTTGGTCCACGATCCTTCATCTAATTGATTGGTACAAAAGATTGAAGCCAAATCATCTGAAACACTGAGCAAATCGATGGCGATGTGTGTAACAGTGTATGCTATTGTACAATGGCTATAATTTTGGATTGTCTTTCCTTACTAATTACATCCGTAACGTATAATTATGTTACACAGCAATTTTCAATTTGTTGTATATTTAGGTAACGATCATCAAAACACATGCGCATAGTTCTGCGGACAAAAAACCTTTCAGAATGAATGTGTGACTAATTTACCACTTGTCCCGATTTTAACCTTGCCACAATCCGTTTCCCCGAAGTGAAATTAATGGGTCACTCGAACATCTTCTTAGAAATTGAGATTGGATCCCTTCAACGACGATTTAATTTTACCCATCTTCTTCCCAAGTCCGAGTAACATGCTAAGAACTTCTTAGCTGGTGACGAAAACGTGACGATGTTTGCGCAAACAAGATTTTCTGGCATCATAAACAGAATATCAGGCGTCAGTTTATTAATATTTTTTAATTAGAGTTCTGCCCTTGAGAAATGCTTAATTGAAAAGCGCTCCTGTTTACTGCGTGCAAGGAATGTCTCGTATTTGCGTATTTTCATAAGTTTTTTCTTTTATGTACGGTAAGAGGATATTAATTTTCGGAAGCGGCACAACCGTTCCGAGTTAAAGTTGAAATACGTTTTGTAATGGCCCAGGTTTGCAGGTAGGGAGAAGAGTCAGCGGGTGCGTATTTTTATTTACCTTCTTCGTGTATAGCTTTTAAATTGTTTTAAAAAAGTTCCATTACCAAATATGGCAGAATTGAAATTAATATGTACCACGGACTCATGCAGACGATATAAAAATAAATTATTATCAAACACTGAAAGAACCTAAGTCAATACTGACGTTAAGAAATCTTGACCAAAGGGTTCTCAGGTTGTAAGAGTAATCAAAGAATTGTGTTGTTTACATTAAATTTTTTCAGGTTTTTTACAAACAGGAAAAGAATTACAAAAAAAAACAAAAGTTTTAAACTGAAGAGTTAGAAATGTATTATTTTTTACAATAGAAGATTAAATTCTTTGATTCTTTGATCTTTTTAATCAGTGTAATTCCTCACACTAATCAATTCAGTACAGTTTATGCAAAACATCCTGTTTCTACAACTCGTCTCTAACTTTTAATGGTATCTTTTATTGACAATGTTATGAGACATTTAACTACAGTAGACAATGTTTTAAGTGGGTAATTGTAAAAATTGTGAAAAATGTTTGAGTGTCATTTTATGCTCCTAATTTAAAGAGCATCTTTTATGCACCTAGCAATGACACTGAAAAATCTTTTACAGAGTGCTCTTTAACAACTGTTATACCTAGTTCCACCGTTATTATCTCCATAAGCACGTAATGCTCGGATGCAGCGGAGAGCCCCATGTTCTTCTACAAGCGATTGTTGATGAGCATCCCATTAATACGTTTGATTTCGAGTAGATATATCTCGTGGAATTATTGTCTGTCTTGTTTGTACAGCATTCCTGTATTCCATATCTGTATGACGTTCATGTTGTTAGAATCTGGCAGCAGTTGTCTTTGTTGTTGTTTCATTAGTGAAATATCTACATTAACAAATTAATGTAAATGCATCGATATAGATGTATTGTCAATAGTTCGCGGAATATGTGAGCAAACTATAATAATAGATAGATATTGTAGATATTTCAAAACTAAAACAAAAATTAATTTTCGGAATGAAAACATTGAATTTAAAGAAAAAATAATATAAAATCAAATAAATTCTCTTCTGTGATATTTTTGATCTACAAGTTTTTCCATTGATAATAAAACTGCAACGTAACACTAGAAAAAAACAAATTCGGTTAATTTCGTACATTTATATCGTATATTAAGGTCAAACCGGAGTTTTAAACTTTACGTAAAAAAAACCGTCTTAAACAAAAAAAAAACTTTTTACTTATAAACAAGGGGTGATGAGGCTTCCCGCCAACAATTTGAAGTGAAACGTCACAAACGTCAATGAAATGTCAAATTCGAAAACGATGACTAGCGCGAAATTTGAATTTCACCAATGAATCGTGATCGTCTAGAAAACAAAGACAGCAGTGGCGAGAAATTCAAACTAAACCTACCCAGACATTGAACCAGGTTCTTTGAATGCCCGGTGCGCAGCGTTGGAGGCCGAGCGTAGATTAACAACACAAATTAAGGATTTATAACATTTAGTAACAATTTGTATAATTTTAACTCATTTAACAATTGTAGCTGATATCAAGACTCTTAACAATAATTTGGTTTATTTCGTGCAATAAAAATTCATTTAAGTAAATACATCAATTTGAACTATTGTACCTGTCGAGAGAGTTCCCAGAATCACAAGTGGAGAAAAGTTAAGTTACAATTCCACACCGATTTTAAACAAATCCATCGGTAAAAGTTACAGTTAATCCAAGCATTGAGTGTTTCCTTTTCTTTCGACAAATTCAATTTCATTAACAAACCGAAATCTACGATAAACGACCCCCTTTAAATTTTTATATACAGGCTGTCCTATTTAAAACTCCCCAGTCCAGATTTCTCCGAATTGATTATTGTGATTGAAAAATCCTCGGACAGGTCGATTTTGTTTGCCAGGGGCACATCTTTTCAGGTTCCTTTCAACTCCCGGCATTTCGCCCTCTTCGCGAGGGGGCTGTTAGCCCCAAAATCTTAAATGGCACTATGGGTCGAGTGATGCCTCATTTGAAAGGTATTGAAGGCCTCTCTACAACTAACACTTACTTTTCAATATCTTGCAGTTTTAACCGTAAAAATAATAATTTCTGATTTTCAAAATAATGCACATTTTCTCATGCTATGTCCCAGAGAAACCACAAAGACCAACATGTATTTTTGAAATTAAATTTATTGAAATTTTTGGGTCATTAGGTTGTTGATTTTGATTGCTAAATAGCGCGAAGGAGTTAAAACTGAATGTAGAGTATGCGACACGATTATTTTTCAATAAAATGATCTAATTCACGTAATAAATGTTGGATATGGCCACCATTCATTTCCATGCAAAAATACAGATGATTTTCAAAACTGTTCATGATGCTACAAGTTCAATAAGCCTAATTTCAGCAATAACATGTTTGTCTTTGTAGTTGCTGTGGAACACAGCATCAGAAGATGTGGATTATCTTGAAAATTGAAAATTATCGTTTTTTTGTGGTCAAATCACCAAAAGATTAAAAAGTAAGTGGTTAGTTGTAAAGAGGTCTCCAATACCTTTCAAATGAGGTATCACTCGACCCATAGTGCCATTTAAGATTTTGGGGCTATCAGCCCCCTCGCGAAGAGGACGAAATGCCGGAACTTGAAAGGAACCTGGGAAGATGTGCCCCTGGCAAACAAAATCGACCTGTTCGAGGATTTTTCAATCACAATAATCAATTCGGAGAAATCTGGACTGGGGAGTTTTAAATGGGACAGCCTGTATGAATCAAAACACAGGTACACGGATAAGTTACAGTTTGAACGTCCTTCCAGTTGGTATACGTTTGTGAAGATAAAATCAACACTTGATGAGTTGAGCAATACTGGTTTTTGGATGAGCAATTTAAAGTATATCTTGCCACCTCGCTTCACCTTCCGGTTCCCGCCCTGGCAGGGGGCAGCATCCCAGTTTCAAGAGGAGGTTAGTGTGGAACTCGTCATGCACATCAAATTTTGAAAAACAACCCAAAACAAACAAAGACACAAATTTTTAAAGTGTACCATTGAACACTCCTTGCTCCACATTCTGGTCCCCGCCCTAGCAAAGGGCAGCATCCCAACTTCACGAGAGGGGTTCAGTGTGGTGCCGTCCTTCACATCAAATGAAAAACAAACAACTACACACATTGATTAATACACAGCTAATAAAGATATTTAGAATTTTCATTTTGGGTTTTGTCGTTTTGGTTTACCAAAACGTTGACTTGTAAATTAAAATTTCATTGTCTAAATCGAAAGAAAAGTTACATACTGAAATAATTTGGATACCAGTCTATGAAATTTAATTGTTTTAAGAAAAATTATAGAGAGGAATTCAAGCTATAAATTATCGAACTACCGTTTAAATCAAATTTGGATCACGTTGGATACAAAACAAAGAAAGCAAACTAGCCGCCATGTTTGCTTTACGCAAACAAAGAAAACGACCGTTACAAAACGTAGCGTCCCCTTAACCCTCTCTCTCCCTCATTATAACATGAATCAGCTATCCAAACCGTTCTAATACAAACTTTCTAAAGCTCGACAGGTGAATCCCGAAGAAGACCTTCCTCGACTGACATAAACAATGTAATTTAAAGCTTTACCTTTGTTATTGGACCAAAATCTGGCACGAGACACTAATTTCTACCCGAACTATAAACAACTAAGTGAAGTAACAAAAAATATAAGAATTACACTAACACAAACACCACAAAAACAAATTTTACAATTATTAACAAAACTGTGTCTGAAACAACTTAGCAATAATTTGGAAACGCTCCCCGACCGTGTCTGAACAGAACAAAGAAAACAGAGCAAGTGGCATTACACCCTAAGAAATCTCCCCATCGCCCTGTGTGTCGCCAACTTCTCTCTTATGGGTAGTATTACAACCTAAAATATGCGTCAAATATTTGAGGTAAGGGCAAGACACAGACAATGCAGTTATGTCCAAAGAGTCATAAATAATTAAATAAACCGAGATATTTCTTTACAATAGTTAAACAATATTAAATTAAACGATGGTTGAAATTAAATTGAGAAGTAACAAGTAGGTTAAATAAAAACTATAGGAATGTTGACAGAAAATGTAACAAATTATAATACTATTGTACAATTCTTAAAAGATTAAATTACAAGATTACGAAATATGTTAAGATGAAAATTACAATTAGACTGACGTGATAAAAAAAATTACTCGGAATGTTTAACAAAAAATGATCTACTACTTATCTTTACTGAGCCGGTTTTCGACGGTTTCTGGCAGTCTTGGAGCTGACACGTCCTTACAATACCATTTCTTGGTGAACTTAGGAGACAATCTTGTGGATTTCCTGAGAGTCCACGTGTGGATGACGTCAGTCCAGAAGGTCACGTGAGGAAAACTACTCAACAGCTATTTCTAATGAAAAATGAAGCATGGAACAAATCCCTTCTGGTGAATGCTGGTGTTCTCCTATTTGATTGAGAGAAAAATAGTCGAAGTCTGCACGCAATAAAGAATTTTTCCTTACGTTTTTTCCCCCGAGTCCAACACTTATTCGATATATCCGCTAAGCGATTCAATTTATTATTAATTAATTGGACATCTCCATCACTTTCTTCGTACAGAGACGTAATTCCTAACTCCCTTAACCCTTGGATAAGACAAAATTGTGATGGAGATGTTACTTCGATAGGTGTCGACTCGAAAAGAAGGACGCAAGTTCGTCGCGTTGAATGCAAGAAAATTTTATCTTTTCATTAACCTTACATATTTCGTTACTTCTTTTTCGGTTGATTTATGAATTATTTTGGATTTAGATCACCTTGCTGTGAAGGGATTGCTGTTTGGGGCATCCTAGAGCATTTTTACCGCAGAAGAGGATGGTTACGAAATTAAACTTTAGTTGAAAAAAATAACTTATTAATTATAAATTAAACAAATTAAATGGAATAGTCAGTCAAGTCTCATTTATCAGCAAAATTCAGTTACACAAAACAAATAAAGGAAGTAAGAAGTTACTCATAAAACTAATATCTCAAATTAACAGACCGAATTGAATGTAAGGGCATCGGTTTATAGCTCATGTATCAGTCAACGACGGTTTGACGATCTAATTAGTTATGTTACACGATACAGTTGATGCTAAGTTATGACTTTAAATTATTAAGATTATTTTTACGCTAAATTATTGCTTTAAAGCGAAATAAGAAAAAAAAGAACAAGAAATAACGAGATAATGTGTCTTATCTGGCCCTAGAACTCTGGTTTGGGGTGATGTGATGACTTCCAGAGGGAGACGACGACGATTCTCCAGCCCCTGGCACCAATAAATCCTCAATCGAATCGTCCACGTTGGAACTTCCAAGGAATACCGCAATACCACCCTCGAGGGCGTAGTTCCACTTAGGTGGTGAAGATTCTAGGATTCAGCCCGAGCCAGCACCCTAATGAACAAGATTCCCCTTTAAGTACCCCGTTTAACGAACAGAAAGGCCCTTACCTCCAATGAGGGATCTGGACGACTTCCAAAGAAAACGAAATGTAAACGCACCACGTGCACGACTTATTCGGTGGTTTTAATCCCCACAGTTAGAAAATGATTCCGTCGATTTACCAATGTTTTCAATGAGACGAGAATCACTCACTTCGATGAAACGGATGAGTTAATCCCTTGCGGATAATTCAAATTTAATTGTAACTACCACCACGTTTCATCAACCACCGAATAATAATGTCTCTTTTGACAGAAAACGCCGGCCGGAAGAAGGCCTCTAACAAAATATGCGCACAAGCGACGCGGTTATCTAGATGTAAACAAGAGAAGTTCTTCATTCTTTCCCGACGAGACAAAGAAATTTTAAGTGTAGGTATTACCCAGTCTAGGTTCTAGTAATTTATCCCCTTGGCGTTTTAGGCAGTGGGAAAAGTGTTGCATTCTTCCAGAACGAAAGATCGAACCAGATAACACCAACACAGCGAAGAATGAAGAAGAAAGACGATACATTGAGAGTAACATTCCGTAATGTCGAGCACAATTACGGTTTACAGTAGAAATTAGTTCGAGCGAGAATAGAGTTAAAAGTACGAAGAAAACAGCGGCTTAAATTCAAGAGCGTGGTACGCCGAATACCATCTCGCTTTTTTGGTAAAATGCTCTAGGATGCCCCAAACAGCAATCCCTTCACAGCGTGGTGATCTAAATCCAAAACAGTTCATAAAACAACCGAAAAAGAAGTAACGAAATATGTTTGTAAGGTTAATGAAAAGATAAAATTATCTTCATACTCCCCTTTCTCCCTATAGGAAATTACCGGAGAAATTTCACCAAAATAACCTAAGCAAGAAATAAATCCACAAAAATTGTTGGCACTATAGCAGTTCCCACTAAAACATTGTAATCGCGACCACGATGACCTCCTCTCCGGCAATTCTTTTCCCTTCTGAAGTGACTACGACCGCGCCAACGAAACCAACACCACGAGAACGCCCTGCGTTGCGTAAGATTGCATTTTTGCGTCGGTGCAGAACGTCCTCCCCCCTAATGCTGTCGGGTTCGACGGCACCGCCGAGGACACCTCATCCAGGTCGAAAACGCCATTGAGACCACCATCGCGGACCCAACTTCAACGAACCACTAATCAAACAAAATATAACGATGGTGCAAAGTGTACGGCAAACCCACGCAATCATGCTGAAGAGACTGGGGTGAGCACCCCTCGGCGTACTCACCGACCCGAACCCCGAGTCTCTTCTTGTCCTTGCAAAAAGTTGGTGAAGTTCGTTAACAGCCAAAAACATTTTTGCTCATATCTCATAAACTATAGGCCACTGACCTGATTTAGTGGCAACAGCGTGTTCGTCTAAAAATTCTCTTTAATACATCGATATACATAAAATATATTTAACCCCGTTGTGTATTTTGTATTTCATAATAAACTCGCTACAAGGCTTACTTTCTTTAAGTTTTCAAAAAATAGCAAATCGGACACTTATTTTTGGACAGAGGGAGTAATATTTATTTTTATATTTTGTAAATGTTTAAAAAAAAACGAGTGTGCTTTAGACTTGTGAAAGTCGTGAAAGAAAGTGCTCTTAAATTATGTAAGTTTATTAATACCATCTGCAGTATTGGATAATGCATGTTTCAGTTTGTCGTCAGCGAAAAAATCATGCATACAAAACTGACACACGCAAATGGATGTATGGAGTGAACCGAGAATTCACAACCTAAAGACGCGGGTTCGAATCCCGTTAAGGCAAACATTTTTTCTATGAATTTATTATTATTAAAACTTCCGTTCGCTGCGCCCGATCACACTTTTCGTAACGCTTTCGTCAGGCATTCACCAGCTTACTCCCCAAGTCAAGTGTCCGTAAAGAAGTATTTACTTCAAAAAAATGATAAACTACACACGATAAACTTGCACTCAAATTCCGGGTCCTTAAACTCGTAACTTGTGTAACTTCTGCAAACCAAAATCACTGTAGATACTACTCCATTGCCAAATACAAAATGGAACCGCTGGAAAGTTCAATCCACTTCGAAATCATACAAAATCCTGACAGTAAAATCCTTCCGATTAAGCAATCTGATCGACGGCAATCGTATTTCCCACAAACCAGACGATATGGATTTTAAAATCTAGTCGAAAGTAATTGCATTGTACGATTGGATTTCCTTATTTATCGCATGCATGTGGGTCCGATTAGTTTCATGACGCCTCCACCACTGTCAATACAAATAAAATTATTTTCAATTACAATTATTGTAAAATAAGTTTTCATATCATCCGTGTGATTTTAGGCACACAAACAAGGTTTTTTTTATCACACAAGTTAGAATTGCGTCTCCTGTCTTAGGAGAAGATATTGTTATTAACCTAAACTAATATATTAACTATTATTATTACTTATATGAAATTCTAGACGTTAATTTAAAGTTTACTTGTTACTAATTTATAACTATTATTATACTTAATATTGATTCTATATTACATTTTTCAGAAAAATTATAGTACGGTGCTCAAGGGTATGTAAAAAGATATTAGTTACCACACTCGCAAATCACATTATTATGTTTCCATCTTGTCACTGTCTGCTCGTCGACGTCTACGTGGGCGTGTCCGCCAGAACCTTTTCGCACGAGGTGCATGCTGCTTGAGCATCTCTCCGAAACCGGCGGCCGTCACCTCCACGGACTTGCGCGACTTCCGTGGAGGGTTCGGCTCGACCGTTCCGCAGTTCAGCGTCGTCGGCCGTGGCGTCTATCATGTTCCTCCCTCAAGCGCGTCCGTGATGATTGCGAACGAAACGAAAAACTGTTCCCCCGGCCTCATGCTGCCCTGCTGGGGGCCGCCCGGCGAGATCGTCAGGTTGCCGGAATTAGTGGGTCGCGGTCTGGTCTACTTCCTCGCTTTGATCTATCTCTTCATCGGGGTGTCTATCATCTCCGACCGCTTTATGGCTGCGATCGAGGTGATCACGTCGCAAGAGCGCGAGGTCACCATCAAGAAGCCGGGGGGTGACCGACAAATAGTGGTGGTGAGGGTGTGGAACGAAACCGTTGCGAATTTAACATTGATGGCATTGGGGTCTAGCGCGCCGGAGATTCTGTTGTCGGTCATCGAGATCTATGCGAAGAACTTCGAAGCTGGAGACCTGGGGCCGGGGACTATCGTGGGCTCGGCGGCGTACAATCTTTTTGTGATTATCGCGTTATGCGTGTCTGTTATTCCTGACGGAGAGATTCGAAGGGTTAAGCATTTGGGTGTGTTCTTCGTTACGGCGATATGGTCGGTCTTTGCTTACGTTTGGTTGTACATGATTTTGGCGGTGTTATCGCCCGGTGTAGTGGAGATTTGGGAGGGGTTGCTCACATTTATGTTCTTCCCGTTGACGGTACTCACGGCGTACGCTGCTGACAGGAAGATGTACAAATATATGAAGAAAGACTATAGGTAAACGATTTGCAAAGTTAACTGTAATTTATCGTATGTTGTTTTCCAAAGAAATTATTTGCATAATATAACTGATTTTATTGCAACTACTTCGTTTATGAAAAAAGATATACTAGTAAGCCCTTGCGCAGAAAGTTTTCCTTAAATATCTGAAAACATTTGCCCTAATCAAAATTTAACAAAAAACATCATTTAAAATATACGATTTAATTGTTCCTGAAACGTCGCTTTTCATACGTTCCGCTTAAATTTCATTAAACGAAAATTAAAATTTTACCTCCACCTGGGAAACTCCATTTGTGTCGACGGTCTTGATGTGATAGTTTTTCTCCACGTTTATTCCACGTTGATCTAATCTCGTTTCATGTTTTTTTTAGGTTCTATCAAAACGGGCTGACAGAGAACTTATTTTCTTATTATATTGATCTTATTATACTAATATTTTTGCTAAAATCAAAGTGTAAAATCAAAGTTAAATAACCGTACAGATTTTAAAGAAAATCTTTTGATACCTGTAAAATGTTTACATGGGCATTTTTGTGTTCCAAAACGTTGCACAAATTTTATTTTTATTGCTCAGGCAGAAAAATAGTATCTTTGCAACCTTTGTTACGGTTGAAAAGTAACTGTTTGCCCATTTTATACCAAACAGTTATTTGGGTACAAGTTTAGCACGCAAATTATTCTTTGCACACGCAAATTCAGATAAACAAACTGCTGAAATTAAACAAAAAAAAAACACAATCGCTTCGCCCCTGGACAATTTTATACTGGGATTTATTCCGCATTCGCAATAAAAAATAATATTGCAACTCGTGCGGCGTTGTCGATTGCCCCCTCAAACGAGTAACGAATGAAAACTTCGCTTTCGTGGGCAATCGACAACTTGCCGCACTAGTTGCACAATTTACTAATCATCAACTTGAAATTTCATAAATAATTCTGTTAAACTATGATAAGCGGCTTTTCGTACATGGCCACATAATGACTATAATTCAGTTTTCAATCTCTCTTTATCTGAATAAATTTAAGTAGGCATAATCGTAGTGAATTTAATGAGGCTAGTTCACTATATCTACATAGACATATATAGATTATGAATTCAGTTTATGTATAATTAAAAACGTGGCTCACTGTGTAGACAAAATATCTATATTTTTGTCTATTTGTACTACTTTTCACATTGGAAAATTTTGTCCAAAGTTATTGATGCTGGTTACAATGTGAATTCTAATAGCTATACTCATATAAAACGTAAGCGTTATTAATACGAGAATTCCAAAAATCATAACTCTGCTGAATAGCTTTAAATCTACATTTCTTTTTGTTATCATGACGACGAACAATTATACGTTTTGAGAATGTAGAAGCCCATATTAAATTCTATTGTTTCGGGCTTTAATAGCGTTGCTTTTATAATGAAAGAAATTCAATATTCTGTTTGATTTCGTATTATAAAATTAATGGTAATGTCTGCAATTCAACATAATAGACGACATTCAAATGTGAAGACCCATTTCAGTCTTGGCGTACTTACTACATCTATGTGCTAAACGGAATGAATTTTATATATGGTTTCTGAAAAGAATTAATTTAGTATCGTAGTAGTATATTATAGTATATTATGATACGAGTTTTATAAGCAGCATTTTGTCCAATTTTGACAAAATGCCTTATAAACGAGTTATCATACAGTATTTTTTCTACTTTGACACTTTTTATACAAAATAATCAAATTTTACAATCTAGGGAATTCCGCGGCGGTTGCTAGGTGCATTAACGGCGACTATGAAAAAGCATTATTTTGAAACGTCAATACTCGTATTTTTTATCGTTTTCACATGTATCAAAAACGTGGTAGATATTTTTAACCCATCCCGAACGAGCTCCAAAAACGTCGGTCTCAGCTATGACTGAAGCCCTTAACCTCACAATAACCTCCGTAACAAACGCTCTCAAACCACAAACAACTCGCACAGGCCCGTTCTTGTTCTTTGTGATCCGCGCTGTGGACATTGACAAGGACGAACGCGATATCCTTCTGGCCCTGGAAACTCTCAATCTGCCCAACCAAAAAATGTCTAGAATCAAATCCCGCCGCACAAACAAGTGGAGCCCCCTTATTCGCGTGATCATAGTTTTCTGCAAGCGCCATCAGTGCTTTTGTTTGAATAGCTCAAGCCGCTGAAATCTTAATTCACATTGACAGCCGTTGAAAGCGACTTCGACTTGACACAGCGAAGTAAGGTTAGGATCATGTGAGGATTGCCAAGATTTCAATATTAAAAAAATTAATTATACCGTTTTTAGTGTAATTTTTTTAACACCGCTTTTGTCTATTATGACACGCAAAAGCGTATCGTAATAGCCTCAGTTTGAACGCAAAGTAGAAAAAATAAATTATACTATTTTTAGTAGAATTATTATAACACCGCTTTTGTCTATTATGACACGCAAAAGCGTATTGTAATAGCCTCAGTACGAACGCAAAGTAGAAAATACTATATTATGATACGAGTTTCATAAGAAGCATTTTGTCGCACGCACAGGTTTAGGGCACGACGAGCGTAACGAGGAGTGCCCTAAAAGAGTAAGTGCTACAAAATGCCTTATAAACTAGTTATCATACAGTATTTTTCTACTTTGCCACTTTTTATATAAAATAATCAAATTTAACAATCCAGGGAATTTTGCGGCGGTTGGCCACGTTTGCGAGGTGCATTAACGGCAAATAAATGAGTTCTGTGACTGTCGGATAAACGACCCAAAAAACTACAAGATTTTCTATACAAATGATCATACCAAAATATTCTACACATTTTTATGAAGAGATTGAGGTACGGATGAACAGCATCCGTTTGTTCTATATATTTTAAAACTTAACTCAAAATCTGCACAAAAGTTTGACGTTTTGAGGTTGTGAAATCTCCCCATCCAGAAAATATTTAGAATCAAATCCCGCCGCACAAACAAGTGGACCCCCTTATCCGCGTTATCACTGCCCGAAGACACAAACACGCTCAGTCATCACAATTATAGTGGCATCACAGTCTTTGGCAAGCGCCATCAGTGCACTTGTTTGTGTTACCAGCTTGACCACCACCAGGCAACAAAATTGCGTGCCCCAAAATCACGTGAAGGCAACCCCCAAAAAGTGCCAACAATATAGTAATGCCAATTCCCATCAACAGCTGTTGCTGTTGTTCCCTCTGCCAGCCACTTGGAGTTGACACCTTGACAGCGAAGTATTATAGGTTAGGATTTCCCTGGGATTGCTAAGTTTGCCAATATTAAAAAAATAAATGATTATAACACCGTTTTTGTCTATTATGACACGCAAAACCGTATCGTAATAGTGTCAGTACGAACGCAAAGTAGAAAATAGTATATTATTATACAAGTTTCACAAGACGGTTGATTGTAGCACGAGTAGTTTGGGGCACGACGAGCGCAGCGAGAAGTGCTCCAAAGGCACGAGTGCTACAATTTCGGCTTGTGAAACGCGTGTAATATACTATTTTTTCGAATTTGGCTTTATTTAATTAAGAAAAACTGAAAATTTGTGCTAAATTGATGACTTTGGGACTTTTGAGTAACACGAGTGGTATTTCTCCTAAATGACGTTTCTGATTTGGAGGTTAGATTTTTAAACTTTTGATTGTGCAGACACAAGCTGTACCTCACGTTTGATTGCACTTTTTTCAATTCTTGTTACCAATGTTTACATCTAATCATGGAACGAAAGTCATTTACTTCTCTTTGGTTTATTTTCATTCACATCTGGTTCACATCTGTCACATGGCGCGATTAGTTGACGTTTATAACGCCGTCAGAACGCCGTTGTCGCGGTCACATTGCAGTAGTTACAAAGTTGCAGGCAACATTAAGACAAGAAAAGTTACCAAAAACAGAATTATAATTTAGATCATTATGATTCTGTTTTTGGTGTTATAATTTGCAAATTATGAAACCAAATTCAAAAAACAAATATATGTTTAATACTTAGTTCCCTTTTAAATCTATTTGTAACAACTTATTTTAAAATTGGTTAATTTTGTTAAGTTGTTAAAATATAATCTGCAAATAAATATAAATTATACCTACCTATTTATAGCTAACGTTATTGGATTTTTGCCTCTGGAAAACAATATTTACATCCAGATAGATAGAGAATAATGACGTTCAAAGTCTACTGAATGTATAGGTAAATCATTTATGAAGACCCTGTATTACTGATTACAAGATAATTAAAAAAGAAACATTACCGTCTCGTGAGAAATATTATTTATGCAACTTGTGAGTAAACTGTAGCTTTTTTTCAGGCGAGTGCGCAAAGACCAATGAAAAAATCATTATTTTAAATGTTTTCAGATGTTCTTTCCAAATTGGTAATTTGACCAAAAATTCAAAATTTTATTTCATAATCTAGGATAACCCAAATTTGTCACTTGGCAGTTGTAAATGAACAAAAACGAACGAAACGGGTAGGTCATACGGGTAATTATAGTTGTCTGCAATAAATTTTAGAGGTTTATAAATTACCCAGACAAAAAAGTAGAATTTCTGATATTAGAATAGCCTCTTTATTTAAAACATTTAAATAATGACAAAGTCAACTATTATCCATATTTTTATGTCCGCCAGATACTTTGTAATTTAAGTTTTATTGCATTTTCAACAAAATAATCTACGTATGGATCAAATATATCACGCAGCAACATTTTGTTATCTATATTGTACTTTTAGTTTATATTAATGTTGCAAACAGCGATAAAAATTAGCTTTCCAAACTTTTTTTTTTTCAGTTTAATTTTATGGATACTATTTGGAAAAATAGTTATGGTTAAGAGTAATTTTTAATTAAAGAAGATACTCTTATACTAGCGCTCAGAACTTGAAATCAGTCAATGTCACAGAAAGACAAATACACCCTGACCTAGATCTATCAAAATCGAAAATTACTGCAGCTTTTAGTCCAGATTTTTCACCTATACGTCACATAAAGTCACTCAATCGATAGTACAATTATTACTATGTTGAGGTTCGTATTTAGCAGGGTGAGTTTTTACCTGAAGTACACGTCTCCGGCGCGCACTATTCCCGTTGGAAGGGCCATTGCACATTTCAGAAGAACATAAACACACTAATTGGTTACTTTAATACACGTTTCTAGGGAGAATAGATTGCAAGAAGTCTTTACATTAAAAATAATGATTGCGGAAGTCTGATAATTGCAGTTGTTTGAGTTTTTTGGGTGCAAAGTAGAAATTATTATCAATAATAATAACATTAAATACTTAAAAAAAAATAGTATTTGTAATTGTTATTCCTATCTGTCATACTGACATTGACAGTGCTGTCAATGTATGTTTTCGAAAGTAACACTACAAATTAATAATTAATTCTTAGAACTCATATTTTTTGGTATTACAAAAAGTACTGAACAACATTCAGCCGATTTCACATGCAATAGAACCTATTCTTGCTTGTTACATGCTGCAGATCGTTCCCGTATCGTTAGAAATTATAAGAAAAAAATTATCTATATCTTACTATAATAGGATAAATTATACATATAGGATAGGATAAATCATCATTGAGAAACTTTAACCATATTTTGGAATTAGATTTATTCATTCATTATCCCTAATCCTATTACAATGAAATCGATTACAAAACAAATATGTACAGATTCATTTCTAAAGACTTGGTTGCCTCGTTGAACATTGAACCAATCATGTCGCGTATGTTAACAGTCAAACCATCAAAACCCAACTCTATTAAATTTAATGCTTTGCTTTGCCTGCCACAGTCTCTGATTGGATTTTGACATGGCATATTTCTCACTCGCAGGCAATGCATAGGTTGAATAATAAACTTCGGTTATACTTTCTTTCATTATAGTAATTTATATTGACTTACTGTGACGGCAATACGAATTACAGAATACGTATTTAAAGAACGCGGAGTATTGTAAACTCAAGAGATATATCGTACGAAGGTGGAGTTTCGAGGTACGTAAAAAAGTTGCTCAAAGGTCGCCGCACCGGTTTCGTCGCATGCCAGCATTTGTCCGACAGAGACGTACTTCAGAATTTAAGGTTTCGGTAAAAGACATGCTCGATTCTAGTAATAACACTTTCGATTTATGCAGTGCTATTAAACGTTGTTTTATTAAGTCTTAATTTGGGCGATACTTAACTTAAAGTGTAGGTGTAAAACTGCATATTCGATAAAAATTGTAATAAAACAAAAAATCGAAAACGGACCTGTCTCATCTGCACGTGAGGGACAAGTAAAACCAGTTTTTTGCGCCTCCTCTCGTACGATATAAGTCTTGAAGGAACTGTAAGTGGAACTGAGTCGTATGAAGTAGGGGAGCGAGGAGCATGTATCTTGACATCTATCGGCTGAGCTGGCTGAATTACCACTAATTGAACATTGATCGATACTTTAACACTAAAACACTAAAACTATGTATTGGTATTAATTTAATAGCTAACATTTTACCCAAAAAAAAAGAGGGATGGTAAGTTCACAGCTAACATCTACACATCTAACAGCGAGTAACAGTAAAAAATTAATTTTTAACAAATTTTCTTATTTTATAATTACCATGGCACTTTAAAAAAAATTAGGCACATCTTAAGGAAGTGTCGTGATTATCACTGTCGTCTACTTTAAAAATTATTAAATATAGTACAACTAGCTAAATCCGGGTACGCTTCGCTGTGGCTGAGGTAAAATTTTCCATGTCAAGACTCATTTGAATTTTTGAGATTTTTTTAAAAAGAGCGCATCCACACATTTTTTTTAATGTTAGAAATGCCACTCAGGGAGTGTTTTGTACAGAAGATATAAATCTCATATTTTCGATCAATAATGTCTCAAATTGACTAAAATGTACCATGTCAAGACTCGTTTGAATTTTTGAGAATTTTTAAGCAAAGCGCATCCACCATTTTTTTTTTACATTTTAGAAATTACTTCATGGGGTGCTCCAGGGACACATTGTATATAGATAATTTATAATTAGCGTCTGAATGCAGTATTTAATATATACGACACAATAAAAACTGAAAAGAACTACTAAAAATTAATGAATAATTATAGTATGTAATATAATTAAAACAAGGATGCCACGGGGTTACGGCCGAGTTTTGTGCAGGAGACTCGCATTATTTTATTTTAGGCAACCTAATACTTCTCTAAACGCTTTTGCAAGTTGTTCGATGCTAGGTATGAAAATAAACGAACACGTTTTTGTATAAAAACGTACAAACAGATACTAAATACAAAGAAGTAATAAAATATACTATGATATATAGCAAAGAAACGTGGACAGGACACTACAGGTGGAACCTGTATGTAGTAGGGAGTCCGTAAAGATCAGACGGTATATCGACTATGGAGCATGCGAAGTGTAGTTGCCCATGAGATAAGCAACAGTTTTCTAAATTCAAACCGCACACTTGCAAAGATTGCCTTTGCGCTTTATTGATAGTCAAGGCGTATTGGAAATTGAAGTCGGTTGAACTCGAACGCCATGTCGGTCGGAATGAGTGGTATTCCTGGAAGTAGTACGTTTCACCTTCCTGAGGTTCAGTCACAATTGTTGCTTCAATTAGATTAATACCAATCGTGTGCCATTGCATATTTTTGGCTGATTGATGTTTCGGAGTAGGTAATAATAATATAATTCTCAAATTCAGAATGTGTAACGCTAATGGGGTAGTCCCACAATTTTCAAAAACAGCTTTTCTAGAAACTAGACGGAAAAATATTATACACCCATTTTTTGTTTATTCGAAATATCGCGTTTGCTAGGTAAAAAAAAAATCACAAAAAAAGTTACTAGATACTAGACGCGCGAACTAATGAGAAACGCACCAACCAAGGAGAATGTTTCCCCAAAATGACGTTACAGGAGGCGGTAAAGGTACAGCGTTTGAAAATGCTTTATAAAATTGCGATTTTTGATACGCTTTGTTATCTCACAAAACAGCTGTATTAAACAACAGAACACGTTTTAGGGCTCCACGTTATATATATAGTCTACGAGATGCTATAGTTGAATTTCTCAAATTCAGTTGAGGGGGACGACCCCATTCGGTAATGTATTAATTACCATAAAACACGCACATATTCGAATGCACCGTTGTGTCAATATTGCCATTGCCTTTACCTTTGACCTTACTATTTTTTTTTATCTATCTTAATCTGCTTCTTTTTTGGGTGTATGTGACAAAACAAAGAATCAACAACAAACCCCAAGATTTTGTTACGACTAACCCCATAATAATAATTTTTACATTAAATTTATCAAGATAACTGTAAAATTAACTTATATATTGCGGGAAAATATACTTTCGACCGGCAGCAATGTACATGTCGCTAGAGAACCCCCGTAATGATAGCTCAACAATGTGAAAGTGGGGAGTTGGAATTTCTTGCAAAATGTTAAATTGGACAACACTACTTCGCATCTTGGGCAATAAAATATCTCGGCTAAGAAAAATGTTTTCTCAACTATTACACGACTGCTCTAGAACAATGAAAAAAAATTATTATTAATTTGAATGTTTGTCTCTTTCTATGTTCCGAACAAGCTCCTGCACCGGTCGACGGATCGATATGAAATTTTGACCACAAATCAAATAATATTCGTCAAGAGAAGTGTGTAACATGAGCGTAATGCCACCCGGATCGGTCCATTGTTTACCCATTGGTTTACCTATTTGTTGCACCGGTCAAATCGGATGAGATGTGTTTTACTTTATTTTTGGGGCGTAGCAACGAGTTTTAGTTTCTCCAATCAATATTTTTTGTGACTGAAAGAAAGTTTCGAATCGAATATAACACCCAAATATTAATTTTGACAAGACACAATTTTTACTATATCATTTATAATAATAACAGTAGTAAAATAAATTATGTGTGCTCAAAAAGTCTATTATACTGTATTTATTTTAAAACTTTTTAAATCTTTACCTGTTTACTGACTGAAAGCTCGATTTCATGTTCTGGGTCGTAATTTGCGATTGGGTGCAATGGATTAGGCAGTAAGTCTCAATTTCATGTTTCATTTTACATGAAATTGATCCTTACTGACTGGTTTTTAGTTACAACGTTTCCATAGCAACCGGCACTTGCGACCAGTCGCAAATCAACATGAAATCGGGCTGCGAAACATGCCGTGTTGAAAAAGGTTGTGATTTTCTCAACAAATATCAATTCAAAACAAACATGATAAACGTTCTGTAATCAAGAACAGCACTAAATAATAGTAGATTATATTACAAGTCACAGAAATGCTTGATTGCCTGCGAGTGATACACATCTCACGAGCTTACAATGCCATTTCGGTCACGTGTGACATACGACGTTTTATACAAAAGTTCTTTTTTTTTCAACAACAAAGGATCTTGAAAAGATATTTTTGAAGTGACATTGCCTGACATTGACATTTAAAACATAGTCATGGTATTGCACTTTTAGTCACTATTGATTGAAATTTGATTTTAGTCACTCAAAACTAATGTATAAAACACCTAAAATATGCAACCGTTGGACAAAAAAAATAATTAATCATAATAGTATAATATTATGTATCAAGTTTTATAAACGCCGTTTTAGTCACGAGTTTTAGTAATCACGAGCGAAGCGTAGCGGAGTGACTAACAAGTTTATAGAACGAGTTGCATACTATACTTTTTCTACAACAGCAAATATATAAATAAATTTTTTGAAATTATTTCATTATTTTATTTATATTATCATATACAATGTGTCCCTGAGGTGATTTTTTCTAGTAAGTTGTTTGGAGAAGAATATTTTTGGTCTTGACTGGTTTTGCTTGTTATAAAATTACAAAAAAAAAAAATTGCAAATCTTAGTTGATATGTTTTAATTGGGGGATTTTTTCTTTGAATAAACGAATTTTTGTCTAACAATAAGTCCTAATATCTTTGATCAATCTAGTATTCAAAGCCGAACACCGCCTAGCAACGCCTAAAAAATACCAATGAAAGTTTATTAAACTTCATTGTTGTCAAAAAATAAATAAATAATCGGAATGCTGTCTTCAGCAAATATATTTTTTTAATTCAGTGTTACGGTCTTGGCGACGTATCATATCGACACGTAATCCAGGAATTTCAAGAAAAATTTCCTGGGGTTTATTTGAGCCGCAATGAGTTAAATAACAAATTTGAAAATAACAATAAAAATAAGGTATCAGCCGTGACTGCCACTGTGTAATAAAATTGTTTTTGGTGTTTTAGGGAAAAACTGATTAAAAGTAGTTATCTACCACCAAAAGTGATCCAGACAATTGTTTTCTTTTTTACTTTGACTTAGAAAAAAATCTTCAAAATTAAAGAAAAAACCGCTTAATTTAAAACAGGTTAATTGAAATGTTTGACTGTTTTAGTTTTCTACAGTTGTAAGATACGCAAAACCAGTCTAAACCAAAAATATTCTTCTCCAAACAACTTACTAGACAAAATCACCTCATGGGACACAGTGTAAATAAACATGGTAACAGTACAAAATTATTAAATTAATACTCCACTTTTTATATACATTGATGGTCGCATTAGAAACATTTTGGCAATTGCTAAACAAAATCAATGATTTTTCAAAATTTTTCCATCAAACTGTGTTGTATTTGCTTCATTTACTTGAATTGAATTGAAACTTTCCTTGATCCACTTTCATTTTCATTAAAGCTTGAACTTTGAGCAATTGCAATATCAATATTCTCAGCATTCTTTTGCATAGCATTATCTTGAATAGTATTAATGATTTTAGTAGCTGTCTCGATTTTATTGTTTAACGAGTGGTCAATATAACTCTCTGCAACAGGTGTCGATCGCTATCCTCCATGACGCTTTAAAACTGTGATGTCCGCAGCAGAGTCGAGCAATTGTAAAAATTTTGCTACTACTCTAGATAGGCTGCCAAATTTATTAATCCCAATGGGCTGCTTTGTACATTTTCCTCTCTGGTAGTTTAAGAAAATTCGGGGTTTACTTGTCAGGTTTGGAGGTGGAAGTTCTATGTATTTCTTGCAGGTATGGTAGGAATTATTTCCAATAACAAACTGATGTTCCGTTTTTGATTTCTTATCAGGAATGTGAACTAAAGGGGCAGTGTTGAGGTCTTCAATATGACTTGTTTGAATTTTCATCAATTCTTCCCGCCGACAAGCTCCCATTAAGCCAAAAATTAATCCTACCTAAAATATTAATAATTTTTTTACTTTGATTTAATTTGGCTTTATACTTTACCTGTGTAAATAGGTATTTTTTGTCTGGAGCAGATGATAAGAATTCTCTAATTTGCTGGGGTGACAATATTTTCGACTTTTGAGGTCTGTAACCGTCTGATTTACGCTTCAGAAACGCACACAATTTGGGGTACTTGCTTATCTCAACATTGTGTTTTAGATTAATTGTCATACATTGAATAGATTGCCCCACAAAGAGAACTTTTTCATCTTTTTTGAAAGATTTTGGAAATAAGCAAGTAATACATTCTCAGATAATGAATTTGTTTGGCTTTCATGACGCCAAACTAGCTTGAGTGATTTGAAAACATCTTCTTCACTTTCACTGTCCTTTAGATTCATTTTTCTCACAAAATACAAAATTACTTGTCTCTTGTGACGCCGCGTCGAGTTATTTTGACAGATTGCTGACAAGGAATGCGGACAACTCACTTTTTTTTGCTACGGCTTCCTAGATTCGAATGGTACCCCGTCCCTTTCTAATCTAGGAAGCCGTGGCAAAAATGCACAAAACCACGGCTTCTCAAGGTGTGTTTAAAAGATCACAGCGTCATGGAAACATATACGATAAATGACATTTTAAAGTTAGGAAGGAGTACAAAAAACTCTTATTTGGTGATACTAGTACTATAAAAATGTATAAAAACATAACATGAATTTCTTTTTGCAGAATGAACCGCCGTGGGGTCATCGTCCAAGCCGAAGGTGACAACCTTGAAATGGGCAGTACTGAACTCCTCGGTCTCGACGATGTCCACGATGACATCAAAAACGAGTACATCAACGCCTTAAAAGATCTGCGTCAACAGCACCCCCACGCCGAACTGGCCGCCATCGAACGAATGGCCCACGAAATCCTCTTAAATCGCGGTCCAAAATCCCGAGCTTTCTACCGCATCCAAGCCACGAGGAAGTTGATGGGCAGTGGCGACCTTCTCCGTCGCATCTCCGAAAGAGCTCAAAGCGACCTCAGCGAAATCAAAGCCGAGATCCAACGCGAATCCGGTGCCAGCGAATTCAATCCTTCCAGCAGTAAGGTGTTCTTCGAACCTTCCAAATACACCGTCTTAGAAAGCTGCGGTCGCTTTGAAGTCAGAATCGTGAGAACTGGCGATCTCGACACTACCGTCAGCGTGGATTATTTCACCGAAGATGGGACGGCGCAGGCCGGGAGTGATTATATTCCTATAAATGGGACCCTGCATTTTGGGCCTGGTGATAAGGAGAAGAAGGTGGCATTGGAGGTGATTGATGATGATGTTTTTGAGCCGGATGAGCATTTTTTTGTAAAGTTGAAAGGAGCAAAGCCGGCGGGGGTGTTGACTTCGCCGACTTTGGCGACCGTCATTATACTGGATGATGACCATGGTGGGTTGTTCAAGTTTGAAGAACAGAACTATGAACTGGTAGAAAGTGTGGGGACTTTTGAACTTAAGGTGATTCGATGTTCCGGCGCTAGGGGAAGGGTGATTGTACCGTATGCTACTGAAGATGGAACTGCTAAGGCTGGAAAGGAGTACGAAACGAATGAAGGACAACTTATCTTTGAAAACAACGAGTCAGAGTAAGTTGACTTTTTTATTGTTTTCCCTATTAAAAATATCTTCCCGGATTTCGATCCTCAGTTAGTTGTAATTTAGTTGTAACATATATTTCATTCTTATATTTATAAATACAGTAATATCATATAATTTTGATATTTTACAGAGAATCTATAATGTGTTATTAACTGAAAAGTTAGTGGCCGTTATCGGGAGCGGCTATGGTTAAAACGTGCAATTCAATGCTATTGCGTTTAGATCACAGATTAACGTGAGTTATTAATATGGGATACCAAATAAACCAAAATTAATATTTGCACCCGTTACTTCATGTGATATTGAAGCTTGTGTTATTGTAAGTTAATTTAAAACTGCTACCTGCAGTTGTGATGTTTTTGATAGAGGGACGATAGTATAGAATACAAGTATTTTGCTGACAAAAAAACTAGGTAACACTAGGGCAACTAGAAAAGGGTGCAAGAATGAAAAATCACTGGGAGGCTATCCAACAAGAAATGCATTTCAAAATGATATCATTTTATGCAATCGTAAAGGTTGTGATCAATAAATTTTGAAACCATCATTCAACTTTGAATTACATGCACCACGTCTAAAAAATTAGGACCTATTTATGATGAATTTTTTGCACTTTTGGATAAGGAGTGCCATTGTATTTTAACACAATTACGCACTTTGGAGGCCATATATAGATCAGATAGATCGCAAAATAAACAAACTAATATTTCTAATTTTCTTCTAATTTTCTTTAAAACATCAAAACCAGTTAAATTCCCCGGATTAACATTACTTTCTTAGCAAGTACAAGTAATCAACAATCGCCAGCTGTTTTAAAAATAAATTCTCATCAAATCTATTTTTAGCAATATTATACTTCCCATATCATAAGTCCAAGTTTACGATCATTTAGGTAAAAAACATTCATTTAGAACTCTTCAAGATAGCGGCTTTCAATCGAATTTCGTAAAGAGCGAGTAGCAAAATTGTTAAAACTCATATTACAACCCATTGTTCTATAAAAATTATGAAAATTATGATTTAAGTAATTGTAAGCTTTGAAGCTCCTGTCGAAACGTTGCTCACCATCAACAAATTAGAATATATTTTCCAAACATCTGGTCCATATTACTTTCAACCTTTCTTATCCATTAAATTGACATGGACGTTAACCTAAATAATTATAATTATTCTCATACCATATTACAAATTTAATAATCGAACGAGAACACTTGCGTCAGTTACACTCTGGACCTCAAGCCACTTTAGCCGCAATTAGACAATAGTATTGGCTCTTAGGCGGTCGTAATATCATCACAAAAATATTGCATAGCTGTGTACCTTGTAGACGCGTGAACCCACTCTATATATTAATTTGTGTATTCAAACCAGTTAACAAAGCAATTCATTAGAATTAGTTACCGACTGTACGTCATCATCATTTATCGGTGTCTTTAAAAGGTTCATGTCCCGCAGAGGTAAACCATCAAGCATTTACTCCGATAATGCAAAAAACCTTTATTGAAATAAGATTTATGCATCACCAAGTTATGAAGTCAGACCTGTTTCAAAATTTTATTACTGATTGTGCTAACAATGTTAATTGGCCTTTTATACGCCCTCGTTCCCCACATGTAGGCGGTATTTGGGAAGCAACTTATGAGGCGATGAACACATGTCTCACATTAAGTGAACGTTTCTGTCCTCAAATCCCGATGATTTATACGCACTTACACCCGGCCACTTCCTAATTGGAACTGCACTCACTGCACCAGCCGGAGAGAGATCAGAAAAATATACAGTGTGATCAATAATTCAATATGATTTACACGCACTAAGATCGACTTGTGTTTTATTCACTTATCAAAAGTGTACGATTGTTATAAGGGTCGACAACCGTTTCCTGTCAGAATTTTTTTATGACACTGTAGAGTAAATTTGCATTGGAACAGTACTTTGAAAAATCATGGAGTAGTAATAAACTAGGCAAACTCTAATAAAGACATTTGATAGATGCGATCACATAAAATATATATTAAGCTCTTAAATTCAACCAATCTAAGTTTTAAGTTCCGATTTTAAAATAGTCATGAAATATTGAAAGGACGATAAATTTCGGATCAAATAGCGTTGTATAAATTAACCCTAAAAGTTCAGAACTGTAATAAAATTGTTTTCTTTTATTTTAGTGAGTGTTACGAAATGGTCCGGCGTAGATTTGGTAGAGGATTGTTTGTTTATTCTAGAAGTGAAATATAGTCTTCAAAACTCTTTGGAGTAGCTTTAAAAGATCTTAGGTTACTATGAAGATTCTAATTTAGCCAAGAAGTTGTAAAGATTTGGTCTCAGTTTTTATTAAGTAAATACATAGTTTATACACTTACCAGCAACCTGCTTTACATAGGAAAACATTTTTATATTCTTGGCACCTAACTCATAGAAACTGTGTTTTCACAAAATTATTCAAATTACAATTAACATTATTATTACACATACATATTTATTTACATTATTATATATTTGTGTTTATATACCTATTTAGATTTTGGATTAGCAACGAAAATCTAATAATGTAAACTCGTTCTTAATAAAAATATTTTTAAGAACTGTTTCTGCACAATTAGGCTTTTGAAAAAAAATTAATATCGATTTTTTTAATGTATTCTGAAACTTTAGAACAAATTATATTGATAGCCGATGCGAAAAACTTTCAAAACTTTTTTTAAAATTAATTATAAACAATTTAAAATTGATAAAATTTAAAAAAAAAGTCACGTGACTACGAACGCGCCATAATTGGTTCTGACGTCATATTGTTAATCAGTTAACAATTTCACTATCAGATGTCAGCAGATGTTTCTCTGGATGTCAGTGTCAAGAGTGTCAGTTTGTGGTGTCAGTTATTATACGGTAACAGGCGGGTGATGGTTGTATTAGGCAATTGGCATTCTGTCCATTCTATCCTGCTCTGTCTTCTGTTCTCGGTAAGTCTCAATGCTGTCAATCTTATATAGTTTGTCTGCAACGTGAAGACGACGTAAAGTTATTCGTTTCAGAAGAATGCACCCCGGTAAATATGGGGTACGTTTGTTTTTTTGCTTTTAGGCTCGATCAATGGAAACAAGTAGGATTAATTCATACTTTAACATCTTTCAGAAAAGTGTGCGGCTCCTTGAAACAACGTGTCTTTCAATACTTCAGCCCACGAAGGTTCAATCAAGACTCGGCTCGAAAATCTGTTTGAAACCCAACGGCCGAGCAGTTTGTAAGTTCCCTGAAGACTCAAACCATCAACTGTTCCAAAAACCAAGAGTAGAAGGAACCAATTATTGTGAAGATGATAGTGGAGCTATACTAAACTGCCACGAAAATGTAACAGTGACTCATCTAAAGATAGCGCGGACCATAAACAGACTGAAATTGAGCAGTCAACGTAATATCCGGAACAGCTTGTACTTTTTTTTTTTTGAAAAAGTGGTAGAACAACATAAAACTAACTAATAAAACAACAATATTTGTTCCAAAAGCGCCGTATATTTGAAGTAGAAACTTGTCCCTGTAGCATACATAAGACATTTTTTTTATTTCATCAGGAGTAACAGGACGAAAGCTAGCATCTCGCGATATTTTAGTCTTAGGTCTGTTTGTTGTAGTTAAAGCTTTTCCATAATCATTTGTGCAATCAACTATAAATTGCAGTATAATCTTCCGTAAATAGATTTTCAAAAAACATTTCGAGGACTAGCATTGGGACGAAGATTTACTTTTAAACAGTTTGTAGACTTCAAAATTAAAGTATGTATTCATCCTATTCTTCCTGATGCTCGGATGTGCCTTGTTTAATGCTTTGTGAAATATCCAAGACTTGTGTACATTGAGCTGCATCATTTTGGACTTGTATTTTTTGACGGATTCTGGATTTGACGATCCAATCTCGTCTGAATGAGACATTTCGCTTTCTTCCGTACTCTCCAGTCCAATCAACATAAGGATCCCCTTCACCTTCATCTAAAGACATCTTATACAGATTCGTAAGGGTCGTACATTTTGTCTTCTTCTACGTCTTCTACTATGTGTATCTGACAACGAAAATCCTATTGAATAAATGTTATAATCAATTATTATTATAGTTACAATTTAGCACAAAAACAAAATCGTTGCACCAAAGTGGGACAGACGCAACAGGTCCATATGCATTTGCAATATAACTGATGTAAAAACTAAATTACTTTGGTGAGGACGCAGATATACGTTGTGTCATATCGCATATTTTAAAAAAGACGCTGCATGACATTACTGACATTACTGTCCGACAAGATGTCAAAGTGAAACAGTGTAACAGCTGCTTCTGATAATTAGTAGAAACCTGTAGAAATGAACATTGTGACGTCACAAATGCGCTCGGGTTTGTTCGGCGCGTCCTCGGTACTGGGTTCGAAAATTTATTTTTAATTCGATATAACTTTTTAATTATAACGAAAAAACAAAAACAAAATATACTTTTGTAATAAAACTTACATATGATCTTTCCATTTATGACAAAAAATTTTTTTATTCAAAACCCTAATTCAGTGAACCATTCCTAATTATAACTTTATTGCAATTATTTCAGTTTACAAATTCAGATAATAAGGATGTTGTTTTCCGTTCGACATCCCGCTCTGGTTCCGCCGAGCTTTAATTCGATTTCATCCAAGAGATGTGGCACTAAACTGCAAACGGAAAATGAGTAAACATTTCTACTGTTTGGTGTTTATTTACGCGAAGAAACTTTTAACTGTATTTTTACAACATACGAGATTTTGTTAGAATATTGATCATGTAAACATATAGTTCAGACGCTTCGTTGGTTAGCATGCATCCACTGTTTCAATTACAGCCCTTTTAATGAAGTTTCTATCCGAATACGCTTCTTGAATAAATATTCTAAACACCTCGTAGCAGTGACCTGTTTTCTAATATAATACTTCAGTGTTATATTTACTCGAGTAAAAATAATACCTCATTAGTTATTTATGTCGATATTGATTTAAAGTTTAAATTAAAATCTCCAGTTTGTAAATTTTATTTTTGTATTCGTTTTGTAAAATACTAAATATATAAAACTTTCAGCGTATACTCGTATTTTTGTATGTACAAATGACACATCCTTAAAATATTATTTATTTTCGTTAAATTATGATCAAACAAAATTGTATTTATGCGGATGAGTCTGTTATTAGTTTGTGTGTTTATAAATAACAAGATGACAGAGGATATTGATTCCAATGGTATTTATCAAATGCTACACTAGGTAAGTACGAGTTTTCTCGAACGTGTAATTACAGTTTGATAGCCAGTGTGGCAGTCGATCGTTCGCCTTGTTCCGATCAATCCCATTCTTGGTATAAGCACATGTAATTGTATCAGTCTAAAATAGAGTAATCGTTATGGAAGCGCTTCGAGGTCATCTGATAAAATTGGAAAATTAACTTCATTTTACTGTTAACCAGGTGCCGGAGCAACCCAATAGTCTGGCCAAGAATATGCAGGTTTTTACTTTTTGCGAAATATTACTAGATATTTATAAAATGTAAGGACTTCATTATTTCATAGATGGATAGACTTATCGTTTGGTTTTAATAATTGGATTTTTTTTAATATAACAAAAATGTGCACATATTGCAAAATATGTACTTAAAAGACAAGAAATTCCATGTAAAATATCCTGTAGGTTTAGCATGACCATTAATAATTATGGCTTAACTATAATTATGTGGTGTTTTGTTTTACCCGTAATGTAACCCACGCACAACAAAAACATGCCCAGTCTCGCTTAAATGTGTCACCCTGTGGGCCTTTCAATTTAAAAGCTAGAATTTTCAGGAATTAAAGCTAATGCCCTAAATGCCCTAAAAATCGTAATGTGCAAAAAAAAGTTATTAACAATTTTCGTGTTTTCGATATAGTGAATTACTTGATGGTTTGAATTTCTGATATTTTTTCAAAACATTCTCTGTAGACCTTTAGCCAGAAATAAATATGTAAATAGTTTTTTGAAAAACATTGTAGCAACTTTGAACTTGATTTTCTCGACTTTACGTTTCTTTTCGCCGTTTCTCATCCGTTATCTCCAAATATAAGCCTTAAATTAAAAAAATGTTCTCTTGTAAAATTATTGCCCCGCTCATTGTGCTTCCTACAATACCAGTTTCATATTTGTGTCGTAAATAATAAACTAAAAACAGTTATAAATGTATAATGATGCAAAATTTTGAAATCTCGGGACCATTGGCTCGATCACCCTCTCTTCTTCTCTGCGTTCCTCTCCCATCGTAATTGCATCTCAAGCAGGTTTTTAAAAATGTTCGAAATTATTATGTGTACATTCTATTTATTCCATATTTTTGATAATAATTTTATGAATGACAATATTCAGACGGGCATTTAAATATTGGAAAAGGATCATTCTTAGATGCGTTTTTCTAGTAGTCATTGGAAACTTTGGCAGGAATAAGTATACTAAGTGACATAGAAAAAAGAACACCCAGTAATAATGAATATTTTGCGGCAATTTTTGGTATAAATGTGCATTAGGGTTAGCTAAGTAATCGATCAATATTTGAGAAAAATCAAACAGTTAGATCAAAAGAAAACTGAATAATGTGTTGTGCCTCCACGATGTCTTATGCACTCATCAACACGTTTGGGAATATTCTTAATGAGATGATCAATTTTCTCCTGAGATACCTCATCCCAGGCTACCTGTAACTCATGCCAAAGTGCCGCTAACGATTGTGGAGGATGGGGTAAGCCGACTAATATTCTTCCCATAATATTCCAGACTTGTGTAATGAGTGAAAGCTCTTGAGATCTTGGTGGCCAAGGCAACAAATCGACTTGATTGTCTTCAAAATGATTCAACGTAACTCTGGCTACATGTGGTCGACCATTATCTTATTGGAAAAGGCGGTTAGGGAGCGCCCGAATGTAGGGTAGAACAGGTGGTTGTAACGTTTCCCGTACTTACACAATTGCGCGGCTGCCTAATCAGCGGTGCGGTAGGTCGGGGTCTACTTAAAATAAAAAGGTGAGCTCCGTTGGGCGCCAGCTAACCGAGGTTAGCGAGGAAAGGGGATTTTTTATACACAAACAAAAGACACACACAAAAAACATATATTCAATAAAAACACAAACGAATAACGGAACAAATAATTAAAATTTAAAATTTGGCGGGATCAACCACAGAACACCCAGCGCTGCTGCTGGAAGCTGCACAATCAGCAGTTGAATACTCAAAAGGAATATCGCCAGTCTCTTCAGTCACGCAGAACGGCTCTTAGATTTAAAATTTAGTACCGCACATAGCTATGTGTTCGACCATACAACGCAAACAACCTAGTACAGCCGTGTCCGCTGACAAGCGACGCGAATTAAATTCCGAATGTTTGGTTAGGTATGTTTTGAACACTGTCAATGCGCTTGGTGATCCCGATAATTAAACAAACAAAACATACAAACAAGGTGTTCCACACTCTGAAGGAGTGAGTACACAACAACTATAATCTAATTATCCTAATTCTATAACCTATAGGTAAAATGAAACGCAGAAAACACTTAACCTAATAAAATAAGAAAGGGTACTCAGTGTCTGGAGAACGTCCTGAACACGGTGAGTTCTGACTGGTAGCCCCTCAGGTCACACCTTGGCTAGTACATATGAACACGTGGAGCGGGACAAGCAATTCCCCAGAGTCAATGCCTCCACTTCCTGTCCTATACCACCGTCGTCTACTGCTGCCTGGCGATGCCTAGACCAACGTCGTCTACACCAGTCTGTACCAGCGACGCCTACACCAGCCTATGCCAACGACGCCTACACCAGCCGACACCAGCGATGTCTAGACCAACGAAGCCTACTCCAACGACCCTAGGAGACTTAAATCAGCAACCGTTTAGATCTTCAACGCTCTACATACCTCTCCTATACCAGAGGGTCCCTAATACAATGGAAAATCACCATCAAAACCAGCCCTAGACGCTGACCAAACCAGGTTTCTACTTCGTCAGTTCTCTACCAAAAAAACCGTTTCCACAACAAAAAACTCCTAGCAACCTTTCTTTTGTTTTTTCCGCGGTTACATATTAAAAAATACTTGAATTTACGCTAACTAAATTATTTCATAAAAACTAACAACTAACAAAGAAACGGAACCGTTACACACCCCCTTTAGCTGTTTTAAAAAAAAATAACCCTGTGATTTTTTTTTTCAGTTTAAATAAAAACTGAGCACTAAGACTCATACATGCCTTGAATTTCATGTTAACAATAGCCTAGTTCGTCGGAATATCTATTTGTGGCAGCCGATGTTACGACCATACCGAGAATTACAAACACCACACCACCTAACGTATGACCGATCAAAAAAAATAGAAACGCATTCACCCATCAAGCACACTTCATTCACGAGATCACCCATCCTTCACTCATTCATCATAGATCCATTCTTTCATACTTCCATGTCCGATCCCGCACACGGCTTCAAGTGTTTGGTATGCCACCTCCCGACATCAACCCCGCTCTCATCCTCTAGCTGGTACGATAATGGTGAGAAGACTTTGGTTACTTTACAAAGTACGAACTTAGGTTCCAGTTTAGCTGCGAAGTGTCTAGCAGCATCCGACAGGACAAGATTCCTTTTCCACACCTTATCGCCGACCTGATAAACTGGTGTATCACGTTTCCGCAAGTTGTAGGAATGACAATTTTTTCTGTATGCTTCATCGAGCTTCTGCTGCACATCACGGTAAAGTTCCGGCAAACTTAACAAATGTTCCCTGTACTTTACCAAATCGTAGGGGTCCAAGTTGATGTCTCTAATGCGCTCTAGGCTGCCATAGACCTTTCCATCTATTGGTACCATCCGGCCAAAATTTAACAGTACAGGGCTGAATCCCGTGGATTCATGTACTGCAGTCCGTAAAGCATAGCCAATCTTAGCAACATTCTCATCCCACTTTGTGTGCCTTTGATCCTTGATGTAGGACCGTATTGCTGTCCCTACCACTCTGTTAACCCTTTCCACTGGATTTACCTGTGGGTGATATTTGCAATTGTAATAGATTTTACATCCATATTCTGTGGCCAAATTCTTAAATAACTTTCCTGTGAATTGGGTACCATTGTCACACATAATAATCTGGGGACTCCCGTACACAAGTATGACTTGCTCCTCCAGGAACTTAACGATGCTGTTCGCGCTTGCCTGTCGCAGTGGGTGTAAGAGAGTGTATTTGGAAAACCAATCGGAAACCACTAACAGGAAGGTATTACCTCTGGATGACCTAGGTAACGGCCCTATCAAATCTACCGAGATCAATTGCCAAGGCAACGATACCTGTTTTTGTTTCCCCATGAACCCCGGGCGAGCCTGATTAGATTGTTTCTGTGCTGCACAGGTTTGGCAACGATACACAAAAGTCTTCACAGAAGTCCTCATACGCGGCCAATAATATAGTTGTTCGACCCGCTTTAGTGTTTTATAGATACCCAGGTGAGCAGAAGTTGGGTCGTCGTGGCATTCCTTTAATACCTTTTCCCTCAACGGCGCTGGCACCACCAGTTTCCAGTCTGGTGAGTTCCCACGCAATCCAAACTGCACTGGCATATGTCTAAAGAGTTTACCATCCTTAATCATCCAACCAGGAAATTCGTTGGGTCTCCTACCCACATCTTCAAACATTTTGGTGTACCACTTATCTGGATATTCGGCCGGGTTAAAGTCTAAAATCGCCGCCACCTCACAGGGTGCACGTGACAACGCATCCGGTACCACATTAAGTGTACCCTTTCGGTGCTCTAATATCATGTCGTGTTGTTGAAGTTTGACAGCCCAGCGTGCCAATCGACCTGTGGGATCTTTCAGGCGATTCAGCCAGAGTAGACTGTAATGGTCTGTGATAACCTTAAATCTTACTCCCTCGACATATGGTCTGAACTTTTCAATTCCGAACAAGACAGCCAGGCATTCCTTCTCGGTGACCGTGTATTTCTTTTCGGCATTGGTAAGGGTACGGCTAGCGAATGCCACCACCACCTCGGTGCCATCCTCCGATTCTTGGGACAACACGCATCCCAATCCCAGATCAGACGCGTCACACTGGATTGTGAACATTTTAGAGAAGTCGGGACTTGCTAACATAGGTGCGGACACTAATGCTTCCTTAATCTTCTGGAAATTATCCTTCGCTTCCTCAGTCCATGCCAAGCCTTGTCGTTTTCGTTTGCCTTTAGTAAGAGCAGTGAGTGGAGCAGTGAGTGAGGAGAAATCTGCCAAGAATCGCCGATACCAGCTACACAGGCCTAAAAATCTTTTTAACTGTGTAACAGTAGTTGGAAGGGGGTATTCCAGCATTGCTGCCACTTTTTCGGGGTCCGTCCGCAATCCTTCGCGGTCTACTACAAAACCTAAATACTTCAAAGAAGGACGACAGAACTCGCATTTAGACACATTAATAGTTAAATTAGCATCACTAAGTCGCCGCTGTACTTCGTTCAACACCCGCAAATGGATCTCGAACGTTGGGGTTGCTATAATTATATCATCTAGATACACGAAGACATAAGGCTCTAATGAAGGTCCTAAAACTGAGTCCATAAGCCGCTGCTGGGTTTGAGCAGCATTATTGAGACCAAAAGGGAGAACCGTGAATTCGAACAAACCACGCGTCGGGACAACAAAAGCCGTTTTCTCACAGGAAGATTTCTCCAAGGGTATTTGCCAAAACGCTGCTTTGAGGTCAATACTCGACAAGTACCGAGTTCCGGACAGTCTATTTAATATTTGGTCCACTAGGGGCAAAGGATAAGCATCTCGTTTTGTGACCTCGTTTAACTTCCTTCCGTCAAAGCAGAACCTCATTTCTCCGGAAGACTTCTTTACAAGCAGAACCGGTGATGCCCACGGTGAAGACGAGGGACGAACCACTCCTAATTGTAGCATCTTGTCTAGCTCGTCGTTAAGGTGTTTTAACATGTAGGGTGATAGGTTGTGGTGTCTTTGCTTGATGGGTTGCGCAGTTCCGGTTTCGATTTTATGCGTAATCTTGTTGGTCCTTCCCAATTTTGTGCCTTCTTCCCACGACAACTGTTCAAACTTGGCTATCACTGCCTGCAGCTCTCGAGACTCGGTCTCTTCCAGCGCCTCTTTGGAACAAATGGTGTTCAGAGCGTCAACAGTTCTATTTTGAAGGTGTGCAGAGGAACGAAGACCGCCAACTTGAATGGAACGCTTCCCATAGTCAATTGCTAACCCAAAGATAGCACAGAAATCGCTCCCTGCGATCATTGTATGACACAACGACGGGACTAAAAGAAACTTAACTAACCTACATGAACCATCCAATTCTATCGGCACATTAACATAGCCAACAACAGCTTGTGGTCGACCCTCAGCTGTCCCTATTGTAGAAGACGTCGATTCATACACGTGGAGTCCAAGTAAATCCACCAACCCCATTCCAGGTCCTCCTATAACTGAGTGACTGGCACCGCTATCGAGCAACGCTGACACCTGTCGTCCGAAGATCCTAATTGGTACATATGGTCGGTTATCCGCGGGCTGTTTGGCAAACAATGCATCGGCTACGACTGTAGGGGTCATTTCTGCTGAAGAAGGTGCCAAGATGTCAGAGCGAACAGCTTCAGACACCGCCCCAAAAGTATGGACCAATCGAGTTTCACCAGAAGTCGCGACAGCAGTTGGCCTAGACTTCCCAGACTCTTTAAATTTATAAAAACTTGCCACTTTGTTGAGCCACGTTCTCCATTCCGCCTTAATGCATTTATTTTTACAGGTGCTTTGTGATTGACTTCGGATACGCGGGCCTGTAACAACTACGCGTGTCCGGTGACTTAGTTTTTTGAACAGCGGTCACAATTAGGACGGATCACGCCCGGTTTTCCGCATCCGTAACATTTTAGTTCCCCAGGACCCGGTGTCGTCCTTCGCATAGGGCAATCCTTTCGGTAATGTCCGACCTGTCGGCATCTGTAACACTTAGGTCCAGACCGCCCTGCATTTGCCATTCCTGGCGACGTAGTGGCCACTTGCCTAGCACGAGCTACATCACCGTGGTATGCTAAATCTGGTTCCAGCAATGCAACACTTCGACGCGGTGGTTGCTGAAATTTTTGAACATTAACCATCGCCCCTTCAAGCGATCTACACAAGTCTGATAATTGGTTGATCGACTCAATACAAGACAAAGCTAATTGCGCTTGATACGACGGTTGAAGATTTCGCTTTATAGTCTTCAACTGAACCTCCTCTGAAGGTATATCCGTTAATCGGGAAAATAAGTTCCTCATCACCGCTATGTATAGAGTCACTTTTTCTTGAGCGCCCTGGGTTCTATTACGTATCTCGCGCCAAAGTTCCTCATCGAAATCCGGCGGCAAGAAATCGCGACGAAGCGCCTGCACCAGGTGATCCCACGAGTGTACCGAGTCCTTAATCGACCTATACCATATCAACGCCTGTCCTGTGAAAAGATCCACCGCCGCCTGGAATAATTCTACTTTCGTGGTCCCTCTCGCCACTCGTAACTCCTCGATCCTTTGTAAAAAAGAATTGACCGACTCAGTCGAGCTTCGACCATCAAAAACGACCGACCACTTGTGTACTGGCGTACGAATTGTAGGCTGTGGGATTACCACATTTGGTCCACCGCTAGCATTCGCAATGATTGACTGAACAGGTCCATCATTCTGGTGAGCTGCCACTTTCTCCAACCGCAACTCATCTAGTGAAGCCGCTATTATTAGTCGCTCATCCCTAAAAGCTCGGATAGTACCGTCTGCATCTGTACCTAACTCAAACCGATTCAATCTACCCGTTACGTGATTCACTCTAGACAAGATTCGTTTGTTCATTGAAACCTTAAAGCCATCGAAGTCCTTAGTCAATTCCTTCAGTTCGGTTAGAGATTTATCCACTTCTCTACATTCCGTGTCAAAAACAAAGTTGGGCGTAACATAGTGTTCAACCGCTGGTCTCGATAAATCATTACGTAATTGTCTACTCAAGTACCGACGCTTAGTATCACAGTCCAGCTTATCATTTATCACCCCTCGTATTCTCAATTCATAATCGACCTCATACGACTTTAAAAGATAAGTGTCCATTTCGTAAAGTGCCATGATAAAGAACTGTCAGTATACCTATATAACAGCGCAAACGAATTCCAAAGAAAAAAACAAAACCGCTACATCGACCTATAGTACTTCTAAGAATATTCGTCCTAGTTCCAGATTACTAATAATGTGTGCCTTGTTTGCGTATATGGGAAATAGGAAAGGTTAAGGGATATGCTCAAGTAATTATTTTAACAGTAAAGTCGGGCCCCACGTTGGGCGCCAAAATTTGTGTAACGTTTCCCGTACTTACACAATTGCGCGGCTGCCTAATCAGCGGTGCGGTAGGTCGGGGTCTACTTAAAATAAAAAGGTGAGCTCCGTTGGGCGCCAGCTAACCGAGGTTAGCGAGGAAAGGGGATTTTTTATACACAAACAAAAGACACACACAAAAAACATATATTCAATAAAAACACAAACGAATAACGGAACAAATAATTAAAATTTAAAATTTGGCGGGATCAACCACAGAACACCCAGCGCTGCTGCTGGAAGCTGCACAATCAGCAGTTGAATACTCAAAAGGAATATCGCCAGTCTCTTCAGTCACGCAGAACGGCTCTTAGATTTAAAATTTAGTACCGCACATAGCTATGTGTTCGACCATACAACGCAAACAACCTAGTACAGCCGTGTCCGCTGACAAGCGACGCGAATTAAATTCCGAATGTTTGGTTAGGTATGTTTTGAACACTGTCAATGCGCTTGGTGATCCCGATAATTAAACAAACAAAACATACAAACAAGGTGTTCCACACTCTGAAGGAGTGAGTACACAACAACTATAATCTAATTATCCTAATTCTATAACCTATAGGTAAAATGAAACGCAGAAAACACTTAACCTAATAAAATAAGAAAGGGTACTCAGTGTCTGGAGAACGTCCTGAACACGGTGAGTTCTGACTGGTAGCCCCTCAGGTCACACCTTGGCTAGTACATATGAACACGTGGAGCGGGACAAGCAATTCCCCAGAGTCAATGCCTCCACTTCCTGTCCTATACCACCGTCGTCTACTGCTGCCTGGCGATGCCTAGACCAACGTCGTCTACACCAGTCTGTACCAGCGACGCCTACACCAGCCTATGCCAACGACGCCTACACCAGCCGACACCAGCGATGTCTAGACCAACGAAGCCTACTCCAACGACCCTAGGAGACTTAAATCAGCAACCGTTTAGATCTTCAACGCTCTACATACCTCTCCTATACCAGAGGGTCCCTAATACAATGGAAAATCACCATCAAAACCAGCCCTAGACGCTGACCAAACCAGGTTTCTACTTCGTCAGTTCTCTACCAAAAAAACCGTTTCCACAACAAAAAACTCCTAGCAACCTTTCTTTTGTTTTTTCCGCGGTTACATATTAAAAAATACTTGAATTTACGCTAACTAAATTATTTCATAAAAACTAACAACTAACAAAGAAACGGAACCGTTACATGGTCCTACCACCCCCTGGATTTAACGCACGGCGGTCATATTGCCTCTGATGAAGATGAAATTTGACCTACTTCCATAGGCAATAGCTCTCCATGCCACAATTCGAACGGTGTGGTTCACATGCCGTTCCACAGAAAATTGAGGATCTCGTCTTTTACCGCTTAGCCTTTGCACCTTTACACGGCCATATTGCTAGAAAATTGCCGCAAAATATTCATTATTACTGGGTGTTCTTTTTTCTATGTCACTTAGTAGAGATCAAAGTTATTAGCCTTTTTTGGGTACGAATTAAAAAAAAGCAATATTACATTTTTTTATTAAGAAATAAAACAAATCAAACAAAATAAGAATCGAAAAGATATTATTTATGGGTTGTATAATTTTTTTAAATTCATTTATTTGCCTTTAATTTAAAAATATGCTGTAAAATAACACATTAAAATTTTTGTATTAGTTTTGTGAAATACAAATAAAAAAAGTTGTTCTCGGGCTCATTTGCAACACTCGGCCTACGCTTCGTGCTTCCCTCGCCCCTGAAAAGTGTTTTTTTAGGGTAATCTTCACTATATAGTGTGTTAATAAAGCTTCGCACAAAATTCAGAATTAAGTTAATTGACGTTTTCCTGCAATTGCAATTTTTGTTGATGTTAGAGTGCAATTCATAAATAATAATATGTGGATTACAGTATAATGTAATACTAGTTGTGCCCACACTGTATTTATTTTCTATGCAGTAGGTCCCAAAAACGTAAAAATTAAATTAAATGTTTAATAAAATGCTCAGTAATAAATTTGTTCTCCTGCTACAAATTCTGCCAATGAAACTTTTCTTTTTCTGTCTTCCGTTAGCCTCACTCTATGTTTCGTTAATTACTTAATTGTATAACAGTATAAAAAGGAGATAAAAGACCGCGAGCAAATTATTCCCGATTCAATCTACAGCACGGTCTATTTTGTGACCAGTATTTAACTACTTAGATTAAGTTTCTAATTGTCTTTTTCCCTTGCACAAAAGTGTCGCGAGTGTTAATTTCATTGAATCATTGCTTGTTTATAATTAATAAAAAAAGTTTTGGTACACCTCAAATTTTCAAACGAGTCGGTGGACATTTTCAAGTCGCAAATATATATAGAGACTTACAGAAAACCAAAGCAATAGCTAAACCTTGTTGCGCATCTTAGTCCCACGCGTATCTGTTCTCCACTGCACTCGTTACTCCCATCTACTGCACTGGACCACAACCCTTAAGGACTACCTACACACACAAAAAAGGCTTGTGCTGCCCGTCAGTCGTCCTTTAGGTCCTTTAGCTCCTTTAGATAAGGACCGTTGGCCTGACGAGAAAGACCTTCAAAGTTTTACTTTAAGCTCTGTACACTGTATATACAGAGCGATCATAAAGTTCCGCACATAATTCATAATTTAGTTATGTAATGTTTTAGCGAAAAACGCTCGAACAGGTCGATTTTTGTTTTAAAATTGCCATTTTTTGATGATAGCGTCATCTGTTATTAAACTATGGCAATGTCATCAATTTTTTTAAAAGGCAACCGGCAAATTGCGTTAATCTCTTTATTTAGACCCACTTATTACTGTCTTAAGTTTTCCCCCTCGAGCGAAGTCGGCGTTGGCCCTTATGGCCTCAAGAAGGTACAATTTTTCAGTTTTTTGCAAATATCTCTTAAAGCATCAACTTTATCAACAAAATACTTAGCAGAAATAATCTAGAGTAAATTTGCAACAAAAAAGTTCTTTACCGTTTGTTTCTAAAGTTAACCGTTACGCTGCTACGACCATTCAAAGTGGAGATCTTTTTGGTCCTTGCGGAAAAGTTATAAAAATCACATGCTATATCAAAGTTCCTACATGTTATAAATAATTTTGAACATCCCACCTATACAAGCTATTAACTTGTTGCAATTATAACTACGATATAAGACAAACAGCTGGGACCCAAATAAAGATCCGAAGAGTTCCCACCCCCCGGGGGGACCTTTATCCCCTTTGGCACAAAAAACCGCCCCCGAGCGTTTTGAGCTTTTTTGCATTTTTCTCGTAGACGGTAACTCCGACGAAAAAATGTTATCCGACTTATGATCTTCATTAAATTCTGCATAAAATTGGTCTCATGAAGTTTTTGTCTATCTTCCACCCAACGCTCATAAATGACGTTGGAAAATGAGTATAGTTTTCAGTGCAAAGGCAAAAATTAATCAATCCCCGTTTTTTGACCAATAACAATTTATTGCAAATAATTTATTCAATATGGACTTTGTACAGAAAAAACTGCTTTACAATTTTGTTTGTAGATTTTTTGCTCCCACTAATGGTTTTCCAGATAATCGCCGCAAAAAACGGGGGTTGCCTTCGCGGTGAAAACTATACTAATTTTCCAACGACATTTAGGAGCGTTGGTGGGAGATAGACAAAAACTTCATAAGATCAATTTTATGCAGGATTTAAGAACATAAGTCGGATAACATTTTCTCGTCGGAATTAACCGTTTACGAGAAAAATTCAGAAAAGCTTAATGACGTCAAAGGGGATGAAACTCCCCCCGTGGGGGTTGGAACTCTTCGGACCTTTTTTGGGTCTTTGCTGAGAGTTCATATGTAACAAGTTAATAGCTTGTATAGGTGGGATGTTCAAAATTATTTATAACATGTAGAAACTTTGATATACGAGTAGCATGTGATTTTTATAACTGTTCCGCAAGGACCAAAAAGGTCTCCACTTTGAATGGCCGTAGTATCGTAACGGTTAACTTTAGAAACAAATGGTAAAGAACTTTTTGGTTGAAAATTAACTGTAGATTATTTTTGCTAATAAGTATTTTGTTGATAAAGTTGATGCTTTAAGAGATATTTGCAAAAAAACTGAAAAATTGTAACTTCTTAGGGCCATAAGGGCCAACGCCGACTTCGCTCGAGGGAGAAAACTTAGGACAGTAATAAGTGGGTTCAAATAAAGAGATTAAGGCTATTTCCAGCTTTCCACTAATTATTTCCTTATTGAGGCTTTTTTTTTCCCTCTGTAGCCTGGCCTAAAAAAGGAACAGCACATTTAGGCATTTTTTATAACCACTAAACACCTCTTCTTGTCCGACAGATTTTTAGGTTAAAGCATGTCAGTTGGGCTGTTATTGTTAGGGAATTTCCATTTTGTTTAGGTCCCGCCGCGCTTGAGTAGGTACTAATAAATTTTCTTTTAGTGCAAAGGGTCCATTCTCTAGTCAACAAGAGTAAAAAAGTGATACTTTTTTTTTAAACAATTACCACTTTTACTTCAAAAAACTACATTTTTATTCCTTGAAAAAATACTATTTTACTACGAATCCGTGGTGCAATGGCGCAGATTAATTCCGAAGTGATTGAACTAAGTGTGGAAATGTGTCAAATAGTTGGCGGGTGTCAATTTGAGCACTTGCGTTAAATTTTATTAAATGGTTTTTCCTTTTTCGTTATTTGCTTTCCAAATTTATTGTTATTTTTAATTTTTTTCAAGGAATAAAATTTTTATTAATTATTTTCAAAAAAGAGTAATGCAATGTATCAATTTTTTACTCTTGTTGAATAGACAACCGAGAAGTGTATTTAAAACCCAAAAAAAGTTAAAAAACAGATGACGTCATCACAAAAAATTTTATGTCAAAATATGGCAATTTAAAGAGAAAAATCGACCTGTTCGAGCGTTTTTCGCAAAAATAGTACATAACTAAATTATGAATTTTGTGCGGAACTTTATGATCACTCTGTATGTTGTGAATATAGTTTGTTACTTCGTCCAACTTACAGTTCCTGAACAGTACCCTCTAAGCCCAGGACTACAACTTGCTGCCCAACGTGCGGGGCCCGGCAGAAACCACCCCGAAAGAAATTTGCAAATCTACAAAAAGTCTTTATGTACTGTACTACCAGATTCAACGGTACTAGGAACCACGCGCTACTGGGTCTCCTGCTACTATTTGAATGCCAAGTCCACACACTGGAAGAAGCAAAGAGTATGCACCTCGCCCTCCTGCCTTTCAAGAATACTTAGATGTGTACAACGAAAGACGAGATGGTTCCACGCCGATAAGCATCTTCGTTGCACGAAATAAAGCCCAGCTGTCACTCCTCGAGACACCGTATTCGGAGAAAAACGCAAATCAGCATGATTTACAAGTTGCTGAGGGTGGAGAGTAGGGATAGGAGCTCGTTCGCTGTGGTGAGTACCTTTTCACAATTACTTGTGCAGTAAAATCAAACAAAGAAGAGATATCAATAAAGCCCCGAGTCCGGTGCACATTTTGCCGAATCATGGGATGTGAAGCAAAAAGACCGCAAACAACATCCGAAGAAATTGGGGTCCTTGCAGCCAAATCCCAGCAACTGAAGCACCGACTTCCTATTTCAACGCAATCTTTTTTGGGTTCTGGATCACGCACTAGATCACAAAAAAATGTTATCCTCGCCAAGAACTGTAATACCGGTCACATTAAAATGGCGAACGTTTCACATTGCTAGGACTTGACTTCGCCGAAATTGGGGATTAGTAGTCGATTACCGCAACGGGCTCTACCACTTCGAAGGGAACCACCAGGAGGTTTACCGATTCATAAGCAAAGAGCGTAACGCCCGTTGCCAAACGCTCCATCACCGACGAACATACAGTTTTAAAAGATCATGAAGAGTAAAGTATAGTCCAATTTGATTATGAACTATGGATCCATCTTAAAACACGGGGACAGTGTTTCAAGAAAAGAATTTCAGTGGCAGGATGCCGAATTTGTCATCACTTTGATGTTTGATGTATGCCCAAGATGTTGAAGAAATCTTGGAAAATGACCTCCTTTTCACCATTGAACTAGACTCAACAGAGATTAATGACACACATGAAGATCGGTTCCTGACCGAATTACGACGACACAAACTGGATGAATTACTTCTACACAACGAAGAGTTGATACCGGAAACAGTGCTCCCATCTCCATGCCGCCATACCGAGTGTCCCCTTCGCGTTAAGAGATTCCAAAAACCAAGATACAGCAACTCTTCAAATTAGACTTAATCGAAGAATGCAAGAGTGCTTAGGCATCGCCGGTAGTATTACTGCCAAGACCCAGAAGACAAACAAGGCGACTACCGGAAACTAAACCAAGTGGCTCCCTAGCATAAAGATAAGACCGCGTTTATCACCCCTTTCGGAGTATACCGCTTTAAGAGGCTTCCTTTTTTGACTCCAGCTTTTGGAGTGTCTAGATGATCTTATAATCTTATCACCTTCATTCGAAAAACATCTTAGCGATCTGATTTGATTGAAGTAGTTCCACATACGGCTGAAGTGCCGGTTTGCTTGCAACCATGTGAAATACTAGGGCCACATAATCTCGCCGCTAGCCAAGCCCCACTCTTCAATCCTGGAGGTTTGGGTCACTTCCCACGTTCTAGGGAAAGCCAGTCCGTTCAAACAAATTCGCGCCATGGGCGCGATGAGCCCTACATAATTCTTTCAGCGAAGGGACCGGCCTAAACGATCTTGCGAGAGTCTTGGAAGTCTACCATTCGTCAGCTTTCCATGGACACGACGAAGAAGCTGTACCAATACCAGATTTTGAGGAGGATGTAGCCCTCGTAGTTCTCCACGCGCCCACGAGATTAGCGCCTTTCTTGCTGATCTCACCTAAACACGGATCTGCTCTCTCACCCACCGCGCGCGCCCTCAACCCTTATTAAGGACTATCTAGATAGATAGAGATCCTAGGCATCTAATTGTCTAATAGTCCGCTTACACAAATTCGCATACAGCTGAAAATTGGTACGAATGTTGGGAACACCATTATAAATAAAATGTGAAAAGTCCCCACCGATCCTGTGTGTGCAAAAAAAATTATTGAGTTCAAAAATATGGGTTTTTTGCATTTTTCAGCCAAACGGTAAGTTTTATCATAAAAATAGGTGAGATAAAAATTGTAGATCATACACGTCGCCTGTGTACATCACTGCACGCGTAATATAAGTAAAAATATTGGTCTGTGTGACTAATACGTAAAAATTGTATAATTAGGAGAATATCAACTCAAAAGAAACCTAGTCCCTCATTTTGCATGCCTGTTAGCGCGGTTGATATGTCGCGCATGACTAAGGTGGTCAAGATTGGGGATTAGGGCAGAGTGCAGGGAAATCCCCCAGGCAGGATGCCTTGAGCAATAGTCAGGTTATGTTGATTGCTTATTCATAGTTTGATAATGGTGTTTTAGATAAATTAGTATTATGAAGTATTATAATCTATTATGCCCGTATGGCCTTGAGCAACATCTGTCTGCTATTCAATTGTTAGCGTGGCAAAGCTCCTATACCTGCTCTTTTTTCAAAGTTGCGACGGGTCTTACGTCTTATCTAAAGACCAGGCAGTAAGGACCACTTTGATGTTTTATTTCACATGAAATTTTAGAATCGCTATATCTCAGAAATGGTGATACTTAGGAAAAAAGTGTAAGGACAATTTTGTAGAGAATTGTATGATCTACAACTTTTGTCAGAACTATTTTTATGAGAAAACTTACCGTTTGGCTGAAAAATGCAAACAATCCATATTTACGAATTTTGACTTTAAATGTATTTTTTTTGCACGCACAGGGGACTTTTCACATTTTTTTTATAATGGTGTTCCCAACATTTGTACTAATTTTCAGCTGTATGCAAATCTTGGCAAGCTTGAATGACTATACTTTGAAAACCTGGAACTGCCTAGGTCTACATAGTATACTTCCTCTGACTCATTAAATCATTATTATTCAAGACATAAAATTACACAAATATTTATAGCTACAGCGCACATTGATATTTTATCTGGCAGCCAGAGATGTTTTGTTCCATTTTTAATGGATGTGAACTCCCCGAAAAGCGGAAGTTTAATTCGTTTTACTACTGTCATAAAGTACATAGTTAGCAGTTGGTTTGGTTTGGTTTTCTACGAGTCTCCAAAAAAGTAATATAATATTTTTGCGACCTGAACATGTCCACCAACTTTTTTATTAATTATAAACGAGCAATGGTTAAATGAAATTAACATTCGCGACTCTACATCTTATATTTATTGATGCTTCTTCTGTACAAGGAAAAAAAGAAACTTAATCCAAGTTAAATACTGCTCACAAAATAAGACCGAGCTGTAAATTGAAATGGGAATAATTTGTTCGTGGACTTTTATCTCTTTTTTATACCGCTTTACATAATTGAGTAATTAACGAAACAATAGGGTGAGGCTAAAACTAGACAGAGAAAGAAAAAATTCATTGGTACAATTTCCAGCAGCAGAACGAGTAATTATTTTAATTTAATTTTCACGTTACTGGAACGTACCACATATAAAATAAATACAAAGTGGGAACAATATATATAATTATTATATTATTTTATTTATGAATTGCACTCTAACACTGCGAAAATAAACATCAACAAATAGTGGAACTGGAACAAATAGCCGGAGGAATAATAAAATTGGGACAAGGTATTGTTGTTCTATGTGTATTTTGCAATCAACGCAACGATGATACGTAGTATGTAATCATTTTTGTAAAACAAGACAAAGTATGTGTTTTGTACGAAATGCAGGGAAAATTGTTTCTTGTTTTAACCATTATTTTGTGAAAATTGTGTGCTTGTAAAAATGCCTGTTTTGATAACACAAATACTAAACAACTTTAGGGCGAGCCTGAGAGTGGAAAGCCTGTGGCGACTATTTTAGGGAATTCCCGTTATTTTGTTTTTTATTATTGTGCGCAAAAACGATTGGAGATTTTGAAGGTTTTTGTATAAACTGCAATAATTACTTTATGAAATCAATTATAATCTATTAATTTTTTTTTTTTCATTTTACTGGCAATAATTTTTAATAGATTTGCAACATGTCCGAATATTAAATAATTGTCTCATATCTAACCAAAGTCAACCTTTCTCGTGAAATTTCTAACCACAACTCCAAACTTGCGATAAATCAACTTTTGAAGGGCCAAACAGAAAATATCGACAGAAAAGATCCTACGAACATCACAATCTTGTTTGAGGCAAGTAATGGGCTTTCAGAACGATCTCTGAAATAAAAATATTGCAGGAAGCTAATCCAATATTCTTGTCGTCAATCGATTTAACAAATTATGTGGCATAACTCAAAAGCAGAAATCCTAAGTGTTGGTGGTTGATACATTAAAAAATTAAAATGTAAACAATGGGGAACGTTCTTATTTCCTTGAATTCAGTTTACCAATTGCTGTATATTTCTGCAAATTCACTGGTTCAGATAGTGCTGTGCTTTAGTCTTTTCAATCCTTCAATCCACCAAGAACACTAAGAATGTTTAGAGAATAGCAGTGCTAAACTACAAACCTTAAAAAACTAAACTCCCTCCTATGGAACTATAGATATCATTTATTTTGTAAATAACTTAACAGATGCTCTATTTGCGGTTTATTAAATGCATCCCGACATTCCCATTCATCTCCAACCATAAAACGTTATTCTGGTTATAACTCGGGTATATGACGCGTAGCGAAACAGCTACAAATCCTGCTGGATTTGCCGCAAGAAGGGTGTTGTCTCTCTTCCATAAAAGGCATAAATGGCTGCGCTTTGCACGAGAAAACTCCGGTCTCTATTTAAATGAAAATTTTTACCGTGGCAAAGTATCGGCAATCCTACAAAGCGGCAAACCGATAAAAATCAAAGGTTAGATGCCATTTATCTGAAATGAGACATCAGATCTCTCACAACTTTGGAAGTTTGCCGTTACTTTTACCAATTCTCGAAAGCTTCGAAGCTATGAGGAGAACGATTGTAATTGTTACTGGAATTTATGTAATTCCAATGAGAGCTGTGCGCTTCTCCCTGCAAAATTCAGTAGGTTAAAAGCGTTGTCGTGTTTGTAGGCTCTTTAAGGATAAATGTTCGGGTTGAGCTTTAATGTGAAAATATGAAGGTGCTGCAAATGTTATTTTTAGGTTGTTACTTAACCAGATGGTCTATTTGTAGTTAATTATATCAAAATGTAGACTAATTAGTGCGGTTAGGGTAATAGAAGTAGCTGAAATTGCCTAGTTCTAACAAATACCATGAGACAATTTAAATTATAAATTAGAGTAGGCTGTGAAATTTTTTATTTTCTATAGAAAGCTGTGTTAAAGGTTTTTCGAAATGCCTACCCTAATTTTCCTGCAGATGATCAAAAATTAGTCCATCAAATTTATAAATGTGTGGCAAGATTTTGTGGTGTTAGTGTGGTGTAGCGGAGCGAGTGTTGAAACAAACATGAAAAACATAAACGTGACAATGTTTACCATAACCTCAAATTTTACTGCCATTTGTAGGTTGGATCATTGCATAAAAAAACCGCCTACTCTAATTTATAATTTAAATGATTTCATGGTAATAATTAAATGTTTTCTTTATACTTACAGGCTATTTTGTAAAAAATGACAGCTTTGAAAGTTTTCTCACTTTGACTAAACTTTTTTCTAAGATTGTAAGAATGACCAGAAAAGCCATTTATCTGCAGAACAAGAAATAGCTCAATACTGGCTATTAATAATATCATGTGACTCAAAATAAATCAAATAAAGGGCCGCGATAAGTTAATACAGTTTCGGATTCGATTTATCTCTTTTGTGTAGAATCAGATAATATACGTATAGTGTGATCGATTGAATATTTTATATAGCAGGATGATGCGTGACGCGTGTAAATTTAACTAATCAACAAAGGTTGATGACTTTTAATTAATCACACTGCAGTAACACTGATAAAATGTTTTTTGCATTTCCTATGCACGTGCACTCTTTGCATCCCAGCTACGTATATGAATTTTCAGAAAAATCTTGTAAATCCCCGGGTACGCATTTCATTAGATAAGCTACCCCTAAAAACGGAAAACATGTAATTAATCATTCTCGCCTCATTAAACAGTTCAACACCATTGGTTGTTCACATTAAAATGCAAAGTTAATAGTTTTATAAAACACTTTGCAGCGTCAATAATGAGGCGATTTGCAAGCTGTGCTGACAACTTTATTTCTAACATGTTGCATATATCGGGTAATTTCTTTTTTGTGAATCTTCTGAAATCAGAAGGAAATGCCATTGTCAAGTTTACACTGATTAAAATTTGCCAACGAATTTAAAACGACGTCTGAAATCTAGATGGCAAATTTAATTTCAGCGATTATTTTCACTTCTTCCTTCATCCTATAATTCACCCCGATGACATAGTAATTATCAAATTGAAATTTGCTAAAAGATGGTTATTAAAAAGCTGAAATAAATTAAATTTATTTATTTTCATTGTACGGAACCTTTCAATTGTTTAAAATTCCAGTTTGTCATTAATTGGACAGTAAATTTCTGCATTTGTTGCTTTGTCGAAGAATATGTTAGTGGTCCACTCGCATTGCATGATACGGAGCGTTATCCATAACCACCACACATTTTCCGTCAAAGCCTGACAAAGCAGGAATGAGCTCTAAAAAGTCATTGTCTTGTGATAGTCGCGGTCGTTATTTTTACTGTAAACATTCGTAAACATCTTGAAGTACTTCGAGCATATAGAATGGTAAATCTTTTCCTTTCACTTTTTAATTTAGCAGGGTAAGTTGAAAACATTTTTGTTCACCCAACGCCGAATAGGAGCCCTCTCATATCCAAGTTTCATACAAATAAATAAAATTAATATGTTCACTAGAATTTAGGTATTGTAAGTACCGTCTAAAAAAATTAAATTTTCTTTGCAATTTTGTATTTATATCCCATAGACAAAAGAATTTTGTACAGCGTACTGCGGCTACCTTTAAATTCAACCTCTTCACGTGTCTAATTTAGTAATTTTAGTAAATTTTTTTGCAGTCGCGCGCGAAGTTTCGAAACTTTCCTTTTGAAATGTTTCTTATTTCCCCTTCTGATATCTGAAAGTTACTGCCTGTGAATATTTCGTATAATTTTAATTTCTCAAATTACAGAAAACATTTCCGCTACGGTGTCATATATCTCTTACAACTTTAAATTTTGGCCATTTTTTTCAAATTTTTTTTAAACACGTTTATTCGTTTTAAGATTCAAGGCCCTTTCTTCCATTTTTTTACAAATTCGTTTTTCCCAATTTTTGACAATAACTGACAAAATCAAAAATTAAAAAATAACAATTGCAAATTGCAACCGGGAATAAAATGCAACTTTATTCCCTCGTTTTTGGCTAATAATGTGGTACTTTATTCCCGAGAAAATACAGCTATTTTATTCCCTAGTAAATCGTTTTTAACACATAAACCAACTCGTAACCATCATTCAACTCCATTTGAGTATCACCATACCGCGCAATAAAAAACTTTCTTCTCTAATTTAGGCGGTTGGGAGGAAAGTTTTGTATGTATCGGCTCCCTACGGTCGCCTCTGGCATTTCTTACATTCCCGGGATTAACATGGGTTTCTTCCCTTGATACATAAATAACTATTAACAAAAAAAAAAAAAATTTAAGTTATCAATTATTTCGATTGCTAAGACCAGATATTTTTTGTATTCACAGCAGGCTAATGCCCACAAAGTCAGATCGTCATGGTAAATAATCTCTCCATCATGAATCGCCATATAAACGCCGAAATGACTGGCATGCATTTTATGGATGGAATGGCTAATGAAAATGCGTCAGGGGCTAGACGGTTGTACATTGAACGATTTCCTAACCGTAATGTTCCTGGCAGAAAAATTAAAGAGTTTATCAACGTCTTTATGAGACAGGAACATTTAAACAACAAAGAGGCTCAGGGAGACATACGACAGAAAGAACGGTGGAAGTTGAAGAAACTGTATTGAACATGATAAAGGAAGATCCAGGTACTTCTACTAGAAAAATTGTGTGGAAAATTCTTGAGGGAAAATTCTGACCGAGGGATATTTGTTCAGACAATCGCTCGAACAACATTAACAAAAAATTGAAACGTCAAGATCTCATAAATCATGTCATGGTGGTTGATAATTTCCCTAGAGAGATTTTATATATAATCATTTTTGGGCCGACAAAAATCCTCAAGAAGTACTTGATAACTGTTTTCAACATGAGTTTTCGTTGAACATGTCGGTCGGAATTGTTGGTAATTGTTTAATTGGACCGATATATCGATCTGGAAGGCGCACTGGTCTACCAGAACATTTTAGAACAATTGCTACCTCAGTTTTTGGATGATGTACCATTAAACAGAAGAAATGCTATGTGGTTATGCACGATGGAGCACCACCTCATTTTAGTTTGGTTGCACCTCTGTCCATGAGGAGAAGATTGGACGCGTGCATTCTAGCTCGTGGTAGTCATTTTCAGCAGTTTTTCTATTAGATTTAGAAATCTTTGCATGTAACATCGAAAGGACGAAATAGTCTTAAAAAACCCAAGGAGTCGCACCTTGGATTTTTGGACAATGTTTAATATACACCCTGTATATTAATAAAAGAGTTGAATACGTTAGTAACGTCTAATTAAACAAATTAGTCGCGTCAATGAAGTCTTTTTCTCGGAAGTCCTCAGAAACAGCTCCGATTTTGATGTTTTTTTTTTAATTTTCGTTTTTGTTATATTATTTATAATCAGAAACCTTTTGAAGCGGGGATATAACTATTAATATTATTTAAACAATATGTACGATATTTATCTAAAGAAAAATTGTTTTGCTTTTTTTTACCAGACTTCAAAAAAGGAGGAAGTTACCAATTCGGTTGTATGTTTTTTTTTAATGTTTGTTCCCTGAGGACATTTATATATTTATATATTTATATATCGTTCACCGATTTCTTCGTCAATTGTGGACCGATTTACAAAATTCTTCTTTTATTTGAAAGGGTATACTCTTAAGCTGGTTCCATTGTCAAAAAGTCAAGATGTGATCAGGGAATCCCATGGAAATCAAGAAAAATCCTCAAATTTTCGCTCCCTTTTATTAACCGACTTGATGTATGTTCACCGATTTCTTAGTCAATTGTGGACCGATTTACAAAATTCTTCTTTTATTTGAAAGGGTATACTCTTGAGGTAGTTCCATTGTCAAAAAGTCAAGATCTGATCAGGGAATCCCATGTAAATCAAGAAATATCCTCAAATTTTCGCTCCCTTTTATTAACCGACTTCATGTATGTTCACCGATTTCTAAGTCAATTGTTGTGGAGAATTCGGAAATTCGGGAGACGTCGAGCATCCCCAAGCAGAACTTTCAAGACGCATCCCGAACGTAATTTGTAGCAGTACCGTCTAAACTACCGAAAGGGAGGGAGTACCGTCGACCCTCGGAAAGCGCGCTCATATTTAATTTTAACGGTTTCATTTTATTTAACGTGTAACCATATTTTAGTATAATTAAAGTTCTTTTATTTAAAGTCTAACGTTTAAATGAACTAACGAAACAACACTCTCACTAACTATTTTATATTTGGTGCCGAAACCAGGGAGGTGATAATTGCGAACTCGGAAATTAACGGGGAGTGTTGTTTAACTATTTGTACTACTTAACGAAAAAGTACTTTATCGTCATAATGGAACGAGCCGCGCGTGCAAGTTGCCGTACGCAATTAACTAAAGTTATAACAGCAGCAAAAGAAAAACTCCAAAATCAAGAGGAAACTGAAGAAGAACTAATTGTGATCCGTGATCGACTCCTGAAGGCTAATGAAAACTTGGAATTGGCAAACGAAAAGGTCAAGACCATACTACAGGCAGAAGAGTATGAAGAGGAATTCGATAGAGTCGCTTCTTATCAAGACCAAGCCACTGAAACGCTATCGAGACTGACCGTCCGCCTTAACAAATTTCAACTCGGAGAGGACGTGGAAAGAACACCAATAAACAACGAGGATGACAACAGGTCAACATCAAATCAGTTACGGGCAAGTGTTACGCTATCATCTGAAAGAGGTAGGAGTATTATTAAATTACCCAAGTTGGAACTGCGGAAATTCCAGGGAGATATATTTGATTGGCCCTTGTTTTGGGAGCAGTTCCGAACTTCCGTGCATGAGGATGATAGCATAGATATTGTGTCAAAATTTCGCTATCTCGAACAATCACTAGTCGGGAAAGCTGCGACGACGATTAGTGGACTAACGGCATCAGAAACGTCATACCTAAGTGCGATTGAGATGTTAGAGCATGAATATGGCAACAAACAACGAATAATCGACAGCCACATTCAGAAGCTTTTGAAGATAACTCCTGTCAAAAACAAATTCGACGCTGTTGGAATGCGTTCATTGTTCAATTCAGTATCGTCAATTACGCGCAATTTATCGTCCTTAGGAGTTAGCGCAACCGAATATGGAATGATGGTAAAATCCGTGATTTTAAATTGTATTCCGTATAGCTTTAAGATCGAATTTCATAACCGAAATCCAAATGCTATCGGACGAGAAATGGATATCGGGGAACAAATAAACATTTTGTTAAATTACATAAAGTCCGAGGTTGAAGCAATTGAAATATCCCAAACATCGTCAACGAATAACGTGTCAAAAACCTGTCACTCTAGTAACGAAGGAAAACGTCTTGTAAAGAACGACACCCGTAAAATTTACGATAGAAACGCCCTTGACAGATATACCGCATCAGGTCTAATAACGTCGGCCCAAGCGTGTTTATTTTGTAAATCATTAAACCATAACTCAGAGAAATGTTCTCAAGGTAATATTACATTAGAACAGAAAAAGGAGATATTGAAGAAAAATAATTGCTGTTTTCGATGCACAAAGCCCAACCATAACTCTAGATTGTGCAGAACTAATGTGAAGTGCCAGATATGTAATTACAGGCACGTAACGACCATGTGTGACCCTAAATTTAAAGGACGTAAAGTAACAACCGGAAGGTCCGAAATTTCTGAAACGTCAACTTCCAGTCTGTTCACTAAAAATGAAAACCAAATCGAACAAGTTTTCTTGCAAATTGCCAGAGCTTTTATTTCACCGAAAAATAACGGAAATGAAGCATTCATTCGGTTGATCATGGATGGAGGTTCTCAGCTATCTTATGTAAAACAAGAAGTTTCGCGCAAGTTGAATTTGAAAATTGTCGGAACGCGTAAACTATCGGTAATGCCATTTGGTACCGAGCGAAGAACTACACCGAAGCTGTATAATAAGGTGGAATTAAAGCTAACTTCTCCATATGACAACCAGACGATTTTAATTACTGCAATAGAGGTTCCAGAGATTTGTTTAGACTCATTTCAAACGCCCAACATTGATCATCCATTAATAAGTAATCTTAATTTGGCTGATCATTCCGTCGAAGAAATACCGATTATAAGTGGAATCTCAGTTTTAATTGGAGCGGATCATTTCTGGAAAATATCCACGGGGGAGCATATTCGTTTAACGGATACTTTAATTGCCATAAATACGAAATTAGGGTGGACGTTTCAAGGTCCTAACATCGATAACTCAACGCCTGATGGTGGTGTAAATCTGGTTTCAACGATGCATGTCCAAATATCCGACCACCAAGAGGACATAAATCTTAAACAATTTTGGGATTTGGAAACTATAGGAATTAAGGACCAGGAAACCCAATGCGATTTTACGACCACATTTATTGAGAAAAACATCTGGATGAAAGACGATCGTTTTGAAGTTTCGCTACCGTGGAAAAATGATTGTCCCATAAACAATAATTACAAAACTGCATCGTCACGTGTGAATCGACTTATTTTCAAGCTTTCAAAAGAAGATCGATTAGTGGAGTACGATAACGCAATACGCGACTTAATGAATAATAATATCGCCGAGGAGGTACCATCGGATTGTATTGGTACCAAAACGTATTACATGCCGCACCGCCCTGTTTATCGTGAAGATAAATCTACCTCGAAAGTTCGGGTGGTTTTCGACGCTTCGTCTCATTTGCCTGATTTTGAATCACTTAACCAACTTTTGCATGTCGGTGAAAACTTGGTACAAGATTTGATAAAGGTCCTTTTGAATTCTCGTGTTGATAATATCGCAATAATAGCTGACATTGAGAAAGCCTTTCTTCAAATAGCGCTGCATGAACGAGACAGAGACTGTCATCGCTTTTTATGGTTTAAATCACCGATTACCGACTTAAACAGTTTACCGCCTATGCAGGAATATCGGATGACGAGAGTGACATTCGGTGTGACTTGTAGCCCATTTTTATTGTCGGCTACTCTAAAGAAACTCTTCGCCATGGAGGCTGCGAAATTTCCTGATACTTCAACCCGTCTATCGAATTCTTTTTATGTCGACGATTTAGTCACTACCGCGAGCTCTTTCGAAGAAGCTACTAAATTGTACGAAGACGCAAAATGCATTTTGGGAAAAGCAGGAATGAATCTACGTAAATGGCATACTAACGATCATGAATTTCGCAATTACGTCAGCGATCATGAATTGAACAATAACGCACAATCGTGCCCGAAAGTATTAGGCCTATTTTGGGATACAATTACCGACAATTTGTGCGTTGACTTAACTTCCATAATTTCGTTCGTAAATAAAAATCAGATTTGCACAAAAAGAAATGTTTCACAGACAATCGGACGCATCTACGATCCCCTAGGTAATTTAGGACCCTTTACTATAACTGCGAAAATTCTCTTACAACGGATTTGGAAATTGAAACTCGATTGGGATACCGAACTTCCAGTTGAGATTCAAATTCTATGAAGGAAGTGGTGTAACGATTTGATCAACTTGAAGGAATATACCATTCCGAGAAACGTCATCGCATCTAAGGAAACATCGAAATGTGAATTACACATCTTCTCAGATGCCAGTACTAAAGCCTATGGAGCTGTTGCCTATCTTCGAGAGATTTCTGGCGATAGCTTAAATGTGAAGTTTTTAATTGCAAAAAATCGTGTCGCGCCAATAAAGGGAAATGACTGGTGAATTATCGTTACCGAGATTAGAACTGACTGCCGCTTTGTGTGCTTCGCGTTTAAAAGACTATATAGTGAAAACTCTAAATCTAAAGTGGGACTCTTGTATATGTGGACTGATTCAAAAATAACGTTACATTGGATCACTGGAGAAGCTTCGAAATGGAAACTCTACGTGCACAATCGGGTTCGCGAAATACAAGAACTAACGAAAGACAGTGTTTGGCGTCATTGTGCTGGTGATCTCAATACGGCTGATTTGCTAACTCGCGGTGTGAGTGCCAATAAACTCATCACAAGTGAAATTTGGATTAACGGCCCGAACATTTTGTCGTGCGCGAATATCGAGTGGCCATTAAATGGTTGTGAATTTCGTTGCGACTGCGGAATATGTTGTGAGACGGTATCGTGTACTACGAACGTTATTAACGAACCGGTACCTATTTTTCCGTTGGAACGATTTGAACATTTCGAAAAATGTCTACGCGTCACCGCTTATGTAAAACGTGTCTTTCGCAAAAATAAAGGTTCTTCACTGACATTGACAACGGAAGAACTCAACGAATGTGAAATTTATTGGATTAAATTAACACAACGTGCTGCTTTTCCACAAGAAATTGAAGACTTAAAGAAAAATAAAGTCGTCGATAAATCATCGTCCATTTTCAAGTTAACGCCCTTTCTCGATGAAGATGGAATTCTACGAATTAGAAGCAGACTTCAAGAATCCCAACTTTCATACGACACTGTAAATCCAATCATTTTACCGAAGAAATCTGCATTCGTGGAAAAATTAATATGGAAGACTCATAAGCACAACTTCCACAGTGGAATCAATTTAACCCTTACCGAACTTAGAAAGAGATTCTGGATTATTCGAGGTCGTCAAACGGTGAAGTCACTCATCAACAAATGTGTCATTTGTAAAAAACTTCGAGCAAAACCTGGTCAAGAAATATTTGCTCCCTTACCGAAAATTCGATCGACAATAGCTGAACCATTCGAGAATACTGGAGTTGATTTCGCTGGACCACTATACGTACTAGATGACCATAACGAAAAAAGGAAGTCCTATCTAATGCTTTTGACTTGTGCCGTAACACGTGCCGTCCATTTAGAATTGGTCATGGACGTCTCAACTGAAAACTGCATTAGGGCACTGCGACGATTTATATCGCGAAGAGGGACTCCTAGTGTAATTTATTCGGATAATGCCAAGACATTCAAAAGAGTTACACTTGAATTAAATAGATTATTTGAGACGTTGTCCAGTAATAAAGTTGCTGATTTTATTAGTAGTCATAGAATTAAGTGGAGATTTATTGTCGAACGAGCCGCATGGTGGGGTGGCTTTTGGGAGCGCCTCATTAAAATCGTTAAGGATTGCTTAAAATTTTCGTTAGGAAGATCGCTGGTTAATATTGACGAATTAAGAACAATTCTTGTAGAAATAGAAGCTACTATCAATTCTCGACCATTAACCTATATTGATGACGATAAAGATAATCTTTCAATCCTAACGCCTTCTAGTTTTCTGCTGAATAATAGTCAACGACAATGTGGGTTGCCAGATGTCAATGTTATCATTAAGCGAGATGTAATTCTACAAAAATGGAAAGAGCGGCAGAGAATATCATCAAAATTCTGGAGAAAGTGGTCTGCTGACTACTTGCAACAACTTCGAACCGCACATATCAATAACTGGTCATCATCGACGAAGCCTTTGAAGATTGACGATATTGTCCTTCTACACGATCAAGGTGCGCCCCGTTTAAGTTGGAAGATGGTACGCGTCAATCAAGTATTTCCCGGTCGAGATGGCAGAATCCGAGCTTGCGAAGTTGAATTGCCGAATAAAACATTATTGCGAAGACCTGTTCAACTTCTGTATCCATTGGAGATACCTTTCGCGCCCCCGGAGGATGTGGAGAATTCGGAAATTCGGGAGACGTCGAGCATCCCCGAGCAGAACTTTCAAGACGCACCCCGAACGTAATTTGTAGCAGTACCGTCCAAACTACCGAAAGGGAGGGAGTACCGTCGACCCTCGGAAAGCACGCTCATATTTAATTTTAACGGTTTCATTTTATTTAACGTGTAACCATATTTTAGTATAATTAAAGTTCTTTTATTTAAAGTCTAACGTTTAAATGAACTAACGAAACAACACTCTCACTAACTATTTTATAATTGTGGACCGATTTTCAAAATTCTTCTTTTATTTGAGGTGGTTCCATTGTCAAAAAGTCAGGATTTGATCAGGGAATCCCATGGAAATCGAGGGAAATTCTCAAATTTTTCCTTCCGACAAGTATTGATGAACAATTTTTAATTATTTTTTTTATAAACGTCTGAAATAAATAATCCACAATTCATAATAATTTATTTTACTTTCGTATACTATTTGTAGAATAAGTATTGTATGAAAAACTCTTTTTTTTTTATATAAATATAATAAATAGTGTTTAAATAATATAAATAATTATTTCCCCACTTCGAAAGGTTTCTGATTTTAAATAATATATAAAAACAAACATTCAAAAAAAAATTATTAAAATCGGAGCTGTTATTGAGGACTTCCGAAGATTGCCTGTTTTATGTATTTATTGACTCGACTAAATGGTTAATTCAGAAATGAAATCTTTTGTTGTCTATTACATCATATCATCTTCATAACTGCAGCTTAATACTGATGTAAATCTAAAGCAAAGAGAAAAGTGCCGCCAACAAGAACAGACGTAAAGACTGAGTTGAGCTAGAAGATTAGTTTTATTAACCCCCGACGCAAAAAAAAGAGCGGTGTTATAAGTTTGACCTGTCTGTCGGTGTATCTGTGTGTCAGTCTGTGGCATCGTAGTTTATAAACGAACGGACAAATTTTGATGCGTTTTTTTTTTTCCTTTGAAAGCTGACGTGATCGAGATGGTTCTTCGCTATAATTTATGGAGATCTGTTAAGGCATTTGATGATCATCACCTCATTTTCTACTTGACAAAAGGGTCTTACTAACTTTCACAGATCCGATTGATTTCAAATATGGTGTACTGTTACTTCGGTGGTATTTCCAAGACATGCTAACCTTGAGTTGATGCTGTAGCATCAAATAGTCTGCAGGATGCTTAATTCCTCAGAAACTTACAGCACATATAGCGTATTTGGGCTTTGTTAAATAGTCTCAATGAGAAGGTGCATGATTTATGTTGGAATAAAATTTAATAAAAGTGCCAAAGCAGATTTTTAGAATTCAGCTACAATAATAACGATAAATACATTATCACAACGATCGAAAATTAATTCTACGAAATAATCACTGTCATTGCAATTGCTTAAAATGCGACGAGTGCTTGCACGAGTTGCATTGACAATAATTATTGTAATGATCATGAGTGAAACTATCTTAGAAATTGTCCACTCAACTTTGACTACGAATCGTATTCGGAGAACTATTCTGTGAACCAAACGATTTTTCTTAAAAGTACTAGTCCAGTTATTTATTATTATCGGTGGCAATTTGTACTAGTACAATTATCGCCGCAATTGATTTTGATTGGCAAAAATTTTTAAATTCTACAGCTGTATTAGTCGAATGTCACAGTTTGACAGGTGCACTGAATATAGTCACCTAAACATAAACGAATTACTATTATCATCTAACCAAAAAAAAAAACTTAATCTTTTTTGTAATCCATCACGTATTTACAAACAAAATATTAAAGATAAGTAAAGAAGGCGGAATAATAAATGAATTCAGATTGAAACTCAAAACGTGCGTTGTTGCACTAAAAAAATCTTTAATAAAATTTAAGAAAATGTGTTTTTCGAATTTGGTTTCATAATTTGCAAATTATAACAAAAAAAAACAGAATCATAATGATCTAAATTATAGTTCTGTTTTTGGTAACTTTTCTTGCCTTAATGTTGCCTGCAACTTTGCAACTGTACTGCAATGTGACCGCGACAACGACGTTATAAATGTCAACTAATCGCGCCATGTGACTAGATCTGAACTAGATGTGAACAAAAATAAACCAAAGAGAAGTAGATGACTTTCGTTCCATGATTAGATGTAAACATTGGTAAAAACAAGAATTGAAAAAATGGCAATCAAACGTGAGGTACAGCTTGTGTCTGCATAATCAAAAGTTTCCAAATCTAACCTCCAAATCAGAAACGTCATTTAGCAGAAATACCCATTATACTGAAATACCACTCGTGTTATTTAAAACTCCCAAAGTCATCAATTTAGCACAAATTTTCAGTTTTTCTTAATTAAATAAAGCCAAATTCGAAAAAATAGTATATTACACGCGTGCTACAATCAACCGTCTTGTGAAACTTGTATAATAATATACTATTTTTGTATTCGATTTGTGAAGCACATAATGCGTAATGAAATACATAGCAACATACATAAATATTACATCGTATGTATTTAATTTGGCAGCTGTCAACCTAACCTCTAAATCTGATGTAAATTTGAACTTTTTCTCATTTTGCGGGAACGAATACAAAAGACACTGTTCAATACTCGTGCCCTGTCACTTTTCAGGGGCTCGGGCTCATTGCAGCCCGAGGCATTAGCCTTTTTTTCTACTTTAGAGTATTTAATATGGAAATGTTAAAATTTTGCTTTTCAAATATTCTAGGGATTTTTAGAATTAGGTAGAACTGGTTGTGTTGGTGGTTATGTTTTTTATCTGAAAAGTTGACACTTGCCTTAACATCGACAGGAGGTTAGAAATGCTCAATACCAACGTAATACGTATCAAATAAAAAAAAACAAAAGCAGTTGCATAATAAGTTTCATTGTGCAACTACTTTAAGTGTCACAATGAACACTTTGTGACACCAAAGTAGAAAAAATTAATTACTATGGTAATAAATTTTATTTTATATCATCATGTACAATGAATAATATTTTAAAGTCCAGAATTGAACCGCGGCTGTCAAAATTTAATTTATTAAATAATGGGGTCGTCCCACAATCTTCAAAAACAGTTTTTCTAGTAACTAGACGAAAAAATATTATACCCATATTTTTTTGTTTATACGAAATCACGCGTTTACTAGGCAAAAAAAAATCGAAACATTTGTCTTATTTGAAACGCGCGCCTTTTTGTGACGTCAACACGGGACAAAATTCACCAGACAAAAATCAAGTTACTAGAAGAAGCGCATGAACTAATGAGAATGCTCTCCCGAAATGACGTCACAAGAGGCGGGAAATGTACAGCGTTTGAAACTGCTAGCCGAAATTGCAATTTTTGATACGCTCTGTTATCTTACAAAATAACTTTATGAAACAACAGAACACGTTTTAGGGCTTCATGTTACTAGTCTATGAGATGCTATAGTTGAATTATTGGTCAAATTCAATTGAGGGGGACGACCCGATTATGTATAACTAAAGCATATAAAAAAATAATTATTTCTCACATCTTATGGAAATGCGATTCACCATAAAAAATGTCACAAATAAAATAAAGCATAAAACCTTCCTTATAAAATATATTTGGAATATATTAATTTTTTGATCAAAATGAAATGAAATTAACAAAATTACATTGAATATCTTGAACTTCATTTGTAATTAGTTTGTTTATGACTAATTTATTACTGAATTTTGACTGATAATAAACTCTCTCAATTTGTGTCATATTCATGTTCCAACTAATTCGAATCTTGATAAGTTATTAATAACGTAATTTGACGCCCGTCCGTTACACGGCAGAAAATTTACTTTGAATCAGTGTCACAAAATCAATAAAGCTGAAACAAACAACAAAATTTTGTATGCCCGTTAGAGAAGAGGACTATAAAATAATTACCAGACGACTTACTTTTTTACGTCATGTTTCATGGGACTTGGTTATGTTGTAGGTTCATCTGTGGGCGTATTCGTGTTTTATTTAGTGTTCGTGACATTGTTGCCTATGTTGGATTTGCTTCTGGAATACGTAAAATAAGGAAAGTTATATTGATGGCTTCGACGTGGAAATTCTTTTAAATATATACTGACTATATACGATAAATTTTTTAGCCTTCTACGTTTTTCTTGTAGCTGGCGTCTTTTTAGTCTTTTCAGCTTGTGCTGAATTTAACAGGGCAGAATTATTGGCTTAAATTGTTCTGCAACCACTGCTATGAAAGCAAGATCCAAGATCTCCGTTTAGGACAAATGGCTCTAAGAAACAGGTTTCCCACCACAAGAATTATCTAGAATTATTAAGCCGTATTATCGTATAGGGTGTGATTGGGTAGGAAAATCGTATACCACTAGGCAGTATCACAATTCGTCCTTATGTTGATTATGTTTTACAGCTTTACTTATTACCTTGTCTTCGAGGTGTTCCCCATGTTACTTTTCAGCAAGATAACTCCCGCCCACACACTGCAACAGTCACAATGAACTTCTTTGATTCCTAGCCTATCCAATTTACAGAACCTTCACGGACTTTAATAGGCTCTTTAAATCGGGACGGTCGAACACATTAGTAATTTTACCGTTTTTAATTGTTGTTCTTTTAGCTTTTATTTATTAGATGTTGTCGAACCATATCATATCAAAATAAATTATCCATTCGAAGTGTTGCATTTGCAACGTCATTGCGTGTATTAAATAAACCTCACTAACGCATATATCTCTTTGACTAAGCTAAATATCGTATAAATACATACAAATAAGTAAGTAAGTGATAAAAAGAAATGTTATTATTGCCCCTTCTTGAAGGTACTTTTTTATGTAGAAATTTCGCACAGGATTTGAATATATTGTTTAAATTTATAACGAGGATATATATCTTTTTAACATCGGTTGACATTGGATTTCCATATGAAAGGGCGGATTCAAACAACTGAAATATACTGATTATATTTTAACATAACAGTAATGTTTTCTGACAACATGAATTACGGCGCGATTAATTGTCACAATGAAAAATAAATTGGGTGTTTCCAGATACCCCACATTTGAATTTTATACGCAATTAAAGCATATTTTTTTACTAGTTTTAACAGTCACAACATCGGATATCATAAAATACAAATAAATTGTTTATAAACTAAACTAATTTTTTTTGTTTATTGTTAACCTTTTCATTTGCGCCAACGCAGAAAACGTCCGTAAACATTGATTGTAAAGAAAATATGAAAGGAGATAGATATAAAGAGAAATACGTGAAGCGATATAATCAAGATAAAGGGTGTTGATTTCTCCTTGAATAATAATTTTGTTGTCATGCTAGATTTTATTAAAACTGCCTATAATTTACACCTGCATTAAACTCTTTTCCTTTGTTATTGATTTCGTAAATACCCGTTTAGTCCAATAATCTTAAAAAAATACAATAGTGTACCATTTATTTATTTCATTGTTCACAATACTGACAAAACTAAAAGAGTAATAACAGTAGTTTCCAAATCATTAGATCTAAGTTTTAGTGTTCAAGCTGAGCACCTTTAGTGGAAAGTAATGAATTCCCTGCACGAAAGCCATCACTTTATCATCAACATAAAGTCCCATGCGCTCACTCCTGAAAACGAACCTAACAGTGGCGGCAGATAAAATCTGAGATAAGCAATTCCAAGACTAGATCGTTGTAGCATTTATCAACGTTCTATTTTAAATTGCAAAAAATGCAAGATAATATAAACTACATGCTGAAAGACTGTGACATTATTCGTGCACGAAAGATAATTGTAAATTACACTTGTGACATAAACATGTAATTGAGATGAAATGATTCCACTAACGCTGACGTATGGAGGTGCAACAGGCTTTAGTGTAGTTTTATAGGTGTTTGTAATTTCAAGCCCAATGCTTGGCAAATGATAATATGATAATATAATAATTTAATAATGTAGCCTGCAATCGCAGTATGATAAATTACTCGTGTATGCACATACTACTCATATTACACTGAACTAGTTGCAAGGCTTATCGTCATTTGGGATCGTTAACTCCAAACTTGAGCAATATTGCCTCTCGTCACCCAGTATGGGCTTTGTTTTGCCAGTTTTGGTGATTAACTTCTGATAATTATATGTCGACAAGCTTCTTCCAATTTCTTGCGACAAAATAATTTACATTGCACTTCTCCATTAGGACAAAATTTCTTCTACGTGTATAACCTTCGCTTTATTTAGTTTATGTTTTAGCTGTCTGTTTTGCATAATTATACACGCTTTTAGAATTTTTATTAGCGCACGCTAATTAAGTAAAACCAACTAAAATATCGTAATAATTCTTACAATAATAAAACATAAATAAAAGTTGCAGCAGGCAATACTTAAGTGTTTGTGAACTGTTAAATATTACCCATAAATTACCAGTTAACTCATTCCGTATAAACAAAATTACCGTTATAACTACTCGACTGTAATGAGTTAATCAACGAGGTTCAGTCTCCTGATAATCAAAGGTCATTCAACACACTAACAATTGAACGTAGCGTAATAAAGATCAAAGGAGATAGTGGAATACTGTGAACATGTAACAAATCAATAAATTATTCCAATAGATTAAATTGTTCAAAAGTTCTACGAAAAGGAAGAATGCAAGAATTTCAATTATTAGAATTGTTGATACAAGATTAAGAAGAATACCCTTCAAGCAAGAAAATTAAAGCATTTGAGTTATTTTGTGTATTAACAGTTTTTGAATGCTACTTGATGTTAAACAACTAGAGAGTATCAAAATGGTGGATGCGCCAGGCTAATGTTTCTTCTCACTTTTTTGTCCATAAAAATAAAATTCTCTTATTAACCCGTGATACCAAAATGATATCAGTGGGCGCTAATGGGTTAATATTTAATGGTATGCGATATTTAACAGAAAAAATGTAGTTTAGACCTCTTTAGCTAAAGTCTTTCATAAATATTCGAAACACTGACACTCTAGAGGAACGGACAAAATATTCCAACGATTCGCCCATCCCTCTAACCGAATTACCCGAGACCAAGAAAACTTTTAGGATACGAAACGAAAACAAAGACATTGTTGGATATTGATTATCCTGGCTGTGTCGTTATTATCTTCAACTCACTTTTTACATTTTCTCGGTTTTGATGTGTAACATCTTTAGTCGCGGCATGGGGGTCAAACCGATTCGAATGTCGTCACGTAAAACGGCATCAGGCCTCCTCTTCTTCCTTGTGTATGCGTATGCGCGAAACTTCTACTTATTCGATTCTTTCTTAGACCAATATTCAGAATGGACCTTCAGGGTGGACACAGGCTGTATATTATCGCGTTCAAATAAAATGGCTTTTCATGGAGACCCATTTTGCAACGTAACTCGACGAGAAAACGGTCGAGTGAATGTGTTTATTAAGAACGCTGTTCTTACGGTAAGAGATACAATATGAATGCTTTCTATAGTACAGATGTAGAGGCCTATAAAGAGTTCGCGACGACATATCTATATGTTAAAGTTAATTTAAAAATTGATAAAATATGACGATTCTTATGTGAATTATATCGTCTAATGCATATAATTATTATATTTTTTTAAAGAAGATTGTTTGAACCGTTTAAAGATTTTAAATCAGTGACAGTATAATATAATTGACTTTAAATATCATCAAATAATATTCCGTAACAGCATTGTAAAAAGGTCTATATTAATATTTGTTTATACTACAAGGAATGTAAGGGCATTATAACATTCGAAGAAGAATAAAATTGTACGCTTATTCTTCCGACAAAATTTAGTCCTTACATTCCGTGTGGTTTATTACATTTTTTCAGCTAGGTACCAATTTCGCGTCATTAGCCAATTTTAAATTAACACACAAATTAGCGACGTGCTATATATAATTTTTAAGTTACTTATTATATGGAACTTACTATGTCAAAAACAAAACTTGTGCGACCACCCGCAAAATCCTCTGATAATGTAAGTCAGTAATGTAGTCCTAACAACAATACGTGTAAGTTATTACTTTTCTAGGAACTTAATAACATTATCAAGTTCAGTTGTCAAGGGTAAAACAAACTACTATAAGTGCTGTTAGGACTACATCACTGAATTTCATTATCGGAAGCCAGAAAAAAGTAATGTAAAATGTAAAGATAGGTTGGAATGTATCGACTATTGACATTTTCGGCAAAAAACAAGCCGCGGCTTTGTCTTGGTTTGTATATGTCTGCCTCAATGTTAGTACGTCCTTACATTCCTTGTTACTTAAATAGCTATCTTTCGATAAAAAAGTTTTTTCCGCTATCTGTATTGTAGAAAGAAGGGTCTTCTGTTTCTGGAGCTTCAATTAATTAATCTTGTTAATTATTATTATTTAATAATTTTTTTTAAGGAATGAAAATTTTATTTTTGAAGTAAAACAATTAATTTAAAAAAAAGTTATGCAAGGTATAGAGTAAAAAGTACTATATTGTTGAATAAAGAATTGAAAAGTGTATGTACTTAAAACCCAAAAAAAAGTTGGCGTTGCCATTTAAAAAAATAGTATATTTTATTACAAGGCCAGAAACTGGCATTTTGCAAGTGCGAGCACTGGCCATTGTTCACTGTTGCAGGGGAGCCTTCATGCCCCATGGGAGCCCTCAAACCCCATGGGGGCCCGCGTATCTCAAAGGCCCTCTTAGGGTACCCTCTACCAGAGGGCTTTGTTATTGTCGTTGCCCTAGACCAAGAAGCCCTCCCTGTAATAACATAAAAGCTTGCAAATCCCTGGTTTCCATTTTCTAGCCTAGGCAGGCAATAGTATATTTATAAACCAGAAGAATGTTCTTAAATCCAGGTGGCGTAAATTTAAATTAAAATTTAAATATATTTATATAATATATATATATATATAATAAATTTATATTCTTTAAGGTTAAGAACCCCTCTTGTAATTCATCAATTGTATCATTAATCTCTTGTTAAATTAGGGCTGATGATGGCAGAAGTGTTCTGCCGAAACATGTTCCATTAGTAATTTTACAGTTATTAAAGTTTGTGGAGTTCGACTTAGATATATTTAAATTTTAATGGTATATTTTATTACAAGGCCAGAAAATGTCATTTTGCAAGTGCGAGCAGTTTGTGGAGGCCAGGCGTAGCCGAGATTTCACAAGTGCAAGCACTTGCAAAACAGTTTCGGGCCGTGTGATAAACGAAACTTTTTCGGCCGACAAAAGATTTTCATTGTTCACTTTTGTAGGGGGGCCTCATGCCTCATGGGGGCCCACGTGTCTCAAAAAGTCCCCTTGGGTCCCCATGTCGCAAAGGCCTCAACAAGTCTAAAGGGGGGCCTCATATCGCATGGGGGCCCTCGTGTCTCAAAGAGCCCCCTTGGGCCGCCCTGTTTCAAGGGCTCCACATGTCGGAAAGGCCCCCCCCATGTCTTAAAGTGCCCCCTTGGGCCCCCCTGTTCGAGGGGGTTTTGTTATTGTCGTTGCCCTATACCAAGGGGCCCCCCTGTAATTTTTCCGATGTTTTAATGGTAGTTATTATTGCTATTCGGGGCGGTGACAAATCCAACGAACATAAAAGCTTGCATTGAAAAATCCCTAGTTTCCATTTTCTAGCCTAGGCTGGCAAATATCGTTTTCAAGCCGATTTGGACGACTGGAAAATAACTAAATTGAGACGGAGGCCGAAAATAGTATATTTTATTACAAGGCCAGAAACTGTCATTTTGCAAGTGCGAGCACAGTTTGTGGATAAACGAAACTTTTTCGGCCGACAAAAGATTTTCATTGTTCACTTTTGTAAAGGGGCCTCATGCCTCATGAGGGCCCCCGTGTCTCAAAGAGCCCCCTTGGACCCCCTGTCTCTAAGGCTCCACATGTCGAAAGGCCCCCCATGTCTTAAAGGGATCCCTTGGGCCCCCTTATAATAAGGGGCTTTCTTATTGTCGTTGCCCTATACCAAGGGCCCCTCCCTGTCATTTTTCCGATTTTTTTTAATAGTAGTTATTCTGCTATTCGGGGCGGAGACAAATCCAACGAACATAACACAATTGCATTGAAAATCCCTAGTCTCCATTTTCTAGCCTAGGGAGGCAAATATCGTTTATCTACAACTGATTAATAATTGGCGTATTATACTTGTAACTATGAATACTTAACTAGGTCTATTAAACACAGACAGCCAGGCCCGGTTTTTAAGAATTATTATTAACTAGCTATGAAATAATGAATATTGACAACTGTTGACATTTCTTCTCCACGTGAAGTTTTTCACAAGGTTTGTTTTATTCTTTCTTTATTTCTTTATCTAGAACTGATTTAATTTACGTATTATACATGTAACCTATGAATACTTAACTAGGTCTATTGAACACAGACAGGCTAGGTTTTTAAGAATTATTATTAACTGGCCATGAAACAATGAATATTGACATTTTTTTCTCAACGTCAAATTTTTGAACAAGGTTTAATTTCTAATTTTAATTCTAAAAGTGCAGTTGTAGATAAAACGTCGTATTTCACTCGCATATAATGGTGGCTAGTATACACTCGAATGGTTAAAATCCTCGCCTGCGCGCTGCGGCTATTTTATTTTCCATTCTCGTGTATAATAGCCACCATTATATGCTCATTAATAATGTACTATTATCTAAGACTATTGTATAATGTACCCATTATACGTCTGTTTACTCGATCTTAAAAATGAGTCATTAATCACTGCTGTCAGATGCTTTTCTCTACTATTATAGTTCGACACTGTCAAATTTTTCAAATTTTCGTTTGTGTAAACACTCTCCGGTCAGGCAATAAGAAAATGTCAGATAAACGTCGTCTCGTTTCACTCGTGCTTTTTTAAATTCTTTGTCCTAATTTACACAGGAACTCGTATAATAAATAACTATTTCAAGCCGATTTGGACGATTGGAAATAACTAAATTGCGACGGAGGCCGAAAAAATCATATTTCAAAAATAGATGATGTCATCAACAACATTTGTATGAGTGGAATTTTATTAGAGTGGAATCAAACCACCAACCGTCGGAAAAGAAATAAAAAATAACAAGATATGAGAAAGAAATTATTATAAAATAATCTGGGAAGAAGAAAACATACAAAAGTACAGAAATGCTCAACAACAAATTTAAAAAGAAGAGGAAAAACAAAAAGATACCGAAACAAGAAGTAAAGAGAATTGGAACAAAGAATAAAATAAGCGATATCAACTAATAAAAACGAAGTAGAAGTTGGAGAAAGAGAATGAAAAAAAAAATGAAAAAACTCAAAAAAGAAATATAAAGACACTTGTGACAAGAAAAAGGAAGAAATGAAGAGAGAAGAAGAAGAGGAAATTAGATCAATCAATACAGAAGAAGACGTCTGGAAATACATAAACATATAACAAAGAATGTATACTTCAAAGAATTACTAAACGGAAAGGGGAAGAAATTACGAAGGAAATGATTAAGAGTAAGAATAAAGAAAGGAAAAGCAGCAGGACAAAACGAACTACAAAATGAAGCGTGGATGTATGCAACAGAAGAAATAATAGAGACAATGAGGGAAACAGTAAACGACATCTAGCAAACCGAGGGGTTCCCAAGTCAATGGAGAATGGTTCTAGTGTGTCCGATACACAAAAAAGAACAGAGAAAAGGTGGAGAACTACCGAATGGTGTCGTTCCCCTCATTTGAATTTGGCGAATTCAACTATAGCATCTCATAGACTATGTAACGTGAAGCCCTAAAACGTGTTTTGTTGTTTCATAAAGTTGTTTTGTGAGATAACAAAGCGTATCAAAAATCGCAATTTTGGCTAGCAGTTTCAAACGCTGTACATCTACCGCCTTTTGTGAGCATTCTCATTGGTTTGTGCCAAGGTTCCTTAATTTACTTAAGGGATCTTGGGTTTGTGCTCTTCTCATTAGTTCGCACGTCCAGTAACTTTGAATTTTGTCTGGTGAATTTTGTCCCGTGTAGAGGTCACAGAAAGGCGCGCGTTTCAAATAAGACAAATGTTTCGGATTTTTTTACCTAGTAAACGCGTGATTTCGAATAAACAAAAAAAGTAGGGGTATAATATTTTGGGACGGCCTCATTGAATTGAATTAAAGAAAAAAAATTACGAGATATGAGTGTTACCAAAGGGATAAGCGGGTTGCAAAAAATGGAAAAGCAACCTGACATTGGCGATGCATAAGACATCGTCTAGGTACAACAAAAATCCTCTCCAATGTTTACAGTTCGACGCCGCTTACCATCAAGAAGAGACTCATCACCAAAAACTTGCTTTCTTGAGAGACTTACCACTGATGAGTTGTTTCCTCTGCGGTTTCCCCAATCTCCTTGATGAGGTTGTTGGCCTTTTTATCGTGTGTCATAATCCTCTGCAAAGAAGCTCAAAAGTTAAAAAAATATATTTAATTAGAAAAGTCGTAAATATAGTCTTAAAATGAATCTTGAAAAACCTTGTAAGAAGGTCAGGTCTTACATGGAGTACTACTTTTGACGAAAGTCATAAAATCTTTACACTTGCGAAATAAATTTAAATTCTGGTTAGTAATATGCATAAAATTAAAGATCTTAATTTTTGTTTTCAACTTTAACAAACACATTTAAATTAATATTTGTAAGTACCTATCTACGTAAGTAAAAATAGTTACCTACATTGAATTATTTCTTTGCCGCTGGGTTAAAAAGTTTTTGTAATTTTTTATAACATTAACACCATAATAGAATAGGGAATGTCAATTTTATTTTTAAATTTTAATTTAATAATAATTATATGACTACTTTTAATCCGTTTTCCCTAAAACACCAAAAACAATTTTTATTATAAATACCGACCCACGTTTCGCCAACAATGTTGGCATCATCAGGGTGATGAGTGAATCGGAAAACTGATTAAAAGTAGTTATCTACCAACAAAAGTGATCCAGACAATTGTTTTGTTTTTGAATAATTTATATGAATTCTCAAAGAGCGATTGTTCATCTCGAACTAGGCGGGCGAGATGATCCGAAAAGATTTCAACCACGAGAAAACGTCAAACTTTCAAGGTTGTTTGGGTAAAATTCGGGGTGCCAAATGTTTACAAGAGCTAACTTAGTTGTTACCATGTTTCGTAAAAATTATGAAAGAAATGCTAGCCTTAATAAATATTTCTATTGTTTCTACTTTTAAATTCTATAACCATTCTATTTTATTAGAATGGGATTCAAATAAAAAATGTACATTTGTTTTATAACCCGCAACAAACAATTTACAGTGGCTTCTAAACTTGATGCAAAAACCGCCCATATGGAATCTGTAAAAGACGCCAATGGAATGCGTTCCTTTGTAGTACATAAATGTACTATATAATTATATGACTATATAAACACGTGAACTTATTGTAAAAATTTCACGAGAAATTAATGTCAAAACTGAACGTAAAAAATTACTTACATATTACCCACATTAATTCCTTTCTTTGCTTCTATATTTGATTTTAATCGTAATTAAAATAAAAAATATAAATTAAGTGGGATTATTATACATTATGTATTTTAAAATCATCATTTTTATCTTTGAAACCCCTTAGTGTATAGAATACGTTCTTTCTAATGTTTATTTGCCTAGAAAAACACGTATACTTATTAACGTGAAAATTTCACGAAAAGTAAACGGCGCTAAAACACGCCTCCAATGCGTGTTTATTTGTGGTATAGATGATTAGAAAAAACACGTGTATTTAATGTTAAAATTTTACGAGAAATAATAGTCAAAAATAATAATTTAGGCTTCACCGCCATAATTTTATATAATTTGATTTAAGTTATGATTTAAATAATAAATATATATTTTTTAATATGATTTTTTATATAAAAAAGTAAATTGAGGTAAAGTAAAATACAATAATACAAAAAATAAGGGAAGTAAATTGAAAAACCTCCTTTTAAACCCAAAAACCTATAGGGCTACACCATGATGATGATTTTTTATACTCTGCTGGGACTATTTCACTACTTAATGAAACACGTGTTCTTAATGTAAGCATTTCACGAAAAATAAACGACGACAAACACGCCTATATGACACTAGAAAAACACGTGTATTTAATGTAAAAATTTCACGAGAAACAAACGTCAGAACTGCACGTGGAAAATAACTTATATTTTATCAACATTATGTACCTTTCGTTGATTAACAATATTGATTAAACGTCTTTATTGCGTCATATATAATATTTAAAAATAACGTAATTTTTTAACGTTGAATTGTCGTAATTTGTAGATACGTAGTCATTATTTTATTGTAAATCAACGTTGAATTTACGTTGCGTAAAATACGTTGAAATAACGTTGAAGGTATTACCAAAATATAACGTGATATTTTCAACCATAAACGTGTTATCAATCACATACACGGCTTTTCCACGTTAAGACTACGTGCATGTGTTTATGGGAAGATCTACGCAATCATACTGGAAGAGAAATTGAATGAAGAACTAGATGAAAAAGACTTGTTACCAGATGAACAAGCGGTTTTTAGAAGAGGGAGAAGCACCATCGATAACGTGTACATCTTGAAGCATCTAATAGATAAAGAACTCGATAAGAAAGGAGGGAAGATGTACGCGCTGTTTGTAGACCTGAAGGCGGTTTTTGATAGTGTAAATAGAATGAGATTATGGGAGTACCTAAGAGAGTCCAACGAGCAGCTGGTGAGCAGAATAGAGGAAATTTACTTAGAAACGGGAAACACAGTAAAAGTAAACGGGAAAACGAGTAAAAGATTCTGGACGACGAAAGAAGTAAGACAAGGATGCCCACTCAGTCCCAGTCTATTCGCGGCATATATAAGCGATCTGGAAGAAAAACTAAGACTATCACAGGCAGGGGGAGTGGTGGTAGGAAACACGAAAGTCCACTCGTTGGCATACGCCGATGATATGGTGTTAATAGCAAAGGAGGCCAAAGAAATGAAGAGAATGATAAAATGCCTAGGAAGATACCTGAAATAAAGAAGCTAAAATTAAACGAGGAGAAAACAAAAATGATGATTTTTCAGAAAGGAAGCAGAAAAGAACTAGAAAAAGTAAAAGAATTTAAATACTTGGGTTACACCTTTAACGAGACTAACAACGAGAAAAGTCATATAAAGGAACTAGAAAGGAAAGCGAACGGGGTTTTATAGTTTTATTTAATCAGTATTTAGCTATTTAGCATTGTATGGGAATAGGAATCGTTCTCAAAGCCGAAAGGCAAGGAAATATATCTTATTATTATCGAGCGATCAAGATAATTTGTAATCGAGTTATCCATGAATCCGAAAACGTATGTCGTGCACTTAAACTGCACTTATAAATTTCAAATAATGTGTCAATTGAAAGATAAAATGGTGGAAATTCTCAAAAAGGATTTTATTGCCAACAAGACGAAACATTTTAAGGAAAATACATTTATTTCATTCAACTGTTATAATAAATGCTGAAAATGTTCTCCATTTTGGTCTAAGCACAAATGAGGCCTTCGTCTAACACATTGAATAACTTAACCTTGAGTAAATTATGAAGAGGTGTTCGGTAAATAGAATTTTTTAAATAAGGCCACAAAAAAGTCCGCAGGTGTTGAAAATAGCCAAGTGCCAATTCGTCTTCATGAAGTTCGTTAATAAAAGTTTCCAAAATCACTTGTTAGGCGAGTGCAGTTAGGTTACCTGGAGGATTAAAAAATGTTTAGGTTTAAATAACGAATAATGAATGATTTACCTTCAAAAAATACTGGTCCTATTATACGTCATCGGCAAATTACTTCCAAAACACCAATTTTTTGCGGATGTACTGGGGCCTCACATAAACATGTGGTTTTTCACTGCTCGAAATTCTCATATTTTGTGTATTAATGTATCCACTTAGATGAAACCATGCTTCATCTGAAAAGAACGTTTTCTCCAACAAATCATCGTCAAACGTGTTCAATAACCATTGACAATATGCAGCCCTTAATGAGAGAGACAAAAGCAAATCTTTTTTAAGTATTGCTTGACATGTGCCGATGACTATGATAAGTCCACTTGCTGTGCCAATTGCCGAATGGATGTTCTAGGGGCTTTTTCCATTACGTGCTGGACAATCTCAACGTTTTCTGGCGTTCTTTTATCCTTTGATCGATCACTTCCTGGTTTTCTTTCTAAAGTGGACGTTTGTCGAAACTGGGTAACACAACGATTTAATGTATTAGAGAAATTAGCATAATCGACGATATCATTGGGAGACTGCTCACGAAATTCTGTCCATGCATCTTATCCTTGTCCATTTCGAAAATACGACTCAACCATAAACGCTTTGTGTTCTAATGAAAATGCCATTTTTAAGCAGTGAACAAATGAAGTTCTTAAAACAATTGATTTTATAGAGTAGAGAGACTGTTTCACTAGACAAAAATAACACAACAGGGATCAACAACGCAAGATACTGAAATTTGAGGTTAATGACTTTTGATAGCAGTGGTTCAAGTCACACCGCAGATCTGGCGAAAAATTGAAATTAACAATAAAAAATAGGTTGTGGAGGCTACACTTTTTTCGCATCTGTTTAAAAATTGATTTCCTAAATTTTTTGAAACCTCAAAATTATTTTTTAAATTTCTTGAGTGACGTAACTTTAATGCCACAATTAAGCATATCAATAGCGAAAGACACACGGATTCGAATTCATGGATGACTCGATTACAAATTAACTTGATCGCTCGATATAATAGTGGAGACAGAATGGTACGCAGTGGAGGAAATAGAGATACCACGAAACAATGGAACAAATGTACTGAGGAGGTAGTCGAGACGGACCGAAATGTACAAAGGAGCATAATTACCTGAAAAGGAAAGTGATAAGAACGATAAAAGAGTAATCGCAGTGGGAACGAAGAAGGGGAAAACAACTAGTGGAAAGAGAGAGAGAGAGAGAGAGAGAGACGAGAGAGTGTGCAGATTGTGCAGAGAAGGAGCAGAAACGATAGAGCACATGATAAAAGAATGTGTGGAGTTGAGAGAGAGAAGAGAATACTGGGTAGTGTTGTTAGGAGAAGAAGGGAAAGAAGAGATGAAAGGAGAACAGAAAATTGTATTAATTAAATAAAACATGTATATTTATTTATAATTATTATTAGAACAAGTGATGAGGTCTAATTAAACGATCAAACGAACTTACCTGTGAAGTTCGATCGTAATTATATGAGGCATCCATTCCGAAGATATCACTGAGATAATAACAACGTAGTACGGTCCTGTGCTACTTCGGTCACAATATTTAAAGCGCATTTCCCCTTCCCTGCTGTCCTGGCCATTCGAGTCATTGTTTGAAAGTATATGAGTTTTATTTGCGACTGGGGTTGCGGGAAGGGTGGGATGTGATATCTTCGGAATGGATGCCTCATATAATTACGATCGAACTTCACAGGTAAGTTCGTTTGATCGTTTAATTATATTTCGGCATCCATTCCTTCAGATATCACTGAGATAATAACAACGTAGATGTTTAAAGCTTACTTGCCAAATAAAACGATCCATTGAAAAGGTTCTTGGCCATGGTTTTAAAAAACCGGGAACCAGGAAAAGTGATAAAATAAGAAAATAAATGAAATCAAAATATACTCTCGCCGTTCAGGCGAAGACGAACTTCAAAATGGTGGTTGCATAATGACGATTCGAGCAGAGGGCGATGATAAAATCGAACAAATGTTGTAGAGCTCTCGAACCGGTCCACCCTGAATCAAATATCGATTGATGTACCCAGGCGACGAGCTGCCGAGGTGCTTGTATAACGGGCCGTGTCGAGTGAAGGTTGAACAGACCTATATAGACACCAGATTGAAGGAGAGATGGCTTTGCTCAACGGCTCAGAGTCTGTTTCGTGACTTCCTTGTAGGGTTTCCTATTTTGTATATAAAAGTCCTCGTTCTGATTTTAAGTACGTCATATCAATTAGCAACTAAGCCACTAACAAGTATTGGGTTTTCTGGAAAAAATATTGGATTCAAGACTAGTTGATTTGGTCCCAAAATGACGACTAATTGATTCGAAGTGAGAATATGAACACCTTCGTCATGGCTAGCGAAGCCCGAGAGACGTATCAGGGAAATTGTTTCTAGTCGATGACCAATAGTCAGCAACAACAAGCTAACAAGCTTCCTGGGTAAATAGGGCAAGGTGTAAGTCGATGTGTCTAACAAGAGCCGGAGCACCTGTTGTGGGTCCCAGGTTGTTGCATATCGAGGACGGGCAGAACATAAACTCACCAGCCCCTTATGAAACGTCAGATGTTGTGATCTTTACGAATATGTCCTGGCAGGAGGAAAGATAGTGCCGAGCGATATGCATTAAAAAAGCCGTATCGCTGTTGTCCCTGACTCAAGAGGTGACTCAAGGAAAATCGGACCTTCCAAAACCTTGCCTGCGAATGGTGAAATGCTTTGGGAGGAGTAAAAGTGCCAATTGGAAGACGAACTGTATTGTGAGTGTTACGGGAGCTAGAGAGGCGAGCATGGTCTCTATGACTTTCTAGGGGATGCCACAGCGGCGGAAGGCTTCGTTGAGACACGTGTGGCCCCCAGGAAAATTTGTCGCCACAGTGGATGAAAATTGGTGAAAAGGACAAGTCGGGTTGTGTTCACCTGGAGGGAACACGATTGGAGTGCTAACAGAGACCTGGGTGAAAAAAGGGGGTACCAGGGTTGAGAGATCCAATAGGCCAATAGACGACAATAGGAATGCCTTCCCTCTGCTTGGTCGTGGAGAAATTTTTGTATTTTTGTATCTTTCATAAAGTAATACAAAAGGAAAAAATGGGTAAAAATAAAAATCGGGCCAGTCATATTTAAAGGCGTTGACGGCAAAGACGCCAGGGCCTCTAAAGCATGAAGTTATTTAAGTTTTTTTTTTGCACTAAGATGCGAACGAGTTGACGCTTGGTGCTATAAACTTTTCTGTGGATTGGACAATGGATTCACGATCGTTTTTTTTTTTGAAGTAAAACTTCTTTACGGACACTTGACTTGGGAAGCAAGCTGGTGAATCCCTTAAGAGAGGGTTACGAAAAGTGAAAAGTGCGATCAGGCGAAGCAAACGATTTTACATTAATTAATTCATACATTTTTTTTTTTTGCTTTAACGGGATTCGAATCCGCGTCTTTTAGGTTGTGGATCCAGCCTGCTCACCACAGAGCCATTGGCCTGAGTCAATTTTGCCTGCAATTGTGCTACTTCTTAATCGCTACACATGATTGCCGACATTTCGCTGACGACAAACTGAAACATGCTTTATCCAATACTGCAGACGGTATTGATTCAGGATTGAGCTGTGGAACACCACGAGCGGTGTTTGAGACTTGATGTCAGCAAAACATTGAAGCCCTAAGCTTGTAAATCCAAAATATTTATGTAAAAGCGATCGCTCAATGTCCACCACGAATAAGGGCGTTTCGTGTTCCCAGCACTCCAAAGACATACGAAAAATCGTTAGGACAAATTTCCTATTTTTGGCACTAAAAACCTTATGTAGGTTCTGATGCCACCAACGGAGATCTGTCTTTCATCGTTATGACGAAACATGATGATTTTTTCATAGTTTAGAACAAAACCTAGAGACTACTAAATCGACAGTTCGAGAAAAACCTTCCTGGAACAATCGCCATAATCCGCCCCCAAGCTCAGGAAATCGTCCAGCTAGATAAAATTCCCTCGGATCGATCGAAGTGTTTTAACTATGAGTGTTTCAACTTGGTGAAAACTAAAGGGGCCGAGGCCTGTACAAAAGGGTAACAGGTGAACTAATAACGTTGGCTCCCGTGTTGGAAACGTAAAAATTTTGATCACTGGGACGGATTGAAATTAAAAAGTAGGCGTCCTTGAGGTCAATGGAAGCACAGCTTTCAGTGCAGTGCGAATATCGTCCATCTCAAAGTGTACGGTTTGAATGAACTAATTTTATTTTATTTTTTTTTAATTGACCAGAAGGAGCTCCCCGTGATTCCGACCTTCACGGGGTTCCTTGCTGGTCAGGTCCTATTCGTACATCATAGCCACTCCTCAAAACCATGAGGTTATTATTATTATTATTAGTTAATTAAGGATGAAACGTTTTTTGCCTGATGATTTTTGGCGAGAAATGAGCTTGAAATCAATTGACCTGGCGCAGGAAAACAGGGATTAATGGCCCAATTGCTCTTAATTCCTCGACGCATTTGTGCATATGGGGAGCGTCCCTGGTCAAAAGCTGCGGCCGAGCCGGGGCGTGTTGTGTTGAAATTACTACAAATGGTAACTGTATCTAGCTCAAGCTGACAGAACCTGTGGTGATTTGTTGCCACGCAGAGTGAAAAGATTTTAAGCGCCCCGCCAGACTTACCTAGAGTCTCTGATGATAGCGCCGTTTCTCACGCCGATCTTCTCTCTACTCCCTCGAGGGACGCACCCGTGGAAGTTTCGTCTCTCTCTGAGGAACCGGGTGATACCTGTTTAAAGGTCTTATTATGGTACGAGAGTAGGGTTGTGCCCCCCACTTCTTTCTTTTGCAAAACCTCTATTTGTCTGATACAGGCCTGAAAAGGTAGGAGCATTCTCCCTGGTTTCCAGATTTTTCCTTGTTTATTTTTCCCCCCCAAATCTGGCCGGAATAAAATTTTCCAGAATGAATGCTCTCGATCAAGGTCCTAAATGATTTGTTTAAGATTGGGAGAATATAAACCATCGAGACGAGCTGATGTCGTAAAATAATGTGAGAGGAGGCGGCCAGAGTCACCTAGGGGAGATTTTCTTCCCTAAGGCTTTGGAAGAGTTTCTGATTTCTCTATTATTAGTGAAATACCTTTTTCTAAGACGGACAGTGGTGCGCCGAGCTGTTTCTAGGAACCCATAAAGTGAGCCACGCGATGTGTGTGGGCGGCCGACATAATGGCTGCCACTTCCGGGTTGACGATCGGCAGCATCAGCCTGTCGCAATTGAGCGGTAGCCGGTAGCGAGGAAAAACAGGAGACCACACCCTGTTAAAGAATCGGGTGTCAGATAGCCGGAAGTGCTTTTGCATCTTTGACTAGGTGCAGGGTTCTGCTAGTGTTCTGGTTCGCCTCCTAGAATTCTTAGTATGTCATCCCCCAACTCAATGGAGACGAGATCGTCCTCGACGGCAGGCTGGGCGTCTCCTGCTGGCGGAGAGTCGGTGGGGTTGCGAGGAAGCGACGCGACGCCTCGCGGGCTGCCATCATCGCTTCTGCACACTGTCGGTTTTCTCTGTCGCCGATCTATGTGCCGCCGCCCCCGAGATGAACGTTGTCTCGAGTGTTGACCTCGCAATGCTACAGCTTGGAGATCGAGTGCGAACCGTGGAATCACGCCCATATAATGTTGGCGATGCCATCTGCGCCGTCCTTCTTTAAGTTCTGAATTTCTCGATGAAAATGCCGCGACGAAACTTCAGAATGACGACCTGCTGGTCATTATCCTATGCTACTTTGAAAATTAGCTAAGATAGTACACATTCTAAGTTAGCGTGTATAAGAAATTGATATAAATAAGGAGAATTTATTATACAAACCAGACCAGCTGTGGTGCGATGTGACTCACAGAAGCACAAAACCAACAATGACTCGAATGGCCAGGACAGCAGGGGAGGGGAAATGCGCTTTAAATATTGTGACCGAAGTAGCACAGGACCGTACTACGTTGTTATTATCTCAGTGATATCTGAAGGAATGGATGCCGAAATATAATTATTATATGAGTGTAGAAATATCAAGTAAACGTAATTTCTACGATTGGAGATAGTACAAGTACAAAAAAGTGCTCAAATATCAGAATATCTCCAAGACATAAAATAAGTATACTGTAAAAATAAATGCGTAAGTAAAAGCAATAAAGTGAAAATATATACAATCCTGAGACCAAAACTCTTATTTATGGAACAGACACGAGAGCAGACAGCAAAACAAAGGAATTGTTCTGAAGGCCTGGGATGAACATAATTGAACAAAAAATGCGATTAGACAGGGTGGAACATCAAATAATAACGAAAACATTGAAATGAGCATGTCAGATGAGAGAAAATCAAAATATCTAGAGCCTGGAAACTACCAAGGAAATAAATCCGGGAAGATAATAAAAAGTTTGGAAAAGATTAAACTTCAACTGAAACCGAATCCATACCTCCGATATGTAAAGAAAAACGGGTTCTTAAGAGAAAACTTGAGTAGTCAATACGGATTATATAACATGTGTTATTTATATTCTTCATTCGCTGCGCAGTTAAAGCAAAAATAATATTGAGTACAAAAGTAGTGCTGCACTTAGAAAACACAGGAGTTTTTTGTTCTTACATATATAACAAAAAGTTCATTTTCTTAAGGAAGATTATTTATATAAAGGTAGGACACCCAAAATGGAGTCAGAGACGGATGGGAATTTGGAAAATGGATCTTGGAATCGTACAGTGATTTTTCTCAATTACGTATTTGGAGAATAATAAAATTGAAACATCGAGTTGGAAAACTTTTGAAGTAAGATGAAGTGATCAATCATCACGCCTTGAATTATGAAAATGTTTTAAGGGTAATTCAATTCCTCGAAATCAAGATGTAAACGCGATGATGTAGGTATAATATAAACTTACATTTTAGATTTATGTAAGATGGATTTTTTTTTAATGTTGACAACAAGGGCTTTTAGTTGAGAAAGCATGAAATTTTCAGTAAAAAAAAAGAATCAAATCCTTAAGCTGGAATCATTGCTAAAATAATTATAAAAAGAGCGGTAAAGTTTTACGTCGCCTACAATAAGCAATCACTTTTGAATTTACTTCAAAGTCGGTGTTACTGGAAAATAATGCACAACAAAACTTTCATTTATGTCCTAGGGCATTGTTGATATGAATGTCGAATTTTCATTCTTATTCGAAACTAAAAATTGTAGAGTAGAAAGTCCACAATTCAGTATTATTTTAGCTCACACCAGTACAACCTTATTCTTTGGTTGACATTCATTAGTATTAATTTGGGCTTTCATCATGCATATTCACATTTTCCTTAAACGTGAATCCACTCATAGATGCAGACAACAGAAATTTCACGGAATTGTTGTATTATTCATATAATAGCGGTATAAATTGTGGATGTATTCAGGCTTTTCTTCACGACTAAGTTCCGTTGAAAAGCTCTCTTTGGATAACTTCCAAACTAATTAAGATAGCTATTGATCCGATGATCTCTATGCCGCTGAAGATAATTGTTGCAAGTGAAGGTGCGCAAACGAGCGAATGTCAGTATTATTCATCTTATCTGATATTCATCAATAGTCAGTTAGAGCTTTTTCATTCTTAAACGAATGTATTTTGCACAGGTCCTCGACTGTCTCTTCGCCGTTTAAATAAGGTATGTGTGTAAAAAGCAAGTTAAGATTTCCTGTTACGTGGAAAAGCAAGTTAAGAAAAAATGTGCGGTGAGAGGATGTTTTTATGGAAACCATTTTCCCAAAACAACTGTAGAAAACAAATTTTCATTCGTTACTTTATAAAGAAAACATATTTACAAATACTTTAAGTTTGCCGAAAAGCTTTCTGCGAAATCCTTCAAATTCCCGAGGATCGCGTTCAAAGAATCATAAAAACCACAAGTACGAGAACAACAGATGAAGCATTAGGGAGTGCATTTCCAATCAAAAAGGAATTGAGAATCACTACTGTCGCTCAAAAACAAGTAAAATATAAAATATAACTCATTTGCTTGCTAAATGAAGGATGAACTTTTTCATTAGATTGTCAACAAAATTTGGCGAATCCACAAATTCCGGATGAAATTGCATACTACACAGGATCGTTTCATTCCGCATTAAACAATCACATAGTTTTAAGGACGTCATGCTGTATCCGACATGCTTTTTCGTCTTAGGGTACGGACATGTCGAAGATGCCGAGGTGGATGTCGTGATCGCGGTCGAGGTCGATGTCAAATCGCTGTAAAACAATATTGTATGTTTATGTGACGTTCTGGAAGAATCGCGGCGTGATGATTTCATCGTAGACTCGAGGAGGATCGCGATCGCAATTCTAGGCCAATCTAGAAAGCCGCTTTGCTCTTTAAATACGATGCGAGAAAAGCCGTCCTACTAGTCGAGTCGAGTCGAGTCGAAATCGAAGTCAGAGTAAGCTACTGAGCGACATAATACGTGTGACTGTTAAAATAAATAATTGTGCCGTTATAACTGTACATAGTCTAGTGTTTAAATAAATTGTAAATAGTTAATGTTTAAAATAAATCTTTTTGTGAACCCGTAAACGCTACATTTATATAGGCGCGCACATATTGAGGATGCATCGATGATCGCGGTTGAGGTCGCGGTCGATGCTCACTGCGCGATTCAAAATATTTGATTTTACATCGCGGTACAAAGGATGGCATCGAGGTAGAGTGCAGTTTAAATTAACAATACCGCGAAATTTCAATAAGCTCTACCTTTATTAGAGCTTTTTAATCATAAATTAAAAGCGCTTAATTCTGAATTGCTTTAAGTGAATATGATATTCCCCCGGCAAAATACCATAATAAACATATTGCATGGCAATAATAAATAAACAAAATAATAACAACAATACAACAATTTGTCAAAAAAGTTTAGTTTAGTTCTCTAATGTTTTTGCGAAAAACGCTCGAACAGGTCGAATTTTGTTTTTAAATTGCCATCTTTTGACACAAAAGTTTTGTTGATGACGTCATCTGTTTTTGAACTATGACACCGTCATCAATTTTTTTTAAATGGCAGCCCCCAACTTTTTTGGGTTTTAGATACACTTTTTGATTCTCTATTCAACAAGAGTAAAATAGTGATACCTTGCACAAGTTTTTTAATGACATGAAAAAAATTAAATAATGAAGTGCTAGTATTAGTAGGTAAAGAAGAAAGGAATTATTTTATGAGAACGCAGTAGAGACACTTCATACCTTGCAACACTGTACAGAACAGATGAATGGATAAACTTGTTGGTATGTCCACACAACATCGTGGTAGCGATGTAGAGATCCACCGCGGCATCGACATCGACCTAAACCGCGACCGCGACATCCACCTCGGCATCTTCGACATGTCCGTCCCCTACGGCCCTAGAACTTTTTGCGCCCAATTAATAAAAAACCAAAAAATTAATAAAGCACCAAACGAATTTTTACCAACTGGTTGGGTCGAACACTTTCCGTTTCTATAAGAAAGAAAAAAGCGCTTGTGTGTACAATGATTCGCACGTCAAAATGTAGACTTGCATATTTTTTAAATTTTTCCACAAAGTTTAGTGAATTATCTTCATCATTGTATAACTGTAAATTTTCTTGCAATGTTCGTTTTAGATTCTCGTATTCTTATAATTAAAGCAGATCCTACGTCATTTATCTATACATATATTTAATCGCTGAATATGAATCAATTTTAACCAAATAAAACAGTCTGTACTGCACAGATTTTGATAATTGTTCTTTTAAATGAAAGACATTGACAAGTTTTATGTCAATAGTACTTTCCATTTTGAAAAATTTCACAGGTTCATTAATTGTTTGCAAATCATTTTAGGGGAAAAGCGGTCCATTACAGTCATCGATTTTAATGAGCGTGAATCGTTTTAAGCGAGAAGTTGGACAACTGTAGGTAGCTACACATATCTTAGCTAATTCCCTGAAGTTGGATAAGCAAGTTGTGTAGGGAACTTAAAACATGCTTATTAAGACATTTATACCTCTGGATGGATGTTTGTGTGCAGGGTGTGAAGAGTGTGAAATAGAGGACAAATGAAGCTGTTCAAAATACAATTCTTTTATCGCATAATTTTTCTTGCCGAAAAATTGGTTTACCAATTCCACAATATTTTCTGCGACTTTCTCAACAAATCAATCGAGAAGCGGAACATTTATTGTTTAATCAAATGTATGAAACGGCTAATAATAAACAACGTGCTATTATTGATCATATACTTTAAGAGGTTTTTCAACACAATACTGCTACTAATGTCTTCTGTTTCGTACATTCGATGGTCTCCGTTTCTACATTAGCGAACAATTCAATCAGGAGCATCTTATACCGCACAATGAACAAGTGTTTACGCAAAAAATTATTGCGTCTTAATTTTTTTTTATTATACAGACAAGGCATATTAAAAATTGTAATATGGAATACGGTAACCAGTCGTTATTCAACACTATTTACGTAAGTATTAACTTTTTTTTAATTTTTACATTGATTTGATTACTAATTCAATACATACCACTCGAATTTCGAGTGACGGGCGCTCACTAGTATAGTTAAAAGCACACATAATTCTTCTTTTCGAAGTGTTCCTCCTACCCCAAGTATAAATCAACGTTATCTATTCAAGTGAAAATTTTTACGTTTTAATCATTAACCATCAGGAGCTTCTTTAATAAATTTTATGATGTCTTCTCTTGGAAGAACTTTGAATTTCTTTGGCTTATAACATTCAGAAGTTCTTCAACAGTCTAGAAGTTTCGGAAATGTGTTGTGGGCGAAATATTTTTTGGCCCTTGGCATTCAATCTTGCACCGCGGGCCAAAGCTATATTATTTCGCTGTTAATACATAAAAAGCTATTATACAGGGTGATTCACAAAGTATAGTAGTTATTTAAACCTGTGACAGTTCTTAATATGAAGAGACCTAGATAAATATAAAAAAAAATCTAACTTTAAAAAAGACCAATATATATGGTTTTAAAAGAAGGGGAGGGGTAGACCGAGATATGACGTTTCTGAGGGCGCCTATCGAAAGAAAAATTCCATATTTGCTAAAGTTAGAGGCTACGTTAGTGTTAAAAAAACTACAAATAATTTTTTTGTCTCAAAGCGGGACATTTTTGCCCTCGCTGGGGACAGCGGGACCGACGGCCTGAAATGGGGACTGTACCGCCCAAAGTGGGACGTATGGTCGGAGTATTTGTTAGGACAGCCAACAACAGAACAACCGATTTTCGATGAAGCATTTTCTCGCACTTCAGACATTTGTCGCATTGAAGAAATCACTAGCTGTCGGTTCTGTACCACTAAAAATGACAGAAATGCCGCGTGGTGGCGCTGAGGTAAAATGTGCACACCGCCTATTATCATATTATGTGAAACCCGTGAGGACTTTCTGAGTGTGTAATTTACTAGCGGACTGGCCTGGCTTCTTTGTTTCCTCCGAAGTAGATATTCCAGGTTGTGCCCCTCGTTCCTCTCCTTGGACTTCCTTGCTTTTGCTACCCTATGGGATCAACAGAAAGGGTCATTCCCACAAAGGAGCTCACAGCGTTTCTCCTCAGCACCCTCCAGTGGGTGGTATTCAGGTTTTCATTCTATTATCTCTAAGAAATTTAGGCTTTACAAGAGCTCCACGATTTTATCCACGATCGATTCCTAGACGGCGTTTTGTTCGTCCGTTGACAAAGGGTTTTTGACGTATTGGGGACTCTTTTCTTTCCTCTTCAACTTTTCTTGATTTGTCTCTCAGGAGTTGTTTCCAGGTGCGGATCCTTTTAGTTCTTTATCCGAAACGCTTTTTTGGTGATTGTGGTTGAAGCCCTCCCAACGTGCTACTTTGATGTTGAGCCCTTTTGCCACAAGGAATTTCAACCTTTCCCTTTCAGCGCCACTCAATGGGATCATCTGCTCTTTCATCTTGAGAGTTTCGAGGCTCTTTACCATGGTCAGGAATCTCTGCCTGTTCCATGGAGCTATCGGACATTTTGATGAGGCTCCTCTTCCTTTTATATACTGGTCCATTCGATTCCCACGTGTATGAATAAGATCATCCACGCATATCAGAGACCAGTCCTAAGTCTTTGAAGGAAGTCTTTAGCATATACTGTTTCACCCTGATTTTGAGCAGAGGTTGTATCCTCGCGAAAAAGGCGGTAAAGCAAGTTTGCCATGCGACTACCAAACCTACTTGAATAATTCGGGATCTTTGCCCTCAGCAGCGTTTACGACATGCGACACAAGCTGGTCCACGTTGGCCCCTGTGGTCCATACTGCCATACTGGAGACCAAAGTCTAAGAATTTTCAGAAATCAGAATTCCTCAGCATTCTTTAAGGCTCTGCAGAACACTTTTTTTTTGCACAGAATTTTATTTTTTTCTTATTCTTTGGGATTTTTAAGGATTCTTCAGGAACCTTCCAGCATTCTTTAGAAATACTCACGACGCTTTAATCCTTTAGTAGCCACTAAAAGCCTTCAGTAAACTCAATATCTTTTGAGCAGTTTGTAGACTTAAACTCAGTAATTTTCAAAATTCTTTGGGATGCTTCAGAGTTTTTCATGATCTAATAAATGTGTTCAAAAGTTAACGGAAAAAAGTGAAACGTAACACAATAAAAAAAGAAAATTAAAAAATCATGTTACAAACCAAATACAATAATTGGTAATTACATTTATCGAGATCTAAAGGTTTAATTTCACGAAAAGTCACAGTAACAAGAAATTTAAATTTTTGTTACTAATGTTTAGCACTTTATAACTTTTCAGCTAATTGTAAGTTAAGAGTATATATTTTTAAAGCATATTATTCGTACCTACATGGGAAACCTTTTTTTGCGTGGAATGTTTTTTCCCCGTTAATTTTGGTTCTTCTAGATATCGCAGGACTTCCGCATTCAGATAAAGAATTATTGTAAGATTTCTACATTTTACCTGATTCTGTTGTGTTTTTTTTTGAGGATGTTTCAGATATCTTCGTGGCTCTTCAACTTCCTCAGAATGTAAACGAATTGAAATAACAGTTTCATAGTTCCTTAAGACTTTTTGAGATCTGTTCCTAGTTCTTAATTTCGACATTTTTCAGGATTATTTAGGGGTTCTCAAGCATCTTAAGGAGTCTAGTCAGAATTCTTCAAAAGCTTTCAGGTTGTATGATTCTTTATGCTTACCTAACCTTTGTAAGTTCCCAGGTTCCTCAATTTCCTAGGTTTATCGGGTTCTTAGATTTCTCAAATACATCAAGTTCCCCGATTCCTCCAAGTTCTTAAATTCTTAAAGGTTTTTATGTTGCTCAAGTTCCCTCAGATTTCACTCAAATTCCTGCGCTTCTGAGGTTCCTAAAGTTTCTGCATGTTCTTTTTGACCCATTCGTCTCATTAACTTTCTCAGGTTTATTAGAATTGTTAGTTTTCTTAAGTGCTTAAATTAGGTTCCTCGACTTTGTCAAGTACCATACCTCACGTCGTCAACTTGTTCTAACAGTTTATTCTTCAGAACCTTTGCGTCAATTTTTTTCGTATGCTCCAGAAGTCTCCAGGGCTCTTCAAGATTTTTCAAGGTAGTTTAAAATGCGTCAAAAGTCTGAAGAAATTGAAAGATTGAGAACCTAAAGTGGAGCTTGAGAATTTGAAAAATTAACAAACTGCCCCAACCCGGGCAATGTAAAACACGAAATTGAGAAACCGAAAATTCACCACAATGAAAACTGAGAGCCTGAAAAGTGTGCAACAGGAAATCCAACAAAGTGGAAAATTGGGAAATTGAGAAACAGACGATCCGATAACATGAGATCTTGAGAAACCTCGAAACTGACAGTCTCTGATAATGAAAAACTGGAAACTTAAGAAAGATAAAAAAGATAAGGAAGATAATTTAAAGCTATGAAATAAGGCGTTATTCTGGAGTAATTTGTGGTATAGTCCGCATTGTTGGGCACGTTAACGTTAGATTCGTTTTAATTACTGTGATTATTATGATTCATTTTGACATTTTCACGTGTTGTATACTATACGAAAAACCTTTTATAGTTTTTTTTTAATACTACTTAATTGTTTTTTAAATTAGAAACTCCCTCTTTTATAGAGGTAATAAAACTTCCAACCACTTTAACTGCCTTAAATACATCGAATAGTCAAACAAATCGGAGAGGAAGAATGAAAACACTTCAGTCTTGAGGCGATGACGCAATGGCTTCATGAAGAGTTCTTCTATGTTTTCCGCCAAACCAGAGAGTGACGCTTCCTCAATAAAACCAATATCGAGCATTTTCACGGTGGAATGCTCTTGTAAGAGTGCACACATAAAAACCAATCGAATCTCTGATGGAACACTAAACTGTAAAAATTGAAGTGTTGAAAGAATAACATTTTATTTTTTAACTTAGCATTTTTAAGATCCGTCGAAGGATGAGAACAACATTCATGTAATTAAGACTTAATTGGATAAGTATATAATCGCGTTAGCGGCACAGTTCTGCTGTTAAAGGGTGAATGGGATATGCCGTTATTACTGCGGTAGCAAAGCGACCTAGATAGTCATAACGCCATTATTTACTCAAAAATTATTACGTCAGAATTTATCTAATTTACCTAAATTTCTGGAATGACTTCCTCGATAAGCTGCCCTCTTCCCCTAATATTTCATTTGAAGCTGTAAAAAAGATTTTTCATGTTGTCTCCACATCCGTTAGTTCAATAATAATTATTAACAGTAAGGGTTAGAATGAAAAATTCTATCCACACACTTTTCAGGCTTTATAATTCAGAAAGTCCGAGATGGAATGAGAAACACATTCTTGACTGTGTTTTCTACGAATGTAGAAAGTAGTCGCAATTTTTATCCCTCATTTATATTTTAAACTTTAAAAAAATATCATCCCACAAATATTAAGTAGAAAATGTCTCTTTGTTTCAACAAGAAGGTGCTTCTTCTCATTATGACAGCTTGACTGCTCTAAACACGCTCTTACCTTGGAGTTGTTATGAAAAGTTTGAAGATCCGTTTCCAACAGATTAACGAGTGGAAAAAATAATTAACAAAACTTCTACATCAGTGTTTATAATTTCACGTTTTCTGAATTTTATTTTAACAATAACAATATTATAGATATAAGCAAACCTACAAACCGTTAGAGAAATTATTAAGTATCTATTATATTGATTATTTCATTCATCATCGTTTTCGACCAATCGTAAGACACCGCTGAATACTATTGTCACATTTTTTACTTTTATGTCAAATTTCAACATGAACCGTTTTGGAGAACAATCTTTGATGTTTAAACAACTTAAATCTGTTGTAATACTCAAGTTGATTACCACGCAAAACTCGTATCATTTTTTGACAAATTAAAACGTCAAAAAATGACACTCGTAGTTGCTAATCAACTTTATTACAAATCGATAGTTTCGAAGCACTCATGTAATTACAAGTCAAAATTTATAAGTGCACTTGCGTTTAAATGAACTATACCACTATTTGTACAAGTGTATTAAGCACGAAAAGCACAAGCAGCTTTCAAAACCACCATGAAGTTTTAGTGTCGCCACAATTCAGAGTTACGAAGTCTTTCATTACTTTTAATGTAAAGTTATGGTGTTTCTGCGCTAAATTTTGATGAAATTAGTAAAATTCCACTAAATCTTAAATAAAAACTCGTCTATTATACCGTCGGGTTTAGCCTTCATAAAATAACGCTGTAATAAATTTTATATATCGTCATATTGTGGCCGCTCTATTGATTTTCTTTACACCTGCAAAAGCAATAATCTCCGTTTTCCTTCGGATAATCGAAGGGATTCATTAAAGACACCACAAAAGCTCTAACACAAAGAGGTCTGCTTCAACCGTGGACCATCAGCGAAAGTTTTGAAAAAAAAATTGAATAGACATTCTGAAATCGTTTTTACACTTTGTGTAAAAAGTAAAGAGGGTACATATGCGGGCAGAAGGTCAGTGAAAATCCATTTGGATGTTGGGCGGTGTTGAGCACAGACGTTATTCGGAAACGTGGTTTTGGAGCGGTTAATATTTATGGATTCTCTCAACTAAAAGAGTTTAAATTTTCAGTGCGATAAACCGGTGCCATAAATTTTGTTGAAAGGTCCGAAATTACCGCAAAATTTTATTCATTTAACCGAATGTGGAGTAAGGGAAAGTTGATATTTATTTAATCAAAAAGAAATGTTAATACATTAAAGTTTCGGATTTCTTTTAGAGAAGAACAAACTTGTCGGTCTAAGTATAATCATTTGTGTTATCTACGAGGGTACAAACATCAAAATAGAAAGAAAGTTGATTTTTTTGATGAACTAGTGTTATCCATCTCCCCAGTCCGGTTCATGAGAATATCCTTTTAGTACACTTACATGAAATAACTTAATTCAGACTCTAGTGAGGTTTGCACTAGATAATATAAGATCATTTAAATTATAAATTAGAGTAGATGTTTTTTATGCAATGGCCCAGCCTGCCAATTGACTGACAGAGGAAAATTTGAGGTTATGGTAAACATTGTGACGTTTATGTTTCTCATGTTAAATTGTTTTAATTTAAAGAAATTAAAACATTAACAAATAATGTAAGTTTATTGAGAATTATAGCAAATGTTATTACAAATTACACTTGCAGTTCTTCAAGATTCATTTATAAGTTTGTTGGACTAATTTTTGATAATCTGTAGGAAAACTAGGGTAGGCATTTAAATAACCTTTAACACAGCGTTCTATAGAACACTTCCATCCACCATTCTGTTGCCGTTTTTTTGATGTCACTTTGATATTCAAATTTTAAATCAAATTGTCAAAAGTTAGTAGTGCAACCTAATTTAAATTTCACAGCCTACTCTAATTTATAATTAAAATGATCTCATTATAAAGAACTGTACAGGAATGTGTTTCCCCCACATCTTGTTGCAGCTGAAATGCACCCAAGCTGTCAAACCAATTTCCGTATCTATTTTACATGCGAAAATCGATCTAACGGATGCACTCGCTTTCCGTCCCAATAAATAACTTATTTCCTCATCGACCTAGTTTCGACCAAAGTCTAATAAAATATTAAGACATAATTGATGGATTCTGATTTTTCATCCTCTCCGTATAATAATTATAATTATATCGACCTGGAAAACTTATATTATGGTTGAGAAAGAATTTCAAATACTCTGGGGAATATTTTACAGAGTACGCAATCAACGACATTTTTACCGTTTGGTTTATGGTGGCGGAAGTCTTTCAAGTGTCTAGGGACTTTTAAGTTACGGTAGCTTGGGAAATTTGCGCTTCTCGGTGCTGGTGTAATGATGTTGAAAAAAATTAATTTGTTCCGAATTATCTTGATTTAAATAATTTAAAAAGGTTGATTACAAAATTGAAGTGGTGGAAAGTTTGGTGGCGTGTTTGTAAAGATCGACTTTCAACATTGTAATCGATCGTACATTTTTAATCGAATTAGTTAAAAATACATATTTCGATTAACGATTTACATACATAATACATATGTAAGTTCCAAGATAACTGTGAACAAACAAATCGAGATATTAATGTTAATAACCTGACAATGAGTGTGGATAAACACATTCATTAACAATACAATATACATTATAAGAAGTAATAATACATAATTTAATACAACAAGAACGATATACTTTTCCACTTTTGTGCAAATAAAAAATTGTGCTAGCGAAAAATTCAATTAATGACTACAATGCTGTGAAGCTGTTTCAAGTTGCTGCTAATTTCAGGAACTTTTCAATACGTCAAAAGCCCTTTTTCGCTCCAGAGAAAATTTCACCACAGCCTAACTAAAACTTTGTGTCAGATTTTATATTTTGACATGAAGTTTCTTAACAAAATATTTAAATTTCAATTACTTTTCAAGACCCGCCTCAATCTGCATTCGAAATTTCATAAAGTTTCGGAAATCTTTCTTCTCGTGCTCTCCAGCACTTTAACCCTTGAATTTAATTTAAGAACTAATATGTTTTCATTATACATTCTAAAACTTTAAGGAGACACTCTCTTGAAAACTGGGTCTCTTTAGCTTCCACGTTCTGTTTCTACATTACTGTTTTAAAGACGTTTTTATTGTTCACTCAAAATTTTTATAATTAAAAGAAACAAAATGATTTACAAAGTTCTCGCTTATTCCAACCCTTTCCGATGGAGTTAACGACGTTAATTTCGTTAAATATTTTTAAAAAATACTGCCTACAAAAAGAAAAAAATTCCTTTCCATCTAGTCATAAATTTGACCAAAGCAGATAACAAGTTCAGCAACTTCCTGCAGGAAAAGCGCACTACAGAAACAAACACGTACGTCTCAAAAGGTTCGAATTTGCACTAACCCTTGGAGAACCCGACTGTCGGCCACCGCTGCGAAAATCAATTACCAGAAGCAGCACGACTTTCACGACTGCAACAAATCTGCAAAAGAACAGCCGGAATTGAATCTACCTAAAACTCGTGCGAAAACAAATTAAGCTCACACAACGCATTATCTTGATTTAAGGCAGTAACCGTAAGCTGGCCTGTACTTAATTTGGGATGGGGGTTTTAAATGGGATTAAAAATAAAATAAAGATGGATCCCTCCAGTTGCAGCTCACAATTTCATTAAAATGGCGCGGAAGGTTTTTAAGCGAAAGGTTTTTTACGACAACGACACTGAGGGGAGTGATTTTTTTGGAGTTGGATAATCATTTTTACGTTTTGGTTTTAATTTTGTGCTGATGCAGGTTCTTGTAACTGGGAGTCTCGTGGAAGTGACTGGAAAGTATTGGAGTGATTAATAGCCGCGGGTTGGGGGTTCAGTGGCAGACTCAGATTTTCACTCAATCGGGATGTCATGTCTTTATTTCCGACAGGCAATGATTTTTTCACATATATATCACTTTCTACTAGCTCATGATTTATGTCCGAACTAATTTTGAAGAGTGGTCATAGGGATTTCCATGTTTGAATTTTCACCCAAATGTTCTGCAAAATTTAAACTTCAAATTTTTACCTGCTGTATTACCAAAAAAAATCTTGAATATGTTTCCTCAAAAACTAGAAGTTGCTGAAATCATGCCATGCCGACTCAGTTCGACGAGGAACGAAACTGAAAGCTAAAGGACCCCACAGACTTGGGTCAAATCCTACGATTCTGTGGACAGAGAATTTCAAACGTTAACGTTATGTCATTTTAAAAACCATAATTGTAAATCACCCCCCTTATACACGCAGCGGTACAAAATTCGATCCAAAAGCTTTATTGGACCTTACTTATTTAACTTTGGGCTTACCAAGTAACGATTTTAATACGTGCTTAAATAAATAATTTAAAAAAGGTATAAAACAATTTTAGAGCAAATTAAACGATAACAAATTTTATTGTAAACAAGAAGAATGTTCTTAAATCCAAGTGGAGTAAATTTAAACTAAAATTTAAATATATCTAAGTCGAACTCCACAAACTTTAATAACTGTAAAATTACTAATGGAACATGTTTCGGCAGAACACTTCTGCCATCATTAGCCCTTAAAGAATATAAAAAATTATAAACATGTTCCATTAGTAATTTTACAGTTATTAAAGTGTGTGGAGTTCGACTTAGATATATTTAAATTTTAAATTTTATTGTGCCAAAACAAAATAAAGTGCAATTTCGCTTTCAAAATTTAAGTAGCAATTTAATTTGTTTTCTAAAAACATTAATCTTAACCCAATTTCAATAACGTGTGTTGCCTCCCCGTGATTGAATTACAGCTGCTATTCTTCTTGGCGTACCCTCATCAGATGTTGAATCTGTTGCTGGTCAATTTTTTCGTAAATTGACCAGCATTGCAATGAGGTCCCCCTAAATTTGCAGGAGTAGGAATAGGGTTGTCCCCCTCAATTGAATTTGACGAATTCCAGGATAGCATCTCGTAGACTATATAACATGAAACACTAAAACAAATTCTGTTCTTTAATAAAGTTGTTTTGTGAGATAACAAAGCGTTTCAAACATCGCAATTTCGGCTAGCATTTTCAGACGCTGTACATTTACCGCCTTTTGTGACGTCATTTCGGGGGAGCATTCTCATTGGTTCGTGCGTCTACTAACTTTGAATTTTTTTTACCTAGTAAACGCGTAAATTCTGTAAATGCTGTTTTTGAAAATTGTGGGACGATCCCATTCTGCCTCGACATTTTTTTCCTACTTTGTCCCAAACATGCTCGATGGGATTTAGATAGGCACTTTAGATGGCCAAATCCAGGTAATTGTTAACAATTCGAGCGATGTGAGTACGGGCATTTTCATGCACTAAAACAAAGTTGTCGACAATAGAGGGTGCAGAGGGCATAACATGAGGTTTCAGAATATGTAAAATGTACCTCACAGCATTCGTTGTTCCTCACTAATTCTGTGCGACCTTCCAAATTGATAACACCCCAAACCATAATTGACCCTTCACCAAAACTGAGCCTTCTTCTTCTCACTGTGCGTTCACTAAGAGCTACACCCCGAACTTCTTCTAACGCGTTTCGAGCACTAACAACAGTTGTGTCCCTATTTCACAATACTTGTAACGTAAGAAAATGATCATCTCGGGCGTTCGTGCATCCTTTTGTGCCTGATCCAGCCCTTCTGGTGTAGTCCCCAGTTTCTCGAAAACGTTCTAGAGCCCTTTGGACACTACATCTGATGGAAACACCAAGAACTTGTGCGGCGTAGTATTGCAACTAACGTTCTTGAATCAGAGCAATACCTTCGGGTTCTTAAGAAGATTGTGAAAAATGTGAGCAAAGAAGGTAAAAACTGATATTAGGTTCAAAGAAGTGTGGACAAAGAATTGATAAAATTCCTTGACATGTTTATCGGGCGATATTTTTTCTTGCTGCTGTGCTTAAAATGATTGAAGGGATACGTCAGTTACAATAAAGTTTTTATAAAAAAAATTGATGGATCGAATGTTGTGCCGCTGAGTGTAAAGTTTGGGCCTTTGAATTTATTGCGTCAACAATGGTAGCAGTGTCAGTGGACACTGGCTGCATACCGGCTTCCAGGATATAGAACCAGCCATCTAATGTCATGCGAAGCTAATGTAAGCAATAAGGTTATTTTTTCGTAAAGCCAAATTTACAGTTTAAAGTCAATATAATTTGAAGTCTATTGGCCTGTCAGCCAAGACAATTAACATCAAAATTGGCAACTTAAAGGCAAAAAACATTTACACTTTTATTTGAATCTATTACCAACTGAAACATTAGTTGTTGATTCAGTCTGTATTTTGTTCTGTCAACGTATGAAAGTGGTATTAATTCCAAGCTTTTTTTATCATTTTTTATTGTAAACCATTTGTTGCAATTTCAACATTAATTTGATCTATCATCTAATAAAAATTCTTAAAAAATGCATCAAATTGTTAAAGACATGTTATTTATGTTTCCTGAATTTCTGTGAATAACACAATAAAGTGATAAAGTTACGGTTGTCATTGCTTGGGTTCGGACATTGTTTGTGTTTAGGATAGAAGAAGAAATAGGTAGGGGGCAGTCGGTGATTGGTCTCGAACCGAGCTGTTTGTATGGGAGTCCGTTTGTATTGCTATTTAATAAAACTTATTCTTTTGTTTTAAAAACCGTGTTTAACTATTACATCAGCAGTGGGAAAAAGAACCCGTGTGTGTGTTTGTAAGTGCGAGCAAGCAAAAAAGAAAAATGTCACTCGAAAATGATGAGATGGAAGACCGCAGTAATGAGAGTTTTCCCGCGATACACAAATTATGCCGGAGTACTGGAACACTTTGTGGCCCGGATGAAACAAGCTGATGAGACCACGACCCACTACGTCCATGAGAAATTGGGTTTACAACGGTGTCGTCTGGACGACGAGGCTACAATTTCCTGCATCATCAGCGGTTTGCCCTTGGAACTGCAAGTCAACGCCAGCCCCTATCAAAACTGCACCCTTGACCAACTCTACTCGAGCTTCATTGCACCGCTAGAAAATTACAAAAGTCCCGGTTAACTTGGGTATAGCAAGCCATCACGACCCGAAAACACCATCAGAGTCCTCGGGAGTATTATTCATCGAAGAGGACCAGACATGAAAACGCTCCGTCGGCCGAATGCAGCAGCGACGCGACGTGGTGCTGGTATCCAGTACTTTATTTGCGGAAAGAGCGGAAAGATGGCGCGAGAATGTCGTCAAAAGACGGTACGAGGTGCTATTCGTGCAATCATTTTGGTCACAAAAAGGAAAATTGCCGATTCCGGAAGTCGGAGTCGTCCGCCACCCAAAGTTCCGCCGATTCGCAATATGTGAAATTGATCGACGCCAAGAACGCTAATGATTTATACCGAAAGCAGTGCTTTGTCGACGGAAACGTGCTGAAAGTCAAGCAATTTTCTAAAAGGATTTGGAAGCGCGACGATTCGTACCACCATAGAGGCAAAGTTCCTATTGCAAATAGACGAAATCTAAATGGCAACTTCCGCGATCGTGACAGATGCCGACATGGACACTTTCGATGTAATCATCGGGTAGCTGGTAATTAACGGAGACGGTGTAGTGTTTGTGGCCGATAAGGAGAAGTGTTGATTTATGGAGGGACTGACAGACATGCCGCAGCAAATTACTTTAGTGGAGGCTGAATCTCGACCCCGGGTTATGTTGAAAGAGGACATCGATTTGCCGCCCGGTACCACTTCAATGGTGAAAGTCAACATCGCAGGGGTGGACGACGAAGTGGAAGCCGACGATACCAAATTGGCAGTTCCGTAATCTGCGTTCCGGGTATTGTCCGCAAGAGGTCAAGGTCACGAACACCCATTCCAAATGTCGGGAGGACACCGTGATGGAAGGAAGGAAAGTTGCTAGACAGGGGCGAAAAATGCGACAGCGTCCAGGAATTTCAGAGTTTAACTTTTAAACCCTACCTATCAAAAAACTTTCTTCGTCGCTACCCTGGGGGACAAGTGTACTTCAAAAAATAAACCCAAAAATTAAGAAAAAAAAACTTGTATTTTAATTTTTTCAAATGCAATCTGAATCTTTAGATTTAAACAAATCATGGAAACAAAATTTAAAGTTTCTTGGAGCAATCTGGGCATAATTTTATTTGGTGTTCTGCACACATAAACTTTTTGCACACATTGCATAAGATTTAACTTTTGCGGTTCCTAACTTTTGACAGAACTCGCATATTTCTGTGGACTGTTGCTGCTGTACAGGTGCTTCAACGGGTGTTTCAATTTAACGAATTCCTTTGATAATTTCGCGGAGATTTGATGGTAAAGTTGACCATAATAATCTTTCGCGCATCAACGGTTTTATCAGATCTAAGGCCAAAGTCTTGAGGTATAGGTGCGTCTATTTTCAAAATTTTGTTTGTTTTTTTTATTCGAATCCTTTCTAGAAGAATCATGAAATTAATCCCCACATGATTGAGAAGTCCATAAAAAATGCAAAGTGGCCAGCAACAGGTTCGTCTCAATACATCAGAATATTGATCACAAAGTCCAAATGTTGAAATTCCCGACATATGGAAAATCCAGCCATTTCTTAAAATCCCAGTATCGCAATAAACCTAAAAGCATCTTTCTTTGAAGGGCTTACCACGAGATCCGGATTGAATATATTGTCTTTAGTCGCAGGACACTTTTACTACCCTGGGGTACAGTTTGAAAAATTAATTAAGTTAACTTGCTGCACAGCGTGCTTCACACTTACATAGGAAGGTACCTGGGAAATGAAATTGTTCATGCGCATAGATTTGCTAATATAACTTAATAAAATTTTACTGGGGTACTGTAGTACCCCGGGTAGGGTTTAAAGGTTAAGGGTGAGTTTTCAGAGCGATGAGTTGAACGATAAGCATGATATTGAGTCAGCAAATGTAAGAGTGTTTGAGAACTTGACGACAGCGATAAGGGAAAATTGTTACATGTTTTAAAATAAGTGGTTGCATTGTTTTGCGAGAAATTTGGCAGAGTTGGGTGTCGTAAAAGAAGAAAAGCTGGAGATTAAGTTAAAAGATGAAGCTCACACTGTTTGTTACGGTCTGCTATCGCCCTTATCGATTATCATACGGGGAGAGGACGGTGGTACCAGAGATCGTTAATGAGTTGTTAGAGACCGGTATAATTAGAGTCCCATTCGAAATTTGCGAGCCCGGTTGTCTTAGTGAAAAAGAAAAAAATATATATATCGAGTCTTCCAGCAGGGTTTTTAATGCAAGCTGCTCGCTTGGAGTTGCAAACAGTTCTGAATCTGTGACTCGATATACTACAAATGTTGCGTCTTTTCACGTCTTCTGGTTGATGTCCCTTAGTTCTTGTCCTGATCTTGAGTTACGTGGTGACATCAAAAGCTAAGTACCGCTGCTGAGGTCCGAATTGTGTGAATTAGCAGACTCGGCGAATGTCGGCCTCTTGTGACGGCATAACATTTGTTGATTTTAGGGCAGTGAATAAAATGACTAACAAAGCGCAATAATAAATTAAAGCGAAGGTACCCATTTGAAATAAAATGATGCTTCAACGTTATGTTTCAACTGCAATAAGTGTAAGTGTGTAAGTAGAGAATGTAGAGCGCAGCGAAAAATCGTTGAAAATCCAGAGAAGTAATTTCACACCCGGACTAAATAAAAACAAAATCATTATTTGTAACCGTTGCAAATAAGACTGGCCAAAAGTGGCTTCTAAGTGTAATGCTACAGTTAATAAATACGATACACGTCCGAACGTTTCACAAATCAAACTTTGAAAACATGCCACAAATAAATTATTTTTGTGTTAACCTGGATAATGAGTTTGTTTTGATATATTTTAAAGTACAAGCACAGAATAGAAAGTATACAGAAGCGTCACCAGCGGTGTTTTGTTTTAAGTTTCTTTGAAGTTGCACCGCCAAGACTGAGTGACCTTGAACGGGTTGTAAAGTGATTGGCTTGGTTGTCCCTCAATTCCGCACAGGTTTAAAGATGGGACGGGTCCACTGCGCGAGCGTTAGAGATGGTTGGGTCCGTGCAAAACATCGAGAAATAAACAGTTGTCCGTGTGCTTGTAACCTAAAGGAAATGATCGCGTGTGCGCGTACCCTAGCCCTAACCGATTTTTTCCAATTTCTCGTGATAGCAGTTTTATAAAAGGTACTTAATTCAATAATTAAATTTGGTATCCCTTAATTCATTTTTATTAACATAATAAGAATTTTTGACTTTGTGTTATATCCAGTGTATACAGGCTGTTATGAAAGTAGTAGCAGAAAATTTAACCACAAGTAGAACTCGTCAAAGAAAATAATATATCATTTTTCTTCGCAAACGCTCCCTTACGGAGTTAAAATTAAGAATAGTTTGACCCCTAAAACCAAACCCGCCTATGGACCCACGTTCATTGATTGGCAGGAGTGCGCAAAAACTTTACCCGATAAATGAATCGAAATAACAACTGTTTAAATGAAAACATGTACTCACCTACCCTAATATGCATAATATTGAAGCAGGTTAGCATGTAATAATAAACTCTCTAACTTCCATCTGGGATAATCCTTGTTGTTGTACGTGCGATAAACGATAAATGTTGACACACCGCCACTTCGAAGCACATCTTCGAATTAAAAATTTCAGGTTCAATTTCCAAAACACGATTACATCTGAGACGTCCGAAATCTGGAGTTGGAGAAGCACAAGAATCGAACACACACAACAATACATAGCGGCGCGACACTCAACTGACAACAAAAATTTAGTATCAACGACAAATTTTTTGTCCCAAAAAAGTTTGGTGTTTACCTCGTTCGACAAAAACGTTCTGATGCGTTCAAGTTCATGTAGGCATAGACGGAGGGTAAAATAAGGGGTCAGAAAAATTTGAAAAAAATTGCGGATTTTAGCAAAGTGGTAAATAGAATTTTTTTTATTTTGACGAGTTCTACTTATGGTTAAATTTTCTGCTAGGACTTCCATAACACCCTGCATATACTTGTGTCGCCCAAGCGATAGAGTAATAAAACTTAAGGGTGGAACACCACTTGCGTAAAGCGTTGTACGCAACTGTCATATTCATAAGGAAGAAATTCCATCTAAACTCTTTTTATAACTGCAATCTTTATACCTACATGCCGTTTTCGTAACAAATTAATAAAGAGTAGTATTAAAAAGCTGTTTTGTGAGATAACAGCGTATCAAAAAGCGCAATTTGGGTTTGCATTTACAAACGCTGTACGTTTACCGCCTTTTGTGACGTCATTTCGGGGGAGCCTTCTCATTTGTCCGCCCATCTAGTAACTTTGAATTTTATTTGGTGATTTTTTTCCCGTGTTGACGTCACAGAAAGGCACGCGTTTCAAATAAGACAGATGTTTCGAATTTTCTTTTACCTAGTAAAGAATAATAAACACAAAAATAGGGGTACAATATTTTTCCGTCTAGTTTCTAGAAAAGCTGTTTTTAAAAATTGTGGGACGACCCCATTCCTGGCAAATTCAAATTCGAAACTGATGAAGACTCCATGTGTGAGGATGTATTTTGTCGCACTAGTTCTCTTGTATGGTCATTGTAAATAATTTCAGCTGAAAGTACTGAAACCGCCGAACTAGAAGTACCAGAAACAACTGAACTAGAACTACCAGAAACCGCTGAATTTGTACTACCAAACATTCTTTTTGCCATCTTAATCTTAGGAAAAAAATTGCAAAAAATTTCAGTAAATTCACATAAATGAGAAGATGGTCACCTGAAATCGATAAACTATTCCACAAACCACGAATGTTATGATCCATAGCAGCCTTAGATGTCGCTCTACGAGCTCGGATTTCAATGACATCTGCGGCTGTAATAAACGTCATAACATTTCTAGGTATGTTAATAGCTATTAACACCGCCCGCAAAGGGGCGGCTTTATTACTCTATCTGTTGGGCGACACAAGTATATCTTTATTGCTTTTTCAATTAAAAATAATAATTTGGGATAAGGAGAATAATTTGCTATAGAAGACATGTTTGATCATATTATTTTTTTAATGTAATCATCATATAGTCAAGGTAATCCCGTGTAATCATTGTGAAATCTTTTGTAATCATTTAGTAACCCGAATGTAGATACTTGAAATTGCATGAAATCCTATGAAATCCTCCGTGAAATCATGTAATCACTCATGTAGTCATATGTAATCACATGTAGTCATATGGTAGTCACATGTAATCACATGAAATCATATGGAATCACAAGTATTCACTATGTAATCAAGTGAAATTTGTAATCCGTGGTACACCCTTTTCATCAGTGGTTACCCCCTCGCGTATGGGGGCCGAGCAGGACGGCTAAGAATTACCTGTGGATGTGAGTTTGAGATTGTAATGCACAGCTGTACAGGGCGGCTATACAAGAACCTGTGGAACAAATTGTTCATACCCGTATGGGGGCCGAGCAGGACGGCTAAGAATTCCCTGTGGATGTGAGTTTGACTTAAGTTAAGTTAGAGGCGGTGATCACTGCTTGAATTATTTGAGTTGGCATCCGGGAGATGTGGTCTGGCCAATCACATCTATCGGGTGGGTTGGAGTTGAGTGTCTTGAGTAGACACAAGGACGAGAAAAGGTAGCACCGCATTCTAGTCAGCACCGATAATCAATAAACATTTAGAGCTTGGAGTTATTTGATTGCCGACCGCTACAAACATAATAAACATATTTTAAACTCAGAGTGGTGATAAGTGAGTCTGGCGTGTAGACATTTCTGTCGAAAAATTTTTGGATTTCAGAATACTCAAAGATGAGGTGGGACAGTCGACAGGAAGCCGAGACGACCCATAAAATCACGAGGACATGATCTGGTCAGGATGGCCGAATGTTAAAGACATGTTATTTATGTTTCCTGAATTTCTGTGAATAACACGATAAAGTGATAAAGTTACGGTTGTCATTGCTTGGGTTGGGACATTGTTTGTGTTTAGGATAGAAGAAGAAATAGGTAGGGGGCAGTCGGTGATTGGTCTCGAACCGAGCTGTTTGTATGGGAGTCCGTTTTTATTGCTATTTAATAAAACTTATTGTTTTGTTCTAAAAACCGTGTTTAACTATTACAAAATTTTGACAGAAATATTACGAAGGAGGTCCTCAACAGACAAATTATTGCCTATTAGCTTCTGCCAGTCTCTTTAAATTAGTTTCTTGTAATATTCAACACTTCTTGTCCAATTTTCGGACGAATAACTTATAATTATCTTTGTAATGTTGTTTAAAACGTAGGTATATACCGGGTGTCCCAGAGGTGTGTGGACCATCAATTACGCCCTTATTTTGAAAGATATCAAAACGGGCTTTTCAGGAGACGATAGCCACACGATACCTTCACAATTTAAAATTATTAGAAATCATATACAGAGTGTCCTAGTATTAGTAATATACCAAAGTTATGTTTTTTTAAATGTATATTAGTTGGTGAATTGAAAGAGCAGTTAATGCTGAGCAAAATGATATAAGGTACTATAGGTTTGTTATGGATGGTTCTTGAGTTATGAAGAATTTTAGGTCAAAATTAGTGCTTCTTTAAAAAATTGCAGACACCATTCCAACAGAGATAACTGAATAGTTTTTTGTCAATATTTTTTTATAGACCCAAACTTTAATATACACTGATTGAAAGTCATCTAAATTGATATTTCTATACAGGGTGTACGATTTCGCAAAATGTATAATAACTTTTTTTTTCCAAATGGAACACCCTATACTTCGTTATACCATAGCATTTTTAATAAGCTTTCTGTCAATATATAGTTTGCCTCGGCAAATGTTAGTACTTTAGATAATTTTTACAAAAAACGTAGAAAACTTTCCCAAATTGATGAAATCAGATCGCCTTGGACTTGTTGCCATGGAGATATCATTTTAGACTGGTTGTTCTTGTTGACAGTAAGTTAACCTGTAACAAATAGTTTTACTTTTGTGATTTTTTTACAAAATGAATTTTACGAAAGAAGTAATGATGAATATGGTACAATGCTTTATTAGAAGCCGAAAGAAATTCCTTTTTGGCCACAAAAATTTACAACGTTTTGAAAACACTGGAAACGTGGCCTACAACAAAAAACAATTAATTGGTAGAAGAGTAGGTGAAAACACTGAGCTAGAAGTTAGAAGAAAATCTTTACTCCATTACAAAAGAAATTGCTGCCCAATCTGATCAAAAAACATCGGTTTCATCCATACCACATTGAACTCCATCAAGAATTGCAAGAAGCTTATTTTGCAAAAAGAGTGGAATTCTACGAAATAATGGACAATCTTCTAGAAAGAAATAGAAATATTTTAAACATAATTTTGTTCAGTGATGAGGCGACCTTTAAGAGTATGTAATGGGCATGTCAAGAGGCATAACATGCACTATTATGCCACTGAAAATCCCCAGTGGATGCGGACGTCTGATTATCAGAATCAGTGGTCCTTAATGTGGTTGCAACAGGATGGAGCTCCTGTACCTTTCTATAGGAATGTAAGAAGATATTTAAATGACTGGTTGCCGAGACGTTGGATTGGTAAGGGCGGCCCTGTCAAATGGCCCGCAAGATCACCAGATTTAACTCCTCTAGATTTTTTCGTTTGTGGTTATGTAAATGATATAGTCTATCGAATTCTTACGTAAACCTAAGCTTGTCCACATCTCGGTGTCATTTCTGAAGTAATTTAATAAATTAGACAATAAACGACTATCTCCATGGCAACAAGTCCAAGGCGATCAGATCTTAATGCGCGATTTTAGCAATTTCGGGAAACTTTCTAGGTTTTTTGTAAAAATTACCTAAGTACTAACATTTGCCGAAGCAAACCATACATTGAAGAGAAGCTTATTAAAATTAAAATTCTATTTGGTGGTATAATGGAATATAAGGTGTTCCATTTGAAAAAAATAAGTTATTATGGCATTTTGCGAAACCGTACACCCTGTATAGAAATATCAATTTAGATTACTTTCAATCAGTATGTATTAAAGTTTGGATCTATAAAAAATATTGACAGAAAAGTATTCAGCTATCTCTGTTGAAATAATCTCTGCAATTTTTTTAAAAAGCACTAATTTTGACCTAAAATTCTTCATAACTCAAGAACCATCCATAATAAACCTGTAGTACCTTATATCATTTTGCTCATCATTAACTGCTCTTTCAATTTACCAACTAATATACAGGGTATTCCTTTTAAAAAAACATAACTTTGGTATATTACTAATATTAGGACACTCTGTATATGATTTATAATAATTTTAAATTGTGAAGGTATCGTGTGGCTATCGTCTCCCGAAAACCCCGTTTTGATATCTTTCAAAATAAGGGTGTAATTGATGGTCCACACACCTCTGGGACACCCGGTATGTCGCTCCTTGAAACACAAATATTTTATGATAAGTAAAAACTATGTGTAAAAACTTAATACATATAAATAAAACTTTTGCAATACCAAAAGTCGCTTAGCTTATGAGTTTTATCAAATCATTCAATTGAATCTCGATGGAATTCTAAATTTATTGACTTTTTGGCCCCCTGAACTGTAAAACGTATGTGATGGATGCCTAGTATAAGCTGATTTTTAGAAACGAGGCGGTAATGATAAGGCAACTATTGTACTTCTTGCAGTTTTTAAGTTTTGAGTGTGTTTCCGCTCTTGCAGTTATGTTTCCAAATCACGAAAATGGTAATGTGCCCAACGAACGATGGTTGCAATGATTTACTGCGCCTTGATTTTTTTGTGGGAGTATTTAAAATCTAACAATTTGGACGATCTCACGAATCGAATTCGAATAGAAATGAGGAAAACCGTGGACGGGCAACACAAAGTGTTTACACACGTGGCGGTATGTGCCAAATGGTTGGTGGATGACAGTTCGAACTTTTGTTATTTTGCTGTATAATTTTTATTCAAATTATATTAATGGTGTTGTTGTTCTTATATTTTATTGGAACTGGAAGATATACCAGAATCCGGTGCCATTTAAAAAATCGTTGATAACGTCGCTGTGCAAAAATGGCTGGTTTCAGAAAACACATTGTTACTTCAAAAAATGTCGTTTTAAAAACTAAAATTGACCTATCCGAGGATTTTTCAAGAAAACGTCAATTTATGGAATTACGAATTAATTTTGTGCAGAACTTTATTTATGATTTCCTCCAGTACCACCGAGACCAGAAAGTATTGAAAATTTTACAATGGCGATTTATGTGAACTTGGAAGTGTTTACAGTATGACGCTGTTCCAGAATATTCTGCTCTCGGTGGTAGCTCTCTTGGCTGTCACTTAATGTCAAACTAACATATCAAAACAGACCAATTACGCTTCTAAATATTACATACAAAATTCTAATGACACTCATACTACTACTACTAATACTAATACTAGGACAATACCAAAATGAATTCAAGAAAAGGAAATCCGTAGATGCAATACACCTGCTCATGCAAAACTTATAGAATGCTCCGAGTCACATTACCTTTGAAGACTTTTGACAAGCCTTTGACTGTATGAAACGAGAACAACTTATTACTTGTTAGTAGGAGAGATGATGAAGATTGAACTGTCAGAAAAGTGATTACAATGACAAACTCAATAGAGACACAGGACAAAGGCAGGGAGATAGCTTATCGACGACACCGTTAAATATAGCGATCAAAGGAACAGTCTGTAGAACACTATAACACAGGAAATACCATATTATGCGGATGACCTCGCCCTAATATCCACAAGCAAAAGAGAGATAGAAGAAGCTCTAAGAAAAAGGTGATAAGCGAAACTTGAGATTTAAATATTAACGAAGGAAAAAATATACTGTAAAGGTTCAAGACAAAAAATAGAATAGTTTCAAAAAGTAAATAATTACGAATCTGCAAATACCTGAGGGCCCAAGTCAATGAGAAGAATCATAGAAGCATAGAAATAAACGAAATATTAAAGCAAGGAAACAAACTATTCTGGAAATACCGTAAAGACAAAACAGCAACATAAAAAACAAAAAAACATAATATCTATGCGGAACGTTTTCCCGCGCGTCGTGTTCCGGATGGCAGAAATTTTACGCGTATTGTGCAACGCCTCAGTGAATGCAGGGCCTACATCTACATCATGTACATAAAGTCCAGGCTTTACGCTACCCAAACAATTCGTGAAATGCCTGGCGTTTTCCGCAAAATGCAAGAATCCTGGTTACGTCGTGTTCGGGCGTGCAATTTTCATTTTTCCGAATAAGGTGAGCGTATCATTTTTACGTCCAACAAAAAAGTTGTTTGCTTTGTTTTTGCTTTTAAAAGCAATGTCAGCGGTTCTCAATAGTGCTTTAAATTTTTTTAACACGCTTAAAGTTGTCTTCGGGGGGTGCAGAATAGTGGGTTTGAATATCTACCACACTTCGGGAGACATCCTGTATAACTTGATGACTTTTTCATTTACATAACCAATAAATTATAGTTTATTTATTATTTATCTCATTTCCTTACTCACCGGACATATTATTTAATTGGATTATTATTTGAATATTCATCAGTATTGCATGCTAATTTGTTTTGACGTGAAAACGTCTATTCCCTCGTCAAGTACAGTGATAGCCGGTCTACCTTTCTTGCGTTACAAATATCGTAAGATTTGAATCGCGAATAATAATTCGTTAATAAGGGTGAAATCCACAACGGGTAGGCATGCCTGTACGTGTTTATCGTCTGCATCTGTTTTGTCTGTGATGTGATCGGACTAGTGTAAATGCATGTTTGTGATTCATTGAAATTAGCATTGTATAAATTTGTAAATTAGTGTAGAGAGAAAACACGTTTAGCTAGGACGTTGACATTGTGAAGAGCTTGCGAAGCACTACAAGGAGCAAAAGTGAGATAACAAAAATATTCGCCGGAATATAAGTAAAAATGTCGTCTAATATGAGCCGTAAATATGCTTTGAAGTAAAGTGCAAAAGCAAATCAAATCAAAGCTCGCATCTAAACGAATGCAAGAAACCTAAAACGTCCAGGTCCTACCAAATTCGAGAGCTTTGACAGCGTCTAAAAGTTTAGCATTGAATTTGGAGACCCGAAATGCGCCTTTCTCAGCCACAATGTCTAATAGAAAAATAAAACTACTCTTTAGAACAACACCGCAGCTTCAAGCTCCAATTTCCATCTCCCAACCCCACCCATAAATCATACATCACCGCAAGTTTCTGTTAAAACTCACTAACTTGCACGTATAATCAATCTTAATAATTTGTTAATTCCATATCATCGTTATTATACATAAATCAGTTGTAATTAATCCCCACCAGAGCTGCTTTAAACAAAGGATTTCGGTCACAAACTCCCATCCACTTCACCTAATTATAAAAATTACATTGAAGAACCCTGCCCTCAACTCTATCGTGTTGTTAATCTCAACGATTTTCCTCTCATTTGCAATTAATCACGATATCTGAGGTTGATCGCCACGATTTGAAAAGTTCGCGTTTTAACATGCAAATGTTGCACACGACAGCCACAGCAGGGTGCATTTATCCGAAGTAACTCTTGGAATAATGAGATTTGTAGTGCAAAAAGTTGGGGTTGGTGACAGCTTAGTTGAAGATTTAATTAACGAGGAAAAAAGGGGAGGAGGTTTAGTGTGGTTTAACAGTCTTTCAAAAGTTCTGGCTTGAACGCTGACTATGTTGATTGGATTAAGACGTATTTTAACATGACAATGTAACAATTTAAGCATATATGCCAATTAAGTGTCAATTATGCACTATGTTTATATTATTTTTTATTTCTTTACTCCTTGCTATTTCTCTGTTTCTTCGAGGTCTTTACAAATCATTTTTCTTGCTTTTTTTGTTTGTCTGTACAAGTCTGTGGCATATTGTCCTTTGATTGATTACTTTTTCTATTTTTCTTTGCGTTTCATCTCGTATTTTGTTTATTTTTTCTATCTCTGTTGCAACTCTTGTAAGTGCTGTTTTAATATCCGCTAATCTACAGTTTATTTCTTGCCTGTTCTTCGGCTTCTATTTCATTGTCTTGGATCTTTTATTCTTGGGGTTTTGTGTTCTCTCGTGATAATACTGTGTCGATTTGACCTTTTTGTTTCTCTTCTTTTTCTTGTTTTATTTACCTTTTTTGTTATAACGTCTGAAATCATCTTTTACCTTTTTTTTTCATTGTGGTGTTCATTGCATATAGCCTTTCTAGCGCGAAGAAATCTGCTAGCACGATTGTGTCCTCTTTCATTTCTGGATGTATACCTATATTATTTTTATTCTTTCGCTATTTGATGTTTCAATAATTACATAAATATCCAGTGGAATTGCCTGCTGGATATTCCTTTCACCAATTCATGGCATTTCTTGCTAATAGAAAGGATAACCTCTCTTTAAAAAAAAATGTTTATTTTTGTTTATTTTGACGAGTTCTATTTGTGGTTAAATTTTCTGCTAGGACTTCCATAACACACTGTATACATATCTATATAATATTTCACACATCAATTATATACAGGTCGCTAAGTTAATAATAATTAATTAAGTTAATAACACTTTTAACTGAAAAAGAACACATTTTAACAAAAAAAAACTTAAACACATAATTTTTATGCTACAAAAAATTATTTCCATTGACGTCTTGGCAATAATGAATACGTTGAGCAAAATTTTGCAAACAATCAATCAAAATATCTGGACAAATATTGGCAATTTCGTTTCTTATTCGTTCTTGTAAGTCCTCGATTTGTAATGGTTTGTTGACATACACTCGATTTATTTGTTGACATACACTCAGGCAAAAAATTGGTGGGGTCAAATCAGGAGACCTATGTGGTCATTCAACAGTCCCCCCCCCCTTCGCCCCATCTATCTATCGAGAAATTTCATCCAAATATTCGCGCACTTGACGACCAAAATGTGGCGGTTCACCGTCTTGTTGAAAGCATATGGTCACTACTTGAGCACAACTTCTCTTTCTGTCGCCATGAGAATTTCTATACGCTCAGATTCACTTACTTAAATGTACCATTGTTAAACTAATTATTGCACACAAGTTTAATTTTTGGCTAATATGCAAGTGACAGATCGCAATTTTTTTCAAAGCCAACTTAGTTGTAATGGTTGTACTTTTCCAGAATAAAATTTTTGTTTTTTTTACCTTTAAATAAAAATAAAGGTGGGCATATGTTACACCACCGAATTCAGAAAAAAAGGCTCCTTTAAAAATTATTAAATTAAAGTTGAAAAGTTACATTTTTGGTTATATTTTGTGGATTAGAAGAAAAAACAAAAGCAGAAAAGTAAGTAATTTTTATAGCTTTTTATCCACAATCACCTTATAATTGAACTTTTATCCATACTTATTATATACTTATTTATACACTAGTGGGATAAAGTTGCTTTATTTCACTAGAGAAATAATGAAAAAATTTAGATCTTAAATCATTCAAATTTAATTTGCTTAATAACATTAACATTTATATTTATATCAATAGACTTTTCGCTCTTCGTTTTTTCAATAGTTGTAGCCATTTTTGGAACAAATTATGGATGTCTTTTCCTTCAAGGCACGACTTGAGCTAGAAGAACTTTAGATTTTCCTTGAAATATCAAGTTTCTTGGAAATGGAGTCCTTCTGCTACAGAAGAACTCTTCCACCCCCCATGCCGCTTAATGGTTGTATAGTCAGCACCTGAGCTTCCGCGTTTGCTAAGTTCAATTTTGCTGTTTTTGGTTCTATAAATATGTGCTGATTGGGAATAAATTGTGGCCCCAAACAAAACTTAACATGGGGTGCAAATTTGGCCATTTAAAAAAAGACGCAGTGTACCATGAGATCATTTAAATTACAAATTAGAATAGGCTGTGAAATTTAAATTAGGTTGGCACTACTAACTTTTGACAATTTGATTTAAAATTTGAATGTCAAAGTGACTTAAAAAAAAACGGCAACAGAATGTTGAATGGAAGTATTCTATAGAACGCTGTGTTAAAGGTTTTTCGAAATGTCTACCCCAGTTTACCTGCAAATTATCAAAAATTAGTTTAACAAATTTATAAATGATGTGTGGCAAGATTTCGTGATGTTAGTGTGTTGTAGCGGAGCGAGTGTTAGTTTAATGGTTTTATGATGATTGTGTCATTCAATTTCCGTCTCGAAGTCCGGACCTGACAATTCTAAATTCTAAATATATGGTCAAAGAAATAAAAGCTCAAACTACAAGATTTTATTTTAATTAAAAAACATTAATTTTAAGAAAATTATTAATAATTGTCACAAAGAAAACGTAATTTCGTAGAACATAAAGTTTAAATTGTTTTATTAAACGTAAAAAATGCAGAAAAATAGACGACGCGGATGATTAAAAATATTTTTTCCTGAATCTACAACTGACTGATTGACTAGTGGTATTGGAATGACAACCATTTTTTGACTTTAAGCTTCTGAAGGCAGTTTAAAATGCGGAGTGTGTTCGGGTTTAAATGAAAAAAAAAAAAAAACAATAAATGGTTGTCATCTCTCAACCATTTAGTCAGTCGATGAGTATAGTGGACAGGGGTTGAACCCTTTGAAAACGTCAAATTTAATTCAAAATTACGTCAACGTCATAATTTTTTATATTCATTAAGGGTTGATGATGGCAGAAGTGTTCTGCCGAAACATGTTCCATTTGTAATTTTACGCTCATTAACCCTTTAACCGGTACGAACGTATATTTACGTTTGTTCATAAATGGGTTTGAATCGGTATGAACGTATATCTACGTTTGAGCTAAGAAAATTCAAATACAAAATTTAACGATGTAAAACATCAAATGTAAGAATCATAAACAACAAATTTTACGTTTTAACACAAAATTTGTTCGCAAACATAATTTTATAACATAATAAACAAAAACTAAAATGTTCAACATTGCGGTAGATTCAAGTAGGAAGGTATACTTTTTCCAGTTGGTGTCTGTCAAAGCAATATTTCAAATCCAAAAATGAATACACCTAGTGAACCTATTGATAGCGATGCCGAAATAGATTTTGACGACGAGTTTGAAGAATAATTAACTTAAAAAAAAAGGAAACCGACTTAAAAAAACCCAAAGTAACTAAAACTAAAAAGTAAAAGAGTTATTTGTTGTTCCGGTTAATGTAATTATTTATTTTTCCGTTTAATGAAATTCAGAAATTATTGTTGATTATCTAATTATTAATTGTTTTATAATTTTTAATAATTTGATGAAAAATAAATAATTACATTAACCGGAACAACAAATAACTCTAAAATTGGATTTTTTTTTACTTTTTAGTTTTAGTTACTTTGGGTTTTTTTAAGTCGGTTTCCTTTTTTTTTTAAGTTAATTATTTTACAATTTTAAGTGGTGGGTAAACCTAGTAAGGACGCTTCAAATCCACGCGAGCGCGCAAATAGATTGTCTTTGTGGTTTCTATGGGATACAGCATGAGAAAATGTGGATTATGTTGAAAATAGAAAATTATTGTTTGTACGGTCAAAACTGCAAAAAATTGTAGATAGGCCTTCAATACCTTTCAAATGAGGTATCACTCGACCCATAGTGCCATTTAAGATTTTGGGGCTAACAGCCCCCTCGCGAAGAGGGCGAAGCGCCGAAACTTGAAAAGAATCTGAAAAGATGTGCCCCTGGCAAATAAAATCGACCTGTTCGAGGATTTTTCAATCAGTTATCAATTCGGAGAAATCCGGACTGGAGAGTTTTAAATGAGACAGCCTGTATATTATAGACATAAATCGATTGGTGCAGAAAGCATCCAAGTACCATATCATGTATGCTAAAATTTGCGACTAATTGATAGTGCTTATATGCCAAGGGCATAGTAAAACGCAATTGTAGATCAATTTTCCATAGTTTTTTCGTTTCCTGAAAAGTTTGCAAAATGTTACTTGGCTTGTTTTAACAATAAACGATTCAATTGAAATCGGCTCATAAACAAAGAAATTATATTTGAAGTCGTTTTCGGTAAGACACAATAAATCACGTCGTTGACCACTGGGTATTTATTCTCGGCTTGTCACTCTGGGGTTGGGTTGAGGCCATAAACCATTCATTTCGAGCAGGTAGCGTCATTCGAACACATTTCCATTTGATTTTGAGGAATATCCTTCTATAACTTCGAAATCTTACGTCCAATACGAATTAAATTAAAATGGGAGCATCCTGAAGGTATACTGAATATAACGCAAAAAGAATAATTGAAATCTGTTCATAAACAAAGAAGTTATGCGCGCACAAGCATATCCAATCACCACATTTCCATCTGATTTTCAAGAGTTTCCTGCTATAACTCCGAAGTCTTACGTTCAATATGAATGAAATTAAAATGGGACCACCTTGGAGCCATACTCAACCCAACGCAAAAAGAATAATTGAAATCGGTTCATAAACAAAGAAGTTATGCCCGAACATACATAAAAAAAAACATATATACAGTCAAACAAGAAGAATGTTCTTAAATCCAAGTGGAGTAAATTTAAATTAAAATTTAAATATATCTATGTCGAACTCCACAAACTTTAATAACTGTAAGATTACTAATGGTACATGTTTCGGCAGAATACTTCTGCCATCATCAGCCCTAATTTAACAAGAGATTAATGATACAATTGATGAATTACAAGAGGGGTTCTTACCTTAAAGAATATAAAAAATTATGACATTGACGTAATTTTGAATTAAATTTGACGTTTTCAAAGGGTTACATGATTTTTAAAAGATTTCGTAAAAACAACATTTTATAAATGTAAAAATTAAAAATGGATCAAAGAGAATCTGGTAAGTTTGTTTGAGTGAAAAATTAAAATAGTGAATTAATAATGGGATTATTGAAGTTATTCTGTTCATTTAAACAAGATCTGTTTTCCAGTTTCAAGGCTTTCCTTATTTCCAAAGTCTCTAGAAAATCTAATTTCCGGCCTTTATTGCATTTATGAATCAATTTGGAATTTGATGGTGAAAAACTATGTTTCGTTATTAATATATGATTGGCGAAAGAAGAAGGTGTTGATGGTGGAGGATCAAGATCTGTGTTGTTATAGATGTGCCTGAAATGTTCTTTAATACGGTCTGATATTTTGCGACCTGTCTGACCTATGTAGAATGACTCACACGTAGAGCAGCTTAATTTGTATACACCTGATGATGATTTGTAATCTAATGGATCTTTATTTTTAATAAAAAATCTGGATAAGTTGTTATCTGTTTTAAATGAAACTTTAAAACCGTTTTTCTTAAGTATTTTAGAACATTTCTCTGAGACGACGCCAAAATATGTTAATGAATTTGAAAAGGAAATTGTTTCTGAAGGATTTTTAACCAAGTAGTGTGTGTATTTGAATTTGTTACAGTATCTATAGTATAATTTATTTATAGTTTTTAAAGAATATCCATTATTTGAAGCGATTTGTTTAATGTTATTAAGTTCTGTTTGAAAAGATGAATCTGATAGTGGTATAGAAAATAATCGGTGGAAAAAGGAATGAAAAGCTGCAAATTTATGGGAAACAGGGTGACAAGAGTCAAAAGGTATTACGCAATCTGTGATACTAGGTTTTCTATAAATGTCAAATTCAAAAGTATTATTATTTCTAGTGATTAACAAGTCTAAAAAGGGGATTTGGGAATTGATTTCAATTTCAACGGTGAATTTAATGGATTGGTTTAAAGAATTTAAGTTGCTGAGTGCGTTATCAAGTTCAGAATCAGATCCTTTGAATAAAACAATTATGTCATCTACATATCTGTACCAAAAGAGAAAATGATCTTTAAAAGGTGAAGAAGTTAAAAACTGATCTTCCAAGTTATTCATGAATATTTCTGCTAAAAGAGGTGACAAATTAGAGCCCATTGCTAAGCCTGAGTCTTGTGAATAAAAATTATTATTAAATTGAAAGAAATTTTGATCTAGGACAGTCTCACAAAGTGAATGTAAATTTAGTGCATGTATGGTTGGCATATTAGAATTAAATAGTAGGTTTTTTAAAATTAATAAGCAAGATTTGGGTGGGATGCTGGGGAATAAATTAACTACGTCAAATGAAACAAGTCTAGTGTCTGATGGAATTTGGAAATTTCTAATTTTGGAGCAAAGATGTCATAATTTTTTATATTCTTTAAGGTAAGAACCCCTCTTGTAATTCATCAATTGTATCATTAATCTCTTGTTAAATTAGGGCTGATGATGGCAGAAGTATTCTGCCGAAACATGTACCATTAGTAATCTTACAGTTATTAAAGTTTGTGGAGTTCGACATAGATATATTTAAATTTTAATTTAAATTTACTCCACTTGGATTTAAGAACATTCTTCTTGTTTATAAATATGGCTAGTCGGCCTAATAATGTTCGTAATTATGAGAAATTAATGATCAAGAGAAGATTCACCCTTTTAAAAATCTGGTTCCTTCAAAATTGCCTCAAGCTTCAGATCACCCCAAAATTTATCTCTATAAGGACTGGAATCAAAAACCACATATCTTGGAAGATTAAACGACAGGCGGAGAGAAACTGGATCAAAGAATGCATCAAAGAACATTATCGCCACCTCAACATCGTGAATAGAGACCTCAAATGGCTTTACTTTGAAATCAATTTCTCCCTGGACCACCTACAGTTCGACTATGTGGACAGACTTATTAGAGATAGATTACAAGACTTAGCACATAGGAAATACGAGAATCTAGTAAGAAAGTTAGATCACCTTTGCTTTGAACAATTAAACATGCCATTTAAAGATAAGAGGTCCATCTTAGACCATCATGTAGAATCTTTACCTATTCAAAGTAGTCAAGCTATAGATCATAAATTTCACAATAGAGTTTTAAATGACAGTAATACCTTATTTTCAGAGTCTGAAATTAATTTTCTTTCCAAAGGCCTTAAATACAATGTCCAACCATTAAATATCCAACACGTAAAAGAAACACTTGCAGTTGAAACAGAAATCATCACCAATCATTATAATACACCATTGATACCCGATACCATTCCATCACTAGTAACTACATTAACTACCTTATCTAAAGACAATATCACAAAGAACATTTCAGATTCAAACATGATTAAAAGCTTAAAAACAAAAATTAAAGAAAACAACATTTGTATTAGTAAAGCTGACAAGGGTAATTGTTTGGTAATACTTAACAAACAAGATTACTTAAACAAAGTAGAGAATTTCTTAAAATCTGGTGACTTTACAAAACTCAAAAAAGATCCTACTTCAAAATTTGTTTCCAACCTTAAATCTACGCTCAAAGACGTTTCAGAAACTATTAAATATTTTGACCCAAAAGCTTTCACACTAATACCCATGAATCCTTGCATACCTAGATTATACGGTCTACCTAAAATACATAAAACTCAACCTTTTCCCATTAGACCAGTAGTTTCTTTTGTTAATTCACCTGTATCAATACTTTCAAAATGGCTTAATACAATTCTTAGACAACATTTAGATTTTAATAACAAATTTGCAATAAAAAACTCAATAGATCTTTGCTCCAAAATTAGAAATTTCCAAATTCCATCAGACACTAGACTTGTTTCATTTGACGTAGTTAATTTATTCCCCAGCATCCCACCCAAATCTTGCTTATTAATTTTAAAAAACCTACTATTTAATTCTAATATGCCAACCATACATGCACTAAATTTACATTCACTTTGTGAGACTGTCCTAGATCAAAATTTCTTTCAATTTAATAATAATTTTTATTCACAAGACTCAGGCTTAGCAATGGGCTCTAATTTGTCACCTCTTTTAGCAGAAATATTCATGAATAACTTGGAAGATCAGTTTTTAACTTCTTCACCTTTTAAAGATCATTTTCTCTTTTGGTACAGATATGTAGATGACATAATTGTTTTATTCAAAGGATCTGATTCTGAACTTGATAACGCACTCAGCAACTTAAATTCCTTAAACCAATCCATTAAATTCACCGTTGAAATTGAAATCAATTCCCAAATCCCCTTTTTAGACTTGTTAATCACTAGAAATAATAATACTTTTGAATTTGACATTTATAGAAAACCTAGTATCACAGATTGCGTAATACCTTTTGACTCTTGTCACCCTGTTTCCCATAAATTTGCAGCTTTTCATTCCTTTTTCCACCGATTATTTTCTATACCACTATCAGATTCATCTTTTCAAACAGAACTTAATAACATTAAACAAATCGCTTCAAATAATGGATATTCTTTAAAAACTATAAATAAATTATACTATAGATACTGTAACAAATTCAAATACACACACTACTTGGTTAAAAATCCTTCAGAAACAATTTCCTTTTCAAATTCATTAACATATTTTGGCGTCGTCTCAGAGAAATGTTCTAAAATACTTAAGAAAAACGGTTTTAAAGTTTCATTTAAAACAGATAACAACTTATCCAGATTTTTTATTAAAAATAAAGATCCATTAGATTACAAATCATCATCAGGTGTATACAAATTAAGCTGCTCTACGTGTGAGTCATTCTACATAGGTCAGACAGGTCGCAAAATATCAGACCGTATTAAAGAACATTTCAGGCACATCTATAACAACACAGATCTTGATCCTCCACCATCAACACCTTCTTCTTTCGCCAATCATATATTAATAACGAAACATAGTTTTTCACCATCAAATTCCAAATTGATTCATAAATGCAATAAAGGCCGGAAATTAGATTTTCTAGAGACTTTGGAAATAAGGAAAGCCTTGAAACTGGAAAACAGATCTTGTTTAAATGAACAGAATAACTTCAATAATCCCATTATTAATTCACTATTTTAATTTTTCACTCAAACAAACTTACCAGATTCTCTTTGATCCATTTTTAATTTTTACATTTATAAAATGTTGTTTTTACGAAATCTTTTAAAAATCATGTAACCCTTTGAAAACGTCAAATTTAATTCAAAATTACGTCAATGTCATAATTTTTTATATTCTTTAAGGTAAGAACCCCTGTTGTAATTCATCAATTGTATCATTAATCTCTTGTTAAATTAGGGCTGATGATGGCAGAAGTATTCTGCCGAAACATGTACCATTAGTAATCTTACAGTTATTAAAGTTTGTGGAGTTCGACATAGATATATTTAAATTTTAATATATACAGTCGAATAGAGAACCTCCTCCTTTTTTGAAGTCGGTTAAAAAGTAAGAGTTTCTTCCAGTAGCGAGTCTGATTCTGAGACAGAGACGGAATTTAAAGATGAAATTCAGCCAAGACAGGCGAAGAAGCCGCGCAGGGCAGGAGCTGCTCCACAAAACATTGAAAACAATCCACAAGGTAGAAATTGGAGAGATGAAGGTGATTTCTTGCCAACATTATTTCAATTTGATGCTAGGAATTCGGGAATCAAAGAGATGTGGACATTGGTGAGAATAGCCGAGAAATAGATTTCTTCAAAATAATTTTTGATGTTGGAATAATGGAACGGATTACATTAGAAACCAATTCTCTTTTTAATTTTATTATGGAAAATGCAGAATATTTTGGAAATCAATCCAAATTACATAAATGGGATAATACAACCGTTCCAAAAATGTATACATTTTCTGTAATAGTGATGCTTATGGCGCGTAATAAGAAAAATCGCATCACCGATTACTAGTCGTTCGATCCATTTCTTCACCAAAAAGTTTTTCAAAAATATACGAGTTTTGATGAATTTACTTTACAGATGAGACTCTTACAATTCAATGTCAATACATTACAAAATAACAATAATAATGACAAGGTATTCAAAATTAGACCATTACCGAATAAACTGAAGACAAATCTCAAGCTATGTTTGTACTGTTTCTATTTATGTGTGGACGACAATAATTTAGCTCTCTCGAAAGAAATATTATCTTCGAAACGATATACTCCGTCTAAAAGACATAAATTTGGAATAAAATTATTGTTTTGTCCTTTGCGACGTGAAAACAGGATATGTACATTAGATTTTATTGTGTACTAACTGGTACCCGGCGCGCGTTGCTATGCCACAAAAATGAAGTAAATCCCGTCTCTTCCGATTTGACCTGGTCACCGTGACATTTTTATCTAACAGAGTACTCAATTGCGCCCGGTTTGAAATTTAAATGTTTCTTTACGAAAAAGAGGTGACACATTGGGGTGTATGTTTAAAACTATCACTGTGACAATTTTATCTGACAGAGTACTCAATTTCACCCGGTTTGAACTTTAAATATTTTTTTTACGAAAAATGGGTAACACATTGAGCCCCCCTATGTTACTCCCTATTGCGAATTTTATTTGGGGTCAAAATTCATAACGATTGGTTGACCAGTGTAGGAGCACATAAAATACGAACAAACAAACAAATATTGATTTTTATACCGGGAGTCCCTACTCAATTCTCTATCCAGACCTACATTTATTGATTTATTTATTGATTTATTGATTTATTTATTGATTCGTAATATCATGAATTTGTTATTTTCCACATATACATAAAATACTCTTCATTTGAAAAATAACAAGTTCGTGCTCTTTTTTGTAGAATCGAATTTATAAAAGTAGGTCTTGATAAAGAATTGAATAAGCTTTAAAATGATGTATCACACGACCCCCCATGCCATTTAAATTTGGCAGCTAAATCTGGCTAAAGGGGTGAGATCTAAGGTCCTCCTTGATAACAAAATTGACCTGTTTTCTTCTGAGTCTTTCGAAATTGGAATTATTGGGGCATACAAATTTTAGTTGGGACACCCTATATATTAGATAATGAAGATACAACGGAAATACAAAGGGAGGAAACTATTGAATTTACAGGTATGGTGATCACCACATTAGTAGAACCATTTTATGGAAATAGACATTATCGTTTATATGGATAATAATAATTTTATTGGTATACGCAACCTTTGCTGTTCGAAAAACTTCATAATCAAAATATTGGTGCTGTGGGTACAGTGAGAAAAAACAGAAAATGTATACCAAATTTACCAAATGTTCAGGTCAAGCATCATGTAACAAAACAGACCGATATATAGATGGTGACCAAATGGAAAAATAAACGAGACATTGAGCACCATTCATCAATATGTAAATACTGGTGCCGTAAACTATCACACTCAATAACCAATCCTGAAGCCATTGGTTCTACATGGTTATTGTCAAAAAACTGGTTCTGTTGATAAATGTGATATGCAAATTAGCTTTACGGTAACAGAAAGAAAAGCAATGAAGTGGTACAATTTTTTTCCATTTACTAGACGTTGGTTTGAGAAACGCATTTATTTTGTATTTACAGGAAAAAATGTGCAGCTAAGTAAATCTAGATTAGAGTTGGTAAGACTGATTTTTGAATATAATTCGGACAAGAAAAGTCGAGGGCTAAAAGTGGAAGAAGAGCTGGCGATAATCCAGTCAGACTAAGTGGAAGACACTTTCCAAAAAGAGAACCAGCAACTCCTAGAAAGAGATCGACACAAGGAGATGGTTTTGTTTGTGAACTAAAAGAGGGCCTGGTGTTAAAAAAAAAAAACAACATAATATGTTTAGTGAATGCGATGTTGGTTTGTGTCTTGACCCGTGCTTCGAAAAGATATTTAGTATTATGTAACTATAAGCTGTGGTGTAGGAATTGCACCATGGTAAAGTACCGCGTAGTCCCCACCTTACCTTACTTCTTCAGACTGAGAGAGCACCGACTTGCGGTGCGGGTACAGAGCGGGCGCGGTGCGGCCATGTGTGTCATGGCATCTATTTGTAATGAATAAAAAACATAAAATACGTTCATTTTGCTACTACAAAAACTCACTTTTTTAGAATTTTTGTTTTTTCAAAATCTCACCAGCGAAAGGGTTAAAGTTTGTGGAGTTCGACTTAGATATATTTAAATTTTAATTTAAATTTACTCCACCTGGATTTAAAAACATTCTTCTGGTTCAAATTTTAGTGTCAGTCTATTTGTAGGCTGGGCCATTTAAATGATCTCATGGTATGTATATATAGTGCTATATTATTGCATAAGTAGACCGAATTGTATCTTCCTGTATATCTGTTAAAGAAACATAAAAAAATCTTTTTTTCACTACTAGCTTCAGAAAACATCAATATATAATCATGAAATTGATTTTCTGTACCTTACCTAATAATTGATTTTTCTCTTCTACTATTAGATAATAAAAACAATATTGATAATGTTGGCATGGTTACTGCCGTACTTGATGTTTTGACTTGACAACTTGATATTTGCTGTCATTATTAATGATAGGTGACAGTTCAACAATGTAGAACTGGGGAGTTGCAATTTTTTACCAAATGTTAAATTTGCCAGCTGGACCACACTAGCAACATCGCAACAAAAATAGAAATGACAGGTATTGATTAAATTTCATATGCTACTTGCTTTTTATGGATATCTTTCATGGAACCTTTCGCATTATCATGATTATAATTTGAAGAAAAGTTAAACAAATGTGCTAGTAGTGAAAAAAATAGTATATAAACCACGGTTGCGAAGCCTTTTCTTAGCCTAGCACTATTATTTACCTCGATGCTTCGCATCTCGGTAAATAAAATAGCTCGGCTAAGAAAAATGGCTTCTCAACCTTGGTGTATAATTACTATTATTTAGCTGCATCCCTGAGTTACGTTAGTATACTGCACACCTGAAATTGCAGAACGAGTGATAAATTAGAAACTCAAGACCTGAAGGGAAAACGTCGCCTCAAAAAGGCGTACCTATTGGCAAGATTTAGTGGTATTTTCAATTAATGTACTTGTAAATTTCTTTGTGGAAACGGTATATCAATTATTCACCCTGTTTATAGATGACAGTTATGTTGTTTTCGTAACTGTGACAGCAATTAGTCTGATGTTATCGAAACATACATGTTGGAAATAGACTTTTATCTTGTTTTTAAATGTTGGTATGGAAAACATTTTCACATAAGCTGCAGATATATTGAGCTTTTAAAATTATGCGATCCACATTTGTTCCTTCTCTACAGACATAAACTGGCTTATGGTTATCGCTTTTAACCGTTAAATAAAGCTCCTACGGTGCCGCAGACTACTTAACAAACTAATATGCTGCACAACCTCGTAGCATCTGATGGGAATATCGACCAGTTCTTATTTTTTTTCAATTTAAGGGGAAAGCAAACGGCATTTAATCCAATGTGTAATTATCGCTATCAGTTTGGTTATCTTTAGTCAATTAAAATCAGCCTACACTCTGACCTCACCCCATTTTTTTTAAATATATTGATAACAATTTATTCTTAAGCAGGAATTTTAGCATTATCAGATTATCTAGACAATTTTCTTAGTATTAGGAGAAGTCGTGTAAAGTAAAAGAAGCTTAATAAATTTTATTTTTAAATTTATTAAAAACTTGTATCTAAAGGTGCGACAACTGATTGAGCTAATCACAAAACTAATCACTTAATGTTGGTGATTCTTATTAGACATCTCAAATATTGTGCTTGTCCTTGAAAGGTACAATGAATATATTATATTTTAAGGAATATTGTTCCAAGCTTCCGTAATTACATTTATTAAAGTGGCAAAGTCGTCCTATTGTTCTTCATCTGCATACATTTTCAGCGTCAACCATCCCCAAAGATTTTCAATGATGTTTAGGTCTGGAGAATTGCTCGGCCAGTCCAAAACCGGAGGCTTTTCTTTCCTAAACCATTTTCGAACAAGTCCTGACGTGTGGATTGGACCAAAGCACTATTAAAAAGTCCACTATTTGTTCTCCATAATATAATCAATCATTGGTTTTACTGTTGTCAGTATTTGTTAGTATTTCTAGGCATATTTTGTTCCTATTACTAAATGTATGGATCCATTGGAAGAAATGCCTCCCTATAATCATCACACAACCTTCTCTATTGTGACGTCAGGACAAATATTATGAAACCTCATCACCACCATCCAAAAAGGACCTTTTTTTGTCAGTAAAAATTACTTTCTTTCATTCATCTGTTACAATTCGTATGATTACGAGCAAACTCTAATCTGGTTTGTTTATGGTCTACAGATGACACTGGTTTTTTGGAGATGACATCGTGTTAGATGTTCGCAATTTTAGGGTTTTTTAAACAGAAACCCCCTATTTTTTTCTTGATTCAGATAGCCCTTTTAATTTTCTAAACGACAGTATAAAAATTTTGTCTTGAAGTCTTAAAAAAAAAACAAAAACAAGTCAAAAAATCAAGTAGGTAAATCAAACAGTCAAATGGTACTGTCAGTTTCATTTGTATGTGTAAATTGTTTTACAAAAGGTTTTCGAAAATGATTCATTTAACAGAAACACAACGTATAGAAATGTTTAATTGTTTGTTTAATTTTGATTGGGTGCGGGGATAAAACTAGAACCCAACAAGAAGTTTATAATTTGTTCAATGCAAAGTATCCAGATAGACTCATCAGCCAATCTACAGTCAGTAAAATTCAAAATAGATTTAGAAGAACTGGGCATGTGAAAGCGATTAGAAGAACGGGTCGTCCAAAAATTAACGAAGATACGTCCTTGTTGAAAATTTTCCAAATGACAATGATCAGACCTTAGTAAATGATGATTTGTGGTTCCAGCAAGACGGTGCACTCCCACACTTGCACTTCCTGTTCGCCATTACTTGAACAACTGGTTTCCTAGGAAGTGGATTGGGAGACGAAGACCGATAGAGTGGCCTGCAAGGTCTCCAGATCTCACACCCCTTGATTATTTTTTATGTCGTTATTTAAAGTCTAAGATTTATGTTAGACCACAGAATCTAGAAGATTTAAAAATTGTGATTCGATACAAAGTAAGTAGAATTAGTGAAGAAGTAATTTATAATGTCCAAAAGACATTTCTTCATAGACTTGCTTATTGGCAACATAAAATTTATTTTTGCTCAAAACTTTCCTTATGTAAGATAACAAAATTTTTACTGTCGTGTAGTCAATTAAAGGGGCTATCAGAATCAAGAAAAAAAAGAGGGTTTCTATTTAAAAAAAAATATATTGATGACGTCATCACTAGAAAACAAATGACTGCTTGGAATTTTATTCGGTATAAAAATATGTATTGTTATAACCTAAAATTGACCCGTCTAAAGATTTCTTTGAAAAAACAGATTGTTTAATTTTTAATGAATTTATTCCATACTTTTGCCGCTCACTGTATTTATAAAAAATTATAAGCCTTCAAACATTGCTTAACACACATTAATTTTCTTTAAGCTAGTCCGAAAAGCACAAACCTTTTTAAGAACAAAATCCTAAATACTAATAAGAAAAATACAAAAATAGGAGGTGAGGTCAATCAGTTGTCGCAACAGGAAACCTGAATACTTAATTCCATTCCAACTTTAGTTGTATCGATCGTAGCATAACCATGTTACCCCACTGGGTGAAATGGCGAAAACATGGAACTTTTATCATTACGTTTACTTCTTTACTGTGGTAATGGAATTATTAGACTGCGAAACGGACAATACACAATTGTTTTCGGCAATGTGGTATGAAATCTGTGCAAGGGAGCAAATTGCCCCGATGTCCAAACTGCCGCGTCTGACTAATTAAAGAGAATACAGCACCGTAGGTCGGATAGTTGAAAGGGGTAATTAAAATGTGACGCAGTGGAATGCAAAAAACCGCTTCTGGAAACTTCTACTGTCCTAAGACCACAATTGAAATCATCAGTGTTTATAGACCTCTAACAAAGAAAAAGGCTTGAGAATCAGTGCTCTCCTAATAGTCTGAAAGGAAACAAAAATATTGTTGGAATGAACAACAGTCTGTAAACAGCATTTTGCTAGATTATAGTTTTGTTTAATGACTTCAATAATTACAATGGGGATATCAAAAATTAAGTATGTACATTTGGTTTCTTTGTCGCTCTGATGGCTCAAATAACTAGCATTGATAAAAATATTAGTTAGCTTAAATTCATCAGGAAAATTTTACGCATTTAATACGACGAAACTCGCCTCTTGTGAGCTTTGTGTCAAACGGCCCAAAAAATAAAGAGATAAATGGTCTTCACAGTAACACAACCGAATCCCCGTGATTATCGTTGCTTAAGTGATAAAACCCATTTCACCAATGCTGTCTAGAATTAGAGAGAGTGCTGCTCTAAAAATGTCAAATAAAAGGTGTTTCCGAAAACGCTGATCCTAATTCACTGCCGTGTCACCGTCTTTACGTTGGCTATAAAACTTAAAGAAACTAACAGACGAAAAAGCAAATTAGAGCTACTGGATTTGTGGGAATTAAGTTACGTGTCTCTAATCCTTGTTTTGATAAATTAATACAATTTTTGATGAGAGAAGTAGCTTTTTAGACCAACAACGGAATCCATTTAACCTCCGGTTCCTGTGACCTTTCTGCCTCTAACTTGTCTATTTCCTCTTCCAGGACAATTAATTTCCATTGAAAGCATTCGATAATTATACCAGCCGCTATTCAGGGATGAAAGTTCTATTTTCATACCCACCTAGATGTAAGCACAATAAATTTAAATTTAGTTGTGGGTAGTTCACAGGCGAAATTTATTACAAGTGTTATAGCCTAGGATAGGACACATTTCAGGAAGTTTAATTAGCTTTCACCCTCAAATAAGTGGTTCGATACAAGGCTTCTCTGCAAGTGTGCAGGTCGGTGGCTATCTTTTGTGCTCCCACGCAAGGTTTATTATTTTCTCCAGATGTGTAATTAATCGAGAACAAAACCAGGCAGGATTTTTTTTCACGCAGAAGTTCTAGACGTATTTGCAGCGGCAACAAATTTCTGGTGAAGGTATTAATATCCCTGCATGAGTATGAAATCTGGCCATTACTTAGTATTACTTATATAACGAGTGGACAACAAAATTCGTCATCGTAGGAGCCTCTGAATCCAAAATTTTGAGTCGATTCTTGATCGATACGATTGTGTAAAAAGTCATCGAGTAATGTGAATTGACGATTAATGTAAACAGTAAAGTAAAAGAACCGATATACGTTTAGCCAACTGCGATCACGAATTGTGTTGCTCACTCGATATCATCTGTCCATTTGAAAAAGCCATCAAGTCGTCTATGAATTTTACATAACATTTTAACGTATGTCTGTTGCCAAATTAATAATGTAGTGTGTATTGCTGCTTGCGGACTTTCAACTTTAAAATAATAAAACATGAAGCAATAAATCACATGCGTTTTTCAATTCGTCTTCGTCACTCAAAAATAATAAGCAACTTTATGACTCTTTTAAATGAACGCCTGTTATATACCACTATTATATACTATGTATTATATAGATTATCGGATTTTACTGATTTGATTAATAAAAGTGTTTACAATGAACGAAATATGCATAAAGGTCAAGACATAATATTTCGTAAATTTGACAATTTTTGAAATGTGTGGACTTTCATCGTCAAGACATATTATATTATTATATTGTAACAAACGTGAGGATGACTCATTGCTGCGGCGTATTCGAGACAGTGTGACATCATCGTCTGGAGTATTCGACCTGTATCGCAGAACTAGATGATGTCATCAATGGAACTATCTGGAGACGCCTAGAAGGATTTAACCGCCCGTATAATTATTGAAGGACGGTCCAGCGGGAGTTATAGTCTAATGGCATCAACCAGTCGAATCAGCCAATCAGTCCCAGTTCGTCACATAATATTTCGTAAATTTGACAATTTTTGGAATGTGTAGACTTTCAACGTCAAGACATATTGCTACGGCGTGTATGACTCATTGCTGCGGCGTGTTCGAGAAAGTGTGACATCATCGTCTGGACACGCTCGAAAATTCAATTTTAGAAAATCGTTAATTTGTGCAACTGTGTCCTATACGCGGCCGTTTTGACACTTCTTGGGGCAGTTTAGAAAAAGCAGAATAAAATTAAATATAACACGTTCACTTAGAATATAATAAATAGAAAAGCGTAACAAAGTCGCTATTGCTATCACTAGAAACTAATTAAACAGAGATCAAATAAAATGTTACAAAAACAATGTTTATAATAAACTTTTTATATATTTTATAAAAAATTAAGTTAAAACCATTCTTAAGTAGGTAGTTTAAAGATAGCGAATATAAAATAAACAAAGTAGCCTCACCGTAACATAAAATAAATATTATAAAGAAAGAAAATTTTATTAATTTTTTGGTAATTTATGATTGACCTAAGCTTAAAGGTATTACAATCAAATTTGAGAAATCGTTATGACATTAAAAAAATATTTAAGTACCTATCCAATTATTTACCTTTACAAAAAATAACAAGATATTCAATTAAATATAAAAATATTATTATTTGTATGCAGCAATATAAAATAATAATTAATCAAGAATAATAGTTACTTACAGCCCGATTGCATGTTGATTTGCGACTGGTCGCAAGTGCCGGTTGCTATGGAAACGTCTTAACTAAAAACCAATCAGGATCAATTTCATGTGAAATGAAACATGAAATTGAGTCTTACTGCCTGGTTTTTAGTTAAGACGTTTCCACAGCAATCGGCACTTGTGACCAGTCGTAAATGAACATGAAATCTGGCTGTGAGTCACTAAATTGCTTACAAACGAAAACAAAAATATTTACTTTCGCCACAGTATAATAACAGCAATTTTTCAGACATTGACATTGACGTTTGTTAGTGACTGACAGATATTTATTTAACGATTATTTATTTAAACATTATGTTCAATTTATTTACACTTCTTATATTACAATATTTACATTATTTACACTATTTACAATTTACTACTTTACCGACACGTCTCGTATTATTTATTTACACATCACACGGCACTGCGGATAGATAAAGACGACTGTCCGACCTGACCCACTGATCTTGGACTTCGATGCGACTGGTTCGACTGACTAGACTGGTTTTCGCTAGAACGTCCTCTGATAAATATACCGGCGCCTAAATCCTTCTAGTCGTCCCCAGATAGTTCTATTGATGAAATCATCGCGCTCTCGATCTGTACCGGATATTCCAAAAGATGATGTCATACTATCTCGAGTACGTTGTAGTATAAATCCAGCACGTTCTAGTAATTGATGACATCATAATCTCATGCCGCTGCAGCTATGAGTCGGGTCCACGTCCGTTACATTACCATTAAACCATAATAAAAAGGTTTCGAAAGTTGGGTAAAAAAAGTTTTTCGTGAAGTAATAAATTTAAAAATTTACTGAATAATTAAAATCCCAATCCTTTATGACTAAAACCTTTTAGGGAAATGTGTACTGTAAACTAAATTTTTACACTCAATTTCATGGATGCAGGTGTAAAAATATTTTTGTATTGGTTTGTGAAACAGATATTGCATAATGAAATACATAACAACATATACATAAATATTACGCCATATGTATTTAATTTGACAGCTGTCAACCTAACCTCAAAATCTGATGTAATTTGTACTTTTTCTCATTTTGCGGAAACGAATACAAAAAACGCTGTTCAATATTCGTGCGCTGTCACTTTTCAGGGGATCGCAGCAAAAGAAAAGTGTCATGACAGCGCACTCGTATCGAAATATACTATTTTTTGCCTTCTGAATTGTAAAACGTATGTGCAAGCTGATTTTTACAAACGATGCGGTAAAAAAGCGGCAAATAATCAACGAAAAACATTGGGCTGTTACAGATATTTAAGAAGAAAACTATTCTCACCATAACTAAGTTTATGTAACAGAATACTTGTTACAGTAAAATATTTCCACAAATTCTTTCCGTTTAATAGATTTTTGCAGTTTTTGTTCACCAACGGATGACTTTTGTGACATTAGCCGTCGTGAACTGTCACATCTCTCAGTCAGTTGTCAACCTCCAATTTTTGAATCAAAATGATTTATTATTATGAGATTTTTAAATAATTGTAGGCCAAAAAACGTAATACAAATCTCGTGGTAGGTCTGTTTTTGTTTTCTGTCATTGTCCGGTTTTAATACAGCACGAGGCATACCTCACAATGTAAAATTTGACCTACCATACTCGATTGTAATAATATATTACATTATAAGTGCGGTAGGTTCAATTTTACATCATGAAGTTTTAATATTGAAACACGACGCGAAAGCGGAGTGATGTAAAACACCTACCACACACATAATGTATACAAATTTTTAGCCGATGACGAAGTTTTTTACTCGGCGCCCCCATTTTACAAAAATTATCGTTGCACCGAAGTTATATCCGCATTATTGACATAAAGATAGGTGCAGGATAGTGTGACGGACGCGGATTTTGCCCAAAAGGATGCTGGGTAGTAGGAATGCATACGAGCACATAGGGCGCAATTCCTAAAAATATATGTTTTTGGAGTATTTTGTTTCTCTTTCATTAGTGGTCATTCTGTAAGCAAATACGTTAAATTTTAACATCCGCTACTTTATTCCGTTTTAACATACGTTTATTCCGTTTTAACATAAATTTCAATTCTGTAAGAGTAAAATTAAAGGCAACGCTAAAATCATAAATTTTAACGCATCCGCTAAAATGATCGGAAAACTTCGTAAATCGAGGCAGAATGCCTACGAAAGTAGTTCTAATGTCATAAAATTGTCAAATTACAAAACCCTTCTGTCTTTTTACGTAGGAACCAAGAAGCGGAGCTTTCACTAATATAAATTACAATGCCGCGATTGACTCAAAAAACCTTTATGGTGGATTATTTAGAAAAAAAAAAAGTTTCTGCTGCAAGAGAATAAACTCAAGCCATCTGAGTTGGAAGAGTTCAAGGGTGGATGGAAACAGTTCGCTGTTCAGCTTAACAATTTTAAAGGAGCCCAAAAGAATGTGAGTTAGTGGAAATATGTAAAAAAATAAAAACCTTTGAAAGAGCACGTCTACTTAATGAAGAGACTGCAGGCACAGGAGGTGGTCCAATAACTCAAAAACCATTAACTGATTTAGACGAGCGATTAATGGCACTGCTGTCCAAGATAGTTATTACAGGGGTGTAGGATATACCCGAAGGAGGAATTATTGCAGATGAAGTTCAAAACATGGATGAATTATTGTATCTACCTTACTTTAACATTTTCATTACCAACAGTTTTCTTTACAAAAATTGAAGGTTATAGAAGAATCTAATCAAACCAGATTTATTTAAAAAAAAAACAGATGATAGTGGGACTGTAAATTGTAAGTAATATTGCAGTTTTTTATGAATACATTTAGTTAATTTAATAATAATTTTTAGCTGATGGGTACTGCGCTTCTACTCCAAAACCCACACCAAATTCCAAAAAACGTACGGCAAATGGGAGTAAAAAATTTGAAATTAATTCATTTCCTAAGGAGCATGAAAAATGTCTTCATATTCTGGAGTGCAATAATAATTTGGCTCATGCCATTAACAGGAAATTCAGGAAAAGGCCTAAAAGTGCAGTGCTTATCTTCCAATTTTAATTAGAGCATAATTGCACTACTACACCTAGTTTTGATTTTTGTTTGATTTGTTGAATTTTATTTTAGTTTAGAATAATAATAATTATTAAGTTTAATTTTAAACTTTGTAATTAATTAAATGTTTATTTAAACGGAATAAATTAAAAGGGTTACTAGTGTCTTTCAATTGCTTTTGAATAATTCTAACCTGTCGTCTAAAAAAATATAAGTACTGTTTTTTAATTATCTTTCAACTATATGTGTTTACGTACTGCTGTCGTCTGTTTTCTTCGTTATAAACAAGTACCGAATGTATTAAACTGTTTAATGCTATTTTTCTTTATACGAAACACTTTTTACTTATTTAACATGTAATGTATGAGGACCCTTTAAAAATAACAAATTAACGGTTCGTTTTAACCGCTGTCAGTTAAAATTTAACATATTTTGAAGTTATAGAATCACTTTTCAATTTTGGTGCATGTTAAAATTTTAACACCCGCTAAAATTTAACGTATTAGCTTACAGAATGACCACAATTATCTTATTGTTGACGTGTTTTACTTTTAGTTCAATGACTTCACCCATTTTGCAATATTATTGTATTTTATGAGAGTAATAATCGCAGTAAATTAACATTTTTAGAGTGACACTGACATTGAAAATAAGGTAAATAGGCAACTGAGATGCTTACTATTTATACCACGAGAATGTCTTTAAATTGGTCATTATTATATCTTAGAAACTTATCCAAAGTTAAGTGTGGTATCTTCTTTCAAAATATACGACCAATATTTATCATAAAGGATCATTTTTCTTTTCGCGTTTCTTAAAGAAGAAAATTTTGGACTATTTTACCGCTTGAAGGCGGTAGGTGACAGCTTTGATGTGTAAAAAATGGGTTACAATGGGTGTCTAAAATTGCGGTAGAACGTAATTTACAGCTGTCAATGCTAAAGATAACTATTTCATGACATAACTTGCAATTTTCTTTTAAACTGATATTTATTTTAAAGGATTTTCACTTGTTCTCTACTATACTATGATAATTTTGAGACCCCTTCATAAATTCAGTTGCTAATATCTACAGGATGTATCAAAAGGTGCGCACTTACTCTTCAGAACGATGTTCCTTGAGCTTTCCGGACATCCGATTCGCGTTTACCTTTTCTTTGGGCCTCATAGCTTTTGAACTATTCATAAATTAAACTGGCCAATGAAAATTTTCAATATATTCGTTAAGTAGGAACCACAAAATTATTGGGAATTATCTTTGGATCAACATTATTGGCATTTCAGTGGTCAACTTTATCGACTTGCTGCTTGTAAACTATTGCTCTATGGCACGGTTTGGCTATTGGTAGGATCCCTATTATACCTTCTTGAGGAGTTAGTGCGAACCTTTTGATACACCCTGTATGTTAGTATGTCATTATTGAGTTGAGTAATTGGCCAATCAAATTTTTGTATTTATTTAAACATAATTGTTAGGGGCAGCAAGCAAATCTTAATTACATAATTATGCTTCGATCAATCAAAAATATTTCGTGCTTTGGCCAAATTACCTTACCTCTCCTTTTATAACACCCACAATTCACGATAAGCTAGAAAAACTTAATTTTCCTTGAACAAAAATAAACTACTTTTCTTTCCGCTTTTATTTCAGCTTTTATATAACATTTATTTTTTACTGATTGATGAACAAATTCATTTCATGTTCATGTTCGTGTTTTCTGTGAAAACACACGCGTACGAGAATAAATGAACGATGCGAGTGAAAATTTGAATTTATGTGTTCACATTTAATCAATAACATAAACTCCGAACTTCTCTCTTTCAATATTCCATCCTTTTTAAAAATATTTCGAAGTTCTAAGCAACTGTCCAAAGCAGTATAACAAATGTCTGCCGAACAAACCCCAAAAGTTGGGTATATTTACTCACACGTCATTTTCCTGTAATCGAAATTTGCAAAATGCAAGCAGAGTAAACAGCTATTATAATTTGCAATTAATACAAGTTGATTAAGATGTAAGCTCAACTCGGGACACCCCATCCCCTATTTATTTCAAGGTTAGATTCATGTTTTCAATATTTATGGTTTAATTCCGGAAACGGCTTTCTAAACGAAAAATGGTTGCAGTAGAAATATATAGAAGGTTTTAAGGTGATAAGGATTCTGAGGTTAGCGAGGTGGAATGTGAGATTGGTCGTGCTGAGCTTTGCAAGACTAAATGATCAAAAATCACGTTTTGGGAAGGCAAACACAGAAAAGGTTAGTTTAAAGCATGTGAGTAAAGGATAACAATAAAAGTTTACTTGCTTTTTGTGACAGAATAGCTAATGTTCTGATGGTTAAAATATTTCATATAAAAAATATTGTGCCCCCGCAGATTTCCAAACTGCTATTTTTTAGTCTTACTACTACCATTCCGACGAGACAGTCTATTTATATCTATCGTTCCCCCAAATTCTGCCGACTCCAGACTAAAAGGATTAAAGTCACCCTTTGTCGGATATATTGTAATGTTGGAGTCTAATAATATTGATACAGGTCTATAGTTGTCGGAGAATAAACACAGATAGTTCAGAGATGATTATTATTAATTATTATAAGTAGTTTGTTCTTTCAGTTCATAATAAAATACACAAAATTCCAAAGCTTTTCCAAATATTAACTCGTATAGAAGAAGGATTATTCTGTGTAAAGACTACATGTGCCTTGCCTCCCTCGGGTCTTTTTAAGACGCGTAATTTAGCCTCAACGTTCGCAAGACGGATCACAGTCCTTTGTATATTTAAACCGTGACTTTATCAACTTTCGCAGACATGGCTCCAATAACATGAATTACCAAGTGTTTAAGCCATGAATTTAGCAACTCAGTGTTTTACACACACCACATTAGGTTCCAAAAGTTTATACATTTCAACTCAGTAAGAACTTACTTATCTCTTGTTTTATATTAGTGTGAAATGTGTGCTTCTCTGTTTTACGACTGTGTTTTCGACAATAACTGCTAGCTGTGTTTCCCTCCAAAAGTAAAACAAAAAGTCAATAACACTGCATAGTTTTTACTACTTTGTTAAAAGGTCCTAACATCAGATACTGATTGCTGAAACCGCCCTAATTTTACTTCTATGTAACATTTTAACTTCTTGTGAAATTGTAATCTCTTGATCAGTGATTTTCAAACTAAAAAATATAAAAACTTTGTTTAGTCAGAATCGTGTCTGAATTCAAATGTGGAGAAACGGGTAAAGAGGTCTAGGTGACATTCCAATAACAATACATACAAAATCTTGTTGAATGAGATGGATCCGTTAATGTGGCCGAGATCTTAAACCTGAGCAATCGTCATCAAATGGGATACTTTAAAAGCTATAATCTTTTATAGGTCGTTTAACTCACCGAAGTTTCTTTTAAGTATTTACTCTTATTGCCTTTGCTATTATACGTACTGCATCTTAGATTTGGTAAACAAGTAATTTCATGCATTTCGCACATTACATTGGATTATCTTGCTGCATAAGATAAATACTATTAATTATAGATTTAAACCAGAAGAATGTTCTTAAATCCAGGTGGAGTAAATTTAAATTTAAATTTAAATATGTCTAAGTCGAACTCCACAAACTTTAATGAGCGTAAAATTACAAATGGAACATGTTTCGGCAGAACACTACTGCCATCATCAGCCCTTAAAGAATTTTAAAAATTATGACGTTGACGTTATTTTGAAAAAAAAAAACGTCAAATTTAATTTTAAAGTTTGTGGAGTTTGACTTAGATATATTTAAATTTTAATTATAGATTTGTTTGGTATAAACTATAAGCAATATTATCTGCAAATTTGTACGGCTTACAAGTTGCGAAACTCTTCGACTCAGTATCAATTTAATTATGAAAACGCAACTTCAGAAAAGAATTTTAACATTACTGTTTTAAAAGAAATTTAAAATTTAGACCCAAAATATTCTTTTTACAACACATTTTCAGCTGCATAAACTAGTGATACAAAAAGAAAAACATTACTCATAATTTATAATACCCTATTTTCTACTTTGCGTTCGTAATGAAGGTATTACGATACGCCATTGCGTGTCATATTAGTATATTATGATACGAGTTTTATAAGAAGCATTTTGTCGCACGCACGGGTCTAAAAGAGTAAGTGCGACAAAATGCCTTATAAACGAGTTATCATACAATATTTTTTTTACTTTGCCACTTTTTATACAAAGTACTCAAATTTCACAATCCAGGGAATTTCGCGGCGGTTGGCCACGTTTGCGAGATGCATTAACGGCGGCTATGAAAAAAAAAAATAATTTGAAACCGCAATAAATGAGTTCTGTGAGTGTCGGATAAATGAAACAAAAAACTACAAGATTTTCTATAAAAATAATCATACCAAAATATTCTACACATTTTTACGAAGAGATTGAGGTACATATGAACAGGATCCGTTTGTTCTAAATATTTTAAAACTTAACACAAAATCTGCACAAAAGTTTGAGGTTTTGAGTTTGTGAAATCTCCCCATCTACAAAATGCAAATCTCCCAAAAGCAAGTGAAGCCACCCTCCAAACAAGTGCTAATAATATAGTAATGCTAATTCCCATCAACAGCTGTTGCTGTTGTTCCCTTTGCCAGCCACTTGGAGTTGACACCTTGACAGCGAAGTATTATAGGTTAGCATTGCCCTGGGATTGCCAAGTTTGCCAATATTAAAAAAATAAATTATACTATTGTTAGTAGAAATATTATACCACCGATTTTGTCTATTATAACGAACGCAAAGTAGAAAAAGTGTATTTTTTTTAATATTGGCAATCTTGACAATCCCAGGGCAATCCTAACCTATAATACTTCGCTGTCAAGCCCAAGTGGTTGATCAACAGCAACAGCTGTCAATGGGAATGGGCATTACTATTGTTGACACTAACTTGTGGGGGCTGGCTTCACGTGCTTTTGGGGCACGCGATTTTGTTGTGGCATTCTAACTGGGGGTAGTTAAACTGGTAACATTTGGCGCATTGGAGTGGGACGAGGGCTGCCGGTCTCTGGCGGTTTGAGCCATCCAAACAAGTGCACTAATGGAGCTTGCCGAAAACTGTGGATGCTGTGGGTCAGGAGATGGTTGAGGGTGTTTGTGTTTCCGGTGATAAGGATATAAGGCGGGTCCACTTGTTTGTCCGGCAGGATTTGATCCTAAACATTTTGTGGATGGGGAGATTGAGATTATCCAGGGCCAGAGAGATATCCCGTGACTGAAGGTAGCAAATTGCCCATCGTATTTTCGCTCGTATTTCTGGAGGCGTACTTTGAGGAACTTCAGAACTAATTTTTGGAAGAAAAAAAATACGACTATTGACGTTTCAAGTTAATTCTTTGTCATAGCCACCGCTAATGCACAAAAAGTGCAAAGTATAAAAAATTCTGTATGATAACTCGTTTATAAGTCATTTCGTTGCACTTACTCATTTAAACCCGTGCGTGCGACAAAATGCTTCTTATAAAACTCGTATTGTAATATACTATTCTGTAACGAGGTTAGAATGAAAATTCTAACCTGGAACCACGAGTAGATCGAATTTTCATTCTATCCGATTGTATTTTCTCCACAACCAGAAAGAATGAATTAAAAACAATTAATCAAACAATCAAGTTATTAAAATTAAAATCCATGGCAATGTTCAGCAAAAATATAGAATATTCACTTGTTATCACTTGTTATTCGGAATTATTACATTCACTAATGGTCTTGGAGGAAATATTATTACCTTATTAACGTTAATCTTCTAATATACAGGCTGTCCCATTTAAAACTCCCCACCCCACATTTCTCCGAATTGATTATTGTGATTGAAAAATCCTCGGACAGGTCGATTTTGTTTGCTAGGGGCACATCTTTTCAGATTCCTCTCAACTCCCAGCATTTCGCCCTCTTCGCGAGGGGGCTGTCAGCACCAAAATCTTAAATGGCACTATGGGTCGAGTGATGCCTCATTTGAAAGGTATTGAAAGCCTCTCTACAACCAACCACTTACTTTTCAATATCTTGCACTTTTGACCGTAAAAACGATAATATTCTACTTTTAAGATTTTCTCATGCTTTGTCCCACAGAAACCACAAAGACCAACATGTAATTTTTGAAATTAAATTTATTGAAATTGTTGTGTCATTAGGTGGTTGATTTTGATTGCTAAATAGCGAGAAGGAGTTAAAACTGAATGTAGAGTATGCCACACGATTATTTTTCAATAAAATGATCTAATAACGTAATAAATGTTGGATGTGGCTACCATTCATTTCCATGCAAAAATACAGACGATTTTCAAAACTATTCGTGATGTTAGAATTTCAATAAGCTTAATTTCAGCTATAACATGTTTGTCTTTGTGGTTACTGTAGAACACAGCATGAGAAGATGTGGATTTTCTTGAAAATAGAAAATTATCGTTTTTTGCGGTCAAATCACCAAAAAATTAAAAATTAATTTAAATTAGTTGTAGATTAGTTGTAAAGAGGTCTCCAATACCTTTCAAATAAGGTATCACTCGACCTATAGTGCCATTTAAGATTTTGGGGCTAACAGCCCCCCCGCGAAGAGGGCGAAATGCTGGGAGTTAAAAGGAATCTGAAAAAAGATGTGCCCCTAGGAAACAAAATCGACCTGTTCGAGGATTCTTCAATCACAATAATCAATTCGGAGAAATCTGGGGTGGGGAGTTTTAAATAGGACAGCCTGTATAAAAATCAATGTTCGTATGTTATGCACTCCTACACCGGTCAAACGATCATTTCACAAGGGAGAGATAGTGTGGTGAAGTCGAGGGAGAAGTATCAAAATTTATTGTAGATGTGACCAGGATTGCTCTTAAGTACTTCTTGGATAGGACATGTAATCGGCAAGTAACGGGAACCAATTTATAAAGCTAATTGGCTGTTCACCAAAAAAAATAGTTTTACTTCATTTTTGGGGCGCAGCCACTCGCGCCGGGTATTTTGAATGTCTTGCGTTTGTTTACTATTTCAATACTTTAAAATGTAAAAAAAAAGAAAAATCATCAGTTGGAAAATCAACCAAAAAATCGAGGCAAATGAGACACCCGACCAACGTGAAAGTCGTTTGGAGGAAATGCAGTTAAGAGATTTCAGATCAAAACCTGCTGAAACACCTGAACAACATAGCTTACGACTTGAAAACGTTCGAATCAGAGCTTCAACTTTAAGAGCTGCTGAAACACTTGAACAACATAGTGTCCATTGAACCGACCATCCTCAATGGAAAATGTATGGGAAAGATATGCTCATCCCATGCCTTTCAATTTTAAAGGGCTTCAATTTCCAGTGCGCCTTTCTTTCGCAATTACCATCAACAAAGCCCTTATTTATGTATGCGCCAAATGGGAAAACCAAAAATATTGTTTACCCGACTGCTCTAGAATAAGGGAAAAAATTTAATAAAATACATATTTCAATAACATACTGTTCACTAAAAAAGATGTGTTTTATTGCTGTGAAACATCTATACGCGCGTTAGACTAGGGTAAAACCAAGACGTTTGAACGTCTCAAAATTCAGGAGACGTTTGGTTTTGGCCTTCGCCGTCTGCGCCTACCGCTGTGTGCATGTAGGAGGCAATACCAAGCGTCTCACACTTCGGAGACGCTTGGTTTTGGCCTACGCCGCGTGCGTCTGGTCGTGAATTTTTATTTGAATGTTTGTCTGTTTCTATGTTCCGAATAGGCTCCTACAGCGGTCAACGGATCGATATGAAATTTTGAGCATCAATCAAATAATATTCGTCAAGAGAAGTCTGTAACATGAGCGTCATGCCACCCGGATCGGTTCATTATTTACCCATCGTGGTTTACCTGTTCGTTGCACCGGTCAAATCGGATGAGATGTGTTTTATTTTATTTTTGGGGCGTAGCAACGCGCGCCGGATACGAGCTAGTAGACAATAATATTTAATGACGACCCAAATGTAGGGGGATTATCTATTACATATTGTTATTATTCTCATCAAACTCGATCTCTGCGATGTTCGTTCATTAAAAACGACATTTTATTTAACAGTCTTGGCTTTGCATAGTCTGGGAGTTTATTTATGAGCATTTATGAAACAGCTTCATCGTGTTGCAAGTTATGTTGAAAACAATGGGCAACAACTTTCCTGAGAAACACATTTATAATATTACAGATTAAAGCAAAGATTTAAGTGTTGTGTTAGTTCTTGTATGGTGTGTATTTGCTCAGTGACTATTTAATACACATTTATAGTAATAGTAAAGTGCAAAAATAATAGAAAAGTCTTTACATGTGTTTGACTATTTTTAATTGAAACGACCTTTATAATAAAAAATATTGAAAAAACTAGAAGAATGTTCTTAAATCCAAGTGGAGTAAATTTAAATTAAAAAATTTAAATATATCTAAGTCGAACTCCACAAAATTTAATCAGCGTAAAATTATAAATGGAACATGTTTCGGCAGAACACTTCTGGCATCATCAGCCCTTAAAGAATATAAAAAATTATGACGTTGACGTAATAATAAATAAAAAAAAATAATTAATTTTAAAAAATATTGTTTACAATTTTTATTTAATACAATAGTATATCAAATATCTAAATAAATTGAAACTCTCATAGTAAGTTTTTAAATAGTACTTCACATCAAAGAGTCATAAATAATCTTACATTTACAGTACATCTTAAATTATGAAGGACAAATAGAATTACTACTTTTAATGCAACCTTTAATAGTATATTTCGATACAAGTGCGTTGTCAACGAGGGCGAGGCCGAATTTTTGCAGCACGAGGCGGATGCCGAGTGTTGCAATGAGCCCGAGCCCCGGAAAAGTGACGGCGCAAAATGAGAAAAACACGAATTAACATCAAATTTTTAGGTTAGCTTTCACAGTTGTCATATTAAATACTTACTTAAATATACTGGTAATATATCTATATATTTACTTATATACCACTTTCTGCACTAGGTATTTCACAAAACGAATACAAAAAACTAATACATAAATACAATTTTTTAGCAAGGCAGCATAGCGATTCTACTTTATATTTTACCAAAACCTCTAAGATGGCTCTAGATTAAGATAGTCTTTAGCAGTTTCCAGTTTTTAAAGAATAATGTTTTAACATAAAAATAAAAAACAAAACTTTAATTCACTATAAAATCAGGATGAAAATGCAAAATTGTCAGGTCCTGAATTTCTTTGGATCAAATACCTGAAACATAAGCCTTACCATTTCAATTCTTTCTTTTTTTTCTTTCTTTTATTATAAAACACTTTAACAACAATTTAATTTTGTCCGTAAATGATCGCCAGTTAACATGATTAACTTTATTTGAATGAAAATTTGAGACATTTTTTTCCCTTTTGTCTCCAAACTGTACTCTCTAAAGTTAAAAAACGCACAGTATATTATTTTTGAGCACCATTAAATTGAAAATCGACAACGAGAAAAATAAGTATTTTTACCAATCCCGGCGCCTCCACCATTTTACCACAAAGAACTTTCGCATCTAGTCCCCAAAATCCTCTATTCAAATAAACGGTTCATGTACACATACGATATTGATTGCAACGTACGAAAATAACTCATCAATTCATCGATGGTAGGCAGCTAAAGCAGTCAAAATCAAAAAGCACTAATTCGTTAAATAAAATGTCATTAATTTGTAAATAAACTGATTGCTTTTTAAAACTGTTTCATTTCGTTCTATTCCACAATGGTTCTGTCTCTAAAAGCTCATTATGCTTTAAATGTTAAAACAAACACTATCAATCTCCCTTCTAAGCCGAAAAATAAAAAAAATATCTTCCATGTCTGAAAAAATTAATTTAAAATAATAATTAACACACAAAATCTAATGCACCAAACGTCCAAATAAAATTCTCTGGCTAGACTGATAAGAAGCTATGTACCCTATTGGCTCGTTTCTGCTTCTGAAAGAGCCCCTGGACGCCAATTTTTAGTAAAAAGCCAATTACTTTGCGTCTGGATGTGCAAAACGCCACTGTCCGACTGAGACAAACGCGCTTCCTAACCCTCCCGAGGCATTCGATAAATAATGGACATTCCGTATTCGCTTCCGAAGTTGTATTTAACAAATATTTCTGATAGCGAAAATTATCCCAATTTGCTAGCATGTGTGTGAAGGAATTCGCATAAATATGGTTTTGTTCGAAATTGCCTCGCGACTGACACATTATTTCGCCATTAGCTCCAGTGATTCTGGTGTAATTTAAAAATAATTACAGTGAAGCCATTTGACACGTAACACCGAGTTATGCTGTCACGCAAGTATCAGGTTTGAGATTGTTGCGTGATATCAATTATAAAAAACTTAATAAGAGCTGAATAAGTTTTGGTGCCGAAAATTTATACAATTACCGCTTTTTGCATCTAAAAACTAAAGCTCTGCCATCTACTACTATTATAAATCATAATAAACATGTAAATATCTTAAGTGTCTACACACAAAAACAATTCTCTTCTTAATTAAAATTAAAATATTAAAAAAGAAAGTCTATATATGAGTGGTAAATCACTAGGGTGACAAAAGAAATGTCTAAACACGGCAGTCTTATAAATACAGTAGTATTTTCAATTGATGTGCTAAAACCACAAGCTTGTTAAATGATTTCTAATTTAATGCGAAATAAATACATAAATCGTAATTCTTTAAAAATGATGAAATCTAAAGCCAAGTTACAATGACAAGATGAAAAGTAAAGTTTAAAGTAGCATGAAGAAAGGCGCGATCAATATAACGAGCTTCTGCTTTATTAACACTCACTCATATTTAAAGTTAACAACTAATACAAAAATTCTCGTAATAAATTAACAATACAATATCTATAATACCCCTTCCTGTTCAATTACAAAATAAAAACTAACAATTCACTTCATTTCTTAAGGATGCACCTTTGTTATTGAAAATTTATAGTCTAGGTTAGCTTTATTTAAAATATTATGTTCGGTTACAACATTTTTTATCTTTGCAATTTTTACTTTACAGGGTGTACAGAAATAAGTGCAATAACTGAAATCTGGTAGAACTCATCAAAATCAAAGACTTTCCGAAAACACATTTTTAACATTTTTTCCCCCTACCAATTCACTAGCCGCATATCAATTCATTTTAATTTCAAATACTGAGAATCATTTGTTTCTGTCCGAAAAAGTCAATCAGTTTTTAGAAACAACTCAATCGTTGTTAGTGTTTTTACTTTCGTTTTTAAAGTTATTAATAATAAAAGATGTCGGCTTTTTCTAACAGCAAATACACGGACATTGTACTAATTTACAGCAAGTGCGAAATGCAGTTTTAACAATTCCTAATAACAGAATGATGCTGGCACGAATTTTTTATTATTTATTGTTAATTTCTCAGTATTGAAAAGAAGTGGCTTTGAGTTTATTATGGAGTTAATTTAAAAGTGTTAAAAAAATGGCTTTAAATTTGTTTCATGATTTATTTCTGTAGTGTTTCACTTTTATTTTTTGGAAATGGCACACAGTGGGGGATAAAGAAAGTTTCGAGGATTTTAAATAATAGCATTGGATGTTTATGTAATGTCGTTTAATAGGTGAGTGTTCTATTTTAGTTTATTGTTGTGCGTTATCATCAGTCCAGCCTTTCAGTGGCGGGTAACTAAATTGATGACAAAACTAACCTATAATTTCAGATCGATGGCTACGGGGTTTAGGACAAAAATTTATAAAGAAAAATTGTCGACAATGAGGGGTTTTATTACCAATTAAATTTATTGCACTTATTTCTGAAGCACCCTGTATATTAATTAACGAAGCTACCTGTTATATAAAAAAATGCTTCCTAAAATCTTTTTAATAACTTTTGTTATTGGAAAGGACATAAAAAAATAATTGAACGGTGAAAGATTGATTACGAAAGAAAAAGCAATCAACACGACGTCATTAATAAAGCTGTTAATCCAACCAGCACAAAATAATAGCATAGCTTGATTTAACTCATGTATTAAGCTTGATTGAAGGCCATATAATAAGGGTCCCCATTTCAGATTATAATTCAGCGTATCAGTAAAATTCAGAATTTCAAATTTCCGTATTAGCATTTTATAATTACTATGCAATCTACGTTACCTCAGATTAAACTAATTTCAATAAACTTGTAGATAAAATGCGCAACACGGAGTATTAGTTTCGAAGCTAGTGGTCCAAATTTAATATACTCCAAATGCTTTGATAATCTCAAGACAGCCAACGGCAAAAATATTCACAATGAAATTGCAAAATATGTAGTATTTATGAAACTTCTCTGTTAAATGTCACATTTATATTCATCTTTGAACTTGTATAAAAAAGTTTCAATTGAAATTTCTAAAGCAAGTAGTATTGTCACGGGTACAACAAGGAAAACCGAAAACAGGTAGACAGTGATAATCTGATAATTGAATAGTAGATTGTTTTATTAGCAGTAAAAGTGGAACTTTTCGTGTCAAGTCTGCAGGTTTGACAAATACAGCCGAACCACAAAAAGCCACTTTTCTCCGAATAAAACATGCTGTCTTCAGGATCCGGGTCTCTATAAGATGCGGAACGGCCATGGCAAATCCGAGGGTAATTCAAGCCACGGAAAGTAGCGCTGCTGCTTCACACAGCGAAGTCGTAAAAACCTCCAGGACAACTGGAGCACCTCGAAGTATTGAAGTCCCTTCGACCCCATCTTACTCTTGGGAATTCTATGGACGAATTCATAACACCGGTCTACAGCATTTTTGCGCATGGGTCATATATGCCTTATTTTTATTGCTTTTATAGCTAGAAATAAGAATAAGAACAAAAAATAGTTCTGCATTTGATTTTGAGTGAAAAAAATGCAAAAATGAAGACATGATTTATTAAAAGATAATTCGTCCATTTATGATTTATTTGTCTTAAAATAGAGTCCAAATGTTTAAAAATGAACAGTTTTCCTTTTCCTGTCATGTTCAACAGAAGAACCCGCAAAAATAATCCCCCATCATGTTTTCAGGGTACTGGCCATAATAACGTCTCTCAAATTCCATTATATCTTGATGGAAGCGTTCCCCATTTTTTGTCTTGATTTTTAACAGGTAGATTAAAGTAAGCTAGGCTTCGCAAATCTTTAAATTTGTACTTAAATCATACTTTTTTTCTCTTACTTTAATAAATTTGCCGCAAATAAAGCAAAACGAGTCAGCGTCTCGTTTACACCTTCTCGAAGCCATTTTGTACAGGTTGATATAGCTAAGAAATACCTAAAACACGTTATGCATTTGTAATACACAAACACATACTGTTGTACACATATTAGCAACGCAAGAAACAGTACCCTCCGCCCTCGACAACGACAGCGCGAAATGACCGACATTATTGGGCGCAAAAATCAAAAATCGTCAAATCGCTATAACGTTTTTAAAAGCAACTATTTTCGATGTCCAATTACACTTTTTTATATATTTTTGCTTATACAATCAGAATATATTAACTAAATCCCATGCGCAAGAAATTTTTATTTTTTTGTTGACCGGTGTAATTCAAACAAAGAAGGCTGATTTGACAATGCCGATAATTTACGAGGATTGCGGAATCATCCCAAAACTTCAAGAAGGAGTTGGCGGAACTGTCTAGAAAACTTTCCAAGATGACCAAAGTTCTCATGAGTCGACTGAAACACAGACAATCGAACTAGGGATGGAACGAGTGAGGCAGAAACACAGAAACTCAAACAATGGTCGGAAGGTTGATTGACAACTTCCCCCAGGTCGCGCATCTTGTTTAGAGCACCCGCTTGAAAAAATGTGCTCCAGCCTGTGTAGCTAGCAAAAGTTGCCTAGACTCGGGAGAAGACGAATCTAAAGAGAGCGAGCACCATCGCAAGATGATCTGGTGTGTGTGGCGTAAGAGTGAGGTAAAGCTACAAGGTAACCTGGACGGGAGCAGCAAACGGAAGAACCACTGTGATGTCCCTGTGAAACCACCATGGGCTAATCGAAAGGAGGCGAAAATTTTTGTGTTCCACAAGGCTGAGGGGGCGTCTGACGCGGAGATGCTAGGCACCTTGAAGACAGCCGTCAACGTTGATGACCTCAAAGTTAAAGCCTTCGTCACGACAAAGGCTGGAAATCTCATCGTCCGAGTCCAGAGTGTGGTGTAAGGTTAAGAACATGAGAACGACTTTGCGTGGTAGACAATTAACAGTGATGTCACTACCTAAAAAGAACGCAGAATGATTGTTTAGGCAGCGTATCCTGAGAGTGGGACGGTTGGACTGTAAAGCTAGATTGATGCTTCAAATGCTAAGGGTTTGAGCACCGATCTTGGGAATGCAAGTGAAAGGAGAAAAAGAGTGTGTTCAGATGTGTTACGGAAGGGCATAAAGCAAGCCCTTTAGTCCTCGAAGCAGACGCACTCTAGGAAGTGCTCTGCACACAAACACGGTGACTTCAACACTAATTTGCTTAAAGTAGCCCCTAAACGATCAAGCTGTTTGATCAAACGGTTCAGTCAATCGATTCACGGGCGCTTCAATCAACCCTTCAAACTCATTCTCAGTTGAGTCTGTCGTGAAGTGTTTCTGGTGTTTAAAATGCGAGTGACTGACGCAATGCTTGACAAAAATTGGCCTAGACGGTCCAGCACACTCGTCAACCGCTTCAGCCATCCAAGTCCAGCTTTTGAACAGAATGATTGACTATTTAGGGCCTACTTTATAGGCATCTCCGAATGATAGGAGAGGAGAAATTATGCAGGAGTGGATATTCGAAAGGAACATAGTAGTATATAATAGTGGCGATATTGCTGGTAGAGTTGTAGGATGGAGAGTGAACGAGAGAATTTTAGTGACCAGCAGGACATTGTGTTCGTGGTTCGACCTAGGATCAGTCAGAGACGAGCGGCTGGAAGTAAAAGCTTCAGATGCATCGTTGATCGCGACCGGATGGATGTCTTGGGAGAGGTAGTGAATGAGAAGGCTTTGCCACTAGATTCGGAAAGAAGCCTCAATAGTAAGCGGTGTGCTGCTGGTCGAAGTCGAGCTGTATACTGGTGTACTGATGAGGTTGCGGAAAACATAAAATAATGCTTGAGGAAGAGGAGAGTAATGGCGGAAGTTCAGAAAGCTGACCGAAGTTCGGTGAATTGAAAAAAGATATGAAAAAGATACATCTCATTGAAATTACAGATCAGAAAGTTTGTCGATCTTATATCTCGGATCTTATTCGTAGACTATTCCCAAAAATATCAATTAAAAGAAAACTACAATATGTCAATTTCTATAATTATATTTACTTTTTTTTTGAGTCATTTAACGAAAAACTGTGCCTAATGGCTTGCTTACACGTGTTAATGGCTTCTTCCTGGCAAAATCTGCACAGGTCTTCTTCTGTCAAGCCTAGCTGGGTCAAATGCCTATTGAGTCGGCAGTGCCCTGTGAGCAATGCAACTATTATTCTCACTGTCCTACGGTCGTGACTTTGGAGGTCTGCTGTTAGTTCAGGTTTTCTCCCTTTAAGGAAGCATTTTGCCTATCTCTGTCCTGGGGTGTTCTAACACAATTCCTGAGATTTTTTACGGATCCCCCTGTTTAGTGTAGTCCTGACCGTACTTCTGTTTATGCCACAAAAGGGTTCCGGGCCAATTAGGGGGCTTATCGAGTCTGCCCTAGCGAGCTCGTCCGCCGTTCCAATACCCTTGAAACCCGCGTGTCCAGGTACCCAGGCAAGGAATAATCTATTCCTACTGCCCACTTCTTTTAGAGAGCGTATGCAATCCCATACCAGCCGTGAATTTATCTGGAAGGAATGGATTGCTTTTAATGCCGCTTGGCTGTCAAAGTATATGGCGATCGTTTTGCTTTGCACGGCATTCCTTGATAACTCCTTCACACAGTGGTCAATTGCCATTATCTCCGCTTGGAAAATCGTTGCGAATTGACCTAGGGATATCTGGATCTTTTCCTTAGATTTTTCCCCGTAGATCCCGGCTCCAGTCCCCTTTTCGGTCTTCGAGCCATCGGTGTACCAAACCAGTTCAGCCTTGACAGGGGGACCTTTGTCCCAGTCTGCTCTTTCTAGTACAATGACTTTGAAATTTCTTTCAAAGTTGAAACGTGGAGTCATTGCATCACTGGGCATCCCGAGAACGGTATCCCTTTCTTGCTCCTCCCAGAGTTTTAGGTGTGCCCCACCGTGCCTCTGACTGATGGGTTTTTGCCCCTGCTTCTCCCTGAATGTGGATGTGTAGTGGTAGCAGGTCCATCATCACTTCTAGTCATGCTCAGACATGCAAGCTTTTGCACGCCACTTAATAGCCTTATCCCCCCCTATTTGCAGCGTCTTTGTACACCACACCACTGATCCATAGGTTAACATGGGTCTCACCACCCTTGTGTAGAGCCACAGAATCATTTTTGGACTCAATCTCCAGTTCTTTCCGCATAGCTACCTGCACCTCCCCAAGGCGATGTGAGCCTTATGCGTAATTTTTTGTATTTGTTGGTTCCACGTGAGCTTTTGGTCAAAGATGACTACGAGATATTTTACCTCCGTGGCAAGTGGAATCTGCACATTCCCTAGTTCTAGTGGCCCTAGGGTATCTAGTGCCCTTTTTCTTGTAAATGGTGCAACTGTGGTTTTATTAGGGTTGACCGACAGCCCTTCCTTCTTGCACCACTTGTCCACCATATTAAGGTTGTCATTTACCAGCGATAGACCCTATACCAAATGCACGGGAAACATGTCACCATTTCATTGAATTTTACGGGTTTATTTTTGATTATTTGACTATGCGGTTATGAAAAATCGATAAAGGACATCTTAATTTAGGGTAAGACGGTATTACAAAGCGGATATTAGCATTTGTTTATTATTAAAAAAATTACAAAGTTGCTTCATTTTCGGGAGTATAAATGAATGTCTTTGGAATTTTATTCCTGAAAAACAACGCACAATTCGTAAATTTCAAATAAACGTTACCCTGTAGCAAGAATTAAACTTCCGTTAGAAAAAAAAACTCACGTGCCTTAGCATTGTTGTTCGTCTATAAAATTCAATAATGTTTGTCGGGAAAATTATTTCTGAAGTAAGCTTGAAAAATACAGAAAGCTGTATAATTGGGTAGGAACTTTAGTAGAAAATTTAAAATTTGGTGTGGCCTTGGAGCGGAAAATGTCGCATTTTACAGCAGTCAGGGGAACGGTCAGGTATAAGATAGAACCCATTCATACCATTCAGCCATAAAATCATAAAATTGTGCGGCGAAGACAAAGCCCACAAACACAGCAGGTTTTTTTTATGATGCTTTCCAGCTTCCGGAATACCTATATTCGGAAACTCTCAAAATACGGACCGACCCAAGACCAGTTATAAGTAAAAATACTTTGCAGTATTTATCAAAAAAAGTTGCTTGTATCTGTATAAACGATGAGACCAAGCAAATGGACATGATTATTGTACATGTATATACAAGTAAATTAAAATAAATATCTTAATTATATTGTAAACTGGTTATGTAAATTTTCGGATTCAAAGACAATTAGCAATTTGCCGAAAAATTTGTTTTTTCGTTGTATTTTCCGGCGATCCAAATGATTTATTAATTGAAATAATTTATAGAAATGAAATTCTTTGGCAAGAAATTAAAAATGTTTTTTTTTTAATTGCATAGCAGGTGGCATAAAAAAAATTGACCTATCCAAGCGATTTGCTTAAAAACATTACATTTCACGGGTTTAGTTTTGATTATTTGAATACGCGGTTGTGAAAAATCGGTAAAGGACATCTTATTTCAGGGTAAGACGGTATTACAAACCCCATATCAGCATTTGTTTATTCATAAAAAAATTCCAAAGTTGCTTCATTTTTAGGAGTGTAAAGAATGAAATTTTTTTCGTATTTTACAGGGAGGTATCATCCTCAGGTCAGGTAAAATATTGTTATTTTATGTTTATTATAATTTCCTTATTCAATAAATACTACGCCCCACAAGCGAAAAAGGGTTTACTCAACAAAGTTTATAGTAGTTTGTGTATGTACCGACGCAGTAATCTTTTTTGGGATGAAAAAAATCGATAAAGTACAGCTTATTTCAGGGTAAGACTGTATTACAAACCCCATATCAGCATTTGTTTATTCATACAAAAAAAATGACAAAGTTGCTTCATTTTTAGGAGTATGATGAATGAATTTTTTTTTCCTATATTTTAAAAGCAATTCAAAATAAAGAAGAATTAAAAGTTGATAAAGAAAGGGAACGGAGAAAAAAAGAAGAAAAAAATTAACTTAAAAAAAGGGTTACGGAATAATAAACAATTAAAATGGAACAAAGTGGAAAGGAATAGAAAAATTATTAAAAAATTCATAATTAGATAATAAACAATAATTTCTGAATTTCATTAAACGGAACAATAAATAATTACATTAAGCGGAACAACAAATAACATTTTTATTTTTTACTTTTTAGTTAACTTTGGGTTTTTGAAGTCGTTTCTTTTTTTTAAGTTAATTATTTTTTAAATGGCCGTAGCGAACGTGTTAAAAACATTACATAACGCAATTAATTAATAATTAATTGTTTTAAACTCTAGCATTACACAGTGACAATACCACAGTATTGTATTGTCACTTATCAATAACAAACGACAACACTGAATCCACATTGTTGATTTTTGTCGAAATTATATTCTCAAAATATTACTCCTATATTTTTATAATACATTTCTTTACACCACCATAAATATTGTTATTTTATATTTATCATAATTTCTCTATTCAATAAATACTACACACCAAGCGAAAAAGGATTCGCTCAACAACATTTAAAATAAATGAGGTATTTATTACTTAGTTTTATTGAGGGTAGGTAGAAGCAATAGGTTGGACGCTATTGTAAAGAGATATGGTCACCCAGGTCAATATTCAGTTTGAACGTACGGAATAACACAGAAAATAATCTTTGGTTAACTGGGTATTTTCTTGGTCCCTAAAAGCAACAGGTCACTGTAATATCACAAAGCAGATCTCACCGAGACACTTTAGTTCCACTATTCTACACCAGGTTACAGCATCTCACGACGAATGTACAAAATTTTATCTCACTTCAACATCGGAAGAAATTTGTCTCTCACTAAATGACAACCTTAAGCGCCTTTTGTGTTCGCTCTGTTATGACCCCTGGAAACTTTCCCCGGACTACCAATACCAGGTCGTCTGCGTATCCGAGGCATTGATAGCCCTCTTGGACTAGTTTGCAGATTAGGTCGTCAACCAAGACTGCCAATAATAGCGGCGATAACACTCCTCCCTGCGGAGTAGAATAGAATCCAGTCAATTTTTTCGAGCAAGTGGGCTGCGCGCATACTCCCTGATGAGACTTGACTCGTCAATTGGCACATTAGTACATGCATAATTTAGCGAAGTATAGAAGTGCATAAGTTGTTCACACTAAAGTACTGCACTAAACGCAAATCCTAAATACGTGTAAAATCAGAGCCACTTATTGTTAACTCAAGAGATATATCGTACGAAGGTGGAGTTTCGAGGTACGTAAAAAAGTTGCTCAAAGGTAGCCGCACCGGTTTCGTCGCGTGCCGACATTGGGTTGACAGAGACGAACTACAGAATTTAAGGTTTCGGTAAAAGACATGCTGGATTCTACTAATAACACTTTCGATTTATGCAGTGCGATTGAACGTTGTTTTATTAAGTCTTAATTTGGGCGATACTTAACTTAAAGTGTAGGTGTAAAACTGCATATTTGATCAAAATTGTAATAACACAAAAAATCGAAGACGGGCCTGTACATCATCTTACACCTGCATACGTTCGACAAGTTTTTTATGTCCCTCGAAACTCCACCTCCGTACGATATATCTCTTGAGCCTACAATACAATTAAGTTAAAATTTATTTGACTATTAAATCACTTAACATGTGTAAACAAGCTATAAAGAGACGACTGAAATAAGATAACTAGTAACAGGAGGCAACTCCACGTGATACAAAATCAGACTCTCTCCAACGTGATTCACGACCTCCGTTTCTTATTATCAAGTATAAAATTACGTCGTCTTCCTGATTGAATTTTCATGCTCTAACAATTCGCAGATTTACGCCATCTAGTTTGCTATATCAAAAATAAATCCCCACTTTCGTAATAGGACGCAAAAATTTTTCATATCGAGACTGTTAAATTGCTACATTTCAGTAATTTTCACCATTTTAAGCCCAACACCCCATGATATCCTGTTTTAGCGCCTGGAAGCACACGTTTATTACATTTTCGTCATAGCAACCAATTCACCAATCGTAATTTCAGAATAATATTCTACATGTTATGAATTTTGCCGGAATTCTAATAATTTTGTCACAATTTTTCACACGAGATTTACCAAAAAATTTGTTGTATTGAAACCGGTTATCTAAATCTATATGCAGAAAATGGTATAGGCGACCTTTCAAGGTGTGCTTTATTGCAACCTAGAACTGTCCTCCCATACTAATGCGTCTTGGAGATATATCTTGAGTTTGAACTGCATTACAACGTTTCCACCTCTTTATTTTCACCTATAAATAATTTATATCCCAAACCACTCTTAAATAAAATGTTAGATCTAACGCATAGGTACTACAAACAATATCAGCCAACGATTTTCAGTTAGTATGGGATGGTCAATTAGTATGGGAGGATGCAACGATTTTGTATCGGTCTATTGACAATATACACTTTCTTTTACAAAAAGAGAAGAGAACTGTATTCTTTTAATGTAGGGTGTCTCACATTAGGTTCACTACTTTAAAAGAAACAACAAATATAAGTACCATTTAGGCCAAAATTGAACAATAACGGAATAAAAGGCACTTTTGTAAAATGAAATTTTGGAACTTCTCATATAATAACTACAACAATTAACCTACTACAATCAATCTCTCATTTATTTACTATAGCAACCTAAAAGTGCCAATTTTGGTGGTTGTCAAAAACACAAAAATTTATTAGTAGGGTTGAATTTTATAAGTAGCACACTGTATATTTATATATTACGTATTTATTTATATACAGAGTGATTTAGCTAAAATTCCGCGCCTGGGGAACTTTGATCAGAGGGTGTATTAATTTACACAGGCGATAATTTTTTTCAAATTTAAAAAACGACATTTGGATGCATTACTTTTTAAATTAAGCGATATGGTTAAAATAATATTTTAATATAGGAATAGGAAAAATAGGATAAAATAGGAAACTTCAAGGTGATCTGGTAAATTACGAGTAATAAATTCCGAAAAATTCTAATGGTAGACCGTACTTCAGGTACACTGTTTAGTTCAGAAAACTATATACTTTTAAAAAACATTACAAAAGTCGAGTAAGCTGTATCTGGGACGTATCTTTAGCCTGTTTCAGCCCTATCGCTACAAAAAAAAATATACTGGAGAAAGTGTGATTACATCTTTATCCAGATAATAATACCTCTAGTGAGGAAAGAAGAACTAAAAGTCATTAAGTCCAAAAATTTGTTTTATTCTGATAGAAGACAATCAAGATGGCTAGCATCAGCTACAAAAAAAAAACAACGGGTTGCACTCCGGGGGTGCCGGCAGAAGTGAAAACTTGAACATTAACGTTGTGCATTTTTGAATATTTTGGAATGGTTAGGGAATAATTTCGCACGAATTGCTTTATTTATCAGTATAAACGTACTATCATTTATGTGGTAAAATACAATATTCATTTATTGCGTACACCAACATGACAATTTATATTACATTAAAAATTTTACACTTCAGAACTATTACAATAATTATTATTTTACATTAAAAAGTTTATCTCTCAGAAAAATGAACTTTCATCCATAATTTCAACGACTCTTTCACCATCATCATTACCAGCATCATCATCGCCATAATAAAGCTCGCATCAATAGTAGTTTTGTATTTCGTTGTGCTAAGATTGCGATCATTTGACATCGTTAAACCAAATTCATTATTTAAAAATTCAATTAATTGTTGATTTTTATCGTCTGCAAAGTTTATGTTGAAATCTCCACTAAAGATCATTGGCAAATCATCAAAGCTTTTCCCAATTTTTTTTTTTTTTTTTTGAAGCAATGCAGATGCGTCATGAGAATAAGTGAATAAATTTTCATACAAAAAGTCTCGTATAGCACGCAATGACTTATCTGGAGAAATGTAAACGGCAGCCATAATAATGAACTGATTATCACCAGAGTGGCAACGACTTATACACATATCGCCGATATCAGAAACAGTAGCATTAAGGGTATTGGTCGCGACTTCATAAGAGTTTTGCCCACGTCAAGTTTTAAAGAAATCTATTTCACATTGGTTTTTTCACTCCTACGCATTAATTGCTACACAGTGCGAGGAGAGAGATGACTGCAGTGCTATGAATCAGCGGAGTGACCATTCAGAAATGACTGACCGACTAAGGGTCCACATGCGCTATCGACAGGGGCGGACTTGCCCCAAATATTAATAGATATTGCAATTAAAATTATTATGGGACAGTTCAAGTTTATTTCATAGTAAAAAAATATCAGAAGTTAAGTCTATATGCATAATTAAATAATAATATATATTAATAACTGAACATACCTTATTTGACTTTAAAATCATATCATTTACCTTTTTTCTAACATATCACTTCTCACAGAACTGATGTCTGAAGAGACCGTAGGTATGTTTTCACTACAAATAATAATTATAAAATGAATCACATGGTTTTATAGTTTTACCTTAGGTGTTTTTTTTTCCACTGCTTTTAATTGCGCTAAACGTCTATTTTTTTCGATGAGCGGAAGGATATTTTTTTATAGCATTCTTCCTCAAATTTCCCATTATTATTAGAAAAAAATAAACTAATAAAAATTTAAGGACAAACCAGTTTCGACACTAACATCTGAAACTCAAGTGACCCTAGATCACTAGGCCATAATTCTGACGAGTGTCACCCTGTATTGCTTTTTTTACCATGAAGTTTTTACCATGAACATGCGACGTTCTGTTCAGTAACGCTCGGACTGATTGTACGTCTCCAGTTCAAATGGTAAGAGATAACACTATTGCATTTTATATTTGGAAAAACAAAGAAACCATTCGGTTATTTCAACAACGATTTCTTTTTATAATCGAAAGCAGCTTCGTACAAAGTTTATTCCATAACTGATTTTTTTCAAGTTTTGGTTGATTTTGGTCTTCTCATTACGGATTCAACCTGTTATCAGATAAGATATTTTTATTTTATTTTGAGGGACATTCTACTTTAGTATTGATCATTATTCAAATGTTAAACCAAAAATTGAAGTGCTAGGTGTGTTGATGATTAAGTAATTCCAAAACTAAACAATAATTTGTTGGACCGTCTTCTTCCTATCCATGTCTAGTTATGCGATAAAAGAGTGGGCTGGTATGACGTTTAGGAATGTTGTTGTGCGGACAAATTATAGTCAAATGAAGGCGCGTTCAATTAAACATGCTGGTGTCTGGTGTATTTCGCATGCACATCCATATAATTTGTGAAATAATGAATTGTGTTCATATTTTGATAAATAGCTACTCCTCCCGCTGGACGATTATTTCTTCTGAAACTCGCAACAAAGAGAGGGGGATATTACCTCCTCTTCTACGCCGCGCCGGCGCGGCGGTCTACCCTCCCTCCGTCTTACGAATTTTCGATCAGGCCACGTCCTGACGCGAGTTTAACAATTTTTATCCATCCCAAAAAGTGCTCACCGCAGCTAAAGAAGTTTTCACTTCAAAAAATAGTTTTGAGTTTCACTCGTTTACATTTTACTTTGTCTCAAAATGTAGCCGTTAACCGACTAGTTGCTCAAACAACAATAGCTATTATATTATGACAAAAAGCCACAACAGCTGCAAGACTTTCGATATGACTTCTGCCCCATGCCGTCCAGTGTACAATTGAAGGCCGCTTATCAAACTTAAAATTCGGCAAGTAATTCCATTCGCGTATACACGGTATAGTATGTAAAAAAATGGTCGGATGTAAGAATATCATACTTTCAGCAGATTATGCAGTTTTCGCTGAATTTCTGCCCCGATTGTGTAAATTTTTTCTGCTATAAATTTCTGTTTTCTGACTGTCCCTATTAATTACTACGGGAATCCGCTGAAAGAATGCATTAAAGTGAGAGTATCTTCCTTGGTCCTCACTTGCTTTCCCTCCATTTTTGCAGTGCATGTTAGAGTCACTTGCACATGACTTTCAGCAAAACCGAAATAAAATATGTATTTAATTCCTACAGCAACTTGTTTAAACTTTGCCACTTGCTGTGAGAGCACTCTCGGGCTCTGGTAACATTAAGCAAATTATTTAGAAGTACTCTCAGCTAGAGTTTTACTATGTCGTGTAATTCAGGGTTAAGTATATAGTTATTATTTATTTTGTTCTTGCTAAAATCAATAAAGATACAATAATGTAATAATATTAACACAATAATAGATGTAGGCGTAGAAGTTTATTTTATCTTCTAAACGATAAAATGCTATTTTGACATTAAAGATAGAATAAAACGTATTGACTGCATAACTGGTTACCTGCTGAATACCAATAACATTCAGGATGTGACTGCATTACATGTATGTATGTAGATATGCACGTAAATCAATCAATCAATGGGAGTCTTATGTAGCGAATACCTCTTCGGCATCCAGAATTTGCTGTGATTGTGTATTTCCGTTCAAGTTGCATCGGAGATCAGAATAAACGTCTAGTATTATTACATTAAAAACACTATTGTTTCAAATCAGTTGCAGTTTACTGCAATTATTCTGCATACTGTAACGGTTCAGCAGAAATTATTCGTATTAAAACAAAATAAATTTTGTTGAAGTAATTTCCACCGTACAATACGCTTCGACCTGCAGCACATACAGATGAACCTGACGTTCCGCCGGCGGCGCGGCCGCTGCTGCGCGCATAGCAACGATACTCAGAGACAATACAAAGAAATCGGCTTGTCAGCGCACCCGTCTCATGGTCGTTTGCCTCTCTCTGTAGTGAACTCTTTGACTCCAGTGTCTTCGGGTGTGTGGCTGAATGCAATTTTCCCAAGAGGACTTCTGGGTCCCGCGGGGCCCCCTTCGAGACTGTATATTAGAAAACCACAAGGAATTTTCTGGGGGCGAACCAGTCGTTCTATATTGAGGAAGAAGACCCTTCGTTCTTCAATAGACCGTTTATTCATGGAAATATTTTCTTCTTCTTGGTATTAATTTTAATTTGTAGTTTGGAGGTTAATAAAGGTGGCTTTGACGTGTTTGTTATTAATGTTGTTAACTTAATTATCTGTCAGCTTAAACCGACTCATTAGCGTGTCTTCGCTGGTGAACTCTTGTCTGCACTGGTGATTGTGCCGCCACTAACAAACTTTGGCGCCCGAGATCGGTTTTGTTGTTACGGAGTTTTCTGATAAATTTATTATTTTATAATCGCGTAAAATTTTGTTGTTCGTTCACACAAGAAGAAATTATTATTTATATCAATTAAAAACATTAGTGAACTAAAAGTTAGACTAGAAAACTAGAAACACAATGTAAAGATTTTATGAAATCCAATTATTACATATTCAATTTGAGTCAAATAATCCAAATTACTTAATACTTCATTCTTTACGACTTCGCATCGAAAATCACCCGAACAGAAACGTCTAATTCCAATTTATGTATGACGGTAACTCAGTAAAATCGAATTCAAATACACATAATTTAAGCGATGTTCCTCCAAGTGGAATTATCACCAAGCCGTGCTTCTCCTCGTTAAAATCCAAAGGAATAAAGTACAGATGATCGCACGCATGAATATTCATTCCCTGCTTGACTATTAATTGAAATCTTTTATCGTCCAACTCAACAGGGTTACTTTTTTGCAGGAAAACCATCCCATTAACAATAATCGAAGAGGACAGCTACGAAAAAGATGTTCTGTTCTACGTACAGTTGGGTGAACCTCAGATGTCAGGTGGTAAGAGTCACAATGAATGTCAGTGTCGTTCTTCTTCATATCAGTTTTTTTCATACTTCTTCTGCACTTCCTCTAACTACTTGGTCACGATGCATGTTATGTAAGTAAAACTGTTTTGTATTTCTTCCCTTTCCCCTCGTATGCTAAATGCACAGTTTATCACGCGACGTCAATTTCCAGAGAAAATTATTTCTTAGTTACCCCGTCAAACGTGACCAGAGTCTGTGGTTTATTATTTGGGGAGGGTTCATAAAGAGGGTGGTCACGTCTCATAAAACTAGACACCACAGAAAAGAATCACTGGAGAGTTTAATAAATACGCAAAATGAAGACATTAAATGCAGACAACGCCCTTCCCTATGGTTAACATTTTAAATAAAGGGACGGTGTTTGGTAGATAGCATAATATGTTAATGACATTTTGAATTCACTCAGTGAGAAATTCTTGGGCAATTCAAATTTTATAGTCAGCAAATTCAACAAATTTAAATATAGCCGCAGAATAAAGAAGTTAGATTAACATTTACAATTAGTAGTAAGAGGTTTCAAAATTTCAATTTCGACTGTAATTCACTGCTTAAGAAAATTTTCCAAGTGTTTTCAACAAAAACAGAACAAGATTAATTTAATTTAATTAGATTTAATTTAGTTAGTTATCGTTTATTGGATAATTTTTTATGCATATTATGTACTTTGGAAACAAAAATGCTAAAATCACTATTTATGAATTATACATAATTATATGATATATTTTAAGCTCTGGAAAACTTATTAATTCGCAGTCTTGATAAGATCAAATTAAAAAAATTATCGTTATTTAAACAATATTTGCAGTATCTAAATAAATAATTTAGGAGCTGAGCTAAATATGTCGGTTCTCAATGTTCTCTATGGCCTTGTGTAATCGCATCTTCCCCTTGCAGATTTAGCGTCGCTCAACTTCCATTTATTCCAAAGTCTGATAAAGTGGATCAGCAGAAACGGATTCGCGAACGATGAAGTCATCAACGATGTAAATGACTATTTTGAGGATGTCGACAAATCGCTCTATCAATCTGGTACCGCATCCGAGACCACGTTAAAGGAAAAAACTGACTGAAGAAAATGTAACAGACAAAGCTTGATTTAATCGTCGATAATAAAGATAGATTTGAAAATTTAATGCTCATCAATGTTTAATGAAAGATTAAAAAAAAAGTGACGAAGCATTTAATGATTTTTAATTTTGAAACTTTTAATCCAACACACGTTTTCTCTGAAAATAAAATTACGTAAGTGATAATGTGAAGTCGAAAGATACTTGAGAACTCTAAACTTTATTGCTTCTACTTATTATTGAAACCAAACTTTAATAAACGGCGACTTCACCACAAATAAAATGTGCAGTCATGCAACAATTGGAAGGATCGATTAAATGACTAAATACTAAATTTGTCTTCGCTTCTTGAACCCAGTCACGTACGATGTCAATGACTTGGAGGACTTTTTACAAACAGCTTTGTCGCAGTGCCTCTCCATGAGACTATGCGTCCGGTGGGAAAGCTGAAAGCTGCCAGAAATTTAAACGAAAAAATATCCTGGAAAGAGCATGAAAGTGCAGTTCATTTCTCCGAATAATGATCACAATTTTAAAAATAGTTCCGTAGAAAACGCTATTAGACTTTAATTAAATTCGGAATTAAAGAGCTGTCTGTCGAACGAAACATTGGACGCGCTATCTCAATTTGATAACTATTAAAAGCGTGATGTAGGTTCGAGCTGTGATGTTTACAAAGGCGATGTTGACTCTGTTAATTACTCAGGGCTTTAATTTAGGTAGTTGATGTCTGTATAATACGTTACTTTATGAAGAACAGACGAATGATATATCTGCATTAGCTAACGTTGCGGAAAAATTTCTAATCTAAATAATTCCTGAATTTAATGTAGCTACCAAAAATATTATTATTTTTGTTGTAAACTGAAATATTAATATGTACGTAGGTATATATTATGTAATATCATAAAATGTGAATGTAGAAACAATCCGACACCATTTAATGCAATACAAACACAATAAATCTTCAAAAATAAAAGCGTTTTTTGAGTACCTACTAGGTATCGTGTGAAAATTTTGCATAAATAGTGAATAAATTATCAAAAAATCCCATTTGTCATAACTTTCTTTCGTGGTTTTGCTCAGTCATCTCTAGTGCAACAGCCAAGTAAAAAAAAACACAAACGCACTCGTTTGCGGAGAAATTTTAGCAAGAATTAAAGTTTAGAGAAAACAAACAAAAACTGGAAGCAGTTTAGACATTTTATAACCCTGGTAATCTCAATCAATCTCAGCAGAAGGAGTCTCCAAAGCAAATAACAGAAAAAACTACAATATTGTATTTTTTTTTATTGGTGGATATCTGTTTTTATCTTGAAGTAATAAAATGTTAACTTTCAAACAAAACTAAGAATAAAAGACACCAACAGGTAGAATAAGTTTAAGAGAGATTAAATAGTATATTGTATAACAAGTGTTGAAAAAGAAAGATTTCATACGAGTTTGTAAACGTGTTGTACACTATACTTTTTCTACGACTGCTTCAAATACACAGAAAAACACGAAAAACGCATGATTTTATTTTTATTTATTTGAAAACGTTTTATAATATCAAACATAATATGTATATTTATTATTATCTACTTATTTAAAATTATAATTTATTGTTATATTAGAACAATTTTCCAATTTAATTCCAGGAGTTTCCATTTTTTTAAATATATTTTCTGTCAATGAAAAGCTTGTGGAACATGAGGAAGTTCATTTTCTGCCAAGATCGTTGAATTTTCACTGAGAGGTTCAACTGGTGCAACAATTTTATCCGACATTTGTATTTTGTTTTGGATGGAATCGTCTATGTATCTTTCGGCAACAGCACTGAAACGCCAACCTCCATGGCGTTTGAGGATTAGCAAATCCCCACCTGCATTTACCAGTAGTATAGCCGATGGGAGTTTTGCCATACTTCTTATTTTGTTTATATGTACTTACAACCTGCTTGATACATTTACCATTTTTATAATTAAAAAAAACCTTTTTTCTCTGAAATTCGGAGGACGAAGATTTGCATATTTTTTCAAAATCTGCTAAAAAGTTGTCGTTGCAGCACAGCTTACGTGATTTTAAATTTTTAGCGTCTGTTCCGCCAATAATGTATGTTTGGTTGCCTAAATACACAAAATTAGCTTGTGAAACCTTTTCACATGGTTTTAGAGTGCGTTCTGGATTTATTACACGTTGTGTGAAATAAATGAATTTCAAGTGTAGTTACTGTTTTTTTACACACTTTTCATAGCAGTCGTAGAAAAAGATATTTTCTTATTGTAATTTTTTTTTAAATTCATGTTTATATAAAAATTAATTCCTTCTGTATTCAGTAATACCTACATTTGTGCTTAATTTAAGTAGATATTTGAAATACGTATTAGCGAAACAATTTCTGTGTACTAAAAGTTTGCGAAAGAATATTTATTCTATTTGAACACGATATTCAACCAAGATTTTAAAAATTGAAGGCAAACGATGTTTGCTTGTAACATCTAGATGATATTAGTACTTATAGATACTTCTCAATTCAAGAAGGATCAAAACATTCTAAATTTATTATTACCACAGTAGATTTAGATTAGATTAGGTGTTTAGGGGTGTGAGGAAATTTGCTCCTCTCACCGACACTTAGACCACACCGCAGGCCCATTGTGTCACCCCCTCGCGTCCCTCATTCCTGTCTCTCATCCAGCCATCCGACATTGTCGAAAAAAGCTAGGATGGTTTCAGGCGAGGTACACTTCAAGTTGGCCCAGCTGGGCCATGTCTCCCCCAGTATGGACTTTCTGGTCGAGGCGAGAGCCGGACATTCCCGTAGGATATGTTCGACAGTCTCGTCCTCCTCTAAACACCCCCTACACGTTGGGTCGTTGACCACCCCCATCACGTGGAGGTTTAGATTTAGCCTGTAGTGACCGGTCCAAATGCCCACCAAAAGGCGGAGTCTATCCCTTGACAAACGCAGACAAGACTTGGCTCTTTCAAAGCAAGGATTTTTGATAAAAATCTTGCTTTGTCTGCAGCCTGTTGTCGTTTCCCATCTAGCACAGCATATTGAGGACAGATACGGTCCAATCACGCACCCAAGGGAGGTATTCTGTGGAGTCCCTCGCTCAAGATGCGGGCGTGCCCGCGTTCTGATTTCCCAGGTTTCCAAAGGTTGCCTTCCCGCAGCCTGCGAGCGGAGGCAAGTGCCATGACCTCCACGAAGAGATCGATGGGAGGCAGACAAAAGACAGCCTCCAGAGCTGCGGTCGGGGTGGTTTTCATAGCGCCCGTCACAGCGACACATGCCATCCGTTGGATGCGTCCGAGACGTGTCATCGTTGTTTTTTGCCTGACTCTGCCACCAGACAATTGATCCGTAGCTTAGCATCTGTCTGATGACGGCCGTGTAGAGCCAGAGGGTAATTCTGGGTGTTAAACCCCAGGACCTTCCCACTGCTCTCCTACACTGCCACAGGGCGACGCTGGCTTTGTCTATTTTGCTCTCCAGATGCTTTTTCCAAGACAGCTTATGATCCAACATAACGCCCAGGTACTTCACATCTGAGAGTTTCAGCTTGACGCCGTTAAGGGAAGGCAGCCTTAGCTGTCCCATCTTCCTTCTGTTCGTGAAGAGGACTAGCTCTGCCTTTTGTGGATTCACAGCCAGAGCCTCCTCACAGGCAGAGTGCTGTCTGCATAAGGTCGCATAGTTCATTTTCGTACTTACCAGTAAGCAGTATGACCAGGTCATCTGCGTATCCGATAGTGTAGAATCCCGCCTCGTTGAGTGTGCATAGAAGGTCGTCCACTACTATGTCCTATAGCAATGGGGAGAGAACTCCCCCCTGAGGACAGCCCTTCTTAACCACTCCTCGACTAGTTGCGTCCGCTACACTAACCTGTACGGTTCTGTTCTCCAGCACCCGCTGAATCCAGTCACGTACTGTTCCTGGGACATCACGGTTCTGAAGTCCTCGCCCGACGCTATCGAAGGTGGTCTTGTCAAAAGCCCCCTCGATGTCGATGAATACTCCTAAGGAGTATAGTTTATGCTCCAGGCCTCCCTCAATCCGCCCCACTACCTCGTGTAGAGCGGACTCGGTCGATTTCCCTGGAACATATGCATGTTGGTTGGGGTGTAATGGTTTGGCCCTTAGCACCCCATCCCTTATTTGAAGGGCATGAGAATAAAACAAGGAATGTCCATTGCACATTGATCGGAGAAAATCCTATTTTAAAGTTCAAGTTGTTGTTTTGAACGCAAATCAATTAATACGATAATAATACTACTATACAGTATACGGATTGCGTTTACAAGAGGATTTTTTTTTTATTTTTGACTACGCCAAAACCTCAAAGGAATAAGATTTTTTGCTTGTCCTGAAACCAGCAAATCTGTAATTAAAACTTCATTATTGTGACCGAGTTGAAAAAAACGTATATTTTTCTCTTGATTTTGGACTTGGTAATGATTAATTTTAATCTTAAAGTTTTCTTATCACGAAGGCAAGCTATCGTTTTAGAGTAGAATTGTGCGCAGAAATGGGTGGGGGGTTAATTGAATAATGATTGTTCTTGTTAAAAATTAGTTTTTTTATGTTAAAGCTGTTTCTTTGAGTTGCCATTTTTTTATTAAATTAATTTTAATTTATTTAAAAAAAATTTTTTTCACAAACATTTTTGTTATTTAACTTGCGTAAACTCATTTGTCAATGTGACATCGTTGTCGTAGATAAGTTGTAATCCACAAACATCTTTTTATCATCTGTAGACACATCAACCGCAGCATTAAATGCAATTCCAAAAAAAAATAAAAAAATGCGTCGAAGGTACAGGATTAATGCGAAAGAGATCAAACAATGTCACAATAGTAGGTACATTATTATACGAGTATAACACGAGGCTTTATCGAGATTTGGATAGTACCAGTAGATAGAGCAAGAAAAAGTACAGCGAACTGCATACGTGGCACAATTTCGCCCATTTTGTGACATTCCCTGTTTTATTGTCCTACCCTTCATTTGGTAGTCGCATAGTCTCTCCAAGGTTTTTAACAAAAACGATGTGAGACTTATGGGACGGAAAAATTTCGCGAGCGCATAATCTCCTCGCCCTGGTTTGGGGATAAAGACAACTCTCACCTCCCTCCACATTTCCGGTACGTATGCGAGTGCAATACATGCCCCAAAAATTATCACCAGAATCTCCGAAAGTCCCCATTGTAGCAGGGCCGGGAAGATTTCGTCCACGCCCGGTGACTTGAAGGGTTTGAGAGCTCTTATAGCCCATTCTACGCTAGTCTGGTTCACAATCCGCGCAGCCTCAGCCCAGTCCTCCAGGGAGGGGGTTTTTGGCCAGCTTTGGATCGGATTCACATCCGTTGTGACCACACAGCCCGGAAAATGTGTAGCCATCAGTACCTTGGCTGTTTCATCGGCAGAGTCCGTGTAGGTGCCGTCCTCTTTCTTCAAGCTACCTACTTGCTGTCCCGGATCCTTTGACAGGATTTTCATCAGCCGGGCAGCGGTGGTGGTACATGATGACCTCTGCTTAGAACGAACGTCTTTTTGTATTGCCGCTGGTGTCCTTTAAATTCGTGCCATTAGGCTGCATTTTTGGTCCTTTTGGCCTTATTGAATAGTTGTGGCCCTGGTGGGTGCCTGATCTCAGCGGACAAGCTTGCTCATAAGACGTCATCAGAGACCTAGTGAGGTCAGTGACTGCCCTCTCCAGTTCTCCGATCGTCTTAAGATCATTAGAGATATCGAGCCGACCCCTGACATTTGCCAGGTTTTCTAGAAATAGATCCCTGTCAGTTTGTTTTGGATTCCTGTACGGCTTCGGTAACATCTCTTTTGCTTCTAACGAAAACGTTATCCATCTGTGGTCTGACATGGTCACTTGCGATGATACTTGCCAGTCCCTTATATGTTTGGAAATCTCTTGTGTCGCGAGAGTGATGTCTATCACAGTCTGACACCTCGAGGTGACAAACGTAGGTTCGCTCCCTCGATTGAGTACTCCTTACTTGTGATCGTAAGATATTCGAGCAGTGCTGTTCCTCTGCTGTTGCAATCACCGCTCCCCCATACGATGTGGTGTGCGTTGGCATCGCATCCAGCAATGAGTTGTTTTCCTTCCCTTTCACAATGCTGAACCAGGTCCGCCAGCTCCCTAGAAGGGGGTGGCTCCCTGGAGTCCCCGGGGAGGTATACTGGGGCAAAAACTACCTTTATTACGTTCCTTCCAAAATCCAGGTTGACCTGCACAGCCGTGACATCTCGGTTGCAGTAGCCCGTCAGTTGGAAGGCGTTTTGTTGGCCTGAACCAAATACACAAGTTCTGGGTCTTTCTTTAAGGGAACCCACGTAAGTGGTTCCGGACCATTTGTCGCCCATGCCACAAACTCGGTTGCCTACGCACCAGTATATATCAGAAAAACAAATACGTGAAGGGTGACATTCTACTGAAATTAAATTGATTTTTGACAAGTTTTAATTTTATTTTTTTTCAGAAGAAAGTAAAAAGCAAAAAATATAGCCAAGCAAAATTTTATCATTAAATAATTTATATTGAAATTTGAAAGTTAAATTTTAAGAGTATGTGAGTGACAATGAGTTTAATACTGTTATGTTAATACATTCTGCAAGAAACGCGTGATGATTTCATTGCCAACTCATTTAGATTAGACTGAGATTTAGGATGCGGCTATTTAGGTCTACTGTGGATCCTCCATGTCTTCAGAGAAAGCTATCAAGTTTGGTGTTCTTGATTAGACTCCACAGCGGTCTCAGCATATATGCCTCTTTACCCTACACAAGCCCTCACAGTGACAGAGGACATCATGGGCTACTCATATGACCAAAATTATTCTGGAGTAATTCTACCAGTGAACGTACGAGAAACCAGTCAGAATTATTAACGACTGGGCCACACAATCCATGTGATTCTTGTTAGCTGTCTAAATAAATAACCGTGCCGTTATAACTGAATTATGTAAATAATGAACAAGTGCTGTTGAAATAAATTGTAAATACTTTCTTTAAATAAATAGATCAAGCTTCAGATCAAGAGGGAAGAGAAGGAAGAGGCCGAAAAGATCATTCGGGAAATGAGTAAGAATTGATTGAACCGTCGAGTAGCCTTCGCCGGTTGTTTTAGTAAAGAAAAGGGATGGATCAACTAGATTCTGTGTTGACTATCGTCCACTGAATAACTAGACAGTTATCCACCCCTCCGAATTGATGATACCCTCCATACCTTGGCGGGTTCGAAGATCTTCTCGACTTTTGACTTAAAAAGTGGTTACTAGCAAGTTGAATTGGCACCTAGAGACAAAGAGAAAACAGCATTTACCGCTTCATATGTCTGTGGCAGTTTAATGTAATGCCGTTTGGGTTTTGCAATGCTCCTGCAACTTTTGAAAGATTAATGCAGACGGTGCTGAAAGGATTATCGTGGAAAAGTTACCTAATGTATCTAATCATTCGAAGAGCACGTGAAGAATCTAGAGGAAGTGTTTCAGCGTCTTCGAAATTCTGCACAAAGCTTAGTCCGAAGAAATGCCACTTGTTTAGAAAAGAAGTACAATATCAAGGGTGTCGCCATCGACGAGCAGAAGGTCAAGGCTGTGAAGTAACAAACACAACTTGCGCAGTTTTCTCGGTTTATGCACTTACTATCTCTGGTATGTGCCAGGATTCGCCAACATTGCTAAAGCGTTCACTAGACTAACTGATGGCGAAAGAAGGTTCCAATGGGACGAAGAATCGTTTGCCCAGCTGAAGTCCGCACAAGGAGAGTTTGTATTAAGCCTCTCCTACACCTGACGAACGTCTCCGCTCGTTTGCGCTGCCAGGCATTTCTTTCGTTTCTTTCGTCAGGAGGGGTTCCGCGGCGAGCGAGCAACAAATCACCTAGAAGAGGGTACGAATGCCAACGGTAAATCCAACTATGGCCCGGGCCTCAGGTAGGTGGGCCCGTTAAGGACCGTATAACAAAATTTCACATTTGTTTATATTTAAATTAATTAATTAATCAATAACAAAAGATTTTTGCAAATTTTTCTAAGAGTTTGTAAACCTACCACAAAATTTAAATTGAATTTAACTTCAATACCCACTCTGCGAAAGAGTGGAGCGTGAGAAAATTGCGTCGAACGTTCGTCAGGTGTAGGAGCGTGTCACGAACACAGCGACTGCGAACAACCGCGAATGCTGGCAGAGCGCCCGAGCGGAAACGTTCGTTAGGTGTAGGAGAGGTTTTAGACACAGATGCTAGCAACGTGGGAATTGACGCTGTGTTGTCCCAAATACAGTAGGAGAGAGAGTGTGTCATTGGTTACTTCAGCAAAACCTTGTCCAAGTCAGAACGAAATTATTGCGTTACTAACCGAAAACTGTCGTCTGTCGAAAGCAGTCGTGAAGTCGGTAGAACAATTAAATCTATAAATACCTCTACGAAAGAAAATTGTTATTGAAAATGCAGCGTTGAACTGCATTCTAAACTTCAAGAATCCCGAAGGACAAGTAGCGATGTAAGGACAACCAAGGTAGAAACTTTGGATCCACCTTTTGCCAGAAGATCTTCAGCACATTGAGTTTTGCAAGCCAAAAACAACACCGCAGTCGTATGGAATGTTGGAACCAATGAACAGAATGATCGATAGTGCTTCTATCTAGTCGCGAAACAGTTCAGGTTCGAGAAAGCTACCTACCAACCCAAATATCGTCTGTGGATTCGATTATTTGGATTGGAGGATAGTCAGAAGTCTGTTGGACGTGTTGTTCACGGGAATGGAGACAACCACAAAGGTCAACGGAATGGAAGACTGCCGACTGTTACTTTCATGGCACGTCTGGATGCAGAAAAGATGCAAACAAAATCCGCCACAATGCTTTGACGTTTCGGAACGAAACATCTTTAAGGATGGGGCAGTGTTACGTTCTGAAAGAAATGCGTGATCATTTAATAGTCACCTCATACGACCGAGATTATTCTGGGGTCATTCTACAAGTGAACATTCGAGAAGCCGCTTCCCTACAAATTCGACGAGAAATCTCCTTCTAAAGTCAGTGATTAGTCAAAACTACAAAACTACAGTGAACCGGTAACTTTACAATAGAAACATGAATACATGTTCCTTTGTTTAACTTTTTTCCTTTCCCGTACTCTATTCGACAATTTGTTCGTGTTTAGAATATCTGATAATTGAGAACTTGTATGAAATCAGTTACCAATTAATACCCATGGTTAATTCAAAGTAGGTAATAGGCAAACTAAAGAACACATTTAAGGTTCCGTATCCTAAGGTTGCCAACGCAATTTTTAGATCGCTTTGGTTATATAATCGTAACGAATACCACTCGAGCAAACGAAAAAAATCTTATTACATTAACCCGTCATTCGGACGAATGCGTCTAATGACTCGGAAGTTTAAAACTTGTGTTTTTGTCAACCAATGATATGTTTCAAAACGACCATTGGACAATTATTATTATTTTAGTGGCAATTTTTAGACAAGCTTTATTCCAGAGACAATTTTTTTTAACTATTTGCCATTACAATTTACAAGTTAAATTATCAAGCCAAATAGAACTCGAGGTCTAAATATTGCCGCTAATTTTTGCTCTTCAGATTGACTTGTTTCTGTTTCGTCACAACAGAAACTCGTATCTGAATCGCAAAAATTATTGTCGCCAATATTTTAACCTCTCGTGCTATTACTATTGATTATTTTCTATGCTTATGTGATATTAAAACTGATTAAACGAATGATTATATTCACAACCACCCATTTTATTATAAAATCATAATTATACTAATCACCAATGAAGGTACAAGCGATTTATAATTTATAATTCATACATTAGAAAACAATTAGACTAAATGTGTATAAATATAGTTTATGTTAAGAACATTAACAGAAATAACCTGCCTCTAACAATAAGGCACCTAGCTGCCAAATTTGTCTTTGAATTTGGACTTTTAACAAATAAATATCTTCCTCTTTATTATCTTTGCATTATGTGTATATATGTTACAGGCAACTTATATAATTCAGACATTTTATATCATAACTAGGCATTTTATGAAATTTCATATAATGCCGGAAACGATAGGAAATTTGTAGAACATTCGTTTACATTAAACAAATTGCCGAGAAGAATATTAGGCATTATATAGAACACCGGGCTTTTTATATATTGTCTATGAAATTTCAGGTAATATGTGAAACTCTAATGAAAGATGTGAGAATTTGAACTTTAGCGCCATAAAGACACTTACGCGCGCCTTTGTTTTGTTTTTATAGGTTAGAGCCGTGGGGCGAGTTTTTAGTAAGCGTTGTGGTTTTATATTCTGCCTTTTGTTGTTACAAAATGCCTGATACAAAGAAACAGTTCTACCATTATTTCAAGGAAGAAAAGGCTCACAAAGCCCGAAATCAGCGGAGATTTTCACAAGTGAAGTGTCGAGCACTTATTGAGGAAATAAAACAAATTAAATACTCAAAGGAACCGACAAAAAAATCTCTATGAGGATATTGGCTATTAGAACATTATGATGTTGTTGACTGGTTTATAATTTCAAATAGTGCGCGCCACAGCGCAGTACCAACAAAAAGGGCTGACCCGAGAGCAGCGGTCACTTCGTCACCATCTTCCCGGTAGAAAACACACGCCAATTTGTAGTTTCAGCAGAAATAAAGCAGAAATAGGGAACACAGTGTTGTTTTTGAGGTGTAAACTCCAGCGCAGCCCCAACAGATGTCTTATCTAGGGAGGCCCCAATTACAAATAATAATGACATTTTATATTATGTCGATGAAGATGAAATGTTTGACATTTTACTAGACATTCATATCAAAACAGACCACGGGGGTAGAGAGGGATAATAAATCAAATAATCAGTGAGAAATACAAAAACATTACTGTCACTTGTAATATAATCTACTATTTCCCCCATGCCATGTATTGGAAATATATTTTTTGTTCTTTACGTGGCAGGTAATAAATGCGTTAATAATCTTGAAATTGTGTCTAAATTTCTATATGAATTCTATAAATTGCCTTAAATGAGATAGGCATATAATGCCTAGGAATTATAATATGCAAAATGGTTTGAAAGACCGAATTTCATAAATTGCCTAAACTCACTAGACATTTTATGAAATGCTTTGATATTAGCTTTGATCATTAAAAAAGTGTTATACCCAAGTCAATAGTTTTACAATAAAGAAAAATAACACAAATTGGAAGTAACGTGATTATTATAAGACTTTATTTATAAATACCGTCACTAAATGCCTGCAAAACTCTTCAAAATAAGTTCTTTATCAAATCTTGCTCGCGAAATGTGTCAATTCGACGTCTTTCAAACCCAAACTTCCTAACAGTACAATAAACCTAATTACTTAACCGTGCATCCTCAAACTCCTAACTATACTTTTATTTACCCTGGACGTGAAACTACTGGTAAAGTGTGCATTTGGTGAAAACCGAACTGTTACGCTCTTGCTTTAACTGTACTCTTCTGCTCGACGTAAACTTTCGTAATTACTGTGTCTCACATCTTTGTATACTCTCTGTGTTGAAAGGTTTTCTTGTTATGGAAAAATTGTATAAGAAACTTGTCAATGTGCTGTTAGGTGTCGTGTATTTTTAACGAAATAATATCCTGTCATTTTGGTATGCGCATTATTGAAAAATTCCGTGTAAAATGCTGAATGCTGTGCTATTTTATAGATGAGGTAGCAAGCTTAGCAGCCGAAGCTGAAAAAAAACGACCCGAGGATAGAACGGAACAGGAGAAACTGGCGATAATGGGAAAGCCACGACTTGGGGATATTGTCAGGGCACAAATTCGAATTAAAGAGAGCAAGGAGTTTAGGGTAAGTTATTTCCTAACTTTTGACTATTGAGTGTTTATCCTTGCTTAAGTGGTTCGCAAGAGGTCACTAAATTTTACTGCAATTGTCTATTTGGACGTTGAAATACTTCGTTTCTACATTAAAATGAGTATTACCTATTTACAACAGTCGAATATAGTAAAATAAATAAAATACTACAATGAATTATTATTTAAAATTGTTGAAAACTGAGAAAACGATGATAAATGTAGGTATCATAAAAGTTTATAAAGTGCAATCTTCTAAAGAAATATTACGACGAAAAACTATTATGTTCAATCTGAATTTTATAATGAAAAGATATTAGGAATAAAATTGGTGGATGCGCCAATTGTTTCTTATGATAATTAAGAACCACACTGCCCAAAGTAAATTTATAATAAATTGTGTGATTTCTGTAAATATAGGCATGTCAAGCTTCTGGTAAACTTGTCTACCCTAATTCAAACTTTGTTGTTTGCGATGTTGGCGACTTTTTTCAGCGATTTCGTTTTAATTTTTATTTCTTGATGTTGGAAAGGCTGGAAATTTTAATTACTTAAACAGAAAACGGATAGGGGACACTAGGTAAATGCAAATAATTAATTCACAAATATAATATTTTGTGTCACTGAACACACCATTTTTTTCTAGAATATTTCTTTAGTTAATGGATATTAACATTTACAACGACAGAAGAGATGGCGCTATGCTGCGTTCCTCGCTCTTTGATGCTAATAACTTGACGCTTTCAGGCGATTCATTTTCTTAAAACAGTCAGAGAAAATATTTTAATACACGGACTAACATTGCATGTTGGTTATTTGGTGCGATCTCAGGCCCAAAAGAAGCGTCCTAATTTTCATGACAAATATAAACGAACGCATTCGTGGCACCACCACAAAAATAATCGACATAACATTGACTACTCATCATATTATAACTGAATATCTTTTTTTTTTTTCATTTATAACCAAATTCAATTTTCAGTTTTCAGTGTTCAGTTTCGAACCTTAAGAAATAATGAGCATTATTCTTAATTCACTTCTAATTTTGATAACTGATTTAGAAGTATGTATTAATATACCATTAGTGTAGAATTCGCTTTCTGCGTGGATGCTGCAGGAATAATATAATTCTTTGTGGAATTTACACTCCAAGCAAGTTACACTAAATTTCTTTTTGATGCCACAGACAGTAGTAATTATAACACATTTTTGAAATTATTGACCATGTTGGCAGCTTGTCAATTTACATATTTCTACGGTTTCAGAACACCGTCGACAAACTAGTGCAACGGGCAAACGCATCACTGTTGATCGGAACCTCGTCCTGGAAGGAGCAATTCGTTGAAGCCGTAACAGTGAGCGCCAGCGATGACTCAGACCAAAAGGAGCCGTCTGGACTCGACTATGTGATGCATGTTATCACACTTTTCTGGAAAATTTTATTTGCCTTTGTGCCACCCACAGGTATTCCATTCACGCTCTCAAAATTTATCGCCGACTATGAATTCTGTAATAATTCAATTCTCCCGTTGTAAAGTGCATTTCTTTTCTTTCTAGATATCTGCAAAGGATATCTCTGCTTTTTCGTATCGATCTTAATTATAGGATTAGTAACGGCAGTAATAGGCGACGTAGCTTCCCACTTCGGATATACGTTAGGGATCGAAGACTCGGTTACTGCTATAGTATTCGTAGCTCTTGGAACCAGTATACCAGGTAAGGAATCGTAATTAACTCAAACGGGGGAGTTGAAAGTTCTCAATTAATGTTTATTAATTTAAATAAGTGGACTACCTGACTCGCTCCACCTGTTGAATGGACAAAACCAATCTCAACTCTTCAAATCGCACATATTTTTCAATTCTGAATTATTCTTACTTCCTTGCGTTAAATCTTGAAGCTATTTTAACAAAAACACTTTACACCCGGATGTAAATCTATTTGTTTCAAATTAGTAATAATACTTGGAATTTCTACTTGAAAATTGGTGCACAAATAATTGTCTCACCAAGAGCTGCTTTAATGCAAATCTATGAAATCTCTTAATTAAGAAGTTACATCTGTGCTGTTGTCAGACTCTGGAATTTATGGGTAATGTTCTGTCCAACTTAAATATTCCGCCATTTTGGATGACTCCCCTTAAGTTCATTATCACCAGGGACGCGCACTAGTGCATGTTTATATGCTTTTTGCGGAAGTGGTGCATTCTATGAAAGTTACGCATTTACTCTCCATTCATCAAAGTCAGTGCAAACTAAGTGATGTACTCCTGAGATCATTACGTTCCAGGTATATCAATATTCGCACTTGCCCATTTCACGTAATAGCTAAAAGCTCTTATTCACTTAAATGAGACGCCCTAGGATACAATAACTCTTCTTTAAATATTAGTTATTTAACGTGTTAATGTTAATACTAAGTTTGCTTGTACGCGGCATTCAGGATGGCCAGTAAAGTATGGTTTTCCGCTTTAAAGTAGTGTATAGCAGAATAAGATAAGATCTTTTAAATTTTAAATTAGAGTAGGCTGTGAAATTTAAATTAAGTTGGCACTAGTAACTTTTGACAATTTGATTTGTGACAAGTGCCTTCAAAAAAGCGGCGGCAGAATGGTGAATGGAAGTATTCTATATAGAACGCTGTGTTAAATGTTTTCCGAAATGCCTACCCTATAGTTTTCCTGCAGATTAATTTTCCTCAAAAATTAGTCCAACAAATTTATAAATGTGTGGCAATATTTCGTGATATTAGTGTGGTGTAGCAGCGAGCGAGTAACCCGCACAATCTTGAAGAACTGCAGGAGACAATTTTTAATGCATGCAACGCTATAACCTTTCAGATTTTGGAAAATGCATTTGAAAATATGGAACGGGGAGTTAAGAGCTGCATTGAAGCTGGGGAAAAACACTTTGAACATTTGCTGTAATTCTCAATAAACCTCCATTATTTTCTTTAAATTAAAACAATTTAACATGAGAAAGATGAAAGTGACAATTTTACCATAACCTCAAATTTTACTGTCAGTCAATTTGCAGGCCGGGACATTGCATAAAAGAACCGCCTACTCTAATTTATAATTTAAATGATCTCATGATAGTTATTTATCTTTATTTATAAGTGTTTGACTTTTTAATATAAGACGTGATAGTTTTACTTTGCAATTGTGGTATTCATAGAGCGATATCGGGAACGTCGTTTGTTTTCAACCTCTAAAATAAAATTTTTCGTTCACTTTAATTAACAATGGTTGTTTATATCAGTTTGATTATTGTTTTACTTTTAAATTGCCAAAATATAAAAACATGACTGGGGCAAACAGTCCCTTGAAAGAACTTTTTACCCCGGTAATTATAAATAAATGCTCTAGTTGAAGAAAAAAGATAGACCGAAAAAAGTAAAGGCAGTTAAGAAAAAAAGTAAAGGACGAGGATGAATGTCTATGCATCAATAACACTATAGAATAATAATTAGAAAATAAATAATATTATTAATGAATAGCGCTAATTTTTATTGTTCTATACTTATTATAAAAACAAATAAAAATATTTTAAAAATACAGGGACATTAGCCCCTGGTAGAAACACAACGATGGACTTTTTGCCTCTAGTACGGGGTAAAAGGTCCATTATGATTTTCTATGCTTAACCTTAATTTTATAAATATTCATTTGTGATATGGAGTTTATCATTTATAGAAAATATACAGAGTGATCATAAAGTTCCGCACAAAACTCATAATTTAGTTATGTAATGCTTTTGCGAAAACAGCTCTATTTTTGTTTTCAAATTGCCATCTTTTGACATAAAAATTTTGATCATGACGTCATCTGTTTTTGAATAACAACACCCAGCTTTTTCTGGGTTTTAGATGCACTTTTCAATTCTCTATTCAACAAGAGTAAAAAAGTGATACCTTGCATTATTTTTTTTTGAAAAATTTACAACTTTTACCTACTTCAAAAAATTAAATTTTTATTCCTTGAAAAAATACTATTTCGAATCCGTGGTGAAATGGCTCAGATTAGTCCCGAAGTGATTGGACGAAGTGTTCAAAGCGTTAAAACACCTCTGGGAATGTGTCAAATAGTTGGCAGGTGGCAATTTGAGCACTTGCGTTAAATTTTATTTAATTTTAGGTTTTTCATTTTTCGTTGTTTGCTTTCCAAATTTATTGTTATTTCTCAATTTTTTTCAAGGTGTAAAAATTTTATTTTTGATGTAATCCGTAATTTAAAAAAAAGTTATAATAATACAACCTTATTCACTCTTTCGAGGTCCAATATAATAGTCGATACATAGATAGAAAAATAAAAATACAATAAAAATAAAAATAGAAACCAAACTATATTTCATGGTTAATTAAATCTACCTTTTTTCTCCTTTTCCCTCTCCTTTTCTCTACACTTGTCCTCTTCCCCTTTCTCTACTGTTGCTCTTTTTTGATTTCCTTCTTCATATCACGCTCTTCATCCATTCTCTTCCTCGTCCATGCTCATGCAACAACTCTCGTACCTTTTTCTCAGTTTCTTCCATCTCAATGCACTTTCTCAGACGTTCCATTGTTTCAATTTCCTCCCACCACATGCTGCATAACCTTTTCTCCTCTTCCATCCAATATTCATTCTCTTTCGTTTCGTTTCCACACCTAAATCTTCCTGTCATACATCTATCCTTCTTATTCGTTTTCTTTTTTTATGTATACTGGTATCCCCTCCGTCGTCCATTCTTCGCATTGCATTTTGCGTCTCTTATTTTTTCTCTTCTCTCCTGTTTGCATATGTCCACTTGGCAGAAAACAATTTTTCCCTCTTTCTTGTATCTGCCCATATACTTTCTCCTATGTATCTTCTGTTTTCCACTTCATTCCTTCCTAGCCCATTCCTCTCATAATACTTTCGTCTTTCTTCCTTCTCTCCTACTATTCTTTCTTTCATATACCCTGGCGTAGCTAGTTCCTTCCAGCCCCAGATTTCCGCTCCAAACAGCACTGCGCTCTTCACTAGGTTTTCAAATACCATCACCCTCTTTTCAAACTCTCTTTCGAACAACTTTTCTCCTATGCAACATACTTGCGCTACTAACTTATTTCCTTAATGTGTGTGGATGCGTTGCTTCTTTGAAACTACTTGAATTCACTAACTTCCTCTATTTCTTTGTTTCCCCATTTCCACTCTTTTCTTCGCTCTTCCGCCTGCTTTCTTGAATATCATCATTTTGGTATTTTCTACGTTAACCTCTAAATTCTTTTTCTTCATGTACTTTTCTAGACATATAATCATCCCTCTCATTTCCTTCTCTTCCTTCGCTATCACCGCCATGACATCCGCGAAAACAAGCGACCACACCTTTTCTTTTCCTACTACTATCTCCCCCCTTGCGATTTTCGTAGTGGTTCATCTAAGTCACTTATACATATGGCGAATAGGGTCGGACTGAGAGGGCATCCTTGTCTTTGTCCCTTGTTCGTGTAAAAGCATTCACTCACTTCCTCTCCCACTTTCACCCTGTTTTTTGTTTCCTCATATATTTCTTCGATTCTTCTTACTAACCTCTCATCCACTCTCTCATACTTTTCCATATTTTCTACCTTTCCAGGAACAGCGTGTACAATTTTCCCCTTTTTTCTCCAGTTGTTTTTTTGCCAAGGGGTTCAGAACGTATACGTTATCCATTATGACTCTGCCTTCTCTCCGGTAGTATTTTTCTTTCTTCACATTTTCTCGTTAATCTCTCCTGCAACGTCATGCTGTAAATCTTATATGCCGTGTCTAGTAGTGTAATCTTTCTGTAGTTTTTTGGTTTTGCTTTATCGCCTTTTTTCTAGATGGGGCATATAGCCCCCTCCCTCCATTCACTCAGGAAACCTTTTCCCCTCCATATCTCATTCAGTATCTCTGCCAGCCTCTCCCATACTTCTTCTGTGCCATAAATCCATGCCTCGTTCATTATCCCGTCTTCCCCTGGCACTTTTCCTTTCTTTAGTTTCTCTATTTGTCTCTTGACTTCTTCGCTTGTTATTTTCTCTCCTTCTTGCATTGTCGTTATTTCTATCTTCTTTTCTGTTCTGTGGTTTTTTCCCTCCAATAGTTCCATGAAGTGTTATATCACGCCTCTCCTACACCTGACGTTTTCGTTACGTCATCAACAAAAAAAAAGAAACCGACTTCAAAAAACCCAAAGTAACATAAGTTAACAAAAAGTATTTTTTTTTTCTATAGCATATGATAAACTATTTCTTTATCAACTCTTTTGAGTAGATAAAGTAGCACTTTAATCGCAAGGGTAGATAAAGTAACGCCTTAACATCAAGCGTAGATTCATTTATTCAATTAAATTTACAAATTCCAACATATTAATTTGAAGGGTTAACAAAAACAACTGTAAGCAATTAATTTTCAAAACCAAATTTTGTAATTTTTTGGTGTGACAATTGTACAGAGGTATTTAATTGATTTTCTGGTTCACTAAGTATACGCCTGGATACAGCAATCTTACTGGCTATTGACTCTTCAATCTACGTCTCTACAAGGGATCTACCCACCCCTGTCACCAGATCAGCATCAGAGCTTGCCAAAATGGTAGCTGCAGAGCGACGGCAACAATGCCCCGTGTAAATTGCTGAATTCTGTAACTTAAAGAAATCCGCAAAACTCTTGGGGGTATTATATGTATATGGTGTTGATGTCCACCGGTTGAATAGTGTGTGGGTTTATGCGGGTCTATGGTTGGTACACAGACACGAGCATTCCACACGTTTATTATAAAAATACAAACTTAACAACTGAATATTATAAACAAAACAAACATAAAATAAATTAAGCGCGTGAGAGTTGCGACACGAAGTTGTTACTCGCGGAGACCGTTAGGAAGTGAGTGTGAACGCCGAAGAGCGCGTTCGGGATCTGTCCGGTTTCCGGTCCTCCAGGCTACTTCCGTCAGTGTGGCGGTAATTTGAATCTCAGGCCGCCACAGTACTCCCCTCCCAGTACTTTAGGTACGAAATCTGACTGGCATCCTGACCTCGCGTCCTCGCGTTGTCTTCGATGCAGTTATGGGGGCGGGTGCTCGAGGGGTAGCTGGAATTTCTGTCGCCTTTGCGGGGAGCGATGTTGGAGTCGCTTCCTGACATATGAACGCTGGTTTCAACCTGTCGACAGAAACATTTACTGGTTTCGTATTTACATTTATCGTAAAATATTTGTCGCGCCGCTCGATGACTTCATGGGGACCAGTGTATGGTGGTGTCAGTGGTTTTCTCACGGTGTCATCCCGCAGAAAAACATGTGTGCACGTTTGAAGTTCACGAGGTACGAAAAATGTTTGTCGGCTGTGGTCTGCTGTAGGCCGAGGGCGTAGTTCACTCATATGTGTCCGAAGTCTAGCAACGAAAGCCGTCGGGTCTTCTGAGCCATCTGCGACGCCGCGAGTGAAAAATTCTCCTGGCAACCGTAAGGTAGTTCCATATAAGTACTCGGCTGGTGATGCTTGTAAGTCCTCTTTGAAAGCTGTTCTTAACCCTAGCAATACCGTAGGTAGAACTTCTGTCCATTTTTCGTTTCCACGGCACATTATTGCAGCTTTGACTGTTCGATGCCATCTCTCCAGTATACCATTTGTTTGTGGCCTATATGCTGTAGAGCGACATCTGTTTACACCTGTCATCCTTGTGAGCGACTGAAGAAGTGCAGACTCGAATTGTCGTCCTTGGTCTGTTGTGATCGTTCTGGGAGTACCAAAACGTGCTATCCAGTTTGCATAAAATGCACGTGATACCTGTTCAGCAGTGATGTCTTCGATAGGTTGTATTTCTGGCCATCTGCTGAAGCGGTCGATCATCGTGAGGCAGTACCTATAGCCTTCGGAGGTTGGTAGTGGTCCCACAATGTCAAGGTGAACGTGCTCAAAGCGCTCATTGGGCACGGAAAACTGTTGGGGCGGTGCTCTGGTGTGTCGTTGTATTTTTGCTCGTTGGCACGCTATGCATTCTCTACACCATCTCTTGCTGTCTTTGTTAATGGAAGGCCACACGAATCTCTCCCTTAACTGTCTACTTGTAGCTCTATAGCTAGAATGTGACAAGTTATATATTAACTCAAAAACAGGCTTACGTAATGGTTGTGGTATGTATGGTCGAATTCTGTCGTTCTGTACGTCGCAGTAAATTTCTGTGTTCTCTCCCGGTGGTGCAAACAACTTCAGGTCTAGTGAAGTTGAATTATGTAACAATCGCTGAAGTTCTTCGTCCTGATGCTGTGCCGCAGCCAGCCTGTCTGTCTCGATGACAGTGGGGGCTGAGATCTCTGCTATTCTCGACAACGCATCTGCCACAGTGTTTTCTTTGCCTGCAATGTGTACAATGTCGGTGGTAAATTGACCTAGAAAATCTAACTGTCGTAATTGTCGCGGTGAGGCTTTATCGGACTTCTGTTTGAAAGCGAAAGTTAGTGGCTTGTGGTCAGTACGAATTGTGAAGTGTCTGCCTTCTACCATGTACCGAAAGAATTTAACAGCTTCATATGCTGCTAACAGTTCTCTGTCGTAGGTACTGTACTTCTGCTGGGTTGGACTCAGTTTCTTGGAAAAGAAGGCAATTGGATACCAGTTGTTAGTGTCGTACTGTTCCAATGTCGCACCAATAGCAGTGTCGGAAGCATCTACTGTCAATAAAAGGGGTGCGTTGTCTGCTGGGTGACTTAGAAGAGCTGCTTGTGCCAAGTCATCTTTGCACACCTCGAAGGCGCTCTCGGCTTCTGGAGTCCAAACTACTTTTCTTTTGTCGTTCTTCCTTACATCTCGTAATAGTTCGGTCAACGGTGCTTGCTTCCTGGCTGCGTTCTTAATAAAACGTCGGTAGAAATTTACGATTCCAATAAAACGACGTAGTTCTTTCATGACTTCTGGCTTTGGAAATTTCTGGATGGCTTCAACTTTTGTAGGAAGTGGCCTTGTCCCTTCAGGAGTAATTTGGTACCCTAAATATTCGATCTCCTGTACCCCAAAAACGCATTTAGCCGGGTTTACTGCGAGCCCATACCTCTTTAGTCTCTCGAAGACTTCTTTCAGGTGTTTTGCGTGGGTATTTTCATCTGCGGACGCAATAAGAATGTCGTCGAGGTATGCAAAACAGTAGTCTAGTCCCTGTAACACTATATTGACAAGTCGCTGAAAAGACTGGGCAGCGTTGCATAAACCAAAAGTCATTCGGGTGAACTCAAAGAGACCAAATGGGGTGGTGACTGCAGTCTTTGGTATGTCCTCTTCGGCTATGGGGATCTGGTGGTACGCTCGAACTAGGTCCAACTTTGAATAAATGCTGGTACCATTAAGTTTGTGTGCAAAGTCCTGGATGTGGGCAATGGGGTATCTGTCGGGGATGGTGACAGAGTTCAACCGACGATAGTCTCCACAAGGGCGCCAAGTATCTTCTTCCTTTTTGGGTACTAAATACAGTGGACTCGCCCATGAACTATTGGAAGGACGACAGATGCCTTGCTGCAACATAAACTCAAACTCAAGTTTAGCTGCTGCCAACTTTTTGGGGCACAAACGTCGAGGTCTTTCTGCAATCGGAACTCCGCGCGTTTCGATGTGATGCACGACCGGATGTAAAACGTCTTGGCATACTATTGTCTCTCGCGTAACTTCTGGAAACTGCACTAACAAGTGTTTATATTTACAACCTTGGGCCACTATAGTAATATTAGGAGTCTGACATGCGTACACTTTACCTATGCTACAAAGTCTCGTAGTGTTGTCGATGAGTGCTCCTCGTTTAAGGTCCACTAGAAGGTCAAAATGAAATAAAAAGTCAGCTCCGATAATGGCGTGCGACACATCCGCAATAATAAACCTCCACGTTAATTGTCTTCTTAAACCTAAATTTATTTGTAACAACTTAGTACCGAAAGTGCGTATCCTCGATCCATTTGCTGCAAACAGTTCCATTGTTCCTGCTTTAGCGTTTGTGTTTCGGGGTAGCACTGAAACGTCGGCACCAGAGTCAACTAAAAACCGCACGCCCGTTATTCTGTCAGTCACAAAGAGGCGTTTTTGTGAAGATTCCGCCGAAGACGCCTCGCACAACGGTGGTACTCCTAGTTTCCCAGTTCATAAGTACATGGTTTGGAGCATTTTCGGGCTTCTCTTCCAAATCTTGCGTGGTAAAAACAAAGTCCTCCATTTTGTTCACGGTGCCTGGACGCCGAACGCCCTCTGTTGGTGGAACGGTGGAAACGCGTGCGCGATCGGTTACGACGGTCGCTTCGGTCGGCTTTTAGTTCCTGCACCATCTTCGTCAGCTGCATAACCTGTTGTTCCAAGGCGGCCAAAGAGGTGGCGCTGCAGTTGCCACTAGTTCCGGACGCTGACGTTGATGCAACCGCGGCGCTTGCATCGCCCGAATGCGCATGTTTTACTTGAGCTTGGTTGTGAATGGCTGAGACCGATCCGAAGGCGCCGGTAACACTTACCTCCAGCATTCTGTCGGCAATGGCAGCCATTTTGTCAATTTCGACGCCGTCACTCGCTGACAAGACCATCTGCACCTGTGATGGCATTCGCTGGAGCCATAGCGTTCTTAGGACGTCTCCAGACACCTTTTCGGCTGCTAGTGTTTTCATTTCCCTCAGCAGCTGGGAAGGGCGACGGTCTCCTAAGTCGATTTCCGTAAGGAGTTTCCGTAGCCGTTTATCGTCCGATTCAGTAAATCGACTGGTCAACTGTTGCTTCAGCGTTTGGTACTTATTATCCGTTGGTGGTGATAATATCAGATCCGAAACTTGTTGAAGGGTAGAACCATCTAACGCGGCGATTACTGTGTAATACCTTGTGTTGTCTGCCTTGATGTGGTTCGTTTCAAACTGAGCGTCCACCTGGGCGAACCATAGTCCTGGATTTGTTGACCGAAACGGGGGCAACCTCACGCTCGATGTTGAAATCCTGTTGACTTCTCCTGCTTGTTGCTCCGTTTCTGACATGGCGATGGCGTCTGTTGTTTGTTTCTTGTCCGGGGTCACCAATTGTGGGTTTATGCGGGTCTATGGTTGGTACACAGACACGAGCATTCCACACGTTTATTATAAAAATACAAACTTAACAACTGAATATTATAAACAAAACAAACATAAAATAAATGAAGCGCGTGAGAGTTGCGACACGAAGTTGTTACTCGCGGAGACCGTTAGGAAGTGAGTGTGAACACCGAAGAGCGCGTTCGGGATCTGTCCGGTTTCCGGTCCTCCAGGCTACTTCCGTCAGTGTGGCGGTAATTTGAATCTCAGGCCGCCACAAGTGCACTCTTTCTGTCGGTAACTGACAAAAAACTTGTGAGGTACGTTTTTGGGACGCAAGGCGATGTACTTTCTCACAAATTCCAAGAAACTCACTCCACATTCGTTGTCAGTAATACAAAACGACCTATCCTTCTTGTTTTTATTATCAAGTAATGAAACTACTATCACCGGTTTTCTGTCGTCCATATTAGACACGTCTGCTCCATGCACACTTGAACTCCTGAAATTAAAATGGAGCTATACTGTACAAACCGCAAAAAGAATAATTGAAATCGGTTCAAAACAAAATTATGTTTGAAGTCGGTTTCAGTTAACACACAATAAATCACGTCTTTGACCACAGTTTGGTACTTACTTTATTTGGGGTTGTCATAAACTATCCGTCTGGTGTAGGTACCCTTAGTCGATCACATTTCCATTTGATTTTGAGGAATTTCCTTCTGTAACTTCGAAATCTTACATCCAATATGAATGAAATTTAAATGGGACCAACTTGAGGATATAGTGAACACAACGCAAAAAGAATCATTGAAATCGGTTTATAAACAAAGAGGTTATGCCTGAACATACATTTGACAAATATGTCAAATTTCCTCCTAAAGGTGGAAAGTAACACCCCAGTGCGGGAAATTCTTGTTTCCGGGCATCGGCGATAAACGGAATATAGGTGTTCATAAGCAATGAGTGCAAATAGCTATTATTATACAAGTGTCTTATAAGGCAAATAAGTCACGAAAGAAATGTTTAGCCACGAGAGCTTGCTCGAGTGGCTAATTTTTCTTGAGTGACTTATTTGCTGTTAGGACATGTGTGTAATACTAGTATATTATGATACGAGTTTTATAAGAAGCATTTTGTCGCACGCACAAGTTTAGGGCCCGACGAGTGTAGCGAGGAGTCCCCTAAAAGAGTAAGTGCGACAAAATGCCTTATAAACGAGTTATCATACAGTATTTTTTTACTTTGCCACTTTTTATACAAAATAATCAAATTTCACAATCCAGGGAATTTCGCGGCGGTTGACCACGTTTCCGAAGTGCATTAACGGCGGCAATGAAAAAGAATTAATTTGAAACGTCAATAAATATAGTTCTGTGACTGTTGGATAAACGATCCAAAAAACTACATGATTTTCTATAAAAATGATCATACCAAATATTCTACACATTTTTACGAAGAGATTGAGGTACGGATGAACAGGATCCGTTTGTTCTAAATATTTTAAAACTTAACACAAAATCTGCACAAAAGTTTGACGTTTTGAAGTTGTGAAATCTCCCCATTCACAAAATGTTTTGAATCAAATCCCGCCGCACAAACAAGTGGACCCCCTTATCCGCGTCATCACTGACCGGAGACACAAACACTCTCAGTCATCACAATTAATAGTGGCATCACAGTCTTTGGCAACAGTGCACTTGTTTGTGTTAGCAGCTTGACCACCACCAGACAACAAAATTGCGTGCCCCAAAAGCACGTGAAGGCACCCCCCAAACAAGTGCCAACAATATAGTAATGCCAATTCCCATCAACAGCTGTTGCTGCTGTTCCCTCTGCCAGCCACTTGGAGTTGACACCTTGACAGCGAAGTATTATAGGTTAGGATTGCCAAGTTTGCCAATTTTAAAAAAAAATTATACTATTGTTAGTAAAATTATTATAACACCGTTTTGTCTATTATGACACTCAAAACCGTATCGTAATAGCCTCAGTACAAATGCAAAGTAGAAAAATAATATATAAACCACGGTAGAGAAGCATTTTCTCAGCTTCGTAAATTAATCTTGGGAATTAATACTGCTCAGCTGAGAAAAACGACTTTTCTACCTTGGTATATAATATACTATTTTTCACTACTAGCTGTAGTACAATTATATAGTTTGTACGATGTGTGAAATGGTTTTTCTTTCCTAGTAGTTAATAATCATTTCATTATTGACTAGTAGTTAATAATTGAAAAGACCGGATTTAATGCAAAAAACATATCGTGTATTATTTTATCTACCAACTTAACAACAGCGCCATTCGATTTTTACAAATTGCACTAGTTGTAAATATTTGGCATTAATTACTGCAATTCATGTAAAAAAAACAAAGAATGATGTGTTCATCTATTACAAAATGCATTGTGTAATTTTGCATGAAAATCCGGTCTCTGACTGAGAAATGTCAGTCTCAAAAAATAGATAAACTCAAATTCGTTCCGACTTTTGGCATTATCATTTGAAGAGAAGTTAAAAAAATGTGCTAGTAGTGAAAAAATAGTATATAAACCACGGTTGAAAAGCCTATTACATTCGCATCTTGGGAAATAAAATAGCTCAGCTAAGAAAAATGGCTTCTCAACCTGGGTGTATAATTACTATTTTCTTTATCGTATTTCTTTTTAATCCATTTTTATCAACAACAAGACTTGCATAACAACTGGACAGTCACTATTTTCAATAATGATTTATCACTAATCAGATCATTGTGTTTTGATTAAAACAAAAGAGCCCATCAGTTCAATTGCACTTATGATGTAAATTTAATTCTGCACAGCTGCAACATCGATTTCGAAAAAAGCGCACAACAGAATAATTTTATACAGTTTCTTATAGAATTCGTATTTTTTAATGCATTTTTCGTTAATCTCGGCTTCAAACTCTTCCAGATTTTATAATAGGTAGTAACACAGGTCTTTGGACGGCACATTGACACGTTCACCGTTTTAATGCAACTGTATACAGGGTGGTCTCGATATAACCTGCCAAAAAAATTCTGGAACATTAGAAGGATACCACGAGTCCGGAAAACCCCTTTTTGTTAGGTCCAAAATAATGGGCATAAATTAACCCTTTTCCACACTCACTCGACGCTACTGACCACAAAAATACATAATCAGGAATTTATTGTTAGTGTTTGTAAGGATGACAATATCTAAGCAACCATACATACCTGTATCGTTTGTGACAAATCTGACAAATTGAATAAAATTAATGACATTTATTGAAAACGCTGTACGCTGTGTGCTTTACGTCTCTAAGGCTCATTTTGAAGCTTAGACTAGGAAAGTTTTGAAGCATGAGATGAATAAGAAATGAATAATAAATAAAGTGGTGTTCGTCAAAGCGTTAAATAAATAAAATCAAATAAATGTAAAGATGATAGTGTGTGCACAGAACCAGTCTTACATAAACGTAAATGTAGTTTCACAAGAGTGCAACGGGACGAATGGGTTCTTTCAGGAAAACGTCGCCTAGCGGCTCTTGCATTACCACGTGTTTAGCCATAGAGTAAATGCATATTGGGGTATTCTTGTTTTGTGAACTACATTTTGGATTCGCAAATTTAAAGTCAAACTTGACAAATTAATGTCATAGCTGTCACAGGTGCCGTTGCTAAAGGAATTGCAATTTCAATCATTCAAACCAACGAGTCGAAAACGAACTTGGATTCACTCTATTCAAACAAAAATTCAACCTAAAACCAAGACTCGGTTATTGAAATTAAGTAGAAACCACCGGGAGAAGAAACGTTTAATAACCATCTGCAATTATTTGAAATATACAACTACATAAGTTCGCGAGTGTTTTAATCGAAATCAATACATGGTCCTTCGAGCAAGATACAAATTCAAAAACCAAATCGACCAGAGCTTCAAACCTCTCTAAATCAAAATCAATCACCGCCAATTCATTCACTACATAGATCATACCAGAACAGCGATGATATCTTTTGACCACGTTTACTAGCTTAAAGCCATTTAGTCCCAAGAAATTTACAGAACCTTGTCTCAGAGAAGAATCTTGGTCTGTATTTTTTAGAAGTATACCTAACGTACTTCCCAAAAAAGCTTCCCTGGAAAAATATCATGTTAATCATTCTCGAATTGAAGAATCCTTTTTAGTTTTGTCAACATAGCGAAGAAGATTTTTATCCACAATACATGTATCCATATCATCTGCAAAAGTTTCAATTTTGTAATTTTTTATCATAGGAATCTGGTAGGTACTATATGTTGTCCTAAGTCGCCACTCCTGTTGTGTTAAGAGGCTTTGTTTTTCTTTAGTCGGAAGATATACAATTAATATGAAAGAATTTATGTGTGCAGTTTTGGAGGGAAACTTATTAATTTAAGTGTGAATACTCCATACTATATTCTCACTACGATATTTGCATCAAGTTTTAGTTTCAATGATTAAGAAAGTTTTATAATATATATCTGTTTCCCTCCCCAACTCCAATACTGTCTGAATTTAAATAACTTCTTGATAAATTTTTTAGGCGTTTCTAAGATAACTATATGTTAGATTTTCTATTTTTATTTTCAGTGCATCTTTTTCAATTAGAAATCTAAATCAGTAATTAGTAGCTGAAAGTTATAAATATAATTTCCAGTAAAAAAAAAACACGAAATTTGGAGGAGGCAATACAAATAAATGATTAGTCGTTAGCTCCAAGGAAATTGCATAATAAATAAATAATAAATTTCTACTGAAAGTTGTTATGCGGATTGTTGGAGTAATAGGGTCCAATACTCAAGTCAAATTACGTCATATGAGTAGTGTAATTAGATTATTCCGCTAGTGGAGTAATAGAGTTCAATTACTCAACTCAAATTACGTCATACGAGTGGTAAAATGAGATCGTTGTACAGCAGTTGTAGATAAACAGATATATTGTAACATATATGGTAGAGCTTAACCTTTTTGCTCTTTACCGCCTATTTATTTCCTCAATTTGTTATCTGCAAGACTGTCATATTTAAGTTTTGAGAATCGTTACTCAAAGTTTTCGAGTGATAATTACGGTAAGGATGCTTTTACCGCAAGATTTATTCCAAAGAACGAAAGCAAAAAGTTATGAGCATTAAAACCGTAATGACAATTAACTATGCTACAAAGATTGAATGAAGGATCCGATTTTGTATCATTCTTGTAAATGGTAAACTAGATGCATGTACTTTAGAATCGATACATCTGAACATTCTTGACACTTTTTCCTTTCGCACAAGAAACTTGGCAAGTTTTGTATACGCCAGCGGCATTAAATTTGATTTAGTAGCTCATTTTCAGAATTGCATTAAATGGTAACGTGTTATGTTTAACTTTACGCTTATGGATCTCCAAGTTGAAATCCCCAACATTTATTTTCGTCTCCCTGTAGGTAGGAAGAGGAAGTGACTCGTGTGCATGCCTTCCACATACAATTTATTCCGTTTAATATCCTTCCATCTTGCATCGGAAGCGTACGTCCCAATAGTCATGCGTTTTGAAACATCACATTCCTCACGACATTCATAATGGATTAGATGTTTGCACAGGTTCACGGTTTTTATTAGTCCTATTCTTGGGTATGTTCGAATAAAAAGACTTCAATTTACAAAACGTTTTTGTATAAACGTATTGATTTGGAGTTTGAGCTATTGGTTTATTCATTTTAAGAGCATTTTAATCAATTTCTACCGCCACTGTTACTGTGGGCTGAAGGTATCGAATAATATAATGTTTTTCACTTTGGATGTTTTGTTACACGTTTTGTCTTTGATACAAACAACGCAGACGACGCTTCTAACTTATGTAAAGATCAATACCAAAAATCGTCTTTACTTCAACTATCGACCATCTGTTCCAGATACATTCGCTAGCAAAGTGGCCGCGATCCAGGACAAGCACGCTGATGCCAGCATAGGAAATGTGACAGGAAGTAACGCCGTGAACGTGTTCCTCGGTATCGGCGTGGCCTGGTCAATCGCTGCCATTTACCACTACGTGAAAAAAAAGCCGTTCAAAGTGAAACCAGGAAAGTAAGTTGCTCTTTGTGTATCGACGCAGTTTGAGTCTTTTTTCTAGTTTGGCATTCTCCGTGACGATATTCTGCTCGGAGGCGGTGATCACCATCGCAGTGCTCTTCTTGCGAAGATCGCGGGTAGTCGGTGGCGAGTTAGGAGGACCTAAGTGCCTCAAGTACATAACATCGGCTTTCTTTCTCTCCCTTTGGCTATTTTACCTCACCATGTCGACGTTGGAAGTTTATGGCGTCATAAAAGGATTCTAGAATGAAAATACGACTAACTTGACAACGAATCAGCGTTGCGCTTATAAACTCTACTCAGTACTAGTCACCGTGGTTGTGGTTACCATACTAATTAATCTAAGGCTTCTAGTCGGTACTTAATTTCAAATGTATCCAATCTGATAGATCTGTCTCAAACAATGCAATAACATATTCCCAACGTCACATGGGACAATCTACACGATTGGCTAGTGATTTATTCTCAACTCAACTCATTCTGCTTATTGATTCATTGTCGCAATCTCGTGGCTAAAGTATAGACTTAATTTTTGCCTTAGCAAACAACAGGCCTGCCATTCTCTTAGATTATATTTTTAACGAGTCGATTTTATAACGATTCCAGTACAAAAGAAGATTTGTTTGCGTAGAAGCAAATTTTTTTATTAAGTATACACGATTACGCACTTCAAATGGAATAATCTAAAACTAGATTATAGTTGGAAATAGCCTTAGGGTATGAGAGTGTTCAACTAATATAGCCTATATCCAACAAAGACTAAGTCAACTTAAATTATTAATAATGTTGTGCTGTTAAATAGTGAACAGCGTCCAACACTTGTACTTTGAGTCCATTTCGTTTGAGGAGGTACAAGTGGGCGACGTCTGTGCATAATTAGTTCTAGTCATGTTATGTATTAAAACATTGTAAAATATAATTAAAAAAGACCACGACATACGGAAAATGGGAATTCAAATTGTACACACAAGAGTATATTCAAAAGGCTGACGTACGGAACCATTCCTAATAAATATTCTGAATGTGTACTGTAGGTATGGGTATATTTAAAAGCATTATTTTCCCGCCTCTGGATCATTAAATTAGATAGATCTTCCATTCGGTTGGGTGCCAATGTTCCATAAACATGTTTCTCACGGTTGAACATAAACAGAGCACGTCTTTGGAGTTGACTAAAGTAGAGCACACTGACGCAAAAGCTTTTAAATATACTGATACATTTGAATTAGGTTTTTTACGTGTAGAGGACTAAATCAAATAAATTTTTATATTTTGGAGAGTAGGTAACACTAGAAACACTATAAACAGTCTACTTTGATTACTCCCAGTATCAAGTGAGACAGAACACTTGAAATTCTTTAAACCATGTCGTTTATTTAATACTTCCATGTAGTTAGTACTTAGATTTTTGTGTCATCAAGCTGTGATATTTTGGGCGAGTTTGCCGTAACACTGATCGAGGTGTAACAACGAAGTCCAATTTTAACAATTAACAATTTTTGGCGGTGGTCGTAACACAGATTAGTCACAAAGAAACATTATACCAGTAATGAGAATAAATCCAAATTGAGATTTACACCAAAATATATTATACTCAAATTTACATTTTTGATGAATGGTTGACAAGCTGGTTCAGAATGACAACCATTTTCATATTTCAAATTTCGTTTCTTGTATTCCACAGTTGTTCTTTGTGACTAAAAACCATATGGTTCGTGGCACCACATGTGAATGCGGTGGGCTGGTGGGCCGCCGCATCTACAACTGACCGATTGAGTTAGGAATTTTGAAATTGGATTGTCATATCTCGACTGGCCGGACGAGAATCTTAATCTTGATTTTGCTAATAACTAACAAATACTAATAAAAGTTTAGACACTAAGCTACTACTTTGGGAATATTTTATTATTCTTTTTATTTTCTGAGCTTTCAATTTCATTTTTTGGAAAATATTTTGGAAACTTGCTCTTGCCCGCGCACTTAATTCTTCATAAATTCACTTTTCTTCTTAGATTAAAAAATAAAACGCACCCACAAAAATTATCGCATCATCAAATTTTTCTTATTTTCTTACATTTTTAAATCTTACCTCCATTAGACAAGCGCATACTCCAAGTTAACATTTTTTTTAAGATAGCGGTAAACTCTACTGTTTTAAAACTGTAAATTATAACTTGGGGTTCTTGTTTGATTAATGTTGAGATAAACAAAAAAAAAACTCATCAATACGAATGTTAACCAACAAGCTTCCTTGCACCTTTCCTACCAAGAAGCTGTACGGGCCCTCACGTTATTATTAAAAGATGGTCGCAGTATGCGTTATGTGGCATGTAGAGCCTGGAATACATCTGACGAATGTTACCGTTCGTTCACATTCGCAGCTTACCGCTACTGCTCGCAGAGGTTCTTTCCCGGTGACATGACACATTTGAACGAATCATCCGTGTTTGCACCATTCGCAGTATTTCCACCCATTCTCGACCGTATCCGGCAATCCTTCCGGTACGCTGCATGAAAGGATAAATTATGCAAGCCGAATGAGGTGGTCAGCCCATTTTCATCCCTTCGAAAAATAAGGTTGAATAAGTATGAAATGGAAAAACTTACTTTTTAGTTGCTACTTTTGTGTTTTTTGAAGTCGGTTTCTTTTTTTTAAATTATGTAATTATTTTACAATTTTAAGTGATGGGTAGACCTAGTAAGGACGTTTCTCGAATTAGTAACAGCTGGTTTAAAAGGAAGATGAAAGACGGAAACGCTAAAAAAAATAGAACAAGAAATTTTAAAACAATGAATGAAAGTTCACAGGAACGCGAAAACATCAATCCAAATTCAAGAGTGGATATTTGAGATTTAAGATTCGAAATTATATTCACAAATTCTAGATTTTCCATTCCCGATTCTACAGGGTATTATGTCAGATATCAATGAAATTAACATGGGGCCATCTTGGAGCTATACTGAACAAAACGCAAAAAGAATTAATGAAATCGGTTCATAAACAAAAAATTTATGTTTAAAGTCGGTTTCAGTTAACACACAATAAATCATTTATTTACCGTATTTATGATGTTATCGGCAGCTAATCACGTTCTTGACCACAGTTTGCTACCTACGTTATTCAGGGGAAGAACTGAAATTATTGTCAACACGTCCACACTCCAACGTTTCCAAACATTCATGCGTTCCATTTCCCTTTGATCTTTTCATTTTTACCACCCGGCTGTGGAAAAAATTCGTTCGCATTCGTTTGCGCTCCATCCATTAGTCCCTCAATAAAGTACGCTGCGAATGCACGTCTACACTTAAGCAAGAAATGTTCGAAAATGCGAACGAGTGCGAACGAATGGTAACATTCGTCAGATGTATTCCCGGCTTAAGAGTGCATCCTTCCACTATCAGCAGGACTGCAGCACGTTTTAGGGAAACTGGAGAACATGGTAGAAAGCCGATATATTGAGAACATTTAGAGCCTCACGTTGTATCATATGGACTTTTTGTCGGGGACAATTTTGTATTCATTCACCAGAATGCCAGATCTCACATTGCTAGAATTGTGCAACAATACATGGAAGAGGTATATTTAAGGGTATTGCAGTGGCCTCCGAGAAGCGCCGACCTAAATCCCATTGAGCATGTATGGGACCATCTTCAAAGAGCGTTTTTTAGCCTACAAGAACTTGAGACAGCTCTTATGCAAGAGTGGGAAAATCTACCTCAAAATTACTTTGTTGACCTTATAACAAGCATGCCCTGAAGAATTGAAGTTGTTATTCGTGGCAGGGGTGGAAATACACCATATTAGTTTGAGTGTTAATTTTCGTTTAAGTGTTAAAAATTAATTTCATTTGGTTCTTAACAGTTTTAAAAAAAATATATTGCGTTTTATTTCGACTACTATTACAATTTATACAACGCAACGGTGGAATAATTATTTTTATACTTAGTACAATATACTAAGTCGGTTGACATTCGCTTGAGGGGGCAATCGACAACGCCGCACGAATTGCAGATACTTTTTTTTTATTATCAAGGTCAAGGTGCGAAGGAAATAATAACTGAAAAGCTAAAAATATACAGGAAACTTAGTTAAGGAACAATGAAAATAATTTTATTTTGAACAAGAACAGTTAACAACAATAATTAATTATTTTTAGTCTCATTTAAGTAAAGTGTAATAGTAGGGGAGCCCAAGCGGGGATTTTGCGTGTTATTCGAGCGCGTCAGAAAATCATATGGGGAGAAACCTTGCACCCTGTAATGTACCCCTACCAAATATGAATCCTTAATATAGAGGGGTTCGTTGAGGGTAGCCCGTCAGATTAGAAAAAAAAAATCGATCCTCAGAAAAACTCGAGCGCATCAGATTAAGACAAGGTAAGTTAAGTACATGTAGAAAAGTGTATATTTCAATAATCTGACAATTTGACCGTGACATAAGGAAATGGGCGAGTCACAAAGTTGTTAAAAAAACGTCACCTCGAAATACTCGAGCGCTATTAATTTTTTTTTTTATTTTGAAACAAATCCTATTAGGATTACGAAAAACATGGGGCGATGTAGCTAAAACCATCAATAAAGGATGAAGCGTACAGATCGCGATAACTGTATATTTCCCACTCCGCGCCAGTTCGAATCAGTTCACTCTCTTGCACATTGACATCGGGGTCTTGTTTAATTTGGTATTGAAAAAATAATATCATCAAAAAGTTTAAGTAGAATTGTCCAACATGCTTGCTGCAGTCTCATGAGGTCCAAGAAACCTTTCAAGTAATAATATTTTAGATTATGGAGTCGGGCAACGGTACCTCGTAAATCAATGAATAATATGCATATGAAACTACTGACATTCTACGATATATGTAATATAGAACCCCATTGTATGAAAAACAGTCATTGTTGTGTTTATACTTGATCAGATCCAGAGGTCTAAAAAAAACTGGTCTCAAATATTTCTTGCACTTAGTTTCCTTACTTTCAATTAATAATTACAATAAATTTAATTTTTATACAACACGAGATGACGAGGAAGTTGAACAAGTGGAAATCAACTTAAGACGAATCCAGTGAAGATGAAGATTAAAATACTTGTTTTTAATAAAAAAAATTATCTATTTTATATTAATATGTGATTAAATTTTCTATGTACATATTATTTTTATTACACCCAGTAATAAATTTTTATTTTTTTTTCAATTTGTCAGATTTACAATATCCCTCCATATAATTGTCAGATTATTATTTAGGACGACTAAAGCATCAAGTTGAACCGTCCGTATATAAATCTGACGCGCTCGAGTATTTCAAGGTCACATTTTTTTTACATTTTAAAAAATGACTTTTGGTCACGTAAAAAAATCGTCATTTGAATAGGACACTTTTTTGAGTTCACTTAACATTCCTTTTAACTTAACTTCTTTTTTTTTACCACTTTTTACTGCTACTTAATCGTCAGTCACTACAATCTCCCGGTTATCTGAAAGACAAAACGCGTATACACTATGAATGTCTGACGCGCTCGAGTATTTCCATTTGACTGTTTTTTTTTACATTTTTGAATATTTGTACACGCTCTTCCCCCCACTAAAATGGAAAACTGGGTCCCATGACGCTTTAGTAACTGCAAATTTAGCATCCAGGGCTCCCCTACTATAAGGTTTGAACAGTTTGTGAACGTAATATTCACATTCTTGACGTTTTTTGATGAAATCGGCTCCAAAATTTCAAAATTGGTCTTTGTCCTTCACAATGATGTCAATGGGTCCTTCAGTCGTTGTTCCAAAAGTTGGGTTGATTGGGTTTGAGTGTTCGCGTGAAGTAGATGGCCTTGTCAATATGGCACGTGCAACTTGCTCACTGATCCATTTTTTGTTACCTACAGAGACTTCAACGTAACCTTCAGCGACTGAATTAGATTTCCATCCTCCGTGTCTTTTAATTGTAAGCAGATTAGCACCAGAATCAGCTAACAGAGTAGCTGACGTTCTTCTAATTGTATGTCCAGTGGAAGACTCCGGATTCTCCAATTTTAAATACTTGCTACTGTTCTAGGCATGCTACCAAACGTATTAATACCAATATTTTGTCTCGTACATCTGCCGTCCCGATAACCCACGAAGAATTTTTTGTTGAAGTTGGTTGGCCGTGAAGTAGAATATTTTTTTATAAATTTGATCAAATTCATCCGTTTAAGACTCGTTCGAAAGACTCAGAAGAAAACGCTCAAACAGGTCAATTTGGTTATCAAGGGAGACCAATTTGTACCAAACTTTCATGTCTTGGATCTCACCCCTTCATCCAGGGGAGCCACCCCCTTAAAAACTTTAAATAGCATGGGGGGTCGTGTGATACATCATTTTAAAGCTTATTCAATTCTCTATCCAGACTTACATTTATCGATTCCTTTCTACAAAAAAAAAAAACGTGAAATTGATATTTTCCAAATCTACATAAAATACTTAACTAAAATTTGTGCCCCCCAACCATTTCAATTTCGAAACACTTAAAAGCAAACACACTAACAGGTAAATTTTGTTATCAAGGAGGCCAAATTGTACCAAACTTTAAAGTCTTAGATCTCGCCCCTTTAGCCAGGGGAGCCACCCCCTTAAAAAATTTAAATGGCATGGGGGGTCGTCGGACAAGTAAACTTGTCGCACCCAAATAACCGTTTATTATATTATTATAACCGTTAACCTACATCGCAATTATCAAATGGGCAAACAGTTACTTTTCAAGCGTAACAAAGACACTATTTTTCTGAATGAGCAATAAAATAGTATATTTCTGCCTGAGCAATAAAATAATAGTAGTGATGCGGTAATTTTTGTGGCGAGTGTATTTAATTTGTTAAATTTTTTAAAATATTTTTTTGAAGCATATAGAAAGGCGAAATGTGACCGTCGGAGAAAAAGGTTTATAGAGGAATAGAAAAAAAGATTTTGAAAGAATCAAATTAACAAAATATCAATAAAAAATAGCAAGAGTATGAAATTATGATAAAGGAGGAAATTATCAAGAACGATGACATATTGACTGGAAGAACCAACCTTACGAGAAAGGTGTTAAAGGGCTGAAAGAAAATATCTATAACTAGAGGAACGTTTAAAAAGAAAGGAAATGCAAAAATTGAGAGTTGGAGAATAAACTGATAGAATTTTACGAATTACGAAGCAAAGGCAACATCAAAATTTTATAATCGTACATTAGAATTTTAAAACTTTAGAATCTCATACTTCTTAAGGTCTCTGAATTTTTCTTTGAATCATCGAAACTGGGAATATCTCAACTAAAAATTTTCAAATTATACAGGGTGAATACAGTACTTACAACCCCCTTGGTTTCAGGGTTCAACTTGGCCCCTGTATCGAGATATATAATGGTTTAAAATTTGCTTTAAAATCGAGGTACGCCCATGGAAAAGAAAATAAATCGGTGCAATGAAATCAAGGAGTTTTTGCGACTTTTCTCTGAATTGATAAATAGTCGACAAAAAAACCATAATCGTTGTTGAAGCCATCGACCTCAGTTTTAATTGTGAAATAAAACAACGTGCATGCGTTATTAGTGGTAGTGAAAAGGGCAGATCCAAACGTACCCGAATGGGCGTGTCCCTAAAAAACACCTACGAGACCACGGGACCTCAACGTCAAGATCGTGTCCTGCAGGCGGAAGAGCAAATTCTTGAGGGCGTAGAACAAAATGGATTAGTACCAGGAGTTACATACACCAGGTGTTTTTGCGCGAATTCGGCAGAGGGGCGTAATTTTGAACATCTCTTGTAATGTAAGGTAAGAGATCTAAACATTTTTGTGGGTTTATTTCAGTCACTTGCTTGAGGGACAAGTTCATGTTTATCTTCAGTTTTTGTGCGACCAGATTTTTTACGTTTTACCTGCATTTTAAATTCTTCTCTCATAGACGTCGGAACTGAGATGATTTAAGGGGGTTGTGCCCCACTCTTATAATGGGCTAAAAATCGAGAAATGGATACTATACGATCTCATCGTATGCCCGTTTAAATATATGCATGTATTTCGATTTCACTCAATAGATTCTAAAATTACAGTTTATGATTTTGAAGATTGCAAAGTCTGTAAACCTATAAGTATTATGGCTTTATAATATTGGAATATATTAACGTTTAACTCTTGGGATCTCTAAACTTAACAATATCATCTCCAAATTTTGGAATTTTACAAAATCTATAAATTTTTACGTGAATTTTTACGGCGTGAAAACGTTGGGAGAATTTTTTAGAAACACGGCTTACCAATTTTGATTTAACCTGGATAATTGCCAACCCAAATTTCTAGTTTTGATCAGTTATTCATTGTACTTTTTAACAGCATTCTACTAAAATATACAGTTTCTTCATCCCCTACCCGAAAGTACGGTCTTCCCGGCCGCATTTCACTCCAGGAACACGCGACCAGAAAGTTGAATGCCCTGACCTCGGTTCACAATATACTATTTAACAAATATGCGTTCATTTCGTGACGTTTAATATTTAAAATATTGCCTGTTGGACCCTTGAAGAAAATTATCTTTTTGATAAATCAAAACTAACATAAAAATGGTAGAAAGTTCCACATAAAATAATTAGTATAATTACTTTAACGGGCACAGCATACCAGCTAATTAACTTAAATTAATTAAATTCGTTCCTACTTTAGATATGATTAAACTGCGTCGTACATCGCCGCGGATAACTTCCAAGAAAATTTACACAAAAAATAAGCACAGGATCGTATCTCTGTCGCTTGAGTATGCACGAAATACTCTGGTACGTGACACCAAAGTTAATCCAATTTTGAAATGTTACAGCTAAATCAGGCGTTGTAAAAAACCTCGAACTATCGCAGCTTGTTTATGTTCTGCAGCATGCTGCACTAAAATTGATGTTGCGGATGCACTGAGTGATTATGTTTAGTATGCATCAATCATACCGTTTTCATGTTTCATATAGGGCTTCCAATAGTATTGTTCTCTAGACTGTTTTCTAGATAGTTCTCAGTTCAAAATCAAAAACATTAATTTCACAGCTTTTTGTATACTTTTTCGTGTTTAAATATTTGTACATTATCTGCCGATGTGCGTACCCAGATAAAATAAAAATTCCCAGTTGTGAGTGTTTTAGAAGCCATACGATAATCCATATTTTACAACAGTCATAACAGATCACTGAGTTATCAACAATAATTTAACATGTAATGAAATATGTATTAAGCAAGTTTAATGTGTCGCCAAATGATTAATTTTTTAGCACGAATTTTTAAACAAACCCAACTCAGTGTAGCTTACTTTACAACAGCTTATAATCGTTTGACCAATCGTTAGTGTAATGTATGGTGATCCATGGTTTCATAAAACGCGTGGTTATTGTTTTGGAATTTCAGTGAATTATTTGTAGCACTTTGTGAGTAGATACCTAAATATTGCTACCGGACTTTGGAGATAAATTAAAGAATGCCCAAAAAACTCAAATTCGGAGGTTGTCCGTTTCAACTGAAATTTACTAGGTTTACTAGAATATTTATAATCAAAAGGAACAATATTTTTGATAAAATTAGAACGATTTTTGATGTGATAAAATTTAATAAAACGAAATGGTAAGCCTGATATTTTCTATTTGTAAACCATCATTCATTTTCAGATTTGCACATTTTGTTGCGATAAAACCAAAATAAAAATACAAACTTCAATTAAAAAACAGCTAAAACGTAAATGTAATACTAAATTATCGACCCACAGGTATTTAATATTTAGGTAGCTACTTCTACTCTATGTATTGTTAAAATTTAAATGTTACATATCTTTGGCACAACGGTGCAAGCCAAATGAACCAAAAATTAATATACAAGGATGTTTGCTAGAGTTGTTGTCATAATATTCAATTAACGATTAACTCTAAAAAGAATGTTTGATTCAATAAAATACTACAAATAAAGAATGTATCTAATTAATGACTGTGTTTTTTCTTCTGCCGCAAAAAGTTCCTGTTAAGTAAAATAAGCGGGAATTTACAGAAATCTCTCAATATTCTCGACAAGAAGCTTTTCTGGAAACTGTTCAACGTCCACAAAGCAGCAATCCCTCTATAGAAGACAACCAACGCGTTTTGAGAGTGCCGATCACTGTAATGCTCTTAACGTGAAATAAAATATCTTTGTCGTCCTGCGACCAAATACGTAAAACCGAGATTTTGTGGAAAATAATATAAATAAAATAAAATAATAATATAGTCCAGGTAGCGTTGCATTTGAACAAGTCATTTAATACCGACTGAAAATGATAACAATGATAGTTTTCCCAAATATTTAAGAACACTAAACGTCATCTACTCCAATAGCGGTGCAGCTAGAAGTCACAGCATGTGAAAGTTGTTAAAAAAATTTGGGTTTAGTATTGTGATACCGCACAAAAATTCATGGGCTGGATTCTTATAATTTTAATATTATAAAGAAAATCGTCAGTCGTATTTTTAACGGGGGTAAGAGCGTCAGTCGGCGTTATAAATAATGCAGCGCGCTCAGTGCATCTGAGCGTTGCATAGTCACTTTGGCAAATGAAATGACAAATTTTTATTTTATGTAATATAACTGGACAGACGAAACAAGAAGAACAAGTAGATACACCATTCTCAACAACATATTTTTCTTTACGAATATACATAACACGAATTCATTTTCGTTTATAATACTAACGTTCAAATCAATAAATGATTTTTGGTTATTCACTCACCCCCTTGTCTCCATGTCTTCTAAGATCAGCTTACATTGTCGATGTGATCGTATGTACATGATACTTATGAAGTATAATAATAATAATATATTTTTGCCAACAGGACAAGCCTAAAAAAGGCAAAATTTACAAAACCACTTAAACTAAACAGGTACATTCTACAAATAGTCTATAAAAAGAAGACTTAAACCAAACAAAAAAAAAATAGGTATTCTAAACGCACAAATCAGAACGTATTTTTTTTTTAAACTGACTCAAATTGCAATTGAAAATGTCAACACAATGGGGCAATTCGTTTATTAATCGAGCCATTCTCATAGATGGAGAGTAATAAGCATAATTCGTTCTGTGAAAATCAATGGCCAAAATCTCAGTACATCTAGTATTGTAACTTGGGACGCGAATATTGAATATAGAAGTCAACTCAGGACAATCAAAATAATTTTGAAAAATTTTGAAACCAAAGGTTAACAATAGCACTTTGCGTCTTGATTCAAGAGAATCCATACCCAACAGCTTAAACCGGTCTGTGTACAAAATGTTTTGTTTATTAATTTTCAATTTGCATAAAACAAAATTAACCAGCTTTCTTTGAACACGTTCAATACGATCGTTATTGTTTTTATATTAAGGATTCCATATCACACAACCATATTCTAATATAGTCCGCACTAGTGAGTAAAATAGTTTTAAAATGACCATTATATTGTTAAAATTTTTACATTGTCTTTTAATAAAACCCACTAATTTTAATGATCTGCTTATTATGTTATCAATATGAAGGCTGAATTTTAAACGCGAATCCATAATGATACCAAGATCTGATATAGATTCAACCCTTGTCAATTTCTTGGCCCCAATAAAATAATCATTTGTTGTAAAAAAAATTTCCACGAAAATGATATTACCTTACATTTAGCAATGTTTAAATCCATATCATTTCCAATGCACCATTTATTTAAAGCTTCAAGATCTTTTTGAAATTTGATGGCGTCGTTTTCATTATTTATTTCTAAAAAAAGTTTTAAGTCATCCGCAAATAACAAGAATGAAGCGAACATAAAGCATTGAACAATATCATTAATAAATAGTAGAAACAATATCGGACCAAGATGGCTTCCTTGTGGCACGCCTGAGGTTACATGAATCTCTTTGGACAAAAATCCATTAAGTTGGACATACTGGGTTCTACCAATCAAATAAGAAGCAAGCCATTTCAAAACTTTCCCCATTACCCCATATCTACACAGTTTTGTAAGCAGTAGTAAGATATTTACACGATCAAAGGCCTTGCAAAAATCAGTGTAGACTGCATCGACCTGGTTTCCTCGTTCAAGAGTCTGGATAATGTAGTTATTGTATACAAAGAGATTGGTGATAGTACTGCGTTTGGGCATGAACCCATGCTGATTGATAGAAATTACGTTTTTAAAAGTTGACATCAGTTTATCAGTAATAATTGAATCCAAAATTTTACATAACGAAGAGATAGAGCAAATTGGTCGATAATTATGAATATCATTTCTAGTTCCAGACTTATATAAAAGCAAAATGTAAGACTTCTTCCATTTATCTGGACAAGTTCCAGACTTTATGGACAATTGAAAGATATGGGTGACAGGAAGAGCCAGAGTTGGACTGCATAGTTTCAAGAAATAGGCCGGGATGCCGTCCGGACCTGGATTGGTACTGCTATCAAGTGAGACAAGGTCACATGTGATGTCTATATCAGCTATGTTCTGTGAACAATCAAAGTTAGTGAAGTTTCCATAGACTTTTGGGTTTGAATTCCCTTGATTAACGTAAACACTTTGAAAATGGCCAGCGAACATGTTACATATGGTTACCGGATCGTTTGATTTTTTGTCGTCAGAATACATAAAACTAGGAACTCTAGTTGTTTTCCTCATTGAGTTGACATAATTCCAGAAATATTTAGAATTTAAGTTGATGTTATGTTCTGTGTACTTAATAAATCTTTTATAATCCGCTTCAACAGAATTCTTAACTAATACTCTAAATTCTTTAAATTTGTTATAATAAAATATAGACTGTGATCTTTTAAATTTCTTATGAAAACGATTTTTCTTTTTTATCAACAATTTAGTACAATTAGAAAACCAATTGGGAAAATGGCAATCCCCTAAAACAATCTTGGGAACAAATTTATCACAAACATCATATAGAATATTATAAAAAATATCAACATTGGTGTCGACTTCAGAAGTAGCAAAAAAGCTAGACCAATCAAGAGAAGCCAAATAGTCGTTGATTACCTCATAAGGAGCTTTCTTAAAATTATACTTAAATTTGAAGTTATTACCCATTTCTGCATGATCAGCAGGGATAGATATTAGAACAGAAAGTGGGGGGTGGTATTTATCAATTTTAGGTACAATACTAAAATCACTGTTAGATACCACAACATTATTCCAATTTGACAAGACTAAATCTAAACAGGTCCTGGTGGAGTTAACTATGTTATTAAATTGAGAAAAATCTAAATAATTGAGAGAATCGACAATAATTTGATCTTGTATAGAATTGACAGTAACAGGCGAGAAGCCCACAAAGTTGTCCTTAGCAACCCACGAGAAATTTGGTAAATTGTAGTCACCTAATACACAAATCTTACTATTCGGAGATCTATCAATAATATAATCAATAGCAGAGAAATGGTTTAGATAAACGTTAATATTGGATGATGGAGGTATGTATACCCCTCCTACAACAAAATTCACTCTACCTATAAGAACAGATACAAAAATATTTTCACAACTATTAATATTCTCCGGAGTAAATATTTGATGGGATGAATATTTAGACAGTACTGCAACTAACACACCACCTCCTCTTGATTTTTCACTTGAAGTGGTGTCACGATCTCTTCTATAAACTGTATAATCACCATTGAAGATTTCAGATGTAGCGATACTTTCATCAAGACCAGTTTCAGTGAGAACAATTATATCGTAGTTTAAATTAACATTATTATGTAGTACTTCCGTATATAGGTCATGTATACATGAATACATGATATCTTTGTATTAGGGGTACATCGGAGTTGCTAGAGCAGTGAAAAGATTGTGATGAGCCTAAGCTGTTTTCGCCAACAATTTGAAATTAAACGTCAAATGAAAATGTCAATGACGTCACCAAACGTCAAATTTGAAAATTTGAAACAAACCGCGAAATCGGAAAAGTTGGCCAGTGAATCGTGATCGTCTAGAAATAGAAGAAGACAGAAGAGCGGACCTACGTTGTGTTCTTTTTTTGACAAGACATTGAACCAGGTTCTTTGAATGCAGGTGCGCAGCATTGGAGGCGGAGCGTAGATTAACAACACAAATTTAACTCATTTAACAATTATAGCTGATTTCATGACTCTTAACAATAATTTGGTTCATTCATAAAATAACAATTAATTTAAGTGAACACAATATTTGAATAATTTAATTTATTTACAAACGTTAATTTGCATCTGGCGAGAGAGTTCTCAAATTTGCAAGTGTAGAAAAGTGAAGGGGTTACAACATCAAATACCCATCAATATAAGTTACAATTTAAAGCAGTGAGCGTTTCATTTCTTTCGGCAAATTAAATTTCATTAACAACCCGAAATCTACGATAAATAAACCCCTTTAAATTTTATTATGAATTCAAACACAGGTACACATCTAAGTTACAGTTTGAACGCCTTTCCAGATTATCAATAAATTTGGTACTTGAGTTGAACAATACTGGTATTCGGATGAGCAATTAAAAGTACAACACCGCCTCACATCACTTAACCGCATAACCCTGAGCCCCTGTGATCATTGTTAAAACAACTAAATGACAACGGCTAGTGAGGTACCTCCTCTCACACACCGCTCACACCTCAAATGAAAGACGAAGAAATACACAGATAAGAAAAACATTTAGAGTTTCATGTTAGGTTCAGCCGTTTCGGTTTACCAAAACTTTACCTGATAAATTAAATTACATTGGATAAACAAATTAAGAAAACTTATATTTGAAGTGTGTAAAATAGTTAATGAGAGTGTTGTTTCGTTAGTTCATTTAAACGTTAGACTTTAAATAAAAGAACTTTAATTATACTAAAATATGGTTACACGTTAAATAAAATGAAACCGTTAAAATTAAATATGAGCGCGCTTTCCGAGGGTCGACGGTACTCCCTCCCTTTCGGTAGTTTGGACGGTACTGCTACAAATTACGTTCGGGGTGCGTCTTGAAAATTCTGCTCGGGGATGCTCGACGTCTCCCGAATTTCCGAATTCTCCACATCCTCCGGGGGCGCGAAAGGTATCTCCAATGGATACAGAAGTTGAACAGGTCTTCGCAATAATGTTTTATTCGGCAATTCAACTTCGCAAGCTCGGATTCTGCCATCTCGACCGGGAAACACTTGATTGACGCGTACCATCTTCAAAGGCTTCGTCGATGATGACCAGTTATTGATATGTGCGGTTCGAAGTTGTTGCAAGTAGTCAGCAGACCACTTTCTCCAGAATTTTGATGATATTCTCTGCCGCTCTTTCCATTTTTGTAGAATTACATCTCGCTTAATGATAACATTGACATCTGGCAACCCACATTGTCGTTGACTATTATTCAGCAGAAAACTAGAAGGCGTTAGGATTGAAAGATTATCTTTATCGTCATCAATATAGGTTAATGGTCGAGAATTGACAGTAGCTTCTATTTCTACAAGAATTGTTCTTAATTCGTCAATATTAACCAGAGATCTTCCTAACGAAAATTTTAAGCAATCCGATTTTAATGAGGCGCTCCCAAAAGCCACCCCACCATGCGGCTCGTTCGACAATAAATCTCCACTTAATTCTATGACTACTAATAAAATCAGCAACTTTATTACTGGGCAACGTCTCAAATAATCTATTTAATTCAAGTGTAACTCTTTTGAATGTCTTGGCATTATCCGAATAAATTACACTAGGAGTCCCTCTTCGCGATATAAATCGTCGCAGTGCCCTAATGCAGCTTTCAGTTGAGACGTCCATGACCAATTCTAAATGGACGGCACGTGTTACGGCACAAGTCAAAAGCATTAGATAGGACTTCCTTTTTTCGTTATGGTCATCTAGTACGTATAGTGGTCCAGCGAAATCAACTCCAGTATTCTCGAATGGTTCAGCTATTGTCGATCGAATTTTCGGTAAGGGAGCAAATATTTCTTGACCAGGTTTTGCTCGAAGTTTTTTACAAATAACACATTTGCTGATGAGTGACTTCACCGTTTGACGACCTCGAATAATCCAGAATCTCTTTCTAAGTTCGGTAAGGGTTAAATTGATTCCACTGTGGAAGTTGTGATTATGAGTCTTCCATATTAATTTTTCCACGAATGCAGATTTCTTCGGTAAAATGATTGGATTTACAGTGTCGTATGAAAGTTGGGATTCTTGAAGTCTGCTTCTAATTCGTAGAATTCCATCTTCATCGAGAAAGGGCGTTAACTTGAAAATGGACGATGATTTATCGACGACTTTATTTTTCTTTAAGTCTTCAATTTCTTGTGGAAAAGCAGCACGTTGTGTTAATTTAATCCAATAAATTTCACATTCGTTGAGTTCTTCCGTTGTCAATGTCAGTGAAGAACCTTTATTTTTGCGAAAGACACGTTTTACATAAGCGGTGACGCGTAGACATTTTTCGAAATGTTCAAATCGTTCCAACGGAAAAATAGGTACCGGTTCGTTAATAACGTTCGTAGTTCACGATACCGTCTCACAACATATTCCGCAGTCGCAACGAAATTCACAACCATTTAATGGCCACTCGATATTCGAGCACACAACAAAATGTTCGGGCCGTTAATCCAAATTTCACTTGTGATGAGTTTATTGGCACTCACACCGCGAGTTAGCAAATCAGCCGGATTGAGATCACCAGCACAATGACGCCAAACACTGTCTTTCGTTAGTTCTTGTATTTCGCGAACCCGATTGTGCACGTAGAGTTTCCATTTCGAAGCTTCTCCAGTGATCCAATGTAACGGTATTTTTGAATCCCACTTTAGATTTAGAGTTTTCACTATATAGTCTTTTAAACGCGAAGCACACAAAGCGGCAGTCAGTTCTAATCTCGGTAACGATAATTCACCAGAGTCATTTCCCTTTATTGGCGCGACACGATTTTTTGCAATTAAAAACTTCGCATTTAAGCTATCGCCAGAAATCTCTCGAGGATAGGCAACAGCTCCATAGGCTTTAGTACTGGCATCTGAGAAGATGTGTAATTCACATTTCGATGTTTCCTTAGATGCGATGACGTTTCTCGGAATGGTATATTCCTTCAAGTTGATCAAATCGTTACACCACTTCCTCCATAGAATTTGAATCTCAACTGGAAGTTCGGTATCCCAATCGAGTTTCAATTTCCAAATCCGTTGTAAGAGAATTTTCGCAGTTATAGTAAAGGGTCTTAAATTACCTAGGGGATCGTAGATGCGTCCGATTGTCTGTGAAACATTTCTTTTTGTGCAAATCTGATTTTTATTTACGAACGAAATTATGGAAGTTAAGTCAACGCACAAGTTGTCGGTAATTGTATCCCAAAATAGGCCTAATACTTTCGGGCACGATTGTGCGTTATTGTTCAATTCATGATCGCTGACGTAATTGCGAAATTCATGATCGTTAGTATGCCATTTACGTAGATTCATTCCTGCTTTTCCCAAAATGCATTTTGCGTCTTCGTACAATTTAGTCGCTTCTTCGAAAGAGCTCGCGGTAGTGACTAAATCGTCGACATAAAAACAATTCGATAGACGGGTTGAAGTATCAGGAAATTTCGCAGCCTCCATGGCGAAGAGTTTCTTTAGAGTAGCCGACAATAAAAATGGGCTACAAGTCACACCGAATGTCACTCTCGTCATCCGATATTCCTGCATAGGCGGTAAACTGTTTAAGTCGGTAATCAGTGATTTAAACCATAAAAAGCGATGACAGTCTCTGTCTCGTTCATGCAGCGCTATTTGAAGAAAGGCTTTCTCAATGTCAGCTATTATTGCGATATTACCAACACGAAAATTCAAAAGGACCTTTATCAAATCTTGTACCACGTTTTCACCGACATGCAAAAGTTGGTTAAGTGATTCAAAATCAGGCAAATGAGACGAAGCGTCGAAAACCACCTGAACTTTCGAGGTAGATTTATCTTCACGATAAACAGGGCGGTGCGGCATGTAATACGTTTTGGTACCAATACAATCCGATGGTACCTCCTCGGCGATATTATTATTCATTAAGTCGCGTATTGCGTTATCGTACTCCACTAATCGATCTTCTTTTGAAAGCTTGAAAATAAGTCGATTCACACGTGACGATGCAGTTTTGTAATTATTGTTTATGGGACAATCATTTTTCCACGGTAGCGAAACTTCAAAACGATCGTCTTTCATCCAGATGTTTTTCTCAATAAATGTGGTCGTAAAATCGCATTGGGTTTCCTGGTCCTTAATTCCTATAGTTTCCAAATCCCAAAATTGTTTAAGATTTATGTCCTCTTGGTGGTCGGATATTTGGACATGCATCGTTGAAACCAGATTTACACCACCATCAGGCGTTGAGTTATCGATGTTAGGACCTTGAAACGTCCACCCTAATTTCGTATTTATGGCAGTTAAAGTATCCGTTAAACGAATATGCTCCCCCGTGGATATTTTCCAGAAATGATCCGCTCCAATTAAAACTGAGATTCCACTTATAATCGGTATTTCTTCGACGGAATGATCAGCCAAATTAAGATTACTTATTAATGGATGATCAATGTTGGGCGTTTGAAATGAGTCTAAACAAATCTCTGGAACCTCTATTGCAGTAATTAAAATCGTCTGGTTGTCATATTGAGAAGTTAGCTTTAATTCCACCTTATTATACAGCTTCGGTGTAGTTCTTCGCTCGGTACCAAATGGCATTACCGATAGTTTACGCGTTCCGACAATTTTCAAATTCAACTTGCGCGAAACTTCTTGTTTTACATAAGATAGCTGAGAACCTCCATCCATGATCAACCGAATGAATGCTTCATTTCCGTTATTTTTCGGTGAAATAAAAGCTCTGGCAATTTGCAAGAAAACTTGTTCGATTTGGTTTTCATTTTTAGTGAACAGACTGGAAGTTGACGTTTCAGAAATTTCGGACCTTCCGGTTGTTACTTTACGTCCTTTAAATTTAGGGTCACACATGGTCGTTACGTGCCTGTAATTACATATCTGGCACTTCACATTAGTTCTGCACAATCTAGAGTTATGGTTGGGCTTTGTGCATCGAAAACAGCAATTATTTTTCTTCAATATCTCCTTTTTCTGTTCTAATGTAATATTAGCTTGAGAACATTTCTCTGAGTTATGGTTTAATGATTTACAAAATAAACACGCTTGGGCCGACGTTATTAGACCTGATGCGGTATATCTGTCAAGGGCGTTTCTATCGTAAATTTTACGGGTGTCGTTCTTTACAAGACGTTTTCCTTCGTTACTAGAGTGACAGGTTTTTGACACGTTATTCGTTGACGATGTTTGGGATATTTCAATTGCTTCAACCTCGGACTTTATGTAATTTAACAAAATGTTTATTTGTTCCCCGATATCCATTTCTCGTCCGATAGCATTTGGATTTCGCTTATGAAATTCGATCTTAAAGCTATACGGAATACAATTTAAAATCACGGATTTTACCATCATTCCATATTCGGTTGCGCTAACTCCTAAGGACGATAAATTGCGCGTAATTGACGATACTGAATTGAACAATGAGCGCATTGCAACAGCGTCGAATTTGTTTTTGACAGGAGTTATCTTCAAAAGCTTCTGAATGTGGCTGTCGATTATTCGTTGTTTGTTGCCATATTAATGCTCTAACATCTCAATCGCACTTAGGTATGACGTTTCTGATGCCGTTAGTCCACTAATCGTCGTCGCAGCTTTCCCGACTAGTGATTGTTTGAGATAGCGAAATTTTGACACAATATCTATGCTATCATCCTCATGCACGGAAGTTCGGAACTGCTCCCAAAACAAGGACCAATCAAATATATCTCCCTGGAATTTCCGCAGTTCCAACTTGGGTAATTTTATAATACTCCTACCTCTTTCAGATGATAGCGCAACACTTGGCCGTAACTGATTTGATGTTGACCTGTTGTCATCCTCGTTGTTTATTGGTGTTCTTTCCACGTCCTCTCCGAGTTGAAATTTGTTTAGGCGGACGGTCAATCTCGATAGCGTTTCAGTGGCTTGATCTTGATAAGAAGCGACTCTATCGAATTCCTCTTCATACTCTTCTGCCTGTAGTATGGTCTTGACCTTTTCGTTTGCCAATTCCAAGTTTTCGTTAGCCTTCAGGAGTCGATCACGAATCACAATTAGTTCTTCTTGAGTTTCCTCTTGATTTTGGAGTTTTTCTTTCGCTGCTGTTATAACTTTAGTTAATTGCGTACGGCAACTTGCACGCGCGGCCGGTTCCATTATGACGATAAAGTACTTTTTCGTTAAGTAGTACAAATAGTTAAACAACACTCCCCGTTAATTTCCGAGTTCGCAATTATCACTTCCCTGGTTTCGGCACCAAATGTAAAATAGTTAATGAGAGTGTTGTTTCGTTAGTTCATTTAAACGTTAGACTTTAAATAAAAGAACTTTAATTATACTAAAATATGGTTACACGTTAAATAAAATGAAACCGTTAAAATTAAATATGAGCGCGCTTTCCGAGGGTCGACGGTACTCCCTCCCTTTCGGTAATTTGGACGGTACTGCTACAAATTACGTTCGGGGTGCGTCTTGAAAGTTCTGCTCGGGGATGCTCGACGTCTCCCGAATTTCCGAATTCTCCACAAAGTGATTTGAATACCAGCCTATGAATTTTTAATCTTATTAAGAAAATTTAAGACAAGGATTCAAACTTTAAAACATCGCAACTATCGCTTAAACGAAATTTGGATCACTTCGAATACAAACAAAGAAAAACCAACGCGCCGCCATGTTTCCTTTATGCAAACAAAGAAAATGACAACGCAGCGTCCACTTAACCCCCCCTCTCTCTCATTTGAATTTTAATCAGTAATCCGGACCGTTATAATATAAACTGTGCTGAAACACCTGGACAGGTAAATCCCCTCGACGGTGACGTCACTCCTCGACTGATATAAATATGGTAATTTAAAGTTTTACCTTTGTTTCGGACACAAATCCGGCACTAGACACCTTTCTACCCGAACTATAAACAGCTGACAAAGAAAACACAAAACGAAACACCAAAATTATTAACAAAACTGCGTGTGAAACTTTGTTGATGCAACTTAAACAATTTGGGAACTCTCTCCTAACAGGTTGAACCCAGTGGTGTCCAAGTGTTGCAGGTCTTTACAAGATATTTATCAAAAACTTCGAAATTTACCCAAAATTTTCAAAATTCCATAACTCTTGGCCGGTTGAAGATAGATTAGCATATCGTCGTTGTTAAGCAATTGAAAATGCACATAGCAGATGTTGCAGAAACAAAGACGATATGTATCATGAATCTTGAAGAAAATATAATTCTCTACAAATTTCTAATAGAGACTTTTCGTAAAAAGTGAAGAGGTAATGTTTTTATAGAATAGCTCACTAGTTATAGAAAATTTTAGACAACAAAGTTATAGAAAATTTTATAGGATTTTCCCCTTCCTTCCCCCACACATTCCCGAAAAAATTGGAACTACATGGGTTATTTTTTCTATTTGACGTTATTTTGACATCGATTGACTGGACTACATAGAGGGTGCCCATTTTATCTGTTCACGCCTGAAGATTCAGATATAGGCAACATATTAAACATTTTACAAATCACTTTGTGTAAACTATTTATTTTTTTAATTAAAAAGAATTATAATGGGTCTAAAATTAAAGTAAAACGTCAATTCAAAACAATCTTTTAATGAAATATGAAATGTAAGTAAGTATCTTGCCTACTTTTGAATCTTCAGGTGTGAACAGATAAAATAGACACACTGTATATGCAACGCTCAGATGTACTGAGCGGGCAGCATTATTTATGACGCTGACTGACGCTCTTCCCCCCGTTAAAAATACGACTGACGATTTTCTTTATTATATTAAAAGTATAAAAATTCTGCTGCATAAATTTTATAAGGTATAAAATGATTTTCTACTTTAAGAAAATTAATATGGTTCATATACGTGACTATATTGTATAATTTCTTTTAACAACTTTCACATGCTGTCACTTTTAGCTGCACCACGGGTACGGCAACTGACGCTCATTTTGCTAATTATTGAACATTAAACAACTGCAAGAAATGAAATTCATTCGGTATAAAATTCCTAGAAAAAATGCAACGCTACCCCCGGACTAGCAGGAGAAACTTGACAAATTCAAAAACGTCAGTTATGGATCTTCCAGTAACGGCCATATCGACGAGTTTTTTTGCACATTTTTTTTTCTACTTCGCACTATTTTAACCATTTTTACATAAAAATGTCATTTTTCAAAATCTGGACAGACTACTCAGTTCACCTGTCAAACTATGGCATCCGACCAATAGCAACCGTAGAATTTCAAAATCTTGGCCAATCAAAATCAATTGCGGTGATAAAATTGTCCTAGTTCAAATTGCCGCCGACAATCGGACTAGTACTTTTAAGAAAAACGGTTTGATTCACTGAATAGTCCTCCGAATACGATTCGTAGTCAAAGTTAAGTCGACAATTTCTAAGATGGTTCCACTCATGCAAGCACTTTAAGCAATTGCAATGACATTCGTGACATCTTAGAAATTGTCGACATAACTTTGACTACTTATCGTATTATAAGTGAAAATTGGGAAATTTCACCGAGAATTTATCACTCCATAAATTTCAAGGTAGGTATAAATACCAATTTGAGAAATTTTAAGACTGATGTAAGAATAACTTGATTGACAAAGAAATGAGTACCAAACATGGAAGTACTTCAGGGTAACGTATTCTATGTTGAGTTGCTTAAATGTTAATAAAACTGTCGACATCTCCTAGTATATGAAACTACACACTCTTCTAAAGCAGCCATCTGGAAGAAATGTACCTAAAAAGTCTTTAGAAGTAGGTAGATAGATTTATTACAGAAGATGATGGCAAATACAATGTAAAGCTTCATAATATGTTGTGTATTAGTTTTTAAGTTTCTTCGTTGATGCAACAAAGCATTGTGATGAACCTAAGCTCTTCACGCCAACAGAAATGAAACGTCACAAACGTCAATAAAATGTCAAATTTGAAAACCATAATTCGCGCGAAATTTGAGTTTGGCCAATGAATCGTGATCGTCTAGAAAAAAAAAAAAGATAGAAAGGCGGACCTAGGTTGTGTTTTTATTTTTGGTAAGACAACAGTGACGGGAAATTTAACCAAAACCTACCCAGACCAAGAATTAGGTTCTTTGAATGCAAGGAATTAGAATAGGCAGAGCGTAGATTAACAACACAAATTAGAGATTTATCAGTGTATTTGCTTTCGAGGTTTTTATGATCGAACTTCGGATTAATAATAATAGAATTCTTGAACATTTATCTAGTAACAATTTGGATAATTTTAACACATTTAACAATTGTAGCTGATTTTATCACTCTTAACAATAATTTGGTTCATTCATACAATAACAATTAATTTAAGTGATTACAATATTTACACAATCCAAACGTTAATTTGAACAATTGTACCTGACGAGAGAGTCCTAAAATTGTAAGTGTAGAAGATGATGAAGGTTACAGTTAATCAAAGCATTGAGTGTTTCCAAATTAGATTTCCTTAAGAAACCGAAATCTACGATAAATGACCCCCTATAAATTTTTATACATGAATTAAAACAACTACACGGAGAAGTTACCTTAGAACGTCCTTCCAGATTATCAATAAATTTGGTATTTGAGCAATACTGGTATTCTCATGAGTAATTAAAGTACAACACCGCCCCACATCAATTTACCGCATAACCCTGACCCCCTCTGATCATTGTTATCACAACTCATGAGAACAGCTGGTGAGGTACCCGCCTTACCATCCAAAAAAAAACATGTAAATTAATACACAGATAGTAAAGATGTCGTTTTGGTTCACTAAAACTTTAACTAGTATATTAAATTTCATTGGGTCTAATAATATAAATATATGTTATATCAATAGAATACCATGTTATTTCACCTTGCTTGCGGCTTATTTTTGCTAGTTGAAAACCTGAACCAATACTTATTTATGATCGTCTGAATCAGCAGAAAGGAAGTTTATTTTTGAAGTGATGTGAATATAGTCTTACGAATTTTAAATCTTATCAAAAAAAAAGGAATGGAATTCAAACCATAAATCATCGAATTCACTCGTTTAAATAATATAAAATTTTAAGACAAAATAAAAGAAAGCAAAACCCTACGTCATGTTTCCTTTATGCAAACAAAGAAAACGACCGTTATAAAACGTAGCGTCCCCTTAACCCTTTCTCTCTCTCTCATTATTTTTTTAATCAGTTATCCGGAACGTTATAATACATTAGGAAATTCGGCTGAAGCCCCTCCTCGATTGATATAAAATATATAATCTAAAAGTTTACCTTTGTTATCGAAACACAATCTGGCACGCGACACCAATTTCTACCCGAACTATAAACAGCTGACAACGAAAACTAACACTAAAATTGTAACAACTACACTAACACGAAACAACACAAACGAAATAACAATTATTAACAAAACAGCGTTTGAAACTTTGTTGGTGCAACTTAAATAATTTGGAAACTCTCTCCTAACATGTCTGAACTGAACAAAGACTAAAACCAGAATAATTAGAACCCCTTGTCTCTCAACACCCTGTGGTGTCCAACCTCTCTCGTGCAGGCCACGGTAGGCAACCCATTTAACCTTGGGGTGTTGGGGGTCTTTACAGCATCCAGGGAAGAATTACCTAATACGTTCAGTAATCTCAAATTTGGCCATGCTAAAATACCAAAAAGAAGCTTAATTTTTATTTTTTAGTCATTGTAATTATGAATGTACCAGAGGAGCTGTTCCAGACAGTTGAATGTTGATTAGATTGGCAGCAATAATTAAGTGGATTATTATAAAATAATTCATGAATGTGAATGTTTTATGATTACAATAAAATACAGTTACAAGTACCTTTTCTTCTTCTTTTGAGTGGTGGTCGAAGGAAAAGCATAGTGCTGAAGGATATTTCAAACTGGCTACGATCGTGGCTCAACTCAACAATATCCGTTGTTGTTTTTTTTTCAGCACTTGTACAATATAATATTTAAGCAATTTGAAATACATAATTCAATTAAATTTATCAATTAGTAACAAGTTATGTATTTCATTTCACAAGGTGAGACAAGTTCGGTTTACAGAGAATGACAATGCATCAAACAACCTAACAATAATAATTACAGGTATGCAATTTCTCAGACTAAAAAAATTGCTCTGATGAACGTAAAATGTGTGTATTTGAAAATTAAAGAAAGAAAAAACACATTGAGAAGAAGATTAGAACACCTCACCCCATTATGTACAAAATTATAGTGACAAAGACCAAGTTCCGATCTGGATAACAATAACAAAATTTGTATTTAAAGATAAATGTTAAGAAATGCATTTGTCTTTTGGCAATAAAGTACATTAGAGAACCTGAAAACCTGAGAGAAAAAGAATCTAGACTCGAGAAATTGAGAACATGGAAATCTGGGATTCTCAATCTGAAAAGTTGAACTTAAAATTCGACAGTCCCAAAACCCGAGAACTTGAAAATTTAAAAATCTGAACAACAAAGAAGCTGAAAACTGATAAATTGAAATGTTGACAAGCCGATAATTTAAAGATAAGGAATTAATAATAACCTGTGACATAAGTGGAACTTGAGATTTAGAAAAAATCTAACAATTTTAATGCCTGATAACTGAAAACCTTAATACCTGAGAATCTGAAATTTGATCACTCGAGAATCTGAAAACATGAGAAACTCAGAACTGGACAACCTGAAAGACGGACTGTAAAACCGAAGGAACTAAAGGCCTGGAAATTAAAAAATTAAAAGCATTAAAAATCCTACCCAAATTTACACTTTCATTTCTTTTCTTTCCCTTTTCTTTCTCTTAATATTACTACACATTTTGTACCTAACCAAGTATACCCATATGTAGGTAAGGCAAGTGAATACAATGCTATGCTTAATTAAAATTCAAAAAAATAACAAGAATAAATATGTTGAAATTGTCTATTGATGAACTATTTTGGTCTTGACTGCTAACTTTCCTTGCGTTTTCGATAAAAAGTAGTAGACCTTTGGTGCAGTTTTGAATGCATCGTATTTGAAGAGCGAACCCCCTTCTCAATCCGTCGAGAACTCCAGAACAATCTCGGACGTATCAATGGGCGATGAGATCATCACGCCGCGTTTCTTGTTTCTTCCAGAACGTCACGATATCAAATAATTCCATATATTATCAAATTCCTACAATTTTTGTTGGTTAATCAATGGCGTGAAGCAATTCATCGTTTTGTTAAAAAATATTAAACCAGAAGAATGTTCTTAAATCCAGGTGGAGTAAATTTAAATTAAAATTTAAATATATCTAAGTCGAACTCCACAAACTTTAATAACTGTAAAATTACTAATGAAACATGTTTCGGCAGAACACTTCTGCCATCATCAGCCCTTAAAGAATATAAAAAAAATATATTTAATAAATTTAAATATAATTTAAACGACAGTGGATATTCATGAAGTGGGCCATGCTTCAAGAATAAATAAACATGTCTAAAATTAAACTTCAAACTAAGCTATACACCATTCATTCTGCTTTTACAATTAGTGGTTAAGTTTCGCTGAAGGTTTAATTTTAGACGGTGCATGTCTTTAAAAGTAAAAATAATATACCATACTAATTATTTAAAATTCCCGCTGGCTAGCCGCTTGCGGCCTGTGTCAAACATTCACTCCGTCAGTGAAACAAGGGGAAAGTAACACATCTATCTCAAGGCTATTATCATGGCCAGGATATTATATTTACTGATTTATGGTCTCTTCCTTCCACTCTCAATGTGACGTTAATTTTTACAGCATCTCTGGAATTTATTAAAACATTGCTGAATGTGCTGTGTGTAATAAATTATGTACAATAAACTAAGTAATTTTATTCAATTTTGGCGCGTTTTCCTTTGAAAAATAATCGAAGTGTCAACGTGCAATGACAGATGTGGTGCGCATGCGAACTTGGATCAATGACATTACTGACGTTTGTAAATGGCAACCACCCCCGTTGTCATTTACGAATCCGTTTTATTATAAATTTTTTATAAATAAATTTACTAGACATGAGTACGAAAACAGAAAAAGACAAAATCAAGCAATTACAGGACAAATGTCAGTCAGTCCTCAACGGTCTCCTTCGCGATGAGGATAATAAATATTGCGTGGATTGCGACTCAAAAGGTATGTTTCTCATCAAACATTTAATTACATTGATCAATTAATTATACACATGTGGTGCATTTAAGACATATCAATTTTCTTAAATTTTGTGAGCTTTGTGTTAAAAAATCGACCTTATCTTGTTGCCTTCAGTTCTAATAATAGAGATAAAAGATCCCTCTGTTTTCACGCTGGAATTGCACTAACCAGACGCATTTAATTGCGTGATAAACATTTGCTTGACAGATTATTGGCTTTTATTTTAGGTCCGAGATGGGCTTCCTGGAACATTGGAGTATTTTTGTGTATAAGATGTGCGGGTATTCATCGAAATCTGGGAGTTCATATTTCAAAAGTCAAGTCTGTTAACTTGGATGCATGGACCCCAGAACAGGTGGTCTCACTTCAACAAATGGGCAACTCTCGTGCCAGAGCAGTATATGAGGCAAACCTTCCTGACAACTTCCGGCGACCACAGAATGACTCAAGTCTAGAATTGTTCATCAGAGCAAAGTACGAACATAAAAAATACATAGCCAGAGAATGGGTACCTCCAACTCTGCCAAAAGTCAATTGGGAGAAGGAGATCGATGAAGAAATTGAAAAACAGAAACGAAAAAAGAAGACGGTCGTCGAAAAGAAGCCTATAGCGAATGTTGAAGTTCCACAATTGCCGAAACCGAAGAACCCAAGTCCTAAACCTGGTCGGGTCACAAACACACCAGAAGCAGCAAAGAAAGACAGTGATCTCTTAGGCTTACAAAATGGAGAGGATAATTTTAGCGGATTTCTCTCGGCCCCTTCAGTCAACGAAACCACAAAGAAAGAGGATGAGAAATCTGAGAAAGAGAAAAGTGAGGAAGAAAGTTTCTTTAACCAAATTGCCCCCACTGAAAAAGAGAAAGTAAAACTCACAAAAGATAGTATTTTAGCACTCTATAGCAACACGCCAACCAATAATTTTAACCAGTTTCAAAGCCAGATGCCTTATCAGGGAAATTTAAATTTTCAAACACAGAATTTCCAGAGCTTCGGGGGTTACCCACAACAGCAGAATCTTGCGATGGCTCCACCCACTGGGCAGTTTGCTCAGTGGGGAAGTCAAACACAGTTTCCTGTTCAAGGTCAGGTACCTGCAGGACCTGTTAATCATTTTCCTGCTAATCAGTTTCAAAATGGGCCAACCCAGTTTGCTAATTTCCCCAACAACACTCAGTATGCAGCAGGGGGACAACAACAGTTTGCCCAGTTTCCTCAAGGATTTAACGCAGCACAAACGCCTAATCCGTTTTTCGCCAATCAAAATGGTTTACAGCAACAGTTCAGTAATATGTCACTAAATAATCAACCTGCTGCTAATGCTGCGCCCACACTCGCCACCAATATATGGCAGTAAATCTTACCTTAATAAATTTTAACTTATCTTATTTTTCTCATGTTTCTATGTTGCTCACTATTGTGTTCCAGTGATATTATAAAATTCTATTTTTTTATTTTCGGGTCTACTTGTAAGAGACGTTTCGTTGGTTTCGTGCACATTGTATAGAATTGTGATTTATAAACAAATATTAATAACAAAAATATTTATTGGGTGTTGCAATATTTTTACATGGAGGGAATTATTCTAAATGAAAATATTACTTGCAGAAGAATCTAAAAAATTGTAATGTTACGTGTTCCAACTGTTTTGCATTATTTCTTCTACCTTCTAAGACTGTTGCAAGGTTTTGTTATGTAAGTTTACACAAAATTAAGTACTATTATATACTTTTTTAACTATGAAAATGTATGAAAATTTTCATTGCTTATATATGTTATAAGTAAATTTATGTCACTATATAAAATAAATTACTTTGAAACATAGACGTACGTTATTTTTAAATTTACTAGTTATTACAGTGATGATGTAAGCTTTTTTGAAAAAAGGTTGTTTAAAATTAATGTTGGAATTTAACGTCTTATGTTATAAAAAGTGTAAGTGGTTTTAATTTGCTTATGCACTGCAAAATACGTTTCACATTTAAATCAATTTGCAGTGTATTTGATTCCACTATGAAAGGGAGGAGAGGACGTACGGCCGGCGCTGACATTGTATGACGATTACTTTGAAATTAAAGGAACAAATGATTACAAACGCCCACTTTGATGCGGCGCCTGACTGGAAATGATTAATGATTTTCGTCCGCCCACTATATAAATTTGATGGCCAAGAGAAAAATAATACAGATTAGGCCAAAAGGTTGCCTGGTTTTTAATAGCTATTTACGGTATTAGACCGGTAGCAACATTTTTATGACCGCGCCAATATTTTACAGGGCGATACCTGTATATGTTTGTCAAAACCATAAAAATGCTACCGGTCGTATATTGTATAAGATTTTTTAGGATACTGCAACGATCACTTCAAGTTAAACAAAACTTTTATCCGACGCGTCAAAATTTTACCGGCCCTTCTCGACTACTACCGGCCTAGGCCGGTAAATTTTATCTACATAGCTGTTTCAGTAACAAGGAATGTAAGGACGTATTAACATTGAGGCAGACGTGTATAAGCCAAGGCGAAGCCGCGCCTTGTTTTCTGCCGAAAATGTTGACAGTCGACACATTCCGAATTATCTTTTTTACGGCTCCCATTCAAATTTATGTGTCCGGCTCCCTATAATGTAATTCACTGATGTACATAGAACTATGTAGCAGCAATACGTGTAGGTTGATGATTATATTGGTTTGTTTTACCCTTGACAACAGAACTTAATAATGTTATTAAGTTCCTAGGAACGTAATAATTTACAAAAGTACACTATTAATTATAGTGTCAACAGGAGGAGTGCCAACTGTTCAATAATACCGGTCTATTTATTTCTTTCAAAAATCAATGTTGGAAATCTCCATAGTATACTAAAAAAGTTGATAAAATGAATTTTAACAAACTTTAAAAACACATGTTACTGTTATGTTATCTCCAGAGATAGCAGCATTCACAAGCCCCTCAGTAGCTCACATTCCAGGGTTCTTGGTACACGCCCATTCTCAAACTATCGGGAACTCTGCACCGACTTGATTTTGGGGAATTATAGGGAATTTTTTGACATTATATTTATTCAGAATTTATAATAGAAATAGCAAACAATTCAAAGTTACTAATGGTGCATTGTGAACTTGTGCCGGCTTGAGAATATTCTACAGAAACTTGGCTGTTTCATGAACATCTTCAGAGTCTGCCTCAAATTGTGACCGGTAGAATATCGTCTAAGGGAGAACGACCCATTTGTTTGTGATAAAAGAAGAGTATCTAAATTAAAATATTGCCATGTTTCCTCAGTCTGTGACACTTTAAATTGTCCTTACAGCAGACTGAGAAACATAGCTTAAAGAAGTAAGTGATAATCTCAATTTTTAACCGACTTCAAAAAAGGAGGAGGTTATCAATTCGGTTTTTTTTTTTTAATGTTTGTTACCTCAGAACCCACCGATTTGAAAAATTCTTCTTTTATTTGAAAGGGTATACTCTTGAGATGGTTCCATTGACAAAAAGTCAGGATCTGATCAGGGAATCCCATGGAAATCGAGGGAAATTCTCAAATTTTGCCCTCCTTTTTTATGTATATGTTCACCGGTTTCTTCGTCAATTTTATTGAGACCTCATTATTGGAGAAGCGTCTTTACTAGGTATCACTAACTTATCACTTAAAATTGTAAAAAAATTAGCTTTTAAAAAAAAAAGAGACTAACCGGTCGGTTCTCTTTTTTTTAAAGCTAATTTTGTAATATATAGTATAATACGACCCAAGGCCAGTAAGTTAGACTTCCTGGCGTGGGTGATATAAAATCTATAATTTTATATGTCACGCACGCAAAGGCATCCAACGTTCTGGCAGCGTGTCGTATACTATTTTTCTTCATCTTCACTTTTGTAAAACCCAGGCGAACGCCGAGGTTTTTACTGGTCGGTGCAGGCTGCTACGCGCAGGCCACAAAAGCGGCTGTTCCTGAAGCGCTAGGCGACCGGGAAGACCGATTTAAGGCTATGGTATGCAGAAAATATAATTTACTAAAACAAGACGTTCTTCAAGTATTTCTGAATTATGGTTAATATTAGGTGATAACAGTTGATAAGCGCTATTTTTATTTTATCTGTTAATAGATTTCTCTTTTTTTTAATAGATTTTTGAATGAAAATGTGTAATCTTTTTTTGTTCTACCAACTAAACAACATGTTATGAAGGCGCTGCACGGACATGAATGGAAACATTTTTTTTTTGTCAATTCAGACTTTTTTCTGGCAATTCCGACTTTTTTCTGGCAATTGCAACAGGAGTAGGATGATGGCACTGTTTTGTTGTCCAAACTTAAAATATTAAATACTGTCCACATTTCGATGAGTTTTACCATAGGTTAAACAGTAGAAGATAGCCAGACAATGTAGTTTAAAAATATGTTAGTTTTGGAAATGGAATTCAGCTGGCAGCACAATCGAATTTAATGTTTCAAATAAAAAAATACACAAAATGTGCATTATTAAATGAAACATTATAGAAAAGAAAGAGATAAAGAAGAATGTTGCGTAGACAAAACTAATTGTTTTGAGATAAACAGCGGGTATTAAACTCTAAGACGTACGTTGCACTTTCTGCGGATGCAATCAAAAGAGACAGCTATATGCCGGCATTGCCTGGCGGTCTACTTTGAAGTAGGTGATGACGGTCGGCGGAACAGGACCGGCTTCAGTTTGATTTCAGTGTGCAAATATAAGATATGGCACCAAAAGCGGGTAATAAATGGGTTTTTGCAAATTACAATTGGGCAAAAGAAAGTTTTATTGTTATTTTTCATCAACTCATTCCAACAACCTATCAAGAATAATAACTGGTTGCAAATCGCGAATGGACACTTGTAAACTACGCCGCCTTTAGCATAAGTAAGTATACAGACCGATATCTATTATTATTTTATTAAAACGTCCTCGGACCTGTGTTCTTCTCCCGGATGAGGAGAAGAACTATCAACATGACACGGTTCTCATCCGCAAGAAGAATTTCTCCCTCCAACACCGGCCGTAATTTTTGTCAATATTAGATCAGTGTTAATAGTCAAAGCAAATTAGACTTTTTAGAAGAAATAATTTATAGAGTTTTGAAATTTTGGTTATGAACTCCCAGCATGGACCCAAATAAAGATCCTAAGGGTTCCCATCCCCTCGGGGCGAGCTTCATCCCCTTTTGTCCAAAAGACCGCTCCTGAGTGTGACCAAGAAGCTTATCTCCGTTTTTACCGACTATAAAAAAGGAGGAGGTTCTATGTTCGGCTGTATGTATGTATTTTTTTTCCTTTTATGTATGTACACCGATATCTCCGTTAATTGTGGACCAATTTTGAAAATTCTTCTTTTATTTGAAAGGGTATACTCCAGAGGTGGTTCCATTGTCACCAAGTCCGGATTTGATAAAGGGTTCCCATGGAAATCGAGGGAAATTTTCAAATTTTTCCTTTTATGTATGTTCACCGATTTCTTCGTCAATTGTGGATCGATTTTGAAAATTCCTTTTTTAATTGAAAGGGTATACTCCGGAGGTAGTCCTATTGTCAGCAAGTCCGGACCTGATGAGGGGATCGCATGGAAATCGGGCGAAATCCTCACATTTTATTACCCACTTCAAAAAAGGAAGAAGTTGTATGTTCGGGTGTATGTATGTTTTTTTTTCTTTTATGTATGTTCACCGATATCTCCGTTAATTGTGGACCGATTTTGAAAATTCTTCTTTTATTTGAAAGGGTATACTCCAGAGGTGGTCCCATTGTCACCAAGTCCGGATCTGATAAAGGGCTCCCATGGAAATCGAGGACAATTGTCAAATTTTTCCTTTTATGTATGTTCAACGATTTCTTCGTCAATTGTGGATCGATTTCGAAAATTCTTCTTTTATTTGAAAGGGTGTACTCCGGAGGTAGTCCCATTGTCAGCAAGTCTGGACCTGATGAGGTGATCGCATGGGAATCGGGCGAAAACCTCACATTTTATAATTATTATCAACTCTCTCAAATGTAGTCGTTTAATAATAATTATGCAGATCTTTGCATCTGGAAGTCATCATTGCCTTAGATTTTTCAGGTGGTAATATTAATTCATCATTGTTTCAGTATTTCTGGTTCTAATTTTTTATAGTTTGCGTCTTTCATCTTCATTTTCAACCAGCCGTCGTTTCCACATTCGAGCAGCGTCCTTACTAGGCTACCCATCACTTAAAATTGTAAAATAATTAGCTTTAAAAAAAAAGAAACCGACTTCAAAAAGCGAGAAATAAGTCAGTACATGTATTATTACATGTGCTACATACTGATCTGGTTGAAGTCGGTGCCAAGCCAAAAAAATAGGTAGTAGATAGATAGGCTGTCCGCTCCCGTCACATCGCAAGTCCCACCGCACGCCCGCCGGAATGCGTGAGCGTGGGTGGGGGGCTCGCGCTGAGCAAAACTTCAAAAACGGGCAGACACGTGCGGGGCAGACGTCGTTGTCGGCCTGATATTGAATTTTTGATGCGCTATAACGTTGTTGATATATTTGTATAATGACAATAGGTTACAAATTTGTTAACCTCTTTGGCTTGGCACCGATTTCAAACAGATCAGTAGGTAGCACATGTAATAATACATGTACTGACTTATTTCTCGCTTTTTGAAGTCGGTTTCTTTTTTTAAAAAAAGCTAATTATTCTCCTAAATGGTAACTCCGACGAGAAAATGTTTTAGGGCTTAAGTTCTTAATTAAATTCTGCATAAAATTGGTCTCATGGAGTATCATGAAGTAGCATATCTCCCACCCAATGCTCATAAATGACGTTGGAAAATGAGTATCGTTTCCAGCGCGAAGGTAACCCCCAATTATATCGAAAACCATTAGTGGAGCAAAAAATGCATAGAAACAAAATTGTTGAGAAGTTTTTTCTGTACAAGGTCCATATTGAATAAAACATTTGCAATAAATTGTTTTTTGTCAAAAAACGGGGGTGGACCAATTTTTGCCTTCGCGCTGAAAATTCCACTCGTTTTGCAACGTCATTTATGAGCGTTGGGTGGAAGGGAGGCAAAAACTTCATGAGACCAATTTTATGCAGAATTGAATGGAGAACAAGCCCGATAACATTTTCTCGTCGAAGTTAACGTTTACGAAAAAAATGCAGAAAAGCTTCATGAGGTCACACGCGGGGACGGTTTTTTGGGCAAAAGGGGAAGAAGCTCCCCCCGGGCGGTGGGAACTCTTCGGATCTTTATTTGGGTCCCTCTTGGGAGTTCATAATCAAAATTTTAAAACTTCATGAATTATTTTCTTCTATTCGTCGTTTTTTCGTATAATTTGCTTGGATTATAATGCTCTTCAAAATCTCCAAATCAGGCACGATTTTGAATATTTGATGACGCGTCGGCTCTGTCAGGATTGGCTGGATTTTTTTTCTGTTATTAGGAGCACGGGAGGTTTTTAACGCAATCCATCTGCTTCTAAGTTTCGTCGTAAGTTTTCGTCATGCCTTAGTTTCAAAATTAGACATCACGTCGCAAACTATACACCTGGGTTTATTGTACACCATTGTCTCAAAAAATTTTAATGTCGGACATGTGAAGAAAACTCTTGCTCACAAAAACCATCTAAACTCAGGCCAAAATCACTCTCTTATAAAGCAGCGTCTGTACACTTATCTGCGAATTCCGTCGCCACAAATTTATGAAGTTTTAAAAATATGCTTCGAGTAAAGTTAAAAGTGCACTATTATAAACAAAACAAGTCTTGGCATTAATATAAGGAACTACATTTCCACAAAAATATTAAGACGTGTATTTAAATCCCAACCCGATGTTTTCAAATTATTGTGTTGTAAGCAAAGCCACATAAAATATCTAATTCGATATGCGGTGGAAGTTATTTAAATTTTGAAGATGAAAAAAATTCAAACTTAAATTCTTGCCAAAAACAAAAGGTCTTTCAAAAAGTATTTTCCCTTTGGAGAAAAAATGCCGACGATAAGCGTCTTTACTGCCAATATAGTTTTTTTGTACCAGTATATCTGACAAAGGAAACGGGCGATGCCCAGAACTCTACACACTGGCAGCGGCAAAATCGGTCAATCCATCCCTGGATACCGCACGTCCTCCACGGGACGATACTCTCATTTCAAAAGAATTTATTTAGAAATCTGTTGACTGCGCCCTCTGTCCCTCATTTCTGCTAACTAATTTCATTGGCTACGTACTTCCATTTAGCCTGGCAATCTTTTTAACTCCTTCATCTATGGTTTTACGTACAGGGAAATAGCGCGTAGCTCGAGGCACCAATTTCAATGATCCATGGAAAAACAAATTTTCACAGACGGTAACTTCCGTGGATCACTCGACCATTTAAAGAAACATATTCCAAGAAGGCTATATTTCCCTGTACGTGAAACTCGAAATGTGGACAGTATTGCCAGAAAAAAAAGGCGGAAATAGTTCACAAAATTTGAAAAAATGGATAAACGTGCCGTCACGACGAACCGTTTACATCGCGAAAATTGGCATATTGTTGTTTGCACCAGTTTTTGAAATTGTAAACATAACCTCAATTAGATCATACTGAAAGGTACTGAAATCGTCTTCTAACAAATAAAATGTGTAACAACGGCAATTTTCAACGGAATTGGTATAATAAAAAGAAAGAACCCCAAATTAACTTAAATTTGGCTGGCAGGGCCTCCAGTTTTAATTACGAACCAAAACATGGATATTACGGATTTACCCTTTATTTTCCGGAAGAAAGTTGTTTGGACGCCGCAACTGAAGCTATAATCTATAATCTGATTTTAATTTTTAGGTGACTTAAATGTTGATGAATTGATAAACCGTACAGTACAGTTTGAAAATTTTATCAAACGTAATGATGGAATGTATTCTTTTCCTGACATAAAAGCTCAACGGTCATTTACTGTAGATTATAGATGCATAACTTCAGATGAAGAAATATTGTCATCAAAATGGAGAAATCTTCAGAGTGAAATCATAAATAATACCGAGTTATGTTTAAATTGTATGGGTTTAGCAATGCATCAAACTATCATGAAAGATCATTTAAATAAAAATAAAAATACAAATGAGGCTGAGGGAAAACCCCCCAAAAAGCTGGTAGGTTTAATTAGGGCAAGATTAGTAAATTATGAACCAGTCCAACAAATAAAGGATATCCGTAGCTGTGGTTATGGTAATATCACTAAATATGTTTAGTTTCATACTTAAGAATTTTTGCAGGCAAACTAATATCAGTAAAAGGCACAGTTATTAAAGCAGCCACTATTAAATTAACTCAACAATACATTGCTTTTAGCTGTAGCATATGTACAGGAACCCAAGTTGTAAAGCAATTGGATAATGTTTATACATTACCCACAAAGTGCGCAACTGAGGGCTGCAAAGCTCATTCACATTTTGAGCCATTAGAGACTTCACCATATACAAGAAACATTTCTTGGCAAGCAATAAAAATACAGGAATTGGCTGGTGGTGATGAGGTATGGGCTGTATCTTTCTGCACTTTTATGTTAAGGAGAATAGTTTGAGAATGGGCGTGTACCAAGGACTCTGGAATGTGAGCTTGTTGAGGGACTTGTGGATGCTGCTACCCCAGGAGATGACATAACAGTAATAGGTGTTATTAAGGTTTGTTAAAATTCGTCAACTTCACTTATATGCGATATACATTTTCAAAATTAATTTTTGTTTTTTAGAAACATAGTATTGAAAATTCACATAAGGGCAAACAAAAGCAAAATAATAGTCTATTCCTCTTGTACCTTGAAGTCATTTCAGTGGTTAATAACAAAAACCAAAGTAAGGGCAGCTATGGGGCTTCAGACCGGTTAACATTCAATATGAAAGATTACTATGCAATTGAGGTGCGTATAGAATATTTAAAAAAAAATGTATTGTTGGTTGCAGACTTTCGAAATGGTTGCCGAGTTTATATTTTTCAGAAGACCCATCCATTTTAAGTTTTGTTGATTTTTTTGTGCATACTCCTAGTCATTTAGCAGGCGAAATATTTTTATCATTTATTCCTTTTTTTGTAGAAAATTCACGATGAACCTAACTTATTTCGTTTCCTTGTGCATTCCCTCTGCCCCAACATTTATGGAAACGAACTAGTAAAAGCTGGTTTGCTTCTGGCCCTTTTTGGGGGCACTAAATCTACAAAAAACCGGGCAGAATCACATGTCTTATTGGTGGGAGACCCAGGTTTAGGAAAGTCCCAAATGTTGCATGCGTGCGTCAATGTTGCACCTCGAGGAATTTACGTTTGCGGTAACACCAGTACGGGATCAGGTTTGACGGTCACTATGACCAGAGAAAGCGGAGGAGGGTACGCCCTTGAAGCGGGAGCACTGATGCTGGCTCATCAAGGGTGTTGCTGCATTGATGAATTTGACAAAATGCCTACGCAACATGCGGTAGGTTTAACTCAAAAATTAACTATTAGAAGTTTATAAATTTGCACTGAAGTTACATTGTAATTCACAGAGGGTGGACAAATGTTAAACAGTAGGCGCCCAAAATCATTGTTGGGTTTTCATAAATGATCCATAATTAGATCATTGTTGCTATGAAAAACTTAATAGTAGATTATTTAATGAGCATTTAATGAGGTGGTTATTATACACGAGAATGGAAATTAATATACGAGCCGCAGGCGAGTATTTTAACCATTCGAGTGTACAATAGCCACCATTACATTTTATCTACAACTGTACTTTTAGAATTAAAATTAGAAATTAAACCTTGTGAAAAACTGTCAACAGTTGTCAATAGTCATTATTTCTTGGCCAGTTAATAATAATTCTTAAAAACCGAGCGTGGCTGTCTGTGTTTAATAAACCTAGTTAAGTATTCATAGTTAAAAGTATCTATAATACGTCAATTATTATTAATCAATTATTGTAGATAAAGTAGTTAAATGGAGAATTTTGACGTCAAAAGCCTACTAGATGTTTGAATCATTTATGAAAGCCCTATATTGGTGGGATTAATGAATTTGGCTTGGAGACTGCTAGTTTAAAACTCCACACAAACTCTGTTTAGAGATGTTTCTGTACAATGCGATTTTAGTCTCTTCTAGAAGCAATGGAGCAGCAGGCAATTAGTATTGCTAAAGCTGGCGTCGTTTGCACTTTACCTACCCAGGCAACAATTTTAGCAGCGGCGAATCCAGTTGGAGGGCATTACAATAAAGCTAAGACTATCGCGGAGAATTTGAAGATCAGTTCACCTATGTTATCGCGGTTTGATCTGATTTTCATTCTACTAGATCGGCCTAACGAGGTAAGTGAAGACACTAGAACTATGTATACAGAACTGAAGCCACCTATCATGTACTTTGGGTTTTACCGTCACTCAAGAAGGTTTTGTTGTTTTTGAAATTCACTTTTCTGTAGCTCACTACAGATGAAATCCAAAATACACCTTTAATATTATAATTCGTGGATCATTATGTATACTGTATGACGGACGGCTCTTTACTTACGTGTAACATTTGTAAATAAAACTTATTTCAATGTCTTACTCTTTGATACATAAATGAAAGATTCTTTCAATTCTATTAAATGCTGAAAAATTATGATTGTAGGAACGAGACATGAAGCTTTCCGAACATGTTTTAGCGTTACGCTCTGGATCGACTTCAAACATAAATTGGAGCACTTCAATCCCAAGTGCTCCTAACAACAGTTTAAGGTGGGTCTAAATCAAACATTCAGGTCTGGTGTGTAAAAAATCTTAAAAAATTGCGTTACGTAATACTTGAATGCCCCCTTACAACACCCTGTAGATTTCTCATTTCTGTTCACAGTGAACGTCTAATGTTACAAAATGGTGAAGTCCTAGATTTATTACCACATAGCCTCCTTAGGAAATACATAGCTTATGCTCATAAATACGTGAACCCGCAGTTGTCAGAAGAAGCGATGGAAATCTTAAACGAGTACTATCTTCAGTTACGCGACCAATATCAAAATGGAGATTGTGTCCCCATTACAAATAGACAATTAAATTCTTTAATAAGACTGACACAAGCAAGAGCCAAATTAGAACTGCGGGAAGAAGCAACTCGCCAAGACGCTGTGGATGTCGTCGAAATAATGAAAGAGACGTTGATGGATATTTTCACTGATGATGTTGGTGTTGTAGATGTTTCAAGAACTTCCCATGGAACAGGCATGAGCACCAAAAATCAAGTAATGCCTACTTTTGATGTGTCAAGATTTGAAACTTTTATTACCATATAAAATTTTATAACACATTATCTTTTAGGTGATGAAACTGCTAGGTCTGATGCAAGCCCATTCAGAATCTCATTCAAATTCAATTTTCACAACCAGTGAAATTAGAAGTTTAAGCAAAGATGCTGGCATTAATCCCAATAAATTTCGGACTGTTCTTGATACACTGAACATTCAAGGATTCATTTTAAATAAAGGCGGCAATCGATATCAGTTGGTTACCGCAGATCTGTGATTATACTGATTATGTAATTAAGTTTGGAAATAAAATATTCAGAAATATAATTACATTATTATTATATGGAACAATTAACAATGAGAGGTGACAGGCTATTAACTACATTACATACATTCAAGTTTCTATAAATTACAAAAACGAAAACTACTCAGGCCCGCCCCTATTGATATAGGCAATTTCTTCTTCACTGATGGGGCGTCTGCGCCATCGCTGGGGTATTTGGAAGTCATAAATAGGCTCACCACTAGCAGCAGATCCAGCTTTGCCCCCTGTGGATTTTCCTGCAGGTGTAGCGGCAGAAGAAGTCACTTTACGTTGATCACGAGAGGCCCCATAACGAAACTGTATTAGAGGAACCCTGGCAATCGAGCTGGAAAGCGCCCTGTTGGCGATATTTGGGAAAATCATGAGTTCCAAATATAACCTAGAAATTTTGATTGACGTTAATTGTTTTTCACAGACCAAAAATGAAACTTACGGTCTATGGAAAGTAAAAAGGCGGTGTTTATGTTATGTTTTCAATTGCACAGGGATTTTCCTGATGATTAAGTAAGTAGAAAGAAATTGTAGGATATGGGCCAAATAATACAGATTCACGCATGCGCAGCATTTAAATTTTAATTATAGATAGTTCAAATGAAGATTTTTGAATGACCTTTGGAGTTGCACGAATTTTAATGTGATTAAAAGTGTGGGATCAAATGAAGTCGGTTGTTGTATAAGAGACTACAATTATTATATTTGATTCGTAAATATTTGCCCTATTGATGTAGTCCTCGGTAGTATAGTGGTCAGTATCCCCGCCTGTCACGCGGGAGACCGGGGTTCGATTCCCCGCCGGGGAGGCTTTTTTTTCATTTTCCACGTTTGTACCATTTTATTTTTTGGCAAATTCTGAATTACAATAAATATTTGGAATCTTTGAAATAGTAAATTCCTTAATTTGGAGCATTTCAAATTTTAAATACATACTAGTGATCGCCCGTGATTCGAAATTCGAGTGGTATGTATTGAATTGGTAATCAAATGAAATGTAAAAATTAAAAAAAAAGTGAATATGTACTTACGTAAATAGTGTTGAATAAAGACTGGTTACCATATTATTACCATATTAAAAAAATTTAGACGGAATAATTTCTTTATATACAATGTTTTGCGTAAACACTTGTTCATTGTGCGATATAAGGTACTCCTGATTGAATTGTTCGCTAATGTAGAAACGGAGACCATCGAATGTACGAAACAGAAGACATTACTACCAGTATTGTGTTGAAAAACCTCTTGAAGTATATGATCAATAATGGCACGTTGTTCATTATTAGCCGTTTCATACATTTGATTAAACAATAAGTTTTCCGCTTCTCGATTGATTTGTTGAGAAAGTCGCAGGTCAGGTAAACGAAAATATTGTGGAATTGGTTAACCAATTTTTCGGCAAAAAAAATTATGCGGTAAAAGAATTGTATTTTGCTAGCTTCATTCGTCCTCTATTTCACACTCTTCAAACCCCCACCCAATTATCCATCCAGAGGTATAAATGTCTTAATAAGCATGTCTTAAGTTCCCTACGCAACTTGCTCACCCAACCTAAGGGTTGGGGCTAAGATACAGGTAGGGAAATATCAGACCTATGCCCGTTTATGCACCTGAAGGTAGCACTGGAATTTTTGATCCTTTGATCTATTTCTAAACCAAATAACATGAATAAGTTTTTTTTTTTAAGTTTTATTTTCATACGACGTGATGCTATTAATAATATTGACAACCAACAACCAACGATGTCTTACCATGACAATCAAGTTTATTTTTTAAAATTGAAGACTTTTTTTCCAAACCTTGACTCCTAACGTGTGAAAAATGAGTTTCTGTATCCCATAGCAGAAAGTCGGTTTTCCCGGCCGCGTATCGGTTTTCGCCTCGGTTTTGCAAAACTGGGGCCTGCTTTTGCGCGCAGGCCACAAAAGCGGCGGTTCCTCGAGCGAAGTGCGACCGGGGAGACCGGCTTTCGGCTAGGGTATGAAGAAAAATAGTACGACACGTGATATATAAAGGCCGAGGCGAAGCCAACTTTCTGACCTTGGGTACTATTTTTGCGCCATCTGATGGTTAACTTTGAAGAACTGCATAGATTCCAGATAATATGTTTTCTGCCAGAACTAATAGTACAGGGTTCTCAGCCACCTGGAAAATATGGAAAACCTGGAAATATCAGGGAATTTTGGCTGTTTAGTGAGTCTTAGATCTCACCCCTTTAGCCAGGGGACGCAACACCTTAAAAAATTTAAATGGCATGGGGGGTCGTGTGATACATCATTTTAAAGCTTATTCAATTCTCTATCCAAACCTACTTTTATCTATTAGTTTTTGCAAAAAAGAGCATAAGAATTTGTTATTTTCCAAATCTACATAAAATACTCTTGATTTGGAAAATAACAAATTCATGTTTTTTTTGTAGAAACAAATCGATAAAAGTAGATCTGGATAGAGAATTGAATAAGCTTTAAAATGATGTATCACGCGACCCCCCCATGCCATTTAAATTTTTTAAGGGCTCCCCTGGCTAAAGGGGTGAGATCTAAGAGTTGAAAGTTTGGTACAATCGGGTCCCCCTTGATAACAAAATTGACCTGTTCGAGCGTTTTCTTCTGAGTTTTTCGAAATTGGAATTGTTGGGAAGTACAAATTTTAGTTGAGTATTTTATGTAGATTTGGAAAATTTCGAATTCATGATTTTTTTTTGTAGAAAGGAATCGATAAATGCAGGTTTGGATAGAGCATTGAATAAGCTTTAAAATGATGTATCACACGACCCCCCATGCCATTTAAATTTTTTAAGGGGGTGGTTCCCCTGGCTCAAGGGGTGGGATCTAAGACTTGAAAGTTTGGTAGAATTTGGTCCCTCTTGATAACAAAATTGACCTGTTCGAGCTTTTTCTTCTGAGTCTTTCGAAATTGGAATTGTTGGGGGTACAAATTTTAGTTGGGACACCCGATATGAAACATCAGCGAAATTTTGTAGTCACCTAGAATTTTACAATCTTGAGAACTATTGAGAACGAAATAGTATATTAGACAACAAGTGTTAGAAGTGCAACTTTTTTTCACAAGTGTGGAGGTGCAGCCGAGTTAATAATCCACACGCGTGAAAACTAAGCACGCGAACAGGAGTTATCCATAAATTTTAATTAACAATTTTTTAATCAATTTTAGGATGTGAAGTGTCACTTTTTTCACTTGGTGAAAAAGAGTTATGACGTCATCAACTTTTTTTAACACTTCACACCCTAAAATTAATTAAAAAACCTACTTTTTTAATGGAATTTTAAAAATATATTTTTTTAATTTTGAAAAAGTAGCATTCTAGAGAAGTGCAGCGTCCATTGTATCCAACGTACTGGTCCGGTCCCTGGAAAATTCTGACAAACATCCTGGAAAACCTGGAAATGTCATATAGTCACCTTCCTGAGAACCCTGTAGTACGAGAGCTAGCAACGTTTTAACAAAGAATTTTAGGTCGTCTGGCTTTTTGATATTTCCTTTTTTATCGAAGTTAGGTAGCGATGGGGTACGTCTGGCACCTGTGCGTTTACCTGTGCGCACCCCTTTGTAATTTATGTGACGCTTGTCAATACCGTTCAAGATTTAAGAAACCGTTCAAATGCTGCCCAAGAAATTAGAAGAAACCCAGAAGTAATTGCCAGAAGGCAACAGTCGTTGATTTGGCGTGCTGAGACATGCCTGAGATACGGTGGGCGGCATTTTGAACATCTATTGTCGTTTTCTAGTTTTTCGTTTTGGTTTTTGTTTATTTTCATTGTTCTTTATTAATTTTTTATACGTTCAAATACAACAAAATTTTCTTCTTCGAACAAACTGTTGTAACCTGTATGTAATTAACAGTAAATCTGAAAATATGAAAAATAATTTTGACATTACACTTGCCAATCTTTAATTGACAATTAACCATTGGTTATCACTTTATGTTGCCAGGATTCAACGCAGAAATGCCCAAGCAACACATCTAGTCTAATAGATGTTAAAATTTCAACTAGACTAGATGTCTAAGGATGGTCTATATAGACTGTTTATCGACGTCCAAATGTCCGCCAGATAGACGTAAATATTTCATCTAACTTTGATTAAATATAGACGTACAGTGATAGACGTAAATATTTCGTACAAATTCGACGAAATATAGACGTAAAATTTTCATCTAAAGCGAATATAAAATTTCGTGTTATAGACGTAGAAATATGATCTATTTTTAGTCTAATCATTACAGGAAATGAAATAATGCAAAAATAAAATGAATTAAACATAATATGTATATTGAATACCAAATACAATTCATTTAACAGCTACCTTTATTGGCACCATAATGCCGCTGAGTTGATAACTTCAGCCATTGTGTCTTGAATGGCCTTGGTCATCACTACGTCATTTAGGTCCGAGGGTTTGTTTCCCCTTGAGAAAAATACAGATTCTGAAATTAGTTAATTAGTTACCCTATTGAATTAATGTATTTCACCTCACGATTTATCAGTTGCGTTAAGGTTGTATACTTGAATGGTCTTTTGCCGTTATGGCCGGCCCAATTAAACTTCGTCGCAAATTTGTTCGTAATCACATTTTTTAGTACATATTATATTCATCACGGCTTGACGAACAATAGTCCACCCACCAATTGAACTTAGACGGCTTTTCTAAAATCATAAATAATGATTGGTAAAATTAATTTGGAAGTTATCTTATCAAACCTTACCAAATAGCTGTATGCTAATGATTTCTCATAAGTTGGCCTTGTACCATGGTCTCCCTGCACCATGGTCTCCCTGCACCAACACAATCTTTTCTAACGAATTAATTTACTACTTTCTCCCTAAACGCCATTTCACTCATATTACTGTTGAAGATTCGAAGTGTCGAGAGGGTGTCGTGGTCGAGTCTGGTGTCGAACATGTGGCGGGTGAAAAAATCACGTGATCTTAGTTCCGCACGGTATTGGGTAGTTTGTCTAGGGTCCGACAAAGAAATGTACCTACAACGAGGTCACTTACCCTTACGCTTGAATAATACATCCATAAACCGTTAAATTTCTTTGCAATTGGATTTGTGAAATTTGAGCATATTTTAGTAATTGCAATAATATTTATCCGTGACAACTTTACTTACAACTTACATTGACAAGGTAAAAGTGTCACTTTATCTTATTGCAGATAAAATAGCAACTTTTGCCTACTTTAAAATGCATTATCACATAAAATACAAAAATTAAACTTTTCAGTGAAATCATATTATTTATGTATTAATGATGATGGATGGTAACATAAATTTCGATGCTTTTGCTGCTTCAAGAACTTCGGACGGCGTGCATTGATAATATGATCGTCGGTTTCTTTTTGGAATTACATATTTAAAAAAATATCTACACCTACACAAAAGATGACAGTTTTTTCAACTTAATTTTGTTTTTGTTGACATCCTAACCACGAAAACATTTATATTATGATTTTGCTTGATCTTAATCTTTCAAATTCATACTACAAATTATTGTTGTCCAATTTTTTTTTTGTTTGCGGATAAAATAGTACTTCTATATATTATTCAGAGAATGAGTGGTTTTATGTGCTTCGCCTGGATATACAGATATCTTTTTTCTACATACAATATATGTAGAAGTCTATACATATAATAATAAAAATGACTGATGTTCGACTGTAAATTTATAATAGACGTATATTCGACATTTATATTATAGAGGGTCTAAAAATCATCTACCATAGACGTCTATATTTAGTTCAATTTTAGACAAAGACGGCTTATAGACGGTGTAGACAGTGTTTCGACGTCTATTAGATTAGGATGTGTTGCCTGGGTGTAATAAAATTATTGTATCTACCTTGAAAATGCAATTGACAGTGGCGTGCACTATGCGTGGAAATGGTTAATTTAGACATAAAAAAATGGACAATTGGTGCTTCTTTGAACCTCTGGATCGCCTAGATTTTTTATTGACACACTTTTCAAAAACTCTGTATGAAAGTCAATATTCATTTGTTTGTTCGTATGTTATGTAATCCTAAACCGGTCAACCGCGTGTTATGAAATTTTGTGTCACCCCTTCTTCGTAAAAAAATATTGAAAGTTCAAACCGGGTGAAATTGAGTACTCTGTCAGATAAAATTGTCACAGTGGCAGTTTTAGAAATATAATGAGCCTAATTTGTCACCTCTTTTCCGTAAACAATTTTTTATAAAACTTCAAACCGGGCGAAATTGAGTACTCTGTAAAATAAAAATGTTATAATGATCCGGTCAAATCGGATGATGAATAGGATGAAGTAAAATATGTTTTTCGGCTTTTATTGGTGGTCTAACCCAGGCAATACCGGGCGTTTCTGCTAGTATGTATTATAAAAAATATATTTTATTAAAATGTTCAAAATTAAAAAAAAACATTACTATATCAAGTAAGCAGCTTCAAGCGGTTGCGACAAAAGTGCCGAACAGGTAACAGTGATGGCAAAAAAAACGTGAACATAGTAAATGAAGCTGTTCTTCTTGCATATTTTGCTGATATGGTTTGTATTTCTTCATGTTGCATCTTTCCTAAGGTTAGGGCATTGTATAAGAAGGACCACTTTTACATTGCTCGTGGAAAGAGGTGCTGAGATTTTGACACTTAAGAGGGCTGAAGGATGGAGAAGTGAAAATATAGCAGAAGGATACATAGAGGAAAGTTTGAATCACAAAGTCCATATATCACGTAATGATTTTGGGAGGCCAAAACAAATTTGATGTTGCTGTTACTGGAACCTCAAGAGAAACGTACTCTTACATAGTGGACCAAAAACTGGCGGAAAATGTGGCAAACCAAGCAGACGATTCAGCTAAAAGGAAAATAATAAATTTAGGCGCTTTTGATATTGTACTGTCGCTTTGATACTGTATAGTTGCTGATTATTATTATTATTAAAACCGTGCGATTATTTAAATTATAAATTAGAGTAGGCTGCTTTTTTATTATGCAATGGTCCAGCCTGCAAATTGACTGACAGTAAAATTTGAGGTTATCGTAAACATTGTGACGTTTATGTTTCTCATGTTAAATTGTTTTAAAAGACTAACAAATAATGTAGAATAATTGAGAATTACAGCAAATGTTCAAAGTGTTAGTAGTGCCCACCTAATTTAAATTTCACAGAATACTCTAATTTATAATTTAAATGATCGCACAGTACGAGACAAGGATCGAAAACTAAATTAATCAAAGTTGTTAATTATTATAAGTCGAACAAGTCTTCCTGATTTTCTGATTCCTCCTGATTCTTTTGAATGTGTAGTTTCTTTTCATTTTCTTAATTTTCCTGATTAGAATGTATTTCTACATTTAGTTGATGGTCTGCATTTTCCCAATTCCCTACATTCTACTTATTTTCTCATTTTAGTTTCTACCTGAAATATCCAGGTGCGGCACGTAGAATGCCCGTTGGACTAGTCTTAGGCCAAATGCGCATTTCAGAATAATTTCAGAAAAACAAATGTACTAATAGACTCTTTTTTATTTTGATTTGAGTTTGATATTTGAAATATAATGCTGTTCACCAATATATTTTTTTTGTATCTTAATTCATTCTGCTGATTTTCATGTAAACCATAATATTAAATGCCATATTTTTACTGTTTTTTTTGAAATTCTCTTTATTTTTGTTTCTTTGATTATCGTAATTCCAATGCTTGTATTCATTGACTCTCCTGATTATGTGTTATTTCTGTTTCTTTGGTCTTCCTCATTCATCTAAATTTCTTAAATCTTGTTTCTCCTAATTCCTGAACTCCGAATATTGATCTGAGTATTTTTCGTTCCCAGATCTTGGAACAAGAAGTGTCATGTATTTAAATAAACAATGAGTGTTGTTATATTTATTAAATATTAGGTAACTTACCAATGCACGATTAATAATTCTTTGGAGTGCAAAATTCTAAATTCGCTAAATTCTCCATTACAAACATATTCTTTTATATGCTTACAAAATTCTGACACAAAGGGTAAAATTTAGGTATTCAAAATTAACAGTATTCAATTACCAAAAAACTGGAAAGTGTTTTGAGTGATTCATTTATAAAAACAATGTTTTACATAAAACCATGATTGGTTCGCTGTTTGGTCGTAATTAAAACACGATTGCAGGTGGTAAATTTATTCATAAACACAAATAATGGGAAGATAGAGGATGATAAATGGCGAAGGCCATTACTCATCCGCCACGAAACCAAGGTTTTTGAAACAATAACCATTGGTGTTTTTGCATTAAAAACAATCATTTTCTTTTAAATTAGGTCACAAAATTTCCTGTCTTTATTTTACGAATTCAACACCTATTTTTAAAATAAGCCTTAAAAACAAACGTCTTCAGGATCTAAAATACATTCCTTATTGTAAAATTTTTGCTTTATTATTTGCTATAATACTGAAAACCTTGAAACTTGATTAATTGCGATCGTAGTTTTTCTTTCATAAGTAACACTTTTTAAACGTGATATTTTTAATTCGATAGCCGACAGGTGCAATTACGATTAATTACTTACCAGGATATAAAGTTTTCGAAAGAATTTGATCATCTGGACCAATTTACGTAATCTTTAAATGTCCAAATCCTAGTCATTTTACGATTTTGTTTATGTGTCACTTACACAATAAATAAGTGACGAGAAATCATCTGGTAAATTATAGGCGGATCATATCCCCATCACAGGGATATAATTAGAAGTTAATTTATGCTATAATGTAGAGATTAAATAAAAAAATGTTTAGTTGCTAGATAAGAGTTGACTGGTGTGCAGGGATCGACAGAGACATTCCAAACATGCATTTGGTGAGTAATTAATTTAATTTCTGTTGTATCTTGTACTCTATATTATAATGATTGTAACAAATAATAATAATGTTTGACGCCGATCTGATTTATAAAATTTCAGTATCAGTTCCAGTTTTGGTCACTACTTATTCTCACAGTTACATTTTACCAAACCTATGCACTTGAAATACAGGAGCCTCAAAACTACGGCCCTCAGGCTATTCCAAAAGATGTCCCCAGAGCTAGATCAGCTTTAGGCTACGACAAATATGAGACACAAGCACCAGAGAGTTCAAAAAGAACGGGCAGAACGTACCCATACGGCAATAACTGGGAAAACTTTGATGTTCCACAAATCAATTACAATTTTCGTTACGATCAATAAGAACTGTACATTTTAAATATTATTTTATTATTATAACTACTTCCTACCGAACAAGTTTGTGTTTTTATTAACCGAAAATGACGAACTTTGACTGTGACCTCCTTGTGTTGCACCTCCGAGGTTCAGACCTAACGAAAATCCTGGAACGTTGACCTGCCATTGCGCCATTAAGTTCACTGCCAGTTCCAAAACTTGTCGCAATATTCTGATACCCAATAAAGTGAACGAGTGGAGAGTGCCTATTTTGCTCACAACAGTTTGGAAAACACTTTGGATGAGATCGGAGTTATCCGCGTAGAGCGCACGGAATCTTGATGCAATTTCTCCTTTAAATTTCAAGAAGACTTCGATGAGTTCCAGGATTTCCAGATGAGGCGTTAACAAATTCTTTGATTCTGCTAGATTGCTTTCTTGCAAAACAACTTCTGGTTCTTCTACACTGGCGCCGTTTGGTCGGATTTGATCGTAGTCTTGGTCAGTGGTGTAACCGGCCGATTTTGAGAGAAGAGCAATGAGGGAATGAGCCATATCGTTTCTGGAATCAGCATTGAGACCGATGCTGTAGGAACCATCTTGATTTTCTATGTTGTAGGTAAGGCAGGATGCAAGTGTGAAAGGAAACATCTGTAGAAAAACAACAATATTATTGTGGAGAAGTACAGAATGAAAAAATAAAACAACTTACGAAATACAATATGGATACCATGGTGTTGGCAGAAAGACAGTCTACTTGCAAATAAATTTAAAAGTTCGTTTTGATTCTTATATAACGACATTGTGTAATTAGTTGGATAATAGCCACCCTTTTCGTCTCCTAAATGAGCTTTCTAATGCACTTTCCAAATTGGAATCTCACAGGAAAATAAGCTTTGAGGTTTGGCCATCTTATTTGTAATAAAAATACTTTCTTAATCATTTTCTTAAAAAAGATATTTTCTATATTGGGTTTGCTCTGATAAAAGTATTTAGTCTGCTGTGTACAACACAGAAAAAAAAGATCCTTAGGTTGAATAAGACATGTTTTCTATTTTTTGTTAATATTATATATTTTAAATATTTGTAGCGTTTAAATTCGTTAATTGAAGAACCATTGTTTTTTTTTAACACAGCCGAAAGAAGTCAATTTTGGATAACGACTTCTTGATAAGGTTTGGTACTATCTATCTTAGTTAAAATAATTTAAAATGGCTTTTTTTCACTATTAGCTGTGAAATGTACTTTTACATAATATAGTTTGTAGAAGATGTGTGAATTTTTTTTTCACTACTAGCTGTAAAATGTACCATTATATAGTTTGTCGAGGATGTGTGAAATTGTTTTTCTTTCCTAGTAGTTATCATTTCATTATTTTCATTTTCATCCAAAATGCATATCTAATAAATGTGGTAATAAATATCTAATAAATGGTAATCAAAAAATCTCTTTCGTAGAATTTGTAGGTAGTGTTAAAAGTGGAAAACAATATTACCAAAAAAATACAAAAAAAATGCTGCTAGTTTATCTAGTTTGTAGGTTAAAATTATCTAGTTTGCAGAAAATTTGTGAAATTGTTTATGTAATTATAAATACAAGAATGGATAAAAAAATATGATTTATAGGATTTAAGCTGCCAGTAGTGAAAAAAATTATATATAAACCACGGTAGAAAAGTCTTTTCTCAGCTGAGCAGTATTAATTCCCGAGATGCATTACAACTTCTCTACCTTGGTATATAATATACTATTCTTTTCTAGTAGTTAATAATCATTCCATTGACTAGTAGTTAATAATTGAAGAGACCTGATTTCGTGCAAAATGCATATCGTGCATTATTTTACCTACCAACTTAACAACAGCGCCCTTCGATTTTTACAAATTGTGTCAGTTGTAAATATTTGGCATTAATTACTGCAATTCGTAAAAAACAAAGAACGAAGTGTTAAACTATTACAAATTGCAGTGTAATTTTGCATGAAAATCCGGTCTCTGACTGAGAAATGTTAATCTCAAAAAAAATTATTCGGCATTATCATGATTATAATAATAAGAATAACAAAGATTTATTTCCTTGTCTTTCGGCTTTGAAAAGGCTTCCTATTCCCATACAATGCTAGATGAATAAATAATGAGTAAATAAAACTATAAAACATAAACAATAACAATAGCTAAATTCATTTTATTTTCCTTCCATCTTTTCCCTCCTTTTCTCTACATTCTTTCTTCTGTCTAATACTCCTTTCATCCAGCCTAGTCCTTTCCCTTCTTCTCCTATCAGTACTTTCCAATTTTCTCTCTCCTCTCTCAGCTCCTCACATTCTTTCATCATGTGCTCTATTGTTTCTGCTTCTTCTCTACACAGTCTGTATACTCTCTCGTCTCTCTCTTTCTAGTATTTGTTTTCTCTTTTCTCGTTCCCACATCTAAACCTTGCTATTACTTTCTTATCGTTCTTCTCGCTTTCCCTTCTCAGGTATGCCGGCAATTCCTCCGTGATTAGTGACCTATACTTTCCATTATACCTTGATTCATTTATCCTCGTTCTCCATTCCTGCTTCTGTATGTCTCGGTCCACCTCAACTATCTCTCTTAGTACATTTACTCCATTGTTTCTTCGCCTTTCTACCTCCTCCACTGCATACCTGTTTCTCTCGTAGTATTTTTTTCTCTCTTTTCCTGCTCTTCCCATTCTTTATCTCTTTCCAACACTCTTGCAAGATCTTATATTTCGTTCTTTCTCTTATTCTCTCTTACTGCTCTTTTTCTTGCTTCCACTCTTATCTTGTCACTGTTTACTTCTTCCAGTACGTTTCCCTGTCCAATCCTAGTACCCATCTCCAGTACTTAGCTTGGATTGCTTCCAGCTTTTCCTGCTCCTTCCATCTCCATATTTCTGCTCCGTACATCATGACACTAGCTTAGTCCTCTCCTTCTTCTATCTCGCCCGAATTTTCTCTCGCCTATTGCCCATACTTGACCTACCACCCCGTTCACTTTCCTTTCTAGTTCCTTTATATGAGTTTTCTCGTTGTTAGTCTCGTTAAAGGTGTAGCCCAAGTATTTAAATTGTTTTACTTTTTCTACTTCTTTTCCTTCCCAATTCCATTCCTCCTTCTTTCTTCTGCCTCCTTTCTGAAAAATTATCATTTTTATTTTCTCCACGTTTAATTCTAGCTTCTTTCTTTTCAGATATCTTCCTAGGCATCTTATCATTCCTTTCATTTCTTTGGCCTTCCTCGCTATTATAGTACCATATCATCGGCGTATGCCAACGAGTGCACTTTCGTGGTTCCTACCACCACTCCCCCTGCCTGCGCTAGTCTTAGTTTTTCTTCCAGGTCGCTTATATATGCCGCCAATAGACTGGGACTGAGTGGGCATCCTTGTCTTACTCCTTTCGTCGTCCAGAATCTTTTACTCTGTTTCCCGTTTCTAGGTAAATTTCCTCTATTCTGCACACCAGCCGCTCGTTGATTCCTTTCTCTCTTAACTATCAAAAGCCGCCTTTAGGTCTACAAACAGCGTGTACATCTTCCCTCTTTTCTTATCGAGTTCTTTATCTATTAGATGTTTCAAGATGTACACGTTATCGATGGTGCTTCTCGCTCTCCTAAAACCCGCTTGTCCATCTGGTAACAACTCTTTTTCATCTAGTTCTTCCTTCAATTTATCTTCCAGTATCATTGCGTAGATCTTGTACGCCGTGCTCAGCAGACTTATTCCTCGGTAGTTCTCCACCTTTTCTCTTGTTCCTTTTTTGTGTATCGGACACACTAGCCCCATCCTCCATTGGCTTGGTAGCCCCTTTCCTTGCCAGACGTCGTTTACTATCTCCCTCATTATCTCTATTATTTCTTCTGTTGCATAGATCCAAGCTTCATTTTGCAGTTCATCTTCTCCCGCCGCTTTTCGTTTCTTCATTCTTCCTATCCCCCTTTTAATCATTTCCTTTGTAATATCTTCCCCTTTCTCTTGTTCTCTTAGTCCTCCTCCCTTCTATCTTTTTTCTGTTTCGTCCTTTCCGTCTAGTAATTCTTAAAAGTACTTTCTCCATTCTTCTATCCTTATCTTCTCGTCTGCCCACTTTTTCACTTTTCGTTCTCTGTTTATGTATTTCCAAACTTCTTCTTCTGTGTTGATTGATCTAATTTCCTCTTCTTCTTCTCTTTTCTTTTCTTCCTTCTTCTTCTCTTTTCTTTTCTTCCTTCTTCCGGTATTCTTCTCTCGATCCCTTCCCACTTCTCCATTTTTTCATTTGCTTTCTCGCTAGTCTTTTCATTTCCTTGCATTCTTTATCCCACCATCTATTTCTTCCCATTCTTTCTCCCACTTCTACTTCTATTTTCTTTGTTGTCATCGCTTCTCTCATTCTCCTTTCGAGTTCTTTCATTCTTGTTTCGGTGTCTTTTTGTTTTTCTTTTTCTCTTTCAACATGTTGTAGCGCACTTCTGTATGCTTTCTTCTTCCCAGATTATTTTTATAATTGTTTCTCTCTCGGGTTTTTTTCTTTTTATTTCTTCTCCGGCGATTTCCATTTCTAACGGTTGGTGATCTAATTCCACTCTGTTTCCCACTTCGAATCTTCTTACTTCATCCCATGCATGTTGATTGACTATTGCGTAATCAATCACTGATTCTCCTCTCGGCCCCACGTACGTAAATTCTCCTGTATCCTCTTCCCAGTTCCCGTCCAGTACCTCGTATCCTCTCTCTTCTATAAATTCGATCATTTTTCTTCCTTCTTTATTTTCTGTCTTGTCCTTCGATGTTCTTCTCGCATCTTCTGTCTCATTATTCCGTCTTTCTAATCTTGTCCCAATTCTAGCATTGAAGTCGCCCCCATTTATTACAGTTCTTTTTTCTGTCTCACTTATGGTCTCTTCTAACATTTGTTTTGTTTTACTCATCTTTTTACTGTATACTTTATTACTTTATTTTAACTTTTTTGTTCTTATTTTTAGATTTCTTTCTGTTATTCCAGTTCTCTGTAGTTCTTGTTTTGTTTTTATTTCGTCCTCAATTTCTTTCCTTACTCCTGTGATCATGCCTCCTTTCGCTCGTCCTTTCTTGTTTTTCCTTTCTGCTGCTTGACATCTCCATACATAGTCTCTTGGCATTCTCTCTTCTATCTTCTTCTTCTTCCACTCATCTTCTTCTATCTTCTATCTTCTTTCTTCTTCCACTCATCTACCTACGTCTCTACCATTCCAATTACGTCAAATTCACTTATGTACTTCCTGAAATCTTCTCGTTTTGTTTCTTATCCCCGCTACATTCCAATATACGAATTGTATTCTTCCTTTTATTTTCTTCTGCTGCTTTTCTGTTGAATCATGTACCTTCTTTCGTTTTATTATCATGATTGTTATCATTTGAAGAAAAGTTAAACAAATGTGCTAGTAGTGAAAAAAATAGTATATAAACCACGGTTGAGAAGCCTTTTCTTAGCCTCGCACTTTTATTTCTCCTAGTGGAATTGCCTCCTAGGAGTTAATAATCATTTCATTATACGGGCTATTAGTGATGACGCAGAACCTTTAGGTAGGTCAGTGCATTGAAACCCGATTTTACATGGGGAAATTCAGTTTTTTTTCTCGTCAATATCGTGCCTCTTAGGTATGAGTGTTCCCGATTGGGTATTTCTATAGGCTCTAGTTTTTGTACTCCGCGTGAAAATATCTGATTCCTTCGGGTAAATAAAAAAAAAATCTAAAAGATTTGTCACTTTTGCGCGCACAACATTTGAACACACAATTTTTGGTATATTCTCTAAACTTGTACCTAAACAACAGATTATTTTATTTATTTATGGGTATGTGTTGGGCTCCTGACTGTTTGTAAGGCACTGTAAGCATTACAATGTAGTGTTTTAGATCTCCAAAGTCCCCAAAAGACAGGCAAAATTGCCTAAGACGCTTTCGAATTAAAATTTATGATGAGAAGACAAGAGAGAGCATAATGAGGATTTGAGGATAGTATAATTAATCCCTCAAAAACAGAATATTTGGCAGTAAACAGCTATGTTAATTTCGATAATAGTATATATTGAGCAATTAGTGTGGTAAATAGCACTTCTCCCACGAGGTGTGGAAGTTTGTGGCACGAGCAGTAGGCGACTGTAATTTTTCTACAGTCACATAATAAAATACCCAAATAACTGTTTTAGATAATTCTTATATTAACAACCGAGGGCGTATCTATCGCTTTCTGAGTATACAGGGTAGGTCATTAGTGTAGGATCGGTCTCTTATGTCTTTGCTATTAATTTTTTTTAAATCGGTCAATGGAATAAAATTATACATAAAAAACTTCATTTTATTAAGATATAGAGTTATCTAAGTGGTCAAAATTTTCCAGCACCGTATTTAACTTTTTCTTTTTAATGAAATCCCCTGTATATTTTTTATATTATTGTTTGTCGTAGCAAGTGCTATACAGCTGTGTAATATTTTTTAATTTTTATTGAAGAACAATGCAGTTATGATTTTTTTTTTCAAAAAATGGTTAAAAACACAGATTTACAAAAAAATATATAGGGGCTTGGTATTAACTATAAAATTATAATATTTTGTACGTAGGTAAAAGAAGGCTAGGGACATCGTGTGTGGCTCATACTTTTTGATTTCAATCTAGTAATTATTGGACCATATTTTTTGAAGGGAATGTGAACGGGAGGTCTATTTAAATTTAGGTAATTTAGGTAATCAATTAGGAGGACTATTAGAGAATGTGCCACTAGACGTTCGAGCAAATATCTAGTTCGAACATGATGGGGCGCCATCTCACTATAGCCAAATTGTACGTAGGCATTTGGACGAAAGATTTGGTAATCAGTGGATTGGCGAGGGGGGGGACAACTAGATGGCCACCAAGATCACCAGACCTCACGAAATTAGACTTTTTTATGGGGTTATGTAAAAGACTTAGTATACTATGATCCTCCCACATCGAAGAACGACATGAAAATCAGAATAAGAAGAGCTTTTCAGTCAGTCGATCCTAACATACCTAACATACCTAACATAACAATGTATCGAAGAGCATGGAGGGTACATCGAACATCTTGTTTAATTGTTAATTTATTGTTTAATTTTTTTATCATTGTTATTTTTGTTATAATTTAATATTAAAAATGATTTAAACCGTTATAATACATACGAAAAATAGTTGTTTGAATTATTATTATATTTTTCTTTGTCTTTTGTGTTGAGATTTTCGATTTCACAGCACACTATCAATGGGTAATGATGATAATATCTGATTTTACAATTAATTTTAAGAACAATTTTAATAACTTCCAATTTTGTAGGTTTAAGGATAGGTAATGCTTAATAAAAAAGAAAGAGTGCAAAAATATACAGGTTGTTCTATTTGAAAAAAATAGAGGAGGGCCTGAGGAGGGCCTCCCGAAACAGGGGAGCCCAAGGAGGGCCCCCTGAAATAGGTGAGCCCGAGGGGGGGGCCTCAAAACAGGCAAGCCAGAGGGGGGGGCCGAAAAGGGAGCCCTAGGGGAGCTCATCGGTTATCAACATAATTATAGAAGTCGAAAGTTGAATTTGTTTAGTTCTAAAATAGGATTTATGTATGAGACAAATTTAATTGACTTGAAATCTTCAGAAAGGAAAGCCCATGGGGGGCCCGTTGAGACAGACAGGTCTCCTTGAGATATCCTTGGGACAGGGGGCGTAGCTACCATCTGATCTGCCGTAATACCTTCTACTGCGCTAGTCGCAGTCGTTTCATTCACACGCGTTCCCGCTCTCATTCATCCCCATCACCAAGGTGTTTGAAATTGTCAGGTGATTGTCAGTATGACAGCGGATAAAGGATCGTAAAAAACCGTATTTTTGTGTAAAATTGCGTTTCTACAAGAAATCCAACTACATAGGTAGACTTAAAAAGCAAAACCTTATCTAAATACAAAATTTCATCCAAATCGTTACAGCCGTTTCCGAGATCCGCGAAATATATAAATAAATTTACAAGAATTGCTCGTTTAAATATATTAGATTTGATATTGGCTATTCAAATAATCCAAAATTTACATGTGGTTAGATACAGAATTTTGACATTCAAAGTCTACTGGATGCAAAAGTAATGTACCAAATAATGAAAAAAATAATAAATGTAGTGGTTAAAATTGTATTAGTTTTAAATATTTAAACCTAATAAAGTTATAATGATAATAATATAATAATTTAGTAATAATTAAATATTATAATGTTAGTAACAATACTCAGTGCATTACATGTAATATTGAAACTTTCCGTGTTTTCTAGAATTATCCCGTTTTGTTCCAACCTGCTCCCATTCATACACTGAAGGATCGTCGCCCATTTCCAGTTGTTCCAGAAGTTCGGGGGAAGTGAGAAATTCGGGATCATATTCAAAACGGTCAGCAATATCTGCCCACAAAGTTCCTGTAAAAACCCAGTTTAAACTTGAAATTTAAATAAAAACTCATATAACAACCTTGTAGTCTTTTTTCGACTGGGTGTCCATACTCTAAATTCTGTAAAAATATCATGTTTTATTATCTTCTTTTTTTTTACTACCTAGATGTATTACCTCGTTACGACGTCCGATCCGTGGCACAGATTTAGATGCTTTCATAAAAAAAAAGTTTTGGCGATGGAAAAATTGGATTTTTTTCTCTTAAGTACTACATTGGAATCAAAAAGTATGGGCCACACACGATGTCTCTAACCTTCTTTTATCTACTTACAAAATATTATGATTTTATGGTTAACAGCAAAGCCTTTATAATTTTTTTGTAAAGCTGTGTTTTTAACCATGTTTTGAAAAAAAAATCATAACTGTATTGTTTTTCAATAAAAATTAAAAAACATTACACAGCTGCATTTACTACGGCAAACAAAAATATATAAAAATATACCATATGTACCATAAAAAAAAGTTGAATACGGTCCTGGAAAATTGGGCCCGGTTAGGTAACTAAATATTTTTAGAAAATGCAGTTTTTCCTTTATTATTAAATTCCATTGACCAATTTTCTTAAAAATTAATAGTAATAAAAGCATAAAAGACCGATCCCACTTTAATGACCCACCCGAATTGCTCGCGTTAATTTACAGATGATGATGGTTTTGAGACAAAAACTTTCAGACAATGTTCAAACGCATATCTCCGAAACCACTATAGATATCGGGGTGAGAGTTACACCGTTGGATTCAGAAGGTCGACTTCCATTAATAAGGCAATTTTAGAGATTTTTCAAAAATCCTTGATAACTCGACAACTATTTAGGGGAAAGCCAGAGTACGGATTGCTTGTGTCAATTTACATAAGATCGTGACGGTTTGGAAGCGTTTTGAGACAAGTTTTCTTTTTTGAATTTTAAAAATTTATCCCCATTTTGGTAGTTTAAAAGCTCCTACGACATACCCCCATCACCCCAACAATTAGTCCCACCTGAAAAATAAACGGGCATTATAAAAATAAATTAACATAAAAAATGATGAAAATGTCTCTGGCATTTTGATTTCTTGCTCTTGAATCCAGATGCTTGTTGCTTTAAAAAGCCTTTTATTTTTTATATCTTTCAATTTCAACATCATGCTTGATGTTCAGTGTAGATTTAACATGGACCACACTGACCACAGTTGATGGTATCATTTCTGTGCATAGTTGCAACATAATTCGTGCTCAGAAACATTCAACTATTCCATGAAATTGATAAACACTTTAGTTTTATAAGATCTTGGTTATTTTGCATTACGAGAAGAAAAATATAAATTTTAACTAGATTAAAATACTTTGTTTCATTTTGTACCTAAAATACTGACTACATGAAGTAATCAGCTAACGTAATTCGATAGTTCATAAACCATCTGCTATTTTAGTGGCAAACATTATTTCCATTGTTGTAGTTTTCACTAAAGTATTCTTTTTGTTGTGACAGTGGTAACGAAGAAATGGTGGTAAACCACCAAGAACAAAATTCTGCTAAAAGTCAATTTAATTAAAGTAAAGATGCGTTATAATTTTAGGTTTAGGGTGCAAGTAAATAAATAAATAGATTACACACAATTAATTGCCAAATTGGTAATACCTATGCTATTTCATTCGTTCAGTAGTTGAACATACTATCTGATTTATTTCTGTTAAGACAGACTTTTCAGATGCTTGTTAACACTTTCTACACGTACATTATCCATGAACTCATCACATCGCAGTAAATAACGTTTATTTCCAATAGTCGGTACTTTTCTTGTTCCAAATGACTAGAGGCTCTCCAAACTCATTATTCCAAGTAGACAACGAGTCATTAAACATCGCCATATAGACGCTCTAATTGCTTTTATCAATAGGAAACTTCATGCCATTTTAGTGACTAACCGTTAGTAAACCACCTACATATTGTCGTTGTATGTATTTGTAAAGTTGTTACTAGCTGTTATAGGAGGAACCCACATAAAAATCATATAAGCATAATAAACTATATTTGCCAAAATTAATACCCAATCATTAAAAAAACTGACATCTGAAATGCCGTGTGATCTCTTCATATCTAGATTTAAACTCTGCGTGTATGCTAACAGTTTCTGTCAACAAAGATGTGTAACCAGGTTTCCAAAAACCGCAATGATATATTGTTTTTTTTAAACTAAAAAATGCTAGTATAAATTCTTCAACTGGCGCACATCACATCAGTGTAGACTCTCGCCAGTAAGAAGCAACTATAACCAGTAAAATGGAAATTTTCGCCGTAAGTAATTTTTAATATCTTTTAGACACATTTTAATCCCCATATCGTTATAGATGACACACTTTTCTGTTGGACTTTTATTGGTCGTTTCTGTTGTATTAATTTATGCCAAACCAAACACCCAAAGACCCGAAGCTACGGACGCTTCTATTTCAAAAGAAGATACAACCATGATTACCGACAATGGAAGAACTAAATCCACGAATGACGATGAACTTTTGGAGACTGCCAATTCTATAGTTTTTAGACCTCTTTTTGCTTATCGGGCTACTCAAAGCCAAAGACGCAGAGTTTATGTTCCTTACAGATATTACCCTCGTTATTACTATTAGTAATTTATATTCAATTCTGTGCAACTGCCTACAATGTGATATTGACTGCTTTTGATTGTTTTTTTTTATATTTTGTATTTATTATTATTTATACAAATAAATTATTGCTTGCTGAAAATGTTTCATTTTGTAATATTATCTAGAATGTAGAATAGGTTCAACATTTTATAAAACTGGAATAAACATGTGATAATAATTATTGTTCTCATTGGCGTCGATGTCTGCTGAGGCGACCTTCAGCAAACCACTGTGTTGCAATTTTTCTTGTGGTGGAAACCTGTCTTTTCCAGCCATTTGTGGTAAACGGCGATTTTGACGCTCCATGACGACAGCTAAAATGCCTCTGGCGCATTCACCTTTGCCTTCTTCAGACCTTGTCCTCCAAGCTCTCATAGCAGTAGTTGTAGGATTTGAGGAAAGGGTGTTCCTGCCGCTTTTAAGTCAATAATTCTGCCCATGTTAAAAGCTAAAAAGAAACCAGCTACAGGAAAAAATATAACCCGTAGAAGGCCAAAATCTAGTAAAGTATCTATGTAAAATTTGGCATTTAAGACATCATTGTTGTTGTATTAAAGTTTAATAACTTTAATTTATAAAAAGCAAAATTTAAATAAATGCATGACAAAAAGATTTTACCTGTGATTGACACCTTTTCGACGCCATTAAAGCTTCTTTTGAAATTAAAAAAAAACAAACTTTATTGTGCCAATTTAGGAGTCAAGTTTGTACTAGTATGTATCTCCGACATCGTAATAATTTGTCCTTTTGGGCTTAACTGTTTATGTCACTTTCTTATAGCGATCGAAAATGTACTCTTTTATTGTTACTAATCATAAGAAATAAAAAAATTATAATCGTAACCCAGACACATAATAGCCACATCTACAACTGACTGATTGACTAATGGTATTGGAAAGACAACCATTCTTTGGCCTTAAATATCTGAAAGCAGATTAAAAATGAGAATGAGTTCTAATTCAAATGAAAAAAATAGTCAATAAATGGTTGTCATTTCTCAACCACTTAGTCAGTCGATGAGCATAGTAGAAGGAGCGGCCCACCCGCCCACCGCACTTGCAGCCGGTGCCAGAACCATACGATTTTTAGTCACAAAGAAAGCTTGCACCAGCAAAGAAAATCAATCCAAATTGACATTTATACTCAAACTTACATTTTTGACTGAATGGTTGAGAAATCGGTTCGGAATGACAACCGTTTTCCTATTGTCTCCACATTCCATTTCTTGTATTGCACTGTCGTCTTTTGTGACCAAAAACCATATGGTTCATGGCAACATATGTGAAAGCGGTGGGCAGGTGGGCCGCCACATCTACAACTGTCTGACTGACTAATGGTATTGGAAAGACAACCATTCTTTGGCTTTAAATATCTGATATCTTCCCTGTTCTGTCTGTTGTCGTCCTTCAGCTCTCTCGTTTCTTTCCTGATTTCAGTTGTATCTTGTTTTACTTGTTGTAGGTGATCCATCATTTTCTCCATTTTCTTCTTGACTTCTTTGTTCTGGTGACCTTACTGTTTTCTTGCTATTTGGTATGCTTCTGGTCTTTCTTCTGGCTATTTTCCTCTTTATCTTCTTTTTGACTTTCTCCTTTTTCTTCGCCTTCTCTCACTCCTGCTAGTAAACGGTGTCGTGTATTGTTGGTTGCCGTTTCTTCCTTTATATATTTTTCCAACCTTTCTTTTCCTCAATTTTCTTCTCGTCGCTTTTCTCGTGTTCTCTTGTCGGTCGGTAATCTCGGAATTGCGTTACATTTGATACCTCAACCCAGGACAATACTAATACACTAAACAAACACTTACGGTTGTGTAAATGAGACAGTCCACCTTTTCTGACGTGAAAACGTCTATTCGCTCGTCAACAGTAATACAATAACTACGAGACTAATAATGCGTTAACAATTTTTGAGTCCACAACCGGTAGGGCATGTATGTACGTGTCTGCCGTGCTGCATTTGTTTTTTCAGGGACATCATCGGACTGGTGTAGATGCATGTTTGTGATTTATGGAAATTAGCTTTGTATATAAACTTATAAATTTATTAGTGTAGCGTGAATTTGCGTTTAGCTTGAACGTTGATTCAGGTGTCATTGTGAAGAGCTTGCGAAGCTTTACTACGACTCAAAGTGAGATTTTATCTCGACGACGTTTTCACGTCGAAATCTACTGTTTATTTTATGATACTTGTTTACGGCGGCTGTTGCTCCGACCGCCAGTTTTTTACGTGGTATGCTCCACGGAACCACAGGTAGCTAAAAGTCGGATTACGGTACTCCATGGAGATCAGCTGTCTGGTTTGGCGGGAGGGAAAAAATAATTCGACTCGGTGTTATAGTTTATTATTCTCCCTATGTACAACTATTTACAATATATTTACTCGGTAGCTCGGTCTCATAGTCTAAGGCTCACCCTGTATACCCCTGTGCAATCGTCCCCTGTATACAGCTGTTCAATGTCTACACCTTTCGGTACGCGACTGATCGGTGACAAAAGTTACGGTGCCCCTGTATACCGTTATTGGCGTTTCTCGGGATTCGTCTCGCGGGGTAGTGAGGTCGGGAGAGGACTAGAAAAGAAGCAGGGAGGTCGGATGGTTGTTAGGAGAGGGCACGGTTCCCTCTGCTGTTCCAACTGAGCGGGGTCTGCTGGGGGGTGATGATGATGTAGGCTGATGCGCACGGCTTTTCACAATGCCGAAGAGTGGGATCTTATCAATGCGTCTTCTTCCCAAAGCGACATCGGCTCCGGGCATCGCATCGGATCCGGAATGGCGGCGTCCAGAGCGCGTTTCTTCACTGGTCCACATGATGTAAGAAACATCACGGTACGACACCCGGAAGCATTTATTTTTGGCGGTTTCCGGTGCGATAAAAGGGTGCGGTCGGGCGTGACAAGGTCGTAGCAACTCCGTGATAGTCTCGTTCGTAGCGCGCTAATTTTCAGATGACGGGAATAAAAAAAATATCCCGCTGTGACACTGCAAACTAATTTTCCCGGCGACTAATATGTTAAAATTTAAACTTAACTTCGTTACAATTTAATCGGAAGTAGTCTATATTGCACTTCTCGTACTTTTCCTGTCCGTCTGTGCATACCTCCATCTAAATTTTGATTTCCTATTGTTGAATGAGAAAAACAATTTCAAAAAGAGCAAGAAAAATATTATATCAATTTATTGTTAGACAAGGACGAACTAACAAAAATTAGGGACAATCTACCTGGAATCCTAAGTGTTATACGATCAAGAAAGGAAAGTCGATTAACAAGGACAGAATTAGTATCTTGTTGTATGTTAATCGGTCCAGCCGTTCAGTGGCGGGTAACTAAATTAACGTCAATTAATGTAAAAGGTGCCAAGAGTTTGGACACACACAGAAATATTGTAGAAAGATAACAAAATGTGTAAAGTTAGTTCGAATGCATCATTTGATGTTATTTAGAGACCCTTGAATAAGAGTCTGGCCAACGCCGCCATTTTATATCACAATGAAGCGCGTGCAATTTAAAGTTTTTGTTTCCAATGTTCAACAACCTAACTTTACACCGAAAGATTCATGATTGATAGTAGCTACACCCCCTGTCTCAAAGGGGTCCCAAAGGTAACTATGCCATCCTGTCTTAAGGGGGCCCGATGGTAGCTTTGTCCGCCGCTCAAAGGGGGCCTCCGATTTAAGCTTCGCCCCCTGTCCGTTATGGTAGCTACGCCCTTTGTCCCAAGGGGGGCCGCTATGGTAGCTACGCCCTTTGTCCCAAGGGGGGCCGCTATGGTAGCTACGCATTTCTGCTTCAAGGAGGGCCCCCTTGGGGGCCTTTGAATTACATTTGTTTTACTTTTGTGTTCTGTCCATCTGTCCAAAAACAAATTTATTGAAATTTCGACAGGACAGCGTCTGTCGGTTCAGCTACCTAATAATTACCCAAATCTAAATAATGTGGGTATTGTGTGGTTTAACCCGGGCAACGCCGGGCATTTGAACTGTGATATAATATGGCGGGACCAATCAAAACTTGGTGATGTGTTGGCCAAACTCTTATTCAAGGGTCTCTATTGTTATTTAAGGTCACTAGATGAAAAATACTCTTTCTAAAAAGAATGTTATTAGAATAGGAGCGACATCTATGAGGCATTATAGCAAGTCTATAAACAAAGAAAGTTTAGCTTAGGAAGTTTAGCTGCATTCCTGGAAAAAAAAGAAATGAAGACGAAGAGCGGATCAGGAAGACAAGCAGAGGAAGAAGAGCAGATATATAAAGTTAGTAAAATAACAGTACAATACAAGTTGGGGGGGGGGGGGGGGAATTCAACAGGAGCATTGGAGAAATAAGATCAGGGGTTGGAAAGAAGTAGGGAAGATGTAGAAAGAATTGAGATAAATATTAGAAGAAGCAGCGAAAAAAAAGAAAAAAAAAACAATAAGAGGGAGAGGAGCAAGAAAGAAAAATGAATGGTAAAACAGAGAATGTGAACAACGAAAAAAGGAAGCAATAAGGAGAATGGAAAAAAGACAAAAGCAAACACAAGTAGTTTTCTGAAAGCGAAAAATATATAGAGACACACGTAGAGTGAACAAGAGACAGAAGAAAGAGAGAAGAGAGAGATTAATGTTATAAGAACAGAAAGGGGTGGAATTATATCAATAGAAGCGACAAAGAAAAAGAAACAGTGAGTGCGAAGATGAACGAGTGGGAGGAATACTTCATGAGGCTTCTGAACGGGGAAAAAAACGGGAAAACAGAAATAGAAATGACGAAGAACCAAACAGTACAAGAAGGAAAAGAAATCGCAACCGAAGAGGTGAAGAGACAAAAGTGGATAGAAAGAGGAAGTGTCTGATAGAGAGAGGAGTAAATGAATGGCTGGTAAACGTGGAGGAGAAAGAATACGAAAAGTCAAAAAATAAAGTGAAGATAGGGGAGAGGGAAAGTGAATAGTTTGTGACAATAAAGGGAGTGAGGCTCAGCCCCTTGATATTGACGATGTATCTGGTAGATATGAATGGAATGTTAGAGACAGCGCCAGCAGGGGGGTGTAGTAGGTAGAGTAAAAGTGTTGAGCTTAGCGTTTGCAGATGATGTGGTAATGGTGACAAAGAGTGAAAGAGAGATGAAAAAAAGTTAGAACTGGATAGACCAAAATGCAGATTAAAGAATTTCAGTACTTAGGCTATATGTATAATGAAAGAGCCACGGATAAGGCACATGTCAGGGAGTTGAGAAGAAAAGCAAATAAGGCGATGGAGTGTGTAGAAGGAATAAGAGATTGAGAAATTGGGGAGGCGATTTTAAAAGGAGAATGATGATAGAGAAAGGGTGCTAGGAGTGAATACAAGAACGCAAGGGTACATAGCGAGAGAAGAATGCACAAGAAATAGGTTGAGAGTAAAAGCGGAGAAAAGAGTGGCCAAGTTCGAAGACATGATGGAAGGATGGAGAAATCGCAGGATACTGAAAAGATGTTGAAGAGAAAAGAAATAGAGAGGTATGCGGATGAATGTAGAACTCAGCGAAATATACAAATATATAGGGACAAACAAGAAAGAAGTAAAAACTGGAAGTACGAGAGATGTACGATTGAGGACATACCGAAGTATTTGGAGAGGGAGAGTTTGAAAGAAAAAAAGATGCTTGCGAGGTTTAGGTGCGGAAATGAAGTGAGGGAGATTTGGTTTTGGTTGGAAGAGGGAGGAAGCAGGCGTAGAATGTGCTAGGAGGTGAGGAGAAGAATTAGTGTAGTGGGATGACAGAAAGAGAGGATATACTGAAGGTAGATGGAAAGGAAATAAAACGTATGAAAGAGGAAGGAAAAGGTAGAAGAGAGGGGAGAGTAAAAAATAAAGATGCGTTGTTTTAAAATTAATAGAGAATGTAAATTATATTATCACAGAAATCGGAAAGCCCGTATGGGAAATAAAGATTTGTGTATGGTTGATGGGCAGGAGGTCCGTACTTTCCGTATAATACTTTCCAATAATGATGTACAAGCAGGACTTGAAGCCTGTTTGGAGCTACTGTTGTCAACTCCGGGGCTGTGCCAAAAAAACTAGTCTCCAAATGATTCAGCGCTTTCAGAATAAGGTCTTAAGACGTATAGTCAACGCACCTTGGTCCATGGCGATATGGAGATATACATGCTTGTAGAAGTTCCAAAAAATTGTCAAAAGACGTCTTCAACGCGGAGGCCACTCGATTGGCGCACCAGTCCGGTGTTTTGCGAAGATTAAAAAGAAGCAAACCTTTCGATCTGGCTGTGTAAAAGCAAAGTACTGTACGCGATTCAAATTTAATTGTACATGGAGGCCGGAAACATGGACAACGCGTAACGCCATACTGCATAGAAGACAACCATATTTATTGAAGAAAAATATTTAAAATTAAATAATAATTAAAAATGTTTAAAATTTTACCTTGGTCGTATGTTAGAATACGCTAGTGCCGCCAAAAAGTTATGGATTATATGGAGAATTACTAAAGTCCTTCTAAAAGTCTTTCTCTTTTATATTAATCGTTGTGTCGACCTCAAAACATAACACTTTTTGTCTTCATAAATGAAGAATCAGAAGACGCTAATAGATTTTGTAAATATGATGTGTTTTTAAGACGTGTGTGCTTAATAATAGCACTTTAGTTGTAAAAATCTATAAATTACTTACCAAAAAAGAACCGCAACAGTTAAAGGCTTAAAGTGAAAGAGTTCAGATTCAGTTAATTAAAAATGAAGCCATTTAATGTAAGTGTACGTTTTTATATTTTTGTATTTAATAATTATAACAAGAGAGGTTATTTACTTAATAATTTCACACCTAATAATTTAAACATATTAATATGAAATTTTCCTTTGCAGACAATAAACTTTGTTATTTGTACTTTATTGGCTATTTGCATATTATGTAACGGCGCCAGCTTAACATCCCAAAGTAATAATCTGAGAGACAGTACGACAAAAACTAGCGATTTTGTTCTACTAAATGAAGCACACAGAACTAAAGATGATGATGAGATTTTAGAAACAGCACATGCTATAGTTTTTAGACCTTTATTTGCTTATCGTAAAACGCAAAGTCAACGACGAAGAGTTAACATTCCCAACCCTAGAACCAGGAATTTCGGATACTATGGATAAAATGGTTTACAAAAAAGTGGAAAGTTCTTTTCATAAGATATTGTGATGTGTTAATTTTTAAGTATTTATGGTTATTTATTTAATTTGTGAATTGATAATGACAATAAACTGTTTTTTTTTACTCGTCAACATTGAAGTGACTCATTGACATAATACCCAGCAGTTTTAAGAGATGATGCTAATACATATTACAGTTTAAGACTTAATCTTAGAAAATTGTAACCAAACCGACAAATAAACTTACAGAAAATTTATAAAATGGAAGTACAGTGGGTACTATGAACTCAAGATTGCTACTATTTTTCGGATGAAAAGTTAGAAAACTGATCCTTTCTTAAACTGATGGTTTTCCTTTTGGTGTTTCTAAAAAAAAAAAAAATATAACTAAATTTTCACTTTTTTATATTTGGCACCAGCTTTTCCTGTTCTTGCAACATCCAACATTTAAATCCTTTACATCTGTTTAAGATCACACAACAATAAGATATATCGAAAAATCGTACATTTTAACCCTTTCAGTCACTCTTTTTTTCTGGTTAAAATAAAATTTTGATATTTTGCACACCTAATGTTTGATTTATTTATGATTGTTTGGTGCAACTTGCGAAGCGATATTTTACCCCCTTCGAAGGTGGTGACATGTCGTGAATTGACGACAGTGTGACTATAAAGGTAATGAAAAAATAAAATATTAAAATGAATATTTTTATTTATGGGGGATTTGGTCATATTGTACCATATGATTTTCAGAGTGTGAAATGTTAATCCTTTGCTCCATTTAATTTTCTCTTTTGGAGTCAACTTATGACTTTTCAGCAGGTGTTGCTGTTGTGCTTGGTCCAGGTTGAGGCTCAAGAAAATATGCTGGTGGAGTTTTTTCAACATCTAAATCTTCAAAATATATAGTGTTTACTTGTGTTTAGTAATAATTAAATTTGCAATATCTACATTCATCTCCAGATACATCACTCTCAATCACTTCCTCTATTTCTTCGTCGGACTCTTCCTCGCTCAGATATTTCAAGTTAGAAACGTCGTTTGTCAGTTCAACAAGCTCCTTGTATGTGAGAGGACGTTTGTGGCTCATTCTCGAAGTGACAATATACATGTTTCTAATAAATTTAAAATTTCAAACTAAATTCCAGGTTATGTTACAAATTATTTTATACCCAGATAGTCACAGTGTCATTTGATAAATAAAATTATTGATCAAGTCACTAGACCGAATCTTAATTTGTTCAATACACACAAAACTATGTACTTTTTAGAACATAAAATTGGTTTTATAAACTTAAAACGATGGATGAAATACCAATGGTAAAAATTTTCACAGACCCCTGTATAGTGCTCTACAATATCATTGCAGCAACCTGTGGGCTTAATTTTTTTTCTCAACTTCTTTTTTTTTCTTCTTTTTAGATGTCAATACAACTTAGGGTATGTAAAGTTAATCCACAACTGACTGATTGACTAATGGTATTGGAATGACAACCATTTTTGACTTAAAAATTTTGAAAATGGATTGAACACGAAAGTGAGTACTAGTTTTTAAAGGGAAAAAAATTCAATAAATGGTTGTCATTTCTCATCCATTTAGTCAGTCGATGAGTATAGTGGACAGGGCGGCCCACCCGCCCACCGCACTCATAGACGGTGCCAAAACCATACGCTTTTTAGTCACAAATAAACCTTATACCAGTAATCAGAATAAATCCAAATTGAGATTTACACCAAAATATATTAAACTCAAATTTAGATTTTTGACAGAATGGTTGACACACTGGTTCGGAATGACAACCATTTTCCTATTGTATCCACACTCTGTTTCTTGTATTTTACAGTTGTTCTTTTGGACTAAAAACCATTTCGTTCATGGCACGAAATTTGGAAATTTTGAAATTGGATTGAACACGAGAGAGTTCTAGTTTTTAAAGGAAAAAAATTCAATAAATGGTTGTCATTTCTCATCCATTTAGTCAGTCGATGAGTATAGTGGACAGTGGTGAACAATCGCTATTTAAGAGCTTTTAGTTTCCTTAGTAGAGGTAGAAAACTGATGTCGTTAATTGACGACGCGGTGACTGAAAGGGTTAAACTAACAATATCTGTACCTTGTTTTCCTAAAAGTAGAAAAGACAACATAAATGTAATTTTATTTTGTTTTTGTCATAATCTTTACATCACCAATAATTGCGCTCTTTTCATTTGGTTTTGTTCCGGATTTTTCAAAAACATCGTGCACCTGTATTATTAAAGAGACGAACACGCAGCATAATCCCAGTATCATGTAGGTAAAAATTTCGGTAAGCACACTGAAAAGAACCAGTCCTAGGCTCTTGACAACTTGATTGGAGACGACATTGATGGAAGTGTTGAAAATTTTAAAGATCAACTGTAATACACAAATTTTTTCATGTTTTACTGATTTATACAAACTCACAATTTCGATGAAGTTGAACACCCTATAAAACATATTGTTATAGTTGACCCAAAGAATTCGCGATAAATCGATCATAACACTTAAGGCAATTTATTAAACTTCTGCAAATAATCTATGCAAATAGTTCCACTAAAAAACGGAAATACGTCTGAATGAATTTACATTGACATGTTGTCATTGTTTCCTAGCAAAAATTGAGTCGAGCAAATAAGGAAAATTAACAATCCACACCAAAGTTATTTATAGAACGGTTTCCAGTAAATTCTCCTCATTGTCGTCATGAAACAAAGAAGTGCTAAATATATTTAACGTTGGTAATCAATGGCGCTTTAAAGCAAGCAATGGTACCAAACAGTATGTAGTGTAAACGAAGATCTGAGTAACTTTACGACCATCTAATAATTTGAGTCAACAAATATGTGTAATTGCTTTTTCTGGAAAAATAATAACAATAGCCAAACTGGATATATAGTTGTTTGCGATAATCGATATACATCAGGCTATGTTAACTGTAATTTACCATTTAGAGACAAATTGTTTGTAATCCCACATAACTAGATGGCGCTGGCCTAGTCCTCCCACTTTCACTTTTTTCCCCACCTCGTCTTCGGTGCGGTCAGGCGCAGGTCAGGCGAGCAAGCAGCAGCCATATTGTTATTTCTGTTCTGTTGCTTGTTTACGGTGTTTCACGTTCTTCGATTTTGGTTGCCGAGAAGCACACGTGTTTGATTGTATTTTATTGTCGATCAATAATTCGAAAATGGAAAAATCCTGCTGTGTACCCGGGTGCAATGATAAAACTGTTCGTAGGTAAGTCTAACTATAACCTCTTAAGCGTTCTCTTTTCAAAATTACCTAAAACTCTGATGTTAAGTTATGTTTTGTATTATTTTTATAGATTTGCCATACCAACAGATAAAAGAATTCGCGATATTTGGTTAGAGAGAATAGGAAATGAAAAACTCGCCAGGCAAGCCCTAGTGGACAACCCTGAACTTTTCAAGAATTATCGTGTATGCAAACATCATTTTGGGGAAATTTGTATTAATGCAAATGGTCGCTTACTGCGATATTCGCTACCCACCTTAAATTTACCTGGTATGTTTAAAGAATAAAATATTTTAGTGCTTGTTACAGCTTTTAATTTTTAGTGCATAATTTACCCCCAACTAGAGAGAACTGTTTCAGTTATCCTACAGATTCTCATAAACAATTTGTAACTCCTGAAAAAGTTCGAGAAGGTTTGTTTGTTTTCTTTCTTTCATAACTAGTTTGCTATGTACTACCCTTATTTTTAGCTTTAGAAAAAATAACCAGCCAGGATACTACATTTACCCAGGATTTTGATCCTGATAGTAACGGCAAATTCAAGGTCATTTTACCTGAGAGGACCTTTTCTTCAAAAAAGAGATTACGTTTAGGTAAGAGACAATCCAAATTCATCACCTGCTTGTACTATGTTGTTTCAAAATATTAGATGAATAAGATAATCTTTATTTTAAAGGATTTTTTAATTTCTTCAGAAACAGATTTAAATGAGGAAATTATTATTATAGATATAATGTTTGAAATAATTTTTCTCTAGATATGTCACCTTATGTTAAAGACAGATGACATTTGTAGAATAGTATATTTTATTACAAGGCCAGAAAATGTCATTTTGCAAGTGCGAGCACAGTTTGTGGAGGCGAGGCGTAGCCGAGACTTCACAAGTGAAAGCACTTGCAAAACAGTTTCGGGCCGTGTGATAAACGAAACTTTTTCGGCCGACAAAAGATTTTTATTGGTCACTTTTGTAGGGGGGCCTCATGCCTCATGGGGGGCCACGTGTCTCAAACAGCCCCCTTGAGCCCTCATGTCGCAAGGGCCCCCACAAGTCTAAGGGGGGGCTTCATAACACATGGGGGCTTGCATTGAAAAATCCCTAGTTTCCATTTTCTAGCCTAGGCTGGCAAATAGCGTTTTCAAGCCGATTTGGACGACTGGAAAATAACTAAATTGAGACGGAGGCCGAAAAACGAAATTCACTTGTAGTCTGTTTTTAACTACGTTTATTTTGTTGATTAATTACAAACGAAACTTAGATTATTGTATACGAACGGCGTTACGTAGCCGTCGTAATTGTGAGTCCTTACAAGACTCGTGCAAAAAACTATTTTCTAACTCTAAAATTACATCCTTTATACATTATAAAACAATGAACGTCCGGTGGTCGCAGAGCAGGGGTCGGAATTCCCCATTGATGGTCAAATTGGCCGGGGTTGCCGATGGTCGGAAAAACCGGCTATTTGCATTCAGGCATAATAAAACCCAACCGAGCCCCGACAAACCGGCGACATATTTACACTACCTAACAAATAGCATGCTAATTCTACCTGCTTTGGGACCTGTGTTTTCACTTCTGAGTAAATTAATAAATTGCTTTGTGCAGATAATACTAGTTTTGCCAGTTATTAACATGTTTTAATTCCACAGATATTGAGCCACAACCATCAACATCTGGCACGTCTACATTTTCATGTGAGCCAGTACTACAAGATGATCAGCTTATACCGCTACCTAATTCTCCTCCGTCACCAGGGCGTGTGATTGAGCAGGATGTACCAAGTTGTAAGTGGATATATTTTTTTGGAATAAGGAACAATTCTCTGCAATCAGTGGTAGTGCAATGGTAGAGGGTGCATTAAAGGTGCATGTATAACTATTTTCACAGAAGTTGTGGTAGTTTTTTCATTACTAACATTCTATTTGAATTATATTAATACATACATATAACATTAACTTGTTTCACACGAAAACTGTTTACATATATGTATTAGTAAATTTGGCATGAATTTTGTTTTACAGAAACTACCTGATTGATTGGTCCATTGTTTTTCAATTAACTAGATAAATCGGACGCCGGACCAATACATTATTTCTATACATCAGCACCACTCTGCGCTCTTTGCTTGTACACGGTCCAGACCTAGACATTTCTTTAACTTAACGTTACAAATCTACTCAACACACAGGTGCAGACCGCAAATTTATTAATTTTTTTCATAAAAATAAAAAGTTTTAATGCCGAGAATTGTTTTTTATTGCCCTTCTACTTTCCAGTAAACATATTTTTTAAAAATACCAAATATTTATTATAAAATAATGAAAACCATGCAGTAAAATGACTGTGATCACATTCAGGATTTAGACATTCACTACCATATTATGTTTGCATGTAATAATTTTAGACACAAATATATCACAAAATTAACACTTTCTTTGAAAGCAAATAAAACTATTATAAATTCCAAACCCATGGCATTTTTCAAATTTACACAAAAACTATGGTTTCAAGTACATATCAAACGAGTCAAAGTTTTAACGAGTAAGTTACACTGAGAAGATAATCTACACTCATTAAACCTGAAATAGCAAATTATTTTTTATTTCTTTTTTCAGCTTCTCGTGTTGTCAAGAAGCAACCAAAGGGGTTGCTGGCTCTTGTTGGTGCCACACGGCAAAGCCAGCTTTCACCGAGGGAAAAAATTTTCTATAGAAGAGCTCTGCAACTGAAAAAAATTGCCAGCAAAAAGACCAAGCAGATCAAACAATATTTGCGAAAAAACACCAATGCCATTGAAGGGTTAGGCTCTGTTAATGAGATAACAGCAAATTTTTTTCTATCCCAACAAAGGACACAACAGAAAAAACCTAGGGGGCGCAGGTTTACTTTGCAGGACAAAATATTTGCACTATCAATTTTTAAACAAAGTGGAAAGGCATATAGGTACCTTTCCAAAATATTTAGTTTGCCGTCCCGAAAGACTTTAACGAATGTCTTAAATAAAATACCTTTCGGTTGCGGTATTAACCAGCCGATTTACAATCACCTTCAACATGCAGTGGCCAAATTATCAAAATTGAACAGGTATTGTGTTTTAATGTTTGATGAGATTTCCTTGGACACTGGTTTATTATATAACCAGCGTAATGATAGTGTAGACGGCTTTGTTGATTTAGGTGGGGCAGAGCGGCGAGCTTCTTTTGCGGATCACGCTTTAGTTTTTATAATTAAAGGGATTCACAAAAAGTGGAAAATGCCGATTTGTTTCACTTTCTGTGAATCCACAACGTCAACGCCTGATTTAAAACGTTTGTTAAAAGATGTGATCCGTAAAGTACGCGAAACAGGCCTTCATGTAGTCGCTACCATATCGGACCAGGGTAGTACTAATCAAGCTGCTATAAACAGCTTACTGCAGGATACCAATAGGCATTTTGTCGAGAGGGGTCTTGAAAATAGACATCATGGATACCTGATTGATGGTGAGGAAATCGTGCATTTATACGATTTTCCTCATCTCATGAAAGGTATTCGTAATGGTCTCTTAGAAAAGAATTTACATTTTACGGAAAATGGGGTTGAAAAAGTGGCATCCTGGAAACATATGGAGCGACTCTATGAAATGGACAAACGCCTTGGTGTGTATAGCCACTTTTCCAAATTAACGGATGAGCACGTTATGCCGACAAAAATTAAAAAAATGCGTGTGAAGAATTGCACGCAGGTTTTTAGCCACACAGTCGGCACGGCTATGCACGTCAGGGCGAAGCTTAGCGTTGAACTCGCTCCTCAGTCCCAATTTTTCTTAGATCCCAAAGCCAGTGACACTGCAGATCTTCTCTTGTTCTTTGATAAACTGTTCGACAGTGTCAATGGTTCATCACTTTTTTCCTCTCCAGGAAAAGAATTGCGGTGTGTTGTGAGCCAAAAGACAAAGCACATTTTGTATTGGCAGTCTTGTCTGCCCGTGCTCAGCACAATGTGCTTTAAAGACGCTAGTGGTAGAAGTGTTGTGACCCCTTCCATAAAAAACTGGATTTTTTCTCTACGGGGTCTAAGTTACTTAGCACCACGATTGTTCAGTAAGGGTTTTAAAAATTTTGCCCCTAGGCATTTAAATCAGGACCCCGTAGAGAATTATTTTTCGTGTATACGAAGCCATGGGGGTCGCAACGTAAATCCCACTTGCGCGTCGTTTGTGAATTCAACAAAGTCATTACTAGTGAATAACTTGGTGTCACAACATTCCGTTGGTTCAAACTGCGAGGAAGATGAAAGTGATGGGCTACTTGATAATTTACGAACTTTTATTGAGGGGCAAGAGAATTTGCAATTCATTCCCCCCCAAGTTTTGGCTCCAGTTTTTCGTGAGCACAAAACTCCAACTAATGTCCATGTTAAACATTATACAACTTCCTATGTCGCTGGTTATGTGTCCAAGAAAATCTCAAAAATGACTCCATGCCCAAATTGTGAAAATCTGATGTGCACGAGAGTAGAACTTCCAGAGAACATTTTGATCAGTAAAAGGCAATTTGAGAATAGCAAAATGTCACATCCATCCTCAAGTTTCTCTCGTGCATATCAGGACTGTACAGCGTTATTGCTTAGGTCAATACCCTCTTTCATAATTGGGTATGGGGTCAAACAAACATTGCAAGATACTTTATTGGCCCACTGCAAAGAGGACTTGTTGCCATTATTTTGTGATGTCCATTCCACGGATAATGTAAACCATTTTGTCAAAATAACGACGAACATTGTCCTACATTACTATATCAATAATATTAACAAAATTTTGAAAGGTACAGACGTCAGAATGGCGAACCAAGATTCTTTGACGTCTGTAGCTTTCGAAAAATTTAAAAAATGTAGAAGACGCTTCAAATAAATATATACATATACATACATATATATTTTTTTTTATACATTAAAACCTGCAAAAGTATAAACAATAGAAAAAACAGCACTTTTATCAAGTAGGTTCCTAGCAGAATTAATTTTTAGTACTGAACTGCAAACATAGATGGCGCTCCGAACAAGGAGTTGTTTTCAGTAAAGAGAGTGAGCGATCTATTTCCTTCCTTATCTAGGATATACATCAGTTAAAGTTTTACAGTAAAGCAGTCAAGTTCAAGAAGTGCATACATCCGTTCTAGACAACATGCATGTGGTAAGTTGATCTCTACAAATTAATGTTAGTATCGGAACATAATAGTTACATAACTTTGTAGATGATACATTTTTTTGTTTGTGGTACGTTAATGGTGTTTGCGTCAATCAATGCAATGCCAGCAACTACCAAAAGTGAAAATACTTCCGGATTGGACAGATTTCTAGTAGTACCATATGAAGGAATAGGAGTGGCACCGGGGGAACCTCCGGTAGCAAAAACAAATGGGGAAATTATGGATACAGCCAATGCAAGATATTATCCTGAGTACTACTTTAGACCAGTTTACACATATAGAAGAACACAAAGTAATAGAAGGAGAGTCTACGTTCCTAGAGGACACTATTACGATAGTGGAGATCGATTCCCCACCGTTACCTAAAAGTCATTAGGTATTGTTCAAGATTGTGTTACATTTTGCCAATGTTGTTGTGATTCTATTTATTGTATATTTTTTAATTGTATTATTTATTGTTGAAACAGTTTAGTTTAATTTATTTTAAGGGTATGTATGCTGTTTTTGTACAAAATAAAACAAAATAAAATGTGCTGTTAAAGAAGAAGAAAGGGGCTGTTTAATTTTCATTATTCCGTTTAAAACGAAAGTCCTATGCTAACAAGCGGATATTGATGTTCAAAACTGATGGGTCTGCTGGTGACTTTTAGGTTCTTCACTATATTACTAATTGTATTGTTGAAACAAATAGGTTAAATTTACTTGGGATTTTGATTTCGATTATTTTTTGAAGAGATAAATGATACCAAGAAGAATATTTAAAAAAAAATACAAATTTCAATTTTCAAGGTATAGCGATTTTCTCGTTATCAGTTATATTGAGTTAGAACCTTGTAAGCTAATGAAATGTATCGCAAAGATTTGACAAGTATACGAAAGGCAAAAACAGGATTACAGTAGTGATATCAATGAGACTAGCATATTTGTAACTGGCCGGCAATGTCTATTGCACACATTTGGGACCGAGTGCTGGGAAAAGAAATAAAATAGTTTAAACTTTGTATTGTTTTTAACAGTTTTCAATAATACGTCAGTATTGAAGACGGTAATGACCAACAATATTCCGTAACATATTCTGATCTATACCGTGGTCGGTATATAGGTATTACTTCATTAAGTTACTGAAATAAATCAGGAGGTGCGTCAAGTTTGTGTAGATAAATACCGCAATAATTATAGCCTGTTCTCAATTTATCCATTAGAAAAGTTACTGTATATTAGGGGAAAAATATTTTAGCACTACTTTACAAGTAACGGTGTCTAGCAATAGTAATTTGTGTACCGAGGCCGTTATCGAGGTATCTTTTTTGGCCGCATTTGTTGTTTGTGGCCGAAGCGTGAGACGATGATCACAAAAAAATTCAAAAATTTGGTCATATTTTTTTAGGCGATGATTACCAGAAAGGAGTTGTATGGCCTCTTTTTGAGAGCCGTAAAGTTTTACTTTTTTTATACACATCTGTCAAATTCTGAGAGGTCAGTAATTTTTACTAGTAATTTTAATACAGTCGCGGTCACAAAATTTCGTGTCACTTTTATGTCATCTCAAAAAAGTGATGTATTCTGTCACGTGCCAGAAGTATCTAATTTTAATAAATTTAGAATGATACAACTTGCGGAAACAAACATTGGGGCAGGATTACAAACATATCCCGAGCCACAATAAGGTTAGTAATAATTAAAGACTGTTTCACAACAAATGTCAGATGAGTGACAATTACTGATGAAATTCTGTGACCGCAACTGTATATGCATCTTAATCAATTTGCTAAATGATAAAATATTTATAATAAAATGATAATTAATGCTTTAATTTCAAAAAAGTGGTGCTGTAATTTTTTATTTAGTGGTAAATTCAAATTACCTACTTTTAAGTTTTTAAAGAATCTGTGCGCAACCAATCAGACTGATAATTTTATATCAATTATTGCGTAGCTATATAAAGAAATCTTTATCTTCTTGTAAACGTTTGTTAAATATATCAAAAGATGACACTATCTGTAAATACTAAATCAGTATGACTAATGATTAGGATTTTTAGTTTATTTTATTTGATAATTCAGCTGTTTTGATAAAATTCTTTCTAAAAAAATAAATACCTGTTTAATAGGAATACCGCGCACCTGTAAATTTGTTTATGCATAGTTTGTAACAAGTTAGCCGCAATAATAATAATTTACGTAATGATTATTTTTTAATACTAATCCAGTTATACTTGTTATTTAATATTAATCTATATAATAAGTTAGGATTATTTATAATCATTATTATACTTATATTTGTTTTTTACAATTGCTTTTGATCAAATATCACTAATTAATTAAACTTTTTTAATTTAAAAACGAATTGTGAGTCCACGCCTGCAGAAACTTTTTATTGAAAACTATATACCTATAACATCTCTTACCAGGATCCCATTGGTACACCATCCATGCACTCAACACCCATTAAATTAATCCACCTATCATTTACAGTTTGAATCTACCTTCTTGATTTAGATCACAATAAATTTAAATGGAACAAAATTCCGAGTCTAGATTGCGAAAATACACGTCAAAATCAGCACAAAATGCGTTTAGAGCCGATATGAATTATGTATTCCAAAAATCGTCCGATAAAAGTGTACAAATATAACGAGTGAGCAACAAAATTCGTGATCGCAGTTGGCTAAACGTACATCGGTTCTTTTACTTTACTTTTAACCTATTTTCTCTGACTGTCACAAATTTGAATCAGATTTGACAGCTCGATGACTTTTCACACAATCGTATCGACCAAGAATCGACTCAAAATTTTGGAGTCAGAGCCTCCTACGATCACGAATTTTGTTGCTCACTCGTTATTTTGGTAGCTATTTGAGCGGAGTCGACTAGCTGCCGCTTGCGCTCCCCTCCCGGTCTAAAATTTTCTCGCCACGTACTGATCTTGCGTTTTCGTGTCGCGATGCATTTTCGTGTCGTACGCGAATTAGCCTTACATCGTGCCAAAAGCAAACAGCTTTTAGTAGTAGGGATAGTAGTAGCTGCCAGCGGAGAGAAGGGGTGACATAAAATATTCTCTCACTTATAAATGTATTATGTAATTGTATTATTGAACGTATTATTGAATGTAATTGGAAAATAAATGTAACGTAATTTACGATTTTTTTTTTCATGGACTTCTGCTTTAACAAATTATCGTGAAGGGCACTATACATATATACAAATATTTCCTGATATTTTTTAAATATTTTTTTTTTATATAATTGGATGAAGCTAAAACTATGTCTACACGATCAGAGAAGTTTTCTGTTCCTGATATAGATCAGCCTAGCAGTAGTACCTCACTTATTGAAACGTCAGTCATGACTGAAGAAAAAAAATCTTCAGTTAGTACAACCATTTCTGAAAAACTGCAGTCAAATTTATCGAAGCAAGACACTTCGTTTCTCAAATGTGTAATAAATAATCCCACATTCAATATAACTGTAACAAACAATAATTATTAATAGTCCATAAATTAAGCAACTACATACTACGTAGGTATATAATATTCAGAAAAAAGTTTTTGTTTCAATTTTTGTTTGTTGGAAACTAATATGTAATATTCTGAAATAAAGTTTTTGTTTGGATTTTTTGTTTATGGAAAAAAATATTAAGGTAGTTCGTGTATGATAAAAAATAATGTGTAAACCACGGCTGTAAAGTGGTTTTCCAGGCCTCAAGCAGTGGCCAGGCTCGGCTACGCCTCGCCTGTCCATATCTTCTTTTGTCCTGGAAAACAACCACTCGCCTAGGTATACAATATACTATTTTTTAATTCTTATTTTAAATAAAGCATTTTCATATAATAATAATCTACTCTTTATATATGTACTTGTGAAACTAGTTAAACAAGGGTTCCTAGAACTATCAAAATGAAAAAGTTTTAGAAACGATGAAACACTGCTCCGCTTCGAGTTAAATTTTGTTGCAGATATCAACGATCATGAACTCTTTTCGAAAAGAAGCAAAACTTTACCAATTTTACAATTTACAATTTTACCGCGACGCTTTTCGGAAAATAGCGCCGTTGTTGTAAGTGCTATCGAAAAAAGTTTAAATAAAATATGTAGAGAACAAAATTGCAAATTATAACACCAAAAACAGAATCATAATAATCTAAATTATAATTCTGTTTTTGGTAACTTTTCTTGTCTTAATGTTGCCTGCAACTTTGCAACTGTTCTGCAATGTGACCGCGACAACGACGTTATAAACGTCAACTAATCGCGCCATATGACAGATGTGAACCAAATGTGAACAAAAATAAACCAAAGAGAAGTAAATGACTTTCGTTCCATGATTAGATGTAAACATTGTTAAAAACAAGAATTGAAAAAATGGCAATCAAACGTGAGGTACAGCTTGTGTCTGCATAATCAAAGGTTTCCAAATCTAACCTCCAAATCAGAAACGTCATTTAACAGAAATACCAATTACACTGAAATACCACTCGTGTTATTCAAAAGTCCTAAAGTTATCAATTTAGCACAAATTTTCAGTTTTTCTTAATTAAATAAAGCCAAATTTGAAAAAATAGTATATTACACGCGTTTCACAAGCCGAAATTGTAGCACTCGTGCCTTTGGAGCACTTCTCGCTGCGCTCGTCGTGTCCCAAACTACTCGTGCTACAATCAACCGTCTTGTGAAACTTGTATAATAATATACTATTGGTTGTATTCATTTTCTGTTTGCGACCAACAGTTTCCGTTCTACGGGGCGCCAAATTTGAGAGTTGATTTGCAAAATCCAACAAAATTTTCAGCGCGGATTACAACGAAGGTCGATCTCAAATAATTTTGCAATATTTTTTTTTCTGAAAGAGTTTTCCGAGTTTGTGGATGTCTCATTTGATGTGTTTGGTTGCATATTACAAAAGATATGATTTGTGTGCCTCTCCCTACAACACTAAAATAAGTCGAAAATTTTTGACTTTTATCGGTTTTTCGCTTATAACATGAAAACTGTGTGTCCTACATAAAGATCATTGCAACAAAAATTAAAGCTGATTAAATTTTCTACAAAAACCATATGCCTAAGAGGGTACTAGGGTGAATCGTTCTCGAGATATGTACCGATGAAAATCTAGTCCAAGCAAATTAGAAGAAATAATTTATAAAGTTTAGAAATTTTGGTTATGAATTCCCAGAAGGCACCCAAATAAAAATCCGAAGAGTTCCTACTTTCCCGGGGGAAGCGTCATCCACTTTTGCCCAAAAAACCCCTCCCGAACGTGACGTCATGAAGCCTTTCTGCCCTTTTCTTGTAAACGGTAACTCCGATGAGAAAATGTTATAGGACTTATTATGTTCTACATTAAATTCTGCATAAAAATGGTCTCTTCCACCCACCGCTCATCAATGACGTTGGAAAATGAGTTTAGTTTTAAGCGTACATAAAGAAACAACGCTTATGTATGTACCGCTTTAAACCATTTTTGCAAAATAAAAATTCTCTAATAAAAAAAATCTAAAAATAATTTTAGACTTTCATAGTAAACATTTTTTATAACATTTATAATAAAACATATTATTAATTATAGTATTTGTACCTGCTCACTACCAAATTTGTAAAAACCGTCAAATTCTGAATGAAAAGGCAAACGCCTCCGAACAAATAATCTGTTTTTGTCTGTTCGTATTGTTGTCGGCACATCAAACACATTATGCACGTTTAGTGGGGACGTGCTTGTAAATAGACCTCCCTCATTACGCCTTTTTATATTCTGCGACTTGTCGCAAATCACCAAAAATTACGTATTCATAATAGCTTCATTCGGAAGGGTAAATATCAGGTATCTAAGTTGACCGTGGTTGCAAACAGAAAAACATAACAAAGCAATAAAATAGGTATACCTGTGACAAATTTACAAATCCACAAGATAGCAATATAATAGTATGCAAACAACACATTGTATAATAATCATGAAGAGGGTAACAAATAAAGGAAGTTACCTGAATCTCAATAATTTATGCAAACTCCTAATAAAAAGTAGGTACCGATAGACGCAGTAAAGACGATTGGTTGACCCAGTAAAATAAGTTCACACCCACGTCTCTATTGGAACAGCCTCCCGATCTTTATTTTTTACCTCCATTTTAAGTAAAACAACGGGTCAAAATTTATTTTGAATTTCGGAATCGGAATCAGCATAAAGGCTTTCATAAATTAAGTCTCAATCTCATCAATTTTTTCCAAACTTGACTGGTTTTTAATTGTTTTTTGCAAAACCACTAGCACTAGGATTTTCAAAATACCATAGAGTAAAAAGTGTGTCCTGTTCTTTGTTGTGTCAAAATTTCATTGGAATTGCTTCAGTCGTTTTCCTTACATTGGTTCTCAAAGTTCTTATGCCCAATGTGCAGCAATCTGCTAAAAGTTGCTCATTTCTGCTCTGACTAAAGCACCCCTCCATGGAGATGTTAGCCATAGCACCCAGAAAAACGACGTCCACCGCCGCGACCTCCGCAGTAGCCTTCAACGCACCTGAAGCACTGCTACAAGCCCTTCTTCAACACCTCAACGGCATCGACTCTTCCGCGGCGGATGTCGGCGCAGCGCGCTCTGCACCACCGCCTGCAAGCAGAATGGAACAAATGTAGAAGCCCATGCTCCCAGTTGCATCATATCAGTCTCTCGTTCTTCAGAGACCCAGTCCAATGGCGAAAGCAGTCGTGACGTCGCCGGACCAACAAGTCGTTGTCGTGATGACAACAACGACGTCCAACAGCCCCCCAAACGTTTATGCGGACTTTGCGCCATCCCGACGCAGGTCCAGGTCCAATAACTCGGTCTCCTAGTGTCCCAAAACCATGTTCATTTTCAGGACCAGCGAGACCGGTCCCAAAGTCCGGGCCCAAAAACGCAAGATGATAATCATCGTCACCTAAAATTTCTCTCAGTTCCAGCCGCCATCCAAAGTCCAACCCGAGGAACTGTCATCAGAGACATTTTTAAGACAGTCACGGTAGACCTAGACGCCGTCAGCATCGACTCGTCTAAAACGGACTCCGACGCCTGGCCCGCAAGAACTTGCTCTCTTAGTGATACAGCAGCCTCTAACCTTCGATGAAAACCCCATGGAGGACTCTTATACTGCCTATACCCCACCGGTGTGACACTGCAATTAACAGACTTCCTATACTTCCTATAAATTTACCCGGACGGCAACCCGGGTTTATCGACACGGGCTCCAGCCGGTTCCGATTACTCGCGCCGTTCACTGTAACCGAGCTAGCATCCCGGAGTGACTATCGCCGTCAGCCAACTCCAACAGAAGGAGAATACCAGATCCAGAGGTGTCCATTAAGTTCTCTTTCGTCCGCCGATTTTTCTAGTAAAGATGACGAACTGGGAAAACTGTTAGAAGAGTAAGGCTCAAGAATGAAAATTATTTTGAACAAACGATATCACAGTATAATAAAGTTGAATTCATATATAGAGCACTTTTAGGGTGAGCAGAAATGTGGTAGATACCATATGGATTCTAACAGGTTTCATTTTTCTGTTGTAACTATCTGACTCTGGCAAATCGAATGCAATACCGTTTTTTTTTTGTCCGGCATGCGTCTTGATTTGCAGGGTTGTATTTAATATTCTGTTAGGAGACAGTGAGTATTCTTTGTTAGGTCATTAATTTATTAACGCTCTTTAAAGGCAGAGGACATTTAACAAGAACTCAAAGACATTATAATTCTTTGTAAGGTGAATTGGGGGTTGATTCTGATTTAGAGAGGTTTGAAGGTCTGGTCGATTTGGTTTTAGAATTTGTGTGTTGCTCGAACGACCATGGTTTAGATTTCGATTGAAACACTCGCGAAACTTATGCACTTGTATATTTCGAATAATTGCAGATAGTTCTTGAACGTTTCTTCTCCCGGTGGTTTCTACTTAATTTGAATAACCGAGTCTTGGTTTTAGATTAAATTTTTGTTTGAATAGAATGGATGCGAGTTCGTTTTCGACTCGTACGAATGATTGGTTTCGACTTGTATTTGAATGAGAATTGAATTGAATTTGAGTTCGAATGCGACTCGTTTGAATGAATGATTGAATGTGACTGTTTTGAGTGAAAGATTCTTTTCGACTGCGTTGCGATCGTGTGCGGTGCCAGTCAGGTAAACGGTTTTACGACCCCTTGGTTTTTCCCAAACTGGCAGACGCGACGGCCGCTGCAAATATTTCTCAACATTTTTAATTATGTCAAAATCTCTAACTAATTAAACACTGTTTTGGTCTTCTGAAACAAAAATTTCGTCAGCTTTTTCCATATGAGGAGTTAGAGGAACCTGAACTGGTAAGAAATCTAGTGCCACTGGTAAATGTAGACAATTACCCGAAAGAAGAACCTGGCCACCAAAATTAGTTGTTTCTGTTATGTTCCGCAATTAAGGCATTTTTCCACCTTCTCTTTCTAAACTTCCCATTTTTCTTTTCAGCCTTTTTTTCTAATATTGTATAATTTTTTATTTCTTTTCATTTCTGTTCTCCCCACTGATGAGCCGTTCAATTTTTTTGCCTTGTTATGACTGCCACTCTCTCATGACATTGAAGCATTTAATTCATCATTTTCTTCATCTGCTATAGTTTTGTCAACTTCTTTACCACATGAAGGAAGTACCACAGTATTTGATGGGAGTAGCAGCTCACGATGAATATTCCTTTTTTTTTATATTGCATCCATGTCGTCAGCAAACTCAAAATGTTTCCTACCTCCTCCGGTCTTATTTTTATTTTCGACATATTTCTTATATCCTCGTTCCAGCAATCGATATTTTTTTGCAATTGCCTGGGGTCATGTTTGTGCCAAAAATATTGTTTTTTCACTACTAGTAGATTGTTTTATGAGGAGCAACCTCGGCCGCAGGCTCGGCCATCAAACCTACAAACTTGCCCCGAAAAACCACTTTTCTCCGAATAAAACATGCTTTTTTCTTTAAACCGACAATTTCGACAATCTGACAATTTCTTTGATTTGACTGACCATCAGCGGCGCAAAAAGTAATTTCAATGTTACTTTTACTGCCGCCAGCTGACTTTATGCGCCGCTAAACGACTTTGTCTGTCATGACAGTGAAATGGCCGTTTGTCATTACCTATTGGCGTATACAATGTAACGTTTTTTTGACGTTTGAAGAAAAACATCATTACATATCGTGTTTGATGATTGAGAAATTTATTTTCTGCACCTTACTAGTCTATATATATAAAAGAAAGTCGTGTTAGTTACTTCGCTTATAACTCAAGAACGGCTGAACCGATTTAGCTGAAAATTGGCAGGGAGGTAGCTTAGAACCGGGAGAAGGACATAGGATACTTTTTATTGTTTATTGAACATGGGGGCCCCGGGGGGCCCCTTAGGTTTATTACTCGAGAACGGCTGAACCGATTTGGCTGAAAATTGGTGGGGAGGTAGCTTAGAACTAGGAGACGGACATAGGATGCTTTTTATTGTTTATTGAACATGGGGGCTCCGGGGGGCCCTTTGAGTTTATAACTCGAGAACGGCTGAACCGATTTGGCTGAAAATTGGTGGGGAGGTAGCTTAGAACCGGGAGAAGGACATAGGATACTTTTTATTGTTTATTGAACATGGGGGCTCCGGGGGGCCCTTAAGTTTATTACTCGAGAACGGCTGAACCGGTTTGGCTGAAAATTCGTGGGGAGGTAGCTTAGAACCAGGAGACGGACATATGATACTTTTTATTGGACATGGGGGCCCAGGGGGGCCCTTTGAGTTTATAACTCGAGAACGGCTGAACCGATTTGGCTGAAAATTGGTGGGGAGGTAGCTTAGAACTAGGAGACGGACATAGGATGCTTTTTATTGGACATGGGGGCCCAGGGGGGCCCTTTGAGTTTATAACTCGAGAACGGCTGAACCGATTTGGCTGAAAATTGGTGGGGAGGTAGCTTAGAACTAGGAGACGGACATAGGATGCTTTTTATTGGACATGGGGGCCCAGGGGGGGCCTTAGGTTTCTTACTCGAAAACGGCTGAACCGATTTTCATGGTTTTTGATTTCTTGGATTTGTCTCCGCCCTGAAAAGCAGAATAACTATTAAAACATAGACATGGGGTCCCAGGGGAGCCCCTTGGGTTTATTACTCGATAACGGCTGGACCAAGTTTTAAAAATTTTTGGGTATATTTGGTAGGTATGAGAATAGGTCGTAAGGTACTTTTTGCATGGACATGAGGGCCCAGGGGGCCCCCTTGAGCTGGACCGATTTTTTCAAATGGACATGAGGGACAAGGGGCCCCCTTGGATTTATTACTCAAGAACGGCTGGACCGTTTTTTATGATCTTTGATTTGTTGGATTTGTTGGATTTGTCTCCGCTCCGAATAGCAGAATAACTATTAAAACATTACGGGGAGCTTGGTACAGGGCAACGACAATAACGAAAGCCCACTTGGTACAGGGCAACAATAACAAATAACGCCGGCCACCAAAATTTGTCGTACCGGGCTTTAAAAATGATAATCGATTTTTGAGAAGTAAACTTCAAAGTTTCACTTCGGTTGCGCGTGGACTCCACACAAAAATCTTTTGATGATATCTCGAGAACGGATTGACTAACTTTTTCGGGGGCGAATAACTATTAAAACATCGGAAAAATTACGAAAAAATTTTTCTCATACATTTTGTATGGAAACTGTATATACCGCTATCTTTGATACATGACAAAAAAGCAAACAAAAACTAACATAGTTGTATGCTGGTTCCGGTTTGGTTTGATTCAACTAATAAGTTACCACAACATTTATTGATTCTGAGGCGGTACAAAGTTCGCCGGGTCCGCTAGTAGATAATAAAAACAGTTGACAATGATGGCATGGTTAATCTAGACTGCAGTAGGTTGATGTGTTGACTTGCCATTTGCTGTTATTATGAATGATAACTGATAGCTCAACAATGTAGAACTGGGGAGCTGGAATTTCTTGAGAAATGTTCAATTTGCTGCCTGGCATACAGTCGTAACATGGCAACAAAAAATAGAAATGACAGGTATGGATTTAATTTCATATGCTACTTGCTTTTCATGGATATCTTAGTTAAATTCGTTCCGACCTTTCGTATTATCATGATTATCATTTGAAGAAAAAAATAGTATATAAACCACGGTTGAGAAGCATTTTCTTAGCCTTGCATTTTTATTGCCCGCGATGCTTTGCACTTTGGACAATAAAATAGTTCTGCTAAGAAAAATGTCTTCTCAACCTTGGTGTATAATACTTACCATTATTTCTCTCGAAATAACCTCCCAGAATTTCTTCACACTTCGCGTTCCCAGAGTCCCAACTTTACTTCTAAGTCTATTTGACAACAGGTTAACAGATATCTCTTTTATCAACCGAAAGAATAAGTCTCAAACTACATAAATGTAGTTGGAAACAGGACTAGTCAGCGCATGCGCTTTGAAACTTTTGAGTTCGAAACTGTGGGAATACAATCAGGGATTTCCTGTAGAATCGTCTGTACGAATTCGAGATTGTCTGTTAATACTGTTGGAGCCATACCTTCAAAAATTGCATGTTTCCTTACTCTAGAAAATCCAACAGAATACACTAAAAAGATATGGGGGTTGGAAAAGTGATGGCGGTTATGTTAAGAAAAAAAAAGATGTTGCTATCAATCATATCAGGACCTCAAATTAGGGAGTTAATGTTAATATTATGCGATTTAGAAAAATCTGCATGGAGTGCTTTTAAGAATGTTGTTGCAAATTTTTTGGGTAACCATAAGAGTGGCAGCTACAGAGAGTTGGTTAGCGAGCTATTTGTTGCAACATGTCACTCAAGATTCATTTTTTAGACTCACACCTGGATTCTTTCCCTGATAATTTAGGGGCTGTCATCTGATCAGAGGTTCCATCTGGACATTTTTCTAAGATGGGAAAGCTGTACCAGGGCAAATGAAGCCCAAATATGTTAGCAGATTACTGTTGGACAATCAAAAGGGACCAACCAGGAGCAAAATTTTCAAGAAAATCTTAGATCATCACTTTATAAAAAAAAAAACACTTTTGATTTACGAGTTCAGTGGTTTTTCTTCATATTTTAAATTACTTTAAAATTACAAATGGAATTTTACGCATATTAAAGTTTGTGGAGTACGACTAAGATATATTTAAATTTACTCCACTTGGATTTATCAACATTCTTCTGGTTTAATAAAATTCTTGGCTAACAATCTTTTTAACTGTTTGTTTTTACTTACAAGTACCAATTAAAGTAAAAAATATAAAAAAAGTCCGTGTAGCACGACAAAGTTAAAATTTTGTTGATCAGTGTTATGGGTGTAGCTGGGGGATGTAGAATTGACTAACTACACAAAATTCGAGTTGATGATATTGATGAGAAAGAGTCTGTTCTAATAAATTCGCTTCCGGACACCAAAACAGATGAGAAACGCACCTTTACAATCATCAATGTAAATTGTCAAGTTGATTTAATAAAAATTTACGTCCACACAATGTACCACACAGATTTTTTTTTCTGTTATCGGAATTAAAAGTGCGCAATACAACCTATCGGTATCAACACTTTTGCAAAAATTCCACAAATGATAGCGAAATATTTGAGGTTACCAAATTATGACCTTCATACCGGCCACTGTTTTCAAAGGACTTTTGCAAATTTACTAGCCAATGTAGGAGCTGACTTAACTCTTAAGAGGCATGGAGGATGGAAGTCTTCTACAGTGGCAGAACGCTAAATCGACAAATTAGTCCAAATATATCCACTTCAAGAAAAATTTTGGCAGATGTAAATTCAAATGAAAGACCTGAAACTTCAACTGCACTTGACCCTGACGAAAGAGAGGTCAAATTAATTTCTACTGTACTTAATGAGTGTAGTCAACTTTCCTTCTTTAAGTATTCATGAAATTAGTAATAGTACAATTAATAAATGTAAAAGAATTACCAAAAAAAAATTTGAAAATTCTAAATTGGAAGAAATATCGTATGATACACGTGAATAAAGAAATTTTATCCACTCAAAAACATTATCACACTCGGCTTCGGCTCGTCTGCTAAATTGTTTTTTCGTGGATAAAATTTGTCTTTATTCACTTATACCATAAATTGCTATTAGAATCTCTTCTTCCTCAGAAATTTATGTTTTTCAGCTACATTGATCACAACATTTTTTTTTATATGACTGTTGAAACATCTTGCTTATTAAAAAAATTTGAGCACAATTGGTAAGCACCAAATACCATGTTAGCCCACTCATCCTTTGTCTTGATCATTTTTGTCTTAAAGAAACTTGTAAAAATCTTGTTTTCCTTATTTTCATTATTATTTTTCTTCTTCTTCTTCTCTTTACGTAAGCTCACTTGAAGTTTCATTACGGAAGCTGTTGTCTTGGATGTCACTGTCACAGTTAGGAATTCTTCAGTTGCACCGACAATAATTATTGACAGAGCACTTGTCTGCTCTGGTCTTCATAAGTCAGGATCGGTAGCACAATGCCTTTAGAGATTTTTATTTTATTTCTATAATGTAACAGTAGTTCTTGTAAAAATTGTTATGCCTCCAAAATATTATATAAAATTAGATATGATGAAAGAATTTCAAATCCTACGAACAGGTATTTAAAAGGCTAAAAATATTTTTCGTCAACTCTAAATTATTAGTATCCGTTATTTTATCTGAACAATGTATAATAATAATTCATCGCATTTAATAAACAAAAACAAAGTCGATTTACCTTAGTAAAATAAGAATAGGTAATACTAGCGAATCATCATTACGATATTAATTTGTTCTTTTTATCTGTAAAAGGTAAATCTATATTATTTTCAGTTATAAAGTGAACTTTTGACAGAAAAAAAAAATCAATCTTCACAAACAACTTTCTTAATCGTGTTTACGCAAATGCATTACTGGAATTATAATATCGCACTAGTAATTTTATACGCATTTGCTAGAATAAAAATATTAGTTCATATTTGTCTGCAGTGTGTGTAGCAGTGTACTAAAATAATGATCAAAGTAAGTTTTTCGGTTATTTTTATTTTGATATTATGAAATGATAATTTTAGGTCAGCTTTCTGGTTTGTTGGTTAATTGTCGGGTACGCTTTGATAGATCCGGCTTGTGCTCAACGAACAGAACATATAAATCAAAATGAAGACACTTCATTCAACAGTGTAGGAAACGTGCAAGCACGCTCGCCAAATCCAAAGGACGAAACTATGGACACTGCAGAAACGATGGTGTTTCGACCTTTGTTTGCTTATAGACAAACCCAGAGTAGAAGAGAGCGAGTGTATGCTCCGAGAAGAGTGTACGCAGGAGAGAGAAATCACGACAGATTTCCTACAGTCACATAATTTGATTTGTTTATTTTGTAATAAATAAAAATAAATATACCAGAAATAACGTATTTTGACTCTGATGTCCTCAAGGTGCTATTTACATTGACCCAACATTGCGACCGTGACTTCCAGACCACAAGTCAAGAATTATCAAATTACATTGTCGATGAGTGAATGGAAACAAACATAATATATTTATTATAACATTATTTAATTTTCGCATAAAGTGACATGCTTTCGTTCCCACGTAGTAAACCCATATTTCAACAAAGTCCATCCACCTTTTAGCGTTAATTCTAACTGTATAGATGAACTCCACTAATTTTTCAACAAACAAAATAAACTAGAGCAAGAAGATGTCCGTTGTATTTAAGAAGAGGAGAATTAGGGCATCTAGCTAAAGTGTTTGACAACAAGAACGCCGACATGAGACAGTTAACAGTGAGACAGATAACATCCAGTTGAAACAATTTATTAATGTTGGCCTTTTAGATGATTGTCTTAATGATGATAACCGTAATTAGTGTCACGTTGTGTAAACCGGCGATAAAGGAAGATAAATCGGTATCACAGGTTAGAGATCAAAACGGAGACGAAGATGAAATTTTAGTGACAGCAGAACAGATTTTCTTGCCAAAGTTTGCCACAAAACAGCTGGCCGAAAGGAGAAATGCACAAGTACAACAAGCACGGATACAAAGAAGAAGAGATAGGTATAAATCATCTCAGAGACGGAAAAACACGTACAGTACCACCGTTCGTAATAATTATTATTACACTCCCACGCACAGGCCTTGGTCGTATTATCCGTATAATAATATCAATAATTATCGTAGGTATTACTGATGTATTTCTTTGCCTGGTTGTTTATTTATTAAATAATTTAAAATTACTTTATTTTTATTTTGCGTTGACAACGTGATGAGCATCGATGAAAAAAGGTAAGACGCTTTAAAATGATTTGTATTTTTGACATATGATAACTTTATTTTTGAAATTCCACTGTATATATCTTTTAGTGATTATTATAGATATTTTTTCTGAATACAAAAAATGTCACAACTAATAAATAAACTAAATACATGTTTTTTTAAATCAAAAAAATAAAGCTTCAGAAATATCAAGTACATAAGCCATGAATAGTCAGTTTACTAAAAAAGAATATTTTGATGAGATTCCACTATTAACAAATAAGTATGAATGTGTGGATTTGATATAAAAGTTTGGCCTGACACCCCCAAATATTTTATTAGATGCAATTTTAGAACCACAATAGATGTTTCATTCTGTCACTTGCTTCTACTAAATTTTGTTTTTTTATTGTTTTCATTATTTATAAGGATGAATAGAAAAATATATACAGTGCAATTTGAAAAAGTAAAGTTGATCAAAAAAAAAGTGATGAAGATTTGATGTTCTCTCTTTCAAATCGGGTTAAAGCGATGCAGCATCCAAGGTTTTTTATCAATCACTCTGTATTTATTATTTGGATATAATTACGTGTTATGAAAAACAATTTAAACAAAACCATTTATTTACAACAACGAAAACATAATACTTACGAATAGTATAACGAAAAGAAAATAATATCATATACTTGGCAAGACATACAATGTTGGAAGAACAATTGGTTTAAAACATGACTATATTTGGCCTAAATGGCCTAATTCTTCTCCTATTTCCGTTTGCATTTGCAGTCGCTCTAGTCGGTCTTGGACTATTGAAATTTTTGCTGGGTGCCCTATTTGGAAAATTAAAGTCAATTTGCCTCTTTTCTCTACGCTGTCCCCTGTTTCTCAAAAAGTATTTCATAAAGTTAAAAGCAAGAGGATTGTTCCGATACGTTGTTTTCAGATTATTATATCGTCTGAGAAAATCTGGGTCAATAGCGCGCGCTTGGCGAACGAGATGAACGCTATCATTGGGGTTGTTTGCCTCCACCACTGATAATACCGTCAATGTAAAAGTTGTAAGAAAAATCCACGTGATTGCAGTCTGGAACAAAAATGAAAATTAGTTGTAGTAAAAAATAAAGCATTTGAGAGGTTTTACCATTTTTTGGTTGTTGGTGTAGGTCTACAAATTTCAACTAACACTGACAGGCGAGGAATTGCTTATATAGGTGAGGATGTCGCTTCGAATATATGTCATTGTTGATTTGTAAAAGATAATTTGTACCATCTAATTAATACTAATGTTCTCAAATAGAGCTCTTAGTTTACAAAAACAATTATGGGACTAGATGTCGCGCTAGTACTTTCAAGTTTATTTCAGACCACAATTCTGTGAATTGATGAAAATTAATTAATTCAACAAAAGGCAACCAAATTTTACGTTTCAAAACGTAACTAGCTTCTATTTGTGAGCCTCACATGCAAGCAGCGTCATTTTGTCAAAGGAATTAACAGTGGTTATAATAAATTAACATAGGTAAATTAAAAGTATGAATGACTTTCATATCTTCAGCACGACATACAGTGACTGATTTTTGGGACATAGTCATCGGTCAGTGATTTAGTGACATTGGGATGGTGTCATGGTCATGGTAATCACAATTTATTTATTGTAACAACATTTATTGGGTTCATTGTAATAACAAAGTACTTTCTAACTACTAATTATTATGTATTAAAAATACCATTTTAATCTCTTTGTTGTTTTGCTTCGTTTTGTGGTAGTGGTGTTTCTCTGCGGTTGTCGCCTCGGTCTTCCGTTAGAAAAGCTATCATTATCTCTGTTAACTTGTCTCTTCTTCCTATCAGTGCCTTTAATTTTTATCAAGTTGTTGTTAGAAAAAGTTGCTGGAAAACTGGTTTTGTAAATGTTCAATAAATGATCGTCGAGAAGAATCGTGCGGTCCACTTCTCTTGTCTCACGTGTAATGACTTCATTATTAGATTTATGCAAGTATCTTCCTTGGGTTATTGTAACAAGAAAGATAAGGAACAATATTTTTACCTAAAATGTTAAATTAGATTTTAATTAAAAAAATTAAATCTTACCATCTTGAGTTCAGTTTTTATATAATTAGCGTAAGTGAATGAGGTTCTAAATGACTGGAATTTTCTTTGTCAAATGGGTTTATAAAGTGCTGAAAACTTTCAATTGCATTTACAAATTGGCGCTAAATGGAGAAAATCATTGTTTTCACTCTTGGCGTTGTTACTTTCTTATACTTCTTTTGTTTGGGGCAAATCCTGGTCTGGAAATTTTTACTGCCAATATACCTGAGCATTATTTGAATAGCCATTTTGAGCAGATAATTTATTTTATACCCGACTAACATCTAGATGACTATTTTTGCCACGCAAAAGGAATGTATAATGGAGTAGGTATATTTCTCTCACAAGTGATAAAATGATAAAAAGGGGTGAATTACTATGGTTACACAATGGTAAGACATGAATTATATTTTGAAACGTCATTTTGACACTTTCATTAATTTTTTGATTTTTAACTTTTACAAGAAATTACACGTCGGGCATAAAACGTCGTATCTTACACGTGAGCGAAATGACATTGTAAGCTCGTGAGATGTGTATCACTCGTGCTATCGAACTCGTGATTCAAAGATCGCACTCGCTGACAATGAAGCATTTCTGTCACTTGTAATATAATCTACTATTATTTTGAAAATAGTTTTGAATTTTATAGCAAAATGGCTGTTGAAATTAAGACAAATTTAATAATATCCAACTATGTGGGGTAAAATTCCAAGCCTGGGCTTCTGCCAAACAGAAGTTAACGTGGGGTACATAGTAGGGGGAGGAATGCATAATTTTTCTGAGGTGGAATTTGCAGTCTGAGGGATGCAAAGCACCGAGGGAAAAATTGAAATCTCTCCTGAGGTGTATATACTATTTTTACACAAGCAAGACCACAAAAACCTGACAATTCAAGAGAAGAATTGGTAAATCCCCTTGTCTCAAGGGGCCCTCCTGTCCCAAAAGCCACTTGTAACATTTGTATCAGAAAATAATGAAATAAACTCGACCAAGGGGCCACTTGTCTTAAGGGGCATATCCTGTCCCAAAGGCCCCCCACTGCCACAAGGGGCCCCCGTCTCAAAAGCCACTTGTAATATTTGTATCAGAAAATAAAGCAAGATACTCGACCAAGAGGGCCCCCTTGTCCCAAAAGCCACTTGTAACATTTTTAACAAGGGGGCCTCCTTGTTTGTGATACGGTACGGGCTATTCGCATATTAGTAGTAATTCTCTCCCTAGGGAGAGAATGTAGCACTCCTGTCACGATTTTGATACCAGAGAAACTGATTTCTATTCCCGCTTGTGTAAAAATAATAATAAATTATTATCGCAACAAGTTTTTCCACTCACTAAACGTATTTTAAAGTTAATCGATTATTATTAAAAGGGGTACTAACATAATAAGTCGCGATTTGCGCAAACGACAATAAAATTAATCAACCGTTTATTGTGTCCCTGACATACTTGTGATTGAGGTTTGTGCAACTCACGGAATGTGCGGTATTTTCTTCGTTAAAAATTTAAAAATTACGACTCTGTATTTACAATTGACAAAATATTTTTAATGGGAGGCGGAAATGTTATCGAATTACAAAATATCGAAAGCAAAATAACGAACACAATTTGTCGAAAAACAAAATAGCGAAAAAACAAAATATCGAAACTACAAAATATCGAAAGTTCAAAATATCAAAAAACAAATCATCGAAACGTCGAAATGTTGCAGGTAAAAAGTGACTTTAGGATAAACGACCCAAAAAATACAATATTTTCTATAAAAATGATGCTACTAAAATATTCTACACATTCTTAGGAAGAAATTGAGGTACGGATGAACACGATCCGCTTGTTCTAAATATTTTAAAAGTTAACACAAAATCTGCACAAAAGTTTGACGTTTTTAGGTTGAGTTGAGATTGTGGACTTGCCGTCTGTGAAAATTTGTTTTTCCGTGGATTATTGAAATTGGTACGTCGCGCTTCGCGCTCGATCGTTCAGGGGCTAGACGTTAGCCAGTACAGGAAAAAACATGAAATAAATGATTTAATTCGTTGCCGTTGTTAATGGGTGTGCGCGTGCATAATTTTGACTTTAAACTCAAAATTTAGATTTCAAGTGGCTTATGGTCAAGGGAGCCCCCTTAGGACAGGGGTAGAACGATGGTAGGAAACGAAACGACAAATTTTCTATAAAAAATTTTACTCAAAGAGGCTTTTTATGAGTTAAAATGAATTAAAGAAGCGTATAAAAAGAAATTTGAAAAAAAAATATTTAAATGTTCATTATTTTTTACATATATGTATGTATTTTAATTTCACCCCGTATTCTCAGATCTCTTTATTTATACATGTACATAACTCAGTATTTTTTACCTAACATGAGGCTACTTTAGATAGGACTACTCTATTTTCTAATTTGATTATTTAATAGATTTTTATTATTTTAATAAACTTTTATATATAAATATGTATGCTTACTCTTTAAAAGAAACTATACAGGGAGGGTTATTTTGTTTTTCTACCTATCATGTGGTTGGTTCTGCTACACTTCTCCAATATCAGCATGGCTCTGCGGTGTAGATATACCTCTACATCATCTATTGTATTCTCCGTAAGTCATTGAAATTGGTTCCTCGCGCTACGCGCTCGACCCCTTAAAGAAACATACTCCAAGAACGTCATATTTCCCTGTACGTGAAACTCGAAATGTGGACAGGGCAGATTGAGTAAAAATTTATTCTTCCCTGGATCATTGAAGGGCCTAGGGCTTCGCGCTTGGGCCCTTAAAGAAACATATTCCAAGAAGATCATATTTCCTTCTAGGTGAAACCCGAATTGTGGACAGGACAAATTGAGTGAAAATTTGTTTTTCTGTGGATCACTGAAATTGTGTATTTCGATATTTTATTGGTCAATATTTTGTAGTTTCGATGATTTGTTTTTCGATATTTTGTACTTTAGATATTTTGTATTTTCGATACTTTGTCCTTTTTTTTCGACAAATTGTGTTTGATATTTTGCTCAGGTTTGTGATTTCGGGAAAGATGTGAATTGTCAGCTATTGGTTTGCGAAATGAATGAGGTATTAGAAAAGTGGGGTGGGAATAACCCGTTGCACCCTAGAGTGCAGCGTAGACAACCCAATTCCACCCAACACTGATTCATAATAAACATAATACGTTCTCCCTTCCTCACGCATCGCAAGTATCGTTGCGTGTAAACTTGGTTTCGGTTTCACCCCGCCTACAGCACGCCGCTTTCACGTAAGAGCTCTCCCTTTTTACCGACTTCAAAAAATGAGGAGGTTCTATGTTCGGCTGTATGTATGTTTTTTTTTCCTTTTATGTATGTTCACCGATTTCTCAGTTAATTGTGGACCGATTTTGAAATTTCTTTTTTTATTTGAAAGGGTATACTTCTGAGATAGTCCCATTGTCAGCAAGTCCGGATCTGATAGGAGGTTCCCATGGAAATCGAGGGAAATTCTCAAATGTTTCCTTTTATGTATGTTCACCGATTTCTTCGTGAATTGTGGATCGATTTTGAAAATTCTTCTTTTATTTGAAAGGGTCCGGAGGTAGTCCAATTGTCACCAAGTCCGGATCTGATAAGGGGCTCCCATGAAAATTGAGAGAAATTCTGAAATTTTTCCATTTATATTTGTTCACAGATTTCTTCGTCAATTGTGGACCGATTTTGTAATCGGTGCAAAGCCAAAAAAATAGGTAGTAGATAGATAGGCTGCCTGCTCCCCCCACATCGCAAGTCTCACCCCGCGCGCGCCGGAATGCGTGAGCGTGGGTGGGGGGCTCGCGCTGAGTAAAACATCCCAAACGGGCAGACACGTGCGGGGCAGACGTCGTTGACAGCCTGATTTTTAATGCTCTATAACTTTGTTGATATATTTGTATAATGACAATAGATTACAAATTTGTTCACCTCTTTTTTCACCTCTTTATCGGTTTCTTTTTTTTAAAGCTAATTATCAGCGGTAATAACAGTTGTGTCTGTTCACTGACCCATTATGTATTACTAAATTTTGCCTTGTCGCTGAACAAAATAAGATTTATAAAATCCGGGTTTAAATTAATATGTTCTGGAACAAAATAACAAAACTGAAGCCTTTTGTGGTAATCTGTTGGCTTTAACCCCTGGATAAGTTGCATATGGTATGGATGAAATTTATTTTCTTTCAAAATCCTGCAAACTGACAATTGACTTATTCTAACTTGCCTTGATAACTCCATTGGGCCGATAAGTGGCGGTTCTAGTCTTTGCTCTTTTAAAATCAGACCAATTTTCCCTTAACATGGTTTCTAGTCTTCTAAAAATTTTGTCGTTTGGAGCTCGACGTTCGGGATAACGCTCTCGGTATAAATTTGCTGCAGCAACACCATTTTTTTGGCATTCCCCAAAAATCAGAATCATATCCGTTCTCTAATTGTTTGAATACATTACTAATAAATTAATACGCACGAAAAATGTGATGATACCATTCAAGCTACTGAATACCTACTTGGATTCTTGATTTAATTTTGAAATACCAAAAACCAATGTGTGTTTAGTAAAAAGTATTTTGGGTTGCATTTTTACCTGGTCAGGCTCGTCACCGTACAGGAAAAAGAGAAATAGTGGCGCCGGCCAAAAAAACAACCAGAGAGTAACGAAATCAATGCAAAACGAAAATAAGGGAACGGAGATAAAAGAAAAGATATGGACCATAAGTAAAGGTAAATATTCAACAACAAAAAAATAGAATTGAAGAAAGAGAGAGATAAAAATAAGGGAAATAAAAAAGAAAATGGAAGTAAAAACAAAAATGAAAAGGAATGTAGTTTTTCTTAATGACTGAAATGTTTTGGTAGTTCTAGCTATTATTATTAATTAGTTTAAATAAATATTTTGTGAAACTACAAATTATGTAATTAATTTACATATTCATTAAACATGTTAGCACAGTAATTAGTTAATAATAATTATTTAAGTCGATAATGTCGACGTAATTGTTAACGTAGGTGAACTTGTTTTAAAGAATTAAAAAATTTCCCACCATTTGTTGTAAAAATGGAGTAATTAAATAAATAGGGATTATGTTATTTGACTTTTGACGGCTCGAATATTAATGTAAAAATATCATTAACAACTGGTACTTATGTTTAACACCTACACTTTTGTGATGTCAAACTGTTATTTACCTATGTGATGACAGACTCTCTCTTACAGCAAACCACCCAACACACAGTCAATTCACTTACCTGTAAAAAACAATTAAGAAAAAGTGATAAAATATATTATAGACACATTAAGATATATTAAACATGTCAATTAATTCTCTTCTAGTTGCAATCATTAGGTATATAAGTAGCAAAGTACCTATTACACAATCAGAAAATAAATATCACAAGTACTTTGCTACAACATGGCCCGCTTTACGTTAGTAATTTTAGCACTGGTAAGTATACTTATTGCCCTGAAACATCTTTTTTACACATATTTTTCAGTCTTTTGCATTGTTAGCAACTTTGGCTTCGACAGCGCCGGCGGTACCAATAATTTTCCAACACGGCATAGACCTCATTAGTCGACTTGACAAGGCAAAGGATCTTGTAATCTATGGGGATGCTCACAAACATGATGCTATAACAGAGTCTGGCGTACCTATTGATGCATATTAAAGAAAATTTTGGTAACTTACCATTTCTGTACTGATAAAGCAATTTAATTTTAGTAGTTTCTTTTATTGTACTATTCTTTTACTAATACTTTACTCTGCGATTTAAGAAATATGTGGCTAGATGTTTATACAAATTGATTTAATAAAAGTTGGACTTGAATATTTTTTTCTACTGTCCGACTTGCAAGGAAAAAACCTGTTGTCTGTCTGCATGTGACTCTAGCAAAAGTTGTACATATACAGACTATCAATGGTACCATGAGATCATTTAAATTATAGACTGGAGTAAGCTGTGAAATTTAAATTAGGTTGGCACTAGTAACTTTTGACAATTCGATTTAAAATTTGAATGTCAAAGCTACTTCAAAAAAAACACAACAGAATCGTGAAGTATTTTATAGAACGCTGTGTTAAAGGTTTTCCAATTGCCTACCCTAATTTTCCGGCAGATTAACAAAAATTAGTCCAACAAATAGCGAAGTAGCGAAGCGAGTGTTAGTTTTATGATAATCGTGTTATTCAATTTCCGCCTCGAAGTTCGGACCTGACAATTCTACATTATTTTATTTTCCCGGATCTCAAAGACACCGTACATATTTAAAAATAACAGCTGGGGGAAAACGCTTTGGACATTTGCTATAATTACCTACATATTTGTCGCTGTTTTATTTTCTTTAAATTAAAACAATTTAACATGAGAAACATATACATGCGTTTACCATAACCTCAAATTTTACTGTCAGTCAATTTACAGGTTGGGCCATTGCATAAAAAAACCGCCTACTCTAGTTTATAATTTATATGATCTCATGGTATATTGTGATACATACATAATATATCATGAGACACTTAAAAAGCATTACAAGTTTCTCCTTCATATACACAATTTCTTATTACTAAATGAACTAATTGAAAAGTAATTATAAACGACTTTTTAAAAATATCCGCAATAAAGAGTAACATTTCAATAATGGTTCAATAATGTCCGGATGATTCACTTATTCCTGGTAACATATCGCTAATGGTGGTTGGAAAAAGAAGTGGAAATGTATAAAAGCACGAACAAATTACAATATAGACCAAACAACATAATTACTCGGCAAAAATGGGTACTTCTTTTGTGTATATTTTGGTAAGATTATTCAATGCATATGGTAATAATAATAAATTTTCATTTTGTACCAGATTTTAGTGGCACTAACAACTGCTTTCGAAGAGAAGTCAGTCAAGATTAATGAAAAGGGTTTTATTAGCAAGTTGAAAGAAATTTCTCAAAGGACCGACGATAGTTATCCGCACACTCAACATGAAGAAAAAGCGCATTTTGGGGAAAGTGTTCTATCAGAAAATTCACGCTTTGAACATCACAAAACTGATGAGCGTTTGCATAAATATTTTGGACAAGAAGATTCGCATTTTGGACATCACGCAACTGATGATTATTTACACAAACATTTTGGGGAAAGTGAATCCCTAGAAGATACTCACTTTGGGAATCACAAAACTGATGAACACTTACATAAACATTCTGAAGAAAGTGAATCACTGGAAGATACACATTATGGACACCACAAAATTAAAGATAATTTACATGAACAATTTGGTGAAAGTGAATCACTAGAAGACACACATTCTGGACACCACAGTGCTGAAGATCATCTGCATAAACATTTTGGAGAAGGTTCAGAAGATCTTACACATTTTGGACACCACGGACATTTAGAAGGTAGTCACGTGGGTGACCATTCAAACAATGAACGTCTCGAAACAGCACAGCGCTTCAGTAGTGAGTTGGAGAAGAAGCATTTACTGAATGAACGTTTAAATCATGAAAATTTACACATCGGTTCTTTTCAAACGCACTTTGGAGCTGAAGGCTTAAATGTTCCTCAATTACAAGCAAGTCATGTAAAACATGAAGAAATCAGTCAGCTGAACCACAAACATTTAGAAAGTCATAAAGATTTGGAGAACACTGGCTTCAATCATAGACAATATGGAAATGAACCTTTAATTTCTGCTGAACGTCTCGAAACAGCACAGCGCTTCAGTAGTGAGTTGGAGAAGAAGCATTTACTGAATGAACGTTTAAATCATGAAAATTTACACATCGGTTCTTTCCAAACGCATTTTGGAGCTGAAGGATTAAATGTTCCTCATTTGAAAGCAAGCGATTTAAAACATGAAGAAATCAGTCAGTTGAACCACGAACATTTAGAAAGTCATAAAGATTTGGAGAACAGTGGCTTCAATCATAGACAATATGGAAATGAACCTTTAATTTCTGCTGTAGGAGGCGGTAAGTTGGTACAAAATCATAATCAAGGAATTGGGAATTTAAACTTCGGCCACTTGGATTATAAACCGACAGAAAGTTTGTATTTAGTCCATGAAGATTCAGAAGAAGAACATCAGAAATATGAACATCAACACAGCAAACATCTGACTAGTCACTATGTAAAGCAGTAATCTCACGTGAACCTGTAAAATCTTTGTAATGTAATGCAATGATTTGTAAGAAAAATAAAAGCTTTTTTGTAATATTTTTATGTATTTCTCACTTAACATTAAAATATTCCAATTTAATAAAAACGATACGTGTACAATAATTTCACATCTTGTACAACCAAAAATAGTAGATTGTTTTACGAAAGGCCAGTTTTCTCCGAATAAAACATGCAATTTAATAAACCAGCGGCGCATAAAGTAATTTCAAGGTTACTGAAATTTCAAGCTGACTTTATGCGCCGTTAAACGACTTTGTCTGTAATGATAGTGAAATGGCCATTTGTCATTACCTATTGGCGTATACAAAGTCACGTTTTTCTGATGTTGAATGAAATGAATTTTATTTAGGCACTCGGACATAATTAAACGTAGATTAAATTTATCAAAAAGCCAAATTAGGTACCTAAATTAATATGTTGTTTTGGTTTGCGTCCACGTTATTAAATTGTACTTTACTTATGGAAAATAAATTAAAAATTAATCAGCAGATTACCTTTTTCAACCTACTCTTACAAAAATATTAAAAAGCCGCTTGTTAATATTAATTTGAGTTTACACTTCTTTGTCTACAACGCTATTGTTATTCATAGCAATCACCTCATTAAGCGAAGATACGATCGAATCCCACAAATTATATTAACAATTAAGAACTGTAATGGGAGTCATGTGACTAAATATCTTTATAAAATTGCAGATAACTTCCTGTTATGTGTACAGATCCATTCGATTTCAACATGAAGTATTTTGGTGGGCTGCTCTTTCTGGTAAATGCATATCTTTATGACTTTTACATTTTGACTGTTTGTTAGCTTGTTGCAGCTTTCTATTTAATTGCTCCCGTGTTGACGCAGAGTCATTTGGGAACCCCCAACAAAAGAGTGACGCCTACTGCTCAAGCTACCGGGACTGAGCCTACCAAGCCGGATTCATTTTTTGATTTCGATGTCAATAATAAAAGTTAGGAAGTTTTTGTAGTTATTTTGAAATAGTTGAAGAAATTTGTTTGCAAATATGCGGCAGTATGTTTGTATTTTAATGAAATAAAAAATTGATAATAATTTTATCATTTTCTCTTGGTTCACATAACTTATAGCAGAAGTGATCCTCAGATGTGAGGGTCAACCGCTTAGTTATTTTTTTAGTTGAAGACTGAATTACTTTGTGTATCAGTATGGATAATCCTACGTAATTATTTGCTCAGAAACTCCAGACCTTTTGCAAAGTCAAGAATGTTTTGGCGAGGGTTTTCTTTTACTTCGTCAGGCGTCAGTCGCGCACTTCCAAAGTGGTTTACCCCTAGTCGTACCAGTAGGCCTTCTTGGTTTTTGTTTCCCACCTTTGGATCTCCGCCCTTCTGTGTGTATTCGTAAAACCACAGAACGGGTCCTTATGAGAGAAGGATATTCCTATAACGCCTTTGGGCGTTTTATACCCTCATGATCTAGCACCCAGCTTTTTATTATAATTATTATAATAATCCTAATAAATAATATAATAAATTGGCGCCAAAATTTAGATGATATTGATATTTTTCTATGAAGCTTTATTATCGTAGAAGAAACTATATTTGATTCAACTATTATCATATTGACCAATATATGAAGAGATATTGCCCTGAATTTCGCTTCAGACGTAAGTTATGAGGGATTTTTTTTACATGGGATTCCCTATATGATTAAACATACTTAACATTAACTAAAAGCGCACTGATTGTTATTGTTTCTTTTTAAAGAGAATTTCCATTAATTTGTTATTAGTTGGTCATTAGAACGTGGATAAATAGAAATGTCAACCATGAAGAATCCTACAAATATTTAAACGCAGAGCTCCGGCTGTTGTATCGACCAATCGAACTTCACATCAATTTTGAATTCACTTCAAGATGAACTCCTTCAATGGATTAATTATTATGGTAATACTATTTCGCAACTATAGACTACTGGCTATTAACTTGTATAATTTTTCAGTTTTTGGCAGTGTATATAAATCATACTTTATCACAAAGATTGCTAGGCTCCTCCATTGATAACCAAGCAGGAAGACAAGGAAATTTTGGTAGTTTACAAGGAGGAAATCAGGGAAGTTTTTCATGGAATGGACAAGATGGTAATCAGTTTGGTGGGCAGGTTTTCCCAGATAATGGTGGTTTGTGGAATACGCAAGGAGGTAATTCTGGAGGAGTAGAAATAAATCAAGGAAGCGGCCTAACTAATTTTGGACAAGGAAACAGTCAAGGCGGAAGCTTAAATAATTTTAACGTCAATCAAGCTCTTTCTCAACAAGGGAATATTGGTAATTTTGGCAGTACTCAAGGAATTAATCAAGGGGGGAGCTTAAGCAATTTTGGTGGTAATCAAGGATTTAGTCAAGGAGGAAATGTAGGTAATTTTGGTAGTGGACAAGCAAGTTTAAACAACTTTGGTATCAATCAAGGAGGGAATCTAAATAATTACGGGATCGTGCAAAAAATTAATCAAGAAGCAAACTTGGGTAATACATGGAACAACGTGGAAATCAATCAATCGGAGAATATAGATCAGATCTCAAGTTTTGAAGAAGGTTCTGATGATTTTTAAGCGTTGAATAAATAAAGTTGTCTGTTAAACATCTTCTTGTTTATTATTCGTTAGAACATAAATAAACTGTGAAGTCATTTCACGTTAATAGTTTCCAAGCAAAAGGGTTATCAATTGAGGTGACAGTGATAAGCGTTCTGAAAATTTAGCCAGATCTGTAATATCGTCTGAAGTTAATGCACAAAAGAAGGAAAGCAAAGATGAAATTTGTGGTGAGTTCTAAATTCTTTAAACTATTAAATATGTTTTCATAACAATGGTTATACTACTTGCAGATAATTGTACTCATTGCTCTACCTCTAATTAGTGGTGCACCTGTGCAGAATAGAAATACGGGGGTGCGAGGCTCAGATCATTTTAATGGTGCATATTCTTTGGATGCTACCAATAGCGGATTGCCAGGAAGTCGAGGATTGAACAATGTTCGTCAAGATGGCCCGTTTAAAACAGAAAACTCATATAATAAACCTATTTAATACTTTGCAAATACCTAGATTATGTAAGAAGAGGTACGTTGATGTCATAAAGTAAATGTAATCGTTAATTAATTGTTGTAATTTCTATTTAATAAATGAAAACGTTACTTAAAAAGTTGCTTCCTGTAATAAAATGCATGTAAAATTATTTATACCCGACTAACATCTAGATGACTATTTTTGCCACGCAAAAGGAAGGTACAATGGAGTATTTCTCTCACAAGTGATATAATGATAAAAGGGGTGAATTACTATGGTTACACAATGGTAAGACATGAATAATTTTTTGAAACGTCATTTTAACACTTTCATTAATTTTTTGATTTTTAACTTTTACAACGCATAAAACGTCGTATCTTACACGTGACCGAAATGACATTGTAAGCTCGTGAGATGTGTATGCTATCGCACTCGTGATTCAAAGATCTCACTCGCTGACAATGAAGCATTTCTGTCACTTGTAGTATAATCTACTATAATTTGATAAAATTAATTGTTATAATTCTACAGGGTGTATCAAAATGTGCGCACTAACTCTTCAGAGCTATTTTCCTTTATGAGAACCTTTTATAATACTGTATAACAAAAATTCCAATCATAATTTGAAATAATTCACAAGGAAATCAGGATAAAATAGTAAAGCAATACATATAGTGATTGTTATAAAATCTACGCTACGCAAACACTTTTTTGCAAAATCAATTCTTCTTCTTCTTCTTCTTCTGAAAACTCTTGGATCCATATGTACATGTAGGTGCCATGCGCTTCTCGTTTCCAGGTTAAACCGGGGTGTCTTTTGGTATCAGGGTATTAAGATACAAATAGAAATGTTCATTTGAATTTTAGCTTAGTCCGAAAATTCACTTATTGTCAGTCGAAATTTTATATTACGCTTCACCGGCTTCACACGGTGTTTGTATTTTATTATTTTATTTAATAAAGTATTATAGTGAGCGCCTACGTGGTAAAATAAGTAAGTGTGGAAAATTTCATTGCAATCGGTTCAGTGGATCCAGCGATTAACCCCTCCACCCCGTTATCACCTTTAGAAGTGAAATTTTGAAAAATTTGATTGTAGTCGGTTTAGTGGATCCAGAGATTAAATTCTCCATTTAAATATGTATAGGAAAATTTTTTTTCCAGAGCTTTGCATAATTTTTGCATAATTTCTTTAATTTTAAGCCTTTTTAATTTTTCTTTTTTCAGTAAATAAATCGAATATTAAAGGTATCAACTTCTTTTTTTAAAACAATTATTTATAAGATAAAAAATCTGTTTATTAGTGTAAATAAAATTGGGTGATCGTAGGATCGTAGGACTACTCTTTTGAATCCCACTTTCCTATTTCGTCAAAAATTAGAAATTAAATGAAATATTTCAGAAAGTTCGAACCCCGACATGTTGCTCCTCTGTTTCTTGTTGTGCATTCCGTAATGTTGGTTTCACAGGGGCGAGTTCTTTCCTGGAATACTCGTCTGCGCTACGCAGTATCCCCGTCGGAAACTAGTCTTACTAGTCCAATTTCTTGATTCTCAATCTTTTTGTAATATACAGGCAAAATATACAAAGCATTTTTGTTGCCTTTTTTTTCTAAAGAAATGTAAAAAAAAACACTTATTTTGTTCAAAATGTTATCATGTAAATAGAAATTCTCATTATTTATTTGCTGAGCCTTTTATCTTGATTTACCGTAACAATTTTTATATTATTATTTTTATTCAAACGTCAAATACTTTTAATCAGTTTTTCCCTAAAACACCAAAAACAATTTTATTACAACTGCCAACGCACGTTTCGCCAAAAATGATGGCATCATCAGGGCGATGAGTAAACTAACAGATAATGCCAACATTGTTGGCGAAACGTGCGTTGGCAGTTGTAATAAAATTGTTTTTGGTGTTTTAGGGAAAAACTGATTAAAAGTGTCTACCACCAAAAGTGATCCAGACAATTGTTTTGTTTTTTTAAATGTCAGAAAAACGTGTTATTGTATACGTCAATAGGTAATGACTAATGGCCATTTCACTGCCATGATAGTCAAATTCGTCTAGCGGCGTATAAAGTGAGCTGGCGGAGTATAAAGTAACCTTGAAATTATTTTATGCGCGGCTGGTGGTCAGTCAAATCAAAGAAATTGTCAGATTTTCGGCGTTGAAAGAAAAAATAGCATGTTTTATTCGGAGAAAAGTGGCATTTCGTGGCGCGTCTGTATTTGCCAGTTATTATTTTACTTTTGAGCACTAAAGTGGGTGCTGTATTATATTATTATTAGACGTCTCCTTTTTGTTCTTCTCAATTTGGGATTTGGTCCTGTGCGTTATTATTATTTATTTAAATATTCCTTACTTATTTCATTAACATATTAAGAGATGATTTCAAATTAAGTTGACCCAAAACTTTTTAAACCAATTTATCAATCACAAAACAATTTTTTCCTATCGAAAGTGACCAGGTCAAAATTATTCCAAATATATTTTTAGTATTCTCATAATGCACTGATAAAAATGTATATGATTCGTTAGGATATAAACAGCGACAAAAGTGTATTTAGTATAGTTCACTTATTTGTTTCAAGATGAAAGTCCTGGTAAGCTTTCCTTCTTTTGTCATGACTGTTATAAGGATAATATCTTTTGGTGTAGATTATATCCATGCTTTTGATCGTGGCTGTTGCCGCCACCGCCATCCAGGGCAACAGCCATGGAAGTGAAGCTGGAGGCAGTCATGGCGTATCAAGAGCCCACGGAGCCCACGGGGTCCATGGAGCTGGAGGAAATTCGCATGAGGGAGGTCATGGGGTTGGGCAGCACGGTAGCGTTGGAGGTCATGGACCATATTAAATATATTAAATATTGAATACAGCATAATAAGAAAAATGTTTGCTTTACTTCCGTCCTTCATAATCATTCACAGTTTAACTCTGTCGGATTTGTGAATTTGGCACGCTCATCTCCAAAGGTTGGATCAGTGAGCCGTAAAGGGTAATCATTTTGCTATAAAAGTAGAATAGGTTGCTGCAAAATAATACATAATCCAGTCATAGTGTTGAAGTGACAGTGCTAAAAATGTACCGTTTTCTTGTAAGTGTGTAGTTTTGTATTATTCAAAATGTATCAGAAACAGGTGATCGTAATAGCAGTTTTAGATACAAATGCGCTGTTAACCCGCGATCGGTACCGTTGTTAGATTTTATCTAACATTTTTATATTTGCCTTTTTTTTAATTCAGTTACTTCCACGTCTTTGCCCTCTTAGCTATGCCTGCTTAAATTGAGGCATTAAGGCTTTGTTTCAAGTTGGGTAAACATGTTAGTTGAATGTTTGAAGCCAGTATGCAAAGAACATGTAGTAAAACTGTTCTGACGTTCACGGAGTGCTTAAATAGAGAAGAGGACACATATTATACTTTTTTCGAATTTGGTTTCATAATTTGCAAATTATAACACCAAAAACAGAATCATAATATCTAAATTATAATTCTGTTTTTGGTAACTTTTCTTGTCTTAATGTTGCCTGCAACTTTGCAACTGTACTGCAATGTGACCGCGGCAACGACGTTATAAACGTCAACTAATCGCGCCATATGACAGATGTGAACCAGATGTGAACGAAAATAAACCAAAGAGAAGTAAACGACTTTCGTTCCATGATTAGATGTAAACATTGGTAAAAACAAGAATTGAAAAAATGGCAATCACACGTGAGGTACAGCTTGTGTCTGCATAATCAAAATTTTCCAAATCTAACCTCCAAATCAGAAACGTCATTTAGCAGAAATACCAATTATACTGAAATACCGCTCGTGTTATTCAAAAGTCCCAAAGTCATCAATTTAGCACAAATTTTCAGTTTTTCTTAATTAAATAAAGCCAAATTAAAAAAAATATAGTATATTACACGCGTTTCACAAGCCGAAATTGTAGCACTCGTGCCTTTGGAGCACTTCTCGCTGCGCTCGTCTTGTGAAACTTGTATAATAATATACTATTTTGGATTTGTGCATTTTAATTTTTTTTTCTTTATTTAATTTTCAAAACATTTAAAAAATTAAGTAAGTATATACTGTTTTATTTTTAATAGTTAATAGTTTTTCCATAATAGAGCAATAACTTTAAAAAAGACTATGTTAGATAAAATCTAACACGGTACCGATCGCGTGATTATAGAAGACGTAATCGCGGGTTAAGACAGTTTTGCCTCATGCTTCAAATGAGCCCCCGCACCTGAAAAGTGACAGTGCAGGAGTATTGAACAACGTCTTTTGTATCCGTTCACGCAAAATGAGAACAATCACGAATTAACATTTTGAGGTTAGGTTTGACAGCTGTCAAATTAAATACATAACCATAAGTTTTTATATTTTGTTATGACTTTTACGAAACGTATACAAAAAATTCGTTACAGATCTCATCCAAATGTGATCATCAATAGATATATGTTGCGGTTCGGTTACCTATCTCTGATAACATTACCCGTAGACTAAACTAGAATGAACAAAAATTATTACTATGTAGTTAATTTCGGGCCTTCTTATTGGAGCCTTGGCCATTTCTGCTCCTCCCCCTAACAATAACAGAAGGACAAGTATGGTAGGATTTGGGGCAGCCGTCGATAATCGCCAGCCTGTCGAGAATCACTCCGAGGAGTCAGCTGAAAATAATTTTTCCACGAGCAATAAAATTTTGGAATGTCGCACCATCTTGCAACAAGCAGGGATGCTAGACGAGGCTGAAAAAACAACCGAAGGACAAAATGAAAATGAAAAGGAAGCGACAACTCCTGCCCCTCCGCCGCCTGTTAAAAGAAATGGAAGGAAATATTAATATGAGCTGTATTATGATTAGTATTATTAATGTATTTAATAACGCCTTTTATTGGTAACTTTCTAATAACTCGTAAAAAATGTGTGTAATATACTAATATATGAAGAGAAAAATTTATACGTAGTTTCATTTTTTCTCCATGTAAATTTAAAGATAAAAACAGAAGAGGAACTGAAATCAGCACTTGAAAAATGTTTTGTTTGGAAAATTTTCGCTTTACATGTCACAAGATACACATGTTGTTGTTATTAATTTATTATTCTTAGTAGAAATCAAGTTTATAGGTCGAAATTATTCGAGATACCACAACTATTAAATAACAACATTCGTAATGTTGTGATTATATTTTGCGCATCATCATTCAGTATATAAGGAATCAGACTGTGCACTAAGAATAGTTACCAAATTTCAATCCAGTTAACTACATCTGTTTCAACATGAAAGTGCTCGTAAGTTTTTTCCTTGTATCTGAATGATCTATTTAAACCGTGGTTATTTTTTGTATAGATCATTTGTATGGTCTTGATTGTGGCCATTAGTGCCGCCCCCGATAGATACGGAAGTGGCGGGTCAGGCAGTCATGGAAGCAGACCAGGTGGAGGCGGCAGCGGTGGTGGAGGAGCTTTCCATCAAGGTGGCCAAGGTGGCGGCGGTTCACATGGGAACATTGGCGGTTACCCAGGAACTCATCATGGAGGAGGTGGCGCTGGTCATCAAGGAGGTGGATTCGGTCAGCAGGGAGGACACCAAGGAGGACACCAAGGAGGTTACCAACAACACGGATACTAGATCTGTTTTATTTTAATAAATGCTAAAAAATAGTATGCGTTTCAAATAGGTTGTCACAAAAAGTTAAATGAGGGCATCCATAAGGTTAAATAATAAGGCAAAGAATCGCTAAAGAACACAAATATTGGGTTAAAATATTTTTTCATTCATTCATTCGTTTACACATCGCGCGAATGACGAGCCGAATCGCAGTGCGAGTGGCGAGGCAAATGTATAGTTCGTTCATCTTTTGCCTCGCCACTCGCAGCGCTCGCGCCGAAAGCGGTTTTTTAGAGACGAATCAGAGGCCTGTAGCGACGAACCGAACTTGCAGCGGGTTTGTCAACACGTGATTCTTCGTCATCCATTCCACTGAACTAAAAGTCGTCGAATGTGTAAACGGTCACTCGTGTTGTTGGGACAAACTGCGAATGCCGCTCGTGAATATCGGCGAGTGACGAGGCAATGTAAATGTGTAAATGCGCTATTAAGTGAAGCATTAGTATCAACGCAACGCAGAATTATCGTAGGTACATTGTTGTATACATAGGATCAGAAAAAGTACTCATATTTATTATAAATAACTTCAGGTTAGCCTCTATATGGATAAGCCCATAAATATACTGAATTTTCGTTGGATTCGTTCCAATAGTGACAATATTTTTAATACAGAGGACCAAACAGTGCAGTATTTTAAGGGTCTTATTTCGGATAACCAGCTTTTGAATGCAGTCTTCTAAGTCAAGAGAAAAAAAAAAAAAGAGAAACCAAAGAAAGAAACAACTATCAATATAAAAAAAGCTAGAAAATAAAATATAGTATATTATTTATCTAAACAGTACAGCAGGAAAAGTAAATTTTTATGGAAATCTTGCAAAAAAAAAATTAATAATAATGTTAATTATTGTAGTAAAGTTAATTAATAACGTGACTATAACTATCTATCTGCATAATGTTCACAGTCGTCTAAAAATAGTGCTACAACTCGTTCGAAAGTGGAAATATCATTGCTCGTGTGATTTTCCTCACTCAGCTTCGACTCGTAAACTTCACACTCGCAGGATATGTCCCTTTTTCGACATTAGTTACGAAAGCTACTATTTTCACACAGCAAAATTCTAGACACATTTTTTTATAATTAGGCTTTGAAATATTTTCCAATTACAATGAAACATCTACATTATTTTAAAAGTTTTGAGATTTGGTGAATTTTAATGTAATAAACAAGGATATTTAGGAGTATTTTAAAAGGGATGGTATTTTAAAGGTATATTGGAAATTATTTCGATCTAGTATCTAACTCAAGGCCGTCTTCAAAATTTCCTTTCGCATCCACCTATGGATCTAGTTTCCAGGTTTTCACCAACTTTACTCTGTCAAATTTTCAGTTTTTGTATTTTCTATAGATTTCGTTATTCTTTATCTCGTCTCAGATTTTTCTCCTTTAATAATTCTTTACATTCTTTAATTTAAAATTTTCTAAACTTGTTGGAATCTGTTCTTTCAGCTTTTTAGAATTCCTATTATTTCGGTTTATTATTATATTTAAGTTTCTTGCCTATCTCTTGTATTCCTTGTATTTTTTCCAGAACTTACATGTTTCATTTTGTCAACTGGGCATATTTTTGCTACACTGATAATAGATAATATTTTCAGGTTTAATGGACATTTTTGTTGAGAAAGTGGTACATAACTAAATATATAAAAAATTCCCCTTATGTATTTCATTTGACAGCTGTCAAACCTAACCTCAAAATTTGATGTTAATTTGTGTTTTTACTCACTACAAAATTTTGTTGAATGCTCGTCGGTGTCACTTTTCAGGGGCTCGGTCTCATTTGCAACACTTCGCCTCGTGCTTCAAAAATTCGCCCCTGTCTTGATAGTCCACTTGCATCGAAAATAACTATTCTCTATTTATTTTATTTGCAAGCTGTATAGTTTTTTTCTTTTTTTCTGGATCTTTCATCTTTATATTCTCTATTTCAGATTCTATTTTGTTATTAAAAATCATCATGTTTTAGCCATTCTTTGTTTATTACAGCTCGGTAGATAAATCGGTTTACCACTGATTTTATTTTTTAGTTTTCTACCTTTTTTACTTTCATACTATATGTTTGCAGTTTTTCGTATACATCAGTATTCCCCGGCGCGGCGGGTGGTTCCATTCCGCGGAAAACGTCGCTTATGTATAATATACGTAGTTTTTAGTATTTAGTATAGGAACTAAAGTAGTGAGTGTCAGACGTTAGCAATAAAAGTAGTCCTGGTCTGGCAGCAATCCGCCTCTCGGCGGTGTAGTTTTAAAAGTTTATGCCAAGTTTAACAATTTATTTGCAGTTGCATTTGATGGTAGGTCGCACGATCCTGCTGTCATTTTGAAAATTTTTATGTGGTCTATGCTTTATTGTCACTTTGACGTTTGAACTTAATAATTGATGGCAATTGTCAAAAATACACTTAATGGATGCTTTAAAAATAAGCGTTCATAAACTATAGGTAAGTGGTTCAGGAGTAAATGTTGTAAATTGGAGGTAAAAAATTACGTTTAATCCGGATGTAGTTTTATTTCTCTACAAATTTTCCAAAGTTAAAAATTGTAGGAGGACGGGCAATTTTTTTGGAATTTGATAACCCAAAAGACTGTCCTTAAAACACACGGTGTTTTTCAGGTACTATTGCTTCTTGAATGCAAATCTGTGACATTTTTCGACATTCATACATAAGTTCCGCATAATCATTTTTCAAAATCTGTTTCGATTTCAAAACCGTAACAAGAAGCAGGATTTTGTTACACGTCGCATGGTCCCATTCCGCGCAAATACGTAGTTCCAGTTTTTTGGAAGCCCTGGTAGTGCGCATCGGCCGGCGTCGTCCTACCTCCTGGAGCTAGAATAAAAATGGTTGTCATTCCAATACCACTAGTCAATCAGTCAGTTGTAGATGTAGTTTAGAACGAAAAGTGAATGTTAAAGTACGAGCAGTTTTATTTCATACTGCAAGTTTAATGAACTAGGTTAAAATAAAAAGAAATTTTGAGTGTTTATCTTTTCTATTCTAAATATTTCTTAAAGCAAAACGTTGCGACAAAAACGTCAAAATTTAATCAGGTTATTTTCATGCACGCGGGATATTCGGCATTATTATTTCCTGAATAAATAATATACTTTGTGATATTCCACATTGTCTTGACCACCCCTTCTGTGTAATTTTCGCATGTTGTAGGCCTAGTGACTAATAAATTCAGAAGCGATTAAATTTTTTAAACATTTTTAACGGCGGCAAAATTTTGACATTTGCAAATAATCGCTGTAAAATGGGCAGAAACCATAGTAATTATAATTTTTTGATTGCATGAAGGAAATAGTCGTCATAATTAAATAATATGCGGGAACTAACATTCCCATAGTAACAAACGTTTGTCAAAAATGACAACGAAAAAACTGGGTCACGGTGAATTGTTTTGGATATTCTATTCGATTATTCCGTTTAAAATGGATAAAATTGATGTGCCTCAAGATATTCTAGATGAAGCAGATCACGTGAAGAACAATTTGATGCCACAGAAATCTCGGGAAGAATATAAGAATTGATTGACGTATAATTTTAAAGTACTAGGACAATACAAATTCAATATTGGATATTTGAGGTTCAAGATTCGATATTCGAGGATTCGAGATTGGAGATTCAATATTCGAAATTATATTAACAAATTCTAGGTTATGTCCAATATCAATGAAATCGGCTCATAAACAAATAAATTATGTTTAAAGTCGGTTTCATCAGTTAACAATAAATCATTTAAATTAAAATTAAATATATCTAAGTCGAACTCCACAAACTTTAATAAGTGTTAAATTACAAATGGAACATGTTTCGGCAGAACACTACTGCCATCATCAGCCCTTAAAGAATCAAGTTTGTGGAGTTAGATATATTTAAATTTTAATTTAAATTTACTCCGCTTGGATTTATCGACATTCTTCTGGTTTAATAAATCATTTATTCACCTTATTTATAATGTTCTCGGCAGCTAATCACATCCTTGACCACAGTTTGCTACCTACGTTATTCATGGGTTGTCATAAATCATAAATTGTTTCCAAACATTCGTGCGTCCCATTTCCCTTTGATTTTTTTATTTTTACCGCCCGGCTGTGGGAAAAATTCGTCCGCATTCGTTTGCGCTTCATCTATTCGTCCCTCAATAAAATACGCTGCGAATGCACGTCCACACCTAAGCAAGAAATGATCGAGAATGCGAACGAAAGGTAACATTCGTCAAATGTATTCTCGGCTTTAGACACAGGTATGAAATAAAATATTTTATTTTACTATAAAATTTTACTATAATTAAAAAGTACAATACCGAAGAAAGAATTAGGGGTATGTACATTGTAATCTATGTATCTACGAAAATATAGCACTCTTCCGGGACGGATGGATTTAGATACCTGATGAAAAACAAACTCATGGCGTTTCTTTGTGGTCTTTTATATTTTGATTTTTTTTTCAAGGATCACTATTAATTGTCTCTCCTATACGTTTTTAAACAAGAGATTTTTATTGGCGCCCATGATGAACCTTTTGTGAATCATAATGGAGCATTATGCTAAAAACCTTTTGAAAATTAGGTTGATTAAGATTAACTCAATTGTGGGAAAATATACAGCTCTTTTTATCTTTTTAAAATATAAACACGGTCACCAGAATTCCAATGACCTACTTGGACATTTGGTACGTACTGAAACTTTTAGACAATGTTTATCAACTCCTTATCATTTGGAATTTTCATAAATATTTTCATGAATAAACACGTTAATAAACTTTATTTTTTGTAGATTATAATACTATACTAACTTTTGCAAGCAAATGTTAAAAACGTTTATGTCGGCACCAAACGCTACTACAAAGAAAACATCTTAACAACAACCGCGTTAACAAATTTCTTCAGAAAATTATTAAGATTACGGGTCAACAATTTTCCCCCGTTATCTTTTTATTGAGATTTGTTTACCACTAAAAATTATTTTCAAAATAAAGACACTTATCAGCTTCGTATTTCCTATATAAGTCGCAAAGAAACTGTTATTGTGTATAGTTGTGATATTAATCGAAAGCGAACATGAAAGTTATTGTAAGTACAGAGTGACCAAGAAGGACTGTTTGAGTTGGTATTGCTTTTAAGATACTTTTTTTGTTCGGCTATTTGTAACACTGCACCCGGATACACATATTTGACGTAAGATCAACTGAGAGAAAATTGTAGGTTAGGTGAATAAAACTTCTTTTAATTTAAGGAAATTAAACTTGAAATACAGAACGATAAACACACTAAAGGTAATTCTCTAATTTCACAACGTTTTAATATCAAATTTGCAATGTCAGTAAGTTGTGAATGACGGCTTTCATTGTGGACACGTCAAAAGCGGAAGTTGTTACAATTTTACCATTTAAAAATGAAATTCAGTATTACCAACTCAAACAGTCCTTCTTGATTACGCTGTAGAATCATAATTGTAAATAGAATAACTATGTAATTATTAATTAGATGTAAAATTTAAAAAAAAACTATAAATTACTTTTAACTAAATACCTAAATAAAGTAAAATTTAAATATATCTAAGTCGAACTAAATAAAGTAGCAGAATTTTTTTTTGTATTTTTTTGGTCATATTGTTTTCCACTTTTAACACTATCTACATAAATTTAGGTAATGTTCATGGTTTTTACTGGCGCGGTTTTCGCCGCTCTTGACCAGCGCCATGGTTATGGCAACAACATTGGTGGATATCCAGGAGTGGGAGCTCGTGGCCCGTTCCGTCAGGGTGAACAATATGGTAATGTCGGAGGATATCCAGGAGGTGGAAATACTGGACCATCCCATCAGGGTGGACAATATGGTAATGTTGGAGGATATCCAGGAGGTGGACAACAGGGTAACATCGGAAGGTATCCAGGAGCAACCAGTGGACCATTACATCAGGGTGGACAATATGGAGGATATCCAGGAAATTACCGTGGTGGTGCAAGTAGCGGAGGATTGCATCAGGGTGGTCAACAAGGCAACATTGGAGCATACCCAGGAAACTTGCATGGAAGTGGAAGTGGTCAACATAGTTTAAGTGGATATCCAGGAGGATATCCTAAAGGTGGAAGTACTGGAACTTTCCATCAAGGTCAACAAGGTAACATTGGAGGATATCCAGGAGCGGGGCATTATTATTAGATATTATATTAATTTTATTGTAAATTTAAGTATCGTAATAAAAGTTTTATTGATTTATCATTTCTTACTGTATTTTGGTATGGCAATTGTGACCCATCCGAACCATTCTGTCTTCACTAGCTTTTAGTGTCACTGTACAGATGTCCATGTTGATGGTGTCGCCAATATCGCTCAAATTCAACAAACGGAAGTAGAAGAACTTTCTGTGGAGTATATACATATTTTTCAGTAATAATTACAAACAGGTATTTTCAGGTAAAAATACCATTTTTGGCACTATTCTTCGTCAACTAACGATATATTTTATGATTGGAGAGAATCTTGGGTTTTCCAAGTAATGTCTATTTTCAATTATTATTATCTGCAAACCTTTGTGTAGCTGATGGCATGATATTTTCTAAAATGTCCCTATAACCGGCTCCATTCAAACGTTATTCTACATAAAAAAACACATTTACTCCGATTCCACCACTACTTCTTAGAGGTTGAACATACTGCTCATCATAACGATGACCTCTAGATCGGTAAACCCTTACTCGACCATTGCTACACATCTAAAAATTATCATCGCGATTGATAGACCCGCGAGCAAAGGCTACTCTTCTTCTTTTGTGCCCTTCTGTGAGGTACAGTTTTCTAGCAGCAGAGTAACTCTTTAACCCGGTTGCTCTAATCCTACGGCGCGCCGTTCAGACGCTACCAGGAAATCCTGTCTCTTCAGGAGCTTTGACTGCTGCACCAAAAGATATCACATTTGAAAGTCTTTCGGAATAAACAGATCTCGTACCATCTTGTGCACTCACATCAACAGTAATACCTTATATACCAGGTTTCAAACTATGATAGACTTTTCATATCTTTCCCGCGGAATAGCTGGCAGCAAATTGTTGGAATATTCTTGAGCGGCTTCGTTAATGTAATCTGCATCACTTTCATCACTCATTTTCACGAAAACTGCTGTTTATTTTGCAAAATGAATGTTTTTACGACATTTTTCGCAAAATGAAAAAAAAATCGTTTACTCGTTACTAATTACCTATCTAGATATAATGATTATTGTCGAGCAAACCGGCCACTTTCGGTTTAAAAGGGATTATGTTTGTCGGTTTTCTGTTACTCAGGGGTGCCCAAAAAATGTTGTACGCACCATGTCCGGTAAGTGCTTTCACTGGCCTCGTAAGCTACCAGGAGTCGTCTCTGACTCGTCCTGATATTTGCTTACTCATCCAGCAAACGCTAACTTTCCAGACTAGATACGTAATATACTATTATACAATTATTTATTGAGTTTAGTGCCATTTACCATCAATTTTTCTGATGGAATTTTTTCTAACAATGACTAAAACAATATATTAAACAGTAAATTTGTATCTAAATGTATTACAGGTTGTTTAAGAAAAACGGACACAGCTGTATCTTTCTTATTTATTGTTTGTTTTCAAAGGAATTATAAGGTCATACGATGTTTTTTTTTTACTAAGTTTTAATTTTTAAACGTAATCATGTGTTTTTTAATGTTTTTTAAAAAGGATTTTTTTCTAAATTCATTAAGAAAAATTTTGAAAAAAAAATTGAAATAATTATTTATACTTAACCCACTTAATTTTTTTTTTCAAAAATCGAGTTTTGTGAAATTTCTTTGGTAACATTCTACGTTGTGCCACGCAAAAATCATGCAATGAAAATCGTCTCTCGGATTTCCAACCTCCATGTGAGTACCATCGCTCACCATCGCAGTAACTCCACTGTAAAGGACACTCCTCAACCATACAGATAAAATGCTTTGTTTAGGTTTTCGACTTGTCCTTATGCATAGATATAACACAAATTAAAACTTCTACCTTTCTATAAAAGCAAAATATCTCTCACGAAACCGTATTCAGTCAACTTGTACCTTCATTACATCTACAATGGCAAATATAGCAAAGGTAATTGTAATCTTACAGTTTGTAAAAAAATAAAAACGCTTACTTTAACAGATCATCTTTGTCTTAAATTTAATGATGTTAGTTTTTGGAGACGAATCTAAATTAAAAGTAAGTTCCATAAATAATTAAAACGTTAAAAATTTAAAACTAATATTTCTGTAGAAGGTGACAGAAGAAACATCTGAATTACCCTAAGAAAGTTCCAGGTCAGGTTAGTATTCATTTCTACTAATATTCATGACTGTACTTAAAATCTACAATACAGGCAGATCTATCACGGAGACGGGAAGAGACTTTCTGGCACCACTATATCCCAATTACGAAGGCTACATTCCTCAGGCAGTTCCTTGTAATAGATTTTTTGGATTTGCATATTCGAGAAATCCTATTTTGGGGCAAGAATACTTGAGAAGAAGAAAATAAAACATTTACTTGCACTTCGTTTAGTCTGTGTAAATGGTGTAATTTAGATTTTGTATTTTATTACTCAAATAAAGCCACAAATAACAAAAAGTTTTAGAGAAAAATCAATCGATTTGCCTACTACTTTCATTGAAACTTATACTGTGAATATTTTGAAAACCACATTTTTGATTTGCCAAAATAGGTGACACCAACATATTATGTTGCAAAATATCAAGGTAAAGTTATTGAAAATACAATGTGGGCAACAAATCTTTTCCTTTTAGACTGCCGTTCATCAGATGACAGCAAAAATAAATAAATAAATCTAGCGACAAAAAATGTTTAATAAAGATGAGGTAAGATTTGCCTTATTATTCTAAATAACAGCAGGTTTTGAAAAAAATTAATCACACTTTTAATTTTGAGATTGGAATTAATTTGTTCCACGTCCTCCTAATTTTTCGTTCTGTAACACTACTACAGTTTTCTCTAATGCGCGAGGTAGTGACATCTAGCGATATTTTGTGTGTTTTCCAAACGCAAGGTTTTGAGCGATTGGCACGACTTGAAATTACTGTCATCAGCGCGGACAACGCTCAGTATAATTATGCTGTAGTTCGGTTACCTATCTCTGATAACATTACCGTATTACAGTAGACTAAACTAGAATGAACAAAAATTATTACTCTGTAGTTATTTTCTGGCCTTTTGATTGGAGCCTTGGCCATTTCTGCTACTGCCCCTAACAATAGCAGAAGGACAAGTATGGTAGGATTTGGGGCAGCTGTCGATAACCGCCAGCCTGCCGAGAATTACTCTGAGGAGTCAACTGAAAATAATTTTTCAACGAGCAATAAAAGTTTGGAATGTCGCACCATTTTGCAACAAGCAGGGATGCTGGACGAGTAATATAATATAATAATAATTATAGTAAAATCCAACTATATGTATAACAATTATATAGTTTGTAGAAGATGTGTGAAATTGTTTTTCTTTCCTAGTAATTAATAATCATTTCATTATTGACTAGTAGTTAAGAATTGAAGAGACCGTATTTCATGCAAAATGAATATCGTGTATTATTTTATCTACCAAGTTAACAACAGCGCCCTTCGATTTTTACAGATAATTGCACCAGTTGTAAATATTTGGCAGTAATTACTGCAATTCATGTAAAAAAACAAAGAACGAAGTGTTAAACTATTACAAAATTCATTCTGTAATTTTGCATGAAAATCCGGTCTCTGACTGAGAAATGTCCGTCTCAAAAATAGATATAACCTCAAATTCGTTCCGTTCCTTTTGGCATTATAATGATTATCATTTAATAGTCGCGTCAATGAAGTCTTTTTCTCGGAAGTCCGATTTTGATGTTTTTTTTTTAATTTTTGTTTTTATTATATTATTTATAATCAGAAACCTTTTGAAGCGGGGAAATAATTATTAGTATTATTTAAACAATATGTATGATATTTATCTAAAAAAAAAATAGTTTTGCGACTTCAAAAAAGGAGGAAGTTATCAATTTGGTTGTATGTTTTTTATTTTAATGTTTGTTACCTCAGAACATTTATATATTTATTGTTCATTTATGTTCACCGATTTATTCGTCAATTGTGGATCGATTTACAAAATTCTTTTTTTATTTGAAAGGGTATGCTCTTAAGGTGGTTCCATTATCAAAAAATCAGGATCTGACCAGGGAATCCCATGGAAATCGAGAAAAATCCTCAAATTTTCGCTCCCTTTTATTAACCGACTTCATGTATGTTCACCGATTTCTTCGTCAATTGTGGACCGATTTTCAAAATTCTTTTTTTTTTGTTTGAAAGTGTATACTCTTGAGGTGGTTCCATTGTCAAAAAGTCAGGATCTGATCAGGGAATCCCATGGAAATCGAGGGAAATTCTCAAATTTTTCGTTCCTACAAGTATTGATGAACAATTTTTGATTATTTCTTTTTATAAATGTCTAATAGTACATTATATTATAAGTGATAAAAATGCATCATTATTAGCGAGTGAGAATTTTGACGCACGAGTGGGGCACTTCTCACGAGCTTTATAATGACATTTCGACCACGTGTGATATACGTCGTTTTATCTTACAAGTGCATTGTATAAAAATCCAAGAAATATTTATTCAAATAAATATGCGCCTGTAACATTAGCATGGTTCTAATATCAGTTTCCGTAGTGACCTGTAATTGTTATAGAAATAAACAGTCAATTTCTTTCCACAATTTTCACTAAAGTATAAAAATTGACTTTCTACCGAAAGATATTCAACTACACGTCGAAGTCACTGTTTCCAGTTTGCTTCCGGTAAGGTCGAGACACATGTACGAGAAAGAGTATGATCTGTTCGTGAAGTGGAAGGCAGAGAATTACGTTACATTACAATTTTTAATTACAACTGACAGCTGTCAGATTTACTCACTTGTGAGTAGAACTGACAGCTTTATCTCTCTTGTGATTAAGATTTGATTTCTGTCACCGAAAACAATGGTGTAAGTTACCTAAAAAACTACACCTGTAAGATAAAATAAATAATCCACAATTCATAATAATTTTATAATTTACTTTCGTATATTATTTGTAGAATGAGTATTGAAAAACTGTTTTTTTTTATATAAATATAATAAATAGTGTTTAAATAATATAAATAATTATTTCCCCACTTCAAAAGGTTTCTGATTTTAAATAATATATAAAAACAAACATTAAAAAAAATCATTAAAATCGAAGCTGTTCTTGAGGACTTGAAGATTGCCTGTTTTATGTATTTATTGACGCGACTATAAGGAAAAGTTAAATAAATGTGCTAGTCGTGAAAAAAATAATATATAATCCACGGTTGAGAAGCCTTTTCTTAGCCTCGCACTTTTATTTCCCGCGATGCTTCGAATTACTATAATCACGCCTTTTATTGGTAACGATCTAATAACTCGTAAAAAATGTGTATAATATACTAATATATGAAGAGAAAAGTTTCTACTTAGTTTCAATTTTTCTCCATGTCAAAACGTGGCAATAAATTTAATGATAAAAACATGAAAGAGGAACTGAAATCACCACCTGAAAAATGTTTTATTTGGAAAATTTAGGTACATGTCACAAGATACACATGTTGTTATTAATTTTAATTAATTTAATCAAGTTTATAGGTCGAAATTATTCGAGATACCACAACTATTAAAATAACAACATAATGTTGTGATTATAATTTGCGCATCTGCATTCAGTATATAAGGTATCAGACTGTACACTTAAAATAGTTACCAAATTTCAATCCAGTTAACTACATCTGTTTCAACATGAAAGTACTCGTAAGTTTTTTTCTTGTATTTTAATGATCTATTTAAACCGTGGTTATTTTTTGTATAGATCATTTGTATGGTCTTGATTGTGGCCATTAGTGCCGCCCCCGATAGATACGGAAGTGGCGGGTCAGGCACTCTTGGAAGCAGACCAGGTGGTGGCGGCGCTGGAGGAGGTTTCCATCAAGGCGGCCAAGGTGGCGCCGGTTCACATGGGAACAGTGGCGGTTACCCAGGAACTCATCAAGGAGGAGCTTGGGCCGGTCATCTAGGAGGTGGATTCGGTCAGCAGGGAGGACACCAAGGAGGACACCAAGGAGGTTACCAACAACACGGATACTAGATCTGTTTTATTTTAATAAATCTTAAAAAGTAGTATGCGTTTCAAATAGGTTGTCACCAAAAGTTAAATGAGGGCAATCATAAGGTTAAATCATAAGGCAAAGAATCGCTAAAGAACACAAATATTTTTTCATTCATTCATTCATTTACACATTCGCGCGAATGACTAGCCGAATCGCAGTGCGAGTAGCGAGGCAAATGTATAGTTCGTTCATCATTCGCCTCGCCACTCGCAGCACTCGCGGCGGTTTTTTAGAGACGAATCAGAGGCCTGTAGCGACGAGCCGACGAGCCGAACTTGCAACGGGTTTGCCAACACGTGATTCGTCGTCATCCATTCCACTTGTGTCGACTCGGTGAACTAAAAGTCGACGAATGTGTAAGCGGTCACACGCGTTGTTGGGACATACTGTGAATGTCGCTCGTGAATGTCGGCGAGTGACGAGGCAATGTAAATGTGTAAATGCGCTATTAAGTGAAGCATTAGTATCAACGCAACGCAGAATTATCATACATTGTTGTATACATAGGATCAGAAAAAGTACCCACATTTATTATAAATAACTTCAGGTTAGCCTCTATATGGATAAGCCCATAAATATACTTTAAAAATTTTCGTTGGATTGGTTCCAATAATGACAATATTTTTAATACAGAGCACCAAACAGTGCAGTATTTTAAGGCTCTTATTTCGGATAACCAGCTTTTGAATGCAGTGTTCTAAGTCAAGAGAAAAAAAAACCCAAAGAAAGAAAAAAACTATCAATATAAAAAAAAGCTTGAAAATAAAATATAGTATATTATTTATCTAAGCCGAAATTACTTGTGAGTACCTTTAAAAACACTTTTTCGTTCGAGGTAAATACAATGTTTTATTTCATACTGCAAGTTTAATGAACTAGGTTAAAATAAAAAGAAATTTTGAGTGTTTATCTTGTAAATTATTCGTAATAATTAAATATGCGGGAACTAACATTCCCATAGTAACAAACGTTTGTCAAAAATGGCAACGAAAAAACTTGGTCACGGTGAATTATTTTGGATATTTAAATGGATAAAATTGAAGTGCCTCAAGATATTTTTGATGAAGCAGATCGCGTATAGAACAATTTGATGCCACAGAAATCTCGGGAACAATATAAGAAAGGATTGACGTATAATTTTAAAGTACTAGGACTTTAAAATTTTTCTTTAAAGTACTAGGACGTTAACGTTCAACTTTTGGTATCATAAATAATCCGAAAAATGTCACTTTAAGCCGGGAATACATCTGACGAATGTTACCGTTCGTTCGCATTCGCACCCATTTCTACCATTGCTAATGCTCGCAGAGGTTCTTTCCCGGTGGCATAATGACACATTTGAACGAATCATCCGCGTTTGCAGCATTCGCAGTATTTCCACCCATTCTCGACAGTATCCCGCAATCCATTCGGCGCCCTCAGCGGTACGCTGCATGAAAGGATAAATTATGCAAGCGAATGAGATGGTCAGCCCATTTTCAGACCTTCGAAGAATAAGGTTGAATAAGTATGAAATGGGACAAAATCTTTTTTAGGTTTTGGCCTTTATTTAAGTTAATTATTTTACAATTTTAAGTGATGGGTAGACCTAGTAAGGACGTTTCTCGAATGAGGAAACGACAGCTGGTTTAAAAAGAAGATGAAAGACAGAAACGCTAAAAAATAGAACCAGAAATTTTAAAACAATGAATAAAAGTTCACAGGGGCGCGAAAACAGATTGTCGGGTATATAAGAGCGTAAGTGTTAAATAAATTCAGAAATTAATGTCGAAAAGATCGAGACCATCAATACAAATTCAATATTGGATATTTGAGATTCAAGATTCGATATTCGAGGATTTGAGATTGGAGATTCAATACATATTCGAAATTATATTCACAAATTCTAGATTTTCCATTCTCGATTGTACAGCGTATTATGTCCAAATTCAATGAAATTAACATGGGACCATCTTGTAGCTATACTGAACAAAACGCAAAAAGAATTAATGAAATCAGTTCATAAACAAAAAAATTATGTTTAAAGTCGGTTTCAGTTATTAACACACAATAAATCATCTATTCACCGTATTTATGATGTTATCGGCAGCTAATCACGTGCTTGACCACAGTTTGCTACCTACGTAATTCAGGCGTTGTCATAAATTAACAATGCAGCCTGCAGAGATAAAGAGCAGTATGCAACCTTTTGCGACGAATGGTAGCGAAGAACTGAAATTATTGTCAACACGTCCACACACCAACGTTTCCAAACATTCGTGCGTCCCATTTCCCTTTGATCTTTTTATTTTTACCACCCGGCTGTGGAAAAAATTCGTTCGCATTCGTTTGCGTTCCATCCATTCGTCCCTCAATAAAATACGCTGCGAATGCATGTCTACACCTAAGTAATAAATGCTGGAGAATGCGAACGGGTGCGAACGAAATGTAGCATTCCTCAGATGTATTCCCGGCTTTAGATACAGGTATGAAATAAAATATTTTATTTTATTATAAAATTTTACTATAATTAAAAAGTACAATACCGAAGAAAGAATTAGGGGTATGTATTGTAACCTATGTATCTACGAAAATATATAAACATAGCATCAATATAGCACTCTTCCGGGACGGATGGATTTAGGTAAATAAAAAACAAACTCTTGGCGTTTCTTTGTTGTCTTTTATTTTTTGCTTTTTTTTTCAAGGGTCACCATTAATTGTCTCTCCTATACGTTTTTAAACAAGGGATTTTTATTGGCGCCCTTAATGAACAATTTTGTGGATGATAATGGAGCATTATGCTAAAAACCTTTTGAAAATTAGGTTGATTAAGATTAACTCAATTGTGGGAAAATATACAGGTCTTTTTATCTTTTTAAAATATAAACTTACACGGTCATCAAAATTCCAGTGACCTGCTTTGACATTTGGTACGTACTGAAACTTTCAGACAATGTTTATCAACTCCTTATCACTTGGAATTTTTATAAATATGTATTTTCGTGAAACACGTTAATAGACTTTAGTTTTTGTAGATTATGATACTATACTAACTTTTAAAATGGCCATGTGCAAGTAAACATGTTAAAAACGTCTATGTCGGCACCAAACGCTACTACAAAGAAAACAGCTTATCAACAACAACTGCGTTAACAAATTTCTTCAGAAAATTATTAAGATTACGGGTCAACAATTTTCCCCCGTTTATCTTTTTAATGAGATTTGTTTACCACTAAAAATTATTTTCAAAATAAGAACATTTATCAGCTTCGTATTTCCTATATAAGTCGCAAAGAAACTGTTATTGTGTATAGTTGTGATATTAATCGAAAGCGAACATGAAAGTTATTGTAAGTACAGAGTGATCAAGAAGGACTGTTTGAGTTGGTATTACTTTTAAGATACTTTTTTTGTTCGGCTATTTGCAACACTGCACCCGGATACACATATTTGACGTAACATCCACTGAGAGAAAATTGTAGGTTAGGTAACCAGAAATTCTTTTAATTTAAGGAAATTAAAGGAAATAGAAATTAAACTTGAAATACAGAACGATAATCACACTAAAGGTAATGCTCAAGATGCCCCCACAAACTGCTTCCCATTCAGTCTAATTTCACAACGTTTTAATTTCAAATTTGAAGTTGAAAGTTGTGAATGACGGCATCCAGTGTCAAGACGTCAACAACCGGAAGTTGTTACAATTCTACCATTTAAAAATGAAATTCAGTATTACCAACTCAAACAGTCCTTCTTGATTACGCTGTAGAATAATAATAATTGTAAATAGAATAACTAAATATTATTTAGATGTAAAATTAAAAAAAAAATCTATAAATTACTTTTAACTAAATAACTATATAAAGTAGCAGAATTTTTATTTTTTTTGTTTCTTTTTTGGTCAAAAAAAATCTATAAATTAAGTGCTAGATTATTTATTAATTTTAACCTACAAACTAAATAAAGTAGCAGATTTTTTTTTGTAATTTTTTTGTTATATTGTTTTCCACTTTTAACACTATCTACATCAATTTAGGTAATGTTCATGGTTTTTACTGGCGCGGTTTTCGCCGCTCTTGACCAGCGACATGGTTATGGCAACAACATTGGCGGATATCCAGGAGTGGCAGCTCGTGGCCCGTTCCGTCAGGGTGAACAATATGGTAATGTCGGAAGGTATCCAGGAGGAACCAGTGGACCATTACATCAGGGTGTACAATATGAAGGATATCCAGGAAATTACCGTCGAGGTGCAAGTAGCGGAGGATTCCATCAGGGTGGTCAACAAGGCATTGGAGCATACCCAGGAAACTTGCATGGAAGTGGAAGTGGTCAACATAGTTTAAGTGGATATCCAGGAGGATATCCTAAAAGTGGAAGTACTGGAACTTTCCGTCAAGGTCAACAAGGTAACATTGGAGGATATCCAGGAGCGGGGCATCATTATTAGATATTATATTAATTTTATTGCAAATTTAAGTATCGTAATAAAAGTTTTATTCATTTATCATTTCTTACTGTATTTTGGTATGGCAATTATGACCCATCCGAACCATCCTGTCTTCACCAGCTTTTAGTGTCACTGTACAGATGTCCATGTTGATGGTGTCGCCAATATCGCTCAAATTCAACCAACGGAAGTAGAAGAACCAAACAGCAACAACTTTCTGTGGAGTATATTAATATTTTTCAGTAATAACAATAACAATAACAAACTATTTTCAGGTAAACATACCATATTTACATAATATATAAAACGATATAGTTTATGATTGGAGATCATCTTCCAAGTAATGTATATTTTCAATTATTGTTATACAGGGTGTTATTGAAATGCATGTCAAAAATAAAATCGGTAATTGGTCATGATAAGAGGAAGTCATTGTCAAAATTTTGTTTAATAAAAGTCTTTTCGTTTTCGAGATAAAAATCATTAAAAACTTGGTCAAAATCTGCAGTCCGCTACTGCGTTAAAGGTGATTAAAAATGTACTCTCATTCGCTTAGCAACAATAATAGAAGGGAAAATTGAATTTTTTGAAGTGTCACAGTTTACCGTCATAATTGTTCTATCTACATGGAAGTCTATACAAATGCTGAGTTGACCGACATGGTCTTGTCACAGTTTACGTCTTGTTTTATAGAAAAGCCTTAGGAAACGCTTGTGAGGTACAAAGTCTCTATCATGAGACGTTTCCAGAACGTAGATTTCCGGATCGTCGCACATTTAGCACTATTGCTCAACGACTCAGAGAAAAACGGAAAATTTCGTCCTAATTCAAACGACCGCGGTCGAGAGCGGGTGGAACGTATTTTGGACGCTGAGCCAGATACTCTGGACCTTGTTGATGAGGAACATCCGAAAGTTGCACACTACTCATATCTGAGGCGATGTGATAGTATGTGGAGCTAAGAAACTTATTAGAAGATGTACTTCTGATTACTCGACGTGATAGTATGTGGTATCTTCATAATGGAGCCCCTTCTCATCACGCTCGCGACATTACACTTGTCAATTTTTAATTGACAATTTATTAACCATTGGTTGTCACTTTATGTTGCTAGGATTCAACTGCAAAAATGTAATTATTGTATTTACCTTGAAAATGCAATCGACAGTGGCGTGGACTATGAGTGGAAATGGTTAATTTATCCCCATGGTTTTAGACATAAAAAATGGGCTGTTCGGGCTTCTTTGAACCTCTAGATGGCCTAGATTTTTTGTTGACATGCATTTCAATAACACCCTGTATACAAGCCTAGAATTTCTGTAAAAATATTTTTATACAATTATTATCTATTGAGTTTAGTGCCATTTACCATTTTTCTGATGGTATTTTTTCTAACAACGACTAAAACAATATATTAAACACATTTTTTTTATCTAAATGTATTACAGGGTGTTTGAGAAAAACGTACAGAGCTTTATTTTTCTGTATTCAACTTTTAAACGTAGTGACGTGTTTTTTAAAAGAACATTTTTTCTAAATTCATCGTGTTCCATAAGAAATTAAAAAAAAAATAGAAATAATTATTTGTACTTAAGACTTAATCTTTTTTTTTCTCAAAAATCGAGATTTTTTTGTAACATTCTACGTTGTGCCAAGCGAAAACCATGCATGTGAGCGCCATTCCTCGTTTTTACGCAAGATTTCAGAAAAACGGTCAGGGTGTTTGTCACTGATCGCTAATTGCTACCTTTTTATCGCAGTAACTCCACTGTAAAGGACACTCCTCAACCATACAGACAAAATGCTTTGTTTAGGTTTTCGACTTGTCCTTATGCATAGATATAACACAAATTAAGACTTCTACCTTTCTATAAAAAGCAAAATATCTCTCACGAAGAAGTATTCAGTCAACTTGTACCTTCATTACATCTACAATGGAAAATATAGCAAAGGTAATTGTAATCTTTTCGTTTGTAAAAAAATTAAAACCACTTACTTTGACAGATCATCTTTGTCTTAAATTTATTGATGTTAGTTTTTGGAGACGAATCTAAATTAAAAGTAAGTTCCATAAATAATTAAAACGTTAAAAATTTAAAACTAATATTTCTGTAGAAGGTGATAGAAGACATATCCGAATTACCCAAAGAAAGTTCCAGGTCAGGTTAGTATTCATTTCTACTAATATTCCTGACTGTACTTAAAATCTACAATACAGGCAGATCTATCACGGAGACGGGAAGAGACTTTTTGGCACCACTAAATCCCAATTACGAAGGTTACATTCCTCAGACAGCTCCTTGCTTTAATAGATTTTCTGGATTTGCATATTCGAGAAATCCTATTTTTGGGCAAGAATACTTGAGAAGAAGAAAATAAAACATTTACTTGCACTTCGTTTAGTCTGTGTAAATGGTGTAATTTAGATTTTGTATTTTATTACTCAAATAAAGCCACAAATAACAAAAAGTTTTAGAGAAAAATCAATCGATTTGCCTACTACTTTCATTGAAACTTATACTGTGAATATTTTGGAAACCACATTTTTGATTTGCCAAAATAGGTGACACCAACATATTATGTTGCAAAATATCAAGGTAAAGTTATTGAAAATACAATGTGGGCAACAAATCTTTTCCTTTTAGACTGCCGTCCATCAGATGATAAATAAATAAATAAATCTAGCAACAAAAAATGTTTAATAAAGATGAGGTAAGATTTGCCTTATTATTCTAAATAACAGCAGGTTTTGAAAAAAATTAATCACACTTTTGATTTTGAGATTGGAATTAATTTGTTCCACGTCCTCCTAATTTTTCGTTCTGTAACACTACTACAGTTTTCTCTAATGCGCGAGGTAGTGACATCTAGCGATATTTTGTGTGTTTTCCAAACGCAAGGTTTTGAGCGATTGGCACGACTTGAAATTACTGTCATCAGCGCGGACAACGCTCAGTATAATTATGCTGTAGTTCGGTTACCTATCTCTGATAACATTACCGTATTACAGTAGACTAAACTAGAATGAACAAAAATTATTACTCTGTAGTTATTTTCTGGCCTTTTGATTGGAGCCTTGGCCATTTCTGCTACTGCCCCTAACAATAGCAGAAGGACAAGTATGGTAGGATTTGGGGCAGCTGTCGATAACCGCTAGCCTGCCGAGAATTACTCTGAGGAGTCAACTGAAAATAATTTTTCAACGAGCAATAAAAGTTTGGAATGTCGCACCATTTTGCAACAAGCAGGGATGCTGGACGAGTAATATAATATAATAATAATTATAGTAAAATCCAACTATATGTATAACAATTATATAGTTTGTAGAAGATGTGTGAAATTGTTTTTCTTTCCTAGTAATTAATAATCATTTCATTATTGACTAGTAGTTAAGAATTGAAGAGACCGTATTTCATGCAAAATGAATATCGTGTATTATTTTATCTACCAAGTTAACAACAGCGCCCTTCGATTTTTACAAATAATTGCACCAGTTGTAAATATTTGGCAGTAATTACTGCAATTCATGTAAAAAAACAAAGAACGAAGTGTTAAACTATTACAAAATTCATTCTGTAATTTTGCATGAAAATCCGGTCTCTGACTGAGAAATGTCCGTCTCAAAAATAGATATAACCTCAAATTCGTTCCGTTCCTTTTGGCATTAAAATGATTATCATTTAATAGTCGCGTCAATGAAGTCTTTTTCTCGGAAGTCCGATTTTGATGTTTTTTTTTTAATTTTTGTTTTAATTATATTATTTATAATCAGAAACCTTTTGAAGCGGGGAAATAATTATTAATATTATTTAAACAATATGTATGATATTTATCTAAAAAAAAAATAGTTTTGCGACTTCAAAAAAGGAGGAAGTTATCAATTTGGTTGTATGTTTTTTATTTTAATGTTTGTTACCTCAGAACATTTATATATTTATTGTTCATTTATGTTCACCGATTTATTCGTCAATTCTGGATCGATTTACAAAATTCTTTTTTTTATTTGAAAGGGTATGCTCTTAAGGTGATTCCATTATCAAAAAATCAGGATCTGACCAGGGAATCCCATGGAAATCGAGAAAAATACTCAAATTTTCGCTCCCTTTTATTAACAGACTTCATGTTTGTTCACCAATATCTTCATCAATTGTGGACCGATTTACAAAATTCTTCCTTTATTTGAAAGGGTATACTCTTGAGGTAGTTCCATTGTCAAAAAGTCAAGATTTGATCAGGGAATCCCATGGAAATCGAGAAAAATCCTCAAATTTTCGCTCCGTTTTATTAACCGACTTCATGTATGTTCACCGATTTCTTCGTCAATTGTGGACCGATTTTCAAAATTCTTTTTTTATTTGAAAGTATATACTCTTGAGGTGGTTCCATTGTCAAAAAGTCAGGATCTGATCGGGGAATCCCATGGAAATCGAGGGAAATTCTCAAATTTTTCGTTCCTACAAGTATTGATGAACAATTTTTGATTATTTCTTTTTATAAATGTCTAATAGTACATTATATTATAAGTGATAAAAATGCATCATTATTAGCGAGTGAGAATTTTGACGCACGAGTGGGGCACTTCTCATGAGCTTTATAATGACATTTCGACCACGTGTGATATACGTCGTTTTATCTTACAAGTGCATTGTATAAAAATTCAAGAAATATTTATTCAAATAAATATGCGCCTGTAACATTAGCATGGTTCTAATATCAGTTTCCGTAGTGACCTGTGATTGTTATAGTTATGAAATAAACAGTCAATTTTTTTCCACAATTTTCACTAAAGTATAAAAATTGACAGTAGAGAATTACGTTACATTACATTACATGTAATTACATTACAATTTTTAATTACAACTGACAGATGTCAGATTTACTCACTTGTGAGTAGAACTGACAGCTTTATCTCTCTTGTGATTAAGATTTGATTTCTGTCACCGAAAACAATGGTGTAAGTTACCTAAAAAACTACACCTGTAAGATAAAATAAATAATCCACAATTCATAATAATTTTATAATTTACTTTCGTATATTATTTGTAGAATAAGTATTGAAAAACTGTTTTTTTTTTTATATAAATATAATAAATAGTGTTTAAATAATATAAATAATTATTTCCCCACTTCAAAAGGTTTCTGATTTTAAATAATATATAAAAACAAACATTCAAAAAAAAAAACATTAAAATCGAAGCTGTTCTTGAGGACTTCCGAAGATTTATGTATTTATTGACGCGACTATAAGGAAAAGTTAAACAAAGGTGCTAGTCGTGAAAAAAATAGTATAATTATAATCCACGGTTGAGAAGCCTTTTCTTAGCCTCGCACTTTTATTTCCCGCGATGCTTCGGATCTTGGGAAATAAAATAGCCCGGCTAACAAAAATGGCTTCTCAACCTTGGTGTATAATTACTATAATAACGCCTTTTATTGGTAACGATCTAATAAAGTAAAACATGTGTATAATATACTAATATATGAAGACAAAAGTTAATACTTAGTTACGATTTTTCTCCATTTAAAAACGTGGCAATAAATTTAAAGATAAAAACATAGAAGAGGAACTGAAATCAGCACCTGAAAAATGTTTTGTTTGGAAGATTTACATGTCACAGTTTACAATTCATAGTGTTCTTTAAGAAAATTTTTAACCCACTTAAGGTGTTTGTCACTCATCGCTAATTGCTACCTTTTTATCGCATTAACTCCACTGCAAAGGACACTCCTCAACCATATACAGATAAAATGCTTTGTTTAGGTTTTCGACTTGTCCTTATGCATAGATATAACACAAATTAAGACTTCTACCTTTATATAAAAAGCAAACATCTCTCACGAAACCGTATATTCAGTCAACTTGTACCTTCATTACATCTACAATGGCAAATATAGCAAAGGTAATTGTAATCTTTCAGTTTGTAAAAAATTAAAACCGCTTACTTTAACAGATCATCTTTGTCTTAAATTTAATGATGTTAGTTTTTGGAGACGAATCTAAATTAAAAGTAAGTTCCATCAATAATTAAAACGTTAAAAATTTAAAACTAATATTTCTGTAGAAGGTGACAGAAGAAATATCTGAATTACCCGAAAAAAATTCCAGGTCAGGTTAGTATTCATTTCTACTAATATTCATGACTGTACTTAAAATCTACAATACAGGCAGATCTATCACGGAGACGGGAAGAGACTTTTTGGCACCACTATATCCCAATTACGAAGGCTACATTCCTCAGACAGCTCCTTGTTTTAACAGATTTTCTGGATTTGCATATTCGAGAAACCCTATTTTTGGGCAAGAATACTTGAGAAGAAGAAAATAAAACATTTACTTGTACTTCGTTTAGTCTTTGTAAATGGTGTAATTTAGATTTTGTATTTTATTACTCAAATAAAGCCACAAATAACAAAAAGTTTTAGAGAAAAATCAATCGATTTGCCTACTACTAATAACTACTACTATGCTGTGAATATTTTGGACACCACATTTTTGATTTGAGAAAATAGGTGACACCAACATATTATTATGTTGCAAAATATCAAGGTAAAGTTATTGAAAATACAATGTGGGCAACAAAATCAGTGATCGTAAGAGCTTCTGAATCCAAAATTTTGAGTCTATCCTTGATCACTACAATTATTGTGTAAAAAGTCATTGAGTTGTCAAATCTTTTTTATACAGATTGCGTAATACCTTTTGACTCTTGTCACCCTATTTCCCATAAATTTGCAGCTTTTCATTCCTTTTTCCATTCATTGCTTCAAATAATGGATATTCTTTAAAAACTATAAATAAATTATACTATAGATACTATAACAAATTCAAATACACACACCACTTGGTTAAAAATCCTTCAGAAACAATTTTATTTTCAAATTCATTAACATACTTTGATGTCGTCTCAGAGAAATGTTCTAAAATACTTAAGAAAAACGGTTTTAAAGTTTCATTTAAAACAGATAACAACTTATCCAGATTTTTTAATTTTTTTTTTTTTAAATAAAGATCCATTAGATTACAAATCGTCATCAGGTGTATACAAATTGAACTGCTCTTCTTGTGAGTCATTCTAGGTCAGACAGGTCGCAAAATATCAGACCGTATTGAAGAACATTTCAGGCACATCTACAACAACACAGATCTTGATCCTCCTCCATCAACACCTTCTTCTTTCGCCAATCATATATTAATAACGAAACATAATTTTTCACTATCAAATTCCAAATTGATTCATAAATGCAATAAAGGCCGGAAATTAGATCTTCTTGAGACTTTGGAAATAAGGAAAGCCTTGAAACATTTTTGTTTAAACGAACAGAATAACTTCAATAATCCCATTATTAATTCACTATTTTAATTTTTTACCACTCAAACAAACTTACCAGATTCTCCTTGATCCATTTTTAATTTTTACATTTTATAAAATTTTGTTTTTACGAAATCTTTTAAAAATCATGTAACCTTTTAAAAAGTCAAATTTAATTCAAAATAACGTCATAATTTTAAATATTCTTTAAGGTAAGAACCCCTCTGTAATTCATCAATTGTATCATTAATCTCTTGTTAAATTAGGGCTGATGATGGCAGTAGTGTTCTGCCGAAACATGTTCCATTTGTAATTTTGCGCTTATTAAAGTTAGTGGAGTTCGACTTAAATATATTTAAATTTTACTTTTTTATAACATTTATAAGAGAAGAATGTTAAGCGCGGTAGTTCACTCCATCATGCTGTATGGGGTGCAGGTGTGGATAAATAGTTTTTGAGAATTTGGTCGTATAATACATATTCTAGCACATCCGGTAGAATTATTTGAGTTATTGACTTGATTAACGTGTTTAATGATTTTTCGTAATAAATTTGATTATGGAAGAAAAATTAAATTAAACTCAAGTTTTTATTAAATAGAACACACAATACACTGCACACTTAACGCAAAACAATAAATTAAACAATTCAATAGTTTCTGGTTACTGAAGACTAGATAATTATTATACTTTGGGATGTTTTTAAAATATTCCATAACCAGGGATTAGACCATATCCACCGCCGTGTTCACCTCGGTACCCACCGCCATATCCACCTCTATTTCCGTAGCCACCTCGGTGTCCACCGCCGTAGCCACCACGGTATCCACCCCCGTAGTCACCACCGTATCCACCGCCGTAACCACCACCGTATCCACCTCCGTAGCCACCACCATATCCACCTCCGTTGCCACCACCGTATCCACCTCCGTAGCCACCACCGTATCCACCACCGTATCCACCTCCGTAGCCACCTCCGTAGCCACCACCGTATCCACCTCCGTAGCCACCATCGTATCCACCCCCATATCCATCATGATGGTGATGATGATGCTCAGGATCAGCTGCTGCCAAGGAATAGGTACAACTAATGCCCAGCATTAGCATCAACAAACAAAGAGCAAGGAATTTCTGTAAATAACATTTTTGTAGTAAAAACCCCATAATCAATTATTAATTTGATTAGACGTACCATTTCAGTCAATTCAGTGAGTAAATCCTTCGTCAACTAACTCAGCGATCTGTTAAGAATCAAATTTTTGTCGAAATTTATATACCTACCTACGTCTGCCTCTTTGCATTGATGCCAAGGCCCCTGGTGGAGGATTTCTTATAGAAACATTGAAAAATTCTGAGTGGGATAAAACATGCTTGTTTCAAGATTTTTGTATTTTTCGTAAACAATATTAGTCATTCGACGCATCATCTAATTTCTACTGTATGCTAATTAAGCAGGAAATTTAAAATGTACAGTATTATTTACATAAATTATACATTTAACTTTGTTTTATTATACGTTACACTTTCATTCAGTCTTGGACTTCCCCACATTCAAACATGTATTTTGAGATCTACGACAGCAACTCTCTTTTTGGAATGACGTCAAGAAGACGCATAATACTGGGTTAGTCAAGGTGAGAGAAATGGTTAACCTTGTTACCAATAATAAATCAATCCGATTTGCATATAAGAATAAGAGCAAGTAAAATAATTAATTCAACGAAAGGTATTGTCATCTTAACATTTTAGAATCAAAATTTTAGTCACGGATGATGACTACCAAAATTCTCTTCCGTAAACATTGTTCTTTGTCTATACTTGAAAAGTCTTGTTTATTTTGCTTTAAATTTTTGACCTTTTGCATAAATAAATACTCATTAAAATAAAATTAGTACTTTTGTGTAAAATACATATACAGAGCCAATGTAGAAAAACCGTAATCTTTTAAGTAGGTACCGGGTATAGTTAAACAATGAAAGCAATTGAGTGCCCTCTTATTTGTTTATTAAAAAACAGAAGTTTTTATTAACAGATAAACTTTGTAATAATACTGTATGGTATTGTCATGAATCATTGCAGACCAAATTGAACTAATACCATTATTAAATGAATAAAATTAAGCAGCATTACAGACAAGAAGGTATACTAATAAAAATAAAAAAGGGCGTAATAGAGAACCCCTTCTTCCAATTTTTATGTACTGAGATACGTTTCCAATTTCGAAAAAACACTTGAATTTGAACACATACATACAGGGTGTTTCAGAAATAAGCACAATAAATTTAATCGGTAAGTAATAGAACGTTAATTTAGTTACCCGCCTGATGTGCAAAAAATTTAGAAAGTTGATAAACACGCTGACTTTTCAGGACATAAACAATTGATTCTCTGTAATCAAATTAAAATAAATATCTATATCCGGCTAATGAATTTGTAGGAAAAATGGTAAAAAAACTCTCTCAAATATCGACCAAGCTCCAAAGCCCTCAAACCCCTTGGTCTCTCAAACCACCGTCTGATGGTATCGGCGAATTGAAATCAAGGTCTCAACGAATGAGGGAAGAAGCGACGAAAAAGCAGCCCTGTATGTGGGTGGATGTTGCCCCTTTTCTTTTCAATTACAACCACGTCTTCACGCTTCAATCCGGCCATTACCGATTACAATAATGAAAATTGCGGTGACTGTCGCCTCTTAATCCGTATTAACACGATCTGCCCTGTAACCCAAAATAGACGGTGATACCCATTACCGTGTCGACCGCATCTGGATGTCGAAAAACCGCGGCGAAAATCGCACACCACAACATGAAGCCCGTTCACCTGTTTTTCTATCGAATATTCGCATCTGAAGTGGCGCGCAGATTTTAAAATTGTAATAGTATCCATAAACAAAATTCTGACATGTGCTATATCTAGTGTATCTTGATCTGAAGCATAAATAAATTAAATTAAATTAAATTATTTACCATACATTTATTTGGTTTGTAACTGATTTTTAGATGTTGAAGGATGTCACACTCCAATAATTAAATTTCAACAGTTAAGTCAGTGAGAGTATTTTGTTACTCCGTTTTCTTGCTGGTTCTAAACAGTTTTTAAGTTGTAAAATAATGCAAAATAATATGATGTACTTGTATGGATATTTTATGAATGAAAGTGGTAGACGCGGTGGTACATATATGTATTTTCTGTAGTAGCTTAATTTATGTTCAGAAAAATAAAAAATACACTGAATATCTTCAGTACAACTATTTATAGATTTTTTTTAAATCGCGATCTTTTAGAGGTGTGATATAATTTGTAATTTGTAAATTCAGTAAAATAATAACTTGTAAGTTATCTGGTACCTTTACTTACTTTACTTTTAAATCAGTAATAGAATTCCATACGCGGATAGACCAACAGGTCAAACCATTAAACAAGGAAGTCATGTAAATTGCCTATCTAACATAGTGAAGAAACCTGCTTATGCCATGAAGAAAATACAAGCGCGTCATGTTGATTGCCTAGCTACCATTATGAAGAACCCTATCAAGAGGATTGTTGCCAATAATATCCATGTATTTAAAACTGTATCAACAAACTAACGTCTTCACACTTCAAACTTGCAACATAAAACTTTCAGAATCCTGAATAATGTAATTTTTTGTCTGTAAATTAATTAAAATTAAAGGACACTTGTATACATTTTTACGGACAGTGTTAACAGTTACACTAATATGGAAAAGCGACATATGGTTACTTGTAAATGGTTATGTTTATAATTTCACATAGCGATATGATGAGTGATGTTTGTTCATAATTAATTTCAGAACGTAATTTGGGGTACTTCCACTCAAGTGTTAACCCAAGACGTGTTTGAAAATAATGTTTTTTCGGGACGGTCTTTAAACTTTTGGTTGTTGGAGTGTATGAATTAGACTCGATTAGAAACACAAATATCATAACAACCAAACAAGTAAATAATTGAATAAAATTATAATTGAAAAAAACTTTGACAAAATATTTTGATCGTGGACGAGTGAGTACATCTGGAATCAACCGTGGCCCGAATAGAAAAACAATATTTTGTATTTTTAACCGTCGTCCAAGGTTGATTCCCTCCTCACAGTTTTCTGTGTCAGAACATTTTGGCGCGCCATTTAAACCGCCACAGGCTCATTCTTTTGATTCTACCGCCACAAAGGTTTGATTAGTACCAATACAAAATTATTTGGATATTTTTGAAGTTAAACTTCTTATCCCACGGTGTACGATTTTTGTACTGGGTAAGCCTATGCGCCGCAACCCGACAAGAACCCGACACGAACCCGACACGACACATTTCATGTCCGCTGAAATAACTACATACCAAAATAATTTGTACACCTTCATCGGACGATTTTTCGATTAATTCATACCGCCTCTAAATGCTTCCATGCGGCGAACGATGTAAGAAGGGCCCCCCTGCTCCAATAACACCAGAACGCCGGCAACCAAAACGGGGCCATCCCCCTCAATTGAATTTGACGAATTCACCTCTAGCATCTCGTAGACTATATAACATGAAGCCCTAAAACGTGTTCTGTTGTTTAATAAAGTTGTTTTGTTTTTGTTTTTTTGGCTAGCATTTTCAAACGCTATACATTTACCGCCTTTTTTAACGTTATTTCGGGGGAGCCTTCTCATTGGTTCGTGTGCTTCTCGTTAGTCCCATTAGTAGTAACTTTGAATTTTGTCTGGTGAATTTTTTCCCGTGTTGATGTCACTGACAAATGTTTCGGATTTTATTACATAGTAAACGCATGATTTCGAATAAACAAAAAAATAGGGGTATAATATTTTTTGTCTAGTTTCTAGAAAAGCTGTTTTGGAAATTGTGGGACGACCCCATTTGTCGTACCGGGCATTAAAAATGAAAATCGATTCTTAAGGAATAAGTTTAAAGTTTCACTTCTGTCGCGCGTAGACTCCACACAGAATTTTTATTTTATTTTAATAGTTTTTTTTTTTGTAAGTGATATATTTTCTAGGTTGATAATTTATTTCTTGTTTTGTTTATTAGACCTTCGGATTGGCCCCTTTAATTCTTGAAGGTAAATAGGATACTGATTCATCTTCAATTTTTAAATTTAGAAATTATGGACAAAATAATAATACTTGATTTGTAGATTACTACAGAATACATATAACAAATTATTTCAATTATTAAGGTGAGAACGTATTTTATGTAAGAATTAAAGATGAAAGTACACACCTGAAACTCCCACACTCTTGTATATACAGGGTGATTTTTTGAAAACGATCCACCCTAAATATGTAGAAAACAAAAACGTTATTTGCAAAATGCTGGAACCGGTCAATTTTGTTTCGGAGGGGGACACTTAATTAGTATAGTTTTGGACCTGCAGGTGCACCCCCTTGGCCAGAGCAGCAGCCCCCTCAAAAATCTTAAATGGAACAGGGGTTTAAAAAGTTTATTTTTTTAAGGGTCCATTTAACCTCTTTTTGACTATGTAGTAGTTTTTTATTTCTACGATTAGTTTTTAAGAAAACGTCACTTTTGTGACAAAATTGGCTAGTTAAAAAAGTTAATCTTTTTCTAAAATATCAAGTATTTTCTGAAATAAAAACTGTTTCTTATTCATTGACATTGACAGTTATTCAGTTTTGCTGAAAAAGTTGAAATTATTTTTATTTACAGCTCCCAAAACAAATGTGCTAAACATATTCATAAACGAAATTTCAACAAGATGGAGCTCCACCAGATTATGCCTTAAACGTTCGCAACTGGCTTAACAAGCGATTGCCGACCCATTGGATTGGCAGACGTGATGCAATTGAGTTGCCAGCAAGATCACCAGACTTGACAAGTTTAGATTTTTTTCTCTGGGGCCATTTGAAGTCAGAGAAACATTTAAGAAAGTTAGAATTTAAATTTGAAAGCCGGATCTATTGCCTGGGATAAAACGCTGCCCATTTCGAGCATCTCTTATAAAATTCAACTGTTTTAAAAGATAGGGTTTTTATTTTTGAAGATTTTTTTTTTCATCATTGATGGTGTGTTTTTTACTTATTAATTGAAATTTAACTGATTACTTGACGTTAAAATCTAAACAGTAGTTCAAACATTAGTTTCATCAAAACATCTCAATATGTCTTTGATAGTTGACATTCCCAAGCGTTGTTTCTACTAACAATCGGTGCTTAACAACAATGTTAACTAAAAAACTAATCGTAGAAATAAAAAACTACTACATAGTCAAAAAGAGGTTAAATGGACCTTTAAAAAAAAAACTTTTTAACCCCCTGTTCCATTTAAGATTTTTGAGGGGGCTGCTGCCCCGGCCAAGGGGGTGAACCTACAGGTCTAAAACCACACTAAGCCAGTGTCCCCCTCAGAACCAAAATTGACCGGTTTTGGCATTCTGCTCATAACGTTTTTGTTTTCTAGATATTTAGAGTGGATCGTTTTCAAAAAATCACCCTGTATACATACATATAATGATAAAGTTTTATTTACAATACATTTACATTTACATTTAGCCTATTACATTATATTACAAACAAAATAGTCTTTCACCTGTAAAAAAAAATATCATTTAAAGCCCTCATTCCAGGTTTTGTGACTTTACAAAAGAAAACATCTGTCTCTCGGCAATTACGATAACGCGGCAAATTCAAATTTAAGAAAAGCGCCGACATTAGTGTACAGATTTTCTTTACATCTAACCCCAAAAACCATTATGTTAATTTTCTTTAGAAATTCCTTAAATTCTTTGGAATTTTTTTCTTTAGAAATTTCTTTAATTCTTTGGAATTAACGCCAGAGTATTGGCCAGTTAATACACTCCCCACAAAAATTATCGCATCACCAGTATTTTTGTCAACCGACTTTGAAAAAAATAATTATTCCACCGTTATATAAATTCTATTAGTGGTCGAAATAAAACGCAATAAAAAAAATTTGAAAAACTGCTAAGGACGAAATTAAATTAATTTTTAAAACTTGAACAAAAATTAACACTCAAACTAATATGGTGCATTTCCACCCCTGCCACGAATAACAGCTTCCATTCTTCTGGGCATGCTTGTTATAAGATCAACAATGTAATTTTGAGTAGATTTTCCCACTCTTGCATAAGAACTGCCTCAAGTTCTTGTAGGCTAAAAAAGGCTCTTTGCTGATTTAACAAACCTTGCTGCAGATGGTCCCATACATGCTCAATGGGATTTAGGGCGGCGCTTATCACAGACTACTGCAATACCCTCAAATCTACCTCTTCCATGTATTGTTGCACAATTCTAGCAATATGGGGTCTAGCACTATCGTGCATGAATAGAAAATTATCCCCGATAAAAGGTCCATATGGTACCACGTGAGGCTCTAAAATGTCCCCAATATATCGTCTCTCATTTATACAAGCACTTCGTAACCATACCAATTCCATGTCACCCCCACAGAGATTCCTCCTCAAACCATTATTGAACTTCCCCCAAATGGAACATGAGGTCGAAAATTGGACTGAAAGTAAGGCTCTCCAGGACGTCTGTACAATGGAATTTGCTTATCAGTTGCATATAAAGAAAAACGAGACTCATGTGAAAACACTACGTTTTGCCATCATCGATATTCTAATGGGCATGTTCTCGAGCAAACTGTAACCGAGAAGCTCGGTGTACCCTGTCGAGAAGAGGCCAAAGTACAGGCACCCGAGCCCTCAGATCATCTTCTCGTAGATGATTTCTAACTGTCTGTTTCAAAATTTACAAATTTCTGGCTGCTAAAAGTTCATTTTGCAGCATTCGCGCCGTACAATGTCTAATAGGTAGAGCTGTTAACCGCAAAAAACGATCGTCTCTTAGGATAGTTACCTCATTTCTACCTTGTCCCGGCCTTCTACCATATTCTCCAGTTTTCCTAAAACGTGCTGCACTCCTGCTGATAGTGGAAGGATGCACTCCTAGAGTACGTGCCACATAACGCATACTGCGACTATCTTCTAATCGCATGATGGTCCGTACAGCTTCTTGGTAGGAAAGGTGCAAGGAAGCTCTTTGGTTAACATTCGTATTGATGTATTTTTCTGTTTATCTCAACATTAATCAAACAAGAACCCCAAAACAAGTTATAACTTACAGTTTTAAAACAGTGTAGTTTACCGCTATATTCGAAAATCAAACAAGAACTATCATAACTTGAAGTATGTGCTTGTCTTATGCAGGTAAGATTTAAAAATGTAGGAACGATATTACCAGTAAAAATCATTGACGTGGGATGTCATTTATTGAAATAAGAGAAGAAAAATTAGGTGATGCGATAATTTTTGTGGGGTGTGTATAATATCAATATTGTAACTTGGTGTCATACTTTTTTCAAGTGTAATAAAATGACTGGATCTTTGATTTGTTGATGTGAGAATGTGAGTATACCTAGTGAAGTGATCAACCAGAAGATGAAGATATTTTTTTGTTGACCGTGATCCTCCGAAGCCTCCAATGGTATCAATAGATATAATTTCTTCATTGACATAAAGCCATATTTTGACCTTTTCCTTGATTTATTTTTATACAAATTTCACACTCATCACAAATTTGTTTAATGTTTGCAATGATATTGCAATATATTCTTTGCTGTGTAAAATGGTGTTATTTTATTTGTCATCTGTGTTCTCCGAAAGTAGCAGTAAGTATTGTGGACATTTTTTATTAGAGTTTTGCTAAGTTCTTCTAATAGTATAATTTTTTTCCTTCTCTTATTTTTTTGTAGTAAATTTCATTCTCCAATATAAGTTTGTTTTTTCCATTTCGGAAGTTTAGATTTGTGTTTTCGTCATGTTTTATATCTTGTATGTTTATTAAATTTACTACTTTCAAAAAGTGGTCAGCATTGTCGTGAGGATTTAGAACTGGATTTCTGATGCTTAAACAGTCTGCTTCTTTTATTTTTTATAGTTATTAACGGCATGAGGCCGATAAGTGGCAAATAACAGACAAGATTGTAAAGTCGAGAGGGAGCCGAGACTTTATAATCAATCGCGTCTGTTTTTGCCAATCGGCCGAATATCGTTCAGTACTTTTCATAATACCGTAGGCAATACCGACAAAAAAACGAATTGTTTAGCATAATTTTTAGACAATTCATAAATCAATTTTGAAAGTGTTAAGCACAGGTTTACTGTCTCCGTTTTGATCCTCTTGTTTCAACACCGCTCCCACTCGTTTGATGCTTGATGCAACCTTTGACACAAATCTTGCATGCTTGCTTTTCCTCAATTTTTTTTTATTTAGTCTCAGAATTTGTTTAATGTTTTTTTTTTCATATTTATTTTTCCCGACAAGATGTTCCAACTTTCCTATTTCATTGTAGAGATCTTCCGTAGAGATTTTCTTTATACATACATATACAATAAGGTAATTTTAATTGTTTTACAACTCCGTGAACCCACGTAAAACTTGCTACGGTTTTGCTATGATAGAACTGGTAACTAAAATAACAATATTTGCAAAATTGGTAATTAAAGATAAACAAATCAATTTATAATTTTCCCACTTTTTAGCATCACATTGTCGATCAACATCGTTAAAATATCGAGTACATATGTATCATATTAATACTTTACCTGCTATTCTCATAATATTTTATAATATATTTTTAATGACTCAAAATTTGTAAGAAACTTGATGGGGCAATTTCGTGTTGTTAAGTTTGCACAAATTGTATAGTAATCGTTGTGGTTTTTTCCAACCGTAAATTCAAATGGACGCAAAATGACTTGTCAGTAGCAGGATCCTGAAAGTAAATCAAATCGTGGAGATTTTAGCAAACGAACAATACAAAACGCCAAGGTAGGTATATAGGAAAAATACTCATTTGAATTCATATTACAAACAATTTTTTAATATCATAACAAATATCTCTAACTTTAATTTAGTGGTTTTACAATTTAAATAAAATCAATTACTGCAGGCTTTTAATTTTTTATTTGGAAAATTTTACTTTACGTTATAACAAGCACCTAGACGTCTGGTTTAGCCCATCAAACCTCTTTTTATGCCACTAAATAATAAAATCTAATTACTCATTAGCTTCTGACATAATGATGTTAATGATGAATAGGTGTTTTTATTTATTGCTAATTATGTGTTTGACACGAAACTACTTCATAAATAATAATGAACTGATCTTATATAATATGTATATTAAATAATATAAAATAGAGAAGTTGACTTTCTGTAGAAATAAATTTAATCATCTGAAAAAAAGATGGAAATACCTGGTAAATGTAATTATTTTTAGTGCATAAAAGTATTCGATTTTTATACACAATGAAACAAACCTTCAAGAAATAATTTGCTATTAATTTTATTGACTCTATAGATGAATTTTAGCGTTACTCACATTTTCCGTAGAATCATCGTGTTTACTCCTTGTTAAATGATGATGTCAGCGTAAACCTGGATTTTTTTCAAGGATACATTCACAATAAAAATAAAATTTTTATTGTAATTTTTGTGATAATAATCTAAGCACAAGTAGTCATTCTACACATCATATAAATAATGATAGTCAGTCTTAATATTTTTATCAAACATTAATAGTATCGGTAACCTCCTCCAAAACCTCTACCAAATCCAACCCCGTATCCGCCTCCATATTCATTGCCAAGACTCAACCCTTGGTCTGATCCATAACTTAAACCATAGCCATTCCCGGTTCCATAACCTAAGCTATTTCCATTGCTGTAGCCACTTCCATAACCACCCCCATACCCGTAGCCATTCCCATATCCTCTCCCATAACTGTTCCCGTAGCCACTCCCATACCCGTTACCATAACTGTTCCCGTATCCACTACCGTAGCCACTCCCGTATCCACTACCGTAGCCACGGCCGTATTCTCCACCGTATCCACCACCATACCCGTTGTAGCCATAACCACTTCCGTATCCACTACCATACCCACTGTAGCCGTAAGTGCTGTCATGTCCTTTGCTGTTTCCGTAATAGTTTCCGTCGTAACCTCTGCCAGAGCTTCCGTAGTAACTGTAGGGACGATTGTAATATCCCGAATCTTTACCAATAAAAACAACTTTATTTGGTCGTTGGTTGTACGAGTAACTAGGTTCAGCAGTGGGGAGCTGGTATGCAAAAGTTGACGCAAGTGATAACAATAATATGGCAACGATTTTCTGTAAGCAGGAAGTAAATTTGACATCTTTTATAATTTTGCTTACCATTTTCGTGGGACTTCCGTTCTCCGTTGCAACTTTACTATCTATGTTGGGTGATTATTTTTTCCAAATAGTTTATATATGCCACGCACCAATGCCAAGGACTTTAACTTACCATTTAAGAAAATGTATGTCTTTGTGGCGATAAAAATTATAATTCCGTCAACATTGATGTTACTCATAGATTTAACGACAGTTCCAGAATACGTTATTACCTTTTTATAAACATAGTTAATCTAGTGGATAAACTTTGGAATATAAAGTGTATGGAATATAATTACCAGTTTAATTACACTATGCATAACTACAAATAAACCGCTTACGTCAGTTGTTATTATCCAAAATTTCAAGTATATAGTTTTCAACCGTTTGGATTTCCCTTGTGACTTAAAGCAAGAAGCAAAACAGTAACCGTAAGAACATCTTCATTCATCTCACGCATCAAGATTTATGTTTATTAGCGGAATAACCCTGACCGCAACGAGGAAAATGGAAGAAAATAATTTCTATTACATATACAGGATGTTCAATATTTTTCTTAGATCTAAACCATTTTATTATTAATTTAAGATTATCATTTACCCCTTCTGCAAAAAAGCGAATGAATTGCATTGGTAGCGATACAAAAGGTGAGGTAGCGGCATAATTGTCCTGTCCAATTTTTTTAGAAGAAATAAGTATAAAAAACATGTTTACAGTTTGTTAATTTTGAAACGTTTTATCAAAAAAAAAAAAACTGTATGTTATATAGTATTCTGAGTTTTATAGTACAGTAGTGGGTATTCAAATTAGAACGTTATCAAGTTACATTATGAGTATAAGCATTAAGTATGTAAATTCATGAGAAGAGAGAGATAGAAACGTATGTCCACGGTTTGTTTCATACTAATTTCAGATGTCATTAATTTTTGTGAAATCATCTAAAATCAGCCGTTTTCATAATTAAACAACAATTATAATGGGTGTTTAATGTGGTGTTTATAATGTACCATTATCATAAATTTGGCGTCGAAGTTGGCCATGAATATTTAACTGTGAACGTACCATCGAAGTGACAATTATTAATTTGACATCTGAACCTATATCTAATCTCACTTTTAATTTAATTAATCAACCGTTCAACACGTTAATGCGATTAAAAGCAGTTGTGTTATAACAAACGAAAAAATGAATGAGGAAATAAGGTTTATAACAAATAATCAAAATGTGCTCCATCGATTTCAAGGCATTTGCGGACTCTTTGAATAATTGCGGTACTGACATTCGCCAACAAATTGGCCCAATAATTCTGCGTTTTGAAATAGCCGCCCATACCGAGGTGCAGTGGAACCTCTTCGATAAAACAGGTTTTTCTGAACTCCACATCCTTTTTTGTGAATTCACATAACCGTATCATATTAAAAGTGTTAATAAACCAACGACATGTACAGGATAACCAACAGGAAGGACTCTACTGCTTACAATTAATAGTGTTGTGTATATCAGCATCCGGAAATTCTGGCGGAATTCTTGAAAACAAGCTTGAATGGACCATCAACCATTTTAAATACTTACAAATATTTAGTAATTATTTTGACATTTGAAGCAATTGTTTTAAAAATTGTGGCCTGTTCACACAAACTCATAGTCACCGCCAACTATGACGTCAAATTTTAAAAACACCCGTTATGTTGTTCTTAAATGGCGCAGACTGTGATTTTAGTTTAAATCTTTTTTTCGAACTGGAAGGAAAGTTAACAAATGGCAGATCCCGTTGAAACATGTATGGAGGCCTTGCAATTATTATTAGATGTTAGATATGTATTGCCGTCGATTACATGCAGTTTAAAAGTGCAACATTTGGATAGAAGTGTAAATCTGTTTTTTGTTGCTCAAGTCGAAGAAAACGCAACAAATGGATTTTCAATTATTTCCCCAAATATCAAATGCTCAAGGTTGATGGAAACGTACGTGAAAGGCAAAGTCTTCTAGAACAACTTTTTAACTGAATACCCCTGAAAGCGTAGTACTCACTATAGAAATATATGGCAATAAAGTATGCTAATTTATTCGTGTTTATTCTATTTGTTGAATGCTAAAAATGATTACTGTGTAGACTGACGTTATTTTAATGTTGCCATTGTAAAATACACACGTCTCGAGAGCTACCGGTTAAAGTGATTCACATTTTCTTATTGTTAGTACAGAAACAGTTTGAGATTAAGCAATTTTATTATTAACTCTGACTTTTGCTTATTTTAATATTCATTGCTGAGATTAAGATTAATGATTTAACCATATAAAATATATCAATAGGAATTTAAATCGCATTTAACCATATTTTGTGAAATGTAAAAGACATGTAATTTTTGTTTGACGTAAGAAAAGATTATTAACAACTAAATTACTAAGAAATGGAAATTACATCTCACGTCTGTGTTACACGTACGTAATAAAGAAAAACCGGCAATAAAACATTCATTATTAAGCTATCTATAATCCTGGATTCAATGTTTGTTATTTACATGACGTATTAGCAAAGTGAAATAAGTAGAGGTGACATATTATATGTTAAATTATTTATAAGTTTAACATACCTTTGTTTTATAACCACATCCTTATTACTGCTACAAATACTTGAATTTAAAAAAAATCTAATTTATTTGAGAAATGTTTGTCATTTATGTCAGTTTCACATTGAATGTATCTGATATAAAAATACATTGATGTTATTTTTAGAGCTCTGTAATACATAATAATCTCTATGAAAATTAGTCAATAAGACGAAAGTGTAGAGAACATACATTTTTTAATTATTTCTACTTTAATCTATATCTTTATGTAATAATATTTAAACTCGAAACTAGATTAAAGTCGAAATTATGCGCCCGCACACCCATCTGAACAGTCACTCAATCTGCCTTGTGCGCACGCATCTCCATTTAGTCTTGGGGTTTCGAAAATTGAAAGTATTCAAATTAAATTGAGATTATTTCATTATTTTCTGATACAAATGTTAACTTTAAGTGGCTTATGGTAACTATAACAAGGGGGCCCCATTGGGACAGAGGTAGGACGATGGTAGAAATCGAGTTTATTTCATAATTTTCTGATACAAATGTTAGGCGACAGTTACGATAACTACCCGAAACGACAAATTTTCTATAAGAATTTTTACTCAAAGAGGGTTTTTATGAGTTAAAATGAAATAAAAAAGCGGATGAAGAAGAAATGAGCGAAAAAAATTATTTACATGTTTATTATGCAGGATAGCCTGTTTTGAAGTGGCCATCTGTAAAAAAATGTTTTTCCGTAGGTCATTGAAATTGGTGCTTTGCGCTACGCGTTCGACCCCTCAAGGAAACATACACCAAGCAGAGAAGAGAAGAATTCGAAATCTGTTAATGGGTGTGCGCGCGCATAATTTTGCGCATAATACTGCGCCTTCGTACAGTAAAGCTTTCTATTACATTTTGTTTTATAACACTGTCAAGTTTAGTGTTTCTGTTTAGACTCCACAGCCTAGACAGTGATCCCTGCATTATGTTCCCCTATGCTTGCTTTTTCCTCGTGGAGTATGTCAAACTACGATTTGTTAGGACAGTCCCCTGCTGCCAGCGGACAAAATTAGAAAATCGTTTAGAAGAAATTACCGAAAATCATTACTTTACATTCCAGATGTCTGACGAACTGCATCGTGAAATGTGTGATTTTGTACTTTTGAAAGAAGAAGAAGAGAAGGAAAAACTGTTGACACTTTGTGTGGCCAATAAGAGAAGAAGCCGAGAAGTAGACAACTAAATGTGCTTTAATTAAACGTATGTCGTGCACTTAAACTGCACTTTTAATGTCAAATGATGTGTCAATTGAAATATAAAATGGTGGAAATTCTCAAACAGGATTTTATTGTCAAAAATACGTGAAATTTTAAGGAAAATACATGTATTTTATTCAACTGTTATAATAAATGCTTAAAATGTCCTCCATTTTGGTCTAAGCACAAATAAGCCCTTCGTCTAACACCTTGAATAACATTTCGTAACATATCTGGATTATATTATTTATTTCATTAATTCTTTCAGTGATTCTGAGCCTTAGATTAGATTAGATTAGGTGTTGACGAGTGTGAGATAATTTGCTCCCCTCACCGACACCGCGGGCCCATTGTGTCACCCCCTCGCGTCCCTCATTCCTGTCTCTCCTCCAGACATCCGACATTGTCGAAAAAAGCTAGGATGGTTCCAGGCGAGGTACACCTCAAGTTGTCATGTCTCCCCCAGTATGGACTTTCTGGTGGAGGCGAGAGCCGGACATTTCCGTAGGATATGTTCGACAGTCTCGTCCTCCCCTAAACACCCCATGCACGTTGGGTCGTTCACCACCCCCATCAGGTGGAGGTGTTTATTTGGCCTGCAGTGACCGGTCCAGATGCCCACCAAAAGGCGGAGTCTGTCCCTTGACAAACTCAGACAAGACTTCGCTCTTTTAAAGCAAGGATTTTTGATAAAAATCTTGCTTTTTCTGCAGCCTGTTGTCCTTTTCCATCTAGCACAGTGTCTAGAATAGGTGTTGGTTTTGATCAGGTTTAAGAGGTAGCGGTTGGCCGGTCGGATGGGCGGTTCGGTTCCATCCGGTGTTCCCGTTGCACCCTGTCGAGCCAGCTCGTCGGCCCTCTCATTCCCCTCATTACCGTTATGTCCTCGAACCCATCTTAGCTCAACGACATTGTTCAGTGCTATTCTCGACAGTGCCAGATGGCAGTCATGTATTACTTGAGAGGTAATCCTGCCACTGGCCAGAACCCGCAGAGCTGCTCGACTGTCGCTGAAGAAGCACATCGTTTTTTCACTGACATTGCGCCTAGTGATTTCTGTGGCACTCCTAAGAATGGCCGCGATCTCGGTCTGGAAAATACTGGCACATTCCCTTAGGGTTGCGCTAAGATTGCAGTTCATTTCGGGGATGTGAATTCCCGCTCCAGAGCCTGCTTTCGTTTTTGATCCATCCGTGAAGATTGAAATCTCAAACTTCGGATGTTCTTCTATATCCGTATGCACTGTATAGGATTTGTCGAAAGCACATTGAAGACAGATACGGTCCAATCCCGCACCCAAGAGAGGTATTCTGTGGAGTCCCTCGCTCAAGATGCGGGCGCGCCCGCGTTCTGATTTCCTAGCTTTCCAAAGGTTACCTTCCGGCAGCCATGCCCTCAACGAAGAGATCGATGGGAGGCAGACACAGACAGACAGCCTCCAGAGCTGCGGTCGGGGTGGTTCTCATGGCGTCCGTCACAGCGACACATGCCATCCGTTAGATGCGTCCGAGACGTGTCATCATTGTTTTCTGTCTGACTCTTTGCCACCAGACAATTGCCCCATAGCTCAGCATCGGTCTGATGACGGCCGTGTAGAGCCAGAGGGTAATCCTGGGTGTTAAACCCCAGGATCTTCCCACCGCTCCTACACTGCCACAGGGCGACGCTAGCTTTGTCTATTTTGCTCTCCAGGTTCTTTTTCCAAGACAGCTTATGATCCAACATAACGCCCAGGTACTTCACATCCTGCGAGAGTTTCAGCTTGACGCCGTTAAGGGAAGGCAGCTTTAGCTGTCCCATCTTCCTTCTGTTCGTGAAGAGGACTAGCTCTGTCGTTTGTGGATTCACAGCCAGAGACTCCTTCTTACACCATTTTTCTACCAGGCAGAGTGCTGTCTGCATAAAGTCGCATAGCACATTTTCGTACTTACCAGTAAGCAGTATGACCGGGCCATCTGCGTATCCGATAGTGTAGAATCCCGCCACGTTGAGTGTGCATAGAAGGTCGTCCACTACTATGTCCCATAGCAATGGGGAGAGAACTCCCCTCTGAGAACAGCTCTTCTTAACCACTCCTCGAGTAGTTGCGTCCGCTACACTAACCTGTACGGTTTTGCACTCCAGCACTTGCTGAATCCAGTCACGTACTGTTCCTGAGACATCGCGGTTCTGAAGTGCTCGTCCGACGCTATCGAAGGTGGTCTTGTCAAAAGCCCCTTCGATGTCGATGAATACTTCTAGGGAGTATAGTTTGTCCTCCATGGCTCCCTCAATCCGCCCCACCACCTTATGAAGCGGACTCGGTCGATTTACCTGGAACATATGCATATTGGTTTGGGTGTAATGGTTTATTTGGTATTCGCATAGTCTCTCCAAGGATTTTAACAAAAATGATGTGAGACTTATGGGACGGAAAGATTTCGCGAGAGAATAATCTCCTCGCCCTGGTTTGGGGATAAAGACAACTCTCACCTCCCTCCACATTTCCGGTACGTATGCGAGTGCAATACACGCCCGAAAAATTATCACGAGGTTGTCCAGAATTCCAGAAAGATTCCGTCCACGCCCGGTGACTTGAAGGGTTTGAAAGCTTTTTTCCCAGTCCTCCAGGGAGGGGGTTTTCGGCCAGCTTTGGATCGGATTCACATTCGTTGTGACCACACAGCCCGGAAAATGTGTAGCCATCAGTACCTTAGGGGCCGTCCATTAATGACGTGAGGTGTTTTTCTGTTAATTTGGACCCCTCCCTCCCCCTTGATGAAGTTTGGTGAGATTTGGTGAAAAATAATTAATTTAAAATAATTAATTTTGTATGTTCATGTATTTTGCTAAATACCACTAAATACCTAAGCGTTAATATTGATGGAATATAAAGAGGAAAAATAATAGCGCGTTTAAGGGACACTATAACAAATTTATTTAAATTACATAACAATAAAAATAGACTACCTTCCCTAACTGTTTACTTACTCCATGGGCGTGGGCGTTCTGTATTGTTCGTTGAAAGATTTTTAACGCGGCGGGAATTTCCACGAAAAGAGTCTTGTAAATAAATTGTTCCGCAATTCTCTCAATTCGGGGAATCCCATACTTAGAAGATATTTAATACTGTCTATACTCGAGATTGCTATTGTAATAAAAAAATCGTTTGCGGACAAAATAGAAAACCTTTAAAAATGTAAAATAATAAGTTTTTTTTTTATATTCAATGTATTAATGTAAAAAGTTGACGTGAGATTTTCAAAGACCCCCTGCTCCATTTAGATGAGATTTGATTAGATTTTACTGGACCCCTCCCCCCCCATTACGTAATTAATGGACGACCCCTTAGCTGTTTCATCGACAGAGCCCTCTTTCTTCAAGCTACCTACTTGCTGTCCCGGATCCTTTGACAGGATGTTTATCAGCCGGGCAGCGGTGGTGGTATATTCAAGGCCCCCCAGAATTTTCTGCATGATGACCTCTGCTTAGAACGAAAGTCTTTTTTGTATTGCCGCTGGTATTCTTTAAATTCGTCTCAGTCGGCTGCACTTTTAGTCCTTTTGGCTTTATTAAATAGCTTGCGCAGATAGGCTCTTCCCCTTTCCAGTTCCTTACACCACCATGTGGTGTTGTGGCCCTGACGGGTGCCTGATCTCAGCAGACAAGCTTGCTCATAAGACGTCATCAGAGACCTAGTGAGGTCAGTGACTGCCCTCTCCAGTTCTCCGATCGTCTTAAGATCATTAGAGATATCGAGCCGACCCCTGACATTTGACAGGTTTTCTAGAAATAGATCCCTGTTAACGTTATCCATCTGTGGTCTGACATGGTCACTTGCGATGATACTTGCGAGTCCCTTATATGTTTGGAAATCCCTTGTGTCACGAGAGTGATGTCTATCACAGTCTGACACCTCGAGTAGGTGACAAACGTAGGCTCGCTCCCTCGATTGAGTATTCCTAACTTTGTGCTCGTAAGATATTCCAGCAGTGCTGTTCCTCTACTGTTGCAATCTCCGCTCCCCCATACAATGTGGTGTGCGTTGGCATAGCATCCAGCAATGAGTTGTTTTCCTTCCCTTTCACAATGCTGAACCAGGTCCGCCAGCTCCCTATAAGGGGGTGGCTACCTGGAGTCCACGGGGAGGTATACTGAGGCAAGAACTACCTTTCTTACGTTCCTTCCAAAGTCCAGGTTGACCTGCACAGCCGTGACATCTCGGTTGCAGTAGCCCGTCAGTTGGAAGGCGTTTTGTTGACCTGAAACATATTATACACAAGTTCTGGGGCTTTCTTTAAGGAAACTCAGTTAAGTGGTTCCTAACGATTTGTCGCCCATGCCTACGCACCACGGTTCTTGTATTAGTGTGAATTAGTGTGAGTCCTTTGCCCATTAGGTCGAACCCGATTCCTTGCGACGTATTCGCCACACCGGACGTCGACGGTTCTGCTCCACCAGAAGGTATCGTCTGTCCCGTGGGGCATCCCGTTGCTCCTATATCAGCTCTTGATGTTGCTGTAGGGATGGCGCCTTCACGCCTCTGCCTCTGCAGCTTCCTTTTAAGACCCTGCGGTCCCTGATTGGAGTTGTTTTTATTCTAAATACCGGGATTTTTTACTTCATCTCCCAAGCTCCCCACCCACCACGGAGTCCCATATGGGGACGCCGAGCTTCGACGCTAGGGATACTCGAGAGATATAGCCCCCAGAAGGTTGTTGCACACAGCCTACGCGGTCTTCCGAAGCCGTCCACGCAGTGGCATGCCCCAATGCTCCCCAAGGGCTCACCCCGTCGGCCCTCTTACGGGACGACACAGCCGATTGATCGAGGCGGGTTAGTCTCGACCGCCCGTCTAGGGTGAAATCCAGGCCAAAGTGGAGTGTTGCCCTCCCAAGGCCGTAGCCAAGTTCAGGCTCAACCACCAGGATCCCTTCATCCACCCGCACGGGTCGCCACGCACGGCACAAACACGTGGGTGACTGTTTATGCACCTGCAACACCAGTCACCATATTGCATGGGGAAGTTTTTATAGTGGTACTTCATCCACGCGGCCAAGCCCCCGTGCCCCCTGTCTGCAGACAGGCGGTTTACGGTATGCGTCACGAGCTGGCCCGCGGCGTGGGGATTTCGTGAAGCAGATTCCGTGAAGACTCTACCCCTTTTCCTATCCGCCACCTGGAGACGCACTTGGTAGGTAGCTTAACCCCCAGGGAGTCTGAGCCTTAATTCTTGTAAATTATGACGAGGAGTTCGGTAAATGTAATTTTTTAAATAAGGCCACAAAAAGTCCACAGGTTTAAGATCACAAGATTTCGAAGGCCCGATATTTTCGGTGTTCCGACTAATAAGTCTGTTATCAAAAAACCCTCGTAACATAGCTATTGTGGTCCTTGCTGAATGTGCTGTAGCCCCAGTTTGTTGAAAATAGCCAAGTACCAATTCGTCATCATGAAGTTCGTTAATAAAAGTTTCCAAAATCACTTGATGAAATAAATTAAATTTTTGTGGACAAAAATAAGAATAAAATAGGTTGTGGAGACTACATCTTCTTCGCATCTGTTTAAAAATATATTTCCAAAATTTTTTGAAACCTCAAAATTATTTTTTAAACTTCTTGAATGACGTAACTTTAGATGCCACAATTAAGCATATCATAGCGAAAGACACACGGATTCGAATTCATGGATGATGATTACAAATTATATTGATCGCTTGATATTACCATACCTCTGAACAACAAGTAAATTTTACCTTAAGCTTATTACCAAATTATTATTTGCATTTTTAGTACGAGGGGAGATTTTTATATCAGGTATCTACCTAGCCATAAACGAAAAGAGTTAGAAGGAAAGTAATATTTTATTTTTTGATATAACATCCACTAACGGTTACACACTTATTCCAACCTTTTTGCAATAAGGCTATAGCTTCGAAAGGTCTTCAAAAATCACCTCCACCGCGTCCTTCAGGCATTAATCTTAAGAAAAACGACATCCGTGCAACTGCTTTTTTAATTTAGGAAAGTTATAATAGTCACACAGTGCCAAGTCTGGACTGTAAGGTGGATGTTACATCTCTGATAGGGTTGCTCTCGTTGATTACTTCTCGAACTTGGCGAGCTTAATGGACTCGGCAATTTTCAGTTTGGGAATCCAATGCGCTGACACCTTATTCATTCCTAAATCTTCGTGTAGAATTGTTAACACTGTGGCTTCTGATATCCCCACTTCAGTGGCAATTATTGAAATCCTTATTCTTCGATTGGCTAAGACCAATTCCTCAACTTTCTTTATGTTTTCCTTCAACAGGCTTTCCGAATTGATTCCCTACCCCATTAGAAATTGCTTAGACAAAAATTTAATTACAGCGCATCTTCCCCATACATGTAGTCGCGTCAATGAAGTCTTCTTCTCGGAAGTCCTCAGAAACAGCTCCGATTTTGATGTTTTTTTTTTAATATTTGCTTTTTTTATATTATTTATAATCAGAAACCTTTTGGAGCGGGGACATAACTATTAATATTATTTAAACAATATGTATGATATTTATCTAAAAAAATAATAGTTTTGCGTTTTTTTTAACAGACTTCAAAGCGAGGGGGTAACCACTGCATGTAATCGTGGAACGGCGCTATTGAAATCACTTTGTAATCATAATGTAATCAAATATAATTTTTGTGAAATCATATGTAATCTTCTTGAAATCATAAATAGAACTTAATGAAATCGTGAAATCTTGTATTCATGATGTAATCATCATGTAATCGTCAAGTAATCATCATGTATTCATCGTGTATTCATCATGTAATCATCATGTAATCATCATGTAGTCATCATGTAATCATTATGTACTCATCATATATCATGTATTTATCCTAATCATGATCATGATTTATGTAATCATGATATTATCATCGTGTAACTAGATTTGTGTTTTGTTCTTATTACTACTTTTCGCTTGACTAGATCTTCCTCAACGAATAAAATCGCAGTCATTTACTGTGGTGTGATTCTGTGTGTTAATATGCACCTCGATATGCACTTATACTTGGCATTTCTCATATTCCCGCCTTCAATCCGGCCCGTCTCGGGCGGTGCTCGTGATTACATTCTTTCAACTAATTGTGTCATTTGCATTTTTCTTTTAGCCCTAATGTTAAGTTTTTCCTATCTTTGTGGTAGTCATAGGGGTCATAAGTTTACAGTTTGCAAGATATTTTTTTCGTAACCTATTTTTTCCAATTTCTCGTGATAGCAGTTTTATAAAAGGTACTTAATTCAATAATTAAATTTGGTATTCCTGAATTCATTTTTATTAACATAATAAGAATTTTTGACTTTGTGTTATATCCAGTGTATACAGGGTGTTATGAAAGTAGTAGCAGAAAATGTAACCATAAGTAGAACTCGTCAAAATAAAAAAAAATATATCATTTTTCTTCGCAAACGCTCCCTTACGGAGTTACAATTAAGAATAGTTTGACCCCTAAAACCAAACCCGCTTATGGATCCACGTTCATTGATTGGCAGGAGTGCACAAAAACTTTACCCGATAAATGAATCGAAATAACAACTGTTTAAATGAAAACATGTACTCACCTACCATAATATGCATAATATTGAAGTAGGTTAGCATGTAATAATAAACTCTCTAATTTCCATCAGGGATACGTGCGATACGTTGTTGTACGTGCGATAAACGATAAATGTTGACACACCGACACTTCGAAGCACATCTTCGAATTTAAAATTTTAGGTTCAATTTCCAAAACACGATTACATCTGGGACGTCCGAAATCTGGAGTTGGAGAAGCACAAGAATCGAACACACACAACAATTCATAGCGGCGCGACACTCAACTGACAACTAAAATTTAGTATCAACGACAAATTTTTTGTCCCAAAAAAGTTTGGTGTTTACCTCGTTCGACAAAAACGTTCTGATGCGTTCAAGTTGATGTAGGCATAGGCGGAGGGTGAAATAAGGGGTCAGAAAAATTTGAAAAAAATTGCGGATTTCAGCAAAGTGGTAAATAGAAAAAATGTTTATTTTGACGAGTTCTACTTATGGTTAAATTTTCTGCTAGGACTTCCATAACACCCTGCATATACTTGTGTCGCCCAAGCGATAGAGTAATAAAACTTAAGGGTAGGACACCACTTGCGTAAAGCGTTGTACGCAACTGTCATATTCATAAGGAAGAAATTCCATCTAAACTCTTTTTATAACTGCAATCTTTATACCTACATGCCGTTTTTGTAACAAATTGATAAAGAGTAGTATTAAAAAGCTTGATTTGTAGATATAATCGAAGAACGCTGTTAATTTAAGTTGGGTGCATCGGGCTTTTCAAAATGCTGGAGTATTTAAACTCCACCAATAATGGTACATTACTATTTTAATCGGTTTCAGGATATTAAACAGATGTTTACACTAATAAAAGTTGGCCGGTAGGTAAGCCATAAATGTATCCTTGGTAAGGTAATATTACCTTACCGAAATGTCAATTGTCAACATTTGTCAAGAAAGTGAAAACGAATTAATGTGAAAACTAATAAATTAATGTATGTAACGTTATTTATTAAAATATCATAAGATTACATGAAACTATACCTTATAATTTAAAAGTAACAATGAAAATAACGAGAAAAAGATACAACTTTGTCCCCATCACAATAAACATTTATGGTGCAATCTTTCAAAAAAGAAATTGTAACGGGATCGTCCCTCTCAACTGAATTGACGACTTCGTCTATAACATCTCGTAGACTATATAACATGAAGCCCTAAAACGTGTTCTGTTGTTTAATAAAGCTGTTTTGTGAGCTAACAGCGTATCAAAAATCGCAATTTGGGTTTGTATTTTCAATCGCTGTACGTTTACCGCCTTTTGTGACGTCATTTCGGAGGAGCCTTCTCATTTGTCCGCCCATCTAGTAACTTTGAATCTTATTTGGTGAATTTTTTCCCGTGTTAACGTCACAGAAAGGCGCGCGTTTCAAATAAGACAGATGTTTCGAATTTTCTTTTACCTAGTAAAGAATAATAAACAAAAAAATAGGGGTGCAATATTTTTCCGTCTAGTTTCTAGAAAAGCTATTTTTGAAAATTGTGGGACGACCCCATTCTTATCAAATTCAAATTCGAAACTGATGAACACTCCATGTGTGAAGATGTATTTTGTTGCACTATTTCTCTTGTATGATCATTGTAAATAATTTCAGCTGAAAGTGCTGAAACCGCCGAACTAGAAGTACCAGAAACAACTGAACTAGAACTATCAGAAACCGCTGAATTTGTACTACCAAACATTCTTTTTGCCATCTTAATCTTACGGAGAAAATTGCAAAAATTTCAGTAAATTCACATAAATGAGAAGATGGTCACCTGAAATCGATAAACTATTCCACAAACCACGAATTTTATGATCCATAACAGCCTTAGATGTCGCTCTTTTTTAATGTAATCATCATGTAGTCAATTTAATCCCGTGTAATCATTGTGAAATCTTTTGTAATCATTTAGTAACCCGAATGTAGATACTTGAAATTGCATGAAATCCTCCGTGAAATCATGTAATCACTCATGTAGTCATATGTAATCACATGTAGTCATATGTTAGTCACATGTAATCACATGAAATCATATGAAATCACAAGTATTGACTATGTAATCAAGTGAAATTTGTAATCCGTGGTACACCCTTTTCATCAGTGGTTACCCCCTCGCTTCAAAGAGGAAGGAAGTTATCAATTCGGTTGTGTTATTATTTTTTTTAATGCTTGTTACCTCAGAACATTTATATATTTATATTTCATTTATGTTCACCGATTTCTTCGTCAATTGTAGACCGATTTTTAAAATTCTTCTTTTATTTGAAAGGGTATAGTCTTAAGGTGGTTCCATTTAGCAAAAAATCAGGATCTGACAAGGGAATCCCATGGAAATCGAGAAAAATACTAAAATTTTCGTTCCCTTTTATTAACCGACTTCATGTATGTTCACCGATTTATTCGTCAATTGTGCGCCGATTTTCAAAATTCTTCTTTTATTTGAAAGGGTATACTCTTGAGGTAGTTCCATTGTCAAAAAGTCAGGATCTGATCAGGGAATCCCATGGAAATCGAGAAAAATCCTCAAATTTTCGCTCCCTTTTATTAACTGACTTCATGTAGGTTCACCGATTTCTTCGTCAATTGTGGACCGATTTACAAAATTCTTTTTTTATTTGAAAGGGTATACTCTTGAGGTAGTTCCATTGTCAAAAAGTCAGGATCTGATCAGGGAATCCCATGGAAATCGAGAAAAATCCTCAAATTTTTGCTCCCTTTTATTAACCGACTTCATCATGTATGTTACCGATTTCTGCGTCAATTGTGGTCCGATTTTCAAAATTCTTCTTTTATTTGAAAGGGTATACTCTTGGGGTGGTTCCATTGTCAAAAAGTCAGGATCTGATCAGGGACTCCCATGGAAATCGAAGAAAATTCTCAAATTTTTCCTTCCTACAAGTATTGATGAACAATTTTTAATTATTTTATTTATAAATGTCTGAAATAAATAATCCACAATTCATAATAATTTTATAATTTACTTTCGTATATTATTTGTAGAATAAGTATTGAAAAACTAATTTTTTTATATAAATATAATAAATAGTGTTTAAACAACATAAATAATTATTTCCCCACTTCAGAAGGTTTCTGATTTTAAATAATATATAAAAACAAACATTCACAAAAAAAATCATTAAAATCGAAGCTGTTTTTGAGGACTTCCGAAGATTGCCTGTTTTATGTATTTATTGACGCGACTAGTGTTAATCATCCTCTAATGAATATCTTTGAGTCCACTTTCTTCTTTCGTCAAGAACTTGATCACGAAGTTCCAACTGAATTTCACTCATTTTTTGTTAGCTAAAGCTTCATAAAACAACAAGACACTTTGGATCTTCACCAAACTTGGTCAGTATGCATTAAAATGTCACAGCTACTTGATACCAAAAATTTGTGATCGTCACCTGGCTAGGTATATGATATAAAAATTTCCCCTCGTATTCTAGTTAACCAGAACTCGTGTCCCCTTTTTAAAAATCATTTTGGTTACAGAATTATTTTACGGGTATCTAATTAGGATATTCTTAGGAACCATTGATTTGTTTTTACATTTTATTCTGCTCTAAGTTAGCCCATATAAATTAGCAACTATTGGTTACAATGTGTAGCTAAAAAGGTAGATATTGGTTCGATATTAGTGTAGATATTACAAGAGCAGTTAGAAAAGTAGAAAACAATGGTGTACCTATTTAGCAATACAACTTCTTCATTAATAATTTCGTACTTTGAATTGGTCATCTATTGTTCGGAAGCGGCAAAATTTCATAATTTAAAAAAAAATCATAAATAATAATCTATGTATGTAATATTATGTTGGTACGCCTTTTATGAAACACTCTGCATAGACTAAGTGTCATTAGTTGACAGTCTTCACAAAATGGAGACACTGTCATTTCTTCCAAATTTTAATTGTGTATTGTTTAATTTTAATTTGTATTAATTATAGTTGTTTAGCCTGAAGAAGATGGCAATATGCTACCGAAACGTTGCAATTGACAATATCATTTAACTACATATCAGCTTTTTATTCTTTCCCTGGTACCTCATGAATTCAATTTTGAGTTTAATAAGACCATTCTGATAATAATAAGAATCACGATTTATTTATAAAAAGATGTGTTAATTGCCTATGTAAAAACCCAAAAAAATAAATTACTAATGAAATGTTCAAGGTAATTTGATGTATCCTTATTTATTTTCTGTCACTGCTTCTTTACTTTAAGTTCATTGCAGAAGGAATAAACTGTTTATAATCGGAACAATAATGTTTTATCACTACTAGCTTCAGAAAACAGCAATTGAGAAATTGATTTTCGGTACCTTATATCCAACAATAAATTTTTTTTCACTACTAGCTGTAGAATGTACGATTATATAGTTTGTAGAGGAGGTGTGAAGTTGTTTTTCTTTCCTAGTAGTTAATAATTTTTTCATTATTGACCAGTAGTTAATAATGGGCAGAGACCGGATTTGATGCAAAATGCATATCGATTATTTTATCTTCCTACTTAACAACAGCGCCCTTCGATTTTCACAAATTGCACCAGTTGCAAATATTAGACATTAATTAACTGCAATTCATGCGAAAAAACAAAAAACGAAGTTAAATTATTACAAAAGCACAGGTATGCATTGTGCAAGTTTTTACACGAAAATCCGGTCTCTGACGGAGAAATGTCAGAAAAAAAATACATAACCTCGGATGCCAGTCACAGTCGATCCTGTCCAAATTTCGAGTTTCACGTACAGGAAAATATGACATTCTTGGAGTAGGTTTCTTTAAGGGGTTGAGCGCGACGCGCGAGCCAAAATTTGCAACGATCCACGGAAGAAACAAATGTTCAGAGACCTCAACGTCTATTCAGGATTAACTGTGACCTGGCACCCGCTAGACGATTGTATTTTTGATGCTTCATTTATTTAACGATTTAAGCTGCTAGTAGTGAAAAAAATAATATATAAACCACGGTAGAGAAGCCCTTTCTCAGCTTCGCAACTTAATTCCCTCGATGCTTCGCATCTCGGGAATTAATACTGCTTAGCTGAGAAAAATTACTTCTCTACCTTGGTTTATAATATACTATTCTCTCCTACTGGTAGATAATAAAAACAATTGACAATGTTGGCATGGTTACTGCCGTAGTTGATGTGTTGACTTGACATTTGCTGTCATTATTAATGATAGCTGATAGCTCAACAACGTAGAACTGGGGAGCTGGAATTTCCAGCGAAATGTTAAATTTGCCGCCTGGACTACACTCGCAACAAAAAATAAAAATTACAGATATTGATTTAATTTCATAATTAATGCTACTTCATGTAAAATAGTTCGGCTAAAAAAAATGTCTACTCAACCTTTGTGTATACATAATTACTATTATGCATTCAAGTTAATTTAGATGTCTTTTTTATTTTCGATGTTTTTTGTCCCATTGAATATTTTTAAATAATTCTTCAGTACGTATGAGTTATATTCTTTCTTAGACATGGAAAATAACCGCTGAATATCGAGGTGTAATTGCTAATTATATAAACCAGCAGCACAGAAATAGATACATATTTTAAACAAACATCGGTTCATCGTCTCTGTATTAGTATAAGTATTAAGATAAATAAACTAAAGACGAAAACAAAGTATAACATTTGTAATTACGATCTTTAGATAGTTTGGCATCCATCATCAAACAAAAGTTCACAATTCTCGAAATCCGCCAATTAGCTTATTTTACTTGTGGTGAATCCCAAATTCCACAAGTTTGACTTATTTACACCTTCATTCACCGTCATATATGTGTCAATATAAATACGACCGATTATATTTTTTCCGCAGTTGAAAATAGATGTGTTAGTGGCAAGATGGAATTGAATAATAGATTTTTGTTGATCGTAAGTTTTTTATCCTAAGTTTGACCAAAAATGTTTTGTTTTGTTTTACAGGGGTGCTTAGTTTTGATTTGCGCAATGTTATGTTGGTCTTTACCGGCTCCTGATCCCAATCCTGAACCAGATCCTTATCGAGGATGGGGCGGTGGGCGTCGATGGGGAGGCGGATGGGGATATGGAGGAGGCTGGGGTTATCGAGGAGGCTGGCGACCAGGAGGAGCAATAATTGTAGTACCCGTCAGCAGAGGCTGGTATTACTAGAAAATCCATGGATTTGTTAACTGTGTGTGTGTGTGTGTTTTAATTTTAAATAAATAATTGGTAAAAAATAATAAGTTTGTATATCGAAATTTAGTCCATAGAACGTGCTAAAAGTGTCTATCATTGACAGCAAAATATCATTGCCATTTAAATTTAGTCAAATTAGGGAATATTTGTTGTTTTCAACTATAGATAATTTCACTTAATACTGATGTATTGTTCTAATAGCTATAATTAGGTTCTTTAAGTTTTAAAATTTGCAAACTTTCCAACTGTTCAAGAGCATAACCGATTTATTTGTCCTTACCAAACTCAAATAAAAACGGTCCAATCGCAGGAGACATCATCACGAGCCTTTATAAATTGCCACTTTTTGCTTCAACGCCACCAGTTCAAAATACAGAATGGATCCGATGACAATTATTGTAAGTTCAAAACATACTTCTGTTAACTACTATTAGTTGAATAATTTACAGAGACTTATGCTTGCAATTTTGATTGTAATTTCGGTTGGTGAATCCATGCCAGATCCTCGAGGAGGAGGCGGTGGAGGACATGGTGGTGCATTTGGAGGTGGACATGGAGGTGTAGGGCATGGTGGTTTTGGACATGGATACGGAGGATTCGGACGTGGTGGTTTTATAGGAGGTGGAGGATTTGCAGTGCCTCCATCTGCGTTTCGGCGACGACATCGTGTTTACCCGGTTTTGGATTAAGGTTATTTAAAGTGAACGCTTTGTATACAATAATAATTTAATAGAACATTAATTATAAATTGATATAGAATAAATCATTTACGTTTATTGATCACGTGTCTACAGTTTTTTATTAGTTTTTAGTTTTTTAGTGTTTTAATGGTCATGATGAGGCCTAATAAGGGAGACACAAAACATGAAAATTTGCTACTCCATCACTAATATGGAAAATGTCCTTTGAAGGCCTTGACACGCCGAGACAGGCGGATATAAGCGAAGAACGAGACAAATTTTGCCTTCTTCCCAAACTTTGTCGGTCTCTGAATAATCCACATAGAAATGAAAATGGATCTTTCGAACCCAAAACCAACCGTGAATAGTCTGTTCTTGCTGATGTAAATTCGAGATAATTGTGTAAACGTTTTTGCGCGAATCTTCTCGCCGATAGTGTGGAGCGGAGCCGCAGTTGCAGATTGAGACTAAGAGCCCGAAATAGGTCCCAACTTTATAATTAATTTATAAATTTATACAACATTGTACTGTTACTGTATTACACACGGTTTTACTGTTGTCAACAACTTCTTCAGGCATCATTATTATAAAGATCTTTGATTCTAAATCTTTGAATGTAAATTGTTCTTTAAATTTCAAATCTTAAGCTTCTTCTGAGAAATTCATTCTCGGTGCAAATCTAATATGAATGAAATCACTAGACTTACTTCAAGGTTTGCGGGATATTATTTTCAAACACATACGTAGGTACTGTCAATTGTAACTTTTAATTTATTATGTGAAAATAAAAATCTTGTCAATCAATAATAATTGGTGAATTCACAAAAGTGTTGGATTTTATTGACGAAAGCTAAACGTGGAAAAAAGTAAAGAAATCGGATATATTGTTATGTTTGCGAAAATATTATTAATATTTTAAATAAGACCTAGTTTTAACATTTTTGTCAGATACCAATGTCAAGTGTTTGCCATAGGAAATGTACATAGATATATATTTTTTTTATATTTCCTTTATAAAATAAACGATAAGAGTTTCAACTTGCCAGGAAAACACACAACTGTCAAATAAACAGTAATAAATTTAAATATATTTTTTTCTTTCCTAAACATTCAAATTAATGGAGGTGTTACAAAATGATTTTAATCTAGTTAACATTGTAATTTTTTTACATGTAAATTTTTCTGTGCCGCCCTGTTCTTTTTGCATTTGCTAATCCTGTCAATTGGTTGTCACACGATAAACGTCAATTAATTAAATTCAATATTTATTTATTTAAACGAATAAGCGAGTAAAATGTGCACTTCGGACTAAAACAAACTTATTATCGTAGCCTATTTCCGAAGTGGACGCGAAGTAAACGGAGAATGGCAATACTTACTTCATTTCTGAATGCAAGGCATCGTTCCGACTGAAATTTCCCAACACAATAATTGTTGGAGAAACTGGTTTGCAACATCACACCTGCCAAAGATTTCAGAGAACGGGAAGCATATCGAAAGGAAAATCTACCAAAATGTCGCTGAACAAGTGGAAGCGCTTGTTGAAGAGAATCCGCATTCGTGGTTACGTTTAGCAGCTCGAACTGCCGTTTGCTTTGGCACTGTTACAAGTATTTTGAAAAAAACGTTTTTAGACGACTACATAATTACGAAAGTAACCATATCGACCAACCAACCTACGTATTATCAGAATACTTTTACTTTGGACATTTGGACATAACACCAATTTTATATGCATCCGGTAGTTTTTCTTCATTCATTTCTTGGTCGGTATGCTACTTGCAATGTAAAATCCTTGCTCTAATATTTGTTACTGGTTTGTTTTCGTCATCTTCGCAAGTGCTGCTTTGGGTATGGCTCCTGTAATAAAGATACCGGATACTAAAACAAAACGGCAGAAAAAATTTACTACAAATGGTGAATTTTACAAAATCTACAAAAAATATGCTGCTCTCAGAGTTCCAAACACAAAAGAACGGCGAGTTTTTGGAACCAGAATTTTACACACTTCACAGTTATCGTTCAACCCCTTCAGTCACTCTTTTTTTTCTGGTTAAAATAAAATTTTGATATTTTGCGCACCTAATGTTTGATTTATTTATGATTTTTTGGTGTGTTACCGGAGCTCATTTTGAGCCGGTTTTTACCGCTATATTAATATTTTAGGTTTTTATTGTAATCTTATTTTGTAAGTTTTCTCTGTAGTTCTAAATTTAGTTGTGAGGGACAAAACTGACCGCGAAACGGTAATTCTAACGGTACATTGTAAAAGTATTTAGGGTGGTTATTTGCCCCTCGAAGGTCAGTACACCCTGGAGTTTGAAATATAAAACGTCTTTTAGTTTCGACTCTTACTTCACCATCACCAAAAAACACTCGACGATCGGGGCTCAGGGGATTTCACCCCTTTTACTCGGGGCCCCCTTTGCACCCCCTTCAACAGGTGCAACTTGCAAGGCGATATTTTACCCCCTTCTAGTGTGGTGACATATCGTGAATTGACGACAGTGTGACTATAAGGGTAATGAAAAAATAAAATATTAAAATGAATATTTTTATTTATATGGTCATATTGTACCATCTGATTGTCAGAGTGGGAAATGTTAATCCTTTGCTCCATTTAATTTTCTCTTTTGGAGTCAACTTATGACTTTTCAGCAGGTGTTGCTGATGTGCTTGGTCTAGGTTGAGGCTCAAGAAAATATTCTCGTGGGGTTTTTTCAACATCTAAATCTTCAAAATAGTTTACTTGTGCTTAGTAATAATTAAATTTGCAATATCTACATTCATCTCCAGATATATCACTCTCAATCACTTCCTCTATTTCTTCGTCGGACTCTTCCTCGCTCAGATATTTTAAGTTAGAAACGTTGTTTGCCAGTTCAACAAGCTCCTTGTATGTGAGAGCAGAGATTATGTGTGAGAGGACGTTTGCGGCTCATTCTCGAAGCGACAATATACATGTTTCTAATAAATTTAAAATTTCAAACTAAATTGGAGGTTACGTTACCTATTAATTTTATACCTAGATAGTCACAGTGTCGTCAATTGACGATACTCAATTTCATAAAATTATTGATCAAAAGTCACTAGACCGAATTTTAATTTGTTCAATACACACAAAACTATGTACTTTTTAGAACATAAAATTGGTTTTATAAACTCAAAACGATGGATGAAATACCAAAGGTAAAAATTTTCACAGACCCCTGTATAGTGCTCTACAATATCATTGCAGCAATCTGTAAGCTTAATTTTTTTTCTCAACTTCTGAACGTTAGATGTCAATACAACTTAGGGCTTGTAAAGTTAATCCACAACTGACTGATTAACTAATGGTATTGAAATGACAACAATTTTTTCACTTAAAAATTTTGAAATTGGATTGAACACGAGAGTGAGTTCTAGTTTTTAAAGGAAAAAAATCAATTCAATAAATGGTTGTCATTTCTCATCCATTTAGTCAGTCGATGAGTAATAGTGGACAAGGCGGCCCACCCGCCCACCGCACTTATAAACGGTGCCAAAACCATACGCTTTTTAGTCAAAAAAGAACCTTATACCAGTAATGAGAATAAATCCAAATTAAGATTTACACCAAAATATATTAAACTCAAATTTACATTTTTGACTGAATGGTTGACAAACTGGTTCGGAATGACAACCATTTTCCTATTGTATCCACACTCTGTTTCTTGTATTTCACAGATTCTCTTTGTGACAAAAAATCATTTCGTTGATGGCACCACATGTGAATGCGGTGGGCGGGTGGGCCGCCGCATCCACAACTGACTGATTGACAAATGGTATTGGAATGGCAACAATTTTTTCATTTAAAAATTTTGAAATTGGATTGAACACGAGAGTGAGTTCTAGTTTTTAAAGGAAAAAATCAATTCAATAAATGGTTGTCATTTCTCATCCTTTTAGTCAGTCGATGAGTATAGTGGACAAGGCGGCCCACCCGCCCACCGCACTTATAAACGGTGCCAAAACCATACGCTTTTTAGTCAAAAAAGAACCTTATACCAGTAATGAGAATAAATCCAAATTGAGATTTACACCAAAATATATTAAACTCAAATTTACATTTTTGACTGAATGGTTGACAAACTGGTTCGGAATGACAACCATTTTCCTATTGTATCCACACTCCGTTTCTTGTATTTCACAGATTATCTTTGTGACAAAAAATCATTTCGTTCATGGTACCACATGTGAATGCGGTGGGCGGGTGGGCCGCCGCATCCACAACTGACTGATTGACTAATGGTATTGAAATGACAACAATTTTTTGACTTAAAAATTTTGAAATTGGATTGACCACGAGAGTGAGTTGTAGTTAAAAAAAAAAAACAATAAATGGTTGTCATTTCTCATTCATTTAGTCAGTCGATGTGTATAGTGGACAATGGTAAACAATCGCTATTTAAGAGCTTTTAGTTTCCTTGGTAGAGGTAAAAAACTGATGTCGTCAATTGACGACGCGGTTACTGAAAGGGTTAAGGGTGATATAACCACCCTTAAAAGCCATAGCGTTCAAGTTCTGTACCTGAAGGTTTTCATATAATAATTAGCAAACCAATCTTGAATACACCATCCACATCGACTACAAAAAATCAACAGAAGTCAGAATTATATGTGACGAACAAGGAATTATTCTCACAATCAGTTTAAAATTGACCTTCTACAACAAACCAGGAGCACAATAAAACGCCTCTAGAAGTGCTGACAAGTAATGAGGTGATTTCAGATCAGATATTAAATACCTTGAAAACCCCCTTTAATTTTGTTAATTGTTCCAACAATAATATTACAATTATTAATGTCGTGATAACCCCCCCTTTACATTAATTTTACAAGGTTGGATAGCGATCGTCAGACAATGAAAGAAAAAGCGGAACCCGACGTTGTGTTATTTTTTTGTACAAGACAAGCAATGGCAGGACATTCAAACTTACCCAAACGAAACAAACCCTAGATTCTTTGGATATGTTACCGCTAATATCCGAAAGCAGTTATACCCATAGTAACTGAGAACATCAGGAATTATGCATAATACCTAAAACATTTTAGTCATTATGCATATTTCCTATACAACTTCGTAGCTAAAGTTTGTGTAATTTTTAAAGATCCACCACCTGTTGCTTTATGTTGGCTAATATAAAAATCGCTATTTTATAGTTACTTTCATGCGGTACATATACACGCACTATACTAGGGTCATTTTTGCTGTCAGTGTCGACTTTCAAACATTCAAACTAAAATTCTAATTTCAATTATGTCGCGTAAACTTGATAAAAAGTTGAAAAAAGCCGTTTTCTAATGTTCCCTTGAACTGAAGAACCTAGCACCATCCTTGAATAATCGTCAGTTAGAAGAAAAACTGTAAAACATTTTTTCAGTAATTTTTGGCCAAAATTTAACTTTAAAGTCTTCAATGATATGTAATTATTTGAGGTATCCACATGTACTGTATTACATGCTGCCAATACCGGCCAAGAACTGCAATCGTCTAAAAGTCACGGTAGTCGAAAAAAATCTCCCTGTTTTAATGACTATTTCTTTCGTGAAGAAATAGGCCGCAAAATTCACGATTACAAAAGGAGAGGGGAATATTTCTATCTAGGCAAATTGATAAGGTTTGCTCAGGAGTACACTGGTTCGCGAACATTGTTTTACAAAATAGAAAAATTCTGATCCGTAATGACTGCAGTAAAAATTTTGGCAATTTCAACGTTCAAGATATACCCTCTATCATAATAGCATTACCGGAAGATTCAGATTCTGATCTGGTCTCTGATCTTTCAGATGATGGTCCCGATCCCAACGGTCTCGACATTCCAAGTATGATGGCAGCTGAAAACATTCCTCCTAGCACTTCCTGTACTTCCATATCAACCATGTTTTAACTTTCTGTGCGTCTCTCTTTCTGACTTACCTAACTTATGCACTAATCATACTAATTATTCATAAACCATTTTTCTACTTGAACTTAAAAACTTCAATTCTGATTTCAAAATCAACATTGTCAACCAGACGTTTACTATCCTAACCTTGTTCTACTACACCTGTCGTAAAAAAAACCCTAGCCGTGTTGCCGCCTATTATTACAACAGAAAATGCGATGTTGGTGGATCTTAAAAAAAAACACAAACTATAGTAGGCATAACAACAATTTAAATTTCAGTCATTATGCATATTTAGGGGTAATGTAGTGTTACAATTTGATTTTTGCCGCGCATTTACCATCCAGGTTCAGAAACGAATCAGCGTTTAGAGATAACCGACACATACAAAAAAAAAAAAAAACACGATAAGTTCTTGCAATGCCGCGCGACAAACCTACACGCTTCTTTTTCGTTCGACATTTGACCGGGGTAACATCTCAGCGTAATTTTTCTCCTGGACAAGAGATAGGTCTAGAGAATCACGTAAATACGGACAATACGACTGGGGTGTTCAGTTATTTTTGAAGTAAAACTTCTTTACGGACACTTGACTTGGGGAGTAAGCTGGTGAATGTGTGACGAGAGCGTTACGAAAAGTGTGATCGGGCGAAACGAACGATTTTAGAATAATAAATTCATTGAAATACATTTTGCCTTAACGGGATTCGAGCCCGCATCTTTTTCGTTGCGAATCCGAACTTTTCACAATACATCTATTTGCGTGTGTCAGTTTTGTATGCAATTGCGCTACTTAACTTGATCGCTACACATGATTGCCGACTTTTCGCTGACGACAAACTGAAACATGCATTATCCAATACTGCAGGCGGTATTAATTCAGGATTCTCTAGCTCCATTTATAAACCTATATATATATTAAGAGCACTTTCATAATGGCGAACTGAAGTTTTACTTCAGTCGTGTGGTCTAAAGCACATTCGTATTTTTTTTTAACAAAATCGCGTTTGCGGATAAAATCGTTTAGGTGTCGATTCGGGGAAAAAGAGGCAGATTCACCAGAATTCAGCCGAGAATCTTTCTTGTACCATTTACTTTGGAATAGCTGTAATATTCTTTTTCTGGACTAACAAAGTCTTCACGTGGAATCAGGGTTAATTTCCCAGGAAACGCAAACTCGCAGGATCGCAGGAAAGCAGGAAAGTAAACTGTAAGTACAGCAGCTCCAAAACCAACAGGAAAGCATAATATCGTTCAGAAGATAAGTAGTAGATCATTTTTTAATTTTTTGTGTTATCAATTTATCTAGTTTTTTTTTATTAGCGTGCCATTTAAACATTGTAAACTTCAATAATCATTTACTGTAATTTAACCTTTAAGTATAGTGCAATAGTCATAATTTAACTTGTGACATTTTTATTTCATCGTTAATATAGTTTTTATTTAACCAACTTCTTAGCAGTCATTATAATTTCAATCTTCACCACGTTATTTTATTATTATTGTTTAATTGTAGAAAGTTCATGTATTTAATTGATTTGTTCATTATATGACTTTTGGGGACATAACTGTATTTTTTGTGTCACAATTTTGTCAGGGCGTTACAACAATTTAGGTTGTAATAGTAGGTAAAATACATGAAATATATAAGTGTGGTCTTACGTGGGTACTAAATTTTTTTTGAACAAAAATATCTTTGATGACACTTACAAATATATGGCACAATACAAAACAGATAGGCATACTAAAATTTATTTATTCGAGCAAGAAGAGCTTTGGTGGCAGTTACTAGATATTTCATAGTCTGTTATTTTTGACAACGTCAACTACTGTTTTGGAAAATTTAGTACAGTTGCATCTTTGGTAACCGTGCATACTATCGGAAGCAACTGCAGCTGATTTTCTAATGGAGGTTGTTACATTTGGAACATCATTTACATGGAATTTTTAATCATTATCAATATTAACGGAGTGTCCCCGATATTATAGATAATTCCTGATATGCTTAGTTATCAAGGGGCTGTTAACTATGGAATTAGTTGTACATTTTGTGAGAATTAATTCCGAGTACTATCGGAATTACCGGAATTAGTTTGGAATTAAATGGAATTATTTCAAGTACTCAAAATGATGGAAGTACTCTTGATTACAGGAAGTACTCATGAATTACTGGAATTACCGGAATTACCATGGAATTACCTTCAAATAATATGGAATTATTCTGGAATTACTTGAATTACATCCAGGTTTTATTACTACTAGTGGGCGCCCAGTGGTCAAAATCCGATCGTAATTAATTAAATTTGTAAGCCTGAACGTTATTGGGGTTCTTTTTTCAAATAGTAGACACATCTATAATCATGGCATATAATTATATTTTTTTAATTTTGTTTTATTACGTCAGCTGTGAGCATGTCTAAATACATCATTAGCGTGTGTTGTTTACCCTAATTCCCTGCAATACATATGGAAAAGGAAGATTTAAAATCACACAAAATTCACAACTCGAAACTCATTCAGTGCTCTGTGCGACTGTTTGACCACAGACTCTTTTTATTATTTAATGTATTTGTAACACATATTAATAAGGAATTTTTACATTTTTGTATTTATTAGAAAATATGGCTTCCCACAAGTAAGAAGAGAATTAATAAAAAATAAATAGGAGCCCCCTTACCAAAATATATCTGGTGTCCCAACTAAAATTTGTACTCCCAACAATTCCAATTTCGAAAGACTCAGAAGAAAGCGCTTGAACCGGTCAATTTTGTTATCAAGGGGGACCTAATTGTACCAAACTTTCAAGTCTTAGATCTCACCTCTTGAGCCAGGGGAGCCACCCCCTTAAAAAATTTAAATGGCATGTGGGGTCGTGTAATACATCATTTTAAGGCTTATTCAATTCTCTATCCAAACCTACATTTATCGATTCCTTTCTACAAAAAAAAAAGCATGAATTCGATATTTTCCAAATCTAGATAAAATACTCAATAAAAAATTTGTACCCCTCAACCATTCCAATTTCGAAAAAACGCTCGAACAGGTCAATTTTGTTATCTTCAGAAAAATACTAAACAATAATACAATTATTTAACAATTAGGTATTTGAAAAAAGATTTTTTTGTCATAAATGGAAAGATCATAGATAAGTTTTATAACAAAAGTATATTTTGTTTTTGTTTTTTTCGATATAATTAAAAAGTTATATCAAATTGAAAATAAATTTTCGAATCCAGTACCGAGACGCGCCGAACAAACCCGAGCGCTTGTGACGTCACAATGTTAATTTCTACAAATTTCTACTAATTATCACAAGCAGCTGTTACAGTGTTTCACCTTGACAGACAGTAATGTCATGCAGCGTCTTTTTTACAATATGCGGTATAACAAAACGTCTATCTGCGTCCTCACCAAAACAATTTAGTTTTTACGTCAGTTATATTGCATATGTCCAACCAATATTGTACTGTTCAAGCAGTGGGGCTACATTCATTTGGAAAATTCATATCTTGAGTTATCTACACCTCTGGAATACACCGAGCATTGTATGCGCCGCAGTTCAGCGACTTTATTACTAGACGCTGGGGGCGACATTACCAATTTAAAAAGACATGGAGGATGGCAAAGTACAACGGTGGCTGAGAGCTATAGCAAGGATTCGATCCAAAATAAGTTAGATATAACAAGAAAAATACAATCAGGGCCAGCAAAAAAAAAACAACTACTATAAAAAGTTTCAACAGATTCGGCACCTTTTGTTCTCCACAACGCACTCAATATCGTTCGGGGCATACTGGTATCTCGTCCATCGGATAATAGTGTCTTAAATGAAAGTATAACACTCTCAACGCCGCATTGTGGCGATGGATATTACTGTTTTACAATTATTATTATCGTTAATATGCCGTTCATGACAACAATATTAAAATGAAGTATAGAATTTTAAAAGAATTATATTTTTTGTTGCTTTATCCCGAGTTTTAAGGAGTGTTTAATAAAATGAGTGACTAACAAGTTTATGAAACGACTCGCATACTATACTTTTTCTCCGACAGCATTATTATTATTATCTTATTTATTTTCATTTCAATAAACAAAGGACAAAATTATTAAATTATTGTTTTACTTTTTGTATACATTGATGGTCACGTTTGAAACATTTTGGCAATTGTTATTTTTTTATAAACGTTTTTCCATAAAACTATGTTGTATTTGCTTCATTTACTTGATTTGAATAATTTAAGCTAATCATTGAAGCACTTTAATTTTTATTAAAGCTTGAACTTTGAGCAATGGTAATATCAATATTCTCAGTATTCTTTTGCATAGCATTATCTTAAAGAGTATTATTGATGATTTTAGTAGCTATCTCGATTTTATTCTTCAACGAGTGGTCAATGTAACTCTCTGCAACAGTTGTTGATCGCCATCCTCCATGACGCTTTAAAGCTACGTGAAAAAGCTATGAAACATAATATGGGGTTATTTTCCATAAAAGACAAAGAGTACCAAAGTAACTCCAATAATGATATAACGTTGATCAGCAACATTTTATTTTTTTCTCGGTTGTTTTACATACATTTTTTTTCCAATCTTATGAAAAATGAAAATACGACTGTTTTTATTTTGCTCGTAGAAATTAATCAATTTGTGGACATAAAGAAAAGAGAAATAAATTATCAGTTATTCATAAATATTACTACTTATTCATACTACTAGTAACTATGCATATTGTACGTACGTGCTTCTAATTTTCTTATTTTTTTAGAATATTCTGGAATTACTAAAAACTAATCATTGTGAAGCTTGTTTTCTCAATATTTCTAATAAAAAGCATCTTACTCATACCACCGAAAGGTTAATTATTATTATTTTGTAAACACCTGTTAATTCTTGATGCAATTTTGAGCCCAATTCCTGCTGGGAAAAACCCGTATATCTCATGCACAATGTCAAACGCTATTTGTAGAAAGTGTAAAGAAAGAAGACTCATTGTTAGTGTACCAACACTTAACGGAAAATTTAATCAGATATTTTGAAAGACAAATATTTTAAAAATTGCTCAATTATTCACCAACACGTACATCAAAGACATCGAAAGTGAGAAATTACGCGCGCACCATTGTTTAGGATAATCCCAGACAGTTCACCTTGACTTTACTGAAAGAGATGATATAAAATGTTAGATCAGATTTTCTTACGATTATTCCATCCTTCGTCCAGGTTAAGAAACAGGTGGATCTCACTAAAGCAATGGACTTTACACCAACCACGATAAAGGTACGATATTGACTCAATTTTATTAATTACCTAATATTTTGTATTTTTTGTGTGCAGACTCTTTTGGTCTTAGCCATCATCATTGCCTCTGTTACTTCTGCTCCTTGGAAACATGGGGGATGGGGTCACTCTGGCGGCGGTGGTTGGGGCGGCGGAGGCTATGGGGGCGGTGCTGCTGTGATCGTCGTTAAGAAAGTTGGATACGGAGGCTATGGTGGTCATGGCGGTTACGGAGGCTATGGTGGCCATCAAGGATACGGAGGCTATGGTGGTCATGGAGGCGGCTATGGTGGTGGTTACGGCGGAGGGTATGGGGGCGGTTATGGGGGCGGCTACGGTGGAGGCTACGGCGGCGGTCACGGTGGAGGCTACGGTGGAGGATTTGGGGGTGGATTCGGATTTGGTGGTGGCTTTGGCGGTGGACACGGCCGGTAAAAGTGAAACACAGTGAACATAATTTTCATTCAGGACAAACAGTTATAATAATTATGTGGATTCTTTAAGTTTTGTAGCGTGATTTATGATCATGAATGACCCCCTTTAAATAAATTTTGTAGAAAATTTGTGTCATCATTTCTAACTTCCGACTGCAGGGAATAAGGACGTTAACCTTTTACCTCAACTAAAAGTACTTATAAATTGGAGAAATTGTTATCGCGGTTATTAGTAATTAAACAAGTTTCGGTGCGCGTTTCATCTCAAGTTGTGATGGTTTGTAAGGTAACGAATTTTATTAACACATTATGAAATTGTAATAAAAGCTATTTAAAATGTTTAGATCTGGCTTCTTTTCATTCTTGTTGTCACAATCGCATCTTCGTTTGCCGCCCCCGTAATTCGTTCTGGCGGATATGGAGGATTCATTCACAATCATGGGTTTACCCACACAGTCAAATATAGTGCCAAAAGAATTTCCCGCACAGAAGAGTTTATTACTTCACATCAAGATTAAAGATTGTACTGTAACCTAATATTTATTTCAGTTTTTAAGTATGTACATATTTATTATAAACAGATTAAAACATTTTTAATTACACTCCGCATCACTTCAATCCAAAAACTAAATTAATTACAAGTCTTGTCATATATATATTATTCTTAGAAATACGCTAAGTTTTCTTGATTCTATCTTCCATATCCGCCCCCATATCCTCCACCAAATCCTCCTCCAGCACCTCCGCCGCCGAAACCTCCACCAAAACCTCCCCCTCTGCCACCACCTAGCCCGCCTCCTCCTCCAAATCCACCCCCTTGACCACCGCCGCCACCAAGTCCTCCTCCAAATCCCCCACCTCGTCCACCGCCACCACCAAAACCGCCACCTCGTCCACCGCCGGCGCCGCCACCAAAACCGCCCTCTCTACCCCATGGAGCGCCGTTTGTAAGTATAAACAATGAAACAAAGAGTAATAACACCTGCAATAACAGTGCGTAAATTATCATAATAAAGTGAAAACGAAAGATTTTACCTTAAAACTGGTCGTAAATTCCATTTTGGTTGTAAAGTTTAATGTGATAAAAAGTAAAACTCCTGCGTCCTTTTATACATGAGAGGACTTTGGTTGTAATGATGTTAAATAGAACCAGCCAATAGAAATGTGTATCAATTATTATATTATTGTATTTGAAAACTAATGCAAATTGGTTTGTTGCGAATATTGTGGTTTTCATTCGAAAAGTTGCTAATAGCCAAAATGAAACTAAATTATATCTGTAAATATATTAATACAGTGAGATCAATTGTATTTTGTGTGTAAACTTGGTCAATCAAGCACAAAAATATAGATTTTGTCTGATAGCACTAATACTATTAACTACATTTTTGTTAATATCCCCTGTTATTTTATTGAAATATTTTCTACATTACGTTGTGTAAAATGCGAAAAATGTATGTTAATTATTATTAGAAGAAATTTATGTTTGGAGAACAAAATTATACCACTCCAGAAAATCCTCCCTTCGAATTTTTAGCAGTGGTTTAGCCAGTTTTTGTAAAAATATAAGTAATAATAACAATAACATGCTAAGCGGGCTAAAAATTAAGCTTACAAACAACCTTGCCAGATTTACTCACTTCTAATAATCACAATTACGATTGTTGACATAAAATTTACATTTAGGGGAATTTTATTTTACAGAAAAAAACTCAATTAGTTCAATTTAAATATTAACGAGTCGAGAGTTAAAGGCTACTTTTATCTAATGGATCTACATTTACCATAAGTTTTAATAATAAAAAATAGTCATAGTACAGTTCGTTTTTAAATTAATTAGTCCATAATTAATCCCTGTGTGTAGGATACCTAAGGCATGCATGAATGCAGGAAAATAATCAGGTTTTTCTTGGCTATTCTCGGTCAATAGCATCACAAATACCTTAATAAAAAGAAAAAAGCAGATGGACCTTAAATAGACGAATCGTTGAACTTGAAACACTTTACTTCTAACAGTCCTCAGTGTCTCAGCGAACCAGTTTTAACAATGATTAAGGTAACTTCAATTTTAACAAATGATATTTAGTATTTAAATATTTTTTATTCAGGAAATTGTTGTTTTCGCCGCAATAGTTGTGTGCTGTGTTTCGTTACCACCTTCACCTCTGCACAGAGTTATGGCAATCGTAGTGCAACCTGAATCTGTGAACGCTCCTGAGATTTTGGCGAAAAATACAGAAGTGTTTGCTACGGCTGAGAGTGGTTGGCGTAATCCTGGATTTGTGGGTGCTCATGGATTAGCTGGTGGATTTGCTGGTGGATATGCTGGTGGATATGGGCATGGTGGTGGTTGGAAACATGGAAGCGGGGGATTAAGGGGTGGTTATTTTGGGGGCGGATGGAAGAATAGGGGTATCTTCCATTGAGTCCAAGAGAAAGATAATTACATATTATAAGTTTATTTATTGTATTTTTTAAGTAATAAAGTATTTTGTATATTTGTTGATATATTTATTTTTTTAGGATTAAATGCTACTTCTCATTCTAAAATTTACAAAAAAAAAATCCAAATCGGAGTGTGAAATGATACTTTCTATTTTTCCTTTTATCCAAGAAGTTCATCGACTATTTTTAGTTATGTAGGTATATGTACAACTTAACATAATAACGTAAATCCTACATCACGACGGTGTAAGGTTTATAACGAATATTTTATGACGAAATGTTGAACACGTTTTGAAGGTCGAGGATGTTAATGCACCTGTTGGGAATCCCATGGTACAAGGACACCAAATAACTCATCATCTAGTCCGTATAAGCAACTTATGAGTGCCTCCAGCTAACAATTTACGAGTAACATTAGATGCAGCGATGTTTCGTCATTTGAATCTATATTAAATTACGGTTGTGGTTTTTACTTGGTAGGTAGCGAGTTTGAATAAAAAAGCAAAGTTCCGCATTCTTAATTTCCATTCCAGAAGTATTCGGTCGTAAAACGTGAAGTAAATATAATAACCTACTTACGTTTAACTAAATATTGACTATGGCCTTGAACTGATGTTTGGAAGAGATTATTTATGAGGTCATCCTAAACCTGTCTATTGATTTTTAAACGTGATTTATGATCAGTGGAGCGCGTGCTAATCAATTAGTACATAATTATATTTTTGTAGAATATCTATCTAGACATAGTTTTGTCAGTTTTCAAAATAATTTTTAATTGTTGATACTCAGTATAATTCACGTTATATTTTACTTTGTTCTACACAACTGCATTGTCATACATTATAAGTACCGGGTGATTCAGAGTAACTTTAGTAAAGTTTGTATTCCAAATTTTGACGTAGCGCGTAGATCGGTTCGATACTTATTTCAGACTTGATGTACAGGGGCATAGACATTACTGTGGATCTCAATACATTCAATACCTATAGGTTCCGCATTAATTTGAGGCATTACATAGGTTTCTGTTGATTCTTCCAATTAGCAAAGTTTTACGAATTTTGTTTATTGTCCTTGAATCTGACACCAATCCAATGCCAAATTTAAAAAAAAACACGATGTAGACAAAGACAACTATTCTTGCTTCCAAAGGGTTCTTTGACTAAAGTTACCCTGAATCACTCGGCAATTCCCGAATCTAACTTTTTATTTATGTAGTAGTAGTATGTATATTTATTACCTTCACAGGTTTATAAAGTATTCGATACATTTCCCATAACTCAAATAAAATAAAATATAATAATATAATAAATTAAACTAAATAAATCAATAATCCAACACAATAACTAGCAGATTTTATCCCTTACCACTTATTGTCCCTCTTCTCCACTCAACTTTCCTCATCCATTCGATCCCTCTTCCGTCCTCATTCAAAATTTCTTCTCTACTTTCATCTCTTCCTCTCAATTCTACGCATTGCTTCAAGAAATGCTCTATCGTCTCCTTTTTTTCTCCACACATCCTGCATACTCTATTATTATTCTCACTCCAATATTTATTCTCTCTCTCCTCATTTCCACATTTAAATCTTGCTATTATCACTCTCTCTTTTCTACTCTCTCTTCCTAGGTACTTTGGCATTTCTTCCGTTATTATTTTTTCATACTTCCCATTGTAACTAGACTCCCTAATTCTCGTTCTTCTTTCCTGCACTTGCACATTTCTATCTCTCTGCACTAATTCATCTGTCATTACTCTGCCTCTCTCTCGCATTCTTTCTATTTCCGCGCCTGCATACCCGTTTCTTTCGAAATATGCCTCCCTCTCATTCCATATCCCCTTTCCTATTTCTTTCCTTTTTTCTTTAAAACACTCTTGCAAAATTTTGCACTCTCCTCTCTCTATCACTCTCTCCTCAAATCTTATTGCTCTTTTTCCTGCTTCTATTCTTATTCCATCTCTCTTTGTTTCCTCCATCACTATATACCCCGGTGTCTCTCTCTCTCTCTACCCCTAGCACCCATTTCATATATTTTCTTTGCACCCCTTCCAATCCTTCTTGCTCTCTCCATCCCCATATTTCCGCTCGATACATCATCACGCTTTTCACCAAACTATCAAACATCATTACTCTCCTTCTAAAATCATGTCCAAATTTTCTCTCTCTTATTCCCCATACAGCTCCTATTATCTTATTTGCTTTTTTCACTAACTTTCTCACATGTGCTGTTGCTGTGTTTCTTTCATTCATCACATAACCTTAATACTTAAATTCTTTCAGTTCTTAAATTTTCTCTTTCTCCCATCTCCACTCATTTACTTTTCTCCTACGCCACCCCCTTTTCTGAACCATCATATTGGATTTCTCTACATTCACCGTCAACTTTTTCCTCCTCATATATTTCTCCATGCTTCCTATCATTTCTTTCATACCTTTCTCCTCTCTCGCTAGCACCACCAAATCATCCGCATATGCTAAAGACCACACTTTTTCTTTGCACACCACAACCCCCCCTGCCTGCCCCTTCCTGAACACCTCCTCTATATCTCCAATAAAACCTGCAAACAGGCTGGGGCTTAGTGGGCAACCTTGTCTTACTCCCTTATAAGTTTTGAAACATTCACTCACCCTTCCATCCACTCTCACTCTACTTATCGTCTCTTCATATATCTCTTCTATTTTTGTTACCAGATGCTCATTTATCCCTCTCTTTCTCAAGCATTCCCACAGTAAATCTCTTTCCACATTATTATCAAAAGCCGCTTTCAGGTCCACAAAGAATACATATATGTTGCCACCCCTCTTTTTTATCTCATTTCCTGCTATGTGATTCAAGATATATACATTATCCATGGTCCCTGTACCTTTCCTAAATCCCGCCTGTCCGTCTGGTAACACCCCCCTCTCATTCATTTCCTTCATCAGAATCTCTTCCACAATCATCGAGTATACCTTATATTTTATGCTGTATTTAGGAGAGTGATCCCCCTATAATTACTGACTGTATCCTCTTCTCCTTTCTTATATATGGGGCATGTTATCCCCTCCTTCCACTCTTGGAGGAATCCCTCTCCCTTCCACACTCCATTCATTACCTCTAACAACCTGTCAACTTCTCTTTCCGTTCCATATATCCACGCTTCATTCTGTATACCATCCCTCCCTTAGTCGTTGCTCTAGTTCTTCTCTTGTTATATCTTCTATTTCTTCCACTCTTTGTTGTCTCTTTTCCTTTCCTTGCCAGTTTTCATCACACCCCAGCAGCTCACTGAAGTACTCTCTCCATTCCTCCATAGTAATTCCATCACTCACTCTCTTTCTTTTTCTTTCTTTCCTTATTTATGTATCTCCATACCTCTTCTTCCGTCTTTATACCCTTCATCTTTAGCTCTTCTTCCATCCGTTTCTTTTGCTTCTTCTCTTTGCATACTAAATTGTAACTACCTCTTGCGTGCTCTCTTGTACTCTTCCTTGGTTGCTTTTTCTTTTTTCAATTTCTTAGTTTCCTTCTTGCTTCCTGCTTCCTTTTCCTGCATTCTTTATCTCACCACTCGTTCTTCCACAGCCCCATCTTCTCTCTTATCTCTATCTCTTTTTCTTCTGTTGCGTTTCTTATGTTATCGCTCAGTTCTCTCACCTTCGTTTATTTCTGTTTCTTCGTATTTTGCCTTCCTAAGTCTTGCTCTATAATTTTCTTTTCCTTCTTCCGTCCAAATATTCTTTACAATTTTTCTTCTAAACTCATTCACATTTCCTCTATCTTTCTCTCTTTTTTTGTCTTCACTTCTAAAGGCATATGGTCCGACTCCATTCTTTCTCCCACCTTGAATTTCTGTATTTCATCCCATGCTTCTTCATTTACCATAACATAATCAATAACTGTCTCCCCTCTTGATCCAATATACGTGTACTCCCCTTTCTCATCTCCTGTGCAGTTCCCATTAAGTATGTCCCACCCTCTTTCTTCTACTAAGCTAATCAGTACTCTCCCTTCTGCGTTTTCTGTTCCATCTTTTGTTGATCTTCCTTCTATTGTTTCTTGTTCTTCTTCTATCCGTCTTTCTTTTCCCCCAATTCTTGCATTAAAATCCCCCCAATCACTAAAGTTCCTTCTTCTTGCTCTTTTACTCGCTCTTCTATTATTCTCTTCGTTTCCTTCATACTTCTGCTGTACACTGTTACAGTTCTCCATTTGCTCTGCTTACTTTTCACCGTTCTTTCCATAATCCCTCTTTCTTCTTTTGCTTCAGTTCCATTTTCTCCTTCCAGTCCCTCTTTCACCCCCATTATTATTCCACATTTAGCTCTTCTTTCTTGCTTTCCCTCTCTGCATATTGACACTTCCACTTAAACTCTTTCGGCATTCTCTTTTCCAATTTTCCCACCCTTTTTCTTCCACCCACGTTTCTACCATTCCTACGTCAAATTCTCTCAAATACTCCCAAAATTCATTATCTTTGTTTTTTATTCCCGCTACGTTCCAGAATACTATTCTAATTTGCTCCTTTTCTCCTTTATTCCTCTCCGTATTCGTTTTCCCTTTTCTGCCCTGTCGTCTTTTTCTTGTGCTCTTATTCAAAAGATTTCTGTATCTAACTCCCCCTTTTATTCGTCCCACCTAAGCCCTTTTCCCTCTTTCTATAACCCACTTTCACCCGCAGTCATTTTTGTCGCTCTTCTTTGGCTATCGCTCTTAATTCCTTCTTTGTCAGATCATCATCTATGTATACTCTCTTTCCTTTTTTTTCTCTTAGTTTTCTTTTATTTTCCATAACTTTCCTCTTTTCCCCCCAGCTCCCAAGTTCCGCCACAATCATTTTTCCTCCATTTATTTTATACATCTCTCTCACAGTCACTTCTACCTCTAATTCAACCTTCATCCATTTTTCCAGTTTCTTCTTGCTCTCGCATTTCTCTTCGTCCAATCCCGTTACTACAATATTCTTTTTTCTCACTCTTCTTTTCTGTTTTTCCATTTTCTCCTCCAATTTTTTCATTTTTTCTTTTAGTTCCACCTTTTCTCTTTCCCATTTTTTTTCCTTTTCACGCATCATAATTCTCAACTGTTCCAGTTTCCGGCTCATCTTCCGATTCTCTTCCTTTATCTCCCCTACATCCTCCATAATTTTTTTCAGCATCTCTTTCATTTCTTCATCCATTGTCTTTTTAACCGGCGATCTTTCCACTTTCATACTTTCAGACACAGACGTCGTCATGTTGTCAGTAACTCCACATGTACTACAACAAGCATGGGACTGCTGTTGCAAGAACCTACTGTCCTCGTGTGAACAAGCCGTTAGAGAGAAATTTCTAGATTTCCATTTATGTACTTAATTTGTGATCTACGGCCAGTAAATTTAATCGAAGAAAATTTCTTCCAAAACGGTTCCGAAACACTTGTCTCACCGTAGGTTAAGCTTCTGTAGTTAAAATAGTCTAGTACATGGTTGTTCTCTTTTTGGTCCAAGTAAATTAGACGAAAAAAACGCCGAATAGAAGAACTAATTTATAAACTTTTGAAATGTTGGTTATGAACTCCAAACAGAGACGCAAGTAAAAATCTGAAGAGTTTCCAGCCCCCGGGGGGAGCTTCATCCCCTTTTGCCCAAAAAAGCGCCCCCTACTGTGACCTCATGAAGCTTTTCCCCATTTTTATCCTAAACGGTAACTCCGACGAGAAAATTTTATAGGACTTACTATATTCTCCCTTAAATTATGTATAAAATTGGTCTGATAAAGCTTTCGCTAGCTCCCGACCACCGCTCATAAATGACGTTGGAAAGAGACTATAGTTTTTAGCGCGAAGGCAAAAATAAGTCCACCCCCCGTCTTTTGCGGCGATTATCTCGAAAACCATTAGTGGGAGCAAAAAAATGTATAGAAACAGAATTGTAGAGCAGTTATTTGTGTACAAGGTTTAGTCATCAAATATCGGTAAAGGCGGGAGGGGAGAGGTGTAAGAGGGGTAACGCCCATCTGTTACCAAATAACACATTTTAGAAGAAATAATTTATAAAATTTTGGTTATGAACTCCCAGCAAGGACCCAAATAAAGATCCAAAGAATTCCCACCCGCCGTGGGGAGCTTCATCCCATTTTGCATAAAAAAGCGCCCCCGAGCGTGACCACATGAAGCTTTTCTGCATTTTCCTCATAAACGGTAACTCCGACGAAAAAATGTTATCGGATTTATGTTCTCCATTCAACTCTGCGCAAAATTGATTTGCTTATATTATAACCAATAACGCTCATAAATGACGGTGAAAAATGAGTACAATTTTCATCGCGAAGGCAAACATTAGTCCAACCCCGCTTTTTAACCAATAACAATTTATTAGTTAGTTAATTGAGGCTCAAAAAAGAAAATGCATAGGTATAAACATTTTTTTTTTTTGACCAATAACAACTTATCACAAATGTTTTATTCAATATAAACCTTGTACAGAAAAAACTGCTCTACAATTTTGTTTCTATACATTCTTTGCTCCCACAAATGGTTTTCGAGATAATCGCCGCAAAAAACGGGCGTTGTCTTCGCGCTGAAAACTATTCTCATTTTCCAACGTCATTTATGAGCGTTGGGTGGGAGATATACAAAAACTTCATGAGACCAATTTTATGCAGAATTTAATAGAGAACATAATAAGTTCTATAACATTTTCTCGTCGGAGCTACTGTTTACGAGAAAAATGCAGAATAGCTTCATGACGTGACGCTCGAGGGCAGTTTATTGGCCAAAAGCTCCCTGCGGGGGTGTGGGAAATGTTCGGATTTTTATTTGGGTCCCTACTGGGAGTTTATAACCAAAACTTTATAAATTATCTCTTCTAAAAAGTCTGATTTGCTTGGACTATTTGTGTTTCGCCTTAAGTGGATAACGTTACAAGTCCAAAAAAAAAGAAAACTGGAACCTAGAATACCCTCAAAACAAACAAAAATAGTATTGCACAAAAACAACAAAAAGAACAATAATTATACACCGTTATTCACTAAACAATACAAGCCTACCGAAATTTTCGATGCAACCAACATTGCATTTGCACTGGTTACATGGATTAAAAAAATATATTCTAAAAACACATAGTGTGCGCAATTAGGTAACAATAGATATTGTCAGTGTCAAAATTTTAAATTTGCATGTCGGTTTTCTCGTCATTGAAATACATTATTATATACCAAAACAACAATAAGGTCAAAATAGTTGACACCGACAGTATCTAATGTCATTTAATAAATTAATGTGCACACTATGTTTTAGTTTTAAAAGAAATTGTTTTTTCAATCAATGCATCAAAACAAACAATAGAATTTAAAATAATTAAAAAAACTAACAGATGTAATAAAAAAAACATAACAAGGTGTCGGGCAATTATAAAACATTTTGACCAATCGTATTCAATTTGAAAACAGGCGACAGGACAGGGTACACGAAAAACTCGATTGTGAAAAATTGAGAAGTAAAATTTTAAAATTGCCAAAAGAAGATTACAAACAAATAAATGTAGGCCACCAAGTATACAAGCATTGCACACCTTCCCCTTCCACCAGAATCAGCTGCTTCTAAATATGGCGCCTGCCGAACCGTCAAACAACTGTCAAAAATTCAAACATCCATCAAATGCGATGTAAAAAAACACGAAATATTAAACGTTTCAAGCAGTGAATGTATTTAATAACACGAAAATGGAGCAAGTGAGATTATTAGTTCAAGAGCAAGGGCGTGAGGCTAGAAACCTCCTCACTTTCAACATTTCTCCTTTTAACGACAATTTCGGAGGTACGACGGTTGCAGCAAACAAAGAAACATACTCATTACAACGCATTTTTTAGGTAAGGTCTCACGAAAACCTCCTTGTCCGCCACGAGCGTGCGAAACGTCTCCAAATATTAAGATGAACATGGATGTTCGAGCCAGGACTGGAGCCAGGGTTCGGTCTGCTTCTACAGGAAGGGACAAAAGATCGGAGCTGCGGGCACGTTATTGGGCGCTGCTTTTTGGAAACTTGCAGAGATCTGTACGTGCCAGCAGTTGGTATTTTAGAGAAATGTCTTATTGTGAAAATTCACACAAAGAACTTTCATATTTGAGATGAAATTACTTGTCACTTAACTTACTTATGGTTCCTACTTATTTATTTGATTTATGACAAATGGTTTGTTGACCATATGTAAGGGTTAAAACAGTGATCGAAGAAAAGAGTGTTTATCTAAAGATTGCAATGTTACAATTACATTAGTTTGGGTGTAAACTGTCACTTAATTTTATAGAAATGGATCTTTATATGCATTGGTGATTAACCAAGTATTGACAAAATAACAATCACCTTTGAAATCAAATATTTTCTCATTATTGTCACCAACATCCATTATTGATTTCCACTCTTTTCCAATACAGTAAAAACTAAAAAGGAAATAAATATTTGTTCAACTTTTCATTAGATCAATATATTTTTTCAGTCTAACAAAACAAATTATTCTTTAGATGAAAATTGATGTTTATTGTGTTTGTAAGTCATTAAATGTTACCAATATTTTGACATTTTAGGGAAAACATTGCCTCTATTTATAGTGATTATGGCATTTTTACGTCGGATTTTAAAAAATTCTTTTACTTATATGTAATTAAAACATTGAATTATTTTTACCTACTTTATTTTAAATTCATTTTATTGAAATTTAAATTGTGTTAAATTTGATAACCTTAATTGGGGAAACTTTAGCTCCTTTTTATTAGTAGATAGTATTTATTGCAAAATTATCGTTCTAATTACACAGAACAGTTATAAATGTCCCGTATATTTTTAATGTGGAGTATTAATGAGGGCAAGTGTCTCACTTGCTTCTTGTTGTAGGCAACCCAATATACATTATAAGCTTACTACAAAATCTGATTAATACATGAAGGTAAGTACGTATCCACCAAAGGAACACCGAGGAAGAACTTTTTGTTCCTATATGTTGCACGTTGTTCCAAAATTCGGAAACCTCTATCAACACTAATAAACTTTTTTTCTCCACAAAAGCAACATATTTATTCTTTGTTTATGTTACTTTTTTGTCGAAAATTGCGTTGGGAATGGACTGTCAAAATCGTGTGCGATGAAGGTGGTCATGTTTTTCGTTGCGACATTTGTATTTCATGTCAGCATTTAAATTAGCTTTTCTCCATTTTTCTCGGAAACGGTAACTCCGACGATAGCATGTTATAGGACCTATTATGTTCTCCATTATATTCTGCATAAAATTGGTCTCATGAAGTTTTTGTCCATCTCCCACCCAAGGCTCATAAATGACGTTGGAAAATGAGTACAGTTTTCAGCGCGAAGGCAAAAATTAGTCCACCCCCGTTTTTTGCGACGATTAACTCGAAAACCATTAATGGGAACAAAAAATGTATAGAAACACAATTGTAGAGCAGTTTTTTCTGTACAAGGTTCATATTGAATAAAACATTTGCGATAAGTTGTTATTGGTCAAAAAAAATTTTGCTATGTATTTTCTTTTCTTAAGACTTAAATATGCATTAATTATTATTATTATCGTATCATTTTTTGCTCAAACAACCGCCCCAGAGCGTGACTTCATGAAACTTTTCTGCATTTTTCTCGTAAACGGTAACTCCGACGAGAAAATGTAATTTTTTGGGTCTCTGCTGGGAATTTATAACCAAAATTTCAAAACTCTATCAATGATTTTTTCTAAAAAGTCTTAATTTGCTTGGACTATTGTGTACACAGCTACCCCCGTAATGAACCGGAACCAACTAAAAAATTGAAACCGGTGACTAACTGTCTTCACAGGCAGTTTAGAGGAGCTTTTAGCTTATGGCGCGGGAACACACTGCAACGTACAGGAACATTTAAAGAAACATGGAACAGAAACACAAAAGTTGCTCTGTGTTCCTTTGGTGGATACGTACCTTAACGTTATACAGGGGAACTGACCAAAAAACCTTTTACGCTGTATCTTGTTTATTATTAACATGATTTGAACACGTGATACATCAGATAAGATCATTTCGAAAAGACTATTTATATTTGAGTATTACGTTATTTTTAACTTTAACTTTTTCGCACATTTATTATTATTTAAAAATGTTGATGAACTTTCTCTTAATATTTTCATTCTACTGACATTCCTCTTGATTCCTGGTGAGTTCTTCCGATTTCTTCTGTTTTCTTATTTTTCTATAATCCTTAATGATTTCTCTTAGTTTCATTTAATCTTCTATTCTATTCTACAGGGTTTTATGGAAGCCCTAGCAGAAAATGTAACCACAAGTAGAACTCGTCAAAATGAACATTTTTCTATTTACCACTTTGCTGAAATCCGCATTTTTTTTTAACATTTTTCTGACCCCTTATTGCACCCTCCGCTTATGACTAAATTAACTTGAACGCATCAGAGAGTTTTTGCCGAACGCGGTAAACACCTAACTTTTTTGGGACATAAAATTTGTTGTTGATAGTAAATTTTAGTTATCAGTTGTGTCGCACCGGCCGCTATGTTATGAACTGTGTTCGATTTTTAAGCAAATACTAAGAATTTATTCATTGTAATTACCACGAAAATGTTTTTTTCTATGGTGCAGTTTCTATGGTGTTAGTGTTAGGTAATTCAAATTAATTCCGCCGCTTGTCTGTGTCTCGGACGTCCCAGATGTAATCGCGTTTTGGAAATTGAACCTGAAATTCAGTATTCGAAGATGTGCTTCGAAGTGTCGGTACGTAAACATTTATAGTTTACCCCCCGTACACCAACAAGGATTATCTTTGATGTAAGTTAGAGAGTTTATTATTACATACGAACCTACTTCAATATTATGCATATTATGGTAGGTTAGTACACATGTTTCTATTTAAGCAGTTTTTATTTCGATTCGTTCATCGGGTAAGTTTTTGTGCATTCCTAACAATCAATGAACGTGGAACCATAGGCGGGTATTGGTTTCAGGGGTTAAACTATCCTTAATTTTAACTCCGTAAGGGAGCGTTTGGGTAAAAAAGATAGATAAAAAAATGTTTATTTTGACGAGTTCTACTTGTCGTTAATTTTTCTGCTAGGACTTCTATAACACCCTGTTATTTTTTCCCTCTCATTATTGTCGATTCTCAATGATGAGTTGTGATTCTCATTTATAATGACATATAATTTTGTCACTAATTTTCAGTCTGATTCTCATTTTCTAATTCTCATTACTCGTTTTCCAATTACCCTATTTTATGTTGATTTATTCTGATTCGCATTTGTCATTTCTCACTCTTCATCATTTCTTTTGCTTGGTAATAATTTCGAATCTCTGGGTTTCCATTAATTGCGTATTTCTGATTTCTGATTCCTAGAACTCAGTTCCTGATTATTTCAGATTTTCCTTAAATTTCCTTCTGATGATTTTTTATTATTTCTAGATTTTCCATTAACTCTTAAATAAATCGTCTCGATTCCAGTCCATTCTCATTTCGATTTTTAATATTTGATCCTTCTTATTGCTGGTTTTGCGCGTTTTTCATTTTCCAATGTTTCTTTTTCTCTTATGAATTCTTATTGTTCCTCATTTCTATTGATTCTTATTATTTTTCTTACTTTTGTCCTCTTCCTATTTCGCTGTTTTGTTTTTTTACTCTTTCGATATTTTCTCTTTGACTATTTCACATTTTCATTATTGTGCATTTGCTTTTTTCACTCTTTTTGCTCTCCTTTTGTTGCTTTGCTGACTGACATTTTTGCTGATTTTTTATTTCACTAATATTTTAGTTTTAAGATTTAGAATTATTTTAGTTTCCCAATTTAATTATTTTATTTCTTTAATGAACAACTTAATCACTTTCTAATTTTACAATTTCGTAATTTCATGGATCCTAAACATTTTTTTTTACAATTTTACCGTTTCACTCTTTCACGCTTGCTCTTGTGCATTTTTCACAATTTGATACTATTTCATTTTTTCACTCTTTCATTTTTACGCTGCTTCGCAGTTTAACTCTTTTGTCACTTCGTCATCTGGTTGTTTCACTCTTTCATTGTTTCATGTTTCCCTCTTTCGCCGTTCGGATTTATTGTTGTTTCACTTTTGCACTTGCACATTTTTTTCTTTATCCTAACTATGGGACTTTCAATATTTTTTTATTATTTCACTATTTTTTACTATTGAACTATTTCCTTGTTTCATTTAATTATTTCACTAGTTCGTTATTTTTGTCAATTTACATTGTCGCAATTATTAGTTCGTGCTTTCACTATTTTTACTTTGTCACTTTTTCTTTTTGTCACTGTTTCTCTATTTTCTCATTTAAATATTACGTTATTTTCCTATTGTATTATTTTATTATTTTGATATCAATTCACTATTTCCCCATTTAAAATTTCTGTTTCATGATTTCGCCAATTTGGGATCTCACAATTTCGCTTTTAACTACTATTTAAATATTTTGTTCTTTGATTTTACTGTCCCTCAATTTCACTAAATAATAAAATGAATTTATTATTAAATGAAATTCTAAATATTGATCATTCTGTATTGTGATATTTTACCATTTCGTTATTTTAACATACATATTTTGTAATGTCATGTGATTATTTTGTCATTTTCTTTAGTTTTAGTTTTTTCTCATTTAGTTTTGTCACTATTTCCCCATTTTTTATTTTGTTGTTTCACTCTTTCCAAAGTTCTTTATTTCGCCATTTTTATATTTTATTTTATAACATCATTCAGCATTTTGTTTTGTTTTTATTTCGCCATTTCATTAGTTGACTGTTTAGCTTTTTTACTACTTCCACGTTTCGTTATTTCACTATTTTTGTTGCATGCACCCCACATTTTTCATTTTTAATCTGTGAACAATGACAAATGGCCATTTCACTGTCATGGCAGACAAAGTAATTGTTTTGTTTTTCATTCACTTTTTCATTTTTCTAATGACGACTCAATCTCAATCTATAAACGAATTGCGCCTAAAGAAATGTCCATTTCAAAAATGCGTATGCAAAATTTAACATGGGAATCCGAGATCAGAAATTTTAAGAAATCACCAATGTCTGTTACATATTTGAACACCTCAATGTCTCTATTGTTTGTTTAATTGATTCCATTTTTACAATTCCAGATTGCAGAGATTTACAACACCGTCGAATCTCACGAAAGTATTACCGAATGCCAGGAAGTATTACTAGTTTTAGAAAACTATTTAAGAGATTTCAGCGCTTTAGCCGATTGGTTTCGTCTAAAATGGGACTACGAAAACACACCGCCTTTACAAAGACCAACGTCGTTGACTTGGGACATTTGCAAAACCAATCTTACGAAAGGCAACAACAGATCTGGCAAATCTAGTCCTAGCTTGGGCTCTGGAAGAAATAGTCCAAACGTTTCTGGAAAAGTCAGTCCAAGAATTTTATGCAGTAAAGTTAAGAGCTCTCTGTCAGCACCAACAAGTCCGTTACCAGCCTTTGAGCAACCGATAATTGAAGGAAAAGTGGTGGAAACGATTCCATTGGAAAAAAAGCAAATGGAAAATACTGAGTCTCAAACTACTAGTGATGAAAAAACTGAAACTAAAACTTCTGAAAGTCAGAGTGAAGTTGAAAATATTACCGAATCACCAAAAGCTCTTAAGTCTCCGGTAGCTAAGGGAAAAGTGGTAGAAGTTTCAAAGCCATCGGAAACAAAAATAAAATCACCAGGAATCAAACCAAAAGAACCGAAGCCCGGATTCGTTCTAAAGAAAGATATATCTAAACAGACAAAACTAAAAGTTGACATCAACAAATCTAAAGTCCAATTGAAAAAAGGTAGCGAAGATGTAAGTCAAAACGACAAACTAGAGCCAGCAACTGATGACGAATCGCGTTCTGTTGAAAAAGCCACTAGCACTGAAGACTTTCCCAAATTGTCGATTCCAAAGAACAAAGTAAATCAAGAATCCCAGACTGAAGATTTGGAAAAGAAGAATCCAAGTCCTGTTAATAAAGTGGCAAAAGTTGAAGCTAAACCGACCAAACCAGTGACGTCCACAAGAGCAGCTTATTCCACAGCACTAACCAAAAGTTTTTCTGCCAAAACCGTACCAACAATCAAACCTAAGATTGAACCTAAGTCCACAGTGAAAACTGTTGTTAAAACCGTGAAACCAGTTAGTGCTCGAACTTCGACAGCTGTTCCTTTACGGACCGGTTTGGCAAGAAGCAAAACTGTTGGTGACATGAAAAATGGCAAAACAGGAACATTTCAAAAACCAAAGGTACTACCACGATTTGAAAAAGATACCAAGTACACCATGAGTAAGCAAGTAAAAACTGGATCTGTGTTGCCAAAAAGCAAGACCACTTTGACTAGAGACCACTTGACCAAGTCTATGTCATTGAATGAATATGCAAGTTCTGTAGAGACGTTGGTCAATCAAGGGAAGAGCTCCGAAAATATAATCACCAACTCTAGTAGCAGCATCGTTAGCTCGTCGGAAACCCTCAATAACGACAACACGAAGAACGATAATCTGCATTCTGATGGATGGTTAACCGTCAAATGTCGGTCCAGATTTAAAAATAACAGTAACAAATCGAGAAGATCAGACACTGGCTTCAATTGGGCGACAAGGTTCCATCAAGTTAGTGCCACTGCTAGTTTACCCGCTCTAGCTTTACTTCCAGAGAGTAATGATGGAACTAAAACGTCCAAGTGCATAGAGAAGAGCGTCAAAGAGAACTTGAACACATTCAAGTCACTAAAGGACCAAGGTAAAATGCCTTTGCGGCGTTCCCACACAACCTTAAGTAAACTAACCATTTCTAAAAGTTCCGCTTTTGAAAAAAATAAAACCAATCTTCACATCAAAAAAACTGCCGAAGAACGTCGCATGAAAGTCTCAGATATTGACTCCGAAACCGATGATGAGGTTAAATTCAAAGATCTGCAGGACGATTCGGCCACAGAAGAAGAACATTGTAAAAAGGCCAAACAGTTATCTGAAGAAGAGGATCGCTTAAACAAAGAAATTGAAAAATTGAAGAGTTTGGAGATCGATGTAGACACTGAGACTGACGGTACGGAAACGGACGGTGAATGGCAAGCAGACAACGAAGATCAAATTAGATCCACTGACGAGGAGGACGATATGTCTTTAGAGGCCCGTTATGAACCCATGTTGGCAGCTATGTCTTGGAGTGACCGCATTGATACACTGGCAGCATTAGAAGATCTAAACGCTCGTCATCCAGGCCGAGCTTTGGAACTTCACCAAAAGTTATCGAATCCAGCCAGAAAAATCAGTCTACCCGAAGCTATTAAAAAGTATCAAGCTAAGCAGGCACGAGCCCAACAAAGACGTTTAGATTTACAACAGGAGAAAGCCCAGAAACTTCATGCTCTAAGTTGCAGAGTTGAAGACGTGAAAGCTGCCAAGTTGCAACTGATTGAAGAAAAGAAGAAACGGATGGAGTCGCGTTTGCAAAAAGCAACTCAGAATCGTCGGAGATATATAAAAGATAGAGTTAGAAAAGCACACGATGAAGAGGAGAAGTTAAAAGAAATTGCGTTCATAAATGAGCTAGAGGCCCAAAATAAACGCCACGACTTCTTACAGTCCTGCCGAGAACAGCGTGGTCGCATCCAAGGTTTAAAAGAAGACAGAAAAAAGAAGCTTGAAGAGAAAGCGGCAAAAGAAGCTGCAGTCGAAGAACGCCGGAAAGCCCGTGAACGGGAGAGAAAAGAGAGGCTGGATCGTTTGAAGGATGAAAGACGACTCAGAGACGAGCGGATCTTTCTGCAGCAGCAGCAGCGAGAAAGAGAACGGCAAGAGTTGGCAAGAGAAAAAGCAAGGGATAGAGAAGAACGCCTTTCTGCTCTTCACGCTCAACAATTGGCGTCAACACAGGAATTACAAAAACGAATAGAGCAGAAACAAGAGGAATCCAAGAGAAGACATGAAGAGAATATGGAACAGATACGACAGAAAGCATTAGAGTTGTCGATCCACCGATGTCACAACGAGGATAACCAAGCTCCAAATAGCACTCCTTACCCTACTCAGAAGCTGTGTACTGTGTGCAACACCTTGATTAAATCTGAGGTGTACCTGATGAGCCATCTTCGAGGAAGAACTCACCAGGAAGCAGTGAAACAAGCAAACCCAAATTCTTCCGCTTTGACGAGCAACGAACTCGAACAGTATAATCTAAAGCAAATAGTAGATGCTCCTATCGGAAAGGAAGACCCTAAAGATTTGGCCGCAAGGGAACGCAGTAAAGCTCACAGAAAGCGTTGTAAAAAAATCAGACAAAGAATGGTCATGAAAGGTGCGGAGTACGAAACGTCTTACAAGCCGCATATTGTTGACTGTGCGAACAAACGAAGTCTTAACAGGAGTGTTAATACCATAGGTTCTATTACGAATCAAGCTGGTCAAGGGTTGTCACCGGCCAGTTCTAGTCAGCTGGATAGAATACTCAATGAGCTTACTCGACTACTGAGTAAAGGTGTCGATAGTGATTTCATTATGTTCCAAAATGTGGGCGGATTTACGGTTTTGGGGAAGCTGTTAATCATGGGACAGGATTCTAGCAACAGTTCCATTTCTTTAAAGTAAGAACATTTGTGTCTGTTTTATTGAGTTTAATTTATGTCTTTATAGGACCTTGATCATTTGCTGCAATCTATGGCAGATTGCGTGTAAAGGTCCTAGTGGTGCAGCTAACTGCGAGTACATTATTTTGTCTAATCGCCTGGTGCCAGCTATTGATTTCCTGAATGTACGACTGCAGGTAAGCTATAGACTAATGAAAACAAAGATAAATAATAGTAATTATACACCAAGGTTGAGAAGACATTTTTCTTAGCCAAGGTCAACGTGTGTCAAAGCATTGCGGGCAATAATAGTGCGAGGCTAAGAAAAGGCTTCTCAACCGTGGTTCATACACTGTTTTTTTTTTTTCATTACTAGCACATTTGTTTAACTTTTCTTCAATCAATGATAATGCGAAAGGTCGGAACGAATTTAACTAAGATATCCATGAAAACCAAGTAGCATGTGAAAACAAATGAATTAAAGTGACATTAAATCAATACCTGTTATTTCTATTTTTTCTATGTAAAAACTAAAAAGAAAAATGTGAAGTATAGTCCAAGCAAATTAAACGAAAAAACGCAGAATAGAAGTACTAATTTATAAAGTTTGAACGGGGGTGGACTAATTTTTGTCTTCGCGCTGAAAACTATACTCATTATTTTTGTCTTCGCGCTGAAAACTATACTCATTTTCCAACGCCATTCATGAGCGTTGGGTAGGAGATGAACTTCATAAGGCCAATTTTATGCAGAAGAGTCCTATAACATTTTCTCGTTGGAGAGACCGTTTATGAGAAAAATGCAGAATAGCTTCATGACGTGAAGCTCGGGGGCGGTTTCTTGTGCAAAAGGGGATGAAGCTCCCCCCGGGGGTGGGAACTCTTGGATCTTTATTTGGGTCCCTTCTGGAAGTTCATAACCAAAATTTCAAAACTTTATAAATTATTTCTTCTAAAAAGTCTAATTTGCTTGGATTTTAGCGAAGAAAATTATTTTAATTAATAATGCGAGTTATTTGGATTTTTCACGCCTGTGCTGCCAAAAGAAGGGTGGGAATTGACGTGATGTAAGGTTTAGGTTTAGGTTTCGAACAAATATTTTTTGTACCATTTTCGTTGATACATACATAATTTACTCTTCGTAAATGATTCAACAAAATTTACATGTAGTTATTGGAGAAGTTTTACCATCAAAGTCTACTGAATGTATGTATAAAAATATTGTTTTCTGTTCCAAGACTCGTCCTTCGATCTCGTTGGAAAATTCCCCAATGCGGGCAATCAACGTTTTCCGTGTTGGATAAATAAATATTATCTGACGTAATGAAACACAAATTAATTTCAATTTTTATTTCTTATTGCGCAAGTTTACTCTCAGATGGCGCTGTATCTTTAGCGCTGATCATCATGTTGCTGTTGTTACCATCCGCGCGCTTTAACACGCATCCGCAAGAGGTCCCCATCTACTCGGTTTACATGTCCTTTCTGCTAAACTCGCCTGCAGCAGTTGCTTCTAACTATCCGTGAACTAGCTCCTTCTACCGTCAATTGGTATCACTAAATTGTCTTCTTGCGTTGGATGTTCAGCCAGTTCTCTCGTTTCTCAACAGTCACAAGGAATCTTGAACTCTTTTTTAAATCGACGTATGGTCGAAAATTTCGTGTGTGCGTTTACTGAATACTGAAGGGTCCGGAGAGTGGAGAGGAGAATGCATTAGCACGGAGCTTTTAGCCGTCGCATCGCGCCGTGAGAGGCTCTCTTTCGGTTCTCTTGCTCTCTATCTGCCACCGATGACTGAGTCGCCCATAAAATCCAATGCACGCCCTGAATTAATATCTGCCCAACGAGCGGCGGAGGGCTTTCTACCTCCACCGAAAAAATCCTTTGACTCGCTTTTTTCTCCGTGTGTGCATGTCCATAAATTGATATGAGATTAGAGCTTTTACTGCGGTGAAAATTTTTTGAAAGCGGAATATGCAAGAAGAAACAGAAAATAAAATCGATAAGTTAGTACACTTTATTTTGTATCTGTTTAAATTGAATTGAAAATTGAAAGATTATTTCATCTAAAACAAAACAGACTTTTTGGACCATCAGGGTGACTATAATGCATCGACAAATTTAATTACGTGAAGTGCAACACATCTCGGATGTTATTTGTTTTTATTTGTTCTATCTGGTAAAACAGCTAAGAAATCAGGTTTTGAAGATGCGCTCTGTAACCACCGTACGGCACTGCAAAAGTCGGCAATTATTAGAAAAATATAAAGGTGCGTTCAGACATGAAACATGACCTCGTAACGTAACTCCGTCGCGTAACCTGTTTAGACGGAGCGCCTATGCAGCGTAACATCCCAACATCACAGTGTCGCATGAGTTTCATCTATGAATTTCATCACTCCGCAACTTCGTCGGTAACCAGGTTATGTTACGGCACAAGGTTCGGTTGCATGTCTGAAGGCTCCGGATGGAAAATCATGCAACCGCCAGGAAGAAAAAAAACCTACATTTTGTTAACATAACATTACGTTATGCACAAGTATACCAATGTAAAGTGAGAACTTAAATAAAATTTTCCAGCGAATCGTCTAAAACAATCTAATAATAATCAACTTGATTGGTGACTGTTTAATTTTTACAGCAGGTAAGCTATATTATTTGTGTTGGATAAGCACATATACAGATTTTCAATTTTTTATGTTTTTTCATATAAGACATTCCAGGTACTAGGAATTCAGAATGCGCATAAGAAATGCATAATGTACTACTTTTAGACCTCACAACATTTAAATTTTATGAATGCTGAGAGCAATTACGGAATGCATAAAGTCACTTATTAGTCACATATTGAAGTCCTGAAATGAAATGACATATTAAAAGAATGATGCAAATTTAGCATTTTAATCCCAACCGATTTCTTGCCTGCATCAACGCGCTCTTTGCCTCCAGTTCGCCAAGTTCTTACCCATACGACCCACGCTGGTTCAAGTCGGTGACTGCAATGGACTGGTGTGCGTCGAAAAGAAAATGCAAATACATTATCAATGAACCCGTGAAAATTTTGAAAATGAAAAGTAATCTGGTGTATATTCTATCAATGTCTTTTATAAAAAAACAATTACAAAAATGGTTTTATTATTAATGCCGCTCGATTCATGTTCAATGATTAAATATATGGATATCCCTAACTTGGAGGGACTAATTTTATGTTTCATTTCACATGAAATTGAGAGTCTTCATTTAGATTCGAGAGTTCGATGATGTAGTTTTTAATAATGGTGTCGCAAAGTATTTTACCACTCAGTACTGCATACATTTTTATAACTTTAAAATTTAGTTCTTCTAACTTTAATCAAAGAGCCCTTTGTACACCATACAGTCATCGAAACATTCTGCAATATCTTGCATAATTCCATTTCGAAAGTCATAACGTTCGTGTTAGTACCTGAGGGACCTTCTCCTTCATCGGTTAAAGACATTTTTCAATGTTTTTTTGCCAATATTGTGTAAGACAGAGCGTGAACTCATTCATATTTGACATTTGACAGACGTCAGGCGTATAGAGGACAAGCAATGGCGCCTCGTTCAGTGGGGGTTTAAAAAGTTTAAAGTAAAACGTTTTTTATTTATTTTATTAATATTTTAATCATAAAGCGACAATAAAAAACAAACAGAAACTTTTGTAATGCTTCAAATAAATCCGCTTGGCATCTTCTGTGAAACCTTGAAAGACCTACAAATTTAGAGATTGTAGGTTAAAATTACAATTACACAACTGTAACATTACAAAAAAAATATTATAAATATAATTTCAAATGTATGTTTATTTTTGAATGCAATAACTAACAATATCAAAATTGTGTGCTTTTATTCTTGCCAATTTAGTTCAACAGGTGGTAGCTTTTTAATTTATAAACAGACCATACTCGTAATAAAATATACTTAAAATAAATATAAAATTTGGAGTTTTGATTTTTATGGATTTATTGTTTGATTTAAACACTGCGGTAAATTGTGAGTTGCAATAATAAACGTTATTTTAAGAAAACAAATAAATTATTATAGAAACTGATTTTTAGATACAATTTAATGGAATGATGCAAAAACACACATAACATAATTATTATTGTTGTTACAGAGCAATATTTTATGCAGTATTTAACCGTGATTGTGGTATCTTTGAGAATTTTTACACTTTGTATATAATTATTGAGATGGACTTCCGCATGGATAATAGTGCATGGGTAGATTTATGGAATTGCGTCTTCATCAAATTTTAAAACTAGGGAAGACCTAGAGTCAATTTCTGTTGAGATGCACATTTAAATTGTTAAAAGTGACGTTAATGTGATTGATTTCCTTCAACTTTTCTACGTTTTCGATATTACACAGTTCGACTGTTCTTCAGTTCAAACTGGAGGGGAAATCGACTACATTTCGCGAATTGAAAAACATAAAAGAAAAACCTTCCGGTGAACCCATGCGATTTTGTGTGCATCGACGGCAGTAAAAAAGATACGTCCCACAATACACTTGCTCACGATGGAGACAAATAAAAAATCGTTCATGCATATCGGAAGAAAAGGGTATAGGGATGCATATTAGGCGTAATTGGATTGAACAAATCGGCAAATGGACCGCCGGACGTCCAATTCTCAGAACTTTTACGTTTTTTACATGGCCGATAAAATCGGAAAATTGAATAATGCCCGGGCGGACATTCTCAAATTTAATCAGACTCAAGCGCAACCGTTCGTTGCTAAAAAATGGGTCGATAAAGTTTTACTACTTTATTGAATTGTTACAGAGCTTGGGCAGTTCGGAAGATGCACCACCATCCGATAATTTATGTGCGGCTCTCTTGCAGCTGCTGGCAACGGTGCTAAGAAACACGCCGAAGACGGTGCCAGCGCATAGGCTTCAGGATATTGTAAGGTATGTAATCTAAAATGTCACTCGTCTATAATCTTGTTTATAATAATTTTTAAATACATAATACTTGAATATAACCCATGGGTCAGGTAGGTACGGTTTTTCATTTCATAATGAATTAAGCGTACGATTCGCTAACTTCTGAAGATTTGTATTGTCTCATTTTCGAAAAGCAGAAATTTGAATTGCTTGATTTATATTTATCCTAGAAGGGATATGAAGACCACCAATTAAGTACGTTCTATTTCAGGCTATTTGTCAACTGTCAAAATCTAAAATATTAAAAACAAGTTGATTTCAGTAAAAGTAGAGTGCTCTAGTCTATCAATTGACGCACTCCAGCTTCGGCATCGTGCCTGACACTTCTGCCTCTATAAGGGTATCGTATCAACTCTCGTGATGGTACAATATATTATTAATGCCCTGTCATTATTTGTTAATATGTGACTATATTATTTCATATAATATATTTAGTCGATTGTGTTATAAATGTGTTTAACTCGAAATATCGACATTTTCTTGTCACCCATAATGATTTCAGTTTGCATGTTGTATTTTAGAGACAAAATGAAATCACAACAGATTATGTACCATCGTTTGACAACTAGCCCAATGAGATACATGAAGTGCCTCTTTGTTATTTACTGAAGTTATCCTGAATTTATACTTACGTCAAGTAAACTCTATTATAATGGCCGTATGACATTAGCTATACTCCTTTTAGTCGTTGAATACCACTCGGTAGTTTATTCTCCCATTCTTGGATAATAAACCTCCAAAGGTTCGTTTAAATAATAACTTTGAAATCACTTAATTTCTGTGACGGCCCTTGTGATTTTTTAAATTTATATAGGCTTAAGCAAGACGTTTTTAACGAGTTTGATACTGTAGATATTAAATCTGCGCTGTATTTTTCAAGCGTAGTTGTAATTTGTTTAATTGCTTTTTTGTATCCTCTGCTGGACAGAAAAAAAATAAATTGAAATATTAGTTTTATAAGAATTAAAACTTTTGAACTTTTAATGCTTCTCGAGTCGATAGAAAAGTTCATTTGTTGCCCTAGAAAACCTCAACTAGCCACGTAACTTGATCGAACGCAAAGAAAAGGCCGTGACATAAGAGAATGGGCTCTCCCTTCTACTGTTTACACAAATTGTGTTTGTGTTCCACTCCACACAAGAAACCGACTATTCCTTTGTCGGAGTATTCCACTATTACCGTCTGTGCTTTCCGAAATGTTGTCCTTTCACGAATGAAAACTCCCGAACGTTAGTTTTCACTTCGATTTCTTTCCGGCTGCGAGATTAGAGGGCGCAAACCCGTACTAATTCGTCTAAATAAAGTCGTCATAATCGGTCGTGACGTGAATTCGAAGGAGGGTTTTATTAAATAAATGGTCTAGCAAATGGAGGGGCCTCTGATTTAGTAGCGTCCCCGACATATGGGTCACTTTAAAACGCATGCATCAAATTTAAATGAACTGCATGCATGCCATTGTCGGAGCTCTATGTAAATTTGGGGCTTTTTTCACAATCGATTTGCGAAATTAGCAAGGGTTTAAACTAACGAGCGGAGTGTGTGGCAGAGTTTTATATAAAAATGTTACAGTGCGACGCCCTCGAAGCAGACGTCTGGTTGTGGGGAGATTAAGTCAAAAAACCTATTTACAGAATGTCTGGTTCAACTAATTTATTTCACAAATCGTTAAAACTGTTTAACTAGACCAGAAAATCTATGTTTCGGACATTAGGGCATATTTCTTTATTCAAATTCAGTTTACAAAAAAGTTATTTATTTAGGATAGATTTCAGCAGGTAGTACTTGTAGATACATTGTTCGAGTTACCAAAAAAAAAATCAAGGTGTGAACTCTGAAAGTGGATTAAATCCAAAACGCGTCTTCCTTACTTCGTATGTCTTAAGTTTCAATTAACGGTGTGATCCACGTTAAGATTCCTATTAAAAGTTGGTCCGCGAGATTAACTGAATGTTTGCAGTGCAAACTCGAGTATCAGTTAAGACTTCGTTAACTGCCGCTGTGTACGTTACATTTTAAATCAAATCAACTTCAAATCCCTTTATTATAAATACATTTTAATCATCTCCATATTCGGGGGATTTTGAATCTTTGATGAAATATGAAGCGGAACGAAATAAAACAGCTTGACGAGAAAGCTTTTGCTAGCTCAATTTTCTTGCTACCTTTACTGGGTTGAATTTAATGTAAGTTAAAAATCAGCCTGGTAACTTTCCCATGCATTAAACATACCGAGATGGTTGGAAAACAAAAGTGGGACTCATAAAGACCTAATAATAAATTCAAGATGTAAGAGTGGTTGAAGCTTTCATCGGGTTCTGCGTAGTCCACTCGAAAGCCTCGATGGGTTCTGAGAAATGCGCCTCGGTTTATTTAGTAATCGAGATCGCCGTAATCGGGTGTTGACCCCGTGATAGATTTACATCAAATTAAAAGGGCGATCAGTCATTTCTAAGACTTCAGTTTGATTGTTTTAGAAAAATTCAAGCGCTTTAATAGGAATAGGATAAGATGCTTTCAGATTTAATTTCATCACTGGTGTATTGGGCAGGAAATGCACGAAATACTAGTGCTAGACTAAATTATCATGTGAAGACAAAATACATCCAACGGAATGTGATATCCTGTGCGTGCACGCCTAATTACACAATGTCCTCTCATCGATGTGCTAGTGCGATTCATTCGGATCGATTGACTGTTCAAAGCCAATCCAAAATTTAAAGGCATATGGAGACTAGTGGGGGGTAATAACAATAATCACAGTATCGAATGAATGATTGCCGGGTATAGAGAGTGCAAGTGAAAGTGCGTAATCATTACAAAAGGGGGCGAGAAGCACCCCGTTAGCCGCATTACGGGCTTTAGAGAACCCTTCGGGCTGTGATAATGTTTTTGGGGGCGGAATTTTAAAACGGGCTTAGAATGATGACTACGTAAAACCACACACGTTGCATGCAAAATAATATAAACAAAAAAACGTAAAAGGCTAACGGAGGCTTTCTGGCCCGCAAACAATAAAATTGCTTAATCCGGGTTTGGAGAGTGCTTATTTTGATACCATGAGATCATTTAAGTTATAAATTAGAGTAGGCTGTGAAACTTGAATTAGGTTGGCACTACTAACTTTTGACAGTTTGATTTAAAATTTAATAAATGTCAAAGTGGCTTCAAACAACGGCAACAGAATGATGAATGGAAGTATTCTATAGAACGCTGTGAAAGAGCTTTTTCGAAATACCTACCCTAATTTTTTTGCAGATTATAAAAAATTAGTCCAACAAATTTATAAATACAAGATTGGGCAAGATTTCGTGATGTTAGTGTGGTGCAAGAGGCAATTTTTAATGTCTGCAACGCTATAACCTTTCAGATGTTGGAAAATGCATCTGAAAATATGAAACGGAGAGTTAAGAGCTGCATTGAAGCTGGGGGAGAACACTTTGAACATTTGTTGTAATTCTCAATAAACCTACATTATTTGTTAGTGTTTTATTTTCTTTATAAAATTTTAATAAACGTGACAGTGTTTACCATTCAATCAATTAGCAGGCTAGACCAATGCATAAAAAAAACGCCTGCTCTAATTTATAATTTAAATGATCTCATGGTAGTTGCTAAATTTTGTCTGGTCCAATCTGATACAATCTAGCAAAAGTTATAATGAACTTATAGTCGTGCATAATTAATTAGGATTTTTCCAAACATAATTAGAATGACATGTCACTTGACACTCGAACAATGTTGGTATTTAACTGATACGAAGTATCAATTTTTTTTATAAATCACCGTAAGAAGCGGTGGGGGGGTTTCCTCTTCCTTGCCACATATGGGGTTCGGGGAAGAAGAGGCGCGCTCCGTCGCTGACGACCCCCCAAGTAATCTGCTAATGGGTGCGGGTGCCAAGTGCGATACGCGTTATGAATTCGATTAGCGCCGCCGGACCGCACCCATTCATCCACATTACGTGACAGTGTAACTGCACCTAGACGACGATGTCGACGACGATATTTTCACGACGCCGCTCTAATAAAATTTGGAGAAAAAATACACGAAAACCCCTTGGACGAGTTGAGGTCGAGGGTTGGTTCTGTGTTTCGTACATGCATTGGCAGGTCGACAGATGTGCAGATGAGCAGATAAGGGCGCGTATGTCTGTCTGGCCTGTCACCGGCCCTCTCATCTGACACGGCTATTTAATATTTGATACTCATTATTATTGGACCAGTTGGGGTTTAGATCTCCATGGACATTATACATAAACAGACAAGCCGCTGGGGTATGGATTTTGTCCTATTTAATTTCGATGTGCAGGAGAGTTTTGGGGTGTAATTGATTTTTAACTATTGTAGTTTCGATTACAGCGAAGGTAAATTATATCCACTCTCGGGTATCTGGTTTTTATAACAGGTTCATATAGACTTTCAACAGCAATGCTGTGGATAAGTAGGATTTTGGTTGGGCATATCATCCTCTATACAATTGGCCAAATCTTAAAACACGAACTAATTTATTTTTTTAAATATTTTTTCTCCCAGTCTGTTCTTAACAATGTAGCGTTCAGATTAGATAAATCCTACTTTCCTAGTGTGATTTGTAATATGTATATATTTTTTAATTTCGCAATCTTCTCTTTCCATTTTTTATTTTTTACTTTTTACAAGGTGTTTATAAATTAATGCTTGTGAAATACATCTAAATAGGATTTTTTAAAAAAGGAACGGCTGTAGCAAAAGTACGTTAATATTATTATTTGCGTCTTATCATGCTAGATAAAAGGTTTGCAGAGTAATTTAAAAACACAACATAGTATAAAGAAATAAAGAAGAGGATTAGGCAAATTTGCAAGAAGTTTTCAATGCTTCATCTAATGATTTGTTGATTCTTGACAGTAGCATTTTTTGTAGGCTTTTTTTCTTTTCAAAAAATGTTCTGTAACATTTCCTGATCTTTATGTTGACGCAGCAGTATTTAGTCTCAACTTTAGCCCTTCCAATCTTACCTGCTGTGTCTAAAATCTGTTTATTTCATATGTCCAAGAGGGGGCTGACAACCCGCCGATTTTCCGGTACTCACAAAGCGAATCATAACATTTTTGGTGGACCGTTCTTCGATTTGAATCTCCGGAAATTTTGCCACGAGTTATTCCTTGCAATCTATGGTGGAATATGTCTAAATTTCATGTAATTAATTTTTCAACTGAAATTTCATAATTGGCCACTATTCTGACACTTACGATGATAGTAGTAAAATAATGCGATTCATCATCTGATAGTCTGAAAGCCGACGAATAGATTTCCATTGGATAAGAGACACTGAAAATTTTGTGTGTCATACAGTATAATAATATAGACCTAAAAGGATCCACCTTTTACCTCTATTTTGACCGCGTCATAGACTTCTGACTTCTGATGTCACTTCCGGTTGAAGTTTTTAAGATTTTCCAGCTGCGAGTTCTCGAGAATTTGAATTTCGAAATTTCAATGTCTCCAAGTTTTTAGAAATTTCTCTTTCCGGGTTTTCAGATTCCCGATTTTTCAGGTTGTTTTACTTTCATGTTTTGATGTTTATGAATTGTCTTACATGTGTTCTTAGGTTCTCAACTTTTCAATCTTTCAGTTTTTCTGTTGTTCGTTTCTCAAGTTTTCAGATTACCTGCCTTCAGCATGCAGGCTCTTCAACTTTCAGGTGTCAATTGAGTTGATTAGATTCTTTGTCGCTCAGACTCTCAAGTTTTCATTTTTTTTAGGTATTCACATGTTGAAATTGTCATTCTCGGGATCTCAGGTTCTCAGGGTGCCCAATTTTCAGATTTTCATTTAGAATTTTAGTGTCACACATTTCTTAGATTTCAGGTTGTCAAGTTTTCAGTAGTTCATAGTTTCAGATTTCCAGGTTTACAATTTCCAAAGGTCTCTGTGTCAGGTTTTCTGGATCTCATGTTTTTAGGCTTTCCGGTTTTCTAATGTTCTTTATTTAACCACATCAAGTCCAAAGAAACTGAGGTAAAATCAATGGATTTCACCTCCTTATGACAATTTCGTGCAATATAATTTTTTTTTTGTATTGTACACTAGATGCTACAATAGTATATGTATTATGATATAAGTGTGTGAAGAAAGGCTTTTATGCACGATTTGCGAGGTTTAATCGCAAGGAGTGCATAAAAGCCTTTCACACACGTGTATCATACACTATTTTATCTACGAACACATAAAAAAACAATATTTATTAATCAACTTTTTTGATATTTACATTAATCGTTATATTTTGACAATTAGTTATGTTGCTTATAATTATTGAGGTGTTTTCTTTTTTATCAACCAGAATTTCTTCCGTTAGTGTATACGCGCGCGATGTTGACGGCCGGACTTCTTGGTTTAGGCCAAAAATTTTTCTTGTAGTTTCCTTTTTATTTTCTATGGAATTTTCGATGTAACTTTCTGCTACTGTGGCAGATTTCCACCCACCATGTCGTTTAACTGCGGAAATGTTTGCACCTGAATCTGCCAGTAAGGAAGCCGATGATCGTCGGAAGCTATGCCCGGTATAAGACTCTGGATGTGGTAAATGGAGAAATGAAGCTATAAGGGATGGTATTTTTCCAAATTGATTAATGCCAACTGGCTGTTTAGTGCATTTATTATTTTTATAAAAAACGAAAAATCGTTTATGATCAGTTGTCGGACGTAAACAGGCATATTTCCGGTAGATTTGCAAGAAACTTGGAGTTTTATCTTTGTTGTCAACAACAGTGAAAGTTCTAGGTATTTTATTTTTGCATTCCCGGATAGTTACTATTAAAGCTGTTCCTGCTTCTTGAATATCATCTATCAAAATTTCAGACAACTCCTGGCGACGACATGCGCCAGAAATCCCAAACAGTGCCACAACCTGAAAAGATTCTGATTAACATACTTCTTAATTATTACAGTTTCTAATTGTTTCACCTTCATCATTAGAAATTGGTCATTAGGGGCTTCATACATGAATTTTTCAATTTCTTGCAAAGTGAAGGTTTTCGATTTTTTCGGTTTGTAATTTTCTGATGTTCGTTTCAGAAACGTAATCAGCTTTGTAAATTTGCTAATGTCGATATTATTATTTAAATTAAATGTCGCCTTCAACATTGAATAATTTGACCATAGCGTCGACGCTTTGCAATTAACGGACTTCTCGGAAAAATAAGCGATGAACACGTTCTCTGTATAGCTGTTTACTTTATTTTTCTTGCACCAATCTAAGAAATCTCTGTATGTATTCATGTACAGCTTTTTAGATTTATCGGGTAACAAGTTTGCGGTCACATTACTTGCAATTTCCGCAATTTCTGGAGGGGTACATACTAGTTCATCCTCATCCATGATAATGTACCTAAAATGGTTTAAGCGGCTGTTAAAATATCAGGAAATTCACAAAAAATTGAAGATTACTCACCAACAGAGGATAATAACTTGTAAAAATGCGAGCGTTTGACACAAATTTTACGTTTGTTTTTGTTGTTGTTATTAGAGGGTTGCCATTACGTTGGCAACAGAAATCGTTTAATAATGAAGTCCCGTTTAATTTACATTGCGTTTTTACACACGATTTGGGTTCTTTTGCACACGATTTAAATAATGCAATCCTTCACATACAATAAATTGTTTGTTAATTGGTTCATTTTTGTATGTTCGTAGATAATAGTAGATTATTATACGAGTTCCTGTGTAAATTGGACGCTTTATGCCACAAGGGGTTTATAAAAGCACGAGTGAAACGAGTGCTTTTGTGAACCCCGAGTGGCATAAAGCGTTCAATATACACAGGTACGAGTGTAATACGACGTTTTATCGTTCGACACAACCCCGGAAAGCCTTTAAATTGCTTAAAATCCATAAAAATAGTTTGATGTTTATATGTCATTTTCATTATTTCATGACAGAGAGTGTTTACACAAGCGAAAATTTGAAAATTCTGACAGCGTCGAACGATAAAGGTATTTTGTAAACTTATAACTGAAAATATGAAAATATGGATAAACCAATAATAATAAAAAAAATGTGCATCTAAACATCCGAGAACTTATCAATTGTGATAATTGAAGAACTTAAACTTGAGAATATGAAAAAACTTTAAGAACTTGATAATATGAAAAGGTGGGCACCCAGAAATATGCGAATCTAATAACCTGAAAACTTACGAAACGTAATAAAGTTTGAACGACTGAATGAGAAACCTGAGAAAGTGAAAACCTAAAAGTTCGATAGCCTGAGAATATAAACCGGAAATCTGTGAACTAGAGACCGTGAAGATGTATAAAACTGAGAACCTTAAAAACGGAAAATCTGATGAAAAACAAAAATAAATCTTTTATTTATGATTTTATTTAGTCACTTATATTTAAACGAATTTGTTCATTTAGTATTCCGGTCAAGATATAATTAGGCAACCTGGGCGCGATGTGTCAATTAATATATTATATTTTATAAAAAAATACCTTTTTTGTATTCGTTTTGTGGAATACATAATGCAGAAAGTGGTATAAAAATAAATATATAAATTTAATATTATCGCATATGTATTTAATTTGACAGCTGTCAAACCTAACCTTAAAATTTGATTTTAATTCGTGTTTTTTTCTCATTCTGCGGAACGAATACAAAAAACGCTATTCAATACTCGTGTGTTGTCTTTCCATGGGCTTGCGCTCACTGCGATACTCGGCTTCCGCCTCGTGCTTAGAAATCCGCCCCTGAAAAGTATCTTGACAGCACACTTGTATAGAAATATACTATTAGGTTAGGTACATCTTTACCACTTAAAATTACAGACGAAGTTTGGTTGTCCTTGTCCCGGATTCTTGTGTGAAATTATTATAGGACCTTGCAATTTTACTACGTAAAAGTCTTAAAATTTAAAAAATTGTAGTATCAAAATCCTCCGACTGTCTGGCATCCAGTAATCCGGGTTATATTATTCAAATCTTGGGACCTAATCCCAGTAAACACAACCACGTGAGAAAAACGTAAAAAAAGACGAGTAACAACGGTTGTATAGACGTTACGATGTGGCTGACTTCAACGTTACTTTCGACGTGTAAATATGACGTGTTTATAACGTCTAGTAAAACACGTTTTTTTTTACGTGATTTTACCACGTTGTTAAGACGTACTGATTTTCCGTAAACAAAACAACGTGAAAAAAACGTAAAACAAACGAGTACCTACCAACCGTTGAATAGACGTTACGATGTCGCCGAAATCAACGTTACTTTTGACGTGTAAAAATGACGTGTTACAAACATTTCAACCACGAGAAAACGTCAAACTTTCAAGGTTGTTTGGGTAAAATTTGGGGTGCCAAATGTTTACAAGAGCTAACTTAGTTGTTACCATGTTTCGTAAAAATTATGAAAGAAATGCTAGCCTTACTAAATATTTCTATTGTTTCTACTTTTAAATTCTATAACCATTCTATTTTATTTAAAATGTGATTCAAATAAAAAATGTACATATGTATTATATATGCAACAAACAATTTACAGTGGCTTCTAAACTTGGCGCAAAAACCGCCCATATGGAATCTGTAAAAGACGCCAATGGAATGCCTTCCTTTGTAGTACATAAATGTACTATATAATTATATGACTATATAAACACGTGAATTTATTGTAAAAATTTCACGAGAAATGAATGTCAGAACTGAACGTCAAAAATTACTTATATTTTACCCACATTAATTCCTTTGTATGCTTCTATATTTGATTTTAATCGTAATTCAAAAAAAAATATAAATTAAGTAGGATTATTATACATTATGTATTTTAAAATCATCATTTTTACCTTTGAAACCCCTTAGTGACTTATAAACTTGACCACAAAACACGCCTAATAATATGATATGGAATACGTTCTTTCTAGTGTTTATTTGTCTAGAAAAACACGTATACTTAACGTGAAAATTTCACTAAAAGTAAACGGCGCCAAAACACGCCTCGAATGCGTTTTTATTTGTAGTATAGATGACTAGAAAAACACGTGTATTTAATGTTAACATTTTACGAGAAATAATAGTCAAAAATAATAATTTAGACTTCACCGCCATTCGTTCTTTTCTATTTTATATAATTTGATTTAAGTTATGATTTAAATAATAAATTTTATAAAAAAAGTAAATTGAGGTAAAGTAAAATACAATAATAAAAAAAATAAGGGAAGTAAATTGAAAAACCTCCTTTTAAACCCAAAAACCTATAGGGCTACACCATGATGATGATTTTTTTATACTCTGCTGGAACTCTTTCACTCCTTAGGTATTTTTATTTTTTATATGATTAGAAAAACACGTGTACTTAATGTAAGAATTTCACGAAAAATAAACGACGACAAACACGCCTATATGACAGTAGAAAAACACGTGTATTTAATGTAAAAATTTCACGAGAAACAAACGTCAGAACTACACGTGGAAAATAACTTATATTTTATCAACATTATGTACCTTTCGTTGATTAAGAATATTGATTAAACGTCTTTATTGCGTTTGTAGATACGTAGTCATTATTTTATTGTAAATCAACGTTGAATTTACGTTACGTAAAATACGTTGAAATAACGTTGAAGGTATTACCAAAATATAACGTGATATTTTCAACCATAAACGTGTTATCAACCACATACACGGCTTTTCCACGTTAAAACAACGTGCATGTGTTTACTGGGAAAATCTTGGAATCGGATTTTTACCGATTACGAAGAAATCTGAATTAATTTGCAATCTTATGAAATACGAATATTTTAATGTTTTTATCCAACACCTGTATATTATGAAGTCATAATAATGCCGATTTTGAATTTATTATGAGGTCTATAAGATACATGTGACTTATGAACCTATAATTCAACGGTTTTTTAATTTGTCATAGCAACCATCAGTTCATAAGCCAACAGTTTTCAACGTCAAATGAACGTCAAAATTTTTTGGATTTTGATGAATGTTTTAAGAACTGTTACAGAAGGAGGTGTTGGATAAAACTATGTATTACACACGTGTCTTAACAGCAAATAAGTCACTCAAGAAAAATTAGCCACTCGAGCAAGCTCTCGTGGCTAAACATTTCTTTGGTGACTTATTTGCCTTATAAGACACTTCTATAATAAATAGCTATAAATTTAGGCCTTGGAATATTGTAAACCAGTTTTTATTTATAATTTAATTATTTTAACAATTTTTTTTTAAAATACGGGAATAAAGTGCTAGGAATCTTAAAAACTGTAACTCAAGAATTTGGAGTTTTCGTCGAAAATAGAATCTTTCAATTTGGATATTAGAAATTGCATTCTGCTGTCTTTGGAATGGTGAAATTCAAAGTTTAGATTTATTGAAATAATTGATTATGTTCTGATCTTAGAGTCATCAAAGCTCGTTTGCAGAGTTCCGAAAATTTCAGTTCCATAAATCTTACAATTTAATTATTCTTGAGTCTCGTCTCTATTTTCTTTCATCTTTTTCTAAATGTTGTTTTTTATCTTTTTCTGCCTTGTCTCATTATTTTTCTATTAAATCTCTTCTCTGTCCTTTTTTACCCAACAAATCCGGGAGTAAATAATCATGGGTCGAAATCCTAATGACTGTTCGACAAACAGCCCGAAACAAAACAAACGGAATAAATTAATCTGTAACGATTGGACTTGGGCGATGATTAAAAAATAATAAAAAGGGAAGTGTGAATACGAAGGGGACGTAGCTAGTAGTTGGGGTCGTTCGAATTCACGATGAATTGACATTTATGGCCTTGGAACTAACGCTCATGGCACGTCTCCTCGCATTATTCCAGCTCCCGTTGTCTAATCACGATCAAATCCACTTCATTAAACAGGGCGTCGATACGCATCCTAGTTGTGTTGATCATTTTCTTTAGGCAAATTGAATAAGGAAATCTAATTTTTGTCCTGACATTCGGGTAGCTTTCGCATGCAGTCTGGACCAAAAATACATGAACGAATAAAAGTGTTAGAATATCTCGACAGTACATTTTAGTAATGCCGTCTGATGACTGCATTTGAATTCTGTATGGATTTTCCGACTAAATGCTCTGACGTTCCGTGTTTAATTTGAAGAACGGCGTCGAGTCCCAATGCACAAGCCCAAACAAAAAGTCATATTGAAACTGGCATTATAATTTCTCTTAAAAATTGCATGGAAATATTAATACCGAGGACTTCGTCTGTAATTAATTTACTTTGGGAGGCTTTTTCCCCGACGATCCTAATTGAATTTGCTCGTATCTCCTGAAATATACTGTCTTTAGTCTACATCAAACAGACCTCGTTCCATAACGAAAAGAGTGTTTTCTGCATAAAGTTAAAGCCAACAGAGAAAATTCTTAATTGACACAAATTCGAATCACGGCTCTGTGGAATTGACGACACCGAGATTCTTCGGATCCAAAAAAGGGTTGCTAAATCCTAATTTGAGCTTGATTATAGTAATTACGTCTAGAGAGGAAATTGGTGTTTTCAGTTATGGAAAAGGCTCTTCGGAGAGTCGGTATCTTTTTAAAATATTAAGCTTTTTTAAGTACATGGAACACACATTTGCCTCTATGGGTTTTTTTTCCACAGATTTTTCTCCCTCCTTGATCTCTCGGTACGAAAATGATTTTATTTTGCTTAATTGAAATGTGCACAAAGCGAAAACTGAAAAAGTATCTGGCTGAAATCCAAATATAATTACGGAGTAGCCTGAATTCCTAAAACTGTTCAAATACCGGCTGTTTGCACAGATCCACAGCAATTTCACGAGAGGCGCGCTTTCTCTTCCCATCCTTCCACCCAAGAATACTCCGAGTTTACATGGCAAAATGAAAACATCAAACAGACGAACCCAATTATAAAGATAATTTTTCGTGTATTGCCTTAAAAATGTTGAAAAATTAAATTGAAGTAGGTTCGGGGAATGGAGAAAACCGAAGAGAGTATGCAAATGGAAAATTAATGTTTGACTTGGATGTTGAAATATTCAACGAGAAAAATTGTTTTTTTTTTTCGATGAAGCTAACGTTCTCATACGTGAAATATTTAGTCGGACCTTGAATTATTCCAAGAGTATAATCTACATGTTTGCGCACTCCTCGCAGCAATAACTCGATTTCTGGAGTGCTTCAATGTCGAATGCATTATTTGCTTTCCGGGCACGCTTTTATTATTCGATTTGTAACAAATACTCGCTATTTGGATCTCGAATGTCGGGGGAGAAGGGGCTTATCAATAGAGACATCACATAGGACTTCACTGGATCTGACAAGCGTCCCTTGGAGATGCTATATTCTCACTGCAACTCTTCTACATGTCTGTAGGAGTCACAATATGTAAGCATGTACTTATGGAAGTTTCCAAATTGATCCTAGAACTACTGAAAAATATTTTCTTCGCACCAGATTTACTAGAAAAACATGTCCGCCCCCGCCGATAAAATCCTTTGAACTTGGAAATTTCTTTTGAAATTTGACATCACACTGTGCGATCCCACCGGCCAGATAAACCCATGATATGGTGGTGTTTCGTATTTTCGTGCATACACGCATGTTACCAGGGCGGCTCCGTTATGCATAATTAATTCGATCAAGCGCCGCAGCAGTAGCGAAAACCCCTGCTTGCAGGTAGGGAAGCTCCAAGCCGTTGAGGCCTAAAGCAAACTCATGTAGGCGCACTGCAAATCATGTCAAAGATAACGTTGAGATAAAACGTACAAAAAGTGTGCCTATATAAATGCACCTGGGACGTCGAATTTGTAAATCCAGACGTACGTAAAAATTGATAGTGAACTAACAAAACGAAGACGTGGATAACAGATTGTCAACATTGCGATTTGAGTATCAGGTCAATTACACACGGATTGGGTGATTGTTTACAATAATTACAATAATTGTTTATTCATTTGTACCCAGTTGTAGTCTCAAATAATTTTAAAGTAGTCTTAGCGGTCGTAAAATGCATAGGAACATCTGTACATATGAAAATATAGGAATCTCGTGTTATTGATATTCCGGTGTTCTACCCTGACGCTATACCGCTGAAGGACTAGACAAAGAACTCATGCCGTACTCGTTTTTTCAATATCGGATTATCAAAAACTTTGTTGTGAAAGCAACACGAAACCCACGAATCAGGAAGAAGCGGAATGACATATAGTTGCCCCTCTTGACCGTATGGTCGCGAAATGAGCAACACGAGGGTATTGTCTGTTTATGCACGAGGGAACGTAAGGTGCGTCGAGGGGGAGATTCGTTCGCCCACTGTGACATGTGCAAACAATGATAATCCTCGATTATTTTAGTTTGATAGCCGGAGATGTATATATGAAACGGATGTCTCAATCAAAAATGAGTTGGGATCTGTTTTTATGTTTTATTGTAATTTAATTCCTCTATTAATGCATTTCGGTGGAGGAGACCACCCCGGATCAGATGTGGTACTGTTTCCGGAATTAATTTTATTACACAGTGGTGAAGCTCATTAAATTTAATAAGAACGGGAATATGATTAAAGTCGGAGAGGTATCGAGTTGGAATTCAATTTCGGCAATTAATTGGAATTATCAAAGAGGTCTCAGATTTGGTACAGGAACTTGTGTGCCTTAAAAACTGTCTTCAGCAGCAAAGTTCAGTGTTGACTTATGAATATCCATTTCATGGCCTTTTGTTATTATAAATTTGCCCAACCCTGTTCCTGCAACTGCCAGCATCAGTTCTTTGCGCACGATTAAATTGGATCACCGTTAATCCTCTATTCCGGGTTACTTGTATAAATACGGCATTTGATTATCTTGATGTCACCAACTTTTCTACTTCTTGTTTCGCAAATGTCTGACGCAGGACCGGTTTAATCAGTTCATATTTTTTAATTTAACCTTTAATCCCTTCAAAGGTGTCAAAATCAAAGCCATAATGATTAACATCGACATAAAGGCAAAGCGCTACGTGGGTTTGATCACCCGGCTACCAAAGTGAATACGGATTGTTTGTTCTCTCTCTGACATCAACCGTTCATAATCCTGTCGCGTTGATTATACCGTCACGCTTCACTTAATGACCATATAATAATTTCGGCAAATCTAATCTTCAAGACGTTTTCTTGGAGAGTCAGATCGTTCTGCGAAACCATCTGAAGAAATGTCTGGATGGTATTTAAAAGGCGATACTGTTTATCTGATGTCTGTGGACCATTAAGGATGGATTTTATAAAATTATCGCCCCATTGTTTCGTTGTAAACATGTTTATAGTATAATTAAGAACAAATTTAGCATGTGTGTGTTTAAAATCGTGTCCATTTTGGTGCTTGGGATAAACTTGAAGACAACACTATAAAATAGGACAAATACCAAATGGTGTTGTGGCCTTATCATTGTAAGACATTTCATGCATAATGCGCGGATTAGTTGTAAAGGCGTGTCCGTAAACGGTAAATGTGAAGACAGTTGTTTTTTATTTGATGTTATGGATAGGAAACAGATCTATACCTAATGACATGCTATTAAAATAAAGCAAAAATAAATTTGTAATGTATTGTCCAATAATATAAAGATATAAGATAAAAAATTTATTTTACCCTGATTTTTGTTTTTCCACCAACACTTGCGCTTTTAGTTAAAGAGAATTTACTATGTATTGTTTAAACTATTATTTTCTTTATTTTCTATCACCGAAAATGATTACATATATTATTTAAAACAACATTTAAATAATGCTCTATAGGTAGTGGAAAAGTTCACAAAGCTGCATTTATTATAGAACACAAATTTGAAATGAATATGTTGTACCTACGTAGAACGGAATTTGTTGAAACTGACTTCTAAAGAGTATCAAACATTAATTTAAATAATCCACAAATGTTCATTGTTTTCAATGGCACGTAATTTTTTGGTGTCTTGACAGTGGGTATACAACATGTTTTGTCAATCAAAACGTCTTTAGAGTAACGTAATGGAAACAAAGAATACTTTGCGAACGGCACTCCAAAATGCGGGTATACGATATCCTAAAAACGTAAATAGCCCACAAAAAACACAGAGAACAAATTAGGAAGAACTTCTATTTTGCCGTGCTTGGTTATAAAAAAGAACAACCCTCCAAATATTCCGGTAGGGCAACCGATTGAAGAGTTGAGATGTTTACGACAATAAAATCTCCGACGAAAAGTATCCCGGAAAATCCTCGAAATCACACTCTAGAATACAATGCAACACATTAATACAAAATTACGAGCCTCTGAAAACAAAGAACCGTTATCGATTACTTAAATAATGTTTTTTTATTAGGAACAACGAAGGAGCACAATCCTTAAACACGCGTCTTGTGTTTAAACTCTCACAACTGCCAATATAAAAAATTGTTTCGAATTACGATCGCAATAGAAGTTTTCACTTCAGCCGTGTGGTCTGCACGATTTTTTGGTTCTTTCTAATATAATTTTCAGCATTTCGCTTTCTCTTTTAGTTAGATGTTGATTAATACATTTAATGTTTTGTTCGTTTCTTTAGCTTTGACTTGTTCTTCGTTAATTTTTCTTTCTCTTCCTTGTCCTTGAGTTCAATCACGCAGGACCTTTCTCCTAACTCCCTTCCTCTCTTTATTTTGCCATTCATAATCCGAAATAAACGAATAAATATGAGAAAAAATGATATCAAAAAATAACTGACATTTGAAAAGCTTAATAAATAAGAAAATTGAAATAGCGTAGATTACAAAAAAAAGTGGGTGCGTTAGAAGCTATACTTCTTTGATGTTGTTGATGATTAAAATGATTTTTTATTTGAACGAAAATTATTTATTGAAATTAAATAATTAAAGTGGCATAAGAAATTTTCCTTTCCTAAGGATAGAGCGAATGTTAAACCAACTATGAAATAATGAAACAATAAATTAAAATTTAATACTACTAAATAGTATATTAAACATTGGAAAAATCCAAGGGGCGACTCCTTTGGTTTTTTAAAGACTATTTTGTCCTTTGGTGATTTTTGTAAGGCCGCTTAGTTTTAAAGATACAGTGCGATTACATTTTTTACAATAACAATATTGTATTACCTATTTTTATTATTATTCTTAAGGGGCGCGGTTCAGACCCCGCTGCACTGAAGCTTCAGCTTATTGTGCCCCACTTAGCAAGCTTACTCCATAAGGCCTGTGCTGTTGATGAACTTCAGCACAGAATTTATGGGCATATGTTTTATGTCATTCGGTTCAACATACGTCAACCCGAAGTGTCGAAGCCTCCCCGCCTCAAGCGCTGGACACTCGCATAGTATGTGTAGTGGAGTTTCTTCCTCCTCCCTGCACATCCTACAATCAGGATCTTGCTTCACCCCGATTGTGGTGAGGTGTTTCATGAGACAGCAGTGTCCCGTGAAGAGTCCAACTACCTTTCTCAGTTGTCTCCTGCTCAATCTCAGGATTTCTTCTGACCGCTTTTTCGACGGGCCTTCCATGAACATCCGCGATTGCCTCTGTCCAGGAATGTTATTCCAATGGATGTGGTGTTCTCTGTTGATATAGCCCTGAATCATCCTTTTTGCAGTCTCATGTGCGATCCCACAAGTGGGCTCTGGGCCTATCAAAGGTGTTTTCGCTCCCTCTTTGGCTAGGAGGTCAGCTTTTTCATTTCCTTCAAATCCCTTGTGTCCCGGCACCCACCACAGAGTCACTCTGTTGTGTTTTTCCAGTTCCACAAGCGATTCGAGACATTCTTTCACAACTCTGGAGCGTACTTCGACACTCTCCAGAGCTTTAAGCGCTGCCTGACTGTCAGTCATAATGTGGATCCGCCTGTTTGCACAGCCCCTCCTCATTATTTCCCCGGCACAGATGTCAATCGCAGTGATTTCTGCTTGGAACACGGTTGCCAAGGAGCCCAGGTTGATGCTCATGTCATCCCCCGGTGCTTCTCCAGCTACCCCTGCCCCAGTGCTCTTTGTTGTTTTGGACCCATCCGTGTACCAGATGGTTCCGTTGTTATTCCTCAGTTTTCGGGTATCGACCCTCTCCTCCCTTCTCGGTATGACTACCTCGAAGGGTTTACAAAAGTCATACTCTGTCCTGAGTCGGTCCGATTGCATGCTCAGCACGCAATCGTTCCGTATTTTCCCAAATATCTCGGTGTGGTATCCCCTTCTAACGTGGGTCTTGCCATATCCGGCACTTACAAGCCTGTATGCTGCCTTCATTGCCTCCGATTTCACCAAAAGGTGTAGCGGAGGGAGGTTCAGGAGCACTTCCATGGCTGCGGTAGGCGTTGTATTCATTGCTCCCGTTATTCCAAGGCAGGCAAGTCTTTGCAGCTTCCCTAAAAGCCTTGTAGCGTGCTTTCCAGACGCCTTATGCCACCAAATTATCGAAGAGTATGTTGCCGTGGGAATTATGACCTTGGTGTAGAGCCAGTGAACCATTTCTGGTTTTAATCCCCACGTCTTTCCCACCATGCCTCTACAGGCCCATAGGGCCCGAGTAGCCTTAGTGGTGATGTATTCTAGATGGGGTTTGAAACTAAGTTTGGTATCTAGCATTAGTCCCAAGTACTTGACTTCTTTCCCTATCCGCAATTCTTTTCCCCACAGTCGGAGCCTCTTCAAATCGATGAGATTCCTCCTTCTTGTGAAGACCATGACTTCAGTCTTATCGGGGTTAACCGACAACTGTTTCTCAGTGCACCATCTCTCGACGACTGTCAGAGCCCGCTGCATCATTTCTGATACAGCCCCTCCGAACTTGCCGCTTACGAGTATGGTGATATCGTCCTTGTGCGTGAACTCCTGTCTGCTCCAGGTTCCCCAGGAGGTCGTCGACCACGAGTGACCACAATAAAGGCGATAAAACGCCTCCCTGTGGGCATCCTCTGGCCGCCACCACCCCCCTAGTTACCGGGCCGATGATGCATGAAATCTCTCTGCCTTTTAAGGCCGAGTCGATCCATTCCACTACCACAGGGGCTATACCCCGCCTCTTAGTTGCTTTCGCAATAGAGTTGAATGAGGTGTTATCGAAAGCACCCTCTATGTCCAGAAAGGCCCCCAACGCAATCTCTCGATTTTCCAGGGTTCCTTCTATCCTACGAGTAAGCTCGTGGATGCTCATCTCGCATGATTTTCCAGATTGATAGGCAAACTGGTACCGATGTAAAGGGGCGTTTACCAGAACATCGTCTCTGATATACCTGTCAATCAGTTTCTCCAAGGTCTTAAGGAGAAATGATGTTAGGCTTATTGGTCGAAAGGATTTCGCCCGGGCGTATGATTCTCGCCCTGGTTTTGGTATAAATACCACTTTCACTTTCTTCCAGCCCATTGGCACGTACTTCAAGGCCAGGCTGGCCCTGAGTAATGCGCACAGGGGGGAGGCTAATTCCTCGAATCCCTGTTGAAGCATCAGCGGAAGAATTCCGTCGATTCCTGGAGATTTGAATGGTTTGAAAGATTTCACTGCCCATCCAAGTTTTGTTTTGTTAACCAGCCTATCGGCAAGTTTCCACTCCTCCCTGGACGCCCGATGACTCGGTATGTTTAGGTTTGGAGTGTTTGTCTCCCCGGGAAGTGTGTCTCTAGAAGGAGTTCCAGAGACTCCTCACTCGATTCAGTGTATCCCCCATGAGGTCTTTGCAGAGTTCCAATCTTACCCCGATTGTCCCTCAGCAAGGCTTTCTGGAGTCTGGCACATTCCGGAGTTCTTTCGATCTCCTCACAGTGCCTCCTCCATGAGGTGTTTTTCGCCTCCCTCACTGCGTAACCATATTCTAGACGGGAAGTCTTGTATTCTTCCCATCTCCCAGTCCTTTTGGCCCTGTTAAACAATCTCCGTACCTCCCTTCTCATCTCGGAAAGTTCACGGTTCCACCACTTGGTCTCCCGTTTGACCTTTCTCTCTCTGAGTGGGCAGTTGTTCTCATAAGCTCTCCTTATGGCTGCTGTAATGCATTCGTTCATTATTTCAACTCCCGCCGGAGTTTGAGGTCTCGAGGGACATTCTTCCAACCCCTGGACTAGTTCCTCTCTGTAGAGTTGCCAGTCACAGTTTCTTGGATTTCTGTACCTTTCGACCGTCTCCGGCGGGGATTCAATATCGAATCTTACGTACCTGTGATCCGAGAGCGTAGGTTCAGATGAAACATGCCACTCACGAATAACTCGGCACACGAACGGCGTACCTAACGTTATATCGATAACCTCCTGCCTTGTCGCGGTGATAAAGGTAGGTTCGTTACCGCGGTTTACTACTTCTAGCTTATTACTAATAATAAATTCTAAAAGTGACTCACCTCTTCTGTTGGTCCCTGAACTTCCCCACACTATATGATGGGCGTTGGAATCACAGCAGAGCACTAGCTGCGTGTTGGTTTCTTCGCAGTATTCTACCAGTCGTCTAACCTCTGGTGTTGGGGGTTGTCCCGCTTGATCGTATGGTAGGTATGCGGATCCGATTATTATTTCTCTCTCGCTTCCTGCCATAGTGATTTTTATCTTGCCTGCCATGAGGTCCTGACCACTAAGCCCCCACATTGGCAGTGTATTCGTTTTTGTCTTTGCAAGTATGCAAGCTCTTGGATGACTTCCTCCTGGTGCTAAGAGCTCCCATTCGTTCCCCATCCTGAGTCCTCTGATCTGGTCCCTATATACCCATGGTTCCTGAATCAGCACGATATCAATATCGCTATTAGTTATGTATCTTTGCAGAGCAGCTGACGCCGCCTTGCAGTGATGCATGTTTATCTGTAAGGCCTTGAAGATGCCCACGTTTTTCTTCATCCCCTCGGATGACACAAGGGTCCTATTCGGCCCCTTGTTCGTCTCCTTGGGATTCGGGTGTCGGATCGGGAGTATTCCTTGCGGTCCCCCCCTCCTCAACCTCCATCCCTTCGGATTCTTGCCTGCCTCTCCCCAGGGCTTTAAACACCACCCTGGAGAGATTCAGGTATGGCCTGCATTGCAGCTCCTCCCGGATTTTAGTCCAGGAGTGCTCATCCAGTAGGATGATAAGTTGCTGTCCCCTGGGGTCCAGCCTCCTATTCACTACTGACCAGCTTTCTGTCTTAAGACCTGGATTTTGTGTCTTAAGACGCCGCAACACGACTTCCGGTTCCTGTTCAGGCCCCGGAATCCATGTCATCACCCTCACGGGTTTCGGGACGTCCTTAGCGTCGACAACACTAAGTTCCGCCCCTTCCCAGGGTACGCTACCTGTGACCATCCGCACCAGCCATTCCCTGGTGGGCTGGTCGGCGCAGGAGGCGAGCAGGTAGCCCCCCCGGAAATTTACGGCGGAGAACCTGGGTGCAGGCTCCCCTTCTTGTATTTCGTCCAGAGCCTGAATCAGTGCGGTCTTGATCAGATCCGCCTGATCCTCGCTGAGGACGTTTGCTGGATATCCATGCGGCAAAATTGCCATCTGGATATCCGACACGGCCGCCGCAAATGATACAGTGGGCCTGGTAGGCCCACCCCTCCTTTTTGGCGGACGTGTTTTGTCGTTGGGAGTGCCCTCTGGCAGTCGTCGGCGTTTTTTGCCCCCGACTGCCAGAGAATTCCCCCTGCTTCCGGTACTGGTTCCCGGTTCCGCAGTCGAGCTTGTGCCCGCTGTAGAGCCTGGGGTCCTTGCGGCCCCCTGTCCACCAGCAGGTTGCAAACCCTTCTGTTTTTGTTTCTGGAGCCGTCTTTTGGCAGCTCCGGACAATCTCCTGGGTGGATCCGTCCTTTCGGAACCTCCTCCCAGGGGTGTGTTTTGGTTTTCAATGTTGGTATCCATAAATGGTCCCACGAGTATGAGGGAAAGGGTGGTCACTATGCGCAGTGCCCTCTGTACGCATAGAAGGCTACATACAACAGGGTTCGCCTGGTGCCCTGAGGTTTGCCGCTAGTGGCCGAGCTGCCCCCCGGCCATGCATCTTTTCGGCGCGCGCAATACTTTAAGATTGGGGAGGTTTTTATAGTGGTACCTCATCCACGCGGCCAGACAATGAAGCCAAGCCCCCGTGCCCCCTGCCTGCACTACCCCCACCATGTGTGGAGGGTCGTTGCACAGGTCAGGCGGTTTACGGTATGTGTCGCGAGCTGGTCCGCGGCGAGAGGCTTTCGTTCGGCGCAGCAAGGGTTTTAGACCTTGGTCCTCCCTACTAACCCCCCACTAACTAAAGTCGGTGAAGACTAGCCATTCTCCTATCCGCCACCTGGAGACGCGCCTGGTAGGTAGCTCAACCCCCAGGTGGTAGGTAGCTCAACCCCCAGGTTGTATTACCTAAATATTACATGCAAAGTTTTCTAAATCTACAAAAACGGCTGAAAATTACTACCACCAGCTAGAATGCATGAATCTTCTCCTCATGGACTGACTTTCAACCAAACTAAAATGAGGTGGTGCCCCATCGTGCATAAACCACATAGCATTTCTTATGTCTAATGGTACATCATCCAAAAACTGAGGTAGCAGTTGTTCTAAAAAGTTCAACGAAAACTGATGTTGAAAAGAGTTTTCAACTACTTCATGAGAATTTTTGTCGGCCTAAAAATGATTATTGTGAAAATTTCTGATTGCATTTCTTGAAAAATTTGCTTCATCGGTAAAAAAAATCAGCGACAACTGTTGGGGATCACCAGGAAGAAGTGCCTGAACGCGTTGTATGTGGTATGGGTACAACAAATTGTTTTTAAGAATTTTCCACACAATTTTTCAAGTAGAAGTACCTGGATCGTCCTTTATCATGTTCAATAAATTTTCTACAACTTCCGCCGTTCTTACTGTAATAGGTCTCCATGATTCTCTTTGTTGTTTAAATGTTCCAGTCTCATGAAGACTGTGATAATCCCCCTTTAAATTACCGCCACTTTTTGAATTTGAACATGAAATGAAATGTCAATGACGTCAAAGAACGTCAAATTTGAAAATTTGAAACAAACCGCCAACTTTAAAAGGTTGGCGAGTGATGGTCAGACAATGAAGGAAAAAGCGGAACCCAACGTTGTGTTATTTTTTTGACAAGACAAGCAATGGCGGGGCATTCAAACTTACCCAAACGAAACAAACCCTAGAATCTTTGGATACATGGCGAGAGCTAATCAGGAGTGGAGCGCAAATTGATAACACAAAAATTATCGTTTTAAATGTCTATTAAGTTTTCGTACTCGTAGATCTCGTACTGTGGTTAACAATTTCTAGTGGCTTCGTATTAAGTTGGTAACTAACAATTTCCAATGAGTTCAACAGGTACAATTTAGTTCTTCAGAAAAATAGCAAACAATAATACAATTTAACAATTTTGATGTACCTACATGATGGGAGGTTAAGTCAGCAAATTTTATTCCACCTTGAGCTTTTGAAGTTTACAGCAATTTGCAACAAACAGATACACTGAGATATCTGCACCCAAAGCGTACATATTCGCAACTGAGAGGGAAAAGAATATTGAAACGCGTGGAATTATTTAAGTTGGGGTACATCTGGGTCGGAGATTGATGGACAACATGTAGATCAGATGGAAAGACTCAAGCCAAGATAACAAGACTTAACTGTCTGTAAGAGAGGCAAGATTGTAGAGAGTTCACTATCATGGAAAAAGCTTACACATCCAAACGGACCAGGAGAAATGAGTTTGTTACGGAATTGTCCTAGTCATGTTTAGTTTCCTGTCTTTCTTTAAGGCTTGTCCAAACCAAGTCCAAGTTAGCAGAACCTATCTGGGGGACTATTCTTTTGGTTGTTAAGTATTTTAAGTATTTGTGAAGCAAGCAATCTATTAGTAGCCCGAGAACAATACCGCAAACTTCAACCTAGTTGGCTCAGAAGTTGGCAGCAACTCCCTTTCCGGGTACCACTGCAGCCCAAAGAGACAACTCCAAGTCGAAACGACTTTGTTCCCGCCTCTCGGGTACACGTTAGCCGAAGTAGGGCCACATAACTCCCCAAATAACCAGCCTGCAACGCGAACCACGAACTGAATGCTATTTGGTCTATCTGTTGCCTCGACACATGTACGAACAAACATAGTAAAATATACAGTAACGCAACGTTTTCTTTGGAAGCCATTTTGAAACGATCGCGACACGACGATACCTAGAGGCGCAAACACAACGAGGCGCAACGAAGCTACAAACATGCACAAAGCAAAAAAAAAAAAAACTAGATACCGAAATTTGGCTTCCCAGTGTCTAAACTAGCTAGATATCGTTCACATGCGAACGGCGGAACCGGAAATCGCAAGGGGGCGCAACATAACATAAAAGATAAGACAGTTTTCAGAACCACAACATTAGGCGTTTCGCTTTGTCGCTATTTGCCCTTCTGAATTCAGTTCTTATTCAGTGTTGGTTAATTCAAGTCAACAGAGACAAAATAGCTTTTAACTGATCGCAAGCTGCTGTCGGCCTCATACCGAAAGACAGGTAGTTATTAAATGATTTATCCAGGTTTGAATAGCAGTAGTGAACAAATTTACGAACAAAACTTTAACTCTCACAAACAATGAACAACAAATCGGAAAACCTATTTAAATAAAATCCATGAAGATCTGACTTTCTGGCCTGCTGTAAATACAAAGAATATCCGGTCTTAGCAATCGAAATAATTGATAACTTTAAAAATTTCAATTTTTTTTTTGTTAAACAATATTTATCGCAACAAGGCGGTTTTTCGGAAATCAAGGGAAGGAATAGAGGCCCATGGAGTCGCCCCTTGCATTTTTGGCCAATGTTTAATATACACCCTATATATTCAAGTCAATGAAACAATATTCTCCAAATCTTCGCCTGTTTGGAGCAACTTGCCGGTTGCTTTGACAGACGACAGGAGAATTGCCGGCATTGAAATTTGATACACATGCGCAATGTGGGATTGTGTTGAGATTACCTTCCTCTCACCTTGTCGCCGCCGGGGTGTATCCACAAACTTCGTGCTGCCGAATTTCCGAAACTGAAATACTTGAAAAGCTGATGAGTAACTGAGAAATTAATATAGTAGGTCTAACATGAATAACTGGGAAATCTGATATCTGAAAACTTCAAAACTTCCCGAGAATGTCAACAAAATTCTGAGACTGTCAAGCCAAGGAATTCAAATATTTTGAAAAATTTATAAATTAAAAAAGTAACAAATTAAGAAAACTAGTGAACGCCCGTCACTCGAAATTCGAGTGGTATGTATTGAATTGGTAATCAAATCAATGTAAAAATTTAAAAAAAGTGAATACTCACGTAAACAGTGTTGAATAAAGAAAGACTGGTTACCATATTACATATTACAATTTTTAATTTGCCTTGTCTGAATAATTAAAAAAAATTAAGACGGAATAATTTCTTTATACAATACAATATACAAATACAGTGTTTTGCGTAAACACTTCTTCATTGTGCGGTATAAGAGATGCTCCTGATGGAATTGTTCGCTAATGTAGAAACGGAGACCATCGAATGTACGGAACAGAAGACATTACTACCAGTATTGTGTTGAAAAACCTCTTGAAGTATATGATCAATAACGGCACGTTGTTCATTATTAGCCGTTTCATATATTTGATTAAACAATAAATCTTCCGCTTCTCGATTGATTTGTTGAGAAAGTCGCAGGTCAGTTAAACGAAAATATTGTGGAATTGGTAAACCAATTTTTCGGCAAGAAAAATTATGCGATAAAAGAATTGTATTTTGCACAGCTTCATTCGTCCTCTGCTTCACACTCTTCACACTCCGCACCCAAACATCCATCCAGAGGTATAAATGTCTAAATAAGCATGTCTTAAGTTCCCTACACAACTTGCTCACAAAACGTCAGGGGGAGGGGCTAAGATACCTATATTTAGCTACAGTCATCCAACTTCTCACTTAAAACGCTCATTTAAATCGATGACTGTAATGGACCGCTTTTTCCCTAAAATGATTTGCAAATAATTAATAAACCTCTGAAATTTTTGAAAATGGAAAGTAGTCTTCACATAGAACTTGTCAATGTCTTTCATTTAAAAAAACAATTATCAAAATCGGTGCAGTACAGAGTGTTTTATTTGGTTCAAATTGATTCATGTTCAACGATTAAATATACTAGTGATGAGAAATTAATAAACCAAACACTTTGGAAAATTTAAATAACTTAAAAAGTTGGCAAATTTGAGAAAACTGTTGCATTTACCATAAGATTAGTCTCTGACTGGGCTACTGCGCACCGGAGACGTGTATCTCAGGTAAAAATTGGCCTGTGTGAAACTAACCTTACAGTCAATAGTGCAAATTACAGAATGCGCATTGCAGGAGAGCATAAACGTAATGAGTAATTGAGAAACTAAGAAAATTATAAACGTGAAAACCGATTCGTGGAATGAAATAAATAGAAACCTTTATAAATTCGAAAAGCTGAGATAATCAAAATTCCTGAGATCTTCGGGAAAATTTGAAGAAGAAAAAATGAAAAAGTAAGAATCCAGAAAGTGATTTTTCAGGACGCCACAAAAAAAAAAACATTAATTGAAATGAAATTGTGAAAGAACATTCTTCTTTTTAGGCGTCCTCGAGTTTTATATAACTTTTTTTGTTTTAGCGTTTCCTTGTTCTATCCCTCTCATCGCTTTTAGATTTCTTAGAATGTTGTTTGTCTGAACACGTTCTGAGGTTCCATTGTTTGTTCTTCATTACTTTTTCTTCCTCCTCTTTGTTTTTCTCCTAGTTTTTTTGCTGATACTATTTAACTCCGTAATCCCTTTTGGAGTATTAGTATCGGTTGTATTTTCTTTGTTTTGTTTCTTCTGAAGTTCCTGCTATTTTTGAGAAACTTTTAATTCTTGGCGGATTTCCCTACTTATTTCATTTTACTCTTCATGCTCCTCACCGCGATTCTAATATTTTGAATGAGTTCCATGAGTTTATTCATATTATCTTTTTAGTAGGTTTTGATGGAATCGTTTTTAGTTTTCTACAGTGACTCTATTTTTTCCTGCCTTTATCTACTACTACTATTAATTACCGTTGCAAATCCCCTGATTGTGATTTTTTTCTTTAACACTGTTTAATACTTAATTTGTTCATTTAACAGTAAAACTCTATTCCTAACGGATAATAACCGTTGGAGTTGTTTTCTGGTAGCAATTTACGTCAGCTTGGTAGCTATCTTAGGTAGCAGAGGAGTTACTTGGCCGTACGGTGGTGAGAAAATGAGACTAGTAAAATGCAAATTTTGCAGTTTAGAAGTCTCAGACAAAAAAAAAACTATAAACTCTCAGTGGAGCGCTCGGTGTGCACACCCTCTCGACACCTCTGCACTAATATTATTATTATTAAAGAGGTCAAACTACAAGTGTATTTTTTTACTTGAGCCCACATTTCAACAAAAATTAAATGTTGAAAATGTTAACACTGCATTCCAAATGTACTGTTCGAAACGTTTTCAGTAAATTGAAAGAGTCATTGCACTGCTAAGTACATCAAAGCACACATGTCATCTCCCACCCATTCCAGTGGTAACGAGAGCTGGCTGTGCCGGATCAGCCCCGGAGACCCTCTGTACAAACAGCGAAAAGGGGAAATCGAAACGCAGGCCAGATTTGGGAAGCCACTGCACTTCTTAGCACATTTTCTCCCCGGACGGCCGTTCATTTTCCCATTATAATTGATGAGAACTACCCAAACGCCGTTGCACTTGTTACATGAAAACTACTGGATCAGGTGTTTGTTCAGTCGGATCCATCAGATAAGCACTAATGAATAAACCCTTGAAATCTATCGACATCGGTGTAAGCTCACCGGTTCGGCACCCGTTCCTGTTTGATAAGTTGATAGCGAAGTTGGTCCGCTCAGGGTTTATGAGATACTTTAGAGACGGGTCAAGCGTGCACTAGTGGCTTTTGCTAGATTCAAATGCTGTTTTAGATTGTTTGTGTTGCCCTTACAGGGCTATATTGGATATGGAGATTTGCAAGCACCCCGGGTTTATGTTTGTTGAGGACGTATACAGTATAATACAAGGTGTCGCAAAATGATTTTCATCCAGTCGCCTGTGCATTTTTCATGCCGCTGTACTTTTAACGAGGAACAATCCGATGAAGAATCCTCTGTAGCCGTGTTTTCCGGGCCTGGTAAGGTTTACCATGACAATGAATTAAGTGACGTTTATCATTTGACAACCAATGCGTTATATGCAAAAAGAATAGAGCGGCATTCAAAAGGTTACATGTAAGAAAATTCCAAAGTTAACTAGATGAAAGTCATTTTGTAACACCCCGTATATTTTTTGGAAAGAAAATATTTCTGTACATTTCGAGTTTTTTTTTGCTTTTTGGTGTTTTGAGGAGAAATAATAATTTATTTTTTATGGGCATTTTAAGATCCCCACTACTTATGTCTCAATTAACACAATATAAGTGGGATCTTCCTTCTACCTGCCTCAACTCTCTCATTTTCATCAGAATGCATCAAAAAGGAACCGAACCGAGCATAAATGTATTCCAAGTCACATCTGTCTCGTTAACTAGCCATCTCGCAATGACCGTTCTAATCTGATAAGGTGTATAAGTTATGTCGGCATGTGTGGGAGCCTCGGCACATGCCGCACTTCAACCCACCCTATAATCACATTAGATGTGTCATCTGCAGACTCTTAGCGCCGCTTTCACTCGTGACACTATCCATCCGAACCACATGCCCAAAACACATTTTTTGTCACTTTTTCAGCTTTTGCGTCTGTGTCGGCATCGTGGAACAACTTGCACAATGCTGTTTAGCAGTGCGAGGACCCGTCCATGATACGCCTCCAGCTTGTGCCTTTCTGTTAGCTGCTTTGGAGTTCTTGGCGGCGTTGGCGGATCACTGTCCCGAGGATGCGGATCCGACGCATTTGGTAAGTTGCAAAAAAATTCTAGGGAGGGTAAGGGACTGTTCACCTCCATTTGTTATTAGTCCGGTCAATCTAGACCAAAAAATGAGAGTGAAGGTGCATAAAATCCCAACAAGCTGAAAATCAGTAAAATTGTTCAAAACATAATTATAGATAAAATTTAAAAGTTCCCCGTCATTCCCGTGTATGGAAATTTTTTTATTCGAGGTCGAAGGTCAAAAAAATTAGTCTTTCTCTATTTTCAGCAAAACGGTAAGTTTTATCATAAAAGTACTCCAGACAAAAATGTTATGTGCAAAATGCTGAAACCGGTCAATTTTGTTTGTGAGGGGGACACTTAATTAGTATAGTTTTAGACCTGCAGGTGCACCCCCTTGGCCGGGGCAGCAGCCCCCTCAAAAATCTTAAATGGAACAGGGGGTTAAAAAGTTTATCTTTTGAAGGGTCCATTTAACCTCTTTTTGACTATGTAGTAGTTTTTTATCTCTTCGATTAGTTTTTAAGAAAACGTCACTTTTGTGACAAAATTTGCAAGTTAAAAAAGTTAAACTTTTTCTGAAATATCAAGTATTTTCTGAAATAAAAACTGTTTCTTACTTATTGACATTGACAATTATTCAGTTTTAAAGTAAATCTGCATACGTTCGGATGAAAAAAAGGTCAACTCAGTTGCTGAAAAAGTTGAAATTATTTCTATTTACGGCTCCCAAAACAAAATAATGTGCTAAGCATATTCATAAACAAAATTTCAACAAGATGGAGCTCCACCGCATTATGCCTTAAACGTTCGCAATTGGCTTAACAAGCGATTGCCGAACCATTGGATTGGCAGACGTGATGCAATTGAGTGGCCAGCAGATCACCAGACTTGATAAGTTTAGATTTTTTTCTCTGGGGCCATTTGAAGTCAGACAACGAATTGTTGATGAATGCAGGCGAATTCCGCGAGAAACACTTCAAAAAGTTAGAATTTGAATTTGAAAACCGGATCTACTATTGTTTGGGATAAAACGCTGCTCATTTCGAGCATCTGTGGTAAAATTCAAGTGTTTTAAAAGATAAGGTTTTTATTTTTGAAGATTTTTTTTTCCATCATTGATGGTGTGTTTCTTTACTTATTAATTGAAGTTTAACTGATTACTTGACGTTAAAATCTAAACAGTGGTTCAAACATGAGTTTCATCAAAACATCTCAATATGTCTTTGATAGTTGACATTCCCAAGCGTTGTTTCTACTAACAATAGGCGCTTAACAACAAAGTTGTTCAGGAAAAACATGAACGTGGGCTGTGCTAAAAAACAAGCGGTTTTCTCAAAAACTAATCGTAGAAATAAAAAACTACTACATAGTCAAAAAGAGGTTTAATGGACCTTTCAAAAAATAAACTTTTTAACCCCCTGTTTCATTTAAGATTTTTGAGGGGGCTTCTGCCCCGGCCAAGGGGGTGCACCTGCACGTCTTAAACTACACTAAGTAAGTGTCCCCCTCACAACCAAAATTGACCGGTTTCGGCATTTTGCTCCTAACGTTTTTGTTTTCTAGATATTTAGGGTGGATCGTTTTCAAAAAATCACCCTGTATGTTGAAATATTTTGAATCGTTATATCTCAGAAACGGTGGCTCGTAGGAAAAAAGTATTGATACATTTTTTATAGATAATTTTATGATCTACAATTTTTGTCTGAGGTACTTTTATGATAGAACTTAACCGTTTTGCTGAAAATCGCGAAACTCATTTCTTTAACCTTTGACCTCGAATAAAAATTTTTCCATACACGGGAATGATGGGAAACTTTTAAATTTTATTTATAATTATGTTTTGAACAATTTTACTGATTTTCAGCTTGTTGGGATTTTATGCACCTTCGAATGTCTAAATTGACCGGACTATTATTTAATTAACGGGTTTTAAACGGGACAGTAAAATAACATTTTTCGCAAAGCATAGATAAAATACAGTGCTCAATATAAACAATGGGACGCGTTTTAAATTCGGTGGTCACAGGGTTCCGGTTTTAGAAAAAATGTTTTTGTTCACATCAATACAACTCAAAGAACGTTCTAAATTTAATGGTTTGAAGAAGGCTTTACAACTAAGGGGCCGTCCATTAATTACGTGAGGCGTTTAGGGGGGGAGGGGGTCGAGCCGAATCTCAATAACAGATACATGTGACATTGTATACGTCAATAGGCAATGACAAATGTCCATTTCTCTGCCTAGACAGACAAAGTATTTACTTGCTGCCTAGGCAGGCAAAGTGTTTTGTCTGCCGCTCAATTGACCATTTTTGCTGCGTAGACAAAATATTTTGTCTGCCGCTCAATTTGCCAATGGTGTGCTTTGAAAAATTCGAGAGGCCTGTCAAATCGGCAGCGTATATAATTTAGATTTTTTAAAATTTAAATTATTTCATTCTTTTAGGGATTTAGCGCTGAAGTTTACATTATTTTGAAGAAAATAGAATTTCATAAAACTTGTGTATGACGTCTTAGAAAATAATAATAAGTTAATGAGATGTCCACTTTTAGACGGAAATTCATGTGATTGAGGTTAGTAAACTGTCAGATTTGTATTTCGTGGGCGATTTTCGGCGTTTCAAGAAAAAATAGCCTGTTCTATTCGGAGACTTGAAGCAATTTGAAAGCTCTTGAAATGTCTTGAAGCGACTTGAAGAAACTTGAATCGGCTTCGAAAAGACTTGGAATGTCTTGAAACGACTTCAAAGACTTGAAGCGACTTGAACCGACACGAAATGTTTTGAAGGGACTTGAGACGACTTGAAATGACTTGAAAATATTTTAAAAGGACTATGAAAGCGACTTGAAGAGATATAACGCCACTTGAAGAAGCTTGAAACGACTTGAAAGGACTTTGAAGCGACTTGAAAATACTTGAATATCTTGAAGGGACTGAAAGCGACTTGAAAACTTAAAATGTCATGAAGCAACTTGAGGAAATTTGAAACGACTTGAAGGAACTTGGAATATTTTGAAGCGACTTGAAACGACATGAAGTGTTTCCAAGGAACTTGAGGTGACTTGAAATGTTTGAAGAAATACTTGAAGAGTCTTGGAGCGGTCTGGGAAGACCTCAAATAATATCTTGAAGGGACTGGAAGCCACTTGAAATACCTTTTTGTACTCATTGCTTATAGATACCTATTTTCCGTTTCACTGCAACGAATACAGAAAGTGACAGTAAGACCAAATTCACGAAATGGCTCGCCACATTCAACAAACTTTTAATTGTGCACAATTCAAAATTATTTTAAATTATTTATGTTTGATTTCTTTTCGGGCTTGATTCGTTACAAAAAATATTGTACCTAACTTATTTGGAAGGGAAATTTCCCGCATTCGCACTAAATGCAGCACTCCCTTCGGTCGTGCTTCAAACAAAGTGCTCATGCGGGAAATTTCACTTTCAAAACACGTTAGGTAAATAACTATGTATGAAGCGACTTGAAAGGATTTGAAATGTCTTGAAAGACTTGAAGGGAATTGAAAAGACTTCAGATGTTTTGAAAGGACTTGAGAGGTGACTTGAAATAATTTGAAAGAAATTGAAGCGACTTGAAAAGTTTTGAAGAGTCTTGAAACGACCTGAAGAGAGATGAAGCGACTTGAAGAAACTTAAAATGACTGAAAAGGACTTGAAATGTTTTGAAACGACTTGAAAGACTTGAAGCGAATTGAAAGAACTTGAAATATTTTGAAGGGACTTGAGGCGATATAAAATATGTATTGTGAAAGGTCTTGAAGCGACTTGAAGAAACTTGAAGGCGATTTAAAAGGACTTGAAATGTCTTGAAGCGACGTGAAATATGTTAAAAGGACTTGAAACGACATGAAATGTTTTGAAGAGACTTGGGGCGACTTGAAAAGTTTTGAAAGGAATTGAGAGAGATTTGAAATGTCTTGAAGAATCTTAAAGCGCCCTGGGAAGATTTGATATATCTTGAAGGGATTGGAAGCGACTTGAAAAGACTTGAAATGTCTAGAAAATACTTGAAGAGTCTTGGAGCGATCTGGGAACACTTCAAATAATATCTTGAAGATACTGGAAGCCAATTGAAAAGACTTCACTTCACTTCTAGACTACGTTCATAGTAGTCTTAATATGTACTATTCTTAACTAATCCTAAATGAAAATAATTAAGCATATTATGTTTTTTTTTTATTTTTAATAAATCCGACGCAATTAAGCACAGTTTAACGTATTTACACTAAAAATACGCATTTTGAAAAATCTCACGTGAGATTAGAGGTTAGGGAGGGGGTTGAACCAAATCTCACGACATCTCACCAAGGGGGCTTGAAGAAACTTGAAGCGACTGGAAAGAACTTGAAATGTTTTGAAACGACTTGAAATATTTTGAAGGGAGAGGCGACTTGAAATATTTTGAAAGGACTTGAAGCGACTTGAAGAAACTTGAAGCGATTTGAAAAGTCTTGAAGAGTCTTGAAACGACTTGAAGAGAGATGAAGCGACTTGAAGAAACTTGAAATGACTGGAAAGGACTTGAAATGTTTTGAAACGACTTGAAAGACTTGAAATATTTTGAAGGGACTTGAGGCGATATAAAATATGTATTGTGAAAGGTCTTGAAGCGACTTGAAGAAACTTAAAGGCGATTTAAAATGACTTGAAATGTTTTGAAGCGACGTGAAATATGTTAAAAGGACTTGAAACGACATGAAATGTTTTGAAGAGACTTGGGGCGACTTGAAAAGTTTTGAAAGGAATTGAAGAGATTTGAAATGTCTTGAAGAATCTTAAAGCGCCCTGGGAAGATTTGATATATCTTGAAGGGATTGGAAGCGACTTGAAAAGACTTGAAATGTCTAGAAAATACTTGAAGAGTCTTGGAGCGATCTGAGAACACTTCAAATAATATCTTGAAGGGACTGGAAGCCAATTGAAAAGACTTCAATTCACTTCTAGACTACGATCGTAGTAGTCTTAATACATATGTACTAGTCTTAACTAGTCCTAAGTGAAAATAATTAAGCATATTATGTTTATTTTTTATTTTTAATAAATCCGACGCAATTAAGCACAGTTTAACGTATTTACACTAAAAATACGCAAAACAAAAATTTATTCTATATAATATCAACAACGCAAAAATGAATACAGAAGCAACACAGAATAGGGTAAACGAATTTGCCAAGTACCTAAAAAGAAAACTAGCGAAACAAATATGCAGACAAAAAGAGAGAATATCTAGAAAAGAAAATAAAAATACTTAAAGACCACTATAAAATGAGCTTATTGTTAATAAACTATTTTTTTATAGTTCTCGTTTACATTCTAAGGGCCGGTTTTTCAATCCTTGGTTTACCTCTAGTTAGTAGGTTTCTATGGGAATTTTTGCAATTTAACCAATCAAAATGCTGAATTTTTAGTTTAACTTTAATAACCAACGATTGAAAAACCAGACCTAAGTCGAATAATTGTTAAACTAAAGCTCCTAAAATTATTACGCTTCGTGGGGACCTTTTAACAACTATACTTAATGAGATTATCAACTTGCGGTATTTTTAAGTGTTATGATTTATTTAAACAAAAAAAAGCAAAACAAAAAAGTTAAAAAAGGTGTCTATTTTTTTTTTATATATAAAACAGTTGTTATCACTGTTTTTAGATATTATGGATTTGCTATTACATAACATTTTACAACAATTTTTAGGGCCATTTGTGTTTAAACAAATGTACTATTTTTTATGGTATAAAAAATTATTAAAAAAAAACAAGAGCATATGAAATTTCTATATCACCAGGAGTATTGTAGTTAGCGAAACCTGGGTGATCACGAAGTAGCAGGAAAATAAATTGGATATCTGGGAAAGAAAAATTTTGCGAAAGATATATAAAGGAGTCAAGGAAGCTGATGGATAAAGGCGTAGAAGAACTAATAGGGAAGTTACAGAAATGTACAACAAGCCAACAATTGCCAATAAACGGGAAGAATGTCGATGAATCAAAGTGGAGTAGGTAAATTTAAATTATTGTGGATTGTGGAAATTTCAAATTTTAATTGCCGATAAAGTTCGTGTTCCACAGCGGCTGAAGATGAAGACCACCCTGCTTGATGTCTTTTTTTTATTTAGCTATGTAATTTTTTTGTCAATTCGTAAACAATATACAAGTATTGAAATTCGAATCTTAATCCTCAATAACAATCCCACTTTCTTACGAATGTAACTTATCATATCATCATCATATCATAATATTGCGCTTCGATTGATCCATTATAAAATTTCTAGGTCTGAATTTTTTTTTTATACTTAAGCTTATATCTCGAGAATCGAGTAAGATAACAAAAAATGTCACTGAATGTATTTTATAGAAAATTAAATTGCCAACGTAAATGCTTATAAACATTTTTTTTAATAAATGGAATAGTTATAAAGATATCGTGAATTAATTGTTTAATCGCAGATTGGAGTGTATCTTGAAAATTAACCGTGATATAATTTTTTTTTAAATTAAATTAAATTAAATTATGCAGTCCAAACGGTCGAGTCCAAGTGTGAAATAAGGGTAGTCATGTCCATAATGTTCATGTTATGTCAAGAGCTTTCAGAGCGGCCGGTGGAAGCAGGTTATTATGCATTTTGAGTGGTGGTTGTAGGAAAAGCATAGTGTACAACAAGTGCTGAAAAATGGATATTTCAAACTCGCGTGACTCCTTTTGAAATATCCGTGTGTTTTTTACAATATATTACATATTTTCCATTTTTTTTATTTAATAATGTTCGTAGCAGAATTGTTGCTGTGTTCTTCACTTGGTCAAACATATTAATTTGTTTTATAAACGGGAAAAATATAATTTATTATATTGACTTGAATATATTTAAATTTTAATAGTTTTGTTTTAGTAAGCTACAATCTGATTGTAAATTTCTCTTCATTTCCAGATAAGTACTCTTCATGGTACCGAGCTCCTCGGCGCCGTGTCCATGCTGTACGGCAGCCTCCTGCCCCCGGATTCGTCCCCCCGTGTCGAAGGTCAATCTCCACCAGTAGTTCCGCCGCCCTGTCTTGCTCTCACCACCGCCACCTTCAAGTTCCTGCGCCGCATTGCCGAACTGGACTTGATCAAGTTCCAGGTCAGTTACTTTCATTTACAATTCCAAAAGCATTATTATTCGCAAAGGGGAGAACACAGCGTTGTTTACAGATCGGCCTCTAACCATGTTTGCTGTAGATGATACGCCGCCGCCGCTCGCGTTTTAATTGAATCAGTTTGCTTCCAATTGGAAATTGGCTTTGTACCGGGTTGAAGTTAATTTTGTGGGAGGTCTCTGGGGCCGCAACAAGAGATAGATTCTGTAGGCACACAGAGAGAGGCTTCCGTGTTTGTTCGGTCGTGTATTCCCTAATTAAAGCCGTCTTGTTTCTTTTGTTGTATCAACACTGATGTAATTTTCATATTGTGGTGGATTTTAGGAGGGATTGCTGTTGAAATTGTTTGTTTAAGTTGTTCCTTATTTCGACACAAAACGAGTTTTGAAAAGGCGGGTCTGGCGATAAAAGGAAAACGACATAATGTGTTTTCAAAAAATTACGATGAACGAACCTTTGACAATTCATCGAACCATAGTATAATGTGCACAAACAAAACTGCAAAAATTTGAGGTGGCCGCAATTGACGGGATGATAGAATCAATAGATATAATTTATTGATAAAAAATAGTGTTGACAATTCGACTATAAAATTGTATCTATTGAAATTAAAAATTATCACTTATAATTACATGAGTGCTTCGAAACTATCGATTGTAATACGAAAGTTGATTAGCAACTACGATTGTCGTTTTTTGACGTTTTAATTTCCCGATGCGCAGCAGAGGGAAATTGTCAAAAAATTACACGAGTATTTCGTTTTAATCAACTTGAGAGTGATTGTTTCAGAGATTCAAAGATTTTTAAACGATTCATATTGAAATTTGACATAAAAGTAAAAAATGTGACACTAGTATTCAGCGTTGCCGTGGAAATAAAAACATTTGAAAAAGGAACATAAAGGATTATCGAATTATCACTGTAATTCAAATAATAAAGTCTTACGATTGGTCGAAAACGATTCTTAAAAAAAAATTACAGCCACGTCAAATTCAGTATTTTTTATGGATAAAAAAAACTGTCATTAATTTGTTGTCACAAATGAAACAGGCCAATCCTGGTGGAAAAACCGGGCGTTTGAGCTTCTATGTAACAAATTTCCCATGTGTGTTAAATAATTTTTTGCAATACATTTTTATTAACTACTAACTTTTATTCTCTTTTTGGTTTCCAAAGTTTACACAGATGACCTAATCTGCACGCGTGAGATTGATATGTGTTCATTGGAGAACCCACCGCTTTTGATTAACTCTCATGGGATAGAGCGTGTGTCTCGCAAAGCACTGTCAATCCTCTGGAGACTTCGCCCGTAACTAACAAACCGACTGTTGGTCTAAACTAAAGCACACAATAACCGCAATTCAATTTTCCCGATCCAATGATGGATGTATTTTTTAAACCAAGTTTTAGTCCATTGCATTGGGTGCTTTTGAGACGAGAAAAATATACCTGTCATTTATAACTTTAAAATCTAAAGTCTTTATAATAAGTCTGGTAAATTAAAACTCGGAATTTTGCTGTTTTAGACTGTTTTTTTTTACTATTCATATTCTGCATATTAACTGCCGTACTAGTTGCTGTACAATTCCAAGACTATTGGTTAATTGTTTTCAGTTATTAATGTTTGATGCTGACTCGTTCTACATATTTTCTTTTCGCTTATAGGAAGTCCTTGGTGCCGAAGGTATCTCCTTACAATTTCGCCACATCGCTAGCCACCTGATCTGGTGTTGTGCTATTCCCACGATCACATCTACCAAAACCAACGGGAAAGATTCCGGTTTGGAAACAGGTGCTCATCAGGATCTCCTCCACGAAGTTATAGCAGTTACTGGATATTTTGCCGTTGAGAACAACGAGAATCAGGTCAGTTATTGTCAGCGTAAAAATCCATAAATCAATCGTGACCTACATTGATACCTGTGTGGATAGTTTTTTGATAGCAAGTTTGTTATTTTGAAAAAAAAAAACGAATCAATCGGTGTCTTTTCACACTGGTTATTCATGACTTTCCAACTTGATGCTAATTGACCAAGTAATAAATCTACACTTACCTGTAAATAACCGATGTAATACTCCGATATCATCATTAGTGATAACGGCTTGCGTGTCACTACTTACCTGTTAGCTTTTCCGCGCGACATTTAATTCTGTTTCCGGTCACAGGGACTGGACACGTGTTACTTGCACCGGCAACCCTCTAGAATAGAATGACTTTGAATAATTTGCTGTTACGTATTTATTCATTTGAAGGTTTTCGTGATTAATTTTTGCAAATAATTTAGCTTCCTTACTCTGTTTATGCGGAAACAAAAATTTACTTTTAGGCCACATTTTGGTGACAATTATTATTTACATATATCTATAGTTAGAATTCTGAAATATACATAGGTCTGCTAGAAAAAACTGATTGAAAATTGAGTTCACAGGGGGTGTAAATTTTAGACGATAATCCCTGTGGCATGTGTTGAAACCCACCTCAAAAGACTTTTGCTATTTCAGTTGAAGACATCGTCCCATTTGTTTTCTTTTGGTATTTCGTTATTTGGACTCGACAAAATAGCTTCGAATAAATTTTGCTGTCGGTATATTTTCGGACATAGTTTCCGTACCCATCGTAATTTTTTGTGTGTTGTTTTTGTCGTAATCTGTAGGTGCAATTGGGCCAGAAAGCATCTCTGCATTCCTGCGGCCGTTCGGTCTCGCCGGCCGCCGTCATTAAGATAGCGCGGGCGCCATCGAAGCTGCTGCCATGCCGCGAAAAACACCACCAAAGCCAGATTCGTGTTGTTTCTCTTCATGTCTTCCAGTGGCGTATTTGTGGGAAGAACTTAAAAAGGTTTTGCTTTTTTGTTTCTATAAAACGAAGTAAATGAGAAATAAGAGTTCACTGGATTAATAGCGATTTGAAAAATGTGTGTTAGCCAACTAAAATATATGTTTTTATAAGAAGAATTTTCATAACAGGGCGTTTAGGAAAATTATATTTTTTTAAAAGTTAAAAAAATTAAATTAAATTTTTTACTCACTCAAAATCAACGTAAAAAACACCTAAATTGGAACTGTTCGACAAAATTATGATTTTGGAGTCATGCACTTTTCAGATTAGGCCGACGATATATTAAATGACAATTAGCTTATCCTTTGCCCTCTTACACTGCTAGTATTGGTAGGTGTCTAGGGATGGATTCCCCGAGCCATGAGGAGAGTAAATCTTTTTTGAAAGGCTTTTGGACTTTTTTTGGATTGCAATGCCACGCCATTAGGAGAAAGCTTTTTTTGTTATCAAAATGTACATAACTTTTTTACTTATTAAAAGGACATATTATCACTTTTTCTGAATGTTGATTAATTTAATTCTCTAGTCACTCTCAACGGCTTGTCCACATAAAAGTATTATTCTTGCTAATAAGTAGGTACTCCTAGACGGCAGACAAATTAAAGAATTATCCTTATAAAAAGTTTAAAAAGTATAAATTAATTATAAAATAAAAAATTAACTACAACATACTTCCACACTAAATCCACGCTAAAGGCTCTGTTCAGCTGGGCAAAGGTTCTGAGCAGAACATACAGTTAGGTACTACGTTTGTGCTTTCTTTAAATATGTATTTTGTAATTCGTATTGCCGTAACAACGGATTTCCGTCTAGAAACTTCATGTAATCGAACACTAAGTCAAGTCCTATTTAGTCCTACACTAAGCGAAGTAGCTTTTGATCTAGAATAACATTTATAAAAAGTCTAAAAAAATACTTATTAAACGGTGAAACAGTGGCCACCCGAAAGTGTTAGTTAATCAAAGTACCGCGGTTCAAATTCCGGTCCCCAACGGAACGTAGTAAGTGATATACGGGGTGTTACAAAATGATTTTCATCTAGTTAGCTTTGGAATTTTTTTACATGTAAATTTTTCTATGCCCTCTATTCTTTTGGCATTCGCTAATTCTGTCAATAACGCATTGGTTGTCAAATGATAAACGTCATTTAATTAAAGAAGGTCCGGAAAACAACGATACAGAGGATTCTTCGTTGGATTGTTCCTCGTGAAAAGTTCATACAGTGGCATTTTTCATTTTACATGGAAAATGCGCAGACGACTAGATGAAAATCATTTATAGTTCTACAGCTCTAAGTAGTTTTTTCACAATACTATCGTGTATTTATAAATGATTCATAGAACAATTTGCGGGTGGATCACAAAGTTTCTGTAAATTTGGACGAATTTTTTTACTTTTAAATCTTACCTGATGTATGAATAATTTATAAACCACTTGTATAAACCACCACGAATATATTAAAATTGAACATTCTTTTTGCGAGTTGCTCTCGAGAGAGTCTGATTGAGTGATTCCACTTGTGAGTTCGCCTCTTATTTTTCCATCGGATTTATTGCAAACATATCTATTATCATTAATTTGTTAATGGTCTTAATACGAATTATATTTTGCATCACAGTGGGACATCGAGTCCCCCTTAAAAAACTCCTAAATACGCCACTGAGTTCTTCATCTTCGTCTTCGTCTGTCGTCATTACCGTCCACACAATGTTAATGTTGTTAGGTGTAGGGAGGTCGTTTCCTAACAGCACCACACCCCTCGATGCTGTTGGTCACGATCACTAATCGAGATTATTTCCAGCGATACGTGCTTCAGGAGTCGACGGCGAGGATGCGTTTTCCGCCATCGGCGCTATCTATGGCTGTCTGTATGATTAAATTACGGCACGCGATACATCGTTTTGTTGTGCATTATATTTTATGGCAGCCGTTGATATTACGAACGTTTTAAAGCCGGTGGCAAAGCATCGACGCGAATGTTAAATTAATTTCTAATTTATATGGAAATTAACGGGCGATGAGGCTTTATTGAAACAACAAAAATCTACACTGGAATTTATGGAGGGTACAATTTTATTACAGCGGTTTTATGCGGTATGATTACAAATGAAAAAAAGTTACGGCCAGCTGTGGGCGGGTCGAAGGATTTTAGAGGCGCGCGTGGTTATGCTAATGTGGCAGAATGCTTGTTTTTGTTTTATGAGTTATGATGTTTTGAGAAATAATCTTAACCACGGATGTATGTTAATATTGTAATCGTAATCATTAATTGTTAATTTTAATTATAACAAAATTGTGGTGTGCAGTATTTTTCCTTTTAAACCCATTGGTTGTTACATTTTCCAGTTTTTCCATTTTCAAAATAGCTGTAGAATTTAATTTTTAGAAACTCGTTTTTACTGGGCATGAATCCATGGATAAAATGAGCAGCAATTTTTTAGAATTTCATTTGGAATCGAAAAAAATTTACCATTCTTATTAGAAGTTTCTACTGTTATATTTTAGAAAAAAATTATTTAACGTTCAGATTTTCGGGTAGCATATCAAAATTATGTACCATACCGTTGAATGAGGGTCAATTCCTTAGGTACATATACTTAATACCCAATAGATTAATTTACAAACCAACAAAATAACGCAAATAAGAAAATATTGCAAACAAGAAAGTGTAAAAGCTCTAAATAAAAAAAATGTTAATTTTTATTGAGTTTTTTGAATATATTGTTTATATTTTATTCAAATGTAGATGAAATATACATTTGAAATATTTACTCAATATTAATAAAATCTATGTTGGTTCTATATTTTTAAAAATGTATTTGATGAATATTTTTAGTGAGATTTTTGAATAATAATTATATTGTTTATATTTCATTCAAATATAGAAAAAAATATACATTTGAAATATCTCTTTAACAAAAAGTACTGTATAGTCATTCAGACGAATTCAATTTGCCTAGAAGATATAAAAAGATTTGTTGGCAGCAGCTGAAATAATTTATTCAAAACGCTTCATCCCTGGTCCTATTTAGAATCTCTCTACATGAAACTATGATCGAAAATGAAGAACAACTTATTACCTTGAGTTTTCTAAAAGACAAAAACGAATTAATAATTTTAGCATCTATTGAGATATAAACTGAAGAAAGGCTATCAAATAAATGATAAATAGCTGTAATTGGAGTGCTCTATAAATTAAATAGATTTTATTAAATTAAAGATTAATAATAATATATAAAAAGAAAATATTAGAAATATAATAACAATAAAACATTATGTTATGATGAAACGAACGAACGAGTTACTTTAAAGTTTGTAAATTTTCTTGAAGAATCCTGAAAAATTCTAACATCTTAAAAAGCTACGAATATTTCTGAAAAATGCTCAAAAAACCCAAAAGAGTCCGGAAAAATATAGAAATCCTAACCAAGTCCTGAATTGTCTTACAGCCTTCTGAAGAACCTGCAAAATCATAACGAGTGTTCAAATGAAAAGGTCATCAAGTTAACTAAGTGTAAAATAAAAAAGATAGAGTTATTTATGAAAATGACTTTTTGTTGAAAGTTTCTAAAGATTTCTGAGATTTCTGTTAAATCCTGAAAGAATTATTCTTAAAGATGCTTAGGTTGATGAAAGGGTCTCAATTATCCTTATAAGGTCTTCTGAAGAACCCTAATGACCAAAGAGCTGTGAGTATAATACTAAAGAATCCCGGAAGAATCCTGAAAAGTCTCAGTAAATACTGAAAAATTAAAATCTTGAGTATTGTTAAAAATTCCTGCAATATTAGAAAGAACATTAAAGAGTTGTATGTACTGAAGTATCCGGAAAATTAAGGAATACTGCAATCCTAGAATCCTGAACTGAAGAGTCACATGAAAATTCTAGCAGATCTTGAAGATTGTGCAAAGTTTGAGATATCCAGAGGAATCCGCAGGAATTCTAAAAAAGCCTAAAGATTCTTCAAGACGTCTAAGTTGAAAACCATTCTTCCAAGACCTGAAAAGGCATGAGGAATTCTTTTCCTTGAATAATCCTGAATAGTATTCAAATACTAAAGCATCTTGAAAAACATTGAAGCATCGAGTCTTGATAACAGTCCTAAAACTTTTTGTATCCTGGATAATGCTAAGGAATTCTCAACAATCCTGAATAATACAAACAAAAGCCCTGTAGAACAATTTTCTTTAAAAATTAAAAATAAATCTGAAGATTAAAAAAGATTTCTGAAAAATTCTTTGGAATCCTGAGGGATAATGTCAGATTCTCTCAATTTTCCAGTTTTGTACTTTTGTTTTCTCAGGTGTCAAATTTCTCAAGTTCTCTAACTCCTAGTTTCTATTTTACTTATTTTACAAATTTCCTGTTTCTTAGATTCAGGGATTCTGCATTTTTTACGTTTTCAGGTTCTTTGTTTCTCGGGTTTCCATCTCACTTTTTGTAGTGCTCAGTTCGTCAGGTTTCTAGTTTCTCATTTTCCACAGTCTTTCTTTCAGGTTTTCAGTTTTCAATTTTACTATATCTTAGACTCTGATCCTAAATTCTCAATTTGTCAGGATTCAGTCAGGTTTTTAAGTTCTCAGTTTATTAATAGAACCTATTAATAAACTAAACTAAATAGGTCCCAAAACATAATTATAAGAGGTGTCCCTGAAAATGTGAAAACTCTTATTCCTGATTCAGCTATCTTCATAACATCAACGTTTCGAATTGATAGCTTTTCAAACAGTAAGTCCAAAATGTTAAAAGTCTTTTTTCTTTTTTATCCCATGCAATTGCAAAATCCTTTTTACAAAAGAAAAATTTGCTGTTAACTACGCAATTTAGTAATCTTCAGAAAATAAATGCTGCGAAATGAGAGCAGACAGTCATTTGGAGAAAAGGACATTACGATTAAATACATTTTTATAATACCTACCTGTTATTGCATTAGATCAAAACTGTCAGCTTGAGTTAAAACTAACTCATAGCAGTCACGGATGTTATGAAAATTAACACTACAGGAGGAAGTTTTTGATAATTGTTTCTAGAGCAACACCAACAAAATTGATTTATGAATTGTCTAAAAATTCTGCTAAACATTTCGTTTTTTTTTGTCGGTATTGCCGACGGTATTATGAAAAGTACTGAACGATATTCGGCCGATACGCAAATAACAGATGCGATTGATTATAAAATCTCGGCTCCGCCTCGACTTTACAATCAATCTGATATTTGCCACTTAACGGCCTCATAACTATAAGGGTTATCTCAGGATTGTCCCCATGGATCCAAAAAAGTCTATATTCTGTCAGGCCTCTATAGAAATATCGTTTATTATTATTATTATACACTAATCCTTGCTCACTTTTTGCTAAATTTCAGGATCTTATTTCTTTTGTTTTTTACAATAATAATCCTTCCACCATTCTTATATCCAAAACTTGGTTAAAACAAAATTTTTGGGATGCCATAGATGAGATTCCAGAGCAGACAGGATTGATCGCAAGGGAGGTGTAGTTTGAACGGATTACGGTATCTCCAATCAATTATCTCGATATCGGTTTGCGAAGCTTTATTTTTGCGATGTGTCGTCTTCATTTAAAAAAATGGACGCTCACCTTTTCAATATACAGCGTGATTCACGAAGTATAGTAGATATTTAAAACTCAAATTATATCGCCCCTAAACGTAGTTTTGACAGTATTAAAAAACGCTTAGTGTAAAGTTGAGAAATTAATGGCAACCAGCGATGCACTCAAAACATTTTGATAGTCGCTGGATTTATTTTGGGCAAAAAACTTACTAGTTACGAAACAAACTATTGTAAACATCTCGGTCTTTATCGATGAACCCTTTCTGGCAGACAAAAACCACTTTTGCTTTCAATTGAAAAACATCAAGACTCACCTAAGACAACGTACCATTTATAGAAATCGTTCGAAATGATGACAGCCCTGGGCATTTCGCCACTATCTTTCGGTGTTAATGGCATAAACAAGCTGTTTCATGTGGCCCCACACGATAAAATCACTTATTCCGATCCACCTTTAGTGTAAATTTCGTGCATTTGTTGTCTTATGTTCCGAACGTCCAGTAAAGAGGCGGTGCACCGCTCGTAATTCCACGATGAATATCAACTAATCACAATAGTAGCAATAATAATAATGGCGCTGCAAACTGACTTTTTGTCTAAAAGTTGCATGTACAGACTCAAGGCTATTCAGGGATTACATAATGCAAACGTTATTGTACTATTTACTCAGGATATTTTGGGTTAGGGAGAACCACACACATTTTAGGTTTGTTAAGTTCTCTTTGGGCCAAAAATATGTATGGAAACTAGACAGCAAAACACTTCATTATTTATGAACGCTGCTCTTTTCTATAAATCACCACATTTGTTTTAGAGGCCCAAACTATTCAATTAAAAAATTTATAATCTTAAGTTGCTTTTAATATTACCTATCTTAAAATTGACAAGTGGTTATTTTATCCAGTGCCCCAATGACTAGCTCAGTTTCTCATGTCTGGGGAGTAGGTATAAGTAATAAATTTACACACTCAGAGAGTTCTCACGGGTTTCACATAATATGATAATAGACATAATCATATCGCTCACCATTTGAAAATAAAGGCATTTTAAAATATTTTGTGCGCACCGTCAACAGTCAAAGTGTAACTGAAAGTAATTAATTGGCAGCCGTTCACCGCACTCGTTCCAGCAAATAAGTCCTTTTTTAAACCAGAAGAATTTTCTTAAATCCAGGTGGAGTAAATTTAAATTAAAAATTGAAATATATCTAAGTCGAACTCCACAAACTTTAATGAGCGTAAAATTACAAATGGAACATGTTTCGGCAGAACACTTCTGCCATCATCAGCCCTTAAAAAATATAAAAAATTATGACGTTGATGTAATTAAATTTAATTCAAAATTACGGGTATGACTAACATGGGGTTTTGTTTACTAGTTAATTTTAATGGAAAAAAGAGAGAGTTGTGTGATGAAAAAGAATTATTTTGGAGGAAAGTGTATTTAAACGTTAAACTTTTTAAAATTATGGGCATAAATCTCACAGCGTTCTTTGTTCCAAATCCTTCCCATTCCCTACACAAATTTGAATTTCTAGTTCTAATTGAGTGTTTGATAATTATAAAGTTACGAATACTTCCATTCTGATTCAAATTAGCTTCAAGGAGTCTTCTTCTCCGTCAATATTTGTTTTACTTCTTGAAAAGTATTTTACTGCTGAACCCCTTTTAGCAACTGCACAATTTCATTAATAATGCTTGGTAACTCCTACAAAGACGTTTTACCTCACACCCTCGACGTAATTGGCAAGTTTGTCCAAAGTTACTTTTGTTGATTCTTTTAGAATTCGATGTTTCTTTTTTTCAGATGCTGCTTGTGAGCGGACAGCCCCCTTCGGTTCTCCAACAACTTTGCTCCTTGCCTTTCCCCTATTTTTCAGTGGAGACGCTCTCCAACATACTCTACCCAACCTTATTAGCTTGCTGCGTCGAAAATGAGCACACCACAGCCATTCTGACCCAAGAACTCTCCTATAACGTGAGTAAAATTACATTTGTTATCCAATTTTAGAGCCGTGTTCCAGATTTTGGAAGATTTCCGCAAGTCCGAAGTGGGACAGCAACACCGTTTGGTCAAGATGCTGAACAAAGCTCGAGCTTAAACGTGCAATGTTATTTTTAAGAGTATTGTCAATTCCATTAGTCACTAGAAAGTAATAAACTAACCAGCCCTCCGACAGCGGAAGGCGCATGTATATTTTCCATTTATCGTGTCTAACAGTGTACTGATTTTTGAGAGCACTATAAACGATCTGCTTGGCTTTATCTAGTTTCAATGTGATTGTATTTTGAGATTATTGTGATCGTGGTAAATATTATATTTTTAGGTAAACTTTTAGCTTTTCTATAATATAATAATAAACTTATAAAGAGCTCAATGGGTTTCATTGATGTGGAGTAATAATAATCAATAGCCACTTCCCCCGAGTTCCCAGCGTCTTCATATCTTTCCCTTGAGAAGTGTCGTGTTGTGGGGGACGTCGCCCCATGCTCTTAGTGCTAAGTGCTCGTGTTAATCTAAAGCTCCCTACTGTCCTACACTGTTTTTCCGCGGGCGTGCTGAGTCTGGAACACCGATTGTGGTGGAGTTAATGTAGGAAATATTTTGAAGGTGACGACCCGAAAAATAAATACATACCAGGAAACTAGACTGTGTTGTTTTTCATTTAATTTAATTTTAAGAAGTGCACCAAAATTTAAAACTAACGAAAATCGCAAATTCGGACAAAATTTGTACGAAAACTATTTGTGGAGGAGAGGTTATGATCATTGACGCAAAAATTTATAGACAGGAACAACAGGGAAAAGAAATCTATGTGTAATATAGTGATACATATTTTCTATAAAGATTGAGCGGACTTAAATCTCCATTTAAAATTGTAGAATAATGAACTAAGCACTTTAGTGAGAAGGATATTTTCACGTTCCTGTTCCAAATTAAGGTAAGATATGGGCTCCATAAGCAACAGTAGCTATGATTTTATAGTATAACAGTAAATGTACATTAATTTAAATTGTTATTTTTCTGCTTTTGAAAATTCAAACAATTAAAATGTTATAATACAATCATAAGGATAAAATCATCCAATAAAAACACTGCTGTCAATTTTTGACAGATGATAGTCAAATTTACTTTTTCAAAGTTCAAATTTTTTTGTGCTTATAGATTTTTTTTTCTGAATACAGTCATACATAGTTCAAAATTAAAATATAATTTTTTTTTAAATCAAGTTACCGAAATTAATCAAGTAAGCCATGAATAGTTGTCAATTATGCAGTTTACGAAAAAATAATCTTTTGATGAGAAAACCTGCATCGCTTTTTAAGATTCCACCATTAACACGAATAAAAAAGAATGCCTGGATTGAATTTATTTTGGCCCGACATAATCCCGAAATATTATTGGGTGTAACTAAAGTTGTGTCTAGAAGGCGTCGATAATGTCTGGCATGCATGCAATTTTGGAATCACAATAGTTGTTTTTTGTGTTTATTTTTTTGTTCAAAATAATTTTTTCTTTTTTTCTCATGGTGTCTTCATATTTCAAAAAATATTCTATATAACAATGAATAGAAAAACATATACAGTGCAATTTGGAAAAATAAAGTTGAGTGTCATCTGTCAAAAATTAAATGTCAAAATATGTTTTAAAGCAGAAACTGATGAAGTAGCTCCAAATACAAACTTTTTTGGGTAAATCTATTTTTTTCTTTGATTAGTAATGTAGAAGCAATAAAAATCAAAGAAGCTGAACCGAGAACCAAAATTCGTTTTGAACAGTGTTGTGTGGGGACTAAGGTGGGAAAATCCATAAGACCACAGAAGAAAGGGTGATTCACGATGTGTGGTGAATATTTAAACGTCAAATTATATGGCCCCTAAACGTAGTTTAAACGGTATTAAAAAACGCTTAATAAAAAGTTGAAAAATTAATGGCAACTGTTGTACACATCTTGGGCTAGTCATCGCACCCTTTAAAAAAATGTTCAAAATGACGTCTTGATCGCCGAAGTCACGACTCGTCGGGCATTTCGTGGATGCCACTCTTTCGCGTTGTTGCACGTAGGGGCCACAATACCGGCCCATTTCTTCCAACCCACCTTTCGTGTAAATTATTATTCCCATTATTATTTAACTAGTTTGACACTATGAGGAGGAGCTCCGTCTTGAACCACATTTGTTGTTTTATGTAGATATACGAACGTCCGCTAATAAATAATTCCTTTAAATAAATCGCACACTGTACAACTCCCGAGCGACACGTTCCGACGGGTTTCACCGTAGCGTAGGTCATAATAATATCGGTCATGTTACTATGCATTTGAAAATAAAGGCATTTTAAAAAAAATTGTACACCGTCAAGTCAAAGTAAAACTGAAATTAATTAATTGGCAGTCGTTCACCATGCTTGTTCCAGCGAAAAGTTCTTTTTTGTTTAGGCCAAAAGATAAAGGTTTTAATGGTTCTTCAATCATGCCAGCGGTTCTCAATAGGTTTTCGCGTACATTTTAAAACCATTTACATATCTTGTTTTTTAGTTAGAATAATTTTTCTAGATCTCCTCACATTAGGGACTGTCACAGGTTTAAATATTCACCCCACTTCGTGAATCACTCTGTATATATTTTTTTCAAATTGTGTGTGTTAAATTATTGTTTTATGTATTATATTGAATTGGAAAATGCCATTACCTAGCAAATTAATTTCTCAACGCATACATGCAAATTATAATAATTTTAAATTAATGCATATTTCTTTAAAACATTTGGTAGCGCTTTTTATCGCTGTAACTGGACCGTGAAGGTCACTTCTCAACCATACAGATAAAATTCTTTGTTTAGGTTTTCGACTTGTCCTTATGCATAGATATAACACAAATTAAGACTTCTAGCTTTATATAAAAAGCAAACATCTCTCACGAAACGGTATTCAGTAAACTTCTACCTTCATTACAGCTACAATGGCAAATATAGCAAAGGTAATATTGTAAATCTTTTCGTTTGTAAGAAATTAAAATCTTACTTTAACAGATCATCTTTGTCTTAAATTTAATGATGTTAGTTTTCGGAGACGAAACGAAGTTAAAAGTAAGTTCCATAAATAATTTAAATGTAAAAATTTAAAACTAATATTTCTATGGAAGGTGACAGAAGAAATCTCTGAATTACCCGAAGGAAGTTCCAGGTCAGGTTAGTATTTATTTGTAAGATCATTCATGACTGTATTTTAAAAATCTACGATTTAGGCAGATCTATCACTGAGCCCGGAAGAGACTTTTTAGCACCACTATATCCCAGTTACGAAGGCTACAGTCCTCAGAAAGCTCCTTGTTTTAATAGATATTCTGGATTTGCATATTCGAGGAATCCTATTTTTGGGCGAGAATATTTGAGAAGGAAATAAAAAACTTATTTGCACTTCGTTTTAGTCTGTGTAAATGATATGTCAGATTTTGTATTTTGTATTTTATTAACTCAAATGAAGCCAGAAATAACAATAAAAATATGGTTTTAGAGAGAAATCGACCGATTTGCCTAATGCTTGATTGAAACTTACATTATGTGAGTATTTTGGAAATGTTTTGGAAATTCCGTTTATATTAATTTGTTTGAAAAAAATCTCGATTTTGGTTTATTATGTCATTTGTTTTTTATGTTATCGACTTTTTTTTAATGACAACCTATATTTTTTATTATTGCTTTTGGTATTTCGTTTCCAACCGTATCAAATTTTCAATATCTATGTTATATGTATTTGAATAAAAAATCGAGAAAAACAGTCCTAAAAAGTTAAAGTTAAATGAATGTAGCCCCCTAAGTTTGAAGAAAAATTATCGACCGCACATTCGTTTTTATTTCGAAATTATAATAATAGTTGAAAAATCGAACTAGAAATTTATTATCTGCTCAATTCGTTAGTAATAACGATAACTTCATTGTAATAAAAAGAAACTAAATTGATTAACCAGAAAAAAAACTCATACAATATCCAGACACAAAAATAAGCACACAAATAACAGTAGTTATTACATTCACACTAAATGTTCAAAGTGACTATCTTGTACCATCTCCGACAATACCCCAGAGGATTATAAAATTCATTTCACACATTCTTTATAGTTTGAGGTGATTTTAACCTAATTAAACCCAGACACAAAATTGGTATTAACCAGTGTAATCTATTCGGATCTGTGTGTGCTATTTATGATCGTATTTTAAAATAATGCCTTTAGAAATATACTGAGTGACATTAGAAGTGGAAATAGTCAGTATTTTGGATTGATTTTTCTATAATTTATTAGTCTTGATTTAACCTACAAGTGATCAAAAAATCAGCCTTCTACATCAATATTAAATTTAGTATATAAACAATTAATATGTTTTGACAAAATTTCTTCTTGCGGCAACTGGCCCCATTCAACTTGAATTTTGTGTTACAGTTAAGCTAAGGTCTAAGGTTAAGCTAAGTCCCTCAAAGAACTTGGTAGAAACAACAAAGTTGTTGGCAACCCGCTGAAGTTAGTTGGTCGTGGCTAAAAAGGGGTTGGCCTCTCTGTTGGAGGAAGGAAGAAGGACCGGCGGTCATTACATTCATTGAGACCTTAACGTTAGAAATAACCAGCCGTAACTAACGCTTAATTTTTGTTTTTTTTTTCTGATTTTATTCCACTATGAGTTCTCCTGTTTTTAAAGTTGAGTGTGCTCTATGTTTAAATTGCATTGCCGAAAATTCACGTTACCAGAAGGATCGGTTGCATTCAAATTAACAATCGCGTGTGCTGTGCCGCCCGAAGTATTTACAGGTAACCTTTTTATTCTATATATTCTTTTTTTCTGTCCTCAACATAATGAGATGGCCCTGAAATTGACTGGAGTTTGTTCCACGTGTAGACTAGAAACTCCTAGATAAAAGCTTTTCAATTTTACCGTTGTCCGGTCATCCTTTGTCAGCGTCACTAATAAAATGGCCGCCAGGGTGGAAAGCTATTATGCCGTACTAAGCGAAAATAACGTAACTACATTTTTTACAAAAAGTGAAAAAACAGTACTATTCGGTTGTACAGGTACAGTACAGGTACAAAAAGCAAACCATTTAAAAAATAATAATAAAATTTAACGTATCTACATTTCTCTTCATTATACTAACCAGAAATAACGTATCTACATTGCTCTTTCTTATGTCAAAGATTTATAAACATACCTAAATAAAAAATGAATAACGCAAGTTAAAATGAATAATCTATTGGATCATCTAAAGTTCTAAAGTATCAACTCCACTAGAATTAACAGGTAAATGTTCCAAAAAGCAAGACGGGTCGGCGACAAAATTTTATTTAATTTTTTTTTCGTTCCGGATCAATACCTCTTGAAAAGATTTTTGGTTAGGGTTCCGGCAGATTTGTGCTTTCTTCATGTTAATTGACCATTAAAAAACTTCTTTATATTGTAGATCTCTACTGGCTTCCGTCATATTAATAATTTTGGTTCTGTTCGATGTACGTATTTTGCACACATACCACATAGTCTTCAAAGTCGTACACTTTATTTTTTTTTCTGAAGCTGTTGCTCTACTTGATGATGGAAAAAGTCTGCAGACATAAATGTATGTCCAGATTCAAAATATTTCAAATCTATTCTGGAGCAACTGACTTAATAATATGTAATTAATATGGATTAATTAATAATATGGAGCAACTGACTTAATAATGATTATAGTGATCATAAAGTTTCGCACAAAATTCATAATTTAGTATGTACTGTTTTTGCGAAAAGCGCTCGAACAGGTCGATTTTTGTTTTTAAATTGCCATCTTTTGACATGAAAATTTGGTTGATGACGTCATCTGTTTTTGAACTATGACACCGTCATCAATTTTTTTAAATGGCAACCCCCAACTTTTTTTGGGTTTTGGATGCACTTTTCAATTCTCTATTCAACAAGAGTAAAAAATTGATAGTTTGCATAACTGTTTTTGTTGAAAAAATTACGTTTTACATAAAAAATACAATTTTTATACCTTGAAAAAATTTGAAAAATAACAATAAATTTGGAAAGCAAACAACGAAAAATGAAAAACCAATTAATAAAATTTAACGCAAGTTTTTACATTGCCACCAGCCAACTATTTGACACAAAAAATTTTTTTTTTCACGTAAAACTTAAAAAAAAAAGTTATGCAAGGTATCACTTTTTTACTCTTATTGAATAAACAATTGAAAAGTGCATGTAAAACCCAAAAAAAAAGTTGGGGGTTGACATTTAAAAAAATTAATGACGGTGTCATAGTTCAACATAACTAAATTATGATTTTTTTGCGCAACTTTATGATCACACTGTATATCAGAAATGAAAATAAACCCCAATTTTTGTTTTGCGCCGCGCAATTATTAAACCAAATCGTAATGTTTTGAGTGTCGCGAATTTCAGAACTTCTCAAAAATATATACATAAAATGTAGAAGTTATATCCTCCATCTTTCGTCCACTTACAGTTTCGTTTCATACGCATGCTATATTTTTTTCATTTTTACCAACAGAAACAAAAGACTCGTTAAAAGCAATTATTCGTGGGGTAAAAATAATCTTCTTGAACGTGTCGCTTCGTGGTCACATTATTACAAGAATAAAATTATAATTAATTATTGAAAAAAGCGTATCTGCTTTTTAGTCAATAAAGACAAAAAATACACTAAAACGATCTATGTAAATTATATTATATTATATAAATATTATATTAAAACGTTTTATTTAAAACTTGGTAAATTTATATTTAACAAATTGAAAATGAAAAGGGTTGGCAGAAGTGGAAATGCAAAATTGCAATTTTCTCATTTGTAATCCACATGTAGATACGTATGATTTCGCTTAGTACGGCAGTATTAGTCACTCCTTTTTTTGTAAGATATTGTTTAAATAATATCCACTATTGCTATTCAAACCTGGATAAATTATTGGATAACTACCTGTCTTTCGGTATGAGGCCGACAGCAGCTTGCGGTCAGTTAAAAGCTATTTTGTCTCTGTTGACTTGAATTAACCAATACTGAATAAGAACTGAATACAAAAGGGCAAATAGCGGCATAGCGACAAGCCTAATGTTGTGGTTCTGAAAAGTGTCTTATCTTTATGTTTTGTTGCGCCCCCTTGCGATTTCCGATTCCGGCGTTCGCATGTAACCGATATTTAGCAATTTTAGACACCGGGAAGCCAAATTTCGGTGTCTAGTATTTTTGCTTTGCACATGTTTGTAGCTTCGTTGCGCCTCGTTGCGTCGTTGTCGTAGATGTCGACCCGTCGCGATCGTTTCAAAATGGCTTCCAAAGAAAACGTTGCGTTACGGTATATTTTATTGTGTTTGTCCATATATGTTTTGAATTAACAGATAGACCAAATAGCATTCATTTTTTTCATTTTTTTAGTTCTTGTTGCAATACTGCTTTCGAGATTGCGAACCTGCACTCTGGGGTCATTTGTCAAACTGGAGTCGTTTTCGAACTCGCTTGAACTTCCTCCCGGGGCTGCAGCGGTATTACGAGGTGGAGTTACTGTTACAACTTCTGAGCCAAAGTTGGATTGGAGTTTGCAGCGTTGTTTTCGGGCTACTAATAAATTGCCTGCTTCACAAATACTTAAAATACTTAACAATCAAAAGTCCCTAACTGCCCTCTGCTAACTTGGATTTGGTTTGGACCAGCCTTAAAGAAGGATAGGAAACTAAGCACGACTAGTACAATTCGGTAACAAACTCATTTCTCGAGTCATTATTGTTAACATTAACAAATTGCATTGTTACCAACTTAATACGAAGCCACTAGAAATTGTTAACCACAGTACGAAATCACAAAACCACAAAATCACTAAAACTTAATAAACATTTAAAACCATAATTTTTGTGTTATCAATTTACGCTCCAGTCCTGATAGCTCTCGCCATGTATCCAAAGAATCTAGTGTTTGTTGTTGTTTCGTTTGGGTAAGTTTGAATATCCCGCCATTGCATTGTCTGACGATCACTGGCCAAACTTTAAAGTTCGCGGTTTTTTTCAAATTTGACTTTTGGTGACGTCATTGACATTTCATTTCATGTTCAAATTCAAAAAATGACGATAATGTAAAGGGGGGTTATCACAGTACTATGTTTAATTAATTAAATACCAAAACTTCAAGAGCTTCTTTTAATGTATAAAGTGCAAATATACTAAGTGACATAGAAAAAGGAACACCCAGTAATAATGAATATTTTGCGGCAATTTTTGGTATACATGTGCATTAGGGTTAGCTAAGTAATCGATCAATATTTGAGAAAAATCAAACAGTTAGATCAAGAGAAAACTGAATAATGTGTTGTGCCTCCACGATGTCTTATGCACTCATCAACACGTTCGGGAATACTCTTAATGAGATGATCAATTTTCTCCTGAGATACCTCATCCCAGGTTACCTGTAACTCATGCCAAAGTGCTGCTAAAGATTGTGGAGGATGGGGTAAGCGGACTAATATTCTTCCCATAATATTCCAGACTTGTGTAATGAGTGAAAGCTCGGGAGATCTTGGTGGCCAAGGCAACAAATCGACTTGATTGTCTTCAAAATGATTCAACGTAACTCTGGCTACATGTCGTCGACCATTATCTTGTTGGAAAAGGCGGTTGGGGAGCGTCCGAATGTAGGGTAGAACATGTGGTTCTACCACCCCCTGGATGTAACGCACGGCGGTCATATTGCCTCTGATGAAGATCAAAGGGGACCTACTTCCATAGGCAATAGCTCTCCATGCCACAATTTGGACGGTGTGGTGCACATGCCGTTCCACAGAAAATTGAGGATCTCGTCTTTCACCGCTTAGCCTCTTCACCCTTACACGGCCATCATGCACACCCAAACAGAATCTAGATTCATCACTAAAAACAACCGTGTTCCATTCTAGATCCCAATTTAGCCGTTCTCTGCACCACGCCAGACGATCACATCGATGTCCGGGAGTGAGAGGTAACAGAAATTGAGTATGGTATGGAAAAAGTCGAAAACTTCTGATCCGGTGATAAACAGTTCGCATCCCAATAGGCCTTCTACGTTCTTCAAACCACTGGTCCGCAATAGCCCTTGTGGAAGTGAAACGGTCCCGTAGAGCCAAAAGTCTAAGGCGGCGATAATCACGTTGTGTAGTTCTTCTGACACGTCCTGTACCTCTCGCTCTTCGTATACGGCCTTCCTGGTTCCATGCCCGACAACAAACTGCCACCATGTGTAAACTCCTTTGCGTCCTAGTGGCTATTTCTCTAAAGTACAACCGAGCCACTCGCAAGCTCACTATTCCCCCTCTATCTAACTCGCAAAGATGGCGAAAATTTTGGCATCTTCTAGCTCTAGGCATAATGATCAAAATAAAGAAGCTCCTCAAAATGTACTGCACAACGCCTATATGAGAAATGTAGCTAGAAAAGACCATTAGCGTCTATTGGATTTCTTTTGGAAAGATACGATACCACAAAAACCAGTGGATCAATATGGCTGAAAAATTCATCGTTTGTCATCTTAACATAAACAAACATATTGCTAGAAAATTGCCGCAAAATATTCATTATTACTGGGTGTTCTTTTTTCTATGTCACTTAGTATACAGTATGTCCCCGGATTGAGTTTACAAGAGGAAAAAAAAATTATTTTTGATTTTATGCCAAAACCTGTAATTAAAATTTCATTATTCTGACTCAGTGGAAAGAAAACTTAATTTTTCTCTTAATTTTGGACTTACAAATTTTTTTCTCTGCTGTTTAAATCCCACCACATTGGCGATTTTATTTTTTTGACAACGATGTCACGTTGACAAATGAGTTTACGCAAGTTAAATAACAAAAATGTTTGTGAAAAAAATTATTTTAAATAAATTAAAATTAATTTAATAAAAAAATGGCAACTCAAAGAAACACCTTTAACATAAAAAACTAATTTTTAACAAGAACAATCATTATTCAATTAACCCCCCATCCATTTCTGCGCACAATTCTACTCCAAAACTATAGCGTGCCTTCGTGATAAGAAAACTTTAAGATTAAAATTAATCATTACCAAGTCCAAAATCAAGAGAAAAATATACGTTTCTTTGAACTCGGTCAGAATAATGAAGTTTTAATTACAGATTTGCTGGTTTCAGGACAAGCAAAAAATCTTATTCCTTTGAGGTTTTGGCGTAAAGTCAAAAATAAAAAATATTTTCCTCTTGTAAACTCAATCCGGGGACATACTGTATATCAGAATAAGAGAAGGTACGATGACATACACATAAACTGTATTCATTGATTTTCTTTTTTCAGCAGACTTCTTTCGGTTTTAATAAAATTCATCAGTGCAGTATTATACTCCCAGAGGAAAATTCCGCGACATAGGAAGCTGTCAGTTCATGTAAGTTTTAGGGAGAGTTATTTATGCAAGTTGAGTTTCCATAAAGCTCCTTGCTGCAAGTAGATATGGATCACCCTGGATGTGTAGGGTGGGGTGGGGCACCTTCGGACGAATTTGTACTGTTGTAATACTGTTTTTGATATATCGTGTATTATTTTATCTACCAACTTAACAGCGGCTTTCGATCTTTACAAATTGCACCAGTTGTAAACATTTGGCATTAATTACTGCAATTCATGTAAAAAAAAAAACAAAGAAAAACAAATGCATTTTGTAATTTTGCATCAAAATCCGTTCCCTGACTGAGAAAATACATAACCTCAAATTCGTTCCGACTTTTGGCATTATCATGATGCTTCGCATCTTGGGAAGTAAAATAGCTTGGCTAAAAATGGCTTCTCAACCTTGGTGTATAATTACTATTAAATGCCCAATGAACTTTATCAGTGTAAAAAACATTTTATCGCATAAAATAACCGACCGTGGTTAAAAACTCCTTTTTGACGAATATAAAGACAAATATCATTCAAAAATAAAACATTGCATTTCTGATTTTTATTTTTGCCTTTAGTTCTCTGAAATTATCCTGGAATTAAGTTATGTGAATACGTCCTGATTTTAATGGATCCTTTGATGTTGACTTATCTACCTATATCTAAACAATCCAACATGGCTACTATGCTACTAAATTTCTTGTTTTAGCATCGACTTTTATCTATACACCGCACCGTCCGGATGTGTATGCTTTTAAGTCTATCGTGTGAAATTCGAAAAAATCTCACCGCTCTGATTATAGAAAAAACCTCCAATTAAGCTAAGAGCTCGTATCCGTTGGATTTTACACTTCAAACGCATGTGCGACATAAAGTCAAGTGGCGCTAACCGTAAATAACTGAAATAGCTGGCGAGAAATAAAAGCACAGCCGCTTAAAATACCCACATTCATCATTTCCTTCCTTGCCACTACATTCACTCAGCTCATCAGGAATGAGGCATTTGAACTGTCAATGAATAGATAGTCGAATTGTGGGACTAAATCCCGTTTCCGGGAGGAGGGTGAGACGATGAAAATTTCTAATGCAGCAGGAATTTTAAGTCATCACGATGAAGTAAATTTTGCATTGTTCGATATTTCGGTATGTGTGGGGTCTAGATGCAAAACCCGCCGTCTCCAATTTTGTCATGTTTGGACTTATTGCCATAATTTTGTCATGCTTGAAGTTTTCTACGTCATCTACGTCTCGAACTTCAAACATGACAAAATTGGAGCCGAAGGTTTTTGCATCTAAAACAAAGCTTCCGGATCACTCCATTATTCACTGCTCTGTCATAACCTAAAAATTCAATTAAGATCTGTCAAGATGACAACGGCGGGTTGTGCCAATTATTCAGATCTGTCAAGATGACAACGGCGGGTTGTGCCAATTATTCAATGGTGCCAATTCACTTTTTTGCTTCAAGATTAACTAGTCACTTGTTAGGTACTGCATAAGACACCACCAGTCTTCAATGCAGTAGTTACAAAATTAAACAATAACAATAGTATCATAAAGGACACAGGATACAAATAGCACTTTACGTCAAAAATTTGTGCTTATGAGATAGTATATAAAACAGGACTCGCAACCAAAGAGCCCTAACTGTTCAAAACTTCTTAGAAACTCCCGGCGTTGTCACGTTCTCTCTGAAGTTGTTGTCCAGGACGACAAAAGGGTGCACCAACCCTTTTGTAAAGCAATTAAAAAGGACGAATGACAATGCCCGGGGACACATTAACGTTGCTTCCACATCTACATTTACCTGCGTTACGTCACGCAATCGATATCTCATCGCGGTAAAAGGGTGAAGCTATCTGCGTCTCTCACCCCTTGCTTACCGCCACCGACGCTCAACACCACAATCGCCAGGACGGGAATGAAAATAATCATCAATCAGTAGATACAGTACACGTGCGTGGTTGGAAATTTGATGACACTGGACAAATGATACATAATAAGGGAAGTACATATTAGGGTACAGTGATCAGGGTTTTGTTGTACCTGTGGAATATGTGGGATCTTTTGAAAAATGAAATACAATTAACGGGATAAATGTTTTCACAAATTGAAACAGAAACAACAAAAAATAATTCTTTTTTTTTTATACAACGGAGCATCAAATTTTAGGTAAAAATAGATTAGTCAATATCCAGGCCAATCAAATGTATATTGAAAGTAACCACGTAAAAACTAGGATCACATGTACCTACAAGATTTTTTTTCCATTTTATTCGTCACATCAACAAACAACTAAATACCTAATATGTAACGACAATTTCAGCATCAAATAAGAATAAAATACGAAGGCGCAGAGAGGACATATAACTTTTTTTTTTTTTCATTATTTCGACTTTAATCTCGAAATTTCGACTTTAAATTCGAAATTTCGATTTTAATCTCAAAATTGCGACTTTAATCTCAAAATGTCGAATTTAATCTCGAAATTTCGACTTTAATCTTAAAATTTCAATTTTAATCTTGAAATTTCGACTTTAATCTCGAAATTTCGACTTTAATCTCGAAATTATGCGCGCGCACACCCAGTAACACATTTTGAGTTTTACGTACAGGGAAATATGACCTTCTTGGAGTATGTTTCTTTTAGGGATCGAGCGCGTACCGCGAGGCACCAATTTCAATGATCCACGGAAAAGCAAATTTTCACAAACGGCAACTTCACAACAGGCTATTATGCATAATGAATTTTTTGCAACAATGCAGATAAGGCCAAAAAAGCACTTTTGGCCGAGGTGCACACGACGTCTTTTAGGCGATGATCATAAAAGAATTAAGAAATCTGGTCATTTTTTTGCGGTGATTACCAAAAGGGTGTTTGTATGGCCTCTTTTGGAGCCATAAAGTTTTAGTTTTTTGTAAACATCTGTCAAATTCTGACAGATCAGTCCCAAAAAAGTGGTGTTTGACAGATCAGTCCCAAAAAAGTAGAGTTTAACAGATGCGTACAAAAAAGTAAAACTTTACGGCTCCAAAGGAAGCCATAAAATCACCTTTTTCGTAATCATCGCCTAATAAATATGTTATTATAACTGAATAGGAACTGGCATTGAGGGGTATTGTATTGTATTGTACTTTGGGGTCGTAGGGCTATTAACCCTCTAAGAACGTCGACCATTGATGATCTTTTGTTCAAAAACCCTACATAAATATTTTCTCAGAAACTCTAGCCCTTTTGCAAAGTCAAGAATTTTTCTGAGAGGCCAAGCCAACCCTGTCTTTTGTAGAACTGGTGAAAACGGGGCTTTATTGCAGCCTCATCCTTCCCCTTTTCCACAATATTGTGCAGAATCGCCTCCTGAATGGTTTCTAATTGCTCCATTGTGAGAAGAGTCTTGAAAGTTTGGGGGTATTACTCCAACCCTTACTCCAGCTGGAGTTCGTTATCACCTTTTTGGCCTGGCTGTTCAGTCAGTTCCATAGGCTCTTGACGGTCTCCCTTGGTTGAGAGGCTTTCTTCAGCCTCTTTATTTGACCCTGTTAAGGGCGATTTCCCCTTTCTTCTCGTTGGACATTTTTATGAAAGGTCGCCTGCAGCAGAGCCCCGCAGTCCCCTGGTATTCGGAGTTCGCATATTTAATGACCAAGTTCACCCTCTTGGAAATACAGTGAAGCCAGTTCTCCCGATGTGTTTAACAGCAGCGTATCACCAGTACCTACGCCTTGTGGTGGTTTCTGTTGCAGCCAACCACATTACGGTTTTAATCAGACTAGCCAAACCCGTGGGCTACCCTCCACGTAGACATGTTCCCTCCGCAAAGGTAAACAACGAAATGCGAGTTCTGTGTTGGCTACGCATCCTATAATCTACCGAAGAAATGCTTTATTTTCTCAGTCGGCAACTTGACTGTGAAAATAAAGTTGTTCCACAATATACGTTTCAACTGCTGTTCCTCATAGATGCTTCATATAGCGCTCTCACTTGGCACGCTATTGAACAACATTGAATTGAATTGTTGAATCTGAAGCACAAGGCTCTTAACAGAATAGATGAGTGGAGTAGATTCATCTGTGGCTCGGGCACCTCTGGTCTACCCAACCCGTACTCCGGCTGAGCCCCTGAAGTCTCGTCTAGGTGGTGTCGCTACTCAGCTCCGGCATGGAGGGGTAATGAAGGAGCATAATTATAGCAAAATACATTTTTTCAAAATCGACATAATGAATTAATTAACGCGATGCGAACTGGAACAGAGGAGCTGAGGTGTTATAATAATCATGGAGTCACTTCAAGTTCTGTGCAATCGTCAAATTCTGTGCAATTTTTACGTTCTTATATTAGCAATATCTCATCGAATAAGGAGCAGGAAAAAATTGTATATCAGCACTGCATTTTTAATGTTCAAAATATTTATTGCGGAAATGACAGTAAATAAATAAATAAATTAAACAGTAACTTTTTATTATCGAATATAACACGTGGTATGATTAATTATCGAATATACTAAATTCGTGAAATTGAAGCTGGGGTCTACCACTGACGTCGATGAGTGCGTGACATAGTATAGTTGGTTTCTACATTACCGTACGACCGTACTTCATACATTATTACAAATAAACTTATAACTTAGTTTAAAGGGCCTAAACCGTAAATGGTATAAATTTGAACGTCTTTCAAGTAACAACGAAGTCTCCCACACTGTTCACAACAAGATCAAGCCGGAATAACACTCACAAAAGTGACGTCATTTTATTGACATTTCTCATCGTAAATAAATACAAACACAAATCTCGTTTGATTTCTCCGCTGTTTTATTTTTCATTCTTGACCTCTGCTATGATTGTGTATGTATATAAATTTAAGAAACAAAATGTTGATATTAGGCCTAAGTTATTAAAACAACTTTTCATCACACTTTCCATTATTTCTGTGGTCCAATTACTCTCCAATAATAGCACTTTTATAAAATTTGTGACAAAATGCACCTGAAGTCAGCGATGTAATGTAGACAACCAACTATACCATGTCACTCACTCATCGATGTCAGTGGTAGACCCCTTAGACAATCCAGTTCAATTCATAATATCATCGATAATAATCATAACACTAGTTATATTATAATAGAAAATCTGTTTGTTATTCTTGTTGCATATTCTTTGTTTGCAGATATTTTTTGTTCATTTTCACTTGATTTCTTGCTAGTGCTTGATTTGACATTCAAAGAAAAAAACACCTGTTGCTATTAAATTTATTATTGCTACCGTATGTATCATCACATTCCTAGAAGAGCCAATAAGATAGCGAAACACCAAATCGAATACATACACCGCTTTGGAAAAATGTATGTAATTCCAAAATGTATCGGGTGTCCCAACAATTCCAATTTCGAAAGACTCAGAAGAAAACACAGGTCAATTTTGTTATCAAGGGGGACCAAATTGTACCAAACTTTCAACTGCTGTAAAACCTGTTCGAGCGTTTTCTTCCGAGTCTTTCGAAATTGGAAATATTGGGGGTACAAGTTTTAGTTGGGACACTCTGTATATTTAACACCATGCTAGTTGTTTAACTTTTTTTAATTTGGTACTGTTATTGGTTTATTAAATGTGACTGATATAATCAGGAAAATCTATTCGCAACGGACATCATAATCGTAATGTTACAGATCACTAGATGAAAAATTCTCTTTTTAAAGGTACCGCCATCAGTTATTTTTCATGGAAATTAAAAAAAGTTAGATATAGGATGAGTTTTAATGTGTTAGAAGAAGACACAAGAATCTAGGGATTTTTATCGATTCGTCAAGGATTTTAATGACATAATCCAGATTTAAGGTTATGGTTTTAACATTGGCTGATTAGGTATATGAATTTATACCAATACCAACTAATCTTGGAAAAATAGTAAGGACACGATGGGTTGCACCGAAGAAATTATCAAGGCTCTGAAGCCTTCGCCACTGCGCGCAGCCCAGGTAAAAATACATGGGCCCATTAGGGAATGTTAATTTTTATAATTTGCTGTCGAAACAAAGATACTAACGCATTCATTTTGAGTGCGTTGATAAGCCATTAACGCACCCAAAATCTAAAATTTTTGTTTCCATTGGTAACACTGAACGAAATGTCAGTATGATTTTGAGGTTATGGTTAAAATTGATTTTATTTGTAAAAAAATGAAATGAATATGCAAATTAGAAAAAATAACATGATGAACCCGTTTTGTAAAACTTAAGAGCTCTCGTTCTTTACAGGCACTCCTGCCTAACCTGAACTCGTGTCTTAATATAAGTTTTACAAAACTAGTGTTGCAATATACTATTGCAATAGTGTATAATAAACCTATATAAAGAAAAAAGGCTTTTTATACGAGACACGCATTATTATCAACTCTTTACATTAAAATTTCCTGATCCACCACATCTGGGAAAATTTTCAGTAGATTTCTTATGTACCTATAAGTGTTTTGCTCCATTTGCCCACAACTGGATAAACACGTGTGTGAACCCTTTCAACAGTAATATTAACAACCACTTTGTGTTATCTTAAAATACAACTTTTATGGGAATAATTAACATCTTTTTGTCATTTATTCAATTGATTCTAAATTCGCTATGATATAATTATTTGGGAAAGTGTCCACTGACTTTCAAATCAGACGTTATACTGTATGTTATTGAAACAGATATTTTTTCTACTTTGCGTTTGAGTTCTTTAATAAATAGCGTATTTTTTCCTTAAATTGAGTCTTCAAATTTCTGAAATTGATGGTTTTCATATACCGACCCTAAAATTTATTCAGCGGTAATATTTATCGGTGAAAATTTTCTCAAATTTCTGGCGGAGCCAGTGTCAGAATATAACCCATGTGTTATGCCAACCACTACATAATTCCCCAGATTTTAAGAATTGTAATTTTCATGTAAAAATGATCCTTTATAAAACCGTCCTTATAGCGTAAGACAGGAAGAGCCAGCGATGTTGCGAAAAAGTTTACTTTAGGTCGGCTGGTTTTTTGATATTTCCTTTCTTATCGAAGTTAGGTAGCGATGGGATAGATCTGGCACCTGGAAGCGGGTGCGTTTACCTGTACGCATCCCATTTGTACAGGTAAAAATTGTGAATTTCGAAATAATTTTAAGACAAAATTTTTATTTTTTTTTTTATTTGCTATGACCTTTTAGCATTTCATTCTTTTAGCAATATAAATTTATAGTTTCCAGACAGTTCTTTCGTTGCTAACATGTCGTAATTTTAGTAATTAAAAAAATAATCATTTTCAAACCATTTTAGTACATATATCTAGCTAAAATTTTAAAACGATACAGTTCGATAAACAAAAAATATAATATAAAATTACTTAGAAGCTTCTTTTGACAATTTATGTTAATATTTAAGATAATGATAAATAGTTAATAATGATGAGTATGGTAAGTAGTTATACCATACCAGGGAAGAAACATTGTTCCAATAATACACAAAAGGGTGACTGGTTGCAAAACGTTTTAAAGAGAATATCCAAGTTCTCGATTAAAGTTGTGAAGGTTCTTGATTGTTTTGGTTTTGAAATTTTGCAGGGAAGTAATTAGGGACTGTGCCTGCAGCATTTATGATTGAATAGCATTTACTAACTCGTTTAGGAAACATTCCCAGAAATGGCAGAAAATCTGTTCAGTAGTTTTCAGAGTTTGACCTTGTGAAATATTTATTGGCGCTCGGTAGGGTAAGTTTAAAATGTCGCCGATGTAACGAAAATCAAAAACACTCACTAGTGGAGGATTGCCCCACTCCTTTTTGTTATTTTGGAAACGTCAAAAATTAATTCACATTTTGTTCCTCTGCGTCAACGCTTTCAACACAAATAACTTATCAAAAACTACTTAGTGTTATCTTAAAAATACAATGTTTGTGTGAGTCATTAACATTTGTTTATCCTTTGTTTATTTGATTCTAAATTCGCTATAATTATAATTATTTGAAGAAATGTATAAAATGAACAAAATTTCTTTTCGAAATGTCTAATTTCTAATAACCTATAGATGAAATGTCTAATTTCTAATAACCTATAGATCCTTCTGTAGATTATCAAAAATATCTCACATTTCATATTATTAGAAACAGGTAATTCGTAAAAGTGCAAATTAATGTAGAAGAGAAATGAGGTTGTTTCAAATATTTCGTGGATGAAGAAATATATATTTTTTTGTATTAAATTATTTGAAATCTAGATATAGGTTGTTGAAAATAGAAGTCTTTTTGACAATTTGTATTTTTTTCTTCAAGACTGATGTTCTACTGATCGTGCTAAATAAGAATCTGTTTCAAAATTCTCCAATAATTTTTTTCCTTCCTTTAGAACTCGTCAATTTGAGTAACTTTTTTTGATAACAATTTTGCGAAAAATCCTTAATTTGAAAGATAAAATTCAACAAAATGTTTGCACTCAAATGCGTACCCGCTACTGATTTATCAAACACTTACACTTCGAAAAACTATCGCCCGGAAAAAAAACCTTTGCAAAAATAAAGGTAGGTTAAAACTGCATTCAAAACGGTCCCATTAGAATTCGCACTTGATGCATGAGACGACTCGTCAATATTAGAAGAGGTTAAAATTGAGTTATTAAGAAAAGAAAAGCTCATATTGGCGAGTTCTACCGTCCCCTAAAATATTTGTATCCATTTCCATTTCACCCGATAATTTTTGACGTTGTTTTTTGCTTGTTTCTTCATCTGCTGCTGACCTGGAAATTGATTCTGAAGTGTCTCCAACAACAGATTTCTTCTTTTGCCAAATTTGACAAAAGCACATTTTGTAAATAAAGTACTGCTTGAAAGTTCGAATTTATTTTTCTCTTCACAGACTCTTGCTTAATAAACCGAAAGCCGTCCCTGAATCTGTTTGGTTTACGTTGGGGGCGGCAGGCAATATGTGTAATGGATAGCGAGCATAACGAAAAGGGGGTGGCTTTAAGGGCAGCACTGTCGTTCATTCAATTCAAACCACAGCTGTTTCATTCCGTTGTACACCTACACAGCTACTTTTTGAGTTTGTCCAAAACTCAAAAAGAAAGAATCGTAACAATGCGTCGATGTTGTTTTTCGGAATGGATGAAGTGCCGACATTCATAACATAAATATTTTTGCGTATGCATAAACGAATATCTGTGTTCGGCGTTTTTAGTTCGATAATGTATGAATTCTGACTGTCTGGTGTCTGAAATGTGCGGCTAACGCAAACATCGCGTATGCATTAAAACGTCAATTTTGCATCATCGACGCGTTAAAAGCGTTCGGATTTAGAGGATCGAGGGCAAGTTGGGATTACGCAAAGAGGAGGAGGAGGACGTGTTACGTCGAGGTAAAAAAAGATTTTCGTACACGGAACAACGATATTACTAAATATGTTCAAAATAGCAGGAATAATATTTATTTATTATTATTAATGCTGGGGAATATCTAGTTATTATCACACTGTATATTAAGTGACAAATAATCCAAAATTATTTATTAGGCTGTAAAACCTCGAGTACAAAAAATGTTCTTCAATACTCGTGCACTGTCACTTTTCAGGGGTTCGGACGAGGCTTAAAAATTCGACCTAGCCTCTGAAAAGTGCCTTGACAGCGTATTTTCATAATTTTATGGTATGTAAGAATAAACAAACTTTTCTACTTAATGCAATTGAATTACTTTTATTCATAACAAAAAAAAAATAAAACAAGCAACTACTATAAACTACTATAAAACACAAAAGGAATTTGGAAAGAATAATTTCGCATTTCTTCGTTGGAGACGATTGTGTGAACTTCTTGTATGTAAAATGACTCCCAGAACTGCAAAAGCTAATCATAACAATGAAAAAATTATCAGCGATAAACAAATGTATATTTTGCAAAGCTGGATGCCTCGCTGCCGCCCATGTCCGCCGCCAAAACCAAATAAACACATCCCGTACATGAACTCCCCGACATTCGATGTTAAAACAAACTAACGAATATCGTATTTCGTAAATAGGCACGACCCCCGTCTGACTTGGGAATAACAAACATTGAGGTTAAGCGGTGATGCTCCCAGGATCATATTTCTTCCATAGGAAATTTCGCATCGATAAAGGGCTCGCTAACTCTCGCTTTTGATCATTTATAACTGAAATGAAAAAGCCTGAAAAAACACAAATCATAAAACGTCCGTGAAACTTTGCACATAAATATAGCCGCAACCACTTATGTTAATGTTTCCGCAACATGACCGCAAAAATCACTCACTCAAAAAATGCGCCCTTTTCACAAACAAACAATTAAATAAGTAAAGTATCCGGTCATACTTCAGGATGATAAATCATGGTGCAATACAAAGGGACGACGGGGATGATTTGTCGGCGGCCATTTGTTATGTGATAACGCGTGGCGGCAGGAAACGTCCTTTGGAACGACACGACTATCCTTCCAGATGATAAGGGAAAGTGGAACAAAAAGACCTACACAGACAGGATGTGATTGAAAAGTGTGGTGGAAAGTGGGTGACTTTCCGAACTTTTCAGATTTACTGCAACGGTTTTACTTCGGAATAAGTTTAGCAGTTCTTTTACGGCAAGGTGATTTTAATTTCGCCCTTCCTTTTGTTTGTATGCTAAGTAAATTCACAATACTGATTTGTGGCTGTTATAGAACTGACTGATTCGTAAATGTGACGGTCAAGCGATTGATCCTAATAAGATGCTGTGTTGCAGAAAAATAAGAAGTAAGTAGTAAAATTACATGACTTTAAGAAATGAATGTCCTATAATGTGTAATTACAAAAAAGCCGTCAATGGATCGAGATGTAGGAAATGTCAAAAAGTATGGCAAGGAGTCAAAGAGCACCGAACTTACTACTTGACCCTGGACCACTATAAATGAATCAGTTCTTTCTGTTAATTTGATCACACATTAGAAATTTTATACATATGATAATTATGTCTTTTCGTAGTATAGACATTAAAAACGACAATGTATGTTTTGTACCATCACGCCCCTTCGCAACCACATGGTATCCATACCATGAGATCATTTAAATTATAAATTAGAGTGGTGTTTTTTTTCAAAGGCCCAGCCTGCAAATTGACTGACAGTAAAATTTGAGGTTATGGTAAACATTGTCACGTTTATGTTTCTCATGTTAAATTGTTTTAATATAAAGAAAATAAACAAAGAATGTAGGTCTATTAAGAATTACAGCAAACGCTCAAAGTGTTCTCCCCCAGCTTCAATGCAGTTCTTAATTCTCCGTTTCATATTTTCAAATGCATTCTCCAACATCTGTTATGATGTTCTTTAAGATTTTGCGGGTTATTTTTAAATACGGTGTTTTTGAACGGAAAAATGAAATTGTCTTGTCAAGTCCGGACTTCGATGTGGAAATTGAATGACACGATCATAAAAAAACTAACACTCGCTCCGCTACACCACACTATAAAGTCACGAAACCTTGCCACACATTTATAAATTTGTTGGACAAATTTTTGATATTCTGCAAGAAAATTAGGGTAGGCATTTCGAAAAACCTTCAGCATTCTGTAGAATACTTCCATTCACCGTTCTGTCGCCTTTTTTTAAGTCACTTTGACAATCAAATTGTCAAAAGTTAGTAGTGCCAACCTAATTTAAATTTCATAGTCTACTCTAATTTATAATTTAAATGATCTCATGGTATATGGATATTTTGAGTGGCTGTCTGCACACCACAATTCGACGTATGGATATTTTTGTAGGCAGGTTTCTGTGCAAGTGTGTGCTGGGTATGGCATTAAGATAGCTGGTATGTGTTATTTGACCACATGTGAATACTCTGATATAATTCTGCACTCTCTGAAAACTTTGCCAGAAATGATAATTTATTGTTGGTCAAATTCAGAGATAAAAAATATGTGTCCTAAGTAGTAAACATGATATACATATATCGTGGGAGGAAAGCAAGTATATTACAACAAACCTAAACACATAGAGTTCTACAACCAAAATATGGGCGCTGTTGACGCAATCGATCAGGACCACATAATCGCCTCTGTAAAGAAGAAAAACTAGGATTATGTTCCGTCGAACATTTTTTTCAATTCCACAATTAGCTTTTTTTAAGAGTTTATTTCTTGACTCGTTATGTGGAAAAATTTGCTTCGTTTTTTCATAAAATAATTAAGTTTTGCCTAATACCTACCCATTATAGTGGTTAGAGTGGTGTAACACATAATATATCCATACGTATGGGTACTATGGGAGGTACCGTATATTTTATATCCAAGTGTCGTAGTTCACTTAATGGAACTGGACATTTAAAAAATAATTCTATAAAAAAAAACTGAAAAAAAGTGTACTCCGATGGGGCAACTCTTAAAGGTTAAACCAACTCAAATAGGTTAAGCTTAATTTAATGACAAGTTTGTGGTTGTTGAGAAAAACGTTATCTTAATTTAGTTCTCACTAATTATCATTATTATTAATAGCACTTGATATACTTAAAAAGTTTTTGCTAAGTATGTTAGTAATTTATCCTAGTGCTACTTCAGTTCTTAATACATATACCTACATTTAAGATAAGAAAGGCACACCGCAGTCTTATCATTAGTTGGCTACATTCACTTAATAGGTACTGCAAATTAACACTTGACGTGGTTATGAAATATTTCCACATGAATTAAACAAATATATTATATCTTGATCTGGCGCTTCTAACTAATTACATAATGCAGAACAGACCCTTTTAGAGGCTTTTTTAAGAATAAAAATGAGGTGACTATATAGAGAAAAATTTCTATTCTTGTTTTCCCTTCTTCTTTTTCCCTCTCCGACAATCTCATGAAGTATTCCTTATTCTACTCGTTCATTGTTATCTTATCATTCACTGTTGTTTCCACACCTCCCTCTCTGTTCTTATAGTTTTATCTCTGCCTCTTCTGTTTCGTTCTTTTGCCTCTTATTCTCTCTGCATGTCTCTGTATATATTCTGTTTGCTTTCGTCTTTTTTCCATTTTCTTTCTCTTGGCTCCTTTTTTCGTTGTTCACACTGTTTCTCCCACCATCCATTTTTCTTCCTTGCTCCTCCACCTTCTATAGTTACTTCTCTTTTTGTCGCTGCTTCTTGTAATATTGCTTTCAATTCTTTCTCCTACTTCTTGTTCTTCGAATCTTGCCTTTACTAGTTTTCTTCTCTGCTACTATAGTCCACTTCTTGTTTGTCCCATATTTTGCTCATCACCTTCTTCTTGTAAACCAAATATTCTCAGCAAAAAATGAAATTTACCACAAAAAATTGTTGGCAAAAACATGAAATTTGTAAGCAGAACATAAAATTGACACAAAAAATTGTCAGCAAAAGATGAAATTTGCCACCAAAAATGGTCAGCAAAAACATGAAATTTGTCACTAAAAATGGTCAACAAAAAATGAAATTAAAAACCAAAAATTGACAGCAAAAATTTAAATTTGCCAACAAAAATTATTGTCGGAAAAAATGAAATTTGCCGCCAAAAACTCGGCAAAACTTGAAATTTGCCAAAAAAATTGTCGGCAAAAACATAAAATTTGCTTGAAATTTGCCACCTAAAATTGTAAGCAAAAAACATAAATTTGCCACCAAAAATTATCAGCAAAAAATTAAATTTGCCACCAAAAATTGTAAGCAAAAAAAATAAATTTGACACCAAAAATTGTCAGCAAAATCATTAAATTAAACACCAAAAATTGTAAGCAAAAATAGTAATTTGTGTACCTAGGCAGTAAAAGTTAGCTTTTTTAGACGCATCTGCTGTTTGTGGCCGAGGCGTGAGCCGAGGACACAATGCAGATAAGGCGAAAAAAGAACTTTTGGCCGAGGTGCACACGACATTTTTTGGGCGATGATCACAAAAGAATTCAAAAATTTGGTCATAATTTTTTTTTATCGTTCGACACTGTCAGAATTTTCAAAGTTTCGCTTGTGTAAACACTCTCTGTCATGAAATAATGAAAATGACAGATAAACGTCACACTATTTTTATGGATTTTAAGCAATTTAAAGGCTTTCCGGGGTGGTGTCGAACGATAAAACGTCGTATTACACTCGTCCCTGTGTAGATTGAACGCTTTAAGCCACTCGTGGTTCACAAAAGCACTCGTTTCACTCGTGCTTTTATAAACCACTTGTGACTTAAAGCGTCCAATTTACACAGGAACTCGTATAATAATCTACTATTATCTACGAACATACAAAAATGAACCAATTAACAAACAATTTATTGTGTGTGAACGATTGCATTATTTAAATCGTGTGCAAAAGAACCCAAATCGTGTGTAAAAATGCAATATAAATTAAACGGGACTTCATTATTAAACGATTTCTGTTGCCAACGTGATGGCAACCCTCTAATAACAACAACAAAAATAAACGTCCAATTTGCGTCAAACGCTCGCACTTTTACAAGTTGTTATCTTCTGTTGGTGAGTCATCTTAAATTTTTTGTGAATTTCTTGATATTTTAACAGCCGCTTTAACCATTTTAGGTACATTATCATGGGTGAGGATGAACTAGTATGTACCCCTCCAGAAATTGCGGAAATTGCAAGTAATGTGACCGCAAACTTGTTACCCGATAAATCTAAAAAGCTGTACATGAATACATACAGAGATTTCTTATATTGGTGCAGGAAAAATAAAGTAAAAAGCTATACAGAGAACGTCTTCATCGCTTATTTTTCTGAGAAGTCCGTTAATTGCAAAGCGTCGACGCAATGGTCAAATTATTCAATGTTGAAGGCAACATTTAATTTAAATAATATAAATAATTTATTATTATTTAAATAATATTAATAATTTAATAATATATATATAATATATATAAATATCGACATTAGCAAAATTTCAAAGCTGATTATGTTTCTGAAACGAACATCAGAAAATTACAAACCGAAAAAATTGAAAATCTTCACTTTGCAAGAAATTGAAAAATTCATGTATGAAGTCCTTGTGATGACCAATTTCTAATGATGAAGGTAAGAGGATTAGAAATGGTAATAATTAAGAAGTGTGTTAATCAGAATCTTTTCAGGGTGTGGCATTGTTTGGGATTTCTGGCGCATGTCGTCGCCAGGAGTTGTCTGAAATTTTGATAGATGATATTCAAGAGGCAGGAACAGCTTTAATAGTAACTATCCGGGAACAAAGATAAAACTCCAAGTTTCTTGCAAATCTATCGGAAATATGTAGGCATTAATCAATTTGGAAAAATACCATCCCTTATAGCTTCATTTCTTCATTTACCACATCCAGAGTCATATACCGGGCATAGCTTCCGACGATCATCGGCTTCCTTACTGGCAGATTCAGGTGCAAATATTTCCGCAGTTAAACGACATGGTGGGTGGAAATCTGCCACAGTAGCAGAAAGTTACATCGAAAATTCCATAGAAAATAAAAAGGAAACTACAAGATTTTTTTTGGCCTAAACCAAGAAGTCCAGCCGTCAACATCGCGCGCGTATACACTAACAGAAGAAATTCTAGTTGATAAAAAAGAAAACGATAACACCTCAATAATTATAAGCAACATAACTAATTGTCAAAATATAACGATTAATGTAAATATCAAAGAAAGTTGATTAATAAATATTGTTTTTTGTATGTGTTCGTAGGTAAAATAGTGTATGATACACGTGTGTGAAAGGCTTCTATGCACTCCTTGCGATTAAGGCACTCGCCTGCGACTCTTGCCTTAAACCTCGCAAATCGTGCATAAAAGACTTTCTTCACACACTTATATCATAATATACTATTTTAGACGATGATTACCAAAAAGGTGTTTGTATGGCCGCTTTTTTGGGACCGTAAAGTTTTTCTCTTTTGTATAGATCTGTCAAATTCTGACAGATCAGTCCCAAAAAAATGGAGTTTGATAGATCAGTCCCAAAAAAGTTGAGTTTGACAGATGCGTACAAAGAAAGTAAAACTTTACAGCTCCAAAAGAGGCCGTAAAATCACCTTCTTCCTAAAAAAAATGAAATTTGCCAGCCATGTATACAGGATGGAAAGTTTAACTGGAATAAATTCAGTGTCTTCACTGCAATTGATTTTGAGAAAAATTCTTGAAACACGTTGATTTTTGTTTTTAAATTGCCACTTTTTAGCCTGATCAGCCTTCTTTTGTTTTTAGTCAAAGGGCTGTAACCACCCTTAAGTTTTTTTTTCAAATAGGAAGATATGTCAACCGACACATCGTTGGAAAGCTTATAAAAAGGAGTACAACAATGTATTTTTTTTACTGTTCTAGCTAATAATGTAAGAAGAAATAAATAAAAACAACTTTAATCTATTTTTTTTTGGTAGGTTTACTGTTTGTAAATTGTAGGACTTGAATTTAAAAAAATCTCGCTTTAGGTAAGTATAATGTTTTTTAATGTAACAGAGTTCAATATGTTCACTAACTCTTTCTTGACAAAATGCAAGACGATAATAAAACTAATTTCTTACATTTTACAACATTTGTGGAGTGATTTGCTGAATTTCATAGGTAATACGTTGTTGCTAATCTTCAAGATTATCGGGTTTTGTGGTGTAGATTTTACTTTTAAGATACCCCCCCACAAAAAAAAAGTCAAGAGGGGTGAGGTCTGGTGGTCCTGCTGGCCATTCTATTGTCCCTCTTCTTCCGATCTACCTATTATGAAAAATGTCGTCCAAATAACTCCGAACGGATGCAGCATAGTGCGGTGGAGCTCCATCCTGTTGATACCATATTCACTCATGTGGAATGTTTGGATCTAATTCATTTCTAAATTGGTCCGCCAGAGCTAGGCGAAGCGTTTCTTGAGGAATCTGCAGATATCTTTCTGTATTAAGATTACCAGGAAAGAACAATGTTCCTATCATCCTATCTCCAACCATCCCAGCCCACACATTTAGCTTTTGTGGACGTTGAGTGTGAGTTTCCCGCATCCAGCAATGATTATCGTCACATCAATAACGCCAATTTTGTCTGTTGACTTCGCCGTTTAAAGTGTAAATGTGCTTTCGTCAGAAAAAATGCATTTTAAAGGAATTTAAATTTTAAGTTTTTCTGTTAACTGGTGCATTATTCTCATTAACTATAACTAGTTATTTGTCAAATAAATGATGAAAACTAACAAAGTTTGCAAAGAAAATTAAATTTGTTTGAAAAAGAGACGATAAGATAATAAACCCCCACGAAGAAAAAGAAACACACTGAAACGTTAAAAAAACAGTTTTTAGGTACTTATTATCAGATGAAATAGAAATACATGAAACAAAACATATCGTTGTATTCCTTTTTTTATAAGCTTTCCAATGATGTGTCGGTTGATATATCTTCCCATTTGAAAAAAAAAACTTAAGGGTGGTTACAGCCCCCTGAGTAAAAATAAAAAAAGGCGATCAGGCTAAAAAGTGGCAACTTAAAAACAAAAATCGACAACGTGTTTTAGGAATTTTTCGCAAAATCAATTGCAGTGAAGATACTGAATTTATTCCAGTTAAACTTTCCACCCTGTATAGTCTCTTTCTTGTTCCAAAATAGTATCCTCGCCCTTGTGTTTTCAAATTTCTTGTTACTTACCCCCCCCCCTCTTCGTGGCGTCTCTCTTACTTTCATCCTTGTTTTTCTTTTCCCGTTTCTTTTTCCTTTTCCCTTTGCCGTCGTTTCCATTTTCTCCCCCATCCCTTCTTCTTATTATTGGAAAACCTCGAGTCCTTCTCTCCTTTCATTCTATATCCATTCAACCCCGTGTATTGCTAATTTCTTGTGTCCCACTCTTACTTCTTTCTTGTCTGCCCTTTCTTCCTTCGCTATGCCTCTTATTGTTTTCTTTAACTCTCTTTCTTGCTTTGTGAGCTCATTATCTTTGCATTCTACTCATCATCTCTGTTTCTTTCTTTACCCTTAGTTTTCCTTTTTGCATCATCTTTTTTTCCTTTCTCTCCCAATCCTCCTACTAGTAATTGATCTCATTTATACTGTAACAGTAACCCATCAGAACTAATTATGAATTCAATAAACGAATTTAGTATCTCTAGGCATTCCGTCTAAAGCGAGAAAAAATGCATTTAAGGAAAGTTGGCACTTCTGCTACGAAAGTTCGTTCAGTCAGTTAGCTTCGATTGACATTTTGTGTCATTACCCCAACGCCATTTTTCGTTACGATTCTGTTACGATAGAATTTTATGTTATTTTTATTTGCTTATTGAACCGAAAACTCACAATACCCCATGTTAAGAAAGAACAACATTATAAACATTGAGCATTCTTCAGAGGCACATTAGAAAATTAAATATTTTCAGAATAAGCTATATTTGAAGTCGTAGGGGCAGTTCTCCCAATACCAACACTAGAGTAGGCATTTGGTGATATTTATAAAAATATAGTATTTCATTCAAAGGTAAAAGAAGGGAAAAGTTTTACTTTATTTCGTATTCATAATCTTCCCTTTTCTTTGCAAGCAAATCATCGCAAAAAGAAGCAGAAGGTTGACACGCAAGTAAGTATGCACGTTGCCGCCGAATAAGTTGCATGTGTTGAGCCTGATACCTCTTGTAATTCCTCATCTTCGATTTTGTCCGCATCCTCGAAATCGGCATCGCCGAGGTACTTTGCAATATTGTGAAGCACGCGACTATCTTTGGAATATCCTCCGTTTTCACTTGACAGACATATTTAAGAATCTGGAACCGCCGTTTCAACTGTCCGAAAGCATGTTCTATAATCACCCTCTCCTTTTTAATAATCGATTAAAAGCAGACTGCGCTGCATACTATAGGCACTGTCCCAACAGTACCATATTCGTCGTCCGTTGCATGATTTGATGAGCAGACGAATTTTGATCACACATATGCCTTGAACATTAATACTAGCATAATTTCTCGGATTTACATGTTCATCCTCAAATAGATGCGGCTTTTCAACTTGCGTGCAGTCGATAACTCCTATTACAGTCGGGAAATTTTCTTCGCTGACCATTTCACTTTGGCTTCCATAACTCTGACCTGACCTGACCTGACCTGACCTGACCTGACCATTTCACTTTGGCTTCCATAACTCTATTTTCGGTTGGAAACTTGATCTACTCATCCGCCTTTTCCACAATTACACCGAGACTGATTCTAACGATTTTGGACACTACAGCTGTGTACAGCCGAGTTCCTAACCGATACCGCTCTGGAAGGCCGAATCTGCCATGTACCGAAAAAACACTTTAATTTTTTGTACTGGCGAAGGCGCACCACCTCGGGTTCCAGATTGTCGCCAATGAAGTAATCGGCTAACTATTGCACGTTTATTTCGTCAAACCGAAAGGGGGTTCGAAAGTCGCACTTACGTGGAGTACTTCTTTTTTTGTACACTTTTTCCACCACATGTGCGTAGAAACGAATGAAGTAAATAATTCGCTACAGAAGCTTCTCTGGGCTAGAAGCGTATTTTCTGAAGCAAATCCTTTAGTTTTAAAGCAAATGCTATGTTTATGAATACCAAAAAAGTAAAACCTTTTTCTTTGAGGTAACACCTTTTTGCTCCAACTCCAAACCTTTTCCTCCTTTTTTTTATGAATGTAAAGTGAAGTAAATGCTTCGATTTCTGTAACTAAAAGCAAATGCTCTTTTTTATAAATACAGACTATTGTCTCAGTCAGAAGTGGAAGACTGTGGATCATTTGCGGCAGCAGAGGGTATTGGAAGGTATTGCAGTTCCGAGTTGCTCCAACATGAAGGGAGTCCTCTATACATCCTTCAGCAATCGTAGAAAAGTGCCACCCTTCATGATGTTGAGACAATCTGGTCCCTTTTTTTATTTATGCCCACAGAGGCTTCTCATCTGGAGCCATTATTGAAAATGTTTCCACGTGAGTTTCCGTTAACAGCACTTTGTCAGAATAAGGTTGCAGAACAAGAAATAAATGGTCGAGAATGTTTCCAGGTGGCCTAAAAACAACGAATAAAGATTAGTAGATACGTTTTTAAATGTTCAATAATTTCCCAAGAAGTGAAAACAACCAATGGATAGGAGACATTTTATCTAAAACTACTTAGCCTTTAATTTAATGAGTGCTTAATGTGCAACAACTGTTAATATAATTATTATTATAAGGACGAGTTTGTTATTTATATCCTTGCACACTTTTACATACGTTTAATTTATTTTAAATAATGTCTTAATTTCCTATAGCGTTTGTAAACAGAGACTGAAATAAATAAATTCCAAATAAATTACGTTTCATTGTCTTATTAGAGAGATTTTTTGCAATAAAAAGCTCCGGAATAAAATGTTAGGTTACATTGCTTTGTATTTATTAAATAAATTACATCCTTGGAAGTCTTCCAATTATATTATCTGTTGCAAGTGAAGGACATGTTTATTAAGGTCAATGTGAAGGTCGTTGAATCAATTAAGCATGCAAACAAACAAGCGCTAAAACAACTAAACTTCTATCCTGATAGCAGTGAAGGCAAATTTGAACAATTAGCAATGCGACGCTAATTCTCCTCTCAGAGAACAGCTCGATGCAAAGTAGTGAAGGGAAACTATTAAACAAACACTACTTTAGATCTTCAAAAACCCTCCAGCTGCAATCAAATTTCTCATTGCCAAATTCAAAAACAAATAAAAGTTCCGTCGAGTCTTCTTTTAACATTCCGAAAGCAGTTTTATCCCTGCAGGATATCTTAAAAGCATTGCTTTACAATTCTCTTGCAATGTCGCATAATTTTTGGTGGAATGTTTTTGAGTTTCGGGGAAAAAGTAATCGGGTTGTTGCATTCGTCACACATATGGTGTTCGTGGGGTATAATAGCGGCGTGTTTTTGGGGTCGATCATGATCAATGAGATGGATTATAACGTTTCTCCATATTCATGTGTATTATAGGGATTATGGCGCGTTTACACCGTTATTCAGTTTTAATCCATTGACGTATCGCTTCACATGTGTCAGCTTTGATAAATCCGATTATTTGAGTCAAAATGTTGCGACTTAAGACACGGAGCAACGGACGGGTGGAATTAACAACGGGATGACGACATAAACTGAAGCACGAATATATTTTTTTGGTATTGAAATATGCAGTGTAAACAAAATAATTAATGGACATCATAAATTAATAATAACAATCATTTTTTAATACTGGAAATTTTAACCTATTTCGCTGTCAAGTCCAAGTTGCTGTCAACAGCTGTCAATGTCAATTGGTGTAGGTATGTAATTTGAAGTAATTGAATCAAATATGAAATTCTCTTTTGTGCTTAATTTAATCCCTAATAGTTAAGCAAAATGTAAAATTTACCTTTATTGACAGGTACGTTTTCAAATTACGGAAAAATGTTGTTAATGCATAAAATAATTATTTTATATTTTATAACTATTTATTTTATATTTCTTTTATAACTATATAGTTTAAAGGAGTTTTGACGCTGTATGTAATATTAGTAATAGCGGAAATGAAAAGAGTATTACATAATTATATACTTAATTACTGGTCTAGCTATCTCTAATACACTTAAATTGTAAATAAATTATTATAAATATGTTTGCACTCCTGTTAAATCAAATGAGTAACCAAGATTCATTATAACAGCAATGATAAAAAACCATCTTAATTAGCCTCATTAAATTTAAAATTACTCTGCTTTAAAAGTAAAATAAAAGCGTTTTCATAGTAATGTGGTAACACATTATGTAGTAATTCCTGATAGGTGATTTTATAAACCACTTTGTCATGGTCATTTAATCTACATCAAACTTTACACCAAACCATTTACCTCCATATTCAACAAAACATTTTTAGCAGTTTGCTTTTTATTTACCATCATCAAAGCCAACGAAAATAAATGCGACACGATAGTATTTACAATTCCCAAAGCTGTAAAATATAAAAACACAAATTATCGTGCATTTACGGTCACGATCAAAATAAATGAGCTAGTGGTCATGTTGATTAATTACATCTAAACTATATCTGATTACCATAGACTAAACAACATCTAATGAATAATTGAAATCGATAAGTTACTTAATGTGCCGTAAAGTCATACAATCTATGTTTATTTGTTGCTTCGTTTGAATTATGAGAGTGTCTTTGCTGAGCCCCAGAACATCAGAACTTAACCTTTAATACGACCAGATACATTTAATATTTTTTTTTATTTTAAAATGGCACTTAATAAAATGGTAGTTAACTGTCAAGCATCAAGCTGTAGATATCATTTATGTCTTTTGAGTTTAAATTCGTAATTTATTCAAACTGAATGACGTCAGTCACGAATAGACTTACGTAAAAAAGTCATTATATGAACAATTACGAGAAGTAGGAGATAGCGATAGAAATATATACCATACCGTGTTCGTGTTGGTATGTCGCAAAAAAACCTTCAATGTAAAATGTTGAAGTTTATGTAGACATAGGTGAAATTGTTGTGAAAAAAAGCTAAGCCTTCTAGAGGAACTTTTTAATTGAACATTCGTTCTAAAGGACAAGCTAAGACTAAAAACATAACTGCTGCTAGACAATTGTTATTCTTCTATCTGAAGGGTTGGGTTACAACAAGTATGGATCTTGGGCATCAGTCTTAACAAAGATTATTGATTTCATCAAATACTTAGATGGAATTTATTTTGACCGACAATGAAATTACTCTTATCGGCGAAAGGAATAATGACATTAGGGGTTTAGGACATTAGAGACATTATGTTCGAGGATTGTTTCATACTAATTTCAAATGTCATATTAAAGTGTATCTTATGGATATAATTTCTCATTTGATACCGTCATACGGTATTCGTGTTGGTATGTCGTGAAAAAACCTTCAATATAAAATGCTGAAGTTTATGTAGACAGGGGAAATTGTTGTGAAAAAAGCAAAACCTTCTAGAGGAACTTTTTAATTGAACGTTGGTTCCAAAGGACAAGCTAAGACTAAAAACATAACTGCTGCTAGACAATTGTTATTCTTCTATCTGAAGGGTTGGGTTACAACAAGTATGGCAGTCTTAGCAAAGATTATTGATTTCATCAAATACTAAAATGGAATTTATTTTAACCGACAATGAAATTACTCTTATCGGCAAAAGGAATAATAACATTAGGAGTTTAGGACTTTAGAGACATTATGTTCGCGGATTGTTTCATACCAATTTCAAATGTCATATTAAAGTGTATCTTATGGATATAATTTCTCATTTGATACCGTCATACCGTATTTGTGTTGGTATGTCGTGAAAAAACCTTCAATATAAAATGCTGAAGTTTATGTAGACAAAGGTGAAATTGTTGTGAAAAAAGCAAAGCCTTCTAGAGGAACTTTTTAATTGAACATTCGTTCTAAAGGACAAGCTAAGACTAAAAACATAACTGCTGCTAGACAATAATTGTTATTCTTCTATCTGAAGGGTGGGTTACATCAATTATGGATCTTGGGCAATTTTAACAAAGATCATTGATATTTTACCCGACAATGAAATTATTCTTATCGGCGAAAGGAATAATAACATTAGGAGTTTAGGACATTAGAGACATTATGATCGCGGCTTGTTTCATACTAATTTCAAATGTCATATTAAAGTGTATCTTATGGATATAATTTTTCATTTGATACCGTCATACGGTATTCGTGTTGGTATGTCGTGAAAAAACCTTCAATATAAAATGCTGAAGTTTATGTAGACAGGGGAAATTGTTGTGAAAAAAGCAAAGCCTTCTAGAGGAACTTTTTAATTGAACGTTGGTTCCAAAGGACAAGCTAAGACTAAAAACATAACTGCTGCTAGACAATTGTTATTCTTCTATCTGAAGGGTTGGGTTACAACAAGTATGGCAGTCTTAACAAAGATTATTGATTTCATCAAATACTAAAATGGAATTTATTTTAACCGACAATGAAATTACTCTTATCGGCAAAAGGAATAATAACATTAGGAGTTTAGGACTTTAGAGACATTATGTTCGCGGATTGTTTCATACCAATTTCAAATGTTATATTAAAGTGTATCTTATGGATATAATTTCTCATTTGATACCGTCATACCGTATTCGTGTTGGTATGTCGTGAAAAAACCTTCAATATAAAATGCTGAAGTTTATGTAGACATAGGTGAAATTGTTGTGAAAAAAGCAAAGCTTTCTAGAGGAACTTTTTAATTGAACATTCGTTCTAAAGGACAAGCTAAGACTAAAAACATAACAGCTGCTAGACAATAATTGTTATTCTTCTATCTGAAGGGTGGGTTACATCAATTATGGTTCTTGGGCAATTTTAACAAAGATCATTGATTTCATCAAATACTTAATTGGAATTTATTTTACCCGACAATGAAATTACTCTTATCGGCGAAAGGAATAATAACATTAGGAGTTTAGGACATTAGAGACATTATGATCGCGGCTTGTTTCATACTAATTTCAAATGTCATATTAAAATGTATCTTATGGATATAATTTCTCATTTGATACCGTCATACCGTATTCGTGTTGGTATGTCGTGAAAAAACCTTCAATATAAAATGCTGAAGTTTATGTAGACATAGGTGAAATTGTTGTGAAAAAAGCAAAGCCTTCTAGAGGAACTGTTTAGTTGAACATTCGTTCTAAAGGACAAGCTAAGACTAAAAACATAACTGCTGCTAGACAATAATTGTTATTCTTCTATCTGAAGGGTGGGTTACATCAAGTATGGAACTTGGGCAGTTTTAACAAAGATCATTGATTTCATCAAATACTTAATGGGAATTTATTTTAAGCGACAATGAAATTACTCTTATCGGCGAAAGGAATAATAACATTAGGAGTTTAGGACATTAGAGACATTATGATCGCGGCTTGTTTCATACTAATTTCAAATGTCATATTAAAGTGTACCTATCTTATGGATATAATTTCTCATTTGATACCGTCATACCGTATTCGTGTTGGTATGTCGTGAAAAAACCTTCAATATAAAATGCTGAAGTTTATGTAGACAGGGGAAATTGTTGTGAAAAAAGCAAAGCCTTCTAGAGGAACTTTTTAATTGAACATTCGTTCTAAAGGACAAGCTAAGACTAAAAACATAACTGCTGCTAGACAATAATTGTTATTCTTCTATCTGAAGGGTTGGGTTACAACAAGTATGGATCTTGGGCAGTCTTAACAAAGATTATTGATTTCATCAAATACTTAATTGGAATTTATTTTACCCGACAATGAAATTACTCTTATCGGCGAAAGGAATAATAACATTAGGAGTTTAGGACATTAGAGACATTATGATCGCGGCTTGTTTCATACTAATTTCAAATGTCATATTAAAATGTATCTTATGGATATAATTTCTCATTTGATACCGTCATACCGTATTCGTGTTGGTATGTCGTGAAAAAACCTTCAATATAAAATGCTGAAGTTTATGTAGACATAGGTGAAATTGTTGTGAAAAAAGCAAAGCCTTCTAGAGGAAGTTTTTAATTGAACATTTGTTCTAAAGGACAAGCTAAGACTAAAAACATAACTGCTGCTAGACAATAATTGTTATTCTTCTATCTGAAGGGTTGGGTTACAACAAGTATGGATCTTGGGCAGTCTTAACAAAGATTATTGATTTCATCAAATACTTAATTGGAATTTATTTTACCCGACAATGAAATTACTCTTATCGGCGAAAGGAATAATAACATTAGGAGTTTAGGACATTAGAGACATTATGATCGCGGCTTGTTTCATACTAATTTCAAATGTCATATTAAAATGTATCTTATGGATATAATTTCTCATTTGATACCGTCATACCGTATTCGTGTTGGTATGTCGTGAAAAAACCTTCAATATAAAATGCTGAAGTTTATGTAGACATAGGTGAAATTGTTGTGGAAAAAGCAAAGCCTTCTAGAGGAAGTTTTTAATTGAACATTTGTTCTAAAGGACAAGCTAAGACTAAAAACATAACTGCTGCTAGACAATAATTGTTATTCTTCTATCTGAAGGTTGGGTTACATCAAGTATGGATTTTGGGCAGTCTTAACAAAGATTATTGATTTCATCAAATACTTAATTGGAATTTATTTTACCCGACAATGAAATTACTCTTATCGGCGAAAGGAATAATAATATTAGGAGTTTAGGACATTAGAGACATTATGTTCGCGGCTTGTTTCATACTAATTTCATATTAAAGTATCCTATGGACATAATTTCTCATTTGATACCGTCATACCGTGTTCGTGTTGGTATGTCGTGAAAAAACCTTCAATGTAAAATGCTGAAGTTTATGTAGACATAGGTGAAATTGTTGTGAAAAAAGCAAAGCCTTCTAGAGGAACTGTTTAGTTGAACATTCGTTCTAAAGGACAAGCTAAGACTAAAAACATAACTGCTGCTAGACAATAATTGTTATTCTTCTATCTGAAGGGTGGGTTACATCAAGTATGGAACTTGGGCAGTTTTAACAAAGATCATTGATTTCATCAAATACTTAATGGGAATTTATTTTAAGCGACAATGAAATTACTCTTATCGGCGAAAGGAATAATAACATTAGGAGTTTAGGACATTAGAGACATTATGATCGCGGCTTGTTTCATACTAATTTCAAATGTCATATTAAAGTGTACCTATCTTATGGATATAATTTCTCATTTGATACCGTCATACCGTATTCGTGTTGGTATGTCGTGAAAAAACCTTCAATATAAAATGCTGAAGTTTATGTAGACAGGGGAAATTGTTGTGAAAAAAGCAAAGCCTTCTAGAGGAACTTTTTAATTGAACATTCGTTCTAAAGGACAAGCTAAGACTAAAAACATAACTGCTGCTAGACAATAATTGTTATTCTTCTATCTGAAGGGTTGGGTTACAACAAGTATGGATCTTGGGCAGTCTTAACAAAGATTATTGATTTCATCAAATACTTAATTGGAATTTATTTTACCCGACAATGAAATTACTCTTATCGGCGAAAGGAATAATAACATTAGGAGTTTAGGACATTAGAGACATTATGATCGCGGCTTGTTTCATACTAATTTCAAATGTCATATTAAAATGTATCTTATGGATATAATTTCTCATTTGATACCGTCATACCGTATTCGTGTTGGTATGTCGTGAAAAAACCTTCAATATAAAATGCTGAAGTTTATGTAGACATAGGTGAAATTGTTGTGAAAAAAGCAAAGCCTTCTAGAGGAAGTTTTTAATTGAACATTTGTTCTAAAGGACAAGCTAAGACTAAAAACATAACTGCTGCTAGACAATAATTGTTATTCTTCTATCTGAAGGGTTGGGTTACAACAAGTATGGATCTTGGGCAGTCTTAACAAAGATTATTGATTTCATCAAATACTTAATTGGAATTTATTTTACCCGACAATGAAATTACTCTTATCGGCGAAAGGAATAATAACATTAGGAGTTTAGGACATTAGAGACATTATGATCGCGGCTTGTTTCATACTAATTTCAAATGTCATATTAAAATGTATCTTATGGATATAATTTCTCATTTGATACCGTCATACCGTATTCGTGTTGGTATGTCGTGAAAAAACCTTCAATATAAAATGCTGAAGTTTATGTAGACATAGGTGAAATTGTTGTGAAAAAAGCAAAGCCTTCTAGAGGAAGTTTTTAATTGAACATTTGTTCTAAAGGACAAGCTAAGACTAAAAACATAACTGCTGCTAGACAATAATTGTTATTCTTCTATCTGAAGGTTGGGTTACATCAAGTATGGATCTTGGGCAGTCTTAACAAAGATTATTGATTTCATCAAATACTTAATTGGAATTTATTTTACCCGACAATGAAATTACTCTTATCGGCGAAAGGAATAATAATATTAGGAGTTTAGGACATTAGAGACATTATGTTCGCGGCTTGTTTCATACTAATTTCATATTAAAGTATCCTATGGACATAATTTCTCATTTGATACCGTCATACCGTGTTCGTGTTGGTATGTCGTGAAAAAACCTTCAATGTAAAATGCTGAAGTTTATGTAGACATAGGTGAAATTGTTGTGAAAAAAGCAAAGCCTTCTAGAGGAACTTTTTAATTGAACATTCGTTCTAAAGGACAAGCTAAGACCAAACACATAACTGCTGCTAGACAATTGTTATTCTTCTATCTGAAGGGTTGGGTTACAACAAGTATGTATCTTGGGCAGTCTTAACAAAGATTATTGATTTCATCAAATACTTAATTGGAATTTATTTTACCCGACAATAAAATTACTCTTATCGGCGAAAGGAATAATGACATTAGGAGTTTATTAGAAATTCTAAAAGCTCGACGATGTCCCTTCAATCGAGATTTGACTTTCTGGGGAATCTTTGTTCTATCAAAAGAGGATTATGCGAAAATAATTGAAAGAGATAACAGCGTTGAGATTTTTGGAGAAAAGGAAGAGCCTGAAATTTATGAATTTAGATTTCCTCAGTCGTAGAAGTCGGCCGACATTTCCCTCAGATCGAAATCCAGAAACTTATTATTTGGAAGTCTAATTATGGCTATTATGGTTCCTACTAAATTAAGCCGGAAACTTCACACGTCCCATGACGGTGACTTTAAAAAAAGGCACACAATAACCTAATCCCACACCGTAGATAATTTAACATAATTGCGCGTGATATTCTATAAACATGACTGCTAGCGCCACGCGGCCGGATAATGAACTAAAAGAAACTATCAATAACAAACTCAAGACTGTGACTTTTCTCTATTGTTCGTCGGGAATACATTTACAGTCTAAACGCGGACGTGCAATTTGCGGGCAGAGGGCGTCGCCACGTGTCTTCGGCTGAATAAAGCAGTTACGGATGTCACGTGACTAGCGGACGCTCGACGGTGCGCCGTTGCGCTCCACTACCTTGGCGATGTCTTGGAGTTTTAACTTCACGTCATGATCGGGATTGGGGATGGGAATACATTGTCAAAGTTAGACGGAAAGAGAAAGTGGCGTGGGATTGCTGTGGAGAAGGGTGAAATGAACATATTGCTCAATGTTACGCTATTGTGTGGCGACAATGACTTGAAATATTCGCTGATTGGGCGGAGGATGAATTTATGGCGAAGCTGTGGATTTGGTGGATGATTTTTGTTTGAAGTGATTCGAGGAGGCGAAAGGGCAATTTGTAGAAAATTATGATAGTGTTAATATTCATAGCTACTACTATTACTTACACAGTTTAGTTTAAACTAATACTCCCCCAAACTAGGTAACATACTCTATAAAATTTTTGTTAAACTTGTTTTGAATAAAACTTTCAAATTTACGAATAATAAATGCATATAGATAATTCAGATGGGTCTAGATTCGAAATCTTCTAACAATTTTTTTTTCAAATGTCCGTTTTATCAACTTCGCAGAAGAGTCAATTAATTTCCATAAAACCTTGAGCGAATTTTGGAAGCCGAAAACAACTACCTTAGCTACCGCCCTAGGGCTGTAAAAATTACTAACTTCCCTGAAAACCATGCAAGTACCTAATCAATGAGAATAACGCCAGATAGTGCAAAAAATTTACATACCGGGTGTTACGGAAATGAAATTCTAGGGGGTGGTAGAACTCGTCAATTTGAGCAACTTTTCTTAATAACTTTTTTTCAAAATTTACCCTCTTCTAATATTGACGAGTCATTTGATAAATCACTAACGGGTACGCGTTTGAGTGCGAAAACTTGGTTGAATTTTATCTCCCGAATTAAGGATTTTTCGCAAAATTGTTTCAAGAAAAGTTACTCAAATTGACGAGTTCCCCTAAAATATTTGAATCCATTTTCACAACACCCGGTATATTTTTTGATCTCTTAAGCAGAAAATACAACGTTTTAAAACTGGCATTTGGATTAAATCTTCATGTTTTAAAAAGTTTATAAAATTTCAGAATGATGTGAAAATGTAAAAACATTTTAAAACGACAAAACCTGGAAGGCTGACAGCAGTGAAATGTCGTTGAGAGGCCATGTTATAATATAGTTTTTTTTTTTTACAAGTCTAACGTCAATTCGATGTTGTCAGCTGCATTTTCAAGGTAGAATGCAAGGTTGGTGATTTTTTAATTTCGAGAAATACTAGTTTCCTAAAAAACGCCTCACTCATATAACTCCTTTACTTATTGTTCAATTTCAACGCATAAAAAAGCAAACGGAATGGCTATATTGGGTGTCCCAACTAAAATTTGTACCCCCTAACAATTCCAATTTCAAAAGACTCTTAGATCTCACCCCTTGAGCCAGGGGAGCCACCCCCTTAAAAAAATTAAATGGCATGGGGGGTCGTGTAATACATCATTTTAAAGCTTATTCAATTCTCTATCCAGATATACTTTTATCGATTTGTTTCTACAAAAAAAAAGCATGAATTTGTTATTTTCCAAATCAAGAGTATTTTATATAGATTTGGAAAATAACAAATTCTTATGAGATGAAAGTTTGGTACAATTTCGTCCCCCTTGATAACAAAATTGACCTGTGCGAGTCTTTCGAAATTGGAATTGTTGGGGGGTACAAATTTTTGTTGGGACAGCCTGTATAAGTACTAGGTATTAGAGTGTCAGAGTTTAATAGTTATTTAATATACAAGTGTGTTAATGAAGGCGATTAATAATCGAGGCTGTTTAAATTGTCGAGATTATTGATCGCACATTAACATACGAGTTGATTACAATATTTTTTCGTTAACCGAAAGCCTTTTAATCTGGGCATAAAATACCTAAAAATACCTTGAATCCCTACGGCAAAAAAATCGTGCATTCATTGAAAATCATGCATTAATGTAAATCGTGCATTAATGAGGTACATTAACAATGAATTTGTTAGTCAAAATCAAACATTAAAATGGCTCTTAATAATCGGTCAACGAAAATGTCATCTTCAGTTTCAAACGAGTCAATTTTTTGTTTTGTTTTACAATGATGAAGATTTGTTTTCTTAATTCATAGATGTATTTAACATTATTATTCGATGCATAATTATTAGAAAAGTAATGAAATATGTATTACAATCATACCGAGTTTCATACGAAATTTTCAAGTGTGCCATGGCAAACATCAAATCATACAAAGTGGAAAAAGTCATTCAAACGTCAGGGTTGAAATTTTCACCTGGGGCATTTCAACGTTTCTATTTATTTTAAACAAGATGGACTGTAATCAGTTGACTGATATATTTGAAGCTTATGTCCAGTGCAATAAAAATAGCTACCAGGCTGTCCAGGTTTACATGAACCGCGCAGACAATTTTTAAAACAGATTTGGTGTAAATGTGTGGTGTGCTCTTTTCGGAGATCGATTAATTATGCCAATTTTTATAAATGGCACTCTAAATATTATCGGTTACTGTCTGAAAACATTGAACAATTCTTAGAGGAATTGCCTCTTGTGCAATTAAGACGAGTTTTTTTCCAACAAGAAACGTGTGCCCTCATAACGCAAAAGAAATGTCAACTAGTTAAATGACAATTTCGGTGCCAGGTGGATAGAAACGGATGGTCCAGTTCGATGGCCTGCGCGTTCACCAAATCTTACACCACTCGATTTATGGTTGTGGGGTTATTTTCAAGATCGTGTGTACATAACACCACCAAAAAATGAACTTGGCTTAAGGCAGAAAATTGTTGATGGTTGTCGGGAAGTACCTCCGAATTTGCTGTGGAATGCGACTTATGGAGTAACGAGGAGGTGTGGGCTATGTCTTGAACACAGTGGCGGTCATTTTGAGCAATAGACTTAAGTCCTTTTTGCATAGATTTGTTCAACATATTTGCTGTTTGTTATTATTGTTCATACATTATCTGTTAATTTTATTAATTTTTTTCTGTTAAGTATTCCTGATGAAGATTGCTTATGACCTCTGTATAAAAAACAATAACAAGGTAAAAAAATATAAAAACTACAGGGGAAAATGTCAACATTCACGGTTGAATGACATTTGTCAGGTTGCGTGCTTTTGTTTGTTTCCCCACACCCCCTTTTTTTTAATTGTGCATGAAATTATGTCTTCAGTTACATTATTAGAAAAAAAGGCCCTTCCCAGATTAAATAAAAAAATACAGGTGATCATTTAAAAAAAGTTGAACATCGTCAGATGTTGAATATAACATTTAAAAAAAGTTTGATTTTGTAATATTTCTAAAATAATTTCTTCTTCTTTTTTGTCCATTAATATCGGACAAGAAATGCGGCGTTTTTTAGGAAACAGCCTGTATACACCCAATGCTCACCTAATAAATATAACGCCACTTATTTGATTGTTTTTAATTATTATTGGTCATTTCCATTTAACATTATTTATTTACCTTAATGTTTACATAAGCCGTAACTACATGAAATGAGGTCATGACAGTCAAAGTGTACTGTTGTTTACTTTGTTGTCAATGAAATTAGTGCAGAAATGAAGAATAATAAAAACAAAAACAATATTCGTATTTTGCTTACATCGGCGATAAAACTGTCATTTCCTAGAGCGCCTTCATAAATAATTTCTTTACCACCTAAAAGTAGACATAAATTATAGAATTATAATGGATTTCAGTGATCATTAATATAATCATAGATTTTACATGACTGTTTTATTGTCAGCATTACATTTACCTACTGTTTCCTACAAGCCGTCAAGGATACGTCAAATTTTTTCGGGGTCTTAATTGATCTCAATTCTGTACTATAGTTATTTACATAAAAGTCAGGAAAAGCTAAATTGAAATACGAGGCACTTTGTGCCGAGTATTTTAAAGTTCCGAGTCAAGTAAGAGATTTTACTGACGTGTTTTATATTAAATTTTTCCGGAAATTGTAAAAAAGACGAAATTTACAAATGTTACATTTTTTTTCCAATTCCACAAAAATCAAGTTTGCCAATTTTGTTGGCAACTATAGTTACAATGTAAACAACATCGAAAAATTATTATTTTGCGTGTTGTAAAGTCTTTACAGTACTAGTCCGGAAAATTCAATTTTCCTGCGCGTAAATAAGCAGGAAAATGTTGTTTCCAAGACGATTTCCGGAAAAATATTTTTTGGCCTCCTGAATTGTAAAACGTATATGACGGATGCTTAGTAAGCTGTTCTTTACAAACGATGCGGTAAAATCAACGAAAAACACTGGGCTGTTACGGATATTTAAGAAGAAAACTGACCTCACCATAATTAAGTCTATATAACAGAATACTTGTTTACAGTAAAATATTTCCATAAATTGTTTTCCATTTAATAGATTTTTACAGTTCTTGTTCGCCAACGGATGACTTTTGTGACATTAGCCGATGAGAACTGTCACAACAGCTGTCAGTCAGTTGTCAACCTCCAATTTTTGAATCAAAATTATTTATTATTGAGGTTTTTAAATAATTGTCGGCCAAAAAACGTAATACAAATCTCGTGGTAGGTCTATTACATTGTTCGGTTTTAATAAAGCACTCGGCGATGCCTCGTGCTTCAAAATTAAAACCTCACAATGTAAAATTTGACCTACCATACTCGATTGTAATAGTATATTTCAAACGAGTGCGCTGTCATGACACTTTTTAGGGGCGAGGGCGAATTTTTGCAAAGTGACAGGGCACGAGTATTGAACAGTGTTTTTTGTATTCGTTCCCGCAAAATGAGAAAAAGTACAAATTTACATCAGATTTTGAGGTTAGGTGGACAGCTGCCAAATTAAATACATACGATGTAATATTTATGTATGTTTCTATTTCATTGCGCATTATGTGTTTCACAAAACGAATACAAAAATAACTATTACATACATTTAGATAATATTATGATATAATATGCTTACATGATCCTTTTTACCTCTTATGAACGAGGTGAACTCACCGAGCCGTAGTGAGAGACGTTTCATCATTGTGTGTAAAGTTGCGATATTTTCGCATTAATATTACGGCAATGTTATTTTCTTACTACCGTAATGCATCTTCAGTAATTCTGAGGAGTCTTGAAGGATTCTAAAGAGTGCGGAGGAAATCTTCCTTAACCGTCCCAAAAAATCTTGAGAATGCTAAAGGAGCTAAAGTGCGAGTCGTAAAGAGTTCTGAAGAAGAATCTGGTAATTTCTGAAGAATATAAAGAACAGGTATGTTAATTCATAAGGCTGAAGGACAAAATCATTCAGAAAAAGAAAAAGAAAAGTTTTGGTAAATGAAAAAAAAAATCTAATTCAGATAAATTCTGAAGGACTGTGAAGAGTCCTGCTCTGACGGGACACTAAGAATCCTGGGGAGTCCTAAATAGCATTAAAGGGTGCTAATGTGTTCTGATGGTAGCTGAGCTCTATATTTAAAAAATGTCAAGCAATTGAAAGGCCAAAATATACCGGGGTGTCCCAGAGGTGTGTGGACCATCAATTATTTTAAAAGAAATCAAAATGGGGTTTTCGGGGGACGATAGCCACACGATACCTTCACAATTTAAAATTATTAGAAATCATATACAGAGTGTCCTAGTATTAGTAATATACCAAAGTTATATATTTTTAAATGGAATGCCCTGTATATTAGTTGTTGAATTGAAAGAGCAGTTAATGCTGAGCAAAAAGATATAAGGTACTACAGGTTTATTATGTTATATGTTATGTTATAGTTATTTATTATACGAGTTACTGTGTAAATTGGGTAAATTGTAAATTTACACAGGAACGAGTGTAATACAACATTTTATAATTCGACACCACAGCGGCAAGTCTTTAAATTGCTTAAAATCCATAAAAATTGTGTGACGTTTATCTGACAATTTCTTATTGCCTGACAGAAGAATGTTTACACAAGCGAAAATTTGAAAAATCTGACAGTGTCGAACTATAAATATAGTAGTAGCATGTATATTATTTTATCCGCAAACGTCACAAAAGTGACAACTCATGTGCCTCCATTGACAAGGTTAAAGTGTCATTTTATGTGATTAGGCTCATAAAGTAGCCAACAGGTGTTATTTTATGTGCTTAATCACATAAAATAAGTGACACTTTCACTTTGTCAATTAATTCTTTCAAATTCTTTCTAAATTGTTGTTTTCTAATTTATTGAAAGTGAAACTAGCGAGGTAGTGAATGGGACGCGTGTAAATGAAACGACTAGCGTAGTAGGTCCCTCCCCCTTGGAGCCTCCTTGTTTTATTTACAGGGACCTTTAAGCAAGGGGGTCCTGACCAAGGAGGCTCTCGACCAAGAGGGCTCACGACCAAAGGGGCTCACGACCAAAGAGGCTCCCGACCAAGGGGGCTCCCCGTCAAGGGGGCTCACGACTATAGGGGCTCCAGATCAAGGGGGCTCACGACCAAGGGGGCTTCCGACCAAGGAGGCCCTGACCAAGGGGGCTTCTGAGTAAGGTTTGCAGATAAAATAGTATATATCATTCAGAGCATAAGTCGCTTTATGTGCTTCGCCTGGACATTCACTTCGTTCGTCGGTCAACAGTCCAGCCTCAGCACATAAAGCGTAACTTATGCTCTTAATAATATAATCTACTATTATTACCTTTAGAGGTTTATAAAGTATCCCATTAATACATTTCCCATAACTCAATAAAATAAAATATAATATAATAGCAGCTTTTTATCTCTCCCCATGTTATATTGTCCCTCTTCTCCACTCCTTCTTCATCCATTCGATCCTTCTTCCGTCTTCTTTCAAAATTTCTTCTCTACCTACTCTCAATTCTACGCATTCCTTCAACAAATATGCTCTATCGTCTCTTTTTTTTCTCCACACATCCTGCATACTCTATTCTAATCTTCACTCCAAAATTTATTCTCTCTCTCTCCTCATTTCCACATCTAAATCTTGCTATTATCTATGCTATTGTCCAGTCCCGTTACGACAATATTATTTTTTTTGTTTTTTTTTTCCTGCTTTTCCATTTTCTCCTCCAATTTTTTTATTTCTTCTTTTAATCTTTTTTCTTTCTCATTTTTCTTCCTTTTCACGCATCATATCAATTGTTCCGGTTCCCGGCTCATCTTCCGATTCTCTTCCTTTATCTCCCCTACATCTTCCATAATTTTTTTCACCATCTCTTTCATTTCCTCACCCATTACCTTTTTAACCGGTGATCTTTCTAATTTTTTCCTTTTTCTAAAGGGGTTAATCTTTTCTTCCGCTCTCACTAATATATTTTAATGTATTATTATAGTAATTTATGAAAAATCAAAAACAAATCCAAATAACCTGAACAGTTATGAACAGTCGTTAAGTAAATGACCTGCTGTGAGAAATACTAAAGAATTATAATTATAGAAATCTGTAGCAAGCCTGAGAAATCCTGACGAATTCTAAATGGGCCTGAAGTCTCTCACCAATGTTCTGAAGTTTTTTCTGAAGAGTAGATAGAATCCTCGTCCTTTGAAAAAACGCACCTCTATATTCTTGTTTTATTATATCTATAACATCATCATTTAGTTACTTCCGATTTCATTAACATTTGTAAAAATTAGACTTCTGCGGTCCCCTTAAAACAATAAACCATCAATCTATTCCATCAGTTTATTGCGAATAAAGCTCGCGGAGAGAGGAAATGATCTCCACTTCCGGCACGGACCGGAAACAACGTTGCTATTAGCCGGGCCGACGTTCTCTATGCAGTTCTGTTTCCATCAATGGCTTGAATAATTACTGCTTTAATGATTTTCTATTGACGACGAGTACGGATTTAGAAAAGGGACGAGATAACCACGATAAGCCTTTACCTTGAGCAGCACACTGAGAGAAAATGGTATTTTGAGGCAAGTAAATGGTGTCCCAGAATATCAAAACATTGTCCAAAATCTAGTTTAATTGTCTAGCAGTTACTTTGCTTGCCACCATATTATAAATTTAGTTCTTTCAAGTGAATGGTCGAATTGCTTAACTTCATTTGAAAGAAATATAATTTATTTTTTGCAAACAAATAACAGTTTAAACGAACAGGAATTGTATAATTCACATAAATAGATAGTATACTCTCAATAATTCAACATTTCTTTAAAAGAAATAAAATTTAGTTGTCACAAATATACCTATGCTTTTATCAAATACACAGTCTTTTTCTTTCTATAATTCACAACGGTTCCTCGAATCTGCGTGTTCGGTATTTATAGGTTTGTTTAGACTATGCAGTTTTGCAACATCATACGATTTTCCTGCGGTTTTCCATTGTCGCTTGTGCATGCTCTGGTGAGAAGTGTTAGTTAATAAGTGTGTTAACAAAGGTTAACCGAATGGGGGCTGGAGAGTCTAATAGACAAATTCATAGGTGAGTCTTGGTTCTTTCATTACAATTTATAATAGTGGCATGTAATTACTTGTAGAGGAAGAAATAGATTTGGAGGCTTTTTTAAAATTCGACCACAATCTGTTGGCGCAACTAAATTTTAAAACTGGGGTCCAGGCGAAATTATTATTATCCACGCAGAAAGAAAGGTACGTATTGTAATAAGACGCTTTATTCAACTAGATGTAGTAATATGTAGTAGGTAATTACTTAACAACTAATCTAAAAGGGCCGTGATGTGTGTCAAAACGCACGAGCCCTTCCAACACTACAGCTCATGACGGTAGAAAAACTTATTTCTGCAACTTTGAAAGCTTTTCTAATTCCGTTTCAAATTACCTATACGTTTCCATATTTCTATTTGACATTTTTTATATGAGGGCTATCGGAGGTGTGGGATCCCCAAAAAGTATAGTCATAAATTTCATTAAAATTAAAACATTAGGAAAAATTCACCATTTACAAAAAAATAGACATTATTTTCTTACTGTATTTCCAACGCTTATGTTTAATCTTGTTATATATTTTGTGTTTATATTATTTGTTGTTTCAGAAAATTAAAGCTAAAGAAACGATATACCAGTCTATATTACCCAGTGCACGAACTCGGTGGCTTCTATACATCTCATTTTACCTCAGAAGTGGCTTCTTCCTCCACTCCAAATCAAGACATACAACTTGTTAATGTTTATATATACATTTCAGGAATAATGTTATGAGTAATGTTATGTTTCATGTGTTATGTTTTAAGGCCTTTTTAAATAAATTTATTTACTTTTTGAGTCGATATTGTCTTCCCATTTTATTTTCACAGCAAATAAATATCGTGAGTACAACAAAAAACGACGTGAAGTGGGTCATGGATTGCATTACATCTCTGTCGGTCAATGAGGACCACGCACCTGACCGACAGAGATAAGATGCAATCCATGGCTCACTTGACGTCGTTTTTTGGTTGAACGCACGATATTTTGCTACCAACAATATCAATGAATTTAGAAGAAATAAATGATATATTTATGTGAAATAAATATATTCCTAGATCAACATATATGTATACTGTAGATAAATAAATTATTCTTCTTCTCAATATATAAAGTTGTTTGCGGCAAATGTTAGTTTACTAGCATGAATTAAGCTACATGTTTAAGAGAAATATACAGTTTATTTACCTCAAATAATACTAATTTAGGTCAAATAATTGGATATACTTGGGTGAAATATATATTTATTTCGAGCAAATAAATGCTTCAATTCTATGATTTCTTTGATTCAACTGCTATATTTATTTCGCCAAATCCAGGTCTGGCATTTATTTGGGACAAATAGATTTGATATTGTTTTAAATAAATACTTCTCTCGGTGCAGACGTCGAGATCATCAGATTTCTTTGACGTTTTACATGAAACCCCGAGAATTGCTGTCACTCCAGTAGCAGCACGTCAATAGACAATGTCTTCATCGTAAGAAGATCGTATCCGCGATAGAGAACAAAGCTGGGGAACCAATTAAAGAGTTCTGACATGTTAAAGCGAGCTTCGATTGGGTGTTTCGGCATTTTGCGGTATGATAAAATGAGGTTGCAAAAATTATTGCATTAGGAAATTCTCTTAGAAATTAGCTTCCAGCATTTTGTATTTATTGTGGTGAAGAAATAATAATAATAAATAATAATAATAAAACAATACTTGGATACTAACTAAACTAAATATATGTAGTGATAATAATGAGAGTTTGAATGACATTTTTCATTTTTCTAAACAGTACTACTCTACATTAATTTATATAAATTACCAAATCTTGTTGATTAAATAAATACTAATACCTAAATTATTGTATAATTTCTTAAGTTTACACCATTTCCTTCGAATTTAATTATTATCTACTATCTATTATCGATTCTCGAACATTACTTGTATTTTAAATTAAATTCTAAAGCTCCCATGCTCCTGTAATTATTTAGACCATAATAAATTTTACGACAGAAGTTAAGTCGGTTTGCATGTTTACCAAAATAATAAGAGAAAGAGAATAACGGAAGACTTATTTTGTTTCATCTTCAAGCAAAAGAAGAAAATAGAAGCATTCTTGCAACAGTTAGATATCAGTCAGCGGCAAAGCTCTTCAAAGTACAGCAGAAAACAATCAACAGGGACCACTTTTTAGACTCCTCGTAAACGACATTGTTGAAGCTGTAGATAATAATATTTTAATCCACCACCAACATAATTGCTGAAAGGGTATAAACATTACCCATCAATTTAAATAACATTTTGAAAAGTGTGGACGGTAAATTAATTCCTTTTACTAATGTGTAGGATAGTACATGAACAAGAATTATGCAAATGTTGATGAAGAGACTCCAGAAGGTCTACAAAAGACATAGTTCTTTTGTAGGAGGTAATAGGCACTATTTACCAGAAAATTAACACCTACAATATTATTATTCTATTTCCTCTAAAACCGAACAATGAAAAGCTCAGTTCATAAAAATGGTCTTTGGGTCAATTAAATCGTATAGGAGGTACCAACTCGGTAGTGATCATCAGAAGATATAATTGAAGAAATTGCGAAACAAATTTCTAGAACTATTTACTGCTTCCTTTTCCTGTATTAATGCCGTTATACTAAATAATCTAAAATTTTTGGAACAGAAATATATCAGTGAAGAATTGCAAAAGTGTTTTATCTACCATTATTAGTTCTCTTTTTTTAGTAGCCATTTTAAAACTTTTTGATGTGTGCAACGATTTGTTACCCGCAACCGCGCATACGCAAGCGTTCTCTATTTAACAATGCCTGTATTTTTTATTTAAGAGAAAAGTCCCTCATCATTCATGTTAGTTGATCCCTCCTTTTCGCGAAGACCTCACAAACGCGATCCATCTCAGGCATGTAATAAATACGCCATAAGAGTGCAGTGACACACATATACTGTATTTATAGGTATACTGAGGGTGTTTCCCCTAGTAAATAAAGTCTGAGTCGGCTAAAAGCATATCTGTGTATGAAGTAAGTGAATTTAGACGGCCGTCGCAGGGGAAGGATAGGGAATGTAACCGGGAACACACTTTTGGAAAAGTCGGCGTCTCTTTGACGTAGAGCCACTGGAAAAATGCCAAAACATCAAAACTAACTTCCAAGAATTTTCACGATGTCACACTGTGGAAATACATACACAGGCACGACTATGACAATCCGGGAGAGCAGGAATTTATGTCAAGTCCCGGAGTTTGGTCGCGCTAAGACTTATTTATTACGGGGATAAATCCGTCGTTGAAATTGGCGGTTATATCGTCGAAATGTGAAAAAGAAGAACGTGACTAGGAATGAAAAAAATTTAAAGAAATTTTAGAGCAATGATCTGTAATTTTTGGTGCCAATGAAGAATTTGCTACCTTAACTACTCGGTGATCATTGTACTGTATATAATTTTTGTTTTATTTTTGACAAAGTAATTTAGGACAACTTGGGGGAGGACACTTTTCCATATCAACAAGAAGAAAAGAACTAAAATCAAAACCTAAAATAGATGACTTAAACAATACATAGAAGGTTTCTGTTCAACGTTCAAATTTTTGGCGAATTATTTAGGGAATCAATATCTAAATAAGTATGAGGAGATATTTCTAAATATTTGCTAAAACAGAAAAGGTTTGCACACCAAATGTTGAAGCCACGGAGGATATAATTTTTTCAGATTTTTTTTATTTGACTATGTCACTCATATACAGGCTGTTGAATTGATTTAACATGGGAAATCAAAGATTTGCGAATATCGGCTCCCCTAATTATTTTACAGTAAAATATTCAATACAAAAGTTTTAGAGTCATAAAAATCATATTCAAATTCATTTTTCTTTTTCTCATAAAGTTTCATATGTTGAAATAAAACAAGAAACATAATTAAAACAAAAAACAGTGAAAATAGCAATAGCCATGAAATGTCACAACAGTAACAAAATTAATTAATTTGATAGTTAGGATTGGTTCTATTAAGACCCTCTTAGTTATTCTAAATGCAATAAAAGAAGATTAATAAACTGGTTTACAACTTGTGAAGGACGAAAAAGAAAATATCATTACAAAAATTATGAAGATACTGAGAAAATATTCTAGAGGGAAAACAATAAGTTATATAACTGTAAATGTGATAACAGTATGTCGACCAACAGGTAAAGCGTGAGAGGACTGACAAGTCGAAGAAATAATGTAAAACTACGTCAACAAAAAACCTGGTTAGAGCAAGCTTTGAAATTGCGTTTTTGTTTTATTTTTTTACAGTGTAGAGCTTGACTGATTAACAAATGTCCATGATTTGTAAACAGATAACATAACCTCAAAATTTCAGAGAAGCTGCAATATTATTAATAATATTATTATTATGCAACTTAAAGAAGTATTGACAAGTGCTCTAGGATATTAGTTAGCGGTTTTATATAGACCGACACGATTTGGGGGTTTGGGCTGCAATGTCCTGCAGGTATCTCCAGGATTCCTATAATGGTTTTTGACTGAAGCATGTTGTACTCATCAATATTAATTGAAGATTTTTGTTCGTTAGTTGGTAAAAAATTAAGGTAAAAGTAAAGTGCATTCAGACCTTTGGGTGTGATGTTAATTGAGTTAATATTTTTTTCCAATTCCTCCTAATAAAATGCTCATTTTATATATCAAATCTCATTATTAAAGCACTAGTTTAATCAAAAGGATTAATAAAATGGGAAAAGAGTGAATAAAATGTTTATAGCAACACTTTATTCACGTTGCTATTGACAACACGAATAAAGTAAAAAAATTAAAATTCGCACAATCTTTGAAATTTTCGTTGCTATCGATGGCTTGTTTATAAAACATATCGTCGGCCTAATCAGCATAACCCGTAAGTCCTAGAACAGTAAGTTCACAGGAGAAGAAAAAAACGTTTCAATTTTAAATTATGTAAAAATCGTGAAACCTGTTTATACTAGGAGACTAACGGAATACAACACTGTACATAATGAAAGTAGAGTTAAAGTTCCTTCTTTAAGTATTCATCAAATTAGTAATAGTACAATTTATGTAAATGGATTACCTAAGTTATAAATCTTTTTGAAAATTAGAAATTGGAAAAAACATTGTATGATACACGTTAATAAAGAAATTTTATCCACTCAAAAACATTATCACACTTGGCTGCGCCTCGTGTGCTAAACTGTTTTTTCGTGGATAAAATTTGTCTTTATTCACTTATACCATAAATAGCTATTAGATATCGGACACTTTATGATTTGGTTTTACACCTTTATTTCTTTAAAATGTAAAAATTAAAACACTCTTCCAAAGGGAAATATATTACTAACTGACAGACTCTAACCAAATTTTCACAAATGTTTATTGAGAATTTTACAATCCCTTAGGGGGGTTGTAAGGACACAAAACAGTTACAGCAAATTAATGGTGAAAATGTTTTCGATGTTTCTTGTAGAGAGTCTTTTTCTAATACAATTAAAAACAGTTTCCAAAAAACCTTCAATTTCATATTCTTTCTTGCATCGGCTATGGGTGCTTTGTACATGAAATTTTTAATATGTGGCCCAAGGAAGAAATCACAAGAACTAGGGAACCCATTGTCAAAAGTATGTAAAAATCACTAACAGAAGTGGTACATAGAAAAATGTGATTAACATGCAAAAAATATTTGAAATAATTTTTATTTACCTGTACGACGTGTCTTGCTCATTGGGCTTATAATAGGAATGTATTTACAACAAGTGTTGAAAGCGTTCTCCATGTTCTTGTGCACAAAGTTGTACTTTTTGTCTGACGACATATTTCACACTCAAACGTGTTCTCTTAAATGCGCTAATCTGAAAAGTACGGTTAGTTTTTAACGCTTGTGTTTCAGAAGCAAAAGACAAACCATCATAAGAACATCATATGTAAGTGATATCTTCTATGCTTCGGAAATTCTTTCTTTGATGACACCGTTTCACCCACCAGTCAACTTTGGCACAACTCACGCATTTTCTGATATGTTGGGACCGTCTTAAATTCATGTCTTCGTACCATTTCGTACTTGCAAACAACGTTTAGAAAACGGCAAAAAGTAAAACGTATTTTCCCTGCTGTCACTGTAGCGACTGTCACTGCAACGTTACTAACTGCAGTCCTTTGTAGCACCTTTCCGCATTTTTTGATCACTTGCCATCTTGCTAGTTGCAATACTTAACTCGAATTACGACGAAACAGCTTCCATTGACAAAGCAACAACGTTTCAAATATAAATTTCAATAACAATTTGTCCGAATTTAGTGCTGGTTGCCTAACCTAAACTGAATTAAATGACAAGTTAGTTTTTGTAACGATTGCAATGTATACTGTTATAAAAATGCCCAGGCTCCTCTAACCAGGTTTATTTTTGAAAGCTCGTTATATCATCTGATAGCAGTGCAAGAATAGAAAAGTTACAACTCCTTTATAAAAATTAATAATAAAAAACTTTTCCAAAAAATTGTCCTCTGATGGTGTACATATAAATTCCCAGAATACTGAAAAAAAATACAACTTACGAAGTTAGAATTTCTTAGAATAGATCGGAAAATACTCGACAATAGTACCTACAAATCAAGAAAATACAATAAAGAACATTGGAAATTGGGAATACAAAACAAAACAAAGGGAGACCTAGTGTTATACGTCGCATGGTCCCATTCCGCGCAAATAGGTAGTTTTTAGTCTTTAAAGTGAAAATTAAAATAGTGAGCGTGTGACGATTCAATCATAAAAGTGGTGCCAGGCTGGCGGCAATACGCCTTTTAAAAATTTAAATGTAAAAGTTCTGGTACCTAGGACCGGTCCTTGGAAGTTCCATTGGATTTGTTTAAAAGGGAGATCGCTTTCGGAGCAGAGCTATTTCGGAAAATAAATAGAAAGCTAAAGCCCCTGTCTCAATTTTATTTCAACAACCCTCTCTCATTCGGGACACCGCCTCTTTGCGTCACTAGAAACTATTGTATACGAGACTTACGAAAAGTAGTAAAGAAGAGGATGCCAAATATGAGATACCATTTATATTTTTGACTATAAAACTATCGCATGTAAAGGTTAACAAATTAAAATTTTGAATAGCGAATTTAATGTAGTTGAGATAATTATATAGTTATTATTTAGCCCTAAGTTTAATACATTTTCAATTATATTAGATAAAAAGAAAAAAGTCAAAGATTGGGGCTAAGGCAAACGGTCTCCCAATATGAGATGGTTCATAGACGGTAAAATCATGATTCAATCGATTGACTAGGGGCTACTTAAGGTGTCTCATATTATGCACATCAACATTTTATAAAATTAAAATTTAAATATATTTAAGTCGAACTCCACAAACTGCCATCATCAGCCCTTAAAGAATATTTAAAATTGAAATATTTTATAAAATGACTATATTTTTTGTTGACAAAGAAAAAACAATAATGTTACACTTTCATAGTAAAATTAATTATATAATTGACAAAATTGAAAGCAATTAGCGTAGTAATAAAGTTCTTATATACCTCGTGAAAATGTAATGGAAAAAACTTTTTTACATCAGAAAAAATCTGCTCCCTCACCTGCGGACAGTGTATCTGGCCGGCAGGCATTAATTGACGTTCGGAGCTGTTGCTATGACGGATCGGACGGCAGTAGCGGCAAAACGGCTGCCGTGTGATTTTAGGTAAAATCCTGGTATCTTATATTGGGCGCCTATCTCATATCAGGCATCTTCACCCTATATTACATCATAAGTCATGAAAGTTATCTATACTTGTCGAAAAAGCATATTGAGAGTACGAGGCCAAAGGCTTTATCTTTTGAGTAAAGTGAGTAACTTTCATGACGCATATTGTATAACGTTTTACCTGAAACCGCACGAAATATTGACTCATTTTTATTTGAAACAATTTCCAATTTTACAAAAATAAGGACAGTAATAGAGTTATAACATTATAATAAATGATCAAAATAACGTCCCTCATTTTGAAGCACGTGGGGTTGGCACTACCTACGACATCCCGAAAATATCAAGAACCTAATCGAGCGAGTCGCCAATAAATAGCAGGTGAAAAACTTATCTCCGTTGCGATAGATATTTAGTGCAGTTTGTGTTAGATACAAGCAAATCACTTAAAAGAAGCAATAATAAATCACATAGCACCCAATTCAGGTAGCATTGTTTCAGTGATAACATAAAATACAAAATAAATTTAAAAAATTTCAAACCAGTACGTTCTATTCAGCGAGAGCAACACTTCACACTACATCACACATCACACATCCTATCAGTCAGTCTTTTGTACCTACATTTTTTGGGAAAATGAAGCACACACGTTCTCGGAAGCACGCACGGAACTGAGGTGATTCTCCAAAAAATAGATGACACAGTTTTTGTCTATTATTTATGAACTAAAGATATGTCGCAAAACATTCCTTGTTTTCATTGCACCGAATTATTTTCATTTCCATAGGTGTGCATAAATTTTATAGGCAAACTTTAAAGAATTTTATCTCGATGCAGGGGCGGAGTGGAAAACGCAAACCAAGGGGGTTGCACTGTGCTCAACCCAAGGTGTTACCAGATTTTTTTACATACATTTCTATTTCACCCTATATAAAGAAGATGTATATATAAACAAAGGTGTCTTTATGATGACATGACAATATTTCTACTGCAACTGGGAGCGACTAGAGATTTTTTTTTAATATTGAGAGAAGCACTGATAGCGTATCATACTTATGGATATTATGACATTTTTGCATGAATTGTACATGTTCCACTCCAGTTTAAACAATTTTACAAACAAAATATTGATTGATAATATTACATAGTTGTTCACATATCTGTTACTTTTTTGTCCTCTCGATAGTGTTAAACTACTTGAGTGAGAACAATATTATTTACACTTTAATTTTCGCAATTAATGTTGTTAATTAAATTAGCACAGATTCTTAAGACGTATAATACTCAATTCCCTTTGCATCTTTAACTTGGGGTAATATTTTTCATATATGTACTATACGTTGTTTATAGATTATTATTTACATGTCAACATGGGATTATAATTATGTAATATGTTAAAGGTTCAGATACATAAATATCACACAAACAGAAACAATAAGAACATTGAAAATAATGTCGCATTCGCACGTACTCCAATAAATTCTTCGATGGCTACATGTGTCGCACTTCCTACGATATAAATTACTATTACGCCCTGAAGTCACTTTCAAATGTGTTTACAGCAATCGTTCTCAAATTCGAACTCTTTCCAAAGTTCCTGCAGAACACAGACCGCGAACGTCACCACTCCGCAACTCCCTGCTGAAATCTCTACAGAAATAACGATCTGAACAAACCAGACCAGGAGGGAAGGTAAAGTTTTAATCTTCCTAATGCACAAGTTAAACTCGAAGTTCAAATCAGTTCCAGCGACTTCTCCGTCCGATCGGAAAATGTTCATCGTCGAAGCAGTAATATGGCAATTATGCACAACCTGTTCTTCTGTTCCAGTCGAGGTGATGCGTGATGCCATGGCGTGGCTGTTACTTTGCGTGCGGTTTAACCGGCTCCGGTTCCTTCGGGAAATCTCGGTAAAAGCTACTGATTTACAGATTTCATTACGCCACCAGGAAGAGCTTCTCTGATAAAACATGGATAAAGAGGAGTCCGTTCTCTTTGGAACGGCCGCTAAAAATTGTAAATTTGTAACTTAGTTTTGTTCCCACGAACCCCTATAACGTTTTTCCCATCAATTAAGTCGGTGCGACACGTGTTTTATCTATTACATTGAGGAGGACGTCTTACAGGTGGATGGCTTTTCCTGCGTCTTTATACACCTGGAAGTTCGAATTTCCGGTGGGTTTAACGTGCGGAAGAAGAAAAACAATGAACGTAGGGGTCAATAAACAACACATGTAAGAAATATTTTTTTGGACAACCAACATAAGTGAACCTCATTTCTTTATTTGCCTTCATAAATAACAACTTTAAACCAGTATCGAAAGTTTAAAAATGCCTTAGACCAAAAATGTAAAATACTTTCTTATACAGGGGGGTGTCCCAGAATTTTAGTCCCAGGCCATATCTCGGGTATCTGTTTAGCTAGGAACATGCGACAAAATTATTCTTAAAATATTGCACTCCGCATGACTCAAATATTATTACACTCTTCGAGAAACCACCCCTAACATTTTTTTTTAAATTGTACCCCCAATGTTTGTTTGCTGCAATTGGATCTTCTTTTCATTTGCAATTGTACATGTTCACTTGCATTCGGAAACTGAAATAAACGAGTTAATACGTTTAACACGTTTTTAATGTAAACTTATCTAGCGAGTTACAGACATCGTTGAATAGCTGAATATTGGAGTAACTGTAATAAAATAGGCTTGTCGTACTAGTGAGTTCTTCCAGGTTCTTTGATGGTATCTGGTACACAAATTCATTGAGATAACAGAAAAAGCCAATAGGCATTAGGTCAGGAGACTCTGCTGGCCATTTAACGGGTCCGCGGTTGCCAATCCATTCATCGGGATAGATTGTGTTCAAGTACTCAGTGATATTCTTGGTGTTGTGTGGAAGGGCCCTGTTTTGTTGCCACATCATTCCTATATGTTCGCCTAGTGGAATATCTTCATGAAGTGTTGATAACAGAAAATAAAAATACCTCCGGTCAGTTAAAGTAAAAATCTTACATCTTGAAGGGCGGCCCTTGGGGAAACGCATCCGATATCCGTCAGCTATGAAGCACGAGAATTTTTCCTGCATTCCCCGTCGATAAGAAGCATATTATATCGAAACACTGGAGTGTTTTGTAAAAAGTGCACAGATAAATGAAATATGTATGTGTATTTTATTTTTCGACGTGAACATGTACAATTTTATTACATATAACCATATTTAAAATAAAATAAAAAACATAGGGGGTACAATTTAAATTTAAAAAATTGGGGGTGGTTTCTCATAGGGTGTAATAACAAGTCCTTTGGTGCGCATATTCTTAGCGCAGCAAATAACAGAGATATGGCCTGGGACGAAAATTTTGTGACACCCGGTATAGTGTTAATAAAGTTCAACAGAAAACGCATAATTCGGATTTATTAATAACCAGCTGACCCGGCGAACTATGTACCGCCTCAGAATCAATAAATGTTGTGTTAACTTATTAGCTGAATCAATTTCAGTTTTTTTTATCAAAGCATAATGCACACAACGCCATCTACTGGCTTTACCGGAACCAGCATATTCATTTTTGTTTCAAGTCATGTATGAAAGATAGCGTTATATACGGTTTCCATCCAAATTTATGAGAAAATTTTGCTCGATAATTTTTCCGATGTTTTAATAGTTATTCTGCTATTCGGAGGGGAGACAAATCCAACAAATCAAAGATCATAAAAAACGGTCCAGCCGTTCTTGAGTAATAAATCCAAGGGGGCCCCTTGGCCCCCATGTCTATGTGAATTATACTTTATCACCTATTCTCATACCTACCTACGAAATATACAAAAAAAAAATCATAAAAATCGGTCCAGCTCAAGGGGGCCCCCTGGGCCTCCATGTCCATGTAAAAAGTACTTTACGATCTATTCTCATATCTACCAAATATACCAAAAAAAATTAAAAATTGGTCTAGCCGTTCTTGAAAAAATTTCATAAAAATCGGTCCATCTCAAGGGGGCCCCTGAGCCTCCCTGTCCAAGTTTTAATAGTTCTGCTATTTGGGGCGGAGACAAATCTAACACATCAGAGATCATAAAAATCGGTCTAGCCGTTCTCGAGTAATAAACCCAAGGGGCCCCCTGGGCCCCCAATGTCCATGTAAAGTATTCTATGTCCGTCTCCTGGTTCTAAGCTACCTCTCCACCAATTTTCAGCCAAATCGGTTCAGCCGTTCTTGAGTGTAACTACTGTAACTAACACGACTTTATAAATTATTAATTACTTTATAAGTAAATGTTCAAACTGGCATTCAGCAACCATTTGGCACATACCAGGAGTGATATTCCTCATTTCTATTTGAATTCTGTTTTCACAAAAAATCAAGGGGTTTTTGGCGAACGGTCCACGTGGTCCTATACACCTTCCCTCGAAAATATTGTCAATAAGAAATGCTCTGTCAAGCCAATATGTGGAAACGCTCCATCTTGTGGGATCCAAATTCGTTCGTTGGGTACATCACCATCTTCACGTAAGAACTCCGAATGGTGTGTCTAATAAGATGAGTGTTTAGTATTCCTGCCCACACATTTATTTTGTTGTTATGGTGAGTAAGTCGGTTTCTTCGACTTCTAGTAAAATATTTAATCTAGTGTCTTGAGGTACATGAGATCGCCCTTGTCAAGGTATAAGTCTCCTACAGTCCCAACTCGATTTAGTTAAGAGCGTGTGTTGGGAACTGAGACATACAAGATGATTTATAAATAATGATTTATACATTAAGTAGGCTTTGAACTCAAACTCCACCAAATAACTACATAGAAATCATGTTATTCACGAGCAACTTAATGGATATATTTTATGTATCATCATTATACTGTATGTCGATAAAAAACTTTTGTTAATCTGTTATTTTCGTGTTTTGCTATTTGCTTAATTTGTTATTTAGATATTTATTTAATTTGATATTTTGATATTTTATTATTATCAAGAGAAAATTTTGCCTTATTTTTAACCCGATTTGAATCGGTGATATATGAAATAAAATCGTTTTACAAACGCTAGTTTAGACAGATGACATCAGTTAACTTTGCACTGTGGATATTTTTTTATTATTTTTCAACGTATGACTAGAGTTGTTGGTCAACAAGTGGCTAGACGCCACAAAAAATGTCAGCGAGGTTCGTTCGTTAGCAAACGTACTGATATAAGGCTTCAAAAATGGTGCAGAAATGCGATATTTGGTTCATTTATCATTCAACAACTTAACCTCAAAACGCATTGACAATGACAGCAGTTTGACTTGCTGCTACCAAGCAACATAAGAATATTAAAATGGATCATGCTAAAACTGACAGAATGGTCACTAGACCACCGGTGACGCGCGCATCTATGTTTTGTTTCTTTTTGTTGCAACAGCTCGTATATATAGCCATCTATTTCTCTTACAAAAGAACGTCTATTGCCTCAAAGCACCGAACATATAGTTACTCTAGTTATGGTGGGGAGACCCACCCTTCGCCGCTTTGATTGGCTGAGAAGAGAACTGAGAACTAATCACGGGCGGTCTGTGGTCTTGAAAACGCGCAAAATACCGCAAAACCGCGGCGTCTCGACTGGCGCCAATTTTATGACCTTTCCTAAATTAAGACACTATCACTTATAACTGTGAAAATACGGTTACCTGGGTGAAGCGGGTGCCATATCGATACACCGTCCAGAGACTTTTTGTCCCTCATCCTGTATATCTTTCTGGAAAAATTCACCAGTATAGACAAAACAAGAAATTTCGCATTTAGTTTGTAAAAAGAGGTTGGTTTCAAGGAGGTGATGCCAACAAATTAGGCCAACTTGGGCCTGAAAACTCTGCATCAGCGAAACAAATAGACGACAAAACTATTAATATTCCCAAGAAAAATCGGAAGACAATATGAATCGATTCATCCGACTCCGATCCAGATTGACAAAAGCTCCAGTAAAATATTTAATTTAGTGTCTTGAGGTACAGGAGGTCGCCCTCGTCTAGCTAACTCTGGTACACTCCCACGTTCAGGAAAGTTTGCTACTATTCTACTTATACTGTAGATCTGGCGATTGGGATTCTATCCGGATGTTGTTGATTAAATGAAGCACTTTCACCAAACATAATTAAAGTTTCGATTCTCTCAATGTTACATTTTGCACATTTAACACGTTTAATAGCAATTCACAGGCCTCGGATTTGAAGAACTTCTGCTTGTGTTGTTGTAACCAAAATCGAATTTTTGTTTTTACAGCTTTTATTGTATTTTTTCCAGAAAAATTCTTATGTCATGTACCAACCTTTTGATAGGATCCTTTAGCTAATAAAATATCTACCAGCGATATTTTGAGCTGATTCTTTTGACATTTAAATTGTGGATGAATAGTCAAAAGTGACAGCTATTACATAATTATGATTAACCCATGGTCTTGACAATATACTCACGGTGTGACAGAATGTCAAGTATGTTTGATTCACCACTAATGCATTACAGATAACAAGTGAGCAACAAAATTCGTGATCGCAGTTGGCTAAACGTATATCGGTTCTTTCACTTTACTGTTTACATTAATTGCCAAACTTTTGACCTATTTTCTGACTGTCAAAAATTTGAATTTCTGCGTTAAAACTGTTGTCCCTTTCAAGCCCCGTTTCCACTGAAGAAACATTGAGGAACTTTGTGTTTCCCTTTGTCGCGTGTTTAGGAAATGTTTGGCATCCACGTAGGAATTGGCAACATACATAAACTTTGTATTTCCATCTGAGCAACTGAAAGTCGCCTATAGTTAGTTGTAGCTTGAGAAAGCGCAACTCAGTGTTTCCAATGATGTGAAAAGTTGCAGCAAAATGGAGGAGGAAGACGTGTTATTTTCGCGTGTCGATTTTTCCTTTGATGTTACCGCTAGAAATGGGAACAATCAACATTTGTTTTCGAGAAAGAATTCAGAAACATTTGGGAACTTTTAGAAACATTTTCGGAAACAATCAACAGAACACAAAAGTTGCTCGATGTTTCTTCAGTGAAAACGAGGCTTTAGAGAAGAGAGTTAGGACATTATAATTTTGAAATAAAAAGTGACTAATTCAAATTTATTCCCCCCTTATAATGCTCAAGATACTCTATTTCAAGAGGATGTAGTACAGGTCCTGCAATAATGGGAGAATGTAAGGGTCCCCCCAAATCCACCTGGGACATCTCCTGGAGGCTGCAAGCCAGAATCTTCTGAGTTTCAGATCCTACTCTAGCAAGCCCAATGCAAAGGGTGTTTTCAGTCACTAAATCCAATAAGAGTCATTTTTACACCATTTTGACATCTACCTAAATTATCCTGTCCCTTGTTCTTCAGTATCTCCAGCAGTTGCTGCGAAGCCTCACTCACAGACATGAGTTTAGGTGGCATGTACTCCTTCTTTTTCTTTGTTAAACTCTCTAATGTGGACTGCTTGACCTTTATATCTGCAACATTTCGCTCCAGTACATACTCTGTCACAATACTGAACAGACCTACCAAACAAACACAAAGTGTGCAACTTCTTCCTATAATTAGAAACAGTCCTCTCATAAAAACTGTCTGGTTTTCTGGTCTCCTCAAAACTGTACAACTAGTGTCAACCCTACGCTCTCTTGCCCTCAGCACCAGGTCCGTGTGGGTCGTGGCTCTCCTTTTTCTACCAAGTCCCGGTCTGCTACCATGCTACCATGAGTTCCACAGGTTAGGATCAACGTAGATAGACTTTGTCGAAACGTTTTATAATTTCCAAACCTCTGACTGTGATGTCTTTGCAGTCGCCATTTATGTAGAACATTTTTATAATGGAAATGCTCGTAGTTTGAATGTGTGCAAGAGCACTGAACTGGCACTGAAAAATTGAGGTTAGAACGGGGTCATGGGGTGATTATGGTTGCATGGTTTTAGCGGCAATGCTTTAATATTCTGCTAATAATTCGGTTATCAAAAATTCTTTTAATAAGTTGATGGCAGCTCTTGTTGTGTGCACTGTAGCTTCATCCTGCTTGAAATAACCCATCGTTAGTTCGTCATCGTGCAGGTCTTTAGGGCTTCTTCCATAACTTATCTCACTCTTTCAACCGTTTCAGGTATTTGAACTTCCAGTAGCTCCGATTTAGAACGTTGCAGAAATTACTGTAGCTTATAACAATATCACGATATTCAGTTCGAAGTTCTTCCCAGATATCCGGAATAGAATGTTTCCAAATCTTGTTTAGTTTTATTGCATTGTGAAAATAAGGTTATACGGGTCCCACTCAAGTGAACTTTTGCAATAGAACAGATTTTTATTTCAAATCAGATTTGACAACTCGACTTTTTACACAATCGTATCGATCAAGAATAGACTCAAAATTTTGGATTCAGAGGCTCCTACGATCACGAATTTTGTTGCTCACTCGTTATATTTTTAAAGTGTCTACAGAGTATGATGCTGTCCCAAAAGATTTGTGTAAAAAATAAATAATTAAAAGTATCTTATATATAATAGTTTTAAGAATCTATTTTTTAGGAACTTTTAGGGTGTCCCAGCAATTCATGAGTCTGCAAATGCCGTCGAAAAAATAGCAAATGAAGTACTGACTGTGGATGGGTCCCAATTTTTAAAGGGTAAAACGATTTTTCGTCATAAGAATTTTTTAATAAAACAGAACCCGTCCTTATAAAACAGTAGTTTTAGCATTGAAAAAAAAAAAAAAAAATAGTTCCCATGAATAATGTGCCACTTCTATTACGTTGATACTCCTCCATCCTATGTGATACAGATAAGAGTCAATCAAAAATTCAACACCGCATGGCATGGTACTCGACTAAAGCCGGAATGACTTTCTATAAACAACTTGACAGGACGCAATATGGTTCGGAGATTGTCATAAAAACACATCCATTATTTACACTATTCAAATAGATAATGCTTGACACTTCAGAGATACTGTACCCTTTTAAATGCTGTTATTTTTATATACTCGCTAATCATAAATCATATCGTCTAGATTTCTCCAAGGGATGATCCTGTTGTCTCGTTCCGAGGAAGAACTGTGATTCAGCTCGTTTAACCTTTGTTTAGGAGTTTTAATCTGAGCCCTGGGAGGACCTCCGCCCCCTTGATCACGACTGATTACAGGACACAGCGACAAGTGTAATCAGAGCTATTCTATTGAAACGCGCTCAACAATCCAAGCAATGGGGACGCGTTTACAGAAATTACACTTTCATCAGAATTACTTAATACGGCGTGGCATGGGGAATTCGGTGAGATTGAAAAACGAACGCACACTAGCTGTATTTCCATTTTTTTCATTAGTAATAAACCGGAATTTAGGGGGAAAAGCAGTGACATGAAGCAAATACAGTAGACGGGTCGGAAGAGAAGCTTGATGAGGAAAGCTGCTGAAATAAATATCAATATTAATAAATTATGGTAATTAGATGTTTGGCAGTAATAGAATACGCATAATTATGCATCATTATAGTTAATTGCATTTGATAAAGAGACCTTAGAAAACTATAGATAAAAGTTAGTTGACGTATTTAGGAGCTTACAATAACAAAGAAAATTTTTTAAGCAAAATTACTTAAGTTTGAAAGAGAGTTTGAAAGAGACCAGTAGTTCGAGAGGTAGCGTTGCAATTGAAGAAGTCATACTGACTAAAAATGATAGTTATCCCTTAATATTTAAGAACTCTAAATGTCAGTCCAGTAACGGTGGAGCTAGAAGTGACAGTATGTGAAAGTTTTTGATAAAAAAAATCTCATGACTTTTTTAACTATAAAATTATAATCATCTGTATTGAAGATGATGGTGGTGGTGATGGTGTGCACCAGAATTTCAGAGGATTATACGTCAGTTACGTATATAAACCTTATTAATTTTTTTATGAATAATGTCATTTCATACCTTATGAAATTGATTCAGCTGAATTTTTATACTTTTAATACAATAAAGAAAATCTTAAGTCGTATTTTTAATGGGGGTAAGAGCGTCAGTTATTGTTATAGACATGCTGCGCGCTCTTTACACCCACAAACATTCAGCTGACGGTGATTTTTATTTTTGTTAACAATAAAAATACAACATATTTTAATTTCAATCAGTATTCCTAGTAATTTAACATAAATAATGCCACTTTATGCTGTGAATTACAATCTTTTAATAATTTTTTCATACTTATAAGTTTGTGGCGGTTTTAAATTATACATAGAAATATTAATTTATAAAAAAGCGATGATACAGAGATTTTTAATTCTAGATATTTTAATTTTCACAAGAATAATAATCAATCGATTTCTTCGTTTAACTCTTCCGTAACTTTCACATGCTGTCAACTTTAGATCAACCGCGGGTGCGGCAACTGACGCTAATTTTACTGATTAATATTATGACCATTATTCAACCGCTAAAAATGAAATTAATTCGGTATAAAATTCCTAGAAAAAAATGCAACGCTACCTCCCGGAATACAGTTTCCGACGCGTGTTCTACGTGCCTGAGACGGGCATTTCAGGTAAAAACTCACCCTTGTAAAGCTAGCCTTAGCAGCTAATACGAATTACAGAATGCTCATTTCGGAGGGGATAAACGTACTAGCTGATTCAAAATATAGATTAATTTCGGGTATTATGAACTGGCTGTGCCAATACGGCCCACCATGAATTTTTAAATAAAAACTATGATACACAGACATTTTTCTACTGACACACACGCGAGGGTACCCAGTGCCCTTTCCTCTTAAGAATTTTGGAAACTGGTGGGGGCACAGGTCTTCTTGAATAGCGAGTTGTGATGTTATTTTCTAGTAAATTTAAAATTCATTTGTTATCAATAGAACGTTATCAAAACTGTTTACTTATAGTTGAAATAATGAGTGCATAATAATGAGTTTACTATCTATACTTAAATTCTTTTATAGTTCGACACTGTCAGAATTTTCAAATTTTCGCTCAAATTAAAATGTCAGATAAGCGTCACACTATTTTTATGGATTTTTAGCAATTTAAAAGTTTGCCGGGGTTGTGTCGAACTATAAAACCTTGTATTACACTCGTTCCTGTGTAGATTGGGTGCTTTCCAGCACTCGGGGCTTAAACCCCTAGTGCCGGAAAGCGCCCAATTTACGCAAGAACTCGTATAATAATATACTATTTTAGAATATTAAGTTTTTATTTGGAGGTTATTAAAAGTCAACAGGTTTTTTTGCCAATATGGCTTGTCACTTGAGGAAAAGACAGGGTAAAGGAACTGCAAGGAGGGACTTAACAACTGAAAATATTCCACCTCCGGGCCCGAAAATAATCCACTAATACGTTGTATCTTGACATTGGATGAAAGCCATAACAGAATATTTTGTCTACAAAATTGTCTCCTACAATTATTATTATTTAGATCATGAAGGTCAAGGCTTTTATTTATGTGCTTTTTGCACGAAACTGTATTTTTAAGTTCCTTTATTGATTTAGGGTTTAGCCCACCTTAAAAAAGGGTCAATATTGCATTGGACCATACTATAATAATACTAACAATAAGTTTAAGTTATTAAGTTTATTGTTTTCATTATCAGATGTTACGTGTGCATTTCAACTCTGCGAGATAAAAATACTTCAATAAATTTGTACAAAAAATTATTGTTTTTCAGTATATACAGGGTGTAACAGAAATAGGTATCAAAATTTTAACCAGTAAAAGAACTTGACAAGAGCAACAAAATTTTTATCTACAATTTTTTTGACAACTTATTTTTTTAGCATTTTCTACCCTACAAATTCACAAGTTGCATTTGGATATTTGTTTTAATTTTGCTGAGAATCAATTGCTTTTCTCCGGAAAAGTCAGTGACCTTATCAAGTTTCTAAAGTTTTTGCACACTCGATAACCTGGCGTGTTATTGTATTTTACTTTCGTTTTTAAAGTTATTAATTTACAGCCTGAGGATTTACCTTTGTAAATTGTGAATGGGTCCTGGCCAAAACAAACCAGGATCCAAATTTCTTCTTTCACCAGAGAAGGTATTTTCAACTTAAATATTACGCAAGTATGGGCAGACGAAAATCCGCATGCTATTAGGCCCAACACTTTTCTTTTTTCATCAATAATAGCATTAGATGTTGAAGTAAAAGCGTTTAGTTTTCTATTTTTAGTTTATTTACGTCGCCATCGGGCGGTTTAGATTCTTCCCGAATGTTTTCTAAAGTTGTTTTTTTTTGTGGATAAGTCAGGAACTAAGTCTAATTGCACTATGTTTTAATGATTAAAGCGATACATATTTCGGGGGTTTTACCATCATCATCAGTCAGCGACAAAGAACAGTAAAAAATACAGAATGAGGAAGGTACTAAAAGAGAGGAAACTTACCCTAACCTCGACAAAAAGAGTTATAGGTGTGTTGTAGCTTGAATCACATTATAAAAATTGGTTAATCTCACATCAGTGGTGCGGATATGTAAGATGGAGTGTATGTTTAAAAATTTTATCATGGCGGATTTACAAAATTTCAGAAAATAGAGAACGGAATCGACCGATATAACAGAAATCCATAAAATCTAATTGGCGAATGGGGAAAAATTGAGGTTAGGGAGAAGACAGTAAGCATTGTAGGATAGGGTCGTTAATGTTTTGTTGTTCGTTTAGGCAAATCGTGTTGGGGTCTTGTTTGTTGTTTTTTCCGTTGTGATTATTCTCAATCAACCCTTCCGTTCAGTTCCGGGTAACTAAATTAACGTCAAAATTTCCACTAATTTTAACTCGATAACTACGATGTTTAAGGCAAAAATTTATTTAAAAAAATTCTTGAGAAAGATGAGTTCAATTTCCGATTAAAGTTTTAATACCTATTTCTGTTACACTGTTATATTGTAAGATTTTCTAATGAAATAGAAAACACTAGGAGTTTATGGCCATTATAATATATTAATAAACAGTGTTTTATGGCTTTATAATAAAGTGGTTGTGGACAAATTATTATTAGCAAATCAAAGTTATTGATATAATAAAATTATTATACAGTGTGTTCTTAATTAAATCATATCAAATAGTTCTCACCCAAAATTTGTTTTAAAAGATAAAAATATGACTTGTTATGTGACTGGCAAATCACTTGCAGTAAAATTGAGAAACGAAGAAATTGAAAGATTAACAGATTGAGAGATTGAGAAATTGGGAAATTGAATTAGGGCATCGGAGACATTAAGGATGTTATAAAATCCATATTTTGAGATAATAAAATGAGGAAATGTGAGATATTGAGAAATTTGAGGAACTGAGAGACTGAAAAGCTTACACAATGAAAAATTGAGAAAAAGAAATTGATACACTGAGAATTTGAGGGAAATGGGAAATTGGGAACGCGAGGAATTCAGATATTGAGAGATTCAGAAGTTGTGGAACTAAGGAACTGAGAAAAAAAGAATAAATGATGAATAATTAGTAAACTGAAATATTGAGAGACTGTGCAATTCATAGAATGAGAAATTGAGAAAATAAGATTAAGAGATTGAGTAAAAGTAAAATTGGGCACAGAATTTGGGGTATTAAAAAAATTAGATATTGGATTTTAGGATGTTGAAGCATTGAGGTATTGAGAAATTGGGAAATTCATATACTGAGAAAATGGGGAACTGAGCAAACGAACTATATGTAACATAAATTGAGAAACTGAAAATGGAGATATTGAAAAATTTGGGAACAAGAGAGATCATACTGAGATATTGGAATAATATATATATTCCATATATAATTATTGAGAAATTGAGAAATTGAAAAATTTAGAGAATGAGACTTTGAGAGATTGAGAGATTGAAAGGCAGGAATTGAGAAACTGAGAAAGAAAAGAATAAACCATAAAATGAGAAAATTAGAGACTAAAAATGGAGATATTAAGAAATTGAAAACTGAGAAACGAATAAATTGAAAGACTAACAGATTGAGATATTGAGAAATTGGGAAACAGAGATACTGAGAAATTGAAAGATTGAATTAAGGGATCGGACACATTAAGGATTTTAGAAAACCGATATTTTATATAATCACTCGGTGTAAATACTGTGTGGCAAAAGTAGAAGAACACAATAATTTTAATATAATATATTATGATACATTTAGATCTTCAAAGTAAACAAACGATCAAATTGAAAGAACCATAACACCGTTATTGAGTGTTAAAAGTCAGTAGTTTGTCTCTCCTACCCTATGTTCCACACATACTTTTTAACAATTTGAAAAGTTACATCTTACATCTTCTATAGTATTTTATTCTTAATAAATTGTAACTAAAATTAGACATTTTGTTTAAGTAATTAGATTTTGTAGAATATAGGTATAAGGATAAAATCAATATAAAAGGTCAAGTAACACTATATATGTATAACTGCAATGGTGGATAACATAACATTTCAAGGCCAAGGTTAATATTAAGTACTTTAATTTTTATTTTACTTCATTACAATATTAAATATGTATCTAATTTTTTATTAATAAGAATTTTGCAATTAGCACTTAATATAATATATACAGGGTGACTGAAACCTTTTGACGCTGTATCTTATTTGTTATTAACCAGATTTGAACACATCAAATAAAATCATTTTAAAAACACTTTATATGAAGTATGTTTTATATTTTTTCTTCCTTTTCAATTTGTGAGTCAACTTTATTCTTTCAAATTGCACTCGTGGTCCTTATTATATCTTCTTTTATTAACAATTTTCAAAATTTACACAATAGGCCTAATCATAAGAAATGTTAATGACAAACACAGCTTTAGTATATTCAGGAAATCCACATTTACAGACAATATAATTCCTAAAAATTCATACCATACCTGGAACCAAAAAATGCCACGTTCCACACCCTAATTTACAGACTTGTCAATATGCCATTGAAAAAAAAAGGAACCAACCAAACAACACAAACCAACCACTCATTACATAGCAAAAATATACAGACAACACTCAAATCGTTTTCAAACCCACAAAATCACTCAATAAAATACTATTTAACAAGAAAGATAAAGCAAACACACTAGATAAAGCAGTAGGAGTCTAACTCATTGGTAAAACATACAGGAAACTAGAAACTAGAGTAAAATAATGCTTAACAGCCTTATATAAAATCCAATTTTGCAGACCACCTAATGGAAAGCAACCACTCTTTTAATATTATAACGAATAATAGGGTTAAAATCATAGACGAACAGTAATAAATATTATTTCCAAATGATCATTATCCCCTTCTCTCATACCTAAGTAAACGCCTATGTGCAATTTTAGAATTTTTTTGTAACTCACCAGGTATTAGCACCTATCTGTCAAATATCAAATGTAGCAATGTAATAAATTAGGTAGAACAGGAGCCAACTTTTGAAACAATTTTATTAATCTTTTAATTGTGTTTAAGATAAATAATTTAAATAATAAAAATATAAACTGTTATAGAAGGAGGTGTTGGATAAAACTATGTATTACACACGTGTTTTAACAGCAAATAAGTCACTCAAGAAAAATTAACCACCCGAGCAAGCTCTCGTGGCAAAACATTTCTTTCGTGACTTATTTGCGAGCTTATTTGCCTCATGAGACACTTGTATAATAAATCCGATTTTGGTGTTCTTTTTAAAATCTGCTATAAAAAAATTGAATACTCAACGATGAAGGAAAATTATCCAACATCACTCGATGGTTAAAGTACCCGTTTATCGTCTTGTATAATAAATATTTAACATTGTACCAGTAAATCTGTCAAAATTTCGTAATACTTTGTGGTGCTATCGATGGTAATTCAGAGGTATTCAGCTAAAGAACAATTATGAGCTAATGTATTATGAGTTTAAATTTATCCGTACACAATATCTGATTTTTTGGATCGTACATTGATACGTTTATTACCTTTCAAACTAAGAAGGTGTTATGAAATCATACTTACGTAATCCAAATTGTCATTTCTAACAAAATATATCATAAACAACTTGATTTTTATGGTGCATCATACATAAAAAAAAAAAACATATTTTTGTAGCACTGTTTGGAGTTGTTGTGTAATCTGTTTTCTGTTTTCTTAAAATCAAACAATAACCGAGAAACATACAGCTCTGTCCGTTTTTTCAAACACTCGCGGTATAAATCGTTTCCAGCTCGTTTTGTTTTTGAGATTTGCCCAATATTGCTCTTATTTGATATCCACATAGATGCAGTTTTGTGGCCAAACAAGCCACTGTTTGAAATTCCGAGTGTTCTGAACGCGATTAATAATTCCTCCAAACAAATGTGTAAATTGAAATTTTTTTCTTCCGGTAGTCCGTGTGGCCAATTATCCTCGTCGTGTTAATCACATATCCACACAAACCGAGAAAAGTACCGCTTTTTCTTTCGCCATGAAAAGCCATTTGCTACATGATAGACGCCCATTGTTTCTAAATGGATGAGCAAACATAAACGGTGTTATCGTACCTGCCATTAGCGTTCAATCGATTTAGATATTAAAAACATTACGTTTTAGTTATAAACGGCACAATAAAAACTCTTCTGCATCACCTCCATTAATCTTATTTCACTTTATGTTGCCCAATATAACGTTAATGATGATGGCACTCGCGAGAATATCCGAATAACGACATACTTTGGTTTGTTGACAGCAAAAAATTATCGGTTTTAAAAATCGATAAAGGTCTCTGTTTTGACACAGACTTGCACAAGGAAGCGATAAATCTGAAGAGGGTGGACGGTCATCTTCATTGTCTTAGAACAAGTAGGCGCCGGATGAAGTGTTGTCTGGGATGAAGCTCAGACGACTTCCGGTCATGACTGACTCCACCGTGGAACAGGGGCGCTGTAAACACGTCAACTTTGACAGTTACACGTGACATTTCTGCTTAAAAAATAGGTAACTGCTATTCAGGCGTCAGCACCAAATTGGCTGATCTTTATTAGAAAAAGTAGAATCGAGAACCCACTATTGAAACACTTCCATCGTGTTTTAATAGTATATTACGTACCGTAAACTGTAAGTGCAATTTTTTTGGTCGAGAATGCAATATTGCATATAACTTACAGTTTGAGGTTAGTAAGCTATTTTTAGCAATACTTGCACAAATAAGAAAAAGTAAAACATTTTCTGAATGTATTTTTATGGAAAATCAATAAACGTCAGATTGTTGTCAAATTAAAAATTTGTGTGGCGTTTGTTGCGTGTTGGGAATACAAAACAACAAAAACATCACTTTAAATCAACATTTGTTGCAAAATCAACGCTTCAATACTATTCTGAAGGTATTTCAAGTGAAAATAGAAATTTTTAAAATTCCATCTCTAAGGGGGGTAACGGGGCGGGGGAGTTAATCTCTAGATCCACTGAACCGATTGGAATGAAAATTTTCACACATACTTATTTGATCACGTAAGCGCCCACTAAGAAACGATTTTTCAAAATTCCATCCCTAAAGGGGGTAACGGGGCGGGGGTGTTAATCTCTAGATCCACTGAACCGATTGAAATGACATTTTGCACACTTACCTATTTTACCACATAGGCGCGCACTAAGTAACGGTTTTAAAAAATTCCATTCCAAAGTGGGGTAACGGGGCGGGGGAGTTAATCTCTAGATCCACTGAACCGATTGGAATGAAATTTTTCACACATACTTATTTGATCACGTAGGCGCTCACTAAGAAACGGTTTTTCAAAATTCCATTCCTAAGGGGGGTAACGGGGCGGGGGAGTTAATCTCTATATCCAATGAACCGATTGGAATGAAATTTTGCACACTTACTTATTTTACTACGTAGGCGCTCACTAAGAAACGGTTTTTTAAAATTCCATTTTTAAGGGGGTTAACGGGGCGGGGGAGGTAATCCCTAAATCTACTAAATAGATTGCAATAAAATTTTGCACACTTATTGATTTTACCACGTAGGCGCTCATTAAGAAACAGTTTTTCAAAATTCAATTCCTAAAGGGGGGAACGAGGCGGGGGAGTTAATCTCTAGATCCACTGAACCGATTGGAATGAAATTTTGCACACTCACTTATTTCACCACCTAGGAGCTCACTAAAAAAACGGTTTTTCAAAATTCTATTCCAACGGGAGGTAACGGGGCGGGGGAGTAATTTCTACATCCACGGAACCGATTGGAATGAAATTTTGCAAACTTACTTATTTCACCACGTAGGCGCTCACTAAGAATAACGGTTTTTCAAAATTCCATTCCTAAGGCTGGTGACGGGGCGGGGGAGTAATTTCTACATCCACTGAACCGATTGGAATGAAATTTTGCACACTTACTTATTTTACTACGTAGGCGCTCACTAAGAAACGGTTTTTGAAAATCCCATTCCAAAGGGAACTAAGTAACGGGGCGGGAGATTTAATCTCTAGATCCACTGAACGGATTGGAACAAAATTTCGCATACTTACTTATTTCACAACGTAGGCGCTCACTAAGAAACGGTTTTTCAAAATTCCATGCCAAAGGGGGGTAACGGGGCGGGGGAGTAATCTCTACATCCACTGAACCGATTAGAATGAAATTTTGCACACTTACTCATTTTACCACGTAGGCGCCCACTAAGTAACAGTTTTTCAAAATTCCATTCCAATATGAGGTAACGGGGCGGGGGAGTTAATCCCTAGATCTACTAAACCGATTGCAATTAAATTTTGCACACTTACTTCTTTTACCACGTATGGGCTCACTAAGAAACGGTTTTTCAATATTCCATTCCAAAGGGGGTCACGAAGCGGGGGATTTAATCTCTAGATCCAGTGAACCGATTGGAATGAAGATTTCAATAAAATCTTGCACACTTTTATCACATAGAAGCGGTTTTTCAAAATGTCATTCCTAAGGGGAGTAACATGAAGGGGGGGAGGGTATTTCTGAATCCACTAAACCGATTGCAATGAAACTCTATTACATATTTATTTTACCAGGTGGGCGCTCACTAAGAAACGGTTTTTCAAAATTATTAAAGTATTAAATAAAATACTAACTTAATGAAAGAAAATCACCGTGCGAAGCCGGGACGGGTCAGCTAGTATTATATAAACTAATAAAAAAATTAAAATTAAATTTTTACTAGATGAAGTAATACAATAGTACATTATTTATACAGTGTGGAAATAGGAATAACTTCAGTAACTCCGTTAATATTTGCACTAGAAATAGAACTTAAAAAGCATGTGAAAGGCCTAATTATAGCACTAATTTTTTTAATTAGTGTTTTTGACAGTTATGACGTCATCAATATTTTTTTTAATGGCAACGTATGTTTTTTATTTTACATTTGAATAGATTTTTTTATTCTGTTTTCAACGTTGTGAAATACTTAATAGGTTAGAACAGGAAAAAATGAATTAAAACGGCCCTAAAGTTCAAATAAGTAAAATTTCAAAAAATTAACAGAACTGTCTAATGTTATCGGAATTTAAGAAAAAAACATAGAGATATCAATACAATGTTGACAAGTTCCGAATTGTTACAAAATAATTGTTTCTGAACTGTTTTTCTCTATTAAATAATAAATGAACTTCTAAATAATAATATCTGGTTGCAACAGGATGGTGCTCCAACACACTAAGCCCGGTGCGGCGTTGTTTGGACGTATTTGAAGTGTTCCCAAGAAGATGAAAGAAGATGTTCAATAGAATGGCAGGTTTCCAGATCGAACCTCATTAGATTAGAAGGGCACTTAAAAAGCAAGGTGTATCAAACCGAGCCAACAATTTGGATGATCTTGCAGGAAGTGTTCGACTCCCCAAACCATTTAAAACGTATTGGGTGCTTTTTATGATCGTCTTGGATCTTGTCAGATGATGCAGGGTCAGTTTGATTGCTTTTTGGATTTCTATGGTTTTTTCCTTAAATTCTGTTAATTTTTTGAAATTTTACTAATTTGAAATGTAGTGCCATTTTTATTAATTTTTTCCTTATGTAACCTATTGAGAATTTCATAACGTTGAAATCAGAATAAAAGACTCTATGCGAATGTAAAATCAATAACATAGGTTGCCATTAAAAAAAATTATAGATGACGTCATAACTGTCAAAAAAAAGTAATAAAAAAATAGTATACGTCCGTCGGATGCGCTATAATTAGCCCTACCACATGATTTTTAAGTTTTATTTCTAGCGCAAATACTAACGTAGTTACTGAATATATTCCTTACTTAATTTCCACACTGTATATATTTTGTTTGTGGTGTATATTGTTTTTTTTTATCTGAAAAGTTACACTTGGCTTGACCTCGACAGGAGTCGGCTCAATACCAACGTAATACCGGAGAGAATATAATAGTAAAAATATTCTCTCTGGTAATACGCAGTTACTCAGTTTATCAATAACATAATGTTATGGTGAGAAAACCTGCATCCTTTTTCAATATTTCACCATTAACATAAATAACAAAGAATGCGTGAATTTGATGCAAGGTGACTTTGGCAAGAACATAACCCCAAATATTTTATTGAACGCAACGATATCAGTTACCAGAAAACGTCGATAAAAGATTTTAGAACTAGACTTAGATGTTTTTTCCTTCTCTTATGTTACTTCTTTTTCTTTATCAAAATATTTTTCTTTTTTATTAATATCTTCATATTTCAAAAAATATTTTCTATAGCAATGAATGAAAAAATCGAGGGGCTGTTAACTATGGAATTAGTTGTACATCTTGCGAGAATTAATTCCGAGTACTATCGGAATTGCCGGAATTAGTTTGGAATTACATGGAATTATTTCAAGCACTCAAAATTATGGAAGTACTTGTGATTACAGGAAGTACTCGTGAATTACTGGAATTACCGGAATTACCCTAGAATTACTGGAATTACCTTCAAATAATATGGAATTATTCTGGAATTACTTGAATTACATCCAGGTTTTATTTCTACTACTGGTCGTCCAGTGGTCAGAATCCGACCGTAATCAATTAAATTTGTAAGCCTGAACGTAATTGGGGTTCTTTTTTTAAATAGTAGACACATACTATAATCATGGCAAATAATTATATTTTTTTAATTTTGTTTTATTACGTCAGCTGTGAGCGTGTCTAAATGTCATTAACGTGTGCTGTTTGCCCTAATTCCCTGCAATACATATGAAAAAGGAACATTTGAAATCACACAACATTCACAACTCGAAACTCATTCAGTGCTCTGTGCGACTGTTTGACCACAGACTATTTATTATTTAATGTATTTGTAACACATATTAAATACATTATACAGGGTGTCGCAAAATTAGCGAGTTCGGAACGTTGTAGCGCATCATCCCAGAAGTAAGAAGAAAATTAATAAAAAATATATAGGAGCCCCCTCACCAAAATATATAGGACTCAAGGTCTAAACTTTGGATCATGTTTTCTTCAAATAAAAGCAATGAATGTTAGCGCTTATTTCTATTTATGGGTAGGCTACTCATATAAAATAATAATTCAAGCACTATGACCCACCTTCCGCCGCGACCTCACACTTGCGCAGTCAATTAAAGCAAATGTTCAAAGTGTTCTCCCCCAGCTTCAATACAGCTGTTAACTCTCGGTTTCATATTTTCAAATGCATTTTCCAACATCTGATAGTACAACTATATACAATACGGTGTTTTTGAGATACGAGAATATGAAATAATTTAGAACTGCCAGGTCCGGACTTCGAAGTGGAAATTGAATGACTCGATCATCATAAAACTCGTGAATTCGGTCCATAATTTCTCTTGTCCTGTAAGCTGGTGCATTATCCTGCTGGAAGTACCCATGTAGAGGTTCGACATCATGAAGGTTTTAGAAAAAAGGTTCGAGTAAATTATTGCGATATCTCTCGGCATTTACCGTTCCTTCAAAAAAACAAAAAACAAAAAAATAAAGCCAGGTCCAACTATACGTCTTCGAGAGACCGCCAGCTAAACACCAAACAGTTTTTGGAAAATGGATGAGTGGGTCTTCTTGGTTCCGAACACGTGGCCTTAACAGTTTCCCGATATTTAATGATGTTGCACAAATGACACTGGTTGGCTGAATTATCTTGTAGAAAACGCTTGTATACGTTGTACCAAAACAAATTAGTTTGAACTATTTTTACTATATCCACTTTTACATTAATATTAAGATACAATTTTGTCATTAACATGAAGTTAATGCATTTATATTTCCAGATCATTTAACCAACATAGAGATACATTGCCATATTTTCTAAAGAGATGGGTCGATATTTCATTGATAATTTTGGAAAATGGATGAGTGGGTCTTCTTGGTTCCGAACACGTGGCCTTAACAGTTTCCCAATATTTAATGATGTTGCACAAATGACACTTTGGTTGGCTGAATTATCTTGTAGAAAACGTTTGTATACGTTGTACATTTATTTCATGAAAACGGTTATGATTTGAGCAAAACCAAAAATAGGAGTACTCTATTTTAAGCAGTTTTATTTATAAAAAAGTTTCAAATTTTTTTATACTACTCCATTGAATGAAGTGCTTCATCTTTTGTTGGAATTACCGGAATTACCTGTTAATTACCGGAATTAGTTATTTTTTGTGGGAATTATTTCCTGATTATTGGAATTACCTACGAATTACTGCGATTACCACGATTACATGCGAATTAATTCCTCGAAATTGCAGTTGACCGCCACTTGTCAAAAATGAAACTTTATTTTTTAAAGCAAATAGTGATAAAAAATCGCATTAAAAATAAACAAGATATAGCGTCAAATGTTTTTTGTGAATCAGACTGTATATGCTGAATGATTTGGTTTTCAGCCGACGACAGATGGTTGCGCCAGCTACATTTAAATGTACACCAAACCAACTTAAAGACAAAAATAAATTCACACTTTTATCTCAACCAGTGAGTGAGCTTATACATGCTTTAGGTACATTCATTACAATAATTAGTTTTCTCTAGTTGTATCCCCAATGTCTTTTTAATGCTATATTTTTTTTAAATTCTAGATTTTTAGTTCTTGGGCTCAGTGAATCACTTGGTTTCCTGTTTTATTTTCATCTTATTTATTTTTTAGGTTTTTGACTTTCACAGATTTATCAAAATTACTCCCCACTTTTCGAAATTTTCAAATGTTTAGATCTACCTTACTTGATCTTACTATATTACATATTTACGTTATTGTTTGTGTACTTTTTTCATTCTTTCTATCTATAGGCATATATTTGTTCCGTTTTCTAGCATTCTGATATTGCATTTCTCTATTTTGATCGTTCCTTAGTCTTTTAGTTGTCTACTTTTTAGTTAATAAAGACAATTTTTATTACATCAGAACGAAAAAATAGCTATTTATTATACTAGTGTTTTATAAGGCAAAAAAGTCACGAAAGAAATGTTTAGCCACGAGAGCTTGCTCGAAACTGTTGGCTTATGAACTGGTTGCTATGACAAATTAGAAAACCGTTGAATTATTAGTCAGATGTGTCTTATAGACCTCATAATCCATTCAAAATCGGCGTTATTATGACTACATAATAAACAAGTGTTGGATAATAGTAGATTATATTACAAGTGACAGAAATGCTTCATTGTCAGCGAGTGAGATCTTGAGAGCACAAGTGATACACATCTCACGAGCTTACAATGTCATTTCGGTCACGTGTAAGATACGACGTTTTATGCCCGACGTGTAATTTCTTGTAAAAGTTAAAAAAATAATGAAAGTGTCAAACTGACGTTTCAAAAAATAATTTATCTCTTACCATTGTGTAACCATAGTAATTCACCCATTTTTATCATTATATCACTTGTGAGAGAAATACTCCATTATAACTTCCTTTTGCGTGGCAAAAATAGTCATCTAGATCTTAGAAATACATAATAGAGAAAGTGAGATATAACGAAAATATAAATATTCCTACATAGTGTTACAATTTGATTTTCACGCTTATTCACCATCGAAGATTCAGGGACAAATCAGCGTTTAGAGATAACCCGCACTCAAAAAAAAGCACGAATAATTTCTTGCATACCACACGACCAACTTACGGTCTTCTTTTTCGATCGACATCTGAACGAAGAAACATCTCCGTCGTAATTTTGTCCTAGACAAGGAGTAAGATCTAGGGAACAGCATCAAGCACGGATTAAACGATTGAGATGTCCAGTTAATTTTATAACTGAATCGCATTAGCGGATATATGGATTAGGTGTTAATTCGGAGGGAAAAGAGGTAAGAAAAACTACTTTATTGCAGCATTCACCGTAGGATTGTTTTCTTGTTTCACTATCATTTCAAATAGATGTTGAGTATTTTCCACTCGTGACTTTTCCTGGATTGACGTAATTCACACGTGGACTCGGGAAATCCACAAGGTTGACTCTCAGGAGCCAGCAGAAAACCGTTGAAAGGCTCAGAAGATAAGTAGTAATTCATTTGTTGTTAACCATTTCATCTAGTTTTTTTTTATTTTCGCGTCGAATAAATTGTAAATCTTCATTAACATTTCAATATAATTTAACCTTTAAGAGTAGTACAATAGTCATAATTCTAATTCGTTACATATCATTTCAACATTCATATAGATTTAATTATTTAACCAACTTGTTACCAGTCAATTTAATTTTAATCATCACAACGTTATTTTAATATTGTTTAATTGTTTATTTATTTGTTCATTATATGACTTTTGGGGACATAACTGTATTTTCTGTGTCACCACCCATACCTCAGACATTTGTCAGAACGTTACAACTATTTTAGGTTGTAATAAATTCGGGGCTCGTCGTCTGGGATCCGGATTACTCCGGAAGGTATATTGTGATAGAATTGTAGTTAGTTCCTGCAAAAATTTGAGGACGTTACAACTATTTTAGGTTGTAATAATACTTATGTATTTAATGTGACAGCTGTCAAACCTAACCTCAAGATTTGATGTTACTTCGTGTTTTTTCTCATTTTGCGTGAACGAATACAAAAAATCTGTGGCCCAAAAAAAAAGTGAATTGGATGCCCAGAAAGCTCAAGGAAAATTGTTCTGAAGAGTTAGTGCGCACTTTTTGATACACTCTGTAGATGACTCATAATAGGTATATTGGGTTTTCATAATTGATTCACACGTCATGTTTCCTGTGGAACCCAGAATGTACATGTATGAAGCATTTATGAATACTTGATACTTTAAAACTAATCTTAGCTATATACTAACAATAATGACAACAGATTATTCAGTACTTGATGTTTATTAAGGGTTTATGTTTTTTATCAACACTGGGAACATCAATGGTCTCTCAGTACTTGCTCTACAAGAAGTACCGAAAAAAATATTTGAAGACAATTTAGCTCTTCATATTTTAAGATAATTGGTCAAATTTTGTTTGATTTGGACGTATGATTACATCCACAATTCATTTTTGTTATTAACTATTAAAAGAAGGTATCTTCTTAACATTAAAACATTTACAAGGTGTTTAGAAATGCTTGTGCGTCAGCTTGGCTTCGAAATACGTCTAAATGAAAAGTTCAATGCTTCATCTATTGATTTGTTGATTCTTCAGTACTGAAGTATTGTTTCACTTGTCAGAGTATATGTAGTTTCGAAATGCCTTCAATTCTATTGCAAACATTTCGTATGTAAGCACTGTAGAAATAACACACATATTTCGTTATTACGGGATTCGATGGAACCAATACTAAATTGTCAGTGTTAATTGCTGTCCAACTATAGTTTATATTTGTACATAAGCTCGGTAACCACGATTCGGTTCCGAAATGAAATTAACCGTCTGGAGAGCTCCAGATTTCGCTTTAGATTAGGTACTGTACGATTAACACATAATTGAATAAGACATGTTACATTAGGCCATATGCCAGCACGGCGCACTGATTCCAGGGATGACAATAAGATTGGTAAACAGTGTAAGTCAACCCTTGCTGCAGTAGTAAACCTAATAACGTCCCCTCATTAAGTAATTGGTAAGTCAAGAGTAACGAGAGTCCCCCTTCATGTAATGTAACAACCTAATCGGATCCGCTATCAGTATGCCTCTGCTCCGATATTTATGTTAAAAACCGATACTCCATTTACTTTCCGAATTATTGGCAACTCTTGAAAGTAAATTTTTTGTGGTAATTCCAAATACGTAAAGTCTAATTTGCGTATCTGTTCGGTTTAAATGCTGAAAATTTGGAATTCTTGCGTTGTTAAAATTCCAATTTAAATCGTGGCCGAATATATGCTACGATTGATTCAGGTTTGTTATCAACAAAATATTCGGGGAACATCCAACAAACGGGTGGGCATTATGGAGCGCTCTCGGTCTGATAAGACATTCCAGGAATTCCACACGGTTTTACCGAAAACACTTCTTAAAACAACAAAACAAAAATGGGGAGCAGTAGAGGTACAAATAGCCGATAAAGCACCAATTTAACCGCAACTGTATAGAATAAAACAAGTTTAAAAAACTTCCGAGGAATGGAAGAGAAACTTGAAACAACTTTATAACGTCTTGTTGGAAATAAGACTTTTACACTAAAAAAACCCATCAGAGAAACTTTTGCATGCCAATACAAAAATTAATAGTAGTAAAGTAAGTTTAGTGCATGGAAGGTAGGTGGCTGCAAGAGTGTTTTTCTTTGTGATAACGATTTTCTGTCCACGACTGTATATTAAAATCTCTTAAAAAGTCTTAAAAATTACCGATAATCTCGCCAGAATTCTACGAACTACAATGTGTACTACAAAAAACAAAATTGCATTTTGCAAAATCTATAATAAAATAACTCCAGAAAGTAACAAAAAAATTCTTACGTTTCTGATTGTGTTTTATCTGCCTAACATCTTGTATTGGTTTTTCTGAATAAATACGACGATATCGAATCACTTTATTGAAGTCATTAATTTATTATAGTTATATGCATGCCTAAATGGACAGAAATACAATAATTCTTATATACAATTTTTTATATTATGTCTGCTTTATATTATAATATATCATGCAGGGTTGTTTATTTCACACTCCGAATTTAATATTCCGGGCCGATGTCGAGGTTAACATCGTCAAAATGTTTTCGTGAAGGTGGGTGAAGTGTCGACTCGGTCTCGTGCCTTGACAGTTAAACGGCAGGATTAGTTAGATGGTCCCATCGATAAGCAGATGGACAAGCTGATACAACAGCCTCTTGTCTCCTTCCACCGGCAATTACTCACTAATTCCTCACCGATTACCATCGCAGCATTCCATCGACATCACCGATCTTTTCGTACGTCGAACTAAAATTATGGATGAGGGATGTGTCAGATGATTGAGGCGAGGATCGTGAGCTTTTTTCGAGCTTGGGAGCTTGCCATTAGTGCTGATTAATTGCAAAATCTTAAAAATAACGAGGAGGAACTGTTATGTAATGGTAGGTGGTGGGCGTTTGCGGTTGGGAATATTAAATGGAATACATTTGTCTGTTTCTCTAACAGGTTTACTAATTACAACTACAGTATATAATTCTTTGTTATATTAGGTTGGTATATATAACAGGTAGATATTAGGTAGGGCCCTTGAATCCTGAAGCCTAAAATTGCAGATTCTGAATCGTGAAAACCCAGAATATCGAATATTAGATTCGTTGCAATATTGAAATCGCAAGTTTGGAAATCGTGAAAATCCAGAATTTAAAAATTTAGATTTGTAGCAACCAATAGTGAGTTCCCAAATTTGGAAATTTTAAGTCTTCATATTTCCTGAAATGCCCAAATTTTGAATTGTTGAAATCTTGATTTCGTGCAATTTGAAATTTCAAATTTTAAATCGTGGAAATTCAGAATAAGAATGCAAATTTTGAATTCCCAAATTTGGAAGAATAATAATAATTAAACGTCGAACCTTTGAAATCCTCAGATCATGAATATCCTGAATTTTGAAATTTAGACACACCAATATTAAATTCCCAAATTTGTAAATTGGGAATTTAAATAGTGCAAATGATACAAATACATATTCAATTCGAGAATTTGGAAAAATTGAATCATGAATATCGCGAATTCCCGAATTGACAATATTTCGAATCGATGAAATGTAGAATTTCTGAAACCCGAAATTGAATCGTTAAAATGTTGCAAATTTAAAATCAACTTGTGTCGTCGAACCCATGAAAACCTGAATTTAGAAATTGTAGTTTCCGAATCGTGAAAATCCTAAATTTAGAAATTTAGATTCGTAGCAACCAATAGTGTTTTCTGAAATGCCCAAATTTTGAGTTGTTAAAATCTTGATTCCCTGCATTTGGAAATTGCAAATTTTAAATCGTGGAAATTCAGAACAAGGTAAATTTTGAATTTCTTAATTTGGAAGAATTAAACGTCGAGCTTTTGAAAGCATGAAATCGTGAAATTCCTGAATATAGTAATTTAGATTCGTATCAACCAATAATGAGTTCTCAAATTTGAAAATTTAAAGCCTTCATATTTCCTGAAATGCCCAAATTTTGAATTGTTGAAAACTTGATTTCCTGCATTTATTGGAAATTGCAAATTTTAAATCGTGGAAATTCAGAATAAGAATGCAAATTTTGAATTCCCAAATTTGGAAGAATAATAATTAAACGTCCAACCTTTGAAATCCTGAAATCATGAATATCCTGAATTTAGAAATTTAGACACACCAATATTAAATTCCAAAATTTGGAAATTTTAACGCTTCCCATGTTGAATTCCCGAACTTCCTAAATTTTAGTCGTTGAAATCTTGATTTACTATATTTGAAAATAATAGCAAATTTTAAAATTCAGAACATACAAATATTTAATTCCCGAATTTGGAAAAATTGCATCATGAATATCACGAATTCCCGAACTGGCAATATTTCGAATCAATGAAATGTAGAATTTCTGAAATCCGAAATTGAATCGTTGAAATGTTAAATTCCCGAAGTTGCAAATTTAAAATCAATTTGTGCCGTCAAACCTATGAAATCCTGAAATTAGGAATTGTAGTTTCCGAATCGTCATAATTCTAATAGCAACCAATAGTGCAACCAATAGTGTCCCTGGTGGAAATTTTAAGCCTTCATATTTCCGGAAATGCCAAAGTTTTGAATTGTTGAAGTATTGATTTCCTGCAATTAAAAATTGCAAATTTTAAATCGTGGAAATTCAGAATAAGAATGAAAATTTTGAATTCCCAAATTTGGAAGAATAATTAAACGTCCAACCTTTGAAATCCTGAAATCATGAATATCCTGAATGTAGAAATTTAGACACACACCAATATTTAATTCCCAAATTTGGAAATTTGAACGCTTCCCATGTTGAATTCCTGAACTTCCTAAATTTTAGTCGTTGAAATCTTGATTTACTATATTTGAAAATAATAGCAAATTTTAAAATTCAGAACATACAAATATTTAATTCCCGAATTTGGAAAAATTGCATCATGAGTATCACGAATTCCCGAACTGGCAATATTTCGAATCAATGAAATGTAGAATTTCTGAAATCCGAAATTGAATCGTTGAAATGTTAAATTCCCGAAGTTGCAAATTTAAAATCAATTTGTGCCGTCAAACCTATGAAATCCTGAAATTAGGAATTGTAGTTTCCGAATCGTCATAATTCTAATAGCAACCAATAGTGCAACCAATAGTGTCCCCAAATTTTAAAATTTTAACTTTCCTGAAATGCCCCAATTTTGAGTTGTTGAAATCTTGATTTGCTGCATTTGGAAATTGCAAGTTTTAAAAAGTGGAAATTCAGAACAAAGTAAATTTTGAATTAATGAATTTGTAAGAATTAAACGCCGAACTTTTGAAACCATGAAATTGTAAAAATGCTGAATTTAGAAATTTAGATTCTTAGCAACCAATAGTGAGTTCCCAAATTTAGAAATTTTAAGCCTTCATATTTTATAAAATGCCCAAATTTAGAATTGTTGAAGTCTTGATTTCCTACAGTTGGAAATTGCAAATTTTAAATCGTGGAAATTTAAAATAAGAATGAAAATTTTGAATTCTCAAATTTAGAAGAATAATAATTAAACGTCGAACCTTTGAAATCCTGAAATCATAAATATCCTGAATTTAGAAATTTAGACACACACCAATATTGAATTCCCAAAATTGGAAATTTTAACGCTTCCCAAGTTGAATTCTTGAAGTTTCTACATTTGAAAATAATAGCAAATTTTAAAATTCAGAACATACAAATATTTCATTCCCGAATTTGGAAAAATTGCATCATGAATATCACGAATTCCCGAACTGGCAATATTTCGAATCAATGAAATGTAGAATTTCTGAAATCCGAAATTGAATCGTTGAAATGTTAAATTCCCGAAATTGCAAATTTAAAATCAATTTGTGCCGTCAAACCTATGAAATCCTGAAATTAGGAATTGTAGTTTCCGAATCGTCATAATTCTAATAGCAACCAATAGTGCAACCAATAGTGTCCCTGGTGGAAATTTTAAGCCTTCATATTTCCGGAAATGCCAATGTTTTGAATTGTTGAAGTATTGATTTCCTGCAATTAAAAATTGCAAATTTTAAATCGTGGAAATTCAGAATAAGAATGAAAATTTTGAATTCCCAAATTTAGAAGAATAATTAAACGTCCAACCTTTGAAATCCTGAAATCATGAATATCCTGAATGTAGAAATTTAGACACACACCAATATTTAATTCCCAAATTTGGAAATTTGAACGCTTCCCATGTTGAATTCTTGAACTTCCTAAATTTTAATCGTTGAAATCTTGATTTTCTATATTTGAAAATAATAGCAAATTTTAAAATTCAGAACATACAAATATTTAATTCCCGAATTTGGAAAAATTGCATCATGAATATCAAGAATTCCCGAATTGGCAATATTCCGAATTGATGAAATGTAGATTTTCAGAAACCCGAAATTGAATTAAAATTTAAATATATTTAAGTCGAACTCGAAGTTGAATTGTTAAAATGTTAAATTCCCGAAGTTGCAAATTTTAAATCAATTTGTGTCGTCGAACCTATGAAATCCTGAATTTAGAAATTGTAGTTTCGGAATCGTGAAAATCCTAAATTTAGATTCGTAGCAACCAATAGTGACTCCCCAAATTTTTCTGAAGTGCCCAAATTTTGAGTTGCTGAAATCTTGATTCCTTGCATTTGGAAATTGCAAATTTTTAAATCGTGGAAATTCAGAACAAGGTAAACCATAAAATCGTGAATATTGGAAATTTAGACTCGTACCAATTTATGTGCTTGTATACTAGTAAAATTGTAAAATTGGAACTTTCGTGAAACGGCCTCCTAAGAATTTCTAATCAAAGATGATTGTCTTTTTTCCAACCAATCAGAAGTAAGTAGGAACTTGTGGAATCCGAATTCTGTATTACAGAAAAAAGTAGAGCTTCTATTAAGCTAAGGTCAGAAAATGGTTGTCTTTTTTCCAATAATTTATTCAACTAACCAAAAAATTAATAAAAATTACTAAAAAAGGCTTAGAGTCTTTCAGAGGTATAAGGCTTAATGAAATTGGATCATGCTGATTTCTATCCTGTGCTACTTTTGTAATATTGTTTTTAACCGACTTCAAAAAAGGAGGAGGTTCTCTATTCGACTTTTATGTATGTTCGGGCATAACTTCTTTGTTTATGAACCGATTTCAATTATTCTTTTTGCGTTGGGTAGAGTATGGCTCCAAGGTGGTCCCATTTTAATTTCATTCATATTGACCGTAAGACTTCGGAGTTATAGCAGGAAACTCTTGAAAATCAGATGGAAATGTGGTGATTGGATATGCTTGTGCGCGCATAACTTCTTTGTTTATGAACCGATTTCAATTATTCTTCTTGCGTTATATTCAGCATACCTTCAGGATGCTCCCATTTTAATTTAATTCGTATTGGACGTAAGATTTCGAAGTTATAGAAGGAAATTCCTCAAAATCAAATGGAAATGTGTTCGAATGACGCTACCTGCTCGAAATGAATGGTTTATGGCCTCAACCCAACCCCAGTGACAAGCCGAGAATAAATACACAGCGGTCAACGACGTGATTTATTGTGTCTTACCGAAACCGACTTCAAATATAATTTCTTTGTTTATGAGCCGATTTCAATTGAATCGTTTATTGTTAAAACAAGCCAAATAACATTTTGCAAACTTTTCAGGAAACGAAAAAACTATGGAAAATTGATCTACAATTGTGTTTTACTATGCTCTTGGCATATAAGCACTATCAATTAGTCGCAAATTTTAGCATACATGATATGGTACTTGGATGCTTTCTGCACCAATCGATTTATGTCTATAATATACAGGCTGTCTCATTTAAAACTCCCCAGTCCAGATTTCTCCGAATTGATAACTCTGATTGAACAGGTCGATTTTATTTGCCAGGGGCACATCTTTTCAGATTCTTTTCAAGTTTCGGCGCTTCGCCCTCTTCGCGAGGGGGCTGTTAGCCCCAAAACTTAAATGGCACTATGGGTCGAGTGATACCTCATTTGAAAGGTATTGAAGGCCTATCTACAATGTTTTGCAGTTTTGACCGTACAAAGAATAATTTTCTATTTTCAACATAATCCACATTTTCTCATGCTGTATCCCATAGAAACCACAAAGACAATCTATTTTCACGCTCGCGTGGATTTGAAGCGTCCTTACTAGGTCTACCCATCACTTAAAATTGTAAAATAATTAACTTTTAAAAAAAAAAAGGAAACCGACTTCAAAAAAAAACAAAGTAACTAAAACTAAAAAGTATAAAATAAAAATTTCCAATTTCAGAGTTATTTGTTGTTCCGGTTAATGTAATTATTTATTTTTCCGTTTAATGAAATTCAGAAATTATTGTTGATTATCTAATTATTAATTGTTTTATAATTTTGAAGTTGGTGCCATAAAAGCAAATTATACACCTTCCTACAATAACAAATTAGTTACTACGAAAAAAATTATAAAAACAATTCATAGGAATTACATAATAAATATTTTTTTATTTATTTCAAATCTAACAATAATTCATCTCTCGGTAAATCCAACCTAAATCATGCAAAATTATTACTACGAATATATAGCTTTTACCTAATGTATCAAATGTGTTCTGAAAACTTTAATTCAGTAATCATAATTATCAGGGAATTATAACTTTAAAATGTATAATTTTATGTTTTACTTGGCACCGACTTAAAAATTATAAAACAATTAATAATTAAATAATCAACAATAATTTCTGAATTTCATTAAACGGAAAAATAAATAATTACATTAACCGGAACAACAAATAACTCTGAAATTGGAAATTTTTATTTTATACTTTTTAGTTTTAGTTACTTTGTTTTTTTTGAAGTCGGTTTCCTTTTTTTTAAAAGTTAATTATATTTGACATGATCCTCTTGTAACTTTCTCCTTCTAGACCGTGCTGGGCTCACTTCTTTTTTTAGAAATTAGTAATTTCTTTATTATCTGCATCTTTATTTATTAAAACTATTTCCATTAGCTTGTTTTAGTTCATTCCATAGTTGACCCTACTGTATTGTTGTTTCTACAGAAAGTATTTATAAGTTTGAAAAGTTCATTCCTGACTTTATCATTTATTAATTTCCTTCCATTTTGTCTTAATAATCTGAATTAACTTTTTTGTCGGTCTGTCGTCGTCCAGCTCAAATTTTACATCCAGTGCTATTTCATTTCCATCTAGAAAATTCAAAAGCCTCCTGTTTTGACAATAATTCTTTCAGATGAATAACTTTCTATTTTATTGTACCTCCCAGGTAGGTCTTTATGTTGAATTATTTATGTCTTGTTTCATCTTTATTCTTCCCATTATCATTGTAAGCTTTATTGCAGTAATTGGACATTTTTATTACACTTCTTAGAGGGATTTACTATTCAACTGAACACTGTCTAAATTCTAAAATTTAGAGAAGGTACCTACCTAATTCCGACGAAATAGGGGGCGGAGATTTCCAGTAGAGAGGATTACAGGGACAATACACCATTGAGTATTCTTTTAATTTTACCGATAATAACATTTATTATCCGAAACATAAATCCTTATTCAGATTCTTCTGATGGTTAGTTTATATTGTCCTTGTGAAAATAACGAAAGATCCATGAATGAATCGCTTTGCAGTTTTAGTTAACATTTTTGTATTTTATTTAATTAAACTTTTAAAAGATCAAAAAGCACGATTACTGTGTGAATACACGAAAAGTCTTTTTGACAGTGAGTGACAATCAAAAATTAATAGATTATGGAGTATGGAGGAAATATTAAATCCAATATGTAATGATTGGTAAGAGAAGCAACTGTTTCTGCAGCCTCCCGACAACTCGACAGTAGTAGATACATACCAAATTACGATTACAAATTACTGTTATGAATGAAAATTCCTAAAACATTTATTCTGACAAATAATATGAATTATTATTTTAGCACCCTACTAAAGCTTGTTCATCGAGAGTAGACACAGCGTCAAAACAAATATTTATGTCCATGCAGGCAATTGTGTTCTTGGTGCCCTCCATAACAATTCAGAACGCAACGACGTCGTGTCGTGCAGCTGAATGCAGTTTGCGGTAATTAGGAATATCAATTGATTCAGCACTCGAAAGAAGATACGATGAAATGCACGTTTTTACGCAAACAGCTTCTCGTGTTTGACGCGGTGTCTATTCTCAATGAACGAACTTCAGTGCAAAGTTATGATAATGAGATTTAATTATTAATTAATTAATTGTGAATAAATTAGTATATAAACCTCGGAACAAGTACCATTTGGACTGGAGGTACTGTTTAACATAGGCAAAATTTATAAAGTATTTAAATAACTTCCGGTTCGCGCAATGATTGCAATAGAACATTTTTTATTCAATTAGTAGTGTTTATCTTCAGAACGACAATCGGTGTTTATTTTCGCTAAAACCCTTATGAATATGCGAACATTTACAGTTTGTATTCGGAACAAAGAGCTAATCGGCACGTTGTGCGCGTGCTAGAAACGATTAGGCCGTTTCGCTAGTCGCAAATATTAATTCCCGAGTAGTCCTCCTCCACTCCGGAAGGATTCGTCCAAGCGTAATCCCCATCGCCTCAGCCAGAGTCCCGTCTATGAATTGCCAGTCACGCAACCACACAGCCGGGAATAAAGCAAACGCACACAATAAATCAGCAGAATGTGGAGGAACACAATGGATCTTCTTGCACGCGTCTATCCAAACATCTACCAACAAATCGACCCGATCATATATGAAATTGCCGCCCTACGCCGACATTCATGAATATACAGATGTAATTTCCTAAGTGGCAACTATACATATACTGACGCGACAATCTGCGGTGCAACTTGCATTACGATCATCATATGGAATAATAATGCTGTTTGTACAACCATTGTAATCATGCTATTGAGAATGGTGTTGATTTAACGGGAATATGCTGAAATATTAACTGCTGATGTCAGGACAACGTCACTGCAAATATTTGGTTTGCATTGTCTGTGATGGTTGACTGCAACTTCCGACACCTGACATTGGAAAAAATTTTAGAAGAGTTGGGGATAATGTCGGTCACACGCTGAAATTCGTTTGAGAATACAATTTCGACAAAAAAAACAATGTAAATTCATCGTCGTTGTTTGTTATTAATAAGCGACAATACAATACTGTTGTATTGTCACTGTGGGACGCACACTACATACCCATGTCTCATCATATTCTCTCCCTAAATATAATTCGTGGTAGGCTTAAGAATGATAATCAATTCGATAATCAGCGTAGCACTTATTATATTACCCTTGACAATAACACAAGGTCTTAATAAAAGATTCAATTCAACCAAGTTGCGTCTGCAAAACAAAGTTTACGTGTACCTATTTAGCATGCACCAATTTTTGAGGAAATATGCACTTAGTATTCGACCATATATGCAGTACAATATGCAATGTATGACAGAAGTTGTTGAAAAAAAAGTTGAAATAATTAAAGGCTTGTAATATTTCTATTCACACAAAATCTTCTTAATCATAATCAACAATTATTATCAACTAAATAAAAATATACACTTTTTAATTATTTTGTTCATATTCTTTAATTTTAAAATTCCCTCATTTTTTGTATTACCGTTATTAAATTTTTCGTACATAGCTTTACTACCTTTTTTTACAGGACTTCTTCTATAACTTCAATTGATGCTGATAGAGCCAAACTTTTTCTTTCTAGTCTGTGAATAGAGCTTGAGACGAAACTATTATAGTTTGCCTCAATAAATGCAAAGTGCTAGTGCAATTCCGTACTTTTAATTATTTTTTTTTGCAAGCGTAGGTATTGGAATCACTAATTTCAAGAACTGTCTTTAATACCTGCAAAATTATCGACATAAAAAATTGCACTAAAAGTTTACAAATTTGCACTAAAAGTTCTCAAAATATGAAAGTAATTAAAGTGTAAAAATATGCAACTTAAAAAAAGTAATTATGCGTGTCAGCTCCGACGCGCGACTGAAGTTTACTCTTTAAAGGGGCCCACTCACACAGAGGGAAACCTCAAGACTTAAATGCACGGGGTACGGGGTACAGTTAAAACTTCTCGTCTGTGGCCAAAATTGTGGAATGCGCATTCTTCCCCGCTGGAATCAAAACTGTCTTGATTTTTGGCGTGTGCAGTTAAACCCGCGCGGGGAAACTTCACTGTGTGTGGACAGAAGTCGTTGCAGGTTTCATTCCGATTTCATTAGCGGCGTGTAGCAACTCGGTCAGAAAAATGAAGTTTTAATTACAGATTTGCTGGTTTCAGGACAAGCAAAAAATCTTATTCCTTTGAGGTTTTGGCGTAAAGTCAAAAATAAAAAATATTTTCCTCTTGTAAACTCAATCCGGGGACATACTGTAGATGTCGAATATACGTCTATTATAGATTTACAGTCGAATTTCAGTCATTTTTATACATATATTATATGTATAAACTTCTACATGTATTATATATATATAGAAAAAAGATATCTATATATCCAGGCGAAGCACATAAAACCACTCATTCTCTGAATAATATATAGAAATACTATTTTATCCACAAACGTTTTCAGATAAATAAATTGGACAACAATAATAATTTATAGTATATGAATTTGAAAGATTAAGATCAAGCTAAATCGTAATACATAATATAAATGTTTTCGGGGTTAGGATGTCAACAAAAACAAAATTAAGTTGAAAAAACTGTAAAAGTCATCTTTTGTGTAGTTGTAGATATTTTTTTTTAAATATGTAATTCCAAAAAGAAACCGACGATCAACCGCCCGAAGTTCTTGAAGCAGCAAAAGCTTCGAAATTTATGTTACCATCCATCATCATTAATACATAAATAATATGATTTCACTGAACTTTAATTTTTGTATATTATGTGATAATGCATATAAAGTAGGCAAAAGTTGCTATTTTATCTGCAATAAGATAAAGTGACACTTTCACCTTGTCAGTGAAGACACGTAAGTTGTCAGGGATAAATATTATTACAATTACTAAAATATGCACAAATTTCACGAAAAGAAATTTAACGGTTTATGGATGTATTTTTCAAGCGTAAGGGTAAGTGACCTCGTTGTAGGTAGATTTCTTTGTCGGACCCTAGACAAACTACCCAATACCGTGCGGAACTAAGATCACGTGATTTTTCCACCCGAAAGTGCTCGATCCATGTTCCCTCTCGACACTCTCTCGACACTTCGTTAGAAAAGATTGTGTTAGTACAGGGAGACCACGGTACAAGGCCAACTTATAAGAAATCATTAGCATACAGCTATTTGGTAAGGTTTGATAAGATAACTTCCAAATTAATTTTACCAATTATTTATGATTTTAGAAAAGCCGTCTAAGCTCAATTGGTGGGTGGACTGGTTAAATACATTAATTCAATAGGGTACTTAATTAACTAATTTCAGAATCTGCATTTTTCGTCAACGGGAAACAAACCCTCGGACCTAAATGACGTAGTGATCACCAAAGCCATTCAAGACACAATGGCTGAAGTTATCAACTCAGCGGCATTATGGTGCCAATAAGGGTGGCTGTAAAATGAATTGTATTTGGTATTCAATAGACATATTATGTTTAATTCATTTTATTTTTGCATTATTTCATTTTCTGTAATGATTAGACCAAAAATAGATCATATTTCTACGTCTATAATAATAAATTTTATATTCGCTTTAGATGAAAATTGTACGTCTATATATCGTCGAATTTGTACGAAATATTTACGTTTATCACTGTACGTTTATATTTAATCGAAGTTGGATGAACTATTTACGTCTATCTGGCGGACATTTAGACGTCGATAAACAGTCTATATAGACCATCCTTAGACGTCTAGTCTAGTCGAAATTTTAACGTCTATTAGACTAGATGTGTTGCTTGGGACAATAGGCAAATGGGGTAAATAAACGCATCTCTAATCATACTGAAAGCATGTATATACTTTTATCCATAAATTTATTTATAAATACTGATATTACTTATACTACTATGTTGTTTCATGTCGTTTCTGAAGAAAAATATTTAAACTCACGTGAGATCTAGTACAACTCAGAATGTGAGTTGTCTATTCTTCTATCTGAACCTAGAAAATTTCTCCATTATTTTGAAAATAATTGGGCTTTTAAGAGTGGCACACAACAAGCGGTGACCGTTCCGTCAATGCGTTACTATTTAGTTATGATTAGAGCAGGCTTGTTTATTGTGTTAAAAATATAAAACTTGCATCAGAGACATCACAAGACATGAGTCAAGAGTTTTTCAAGAAAGATTTTTTTAATTGAAACCCTAGTTTCCGAGATAATAACGTAACGCTTTTTGTTAACGCTCGCTTTTACTACCCATCAATTTGTCGTACCGGGCTTTAAAAATCTATTCCCAAGGAGTCCAATAAAAAGAAGAACATTTTTCTCGTAAACTCAACAGTATAAAACAATTCCCTAGTCTTACACGTGGCATGGTTCCATTCCGCGGAAAACGTCGCATGTGTACTCCAGGATGGTCTATTATCCATGTTGAGACACCTTTTTTCTATCGTCAATTGTCAGTATGTTCTGATCTCATATTTAGCCACATATTTTTATTTGGTTAGAGCCGCGCTCGTGACGCTATTTTATAGAAGTAGATAAATATGTTTAATAGTCTAGCCTATAAGTCGGCAACAACAAGACTGCGTAAACCTACCTATACAGTGAGCGGCAAAAGTATGGAATAAATTCATTAAAAATTAAACATTTTTTTTTTTTTAGAAATCTTTAGACGGGTCAATTTTAGGTTATAAAAATACATATTTTTATACCGAATAAAATTCCAAGCAGTAATTTGTTTTCTAGTGGTGACGTAATCGATATTTTTTTTAAAATAGAAACCCACTAATTTTTTTCTTGATTCTGATAGCCCCTTTAATTGTCTACACGACAGTGTAAAAATTTTGTTATCTTACTTAAGGAAAGTTTTGAGAAAAAAAAAATGGAAAAAATAAATTTTATAACGAAAGCTTATTGTCAAAAGCAAATCTATGAAGAAATTCCTTTTGGACATTATTACTTCTTCACTAATTCTACTTATTTCGTATCGAATCCTAATTTTTAAATCTTCTAGATTCTGTGGTCTAACATAAATCTTATACTTTAAATAACGACATAAAAAATAATAAAGGGGTGTGAGATCTGGAAACTTTGCAGGCCACTCTATCGGTCTCCCAATCCACCTCCTAGGAAATTGTTCAACTAGTGGCAAATAGGAAGTGCAAAGTCTGGGGGTGCACCGTCTTGCTGGAACCACAAATCATCATTTACTAAGGTCTGATCACAAATCAGATCAAATTTTCTACAAGGACGTATCTTCGTTAATTTTTGGACGACCCGTTCTTCTAATCGCTTTAACATGCCCAGTTCTTCTAAATATATTTTCAATTTTACTGACTGTAGATTGACTGATGAGTCTATCTAGATACTTTGCATTGAACAAATTGCAAACGTTCTGTTAAATGAACCATTTTAGAAAACGTTTTGTAAAACAATTTATTATCCATTTTTTTTATAAACAATTGTCAAAATGTGGTCATGTTGGTATAAGCAATAGTAATTTTTAGTTGGTCACATTCTGACATTTATTCCGTCGTTTAACAAGGTGACCTCAAGCTGACATGCACGATGCCACCATGATAAACCGTCACCTTTGACATCTATGAACATAACCTTAATAGTGTCTGTTATACAGCTCGGTCTTTTTGACATTGACAATTGTTTATAAAAAAAAATGGATAGTACACATACAAATGAAACTGACAGTACTATTTGACTGTCTGATTTACCTACTTGATTTTTTGACTTGTTTTGGTTTGTCATAAAAAATTCAATTTTTTTTTTCTCAAAACTTCCATTATGATAAGATAGCAAAATTTTTATACTGTCGTTTAGACAATTAAAAGGGCTATCTGAATCAAGAAAAAAAATAGGGGGTTTCTATTTAAAAAAAAATACGACGACGTCATCACTCGAAAACAAATGACAGATTGGAATTTTATTCGGTATAAAAATATGTATTTTTATAACCGAAAGATTTCTTTGAAAAAAAAATTGTTTAATTTTTAATGAATTTATTCCATACTTTTGCTCACTGTATAACTGCATTAAGATCTTTAAAAATAGCGAAAAGATGGTGAATCAGGAAGTTTTCAATAAAATATGCAAAATATATACATTTTGATATAATCCGGTCGTTACTTATCAAGCTGGTTGATAATCATTTTTACCGTCTAGCACTTTCTAACTTTGTGTTCTGGGCAGTCTAGCTTATAAAATAGTTAAGTAGTTATTAACATACCTACTTCCTTGGAAGTTTCCACATTTTTTAATTGTGCAGCACAAAAATTTGGGTTCGGTGTAAAAAATAGTCCTACCATAACTGCTTCTATTTTCGACGAATTACTGCTATCGGCTTTTATAAAATGTTAGAATATCGAAATGAGTTCTAGAATTAATAGCATAGTGTGCGCCTAGCATAAAATACAAGTTGTGTGTCGTGTTGTACTAAATAAAATACTTTTCCTTTGGTCCGTCTATCCCCAAGCTACCGGCTTCGCAAATATTGAAAAATTAAATGAAAACAATTTCGAATTATGGAAGTTGCAGATGAAAAGTGTGTTAATATTCAATGATTTGTGGGGATTTGTTGGCGGTATCAAAGTGAAAATAGAAGAAAACAAACAAGAATGAACCAAGAAGGACTCTAAAGCATTGGCGTTAATAAATTTAAGCATCACACAGAGTCAACTGAATCGTGTAAAGAAAGCATCGTCTTCAATGGAAGCGTGGTACGAACTCAAACAAGTTTTCGAATCGAAAGGTCCGATTAGAAAGGCTGTTTTGGACAAACAGCTGCTTCGTATGGAAAAGAAGTCGAATGTTACCATAGCGCAATATGTAATCGAATTTAAACGGAAAGCGGGACAACTTGAAGAGGCTGGAATTGTAATCCCTGTAGATTTATTATCAATATAATCAATAATAAATAATTGCTACGCATTCTGACGCCACGAGTGTTGCTACAAAGCGTTTTCTATCACGTTATAAAAGCTTAAAATAAAAAATTTCAATTTTAAACATTGTTTTAATAAAACAACGTGATATATCCATTTAAATAATTGAAGAAATACTTCTTTATAAACTATAATCTTCAATAATAACAATTTTAAATAAATTTTTACTACTCTGAAATAGCCTATTCTGACATACTTCTTGGTTAATTAGAGTAAAATAAAAACCATAAGGAGGCCGTTCGTATAAGTTTTTGTTCCTTCCATGATTACGCGGTTACTAAGTTTTTGCTCAGACTTGGATTAAAATGTTTAAACAATATAATTTTTCATTGTCGGACGCGAATTAGGTTTACCCCGTGCAAAAAGAAGTTTCACTTCAAAAAAATCCTTCCGAATTTTTGATATCCCTATTATACTCCTTCTTTCGAAATTATTGTGCACGGCTCTATTTGTCGCACCACTCCTTTCTAAAATTCCCCTTCTGTTCTTATCCTCTCTCCTATCTGTCGGTCCTTAGTCCGCCTCTATTACAATTTAAACTGAACAATGATATTGTGTTGGAGAGCAATTTCCAATTGTTCGTGAAAATCTGTATCGGGGCGTACACGAGCTTTTATTACAGCCGATCAAGAGAGAGCTTTAATCACAGTTAGAGAACTTAATGTGCATGTCTCGGTCAGTTCAACAATGCCCTTGGAGGGTCCCCGAAACAATGCATTATCGATTTGTCACCATCACTCAGAAAAAAGACACACATCTTGAGTTGCCAGTGACTTTATCGAATCATTTTTTTCGCGACAGACAAGGGCGGTCGGGAGACACAGGCAGCTAATGGGATAATTTAATAATAATAAACGAGAGGAGACTGGATTACAGGGCCGGAACGGCGGGGGAAACCTGGTAAAACTTATTCGAACTGACAGCTTCGCCGAGGGGCACTTAGCGCACAACTTACAATCCGAATGCAACAACTAGGATTAATTCGCAGCGGAGGCAGTGACTAATTATTAGAGTTTGATATTTGTTATGGCAACATGGTGCTGCAGGATATCTGCATGGCACTGGCCTTAATAAAGAGTTAAATCAGCCAGAAAGCGATAAATTACAAAATCCTGGATCTAACTAATTAATATAGCAGGTTGTTCAAACGCAAATGTAACTGGTACTGTTATATCATATTTTGGATGCAAATTGGAAAGCCAAATAAAGTTGCTTTCAGTTGATAGTTTAGATTTTTAATATAATATAATCTTTTGAAGAGAATTTATTCCCATGATTGTTTTCTGTTTTGATATCGTGCCCATCGCCGCATCCACAGCAATGCAATTTTTTACAGCCCATGAAATCCAACCCTTTGTCCATGAAGCGATTCCATCATATGCTCATGCAATCATCATTATTACTATTAGTTAACATTGACGTTAGCACGGGGATGGCACGCTGATAGTAGTTGATGAGCGTGACTTGACGGTGATTAGGGCCTGCAGTCAAGTCACCCAACACGGGCCTCTGGTGGTGGATGGTCACGCAAACCTCGACACCTACACGCCAAGCGCCCATCTGCCCTGCAAAAAACCCGATGCTTTCTCTTATCATAATTATAACACAGCATAAATTCTAATTAGGCCACGTTTGCATCGATTTTTATGGCAGGGGTGGTATCAAGGGTAAAATAAAATTTATTACGTGCTAAAAAAGTAAAAGCCACAATTATGTCTGAAACAGTTGTTTAAACAAATTAAAGTTTAGTTTTTAAATATACCGGCTGTCACAGAATATCAATTTGTTAAATATCAAAATTATTTGACCGTTTCATCATAACATTATTTTGTAAGGTTAATTTACTCAATATCAATATCAACGGTGGATATGAAAATTGTACATTTTTTAAGAAAATGGGGAAAAAAGGCCAACATCTAATGTTTAGACAATTTATTTAAACATCAATATGGAACAACTACAACAATGTAAAAAGTCCAATAACTCATTCTTGACATAAATTATTTGAGGAGGATAGTCTCTTTCCAAGACTTCTTCAGTTTTCTTATACCAGAGACCTAATAATAATAATCTATGCACGGAGCAGATCATAAAAAAGATCAAATAAAGACACCTAGACAGTTGCATATTATGTGAAGAATTGCTAATAAGACAATTATTGAAAGTGTTTTTTCACATAATTTTTTTTTTCATTGACCTTCTCCTAAAGGTCCAAAGGGGAAACGCCTAACCGCGCCCCCACGCTCAGGTCTTATGCGCGGGGGAGTGTCCAGGCTTGTGTTTCCTGTTTCTGCGGAATCACTTTCGCATTGCTTCACAATTTTTCACCGGTTTATTTCGCCTATTCCGACTCCTATCTTTCTTGTCATCTTCTTCGTTCGTTCTTTGCCTGTGCCACTCTTTTTCTTTCGTTCTCATTATTGTGACCATTATTATGTAAACAATTTGCTCACTGGCTTCCCCAAATCAGCCTGAACGCTTTCTGGCATGCGTCTCATTGCCAGAACCAATGGCCGATTTCACACGTTCCTCATTTCTGTCCACATTTCGAGTTTCAAGTAAGGTAAATATGACCTTCTTGAAGTATGTTTCTTTAAAGGGCCGATTTCAATTTCAATGATTCACAAGAATCCCCTTAAAACACTTGCAACTGGGGATCCCCTTGGAACAGGGGTAGGACGATTGTAGGAATATCACTATTACAAGTGGCTTATGGTAACTAAAACAAGGCCTCCTTGGGACCTCCTACCATCGTCCTACAGAAGCGTCTAGCTTGAACGGTCACTCAAACAACGCTGTGTGTTTTTCGGTGGATTATTGAAATTGGTGCCCTGCGCTACGCGCTCGACCCCTTAAAGAAACTCCAAGTAGGTCATATTTACCTGTACGTGAAACTAGAAATTTCATATTGAGGTATAACTGCGCAACTTATTTTTGCCGTGTTATTAATGTCAATGGATCGATCGTTTGTGATATGCTGGGGGCTAGACGCAAGTTTCTTTTCCTTAGCCTCCATGATTGCTTTTTTTATATTCCTCACTTAGTTTTTCTTTTACTAATCACCCACAGTCCTTTTTTGTTTGTTGTAACCATCGCTCTTTTTTTCTTCATGCAGTTTCCGTGAAGTTCTTGTATCTGAACATTCCACCAGTATACCATTTTCGGTCCCTTTCCTTTGCTCTTCCTATCGTACACTTCCTCGCAAACTTCTTGCAGGATTCTTTCATGTGCATATTATCTCGATTGGGTTTTAATTTTAACCTAATAGCTCTTCTAAGTTTTTCTTCTTCAAGCACCTTGCTTTCCAAATCCCTTTCAGCCTCTGTCAAATTGGTGGACTTTGTCGTCGCGATCATGATGAGAACGCTACACATTTCGGAGTGCCTAATCGCTAGTGACAACACGATTTGGGGAGACTTGTTGTTTGTCGATTTGGATTTCTTGTTTGTAGTATTTTCTTCTTCAATTTTTTCTCAGCTTCTTGTCCCTTCATTCACAATCACGCTTTCTTTTTCAAATTACTCTTTTTACACATACTTTTCCGTTATCTATAATTGGGTCTCAGTTTATTATCACTGACGTGTTAATTTCTTTTCATGTTCTTTGTCACTTCGTAATTTATCCTGAGCGTTTTCAATGCTTTGTGATTGCTTTTTCAGCCTCTACATACAGGTTGTTTCAGAAATAAGTGCCATAAATTTAATCAGTAATAGAACTCATCAGTGTCAACAATTTTTCTTAATAATTTTTTGCCTTAAAACCCGTAGTTTTGACGTTAATTTGTTTACCCGCCAATGAACTCCTGAACGATGATAATAACACACTACAAAAAACTTCGAAAAACACTCGGAATAAAACTAAACCGCCCTACGTAAATATCCATCCAATGCAATGAAAAATGAAAATTTTGGCCTAATAGCATGCATGCATGCGTATTTTCGTCTGCCCATACCTGCGTATTATTAAGTTGAAAATACTTCCTCTTGTGCTTCAATTTGACTGCTGCTTTATGAAATTGTTATTACTAAATCCTCAGGTAAATCTGTAGACTGAAAAAAATTGGACTTTGTGTACGTGATAGGGATACAATTATTGTTGCTCTTTCAAAATTCTGCAAATGGTATAATGTAATATTCCAAACTGATTTGGTACAATAATTTTGTAAAACACAAACACAAGCCACAAATTAAATTTGAGAAGCGAAACATCCTTGACTTCCGTAAATTAATACAATGTCCTTTAATACAATGCAACGAAAGTCAAATATAATAACAAATTACCGCCGGCCACCCTCAGGTCGACAAATTCGGCTTCAGGTATAAACCGCAGGGGATAAAAAGTTTATAATGTTGATAAGCAGGCCGAGACAAAAACAGGTCGTGAATTTTTTATAGGGAGAAAAAATGCTAAAAAATGTGTTATCGGAAAAGTCGGAGATATATAGCTCTTCCTGTATTATGCCCTCGGTCTACTTCGAAATTGTTCTTAGCACCTCTTTGTTTTCTTATATTATCTTCTCTACCTAAATCTTCTCTAAAATGGGGTGCCTGCAGATCTAGAGTTTTTTTTTTGTAGTTATGCCATAATTAACTCAAAAAATCAAAATTTGCAATTGCGTCACAGTTGTTCCGGAGCAGCGATATACAATATCTTCTCTTTTTGGAATCCTAGTTATCTCTGCCATATATTCTATTCCCTCTCTTTCCTCCTTTAATTGAAGTAAGTCCAAAATATCTCTTTATAAAGTTGGCAATTTATGTGGTGATTTCATCGACTACTATATTTAGGTCACATTCCTTAGGACGCTACAGTGGATGTCCCACAGTCACGCTTGTATGCTTATAATTTCCTTCGGACCAATTTACTTTCAGTAAATCTGCGATTTCTTCAGTGGTTTTAGCCGTTCTTATCCTGCGTTCTAGTTTTACTCGTTCTATATCTTCCCAATTGGTCTGGGTCTCCGCATCCACTCTCTCAGCATTCCTCTCCTTATGGTTTTCATATCTGGGTGTGCTTGTTGGCGTAACACCTCCTGGAGCTCCGCCGTCATGAAATTACTAACTGGACTACTGAGTTTTTGGGTTACTGTTTTTATCTCCACTTTGGTTTAATGTTTAATGGCTAATGATTTTCTTTGCCAATCTTGGCTCCGAATTAGACTAAGGTTATTTTTTCCAAAGGGTTATGTGTTTACGAATAAATTAAACAAACTCAGTTCACTTCAGTTCACCTGTCAAACTGGCATTCGACCAATAACAGCCGAAGAATTTCAAAATTTTGACCAATCAAAATCAACTGCAGTGATAATTATTGTAATAGCACTACAGAGTGATCAAGAAGGACTGTTTGAGTTGGTATTACTTCTAAGATACTATTTTTGTTCTGCCATTTGTAACACTGCAGCCGGAAACACATTTGACGTAACGTCAACTGAGAGAAAATTGTAGGTTAGGTGAATAGAAATTCTATTAATTTAAGGAAATTAAACGAAGCAGAAATTAAACTTGAAATACAGAACAATAATCACACCAAAGCTAATGCTCAAAATGCCTCCACAAACTGCTGCCCATTCAGTCTAATTTCACGCCGTTTTAATTTCAAAATTGAAATGTCAGTAAGTTGTGAACGACGGCTTTCAGTGTGAAGACGTCAACAACCGGAAGTTGTTACAATTCTACCATTTAAACATGAAATTCGGCATTACCAACTCAAACAGCCCTTCTTGATCACGCTGTAGATTGCCACCGACAATAGAACTAGTACTTTTAAGAAAAATGGTTTGGTTCACTGAGTAGTCCTCCCAATACGCTTCGCAGTCAAAGTTGAGTCGACAATTTCTTTAATCGTTAAACAAGAATCAATTTGAACCAAATAAAACAGTCTGTACTGCACTGATTTTGATAATTGTTTTTTTAAATGAAAGACATTGACAGGTTCTATGTGAAGATTACTCTCCATTTTCAAAAATTTCACAGGTTCATTAATTATTTGCAAATCATTTTAGGGGAAAAGCGGTCCATTACAGTCATCGATTTAAATGAGCGTGAATCGTTTTAAGTGAGAAGTTGGACAACTGTAGCTAAATATAGGTATCTTAGCCCCTCCCCTGAGGTTGTGTAGGGAACTTAAGACATGCTTATTAAGACATTTATACCTCTGGATTGATGTTTGGGTGCTGGGTGTGAGTGCGGGGTGTGAAGAGTGTGAAATAGAGGACGCAAAATACAATTCTTTTATAGCATAATTTTTTTTGCCGAAAAATTGGTTTACCAATTCCACAATATTTTCGTTTAACTGACCTGCGACTTTCTCAACAAATCAATCGAGAAGTTGAAGATTTATTGTTTAATCAAATGTATGAAACGGCTAATAATGAACAACGTGCCGTTATTGATCATATACTTCAAGAGATTTTTCTACACAATACTGGTAGTAATGTCTTCTGTTTCGTACATTCGATAATCTCCGTTTCTACATTAGCGAACAATTCAATCAGGAGCATCTTATACCGCACAATGAACAAGTGTTTACGCAAAACATTGTATATAAAGAAATTATTCCGTCTTAATTTTTTAAAATTATTTAGAGAAGGCAAATTAAAAATTGTAATATGTAATATGGTAACCAGTCTTTATTCAACACTATTTAAGTAAGTATTAACTTTTTTTTATTTTAACATTTACATAATTCAATACATACAACTCGAATTTCGAGTGACGGCCGATCACTAGTGTTCATTCAATTGCCAATGCGACTCGTGCAAGCACTCGTCGCATTTTAGGCACTTGAAATGACATTCGTGACATCTTAGAAATTGTCGACATAACTTTGACTACTTATCGTATTATAAGTGACAATTGTATTACAAGTGAATATTTAATTCAGTAACATAATAAATAATAAATAAAATTATTAATAAGCTGTTAACAAAGCCTTAACGGCCATTTAACTTTCTACAACTGGATCTTTTAACTTCATACTGCATGAATTTGTCACGTGATAACATCTTGGGGTCAACCTACCAGATTTCTTCAAATATTGCATAATTCCTTAATAGTATTTAACGTTACAATTCCGGTAGGTTACTTGTAACGAGTTAGGCATCATGGACGAGGCGACGTTAGGAGCCGAGTCTAGAATGTCTAGACGAGTTACAAGTAACTACCGAACGTGTATCGTAATACATTTTATTTCATACTGTAAGCCTGTTCTTCATTATTTTATTTCAAAAATCAAAAAATCACATTTTGTGAAAATCGCATCACCTTTGTTGTACATGTAAAACTCCATCAGTAGCTGACAAATACGTCTGGAATATGTCAGATTAATGTCAGATTTGACCTATAAAGATAAAACTGTGCGGTAAGTGTTGCCTAGCGACACCTACCGGCTCTGATACTGTAATAGCTCACCTACCGGACGCAAATTGATCCTTTAATGGAACATCTACCGGACAGTATGAAATAAAACCTTTTATTTCATACTTGTATCTAAAATGACGTTAACCTTACGTAGACACATCCTCAGGGGCTGTAAAAGCAAGCAAAAGATTGGTAGGCCTTCCGAATTAGGACATGAAAATGAGTTGGAGACTTGTGGCTCACATTTAAAGGCTCCAATCTATCGGATTTTCTCTGGACCAATCGAGACTTCAGTCTATTGCTTACGACTTTGCAGATAAAGTAGGATTGCCACATCAATTCAATAATGAGAAAAAACAAGCAGGCTGGGATTGTTTTCAGGGATTTATGAAGAGGCACCCAGATCTAAGTAAAAGAAAAGCGGAAGGCTTGTGCCTGGTGAGAGCTAATAGTATGAATCGACAGGATGTAAATAAATATTTTGAAATGTTGTCGAAAATACTAACTGATAATGATTTGATTGGTCAACCGGAAAGAATCTTCAACATGGACCAGAGCCGTATTCAAGTTAACAATAAGACTGGATACTAGCCAACAACGGTGCAAAATGTGTTAATACTGTAACTAGCACCGAAAAAGGTGAAAATATTGCTTTGATTGCCTGTTGCAATTCCGAGGGCACTTTCCTTCCGTCTTTTTTGATACTTAAGGGAAAATACAAAAAATCTGAATTTTCTGAGGGTCTACCGCCTGGCTCAGATATGTTTATCAATCAAAAATCATCTTACATCAATGCTGAACTATTCTTCAACTGGATGAGGGATCATTTAATTTCACGAAAGCTAGACGGGAAAGTTTTTCTGATTCTAGATGGGCATTCCTCTCATTCCAATTCATATAAAATGCTACAGTAGGCTCACAAAAATGACGTGATTATCCTTTGCCCACACTACCCAGGCTCTCCAACCATTGGACAGGAGTTTTTTTAAGCCACTCAAAAGTTACATCTCTAAAGAAGTCACCACTTGGTTTATTAACAACAAAGGAAGGCCTTTAAGTCGATACCACATTTCAAAAATGATTGGTGACGCCTGGTACATCTGCAATACCAGCAATTGGCGTTTCAGGATTTAAAGCAATTTACAGGAATATATCCCTTTGATCCTAATCCTATTCCTCAATGCTTTTTCAGCATTTCTGACGCATCAGTTAGAAAGAGTGATCATAATCCGCAATCAATAAATGATAATCCACAGTCAATTCAGAATATAAATGACCTTTCTTTGCCGAGTACCTCCAGATTTTCAATGAATCAAAATGACCAGATGCCTACACCACATGCTTCTGTTGTTTCGCAAAAAGATACACCAACTAAGACCTTACAAATAGTTAGTCCATTGCAGGTTTTGACATCAGAAAGTCATTTAACAACTCGTAAACTGTTTGAAGAAAAAAAGAAATCGCAAGAAAAAAGGTTGATCACTGTATCATCAAAACGTAAGAAGAATTTTTCAAAAGAGCTTTCTTCTTCATCGGAAAGTTGTTCTGATGAAAACGAAAACGCTTGTGTAGAATGTCACGAGTCTTACCACCATACGAAGAAAAAAAGTGACTGGATTCAGTGTTTGCAATGTTCTGGCTGGTTACATGAAGATCGTACAAACTTTGCAACGAAATGCAACAAGTGCGGTGACAAAAATAAAATAAAAAATACAAAAAAATGAGATAAGCTTTACTGGGGCACATAAGACTGATGTATCCGTGAAATGTGCCCGACCCTAGATTTTAAGAAATTGTTCATTTTAGATCTTTTAATTACATTTTAGAAGATTTTTCTAGTTTTTTTAGAGTCACAGGTTAAGACTGATTACTTCAATACTTTAATAAACATGTTCTAAATAATACTGTTTTTTTTTATTTCAATTCTTCGAATGGTGGGGCACGATTGCCAGGTTTGCCCTACAAAAGTGGAACGGCTAGGCGCCTCGGCCGTAAACAACTTGCTCGTACTTTAACATTCACTTTTCACTCTAGATAAATAATATACTATTTCGATTTGTAAACAATTTTAAATTCCTAAATGAAGTTTATGAAAGTCTATGCCTTCAAAAAAGTTGCTCTTGCTGTCTTGGTATATTACTATGATCTGATTTCAAATGAGCGTTTTATTAGTGTTTATACTACATACATTGTCTGAAAACTTACAATATAACAGTCAGTGCAATTTCCTGAATGCAAATGGAATTGGAATTACTTTTACATTCACTTTTAAATGTTTCTTGTAACTCGTAAGGATTTTTCATACTTCACAATCTCAGGTAACAATAAATGTGTTAGCATAAATTGATTAACATTTATGAGTCTTTATTGTAAAGTTATGTCCATTAAACGTGGCCTCCTCCTTTTTTAAAACCGCCTCATTTAGAAACGAATATCAGGACCATTCACCGAACATCTATTTTCACGTAAGATCATTTGTCAACCAGACCGAACCGCAACCAATCAATTTCCTTTGCGCATTATACCCAAAAAAAAAAAACTATAAAGCATCATCCATCATGCTAAGGCTCCATTTGCACACCCTTTCTGCGAAAACAGCTCACCATTATTCAAAAAAATGTTGAAAAAGTAGTAAAACATGCACACGTATATACACGTTGTCTCGTGCATTACCCCACGGTTTGAAAAATTGAAATATCGCTGCTCGGATGATGCAAGATTGATGTTCCATCAAGGCGACGCTCGTTTGTTTCAATCAACAGATGACAGATAGGTGGTGGCGATTATTGTTGATTGTTACCTGTAAATATATAGTGTGTACTATACTGAATCATCCTCTCCGCAGATGGTCTCGTTGTGGATAACATCTGCGCTATTTATTAGGACACTATCTCTTTTTGGCCTCGTTTGGTAGACACGAAACGAAGTCATGTGTGCTTTGACCCCCGATGCGTTTTTGTTTCATCATTGTGGGGGCGCGAAAAGCTAATTTCGATACGTATCTATCGGCAACGAAAACAGTGGGACAAATTCTATTAATATTTATCAGAGAAAAAGATGAACAATATATTAGAATTATAGAATTCAAGTGAGGTTTGAATTAGTCAAACAAGTCAAAAAATATATTTTTTCACTACCGGTTAGAAAAGTAATCTGTCGGTACGTCATGTTGAGGTACGAATTTTCGTGCGAAAGAGGAAAAAAATACATTTTAAATAGATTACTTACCCATACATTTTACAACAAACTTCACAAATGCGATGACAAGTTAATAAAACAAATTATCCAGCCTATTATGCAATTTTTAAAAAGTTCGTTTTTTTTAGATGTGAAGTCATTTTGCTGCCAACCTCTAAGAGCAAAGAAACTAAAAGGGATACTGCCAACCTAACTTTTTATTCAGTGGGTGCTAAAAAAATGAATCCAATAGTACTAACCTACCATAATATGCACACGTTGAATTAGGTTACTAATAATACACCCTCTAACTTACATAGAGATGCAATCCTTTTTCGTGTAACGTGCGGTAAACAATAAGAGTTGACACACCGACATACTTATAACACATCTGCGTATACTCAAGTTTGGCTCTTTCTCAATAGTATCCAAAATTTCAGATTCAATTTCTATAACGCGCTTACATCTGGAACGACCGAAATATTTAGTTAGAGAAGACAATTTGCCATAATCACCAACGTTGCACTGTTATGACAAAAGCACCTGATGTTGCATTTTCGGTATTTGAAAAACGTTCCATGTGCAGAGAAGCGGCGGACCTCCTTATGCATTACCGAACACTTAATTAACAAATTATTATTAGTATTTGCTCAAGAACCGAGCGAATATATAACACATAGACCGACACTCGACTGAAGACTGCTATCGAAACGACACATTTTTGTCCTAAAAAAGTTAGAGGGTGTCAAAAACTTCGTCTTTCGTTTAATTTCATGAACGCATAGGCGGAGCGTGAAATAAGGCATAAAAAAATGTCAAAAAAATTGCGAATTTCAGCAAAGTGGTATATATTTTTTATTTTGACAAGTTCTACATGTGGTTAAATTTTTTGCTAGGACTTCCATAACAACCTGTATAATTATTAGTTAACACTAATTAACGTATTAGATAAAAAGAAAAAAGTTAGAGTCTGGGGCTAAAACAAATGGTCTCCCAATATGATATACAAGGGGTTGCTAATATGAGATTAGGTTTCTTCGGGTTTATAGGTTATATTAATTAAAAAGCAAAAAAATAAATCAAATTTTAATTTATAGACTTCAAAATAAACAAATATTTATAACAAATTACATTTCTAAACATAAACAACATAAAAACTATTAGCACTAAAAAACTATTATAACTCTAACATCAACATTAATTTTATAAAATGACTATATATTTTTTGTTGACAAATTACACTTTCATAGTAAAATTAATGATATAATTGACAAAATGAATGTAAATTGAAAGCAATTAGCGTAATAATAAAGTTCTATGACGGATCGGACGACACTAGCGCCAAAACGGCTGCAGTGTGATTTTAGGTAAAACCCTGGTATCTTATATTGGGCGCTTATCTCATAATCTTCACCCTACTCATCTCTTAATTCAATTTTCTGTCGGAAAAATCTGGTGCTAAACAGTAATTTTGTATATTTGATCGATGAAACGAGACCTTTACACATCGATCGCAATGTGTTAAGATTATTGAAGTAAAACTTCTGTACGCGGGCTTAAACTTGAAGGGCAAACCGGCGAATGCGTTACGAATTTGGTACCAATACGTGACGCTGCGACGCTGGAGTTCCTCATTGGGTCCACTACTGTACCTACTATGCACACCAGATTTACCATCAACAGACCCCAACACAACACTAGGCATATTTTCCGACGACATTGTTATTTCTCAACTAACAGGAACACTAGACTGATGGATACAAAAAGATAAATCAGACCAAGTCTGTCCATATAACATTTAGCCTAAGAAGAGAGCAGTGTCCTCCTGTCTTCCTCAACAATCTTCAAGTACCTGTTCCAACGAACACGATAACACACAAAATACTTAGGTCTCTGCTTAGATCACTCTAAAGAACAAATCCTCAAGAAGAAAAAGCAAATTGACCTAAAAATAAAATAAATGTGTTATCTAATTGGAAATTCTAACCTTTGTGTCCTGGTGGTGGCTGCCTGGGGACACACATCAAATTAATTTTTTTCTTAGATGCGTAGTGGCTCCACATGACGTAAATAGCTAATTCGTTGAAATAAGTAAAAAATAAAAACATGCACGTCACAGAAAACTAACTTGTGTTTGTCTATTGTTTATGTATTTCTGAATTGGAAAAATCGATACAAAATGATAATGGTGACATATTTATTCCTGATGCAGTTGCTGCTCAAAAAGATGTGTCGCTACAAAATAAAAAAAAATTATTGATCCTTCTGGACCAAATTCCAACAAATTTCGATGAAGTCAAAGTCAAAGGCATAATTAATCTCCTAATGGATAACACGTCTTCCAAAGTTTGCAGGACTATTGGTCACCTAGGAGGGAACTAAGTTCTTTAATTCCAGAGATCGTTTTATATCGCTTTCGAAGCACCTCCATTTGAACAATAATTTTCTACAACCGAAGTCAAATGTAGATAATTTTGTTAAATTATATAAAATTCGACCCTTACTGGATAGGCTTTCAGAAACATATTGTTGCGTTTGTGGGTTCCATTTATTTATTTATTTGAACTCTATGTACACATTATTTATACTTCTAATATTACACTATTTTACATTATTTACACTATTTATAATTTATACCACTATTATAAATACCTCCATAATGACCTAAAAGTACCATATGTAACGGAAGTCATAAAAGAAAAAGCACCAAACACCACAAGAAAATAAAAGAATACCACAACACATTATTGCAACCCTTAACAGAAATGCCGTCTGCTAGAGGATTACAGAGGACTCTCACTGGAAAAGTCCTCCCTCTCTTTTATAAACCAGCACATCAGCTTATAGTATTTCTGATTTCTGAATAAATCATTAAAAAAAATTAGTGTAGGTTTTATGGTGGTTCCTAATCGTTCTTGTTTCTACGCTTTTAGGACATTATACTCGAAAGAAATATTTCTCGATATTTGTTACAGTCTCTTCTGTCCCCTTTCTTGTATAATAGGAACCTAATGCATATTAACACTAGTATTTGGCTGGTATTTTTTTTTTTTTTTTTGGTGTTTGGTTATTGGTTATTTACTGGCATCATATTGTAAGTATTGTTTCGTATTTTATTTTATCTCGTTTAGTTATATGAGATTCATGAGTAACGCAGTTAGCAGTTAAAATCATCTCCCTTCCTAAACTTAATAACACCGCATGTTTGAAAACAATTTGAACTAATTAAGTCTACCGTACATACCCGCAAAACTTTGCACTTATTCGACAGAATCAAAGTCGGTACAATTTCCTCCTTTAAGGGTTAAAAACAAAATGTGGAACCAAATTATAGTGAAATTAATACATCAAGGCAAATTTCCAACCGCTAACTCTCAACCACATCAACAACTTTCAAATTTATTAATAACGTTCGCAGAATTTGACTCGATGTATAATCAAAATTGACCACCGGAAATGGACTAAAAGGAATCGACGGTCACGTGACCAAGCGTCGCGACGACCACACGCTACAAATCACTTAGCCGGCGATGGGTTGTGTCCTTCCTGTGTTTGCGAGTCAAGGCTGGAAAGTGGTAAGTTTTTAAATAGACGGTGTTTTAATTAATCGTTGTTGCAGAAATATGGTGGGAAAAATGAAGTTCGAGCTACCGGAAAATCATAAATCGGTCTTATCTTTCGTAAATAGATGGAATGTTAAATAAACAATGTGGTGAATGTGTTGCCAGGCTCGTGTTCATTTATCGGTGTTTACTATACTTAATTGGGTGTTTGATGAGGTTTGATTTTTATGTACAGGATGGTCCTGAAGTCCGAGAGGGATAAAATACCTTATTTGATCAAGAGATCAAATTTAAATTTCAAGTTCTGCATGATACCAATCATTATTTTTATCAGAGTATGAAAAGGTTTATGACGTGATGACATCAAGTAAAGAGGGCAGTACAGTATTGTGGCAGTCGGGTACACCATTAAATTCGACATTGCAGGTAAGGACGATGGGGTACAGCCGGACTGCGGCGCTATAGCTTTCGCAGGTAGTGGGCTTCCGAAAAGCACCCCTATAAAAGGAAACCAGTGGGATTGCTACAATAATGCCCAGAAAAATATTATATCGGGTGTCCCAACTAAAATTTGTACCCCCCGACAATTCCAATTTCGAAAGACTCAGAAGAAAACGCTCGAACAGGTCAATTTTGTTATCAAGGGGGACCTAATTGTACCAAACTTTCAAGTCTTAGAACTCACTCCTTGAGCCAGGGGAGCCACCCCCTTAAAAAATTTAAATGGCATAGGGGGTCGTGTGATACATCATTTTAAAGCTTATTCAATTCTCTATCCAAACCTACATTTATCGATTCCTTTCTACAAAAAAAAGCATGAATTCGATATTTTCCAAATTACATAAAATACTCAACTAAAATTTGTACCCCCCAACAATTCCAATTTCGAAAGACTCAGAAAAAAACGCTTGAACAGGTTAATGTTGTTATCAAGAGGGACCCAATTGTACCAAACTTTCAACTCTTAGATCTTACCCCTTTAGCCAGGGGAGCCACCCCCTTAAAAATTTTAAACATCATGGGGGGTCGTGTGATACATCATTTTAAAGCTTATTCAATTCTCTATCCAGATATATTTTTATCGATTTGTTTCTACAAAGAAAGCATGAATTTGTTATTTTCCAAATGAAGAGTAATTTATGTAGATTTGGAAAATAACAAATTCTTATGCTATTTTTTGTAGAAACGAATCGATAAAGGTATGTTTAGATAGAGAATTGAATAAGCTTTAAAATGATGTATCACACGACCCCCCATGCCATTTAAGTTTTTTGAGGGGGTGGCTTCCCTGGCTAAAGGGGCAAGCTCTAAGACTTGAAAGATTGGTACAATTTAACCCCTCTTGATAACAAAATTGACCTGTTTGAGGGTTTTCTTCTAAGTGTTTTGAAATTGAAATGATTGGGGGGTACAAATTTTAGTTGAGTATTTTATGTAGATTTGGAAAATAACGATTTCATATTTTTTCTTTGTAGAAAGGAATCGATAAATGTAGGTCTGGATAGAGAACTGAATAAGCTTTAAAATGATGTATCACACGACCCCTTATGCCATTTAAGTTTTTTGAGGTGGTGGCTCCCCTGGCTAAAGGGGTGGGATCTAAGACATAAAAGTTTGGTACAATTTGGTCCCCCTTGATAACAAAATTGACCTGTTTGAGCGTTTTCTTCTGAGTCGTTCGAAATTGGAATTGTTGGGGGGTACAAATTTTAGTTGGGACACCCTGTATATTTATTTATTAATGTGTAATAGCAGTATACTTTATTGTGTTTTCACATGAAAATATGCTTTTTGAACAAAATTTAACATACTAATTTTATTCTGCCTGTACAATTCTATACTGTCTGTGAGGTTGGCAAGTCTTGTTTTATAATTTTTATTGGTAATATGCTTAGGCACATGTGCGCTGTCCAGTTTGATATAAGAGTCTATTTGAAGATTTTTTAAAACATCTAAAAATACATATAAATTTGGATGAGGTGCATAAAATAACTTAATAATTAAACTTCGAATGAAAAGACTCGCACCCATTTGTGGTCATCTCCGTCGAGGATGTGCAGGCAGCCCACACACTTGGGTGAAATTTGGCATCTTCTTCAATATAATTTTTGACTAAGTAGTCCGCAAAACTTTGTATTTTTGGGCACAACGGTAAAATTGCCATAAACTCATCGACATTTCCAGGATCTAAGAATGGCAGTCCAAAAATCCAACGTAGCCATGCCCCTGTTATATTAAAAATTGCATTAATGTATGACGTTGAAGTTATCTATGTAAATATTCATTACACAAAACAATTCCTTCTTTATATATTAAGATACATACCTTTCTCAGAGTTATTGTCTTGATATTCCATTGAAAGTCCAAGCTCGCGAATTTTTCGCCACCATGATTGGCCTAAATGAAATCTACATCCCTTTAGTACTACATTTGGAAAAGCCAACCGGAGCGCTTGTTGGATAGCCACTTCAAAGTCCTAAAATACCGGTTTAGGCAAAAAAATAAGTATTACATAGTGCCCATTTAACATTCCGTGAACACTGAACATTTGACAAAAATATTTGGTGCAATATCGAAATGTTCCATCCACATATATTGTCGGCATCGTACACATAGCTTTTAATTCGTCTCTGTTGAAAATATTATTAAATTCTTCTCGGAATCCTTGACTAACAAAAAGTCTTCTCCTCGGTTTGTTTTCACGTCTATTAGTTTAAGGGCATCATGAACTCCTTCTATATTCATGGGTAGCCGTGGGAGGATTCGTCGCCTAGCATCATACATTCTTCTTCTAATGGAATTAACATCTGATATGTCCAAGTTATTACCAAAAACAGATTTTTTTAGTTCTTTATGCAATAACTTCGAAGGTCTCTCGCAAATATCTTCTGCTGCTTTTCTTTTAACGCTATTTGACACAATTTGTCGGTATACTCGCTGACTTACAGGATGATTATGCATATCCTCTCGTTTCAGTAACACTTTATTTTGACACACATAGATTTTTGCATTGCACGTTTTTACCGTGCAACACCACTTGACACCCATTTTTTTGTAAAATTTATACATATCGAGAAGAATTAATTCTTTACCTCTTTCACTTAAAACAAACTCCATATTCACGAAGCGGTTATTGTTTTATTCACTTTCGGAAATGAATCGCAATGTTTATTACTGTGTCCCTTTATAAGGAAGTTGCAAAAGATGCTAACCAATGAGAAGAGGCTGCAATTTTGGATTTTCCAAAAATGCACTGGAAAATCGGAAAGACGGTACTGGGTTTGCACAAAGGATTGAGATAACACAGCGCCGCAATTCGCCTACACCCCTAGCAGGTAAGACCTTTGTCCCCGCCGCAGTACGGTTATCATATATGTGGGCGCCGCAATCCGGTAATACCAAGTAAAGACGAGGTACAATTATTTTTCATACTTATTGTTTTTACATAAAGCAAATTGGGATAATAGATAATATTGTTGCAGTGGACTGATTAAACCAAAAATAAAATTATTTTTTCAATACATGACAGATAAAGATAATAACGGGCATTTATGAGGTACAATAAATCACATTAAATCGTGAGTTAAGATTTTATAACACTAAATCTATGGCAATATTACTGAAAATATAATATTTATCTTTGTATTTGTATGACTTTTATCGATGTACCTTGTTGCACCTGACACAGTGGCGCTAATGGGGGGCTAATCACTCAGAAAATTAATCAATTGGAGCTAAGGGGGCTCCCGAAACTTTCCTGAGCTAATCGGGCCCAGAAGAAGGAAAAAGGCGAGCATAAACCTTTATTTGCTTTAATACAAGAGACGCGGTAACCGGGTCCACACGCCACCCTCCAGGAATCATATTTACAAGTGTTCATACCCATTTAAAACTACTAATGTCTTGAACTAAAGACCACTGATAATTTTCACAAAAAAAATACCAAATACCAAATGAATATAAATACAAAATAGCTATCTATTATACAAGTGTCTTATAAGGCAAAGAAGTCACGAAAAAAATGTTTTGCCACGAGAGCTTGCTGGGGTGGTTAATTTTCCTTGAGTGACTTATTTGCTGTTAAGACACGTGTGTAATACATAGCTTTATTCAACACCTCCCTCTGTAACAGTTCTTAAAACATTCATCAATCATTTACATTCTCAAAGTGACAGTATGTTGGCGACACTGCTAATTATCCACTGTAGTAATTTTTGTGTAGTGTTTTGGTACCTCGTACTAATCGTTTAAATTTCAAAAATTGACACTGACATTGAAATTTGTCTCATTTTATTCTCTCACAAATTAAGTTAGAAGTATTTCATAATGGAAAAGCAGAATATTGTGTGAAAGAGAATTCTTTTAATAAGTAGAGAGAAGAAAGCGGTTGTAAACTATTGGTTAGAACGAAAAGAATTAATTTAGCGACAGCTGATGAAACTGTGATCATATTCGACTCGGATTGGAACCCGCAAAACGACCTTCAAGCTCAAGCCAGAACCTACAGGATCGGACAGAAGAACCAAGTGAACATCTACAGATTGGTCACTGCGAGGTCGGTAGAGGAGGAAATCGTAGAACGTGCCAAACAGAAAATGGTACTGGACCATTTGGTCATCCAGAGGATGGACTCCAGCGGGTGTACCGTCCTGGACAAGAAGGGATTCTTCAAATAACAACCCTTTCAACAAGGAGGGCCTCACGACTATTCTCAAGTTTGGGGTTGAGCAGTTGTTCAAGGATGAGGACGACAAAGACGAGGAGCCCAATGCAGAGAGTAAATTATCTCTGCCCAATCTTTTTTTTAGTTACTTAACCTTACTTTCTTGATTTGACACATTTGTAACTAAACTTGTGACACAGTTTTTCCAAAAGTTTTTTTGAAATGTTGAGACTGACAATGCGGAAGTCATAAAAATGGATAGTTATTAACTAAAAAGTTTATTTATGCAGCAATCCTCAAACCAATTGGTACCCGTTTCTTGACCAAGAATGTGAGCATGATCAAACCAAATCAGGAACCAAATAGGTCCACGAGCTATCCGGGAATAAAATTTATTGCCCGAATACAGGTTGACAACCGGCACATGATAACTTCAAGACTCAAAATATGATTCAATTGACTAAGACGTACTGTTGAAACTAAAAAAAACTAAAGAAAAATCCATATAAGGGTGATTCTGTTCTAACTTACTTTTTTGATTAAAAAATATTTGATTCTATAGTAATTTTTTTTTTTACTTTTTTATGCTTATTATTAGTAGTCCAGGCAATGGGGGGTTTTTGATCGCAAAAGGTCGGACAGAAACGAAATTTGGTGGGATGGTAGACATAGGTCTCCTGATAGTACACCTGAGTTTGCGACCTCGGGGGCTTGCCGCTCGAGGGGTGGGGGGGTCAAGACGCGACGCTTTTCGGAAAATAGCGCCGTTGTTGTAAGTGCTATCGAAAAAAAGTTGAAATAAAATATGTAGAGAACAGAATTGTGCATAATTTTGGTACTATTGTTTTTTATTTGCGACCAACACTTTCCGTTCTACGGGGCGCCAAAGTTGGGAGTTGATTTGCAAATTCCAACAAAATCAAATTTTCAGCGCGGATTACAACGGAGATCGACTTCAAATAATCCTGCAATATTTTTTTTCTGAAAGAGCAATGTTTTCCAAGTTTGTGGATGTCCCATTTGATGGATTGGGTTGTATATTACAAAAGATATGATTTTTTTAAGTGTGCCTCTCAATACTCCAAAATAGGTTCAAAGTTAAAACATTCTTACGTTTATCGCTTATAACTCGAAAACTATGTGTCCTACGCAAATAATCATTAGAACAAAAATTAAAGCTGATCAAATTTACTACAAAAATCACTCTCTAAGAAGGTACTAGATTGAATCGTTCTTGAGATATGTGCCGATGAAAATCTAGTCCCAGAAAATTAGACTTTTTAGAAGAAATAATTTATAAAGTTTAGAAATTTTGGTTATGAACTCCCAGCAAGCACCCAAATAAGAATCTAAAGAGTTCCCACTCGCCCGGGGGGAGCTTCATCCACTTCTGCCCAAAAGGCCGCTCCCGAACGTGACGTCATGAAGCCTTTCTGCCTTTTTCTCGTAAGCAGTAACTCTGAAGAGAAAATGTTACAGGACTTATGTTCTGCATTAAATTCTGCATAATATTAGTCTTATGACATTTTTGCCTATCTCCCACCCACCGCTCATCAATGACGTTGGAAAATGAGTTTAATTTTCAGCGTGAAGGCAACCCCCGTGTTTTGCGGCGATTATCTCGAAAGCCACTATGGGAGCAAAAAATGTATAGATACAGAATTGTAAAGCAGTTTTTTCTGTACAAGGTCCATATTGAATAAAACATTTGCAGTAAATTGTTATTGGTCAAAAAACGAGGGTTGACTAATTTTTGCCTTTGCGCTGAAAACCATACTCATTTTCCAATGTCCAATATTAGTCTTATGACATTTTTGCCTATCTCCCACCCACCGCTCATCAATGACGTTGGAAAATGAGTTTAATTTTCAGCGTGAAGGCAACCCCCGTGTTTTGCGGCGATTATCTCGAAAGCCACTATGGGAGCAAAAAATGTATAGATACAGAATTGTAAAGCAGTTTTTTCTGTACAAGGTCCATATTGAATAAAACATTTGCAGTAAATTGTTATTGGTCAAAAAACGAGGGTTGACTAATTTTTGCCTTTGCGCTGAAAACCATACTCATTTTCCAATGTCATTGATGAGCGGTGGGTGGGAGAGCATTTTTATGCAGAATTTAATGGAGAACATAGGTCATAAAACATTTTCTCATCGGAGTTACCATTTACGAGGAAAAGGCAGAAAGGCTTCAAGACGTTACCTTCGGGAGCGGTTTTTTGGACAAAAGGTGATGAAGTTCCCCCAGGGGGAGTGGGAACTCTTCGGATTTTTGTTTGGGTGCTGGGAGTTCGTAAACAAAATTTCTAGACTTTATAAATTATTTCTTCTAAAAAGTCTATAGTCCAGGCAATGGGTACAAAAAAGAGTGTTTTATTCGCAAAAGGTTGGACAGAAATGAAATTTGGTAAGATGGTAAACATCCACAAACTCGGAAAGGATTGAACATTTTTCCCGTTTTTACAATATCGAGAATGAGAATCAAATTTCAATTGTTTCTTGCCACGGTACTGACTCATTTAAACTATATGGTACTGAAAGCCACGGTACTGACATTTTAAATTTAAGTAGCAGCTGTAATTATTTGGTTATGAATTTGATAATATCCAATTACAATATTATTTAGGTTAGTAATAAGTTTAAAAATGTATTACTTATGATAAAAAAAAATCAATAATTAATTAAGTTATTCAATACCACGGTACTGACAAGTAAATCTATGAAAATTGACTTTTAAAATGACACTAACTTGTTGCACTATTCTATCAGCGTCAGATTTCTAAACATAGACGACGTACTTTCAATATGTCTAACTAGTTGTTTCAGTAATCTCGAGGTACTTGTATGGCGCACTTTTTTCAATATATTGAAAAAACATTTATCAATTTTTTTAATTTTGATTATGACATAACACGGTACTGACATTTAAGTGATATAGTGTAAGTTTTCTCAGGCCTGGAAGTTATATTACACAGAAAAAGTGATGGTGAAATATGTTTGTGAGGATCGTATTAATAGAAAATTTTTATGAATACAATGTTATGGTATGACCAGTGAGAGTAAACAATACAGGACATTAATAAATCACTGTTAGAATAGAATCACCCATAAATGTTTGTACAGGTGCCAATAACATAAGGTTGGATGGGTTAGTGCCGGATACTAAAGGGTGGATGGGGGATTTGTAAGTTACATACATACCAAGTACAGAATAAATTATTGACAAATTACAACAGCTCAACCGACTAATAGAGACTTGAAGCGAATTTTATAAAACTAAACTATAAAAAGAAATAAAATCTTTAAAAGAAACTTTATTAATGTCGACAACGATGCAAATGACTGAGTCTATTAAAATTAGGAAGTAGGTACGAAAAAAAAATGTGAATAAATGCTCTGTACAGATACGAAGAACATTACAAATAGTATAAAAAAATACAATTAATCAACTGTTTTCGTTTATCATGCGCTATTTCATATTGATGATGGTAGGTGAAAATTAAATGCCATTGCAAAATTTTTTCGCTTAGAAATTCATTTACACACCACCGAAAAGGTAGAATTAAATACTACCGAATAATACATTTTCTTCATAACGTAGAAACAGAAGCAGTACAAAGGCTCCTCTAATATAAATAATTATTATTCACCTGATACCATTTTCTGTTAAATTTAAATTATTAAAGAAATGGAAAAAGTATCGTGTGCAACACGTGCGAAAGTGCTTTTACACACTCGTGTTGATGTGGCACTCGACTATTAGACTACAACTTGACTTCAATACTTACGGGTAAGATGAAACGTTTGACAATATACTATTCTATTGATTTCGGATGATTAGAGGGCGCTAATTTCAAATTTGTTATCAGTTTCCCGCCATCAGCTCCAGTTTTTGAAATATTGTAGTGTAAATGTGTTTTATGCCATTTTTTTATTATGTAAATTGACTACTAACCACGAAATTCAAAATAAGAATTTTGACGATTTTTTGAAAAAAGAAATACTTTCGCTGGAGATACCTAGTAACCAATTGCCTAGAAAAGGATCAATTTGGATATACAATCTATAAAATTAAAATTTATAGAATTTACAACAAATCTTTTTATCGTTATTTTTGGTCAGCACGTGCATTTTTTGTTGCATCTTCAGAATTTTTGTTTGTTTCCAACTAAGAACTGGCCAACGTTGTCCCATCGCCCATATCAGTCTTCACACTCCTTAGCGAGACAAAGAACTTCAGGTGTGTCTTCCGGCAATTTGTGAAATGGAACAAGGCTATTGTTTGAATCTAGAACCTCTTAGTGTGATCTGGTTGGTCGCTGAAAATAGTTATTATGTTATTTGACCAGAATCTGAGTGCTTCTTCCACCACAACGTTACACCTTCACTGATGCTTTTAACGTCGTCCAATTACAACACGGCATGCCTTAGCAGCAATCCGATATTGTTTATAATTACCGCCAATCAACAACAATTACAGGTGAAATGACTCTAATTACCGCCGTATCAGATCGGATGCTGGGAGTCGAGCGTTTTTTATGGGTGTTTTAAGCGAGGGCCCAGACAAAGAAAATTTGCATTTGATGCTTGTCATTCCCGAGATTGGATCGAAATGGGATAATTGCACGTGTTCGGAGGGACTAATGGCGAAGTGGCCAATAAATAAATAACATGAAAAAGCATTCGGTGTCTAATCGTGTAGAAGGTATTAATTGGCTTGTTTATCTGGGAGGACTCGTGACGGTGGACACATCTGGCGTCATGAATAATACAACAAAGCTCCCGGAAAAGTTGCACTTATACCATGTTATTGCTGCGGACAATTAACACGCGGTTTTACGTGCACCAAAACCCGAATAGCTTTCAAAAGAGTAGTCCGAACACCGAAGAAAAAAAATTGCAATTTTCAATGGAACTCACATTGATTTAGTCTTAAAAACATTAATGGTCAATTTTATTGTTTATTACCCGTTGTAAATAGAACTTTTTAATCGGTTTAATCGAGTGAACTAGACTACGCCAATATAAATGTGAATGCAACTAGATAAAGTAACTTAAAAAAAAAATTGCACTAAATCATAAAATTTCAAAACTATGGAATAATAATAATTGTTCTCATAACTATTAATTAATAAATTTAAGAAAAAAAGCTGTTCCCAAGAGTTTTTTGCTTTTAATATGTTATATCTAGTGTGTTTCCAGATCTTTATTTATCATATTTGAATGTTCTTTTTAAAGTGGTTTATCAGTTATTTGGGACGTGGATTTCAAAAATTGTGTTCGATATGTCGTCCCCCATTATCAATGCACGCACTCGTTCAAAAATATCGTACATCTTCTTGTCGCATTTTCAAGCCGCAGTTGTTCTACTATCATCAGACTCCGTGTATATGTCGTCGACATATACTAAAGGCTTCTTGTAAAACGCCTAGGCTTTATCAAAAGGACTTGGCAAATTGTAAAACAATAATAGCTTTGCAATTAGACTAGATGATATTTCAGGCGCTTTATAAAACGTCGTCATAACTTTAGGCTTATTGTAAAAACACAATGATTTTACAATATGCCTAGCTTAAGTCGGGCGTATTATAAAATGCCTATTTGTTGTTTAAGCATATTCTAAAATTTGGGTGTTTTTATCATACTTGAACAAACATAAGCTAATGTGGCAACAGACAACATAGGGAGAATAACTTACTACATGACCTTCATTAGATTTGAGGTTAAGAAATCCAAAATAAAACGCAGAATCCCGGCAGATGGCAATGAATAATGAAGTAATATTTATTTTGCAATATAATATCACTCCAAATAATCAGGGTATGGAGTTAAAACAGAGGCTAATTATACAGCTGACAAAATGCTCGAAATTTCAGACAATAAATTAAAACAAAACAAGCAGATGTTATTGTTGCAAGGCGCACATGAAATGCATTAGCAAATGTCATTCCAGCGACCCCTGCAGAAATAAGTAACTATAGGTATTCTAATATTTTGGCCACTATTTTTTTTTCAGCTTAGAGCCTTGTTTGCGTTTTTTTCTATTATGTATACTTATATTTTTATTACATTTATTTTATTTGACTAATTTTTCATTTTTCGTTGTAAAGAGGCCGGTTTCCATTCTTTTATTTCGTTATTCCCCTATATATAGTTACTAATATTAGTAATAGTATGTATAATATTATGAACTTAAGGACTTATTTAAATTTCTATTTTATTTTTTGTTATAAAACAATAAAACAAATCTAATAATTTAACATAATATACAATATTACTGCCAATACTCAATAATATTATTATATTGTATAAGGGTTGAATGTTACATTTTTAAAGTACGAGGCACGATAATCTGACAACTATAAAATCGGGGCCCATTGCCGCAAATTAGATGCACAATGAGAAAGGTGCAGGGTTGTAAATCAACAGGAAGCGGCAACGACTTTGAGTTGCTTGTTTATTAGTGGATGAAACGGACCGGACTCGAAATTTCTGGGCCACAATTTATTTTTATCCTTCCTACCTATCATTGTGAGTTCAATCCGATAGAGATGGCATGGAGTCAGTTGAAGCGATATTTACGACGTTATAATAATTGCCCAAAATTTGGAAATGAGACCATAGACTTCATCAAAAAAGGTGTCGATGAAATATCGGCAGATAAAATTGGACCAATTTATATTCCACATGTTGAAAAAATCGGAAATGTATACAGACAAAAGTTTGTACAAGAATTAATTATAGAAATAGGAAATGACAGCAGTGAGAGCAGTGATGATGAAATTTTTCAAATTAGTATTTTTTTTATACATTATTCTTATTTCAATTTATTCGTTAAATAAATATTTTTAATTTTGGTTTAACTGTTAATTTCTTATTGATTTTCTAAAAAGTTGACCTGTGCATGTGATTATTATTTTCTCATTTTATAAATTGGATGCGTTACTTTCGTTTCACACTGAATATTATACAGTAACAATATTATGCTAGTTGTACAATAGTAATTTGTAGAACTAGTTTTACTAATAAATAATACATATTTTTGCATTTTAATATCTGCAGCAATATAAAAAAATAAAATACAATACTTATTTATGATAGTTTCGGTGTAAAACGTTTTGACCTGGCTTCAGGTCGCCCGTCTATGCGACCCGCGCAAGGCGCCTCTATTTTGTATTTTGTGCTCGCTGTTTTGAACACAATTTTCAAGTACGGTCGTGGCTTCACGCTTTCAAAAAACCTCTCGGAGTGAGTCACACTTTGGTCTCGGAAATTTATAGCTGGGTTTACTCCTCCATTGTTAAATAATTGTGGGCAATAGACCCCGTTTTATGGGTGTTACATTATCTTGAACTCTACTATAGATCTTTGGAATATGCCTAAACAACAACTAGGCGTTTTATAACAGGCCTGACTTAAGCTAGGCATATTGTAAAATTATTGTGTTTTTACAATAAGCCTAAAGTCATGACGGCGTTTTATAAAACGCCTGAAATATCTAGTCTAATTAAGCCTAAGCGTTTTACAAAAAGCCTTGTTTTAGTATAGGCCTACGACATAATATACAAGCTGTTCAAATTAAATGGATTTAAATCTGGAGAACGTGGGGTCCACAATACCGGGCCATTTCTTCATACTCATCTTTCTTGGAAATTATTTTCTAATCACTATAACACAATGCCCGCACTATGGGGAGGAGCTCTGTCTTGTAAGAACCACATTTGTTCAGAAGATCGTCCTCTCACCTGTCAACCGTCGTGGTAAAATATGGGGGCCAATAAAAAATTGTTGACAATTCCGATTCAAACTTTGATAGAAAATTTTTCTTGGAAGTTACCTACTTTCAACAACGGCGTGAGGGTTCTCATCGCTCCACACGTGGTTAGATCATTATGAACACATCTGTCGTAAATTTTGCCTCATCAGTGCCTTGCACTTTTTTGACGTGGTAAAGATGTAAAATCAATGTTTGCTTGTTTGTTTGTTCGTATGTTATAGGCGCCTAAAACGGTGAACAGATCGTTATAAAATTTTGAACACAAATAATATTTGCAATGGGGAGTAACATAAGGGGGTTAAAAACATAAGGGGGTTAACGACCCCAATGTGTCAGCCCTTTTTCGTAAAAAAAAATATTTAAAGTTTAAACCTGCCAAATGAGTACTCTGTCAGATAAAAATGTGACAGTGACAGTTTGAGACATGTCAATGTGACAATGTCAATGATCAGTTTTCGACAAAATCATTTCGCAAGCAAGTAATAGTGTGGTGAAATCGAGAGAGAAGAGCCAAAATTGATTGTGGATGTGTCCAGGATTGCTTTCGAAGTGAGCGCAACTTTAAGTCCTTCTTGAAAAGGACGTGCAATCGGCACGCTAACCAAATAATTTTATAACGCTAATTTGCTGTTCACTAAAAAATAGTTTTACTTCATTTTTGGGCCGCAGTCACTCGCGCCGGGTGAGTTTTGAATGTCTTACGTTTGTTTACTACTTCAGAAAATACTTTAAAATGCCAAAAAAAGGAAAATCAACCAAAGAATCGAGGCAAATGAAAGCTGAAACACTAGAACAACGTGAAAGTCATGTGGAGGAAATGCGGGTAAGAGATTTCAGATCAAAAGCTGCTGAAACACTGAAACAATATAGCGTCCATTGAAACGACCATCAAACTATAATGCTCATCCTATGCATACCAATGGTTCGATTTGCCTTTCGGTTTCAAACGGCTTTAATTTCCAGTACGCCTTGCTTTCGCAATTACCATCAACAAAGCCCAAGGACAGTCACTGAGTCTTGCTGGGTTCAATTTGGGAAGTCCTTGTTTATTCCCACATGGCCAATTATATGTTGCTTGGTACAGAGAGGGAACACCGAAAAACTTATTTATGTATTCGCCAAATGGGAAAACCAAAAATATTGTTTAAAATAATAAGGAAAAAAATTAAACAAAATACATATTCCAAAATACTGTTCACTAAAAAGAATTGTTTTATTATTTGTACGTTTGGCTGTTTCTGTGTTCCGAATAGGCTCCTACAACGGTCAACGGATCAAATTTTTACCACAAATCAAATAATATTCGTCAAGAGAAGTATCTGTTTACCCATCGTGATTTACCTGTTCGTTGCACCGTTTCTTACCTTATGTTTTACTTTATTTTTTGAGCGTAGCAACGCGCGCCGGGTACCAGCTAGTTTAATATAATAATAGAAGCAATAATATCGCTGTAAGTACTGTTTTGTGCTACCTAACCTACAAATAGCAGATATCGTTTGACAATACTCATCTGTTATGACCTTACAAGGATCTAGTGCCACAAAGTTTAAAATACACTTATTATAAAATAAACTAACCTATCAGAATGAATTACCAATTCAATAAAAGAATATTCTTAATTCAGTAGCTCAAGAAATTCAATTTAAAAGGAGAAAAATTGCATTGTTCGTCATTTCGAATTGATTATTTAGAGTACATTTTTGGTTGCACTTCTGTTGCGGTAGAATTTGATCCCATTCTTTGTACACTGAACAGAAAACGAACAATACGCCATGGTAATTATTCGTTACTTTCGGCACTCGTAATGTAAAATACTGTTTCGACTCGGCTCCAGTCAAATCACTTCCGGAACAAACACTGAAAAACCGTCACTTTTCTCGCGACATCGGTAAAACCAGATTAAAAGGAAATATAATTTAGATTCCATTTGCGAGCTTTATTTATAGGTCGCTGTTACCGATATTTTTTGTGTATATGTGTAGGAAGTGCTTTTAGAGTAATGTCGGCGAGCTATTACGGTGTCATGTCGTCGTGTTGTAACTACTTGTCATCCGTTCTTTTACAACCCTCTCCTGAAAGCCTTATTTTTAGAAACTTACTCCACTTAATACGTTTTGGTGTGAGTTAATGTGATTTAGCCCTCCATCCCTTCGCTAAGCATCGTCACCCTAAACGATGACGATGTGCTTGTTTGATACACCACGAAATGTTTGTAAATAATGACACTTTTGCGAATGCGGCTTTAAGTGAGCTTTCGAGTTTGTTTCGTTAGAAAAAGGATAAGTAAAGATGCCGTCAGAGTATACTAGAGATCGAGTAGGAAGTCATAACAATTGAATTGTTCAAAAAGTTGGGATATTTCGGGTAAAATAAATAAAATTTATTTCTAGCACTGTAGGTATGCTTAAAAATAAACCAAAAGCAAAATGTAAAGACATCGGAGAAAGTATCGTCGTTATCTTTATACATTTCGTGAAACGTGATTAATTTTCCATAACAAAGCTCAGATATTCACAAATTTCTTTAGTTGTAATTATTTATATTTGACAACTAACAAATTCGTAATTCATGGAAGTGTGCATAAACCTTCCAAAATAAAACCCATATTTTGATTTAATTAAGTTGTTGAATTTAATTCAAACCAGGAGGTAGTTAAAAGACAATGAACAAATTTACCATGACCTTTGCAATTCTATAATCGACTGCCCACCGATAATGAGAGCTACTAAAACTAGTTTAATCGTAAATGTCGACAATCGAACGACAAGAAAAATGTTATTGTATTTTTAATTGGTAGTCAGTAAATCGCGATTTTATTGAAATGAGTTTGTCATCGATTGGTCGAAGCCGGTGGAAAATGTGTCCTGATATCTCTAGCGTGTCACGAGCGACTCACCGACCAATGTCAACAATTTCCGGAACATACAAAGTCAATTTGCTGGGCATAACAAGACACAAGTCAAGAGGAACGTGTCGCTTTGTACCGTAAACTGACTACTACACCCCGTGGTACCGTATAAATCACCATAAAATCCTGCCGGAAAGCGGAAACTTTAAAACATAAGTGGCTGATTTCAACGTCAGCACTTTGCCAATAAAGAAGAGATCGTTTAGGATTTATTTAGTGAACGGAGTGGAGCTGCAAATAAATTGAGGAAGAAATAAGAAACTTTATTGGAATGTAGATACAAGAAAAAATTAAAATATGTAGGTACATGCTTTACTTTTATATCAACATTTAAAAAAAAGGTAATTTTATTCATGCAATTAGTAGGTATGTACCACAACAAGAAACAGATTGTTAGAAATTTTTATGAAAACCCATTTCGAACAAAAAGTTGAATTTCTTTAATTATTAGCAATTGCCTAGCCTGCAAATTGACAGAGTAAAACTTGAGGTTATGGTTATATTGTGACGTTTATGTTTTTCATGTTAAATTGTTTTAATTTAAAGAAAATAAAACAGTAACAAATAATGTAGGTTTATTGAGAATTACAGCAAATGTTGAAAGTGTTCTCCCCCAGCTTCAATGCAGCTCTTAACTCTCCGTTTCATATTTTCAGATGCATTTTCGAACATCTGAAAGGTTATACCGTTGCTTGCATTAAAAATTGCCTCTTGCAGTTCTTCAAGATTGTGAGGGTTATTTTTAGATAGGGTGTTTCTGAGATACGGGAAAATGAAATAATCTAGAATTGTCAGGTCCGGACGGGCGGAAATTGAATGACACGATCATCGCAAAACTAACACTCGCTCCGCTACACCACACTAAAACATCACGAAATCTTGCCACACATTTATAAATTTATTGGGGTAATTTTTAAAAATCTGCAGGAAAAAAAACCTTTAACACAGCGTTCTATAGAATACTTACATTCACCATTCTGTTGCCGTTTTTTTGAAGTTACTTTGACATTCAAATTTTACATCAAATTGTCAAAAGTTAGTAGTGTCAACCTAATTTAAATTTCACAACCTACCCTAACTTATATAATTTAAATGATCTCATGGTGTCTAAATATTTATAGATACATATTGACAACAAAATTATCTTTTTACAAATGCGAAAATAACAATTGTTAAAGTGTAGGTACCAACATACATATTTTCCAAAAAATCTACAAAAATTCACATTTACATAACTTTCAGCTTTTCGCCCGAGCTTCATGAAAAATGAGCCGAATCCATTTTTAAAACATTTTCATTGCCCAAATAAAGAGCATTGTTAAGCCAGTAATTGCCTTTTGCAATAACTGTAAATAACCACAAATCTCCCTTTTATTTAAATCGAGCGGTTGTTCACCCATCACCGCAAATATGTCATAATTATTATTTTTTCTCTTCAATCTGCGATTTATACGCGACTCGGCAAACAAAAAGCCACTAATTAAAATAAAAATAAACACCCCGATCGACTCGTGTAAACATTCCTCTCTTTCAATAATAAAATAAACAGCCGTAATTAATTCAAACGTAAACATTGATTCCGATTGAGAAGACACGGTTTAGCAAATCGATAATAATCGGCTGGGTGCAACATATGGCCCCTCAATAAAACAAAATCAAGGCGGCTGCAAGTGCAGTAATAAAACATTATCGACAGGATTAGCGTCCTGTGCGTCCTGGAGGGCAGGATATAAACATGTGGCGAATTCTTCCGCGTCGTTGACTGTTTTATAAGGCTTTATTTTTGGATTAAGGGATTGCATTTGGGCAACTTAGTGGAAGTGGGAAGATCAAATTTCCTGTGTTTAGTAATGCCAGTAAATGTAAATGTGATTGATGGCTCGATATGTAGAGTGAGAAAAAATATCTACAGCTGTTACAAGAGTTGATTATAAAAATTCTCCAATGAACGTAAAAATAAAGGTAAAGAATTAAACGTTAAAGTGTGTAAGTCCGTCCGATGGTTTTGTGGTACCTAACCGACCGAGCTGGAGTACCCGATTCGATTCCCGGTGGCGTAGGGCTAACAGTTTAAAATTCTAAAATGGATCTGTATCCTCCACATATAACGCAATAAGGTAATAAATGGCAAAAGCGGGTTAGGATAGCAATATGGTGCTGACATCTACGTCACGACGGCTCGGTGAGTCTATCGGGCCTCAACATCAAGGTACAAGTTCCTTGTTGTTATCTCAAATTCAAATCGGTTTACGCAAGGTTTTTGTCAGTCGTTATAAGTCATAACATTTGTTTCCTGTTCATGCTCTTCTATTCATTCGATTCATTCTGTCTTCTCACTTTCTTATTGTTTTCTATGTAATTGACGCGACGTGCTTTTTTTTTATTTATCCTTTTTTATTATTCCATTATTCAATTTTTTTCCTATCGAAGCTGAACTTTCGATCTCCTACTTTTTTCTCAATATTAAAACAATAAGGTTTTTGTATCCGTTTTGTGAAATACTTAATTCATAACGAAATAATACATAACAACATACATAAATAATATAGTATATGTATTTAATTTGACAGCTGTCAAAGCTAACCTCAAAATGTTATGTTAATTTGTGTTTTTTCTCATTTTGCGTGAACGAATACAAAAAAACGCTGTTCAATACTCGTGCGCTGTCACTTTTCAGGGGCTGGAGCTCATTGCAACACTCGGCTGGCGCTTCGCCGTTGCTTCTGAGAAGTGTCATAACAGCACACTTGTATCGAAGTATACTATTATTTTAAAATTTAAATATATCTAAGTCGAACTCCACAAACTTTAATGAGCGTAAAATTACAAATGGATCAGATCAGTTTTTAAGTTCTTCACCCTTTAAAGATCATTCTCTCTTTTAGTACAGATATGTAGATGACATAATTGTTTTAATCAAAGGATGTGATTCTGAACTTGATAACGCACTCAGCAACTTAAATTGTTTAAACCAATCCATTAAATTCACCGTTGAAATTGAAATCAATTCCCAAATTTCCTTTTTAGACTTGTTGATCACTAGAAATAATAATACTTTTAAATTTGACATTTATAGAAAACCTAGTATCACAGATTGCGTAATACCTTTTGACTCTTGTCACCCTGTTTCCCATAAATTTGCAGCTTTTCATTCCTTTTTCCACCGATTATTTTCTATACCACTATCAAATTAATCTTTTCAAACAGAACTTAATAACATTAAACAAATTGCTTCAAATAATGGATATTCTTTAAAAACTATAAATAAATTATACTATAGATACTATAACAAATTCAAATACACTAGGTTAAAAATCCTTCAGAAACAATTTCCTTTTCAAATTCATTAACATACTTTGGTGTCGTCTCAGAGAAATGTTCAAAAATACTTAAGAAAAACGGTTTTAAAGTTTCATTTAAAACAGATAACAACTTATCCAGATTTTTTATTAAAAATAAAGATCCATTAGATTACAAATCGTCATCAGGTGTATACAAATTGAACTGCTCTTCTTGCGAGTCATTCTACATAGGTCAGACAGGTCGCAAAATATCAGACCGTATTAAAGAACATTTCAGGCACATCTACAACAACACAGATCTTGATCCTCCTCCATCAATACCTTCTTCTTTCGCCAATCATATATTAATAACGAAACATATTTTTTCACCATCAAATTCCAAATTGATTCATAAATGCAATAAAGGCCGGAAATTAGATTTTCTTGAGACTTTGGAAATAAGGAAAGCCTTGAAACTGAAAAACAGATCTTGTTTAAACGAACAGAATAATTTCAATAATCCCATTATTAATTCACTATTTTAATTTTTTACCACTCAAACAAACTTACCAGATTCTCCTTGATCCATTTTAATTTTTACATTTTATAAAATGTTGTTTTTACGAAATGTTTTAAAAATCATGTAACCTTTTCAAAACGTCAAATTTAATTCAAAATAACGTCAGTCATAATTTTTTTAAATAATTCTTTAAGGTAAGAACCCTTCTTGTAATTAATCAATTGTATCATTAATCTCTTGTTAAATTAGGGCTGATGATGGCAGTAGTGTTCTGCCGAAACATGTTCCATTTGTAATTTTACGCTCATTAAAGTTTGTGGAGTTCGACTTAGATATATTTAAATTTTTATTTAAATTTACTCCACCTGGATTTAAGAACATTCTTCTTATACTATTATTTCTTGCCAAAAACCCATTTTTCAAACAAAATCTATGGATAGTTTGACTGCTTTTAGAAAATAACTTTTATTTGTACTACGCTTTGCCGAGATTAAATTAATTCACGCTTAAAAAATCACTTCATTCGAATTTGAAAAGTTGAAGAATTATAGAATTAGAATTAAAAATTTCGACGAAAGCCTTTCTTTTTCTCGCTGTGTTTGAACATGTTTTTCTTACATGAGCACATTCAGTCCTTTATTCTCAATTTAGAAAATTTAATAATTTATTCTCCAGTTGTTATCTTATTTACTATCTCATATTTTTTTGGAAAAAAAATGTCACACACTTCACGATATCTATATCAGTGTTATTCATTCTTGTTCTCCTACTGATAGGTGTATTGTAAGCAAATAATAACTTCAAATTAAAAATAGAAACAATGACGCAATATGTCTTCTAGCTATAAGGTTATGTCTACATGTCCTTGAATGTTTTAGACATTTATTACCTCAAAAATCATTATGTACTTGTAATCTACTCTGTCGACCTCGAATAAACGTCTGAATATTATAATACAGCACATCGTATATTTTTGTGAAATATGAAAATCTCTTTATGTGTGAGTTTTTATTTCCTGTGACATGGACCTTTTTAAATTATTGCCACGGCAGAAAACCGTTTCGATGTACAGCTTTGGATACATAAATCTCGTACAACCTCATTTTGACATCATCATCCTTTTTTTTCCAATAATGTTTGTTGTAAAACAAATTTTGACAAAAAAACATGAATTGTTAAAGACTAATTTACAAGGCTTTTCCCGTAAATAGCTATTACGGGTTTATAAATTTTACAATTAATACATTTCCTATCACTCAAAATAAAATATAATAAAATATAAATAAATAAAACTAAATAAATAATGCAATACAATAATTGGCTTTTTATCCCTCCCCACATTTGTCCCTCTTTTCCACTCAACCTTCTTCATCCCTCTTCCGTTCTCATTCAAAATTTCTTCTCTACTCTCATCTCTCTTTCTCAATTCTACGCATTCCTTCAACAAATGCTCTATCGTCTCCTTTTTTTTTCCACACATCCTGCATACTCTATTCCTATCTTCACTCCAATATTTATTCTCTCTCTCTCCTCATTTCCACATCTAAACCTTGCTATTATCACTCTCTCTTTTCTACTCTCTCTTCCTAGGTACTTCTTCCGTTATTATTTTTTCCTACTCTGCATTGTACCTTGGCTCCCTAATTCTCGTTCTTCTTTCTTGCACTTACACATCTCTATCTCTCTGCACTAATTCATCTGTCATTACTCTACCTCTCTCTCGCATTCATCTCCGCGCCTGCAATATTTCTTTCGAAATATGCCTCCCTCTCTTTTCATACCCTCTTTCCTATTTCTTTCCTTTTTTCTTTCAAACACTCTTGCAGAATTCTGCACTCTCCTCTCTCTATCACTCTCTCCTCAAATCTTATTTCTCTTTTTCCTGCTTCTATTCTTATTCCATCTCTCTTTGTTTCCTCAATCACTATATACCCCGGTGTGTGTCTCTCTCTCTACTCCTAGCACCCATTCCAACCCTTCTTGCTTTCCCATCTACACTCATTTACTTTTCTCCTACCACCCCCTTTTCTGAACATCATCATCTTGGATTTTTCTACATTCACCGTCAATTTTCTCCTCCTCATATATTTCTCCATGCTTCCTATCATTTCTTTCATACCTTTCTCTTCTCTCGCTAGCATCACCAAATCATCCGCATATGCCAAAGACCACACATTTTATTTGCCCTTCCATCAACTCTTACTTTACTTATCGTCTCTTCATATATCTCTTCCATTTTTGTTACCAAATCCTCATTTATCCCTCTTTTTCTCAAGCATTCCCACAGTAAATCTCTGTCCACATTATCAAAAGCCGCCTTCAGGTCCACAAAAATGCATATATTTTGCCACACCTCTTTTTTATCTCATTTCCTACTATTTGATTTAAGATCTATACATTATCCATGGTCCCTCTACCTTTCCTAAATCCCGCCTGTCCGTCTGGTAACACTCCCCTCTCATTCATTTCCTTCATCAGTCTCTCTTCCACAATCATCGCGTATACCTACAATTATTGACTTTATCTTTTTCTCCTTTCTTATGTATGGGGCATATTATGCCCTCCTTCCACTCCTGGGGAAATCCCTCTCCCTTCCACACTTCATTCATTATCTCTAACAATCTGTCAACTTCCCATTCAGTTCCATATATCCACGCTTCATTCTGTATACCGTCCCTCCCCGGTGCCTTTTTCCTTTTCAGTTTTCTTGTTGCTCTAATTCTTTTCTTGTTATCTCTTCTATTTCTTCCGCTCCTTGTTGTCTCTTTTCATTTTCTTGTCTATTTTCATCACCCTCCAGCAGCTCACTGAAGTACTCTCTCCATTCCTCCATAGTAGTTTCATCACTCACTCTTTCTCTCTCTCTCTTTCTTTCTTTCCCTATTTATGTATCTCCATACCTCTTCTTCCGTTTTTATACCCCTCATCTTTAGTTCTTCTTCCATCCGTTTCTTTTGCTTCTTCTGTTTGCATACTAATTTGCACCTCTTGTGTGCTTTCTTGGACTCTTCCTTAGTTGCTTTTTCTTTTTTACAACTTCTTAGTTTCCTTCTTGCTTCCTGCTTCCCTTTCCTGCATTCTTTATCCCACCACTCGTTCCTCCACAGCCCCAACTTCTCTCTTATCTCTATCTTTTGTTTCTGTTGCTTTTCTTACGTTATCGCTCAGTTCCCTCACCTTTTCGTTTATCTCAGTTTCATCGTATTTGGCCTCTCTAAGTCTTGCTCTATAATTTTCTTTTCCTTCTTCCGTCCAAATATTCTTCACAATTTTTCTTCTAAACTCATTCACACTTCCTCCATCTTTCTCTCTTCCTTTTATCTTCACTTCCAAAGGCATATAGTCCGACTCCATTCTTTCTCCCACCTTGAATTTCCCTATTTCATCCCATGCTTCTTCATTCACCATAAATAGCTGTATCCCCTCTTGGTCCAGTATACGTGTACTCCCCTTTCTCATCAATTCCCATTAAGTATGCTCCACCCTCTTTTTTCTACTAAGCTAATCAGTTCTCCCTTCTGCGTTTTCTGTTCGATCTTTTGTTGATCTTCCTTCTATTGTTGCGTGTCTCCTCCTTCGTCTTGCTCTTTTACTCTCTCTTCTATTATTCTCTTCGTTTCATTCATATTTCTGCTGTACACTATTATAATTATCCATTTTCTCTGTTGTATTTTCACCGTTCTTTCCATAATCCCTCTTTCTTTTTTTGCTTCAGTTCCATTTTCTCCTTCCATTCCCTCTTTCACCCCCATTATTATCCCACCTTTAGCTCTCCCTTTCTTGCTTTCCCTCTCTGCATATTGACACCTCCACTTAAAATCTTTCGGCATTCTCTTTTCCAATTTTTCCCACCCCTTTTCTTCCACCCACGTTTCTACCATTCCCACTACGTCAAATTCTCTCAAATACTCACAAAATTCATTGTCTTTGTTTTTTCTTCCCGCTACGTTCCAGAATACCATTTTCCCTTCTCTTTCTCTCTGCTTACCCTATATTTCTCCAGCCTTCTTTGCACTCAATCCTCCAGTTTTTTTTTCTCTTTCTTTTCTGTTCATTTCTTCCATCTCTTTCTTTTCCCATCTTATTCTTTTTCCTTCTTGTTTGGTCTTGTTTTCTGTTTCCTCTGCTATTTTTTCTTTGTTTTCGTCGCCTTATTCCATTATCCTTGTCCGTGTATTTGTGTCTCTCTTCTGTCATAGCGAAACATTTTCTTTTCCAGTCTCTTACTTTTTTCGTTCAACTCCGAATCTTCTTTTCCTAGTTTTGTCTTTCTGTAGCCTACTTTTATTCGTTCCCATTCTCTTTTCCATTGCTTCTATCCAAATCTGTTCTTATACTTCCCGCTCTGTCCTTGTTAAGTCATTCTCTATGAAGATTTTATTCTTATCTTCTGTTTCCCTTAGAACTTTCTTATTTTTCATTATTTTAATTTTGTCCTCCCAGTTTTTTAATTCTACCAGTATAGTCGTTTTCCTTAGTTTTATCACATTTCTGACATCTACTTCTTTTTTGATTATTTCTTTAATAAATGTTTTTGTCTCGCTCGTAATTTCCTCTTCTTTTGTCTCTTCACTCTGCCATCCCTTGATTATTATATTATTCCTCCTCCTTCTGTTCGACTCTTCTCTTAATCGTTTTATCTCGTCCTTAAATCCCTTGTTTTCCTCTCTTATTGTTTTTATATCGTCTTGTATCTCTTGTAATTTTTTTATTACTGTCTCCATCTCTTCTTCTTGCTGCTCGTCCGATGTCTATATTCTCTCTTCTTTTCCGGTGTTCTTTCGACTTTTTTACTTCTCTTGAACACTATTTCCTTCTCCTTTTCTTATTGCTATTTTCTCTGTTCTTTCTCTCCACTCTTCCTCTTTTTTCTTGTATATACATATTCTTTTAGGTTACCCTGGCTTAGCGCGAACATGATAATAAATACGTTATAGATAATCACTCTGAATAAATGTACGCATCCAAAACGAAACAGTGTAAACTCCTCTTTAGGATCCTTTAACTTTCATTGCAAAAATTGCATTGAAATTGTAAAAATTGCAAGAAGAGACGTGTCTAACACCCGATTTAACTCCGATGGGAAATGCGACACATTTTGGAGAAAAGTCTTTTGCTGTGTTTTTTCATGGAAAAAGTGAAAAGGGCACTATTTTAGTAACGAGTTATAAATAAAATTGAAATTGAAACTTGCAAGCCAAAAAAAATTAAGTCACCCAGGGATGTGATGATTATTGAAAGAATTTATAATTAAAGAAAATAAATAAATAAAAACAAAGTTTTGTTAATAAAATAAATACATTTTTTCTTCAAACGTCAGAAAAACGTGACATTGTATACTTCAATAGGTAATGACAAATGGTCATTTCTCTGCCATGGCAGACAAAGTGGTCTAGCGGCGCATAGAGTCGTCTGGCGGCGCATAAAGTAATCAAGTTTTATCAAATAAAAGAAATTGTCAGATTTTCGACGTTTAAAGAAAAATAGCATGTTTTATTCGGAGAAAAGTGGCTTTTCGTGGCTCGTCCGTATTTGTCAAACCTACAGAAAAGCCTCACTTTTGCTCTTAATAAAACAATTTACTATTTCTTATTATTCTTATTATAATAATATATACAGAATATAAATACAAGACAAATAAATATTTTTGATATACCTACAATTTTTTACAATGGAGTTACGGAATATTATATTTGATGATTTCTGTAAGAGTAGGTGTTGAAGGTGTATTAGACGGTATTAATGAAATGATTGGCCGCTTAATCGTAACTGTTATTACTCATATTTAAATTCAATAATACTGTCACTGATTTAAAATCTTTAATCACTTCAAACAATGTTTTTTTTTAAACTGTAATAGAAGATTTTGGAGATTTGGCCTTAACATTAGGTACATGTATATATGTAGTCGCAGACTTTTTTATTGGCCTTTTTAAGCTCTACAACTTTTCTATAGAAAGCATTCGTATATCTCTTATCGTTAAAGCAGCGTTCGTAAAAAACGGATTCACTCAACAGTTTGTCGTCGAGATACTTTGCAAAAGTGAGCTCCACGAAAAACCCTTTTATTTGCCTACAGCCTATGTCCACCCTAAAGGTCCATTCTAAATACATACAATGTGTCCCTGGATGGGGTGCCCATGAGGTAACTTTTTCTAGTAAGTTGTTTGGAGAAGAATATTTTTGGTCTTGACTGGTTTTGCTTTTTATAAAATTACAAAAAAAGATAAAACATTGCAAATCATATTTGATATGTTTTAATTATAGGCTTTTTTCTTCGAATAGGATCGAATTTTTGTCCCACTATTTTTGTTAAATCTAATATTTAAAGCCGAACACTGCCTAGCAACGCCTAAAAAATACCATTGAAACTTTATGAAACTTCATTGTTGTCAAAAAAAAAATTCGGAATACTAAGTCTTCAGCAAAGAATTGTTTTAATTCAGTGTTACGGTCTTGGCGACCTATCATATCAACACGTAATCCAAGAATTTCAAGAAAAAATTCCTGGGGTTCATTAAATTTGAGCCGCAATGTATTGTTCAAATTGTTTTGTTAATTATTTTACTCGAAAGAAGGTATCAGCCGTGACTGCCACTGTGTTCAGGTTGCTAGGCCACTTTGCCTTCAGTTTATGGACTTTGACTGTTTTAGTTTTCTACAGTTGTAAGATAAGCAAAACCAGTCTAGACCAAAAATATTCCTCTCCAAACAACTTAATAGAGAAAATCACCTCATGGGACATACTGTATATTGGTGAAGAAGTCCTTAGTTTTTGGTGAAGGTTGTTGCCCTAGATTGATTGATTAAATAATAGCTATTTAAGTAACAAGGAATGTCACTACGTATTAACATTGAGGCAGACATGTACAAGCCAATGCTTGTTATCGGCCGAAAATGTTAATAGTCGATACATTCGTGTTATCTTATTACATTTTTCCAGCTACCGATTCAAATTTATTTTTCGGGCTCCTTATAATGTAAGCCAATAGTTTTGAACGTCAAAATAGGTGTTGGATAAAACTACGTATTACACACGTGTCTTAAGCAAATAAGTCACTCAAAAAAAATTGGCCGCCCGAGCAAGCCCTCCTGGCTAAACATTTTTTTCGTGACTTATTTGCCTTATAAGACACTTGTATAATAAATAGCTATTAATATAGTGCGTTCAAACTTCTAAGAATATTTTATGAAACCTACCTACTGAAACAATATTACAATAGACCATAAATAAGGTCATTACGGCCCTCAATAAAACACGTCCAGACAGAATTAGCAATTCCGTGAAGATCACGCCAAACAGGTAGTTGTACCATACAATTATGCATATACTGATAAGAATGAAGTAAACAAGAATTTATACCTGAACCTCATATTATATTCTGGCTTAAAATCCTACTGCTTTTGAGTCAGCTAAAAATAAAAAAGCTAAGATCTCTGCTCAATACACTATTTTCAACCAAGTCCTGTAAACTTAATTTAAAAAAGGTTGTTGAGATCAATTAAAAAATTAAATAATGGCAAAACGATTTTCAGCATTGTTCGTGGTTTGGAAACGAAAACAACTTTTAATTAAAAATAATAAATTGAAAGCAGTGTTTCAGTTTTCTTGTACACTACCAGACCTATTGGTAGCATCCAATAAAGCCGCACTCAAAAGTTATTGCCAGTAAATTCTAAGAAGTTCTTTGACAACGCACGTTTAAATGACACATCACCAAGAAGAAGTCAAGTATACGTGGTTCTTTCTCAGAAAGGATAAAACAGGTTCCAATTATTCTATAGAGTAAAGTACACAAGTGTAATTACAGGGGCTATTGAGAATGTGGTGACTTTTAAACTCATCAGATGTGTAATTGTTTATAGACATCAAGTGCTTGATCTTTATCCTTTTGAACACAGGGGACTTGATGAAGAAAAAGATGAAATGTTTAATGCTTTCTGAATTTTTTTAATGATATCCAAAACCTAAAATATATACAATACATTTTAAATTTCAAATTTTACCTAACTAATTTCTCTTTCAAATCTTTTAAACACCTTCATTGTCAATTCCCGCAGTAATTTTATAGCTACCATTTCCCAATTTAAAATAGCGGAAACATTTTTGCTCGATTCTAGAGCAAACTTATAAGTATACTTTGACTACTTTTCTAGGGCCACATTAAATATCATGTACGTTAAATAATGGACACTACTTACTGAAACAATTTGGCAAGTTCCCTTACTATAATTAAGTACTGTTCCATTACGACTAATAATAATCCAACTTACAACTGGTGTTTTAGTTTTGCTTTGGCAATACTCTCTAAAGTTAGGTGTTTTCCTACTGGTGGTGTCTATTTACGTCTTACAAATGACCTGAGATAATTGTAACAGACTTAAGACAGTAAGCTAACGTCCACATAAATAAAGCCCGCACACAGCTATTTGATTTCAAACAGGAACTGAAAATCCTGCTACATAAAGTTGCATTTTAGCACCAAAAGATAATATTTACATATCTATCTGTGCAAGCATTTTTCATTACATAAGCACGTCGCATGATACGTTTAATTTAATTTCGCATGTCATTTGTGGGTGTCAACAATGAACGCACATCTGAAATTACTTTTGTTATTATCGTGATAAATATTCGTGCCGCAGTGCGATAATCACACAATGAAAATATTATATTTTTGTTACGCACATTTTAGATTAAACCAAAGTCAAATAATAAGTACATGCAACGAGATACTTATTCTTTGCCAAAGCAAAGTTTCTTTACTACCAATATGATCAGTGTTCTCACATTAATAAAACATTAGTACGCCACTCTCCCAAATCACGCTGCATGACAGCCGATAATTCTTCTAATTATCGCATGTAACCCAATTAAAAAAAGCTTTCAATTCATCCATTTCCAGCAAGACCGAGAAATCAGACAATCAAAACTACTATTATCGGCAGTGGCGGCTCGTAAGCCAACAAATGGACCTAATCTTAATACAAAATGGTTCTTAGGAGAAGGATACCTATACATAAATGTTTTTGTCAATAAATCTAGTGTCATAGAAAAACATTTACGTATTATATCCTTCTCCTAAGAACCATTTTATATTACGATAAGAAAGAAGAAAAATCATGAACCTAAACTTAATACATAACTTCAAAAAACACATAGGTATACACTGTAGATTTTAGTATCCAATTATAAAATTGTTTCTTCAAGACTGTAAATTATGTCGAGTGTTTATAAATTATTAATAAATCAGTGTTGCTGTGGATAAATTTCATTTTATACCCGACCAACATCTAGACGATATTTTTGCCACGCAAATTGAAGGTGTGTAATGAAGCATTTCTCCCACAAGTGATATAAATTGATAAAAGGGGTGAATTACTATATAGGCCAGGCGACAGAAAGTTCAATAAGGAAATAATTAGTGGAAAGCTGGAAATAGCCTTAGGGCCCTATTCTTGAACATGTAAGTGAGTGAGTGAGTGAGTTGTGACGTCATCTCGAGTAGTCGAGTACTTCATTTAAAGTAAGCGTAGTTCACAATCATTCCAGATTCGAGCGGTATGAGGCGAGCGCTTGCTTTAAATCAAATACTCGACTACTCGACTTGACGTCACAACTCACTCACTCACGCACTCACATGTTCAAGAATAGAGCCCTTAATCTCTTTATTTGGACCCACTTATTACTGTCCTAAGTTTTCCCCCTCGAGCGAAGTCGGCGTTGGCCCTTATGGCCCCAAGAAGGTACAATTTTTCAGTTTTTTGCAAATCTCTCTTAAAGCATCAACTTTATCAACAAAATACTTATTAGCAAAAATAATCTAGAGTAAATTTGCAACAAAAAAGTTCTTTACCGTTTGTTTTTAAAGTTAACCGTTACGATGCTACGGCCATTCAAAGTGGAGCCCATTTTAGTCCTTGCGGAAAACTTATAAAAATCAAATGTTATTATATCAAAGTTTCTACATGTTATAAATAATTTTGAAAATCCCACCTATACAAGCTATTAACTTGTTACAATTATAACTATAACTAATAAGACAAACAGTTGGGGCTAACTATAGTCCAAGCAAATTAGACGAAAAATCGTCGAATAGAAGAAATAATTTATAAGTTTTGAAATTTTGGTTATTCGGTTCCAAGACCCAAATAAACATCTAAAGAGTTTCCACCCCCTTTTATCTCCTTTGGTACAAAAAATCGCCCCCGAGCGTGACTACATTAAGCTTTTCTGCATTTTTCTCGTAAACGGGAACTACCACGAGAAAATGTTATCTGACTTTTGTTCTTCATTAAATTCTGCATAAAATTGGTCGCATGAAGTTTCTCTCATAAATAAATAAATGACGTTGGAAAATGAGTGTAGTTTTCAGCATAAACACAAAATCTAATCAATCCCCGTTTTTTGACCAATAACAATTTATTGCAAATATTTTATTCAATATGGACTTTACAGAAAAAACTGCTTCACAATTTTTTCCTCCCACTAATGGTTTTCGAGATAACCGCCGCAAAAAACGGGGGTTGCCTTCGCGGTGAAAAATATACTCATTTTCCAACGACATATGACCAATTTTATGCAGAATTTAAAGAAGAACATAAGTTAGACAACATTTTCTCGTCGGAGTTTAACCGTTTAGGAGAATAATTCAGAAAAGCTTAATGACGTCACGCTCGGAGGCGGTTTCTTGCGCCAAAGGGGATGAACCTCCCCCCGGGGAGTTGGAACTCTTCGGATCTTCATTTGGATCCCTGCTGGGAGTTCATAAACAAAATTTCAAAAGTTTATAAATTATTTCTTCTATTCGTCGTTTTTTCGTATTTTTCAGAAGCGAGGGCGAATTTTTGAAGCCGAGGTGGCAGCCGAGCCCGAACCCCTGAAAAGTGCCAGCGCACGAGTATTGAACAGCGCCTTTTTGTATTCGCGTTCACGCAAAATGAGAAAAGAAAACACAAATTTACATCAAATTTTTAGGTTAGGTTTGACAGCTGTCAAATTAAATTTATTAAATTATTTAGTAAATTTAAGGTCAAGTTGACAGTATTAAATTTTAAGTTAATTTTATAAATTCAATCAAACTACTAAACAAAGTTTTCCGCGCATGGCCAACTAATAATTTAGTAGTGAAATAATAAAATTTCTGCCTATGCGTTATTGTCACTTTGACGTTTGAAGTTCATGATTTGTCAACTTTGAAGAATGACAAAACTAATAAGGTTACATTGGTTAAAGGGTGTTCTACACTTTGTGTCATTGAGGTCCAATATTTTCGGCCCGCCACTGCAGGTAGACTGAACAATGTTTAAAATATTACTTGGTAAAATATTCAAACAAATAAAGAAAGCTCTAAAACGAAATTAGTCAACCTGAGTTCTTGGGGACCATGAGGTCTTGAGAAACCTGAAGTCTGATTCTGAGTTGAGAGAATATGAGAATTTGAGAAACATGGGGCCTTGAGAAACCTGAAAATTGGAAGAACCTGTAGTCCTGGAAGATCTTATGGACCTTGAGAACGTGAGAAGCCTGATTTGAAATTGAAAGAATCTGAGAATTTGAAACAACTGGGTCCTTGAGAAACCTGAGAATTTGAGAAACCTCGGGTTTTGAGAAACCTGAAAATTTGACAAATCTCGGGTCTTGAGAAACCTGAGAATTTGAAGAACCTGAAATCTGGGAAAACCAGGGATCTTAGGGGCCCTGAGATCTTGAGAAGTCTGAATTGGACTTGAAAGAATCTGAGAATTTCAGAAATTGCTGGCCTTGAGAAACCTGAGAAATTGAAGAACTTGAAATCTTGGAAAGCATGAGGAGGTCTTGGAGACCCTGAAATATTGAGAAGTATGATTTGAAATTGGAACAATCGTGAGTGTTTTAGAAACCTCTGGCCTTGAGAAAGCTGAGATTTTAAGGTACCTGAGAATTGGAAGAACCTAAAATCTAGGAAAACCTGAGATCTTTTGAACCTTGAGAACGTGAGAAGTCTGATTTGAAATTGAAAGAAAATTGGCCATGCACGAACCGTACAGTTACAGAGTACGTGTAATTATTTGCGAAATGTCAAGCGGTTTTTCGTGTACGCCCAACTTTGATTAGTTTCCTTCTTGATCTCTATGTATTTAATATTTATCAATAAAATTGTATCTTCTTAGAGCCATAAGGGCCAACGCCGACTTCGCTCGAGGGGGAAAACTTAGGACAGTAATAAAGTGGGTTCAAATAAAGAGATTAAGGCCATTTCCAGCTTTCCACTAATTATTTCCTTATTGAGGCTTTTTTTCGCTCTGTCGCCTGGCCTAATATGTAGTTACACGATGGTAAAAATTAAATTATTTTTTGAAATGTCATTTTGACAATTTTACCTAAAGAATAGCTTTTCTAACCAGATGGCAATACGGCAATACGAATCTGTGCGTCAAATTTTTGAAATTAGATATGGGTATATTCATAAGTAAATAAATATACCTACATGATTTCCCCACTTTTCCATACGCCAAAATAACATACCAAGTTTTCAAAATTGTAATGGATGTTTATTTAATTTCTTATTTTAGTTTTAAGATTTCTTCGACCCCTAATTGAAACATTTGAAGTTTGTACGGGGTGATTATAAATGATTTTCCATCAAGTTGGCTTTGAAAAATATGTCAACGTATCTTTAACCATTTGCCGCTTCATTCAAATGCACAATATTCAGTGTACACATTAATCAAAATAATGTTTAAAAATGATCGTTAAAAATACTTTGACATATTTTCCAAACCCAACTTGATGGATGTATAAATTATTCAAAGATTTTTCAGTTACCATAATTATATTATTCAATCTATCTTAAACTTTTGGTGGGGTACAACACAATTAAATCGTTTTTATTATTTCCTTTATAATAGCAGTAAATCATCGAGTTCTAACAGCCATAGAGCAATTTAACGGGTATTTTTTTGAAATTTGGCGTCGAAGTTGGCCATAAATTTTTAACTATGAACATACCATCAGTGACAAATATTAATTTGACATCTCAACCTATATCTTACCCCACTTTTAATTTAATTAATCGATAATTCAACATGTTAATGCGATTAAAAGCAGTTGTAGTGTTATAACAAAAAATAAACTTTAAAGGTTTATAACAAATAATCAAAATGTGGCAACTGCGGTATTGACATTCGCCAACAAATTGTTCCAATAGGTAATTCAGATTCTGCGTCTTGAAATGGCCATCATACTCCTACTTTTTTTCGTGGTGTAGTGGAACCCCTTCGATAACATTAGGTTTAATAGTAATTATAACATAACCGTCTAATTAGTAATTATTTTGAAATTTCAAGCAAAATTGTGGCCCGTTCACACAAAACTCATAGCCACCGCCAACTATGACGCCAAATTTAAAAAACACCCGTTATATCTAGAACGCTTAAAAGCCATCTAAACCTAGTAAAATAGCTAAGAAATGGTCTGAATTTCGTTTAATCGACTTAGGGTAAACATTGAAAATGCAGTTTATTGGTGATACGCCTCTGATTTCACAATGCTCAAAGTTACCGTGACAGGTACAACACAAAGAAACAACTGTCTATAAAAAGTCCTTTTCCACTCTGCTATTATCGGCGCTACTGTCGTCCTTTGATCTTGATAAGCAGAAATAGAAGTAAAATCATGATAATCTTATAATGTAAAAAAGTCTTCATCATTGGTTAGATCACTATCGGTAGTGGTGCGGACATGGCCACGGTAGGTACCAAAGGACGAACCGCAAGATGACTAGATGCAAGTCGTTGGTACATTAGCGGTGTTAATCAAGGATGCACTGACGCCGCCAAATGTAGGGGGCGGTTCACAACTTAAAAGGCACGCTGACTTGACACAATCGGACGTAATTTATTCAAGATTCTACCTTTGTCTTGTCTGAGTTATGGACAAGATGGTGGCGAGATAAAGCTGCGCTTCCCATTTTTGTTCTTTCGATGGGCGAAGCGGGAATAATATTTTGACGGGTGCAAATTTGTGGAAAACGGGAGATTAAACTTAAAGTGGCTGAAAACTTTTTTCTTGTTTTATTTTGTCTATGCACAAGTATTCGCGAACTAACGCCCAATAAATTTTTAGTTGACTGACTGAATTTAAAATAAAAGGGCAAAAGAAGAGTAGACGTTCCATCATTTGAAGAAACTGAAAATCTGAAAAGACAACACGACTTAAACAAAATGATAAAACATTGTGAAAGAACAATAATAGTGTAAAAATTAATGCCGAATTAAAAATGTAAAATAGAGTAGAGGTAAAGGTGGCAATCACACAGCAACAATCAAAGGCAAACATAAGACAAAAAAATAAAGGAGGATATGAAATATAATAATATGTACCTATATCCCACATAAAATCCTGCAAACCGTAGAATAGGGAAATAACCGGAAACAATAACAAAAAATTGACATACAAAAGAGAACCGACTTCAAAAAGTAAAAAATAATAATTGAATACATGTAAGTATTATTACATGTGCTACCTAATGATCTGTTTGAAGTCGGTGCCAAGCCAAATAAGTTACAAATTTGTAACATATCGTAATTATACATACAAATACATATATCAACAACGTTATATAGGTATACGTATAAAAAATTCGATATCATTCGAGACGACCGTCAACGACGTCTGCCATTTGGGTTGTTTTGCTCAGCAGGCATTCCGGTGCGCGCGCCGGGAAACTTGCGATGTGGCGGGAACGGGCAGCCTATCTATCTACTACCTATTTGGCTTGGCACCGACTTCAAACAGATCATTAGGTAGCACACGTAATAATGCATGTATTCAATTATTTTTCACTTTTTTACAATTTTAAGTAATGAGTAAACCTAGTAGGTAAAGACGCTTCTCGAATAATGAGGAAACGACGGCAATTCAAAATTTTTGGATTTCCTTCGATTTCCATGGGATTCCCTGATCAGATCCTGACTTTTTGACAATGGAACTACCTCAATGAGTACGCTTTCAAATAAAAGAAGAATTTTCAAAATCGGTCCACACAATTGATGAAGAAATCGGTAAACATACATGAAATCGGTTAATAAAAGGGAGCGAAAATTTGAGGATTTTTCTCGATTTCTATGATGGGATCCCCTCATCAGATCCTGACCTGGTGACAATGGGACCAATCTGTAAGTAGGTATACTCTTTCAAATACAATAAGAATTTTACAAATCGGTTTATAAATGACGGAGTTCTGAGGTATCAAACGTTACAAACAAACAAAAAAATAACCGAATTGATAACATCCTTCTTTTTTTTAACGGTTAAAAAGCGAGCATTCTGCAGTATTGCTATTGTCGGTCAAATGGTTCAACTAATCCTTGATATCAAGTGACTCTCTTAGTAGTTGTGATAAATTTACAATAAGGTGTAGTACTCATATACACCATACCTAGTACTTTTGTATATTTTTCAACATAAAAAGAGGGCCTACACCTAAGGTGATCTAGGTATGGAATATAGGTATGGACGAATCGAAAAGAATTATGACTATTGCAAAAACCTACAGATTTGACTCATTTCAGTACACGCTAGGTCCACTTGAGACGATAATAATTCAGCAGATAAATCACGACCTAAAGTCCGCCGTTCATGATAACCACAAACAAAAAATGACAAAGCAAACGTACATAGAGCACGGTTGGGTACACACAACTATCACCCAAATTTCGCAGAAACACTTCTATCGTTCCGCTATCATCTGAGCAGATAAAAATCTTCTTTTCCAATACAATGTAACCCACCGGTCCACAAGTGTCGTATAAATTACAGCACGCTCGATCACAATCTATATCTCTATGTGATTACGGCATTACGTAAATCCAGCTACTATGGGCTGCTCTTATTCAGTTTAGGGACAATCGTTAATCCTGCTGGTCCAACAATGAAACCAGTAGGCGTAAACTTATCTATTCTTGCAGTAGCGTTGCGTTACCTCCGCAAACAGCACCTTTGCCGACGGATTTTTAACGCTACATTACCTCCAAAGTGATTGTGTTCACCGGCTCTTGCACACTGATCGCCATGAAAAACGTAACACCTAAAAATGTTTTAATAATCTTCAAATTTAGGCTGCACAAAATCTGATCGAAATTGCTAAAGCTGCCAAAAAAACTTTGTTTTTCAGTTTAACATAAACTTGTCCTAATTATGCAAATACCTGCAAGACAGAAAGAGGTCCGAATATATACTTAATCGGTATACTTAATCTATCATCAGCTTTTAGGTTGTGTTGTTTTAATTGTTACAAAGAAAGACAACGTTAGTAGACATATTTTCCTGCTTCTCCCAGTTTTTCGTCCACGGCCCATTTGCAACAGTTAGTCGGATTAACAATTCAAATTTCTGCGACCTCTTCAAACTGGATTTTGCTATGGAGATTAGTGTATTTTTAGCCCAATCTCATGTTCCGTTTATTTATTAGCCCATCAGAATTTGATCGATCGCCGTGAAACACTGGCTTAAGCGTTTATGAAGCTTAGAAATGGTTAATTCGTATCGGGTCAAATAGGATCACGACTGCGACAGTGGAGTGCTTTATGATCTTATTTAATTTTTGATTAGTTGATAATTTGATTTGTATCGGTTGATAATTACCTACTACATACTTTAATCGTCTAGAACCTAGATTTAACGGCACTCGAGTTATTTTTTTGCTGATAACATTATTTGTCACCATATGTGTACCGGAACTCAGTTTTGCAGAATAAATTTCTGTCGGACGAGGATTTATGTAAATATTTAAATGCAACGTGAGAAGATGCAATAACGATAAGATTAAGAAAAATGAATATTTATACCCTTCGACATTCAGAACCAGATATGTAGTTGTTTTAACAACAACATTTAAAACAAATAATATAAAACAGGCTTAAGATATAAATAATGATAAAGCAATAAAAATGTCAATACATAAAGGATTTCTACAATCAATACAATTTCAATTTCAGGATTATTTGTTCGTTTAAATTTAAATTTATAAAATGATAATACAGTTTCCACACACATAAACGTTTATGGCTTTTTAATCATATTAAACAATAAAGGATGAAATCCAGCGAGCAAATTTGAATAAAATATTTTGTATTATTCATTTTGAAATTTTTTATATCTGATATAAATTCGAGTAAATTTAAAACAAATAGAATGAGATTTAAACATAAATAAACTTTGTTTAGTTAGATGGATTTAAAAACATTGGCTTTTGAGACTCAACTTTCAGGATTTTTATTTGGTTATATTTGGATCATTTTAAATATTTATTATAATAGAATAGAATGTCAGCCCCTTCCTCGTGCGTTCTAAAAACAAAACCCTCCTAATCAGTGCCCATTACAATTTTCTAACATTCGCCTAATCACAAATCTCATTACGAAACACTGGCCGCGCTAATCGATACCCACCTCCACGGATGGTCACATCTGTCCCATGAATAATTCAAAAAACTTCCCAAAAGGTTTTCCGTATAAACTAGATTCTTTGTTTTTAATTATTAAACAAAATTGGCATAACGACACTGTAAAAAGAGCATTAACGTCGTAGAGACATTAGCGACAGACTTTTAACGATCGTCATTTGTTCAAATACACCTGAGCTTCAAGAAAGCCGCATTAATTATTCACTCGAACTTAAAGCTCCCACATGCGCTAATTGTGGTTCTTTGGTTACAGCTTAAAATAGCCTTATTACACAATGAAACTGAATTTATTGAGTCTTAGATCAGATTAAATGTGTATATAGCGGCGGATAAATGGCTAATTAAGTAGTTATGTAGCAGTTTTTGTGGTGTGTTAATCCTGTTATGGATAATGAATAATTATAACTGTTAAGCTTTACGAGTATGTGCTTACAAGGTTCTATCGATAGCAGTAATTGGTAAGCGCGTTCAGCAAGTTTGCATATTATTAATTGGGTGCTTTTTGGATTTAATTAGAACCTGCTAGAGGAAAAAGTTTGGTGAAATTGAGAATTAAACATGAGGTTTTTGTTTTCTAAACTAATTTTGTCCTATTAAAAATGTTGGTGGCTCTACTATAATTATGAAATTGTGATTGACAGTCAAACAAAGGAGTGTCGATATGACAACCAGAATTGCGGTTTATACTCTGGCAAATCAATGGAAGATATTTTTACCATGCATGTGCATAATGATTGATAAACATTTAAATAATCATTATATTATTTATCTTTATGCATAATTCTCTTCTTGCCTCTATATTTAGAATTAAATAAAGAATGTCCTAATAAACCTTGGAATATTACCAGAGCCAATGAACAACTTGTTAATTAAGATTCCTAGAATTTAGCACAAATTGCCGTTGTTTTTACTTTGGACATTGCTCTAATGTTATTACTTCTTCCTTTAGACCATATACTCAAATTAAGCTAATCAGTTAATTTTCCAAGATCAATTTTGAGACTATTAAATAAATATCCTCGTCGTCTAGATCCGTCGATAGTTCTTACTTTAAAATTTAGTGTGCATGTTCGAGATTAGATAAGGCACGATGCTGTAGATGCGGCTCCTTTATACTCTCACATCTGCGCTAATTTTCAAGTATTCGCGATTTCCTCAAGTGTTTATTCCATCAGCGTAACCATCATCAACAAATATTCAAATAAACAGTTTTCGATTACTACGAACCAATTAGCCTGAAGGTTCAATAATACTAATAACGTAAAGATATTTGTGATAAAAAAAAGTAATTATAGGACTGTAACCCCCGAGCAATCAACGAAATTAACCCTATTTTCCCGCCCCGCATCGTTTTAATTAATTATACGTTTGTCCTGGTTAGTAAAATTCTGTGTCTTTGGATTGTTTTGTGGGGATCGAGAAGGGTTGGGAGATCTCCACGTGTTATTTTCATTGATTCGAATTTATATCGGAGAATACATATTTGCTCAGAGTAAACATGAACAGGTATTGTAAAAATGCATTGTTTGTCTTTCATATCCGCTTTCACAGATACCGAAAAATATACATCAAAAATTCGGAGATGTAAATATGTAGCAACTAAATTTTTGGATTGAAGAGGTCGGAGGCTAAGTCGGGTGTTCATTGATGTTTTTCATTTAAACACGAAAATATTAATAGTAAGCTTGTTTGTAAAGAGAGACGGTCAATTAAAAAAAGTTACCATGCTTAGTAATGTTTTTGTATTCGTTTTGTAAAATACATAATGAAATTGTTGCATATAGCAGAATTATATTGTAAGGAGAACGAAATCTTCCTGAAATTCTTCGTATCCTTGTTTTTTCACCTCTTCATTTGCAGTTGTGTTTGCCGTCTCGAATTACAAATATGTTAGTAATACTTATATACTTTTACTGCCGGGTGCATACACAATAATTCTTACCATGAATATCTGTTTGATATCTACCTGTATCACTTTCCTCTTCAGGGTTATTTGAATTTTGATTAGGTATCTCGACACTGCCTGTGGGCATATCTTTAAACAGATAAGATTTTTTTCATAGATACAAGTGCGCTATCAAGGCACTTTTCAAGGGCGAGGGCGAATTTTCGAAGCACGAGGCGAACCGAGTGTTGCAAATGACCCCGAGCCCCCGAGAAGTGACAACATTTTTTTGTATTCGTTCACGAAATTATCATGAGGGTAGGTTGCACACCTGTCACTTTAAATACATAAAATGCAGGAATATTTATATATTTAGTTACATACCATTTTTTCCATTATGTATTTTACAAAACGAATACAAAAAATATTTTATTCACAATCGGTTAGTAACTGCGACCAATTCCAATATTGCATTACTCACCTGATGTTGCCAGGCAACCCCAATTTAAATTTTTATTAAAAGTATGACTGGTAATAAAGGCAATCACACAACTGTTGCCGCAGCCTCGCGGCAACTCGTGAGCAGTTGACTAATACAAAATTACGATTACAAATTACCCTTAGTGTGATTTACTAATTTGTGTAATAAGTAGTAGAAATTCCAAAAAATCCTTTGAAATTTATCTGACAAATAATAATAATACCTATCAATAGTTGCAGTGCTACTAAGTGTAAATATTTGACTGAAATTAAACGTTGCAATGTAATTCATTTGTTCATGTCAATAAGATTTAATTATTAAATTTCGAATATCTAATTGTATCTAAATAAAATAGTATACAAACTTCGAGAACTAGTTTACCTCGAGGGGACGCCTCTAGGTAAACTATTATAGTTCTCTCGACAGGAATGGAATACTTTCCGCCTCAGTATGTAATATACTATTTCTAATAACATATAAAGTAGATTCACAATTAAATCTGCGGTAAATGCGAAAAAAACTGTTTTGACGAAGCGCGTTTTAATCCTGTCAATGGGAGTCAATATTATCAATAAACTTGAAGTGTAAAATCTCGAGTGCCGTCCTGTTAAAGTGTAGAAGTAGCTTCTTACATTATGTTGAAAGAATACTTGAACAAAGCCTTTTCTAATTAATAACAAAATAATTATACATAACTCAAAAATCTTTAGATTAGATAAGGTATGTAATTTATTGATAATAAATATACCTAAAAATTATATATACCTATAAGTAATTTAATCACAGATTTTGCACTTAATACATGAATACAGTTGATGTTACGGTGAACGCCAAATCTTCTAAATAATATTTTCCGATGAAGCTACCTTTAAGTTGAACGGAACAGTAATTCGCCATAATTGTCGGTACTGACCCCGACATAAACCTCATTGATCACAAGAATCGCATACTCAGCTATTTAGAGCTCTTGTGGATATCTTGCCAAACCACGAAGATGGTGATGTGCCCCACGAACGAATTTGGTTCCAACAAGATGGAGCACCCCGCATTTTGGCTTAGAAGTCAGAGCGTTTCTTGCGTATTTAAAATTAAGAAACCAAACAATTTGAACGATCTCAGAAATCGAATTCGAATACAAATGAGGAATATCACCCTAGATAGGTACCACTGGACGAACAACACAAATTGTTTACACGCTCGCTGATGGTATGTGCCAAATTTTATTGTAGAATTCTTAATAAATCGGATTCTTGTTCTTGTACTTTAGGTATTAGAGGTTTTTCCAGAAAAATGCTTATGTAAGGTACCAACTTTTTTTCTACGACCATTTAAAATAGTTGGCGTTGCCATTTAAAAAATGTTGATGATGTCGCTGTGCAAAAACAGCTGGTTACATTATTACGTCAAAAAATTAACGGAATTATGAATTTTGATGCAAAACTGTATGAGCACTATGTACATATAGGTACATGTAAAAAAAATTTATAAAGCTTTCAAAAAAAAACATTCGTTCAATGTCATACAAATTCAAAGACTTTTATTTTGAAACGAAAGAGTTAAATATAATCTAGTAAGATACCTACCCACAATTTTTTGATGTAGTTTTTGGAGCAAATTGAATATTCTCATTCACCTTGTGTTATAACCCTACAAATAGATATACTAAATCCCCAAACTTCGATTGAAGGGTTCATTCAGAAAAAACTCCAAACCTATTTACAAAAACAAATTATATCGTCGCATGCTATCAAGAAAGACCTCGATAATCTTCCAACCTTTGTACTAGACATATCTAGTTTACATAGTCATGAGCCTAGGTGTGACATTCATGTGCTTGTAATTTTTATCGCCGATAAGATAAGCCGACACGTACGTACTTGTTCTGATAAAGTAAAAAAAGAACTAGATTTGATTGACCATTTCCATACAAACATAAATAATGTCGTCACCCCCGACCCCCAGCAAACCACTATCGCAATTCCTAGACTTGTCAAACCCATAAAACCCCACCGGCGCCTCAACCCAAGACCCAACTGCCACCGTCGACAAACAGAAGGTATGAGCGAATTTTACCATGACGCGAGGGGACGAGACTGGGTTATTGATTACCTGCCGACCATTTTGTGATTCCGAGCCCCGTGCTATCAACAAAATGGACCAATTGGGGAGCAGAGCACGCAAACGCGGTAGGCGTGTCGTCCGTGGGATCGAACAAAAACTAATCGTGGGACCGAATTCGCCCGACCAGAAGCACGATACGATCAGTCGGTCTTGAAAGCTCCGAGTTCGTGGTTGTGTGCTTTTGTGCGAGTAGTTGCGTTGAAAACGGATGAACCGGCTGTCATAAGATTGGCGGACTGTGCCGCGAGGTTGTACTTTTGGTGGACTGTTCTTTGACGTGCTGTTCGTATGGTGATGTCAGAGCAAGGCGGACTGGCCATGCACCAGTTACCGATGCACCACCGGGGTTTGGTGCAGCCCAGCCTTGTGATGAACCCGCATCCCATCAACAATTCCTGCTCGGTGGACTCTCAAAACAGTAAGTCCAAACTGATGGAATGATGGTTGCCTGTATGAGAGATGGGAAAGATGTTATAGGCTGTCATTAAAAAGTCGGCGGTCAATTATCCTCAAAAATACCTACACTTTATAGAATAGTATGTTAATAGTGTATAGAGTATATATAATCACTCTTAACATAAATAAGAATTATGAAGAGATTAATACCCTTTTTTTATATATAAATTATCTCAAACCAATAAGTATTTATTAGATACTCATCTAAGTGGTCTAAGGTACAGTGTTAGCAAAGACACCTTAAATCTTCGACACTCAACTTGTAAAACAAAATAAATATACCTCCGGTCTTCATAAATTAGGTACATCAAGTTGCCTCTGGAAAACGAAATTTACATGAAGGGAGGAAAAAAATTAAGGGAAAAAAATTTACATGTAGTTAGATGGAGAATTTTGACGTTCAAAACCTACTGGATGTGTATAATAACAATTAGTGCAATTTGTCAAAAATTGTATTAAAGACCCAGACGTGATTATTATCTGCAATCTAAAAAACAATCTAGAGTTATAAAAAATACTATTACTAGGTATTAAATTTTTAATGAAATTTTGAAGGATAACAAAGTAGACATCTATGTTTAATTCACATAATAATCGCTTTGAAAAATTCAGTCTTTGAAATTTGTTGAGCGATTTTGATGAAAATTACAGGGAAGGCTTGGAAAAATCTGAGAAATATGAAATTGCAATAGGAAAATCCAAAAGCGGCGGGGCCTAACACTTTTTAAATCGAACAACCAATTCAATCTTCAATTTTAATCTGATGTCTTGAAGCATCCCAGCGGTAGAATTTTTTAAAGTGGTTGCTATACCTATATGTCTCGGGCCTATTATGACACATTTGCATTTTCTGGGTTTACAACTGATTTTATGAGAATACAAATTAAATTAATTTTTTAGACATTCATTAAACAAGTAACACCATGTATTTGTAGTGTTAAAATAATAGGTATGTCGTGTATGATAAAATTATACCGGGTTGCAATAAAAGAATGAAAAATCTTGGTGATTAATTTTCAATCAAAATATTTTATCAGCAAGATAACATAACCTCTAATCTTCAACATGAAGGGAGTCTAGTATAAGAGCCAAAAAAGTTTTATTGAAAATTTTATACATTTTGAAGTCAACTATAAATTAGCCTCTAGAAGTAAACATTTTAAAAAATGTTGTTTAATAATACATTTTTTTAATAATGAGGTGCGAAAATTTCATTTTACAAAAGTATCATTTTTTCTGTTTAATTGTTAAATTTTTCTTTTATACTAAAAAAATATTCAATGTTTCTTTTTATTTAAGTGTTGTGTGATTCTAACTTTGAGAGTGTCTGTAATATTACTTTTCATATGGTCAGAATGTAGATATTCTTCTAGTAACGCCGGGTGTTTTTTTTTAAATTTCGCGTCGAAGTTGGCCATGAATGTTTAACTGTGAAGGTGCCATCGAACTGACAATTATTAATTTGACATCTGAATCTACATCTAACCTCACTTTTAATTTAATTAAGCGACATTTCAACCCGCTCCTACCTTTTTGGGGTGCAGTGGAACCTCTTCTATAAAATTAGGTTTTTCTGAACTCCACATCCGCATGTTTTGTGAATTCACATAACCGTCCTTTGTAACCGTCTAAATGAAAGCAAGGAAACAATTGTGGCCTGTTCACATAAACTCATAGTCAGCGCCAACTATGACGCCAAATAAAAAAAAAACACCCGTTATAATAATTAGATTATATCATAGGATTCTTAATTCTGGTGGTTTGCCAAATTTTCTGATCTTTATTATTAAAAAACTGTTATTTGTAATTTTTAGATATTCTGTTTAGAGAATTTTTTTAATAGCTTCCGTTATTTATTGCAATCTGGCTTACAAATAAACAGAAAACAATATTGTTGGCAAGGGAATTTTTTACCTACATTATAATTTTTTACATCAGCTAGATTTTCTTTCTGGTGTGAGCAGTGTTGCAGATGCATTTTGAGATCATCTTACAAATGGTTCTTTCAAAAATGCTATTAATTTGACACTTTGATAAAACAATTTTCTATTATCGTTAATTCGCACAATTTGGGGAACATTTTGATTTGTGAGATTTCAGTTTCATCGAAACTGTTTTGACTAAAATTTTATTTATGTATTTACACTTTTCCCGTGATCTAGATCTGGCTGAATATCGCGAAACTGGGTCAGGACTAATAATAGCAAAGATAGTAACAGACAATATTGTCTAAGATGATAATAATAGAGATGTCTATTTTGCAATACCAAAAACAAATTCCAAATTAGTGTATAAAAGTGTCAGAATAATTGCTCACTTTGACATTGGTGATAGAAGAAAGAAAAATCTTTGCCTATTGTGAAATGAGAATTTTTTCATTCTTTTCTGTCCTCTTTCAGTATTAAAAAGGTTGGTAAAACATCCTTTTGGCACTGTGAAAAGCAGTATCGAAATTATTTCCGCTGCCGATGTCATTGAAGAATTTTTTTTTAATCTCGAAATCGAAAACGTCAAATTTTTGGATAACAATTGTACAAGTGTATCGTTACATTTTGGACATCTCTGGAGACACAGCTCTACTATTAATATTTTCTGTAAATCCTGTTATTAATTAACGTTAACGTGGGAGAATGTTTTGGTGCGATCCATTATTACGATGCTAAAAATGTTACCCACGATATTGTGAGTACCACATTTCCATAAAATTTTATTTTAAAACTTCATAGGCTATCTTGTACATGAGCCTCATGATATTTTACGGAAATAAATGACCGTAACCTTGGTTTTGACAGTTAATTATTTTTTTAAATAAATTGCAAGTAGTCTACAATGACTGTATCATTTAAGAATAATTTATACAGTTAGTTGTACCATCTGAATATAAATTGTTATGTTGATAAATTAAAAACGAATACAGTTTGTTTCATTTATTCTACGAATTAATATAAAATTTGTTCCGATTTGCTTCTTGAATTTTATTAATTGCAAAAAATGTATTAAATTGTTAAAATAGCTTAGCCCACACAACTAATAAGAATATATTGGTATTGTTATTGCAAATATGTATATTAATTTCACTCATGTTGCAATCCTCCATATATTTGAATCTCAATAAGAGAAAACCGATAGAATTCATTTGGCGTCAGCTTGTGCTTTAATAATACCATAAATGGTTTCAATTAATTCTCTTTTATAGCTTCTTAATAGTGATTTCATGCCCATATTAGCACATATTAGAGTTAGAATTGTGTTGGAATATTCAGTTTTAATTTTTGGTTGATCCAACTCGATATCACTTTTAGAGTAAACTATTTTGATGGAGTTTTCCGGTCAAGCTGTAATAAACGCATTACGTAATAATTTTGATTGACACTGATGTAATTACATTCATCGAAACTGCATTAGTAGGAACTATTATCAGAGAGAACAAAAATTTAAATATTTTTTTACAATTTATCAGATATTAACTAATAATAAACATTTGTTTGCATTTTGACTCATTCGAATCAAAATTTAAAAATAATAACACACGACCGAGAAAAATCCCAACCACAGTTAGTCGGCAACAATCAAAGGCATTTCTTGCGGTGAAAGAAGACAGAAATTATCTAATTAGCATTTTATGGTAGTTTACACTTTAATCGTTACCTTCTATCTTCACCGGATTAGGTATCAAAAGTAGGCAAACGTGATTTTCGGCAAATTTTTTACTGCATAATTAAAATTTGTTAGATGCATGAAATCGTTGTGGGACTATCCACTTCTTAATTTCTTATCTGACAGTAAAATCAAATTTAGAACCTCGACTTTAGCTTTATGGTATCGTATTGATTTCTGAACAGTTACTGAATAATTTTTTAATTTGATAGGGTGTAGTCAGCGATCTAAATGGGAGATTGTAACGGAAGAAAGTTGAGAAAGTGTGGGTAAGAATTTTTTGAAAGTGCAAGATATCCCGTTCGACCCTTTTACCCTATTATATCCACTTTCAACTTTACTTAAAATAAATGCTACAATTTTTAGCACTTTTTGAAAAACTTTCCACGTTTCTTAAGAATGTCGGCGTCGCATCAAACGATGTTTGCACAAAAAATCTCGATTTCAAGTGTAAAACAATTTAGATAATTATCATTTTTATAATAAATGTGTTTATTTTAGATTAACAATAATAAAAGCACTTAAGAGCGATAGAAATTACACTCTTCTTGTTTCGGTAGTTTGATGGCATTAATAATAAATGCAAAAAGCACTAGTGCGACAACATGTACACGGGCAAATGTACATATAAATAATAAAAGCAGTTTTATGACCTCTGAGCATTACTTATTTACTGCACCGCTTAGTGTAAATAAGACAACATGTTGCAGACAGAATATATTTACGGGGTAGCATCAGATGGAATAATTGAATAGAATTGGAGCGTAAAATTGGTGCTGTGATTGAAGAAGATTGGCTGGTCCAAAACACATTTTCATCTCTTAACTATAAAGTGGGCAGTAAGAAAACTTCCAATGACAAATATTATATACATCAAAATTTTGTGGTAAAATTCCCTGTTAGCAATAAGTAATAATTCTCGAAACCAAACAAGGAACAAAAGGATGATTTAGTTTGTATTTATTCTGATACAATAACATGGTTGAATCATCCGTGTTTGTTCAAATATTTAAATAAAAAATTATTAAGTTGTCACTTATTATGATGTTAGACATTTTATAGATGCCCCCGGGTACTGTGTAATCAAATTATTACCGTGATTATAATAAAAACTGGAGACCTAACGTTTACATTAAAATAAACACAGCATGGGATTACTTTAACCGTCGGAACGTGCAGGTAGAAATCATTGTTCTAAACCAAGATAATAAAAGAAATCTTAAAACTTAATTGGAAATCTCAAAACTCAATAAAGATAAAGTAGTAAACAATACTGGGTGGAACAATAAAGTGACAAAACGCCGGTAATAAACCGACAAATTTTTATTGGAACTTTTTAATGAGGGCGTACCTGATTATTATCTTTTAAAAGCTCTGTTAACATTAACGCTTTTCCACTATGAGTTATGTTCTCTTTCTTACTTGTCTTAGCTGATGTCAAATTCTTTCTCGTCTTTTTCTTTAATTATAATAATTTTCATATAAACGACTCTATAATCGTGTTTATTATGACCACATCCTCGTAATATTTTGATTGATTAAAATTAACGATACGAGCAGATTAGCGTCGAGGAGCCGTAAATTCATTTCCATCTCGTAATTAATTCTAATAGTTCAACGCATTTTAAAGCGTGAAAAAATAAATTCTATAACGAATGCTATACATGTTTAATAATTCATATAATTATTTGTCAAACTTAAGTTTATGGTAATTAACTTTCATCCGCCCGAAAAATCTCACTTTTAATTAAATGTTCGAGGGACAAAGCTGTTGGAGTTGAACTCACTTCGGATGATTAGTTCTGCCTGCGAATTAACGTAATTAAAAATTATACACCACAGGTGGCACCGATTAGCGTTTATGTGTTTTAACCTCAAACTGTCACACTCATTACTGAAACTACGTTTACCTTAACGAGGTAAATCGTATCGAAGGATATTTAAATTTCAAGTGTTTATGTAGCTATAGAATTTCGTTTCAAATTAAGTTTATTTTATTTCCTGTGATGTTTATTACACTGTTGGAAGACATCTGCTTCGTCACAATTTACGGTTTATTGTTTTACTTGATTGTTTAATTTCGCATAATTTGAAATTGGATTCTTCAAGATTCTTCAATGGGTACTGGAGAAAAACATAAATTACATGAGATACTGTCATTTTGTCTGCCAAAATAAAACGAAATCTAAGTAAACTAGACTTTGCTATAACCTAGTAGTAAATACATATCATTATGTGACCACATATTGGCAAACTGATTAAGAAAAGGTGCCACCAAAGACCCACTACTGAGTTTAGAAAGACATTTTTCTTTCTGACAACCGAAATTATTCCTCCGCCTCGACGCCCACCTCCTGTCATAACCGAGACAATAAGTCATTTTTCCACCTTCTTCTGGGCAAAGTGCACATGGCAGACACGAGTAAAACGTTCAAACAAATGCTGCCTTGTTGCGGTATCCTCGAGGGCTTTATGGCAGGCATACCAGGACCAGACTGGAGATAAGTACGGCGCCGACCAGGGCCAAGAATGTCGGATTATAGCCCGGCTCTGATAAATCCCGAACCCGGTCTTCGTCATCACGAAAATTCAATTAAACGAACGGTACAGGCGATAAATAAAGTAACGCCTGACCCAAAAATAATTACCACCGCGAAAGTGTTGATGTTCCATACAGAAATGTCATCGCCATAGCCGAAGAGTGGTACAAAACCACAATCAAGCATACTAATTTCGGTCAAAAACCAGAAAATTATGCAAATCGCTCGTCAATACTGACTTACGGCTACTTCAAGTCATGCATGTCTGAAGTGAAAGGAATCTTGTTGATTCTTAATCTCTCCGAAGCGTGCATATTAATTTTGCCTATTGGATAACTGTACCGAAATTCACCAAACGTCTTTTTCAATAAAATTCCGCGGCAAGAGACACAAGATTCCCTTAATCGGAGGTCATTTCTCTTGAGGAGTCGGCGGCGGCTTTGAACATTACTCGGCCACAGTTTTATTGCATTTTTAGGCAACAGGAATCTGTTAGTTTTATTTAATTAGAGAGCGGGCGTTATATTTAACTTTGGCGCCCGCTAACATCAAAATATTGGGACGTTTTGACACGAAATAAAGACAGGGATATTCGGGACCACCGTACAGAATGTGATTCACCTGCGGAGTGGACATCTTGTCCGAAAGACGTTACACGTGCTGGCAAAATTAATGGAATATAAAATTTTGGCGGAGGACCTCCCTGCAGACCGGACTAATTTTTAAGGACAATAACTTCTCGCCTCAGATTATATATGCCACAATCTTTCTTTTCAGGCCTTTTGTCTCTTTACTTTAATCCAACAGAATTCCTGTTGTATCATTTGCCTGCACTACAAGTATGTACAACAAAACCGAGTTTAGTCAACCATTGTTTTCATAATCACAACAATCCTGCGCTCCCTGTTTCGTTTCCACCGCGTTGGATTGTTTCCTTTTTCGTGTGAGGTGGTCGGTGTGACGCACCTGACAAGTTTCTTCACCGGACTTATCTCTTGGAGACCTTCGACGGACCTAATCCGCACCCATAAACCAGTCAGGGTATCTCACTAAGCCCGTCTGGGTCCTGTAGGTTATAAACGCCGGCGCCTAGACTTGTCGCCACCGGCCAACACGAGGACAAGATGAAGAATCCGACACAAATGTGACAACCGAAAACGACAACAACCATGGGGACGTAATAAATCAGCCGTCAATGGGTTCTTTTCGCAACGGTAGGACTTCTTCCGGCCCACGCGTAGTAACGTTCCGAAAAAGTTCTTGAAGCACACCCAGAGGGATTATGAATGGAAATGCAGTTTTGAAACGGTGTGCAGAAACAAAAACAACCTCGCAGTTTTGAAAGTGGATGTATGAAAAAGAAACCAAAAACAACTTGGCTCAACGGTTTCTGCACTTTTTGCTGGACCACATGGTGTGCGAAATAAGGTTTAAGTCAAATACAGACTCATTCATTATGACGTGCTACTTTTAATGTTTGACGAACGAGCCTTGAAAGCCGAGGAATCACTTTCGAACGAGTTATGAACACTATTTTTTAGACGACTCCGAACATTATACAGATACATAGTTTTAGTCACATTATTAGTTAACATTAACTAAAAGACATAATACTACAATAATTAACTCAGCTTTTTTGATGCGCAACTTATATTTTGTTCAAAACATTTAGCTTAACATGCCCCACTGATATATTAGCTAAGACCCCATTTACCGTCTTTTTTCACACTTGATTAAAATTACGTTATTACGTTAATTGTGACATCGCATATTTAACTATACGTATTTGGGTAGTTTTTAAGATTAAATATGGGATTTAGACCTAAAAAGCCCTTAAATGTGTCATTTAACAAATATGAAAATTATGGAAAGCATTGTGCATGTGGCCCTTCAAAATAAATTCCTAAAATTTCAAACGAGCTTTGACATTCTATAATTTACTAAATTTGAGTCATTTTGAACATCAAATACGTGATTGTCAATCGTAAAGTTCCCTTAAGAGTGTCATTTAAAGAATTGGAAATTGATAGTAGAAATGGTGGATGCGGCACTTCAAAATAAATTCTCAAAAATTCAAATGAGCTTCGGCATCGCATATTTAAGTATATTTTGGTGATTTTTAAAATCAAATATGATATAGAAATAGCCCTTGACAGTGTCATTTAATAAATATAAAAATTGTAGGAAGAATGTGGCCCAAAATAAATTGACATCCTATAATTTACTAGATTTGAGTCATTTTGAACATCAGATACGAGATTGACAATAGTAACCCTTAACATTGTCATTTAACAAATAGGAAATTGATAGTAAAAATGGTGGATGCGCCACTTCAAAATAAAGCTTTGCATATTTAACTATATTTAAATATATAATTTGTATAGTTTTTAAGATCGAATATGAGATTTACATCAGTAAAAGCCCTTAAAATTGTCATTTATAATATGAAGATTGTAACAAGAATGGTACAGCTAACTGAAATGGTTGTTATATAGAACCGGAAGGGTTGTGATATAGAACGGGAAGCGTTGCAATATACATACTTCACATTGTAACTATGGTGATGTCAACTTTCGACAAGTAGGTTGCTTAGCTTTGCTTAGGTTACTTTCATATGCAGTCGTCTAAAAACTACTATTCTTATATCCGCCACCTTATACTCTAAAAAATTTCCATTGTTTCCTGGTTCAAAAGAAGAAACCTGAGGTTTAAACTGTATTATTTCCAAAACTTGATTTGCTACTGGAAGGAGTTTTCTTGTTTGAAAATATATGCACCTGTGTATCTGTATCAAGGAAAACAAATGACAATGCTTCTTAGGCAAACTCAAAAAACTTTTTTAATTTTGAGTACCAAAAGGTTAAAGGACCTTATTTTTGAAATTTTGTCCAGCTTAGGGCAACTGTAGGAAGTATATATCTGATGGTATTTTACAACACCTGTAAATTTTAACCAGCTTGAGCTTGCCACCAGATAATGTGGGTCAACACAACAGGTTCAACTCGCCTCAGCTAGACGAGAAACCTAATTTGGGACTTATTTACTGCCAAAAAACTAAGTCTACTTGGAAAAGATTGAATTGACTTTTAAAGGAACAACGTCGAGCCTCTTGAACCTTTAAGAACGCTGAAAAGTCTTTCGGTTGGTGACGGTGTCATTATTGACTTTGATTGACTTTTTTTTTTAATTTGCAGTCTCTAAATTTAATTTAAGCAGTAACAATGAGTTTCTGAAGGTCGTTAACCTGTACAGAAATAAATTTTTGATATCCCACAATGAGCACGTGGTCACCACCAAACCCAAATACCAAACCATCGCTGAAACAAAGAGTTGAAAGGGTTTTGGAAAGATTTCTATCTTCACACTTGAATGAGTCAGTTTCTTTTGACTACCTTACGTCGTTTAGTAATCTTGTCCTTTTGGGGTCATTATTACTGAAGAAGCAGGCAGTTGATTTTGGCAGATTTCAACCGCGAAAAATAGTGTGACCTGAAACATTGGATCATGTCAAGATCTATATTGCATTTTCAGCGCAGGTTTTTGGTGTATATTATAAATTTTGTCCTGTTGATGTTATAATCGGTCTGATTCTGTAAAAAAAGTGGAACCAGGCCGAATGCCATTTGTCTTAACAAATTACTTTGGTACTTTATAAAAGCTCTCTCCCAGCAAGTCGCGTATTTGTGTTAAAGATGATTAATTTTGGTCTTCTCAACATACTAAAGCACAGATGGAAACCCTGCTACTCTAACAACTTTTCTTCATCCTACACAATTTTATCTTCACACTTTGAGTTTTAATGTGATTTTTGAGTGTTCTCAACATACAGCTAATATTTTCCTTTTTAAATTAAAACATCTAAAGCTGTTTTTTTTTTCTGACAAACAAGAATATTATTAAACCAGAAGAATGTTCTTAAATCCAGGTGGAGTAAATTTAAATTAAAATTTAAATATATCTAAGTCGAACTCCACAAACTTTAAGAATATTATTGTTTGTTTCGGACAACAATTTAGACCCCTTTCATATTATTGGGATTTTTTTAATCAAGGCCAGTGGGCCAGTATAAGCTTTTATAGATTATCTTAAATGAAATAATTAAAGACTACTCAGTAATGCGCTTAACATGCGCAGGTGCAATGTGCAAGACAGATAGTTCAAGCTTGATTTCTGCTTAGGGACCTTTTGATACCTACCTTGTCCTATTTAGTGGGACTTGATGGCAGCTGCCCTTCTTTTGACGAGTATTCACTTTAGGAGTTGCTTCAGCAAAGACGGCAATCGCTTGACTGTAGTTTATAAATGTAGGTATATTATATCGTGTTTATACATATGTGCTTGATGCATAGTAACATAAGTCTACAATAATCGTTAACTTAATTTGTATTTTATTATATGTACGTCGGAAATACTTCCAAGACATTGATTAATAAAAAAATATTAATTAGCAATATGGTTACCAACTCGTTAAAACTATGTATCTATAAACGGAAGACTATGTGTACAGCCAAATTTTCATTTATCATAGCTCATAAATTTCTATTATCGATTTTATTACATAAAGCCTAAAGCGATAGAAATACAAATAAATCACAATATCTCATTTTTTATACCACTGTGAACCATACAAATTATGTCCCAAAATTTACAGTTAAATTTTTGCATTGGCATGGACGTATCATATTTCAGTGAGGCATTTCTATTTATTCATGATTTTTAAGTTCCAATAAATTTTATTTGTCTAATTTGAAATGTATTAACATTTATTTGATGTCAGGTGGTCGGTGATTGGCGGACACGGTTAATTGGTTAATGTGCATTGAAAATTAATAACTGTAATGGTAATTCTGTGTATTAGCCAGTTAAGTGTTAATGGGGCCGTTTTAATACTCCAGGGTGCTGATAAAAAATTACATTTTCCAGGCCTCATCCACGTCGAAAAACTAGGTTATTTGCTAAAAGTAGATTACGGTAGGAGCGTACCGGTGTGCATAGAAACAAAAATGCGTAATTACAGCGGTTAGCTTTGATAAACATTTTTAAATTAAGCCAGTTTTTAATTATATGTAGGACAAAAACAGTGTTATTAGTGGCAGTGCCGTAATAATAGCAATGTGCTATCTTAAAGACTGATAGGTCTACACACTATTTACCTATAATAAACATAAACAAAATAATTCTTTCGACAGCTGCAGCTCATTATATTACGTTTTCAGAAAAAGTTTAAACAATAAAATTAATCCAATTCAACGCCACTCTTCAAAATTCACGCCTGACATGTTCCATTATGGTGGAAAAATAAGAAAAGAAACAAACTGACCTCTGTGGTCATGCATTTCTTAAATTCATCCCAAATCGTTTCCATAAAATTAGCAAAAAAAACTTTAACGATCATCCCGATTGGCTCTACCGGCTATTATTGTTACAATTTAATGTGTACAACAAATATCATCGGAATTTCCAGACATTAAACACTACCAGAATGTTTGTTTAAATAATAATAATTAACGAAGAGGACCGTGTCGTTAAACATGATGACCTGGACCATTCCAGCTGCCAATTAAATGTTTTTTCTCTCATCGTATAAAAATATTTTATTGTTTCAATGACAAATAAAAAAGGATGCTAGTAACACAAATCTCGCAGCGATAATAAAGTTGATAGGTGTATACGAAGAGATAGAAGTCAATGGATGTAGCTTTTATGACCACCAATTTAAGCTTTTTACGTGAAATTATACAGAAATAAAATACAGAACACACTCATTACATGGTACAAGGCTACCTGACACCTAATAAAATGAAAAATCACCGGGCGTGACTGCTGGTTCGAAGTGTTTTTGGTCAATTTAAGGCGTTCCAGGAAGAATTTATGCACTTGCAGTCAGAGGCCGTGGAAAAGGGCTTTATTGTAGTGCACTCTAGCCAGGAACGCATAGAAAATTTGGTCTAATTTTGAGTTGTTATTCCGAAATTACAGAAAACGCTTTTTAACAATGAGAGATTTCAAATCAAGCTGTTGCATAAATAAGTGTTTAAAATGTCATCATTTAATGTTGAAAAAGTCCCAACAAGTGAGTTATAATTATAACACCGATTTTGACCCATATTAGAGATACAACTGCATCAGCAGTATCAGCAGCAGATGTATGGTAATTATCCTGTTTCAAATTATAGCTCAAAAAGACTAGTATGTAGTACCTACCGTTTTAAATTAAAAAAATCTTTTGGCGCTATTTTGTAAATTTTTTCATATATCCCTCAAGCAATGAATTAAATCACCAACCACCATGACGTTTTAATGACACCTTTATTGTTTTTTTTTTAACTTGGTAACGCTATTTTGCATATTGTAAGTGTAATTTTCTTTTTGTAAGTGAAATTTTTATTAATAATAATCGGGCGATAAACTCCCTTTTCAAGATGGTTTATAAAATAAAAATTATGTTTCTGTCAATATTTTGACTCTGAAATCCTGAATTCCCGAATGTGGAAAATTTCAAATTTTGAATACATACATAAATCTATCTATAAACTTTTGAATATTTGAGAATTTTCATTTCCGAGTTCGACAATTTTTGCGTTCCTGAATTTGCAACTTTGGTATCTTTGTAACCCTGAATTTATAAATTTCAAGTTTTATCTTTGATATCTTGAATTGTTATATTTTGAATCGTTGAAATCCTGAATTTGTTAATTTGGAAAATTTCAAGTTTCGGATGAATCTAAATTTTGCATTCCTGAGTTTTGCGATTTCAGCAATTTATCTTTGAAATACTTAATGAAATACATACTGAATATGGAATTGTAAATTGCTGAATTTGGAAAATTTCACAGAATTTTTTTCTGTGTAATAAGTGTTCTAAATAGAAAAAAAGTAGGGACAAAAATTTTTCGAACTGAACCCAAAGAACATTTCAGCGTGCACAGTCATGGTGGGGAACTAAAATCGATCACAGCGTACGACGTGGTCACAAAGTGTACTAAAGAATCGGCCTTTTGAAAACTATTGTCTGGGCAAAATTGCGATCCAGTACATGTGCTAATGCTTTAGCCAGGGAAGAAAACCGTTTTTCTCTGAACATACATCGTTATTGTTGATTTTTGGTATCAAAATATTGTCATAAATCTAGTTTACACTATCAAATTAGTGGAATTCTAAAATTTGCGGAATTTTTGAGAATTCTGAAATATTCAAATATTTGTACTGATAAAGACACCCAAAAATACTTAGATTGACAGGACTCATATCGAATAATCTCGCCAGCAAAAGGTCATGATAACTGATTTTTATTAGCAAATGTTCGTGGTTGACGCTGGAAACTCCTCGCCAAATTCCGAAAGAATTAACGACGTTGAAGGTGCCTTAGATCTTAGCAATCCCCGACTACAAATCACTTCCTTGGATTTTTCCACGGCACCATAGTATTGTTGGTTAGCAAATCTTTCGCAATCGCAATGTGTACTTTCAACACCACCTGTTTATTCAGTCAGCAAACTAGCAAAAAATCCTGTGTAGTGCGTTGCGCAAGGAGGTCGTTGTTTGCTCTTCGCTTTTAATAATTTACAATTGTGTATGCAAATGCCTTGGTGGTTTCGAAGATAAGTCGGATAAGGCTCCCAGCCGCTCGTAATCAAACCGATCGACATGCTGATAGCCGTCGGAGGCGAGGGTCTCTCGCATCTACCTGAAATGAAATGCAAACACGATCTTCACCGAACGGTGGGCCGTCACTCCACTTTCCAAATGACACTGGAACGACGGTTTTGCCATAAATACGCCGATTTGCATATAGCATCAGACTTCCTTTCGATGACGATCTAGATCTTTTTTATGGACACATTGAGATAATTGTGAAAAAACGGAACTGGAGAAGCTTGGGTGTTGCATGGCCAGCCAGCTGTTAATGAGAGTGTTAATTATCGATGCGGTCAATGTGGATGCAACGCGGGGAGGTCGGGGAGAAGACGGTGAGGTGTACTAATGAGATCAAAGGTGCCGACAAGAGGTGTACTGCCTGTAGCGGTGACGTGAACTCGCTGGGACATGGGTGTACAATACTGTTCTGTGGTCACCGACATTCGATAGATGGGCGCTAGGCGTGTAAAAAGTCCGGTGTTCCATTAGTCAAAATCTAAAATTATAGAGGGTTGCGCATTCATTGAACTGTAAAGTCCGGAATGCAAATGAAAAGAAATTTAATTTTTCGCACGTGGAAGCACTTTGGAATTGTGACCTGTCATTAGCGAATCTTATCTCACCGATATATAAATAAACAATAAATATACAAATTTAATAGTATCTTCTAGACTCAAATGCGTAAACCAGTAGCAATACTACTTATCAACTTGAATAATTAATTGGTGGAGAATGTATTAATCACCAATAATGTCCTAGTTTTATTTACTTACTTTAGTTAAAAACAACAATGACGCATTTTTTAACATTTATTATTTGTGCTTTTATATATTGGCCAATACAGTATTAATTAAATGTTTTTAATAAGGAGGCCTTAAATTTTCCTACGGAAATAAAAGACGCATAATACTTAACATGTAGATAATACAATTATATAATATTGGAGGCACAATATTTAATATTCAATTTGAACATTTAACATGGGATATAAAAATAAACACAAACAAATATTACAAGGTGTTTCATCAAAGTGGAATAGTCTGTGTCTAAATTTAAAATGTGATAAATGATTTTCTTTAATTTAAAATTCTAAAACTGAACAAATTGGAATTTTGAACGACTTCAAAAGATTTTTTTTCTGAAAAGTCTAGTAGATGAAATATTATTATTTCGTCATGCAGTTTCAAAAATAAATTAAAATGTATGTATGTAAAGATACCTAAATAGTTAGATATAGCACTATGTATTCTACTACAGCTTCGTGCAAATATAATTTAATGCTTGACATATTGATGCAAATTTGGTTAATCAAGAACATGCAATCGTGACGTAACAGCCTGTTAGATAAAAAATCAATCCATTGCACTATATGCATTTAGTAATTTGATTAATTTAATTCATGCGCCTTTTACTCTTTTCAGGTTATAATGAATTTTTGTTTTGACAAATTGAAAATAACGCAAATACAACGTTGCGAACTCAATTTTCAACCGCCAAATGAAAATTTCCAGCACAAATATTAATTGCCATTTTAATCAAAGTAAATACGGTTTTTGAAAAAGTGGATGAAGTACGACCAACTAGAAATAAATGTTACAAAATGAGAAACACTCAATCCAATCTAAGAAAAAAATCAAAACATGCCTAGATGGTATTGACTACACTACTTAGACAACACAATTTAACCGTGCCCACAGCATTTTCCAATTAGGTACAAATCGGGTGTAGAATTTATTTTGAAACATAGTAGTTTTACATGGAAAATATCTTAGGGAGGTTCCCCTAATTAGTTTAGAGCAAAACGTTAAATACAACACGTCAGTTAATTAATCACATTTTCAAAGATTATTTTTAGTATTTTCTTACTTCTTTTTTCTCTTTTATTTTAAAACTTGAAGCCATCAGTGTAAAATAAATAATGGATATAGGTACCACCTACTTTTTATACTGTACAACTTTCCTTTGAAAAGTTTTGCTGAAAAATAATTAGGGGAGCCAATATCCTCAGATTTTTACTTTTACAGATAAAATTTCTTCGTGTCAAAATCCATTCTTCACCCGGTATATTTATTCAATGTTGCCTACTCTGTTTCTTTAAAATATAGGGAATTAAAAATATTGGCAAAGTGGGCTGTCATTCTTCATTTTGCAGCAGCGAATAACCTACAGAAGAACAGTTTGATTTTATATCTGAGCCTCGTATAGGTTTTTTCCGGCCAAATGAATTAATTTGTGGTGGTCCTGATTATTAACTTTTATTATCCAAGATGAAACCAATTCAATTCGAAAAATATTTGAAGGATTGCTAAGGCCCAATTGAAAAAAAGAAATATCTAAACACGAAAGAAAAAAGCCAAGTCATTCGCCACTCTGCAGAATAGAACAGATTCATTTACAACAGTGAGTTTCGTAACTCTATTCTCCTTGGAGGAACTGTATTTATAGTGAGTGGATGGTTTAATTACAGCTTATACTGATTACGTTGCACATCTACAATAAAAATAACTAATTAAATTGGCATATGAACAATTAACATCACATCACGTCCAAAATAAAAAAAACATATTCTGCTGATCACGTTGGAAAATGGGAAGAGGGCAATTACTGGTGGCGAATGCTAGTTTAAGTGATATTCTAACGTTCGAAAACGTATTTTATTTAAAAGTGAGAAAAATTGTATTAATGGTGGCAATTACGAGCCGTGAGTAAGCGAAGCACAAGGAGACATTTTTATGAAGAAAGAGAGAAAGGGCTGCTACTATGATTTTCTTCGAACTATATTCATCCACAAAATTTACATATGAAAATTACCAGAAACATCGAAAGATTTATGAACACAATAATTATAAAAAAGAATTACCAACTAAAGTCGGCATTTAAAAAAAAAAAACAAAGAATATTGGAAAACTGGTAATATGTACTACAATGTATCATAATTAATCTTACAATTCACATAAAATACAATCGATTCCGTTAACGTATATCATTTTGTATTCGTTTTGTGAAATATATAATGGAGAAAGTGGTAAATAACTCAAAATATAAATATTACAGCATATTATTTAATTTGACAGCTGATGTCAAACCTAACCTTAAAAACTATATAAATATATACAATATTAAAGATAAATTTAATGTCATGTTCTGTCCATTCTATTTGTGCTCGATATATCATGTTGGTAGGTCACTTATTTATCAATTTCTCGGTTTTAAATAATGTTAACAGTTTGCTTTGACATAGCCAAAATGTAAAATGTAATATTCAGCTGTTGAGTAGAAATAAGTATATGTTTCTATTATTATTTCATGTCTCTAATTTGTTGTCAGGACCTGTACACTTTCTTTACTGACACTCATTTTTATATTATTATTATTAAAACTCAGCAGTTTTTCAGATGAGACTGAACTGAATTATGTATATAGAGGCAACTGTAACAATGGTGTTAGTTGTTAATAGGTTGGCACCACTGAATACTGCCACCCCTTGCTGTTGCCATCTCCCATTTTTGGATGATGATCGATCCCACGACTTTTAATTTCTCCACATTTGGGTTTCTTGTTGCTAAAATATAAAATACTAAAAAGTATTGTCAACAAATTCAAAATAGTTTTCTTTAAACTAAGTATTTCAATTATATCCTTACACTGATCTTATAGCCTTTATCCCAGTTTAGATGACCCGGAGGATCTTGAAGGAAAAAAAAATCGGGTGTCGTGTGGTTCGTTTCCTGGAAAATTCTTTTGCATTGAGACCCTCATATAGCTCACTTGTTGGTACCGAAACTTGTTAGTCTTCACAATCAGAAATGAAAATTTTCTCTCTCATGGCTATGTCATCGACTCTTTTAGTACCTATTCTAAACAGTATTTTATTTGATAACATTTTGAGTATTTTTGCTCCTATAAATATAGAAATACATATAATAAAACAGTGGTCCGGTGTGCCAGAACGCATATAATTTCCCTTTTAGTAGGCGAGGGTGTAGGTGAGGATTTACGATGGGTCATTTGCGGTCCGCTTATATAAACAAACGGCATCGTAGGTGACGGGGTTATAAAGAAAGAGCGCCAAAGAGAGGAGTCGGCTTGTCGGGAATGTGGACAATTCGGAGATCATAAGTTAAGATAAAGTAAACAATTAGCGACATGTTGGAGTTTATTTATTCCATCGCAGGTAGCAGACTATCATTTCAGGCCAACATGCAAATCAGAGAGTCTCTAATGAGCACCACTGGCTCCGAAATGGAGAGGAAGGAACAGGTTGGCGTACATTCAGCCGATTACGTCTTTATGAGGAATAATTAATATCGACAGGTTGTAAAGTTGGAAGTTTTATTATAATTGGCCCGAAATTAAAATGTTTGGCATTATTTTGACTTTTAAACTGTTAATTGTAATGTAGAACTTCTTTGAACACTTCCGAATATCAATCTTTCTTCCGTGGGGTTTTTGGGTCGGTGGTCGTTTGGGGCTGTCTGGACACCCCGCAGTTCGCACCGGGGTGTTAATAGGCCCCCGTCTCGCCGACTTGCTACCGGATGCCATCATCATTGTGCCTGCACTGACACCGCCACTGACTTTACCTGGGCAATTAACGCCGAAACGGCTACACTCATGTCTGTTTGCAGACACTTTATAGGACTCCATTGTTTACCTGATGCTGCCACCAATGCTGGCAGATAAGGCGGTGGTTCCTCTTGTCCGTGAGCACCACTATTGACATTGATTAGGGGTTGATGATGCTTTGCGTTGTTTTTGTGCCAGTTTTGAAGAAATTAGTAGGTCATTAAATCATTCGGGGTATCATCAAAAGTTTGTAAACAACAATATCAAAATTTCGTGTGACCAATATAGTTTATTATGGGGTCATCCACGTTGATGATAGGGATTTACTCTTTGCCAAAAACTTCCAAATGGCCAATGATTACAAGACTTACATATTTACATCATCAAACCTGGCTGAGAATGTTTTTTCTAAGGTTCTTCACCCCCCACCTGATGTCCAGAGTTCCACCTGGTCTATGATATTTTTCTTAGAGCACCCCTAACTACCCCGCTAATGGGGCGTTTACACAAAGTTTTACTGTCACAAAAGTAATCAGGATGACTTTGAATTCGCAAAGACTTTACGACTTTCCTAACATCAAATCTGATGGCAACAACCAATCAAAATCAAGAGTCAAAAAGACAACAAAGCAAAATATAGATTAAGTCTGAGAATGAAAATTTATGCTGCTAATTCCCAAGATATCCAATAAATATTCTTCACCTTGAAGAATGGCCATCATAAAGAAGAATCGGCTGCTGAAGTATTCATTGTTAAATAAATCGGCACCAAAGCCAACATATCGTTGACAGATAAAAAATTACCCCGTTGGCTCAAGAAAATTTATAGACAAACCAGTTATAAATTACGTTTACACAACTTGTATGTTATCGAATCGACTGGATTACCACGAGTTCTTAATTATGGAAATAAAGTAATTACAAACTGCCCGGCTAATTAAATGAGATGTCAGTTTTTCATTATTGATTTACTACAATTTATCATCTCTAATTAATCTTGTTTGAGCAGTTTGTTAGCAAAGGAATCAACTGTAATATTGGAGAAAAATCCTGCATACATAGACACATTCCCGAAACAGATATTGATTATTATAATTTATTATCTGACACTTCAATGTAATCCTTATTCATGGTGCGATAATTAAAATCATAATGAACGTGAGCGCTTGTGAAAAGTTTCGCAATTTATTGTGATGGGCACCATGAAGATTTTTCAGTCACATTGACCTGAGCAAAAAATTGCCGTAATTAGGAGATAAAGTTGAAAATTTTCTTCATTCCATATGGAAAATGTAATTACAACAGACATTACTGCACGTAACCAATGTGCCAGTTTTTAAAATTTATTCGGATGTACGATTTATTACATTTAAACGAATTGGCCAATTTTAACTGAATCGGTAATTAGGAGTCCCAGTTTAATTTGGGCTCGATGATGTCATCCACCTTGATCTGCTTAAAAAGCAAAGTGAAGGATGCTTCAACGATTAAGAATGCCAAGCATTGTAACACGTTTTTGCTTAATAGAAAAAAAATAAACCTGTAAAAGTCAGTGAAAGTAATTATGCTTCACCTTTTTTTTAAAGTTCTTGGGTTTATCCTAGTGTTAAATTAATATACACTTTATTTGATGAACAAATTTCGATGTTTGATTTACATTCCTCCGATGCTTTGGCAGGGCAAAAGAAGCTTGATGAAAGCGAACTTCGTTGACTGTTTCTTATTAGGCAGTGGGGCTCTGCGATAAGTTCACAAAGGAATTTTAAATGATATAAATATATAATATACTTAGTGACATATAAATTGCAGCACCTTCAATCAACAAAAAAATAGTACATCGAGGGAGAGAAATACATGATAGCCAGAGTGCGAAGCCCGAGGGCTGCAAAGCAATGAGGAAAAATAACATTTTCTTCCGAGGTGTGTATACTATTTTTTACACAAGCAAAACTACAAATGCCTGATAATTCAATTAAAATATCAGTAGTCTTTTTTCTCCATAGGTAGAAAATATGTCAGAGGGAGTTTATATTGTGTACCTACCACTACTGCATCGAGAATGTTAGAACATAGTATAAACTCTCTAGGGAGAAAATGATCCACTTCTGTCACGATTTTGACAGCTGATTTTTACTCACGCTTGTGTAAAAATAGATTTTTTAATGCGTTATGTTCTTAGGGTGTAAGTGAAGTAACGATGAAAGTTAGCTAGCATTCCTGCTTTGTAGAACATGGTTTGCAGAAGCCCAACAGCGAAGTGGTGTCAGCAGGACAATGCTAGGCCTCATACAGCGTGTGTTATTTTAGACCATAATGGTCATTTTTAATGTGACTCCCTTCTATGACCACGAAGATCGCCTGACTTATGTCTGGATTTTGTCTCTGACTGAACTTCAAAGGGCAGTACAGGATGCTTGGTACTGTCACAGGCTGCTGCTTATCGGGGAAACTTATTATAATTTTGTTAAATTCTTAAATAAAATGTTGTTATGCTCCCGAGAGCTCTTGAACAGGGGAAATTAACATGGGTCAGGGCCAAAGGGTTTAACATGATCATCATAAAAAAAATCGCTTAAATCCGGGTGGCCCATATTCTATGCTCGCCAGTGTACAATATAAATTTAATATTTTTAATTCAAATTCACCTGGGCGGAAGTGGGTTCGAGCAGGTATGTTGAAGAAATTTAAAGCTGCCCTCTTCAATATATAACATCTAATTGCACCTCTTCAATGATAACCCACATGATCATAACGATAAAATATAAAATAACACTCCTGAGAGAAATTCTATAATATGGGTAGTAGATAGTGTCACGATTAGTGTCAAGATCTGTATCAGTAAAAAAAGCATATTGCATATACATATTTAATCTTGAAACAAATAAAGTGGATTGGAACGAAGAAATAGTTTGCACCTTGCAGTTTACACATTGACAGATCTTGAAATTTTTTACGTTCTTGTAGTGACTTTACAAAACTTTACAAGAAAATTACAACAGTCAATAGTCACTTAGTACATTCTGACATACTTATTTCTTTTTCATTTTGAGAAACAATATCAAGAGAGTACCTGTTTTTTATCTGATTATTTCTTCAAGACAAGACTGAACACTGCTAATGTGTACCTAAACACAAAATCAATTTTATAATTTTTTCAAAAAATTAATTGTTCTTAATTTATTAACATTTTTAATTTAACAGTAGGTACTGATTTTAATTTTCATTTTTGTAAAAGGTCGATAAGCACCAAGGTAATTATGGTACCCAACCAACATGTTACGTTATAGAAAAGGATACTGGACCACTCTGCTAGACTAGATTCTTTATACACCTTTTTGTAATAAACAGAACCTTAATACTAATGCAGAACCTTAGTACTAAAATTAGTACTGACTGAACATAATTTAGTTGCTTTCCACATTTTTTATTTTGTTTATTATGTTTGCAGAAAGCATTTAGGAAGCTCAATATGACAAGCTGACGTAAAGAGAACATTGTACAACTTTTTAAATGAATTTATTTTTAAAAACCTATCGTGTTATACCTTCCAAGGCTGGTGTAGTTTTGATTCTGGTAATCCGAAATAAGATACGATTCAACATGTCCATTAAACCCATGTTGAGTCATTTCTAAAATATGTGTAATAAGTTCAGCTTTACAAAATCTTACTCGATCTTTCAAGTCAAATATATGGAAATCACTTTTTTCACACATCCAGCGTCCGCGAAGCTATAAATTCCGCCAAACGATATCTTCAAGTCGAACCGCAGCATGTTCAGGTTAAAAATGTCACCACATAGGTATTTATTGTGCAGACCTTGATCCATCCGAAAACAGTTTGAAATTTAACATGGTCAATAATCCCAACTTTCTACATGAAATATTGATTTTTCTTCCCGTTTCACATTCCGTTTTGATTTATAGCGCCCATCCATCAGCAGCACCTACATCCCGGACCATCATCTAGATTGATCGTTAAACTTTCTAATCATCAGCTGAGCGAAAGGATCATCCGATAAATCATACATCCATCTAGAACCTTTTAGTCGCGCGTTTATAGAGCACAACTATCGCGTATTAAGCAGTAAAACTGCGGCTGGTTTATGGGTCTGGTCGGTATGATGGATGTGAGGCTGCCTAGCAGGAATTTCACACACAGAAACTCGCGTGTTTATATGTGTTCATGTGATGCATTTAACGCGTTGACAGCAACACTAACAGAAATAAACATTCGTACAAGCGGAGTTAATGCATCGTCGCTTTTCCATTCCGCCAGTAAATATTGATGGAAACACGTGTTACAGCCACTAATATTTAGATGACTTCTGTTAACGCCGAGATTACATTAGAGATTTCGGCCGACAAGAGGTGCAAAAATTCCTGTCTAGGCGTGTGTTTGTGGAAGTTGATGCAACCAAATTTTTTGACAGCTATTCAAAATTCTTTCCTGTCTTTCTACAGTGTTGTGTTAGTATCTTTATTAACTTGGTTATTTCGGTTCACAGAAAACCCTCGACGACTCAGCCACTGTGTGGGCTGCGGCGGGCAAATCCATGACCAATACATCCTTAGGGTTGCACCTGATTTAGAATGGCACGCAGCTTGTCTAAAATGTCAGGAGTGTCGACAATTTCTTGATGAACATTGCACGTGTTTTGTTAGAGAAGGAAAGACGTATTGTAAGGGAGACTATGTTAGGTAGGTATTAGTTACCTTTTTCTGTATATTTTTGAAAATTATTAGTTTTTTGTTTGTCTTACGAGACCTAGAATTATCACGATTTTTGAAAGCCAAAGTTTAACTTTTCAATAATTGAATTTTTTTATGTCAGTCTTGTTGTTATGGGGAAGGCACCAACTTTTTGTGCAATTCGAATCGTTCCCGATACAAAATTCGAGCCCTTTACGTTTAGCTCACCGTCATGACAATATCCCTCAACTTCGCGTTGGAACACTGTTTGCGTGCGATTTGGAAAGATCTTATCAATAATAATTATTTGCTAGTATTATTTAAATTTCTTTGAAGCGCCTCCTCACGGACCTTTATCTTAGGTCAGTAGCGATTTTTATTCCGTCAAGGTGCCGTCTTCAATCTCTTGGTTCTCGTTGTAATGATTGATGAGATGCGTCCCTCTTTCTGTTATGTATTATCTAGAAGTTTTAAGACCGATTCCTTCGCATCATTTCTAACGGTCAGGCGCTTGCATATCTAATCTTAACTTAAATTTCTTAAGTCAATCAATATGCAGGCCTTCCTGACTCAGAACACGGTATTTCCTGCTATTGATAGATAGATTTCCTGCTTGAATCATATTTCTGGAATGCAGATTTTTTTTAATGAAGGTAAAGCAGTTATCCTTCCATAAAAGTAGTTATTAAGGCCTTTGGTACGGACATTTATCAGCTTTTTGCATTAAACCTCACTATATTGTAGGTTCCTCTTCATATTATTGCTCTTCATATTATTGTACTCTTTCGAGCACCTTCACGTTTGCCACGAGAGATCCATACCTTTGTTCACTTCACGAGCAAGAAGGAATTTCGTTGATTTTTCAAGTCTGATATTCAAGAATTACCTAATTATACCGGGTGGCCCAGGAATAACTACATTAATTTTAACCAGTAGTAGAACTCATCAGTGTCAACAATTTTTCTTAATAAAATTTTGCCCTAAACCCCGTAGTTATCGAGTTAAAATTAGTAGAACTTTTGGCGTTAATTTCGGTACACGCCACTGAACCCCTGAACGGTGATAATAACACAAGACAAAAAACACTGGGAATTAATTTAAACCGCTCGGGTTAAATAAACAAAAAAACTTAATACTAACTTACTCAACGTCTTTACTTCAACATCAAATGCTGAAAATTGTGAGGCCGAATAAATAACATGCGGATTTTCATCTGCCCATACGTATTATTTAAGTTGAAAATACCATCTCCGATGACTATGTATTGTTGAATACTCTGGTTGTAAAAATTAAACTTTCTGTACGTGATTGTAGGTATTCAACTGTTGCGCTTTCAAAATTCTCCAAATTCGATTTGCTAACCTACTGGAACTGGCGGTTGTTTGCAAAACACAATGCACAACATTAATGGAAATTAGGCACACGAGAAAAAGCCGGCATCTTTTAAGATAATAACTTTAAAAGCGAAAGTAAAATACAATAAGACGCTCCCTCGAGTTGACCCGATAAACTTTTATTGTGTTTCTCAACTGGTAGCTGCACCCAAATGTGCAAAAAAATTATAAATTTGATAATGTTGAATTTTCCGGACAAAAGGTATAGGTGAAGTTACAATAAATATCCATAGGCGGTTCGTGAATTTGAAGGGTTCCAAAAATGATAAAATAAAATGAGATTTCGAAAAAGTGGTAGATAAAAATTTTGTTGCTCTCGACGAGTTCTGCTACTGGTTAAAATTAATGTAGTTATTTCTGGGACACCTTGTATAACAATCGTAATCAGGTAGGTATTACTTCTTCCTTTTTGATGACGGACTCCATGTAAGGTTTTCGGTATTCTTGATTTCGCGTTTTTTTTTTGTATTTTTCTCTTTAGAGTTTCCTTATTTTATGTCATCCTCTTAAGTTATTCTTCTATAGTGTATGTTTTCACAAAATTGCCTAATTGCCTTTCTTCCAAGTAAGTTTATTTATAAAGATTCATTTTTACATGTTCTCTACACTTTTTTTTCCAAAAACCGTCCTGGGAAATTGTATGTTTAAGTCCTTAATAGTGCAGATTCACCCTTTTTTAATATATCAAATAATAGTCATAGGTACTATTATGGCAAAAATAAATTATAATAATTATTTTACATTTTCCTTTACCAAACAGTTTTATTCAGATTTAATTTTTCTTAGATACCTTCTCTTCTTATTCGTTTAGTTTACGATCCGCTCAGACAATTCCTAAAGAAATTTCTTTGGCGTTATGGCGTTAATTTTAAAAGCATTGTTTTACTCTTAGTTTTGATTTTATTGTGTGGATTATTAATTATTATCAATCGTATACTGATTTGTGTTTTTATGTTACTTTAAGTTTATTGGAACCTACCCCTCACTATTGTAAAAAGAAGGGTGCTCAATCCAGAACTCTGTTTCAGTTTCATTTTTGGATCAAATACTACAGATTCTTTGTTTTGTGTTTCCACTATACAGGGTGTTATGGAAGTCCTAGCAGAAAATTTAACCACAAGTAGAACTCGTCAAAATAAACATTTTTTCGCAAACGCTCCCTTACGGAGTTAAAATTAAGAATAGTTTAACCCCTAAAACCAACCCGCCTATGGTCCCTCGTCCATTGATTGTGAAGAATGCACAAAAACTTTACCCGATAAATAAATTGAAATAAAAGCTGTTTAAATGGAAACATGTACTAACCTACCATAATATGCATAATATTGAAGTAGATTGTAATAATAAACTCTCTAACTTACATCAGGGATAAATCAGGTAAACGACGACGTGCGGTAAACGATACATTTAATGTTGACACACCGAGACTTCGAATACTTAAAAAAATTCAGGTTCCAAAAATTTCCAAAACGCGATCACATCTGGGACGTCCGAGACAGACAAGCGGCGGATTTCATTTGCATTACCTAACACTAACACCATAAAAAAAACATTTTCGTGGAAATTACAATGAATAAATTTTTAGTATTTGCTTAAGAATCGAGCACAGTTCATAACATACCGGCAGACGCGACACAACTGATAACTAAAATTTACTATCAACGACAATTTGTTTGTCCCAAAAAAGTTTGAAGGTGTTTACCTCGTTCGGAAAAAACCCTCTGATGCGTTCAAGTTCATTTATTCATAGGCGGGGGGTGAAATAAGGGGTCAGAAAAATGTTAAAAAAAAATGCGGATTTCAGCAAAGTAGGTCCATATATAGTAAATAGAGAAAATGTTTATTTTGAGGAGTTCTACTTGTGGTTAAATTTTCTGCTAGGACTTCTATAACACCCTGTATCTGTTGTTTTTCCATATATATTTATGACCTTTTAGTCTCTACTATCTATTTTTTTCTGGTTTCTGGAAAGTCCATAAATCATCCGTGTAAATCTTTTTTTTTTCTGCTCTTCTCTTTATTATGTAAATGTAAAAACAGATATAATGGTTACCCAGAAAATAACACCATAATATCCGGTAGTATGCAATTTGCATTGAAAATAAATAATAGAGAAAAATTATTGATTTACGTTTTTTGAATTGACGAGACGTAATCAATTCTTATGTGGTTGTGCGTTATTTGTTTATTATTATTAAAGGTGTTTTTTTTTTGTAAGAGAGCGCTCTATTAATTTGCATGAACTCAATTTGAATCAATTTCTCCCATTTTACGTCGCTTTACGTACCGATATTATCCTCTCATAAATCGTAAAACCTCCTCATCATCAAGTCCAATTAGCGACCATCCAAACCATTACTCCACACTCCACTTATTTTTAAGTCACATACCTCCGACTTATTAACCTGCAACCGGAAAGAAAAACTCCTTCGCCCAGACCTCCACGATCGTTTGTTTTTCCCGTCAAAACTTTTTCACCACTTGACAGTCCACAAACACTTCCCAGCGTGATTTTGGCAATCTCCCCAATTCGTCGGTGGCCCATATGGGTCTCGTCGCGGCGCCCCTTGCACAAACAAGCCCAATCTCGAGTTTCGCCTCACGTCAATCAACCACACACACACTAGGTCAATTTTCTCACGTTTGATTTTGTTTTTCAGGTTATTCGGGACGAAATGTGACAGGTGCGGGTCGTCGTTTAGCAAAGAAGATTTTGTGATGCGGGCGAAAAACAAGATTTATCATATAAAGTGTTTCGTTTGTTGTGCTTGTTCACGGCCGTTGAAACCTGGGGACGAGTTCGCGTTAAGGGACGGTGGAGATTTGTACTGCAAGCAGGACCACGACCACATGGAGAAGACGTCGGTGCCGACGCCGCCGCATCTGCCATCCTCGGAGAGTAATAACAACACGAGTTTGAGTAACAACAACCATAACAGTAATTCGATGGAACTTGGGTGCATGTCAGGTAGGAAGAAGTCTTATTACTTTATTTGTCGAGTAATCCCTAGACTTAAAATGTTTTGATTGATCGGAATCAATGAATTATAAATATTTACTGCTTGTTCAAACTATAAAATCACTCCATTAAAACAACTCATACAGTAGCACAATTATGTAAGTCCGTATTAAATTATACTCATGTAATTCATCGATGATATAAATATCAACAACCTACTTTTCCTGTCACAACCACTTTAGTATTTAACTATTATTTCAATTCGTTTGGTACTGCTATAAATATGCCAACAATTATTACCACAATAATTACATAAAAAACTATGTATGCATATGCAAATACTGAATACAAACCTCTAGATAGATATCGTGAAAAATATTGAAACTGTTCTTGTTTCTTATATAAGCGAATTGGTACCGTTGCTCAGGCTCACGTTTCTCCTCACCATTTGTTGTTTTTTCCAAACCTGTGAGGTCCACGAACAATACACGGAACATTTGAAGTATTTTAAATGTCGCTTGAACGTATGTTTAGAAAGGTTTTATTTAGTTTAAAATCTCGAAGGTTGAGCATTTTTACTTTTTAAATATTTGCGTTGGGTTTAACTTCAAAGCTTGACCGTCCGGAGGTTCCGGCCGCAGAAAGGGTGACCAGTGCAAACAACCCTAACGAATTTACGGGGAACAGAATAAATAGTGTGTGTAACAACATAACAATTAGGAAATATTATTAGTATAATACGTAAACATTCTGTGATAACAACAAAACATTATTTTTATCGGAGAGTAAAAGATGCCTAATCACACTTTTCTTAAAAAAATTAAATTAAAATAGAATTAGTATTTTTTCATCTTATTTGTGTCATAACAAGTATAGTTACAAAAGTCTAGTTTATTCAAGGGCTTAAGGTAAAGCTGGCCACTCATCTCTCATTCACAAAGGATGACGCTTTAATCGGCTAATCTGCATTGACCAGTGTTTCACGCCTTGATAATCCCCGGAGTCGGCCCCGGAATTACCGGACTCTGCTAATGGACGCCGGCCAGTCCTACTCCCGATAGGATTAACTTGCCGGAGTAATATTGCAGGGATTAACGGGAATATACGCTTGGATGCTGGACACAAAGGGAATTCTGTATTTGCTTGTGTAAAAAGAGAGCAGACTGCAATATTGTAACAGCAAAATCGGAGCGCATTTGTCTAATTTGTTTTTATTTCAGTGACTTAAAAGTTTTTAGAGCAGGAATGCAGTTAGTCGATAGTTCTTGAAATTAGCTTCTGATAAAGCAATCTCCATTTTAATCTTACTATCAGATCAGACATATCGTGTAGTCAAGAAGTTGAAAACCTGCCAAAAATATGTAGTTACAAGGATCCGAAAAATATTAACTTTTAAAAATTTTTAGAACATGAACTTCTTGAGTACTTACATAATACAAGAAAGGCTCCAAGAAGTGAAAAATTTATATGTAAATTTTTTAAACATTTTTTGTTGTCTTCAATGAAAGCGGAAGTCCCATAAAATTTTGTTAATTAACAATTGCCAAACTTATTGAAAAATGAAGTTGACGTACTCTCTTCAGAGGCGGCGAGCGCATCCCGTTACTGCACGGAGCCCTATTTTCAGCGTTAAATTAAAATTATTACTAATGGAGATAGAACTCCGGAAGTTGGGAGTAGGTATATCGGAAATTTCCTCCTCTTTCTGAATACTTTTCCAGATTTTTGCTATAATTTACAGTTTTTGTGTTATTGCCAAAAAACTAAACCCCTTATATTTTTCTTAGTATTTGTTAATAACAATTGTAATTTTTATTTGCGGAACAACCAAAAAAATCGTCTTTTTCAGAATAAAATTCCGAATCGAGTGAGCTTTCGCTCATATTTTTCGGATCCTTGTAACTATTTTTCGCAGGTTTTCAACTTCTTGACTAAATACTAATAAACAGGCGACGGTTAACTTTAGAGACCAAATTGTACCTTCTTAGACCGACTTTGCTCAAGGCTTATTATTGAGGCTTTTTTTTGTTTTGTCGAGTGGCCTAATAAGAATTTAATAAAAATTAAAATGACACAGTGATAAAATAGTGTATTTTTTGTAGTAAGGTGGAGGAGTTATACTTTTTGTGCCGAATCTGGAGTTGTTTTAATGTGACTAATGCTACAGATAATGCACAAACAAAAGGGTAACTTCTAAAGAACGCTATTTTTTATTCAAACGTAAAATGGAATTTAACTATTTTATTATAATAACATTGCAAATAGGTACTTGACTCACATATCACATCGTCACTGATGTTTCTTTGGCGACAATCCATCGTCGGCAGTAAAAGTTACTTTTCGCTCCGCCCAGGCAAAAGAAGAAATAATTCACAAACTTTTTTTCTAAATTACTCTTACAGACAAAAAGTGCATAATTTATTCCAGTAAAATCAAAATTTATCACAAGAAAATCTCGCACTTGAACATGTTAATCGACTCAATTAAAATTAGGGTTAGCTATTTATTTGGCAAGCTCTTTTCCAGCTGGATTATTTCTAAAAAAACTGAAAAGTCACACAGGCATGTTTTAAATTTCAGCTTTGATCAGGTCAGGTCAGGTCAGAGAAAACATTGTTTTTGGTGCTGGCGTTGAATACACAATATGCAACTAACAAAACACCTGCTCTAATCTGACTCCAACAGAGGGCGCTATGTTACTTCGGTTTCTAAGGTCACTAGATGAAAAATTCGAAAAATTCTTTAAGCTAGCGGCAACGGTTGCGACATACATCTTTTCGACTCTTTTAATTTGCATGAACATTTGACATGGATATTTTTTTTATTCGTGTATGTCCTGAACTTTCTGCGCAAATTCAAAAATTGGTAACTACACGGTTCACGAGTCGTTGATGATTTTGGGAAATTTGGCTCGGGCGAGGGCTGTCTGCATTGTTTTCCACATACAGACCTGTCCATTGACGAAAGCATAACCTTAAATTCCAATTATGATAATAGAATCCGAATCAATAAAAACCGCCAGATTCTTGTATCTTTTTCTAACGCATTAAAACTCATCCAGCTATCTTTTAATTTCCATGAAAAACTGATGGTGGGTACTTTTAGAAAGATAATTTTTCATCTAGCAAAACATTACCGGTTTCAGCTAATTTCTGACAAAAACTACAAAAATAAAATGCCGACGGGAGAGGCATATCCTTATTGAGAGCTAAGTCAGTACATACCCACAAAACTTGCGTATTCAATAGGTAATCGCTTTTACATTGTAGAATGGATAGTTAGAACACATAGTTAATAACATTAAAAAAACTATTACCTGCAGAAGATATAAGTGGTCAAATTGTTCTTGATCTTTTAAAACCCTTTTCCGAAAAAATATATATTTCAAATTCAGGGAAATGCCTGAACCTATAGTAATCTTACCTCTTTAAAAGAGCATTAAACAACCCGATAGGATAAAGCCCTCATTTCTAACAAAGAGGTAAAAGACCTAAGATGCAGGTAGAAAAGGAGGAAATTCTTCAATGTAAAAATTTCTTTAAAGGCGTGGTTGTCGCTCCTCCCAAATCTGCGCAAAGGGTCAATAGAACAGTAGGACAGATTTTCAGTAAAGCACAGAATGGAAGTGAAACTGACTGACAAAATAACTGCCTGAACGAATAACCTTAAACTGATCACGCCTCTTTAGTGTTGACTATTGGATTTGAACGAACTTCCCGTCTACACTATTCGATTGGATTCGATACCATCAAATTTGTCTCTTTACACTATTCGATTTCCGAATGTTCTATTCCCGTTCCATTTCGCCCAGATAGACGGTTCCTATTTTCCGTTGTCCGGCCACCAGAGTGACTTGGATCGCGACTCAATGGAAACTGTAATAAGGAGGCATGAAACTCGAATAGCTGTCAACCGTTGTCAAAATTGTCAAAATAACGTAAATAAAATAAGAACTTGATCAAATTATCGTCTCTTTGATAAAATTTTATAAAACCAGTGTTCTATATTCCTTCTGCAAAAATAAATAAAATTAGCGACAAAAAATGTTTAATAAAGATGAGGTAAGATTTGCATTATTATTCTAAATAATATTTGGTTTTGAAAAAAATAAATCACACTTTTAATTTTGAGATTGGAATTATTTTTTCCACGCCCTCCTAATTTCTTATTCTGTATAACTCTATTACAGTTTCCTATAATGCGTGAGGTGGTGACATCCAGCGACATTTTGTCTGTTTTCCAAACGCAAGGTTTTGAGCGATTGAACAACGCTATTTTTATTCGATTTTACTTTCGATATTGTGCGTCAAATGTCAACGCGTCAACTGTCAACCATATGCCATCTGCTTTTAAAATTTCGCTATCACTACTTTCTATTGACGTAACGGGCAGCCAACGACCCTCCACATACCCATTAGCCACTTCCTTGCCAAAACCTATATAACCTACGTTTTGTAGCTGCTTTTCGCTCTGTGCGATTGGACACAAATAAGCTTGTATGGGACACTCGTGACATTAGGACTTATTTAAATAATATGTTAAACGCACTTTCTACAGAAAGTGGGAAAAAAATTCTTTTCTTTTCTTGTATTTGACCACTCTTCTTGGAGTTGGGCTTGTTGCATAATCTTCTTCGTCTTTTAGGTCATCAGTCCATTTTGTATTATATAAGTCTATCCCTGTTTCGATACATATACTGCTTGGGTCTCCAAACCCAGATACTTGTTTTTGGGTCAAAATTAAGCAGTCTAATTGTCCGTTATAAAATGTGATTTTTTTAAAATCGACGAATCCTAAAAGGTCTTGTTTCTCAAAATGTGGTCTTACTATACAAAAGTGGTATTCTCAGATTTTCTTTCTTAATCAAAATGTACTGTTACGACCAAAATTGGCTAAGGTTCATTGTCAAGGTTGGAATGGAAGCACAAATAAATACACTTTTAACCCCTCAAAGTCCTATAATGTAAAATGAAGTTCAACAATATCTATGTGTGAAAATGATGACAAAATTTAACGAGATAGTTGAACAGTAGTTAGTGTGAAATGATGTATAGGGTCAGGCTGAACGAAAAGAGATTTGAGCAAAATCTAAAAATAGGTCAATTTTAACCTCGAGGGCGACATTTTTGATACCATAGTAGGCACGCTTGGTGCAACAGGAGCGACCCCTATTTTTTAAATAGGGAATAGGGGTTGAGTAACATGTCGTTTGAAAGGTCTTTTAATTATCTTTTCAACCACATAATTATTTTTTTAATTACATAGTTTATAATTTAGTAATTAAAAACATTTTTTTAACGGATTTGTTTTGTATTTCGGCATTCTTGTATTTAGGCAATTAACGATAAAAAACTTGCAATAAACATTATTAGACAATTTATTATTGATTAGATGAGTATTCTAAATTAATTTTGACGTCATCCATACCTACACATTCGTATTAGGTAGGTATGCAATTATCAACACAAGAAATAAAACAATTATTAGACTGTAATGAAGTAGCATTTATGTATACTTTGCTTAGTGTTATAATAACTTCCCCGACCACTTGGTTGGTAGACGAGGTCCTGTAGAATGGCCAGCTAAACCGCCCGATTTTAAACCCCCTTAAATTATGCAAGTTTGCAGATTAAAAATCACTTTACATAAATCATTCCCAAAACTGCTGTTGTCTGGAAAAAGCAGCATAAATGCCATTTCGATATTACTGACATGTAAGAAAGTCAAAAAGTGTCATAACATCTCTTTGATTTTTACACAAATATTGTTTGACAATTTCCAAATTATACAAGTTTGCAAATTAAGACACACTTTGTATAAAACAATCCAAACATTGCTGTTTCCAAAAAAAAGACGTATAGATGTAATTCCTATATCCTCCGACACCTATGAAAGTCGAAAAGTGTCATAACATCTAGTTGACTTCAATACAAATAGTTTGACAATTTTTAAATTATGCAAGTTTGCAAATTAAAAAACACTTAACATAAATCATTCCCAAAACTGCTGTTGTCTGGAAAAAGCGGCATAAATGCCATTTCTATGTCATCAACTGACATGTAAGAAAGTTAAAAAGTGTCATAACATCTCTTTGATTTTTACACAAATGTTGTTTGACAATTTCTGAATTATGCAAGTTGTCAAATTAAGACATACTTTGTATAAATCAATCCAAGAAATGCTGCTTCCAAAGAAAAAGACGTATAGATGTAATTCCTATATCCTCCGACACCTATGAAAGTCGAAAAGTGTTTTAACATCTAGTTGACTTCAATGCAAATATTGTTTGACGATTTCTAAATTATACAAGTTTGCAGATTAAGAAACACTTTACATAAATAATTCCCAAAACTGCTGTTGTCTGGAAAAAGCAGTATATAGATGCCATTCCTATATTATCTACTGACATGTAAGAAAGTCAAAAAGTGTCATAACATCTCTTTGATTTTTACACAAATATTGTTTGACAATTTCCAAATTATGCAAGTTTGCAATTTAAGATACACTTTGCATAAATCAATCCAAGAAATGCTGTTTCCAAAAAAAGCCGTATAGATGTAATTCCTATATCCTCCGACATCTATGAAAGTCGAAAACTGTCTTAACATCTAGTTGACTTCAATACAAATATTGTTTGACAATTTTTAAATTATGCAAGTTTGCAGATTAAGAAACACTTTACATAAATAATTCCCAAAACTGCTGTTGTCTGGAAAAAGCAGTATAGATGCCACTCCTATATTATCTACTGACATGTAAGAAAGTCAAAAAGTGTCATAACATCTCTTTGATTTTTACACAAATATTGTTTGACAATTTCCAAATTATGCAAGTTTGCAAATTAAGAGACACTTTGTATAAATCAATCCAAAAAATGCTGTTTCTAAAAAAAAGACGTATAGATGTAATTCCTATATCCTCCGACACCTATGAAAGTCGAAAAGTGTTTTAACATTTAGTTGACTTCAATGCAAATATTGTTTGACGATTTCTAAATTATACAAGTTTGCAGATTAAGAAACACTTTACATAAATAATTCCCAAAACTGCTGTTGTCTGGAAAAAGCAGTATAGATGCCATTCCTATATTATCTACTGACATGTAAGAAAGTCAAAAAGTGTCATAACATCTCTTTGATTTTTACACAAATATTGTTTGACAATTTCCAAATTATGCAAGTTTGCAATTTAAGATACACTTTGCATAAATCAATCCAAGAAATGCTGTTTCCAAAAAAAGCCGTATAGATGTAATTCCTATATCCTCCGACATCTATGAAAGTCGAAAACTGTCTTAACATCTAGTTGACTTCAATACAAATATTGTTTGACAATTTTTAAATTATGCAAGTTTGCCGATTAAGAAACACTTTACATAAATAATTTCCAAAACTGCTGTTGTCTGGAAAAAGCAGTATAGATGCTATTCCTATATTATCTACTGACATGTAAGAAAGTCAAAAAGTGTCATAACATCTCTTTGATTTTTACACAAATATTGTTTGACAATTTCCGAATTATGCAAGTTTGCAAATTAAGGGACACTTTGTACAAATCAGTCCCAAAAATGCTGTTTCTATTTTTATTTGTGGGGACAACTCAAGTGCAAAGATTATGCGACACATCCAGCTTCTCTGGAAGATTTGCGACAAAAGATTATCCTGAAATATCGACAAAATAACAACGGAAACGATCTCTATCAGTGCATGGAAGTCGATGGGAATCATTTTGAACATTTGATATAAAATTAAATTAAAAAATTAAATTTAGTGTCCAATGGTCCAGTTGCTTTCGGAAATTAAATACGACTATTTTGTTTTCAGTTTATTTATTTACTTATGGTTAAGAATTGGTATAAATGGGTATGGATGACGATAAATTTGATAAGAACATGATTTAAATCAATAATAAATTGTCTAATAATGTTTATTGCAAGCTTTTTATCCTTATAATTGCAAGCATGCCTATACATAAATACAAAACAAATCCGTTAAAAAATTGTTTGTTTTTTTTATTACTAACTTATAGACTATGTAATTTTGTAATTTAAAAAAAATTGGAGTGTGCTTTAGACCACACGACTGAAGTAAAACTTCCGTTCGCTTCGCCAGATCACACTTTTCGTAACGCTCTCGTCACGCATTGACCAGCTTACTCCCCAAGTCAAGTGTCACTAAAGAAGTTTTATTTCAATAATCAGGTGGTTAAAAAGACAAATAAAAGACATTTCAAACGACATATTACTCAACCCCTATTCCCTATTTAAAAAATAGGGGTCAGGAGTATGGCGTTGCACCAACCATGCCTACTATTGCATCAAAACATGTCCCCCTCGAGGTTAAAATTGACCTGTTTTTAGATTTTGCTCAAATCTCTTTTAAAAGTTATTGAGGTAGCTCATTTCGATTGAAACGCCCTGTATATGTACAATAATTCAATGAGAAAGTTGACTATGCAATAATTGTAAATCTTAATGATGTACAGAAATTTATCGAAGAAATTAACAAAAATTAAGTATAAATGATGACAAAAAATCTACTACTTAACTTATAGCTTAACCCAACTTGGCCCCTTTGGCCCCCCTCACTGATTTGGAAGGTGGTGTTGCTAAGCTTCTTTCCTAGTTTCACGGTATTCAAATCCGGTAAATTACCGATTACAATTACCACATTAGTTGCTATATCTTCCGCGCCTGCTACATCCGTACCAAGAGATTCGTTTCTAAAACCCTCTGCTTCTTTAATTTTTTTAAAAGGTGTGTACTGTCGAAGATCGAACGAGCCCGCACTGCACTTGTTTTTGTAGATGTCACCTGATGACCTATGCGCGGATTTTAAAAATTTCACAAAATGGGTTATCAAAACCTCTTATAAAAAAATTCTTTACCCTAATATCACGAAGGCCACCATATCGGCATAAAATTATCAAAAACACGTCGTAATTTAGATCACTCGCAAACACGCAAACGTGCTTTTAGGCTGTAGAAATAAAAACACATCGATAACGGTGCAACTTACCTACCTACCTATTCGGAATAAGTTCGCATTATCGACCCCAGAAAAAAGCTCTTATAACTCACAAAATCTTCCTGTTGCAGATTCCGGCTCCGAGAGTGGTTCGCACAAGGGTGGCGGTGGCGGCGGCTTGAGGAAAGGCTCGGGAGGCGGCGGGGGCGGCGGCAGCGACGGCAAACCGACGCGCGTGCGCACCGTGCTCAATGAGAAACAGTTGCACACGTTGAGGACGTGTTACGCCGCCAATCCTCGACCCGATGCCCTGATGAAGGAGCAGCTGGTCGAAATGACGGGACTCTCACCTAGGGTCATCAGGGTTTGGTTCCAAAACAAGCGATGCAAAGACAAAAAAAAGACCATCCTGATGAAGCAGCAGATGCAACAAGAAAAGGTTAGTTTATTCTTGTAAATGTGATGGTTTTGGCTATCTACCTACCTACGAAAAAACCGGGCATTATAGTTGATAATTTTTATTAAGGAGGAAGGAGAGAAAATTTGATTGTGTGATGGTTCGTTAATTTGTGGTTTTTTACCGCGCATGATTTATGATTATTAAGGCAATTTGTTAGTGGGTGAGGCGGCACTGGCTTTAAGATTAAATACCGGAAGGATTTCATTGTGCTTTTAATGTAAATACGTACTAGATGGCATCAAGTTAAAAATGTTTAATCACAGGTGGTATTAATTTGAGTAGCAGTGCACATAACAAAGTGCTAGCTTTAATGGAAATAATTATGTAAATAGAGAGACGTAATTGAATTTATATTAGATACACCATTATAATCAAGATTTTTGAACAGGTAGTTTTACCAAATTGTTTTTTAATGATACATGGCGTTAAATTGACAGCAGAGTAGGTATATTTGCTAATTAAATAAAAGATTAACTTTGCTGATGCCTTACTGCACTAAGAGAATATTTTTACACAATTAATTCAATGCCAAATGGCTATCTAAATGTACATACATATATTACACATAAAATGCCTGATTATTATCTACCTTTACATTAGATTATTTTAATCGCTGTCTACTTTTTATGATCAAAATTATTGCCCCTGTTGACATATAGAAAGCATTATTAAGATAAAAAATATGCATTTAAAAAATTCAACAAATATAATAATTGCTTATAACTCTGCCTAATTTGGAGTAAAAGTGTTGGTTGGGATGGCTATTCCTAAAACCTACCTTCATAGGTTATTTTTTTATAAAATCGGCAAAACCAATTCTCAATTTCAGCTCGAATTTCAGTTAGTTCTCTACCAGGATGTCAAAATAATAATTCATTATTCTCGTACATTCTTCTTATTTTGGTTGACCAAAGTGGTCCAATAAAAATATTGAGAAGTAGATATAGGTATACATAGGGAATCGCAGACCCTTGTATACGTATTCATACACTAGGAGGACCGAAATTATAGCAAAACATTTAAAAAAGTTCTTTATTTCTTTAAACATCTAGACAAAATAATTACCTACACAAAGAAAAGTTCAAAACAAGGTGTTTCAAAATTTAGTATCTTACTATAAGAAATTTTTAAATGCAGTTGCTATAATTCTGCCCGATACTGTAGCATTTTCTTTGGATACTCACTGTAATCAATTGAATTTTTTACCCAACAGGCTGACTCATCATCAATACATATCAAACTATCTACCAATTACATGCACGCGGTATCACCATCACCCTGGTAGATAAAAAAATCAATTTATCACACTGTACATATATGAAATTTTCTTCCAAAATTTTATGCATTAAACAACTGATTAAAAAGAACATATTGGATAACTATTGTAAAAATTATTTACTTCTAGAAGGTGGTATTTAAAGCACTAACATGTGATAGAATCCCAGGGGATTCGGTATAAGTAGCCGATTTCATGTTACGTTAATTCTTTGTTTGCTGTAAATAAATTGTTGTAAATATAAATAAATTGTCTTAAATTATAAATATTTTGAGAGTATATAAATCTTTAATTTGATGCAAGATAAGGGCTAATACCTAGATTATGTGTACCTCACATTTTAACCAAAAGGAAGTGTAGGAATTGCGTCAGAATGTGAGCACGCAGGATTGGTACATACACTTTTGCTTTTGAATATCTTATACCGCTAATCTATAGAAACAAAATAAAAAAAAAAACTTTTAAAAATATTATCTCTTTTTTTTTCCTTCTTTATTATATGTATATGTAGATTTTCCGTCCAAATTCAAGTTCCAATAATTATGTGAAAAAGTTCTGCTTTCTCATCTCCTCTCTCACTTCACTCTTTAGAGTTTTTGAATTTTACCAGTGTCTGGTGAGTTATCCGAGTTTCAGGCCTGCCAGGAATATTGATATACAAATTTATAAAGATGTGATTAAAAGTGTAGGAATAAAAGCTGAGAATTATAAGCAAATGCAATAAAACTAGTTTTACCCACTAAATAAAGTAACAATAGCTGCAAAATGTTTAGGGTCTTAGAAGCTTATCTTATCCTTAGAAGCCCATAGTATATAGCCATACAAGTGCTCTTTCAAGACATTTGCAACACTCGGCCGACGCCTCGTGCTTCAAAAATTCCCCGCGCCCCTGAAAAGTGACAGCGCACTAGTATTAAACATTTTTTGTATTCGTTCGCGGATAGCGACGCGGAACGTGAATTAAATGACAGAAGGTTACAGATTCACTTACCGAGTGGAAGAATTAGAATTTATTGTACCGAATACTTTAACATTGCAATTATTAAATGAGTTTTTATCACATAATTCAACAAAGGTGATACAGTTAATGTACTAAACCTGTTTCCTTCTTTTGAGTGGTGCATGGTCGAAGGAAACACATAGTGTGCAACACTTGCTGAAAAAAGGAAAAATTTATAGATACACTGCGTTTCAAAATGAAAAACCACCTTGAAGGAGCAGTCGTAGAACTTTGAAATTTGGTGTAGATACTTAGTATAGGTACCTACATAACGAGCAACATCAAATGATTAAATTTTTTAAGGCAATCTTCCCCTTATAAAAACATTTTTCTTTCTGTTTTTAGTTCGCGGCGCTTTTTGTTTTATTTTACAATAGTTTGCCGGTTTGATCGAGAGGGCAAAGGCAAAATTTAGAGTAGGTATGCTCAACGTCGCCAAACAACTGGGATAATGGCGAAGGGGGCAATACACCACGGAGGCATGTCTCCTTTGGTCTCTCTTTGGACACCATGTTAGAACCAGTTGACTTTCCATTTATCCAGAATATTCCAGGGGAAATGTATCAGCAAGATATAATGCGCGCCCCCTTGTTACTAACCCTACTTCAAACTTTTTAGCAGACAATAATAATTAATATTCATTTTTTGCCTTGGCCGCCCCGGACCTAAACGGAAGTTTTTTGATAGATGTCTATAAATGAATCAATAATTAAGTAATTAAGGTTATATCGTGATGGAAGAATCCACTGCATGGGAGAGAACACTAATATAATTGGGTTTGACTATAGTGTGAATCAGACTTGTTGACTTATACAGACTGTCAAGTCTGTGCCAACTGTCATTAGATTTTCATAAACATAACATACTTAGTATTGAAAAAGGCTCAATTGTGACAAATGTATTTTTTTCGCTAAAGATTTGATAAACCTAAGAAATTTTACCATCAAGAACATTTTTGAGGCCAAGCTCCACCTTTACATTTTCCGCGATTCTTCTTCAAATCGCGCCATAGACAAGAAAAGCTGTAAAGATAACAACTTGAACTTTATTCAGAGTAGGTATTGACAGAATGACATACCCACCTACCTATATGGCTTTGAAAGTAGGTATAATAATAATAATTTTGTGACAGCTTTTAGTTTGACCTAATTGACTTTAAAATGAGGCATGGCAACACAAAACATGAAATATTATACCAAATCGACAAAAAATATCGAGTTAATGTTGCAGGACCTCCAAATGTAGGTACAGTCGAAAAAGGACACCAAAAATTATTAACTAGCTATTCCTTTTAATCCTCTAAGCCAAAAACGGCTACGGTATAACAATGTAGACATAAATACTGGATACCGTTTTCTAAATTTAGATACACCTCATTCTAAAAAAAATCTGCAACTTCGGCATTCCCGTCTCGACCAATCAGTTGAACCCATCCAAGTTGAAACACCACTGTCCAAACCTAATCGTGAAGTCGTAGGCTCACACTCTCTCTCACAAAACGTGTTATTGATTAGTGGCGTAGAGCATCATCCCAACAGATTGCCCCGTCTATAATTGAATACCCCCCACTTCTCAGGTCGTTCACGTCGTAAATCTCAGGAGGCGTTTCTTATCAGCTGTAGTTCGTCCCGCCTCCCGTCGCCGACCAATCGTCATCGTCACACATGAGCTCGACCGGTCGCATCGATTTCGGTTTTTTTCACAGGGTGGAGGGAGACGAGTTCGTCCGCACTGGCTAAACATCGTCGTAACCGCAGCCACCGCCACTGTTCGCGAACTGGACGCTGGCTCGAGAAACGTCACTTTCATCATGTCAAACTAGTTTTTTAACCTTGACGTATTGAAGGACAGGAAGTCTGCAATATGACCGGTGCAATGTTGTGACTTTAGCTTTACATGGAAAGACATTGTTTTGATTTCAAGAAACACTTATTTCTTGTGTCACCTTGGGTCATTATGGTTTTATAGCTACTTAACTTTAATGTATTTTTACCACTCTATAATTCCATAGGTAGTCGACTGTACCTATTAGGGAGGTGGGTCTTACAAGCGAACATTTTGAGACGGCATGTTTTGTAGACACTTCCATATTTTTTTTACTCACTGTTCACCTAGGTAGGTAATAATTTTGCAGAAAAACAAGAGATTTAAATATTTTGTTACAAAACGAATAGTTTTCGTTTTATGGTTTAGGGTCATGAAAATGGATATTGTAGTTCGAAACACTAGAATATTCGCGTTATTGAGGTTTGAGATATAATTTTAGAAACATCCTAGGTATGTTACTGCCAGAAAAAATCTTCTAGTTATATCGCAGAATTCAAGTTATCATTTTTGGGCTTATCCAGGTCCTACTGTATACAGAGTGTTTCAGAAATAAGTGAAACAAATTTAATTGGTTATAGAACTCATCAATTATAAAGAAAAATTGTTTTTTTTATAATTCTTTGTCCTAAACCCCGTAGTTATTGAGTTAAAATTAGTTCTAAGTTTTGACGTTAATTTAGTACCCGCCACTGAACGACTGAACTGATGATAACACACAACAAAAAACTTTAGCAAAACTTTGGAGAATAATCTAAACTAAAAATAGAAAACTCACCTACTAAACGTCATTACATCAACATTCAATGCTATTAAGATTTAAAATCCAGGAAACTTTTTTTATCCCCACCCGCAATTTTTATTAATAAAGTCACTTTTTTAACACTTCTGCAAAAATTAACCCCCGTAATAAACTCAAAGCCACTTCTTTTTAACATTGGAAAATTTATTTAAAAAAAAATTGCTAAAACTGCATTTTGCACTCGCTCTTGCAAAACTTCGATTGAGTGCTGGATTAATTGCACTATAATTTCAATTTCAGGCTGTAAAAATGGCACTTTCTGTACGTGATAGGGATACAATAATTGTTGATTTTTCAAAATTCTCCAATTGGTGCAATGCGATGATAATAATTATGTACTCCAAACTGATTTGCTAACCTTCGGGTACTGGTGCCTGTGAGGTTTTAGCAACTAACACAATGCACAACATTAACGCAAATTAGGCACACGGCGATTTGGAAAGCGTTGTATATATTATATGGAGTTTTTGTGCTTCGGCGGAATTTCCTTGACTTTCTCCTTAACTTAAAACAATGTCCGTGTATTCGCTGCTATAGAAAAAGCCGGTATCTTTTATGATCAATTACTTTAAAAACGAAAATAAAATACAATAACAACAAAGTACCACCATCCGATTAAGTGATTTCAACAAACTGATTTCAGTAATAATTATTTGAGTTTATCAGCTGGTAGGTACATAACTGCAAAAAAAAGGTGTGCAAAAAATTCAGAAAGTTGATAAGCACGCTTACTTTTCCAAACAAAAACAATTTATTGATTCTCAGTAGCTCAAATTAAAATAAATATCCATATGCGGAGGTTCATTATTGACGTCAATAGAAACGTCACATTATTGGACACAGCGTTGGTTTTCTTCTTTCTTGATTGGCGGCGACGGCAATCGATTTTTAAACTGTAACTTACAGTAGAAGAATTAATTCTACTCGGAAACAAAGCACAAAACCAATTATTTTTAGACTTTTAACATATCGTTCCGCAATTCCTCAAATTCATTAAAAGGAATCAGACAAACATGATGTAAAGAGGTTATTGTAAGTTCAAACAACAGCAGTTTGCTTAAAAACCCATCCATTTGATCGTATCTTCTTTCGAGCGCTGATTCAAATGATAATCTTAATTACCGTTCGAAAGAACAAAATTGAATGTGTAGGCGTAAGTATTAATTTGTTTTGACTCGTTTCGATCGAGAGTAAAGATTGCGACAAAACAAATACGCACGCCTATATACGCATCCAATTGTGTTCCTTGGATTGCATCCCCTCCATAAGAATTCAGAACGCAGAACGTTTTGCGGTAATTATAAATATCAAATGAATCGGTGTTCTAAAGAATATACGATGAAACGCAAATGTTTCAACTTGATCATTACAACCGCCTCTAATGTTTCTGTTTTGACGCCGTGTCCACTCTCGATGAACGTATGATATGTAGTTATTTTTTCAAGAACAATTATGTCAGCAGGACAAACTGCGATTTTACACACACACACACACTCAAGATGTCCTAAACATAAATTTTGAGCCATAAGAATGTTCTTAAATCCAGGTGGAGTGAATTTAAATTAAAATTTAAAATTTAAATATAGGGTAGAGCGGGGCTAGTTGAGCAACGGGGTAAGTTGGGCAATCGAAATATCTCGAAAACTAAAAGAAGCGTACGCGGGAGGGGAACACACCCCATGACGATCAGAAACGACTTGTCGATCAAGTGAGGTATCAGGGCGCTTTGTTTTTTTTGCGACGAAAAAGTAAAAACCAGTTTCAGTTTATATTTCTTCTGTACACGTTCAAATGCAACCCTTTTCGGTCATGTAGGTGTTAAGCTTTCATAAATCTATTATAATTATGATATCTAGAAAGAATTCGGTTCTTCTTCAAACCGTTTTTTCATAAACTCCCTTTTGTTTGAAATATTTGGTACGGGGCTAGTTGGGCAATGCTGGCAATTTTGAGCATTGAATATATAGAAATCGTAAACTAAATTAGTCAAAGTTGGCCATGCAAGAAAAGCCGCTTGTCGTAGTTTTATTTAGTAGGATTATTTATTAAATGTCACGTTCACTGTTTAAAATTTACGCCTTAGAATCTGATACAATTAAACTGTTATACAACAGTTCCCTTTTCTTATAAAATAATACCAAAGCTTACGTGGATCTTATTACCCTTTTACCTTATTAAATATAACTCCTCTTTTGGTTTAAAATTCTTGTGGATCCACGTTCATGATCACATGTTGGTTTTGGCCTTGTTTTAGCCGACTTTTAAAAAAATATCATTAATTATATTATTAAAAGAAACATCAAAATATTACGCTGTTCTTGAACAAACATTTGTTTAGCTTGCTTGAACAAGATCAGAACCAAGACCAAGACTACCATGATCTATTATGGATGGCAAAACAATATCGTAGTCGTCTTGGTGTTGTTTTGTTCATAAATACAGGTACAAACGTCAAAGTTCAACTGTAGGGCTATTTTTTAATTGGGATAAAAATAACTTTGTAAATGTAAATAAAAACTGATTTGTATTTCCACTCACAAAAAAAGTGGTATTCTACCAGGTTTTTATAAATGATTCGTACATCATGTTGCCTATATCAAAACAAATTTGCCTACATGTGGTGACATCGATAATTTTGAGGTTCAAAGACTACTAAATGTATGGATCGTTTATAGAAACCTTGTATGTATTTTTGGATACACTAAAATGTATGTACATATCGAAATGCTTTTTCACCACGTGACCTTCCAAACTACTATTCAAAATAGTATACAAGTGTGCAAAAATATCACCAAAAAAACCACCCCATATCTTTAAATCCAGTATGATTACTGTCTAGAGTCGTAAAAGTTATCTATAAATGGTTCAATAAAAACTGCAACCGTTTTCTAATATCCTAATCAAAGGAGCTGATTATCCAGCCACACCTGTTTTTAAGCCAAAATACCTACATTACAAGAATATAAAAATATACTTAAAAATATCAAAACATTGTACCTACTTTCAAATGGAATCGTTGACATCTTAATGGGCAATTAATGGTAGAAGGCGCTGTTCAGATTTTGGTAGGACTTTGTGCAGAAGAATATCTTACCAGTTTTAGATCATTCTGGTGATTGTTTTAATATAAGGACGAATGAGTTTTAATTTTTTCTATTTCAAAATTGGAATATCTTGTATAGCCATGAACCAAAGCGGTTTCTCTTCAACGGTATAATCATAAAAAATTATATAGAACTTAATTTGTAGGTGCTTTTAACAGGTAAATCGTGAACTAGTCTCTATTTAAAGCGTCATTTTCTGCACTATATAGATCCAGAAATTTCAAATTTAAGAGCCTAAATGACCACGATTTAGGAATATTTCCAGTTTTTTAGTTAAATTATTAAACTCCTGCATGTTCTGCAGTTGCACCAAAAAAACGTTCGGCTGACAATTAACGGTGATTTTGCTCAGAAGTGGTGAAACTGTTTCACTATAAGGGCCCGGAGTTTGTCCATGTAAAACACCACGACAGTAAATATTTTAGCACCGGAAAGCTTTTTCGATGAACTGAAAATTTAAAAATGTTTGCAGTTTTAATTGGTTAATGAATTATGACCAAAGAATCAATATTTATGTACCGAGCAAATTACCCAGAGAATGCCTACGTTATTTCACTGCAGCAGCTTTGTTCGGTTGTGATATAAACATATAAATTGGAGAAATTGTTTTTCGTGTTAGGTAGGCACCCTAATTGATTGATACTTTATTTTAAATTGCGAACAAATCTGCTTCAAACTTCTGGATTAATATAATTTTTATGTATGTGCTTGCCGTCGCTTAATTACGAAACCTCCCACAACAAATTTTCAGCTTCATGCTTCATTTAGGTATATAAAAAAATAACACTGAATAAATTAGTGAATTCTTTCTTATCCATGATTTTGACATTACAAAATTAAAAAAAAAAAGACAAATTTAATTACTTCTTAAGCTCGATCTCATGGGTAAGCAAGACACTTTTGGATCAGTTGCTTTTAAACTTTTGGTGTTTACTTGTCTAAATGTCTAACATAACCCAGTATTACGTGCAGGATGGCCGAAAGTTGGGTTACGGCGCAATGCAAGGAATACCCATGGTTGCATCTTCTCCTGTTAGACATGACTCACCGATCGGAGTTCTCCCCTTAGAAGTGCAAGCATACCAGCCTCCATGGAAAGCCCTGTCAGATTTCGCCCTTCACGCTGATCTCGAGCAGTCTCATCAGCCGGCTTTCCAACAGCTTGTTAATCAGGTAAGTTACAACTTTAGCTATAGGATTATGGGACAATAATAGTTTTAACAAAATGTTCTACGGCACAGCTGCCACAAGAAAATGATTCGCCAAACAACATTTTTGTTTTCAATTCTGGTAAATAATCAGACACTGTCTGAAATGCAAACTTATAGTTATATACGTACACAAAACTATTATTAAAAAGCTGGAGACCCGTGCTGATTACCTGTTTTATATCTAACTGGTTTACCTGTTTAATATCTATTTTAAAAACGCTTGGTGGCGCCGAACAATTAACGCATATTGCTAAAATTTATAATATTTTTTAGTTCGTGTTGTAATCATCATTATCATTAAGAAAAAAAGAATTTAGGTTGAAAGATACAATATATTTAATTGGTCGTCTAAAAACAGAGACACGTCTATCTGACGGGTATAAAATAAATGTGGACTCGTCAGATAATAAAACTAATTTTTATTCCAAATAAGTGCTAGCAAATTGTAAGTTGGCAACTCGATGTTCCCTGGTGAGAAGTGAGGCAAGAACTTTGATGCGGATATTATCTTCTCTAAGCAATTTCTAATTGTTCGTACAGAAATTCTTATACGTCACGAAAAAAATTATCGTTTCTTTCAGAAATCACTCTTCACCGCCAGGTCTTCTTCCATATCTTTTTGGGATTATTCCATCTACAATTTTAGAATCAGAGATTTTTTAAAACCAAAATTATAATTAATTAATTATTTAATGAGTAATTTTACATTATATACGTTAATTGTTGGACTATTTACCGTATAATATTCACAAAGTCAGTTTTTTTTGTATTTGTAATATCGAGATTAATATCCTATACGTTGCTCGGGTGTAATAAACTATTACATACCGTACCAAATTTCATGAAAATTCGTCCAGTATAGATTTAACGTGATTGAAGAACAGATTAACAGAGACAAACAGACAAAAATTGTACAAATAGGTCCTCTGGCTTCTATTTTTATTCTATGCATTGCCTCATATTTCCCGTTTTTACATAATTCTCTCTCTAAAACAAGGTATTCCAGCAATTGATTTCCCGTTTTTTAGATGCACGGCTACGACCTGCCGCCGCCATCGATGGGTCCCGCGACGGGTCCGCCACCCGGAATGCTGCCGTCATCCGCGCCGCCTTCTGACGTCATGACGCACCCCGATAGCACCGACAGTTACGTTACCTACCTCGAAAGCGACGAGAGCCTTCCCGCCAGTCCCTAACACCCCCACAACTAGCCGCCACCGCTTCCGCCCCTCAACGCTTTGACACCCCTCCTCGCCTCTTTCTTCTTCTACCACCATCAAAGACTCGGCAGGCGGTTTAGCACGCCGCCGCCGTAACCATGGATACCATCCGCAGTTAAGAGAGAGACAAACAATCAGACCGAATTTGTTTTTATTTTTTAATTGTTGATTGTTGACTGGAAGCGGCCAACAAGAAGGTGGGCGTCGGAAATCATAAGGAAATCAAAAAAAATTAAACATATCTAAAAAATTGGATTTTGGGGGTTCCTGACCCCTGTAATAGACTGTAGGTAGCAGTTCCTTACACATCAAAAAGTTTTTGTGCATTCACATGATACCATTTAATCAGCTAAATTCTTTGTCGGGGTACAGGGTTCAGGGACCCCGTAATGGAAGCAGAGAACTGATGGATGAAGGAATCTTGTTGGCCGGTTCTCAAAGTCCCTATTGTGTTGCATTGTTCTGTCTTTATTATAGTGACGATTTGATGTTTTGTTGTTGTGTCGGGGTAAGCGTGAAGCAGTTATTTTCTACTAACAGTGTACCATATTGTAAAATTTATATATCTATAGTGTAACATTTGATTGTACAATTTGTTATGAAAATCTAACTTGTCGCTAATTTGTAGATGTTATTGATTTTAGATTTACTACTGTGCATTCGAATGTATGATATTTTTACAGAGCTCTGTATCACATAATTTATTGCAATGGATTTATAAAAAATCGTATTTGATAAGAAATAAAACAGCAAGTTTTATGTAAATAATGTTACATTAAAAAATTAATTTGTAAATAAATACATGAGATAATCACCACTTGTTTGAATTCATAACACTTTATTTTTATTTTTAACTTATCCCATGCAGGGACTAAGTATGTAATAAAATTTATTTCTGAAATGGTAATTTGACATGTACCGTGGAGAGCAGAAAAAACTGGGACTCTAGACACTTCGAAAATTCACTAGTGTCGATCAGAAATGTTGACATACTTGACATGTGTTTGACATATGCAACTTGCAACTGAGTTATTCAAAAACAATACCATCATCAATAAAATTAATCAAAATTTTGCTGCCCCGGTATTTTCTGCTCTCGGTGGCACTATTTGGAGGATTGAATAGTTAACACCCACACTTATTTAGAAGAGCTAGATTTTTGAAATTTTATTTAGTGAAGTGAATTTACATCAAATGTCAAAATGACAAGAGGCGTAGATTGAAATATGAATTTACATCATTTTGACACATTCAACATTTTTTTAGATTCATACGCCCCTATTGATATTGTTTTAAATCACAATAGAAAAGTAAGGGTGTACTATTCAATGCTCCCGATGGTACATGCATTTGTAAAGCAACATCTTGCTCACTAAAAAAATCAGTCGATCAATTTGAGAGTACGAAAGTCAGCTAAATTTGGAACTGTTCCACCACCTTTCCGTGTCAGTTTCACCTTCCACTTTTTTTGTCGCTGTCCTCCATGTAATTTTTTTTTCTTTTTTTTTTCAAATCCCTTCGCTTTGTGTATCTGCCTCACTAATTTTTCTTGTCCTCTTCTCAAAATATGTGAGAGCCATTTAAGCTCTCATTGTTATAAGGTTTATTTTTAACCTTTCCCTGAATGCGTTCTAATTTTATTACTTTTTATTTTTTCTTCTATTCCACTTGAAAATCTCATTTACATATTTGTTAATCTGCTTTTCTATTATCTTATCAAAGATGACAAAAATTTAAACATAAATTTACAATAGTTACACTTCTTTGTGACAGTGGATATGTTTATGTTCAAGATTTTCTGACCGCGACTGTATACATATTATACTTATACAGATTGTGTCAAAAATAGGTCACCCGTAGAATCGAGTTGAACTATTAACCACTAACTTTGCGATTTCTTTAGAAAAAAATGACTATTGTTCTCAAAAAAATTTCGTCAAAATTCCACATCCATATAATTATAATGGTTGGTACATTGAATTTAACCTTTAATCATAATTATAGTAATAATAATAATCAATTAAACTTTTAATGGATTAATTGGTCATGAATGGTTCATTTTTGGATGGATATGGGAATAGTGCGGAAGAGGGGATCGGGCCTTTGTCGCTATTAAAAACACAATTCCTGTTCTTAAGTATTTCTAGACTTTCGTAAATGTCTAGAAATTTACAATTATTTACAGTTTTAACTAATTTAACACAAGTTATGTCGATGTGATGGTCATGTTCAAAAATATGTTGAGCTACACTTGATTTTTCGAATCTACCAAATCTCTGATGAGCAATGTGCTCTTTAAATCTAGTTGAAATTGATCGTCGTGTTTGCCCAATATATTTTTGATTACAATCTTTACATTTAATTTCATAAATTCCCGATTTCTCCAACTGATCAATTTTGTCTTTTGGGTTTCCCAAAAGACATTGAAGACTAGGCCCAGAAGTGTGTACCACTTTTAAGTCTAGTCCACTGAAGATTTTTGCCAAACCCTTGGTGATCGAGGGGGCATAAGGAATTGTCACAATTTGTGACTTCTCCTTTTGATCAGTTTGAAAAGTCGAAGATTCAGTGACCATTTTCTTAAAATTAATCCTATTTACAAGCTTATGAATTATACTACTGTCAAACCCATTACATCTGGCTACATCTTTGATAATTTTGAGCTTTTTCTTGAACCTGTCTGGATTCAGTGGAAAGGCAAGGAGTCTGTGCACCAAAAAATTGAGACTAGCCATCTTGTGTTGTGGACAATGATGGGAGTCTGTTGTGATGTAGCGAAGAGTACTGGTGTCTTTGCGATAAACATCAAACTCTAGTTTCAAATTATTTCTGATAACTAGAGTATCTAAAAATGGTAAACACGAAATGTTCTCTTTCTCACAAGTGAATTTTATGCTTTCAAAGCGATTGTTAATTGAGTGAAGGAAGTCATCAATGTTGCACTTCTTCGTGTCGAAAATTGCAAAAATGTCATCCACGTACCTTAACCAAACCTTAGGAAAATAATCCAGTTCACGTTCCAAATCCTTTTCAAAGCGACTCATGAAAAGTTTTTACTGAAAAATTTATGTCTATAATTTTTCTTTTTTATTCTCAGTTGACACTATTGTTTTCTTACAATATGGCGAAGGGTGTAGTGTTTTTTTCAATTTACACATAATAATTGGAAATGGAAATACTTTTCCTTTTTAAAGTACCGGAAAGCATTTTCAAGGATTAATATATTTTTTGCGTTATTGTGAGAATCTGTTGTTTCAAGTAAGTAGGTATATCCGAAGGAATAAACGAACGACCAAACGTCGTCTGGATCGCCGAGGCGTGGTCCTTCGAAGAAACCCTTTTGAATTATTACGAATCTAAAAGCCTGACAAAAATTTGCTTATTCACTGAACTGAAAAGAATGTAAACTTGTGGTTTTTAGTAATGAATCTAGGCTTAATTTGTTCAACAGTGATTGGTTTCATTAGACGACCAGAGAGACCAAGATTAAAAAAAAACATATTTGAAACAATAGGTATTTAAAAATTAGAAAAAGATTGGTTATCCTCTTAGAATGTTTTTGGAGTATCCATCATAAAGTGTCCCGTCTTCAATCCTATCTAGAACCTATAATAGTCCAGTAACATTGTTATGAAAAGGGAGACCTAAGTTGCATCAAGTGGTGGTAGTAGATTTAGTTTTTTTTTTTGTATGGGATGTGACTTAGATACAAAATCCAAGTTTGCGACCTCGGCAGCCCCCCGGATCACTTTTGAATATCCCAAAAATTGCTAAATTTTCGCAGTATTTTAGTTTTTCTCCCATTTTGACCATGAAGGAGTACGTTTTCGACAAAAACCGTTCTATACGTTTTACAACTAGATTAAATTTGCTACAATTTAAGATGCGAATAGGGTCCATGGACAAATACAAATTTTCAAAATTTGGCAAATTTTCCAGACTTAAAAATTTTAAGCTAATTTTCATGTTTCATCAATTGTCTTTATATCTTCAATAACTTGTGTGAAATTATTCATTTATTCAATTTAATATTTTGAAGGAAGAGGATACATACATAAATTAATATAGGAATGACGATACATAATGAGAGATAATAGGAACCTAATGATGAAAAACTAAATTTGTGGTTGTAGATGGTGGTCATCTCCTTCACAAAGTTGTATGGCCCAAGCACTTCTCCCAAGCATATCTCGAGGCACGGTACGGTCATAACATAGCTGTAGTGTTCGATGGTTACCCTGTAGAGCCTGACCAAAAGAGTACAAAGAGCTTTGAATGTAATCGCGGAGCTCAGGCACATTCTTCTCCAGAGATAATATTTGAGGAAAAAACCATTGTTAATAATGTTTAACAAGATTTTTTTATCCAATGATGAAAACAAACAAAGATTCATCCAACAGCTGGAGGTGAGATTGAGGCCAAACACATTAAGTTTTTTCAGGCAAAAGAAGATGCTGACACGCTAGTCATCACTACAGGTATCAGAAAGATCTCTGATTTTCAGGTCGTGGTTATTGCAGGCGAGGCTGTAGACTACAGAAACATGTAGAACTGCAGTTTTTTCTAATCCAGCTCCGACATCTGCCCAAGTAGCTAAAGCCGGGGAGAAAATTCTCATTGAGTTGTACCTATGGTGGGAAAAGGTCCAATCAAACCCTCAACGACCTGAGCTACCAGCTCTTCACAAATGCTGCAGCCAAGTTGGTAAAATTATTATAGTCTTTTTTAAAGGAGAATCTGGATGAGAATTTTCAAGAAATCTACCCTCCCTATTTCTACCCCTTTTTCGCGGTTTGTAAGTAAATTTTTGCAAAATCGTCAAACACGTGTCTAATTATTCTCAAAGCAGAGTCTAAATCCCAATTTTCACGTTTTTAGCATGCCGGGTTTTCGAGTTATGAGTTACCGTGTATTTTTTTAAAATTTGTACCCCCCAATAATTCCAATTTCGAAAGACTGTTGACCTGTTCGAGCGTTTTCTTCTGAGTCTTTCGAAATTGAAATTGTTGTGGGGTACCTACAAATTTTAGTTGAGTATTTTATGTAGATTTGGAAAATAACGAATTCATGTTTTTTTTTTTTTTTCTAGAAACGAATCGATAAATGTAGATCCGGATGGAGAATTGAATAAGCTTTAAAATTATGTATAACACGACCCCCCATGCCATTTAAATTTTTTAAGGGGGTGGCTCCCCAGGCCAAAGGGGTGAGATGTAAGATTTGAAAGTTTGGTACAATTTGGTCCCCCCTAATAACAAAATTGACCTGTTAGAGCGTTTTCTTCCGAGTTTTTCGAAATTGGAATTGTTGGGGGGTACAAATTTTAGTTGGGACACCCGGTATATATAGATTATTTGATTATTTCTATTAATTAATAATAAATACAATTACATATTATGATGAAACATGACAACTGGCTTAAAATTTTCAAGTTGCCAGACTTTGAAGAACTGCGTGTCTCGAAAAGTATTAGGTCTGCCGAGCCCATTCTGATCTCAAATTGTAGCAAATTCAATCTAGTTGTAAAATGTATAGAACAGTTTTTGTCGAAACCGTGCTCCTACAATGTGAAAATAGAAGAAAACCGAAGAAACTGCAAAAAATTTACAGTTTTTGGGATATTCAAAAGTGATCCGGGGAGCTCCCGAGGTCGAAACCTTGGATTTCGCATCTCATTCACATCCCATACAAGAAAAAGAACCGAAACCTATTACCACCACTTGATGCAACTTACGATGTACCTACTAGGTTACTGGAGTATTAATAAGACTTAATCGATAAAAAGAATTCGTCAATAATTGAAAAAGTCTTGGAGACCAGTGGATCGTTGTCCAATTAAAATCGTCATTGAGGAATCTTGCCATAGGCCAAAAAAAATGTAGACACTGCCATAATCAAAGTTCCAAATTTATAACTTTTTAGATCCAATTTCAATTTCGCAGAGAAAATAAAATACTATTGGCAAAACCTGAATGGTCGAACCATTATGGCCATCACTGTACATACATTGCATTAACAAAAGTCTCTTAGTTTTCGATTGGGACTCAACCTCATTGGGATTGACATTGGGACTCAACCGACCGTTTTTGTCAAGCTTAAAAACAATTGAGGTAAAGTTAATTCGCAGGCGGAGGTAACGAGTAAGCAACAAAATTCGTGATCGCAGTTGGCTAAACCTAGGTACATCGGTTCTTTTACATTACTTTTAACCTATTTTCTCTGACTGTCACAAATTTGAATCAGATTTGACAGTTCGATGACTTTTTACACAATCGTATCGATCTAGAATCGACTCAAAATTTTGGATTAAGAGCCTCCTACGATCAGGAATTTTGTTCATTACTCGTTATAAATAAATACTGTTTATGCATAGCTACACAGTTTTTGTTGACTCTGGAATTAATTGTTTTAAGAAACGTTAGAGGACGGTACTCTACGGTAATCTCACAGTGCAAATAAGACACTGTCCCTACAGGTTTTTCGTAAGATTTAATTTAATATTAAGTAAGACTGCTGTTCAAATCGGCCCTTTAGCGAGTATAAAGAATAAAAATCAAGAATTCTCCACAGAACGTCAGCTACTATGTGTGGCTAGTAGAATTGTGTCAATAGAGGCTGGCTTTAGGGAATCCTTATTAAAGAAAAAATGAATTATAAAATTTTGGAAAATTATTTTTGTTGGGCGTGGATAAAGAAATGACACATGATCAAGATCATCCTGTATATAAAGCGACGGTATGGGCATGTATGTGTTTACAAACCTTTAACAAAGACCACAAATTAAAACTTTTTTATCCGAAATTTCTTTTTAGAAATAATGTGTCCTGAAAATTGAGCCCACACTTACCGCTGCAGTTCCAACGTTTCCATCATCTTCTTAAACGAACTTACTGTAACAAGAATACAAAATAAATTTAAAAAAACACTAAAGATTTATAAATAATATTAATTACCCTTTAATCCAGATCCGCGGTAACGTCATGGCTTCTGCGATGCCGTCTTTTTCAAACGTACGAACCGACTGCAATAAAAAATAACTTTAATAATCGTATTTTTTGTTGAACCGATTCCGATTATTGACAGCGACAATATCAGTGATGTGCATGTCAGTATCAACTATCAAACTATCAAAAAAAACTAGCAAAAACTGTTAAAATCGGAAACGAATCATAAACTCCCTGATAATGCAAATGTCAAACAAAGAGCTCTTCGTATTTCTATTTGCTATCTAAACGAATCTAATCAAAATTTATAAACAATTTATATGTCTTACATGGAACCCTTTAATCCAGTCCGCTGTACGGTTATCGTCATGGAGCTGTCCTTGCCGCACTACACCAGCACTCACTTACTTTTGATTTAAACGTTTACGAAATACATTATTTTATGAGATCTGGAAACGTTTTCGCCACTTCCTATATCACCAACCTTTTTATATTCTTGCAGCCATACCAACAATTAGTTTAAAAAATATCCACACTGTACACATAAATTTTGGCAAGTTTATATGTGAAAGAGACAACGCGGACGCTCCGATACAAGTGAGGAAATTATAGTGGCCGCTGATAAGGACTGGAAGAAGTCGCAAAAAGTTTACAAAAAAATTGTTATGTCAGAACATCGGAAATTAATTTTAGTGTAAACAAAGATTTCGCGGGAGTTTTTTACTCAAATAAAAGCGACGACGACCGGCCAATCGCTCATTTAAAAACTTACCACTTTAATAAATTTTGAGCCAAAAGTAATATTCAGGTCGGATAAAATTTGACCGCGAGAAGGAATTATTAATTTGGTATCAGAATTATAGTAGCATCTACCATGCTGCCGCCGCCGCCCCCAACTTTGAAATTTTAAATGGCACTATACCCTAAGTGATACTTCATTAATTTGAAAGAGCCTTCGAAAATTTTCCCAGCTGTATAAAAAAAAATTAAAATCGAATGATTTGTTTTTGAGATACAGAGTGTTCATCTAAAAATATCGGGTGTCCCAACTAAAATTTGTACCCCCCAACAATTCCAATTTCGAAAGACTCAGAAGAAAACGCTTAAACAGGTCAATTTTGTTATCAAGGGGGACCTAATTGTACCAAACTTTCAAGTCTTAGATCTCACCCCTTGAGCCAGGGGAGCCACCCCCTTAAAAAAATTAAATGGCATGGGGGTCGTGTGATACATCATTTTAAAGCTTATTCAATTCTCTATCCAAACCTACATTTATCGATTCCTTTCTACAAAAAAAAGCATAAATTCAATATTTTCCAAATCCACATAAAATACTCAACTAAAATTTGTACCCCCCAACAATTCCAATTTCTAAAGACTCACAAAAAAACGCTCGAACAGGTCAATTTTATTATTAAGGGGGACCAAATTGTACCAAACTTTCAACTCTTAAATCTCACCCCTTTAGCCAGGGGAGCCACCCCCTTAAAAAATTAAATGGCATGGGGGGTCGTGTAATACATCATTTTAAAGCTTATTTAATTCTCTATCCAGATCTATTTTTATCGATTTGTTCCTACAAAAAAAAGCATGAGTTTGTTATTTTCCAAATCAAGAGTATTTTATGGAGATTTAGAAAAAAAACGAATTCATGCTTTTTGTTTGTGGAAATGAATCGATAAATATAGATCTGGATAGAGAATTTAATAAGCTTTAAAATGATGTATCATACGACCCCCCATGCCATTTAAAGTTTTTAAGGGGGTGGCTCCCCTGGCTAAAGGGGCGAGATCTAAGACTTGAAAGTTTGGTACAATTTGGCCCCCCTTGATAACAAAATTGACCTGTTTGAGTGTTTTCTTCGAAGTGTTTCGAAATTAAAATGGTTGGGGGGTACACATTTTAGTTGAGTATTTTATGTAGATTTGGAAAATATCGAATTCATGTTTATTTTTTTTGTAGAATGGAATCCATAAATGTAGGTCTGGATAGAAAATTGAATAAGCTTTAAAATGATGTATCACACGACCCCCCATGCTATTTAATTTTTTTAAGGTGGTGGCTCCCCTGGCTAAAGGGGTGAGACATAAAAGTGTGGTACAATTTGGTCCCCCTTGATAACAAAATTGACCTGTTCGAGCGTTTTCTTCTGAGTCTTTCGAAATTGGAATTGTTGGAGGGTACAAATCTTAGTTGGGACACCCTGTATAAAGTTGCACCAGATATTGCAGTTAAATAAAAACTGCATAATTAGACTTTATTACCAAACAGTAATTCAGCATTTATTGCCAAGTTGGCGTTGCATTGCCGCCCCCACCAGCTCTAAAATACCAAGAAAATAAAGAATGACATGGTTCATATCTCGTAAACTATAGCTCAATGACCTGATTTATTGCTACCAGCGTGTTCGTCTTAAAATTCTCTTAAAGAAAAATTCAAATTTTTGAACCTCAAGTGGGTAAATTTAGAAAATTTCCAAACAAAACTTTTTGTCTAGAAACACTTCACTTTCTTATGTAAATTGATGCGAGCAATCCGTCTGTACTCACGGCGGTTTCCCCCTAAATAGAAGCGTTTTCGAGTTATGAAAGTTTTTTAAAAAATCTCTAAAATTGATCATTTTCTGATAGAACTTGATCTTCTTAAACTTAAGAGGGTTCTCCAGTGGCATGTACATTTTCTGCCGGTTGAACTACATTTTCCCGCTATATATTTTTCTAATTTACTAATTTCAAAAAATCACTTTGTAGCTGCAAAGATCTATATTTTATCAACACGCCCACAAAATTTCAACAAAAAAGCTTCAAAAATAAAAAAGTTACATTCAACGTTGAAATTTTGAAACGCTTTGCTCTAATAAGGGGCCTAAATCAGGTAAGCCGTTTGGACAAAGCGAGTAAATAATAATGTGACCACAAACGAGACAAATGTTTCTAAAATCTTTAGGATGTTATGGAAGTCCTAGGATGTCGAAGTAGGTCAGTAATAATAAATTTTCCAGCTTACCTTCTTTAATCACAACAAAAATTAAATACGCTGCACCAGTCAAACGCGGGGGTAAGATATGTGACAAAATTCACATGTATATATTCACATACATCACATAAAAACATAACCTCAGTCTTTCTTTAGGAACGCCAAGGCGGGGAATATACAGTAATTTTTTTTTTTAACACAATATTAGAGATTTAGTTTATCTACAACTCTCTCAACACTTTATTTGATCTCACCGAAAATATACCACTCGTGAAAACTCATGAATTAGATGGGGTTTTTTCACCGCGGTGAAAAACGTCATTGGGTCAATAGTAGCCTTCTACACATCTCTTTAAAATTAAAATTAAGAATGACGTCACTTTTGTGAGTGTTATGTCAGCTTGATCTTGTTGTGATCAGGTGTGGGAGAGTTCGTTGTTACTTGAAAGACCTGGGGGTTGAGTTACCTACCAGGCGCGTATCTATGAAGCGGATAGGAGAATGGCTGGAGTCTTGAAGGACTTAGTAGGGAAGACCAAGGTCTAAAACCCTTGCTCTCGCCGCGGACCAGCCCGCGACACACACCGTAAACCGTGTGACCTGTGCAACGATCCTCCACACACGGCAAACCTCAGGGCACCAGGCGAACCCTGTTGTATGTAGCCTTCTATGCGTACAGAGGGCACTGCGCATAGTGACCACCCTTTCCCTCCTACTCGTAGGACCATTTATGGAGACCGAAAGAGAAAAACCCCTGGGAAGAAGTTCCGAAAGGATGGATCCACCCAGAAGATTGTCCGAAGCTGTCAGGAGACAGCTCCAGAAACAAAAACAGAAGCGCTTAAAATCTGATGCTGGTGAGGAGGGGGCCGCAAAGGCCCCAGGCTTTACAACAAGGACAAACCCAACTGCGGAACCGGGAACCAGCACCGGTAACAGGGGGAATTCTCTGGCAGTCAAGGGCAAAAAACCCCGAAGTACTCCCAGCGACAAAACACGTCCGCCAAAAAAGAGGAGTGAACCCACCAGACCCACTGTATCATTTGCGGCGGCCGTGTCGGATATCCAGGTGGCAATTTTGCCGCATGGATATCCAGCAAACGGCCTCAGCGAGAATCAGGCGCATCTGATCTGCTCTGATCCAGGCTCGGGATGAGACAGAGGAAGGGAAGCCTGCACCCAGGTTCTCCGCCGTAAATTTCCGGGGTGACTACCTGCATGCCTCCTGGGCCAACCAGACCACCAGGGAACGGCTGGTGCGGGTGGTGGCAGAAAGCGTACCATGGGAAAGGGCTAAACTTGGCGTTGTCGACGTTAAGGACGTCCTCAAACTCGTGAGTGTGATGACTTGGGTTCCGGGGCCTGAACAGGAACCGGAAGTCGTGCTGCGGCGTCTTAAGATGCAGAACCCAGGTCTTAAGACAGAGAGCTGGTCGGTAGTAGATAGAAACTTGGACCAAAATCCGGGAGGAGCTGCAAAGCAAGTTATGCCCTAGGGAGAAGCAAGCAGGTATCCGAAGGGATGGAGGTTAAAGATAACCGCAAGGAATACTCCCGATCCGATACCCGAATCCCAAGGAGACGAACAAGGGGCCGATTAGGGGAATGAAGAAAAACGTGGGCACCTTCAGGGCCTTACAGGTAAATATGCATCACTGCAGGGCGGCGTCAGCTGATATCGTGCTGATTGAGGAACCATGGGAATATAGGGACCATATCAGAGGACAGGATGGGTAACGAATGAGAACCAGGAGGAAGTCATCCAAGAGCTTGCATACTTGCCAAAAACGAACACACTTCCACTGTGGGGGTTTAGTGGTTAGGACCTCATGGTAGGCAAGATAAAAATCACTATGGCAGGGAGCGAGACGGAAATAATAATCGGATCCGCATACCAAGTTTCCAGAAATCTCTTATTAGCCTCCCCCTTGTGCCCATTACTCAGGGCCAGCCTGGCTTTGAAATGTGTCAACAGGCTGGAAGAACGTGAAAGTGGTGTTTATACCAAAACCAGGGCGACAATCATACTACCGGGCGAAATCCTTTCCTCCTTAAGACCATGGAGAAACTGATTGACAGGGACGATTTTCTGGTAAACGCGCCTTTACATCTATACGAGTTTGCCAATTAAGCTGGAAAACCATGCGATATGACCATCCACGAGCTAACTCGCAGGATAGAAGGAACCCTGGAAAATCGAGAGATTGCGATTGGGTGAAAGCAACTAAGCGGCGGGGGTATTGCCCCTGTGGTAGTGGAATGGATCGACTCAGCCTTAAAAGGCAGAGAGATTTCATGTTTCGTCGGCCTGGTGACTAGGGGTGAATTGAATAACGAGAGCAATCAATACAACGCTTACTGCAGCCATGGAAGTGCTCCTGAACCTTCCTCCGCTACACCTGGTGGGGAAATCGGAGGCAATGAAGACAGCATACAGGCTTGTAAGCACCGGATATGATAAGACCCACGTTAGAAGGGGATACCACACCGAGATATTTGGGAAAATACGGAACGATTGCGTACTGAGCATGCATCGGACCGACTCAGGACCGAGTATGACTTTTGTAAACCCTTGGAGGTAGTCCTGGGGAACCGTGTTCCAAGCAGAAATCACTGCAATTGACATTTGTGCCGGGGAAATAATGAGAAGGGGCTGTGCAAACAGGCGGATCCACATTATGACCGACAGTCAGGCAGCGCTGAAAGCTCTGGAGAGTGTCGAAGTACGCTCCAGAACTGTGAAAGGATGTCTCGAATCGCTTGTGAAACTGACAGAATACAACAGAGAGTGACTCTGTGGTGGGTGCCGGGACACAAGGAATTTGAAGAAAATGAAAGAGCTGACCTCCTTGCCAAAGAGGGGGCGAAAAGACCTTTGATAGGCCCAGATCGCACATGAGAACGGAAGAAGGGTGATTCAGGGCTATATCAACAGAGAACACAAGACCCATTGGAATGACGTTTCTGGACAGAGGCAATCGCGGATGTTCATGGAAGGCCCGTCGAAAAAGCGGGCAGAGGAAAGCCTGCGATTTAGCAGGAGACAACTGAGAAACGCAGTTGGACTCTTCACGGGACACTGCTGTCTCATGAAAAATCTCACCACAATCGGGGTAAAACAAGATCGTAATTGCAGAATGTGTACGGAGTGTCCAGCGCTTGAGGCGGGGAGGCTTCGACACATCGGATTGACGTATGTTGAACCGAATGACATAAAACATATGCCCATAGAATCTGTGCTAAAGTTCATTAACAGCACAGGCCTTATGGAGTAAGCTTGCTAAGTGGGACACAATAAGTTGAAGCTTCAGTGCAGCGGGGTCTGAACGGCGCCCCTTAAGAATAATAATAATAATACTTGAAAGACGTTCGAGTTTAAACCATATGGTTTAGACTAACTGTATTCTGACTTTATTAGGGTTTTGTACCCTAAGGGTGCCAATAGGACCCTATTACTAAGGCTCGGCTGTCCGTCCGTCCGTCTGTCAAAGGCCTGTATCTTTTGAACCGTAATAGATTCACTTGAAATTTTCACAGAATGTGTAATACTATAGAGAGTAAATGTCAAAAATTTCACTCATCAAAAGGTATGTAGTTTTAAAATATTGTACGGTGGTACGGAACCCTTCGTTTGCGATGCCGATTTTTTACAATAATTGTAAATAAGTCTACGGTAATGTAGACAACATCATCAATCTCACCGGTCAAAAGTCACCCGTGTTAGTGGTAGGCCCCCTGCTCGCGTGAAAAGAAAATAAAGACCGTGGACGAGATGGACCCAGCCGGTTGAGGAAGACTTGAAAAGTATAAACATCACACACTGGAAAACTAAAGCCCACGACATCAGAAGGGAGCGAAACATCAATGTTTATTTTATACAAAATGTGGGGAAAATATGTAATTTAAACAATTTTACCAATGTTTATATCAAAAAGGTGTAAATAGTCACCAACAAATAACTCAATATCAATTACAAACGTCGGTATAAAGCACAAAGCACATATTATCTAATCACCCATGCGAAGTTCTTGCTTTCCGATTGGCCTCCATAATTTCCAACTTTTTCAGTAGATCTTCAACCATGTTATCCAATAACTGAGTAGTTTTTTCAATTTGATCCAACCTTTCTTGTTGCCTGCAAGCTGAATTCAGCATCCTTAAATCTGAAATAACAACTTACACTATGAAATCGTGAACGTGGACAATTTGAGCATCTTCTTGTTTAGCCGGTTTGGCTTCGTAAGACTCTAGTTCCTTTATAATTTGAGCTTCATCGTAATCACGAATCTCTGTCTTTGGATCTATGTTATAACGAGCAAAAAACATTTCGATTTCTAGATCACTAAAATCACATCTGAAACAAAGTATGAATATCGATTTAAATTTTTAACACTTTATACTTTGAAAGTGCGTCGTGTATTTGTTGCACGGTTGCATTATAGTCGGCCTCTCCTTCATATGTTTTAATTTTCCAGCCTAGTTTTTGCAACATGTCGTACAATTCCTTTTTCAAAAAGTCAGTCATTTGCAGTTGATCAGGTGCTATTGCACTTTCAGTTTTCACTTCAGAAAATGTGTCATTGATGATGGCCAAAAACATATTCTATATAATTTATAACATCAGAACTTTTTTGTAATAATTTTACCAGTAGAACAAAGAAAACCAAAAATATAAACGAAATAAAGTAAAGGGGTGCCAATACTTGATTTGCACTTTCAATTTGTTGATAATTGAAATCACCTAAAATAGTGCGAAGTAGCGTAAAAGACGCCGTACCGAAGGTACAAAAGTCTTCTACTTCATTTCCAAACAATAAATATCCCAATTCAGCAAAAGCAAAGAAAACAATTGCAAACATGACCCCGAAGCCCAAAATATCCAGAGCGCACTGCAAAAACACAATGGTACAAAATTTTACAGACAAAACACTTAGATACTTTTTTGAGGGTATTATTCAGCTGTCCCATGGTTTTGTTGAAATTTAAATATTTGAATGTTTTAATATAACCGAAAAAGAGAAGAACAGCGCCAAATTCGTTGTGAAAAACTTTTATTTGTGCAACGTATTCCAAGTTTCCATATTGATCCGGATTTTCTTTAATTTTCTGAATTGCAGGATCTCTGTAATTATAAATAACAACCAAAAAAACAACGTTGGCAATGGTCATCTACAAGTATTCACTATGAACGTGGCATTTAAAAGCACAAGATAACACACCGAAATGATTGCCATATCCACGTATGTCCAAAATAATGTAAAATATCTCCACTTAAAATACATAAGTTCGTACACTTTTTCAACGACACAATATATCACCATTATATAGGTTAAAACTTCGAACCCAAAAGTAATGTAGTCTGCTGTATTAACGTATTTCAGTAAATGGACGGTATGAAATGAGTATGACGTAACGATTCCTCCAGTCGGCGGAAATTCCATCACCAACCTTTAATGGGTTAGCACACTGTACTGTTACTGTGGACATACTTACTTGCAAATACAGAATAAGTTTATATTTGCATTGTAAAGACTAAAATCGATCAGAACGGCCCTTGTTCCGCGATTTATCCATAGATTTTCTTTTAACTCTTTGAGAACTTCAGCAGCGCGTTTTCTGTCTGAAGGCAAATCTACGTAGAAGCCACCTGCTCCATACTTTGCAAATTTACCCCAATGCTCCACGCTTTGGGTTTCTTCAGGGGTATTATATTCCCATCTATAATTTTTCAAAATCATTAGAGACACGTCAGGAATTCCAAGAAGTCCAAGAAATTGAGTTTCAATTAAAATGCATCGCATAAAAGGAGTAAACGCATAATGCAGAATGTATTTAATTCGTCCATAAAGACAAACAAATACGATAACAAAGATTATCTTGGTCAAAAACATCTCTCTAGTCATTATATTGCCACATGAGGTCTTGCGTTGTCTTGTTGAAAAAATGCTCCTGGAAGCTTTTGAATTAGTAGAAGAACCACGGGTTGTACGAAATTATGAAAATCAGGTGGAGCATTCAAAGTGCCTGGAGTAAAAGTATAACCTCCTTGAACAAAACGCACATTGTCTATCCCTTCACCATTGAGGCCTGGAGCTTTATGTTGGATCAGAGACGAACGTTAGGACGATAGGATTTTAATCCAAAGGACCAAATTCCGCGAAAAATGGTACTCTTCGAGATTTGGTGACGTTACTCTGGGACTGCACACTCTTTTGGTTGCGGGAGTGTTGGTGACTTCACCGCCTGGATATTTCACGGTATTGTAAACCTCCTTTTTGCTTATCAATAATTCGTCCTTATTTCAAGACAGCAATGACTATTACAAAGGACAACAAAAGGTGCTAAGGTATACGGGAAAGGTATGTCTTAAAATAATGGTATAAATTTATTATAAAAAGTTTTTTAACCGTTTAAAAGGTGTTGCATTTAATTTGAAACTCACTGTATATTCAAAAAAAAAGTGGGTAATGTTAAATGTATATTAAAAATATGAATGCAATTTAATAATAACTAGCTGACCCGACACACGTTGTCTTGTCCAATTTTCAATAGATTAATTTGTTTTTACAGATCGCCAAGCAATACAAAAGAAAAACAATTGTAATTTTATTTTAATTTTTATTATATAGATTTAGGCTGGAATGCTTTTTTTGTACTCATTGCTTATAGATACCTATTTCCCGTTTATCGCCGATGCGCGGAAACAAGAATTTCCCGCACTGGGGTGTTTTTTACTTTCCACGTCTAGGAGGGACATTTGCTTCATAGGTTGGTTGGTCAATGCAACGAATGCAGGAAGTGACAGTAAGGCAGAATTCACGAAATAGTTTGCCGCATTCAACAAATTTTTAAATGTGCAAAATTCAAAATTATTTTAAATTATTTATTTTTGATTTATTTTCGGGCTTGATTCGTTACAAAAAATATTGTACCTAACTTATTTGGAAGGGAAATTTCCCGCATTCGCACTAAATGCAGCACTCCCTTCGGTCGTGCTTCAAACAAAGTGCTCATGCGGGAAATTTCACTTTCCAAACACGTTAGGTAAATAACTATTCCAGATCTTCCAGATTACTTTTTTCATTTGAAAACATTCAATTGAGTTATTTCCATCCCGGGAACATAACGAACAAAACAAAACAAATAATACGAGTGTGCTTGGGACCACACGACTGGAGTAAAACTTCAGTTCGCCATTGTAAAAGTGCTCTTAATTTATGTAAGTTTATAAATGGAGCTAGAGAATCCTGAATTAATACCGTCTGCAGTATTGGATAATGCATATTTCAGTTTGTCGTCAGCGAAAAGTCGGCAATCATGTGTAGCGTGTATTTTTTTATATACAAAGATGAAGAAAAATTCAAAATAGCAGTTCTTGTTATAATAAACGCTGAAAAAGGTAACTTGGGTAATAATGAGGATTGCACTGATCTGAAAAATATATACGGTTCTATTTATTTTACTGATCTAGAAAAATCTTCAATTTTACGTATAACCGGAACCTTCTCCGAAGGACAGACCCTTCTTTTTATATATATTTTATAGTCGAAACACGGGCGATGGGCGTTAACATTATACTCAACGAGAACGCGAACCTGAACCTATTCCTTTTGCATTCTTCTCTCACAATGTACCCTGGAGTTTTTCTATCCATCCCTAGCGCCCAGTTCCAATACTTCTCTTGAGCCCTCTATATCCCCTCTTGTTCTTTTCATCCCCAAATCTCTGCTTCGTACAATAACATGCTCTCAATCAGACTTTCAAACATCATTTTCCTCTTAAAATCGCCTTCCCAGTTTCTCTCTCCGATTCTCATACACACCCCATAGCCTTTTTTGCTGTTCTTGTTATTTCCCGGATATGCGCCTTATCCGTGGCCCTTTCATTACACATATAGCCTAAGTATACTTAAATTCTTTAATTTGCTGTTTTCTTTCCCTTCCGCCTCCATTCATTCTCTTCATTCCTCCTCTTCCTCTTGATGTTAAACATTGTTCAATTTTTGTTTTTCCCATTCACTTCCAACTTTTTCTTCCTCACATATTTTCCATGGGTTCTTTCACTTGAAATTGATCCTTACTGACTGGTATTTAGTTACGACGTTTCCATAGCAACCGGCACTTGCGACCGGTTGCAAGTCAACATGAAATCGGGCTGTCATACAACTTATACCTCTTATACCCATCAGTGAGTAGAAGAGTTATTCCATATTACCCCCTGTCTCCACCCTACCGGGAATCCCTCTCCTCTGCGCACCCCATTAATTACATCAACCAGTCTCTCTAGCACTCTTCTCCTTTGTCCCATACATCCACGTTTCGTTCTGTACTCTATCCGTCCGCGCGCTTTCCTCTTCCTCAGTTTCTTCATTTCTATTTTATCTTTATTTCTTGAATCCTCTTCATCTCTATTTCTGTATTCCCTTTCCCTTTTTACCCATCCAGCAGCCTCATGAAGTATTCCTCCCACTCGTTCATCGTTATCTCCTCACTCAGTTTTTCCTTTTTCTTTCTGTCTCTATTGATATAGTTCCACACCGCCGTATCTATTCTTATAGTTCTTATTCCTCTCCTATCATCCCTACTTCTTGTTCTTCAAATCTTGCCCTTTCTAGTCTTCTCTTGTACTCTTCAACTCCTTCGTCTCATATTTTGATCATTACCTTCTTCGTTTCCTCTATTGTTTCTTCTCCTCTTTTCTCTTGTCTCTCTCTTCCTATACTTATTTCGAAAGGCTGATGATCTGACTTTTTCTACTTCTTCTCCTGCGTTTACTATTCCGTAGTCTATCACCGTTTCTCCTCTGCCGCCCATATAGGCCCATTCTTCTTTTTCGCCCCCTTTTTTTCTCTATGCATTCCATAAGATTCTTCCCCTCCACATTTTCTGGTCGTTGGATTTTATTTTTCCAACCCCTCTCTCTTCGTTCCATCTTTGTTCTTTTTCTAACATAAGTTCTGGAACGTCTGGAACGGAGAGGTCTTCGCTTAATATCCCTGCTGTCTAGGAATTGAAGAACCTCTACATTAAAGTGCCTATGCAGTCATTCCTCATGTTTCCATGCACATACTCTTTTTTTTCTTGTACAGTCAACATTAATTTGTAGATCGATATGAATAATGCTGTCTTTGAATAATATGAATAATATTTTGGAATCGTTGGATTACTTCGATATTACTCTTACTTGTGCAGTCCCATAATTGCAAGCCGCACCTAATATATCCAAATTGCTTTGAGTAGTTGCTTGGATAGTAGTAACTTATTGTGGACTGACAGTATTTTGTCTTGACATACCGAGATATCGCCAAAATAGACCATGCAATGCATAGGAGAACTTTGAGTTGCCTATCCGGCAAATTGCTTTGAAGTTGGCAACACCCAGCAGTGGTTGGCAGCGTGATGAAGTTGGCGTAGCAAAAAAAAAACGGTTGGCGTCCCTTCTTGATGGTGGAAGGAGGACCGGCGACCATTACATTCATTCCGACTTTCACGTTAGAAGCATCAAGTCGTAACTAACGCTTAATTCTTTGTTTTTATCTGATTTTATTCCACTATGAGTTCTCCTGTTTTTAAAGTTGAGTGTGCTCTATGCATTGTCGAAATTTCACGTTACTAGAAGGATCGGTTAAATTTAAATTAACAATCGTGTGTATGGTGCCGCCCGACGTATTTACAGGTAACCTTTATTCTATCTGTTTCTTTTTGTCATACTCAACATAATGAGATGGCCCTGAAATTGACCGGCGTTTGTTCCATACTAGAAACTCCTAGATAAAACCATTTCAATTTTTACCGTTAATCGGCCATTTTTCCTGCTAGGTACGTCATAAAACCCGCTATGATGAAAACGAAGTCGTTCAACTTTTGTATCTACATGTCTTGTTAAGAATTGTAGCCTTTGTTTAAAATAATGTTCACTATTGAACCCAGAAATTTCAATTTCAGAAATTTCAAATGTGTTGTTGACTTCTAGTTACAGAGCCCGAACCACAGACGCGTTCAATTTGAAACAAAGTGATTCCCTAACTTAACATAATTAGCCACTCGGATAAATCATTGATAAACTACCTGTCTTTCGGTATGAGGCCGACAGCAGCTTGCGGTCATTTAAAAAGCTATTTTGTCTCTGTTGACTTGAATTAACCAACACTGAGTAAGAACTGAAGACTAAATGGCACAAAACGGCAAAGCGCCACGCCGAATGTCGGGTTCTGAAAAGTGCCTTATCGTTATGTTTTGCGCCCCCTTGCGATTTCCGATCTCGTCGTTCGCTTGTAACGGACTATTTTCGACACCGGCCAAATTTCGGTATTAAGTGTTGTTTGCTTGTGCATGTTGGTAGCTTCGTTGCGCCTCGTTACGTATTGCGCCCGCTAGAGGTCTGCGCATCGCGCTCGGTTCAAAATGGCTTCCAAGGAAAACGTTGCGTTACTGTATATTTTATTTTTTGTCCATATACAGTGTGTCTCTGGATGGGGTGCCCATGAGGTGATTTTCTCTATTAAGTTGTTTGGAAAGGAATATTTTTGGTCTTCAGGGAAACATTGTATGCTTCGAATCATCAGATATACCAAATAGCATTCATTTTTGTAGTTCTTTTTGCAATACTGCTTTCGAGATTTTATACGGTCCCAATTGTACGAACCTGATCTCTGGGGTCATTTGTCAAACGGAGGTCGTTTTCGAGCTCGCTTGAACTTTCTCTCGGGTCTGCAGGGTATTACAAAGTGGAGTTACTGTTAACTTCTGAGCCAAACTTAGGTTGGAGTTTGCAGCGTGGATTCGGGCTACTAATAAATTGCTTGCTTCACAAATACTTAAAATACTTAACAACCAAAAGAATAGTCCCCGAGGGAAGTGCCGCTAACTTGCACTTGGTTTGGACAAGCCTTAAAGAAAGACAGGAAACTAAGTATGTCTAGGACAATTCGGTAACAAACTCATTTCTCTTGTTCCGTTTGTACGTGCAAGTTTTTCCCATGATAGTAAACTCTTGACAATCTTGCCTCACTTACAGGCATTTGTTTTGTTCACTTCGCTTTAGTCTTTCCATCTGATCTACATGTTGTCCATCACTCTCCGACTCAGATGTACCCAACTTAAATAACTCCACGCGTTTCAATATTCTTGTTTTTCTCTCTCAGATGCGAAGATGCCCGCTTTGGGTGTAGATATTTCGTTGTATCTGTCTTAACCTCAATCATCATCTACACCAGAATTGTTAAATTGTATTATTGTTTACTATTTCTCTGAAGAACTAAATTGTTACTCTGTTGAAATCATGGAAAATTGTCCGTTGTAATTTATTACTTGAATCCTTATTGTTAACATTACAAAATCGCATTGATACCAACTTAACTCGAAGGCACTAGAAATTGTTAACCACAGTACGCAATCACCAAACTCAAAACACCGTTCAAACTTAATAAACGTTTAAAACCATAGTTTTTGTGTTATCAATTTACGCTCCACTCCTAATTAGCTCTAGCCATGTATCCAAAGAATCTAGGGTGTTTGTTTCACTTGGGTAAGTTCGAATGTCCCGCCATTGCTTGTCTTGTCAAAAAAACAACCCAACGTAGAGTTCTGCTTTGTCTTTCATTGTCTAACGATCACTGGCCAACCTTTAAAGTTCGCGGTTTGTTTCGAATTTTCAAACTTGACGTTTGGTGACGTCATTTTCATTTCATGTTCAAATTCAAAAAGTGGCGGTAATGTAAAGGGAAGTTATCACAATACTCTTTCCACTCTAACTTTGTCGTCTTGATGTCAAGATATTCTGAAGTATTTACTTGTTGGGTCAGGGTATTATTGATCGTCACAGGCAAAGTGTTTTTCCATTCTTCTATACTGTCTCCTTTCACTAATATTGCTGTGTTGTGCGCAAAGATCGCAATAGTGGCGTCTTCTTAATGTGGAAATCCACTCGTGTAGGTAGAGGATGAGAATCAATGCGCTGCCCTGGGGTACTCCAACTTTAATTGATTTGAAATCTGTGTAGGTTTTTTCAAACTTAAACCGAAAGTGTCTATTAAATGTAGTATTCTAGTTTGTTGCATGTTTGTTGAGTAAATTTGTTTAAGGTAGCTAGTAAAGGCATTTGCTTTGTCTTGCTTCCTGATGCGGTCCAATTTATTATTTTCCTCCCAACCGGGAACTTTATTCCCTCGTTTTTGGCTAATAATGTGGCACTTTATTCCCGAGGGAATACAGCTATTTTATTCCCTAGTAAATCGTATTTCACACATAAACCAACTCGTTTCCATAGTAACCATCATTCAGCACCATTTAGATATCACCGTACCGCACAATAAAAAAAAATCTTCTCTAATTTAGGCGGTTGGGAGGACAGTTTTGTATGCATCTCTGGAATAAACAGCGTTAATCCCTCGAATGAAAATGCCCTCGGCTCCCTACGGTCGCCTCTGGCATTTCTTACATTCCCGGGATTAACATGGGTGTTTATTCCCTTGATACATAAATAACTATTCTATACGTAAGGGCCGGATATGTGTGACTAAAAAGTGGCTCGCCACAGTGAATAGTCTGTGTCCTTTTTACTGATTGTATTTTCTAAGTAACTGTCAACAGATTCATTCTTAATTTTGATAATCTCATGTTTTTTTCAGGTGGTGACATCTATTTTGTGCTGTTCGGCTTCATGGTTCAAATGCTCTGTTGTTTTTAGTGGCGCACATAATATATAAGTTTCAGGCTTTCTCTATAAAGCCGTCCCAATCAGTGGTGTGGTTTTTGTTAATGTTGGACTATCTTTTTTGCTGTTTGCTTCTTTTATTTGCTTTGCTCTGTTTCTATATTTTATTTCTCAATTGATACACATTTTATACAAGAGTAAAACTAAGACTTTAAACTTTTTTCTTTCTTTATATTAACGGTACCCAAATTAACGACAGGGCATTCTCTAACAATTGGTAGTGTAAAATGTGGCCTTACCTTTGTGATTGATGTGTCTAAAAGGCGACTTCTTGAAGTTTCATTAATTTAATTTTCTTTTTCATCACGATAAAATTTATCGACGACAAGAATTGTATATAAATGCACAAATTGCGGTAGCTTAACTAAATACATTCTGTCTAATCCGATCTTATCGCAAAAATTTTATTTAATAATCTCTTAAAATTCAGTTTCAATTAAAATTCAATAAAATGGAATTAAAATGATCATTATTTTGGTGCTGATCAAAAAAAAATGGCATAAATCAAATCATAATCTTAAAAAATACTTCATGTGCTATGAGAGACTGTTTAACTTTTAATCATGTTGTCCCGTTTTTGATTTTAAGAAAAGTACATAATATACAATGCTATATACATACGCAGTTCCTTTGCCTGGACCAAAAGACGCTTTATCTTCTGAGGATGTTGAGTAGAAATAGTAACAACTTTGAACAAGTTTTCTAAGATACTTATGTATGATGCAAGAGTCGTTTTTCACTCTTACCTAAAGAAAAAATAGTTTTTGTGTATTCTATGACTACCTATAATAGTTAGTTCTACTTGTCTTATTCGTGGAGCACCCAATAACTTGTTTTCAAAAAGAATTTTTTTGTCATCCTCGTTTACAGTAGGTGGAGCTTCGTCATCATCGTCATAATAGTAATCCCAATAAAAAGCATCAAGCATTAAACCTTCCGCGTACTACAAAAAAAAAGCGTTTTTATACAAGCGACAGAGGAATCTGTCATTATTAAACAAAATTGGCATATTTAAAGTTTAACTTAATAAGGGCGGAGCTAAAAGTAACTTTGCTGCCGACGATGTAGCTACAGAAACAATAACTTTTGTTGCCGACGATGGATTGTCGCTATATAGAAACATCAATGATGATGTGATGTGTCAGTCAAGTACCTATTTGCAATATTATTATAATAAAATAGTTAAATTTGATTTTACGTTTGAATAAAAATTATTGTTCTTATGCTGCGTCGGGCCCTGTAGCAGTTTTATGTCGGATTCACTGCGTTAGTCCGTCACACTAAAACAACTACCGACTCGGCACACTTCTCCGCCTTATAAAGAAATTTACTATTTCCATGGATTAAAAATTTTTACTCTCACTCACAATCCAGAATTCTGACGTTGAACTAATACCCCCATACTGTGTTCCAATCTGATTCACGGCAAATTCTCTTTCTACGAATTGATCCCTTATGGCTTTGGTGAGATGGAAAAAAAAGTGTGTTCTTTTGCCAATAGTACCTAAAAATATTTTGTAATTTGAATAAAGTGCAAAAAATAGGTACCTATCGTAACTGCTGCTAAAAATAAACCGTGTAAGAAAAACGCTCTCACAGTACATATCAAGACATCACGTCTTGAAAAATCCTCTGCCATAGCTCTTGTAATCCATCGTCCTATAAAGTGTCATTAGGCTATTAACAGCAATTTACAGATTATACTTTTTTTCTGCAAACGTTCTTTTTGAGGGTTCATGACATCTAACCTGAGTGTAGACTTCCATGTCGTAAAAGCAGACGGCTTCAAATCTTCAGCTGATTTTTTGTCCATTTTGCAAAACTATGTTGACATCAAAACTTATTTGTCACCGTTTCTGTAACAACAATATTTTGTTTCGAATTCATTTCTTTCTGTATTTTAATAGGTCCTCCTTCACCCATCAGCTTACCAGATGAAAATTATTTTTTATCAAATTACAGTCTAATGTAATTACAGTTTTTTTAATTAATTAAGAATAGCCTTGAACATATTTTGATAGGCAATACATTCGCCACATATTCATTTATATAAACAAATAATTTTCATCTAGTATGCAGATGGGTCAAGGAGGGCCTGTACTATAAGATTCAGAACTCTCATTTTCCAATTTTTATAAAAGTGAGTTTCCAAACAATTCTTCAAAATCGCAAATAAAATATTTATTAATTTCAACACGAAAGGATATAAGCAACGCACTATAGGCATTCACTATAAATTTATTAAACGTTATGTTGACGTTTTTTTTTACTTTATAGTTTATATTTTATTCAACAATAACAATGATGTTTTAAAATAAAAATTAATAAACTTCCGAAATTTTTGTTTGCTCTTTACCTTTTCAATTCTTTCTTCAGTTATATAGATCGATATTTTATCAATAGGTCAATATAATCAAGAAAATCATTAGAAACAGAAGAAGACTAAAAGTACCAGATATAACACAGAATCTGAACAGACAACCTAAAGAAGAGAAACTATAGAATCAGTAGAATCCAAATTAGAACAAATGTATTCAGGAGAATTTAGGAAAACAAAAAACTAGAGACTCAAGAGAAACTCTGAAATCAGAAGAGTGAAAAAAATCATTTAAACCGGAAATTAGGAGAACCAACGAAATAAAGACAACCAAATTAATGGAAGAAAAGAAGAACGCAAATCTGTATGATATAGAATCTAGAGAATTAAAGCATCAGAACAATCATGAAAATGGAAAAGAATTAAATAAAATAAGAGAAATTTTAAAAATCTATGATATTTGGAGAATCAAGAGATCAAAGAAGAAAGTAAATTAAAACGAAATGTAGAGAAACTCATCATCAGAAATCAGATTATGTTATGTACAGGATGACAGTAAGTGTTTCCTGCATACCATAGTGGTGCAAGACGTGTTGCTCGTCTTTTCTGGTAATATTTTATTGTTTCCAAATTTTGAAACTTCAAAATTTCGCTGTCCCAGTATTTTCTGCTCAGTGGTACAGACGGGTGGTGGTACCTACCATACATAGATTAGTGTAGTAAACGCCACCTCTCTAGTAATTTAAAGCTATATATGATAAAAAAAACTGCTTTCCGACATGGACACGTGCTATACAAAGGTTCGCCGACTGTGAATCAAAGAGTACCGAAACATTATTCCCGATAAGCAAGTTTTTTTTTATAACAAGTTATTTAGTTTCCTTAGATTGTAACTTGTTAATTGTTACTTTTGTCAAATACCATATTATAACCTGCTAACTTCAGATTATAGCTGTCAAAACTTCTGACATTCTGGTAATTAATATGATAGCGGATGATAGTAAATTAATTTAATGCCATGGCTGAGGCAAATTCAATCAAAGAAGGATTTCTGTGTCCTATTTGCCACAAAGATCTACGTTCTCCCAATAATCTTATAGCCCACTTTCAAGACTTACATTCCGAAGAGCAGGACATTCTAAAATCTATCAAAGGTGAGGTTAAGTTTGGCTCCCATCCTGTCACTTATCGTTGATTATCTAGATTTGTACGGAAAAGCGAAGAAGAAGATACTCAAACTAGATGAGCAAGACTTAGAATCTTTTAAAAATGAAATTACCTTGGATAAGTATTATCTAGAAATCAGTGAAGCACAAGATCCAGGTCAAATCAGGTCACACACAGATTATTTTAAAGCTGTCCGCCGTGACCGGCTTGACCATCGAACAACTGAGACCAACAAACTAATAATTAGACTAGACAGGCTGCTAAGATTTTATGGATCTGATCGTAAGCAACAAGAACAAGAATTGGTTGCATGGCTAGATGGGTCCACAGTGACAAGGTGTCCATCATGTGCTGCTAATTTTAACATAACAAGACGGCAACATCATTGTAGATTATGTGGCAGTATTATGTGCAACTCCTGTTCCTATTTTTTATCATATGAAACAGCACGTGAGTATGAAATTGTAATGTTGCATCATTGAAACAACAATACATGTTTAATAGAGACTATTGTCGCTCCGGTCCACAACGTTGACGTTAATAACCAAGAACAGATATCAGGAAAAGAATCTGATAGTTTACGGATTTGTAACCACTGTCTGGATATGTTAGAGAGCCGGCGGCGCGTTCAAATGGAACAAATGAAGCAACCGATTATTTGCCAGTTGTACAACCATTTACAAAATGTAAAGATACAAATACAAAGCTCTGTGGATCTGTATTTAAAAATGTACAATTCCTTAACTTCTGGAGAAAGTACATTCCATTTACAAGATACTCAAGCGCTACGTAGCACCATTGCTAAGAAAGCTGAATCTATTGATATTTTGAGTAAAAAGATTGCCTCCTTACCTGTAGAAGAAGAAACACCTAAGGTGGCCTTGCTACAAAATAGCATCAGAAGAGCCACATCACACTACATCAAAGAGTATCTACTAACACTGCCGACACCCCCTACATTCCAAGAGCTGGAAATGATAAAACGTTCTCTCAGAAATATAGAAGATGAAAGCCATTTAGCAGTTAAGCCAAGTATTAAGAAAGTGACTGTCACCACAGGATGGTCCCCTGCAGCTGTAAGCAATGATTATACAGAAGCTGAGGACCCCTTAATCGAACAAATGAACATTGTTAGGAATTATATTGACCAAGCCAGAAAAGCACAAAGGTTTGAAGAGGTTGCTTCCCTTCAAGAAAATTTGAAAATGTTGAAAGACACATACAGACAACAGCAGATGAGTAGCGATACTTAAATGTGAGAATTGTACAAAGGCTTCACACCAGTGGCCTAATGTGAAGAAAAATAGCACCACTTTCATAATTTCAAGTTTTAATCATAAGATTTAATACCAGTTACTGCAATTGTTTAAAAGAGAGGATGGGGATTTTGAGTATTGCAAGAATTTATTTATGGATGAAAAGTTATTCAAGAGTAAAATGTAAATAAGAAACAATAAAATACAATTTATGGGGTCCTGCACTTCAGCCCTCAATAAATTTTCAAGTCATTGCAGTAATTGTGGTCCTTCAAAGAATTTGAGGTAATTTTGTGTAGTTATGACCAGTAAAAGTATAAACACATTCATTTTTTGCTGTTACTGGCTTTTCGTCAGATTGAACGCAACACTTTCCTTGTGAAATAGACCACTTTAACTGCTGATTTTGTTAATCTGATTACAAATTTGACTGGAACTCAAAATAAAATAATTTATTGGGAACTTTGATGTGTGTTTTGAGTTGCATAATTTAGGATGGGTCGTTCATTCATGGCAAAGTTACGGATTATTACAATAGACGAAAATTGGACCGTAATTTATTTAATAAAAACGTAAAACTCAAATCTAGTTAGTTCATCTGGTCGTTTTTCACCACCAAATATGAAAATCTACTGATCATGAAGGACCACTCTTTGACAATAAACTTTTGAAAAAAAACCTAATCAGATTATGTTACGTAAATGTTGACTGTTTGCAGCACTCGTAGTTATTTTTACGCAAAGCTTATATTTCCAGTGGAATACGAACTCGGATAAATAATAACCAGAAGTGGTGCAAACTAGTCAAGACAAGAAAAATACATGTTAGTAGTAATTTTATTAAGTTTTCCAACTAGTCATATTATTTGTACATTGCCTGTTTGAATTTATTTACCAAAATGTATTTATTTTTATTAAATGCTGTATATGAATTTAAAATTGATCGTTTTTACCTACAAACTAGGAAACCTGTCGAACGTTTTTTACCATTGTCTACTTTTTCGCACCGCAGTGAGAAGCTGAAGGAAATTCTTACTAAGCTTTTTTTTAAATTAGTCGAAAGTTTTATATTGCTGCATTTATTTATTTACACAATATGTACAATTTATTAATGGGCTTTTTACATGAAGTACACTATATACGAATGACTTTTCAGCGGGACTTCCCGTATATCGATTTCACACATTGAACAGCATTCGAGCAGATAACGGCGCTTGATAATAACTGCTTGACTCACTGACTCATCCCCGACGCAGTTCTCTAACAAATAAATCGACCACCCCCTTCTTGTATATTGATGACATTATACCCTGCGATCATTTAAATTATAAATTAGAGTAGGCTGTGAAATTTAAATTAGGTTGGCACTACTAATTGTTGACAATTTGGTTTAATAGTAGTATGTATATTTATTACCTTTACAGGTTTATAAAGTATCCGATACATTTCCCATAACTCAAATAAAATAAAATATAATATAATAAATAAAACTAAATAAATCAATAATTCAACACAATAACTAGCAGCTTTTATCCCTTCCCACTTATTGTCCCTCTTCTCCACTCAACCTTCCTCATCCATTCGATCCCTCTTCCGTCCTCATTCAAAATTTCTTCTCTACTCTCATCTCTCCCTCTCAATTCTACGCATTCCTTCAACAAATGCTCTATGGCCTCCTTTTTCTCTCCACACATCCTGCATACTCTATTATTATCCTCACTCCAATATTTATTCTCTCTCTCCTCATTTCCACATCTAAATCTTGCTATTATCACTCTCTCTTTTCTACTCTCTCTTCCTAGGTACTTTGGCATTTCTTCCGTTATTATTTTTTCATACTTCCCATTGTACCTAGACTCCCTAATTCTCGTTCTTCTTTCCTGCACTTGCACATCTCTATCTCTCTGCTCTAATTCATCTGTCCTTACTCTGCCTCTCTCTCGCATTCTTTCTATCTCCGCGCCTGCATACCCGTTTCTTTCGAAATATGCCTCCCTATCTTTCCATATCCCCTTTCCGATTTCTTTCATTTTTTCTTTCAAACACTCTTGCAAAATTCTGCACTCTCCTCTCTCTATCACTCTCTCCTCAAATCTTATTGCTCTTTCACTAGCCTCCATCACTAGCCCGGTGTCTCTCTCTCTACTCGTAGCACCCATTTCATATATTTTCCTTGCACCCCTTCCAATCCTTCTTGCTCTCTCCATCCCCATATTTCCGCTCCATACATCATCACGCTTTTCACCAAACTATCAAACATCGTTACTCTCCTTCTAAAATCATGTCCAAATTTTCTCTACTATTCCCCATACAGCTCCTATTATTTAAGTCATCACATAACCTAAATACATACTTAAATTCTTTCACTTCTTCAATTTTCACCACCTCCTTTTCTGAACACCATCATCTTGGATTTCTCTACATTCACCGTCAACTTTTTCCTCCTCATATATTTCTCCATGTTTCTTTCCTATCATTTCTTTCATACCTTTCTCCTCTCTCGCTAGCACCACCAAATCATCCGCATATGCTAAAGACCACACTTTTTCTTTGCCCACCACAACCCCCCTTGCCTGCCCCTTCCTGAACATCTCCTCTATATCTCCAATAAAAGCTGCAAACAGGCTGGGGCTTAGTGGGCAACCTTGTCTTACTCCCTTATAAGTTTTGAAACATTCACTCACCCTTCCATCCACTCTCACTCTACTTATCGTCTCTTCATATATCTCTTCTATTTTTGTTACCAGATGCTCACTTATCCCTTTCTTTCTCAAGCATTCCCACAGTAAATCTCTTTCCACATTATCAAAAGCCGCCTTCAGGTCCACAAAGAATAATGCATATATCTTGCCACCCCTCTTTTTTATCTCATTTCCTGCTATGTGATTCAAGATATATATGTACATTATCCATGGTCCCTCTACCTTTCCTAAATCCCGCCTGTCCGTCTGGTAACACCCCCCTCTCATTCATTTCCTTCATCAGCCTCTCTTCCACAATCATCGCGTATACCTTATATGCTGTATTTATAGGAGAGTGATCCCCGATAATTACTGGCTGTACCCTTTTCTCCTTTCTTATATATGGGGCATATTAACCCCTCCTTCCACTCTTTGGGGAATCCCTCTCCCTTCCACACTCCTTTCATTATCTCTAACAACTTGTCAACTTCCCTTTCCGTTCCATATATCCACGCTGCATTCTGTATACCATCCCTCGCCGGTGTCTTTTTTCTTTTCAGTTTTTTTAGTTGTTGCTCTAGTTCTTCTCTTGTTATCTCTTCAATTTCTTCCACTCTTTGTTGTCTCTTTTCCTTTTCTTGTCTGTTTTCATCACCCCCCAGCAGCTCACTGAAGTACTCTCTCCATTCCTCCATAGTAATTCCATCACTCACTCTCTCTCTCTCTTTTTCTTTCTTTCCTTATTTATGTATCTCCATACCTCTTCTTCCGTCTTTATACCCTTCATCTTTAGCTCTTCTTCCATCCGTTTCTTTTGCTTCTTCTCTTTGCATACTAAATTGTACCTCTTGCGTGCTCTCTTGTACTCTTCCTTGATTGCTTTTTCTTTTTTCCAATTTCTTAGTTTCCTTCTTGCTTCCTGCTTCCTTTCCCTGCATTATTTATCTTTCTTTCTGTAACCTTTCTTTCTGTTGCGTTTCTTATGTTATCGCTCAGTTCCCTCACCTTTTCGTTTATTTCTGTTTCTTCGTATTTTGCCTCCCTATGTCTTGCTCTATAATTTTCTTTTCCTTCTTCCGTCCAAATATTCTTCACAATTTCTTCTAAACTCATTCACAGTTCCTCTATCTGTCTCTCTTCCTTTTGTCTTCACTTCTAAAGGCATATGGTCCGACTCCATTCTTCCTCCCACCTTGAATTTCTCCCCTCTTGATCCAATATACGTGTACTCCCCTTTCTCATGTCCTGTGCAGTTCCCATTAAGTATGTCCCACCCTCTTTCTTCTACTAAGCGAATTAGTACTCTCCCTCCTGCGTTTTCTGTTCCATCTTTTGTTGATCTTCCTTCTATTGTTTCTTGTTCCTCTTCTATCCGTCTTCCTTTTTCCCCAATTCTTGCATTAAAATCCCCCCCAATCACCAAAGTTCCTTCTTCTTGCTCCTTTACTCGCTCTTCTATTATTTTCTTCGTTTCCTTCATACTTCTGCTGTACACTGTTACAATTCTCCATTTTCTCTGTTTACTTTTCACCGTTCTTTGCATAATCCCTCTTTCTTGCTTTGCTTCAGTTCAATTTTCTCCTTCCAATGCCTCTTTCACCCCCATTATTATCCCACCTTTAGCTCTCCCTTTCTTGCTTTCCTTCTCTGCATATTGACATTTCCACTTAAACTCTTTCAGCATTCTCTTTTCCAATTTTCCCACCCCTTTTCTTCCACCCACGTTTCTACCATTCCTACTACGTCAAATTCTCTCAAATACTCCCAAAATTCATTGTCTTTGTTTTTTATTCCCGCTACGTTCCAGAATACTATTCTTATTTGCTCCTTTTCTCCTTTATTCCTCTCCGTATTCGTTTTCCCTTTTCTGCCCTGTCGTCTTTTTCTTGTGCTCTTATTCAAAAATTTTCTGTATCTAACTCCTCCTTTTCTTCGTCCCACCTAAGCCCTTTTCCCTCTATCCATATCTTTTTATAACCCACTTTTACCCGCTGTCCTTTTTGTCGCTCTTCTTTGGCTATCGCTCTTAATTCCTTCTGTATATCTCTTTCCTTCTTTGTCAGATCATCTTCTATGTATACTCTCTTTCCTTTTCTTTTCTCTTAGTTTTCTTTTATTTTCCATAACTTTCCTCTTTTCCCCCCAGTTCCCAAGTTCCGCCACAATCATTTTTCCTCCATTTATTTTATACATTTCTCTCACAGTCACTTCTACCTCTAATTCCACCTTCATCCATTTTTCCAGTTTCTTCTCGCTCTCGCATTCCTCTTCGTCCAATCCCGTTACTACAATATTCTTTTTTCTCACTCTTTTTTCCCGCTCTTCCATTTTCTCCTCCAATTTTTTCATTTTTTCTTTTAGTTCCATCTTTTCTCTTTTCCATTTTTCTTCCTTTTCACGCATCATAATTTTCAACTGTTCCAGTTCCCGGCTCATCTTCCGATTCTCTTCCTTTATCTCCCCTACATCCTCCATAATTTTTTTCAGTATCTCTTTCATTTCCTCATCCATTGCCTTTGTGAGATGAATTGTGGGTTAATGATTCTGATTTAGAGAGGTTTGAAGCTCTGGTCGATTTGGTTTTTGAATTTGTATGTTGCTCGAAGGACCATGTTTTGATTTCGATTGAAACACTCGCGAACTCATGTACTTGTATATTTCGAATAATTGCAGATGGTTCTTAAACGTTTCTTCTCCCGGTGGTTTCTACTTAATTTGAATAACCGAGTCTGGCTTTAGATTGAATTTTTGTTTGAATAGAATGAATGCGAGTTCGTTTTCGACTCGTTGGTTTGAATGATTGAATGCGACTGGTTTGAATAAGAGTTCGAATGCGACTCAAGAGCGATCGTGAGCGGTGGCAGTCAGGTAAACGGTTTTACGACCCTTTGTGGTTTTTCCCAAACTGGCAGACGCGACGGCCGCTGCAAATATTACTCAACAGCCTTTTTAACCGGTGATCTTTCTAACTTCTTACTTTTCCTAAAGGGGTTAATCCTCTCTTCCGACTCTCGTCCTTCTTCTCTTTTTCTTTTGTAATCTTCTTCTCTCTCGCTTTCACTACCACTTTTTTTCATTCTATTTCTTTTTCACTTTTTCACGCTTTTTTATCCGCTTATCTTCTCGAGCGCCGCAAAACACGTCCGCTCGGCTCAACTGCTCGAATCGGAATGCAATTTGGTTTAATATTTGAATGTCAAATAAAAAAAAACGTGAGCTGACTTAAAGTAGTTAAAAGAATGTCAATGTCACATACACAACAATTTCTACCTTATTAGGCATTTACAAAAAATGTATAATTCGGTCTACTTATTGGAGGGCCGGTTGTACATTATCCGGTTAACCTTCAGATTTATCAAAATACTGGATTTACAATCTACAGGGTGTTATGGAAGTCCTAGCAGAAAATTTAACCACAAGTAGAACTCGTCAAAATAAACATTTTTTCTATTTACCACTTTGCTGAAATCCGCAATTTTTTTGAACATTTTTCTGACCCCTTATTTCACCCTCCGTCTATGCCGACTTGAACTTGAATGCGTCAGAACGTTTTTTCCGAACGGGGTAAACACCTTTTAAGTTTTTTGGAACAAAAAAATTGGTCGTTGATAGTAAATTTTAGTTATCAGTTGAGTGTCGCGCCGCTATGTGTTGTTATGTGTGCTCGATTCTTGCGCTCGCTGATTATTTTATTATGATTTGGGACGTCCCAGATGTAATCGCGTTTTGGAAATTGAACCTGAAATTAATTAATTTAAGTGTATTCGAATTGTCGGTGTGTCAACATTTATCGTTTATCACACTTAATAAATAACGAGCAGGATTAAGTTAGAAAGTTTATTATTACATACGATCCCACTTCAATATTATGCATATTATGGTAGGTGAGTACATGTTTCCATTTAAACAGTTTTTATTTCGATTCGTTTATCGGGTAAAGTTTTTGTACCTTCCTCACATTGAATGAAAGTCGATCCATAGGCGGGTATTGGTTTTAAGGGTCAAACTATTCCTAATTTTAACTCCGTCAGGGAGCGTTTGCGAAAAAAAATATAGATAAAAAAAATGTTTATTTTGGCGAGTTCTACTTGTGGTTAAATTTTCTGCTAGGACTTCCATAACAACCTGTATATCTTCTAATATAAAATCAATATTTGTTATAGATATATTTAAATTTTTAATTTTTTAATTCAATATTTGTTTGTTTGTTCGTATCATGTTACGCCCTCTTAAACTGGTAAACAGATCGAATAGAGACTGGGAGTAACATAGGGGGGAGATCCCAATGTGTCACTCCCTTTTCGTAAAAAATATTCAAGTTCAAACCGGGCGAAATTGAGTACTCAGATAACAATGTCACAGTGACAGTTTTAGACATAAAATCGCACTCACAATAGTGTGGTGAAGTCGAGGGAGAAGTGCCAAAATTTATTGTGGATATGTCCAGATTTGCTTGCAAAGTGGGCGCAACTTTAAATTCTTCTTGGATACGACGTGCAATCGGCAAGTAACGCTGACAAAAATCGAGGAAAATGAAAGCCAATAGCGATATGCCTTTCGATTTCAAACGGCTTCAGTTTCCAGTGGGCCTTGCTTTCGCAATTACCATCAACAAAGCCCAAGGACAGTCACTGAGTGTTGCAGGGTCAATTTGGAAAGTCCATGTTTTTCACATGGCCAATTATATGTTGCTTGCTGCAGAGATGGAACACCGATAAACTTATTTGTGTATGCGCCAAATGGGAAAACAAAAAATATTGTTCACCCGATTGCTCTAGAGCAAGGAAAAAAATGAAATGCAATACATATTTCAAGATACTGTTTACTAAAAAATAATGTGTTTTATTATTTGTATGTTTGTTTCTATTTATTTAGAATAGGTTTCCACATCGATCAACGGATCGATATGAAATTTTGATCACAAGAAGTGTATAACATGAGCGTGATGCCACCCGGATCGGTTCATTGTTTACCCATCATGTTTTACCTGTTCGTTGCACCGGTCAAATGGGATGAGATGCGCGCCGGGTAACAGCTAGTTATAAATAAAAATCAATTTCCGCTTGTATGAAAGATCATCACTTCAGAACGGCTCGACCGAATTGGCTGATTTGTTGGTATGGTTGTATGTTGTAGGTTTGTATGATTTTTTTTTTTTTTTAGAAAATCCATCGGAAAATTGGAAAATTCGGAAAAAACTGAAACCTAACCAATAAACCCTCTATTAAAAATTATCATTCTGTTTCCTGTTTGGCTCTGATTGGCTCATGAGCAACGTTTGATGTAGAGCACTTAAAACAAATTACAAGCTTTAAAGGTGCATGACTTTTGCAATGCGCTTTTTGAGAAAATAGAGGAAAAGAAATAGGCCTGATAGAAGAATGACTTTTGGTCACTGATCCTTCGTTACAAGCAGGTACCCAAGGGTTTATGGATAACCACATTTTTACAGATGAGTGAGGCCGAAAGACAGAAAGGATGGAAAAGTGTTTAATGGAACAGAAAGGAAACCTATCGGTAAGTACAGTGAATAAACAAAAATTTTAATTCATAACATTTTTATACAATTTTTTCCTTTAATTACAATCAGTTATAACATCTTAAATTTCTTAAGTTTGGCTTTGCACGAGAAGAAGTTCCAGAATTATTGAGATACATTATCGGCGTCAATGTTGGTCTTCCATGTGCACACTGAAAAGGCAGTTTACATTCCATCAGTTTCTTCAAATGTACAACACACTCATTTCGTGATAAAGAATCGCCAAATTTTATAGCACCTACCGGGAAATACACACACTACTGATTATTTTTACGACATCAAACTTACCACGACAGGCCTCTGAATTGACGATATTTTGAATTACTTTGGGTGTACTTACAATAATTCCATTATTTGTTTTAACTGTTTCTATAATTTCCCGAATTAACGTTTCTGTCAATAAAACAATATCAACCTTAAAAATACAAGTTATAAAGGCTTGAAACTGTTAGTTCGGCTGGTACCCCTTTTTTAGATTTGTTGTAAACACACAAGGGCACCTCCAAAACTCTTAAACCGTCCGGGAAAAAATCGAAAGTCAGACCAAGTAATTTCAGTGTTGCTTTTTGTCGATGAAGTAGATTTAAATCTACTTGAGGCACAAAAATTGTGATCTGTTGATCGAGTTTTGTAGACGCGTTTTTGTAACCTAAAGAGGAGAAATAGAAATTGTATTTAAGTTGGGCTCTTACTTTCTGAAAGCTCTTCCAATCGAACTCTCTCATGGACAGCATGTTGATCGAATAGCATCAAAAGTTTCCTTGTTTTTTCTATTGCTACTATAAATTTACAATCCAACTGTCCAACTATTTCCAAATGTTTAAACATACTCTTCGTAAATTTCATGTTTTCAAAACCCTTAAGGTGTCTCATATGCGCACCTTTACTAATGCTAGGTACAGAGCTCTCGATAAGTTTGGATTTCTCCTGGTATATTTCCTCAAAGAATGTCTTGGGGTCTAGAAAGTTTTAATGCTATAGTTGCGTAGTAATCACACATCGTCACACCTACCTTTATTGTCCAAGCATTTTTGCCATTTTATCAACAGGAGTTCGTCATCATAAGACTCTACGAGAGCATTTCGCAAGCGATTTTTCGATTCCGGACTCATATTCTCAACCTTTCCGCAACCTTTCAACATTGGTGACAATCCTTTAGGCACGAAGTCAATCCTTTCCACAATTTGAAAACTTACGTCCTGTTTTGGCATTTGTGAATGAAATAATTTCGGATTATTGTCTTCTGTCCATTTATCGCACATTTGAGTCAAGGTGGGTGCTAAAATGTTTTCCGAATATCTGCACTCTTTGTTCTCCTTGTCAGATTCATCAATGGTTATAACCAAATGACTTTCCAACTCTTCATCAGGTGTGGAAGAAGAAAAAGCAAACAAATCTTTAGACTTATCATATGACGCTATTCTTTTTTTAACTTCTGGATTAATTACTTTTGAGAAAGGAGAATGTGATTGCTTAAAGATTTTGGGTTTCTTTGGAGTAAAATATTTACTGACACTGGAATCATTCAAGCGCTTCTTGGCATTGTCTTTTTTGATAAAAGTCATCTCAATGTTATCCTTTCTCCAAGGAGTGTCAGCACTAATGAGGTTAGTAGTATTGCCCATATCTTCATAATTCTTATTTTCTTCGTGGTGACAAGAGCACTTTTGACACTCGTCCGGAGAAGGCGCATTTACTTTAGCTTTCTTGGTAAAGTACGGTGATTGCACCTGATTAAATTGCATCCTTGAAGATAAGAGACTCTTGTTAAATTTTTGGTACATTTCTCCCTTCTGGAAGTAATTTTTTGCAAAATCATATTTTGACGGTTGTTCAAAGTTCTCGAACTCATTTTTGTTCCTAAAATCAAAAAGCTTCTTTGTTTGATCTAAATTTGCAAAGAACGGTACTGTTGTATCACAATGCTTGAAGTTGAATACAGGAACGCTGTCGACCTTTGAGAAATCAAAATCATAATCAGAAACAAATTTCGTGATAGACTTTCTTGGAAATAATGTGTAGTCTAGATCTACAGTACCACCCGCCTGAACCCCGACAGAGACCATATTCTTTTTAGGCAGTACCATCAAGCTTGGTGTAGTTTGTACTCCCAAGGAAGCCTTATTGGGACTAAATGCGACCTCATTAACACTTTGATGAAGTTTAGAACTGTCGTCAATATTTGCATGTTCAGTGGTCCCTCCTGGAAACGCCTTCAGTGACATTATAAACATGTCCATGATGACATCTTTGCCTTTCTGTTCGTTCTCTGGATAATTAGTAAAAAGGCTAACGTCGGCTGCGTTCTGTGGTTCCTTTCTCTCGTTCTTTTTGATCTCTATGGGCAATGCCATTTTTGTTTGCTTTGAGGGTATTCTAGGTTCCTCAAACACAGGAGTGTCTTCAATAATATTTACAGACTTAACTGAGATTTCTTCTAATTCTTCGCTTTTTCTTTTGGTTGCCACTCCTTTGACAGCTCCACCAATTTGAGAAACTCCAAATTCACTAGCGACTCTTAATTTTTTTGGCTTTTGCGTACAATTGTCTATAACTTCCTCTCCTAAGAAGGCATTAACCATTTTCTCAATACATCTTTTGACGATATGAAACCTTTTGAAAAAAACGAGAGTCTTAGACGGTTCCAAAGTAATATCTAAATCTGAATAGGGACATTCAATATGAACAATGAATATAGGAAACTTCTTTTTATCATTGCGTTTACTAGATTTCTTCAAATTTGCGTTGAGTAGAATTTGGAGTTTTGGGCATAAAATAAATCGTTTGTTAACATACACGTACTGAAGACGTTTATTTTCGTGAAACTTATTGTGGATAAGGCCCTTAACTATAATTTTGCTTTTCTTAACTTTGATACATGCAAAATCGTCTTCGATTTCTGGGTGTATCGTGCCAAATGCAGTTGCAATATCTGGACATTTAACGCTGGAGATAATTAATTTACCACCGAGATCATTTCGTAAAGTGAAGGACACGTAAGGATGGATTATGATAAGATTTTCAACGCTCCGTTTAATGTTGTCCAGTTCGTTACTTTTGACACATTGTTGCCGTACCGGTAAATTATTCAAAAAACCTTCTACTGTCACAGTCGTTCCACAACTAGCTCTAGGTTTTGTACTCTGAACTTTATGTTCATCGTTCACAATTATTTTCTCAAAGGTTTCTTCAGAATTTTCCTCCCTTGTCGTTATGATGACCTTCTGAGAAATCTTTGAAATGTTAGCTAAAGCCTCGCCTTTGAAACCGTAGAATTTTAGATGTTTTTTAAGATCTTCCAAAGAGTGACATTTGTTCGTCATGTAACGGAGGCCCACTTTTTCTAAATTGCTTGGAGAAATACCTTTTCCGTTATCCACAACTTGGATCCTAAATGTTGTCAAATTCACTCGAATTGCTATAGATGTTGATCTTGCATCTAAACTGTTTAAAATCTGAAATAACTAAAGTAGAATCAAATGAATACAGTGTAAAGAGCTCTACCAGTTCATTTACACAGTGATACACACTGTCAAGAGAGAAACAACTTCGGAATTGAGCGATTAGATTTTCATCAAGTGCTGCGATGATCATTTTGAAATTTCAAATGTCATTTGCCACAAGCGCTGTCCGCGCCGATGACAGTAATGATTAACATTATTACTGTCAATTTCATCGGCGCAATATTGGGTAGGTATATTGGATAGGTACTAAATTGATAAAACGTCAAAATTTAGATTTTGATAAAAGGTCATTTTCATAATTATAGTAATTTAGAATAATCTACCGTAACAGGTGCCACCTCGTAAAGAGAGTAACCACTCCATGTTACGATCTGTGACCATAGCGAAAAAAAATTTTGGATATTATTTCTTGGCAATTAAAAAAAAACGGATTCAATGCTTTACTGTCATTCTTAAACAGCCATTAATTTATTTTAGAAAATTTAAGCGCCCAAAGAAATACAGTCGCGGATAGAAAATCTTTGACATCAATGTCACAAAGTGTTACTATTTTTTTTTTTTGTTTTATCATTTTTGACACTTGGGCCGGTTGTACAATGTCGAGTAAAACTCCCCGATAACTTAACCATCACCCTTCAGGTTAAACTTCAGGTTGACAAAATGAGTATTACAATGAGTTTTCTAGCCGTGGTTAAGTTTACTTCGACTGGTATTGATAGGCATAAAAATTACTCGAATTGTCACTATTATTTGACGATTGTAACAGTGGTAGTTCGCTCACAGAATTTGAATAATTTCTTAGTTCATAAATTTTAGGGTTGTTTATTACTTACCTACCTGTTTGTTGAAAATTCCAAGATTTCCGAAGGTTATTTCATATTTGAACCTTGTCTGTTAATGTTGGGTCACACATCTAAAATGATATTTTATCTGAATGTTATGTTTAAACTTTTTGTAGGACTTCGTTAAAAAATATAAAGAAGTTGTAGAATTTAAGAAAACAGATGCTGTCATCTGGAAGAAGAAAAATGCTACGTGGGAACAAATTGCTATTGAATTCAATTCAATGAGCGGGACCACGCGTAGAAGTACAAAAAATTTAAAAAACAAATATTTAAATTTAAAGAAAGCTACAAAAAAAATCACCACAAAATAAAAATATTTAAAATATCTTCAAATATTTCGAAAACATCCTCCATATTTGTACAACGGATAATCACGTTTCTACCGCGTTGTCAAATTGCAAATACAGCTCGCAGAACATACAGCTATCGAAACAGCTGATCCCTCAATGAGTCGGTGCTATTTTCGCATGGGTAACTTCCAACCAAGAGTTTTACCAGTGGAAATCCACCGGTAACATTTACTAGGACTTTACGCTCTAGTTTCGAGATAAACTGTGTCTGTACAACCGGTCTTTTGACGAATCTGGAAGTAAACTTGCAACCTTCAGTTTAAGAGGGTTCTCCAGTGGCAAATGAACATTGCTGTGCGGCGTTCAAGATAACTTTTTTGTTTTTAAAGATTTTCGCCTGAAATTTTGGGAGTGTGTTAATAAAAGATAGATCTTTGCAGCTACAGAGCGATTTTTTTGAAATTTGTAAATTTGCAAAAAAAAAATGCGAGAAAACGTTTTTCCGAAAAAATCGCTCTGTAGCTGCAAAGATCTATATTTTATCAACACGCCCCCAAAATTTGAACAAAAAATCTTCAAAAATAAAAAAGTTACGTTCAACGCCAGATTTATTTAGCTCACCCTTATCAGGTGGCTCCTCTAGCGACAAACAACCTCAAACAAGACACCAACTCTCCCGTAGGCGGGGCGTATCTACGTTTGCATTTTACGAGCGCTGCCGGATTCTCAACTTTCTTGACGGATTCTAGCAAAAATAACTTTTTTCTTTTTGAATTTTTCTGTTCATTCATTTAAAAGGTTTTTTAATTGTCTTTCTGGCACCACATTTAAAACTGTCATATGTATCTTGTAATCAGTAGGCAAAATAAAATAATTAATAAATACTAATCTAAAATCTAATCTAATACGTACCCTCCACCCATTTAACATTTTTATTTTTTTCAATATCAGCAACAATTTACATTTATCTTTTAAATTAACAGAAAAACCAAAGCAGTTGATGGGCTTTGAGGGTTATCTAGCGCTCAATAATCGCAGTTTCCCTCTGAAATATTTTTATTTTCTCATTTTGCTGAAACGTTCGTGCTTTATAGGTATCAAAAAGATAAGATAGTTTTCCTAGAAACAAATAGAAGTCGGTGGAACGTTACATCTGGCCATCTACTATAAAAGGTAAAGGTAAAAATATGCAAGCCGGAAATTAAGGGCAATCGGTTTACGATCTTGCGAAGAAAGGTTCTTTTAAGTTTATTAGGTACGTTTAAGAAACAATATTTTCGGAATTTCCGCATCCATCGGGAAGTCCAGAACACTTGTTCTGCGTTGTATACTTGTACTGATATAAGGAATATAAAATTGCGTTGTTTCATTCGAGTCTTTTACTTCGTGAGCAGTGTTTAGTGCTTGGTGTTTAAAAGTGTGTATTTTTTTTGTGTTTTTAAACTTAAAATTTTTGACTTTAATATGGGGAAGTTTCATTCATCAAAGAAAAATCCTACCCAGAGTAAAACCAAGAGTGTGAAAAGTCGTCTACATGTTTTGCGAGCAAGGTAAGGTTTTTTTTGACGTCCTATATTTATTTTGACTGAAAAACATTATTTTTATCTTTGGGTAATATTCATTGTAAACTATTGTAAAAACTATTATTTAACATAATACACTGTGTCCCATGAGGTGATTTTCTCTAGTAAGTTGTTTGGAGAGGACTGTTTTTGGTCTAAACTAGTTTTGCGTATCTAACAACTGTAGAAAACTAAAACAGTCAAACATTTTAATCAAACTTTTTTAAATTAAGCGGTTTTTTCTTTAATTTTGAAGTCCATAAACTGAAGGTAAAGTTGCCTAGCAACCTGAACACAGCGGCAATCACAGCTAATACCTTATTTCGAGTAAAATAATTAACAAAACAATTTGAACAACCCATTGCGGCTCAAATGAGCCCCACAAATTCTTCGATTACGTGTCGATATGATACGTCGCCAAGACCGTAACACTTAATTAAAAAAAATCTTTGCTGAAGACTTTGTATTCCGATTTCTTTTTAACACAATGAAGTTTAATGGTATTTTTTAGGCGTTGATCAAAAATATTGGGACTAAGACAGAAATTCGATCCTATTCAAAGAAAAAAGACCCCAATTAAAACATATCAACTAAGATTTGCAATAATCCTGTAAAATCTCATCAAATCTCATCTAAAGGGAATATTGAATATAAAAAAAAAACAAAACTTATTATTTTACTTTTTTATCCGCAAACATTTTTTTTATTACAATAGCAATTTCGAGTATAGTATAAAATATCTTCTATGTATGGGATTCCCCGAATTTAGACAATTGGGACACAATTTATTTACCAGACTCTTTTTGTGGAAATCCCCGCCGCGTTAAAAAATCTTTCAACGAACAATACAGAACGCCCATGCCCATGGAGTAAGTAAACAATTAGGGAATTTAGTCTATTTTTATTGTTATGTAATTTAAATGAATTTGTTATAGTGTCCCTTAAACGCGCTATTATTTTTACCCTTTATATTCCTTCAGTATTAACGCTTAGGTATTTAGTGGTATTTAACAAAATACATGAACATACATGAAAATTAATTATTTAAAAACTGTAAGAAATAAATCTCACGTGAGGGGGGGGGGTTTCACCGAATCTCTCAAATCAAATTAACAGAAAAACACCTCACGTAATTAATGGACTGCCCCTTTGAAACATTTTTCATTCAATTAATTTGCATAGTAGTATTGTATTTTTTAAATTTAAAAGTATTGGATTTATTCTCCATTTCTGAGTCTGAAAAAAATTGCGATTCGTCCGCAAAAACTGTATTTTAGGTACTTATAACAAAAATAGCTATTACATATATATACACAAATCTTATACGTATTTTTTTATTACGCCTGTAAAATATCTTTCAGGATTATCTATTTCGATTTGATTTTACAAATTATCAAGATGTGTGACCTCGCATAAAATATGTCATGTTAATGTCATATTAGTAGTATTGTTTAAAAATTTGTTTACCACGGCGTGTTGTAAAGGGCTATTTACTAACGCTGCAGCGTGTTTGAATGGTCATTTAAAATATAGGCGTAATAAAAAAAGGATTTATTTAATTTTATAACAGCAAGTACCTATTTCTTTTTTTTATACTTTAGAAAACTAAAACAAGAAAAAGACGTGGTGACAGATCAAAGCCAACAAATTCATCAGACTTTTGAACCTGAACCTTTGTCGCCACATGATATGACTGATGACAATCAAGATCAGCCTCTCATGAGAGTCTATGAAGACCAGCCCATTATTAGTGACCAAATTGATCAGACTTTTGAACCTGAACCTTTGTCACCACATGGCATGACTGATGACAATCAAGATCAGCCTCTCATGAGAGTCTATGAAGACCAGTCCATTATTAGTGACCAAATTGATCAGACTTTTGAACCTGAACCTTTGTCACCACATGGCATGACTGATGACAATCAAGATCAGCCTCTCATGAGAGTCTATGAAGACCAGCCCATTATTAGTGACCAAATTGATCAGACTTTTGAACCTGAGCCTTTGTCACCACATGGCATGACTGATGACAATCAAGATCAGCCTCTCATGAGAGTCTATGAAGACCAGCCCATTATTAGTGACCAAATTGATCAGACTTTTGAACCTGAACCTTTGTCACCACATGGCATGACTGATGACAATCAAGATCAGCCTCTCATGAGAGTCTATGAAGACCAGCCCATTATTAGTGACCAAATTGATCAGACTTTTGAACCTGAGCCTTTGTCACCACATGGCATGACTGATGACAATCAAGATCAGTCTCTCATGAGAGTCTATGAAGACCAGCCCATTATTAGTGACCATCAGAAGGAACAACCCACTGAACCAAAGTGCCTAAAAGACCCTTTCGTCGTAACTGGGCGAAGAATCGTTGATATGGCTTTTTTTTTAAACCAAATTTTAAAGTATTCCTCCCACTCTCCTTTCGACTGCACATTGCAAGACATGGATCTAATTTCGGAAAGCCGATATGGATTGCGCAGCGACTTTGTTTTAAAATGTAAAATGTGTAACAAAATTGATAAAATATCAACAGAACAACCACCAGCTGATGAAAATTTGGATGTAAATACAGCTGCTGTTTTGGGTGCTGTTTCCACAGGCGTTGGATTTTCACAAATGGAAGAATCATTGTCAATATTAAATATTCCTTGTATGGCACCCGGCACATATGCTATCAACCACAACAAAATATCTGACAAAATTTGTGAAACAGCTTGGAAGAGTATGGAAGCAGCTGGAAAAGAAGAAGCACGTTTGGCACGCGAATTAGGTGAAGTCGATGACGAAGGATTTCCCTTGATTACTGTGATCGGTGATGGGGCATGGTGCAAACGCTCATATACAGTCAACTACGATGCGACTTCGGGAGTTGGAGTTTTAATTGGACAGCGAACGGGCCAAATTTTGTTTTTGGGTATTAGAAACAAGTACTGTTCAGTCTGTGCAAGATGTGCTGCATTAAATAAAACACAAACTGAACATATTTGTTTCAAGAATTGGAATTCCTCATCGACTTCTATGGAGGCAGACATTCTTGTGGAAGGATTTAGACGAAGCGTGGAGATGCACGGCGTCAAATATTCAAAATTAGTTGGTGATGGGGACAGCAGTGTTTACCGAAAACTTTTAGACGCTAGACCTTACGGCCCTCAGTTAGTTGTGCAAAAAATCGAATGTTGCAACCATTTGTACCGTAATTTTTGTACAAAGCTTGCAGAGTTGACAAAGAAACCCCGCAGCACTTCAAAAAATGTGCCAGTGCCTACCAAATTAAGAAATATTTTAGAAAATAATATCAGTAGACTTCGGAGTGGCATAAAAAAATCTGTGGAACATTGGATATCCATGGATGTGGCATTTCCGCAAAAACTATGTAATTTAATACAGGATATTAAAAACTGTCCAAGCCACGTATTTGGTGCACGTCTTCAGTGTGCTTCTATTAATTATTTTTGTAATGGAGAACCGAAAGAGGGCGAAGAGAATGTTGTGGAGCAAATGGCAAACTGTGGATTGTACGATGATATTTTAATTATTATGAATAGGTTGGTTCACAACGCATCCAGTCTTTTGACAAACATGGACACAAATGCTGCAGAACATTACAACTCCATTGTCTGCAAATATGTAGGAGGCAAGAGAATTAATTTCTCTCTTCGTGGTTCATACCAGGCGAGATGTAACGCTGCAGCTTTGTCATTTAACGCTTCTGGGCAATATCATAAAATTATCCACAAGGCGCTTTGCAATTCAAGTCCTGGGGAAATCACAAAAAAATTTATGAAAAGATCAATTGATAAGGCAAACAAAAGAAAAGCAAGAAGACAATTATTTAGGTAAGGAAACAATAGAATATTGAATCAAAACAACTTTTAACATTTGCTTTGTAGAACAAAATCGAAGAGAAGACGACATCATGTAAGCTGTGATGCGGATTATGGACCAGCTGCACAAGAGGCTAACTTTAATTCTTCTATTCCCGACATGCCTGAAGAAGAATTTGAAGAAAAGAAGAACGCATTCCTAATGTCTTTAAAAAAGTCGCCCGAAGAAATTGGTGAGATTGAGAGGTCCACCATTGGGCAAAGCAATAATCCAATATGGGTGAAAACAAGGGCCAATCGAATGACAGCTTCCCACTTTGGTAAAATCTGCCGTATGTTACAAAAAACTTCATGTGCAGGTACTGTGCGAACTATTTTGTATAATTCTTTTCGTGGTAATGATTTTACCCGTTTTGGAAGTGCAAATGAAAGTACCGCTTTAATGGAATTTCGTAAAAGCTATCCGCATCTACCAAAACCTGAATCGTGTGGAGTCTTTATAGATCGAGTGGAAGGAATTTTTGCAGCATCCCCAGACGCGGTATTGGGTGACGATGCCTTAATCCAAATTAAATGTCCCTTGGGGCAAAGTTTATCATCACAATTAACACCAACAGAAGCGATCCAAAGTAAAAAAATTAAATTTGCTGTAATAAACAACGGTCAAATAAAATTAAAAAGGCAGCATCAGTATTACTACCAAATCCAGGGGCAGTTGCAAATTACCGGTAGAAAAGTTTGTTACTTTGTTCTTTGGACCAAGAAAAATGTGTCTTCTAATAACTCAGGTTCAATTTTGGTTGAAGAAATATGTCGTGACGACGAATTTTGGCAAAGTAATATGCTTCCGAAATTGCGTTCCTTTTATTTTAATTGTATTTTGCCTGAGATAATTGACCCAAGGCACACAAGAAATTTACTAATTCGTAATCCCAAACGCGAATAAACTGAATTATTTTTTAAAAGTTTTTCAACGTCTTTTTTTTAATTCTTTAGTTATAAATCTGATGGTTACTATACTCTTCGTGGTTCATCCCACGAAGCCCTGTTAGACCGCTTTTCTTATAGATCTCCAAACTAGACGCAAACAGGCTTCTATTAGGTTGGTGAAAAAATTGGTATGCTATCAAGTAGACTGCCTGGAACTTTGGCAAGATTTGTTTTCATGTTCCTGTTAGGTCCCCACGTCTACATCAATTTTTTTACTTACCGATTCCCCGTGTTGATATTAGAAAATATTCTCCGATTTTTTTCATGTGTGAAAATTTTAACCTAGGTCAAAATCGTTATGATCTCTTCAATTAGGTAGTATGTATTTTTTAACAGTCAGCTTCTAGTTGTCTTCATAAATCTATTTTACGACCGACATGGTGGAGCAGTAATTGTTTTAGCTGTCTCAGTAAATGGGTTCTCCTGTTGATCCACCTAGCACAATAATAATGATAACATATATACATACTAATCATTCTAATCAAAATAAATTGTAATCGGATCAGCCTTGGGTCCTATCTAAATTCATTGCTGTGGTCAAAATTGTACCATTGCATATAACTTTGCAAAATTATTTAGGTTTTTGAATACTGTTACAACTTGAGAGGTAAGAAAAACTACTTTATTGCGTGCAGACCTGACTATTCTCTTTCAAACAAATAGGCAGATTCAGATTGTAACACCTTCTTTGGAATAATAGCTGTAATATTCTTTCCTGGACGCACGAAGTTTTCACGTGGAATCAGGCTTAATTTCCCAGGAAATCACAAACCCGCATGCAGGATTCGCAAGAAGCAGTAAAGTAAATTGTCAGGACAGCTCCAAAACGGACAGGAAAGCGTAATACTGTTCAGAAGATAAGTAATAGATAATTTTTCATTATACTTTTTTATGTTATCAATTCATCTAGTTTTTTTATTAGCGTGCATTTAAAAATTGTAAACTTCAGTAATCATCATTTTAATGTAATTTAAACTTTGAGTATAGTGCAGTAGTCATAATTTAACTTGTCAAATTTTTATTTCATCGTTCATTTAGTTATTTATTTAACCAACTTGTTACCAGTTTAATTGTAGAAAGTTCTTGTATTTAATTTAATTTTTCATTATATGACTTTTGGGGACATAGCTGTATTTTTGTGTCACTATCCACACTTCACAATTTTGTCTGGGCGTTACAACAATTTAGGTTGTAATAGTACCTATAAGCGTTTTATTATTTGGCCAATAAATGATCACAAATGTTAATTAGTTCTTGAAATACGCCTATTTAAAAAAGAACATGGTTATATTGTATTGTACAATGGACACTGTCCGCTAAATTTCACTAAACGGAAAAATTAATAATCACATTAAGCGGAACAACAAATAAGTATCAAATTCAAAAAATATATTTTTTACTTTTTAGCTAACTTATGTTACTTTTGTGTTTTTTGAAGTCGGTTTATTTTTTTTTAAAGTTAATTATTTAATATAGAAACGGACATAAAATCATTGACGAGACTATTTAGATTAAATTTTTAAATTTTTACAATCTTATGAAAAACAAAGTTATCGATCAACAGCACCCCATGAATACTGACTGGAAAACTGATAGATAACGGTCATGCCATGCGGTACCATCGCTTTAATGAGAAAAGTGATTTCGACGTTATTGACGCCATTCTGAAATACACCAACAAATTATTTAAATCACCCCCAGCATCTGGTGTCTCTGTCTTCTCAATACACGCTGAGTGAGATCAAATTTTATTTGGTTATCCCAAAGGGCGGTTCGGTATAGCGCAGGTATAGCGGCAGTTTGTAGGCTTGTGCTTCCGATGGAAACGTAAGGGGCAGGGTTGTTTACATTTGAAAACTTCGACGACTGGAGAACCCTCTTAAGGCGACTGGCCCGCTTTTGTTTACTTTACTTTTTTGTTATCTTTTTAAGAACGAGCTGCGGCACACACGAAATATAATACGATCAGCCATCGACACGTCTGCCTGCCGCTGAGGGGCGGGGCCTGTGTTTCCTTGAACCACGCCAACATTGCTTGAAACTAGCGAACTTTGGGGACAATTTGCAAATGTATTTTTCAATATTTATAAAAACACCTTGCATTTACCGAATACAGAGATCAGTAAAAATCAAGCACCAAAACGTTTGTTAAAAAAAAAAAATACTTCTCATTTTGGCTTTTTTTTCTGAACAAACAACGTTTTGCCGTGATGAAGGTTTTATTTTACTAATTTTGATGCCCAATACGTCAAAATAGAAGATTAAGACGTCGTCTTCATTGGGCGTAGAAACTCGACGACCTCCTGAGCCTCGCGATCTTTCCAACCTTTCATTGCTGGCATTTTGAGAAGCACTTCAGCGTGACCATTTAGATCAGACACATGCAATGCTAATTATGGGTAAACAGTGACATTATTAAATAAGGATAGAAGAACGGCAGGAGCCTTCACAAGCTCTGGCTAGTGGGGGAACAGGGGCTTGGCTTCAGTGTTTGGCCGCGTGGATGAGGCACCGCCGTAAAAACCTCCCCAATCTAATAATCTGACATGTCAAATGTCAGATGTCAAGTGACAAATTTGTCACCATTTACGCCATACGTTTTCTAATCCATGGCCCACTTGACGTCGTTTTTTGTTGAACGCAATATATTTACATGAATGAGGGTGTATATAATATTGAGGACGAACAGCGTCATTAAACAAATATGAAACAATTTTAAAAACAATGATTTCCGCCTAATGAAAATTCTAAAATAATCGAAATAAATTATTACGATTCTGATTATCTGATTATCCACATTTCTTTAAACATTAAATCCTCAAATCAATATCGTTGTATATATGTCGTCGGCATATACTAAAACCAGGCTTTTTGTAAAATGACTAGGTCTTTTCAAAATGACTAGGCAACTGTCACAACTTTAGGTTTATTGTAAAAACGCCTACTTGTTGTTTAGGCATATTCTAAAATTCACCGGGGAGAATAAATATGACCTACTACATAGAATTATTGGAATTGGATAAATTTTATGCTCTTAGGTACAAAACCATAACTGCATTAGTTTTGAGGTTACGAAAGCCAAAATAAAACGTAGTGCGCAGTGTCTAGAGCCTTGGCAGATGGCATGAATAGTGAAGTAACATTATTTTACAATTTCTTCAACTAAAATTAAGGTAGTTAAAACAGAGGTTAATTATACCTACACTGTTTTATTAAAGATCATGAAAAAATTGAAACCTCTAACAACAGGATAAAATGTTATAATGTAATAATGTTAAAATGTAATAATTGTGGTGCCAAAAGTCGACAGGGGACCTCTGATGTTTTTTGGGATCTATTTTGTAACTATTTTGTAATAAATAACTTTAATAATAAGGTATTCTAATATTTGGGCATTTTTTTTTCATTTAGAGCCTTGTCTACGTTGTTTTTATATTATACTCTTATATTATTTTATTTGATTAATTTTACATTTATCTTTGTAAACAGGCTGGTTTCCGTTCTTTTATTTTGTTATTCCCCTAATTAGTAATTGAGTATAATAATATGAACTTCCATATTTCCTTTAAGTAAAAACTTATTTAAGTTTCTGTTATTTTTTTATAAAACAAGAAAACAAGTCCAATAATTTAAAATTATATACATTATAATATTATTGTCGGTACTTATTATTATGATTATTATTAGGCTTGAATGATAAATTTTTAGATCTTTGGAATATGACTAAACAACATAACAAGTAGACGTTTTATAATACGCCTGACTTAAGCAAGGCTTATTGTAAAATCATTTTGTTTTTACAATAAGCCTAAATTTGTGACGGCATTTTATAAAACGCCTGAAATATCTAGTCTAATTGCAAAGTTATTATTGTTTTCTTTTATTTATTTATTTGCCTAGTCATTTTGAAAAAGACTAGGCGTTTTACAAAAGCCTGGTTTTAGTACGATTGTGGACACTCAACATTGGACATCACTTGTGACATTGGCATTTAAGATGTAAGGCAGTCTTTATATGAAATCTCGATTCATTACCTTATTAATAAAATGTTAATAAAAAGACGTCCAAATGACACGTAACGTCGTAACGTCATCAGCATCAGTTGACAATAAAGTATCGATTACAATGATTTTTTGAAGGAATGTCAAAAAATTATGTCCAATGTTGGGTGTCCCCAATTGTATATGACGACGACATATTTCGTTTTTGGTATTTGTTGAAGCGGGGCATCCACCATTATTTAGATTTACAACGGTGTCCACATAATATTTCTGCAGATCTGATGTTTAATTTAAAAATTCCGCAAAGAGTATCAAATAAACACCATCAGATGTGTCTTGGAGCGGAAAATTGCTGTAGCTTACAGATCATTTTTCTGTCAGCGAAAGTGCCCCAATAGAACGAATGTCACAATGCCTCGTTAAACGAGTGTAATATACAATTTTTTCTACTTTGGAACTCTTCGTTTTATGAAAATGTTAAAATTTTGCTTTTAATAATCTAGGGATTTTTAAGATTAGGAAGTACTGGTTGTGTTTATGGTTATGTTTTTATCAGAAAAGTTAACACTTGGTTTGACCTGGACAGGAGTTGGCTAATCCAAATGCCCAATACCTTAGAATATAGAGTCTATATATCCTAAGCCCAATACCAACGTAATTGGAAAAAATCACAATCGGCAGAGGGCGCTTCAAAATGACAGTTGACAGTAGTTCACAGGTCAAATAAAGGAAAACAAAAGTTATGTGCCATTTTTCATTAGTTGTTTCTCATGTTTATTCACTCATTACTGCAAACTGTGAGAGAAAACTATGTATAAACTCAACAACAAAACTTAAACGAAAGGTTTTACTACAATATTTCGCAATGTTTTCCTTCATTCGAAGCTTATAAAATCTAACACCAGAGGTCAGCCACTTTGCTGATTTTCGCCAATACGTATCACATGAAAAACCAAAAACAGTTTCACAATAAGATCCATTGTGGCACTACTTTTAGTGTCACAATGAACAATTTGTAAAACCAAAGTAGAAACAATAAATTAAAAACACCTCAGTTGACCCTGAATCAAAACGCTAAGTTCACATAATACAATCGCAAAGTGTCATTATACTAACCTCACAAATGCTGCTCAAAATTCAAACACAAAATTTTGAGATTTTCATTAATAACACCTTCCACAACTATTGTGCCACTGTCTTTAAAAATGAAGTTTTAATTTAATTATGAGTTTGTCTACAGACTTTGTCAACGAGTAAGTACCTACAGCTTACTTTCTAATGTCTACCATTCTAAATTCTAGTGCTTCAAACCTGTGCCAAGACCCTGAGACGAAAGGTTTCGATCTACAAGCTGGTCAGTCATGGATTTACCCCACCAACTACTCTGTTCGTGATTACCAATACAACATTATTCAAGAAGCCCTTCATAAAAACACACTTGTAAGCCTCCCAACTGGTTTGGGAAAAACTTTTATAGCCGCGGTTGTAATGTATAATTTCTACCGCTGGTATCCTCATGATAAAATAATATTTATGGCTCCCACCCGTCCATTAGTGAAACAACAAATGGATGCTTGCTATAACATAACTGCAATTCCTCAAGAAGTCACTGCAGAACTGACAGGAACTAAAGTTCAACAATCAAGGACTGAGATCTGGCAGAACAAAAGAGTCTTTTTTATAACACCTCAAGTCTTACAAAATGACTTAGCAATAATCATTGAATTAGGAGCCAAAATCAAATGCCTTGTATTTGATGAGGCTCACAGAGCTAAGGGCAATCATGCATATTGTGAAGTCATCAGAAAACTGCTGCCAACAAATAAACTTTTTCGAGTCCTTGCGCTGAGCGCAACCCCCGGAAATAGTTCAAAAGACGTTCTTGATGTAATGCAAAATTTATTAATTGCTCATGTGGAATTTCGTAGTGAAGATAGTCCTGATGTGAAGCCATATGTCTTTGAAAGGGCCCTAGAGACTGTTGTGGTCCCCCTAGGAGAAAAATTGCAACAGGTCAAGGACCACTATATACAGGTTTGTTGCTGGTACAATTTAGGCTTCCAAAAATCAGAAGGTGGTTAGATTTTAGAAAAATATACAAGAGTATTGATCAAATACAAAGTGATTTATGGCAACTGTAGTAATTTAACTAAGGGGAAGATTTTTGTTACAATGAAGGAGTTTCAAGCTAAGAATTCTGGTAGCAGGTAAGTTATGATTTATTATAGAGTTGGTAATAATTCAATTTGTGATTCAAACATAACCTTATATTTTCATTGACATTCCGCCAACTTAAAGGCTTAAAAATACACTTTGTCGTATACGACAGGTGACTATTTAATCTTGAAGGAAATAAAATGAATTGGTACATCTTGTTAAACGATTTTTTGGGTTAAGGTATCTTTGGATTTTTGTCGTTTAGTTTGACGTACTTGAAATCAGATGTCCCAATGTAAAGCCGGCTCCCGACGGCATGGTAAGTATAGGCCAACGTGGGTTCGTTCCAACGTTGGCGCATGTTCGTCTACTAGGCGAACCTTGACCAGCGCCAACGTTGGAACGAACCCACGTTGGCCTACACTTGCCATGCGGCCTGTAGCCGGCAATTGGTGAATAAAAATAATTATTATAATAACTACAAAAGAAAATACAAGAATAATTTATTACTCCAAAGTCGACTGCAGTTTCACTATGTATTTCAGGACCCCGAATTATGCAGAAATAATGAAAAGTTTAAACATTTGTCTTACCCTCTATCATGCATATGAAACTTTAATTCGCTGTGGATTAAGAGCTTTCCTGAATTTCTATGAAGGTAAACACGCCATTTACCTTCATGTAGACTACATTTTTATTTTTATATTTATTGTAGAACACATCAAGAATCCATTGATAAGTGGCAACATGAGCCTTCATGAATTGCTAAACGATGTGAGGAACTTTCTAGGTCCTAGTGCCGATGTTCAAACTTTACCGGACGGGACTTTTACGGAAGTGAGTTACTTTCCCACAACATCGGGTCAAATTGGGGGCGGTTTATCTTCCTTAAAAGAAATTTATCGGTTGTCGATAGAATATATTTGTGTGTACAAATCTTACAAATAGTTTTTTATCATAATGTCTCACCCGCGATTAATAAACGGTGAAGATTATTTCTTTATCTAGCCGAGTTAAAATACTGTTCGACACGGGCGTATTGACAATTTATTATAATCTGATGCTGACGTTACGAAGTAAAGAATAAGTTCTAAGTTGTTGAAATCCCTGGCTTCAAGCTTTGCATTAATTTTCCCTAAAAGCAAAATTTTTAAGGTACCTGCCACCACAAAATTTGGACATCCCAAATTGTACAAACTTGAAGACATTTTACTCACACATTTTAAACATTCTGAAGCTTCCTCTCGTGTGATAGTCTTTTTTGAATACAGGGAAAGTGTGGCAGAAGCTCATGCTTTATTGTCCCGAAGTTATCCGACAGTTAAAGCACGTATTTTTGTTGGACAAGGTTCAGGCAATACTCAGAAAGATCAAATAAACGTAAGTTCATTAAAAAATCAAAACAATATAAATAACTTCGGTCAAATTTCAGACAATAAAGGCTTTTAGAGATGGAAACTGTAACACTTTATTATCAACTTGTATAGGAGAAGAAGGTCTGGACGTGGGCGATGTTGATTTAATAGTTTGTTTCGATGTAGCCAATAAGTCTCCAATTCGAATGATACAAAGAATGGGAAGAACGGGCAGAAAAAAAGAGGGGAGAGTTATTGTTTTAGTCACTCAAGGTAGAGAACAGCAAACGTTAGCAGAGTGCCTCATTTACAAAAACAATTTGGGGAATTTTGTATCAAATATGGGACAATTAGAACAAGGAAAATATAAGAACAACCCAAAATTGATTCCATCTTACATTCAACCCAAGTGTCAAAAAATGTACATCACTGTTCAAAAGACCAATAATGTGGGAAAAAACGTAAAAAAGAATGGGAATTTGAAGAATATGTTCAAAAAAATATCTGATAGTGTTCCAAAGTTTGACGAAGTCTTGGACGTTATCGAAATACAAGAACGTATTAAAAGTACCGTAGAAAATTTATGGAACAAAGGTAGCGTTAATTCCGCTAAAACAAACACTTATGTCGGATTAATTTTAGAACGACCTCTTGAATCAAACATTGAAGAATCCAAAATTGACTTTAGGAAACATTTAGAAAAGCAAAGGACGTTCCAGACTTGCGAAATTGTTAAACATTCTAAACAGACGGAAATATTTGTGTCTTTACTTCAATTCGCCGATTCCAAACGATTTAACCTTCCTCTTACCCAACAACTTAGTAAGTTTTAATATTAATAGGTGAGTTAGTGACACTGTTTTTACAGGTCAAGTCGGTCTACAAAATAGAATTTTAAAACAAGGTGATATTCGGAGTATGTTTTCTAAACCAGTCAGTAATGTTTTAAGTCAAGGTAGTTAGGTGTATTTTTCAAAAACCTGAATGATGTTTAATTTCTAGAATACCTTCCTAGTCAACAGGGTTTAACGGACAAGCAAAAAAACACTACCCATTCATTTCCACCTGAACTTTTTAATGAAATTGCAGCTTATGTATCCATAAACACACTGATAAATCAACCCTGTAAAACCTGCGAGTTCTTATTTGAATGTCCGAAAATAGTGCATCCAACAGCAGGGAAAATAGATTTTTCTACGATAATCATACCAGATGTATCCGTTCTTGACGGGATAACATCTAAGGATTTTGAAGCCTTTACTGCATCTCTTATTCCGACCGCAAATGATTTAATGTGTGATCTGTTGGAAGATGAAAATGAAATTTTTAATGACGTTACTTTTGGCGAAGTATCAAAGACTACACCTGCGAAGAACACTTCCATGACGTATGAAACTCCTAGAAATTTTGATAAGATTCTAAAATCATTTCAAATATGCGAGAATGAAAATGATACACAGAACGTTGAAGAGACTTTCACATTTGAAGTTCCTAAAAGTTTCAAAAAGATTTTGAATGGTTTAGATAGTGAAACTCCAACAACATGTGTGAAAACTGTAAATACTCAATCTTCAATTAAGAAGCCCGAAAATATTTTTCTCTTATGGGATGAGATTGCAGCTTTTTTTAAATTATCTTCTTTAGCTGATTTGTTTGTGGATACAGAAAAGGAGAGTTTGGAAGACTTAAATGCAACGATAATTTATACACCACCGTCAGATGTCAAAGAGGCACAAGCGGGCATTACCCCAGATCTTTTTGAAGAATCTCCAAATTTATTTTCATCTCCTGAAAAGGGACCCGTTTCTCCTAAAAAATCAGAATCTCCGATATTGTGCTCTTATGAAAGGATGAGAGAACTAAAAGCTAAAAAACAACTCTTTAATGAATCCAAACTCGAAGAACTTCGAGCAAAACCTAAATTATCAAACTTAAAAGTGAAACGCAACAGCTTCTTTGAATCGACCAGGCGTGACTTTAGTGCTTCAAAAGAAAATCCACACAACAAACCCATTTCTGCGGATCTCGGTGATATTTGTGACCTGTCGACTTTTATAAGCACTGAATCAGAGAAGAAGAAAGTAAAACCGATAGATCTCAACGATATTTGTGATGTGTCCAGTTTTATTAGCACAGAAAAGAAGGAGTCAGAACCCTCCACAATAAAACAGAAAGATAAACTAGATATTAGCGAGCTTTGTGATTTATCAATGTTCGGTTTACCTAGTCAAAAAATATTGAACGAAACTAAAAACATAACGAATGAACAGAAGAAAAGCGAAACTTGGGAAGAAGAAATCACAGAAGCAAAAAAGAACAGTCCGGTGAAAGAATTGAACATTGAGGACATCTGCGACATATCAAACTTTTTTGATGAAACTTTTGAAGATAGTGTTAAAAAATCAAATTATTGTTCACGTATTGAAACGCTTAAGGAACCAAGAACGACCACAACAACTATAATAAAGAAAACAAATCAGTATTCCCAACTAGGAGTATCTAAAGAACAACCTAGAGAATTAAATCAATTTTCGGATCTTGATGACTTCTTTGACAAATCCTCATTCTTAGTGAATACTCAGCAGCTTTCTGCCTTAGAGAAAAGCAGGGTTACTGATACTAAATCTAACGAAAATAACAAGTCGGGTTCAGTCATTGATCTCACTGATAGTGATTTGGAATTTAGTCCCGTGAAAACTAATCCAAATGTAGAGAACAAGATTTTGTCACAACTTTCTATAACTCAGATGTTGAGTTACGTGGCAAAAACTGACGACCTCCAAACAAAGAGCCAGAAGGAAACCACTTTTACTCCAAGAGCCACACAGAGACCTCAATCTAGTGCTAGTGCAAAGAAGACGTTACAGCTAAAACAAGACGTTGCTAGTCCTAAGACGAGTCAAATAGTCAAAAATAAATACAATTTAACACCGAGGAAGAACACGGACAGTATAACTCCGAAATCGGGAAGAAGTATAGTTAGTCGCTTAATACCGGCAGATAGTGATGATGAATTTGAAGACATGCCTGCAAGTCCTATCTTTGCAAAACCAAAAGCGAAAGTGAGTCAAAGAAGGGGATCGACAAAAATAGATTTACCAAAACACAGCAAAAAACGAAAGAGACTCTGTGAGTTTATTGACAGAGAAGCAGAGGTGTCCACAGATGAAGTAGTTGTAGTATCTGAGGATGAAGATAGTGGTGAAGACTGTTTTGAAGCCAGCTTTGTGGCAGATGAAACTCAAGATTTTTTAAATTCTACCAGTACACACGCCAGGTATCTGCAATCTGTTAGAAGTCCGGTGGTGCAAAGAGGGGGATTCAAGATACCCAACAAGTTTCGGCACAACATATCAAATGTGTTTTCTCAAGAAGTTGACAATTCTGATAACACGTATTTGAACGTAAGTCACGAAATTTTTGTTACAGATTGTTTACTATGGGTTTCAGGACACGTTTTGTGTAGAAGACGATGTGGAGGTGGAAGGTGATGATCATAATATTTCTGAATTGGAGCTTCTAGAAAGATGTTTGAAAGAGAAGAAGCAGCATAAAAAACGAAAAAAGTCTGAAGACAAAGCACAGACGAAGAGACGGAGAATTATCGTGTTAAATGATGATAGTGATTAACTATTTTTATTATTCTTTATATATCTTTATTAATTAAATTATTTTTCTATTGGGTTTTTATTTATTGATCTCGGCAATAAAGAATTAAAAATTGATGTAATTGTATCAAAAACTACAACTTCGGTCTGGTTTCCGTCCACGAATTTGACTAAACCCATTTCCTTGAAATAATCTATTGTGGGCTGGGTTTCCTCAATGTGGGTGTGGATGCGTTTTTCCAAAATTTCAGTCTTATCATCAAACCGATCGCTCCCTGAAGCATCTGCTCTTTTGAGACATCTATTAACGCAGACTTGCACTGGACAATCAATTACTAAAACGAATAAAACATCGAACTTTTCTTCCACAATTTTGTACCAGCCTTCACGGTTCTCTTGATTTCTTGGGAAGCCATCGATAAGAAAATGGTCGGTATTCGAATTTTCAATAAATCGTTCTAACAATCTGCAAGTGATTTCAGCAGGAACGATCTTTCCTTCTTCAATGCAGACCTCAATTAACTTCCGTTCTGCAGAATTTCGCTTTTCTATCTCTTTACGAAGCAGCTCTCCAGCAGATACGTGCACAAAACCATATTTCTCTGCAATTTTCCTACACTGAGTGCCCTTGCCCACTCCAGGCGGTCCTAAGACAAACACGACTTTTTTACTTGCCACTTTTGAACTGTCGCCGCCAAAATTCCAACTCGGTCGATATTGCAGGGATGTCTAGACACGGAAGGCATGCGCAGCACACCCTGGTTCAGTTTGACATTTTTGACAGAAAGTTTTGCATTGTCCCGGTGATTTTTACAAAAAATTGAAAATGTACGGTGGTGGACGTGCACCTATTTTGGTTTTGAGTAAGACATCCTGTTGTTTACACTATAGGCTCTCTAAATAGGTATAATTTTATTGTTTAAGGTCAAAACACGAAGCGAGAATCTGGTCGGAAAGTTCAGGTGGAGAACATAAACGCCGGAAAGGTATGATGAGCACGTGTTTTTCATTGGGAAATTTTCGTTCAACCAGAGGACTTTAATTTGACTTTAACCCACATTTTTAGTCATATGAACCATAAAATAGTCTCAATGTGCGGACATTGTTTGAACATTGAGGTTAATTCAGGGAATTGACAAAGATTAGAGTCCATGGTTCCACACCTTCAGATTATGAAATTGAAGTTTTTTACCACTAAATCACTAGAGAAGAGTCCCCGGTGATCAAGAATATGCCAAATTTAAATAATTCAGTTGCATTATGGGCCTAATCTTACCAGGCTTGTCAAAGTGCAGATAATTAACATTTAAAAAAATACTCAATCTCAGAAGTCATGGTAAATTACTGAATCTAGTAGGTGTTTACCCATACAAGGATTGAGTAAAACTGCATTATAATGTAGGTAGAAATTTAATATTCTATCAGGTTTTCAAAGATTTGTATATTATGTTGCCTATGGAAAACAAAATTTTCACTGACATTCACAGCCGACCAGATGTATGAATCATTTTTGAAAAATAAGAATTACACAGATGTAAAACAAAATTAGTGAAAGTTGGCCATGCATGAGATGTCAAATTTAACATGTGACAAAAATGTATGATGTTATTATTAGTGTCTAAATATTTATAACATAAATTGCATGTAAAACAAAGAAATGTTTGCCCCCCTTTTATAAAATGTCATTAATACAACCTAAAAATTGACCGAAAATGTAGCGACGTCACAACATACAAAGTTGAATTTCAAAATTTGTCTGAAAGTTGACGCACACTACTGATACAGTCAGCACCTGCCGGAATTTTTGCCGATGAGATACGCATGTGTTCTTTTGGGGGAGTGCTGGCCGTATGTATACAGGCTGTTTCCTAAAAAACGCCGCAAGTCATAACTACCTCATTTATTGTCCGATATTAGTGAACAAAAAAGCGGAAGAAATTATTTTACAAGGACTACAAATTTAAATCAAACTATATATTTTTTAATGTCATTCAAGATCTGACGATGGTCAGGCCTTTTTTTCTTAATCTAATGATGTAAGTGAAGACATAATTTCGTGCACAATTAAAAAAAAAATCAACTATTTGTGATTTTATGAAATTTTGAAGAGGGCTGTGGGGAAACAAACAAAAGCACTTAACCTGACAAATGCCATTCAACTGTCAACGTTCACATTTTCGCCTATGCTTTTTTTTTTTTTTTTACCTTGTTTTTAGAGAGTGGTCATAAGCAATATTGAACTTGTGTTACTTAAGAATGGCATGTACTCTTCGATTTGATACGCCAATATTCTTAGCCATATCTCTAGTCCAAATTCGAGGATTCTCTTCTGTACTAAAAATAATAATGTTAAATACATTGGTGGATTAAGAAAATAAATCTTCATCATTGTAAAACAAAAAAATGTTGGTGGCCATTTAAAAAAAAAGTAGACTATCGATTGATACTGATGATTACATTAAAAAAATCAAAGCTCTGACACTATAATAGTATTTTGCTTTTTTATTAGTTGAAATCAAACAATAAATAAAAGAGTTATAGAATGAGGCGTTTTTTAGAAAACAACCTGAATATTACCAGTGTGCGTCAACCTTAATGGTGATAATCACAGTACCATGGTCTACTTTAGGCGGCAAAATTGTATAAATACCTTTACATTTTGTTCTTTCATTCAAAATAGCAAATCGCAGATGTAATTCGAACATGTCTGGGACCTCAAGCTATGCTGAAGATGCTGATGGATCCCATGGGGGGTATCGTGATGACCAACGATGGAAATGCCATCCTCCGTGAAATCACAGTGCAGCACCCAGCAGCGAAAAGTATGATCGAAATCGCTCGAACACAAGACGAAGAGGTGGGCGATGGTACAACTTCCGTTATAGTGTTAGCTGGTGAAATGTTAACAGTTGCTGAGCAGTTTTTAAATCAAAGTATGCACCCTACTGTAATCATCCGACAGTATAAGGAAGCTCTTGAGGACATAGTGGCACTATTGGAAGGTCCTTTGAGCGTACCGATTGACCGAAACGACAAAACTGCTTTAGCGAATGTGGTATGGTAGGTCTATTCAGAATATTAGAAAAGGTTTATGTCTTTTTTTAAGGTAAAAGGATGCATAGGAACAAAGTTTATAGCGCGCTGGTCGGACATAGCTGTTAACATCGCTTTAGATGCAGTGAACACTGTGCTGATTGAGGAGAATGGGCGCACAGAAGTCGACATTAAGAGGTATGCCAAAGTGGAGAAGATACCTGGAGGATCAGTTGAAGAGTCTCAGATTTTGAGAGGTGTAATGATCAACAAGGACGTTACGCATCCAAAGATGAAAAGATATATTCAGGTAGAGTAAATGTAGTACTGTGCTAAGAATTTACGTAAAAATAAACTTTACAGAATCCTAGAATAATGCTTTTGGACTGCTCACTTGAATACAAGAAAGGTGAATCTCAGACCAATGTTGAAATTACTGCTGAAACGGTAAAACAAACTGTTTATAAATCTTTTAATAATTCAATATATATATTTTTTAATTTAGGATTTCACGCGACTTTTGGAACTAGAAGAAGAGCACGTTCGCCGCCAATGTGACGAGATAATCGCCCTTAAACCCGACGTGGTATTCACCGAAAAAGGAGTCTCCGATTTGGCTCAACATTTTCTCCTAAAGGCAGGCATTAGCGCTGTTCGCCGTCTACGAAAATCCGACAACAACCGAATCGCACGTGCTTGCGGAGCCACTATCGTCAACCGCACGGAAGAACTTCAGGAATCTGATATCGGCACCGGAGCTGGACTCTTCGAAATAAAGAAGTTAGGAGACGAATATTTCTGCTACATTACTGAATGTAAAAATCCAAAAGTAAGTTTTAATTGAATAATGTACAGTCTTTATTGAATATATCCACAGGCGTGTACCATACTCTTGCGCGGTGCTAGTAAAGACATCCTCAACGAAACAGAACGGAACTTGCAAGATGCTTTACAAGTCGCCCGAAACATTATGTTGCTGCCAAGATTAGTTCCTGGTGGAGGCGCCATTGAGATGGCTGTGGCACAGCGATTATTGCAGAAAGCCACTCACGGTCCTTATAGAGCGCTCGCGCATGCTTTGGAAATCATTCCGAAGACGTTGGCGCAGAATTGTGGCGCTAACACTATTAGGACGTTGACGGCCCTCAGAGCTAAGCACGCAAATCATACTGATCAAAATAATCCATGTACATGGGGTATTGATGGGGAGAGTGGAGAGCTAGTCGAACAGTCAACTAACGCTTTGTGGGAGCCTCTAGCTGTAAAATTACAAACTTACAAAACTGCCGTCGAAACTGCTATTTTACTTTTGCGTATCGATGATATTGTGTCTGGTTCAAAGAAGAAAGGGGATAAAGAGCCCACTAGACCAGCTGAAGTTCAAAAAGAAGAGCAACAACAACAACAAGATTAAATTAATAATACATAATCCATTCTAACCAGACTTGTTTTAATTGTAGCTTTGATTCTGGAGTATTTCACTTAATTAACTTGTATTACACGTTTTGCTAATAAATTTATTTACACAAATAGTTTTTATCTAGGACTGCCATATGGATATCAAATCCATGCATTCAAAATTAACGCAAATTAATAAACTGATTCTTTTAGTTTGGTATCAAAGGGGGACATTGTCATAGGTGTTTAATTAAAAGCTTTATCTAGAAGGCCGTCTTTTTCACAACAATTTCACGTATTATATACTTTGAACTTGAGTATTTCACATTTGGGTTTTTTGTAAGATATTGTAAGAACAATACATAATACAATTATTGTATAGTTGCAAGAACAGCTAATGATTTAGCAAACTGAAAAAGGAAACAAAGCAAATTAACTCAACGTAAGTGGCATTTGAAGTTGTTATGAAATAAGCTGCGGATATACGTTTTTTCTCGCTTCTCATAATAAGCGTTTTTCCAGATTTTTCTCCAGGTCTTCCCTATTATTTTAAAGGGAAAACATTTAACTGAGTTATTTCTATCCCGGGAGCACAACGAATGTCGAAATTTATTATCTAAGAATTTTCCGACTTTCCTTTGTACATAATTGTCTCGAATTTTATTTTCCTGAAAACTTCCAGGACCATAACGAACAAAATAAAAAAAGAATTACACATATCCATCGTTCGAATCGTGAAAAAAGCAGTTTCAGTTTTTCCCGAATTTTCCACTTTTCCGGGCAGCTTTTCCAATTTTTATTGCCGTAAAAACCTTATCTGGACTATTACGAATATTAAAAAAAAAAATAGCCAAATCGGTCTACCCGTTCTGAAGTGATAGACTTACCAACAAACCGCATTTCATTTGTATTATATGTATAGATCTAAGCAGAGAGTGGTTTATTAAGGGTTTACACCCCAAGAAATATAATGACTAATACAACAAGTTTTTGTTATGGTGTTCTGAATCAGACTCTATACTTTAGGAACTCGCGTTACATTTGTTGACGCGTGCGCTATCGTTCGCCTAGGTGCCAGTCCGAACAGACCACGAATCCCCTTTTTTTTTTTGCTCCGCTAACATAGATTCGTTGATATCCGGACCACCTTAGAACGGCTGGACCGATTTGGCAATTTTTTTTAGTATATTCGTAGTAGTCCAGGTAACGTTTTTGCGGAAAGAAAGATTGGAAAAGTTACCCGGAAAACACTTTCTATTTTTATTTCCGTTAGAACCCTACTTGGAGTGTTATGAATACTAGTGATCGCCCGTCACTCGAAATTTGAGTGGTATGTATGAAATTAGTAATCAAATCAATGTAAAATAAAAAAAAGTGAATACTTACATAAATAGTGTTGAATAAAGACTGGTACCATATTACATATTACAATTTTTAATTTGCCTTGTCTGAATGATTAAAAAAATTTAAGACGGAATAATTTCTTTATATACAATGTTTTGCGTAAACACCTGTTCATTGTGCGGTATAAGATGCTTCTGATTGAATCGTTTGCTAATGTAGAAACGGAGACCATCGAATGTACGAAACAGAAGACATTACTACCAGTATTGTGTTGAAAAACCTCTTGAAGTATATGATCAATAATGGCACGTTGTTCATTATTAGCCGTTTTATACTTAAACAATAAATCTTCCGCTTCTCGATTGATTTGTTGAGAAAGTCGCAGGGCTGTTAAACGAAAATATTGTGGAATTGGTAAAGCAATTTTTCGGCAAGAAAAATTATGCGATAAAAGAATTGTATTTTGCACAGCGTCATTCGTCCTCTATTTCACACTCTTCACACTCCGCACCCAAACATCCATCCAGATGTATAAATGTTCCCTACCCAACTTGCTCACCAAACCTCAGCGGAGGGGCTAAGATACCTATATTTAGCTACTGTTTGATTTGATAATATACTTAAATGATGTTTATTTGCGAGTCGTGTACAAGTACAAGTGATAGTGTTTGTTACAGGATGATTGTTGAATACCGAATAGATGAATGCCGAATGAATGAATACAGAGTGGTCTCAGACAGACCGATGGGGGAAGGAGGGTAAGCACCCCCACTCGTGATAGGCGTGAACAGCTACAGTTGTCGAATTTCTCACTTAAAACCATTCACGCTCATTTAAATCGATGACTGTAATGGACCGCTTTTCCCCTAAAATTATTTGCAAATAATTAATGAACCTGTGAAATTTTTGAAAACGGAAAGTAATGCTCTAGACTTGTCAATGTCTTTCATTTAAAAAAACAATTATCAAAATCGGTGCAGTACAGACTGTTTTATTTGGTTCAAATTGATTCATGTTCAACGATTAAATATATAGATGAAAAAAATAGGAGGAGAAGAATTGTGAGCAGACTCACACCGGATTTTTTTTTAAATTATAAATTTATAACTATTAAGATTATAACAAAAATTTCTGGATCTCGACAACCGCGTCACCTACCTGGTCCAGCTGTAGCCAAGAACCATGGCTCCATAAGTACAAAAAAAAAACATCAAAATTGGTCAGAAAATAAAAAAAAACTCTGGATGTCTACAACAGCGCCACTTACCGTGTCCAACTGTAGCTAAAAACCATCCAGATGACCAAATAAATATTTAAAAAAAAAAACAAGATTCTGTCAGAAAATTTAAAAAAAAAATGGATCTTGACAACAGCGCCACCTACTGGTTCCAACTGTAGCTAAGAACCATCCATGAATCCACTCAAACACACACACAAAATTTCATCAAAATTGTCAAGCCGTTTAGGAGGAGAAGTTTCACTAACACACGCACGCCGGAATTTTATATGCCGACTGTCCCATTTAAAACTTCCCAGTCCAAATTTCTCTGAATTGATTATTGTAATTGAAAAATTCTCGAACACACATCTTTTCAGGTTCCTTTCAAGTTCCGGCATTTCGCCCTCTTCGCGAGGGGGCTGTTAGACAAAATGTAATTCCTGTAATTAAACTTATTGAAATTTTTGTGTCATTAGGTTGTTGATTTTGATTGCTAAATACCGCGAAGGACTTATTAGAACTGAATGTAGAGTATGCGACACGATTATTTTTCAATAATTGATCTAATTAACGTAATAAATGTTGGATATGGCCACCATTTATTTCCATGCAAAAATACAGACGATTTTGTGGTCTTTCCCAAATTAAAAGGACAATTGCATCCAAGGTCAACGAAAACATCAAACGTTCCGCCAGGAGTGACCATTTTCTTTGATGTAGGTGTACATAAGCAGTTTCCGTCCTTGTATAACATAATATTCCAGTTACCACAGATAAAATTAAAACACAAAAATTATACAATCATCTAATTTTAATATATTTTCTTTAACAAGTCTACATATTTCTTATTTCCTTGTTCCATGATCATTCACGTGGCTCATTTGTTCTTTCTTTTTTGCATCCTATTTAAATACAGTGAAGCATTCCAGTAGTACCTACACATCATTCAGGAATGTCCTGTAATGGGAAGTTTCACCAACTTGAAAAAACAAAAGTACAATTCATTTCTATAATTCCCTTCGGCATAGTTATTAACGTCATGAGGCCGATAAGTGGCAAATAACAGACAAGATTGATTGTAAAATCTGTTATTTGCGTTTTAGCCGAATATCGTTCAGTACTTTTCGTAATACCGTCGGCAATACCGATAAAAACCGAATTGTTTAGCATAATTTTTAGACAATTCATAAATCAATTTTGTTTGTGTTGCTCTAGAAACAATTATCAAAAACTTCCTCCTGTACTGTTAATTTTTATAACAGCCGTGACTGTTATGAGTGAGTTTTCACTCAAGATAACAGTTTTGATATACAGTAGAAACTCGATTATCCGGAACTCCGTTTCATCCGGAACAAACGCGTTTTCTAATTTTGCGATTTTATCCGGAACTATTGGTTTTTGCCCTCCGTTTTATACGAAACATTCCAGTTGAGACGGAAATATGATTCCTCGCAATAATAAAACATTAATCGAAATAATAAAGCTGTTGTTTTTATTGGAAACGTCTACGCCTTAGGTGAATAAAATTCGTCAGTTCAGATATTGGATTTCTGTTGTATACATCAAGTGCATTATCATACTTTGAGTACAAAATATGTATGTACATAATTAGATCGCAATGAACATTGCACAAGAGAAGAGAAAACATAAGAAAACAGTAATTTCCTTAGCGAAGAAATTGAAAGCTATAAAGCATTTAGATAAAGAAGAATTCATACAACATACAGATATTTTTTCAAACCCTTCGGATTATCGGGAATTTCGACTAACCGGAATGGGTTTGCCCCCCATTATTCCGGATAATCGAGTTTCTACTGTAATGCAATAATAAGTTGGCAGTCCGTGGTCAGGGAAGTATTCACACAATTTAAGTTTTCATTAAAACACGTGCTCGATTTTGCTAATAACACTTTCGATTTATGCAGTGTTCTTGAATGTTTCTTCATTAATAAGTCACAATTTAGGCGACACTTAACTTAAAGTGTAGATGAAAACTACATATCCGATCAAAATTACCCATCAGACCATGCGGAGGTATGAGCTTTCTCTAATAAAAAATTAATCTCTTTTACTAAATCCTAAATAAACACAAAATATTGTCTTCTAAAAATTGAAAACATACTCGTTGAAGAGGATCCATATTCTCACATTTGGGTTGAAGATAGTGTGACGTTCTCGAAGAATCGGGAGTGATGATTTAATTGTAAATCCGTAGGATCGCGAATATTCTATTCTCGAAGAGACCAGAAGCGGCTTCCCGCTTTAAATAGGACGGGAGAACGACTGCGGATGATCAGTATAGTCGAACCGCGTCGATGAAGAAGTGCGAATAAGCTACTTAATCCGTGTGACTGTTAAAATAAATAATTGTGCTGTTATAACTGTAAATAGTCTAGTGTTGAAATAAATTGTACATAGTTTGTTCAAATAAATAGTTTTGTGAACCCGTAAACGCTACATTGGTGTCAGGAGTGGAATTAATTAAATAAATACGAAGATGGCAACGAAGAAAGTTACGTTGAAAGAACTGAAGGTCGCAGAGCTGAGGAGGGAGCTGGAGGAACGTGAGTTGGAAACATCTGGAACAAAATCGGTGTTACAGAACAGGCTGATTGAGGATCTTGAAAAGGCGGGCGAAAATCCTGAAATATATTTGTTTGAAGTTTCCTGCGACGTAAACACTATGCTACAGAAGCTCCTGGAGAATTCTACAAATTTAGAGCAGAAACTTCAAGAAAGTAGACAAGAACTTCGAGAAAATTCTACCAGTTTAAAACAAGAACTCCTGGAGAATTCTACAATTCTAGAGCAAAAGCTTCTCGAAAATTCTATCAATCTAAAACAAGAACTCCTAGAAAATTCTGGAAAGTTGGAAGTGAAAATTGGTTCGATCGAAGAAAAACTTCTAGAACAATCGGACGGTCTGAGGAATGAATTCAAGGAAAGTCTTCAACACATCGAGAATAAATTCGACGATAAACTAATAGCGATTGAAGAGAAGCAAAGAGAACTTGAGACTAAGTTTGCGAATTTAGGGCACAGTGAAGGTCGTGAACAACAGACGACAAGTGGTTTGATGGAGGTTTCCAGAATACGGATGCAACCACCAAGCTTTGATGGTAAATCTCAGTGGTCCAACTACATTGTGCAGTTCGAAGCAGCAGCCGCAGCCAACGCTTGGAGTAATGCCGAGAAAGCCATGGCCTTGATATTGGCACTACGGGGTGACGCAACCGACGTGCTACAGACAATCCCATCAGAACAAAGGGCAGACTATGGACAGCTTGTGAAGTGCTTGGAGATGCGCTATGGACAGACACACCTTGTGCATGTATATACTTCTCAGTTGCGAAATCGTTGCCAGAAGCCAACGGAGTCTCTACAAGAGTTTGAAGCAGACATAGCACGCTTGGTTCGGCTAGCTTTCCCGGACGCTCCAGACGATATGATGGAAAGAATCGCTGTGCAAAATTTCACAGACGGCATTCGAGATGGTGACACTAGGCAGGCATTGATATTAGCCCGCCCAGCAAAATTAGCTGATGCTCTAGCTCGGGCTTTGGAGTTCGAAACAAGTAAAGCCGGTTTGAGAAGTCAAGCCCGAGTTCGAACCATTGAAGAAGAAGCTACAAATGGAATCGAAGAAAAAATAGAAGCAACAGTTAGAAGGGTTTTAAAAGATATTGTGCCAAAAGAAAAGAAGACGAATATCAAGTGTTGGAAGTGTGGAAAAGAGAGTCACAAGAATAAACGATGCACCGTCAACGTCAAAAAGTCCAACGGAGCCAGCATAAGGAGGCAACGTCAAAATACCCTGGAAGCAAGTGTTGCATGCGTCAAACGCCAACTTAACAGCGCGTTCGTGGACGGATTTCTGGACGGAAAGCCATGTTCGCTGTTGGTGGATACAGGAGCAACGAAGACGATCGTAAGGCCCAACGTTTTAAACACCGACAAGGACATACTACCCACAAATTGGAGACTTCGTACCGCTACTGGGGATTCAGCTACCACCCACGGAGAAGTCAACGTCGTTATCACAATTGGGAGTACCGCTTTCCACCACAAGGTACTGGTAGCGAATATCCAGGATGAGGTAATACTTGGAATGGACATTCTGGGCAGTAAGGGCTGCGGATTAGACTTCGAACGTGGCACGTTGAAAATAAATGGAGAAGAGGTCGTACTACACCGAACTAATGAGGAAGCCATTCGTGTGATTTTGACTGAAGACACTTCAATACCAGAACGGAGTGAAATGATTCTGGAAGCTCGGGTGGATCACAAAGATGGAGAGAGAAACATCATGATGTTTGAACCCAGATGTAGTGACAATGAGATAGGACGAGGATTGGTACTGGGCAAAAGTTTGTTGCATACGTCTGGTGTAGTACCAATAAGAGTGATGAATGTCAACTTCTACGCTCTGACCCTGAAGAAAGGCACTATATTAGGGTATTGTTCTCCTATTTCATCCATCATCCGCCAAATAAGAATCACTGAAGAACCACAGAAGAGGATTGCACCCGAACTAGTCAACCTGGTCAAGACATCGTCGAGGGAACTTAATGACACCCAAAGAAAGCAGCTTAAAGTACTCGTCAGCCGTTATCAGGACATCTTCGATACCGGAAAGGGCAAAAGAGGCAGAACCGATGTCATCAAGCATCAGATCAACACTGGGGATGCGTGCCCGGTTAGACAGCCTGCTAGAAGACTACCTCTTGCCAAGAAGGAAGAGGCCGACAAGATCATTCGGGAAATGGAGGAAGAAGGAGTGATTGAACCATCCAGCAGTCCATGGGCCTCGCCTGTTGTTCTAGTAAAGAAAAAGGATGGATCAACTAGATTCTGCGTGGACTATCGTCAATTGAACAACGTGACGAAAAAGGACAGTTATCCACTCCCCCGAATTGATGATACCCTTGATACCTTGGCGGGTTCGAAGATCTTCTCGACTTTGGACTTAAAAAGTGGTTATTGGCAAGTTGAATTGGCACCTGGAGACAAAGAGAAAACAGCATTTACTGTTGGCACAGGCCTCTGGCAGTTTACTGTAATGCCGTTTGGCCTTTGCAATGCTCCTGCAACTTTTGAAAGATTAATGGAGACGGTGCTAAAAGGATTATCGTGGAAAACTTGCCTAGTGTATCTGGATGACATCATTGTGGTCGGAAAATCATTCGAAGAGCACGTGAAGAATCTAGAGGAAGTGTTTCAACGCCTTCGAAATTCTGGACTGAAGCTTAGTCCGAAGAAATGCCACTTGTTTAGAAAAGAAGTGCAATATCTAGGGCATGTAGTCTCAAGTCAGGGTGTCGCCGTCGACGATCAGAAGGTCAAGGCCGTGAAGGAATGGCCAACGCCTTCAAACAAGCACGACTTGCGCAGTTTTCTCGGTTTATGTACTTACTACCGCCGGTACGTACCAGGATTCGCCAACATTGCTAAACCGTTGACTAGGCTAACTGAGGGCGAAAGAAGGTTCCAATGGGACGAAGATTGCAAGGAATCGTTTGGCCAGCTGAAGAACGCACTGATCAATGCACCGATTTTGAGTTATCCGTTGCCACAAGGAGAGTTTGTGTTAGACACAGATGCTAGCAACGTGGGAATAGGCGCTGTATTGTCCCAAATACAGGAGGGGCGAGAGTGTGTCATTGGTTACTTCAGCAAAACATTGTCAAAGCCAGAACGGAATTATTGCGTTACTAGACGAGAACTGTTGGCCGTCGTGAAGTCCGTAGAGCACTTCTATAAATACCTCTACGGAAGAAAATTCTTGTTGAGGACGGATCATGCAGCGTTGAAGTGGCTTCTAAACTTCAAGAATCCCGAAGGACAAGTAGCCAGGTGGATCGAGAGACTGCAAGAGTTCGACTTTGATACGGTACATCGTGCTGGTATAATCCATCAGAACGCCGATGCGCTATCGCGAAGACCGTGTCCAGAAAACTGCAGTCACTGCCGACGTGCTGAGGATAAGGACCTCTCCGTTCGAAGGACGAAAGTTATAAACGAACGCTGGAGCCCTGAAAGGATTCGAGAAGACCAGGAGAACGACCCGGACTTGCTGTTGGTACTAGGATGGAAGAACGAAGACCGGAGACCGACGTGGGAACAAGTTGCGCAATACTCACCCAGTGTGAAATCGTATTGGGCTCAGTGGAATTCCATTGTCGTGGAAGATGGAGTCTTGAAACGCGTGCTTGAAAAACCTGAGGGTCAAATAGAGAGAAAACAACTGTTGATCCCCAAAAACAGAATTCCGGAAGTTCTGGAGGAACTCCATTGTGGAGTAACAGGTGGACACTTGGGAGTGTCAAAGACCCTTGGGAAGCTGCGGGAAAGGTTCTACTGGGTAAACTGCAAGGAGGATGTTAAGGAGTGGTGTAAGAAATGTGCAACTTGTGCACAAAGTAACGGTCCACAAAAACGCAGGAAGGCTCCGATGAGACAATACAACGTAGGTAGTCCATTCGAAAGAATTGCCGTGGACATTGCTGGTCCGTTTCCCCAAACAGATGACGGAAATAAGTACATTGCTGTAGTTATGGACTATTTCAGCAAGTGGGTGGAAGCATATGCCATTCCGAATCAGGAAGCTGCCACAGTTGCCGATGTAATTGTGAAAGAGCTTATCTGTCGATTTGGTGTGCCGTTGGAACTACATTCCGACCAAGGTAGAAACTTTGAATCCGCCTTGTTTCAGAAGATGTGCAGCGCTTTGAATATTCGGAAGACAAGAACAACACCGCTTCACCCGCAGTCTGACGGAATGGTGGAACGAATGAACAGAACGATAAATCGATACTTGTCCAAAGTCGTCTCTGACCATCAAAGAGATTGGGATCGTTACCTTCACCTATTCCTCATGGCATACCGATCTTCCGTTCATGAGTCAACCGGACAGACACCAGCTAGCATAGTGATGGGTCGCGAATTACGTCTTCCCTGCGATTTGCGATTTGGGTGCCCACCGGGTGAAGACCTAGCTGGCGACGACTATGTCACCGAACTGCGAAGAAGGATGGAAGACATTCACTATCGGACACGCTTAAACATCCAGAGTGCTAGCGATCGGATGAAGGATACCTACGACATCAATGCTGACAGAGGTGGATACCAGCCAGGCGACTTGGTGTGGTTGTACAACCCACGACGACGCCGGGGTTTGTCTCCAAAGTTACAGCCTTCTTGGGAAGGGCCGTACGAAGTTCTTAACCGAATTAATGATGTCGTTTACCGCATAAGGAAAAGGCCACACGGAAAACCCAAGATCATCCACTTTAATCGTCTATCACCATACCATGGAACCAACGAAGACCGTCAGCAAGGCCAGCAGGTGCGGCAATTGATGCCAGTGGAAGACTTGTCATTTGAAGAGTTTATGTCTCTGCATTCTGGAAGTTATAAGTCCCGATTTGGAATCACCCAAGAAGTACGTCAAGACATTTTTAAAGCTCCAGCAGACTATTCACTAGTCCATTGTGTGTCTCAAGATCTGGACATGTCGAGAGGGATCGCCACTGTGTTCAAAAGAAAGTTTGGTAGACTCGATGAGCTTCGGAAGCAAAGCCCACAAGTTGGAGGGTTACTATGTCTGGCAGGCACACGGCAGAATTCACGAAGGAACATCTTCTATCTAGTCACGAAACAATTCACGTTCGAGAAGGCTACCTACCAAAATGTTTGGGATACCTTATGTGTGTTGAGGGAAACCGTTCTTTCTCAAGGTATCAGGAGATTAGCAATTCCGAAGATCGCCTGTGGATTTGATTGCCTGGATTGGAGGCTAGTCCGAAGTATGTTGGAAGTGCTCTTTCGTTTCACGGGAGTGGAAATCTTAGTGCATTGCTACAACCCAAAAAGGCCAACGAACTGGAAGACTGTCGATTGTTACTTCCATAGAACGTCTGGGTGCAGAAAAGGAGCAAACTGCAGGTTTCGCCACGATGAGACTGCTTTGACGTTTCGGGACGAAACATCTTTAAGGAGGGGGCAGTGTGACGTTCTCGAAGAATCGGGAGTGATGATTTAATTGTAAATCCGTAGGATCGCGAATATTCTATTCTCGAAGAGACCAGAAGCGGCTTCCCGCTTTAAATAGGACGGGAGAACGACTGCGGATGATCAGTATAGTCGAACCGCGTCGATGAAGAAGTGCGAATAAGCTACTTAATCCGTGTGACTGTTAAAATAAATAATTGTGCTGTTATAACTGTAAATAGTCTAGTGTTGAAATAAATTGTACATAGTTTGTTCAAATAAATAGTTTTGTGAACCCGTAAACGCTACAATATGATTTCATTAATTCATCACCTCTTCGAAAACATACTGTCCCAAACTGAAAATAATTACATATTCTTATTTCATTCTAAAAAGGGTCAGGTTAGGTCATTATGTCCAATTGTTCATCACTGGTATCCTACTTTCTCCCAAATCAATTCGAATATTTTTCCTCAGTTTTTTGTGTTTTTTCCAGTCCTCTTCAGTGACATTTCTTACTTCTTCTTGAATCAGTTCAACAACCTTCGCATCTAATTTGGGTTTGCTCTCAACTGGGGAATTAAATCGTGTTCACATCATTCTTGAAAAATAATTGGTTCCATATTTTTATGGTAATCAACATTGCAATTTTCCATTTTTTCCACATAACTTTAAACAGTTTTCTACCCATCCTTCGGATGATCGCCAGTGAAGAATGACTAATCTAGTTCCTTTGTTATAGGAGACATCGATGAACCATCACATCTTTTTGAGCCGTCAGTCCATGCTCTCTAGGCGTCGGTATCGTACTAAATTTCATCCAGTTAACAAATCGGTCGACTTTCATTTCGAAACTGTCCGATTTTCTTTTGTATTTCTGTCTCCATTTCACTATTCTTCGACTTTCCATGACTTTAGTTTTAAAGCGAAATCCATTTCTTTAAACAAGTTTCTTGAGGTATTTGGGCAATAAGAACCCCATTTCCGTCAATTTCTGGTCTATTATTTCTTAGTTGTTTTGTCGTTGATGCGTCCAACTTTTGACTTATTCCAGCATCTACGCGTTTCTTTCTTTTGCAAATTTCTTTTGACGTTACTTGTTTCAGGACCAGGTTGTGAACTTTCCCAGGGACGGAACAACGCACCAGACGACCAAGACCATTTTTTTTGCTCCTCCGCCTCCTCACCGCTCGTACGATATAAGTGTTGAACTAACTATATACGTAACCGGATGGTGCACAGGTGTTTATTACTGGACAATGCTCCGTGAACACTCCAACTAGTGTTCTCAAGTTCCTTCTGGGCAGCCTCAGCAATTGTTCACTACGCTTCAATGAAACCTTTGGACTTTCGTTAATTTAAAGCTATCATTCGTCTTTATGGAGTTCCATTATCTACTTCTTGAGGTTTGTAGGAATCGAAAGGGCCGGTACGACTGTTCTGCATGAGGAAATTATATCAAAAATAAGGGACCTTTGAATTTATTGGGCATTTAAGTTAATTTTACGCCGAATAGGACAAAAATATGGAGCTTTCAAATGTTTGGCTATTTAGGTTCGCCCAGCGCCTCCAGCATTTTTGATGATATTTTGATACGCCTTGTAGCGTCTGTGGATTGGAATCTGAAGCATCAATAATGACAAAACTCGAATAAGGATAATAAACAGTCGTAGGTGATTTCTGTGTTTATGTTATTTAATAAATAATTTTGTGTACATCTACTACATCGACGATTTCGATTATTATTAGTTGATATGATTTGGAATGGTTACAAATAAAAACAACATAAGTTTCATGTAAATTGTAATATTTGGCTTTATTTAGGTAGAAGAGAAAGAACAACAAGCAACAGGAAAATGAATACCTGAAAACATCCATTTATTCATAATATAATGATGCGGCTTATATATACACATTTTATCGTGTACTGAATCTATAATGGTAAAATTAAAGGACACTTGCAAATCCGCATCCTTGAAGTCGCAGTTAGTATGCAAAGTGATAATCAAATATCGCAATGTAGCAATACCAAAAATATTTTATACTAGACGTTACACACTAACAAATCAATATGAACCCGATAATTGCACAGAACATAATTTAATAAAGTAACAGCTGCATTTGTAAAAGGTTAATGTACCTATATTTACCTAACTGTACATGTACCTGCTTGTTAAGTATTTTATATAAGTAATTCAGTTTCTGCTTAAAAAATAGTTTTTGTGATTTTTAATAAGAGTAGGTATTTAGGACACTATTAATTTATTAGAGTACCTAATATAACTACGTTTGGTCATTTATCATTTTATAAAAAAGAGTGGAGTTATCAACCAAAACATATTTTAAGCTGCCATGTAGAAATAATAGTTAAATTTTATCAAAAGTCTACCTGAAGCCAGACATTCTTTTCGTGTTCCCACGCCGAAATTAACGGACCACCACCGACTTAATTATTTATTATATCAAGGAAAGATCGACTATGTAAATAAACAAGTCAGGTAAACCAACCTGTTGTTCGCTCTTTACCACACTGCCCAACAGGTTGCCTATTGTTTAACACTAAAAAGAGAAACTTGTTCACATCATCGTAAAATTTAGGCTGTACGATCATGCGACTCAAGGACTTTTCTATTTATACAAGCATTTCAATTTCAACATGAATGCGGGCAAGACATATTCAAATGTTTTCATTCGATAAGTTAGTGCAGGATAAGTAAGTACATCTCTTTTTCTCTCTCGTTCTTGCATAACACTGTAGACATAACACATTTCTCATGATGTTAAACGTCAACAAATAAACGCCTTATCTGTATCACCTTTGAAGTTTCGCTTTTCCAGTTCATTCTGTCTTTCAGACGGGGCAAAATGCTCATCCTGAGCGTTCTTCTAACAGTTGCGGTCCTAACACAACATTCGGCAGGCATTAATCTTACGTATATAGTGAAAAAGGAAGGCGAAAAAGTGCAACCCAATTGTATCGCCGAAGAGAATGAGCGCTATTCGGCGATAGGTTGGGTCTATCCGCTGCCCACCAATAAAGAAAAGGAACCGAAAATCAGTGAGTTTGTATAAAAAAAAACACCAGGAAAATACAAATTGTTTGTTGTAGCCACGAAATTTGTACCGACAATTCATAACGACTTCAATTGTAAATTCTCCAAACAAGACAAGTGTAATAGAATTTGGGCGCTCAAAAATTGGGAGCTTGACGAAAACTCGACGAAGACTTTGGATTTGCTGTTTGATACGAGATGGGAAGGTACGTGGATATTGCGTTTTAGATTTTAAGTGACTTTCAATATTTATAATTAATGGTTCGATGTTAAAAAGTATAATAGGATGTAGTGGAAAACACAAGGATATAAAAATCACGACGCAAATTATACAGCCTATCCCAAAAATTATTAACGCATCAGTACTTTGAAATACATACATCTATCGACTTCTATGAAAATTACTACAGCGAAAAGAAAAAAATTAATAATAATTGAATCGGTCATTTTAAAAACAACACATGTTACATATTCTTAATTTTACAGGAGAGTAAAAAAAAACTAAATAGCTAAAAGAGTTATAAAATAGCTGCGCCCAAAATCCCAAGTGATATTTTTTATAATTTTTTATTTTTATAATTTCTCAGTATGCCCATGGTACTAGTCCTCAGTTTCTCAGTCTCATAGTCTGTTTCTCAAGTATTCAGATTTGCCTCTTCTCGTTATCTCAATTTGTTAAATTTTCTTTTGGTGAGTTTCAATTTCTCAATCTCTTAGCCTCAATTTGACAGTACAATGGAGTGTAATCTTTAGGTATCTCCACTGTCTCAACCTCGATGTAACGTTGAGTTTTATGATTTTCCTATGTCTCAGTATCTTAATTTGAATGTCTCACTATTTCGATGTCTCAGCCGTTTTCGTTTTTCAACCTTTCGGGTTTTTCAATTTCTCAGTATGGCCAGGGTTACTAGTCCTCAGTTTCTCAGTTTCATAGTTTGTTTCTCAAGTACTCAGATTTGCCTATTCTCGGTATCTCAATTTCTTAAATTTCCAGTTGCTCAAATTTTTTGGTGAGTTTCAATTTCTCAATCTCTTAGCCTCAATTTGAGAGTAGGTACAATGGAGTGTACTGTTTAGGTATCTCCACTGTCTCAATCTCGAAGTGACGTCGAGTTTTGTGATTTTCCTATGTCTCAGTATCTTAATTTGAATGTCTCACTATTTCGATGTCTCAGCCGTTTTCGTTTTTCAACCTTTCGGGTTTTTCAATTTCTCAGTATGCCCAGGGTTACTAGTCCTCTGTTTCTCAGTCTCATAGTTTGTTTCTCAAGTACTCAGATTTGCCTATTCTCGGAATCTCAATTTCTTAAATTTTCAGTTATTCAATTTTTTTGTTTGTGACTAAAAAGCGTATGGTTCCGGCATCGTTTATAAGTGCGGTGGGCGGGTGGGCCGCCCTGTCCACTATACTCATCGACTGACTAAATGAATGAGAAATAACAACCATTTATAAAAAAAAAAAATTTAAGTCAAAAAAAGGTTGTCAGTCCAATACCATTAGTCAATCGGTCAGTTGTAGATGCGACTTAGATATATTTAAATTTTAATTCAATTTTTTGGTGTTTCAATTTCTCAATCTCTTAGCCTCAATGTGAGAGTACAATGGAGTGTACTGTTAGGTATCTCCACTGTCTCAATCTCGAAGTGACGTCGAGTTTTATAATTTCCTATGTCTCAGTATCTCAAATTGAATGTCTCACTATTTCGATATCTCAGCCGTTTTCGTTTTTCAACCTTTCGGGTTTTTCAATTTCTCAGTATGTCCGGGTTACTAGTCCTCAGTTTCTCAGTCTTATATTTTGTTTCTCAAGTACTCAGATTTGCCTATTCTCGGTATCTCAATTTCTTAAATTTTCAGTTGCTCAATGTTTTGGTGAGGTTCAATTTCTCAATCTCTTAGCCTCAATTTGACAGTACAATGGAGTGTAATCTTTAGCTATCTCGACTGTCTCAATCTCGAAGTGACGTCGAGTTTTGTGATTTTCCTATGTCTCAGTATCTTAATTTGAATGTCTCACTATTTCGATGTCTCAGCCGTTTTCGTTTTTCAACCTTTCGGGTTTTTCAATTTCTCAGTATGCCCAGGGTTACTAGTCCTCTGTTTCTCAGTCTCATAGTTTGTTTCTCAAGTACTCAGATTTGCCTATTCTCGGAATCTCAATTTCTTAAATTTTCAGTTATTCAATTTTTTTGTTTGTGACTAAAAAGCGTATGGTTCCGGCATCGTTTATAAGTGCGGTGGGCGGGTGGGCCGCCCTGTCCACTATACTCATCGACTGACTAAATGAATGAGAAATAACAACCATTTATAAAAAAAAAAAATTTAAGTCAAAAAAAGGTTGTCAGTCCAATACCATTAGTCAATCGGTCAGTTGTAGATGCGACTTAGATATATTTAAATTTTAATTCAATTTTTTGGTGTTTCAATTTCTCAATCTCTTAGCCTCAATGTGAGAGTACAATGGAGTGTACTGTTAGGTATCTCCACTGTCTCAATCTCGAAGTGACGTCGAGTTTTATAATTTCCTATGTCTCAGTATCTCAAATTGAATGTCTCACTATTTCGATATCTCAGCCGTTTTCGTTTTTCAACCTTTCGGGTTTTTCAATTTCTCAGTATGTCCGGGTTACTAGTCCTCAGTTTCTCAGTCTTATATTTTGTTTCTCAAGTACTCAGATTTGCCTATTCTCGGTATCTCAATTTCTTAAATTTTCAGTTGCTCAATGTTTTGGTGAGGTTCAATTTCTCAATCTCTTAGCCTCAATTTGACAGTACAATGGAGTGTAATCTTTAGCTATCTCGACTGTCTCAATCTCGAAGTGACGTCGAGTTTTGTGATTTTCCTATGTCTCAGTATCTTAATTTGAATGTCTCACTATTTCGATGTCTCAGCCGTTTTCGTTTTTCAACCTTTCGGGTTTTTCAATTTCTCAGTATGCCCAGGGTTACTAGTCCTCTGTTTCTCAGTCTCATAGTTTGTTTCTCAAGTACTCAGATTTGCCTATTCTCGGAATCTCAATTTCTTAAATTTTCAGTTATTCAATTTTTTTGTTTGTGACTAAAAAGCGTATGGTTCCGGCATCGTTTATAAGTGCGGTGGGCGGGTGGGCCGCCCTGTCCACTATACTCATCGACTGACTAAATGAATGAGAAATAACAACCATTTATAAAAAAAAATCTTTAAAGGCTAGAACTTACAATCGTGTTCAATCCAAATTCAAAATTTTTAAGTCAAAAAAAGGTTGTCAGTCCAATACCATTAGTCAATCGGTCAGTTGTAGATGCGACTTAGATATATTTAAATTTTAATTCAATTTTTTGGTGTTTCAATTTCTCAATCTCTTAGCCTCAATGTGAGAGTACAATGGAGTGTACTGTTAGGTATCTCCACTGTCTCAATCTCGAAGTGACGTCGAGTTTTATAATTTCCTATGTCTCAGTATCTCAAATTGAATGTCTCACTATTTCGATATCTCAGCCGTTTTCGTTTTTCAACCTTTCGGGTTTTTCAATTTCTCAGTATGTCCGGGTTACTAGTCCTCAGTTTCTCAGTCTTATATTTTGTTTCTCAAGTACTCAGATTTGCCTATTCTCGGTATCTCAATTTCTTAAATTTTCAGTTGCTCAATGTTTTGGTGAGGTTCAATTTCTCAATCTGTTAGCCTCAATTTGACAGTACAATGGAGTGTAATCTTTAGGTATCTCGACTGTCTCAATCTCGAAGTGACGTCGAGTTTTATGATTTTCCTATGTCTCAGTATCTTAATTTGAATGTCTCAATATTTCGATGTCTCAGCCGTTTTCGTTTTTCAACCTTTCGGGTTTTTCAATTTCTCAGTATGCCCGGGTTACTAGTCTTCAGTTTCTCAGTCTTATAGTTTGTTTCTCAAGTACTCAGATTTGCCTATTCTCGGTATCTCAATTTCTTAAATTTTCAGTTGCTCAATGTTTTGGTGAGGTTCAATTTCTCAATCTCTTAGCCTCAATTTGACAGTACAATGGAGTGTAATCTTTAGGTATCTCGACTGTCTCAATATCGATGTGACGTTGAGTTTTATGATTTTCTATGTCTCAGTATCTCAATTTGAATGTCTCACTATTTCGATGTCTCAGCCGTTTTCGTTTTTCAACCTTTCGGGTTTTTCAATTTCTCAGTATGCCCAGAGTTACTAGTCCTCAGTTTGTCAGTCTCATAGTTTGTTTCTCAAGTACTCAGATTTGCCTATTCTCGGAATCTCAATTTCTTAAATTTTCAGTTATTCGATTTTTTGGTGTTTCAATTTCTCAATCTCTTAGCCTCAATTTGAGAGTACAATGGAGTGTACTGTTAGGTATCTCCACTGTCTCAATCTCGAAGTGACGTCGAGTTTTATGATTTTCCTATGTCTCAGTATCTTAATTTGAATGTCTCACTATTTCGATGTCTCAGCCGTTTTCGCTTTTCAACCTTTCGGGTTTTTCAAATTCTCAGTATGTCCAAGGTTACTAGTCCTCAGTCTCAGAGTTTGTTTCTCAAGTACTCAGATTTGCCTATTCTCGGTATCTCAATTTCTTAAATTTTCAGTTGCTCAATTTTTTGGCGAGTTTTAATTTCTCAATCTCTTAGCCTCAATTTGACAGTACCATGGAGTGTAATGTTTAGGTATCTCCACTGTCTCAATCTCGAAGTGACGTCGAGTTTTATGATTTTCCTATGTCTCAGTATCTTAATTTGAATGTCTCAATATTTCGATGTCTCAGTCGTTTTCGTTTTTCAACCTTTCGGGTTTTTCAATTTCTCAGTATGTCCAAGGTTACTAGTCCTCAGTTTCTCAGTCTCATAGTTTGTTTCTCAAGTACTGAAATTTGCCTATTCTCGGTATCTCAATTTCTTAAATTTTCAGTTATTCAATTTTGTGGTGTTTCAATTTCTCAATCTCTTAGCCTCAATTTGCCAGTACAATGGAGTGTAATCTTTAGGTATCTCGACTGTCTCAATATCGATGTGACGTTAAGTTTTATGATTTTCCTATGTCTACGTATCTTAATTTGAATGTCTTAATATTTCGATGTCTCAGCCGTTTTCGTTTTTCAACCTTTCGGGTTTTTCAATTTCTCAGTATGGCCAGGGTTACTAGTCCTCAGTTTCTCAGTTTCATAGTTTGTTTCTCAAGTACTCAGATTTGCCTATTCTCGGTATCTCAATTTCTTAAATTTCCAGTTGCTCAAATTTTTTGGTGAGTTTCAATTTCTCAATCTCTTAGCCTCAATTTGAGAGTAGGTACAATGGAGTGTACTGTTTAGGTATCTCCACTGTCTCAATCTCGAAGTGACGTCGAGTTTTATGATTTTCCTATGTCTCAGTATCTTAATTTGAATGTCTCACTATTTCGATGTCTCAGCCGTTTTCGCTTTTCAACCTTTCGGGTTTTTCAAATTCTCAGTATGTCCAAGGTTACTAGTCCTGAGTCTCAGAGTTTGTTTCTCAAGTACTCAGATTTGCCTATTCTCGGAATCTCAATTTCTTAAATTTTCAGTTGCTCAATTTTTTGGCGAGTTTTAATTTCTCAATCTCTTAGCCTCAATTTGACAGTACCATGGAGTGTAATGTTTAGGTATCTCCACTGTCTCAATCTCGAAGTGACGTTGAGTTTTATGATTTTCCTATGTCTCAGTATCTTAATTTGAATGTCTCAATATTTCGATGTCTCAGTCGTTTTCGTTTTTCAACCTTTCGGGTTTTTCAATTTCTCAGTATGTCCAAGGTTACTAATCCTCAGTTTTTCAGTCTCATAGTTTGTTTCTCAAGTACTCAGACTTGCCTATTCTCGGTATCTCAATTTCTTAAATTTTCAATTGCTCAATTTTTTGGTGAGGTTCAATTTCTCAATCTCTTAGCCTCAATTTGACAGTACAATGGAGTGTAATCTTTAGGTATCTCCACTGTCTCAATCTCGATGTGACGTTGAGTTTTATGATTTTCCTATGTCTCAGTATCTTAATTTGAATGTCTCATTATTTCGATGATGTCTCAGCCGTTTTCGTTTCTCAACCTTTCGGGTTTTTCAATTTCTCAGTATGTCCAAGCTTACTTGTCCTCAGTTTCTCAGTCTCATAGTTTGTTTCTCAAGTACTCAGATTTGCCTATTCTCGGTATCTCAATTTCTTAAATTTTCTTTTGGTGAGTTTCAATTTCTCAATCTCTTAGCCTCCATTTGACAGTACAATGGAGTGTACTGTTTAGGTATCTACACTGTCTCAATCTCGAAGTGACGTTGAGTTTTATGATTTTCCTATGTCTCAGTGTCTTAATTTAAATGTCTCACTATTTCGATGTCTCAGCCGTTTTCGTTTTTCAACTTTTCGGGTTTTTCAATTTCTCAGTATGCCCAGGGTTACTAGTCCTCAGTTTGTCAGTCTCATAGTTTGTTTCTCAAGTACTCAGATTTGCCTATTCTAGGAATCTCAATTTCTTAAATTTTCAGTTATTCAATTTATTGGTGTTTCAATTTCTCAATCTCTTAGCCTCAACTTGACAGTGCAATCGGTATCTCAATTCTTTAAATTTTCAGTTTCATTTTGTTCCAAAATATAAAGAACTACTAAGCAACTTTTAAAAAAAATTAATTTGAAAATTTTAATTAATGCTGTTTAAAAAGTGGACTTATATTGTTTCTGAAATGACCGATTCAATTAATTAATAATAATAGTAATTCTGCTTAATGTTTAACTAAATTAAATTCTAAAATAAATATTCCGAATGCAAATAAAATTGATAATAAATTCATCTCATGTAGTATTATTATTAAGATAATTTATTTAGTCTGTAAATCTACCAATTGCGATTCCTCATTTCCAATAAAACGAGGGGCACTAGAAAAGAAATCTACCTAGGTATGAAACAAAAGACGTACAATTTTTTTGATAATTTTATTTTTTAATATAATCCCCCCCCAACATCAATGCATCACTTGCGCCATTTCTCCTTCAGTGAACTTATATCTTCATAAAAAAATGTTTCCTCTTGGCCCGCAAAAAAGTCGTCGACGGCTGCTTTTAGACTATCCTCAGGGTCAAAACGGCGTCCTCGAAGATTTTTTTTAGCAGTCGAAAGAGATAAGTTTAGACGGAGCCAAGTCCGAACTATAGGGAGGATGGTCTATCTCAACGAAACTGCATTTCCTGATGTCCCAAAAAACTGTTGCCATCAATTTTCCAGCAGAGGGTCCGTGCTTTTGGGGTGACGACCCTTTATGAACCCACTGCTTGGATTTTGTTTTTGACGTAGGATCCCAAGTCTCGTCGCCCGTCATAATTTGTGCCAAAAAAGTCAGAATCGTTGGTCAAAGTTTCCAAATGTCTTTCCGAAATGTTCAACCGGCATAATTTTTACTCATTTTTTCTCAGAATTCACTTTATAAATTGGAAACTAATTATCACAATTACCTCAAATTTTGCAGGTAATGTTAGAATACATGCCGCTATTTGGTTTTAATTGGTTTTTTCATGGCTAGGTAGATTTCTTTTCTAGTGGCCCTCGTATTATCGTGCATCTATTACTGAAAACGGTAGCAAAAATTCACTCGTAGTTTTTCAGAAAACTTTACATTTTAAAATTTTCATCTTTATTTTTTTATGTATCAGGAAATGTATTTTCTTATGAAATGTTATAATAACGAAAATGTGAGATCGAGTCGACACATGTAGTGACATGTTAGTCACTCTCTATATATACCGGGTGTTTCGTAAGTAAACGGCAATACTTTATACACTAACTCGTAGAAGCTAAAGAAACATTATTCGGCAGTTTTTTCTGAAAAATTTCAAATTTCAATTTTTCTGCAATTTTTTCGTAAAACACGACAAGACAAATTTGTAATAATAATAGAACGCCACTGAGTGAACGTCACATTTGACAAATGTCTCGCCATGGTCTAACATCGATAACTTGATATATTATTTAGTGCAAATTCATTTTCTATGTTTCTGTTGGTCAATTTAAAACCATCGGCATTTTTAAACCAGACGTTTTAGAAAATAAAAAAACCAAGACATTTCTCTTATCGTTGATATTCATAATCTCGGAGATTGCCGTTTACTTATGAAACACCCTGTGTAGTCTGTATACCACAACATATTGTTATAAAACTCATACCTACTACCAACCACGAAAGTATGCAGTTATGTATTTAACTGCAAATTGAGAAGAAAGACTTATTGTACGTACCTATTTTTAAAATCATAAGGAGAATTAGAGCGTTGCACTCATTAAATTATGATAGGTACATCCGACGTTGAAGTGTTTTAGTCAGTTTAAATATAAGTTTTAGTAAATACGATCGCCGCAATTTTTAAAAAGTTAACGTTTCTTGTTCCTGTTCGTCAGTTTTTCAAATATGAAGACCAAAATTTGAAACAAAAATTGATAGGTTTACATTCCTTTGGCATAAGTTGTATAACTCATATAGTTTTTTTCTCGATATATGTATCTACATTAACACTATTCCAAAAAATAAATGAAGATTAAATTAGATACTTGTTCGAACTCCCGACTACGGCTCGGTGAGCCCACCCTCTTGACACGTAACGTTATAAGTATAAGACTCTACCTGGGCCATAATATCGAGGGCCTCAATGCAGGACCTCGTAAATTCCATTGTTATGGAAATTGAGTTTTCACACATTCCTGTTAATAATAATAAATTGTTTTCTCCATCTGTTGACTGAAACTGGAATAATAAACACACAAGCTACAGTGTTGTTCTAATCAATATGGTATACATACTGTTGCTAAATTTTGAGTTTTGTCTTTACTTCCACTAGTTTGTTTGACATAATTCATAATTCTGACGACCACAATTTTTTTGACAGTTGGATAAAAATAGAACAAACAATCTAAATAATATGAAAAAAATCGTGATAGTGATCTGACCTGTCTTTATGAGGTGTATGTAATGGGAAAAGAGAAACTTTCAATATTCCTTTGTATGCCATAATAGGATCGTATTCCACATCAGGAACCTTTCCCGTACTATTATTTTCTGATACATAATATGATAGTGTGCACAAGCAGTATTTTTTCACAAAAGTATAAAATAATTGTTCTTAGGACATATTTGGTGAATCCATGCATTACATTTTCAACAATGTGTAAGTAGATTATCTTGGAATTAAACATTACAGAAGACCATCCTAGAATATTTATTGAAAATCTTCCTTCTCTTTGAGCCGAGCTAACATAAAGGGTGATTAATCATAAGGCTAGTTAAATTGTATAAATAACGTGTAATTCATACAGTATACAAGGAACTGCTTTCAAGCGATTCATTTAATTTATTTTAAAAATAGTTCACTTCAATATTTTTAGTATTACACATCATGCTGCTTTAGTATTTCATTGGACTTAGTTTCTTCCGCTTAATCATGTATTGTTTATTACAACAAAATACCGTGTGCGACTATTTCAAGGGCGCCCCTTCGAATAAATAAAAAAACACTGCAATGAATATTCAAAGAATTTGTTCCAATTGTTTCAACATTGAAATCTCTTAGTTCTTTGATCCCAATATGTAGATCTGAAAGGATGACGATCCGAAGGACGTTACTGTAAAATGTTTAAATATATTTTTTACATATATTTTTATTTCGTAATTGACATTAAACAGATTTAAAACTCCAATCTCTGCATAACCTTCAATTCAGTCTTTTCATGTTTCTCTCGTTGTACTTGGGACTATTTCCTCTCAGGGGTCCCAAACAATACACAATCAAAATATACTTCTTCTAGGAATGTTTGTACTTAAATTTAATAGGTGCTTACTCTATACGATAATTACTTACTATTTAAAGAAATGTACAGGTGTGTGGACCTGCTAGAACCCTTGTAAAAGATATTTGTAAAAAAAAAACGCAAAATTATTATTTTGATTCTTGGCCATCTTTGTCTTTATATCTTCATCCACACCACTTTTCTTGTTGATCATATATTTTATATTGTATTTTATATTATCATTATTTTCGGTAAAATCGGGCTAGCTAATAATAATTCAAGTCTAAAAGTCTTTTGCTTCTAAAGGCAGATCTGATCCTCGAAGTCTGAAGCCATCTTTCTCTTACAATTAGGACATCTTTTTAGTCCAAGGTTATCGTGTCAACGCAAATTAATACAGCATTTTTTTACTGGTCCTTGATGGTGTATATAACATTACAATAATATAACTGAATAAATAAGATACCTCTACGACGATTTAATAACAGTACCCTCTTTCCCACGATATTTTTTATTTCGATAATAGTAGCAGTAAATTTAATGTCCACATAGTTCCACATAATAATTAATATAAAAATATTTTGTGATACCAGATTTCCCCACAATCTACACCGACCAGGAAACCAAAGAATTCGAAGAGAGAATTGAAGTAGCAAACGTTTTTAAAGCCGGATTTTCGGTGAGGGCGTCCGAACATATCGAATTATTAGCATGTGTGGGTTGGAACCCATACAACTACCCCTGCTATCATTTCAATATTACCACGACTTCCATTTTCTTGAGAAAATACATGACACTTCCCAAGAATGCGTCCAGTGTTGACCGATTCTTGGATACATACAACGTAAGATTTAATTTCTTTGTTTTTAAATGTTAATACAATACGCACTGAGCAGGTGTTTGCAAACATTTTATCTGGAGACGAATGGAGAAATTTCGTAATAAGTCTCAATGACAAAGGCGTTCTTGAATTAGTGGATGTCAGCGTTAACAGAACTGTTATTGAATATGAAGATAAGGAAGTGTTGAAACCCATGTATCTGTTGGTGAGGAGTCGGAAACCAGCTTTGTGGAAAATACACCAAAGTGAATATGAAATCCTCAACAGTCCGGCAATAAATAATAAAGATGCTGTAATATTATTGTCGGGCTGTATTTATTGTTTCCCGATATCTCAACATTCTAATTGTAGATCAATTCATTTATACCAAAATGAATCAGACTTCCCGTTTAGGCCCTATTCTGAATCTGCCTTCACGAGACATGTGTGTTTCTTTGTACGTATCAACCTGTCCCACATGTGCAATGAGCTTCTTTGCCGTGAAAAACAATGAAAAAAAATTTTTAGCAGACGTGGAGCCTACCAAAGTAACTACATATCCTCAACTAACAGTTTTACTTTTTTGCGATTTGTAGAATTTTCAGTGGCGACTCGTAAAACTAAAGGACGACCATGTGCTTGTAGACAAACTAAACATTTTTGTGGAAACAAAATTCACGAAAGAAACAAATCAAAGTGATGGCTTCTGGGCTATAGACGATGTACGGGTGTGCCATGAAAATGGTAAGCTTTATTATTTACCAGCTTTACGATTCAATAAAATTTTATGATTTACAGAGGTGAAAGTAACATTTTTGAAATATACAAATGACACAATTGAAAGTCCCGAGGAGGTTGATCACATTTCTTGTCAGGTTGTTGAGCATCCGAAATGGAGACCCAAAAAACTGGTGTATTCAAAAATTCAAGGTAAGAACCGCATCTGCGATGTACATATGTTGATGGTAATATTTAATAAGACAGCAGATGATGCAACACAATTAAATCTAAATTTAACGGGTATTAACCTCGATGTGCAGCAGCTGGAAATAGCGCGTGATTGTGTAGAGATTGCAAATATTGACGGAAGTTTAATCATTCTTTTAAAAGTTAAATTTGTATTTCATTGCTTTGTGAGTCATCGATCTGCATGATCTATTTCTGTCACAACGATATATGAAAATTATTGTAGTACCGAGAAAAATAATTTTATCAGCCCATTTGTTTATTTAAAAAATTATATACGGCACAAAGATTAATGTGAAATACGATAACAGCTTGCACTCTAATCCGTTTATTTACTGCAGATTTTCCAACAATCAATAACTCTTCAACTTCGGACACAATTTATCTAAATTGGACCCAAGAAGACCCCCAGAACAAAATTAATTATTTCATTACATATGAGGTACATTAGCAAAGTCCGCCTCACTTCCGACTCTTATGATGTCATACTTTTTTAGGCCAACGATTTATGCGAAGAGAAGTCTCCAAATTTAAAACGCGTAAAATCCAACGGATTTTTGATGACAAAACATAACGAAATTACTTTGGAGAATCTAGTACCATACACAAAATACAATATCACATTTTCGAGTATGCTTCACGAAAAGGAAAAGAAAATATCAATAACAACTCAGGAATCAGGTAAAGATGAGGTGTGGTAAAATCGAAAATAACTATCGGCTTCCAGAGACACCTACACTAGACGAACTTCCATCTAGACTGAAGGTGCAGGTGACAGACACGCAAGCTTTTATCTCATGGGACAAAATCGACTGCTCTTCCATCTACGGTCCCATTTTATATTCAATTTCAGTAACAAACGTCAAAACTAACACTACCAAAGAAGTCAACGTTCAAGCGGACAACACCGTCCAAATCGACGATTTGCAGCCATTCACTATGTACCATTTACACATTAAAACTGCCAGAACTTTCGACAATATTGAAAGCAACAAAAATGTAATCGATATGCCCAGCAGTTTCACCACGAAACCTGGAATGGCAGCAGCCGTCCAAAATTTAGAACTTTACTCTATAGATTCTAGTTCGGTGTCTTTCCGGTACGACTTACCGAAAACTTCAAGGGGCGTCCCTGTATACGTACAAATAACTAGATGTAGTTCTCTAACTTACACAAAGTGCAAGACATCTCAGTTGGGAATAACTCCGTGCAAATTGTGGCCCAAGAAGTACTGCTTGGATGCGAACAATTTGATTCCGCATCAGAAGTACACCTTCAAGATTAGTGTGAGAAATGATGGTACGCAGTTCTATGGAGAAGAAGTGAAGGCTGAGGCTTTCTTGGAGGACCGAGGTAAGCTTCTATTTTTTATCTGGTACTCTTTACAATAATAATAATTCTACGCAATTTCAGTACCTGGCCCTCCCAACAACATTACATACAAAATGGTCGACTGCAAGAACGGTCAGGACTACTGCCACTTGAACGTGTCTTGGCTGCATCCTTACAACCAAAATAGCAGCATTGATTCCTTCCACATCGTCCTCAATGGAACGGATAACGATACCACCAAAAACATACAGGAAGTTATGAAAATTTTCAATGCGTCGCATTACGTTCCTAGATATGAGTACCAAGTAAGTTGCTAAGCTCTCTAAACCACCAAATCAAGATAATATTTTAGGTCAAATATATACCATACAGTACTCACTACGAGTTATATGTCCAATCGAAAAACGCAAAATACAAAAGTCCTTACGCTCACACCCACGTCAAAACTGACGATTTGGGAGATCACATTAACCAAAGTCCAGAATTAAAAACAGCTCGTGCTCAATCTGTGGCTTTCAAACTACCAGTTCTAGATGAAAGACTCAATTCCTACAGGCTCACGGTGGTTGTTCAAGACTTTAATCGCGACACCATCGTACCATCTGCTATCACAAAGAATTCGAAAGTTGCGGACCACTTGTGTCATAACTTTGGGGATACTTGGATTTTGGATACCATCGAGATCAATTCCAAAGATGAAAGAACTCTAGAGATTGGGAGTGGTGATAAGAACAACAAACCGTTGGAATCTAATACGCAGTACTGCTTTACTTTTATCGTTACTAATAAGTATAAGGGTGCCGAGCATGATGTTGTGTACTACAAGAAGTTAACCACTCCCCAAAATTCGGTGGAGAAGGGTGGCTATAGTCATTTGTATATGTTACTGTTATTGGTGCTTCTGATTCCTGTAGGATTTCTGGCGTATAGGTGAGTACACTTTTCCCCACTCCTGTTCTATTTGTGCTTAATATTCGCTGTTGTATTTCAAATCCATATTTTACTGGCTTGTTAGTTGTTGCCGTTTTATTTCACCATTTATGAACAATATTTCATAACAAGTAACGGGTTATCTGAAATCTCCGGATCCACTAAACCGATTGCAATGAAATTTTGCACACTTATTTATTTTACCGCGTAGGCGCTCACTAAGAAACGGTTTATCAAAATTCCATTCCCTAACGGGCCATCTAGTTTATTATAGAGTAGCTTGTACTAGGCGCGCGTTGATAAACTAAATCACATCTCATCCGACTCGACCTGGTCATTTTATCTAACTCAATTTCGCCCGGTTTCAACTTTAAATATTTTTTTACGAAAAATAGGTGACACATTGGGGTGGTCAACCCCCATTGCGAATATTATTTGTGGTCAAAATTTCATAACGATCGGTGGACCGGTATAGGAGCGCATAAAATACGAACAAACAAATAAATTTTCGGGACGCCAAAAGTTTAAAGGCGAATAAATTTCAGGACAACTCAAATTTAAAAATTAATTTAGACTGATTTTGCTACGAATTTATGAAAAATTTTCAATATATAAAATGAATATGTATTATATTAAAAAATGAATAATACAGTGATCATAAAGTTCCGCACAAAATTCATAATTTAGTTATGTAATGTTTTTGCGAAAAACTTTCGAACAGGTCGATTTTTGTTTTTAAATTGCCTCTTTTGACATACAAATTTTGTTGATGTCATAATTTGTTTTTGAACTATGACACCGTCATCAATTTTTTTAAATGACAACCCCCAATTTTTTTTGTGTTTTAGATACACTTTTCAATTGTCTATTCAACAAGAGTCAAGAAGTGAAAACTTTTTTTTTAATTACGTTTAATTAAAAAAAAGTTTATTCCTTGAAAAAAATTAAAAAATAACAATTAGTATCGAAAGCAAACAACGAAAAATGATTTAATAAAATTTTACTCAAGTGCTCAAATTGCCACCCGTTAACTATTTGACATATTCCCAGACGTGTATTAACGCTTTGTCAATCACTTCGGGACTAATCTGCGCCATTTCACCACGGATTCGTAGTGAAATATAATTTTTTCAAGGAATAAAAATGTAATTTTTTGAAGTAAAACTTCTATATTTTTTTTGCAAGGTATAATTTTTTTAGTCTTGTTGAATAGAGAATTGAAAAGTGTATCTAGAACCCAAAAAAAAGTTGGGGGTCGCTATTTAAAAAAATTGATTAGGGTGTCATAGTTCAAAAACAGATGACGTCATCAACAAAATTTTTATGTCAAAAGATTGCAATTTGAAAACAATAATTAGCTTTTTTTAAAAAAAAAGAAACCGACTTCAAAAAAACGAGAAATAACTCAGTACATGTATTATTACATGTGCTACCTACTGATCTGTTTGAAATCGGTGCCAAGCCAAAGAGGTTAACAAATTTGTAACCTATTGTCATTATACAAATATATCAACAACGTTATAGCGCATCAAAAATTCAATATCAGGCCGTCAACGACGTCTGCCCCGCACGTGTCTGCCCGTTTGGGATGTTTTGCTCAGAGCGAGCCCCCCACCCACGCTCACGCATTCCGGCGCGCGCGCGGTGGGATTTGCGATGTGACGGGAGCGGACAGCCTATCTATCTACTACCTATTTTTTTGGCTTGGCACCGACTTCAACCAGATCAGTAGGTAGCACATGTAATAATACATGTACTGAGTTATTTCTCGCTTTTTGAAGTCGGTTTCTTTTTTTTTAAAAGCTAATTATTTTACAATTTTAAGTGATGGGTAGACCTAGTAAGGACGCTGCTCGAATGAGGAAACGACGGCTGGTTGAAAATGAAGATGAAAGACGCAAACTATAAAAAATTAAAACCAGAAATACTGAAACAATGATGAATATTACTACCTGAAAAATCTAAGGCAATGATGACTCCCAGACGCAAAGACCTGCATAATTATTGAACGACTACATTCGAGAGAGTTCATAATAATTATAAAATGTGAGGATTTCGCCCGATTCCCATGCGATCACCTCATCAGGTCCGGACTTGCTGACAATGGGACTACCTCCGGAGTATACCCTTTCAAATAATAGAAGAATTTTCAAAATCGATCCACAATTGACGAAGCAATCGGTGAACATACATAAAAGGAAAATTTTGAGAATTTCCCTCGATTTCCATGGGATCCCCTCATCAGATCCGGACTTGCTGTCAATGGGACTACCTCCGGAGTATACCCTTTCAAATAAAAGAAGAATTTTCAAAATCGATCCACAATTGACGAAGAAATCGGTGAACATACATAAAAGGAAAAATTTGACAATTTTTCTCGATTTCCATGGGAGCCCTTTATCAGATCCGGACTCGGTGACAATAGGACTACCTCCGGAGTATACCCTTTCAAATAAAAGAAGAATTTTCGAAATCGATCCACAATTGACGAAGAAATCGGTGAACGAACATAAAAGGAAAAATTTGAGAATTTCCCTCGATTTCCATGGGATCCCCTCATCAGATCCGGACTTGCTGTCAATGGGACTACCTCCGGAGTATACCCTTTCAAATAAAAGAAGAATTTTCAAAATCGATTCACAATTGACGAAGAAATCGGTGAACATACATAAAAAGAAAAATTTGTCAATTTTTCTCGATTTCCATGGGAGCCCTTTATCAGATCCGGACTTGGTGACAATGGGACCACCTCTGGAGTATACCCTTTCAAATAAAAGAAGAATTTTCAAAATCGGTCCACAATTAACGGAGATATCGGTGAACATACATAAAAGGAAAAAAAAACATACATACAGCCGAACATAGAACCTCCACCTTTTTTGAAGTCGGTAAAAATCGATCTGTTTTCGCAAAAACATAACATAACTAAATTATGAATTTTGTGCGGAACTTTATGATAACTGTATATTAAATGATTTAAGTATTCAATTAACTTTCTAATTTGTCGGTGCGATGTTAATCTTTTAATAGATCAGTATTAGCTTTTGCGAAATCGCATTACAGATGCCATAAGGGCGTATACCGGCAAAAGGTACCGTTGAAAAGGTATAAGGGCGTATAAAAAAAAATCGGGAATTGACGTAATTATGGTTTAAAAGCATAAAATCGGTGGTAATCAAATTTACTGGGAGTGATAAGGGCGTATAATTTTTTTTTTGAGAATCGACGTAATTATTATGTTCTACAAACATAAAACTTTTTTTTTCGGGAATTGTAATTAAACTATGGAAGCATAAAAATGAAGGGAAAAAATCTGAAAATAAGGAAAAAAAATCAAGTAGATATTCAATTTTGAAAAAAATATTCTTAATTTAAAAAATATGTAAAGAATTCCAAATTTGCAAAAAAAAATTGTCAGATTTGTTTCTAAACCATAGAAACATTGATTCTCCAAACAAAAAATATACGCCCTTATGGTTCCCGGGAACCATAAAGGCGTATAAAAAAATATATATACGCCCTTATGATTCCCGGGTGCCATAAGGGCGTATAATAATTATACACCTTTATGGCATCTGTAACGCGAAATAACGTTAAATTGAAAATACGTATTCTTAAAACGTAATTAAAAAAACACATTTTTTGTAATCCTAGCTGTTCTTTATTTTTATGAGATTAATCTAAATGAAATAATTTCTAAATTTGTATTCAGTGTTAAATAAAAATATGTAAGATAAGTTAACAGAAATTAAATATCTTTTTGGTAGTCATTAGAAATTCAGAAATTTTTGCTTGTAAAAGCAATTTTTATTGAAGACTTGTTCTTTTCTATTTTTTCATATTTAATTTGTTTAATCATTAAAATATTTTGGAAAATTTTTAATTGAAGTTTTTATCCGATATCCGATTTTTATTTGATATTTCTTAATAATAATATGAAATATTAATTAAATTTAGCTGGACGTTAAAATATACCGGGTGTCCCAACTAAAATTTGTACCCTCCCAACAATTCCAATTTCGAAAAACTCAGAACATGTAAATTTTGTTATCAAGGGGGACCAAATTGTACCAAACTTTCAACTATTAGATCTCACCACTTGGCCAGCGGAGCCACCCCCTCAAAAAATTTAAATAGCATGGGGGGTCGTGTGATACATCATTTTAAAGCTTACTCAATTCTCTATCCAGACCTACATTAATTTATCGATGCAAAAAAAGCATGAATTTGTTATTTTTCAAATTAAGAGTATTTTATGTAGATTTGGAAGATATCAAATTCATGCTTTTTGATTTTGATTTTGCATTAGATTATTATTAGATATTGCTCTACGCATTTTTTAAGCAACTAATTGTTCAGGAAATATATCTTTTTCACCCTGAAAAGGGTAAAAATAATAATCGACGCTTTCGGGCGAACTAAAGCCAGGAAGAAGAAATTAATGTGATAAATGATAATTTTTATTTTTTTATCTTTTTATATTTAAAATAATCTAATTTATATAAAAATCTCGTGTCACGGTGTTTGTGGTCGAACTCCTCCGAAACGGCTCGACCGATTTTTAAGATTTTTTTTTTGTATATTTGGCACGTATGAGAATAGGTTATAAACTATTTTTCACATGGACATGGACCGATTTTTCGGCTCGACCGATTATGATCTTTGATTTGTTGGACTTGTCTCCGCCCCGAATAGCAGAATAACTATTAAGACATTGACATGGGGGCCCAGCGGGCTCCCTTGGGTTTATAACTCAAGAACGGTTTTTATGATCTTTGATTTGTTGGATTTGTCTTCGCCCCGAATGGCAGAATAACTATTAAAACATGGACATGGGGCCAGGGGCCCCCTTTGATTTATAACCCAAGAACGGCTTTTATAATCTTTGATTTGTTGGATTTGTCTCCGCCCCGAATAGCAGAATAACTATTAAAACATGGATATGGGGGTCCAGTGTTATTGATTCTGAGGCGGTACGAAGTTCGCCGGGTCAGCTAGTAATTTATAATATTTTATATATGAGAAATTATTATGTAAACCAATAAGATATTTTACTTAAATTAATAGAATTAATACATAATACATAAATTAGATGTTTAATTTTGATAATTACTTCGTTATAAAGTCAAAAGGGCGGCATATTAAACGGGGCCTATTAGGGCGGCATCGATCCTAATAAATCCGCCAATTTCCACGTTGCGTACAATAAACGGTAACTTTTTACACTTGTTGAATAAATAACTACACATTATCCGTCATCCAACACATCATTAAATCAGTTTAGTGGAACATTAAATTTCAAACCACCTGTCGGTATAATTAAAATATTTTACGTTTTAAATAAGAGCATGAGCACAAAATATGACCTCTTTAAATTCATTTGGCAAGTATTGTTTCAGATACCTCAAGAAGAAGAGAGTCAGAAAAGCAAGACAACTCGATACCAATAAAGAAAATGTCTACGAATCCTTGCCTTTCGAGGAATGCGAAGAAAATTGTGTCAACAATGAAACTTACGACCACCTTCTTCATAAATAAATAGATTAACCTACCATTTCTGTACTTAGGTGTTTTCTGTGATAACATTTGTATATTTTTCTTTGGATTTTAACCAAAGAACTTGAATTAAACTTTAAAAGAATAACCCACCAGTATTTGCCTTATTAGTTTAGAATTATATTACTAACATGAAATTTATACTTAATAACAATGTGCCATACTAAAGTGTTCAGTCCAAGATTTGAAGTAGTGCATTTTATAAATGTAACTTAAAATATCGTTTAATAAAAAAATCCCAGTGCAATGTCGACTTTGTTTTCAAACGGGACACAACCCCTATCCATTTCAAAACTTACCGCAGCGGCGCGAACATCATGAGCGGAAAATCAATAAGATGTGTAGAAACGAAATGAATCGGCAGAGAATTTTCCGACCCACGTGAAAACCGTCGGGAAAATAATCAATAAAACGTGAAAACAAATAAATCATTTAACTAAACACACTGCACTTCACGAAAAAATGGTGAAACGAGGAAGATAGGGCAGACTATCGGCCGAAGAAATGCCGAGGAAGATTGATTTCACTATTATCCATGCTACTAGTAAGTAAACGGGAAGGAATTGGATCAAATTAAGATTTATCGTTGTAGGCGAAGACCCCAAATACCGGGCTACTGAATTAAATACGCACGGACCCACCGTGAAAGGTTGGCAATCTGCTAAAAATTGCGAATATCCACAAGAAGTGGTAATCCAGTTGGAGAAGAGGTGCTCTCTTAATAAAATACAGATTTTAGCACACCAATATTTAATACGTAAGATTGCAACACAGTGTCTGAATTGAAGACAGTTTTATCGTTTTAGCTTCAAAAATTGAACTTTTTTCGAGCAATGAAGACACGAACACCGTTGATGACGTCAACACTATCAACTGGGATTACTTAGGATACATCACTCTTTCAGATAATCAAAGCACAGGGTTTAAAAGTAGAGAGCTAAAGTCTGCCAATGTCCCCGTTACCAACGCTTCTTACGTAAAATTAAAATTAGGCAAAAACCATTCAAATTCTCATAACAATAATAACCAGGTTGGTGGAATTAGCAGCAACATTTAGTTATTTCATCATTACCTCACTGCTTTAGGTGAGCTTAATCGCCGTGAACGTCCTCGGAACGGAAATCTTGGCGAGACGACATTCGAGTCCCGAAAATGCGGAAAAACTCAACGAATTAGCGAACGATCCGGAGTACTGGTCGCCTTATGATGATTTGGCCTTTGAAATGTATGTCGATGTTGATGTTGCTAAAATTATTCGCGAAATGGAAGCGAAAAAGCGTTTGGCTGTGACAGGTATGGTTTTCAATTATGACTCTAGCGTCTCATGGAAAGAGGGTCGATTTAAGGTGAACGATTTGAATATGCCCGGAAGCTCAAACAAGCAATGGAAAGTCTTCGTGCAGTGGGAGAAAAGCTCGGAAAGTACGAACTAGAAAAGAGGCATGCTATAGAGTTAGAAGATTATGAACGAGCTCGACACAAGAAGAATCAAATGGACGAGTTTAGGACTACCAATTATCAAGATCTTTGTATTGAGCAGCTTCTGGAAACTGGCGGTGTAAGTTGGCACTTTTTTATGTTTTTTTTTTCTGGTGGCAGTTTGTGCGTAAAGAAAGAGCAACCAAAGTTAACCAATAGAGTTTGGCGAAAATCACACTGATGATTTTATGACTATAAATAGTGCTAGACAAATATAGTGCTGCAAGAATGTTTTAGCTATCTCATTCCATTTCGGAGTCGTATGACGATAAAGTTGAGAATTCTACACACAGCGAAATGAGAATGTAGCGATTGCGTTGTTATTTCGTCCATGGGACGACTAATACAATCACACAATCAGTTGAATGCAAAAAGTAAGATCAATTATAACAAAAAGCAGAACTGAATGCAAAGAAAAAAGTCTGTAGAAAATAATATATTAATGACATTTCAGCCGGACAGCTCTCAGTCAAACGGCCATGTTTTTACTTATTTTAAGATCATAAAAAATATGTATGGTTTTCTTTTCTTTCATCAACTATGAGCGTTCTCACAATACTTCCGGCTGTATAGATGAGACCTACCCCTTTTTTTTAATTTGCATTATTGCGGCTCTTTCTCTAACGATACCACATACTTCAACAAAAAATTTAAATGGACTTATCTAACGAGTGAGCAACAAAATTCGTGATCGTAGGAGCCTCTGAATCCAAAATTTTGAGTCGATTCTTGATCAATACGATTGTGTAAAAAGTCATCGAAGTAATGTGAATTGACGATTAATGTAAACAGTAAAGTAAAAGAACCGATATACGTTTAGCCAACTGCGATCACGAATTTTGTTGCTCACTCCTTATAATAAATATTGTTTCCTGTAAACATAACTTTTGTTTCCGTGCATGAAACGCACCTCATTTTGATCAATAGCATTCACACTGCAGCATTTTAAATTTTTATTATGTAGACTGCATCTACATTCCTATATTGATTCTTCCTTTATTCGCAGTAATAACGGTAATAATGATTGGAAATAATTCTTTTTGAAGTTCTTTCAAACATTTGAGCTAGTTATTTGGTAGACAAATTAAGATACCATTTCCCACATATGCGTAAAATTAAAGAAATTAATAATGTCAAAAGCTTTATATTACAATTAAATTTTAAATTCTGAAAGTTCTATTTGCTCGGAATAGCAATTGGGGATATTAAAGAAAAGTGGTGGTTCCAGAAATTCTTATTTTTTTTTATGGGCATTTCCATGCGGGTATCAAGTGGGGTCAACAGTTAGCAGTCAAGACTCGCTAGTGGATATTATTCTTGTGGTTAGAATTTCTGAAAAAAATAATAAATTTTACCTTTCCATTATCATGTTTGAATTTTCGAAAGCTTGTTTTATTGTTCAGCCAAAGTTGACTTACACCTTCCCCAGTATTTACATATTTGCAGTACAACATCACTCTCTTATATCTGATGTATATTGTGTTATACAGTAGATTAAATTATAAAGTAGAATGTAGCTATAATTATGTAGGTATTTAAATCTAATTATATTATAACATCATTAGGCCCTTTTGGACCAATTCCATAATCAAACAATAAAAAATTAGCACTGATGGAAAAATACACAACGCATTCATTGTTGGTCGAATAACATAAAAATTTCTCGTTTTCATTTCTAACACCTCTTTCAGCTTTTCACAAACGTATACAATCTTTAGTGTTAGTGATTTCCTCTTCGCAAATTAATACGGAATTTGCTTTTAATTACGACCTCCACACGTGCAGCATGTATCGATCTGTGGTCATCCGAATCAAAAATTGCTCATTTTATATTAAACAATGGGTGCATTACCTTAATTGATAATTTAGATATCATATCGAATTTCATTTTGTGTATTTAAGGAACACCTATTCGATAATTCGGATTGGTTGTTCTTCCATTACCAACGCATTGACTAATAGATATTTCTTGTTGAGTGATATATGGGAAACCCTAAAGCGTCATTCAGAAAAAATCTTTGAGATGGGTTTATCAAATGCACTATTCTACTGATATGGTCAATGATTAAGTTCGTTCCATTTATAATGAATTGTGTTTTCTTCGCAATTTCAGGTGATAATTTTTTTTTATTTTTGGTTCACCACATAAAACTACAACTAGATCTATATATTTAATCGTTGAACATGAATCAATTTTAACCAACTAAAACAGTCTGTACTCCACCGATGTTTATAATTGTTTTTTTAAATGAAAGACATTGACAAGTTCTAGGTCAAGATTCCTTTCCATTTTCAAAAATTTCACAGGTTCATTAATTATTAAGTAAAAAGCGGTCCATTACAGTCCGATTTAAATGAGCGTGAATCGTTTTAAGTGAGAAGTTGGACAACTGTAGCTAAATATATCTTAGCCCTTCCCCTGAGGGTAGGTGAGCAAGTTGTGTAGGGAACTTAAGCCATGCTTATTAAGACATTTGTACCTCTGAATGGATGTTTGGGTGCGGGGTGTGAAGAGTGTGAAATAGAGGAGGAATGAAGCTGTGCAAAATACAATTCTTATATCGCATAATTTTTGTTGCCGAAAAATTGGTTTACCAATTCCACAATATTTTCATTTAACTGACCTGCGACTTTCTCAACAAATCAATCGACAAGCGGAACAATTCAATCAGGGGCATCTTATACCGCACAATGAATAAGTGTTTACGCAAACCATTGTATATAAAGAAATTATTCCCTCTTATTTTTTTTAATTATTCAGACAAGACAAATTAAAAATTGTAATATGTACTATGGTAACCAGTCTTTATTCAGCACTATTTACGTAAGTATTAACTTTTTTTTTAATTTTTACATTGATTTGATTACCAATCAAATACATACCACTCGAATTTCGAGTGACGGGCAATCACTAGTTTATTTAAAATGAAGTGTGATCCGAAGAAGTGGATTCCGAAAATTTTGACTAATTAATATCCGGTGTTTCTACACCAAAATTTTTAATGTCGACTATCATTCTTTGTAGAAAAATTTCATAGAGATCTTGTTGGCGACAACATTGTCAACATTGATGGCGAAAAGTGCGTCGGTTTAATAAATTTTGTTTTTGGTGTTTTAGGGGAAATTACTAATGAAAAGTAATTATAGTTTCGACTCAATTTACTACCTTGTGTCAGAAATGGGATTACAAAATTTACCCAAAACTTGAAACGTATATACAGGATGGTCCCGATATAACCTGCCAAAAAAATTCAGTAATAAGCTGACGATGAGTAGAACGTAAACACAAAAAAAGTTTTTAGTAAAAGTCTTTTTGTTTTCCAGATAAAAATTATTGAAAATTTAGTCCAAATTTGTTGTACGCTAGTGAATTAATCGGGATTAAAAAGGTAGATCTGGTTGCTTTGCAACAATAATTGTAATTCCTTTAGCAACGGCCCCTGTGACACCTATGATATTAATTTGTCAAGTTTGACTTTAATTTGCGAATCCAAAATGAAGAAAAATACGTGGTAATGCAAGAGCGGCTAGGCGACTATACGGCGAACGTTTTCCCGAAAGAACCCTTTCGTCCTGTTGCACTTTTGTGGAACTACATCTACGTTTATCTGAGACTGGTTTTGAGCACACCATATCTCTACAATTATTTTATTTTATTTATTTAACACTTTGACGAACACCACTTTATTTATTATTCATTTCTCATTCATCTCAGGCTAGAAAATCTAGATTAGAGACGTAAAGCACACAGCGTACAGCGTTTTCGATAAATGTCATTAATTTTATTCAATTTGTCAGATTTGTCACAAACGATAAGGTACGGTTGCTTAGATATTAGATATTGTCATCATTATAAACACTAACAATTAATTCCTGATTACATGTATTTTTTGTGATCAGTAGCGTCGAGTGAGTGTGGATAAAGGTTAATTTATCCCCATTATTTTGGACCTAACAAAAAGCTGTTTTCCGGACTCGTGGTATCCTTCTAATGTTCCAGAATTTTTTTGGCAGGTTATATCGGGACCATCCTGTATAAGTATTTGATATTATTAATGTTGCAACAAAATGGAAAATGTTCCTGTTTCAATAATATTTTAAGTTAGCTTTAAGCTTATAACGTTTTCTAATTTTGTTACTTGTTTTATTAACATTAACGATTTTTTTTAATTAAAAACCTTTCCATACTGCCTGTCTTTCCCCTATATACTAAAAGGGAATAATTTTTTCTTTTATTCTTTTTAGCCGACTACCTTTCATATTTTATGTGAACGAAAGCTTTTCTTTACACAGGTTGTTTAAATATTTTAAATGGATTTTTTTTTACTTTCGTTTTCTAGTTCCGTATCTTTCCTTCATTTACTATTATTATATATGTGCCCTTTTTTTCGCCATTTACTGTATTTGTTATCTTGCTTATGTTCACCTTGTTTCTGGTTCATTGCCACTTTTCAATTATTTGGATCTGTATTTCATTTTGGTTATCTCTAAGTTTCAGTTTTGGTCGTTTCATATCATTCAATATTATAAAAAAACTACATGATAAAATGAAAAAACATCACTTGTAGTTTTTTCTTAGTACCTACATATAATATTTATCTTTCGTCATGAATTTAACAAAATAGTGTGAATAAGAAAAAAAAAATTAAAATCAAATGCAAAATGAACAATTGGTTTTCCAGTCTTCTTTTTTTTTTCTTTTTATTTATTGAAGTGACTATTTTGAATTTAATACATTCATCGTATTTTCAAGACGGTAAAAGAGAATTGAAAAACTATTGATTTTTGGAACCATTAGATTATAGAACTGCCGAAAACAGAATATCAAAAGCCAAGTTCCAAGAAAATCAAGCAGAAAGACGGAACCAGAAAAATGATCAAAAAATAGCATCCATGAAATTTAAAACTACCCTTAGAATGTAGTAGAAGGATATAACAAATGAACTATACATATTGTAACGGACGTGAGGATGACCCATTGCTGCTACGTGTTCGAGATAGTGTGACGTCATCGTCTGGAGTATTCCCTGCACATGATGTTCTAGAAGAACTATCTGGAGGCGCCTAAAAGGATTTAGCCGGTATATTTATTGAAGGACGTTCTAGCGAGAGTCTAATCGCAGTCAGCCAACCAATCCCAGCGCGTCACAGTTAGAGCTGAAGATCAGTGGGTCGAATCGGACAGTTGCCTTTATCTATCCCGAGTGTGCCGCGCGATGTATAAATAAATAGTCCGGTTACCTGATTAGTGTAAATAATGTAAATATTGTAATATTAAAAGTCGAAAATAATTTGTACATATTACGTAAATAAATAATCGAACCCAGAAACGCAACATTGCTGTCAGATGTGGGGTTAAGAAGATTAAGGATTAAGGAAATAAATATATGGAAATGAAGATTAAGAAGAATAAAATAAATCGCTATGATGGTTAAGAAGAAATACGAATCTGGACAAGAAAGAAAGAAGAAAGAGTGCAAGGTTACTTTTTTTTACTTGAGAGGAGGGGGCGAGATTGCTGGAGCAACTTGAGTTATAGAAATAACTGGAAGAAAATCGGGGCTCCAAAGAAAAGGCTGTTTGAGAACCTGGAAAAATAGCCAACATTGAAAAAAATATTGACTTCGATGCGGTAATGGTGCTGAGACTGTGCCCGGAACATCTTACCTAGAAGACTGTAGCCACCGTCGTCATTCTGAAGGACGAGAACTTTATTGAACTGGAAGTTGGAGAGACCCAAAGAACGATCTGGACTGGTGATTGGTGCTCGGATGTAAAAATGCATACCACGAGCAAACGGGAATGCAAGTTGCACGGTAATTACCTTAAGTAAAATCCTGCTGGGCCTAATGGGACTCCATGGATGTGGTAGATGGAGTCTGGACACGTGTGCCAGAATTCCGGAAGTTCTGGAGGAACTCCATTGGGGAGTACCTGGTGGGCACCGGGACGTGTCCACGATATGTGGGGACCTGCGTGAGAGGTTTTATTTGGTTCCCATGAATAGAATTCCGAAAGTTCTGGATGGAGGCACTCGTGGACACTTGGAAATGTCGAAGACGTTCGAGAAGCTGCGAGAGAAGTTTTCCTCGGAGAATCGGAGGACACTAAAATTTGAGAATCTTCCGACATTTGAGAAACCTATGAAACGTTTGTGAATTAAACTTGAGAAAATTGCAAAACCTGGGAAACCTGCGTAAGTCAGTAAATGAAACCTGAAAAAGGGAAAAATATCAGAGAAGATCAAATTATTATAATTAAAGTAAAAAATAAAAAAAATGGGGATCTAAGAAATTAAGAATCCAAAAAGGTCACATTTTTCATTCCCCTTTCAGGCGGGCCGTGGTAGGCTTAGGCGCCTTTTCGCCAAGAATGGGAGTGACGGGAAATTACATCTCCCACCATTCGGCTAATTATAAAGGAAATCTTCCGAAAAAAAAAACTTTACAGGAGAGTCGGCCGCGTTGGAAATCTCAAAGTAATGTTAGGTTGTCAAGCTTAAAAATACCTATTTAATAGTAATTTTTACATTATATGTTGGTGCCCATTACGAATTTATTTATTACCATTGATGAAGTGCATTTTGTTTTCCAGAGGTAACATGATGTATGAATCATTGAAAACCCTCTTATGTGAAAAGCGGAAGAAGTATAATACCTTATTGAGCAATTTAAAACACAAAAACTCTAAACTTCTTGGGCAATCTTACATAAGAAACTGTAAAAATGCGAAAGCCGAAAAAGTTGAAAAAAAAAACTAAAATTAGAGTTGTAAAACCGAGAAACTGTAAGACCGAGAAATTCAAGAGGCTGAAAAACCTTGGAAGCTTATGATGTTTAGAATCATACAACTGAAAAATTATTAAATAAAAAAAAACCTGAAAAATTAAAGAACCTTCCCTGAAAAATTTCTTCGATTTAAAAACACCAGTCACCTGATGGGCATTGAAAACTAAGATCCACAGAACCGAAGAATCATAAAATTGGGAAATAGGGTATAAAGGTAACGAGTGAGCAACAAAATTCGTGATCGTAGGAGCCTCGGAGTCCAAAATTTTGAGTCGATTCTTGATCGATACCATTGTGTAAAAAGTCATCGAGTAATGTGAATTGACGATTAATGTAAACAGTAAAGGAACCGATATACGTTTAGCCAACTGCGATCACGAATTTTGTTGCTCACTCGTTATAAATAAGGTGATGGAGTGGCTCTTCGATCTGAAAAACTCGGGTAGTTTGTATCGAGAATGCAGATGCAGGAAACGAAAGCTAGTTCCACGTTAACATGTTATGGTCACACACTCAGGCTGTTGGGTGCATCCTGTATCTTCCAGTTGGATGCTGATTAACTGGTCACGTCGTTCATATTTATTATAGTCGGAGAACATTTCTGTAATGTTGGCCGGGACGGCCTTCACCACTCGCGTTATCAGACCAAGCTCTGGCAAAATGCAACCCTCGCATAGCTTGAAAGTAATGCAGTCTGCGTAAACGGTAGTTGTATAATAATTTTTTCGCTTCTTTCCTCTTCAGGGTAGTATGGTTACTGTCGCGAACACTCTTTAACTTAAATGAAACACGACGACTTCTGAGTAGAGGGTTTATTGTATCAGCCAAGAAGGCCTAAACCATACTAACTAAAAACTACAACTTAGATCTACAAAGTAAACTTATTTACTATAAGGGGGGGTTACAATAGAGAGGGTGTTAAGTGGGGGTTGGTTGCGTAAGTCCGATTGGGCGTACGTAACAGTTACAAAGATGTAAACAGTTAAAATGTAAAACACTGGTTACTTTTGATTTTAGCAAGTGACCCTAATAACCGGCTAAAGACACGTCAAAAACATCTTAGCACTACTTAAAGTAGGTCCTTGTTTTGACTCATTGGAGTATCGGATCATATGCGCTGATCCACTTGCGTAAATTCTCTTCCTATACTTTAACCACCACCGCTTAAATATGAAAAAAAGATATTTCATGTGATCAGTTTTAGGGTTAACTTTTTCCCATTATTGTTAGTACTTACGTTAGATACTCACTTTTAGCATTGCACCAAAAATGACGAGTGTAACGACGAACCAGATGCTCCCGAGAAGAACCTCCTCTCGCCGACGTTGCTCCGCGTTTCTAACGACAAAAGAGCCAATTCCCCCCAAATTAACAATTCCCAAGTCTCCCCTCTACACGTGCCAAGACATCAAAGTCCAAAAAAAGGTTCACCCAGCACGGGAAGTCCTACGAACATTACCACAAGGGGTTCTTTTCGTCGTAGAAACAAGTCTGCTGGAGCTATTGCTAAATCAACGTATGAGATGTATGAGGAAAAACCACTGCCTGCCTTACGACAGTATGATCATAAATTATATGGTGTGACTTTTATTATCTGAATTCAACTTTCAGCACTTTAAAGTTCAGATAATAAGAGCCAAACTTCAGTCTTGAACTTGCCTATCATATTGCATTTCAGTTCACAAACGAACGAGTTTCTCCGTGAGTGCCAGATCGATAATGATTTCAAAACCACATCAAAGCTGACGGAACGAGAGAAAAAGCAAGCAGCACTCCCCATTTTGGTTTTTGGTAACGATTTGGTCGAGAGGTATTACTCCAAACAATTTTGTGACAAAGAACAAGGCCTGAATCTCTTGAAAGAAGAACTGTTGTCTTATGACAATTCCAGAATGCACACTGCGAACAAAACAGCACGAGCAGCCATTTTCCTGCTGCACCGTAGCCTTAGGGATAAAGTTTTTTCAGTATACAGTTTAGCCAACGAAGTAATCCGACTGTTTTTTGTACAATTCGTCCCATGTAGAGTCTCGGCAGCTGAAGTCTCTCGTAGTGTCGACAAACTTCTCCCTGAACTCCTCACAAAATCAGGTGATACTAGTGCTAGAATACACCACATGGCAGTACACACTATACTAACAATGGCCGACTGCAAGAACGTTAGGTGAGTATCACTGCTAGAATAGATGTTTGCTTAACTAAAATTATTATAGAGATCTCCATATTATCCCTGTTCATTTGAGTAGGCCAGTTAGCAGCAGTACTCATCCTAGACTAGCCTTAAGTAGAGCAGAGATGGTCGAACAACTCATTATTAATCACGGGATTTCCACTGATAAACAGAGGTAGTAGCTCTACTGCTTGCATAATATAGGGCTTTAGTTCGGTTGTTGCATTGTAGTGGTTTAACCTGTAGAACCTTGTCTGAATTTGGTGCAAGCGGGTTGCATCATCCTGCAGAAGCTGTAAGGAAAGTTTCAGAACGCATTCTGGTGCTGGTGTACAAAGTGAATCCGAGGTTGGTAAGGAAGCAGCTGCCGCCCGATGACGATATCACGAGGAGGAATCTTCTTTATCGTCAACTATTTCACGAGTTTGACAAAATCGATCTCCAGGTGCGTATAATTAATCTGAATCGTTTTGTGGCACTGATTTTGAGGAAAAATCATTCAATGAATCAACAACTTGAGTTGAGAATATACGGGGTGAAATTGAAATATATGTAAAAATTTTAACTGTTGCATCATAAGGTCCAGGACAACATAACTGAAAATTTGAGTCAAAAATTTTAATAGGATATAAACTTTTAACACATCCCAGTTTCGGCGTTCATGAAGTCATGACAAAAAAAAGGCATACGCTCGAGTCCCAGCGATAAGGTTTAAATTGCAGCTTGACATTGAAGTTGATTTAACTGCCTCAATAAAATTATCTCAAAATAATGTCCCTTATTTTGTATCAAAAATCACACCCACGACACGGCCCATCAGACGTTGATACAGAACTGTTGTTGTTTTGCACACCTTCACGTAAAACCCGCTTCGTCCGTCAACAACTCAATGTTTAAAAAAAGTTTCGCACCTCTCGACGGGGTAACAACCTGCACCTTTTATATCTAATTTTCGGGAAAAGACGCGTGATACGTGTTCGGTTCAATGTTCCTTCAGAACTGAGGTGAATCAAAAAAAAGGATGACACTTTTTGTCTATTATTTATGAACTGAAGATATGTCGCAAAAAATTAATTGTTTACATTGCACTGGGTGCAATGGCGTGCTCCATTTTTATAGCTAAACTTTAACCAGATTTTTTTTTACATACATTTAGATTTCACCATGTATAATGTAAAGTTGTAAACAAATGAATTATTACAGGCGGAACCATGTCAGCTTACTCCACTGATTAATACACATAATAATTTTTTTATCTTAATCTGATTTTTGAATAACGACAGACGTGTGAATACAAGTGCGTTCCGAATTTTATTACTTACAAAGAGATTTAATATTCATTTAAATTAAATCACATCAGATTGTAAATTATAATACTCAGTCCGGTTTTGGACCGTGTCTGCAACGTTATGATTTCGTTTTTCCTGTATTTTAGAGAAAGAAGGAGATGCTGGAGAAGACCCGTGTTATTCAACAGTGTAGCATACCTCCAAACACTGACTACTTAAGCCCAGAACCAACACCAAATGAAATAAGTAAATGTCCCAGCACATCTAACATCCAAAACATTTTCAACTACGACGTTAACAACCAAACAAAGACTTACACGATTTCCAAAAGTATGAGTGGCAGCAACATTCATAACAATGGCACGGCCAAAAATGGGAGTTCTAGTTCCGCTAGTGGAATTTCGTCACCAAGTAACAACTCGCACAAAGAGGAAGACGAAAAGTGAGTAATTTTGTGTTGTCTCATAAATGTATTACAAGGAAAGGTGTAGTACCGTGAATGATGGATAAAATAAAATTCTCTTTATGTTTCAGACAGTGTATATTTTGCAACCAACCCGAGAGCAGCATTTTGGCAGTGAGCAACTCCATGAACTCCCACTACTGGCGCTCCTGTCCTATGTTGGTGCGTTGCAAAGAGTGCAGCCAAGTGGTAGAAGTATCAATGTTAACTGAACATCTCCTAATGGAATGCGAACGTAGAGAAAGCTACACCCAATGCTCTCAATGTTCAGAAGCTGTAAAAATACTAGAAATCAAACATCATGTAAGCAGTTGTCGCGGATTGATGGAAGGTTATAACCGATGCCCTCTGTGTCACGAGAACCTCGAAGACGAAGAACTGTGTTGGAAAAAACACCTTACGGGGGACAAACCGTGTCTGAAGAACACGAGGGTTAAAATTCCAGCGCAAAAACAAGTAACCATTCAAGTTTAGATCGTCTTATTTATTCCCGCACGGTGTTTTAAGATTAATACTCACGTCACGACTTCTTTTAACCGTCCTCAAGTATTTTGTACTGTTATGTTAAATTTAGTCAATTAACATGAAATCATTCGTCCATTTTGAAAGTGTTAGAAATGTTATTTGCACTTGTTCACTGCATATACGATATTTTAATTATCGTAATTGTTTTTCGGTTCTGGAGTAGTGTTATGAAGATGTGGCGCGTGGAAATTATAATACCAATCAAATTATTTGTGATACTGTGTGAAACAGTTGACACTAATGTGTAATTTTGTAATCTGAAGGATTTTTGCTTTTTCTGTACATAATTCGTAATTATTCCAAATACATGATGAAAATTACTACTAACCTTGTTTTTATTCAGCGTCTGCTTTTTTTTCACTGTCTCCTTCTGCCTCGGATTTCTTAAACTTGTTTATATCTGTGGACAATATATCATGAAGCAATATTTGATATTATTGAGCAGTTAGTTAAAATACAAACATACCATACTGGGATATATCTCCTCCTAGCAACCTTAGGAGATGTACAGTTCCATACTGTGCCATGTAACACCTTAAGGAGGTAGTGCCCCGCCACCCACTGATGTGAATAACCAAGGGAACATCACTACCCTCAATTGGCTCTTTATAAATTAATACACAACTTCCAGGACCTTAAAATGTAATGAATGACCAATTTATGAAGATTTTCACAATTTACTTACTCAAATTTTCCACTTGCTTCTGTACAACTTCTGAAAGTGATGCAATAGTTGGCGACTTTTCAGGGTTTGTGTTTAATAACAAAGTTATCAAATCCTCCTTAGGAATATCAACTTTTCTACTCTCTCCAATATAAGGATAGATACTCTCCAATCCATCATTAGCAATTCTAAAGGCACATCTCATGTTTTTGTTATCACAACGAACGAACGCCTTTACGCCCGTATTAATAAACTTAATAGCGCTCTGATTTTGTATAACCAAATCTCTAACAGCGTTCGACGTTAAATAAATATTTTTCTTCTTCCCAACATGGCACCGCGTCAGAAGACACTTTGAGTCGAAGTCGTCAGATACTTGATAAAATGATTTTATGTCGTTCCACACCGGTTCATCGTCAGTGAAGAAGACAAACGGATCTTCGCGGTAACCGTCTTTTCGTCGTTTCTTCCTTTGATTTTGCGGAAGACTGTCTTCATTCTCGCGTTTCTTATTGGTGCTACTGTCGACTTCATTGGTTTTGAAAGATTTTTCTTTGGAATTTAGAGGCTTCAGCTTTTGTAAAACAGCAACAAAGAAGGCGCCTGTGTTCTGATGGTGCGGCAAGATTCGTAAACTGACAAAAAATACGGTATTTTATTTATTTGAGATTTATTTTTGTTGTGCTTGCTTCTAACACCCGATTTTATTCTGATTGAGGTAAGAACAAATTTATTTCCATATTCAATATTATGTATTTGTTATTAGATCTTACTCCTAGAATCGATTTTTAAAGACCGGTACGACAAATTGATGGGGAGTAAAACCGAGCGTTAAAAGTTAACGCGCTAACAAAAAGCGTTGTTTTCATTAACCCTCTAAACTGTGTCATGTCTGTTGGGCAAAACGACATATATCACACGTGACCAAAATGCTATTGTAAGCTCGTGAGATGTGTATCACTCGTGCTAACGCACCCAAGCATTTCTGTCACTTGTAATATAACTTACTATTTATGTAACATGATTTATGTATAATATTTTATCGAATCAATACATATAAATAAATGTGAATAAAAATATATACATGGCAGTATTGTAAAAGATGCGTTTATTTACCCCCTTTGCTAATTGTATATTAAAAAACAATCACATTTAAAGAGTAAAGTCCAGTCGCGCGTCGGAGCTGACACGCATTTTTTTTTTTTTTTTTCACTTACTACTTATTTGAAATAGCATTTTAAAGACTCCACATTACTAAAGGCAGAAATTAAGTTTGAATATAAATATCTTTTCTTACCACCTATCCAAGTGATATTTGTCCTTATCTTCAGGACTAGGCGGAAACATCTGCGGTCTTATGGTCGTTCTCCATTTTTCATCCACTTCTTCATATGAAGAGTAAAACTCCAAATTCCTGCTGCTGACCATCCAGTGTTCCATGCCTATTTTTAGCATATTAGAATGCAAGATTCTTGCATGAGCCAAAATCACCAACCTGGTTCAAATTTTAATCCAGGCAAAGACTTGCTGACGTCGACCAACTCAAGAGCTCCATCAGTTTCAGCCAAAAGTCTATGAATCACGGCTTCATTTTCCACTGGGTTAATAGAACATGTAGAATATACTAGACGTCCTCCTACCGTTAATAATTCGGCTCCTCGTCTCAATATTCTGGATTGGATACTACAAACTTTATGTCAACACTGTAAACTATAAAATGAGTTAACTAGTACCCATGTAAGTTTAATCCATTAGCAGGTGTCCACTTCATCCAAATATCTGGATTCTTCCTCAAAGTACCATCACCAGAACATGGTACATCACATAAAATTCGATCAAACTGAACTTGTTCAACTGAGCCATCTGGCAATGAAGCAGACAGGTTTGGTAAAATAGCACTGTCATGATTTATAACAGCAACACAAGGTGAATTCAGTCTCTTAGCCTGATGCACCAGCATGTAACATCTCTTATTGTCAACATCATTTGCAATGACATAGCCAGAAGGGATTGCTTCATCATTTGCATGAAGCATCTCTAAGATTTGGGCAGTTTTTGATCCAGGAGCAGCACACATATCTAGAACCTGTATTAATTTGGATTAAAATGAACAAAACAAATTACTATATTTACTTTATGATGGGGCTGAACATCTAAGAGTAGTGGTGGAATCATGCTAACAGTCTCTTGTCGCGAAATTGTCCCATGCTCCGTCTCAGAGATTAAAAAATTGTGTAGTTTATAATAGGCCTCGCAACGTCTGATATCATTGCGGGTGAGTTCCAGTTGCCACGCCAATTTATTTGGGTACCTGTAAGTTTTGGTAATATGCAGTAATAAAAATAGACCATTCCTTATGTTGTATGCTACACGTGTAAAAACTGGTTACGTGAATTTTTATGTCGAGTGCAATAAACAGTCACTTTTTATACTGGTTGCATAAATAACTATTAAAACTGTAAAGATCATCTCAAGTATTTTTAAAAATATAAAATAAATAGCTAATGTTTTCTTGTTCTGTACTAAACAAATGACGCGCTATTTGTGGAAACAGTTTTATAAATAAGTTAAAACTGGCAATAATAAATGGTGTTTTTGTCCACAAAAAATTAGTTATAAAAAAAAGTGTAAATAATTTAAAAGTGTGAAATTGTACACCTGAATATAATAAAAAAATCTATAGATTTGGTCTTCAATTTGTAACTTAATTTCTGCAATATTAATTTTTTAGTATTTTTTGTTAGCTTGTCAATTTAACCGCAACCAATAATACACTAAAATGTATAACTAATAATCTACATCCAAAATACTACTTTCAATTGTTTTTTTTATAATAAACAAAAATCCACAATTTTCAAATAAGGTAAAAATGGGGTGCACTTTACCAAGGCAAAGGAAATATAGTTGGAGGTTTCCCATCACTATCCTTTTGACTCAGGCACTCTTTGATAAACTCTCCTTGGACTGTTTCTAACATTTTACAAGCTTCACCTTTAGATCCTGTTATTCTGAATGTTGCAGGTAAATCCTTCTTTAAACTGCTGATAAAGTCACCATACTCCTCTTTTTTACACACATTCTGAGTCTGCAATTGTTACTTCTGTAGTTTTCTAATAAATATTCTAATGTATGTTTACCTCATAATACTTTACAAACTTTTCATTTTCCCTTATTAAATCTGAATAAGGCTTCCGCGTGTCTTTCCCATCTTCGTTTGCCTGCCAATGTGTTATTACAATCCAATGACGAAAAAGTAAGGGCTTGTTCTTACCTGTTTTTGATTGGAAAATTTATGACCTTTGCGAAAACCGGCCTTTCTGCGTCCCATTGTTAAGATTTAATTGTAACAGTTGTATTAAATATGGAATAATGTTTTAATGTATTTCAATAATATAACCTGTACAAAACTACTGTCACCAAACTGACTGACACAACGTGGTTGATCATAAACACCAACCGAACCAATTATATTCTACTAAATGTGGCCGCAAGTCACAGTAGTCACAGATTACTTTTGTTGGCCAGGAGTTGGTATTTGACAGTATCAGATTTAAAATTACCCGCGAATGTGAATGCCGCTTACGTTTATTTCTCTTTAACTACTCATAATTATAATAAAAGCATTTATAACAAATTTGAACTCTCCGAATATAAAATGTACTTTTGTTAAATAAAAGTAATGTGAAGCAACTTTTACGGAGCATTCAGTTAGTACCACACATATACATAATATTATTAACTTAGAGATATATTCTTTTGTACTCAGGATTATAATGTTAATAATGGCATAAATAAAGAAAGCTAATGGTGTAAGTACCTCTTCTTAATACACCGCGAGGCTCCATTTTAAATTTTACCCTTTTTTTCCTTTTTTATTTATTTTATTATCTTTACTCCTGATATTTATACAGGTGTCTCAAAAAGTACGCACTAACTCTTCAGAACTAATAATTAGGTATATGATCCTGAGGAATTAGTGCAAACCTTTTAATACATCCTGTTATTTTGGTTGTTTTTTTTTTCAGTGGTTAATAATAGAGGAGAAAAAGTATTGTCCTATCGTTGAAATCGGAATTTTTGTATACAGGATTTTTCATTAGTAATGCCGAGCCTGACCACATAATTTATGACGACCCAACATACCGCATTCAGGGTGTATAGCTATTATAATTTATTTGGTATATAGGTTATTATTTAATATAATTAGTCTTCTACAGACTTCCCAACGACCAAGAATCTTTCGGTTTTAATGCAATAATTATTCATTCTTTAAAAACATAAAAAAAAAACAGGAAGAAAATTCCCAAAAAAAGGACTTGCTGTGTTATTGCAAATTGACTACATAATTATAATTGGGTATAATGGCATATATGAAAATATGTATTGACTTATAAGCATCTTCAATTGGTACAATAACAAGAGATTAATAACAATAACAACATTTAGTAACAATAATCACTGTGCAGTGGTGTAGGCGTACAACAGAGACCAAACATAAATTTCAGAAAGTTGTTGTACCTAATACTACATAAATACAGTGCTTTTTTAGCAACGACATAAATCCCAATGGTGCGTTACTAAAAAACGCACTGTACAGTTTGAAGTAGTTTAGAGGACTCATCCTGATTACCATTTACACGAATACTGCCCAGGATGTGATGCACAACATACACATGGTATATTATCCAGAACATTTCCATTATATCTTGAGGGAACATCTTGGGACACAGGGCGATATTTAGAAACAGTGGGATATTTTAAGGAAAGTTTCGTTTCCACGTAAGGACGTGACAAATCAGGGAAGAATTCATAAGAAAATAAATCCGTTGAATTATCTGATTTTCTTAAACACGTGGCATTGCACCTACATGCTGGTGGAAACGAATCAAGTGTCCAAACATGAGGAAACGGTGATGAATGCCTATTGGAGTCGGGAAGGCAATCTGGTGAAATCTGGTCATATAAAGAAGCCAGAGTCCTATATACTGGAGAGCTTGGAGAATCAGTAAAATTTGTACACTTTTTATAATTTTCATTTAAGAAATCGTCAGATATGTGCGTGCAATATGGAGAAGGAGGTGAATAACTCAGACATGGTGACTGCGGAGACCTCAGAAATTCGTCAAGATTTGTGGATTTGCGTTTCGACGAACTGTGATTATTTGGAGGCACAAAGGAATATTTTGGAGAAATAGGACTGTATTGAAGTGAATTTAAAAATGTAGAAGACAATGAACACCGTCTTGAATAAGATACAGATGAAAAGTCTCCGCAAAAGAATTCTTTAGGATCTGTTGATGGAGAATAACAGGGAGTTAATGGTAAACTTCGTCGACTAATTCTGGGATGTGGGAGAAATATATTTATGTTGGGAGAAGACAACGTGAAACTACTGGAAGATGTTGAGTAATAATATGTAGGAGAAGAAATATTGTGTACATCCTGGTCGCGTCCGTAACATAGATCTGTTATATCACCAGAAATCGAAGTTGAGCAACTTGAACAAGATCTTGTAAATGTAGAGCACGAAAATGACAGTCCAGAAGAAATCGGATTATAATTTTCAATTGAAGGCCCATTTGGCGAAAAAATTTGCAACTCTGGTGGATTTGGCGAAAACGAAACTTTGTGTGCAGATGCTAGCGAGCCACGAGCCTCACCAGTAAACGTGCTTAAACCTAGTGGAGCAGATGCCAATTGTCTTGTGGCCAACCGTCAATCTTCTGCGTAACGTTTAGAAATATTTTTTTGTGTATTAGATTTGGAGTCACAGGTCGTTTCGTCATTAGGAAGTATACGTGCATTACGATCTGACCGTTGTGACGAAAGAGGGCAGGTTGCTGAAGTAAGATTTTGGGTATTGGCTGGTCCCATATATCTAAACGACAAGGATAATATAATTTGGGTTATAGCGTATACAACTTACCACGATTTGAACAATGTAGGTTAATATCAAAATAGTAATTACAAAATAACAGCGTCGTAAAAATATAGCCAAGCAGAAAGTGCAACTAAGTATGTAAAGGAAAATCAATACCAAAAACTACATTGTTCGTCCTGTGGATATTGGCTTTAAATAGAATTAATAGGTTGTTTTTATTGCTGCACTTGGTGTCTCATTGCTAACAGAAGCACTTATTCCAAGTTGGCAGCACTTAATGTGATATCTTTTATAACAGCGATATACATACTAATTGCATTAATATAGCGTGGTCTAAGAAAACAATTCTATTGTAAGTATAGTCATTCAAAGTGGCAGTATACTTAAATTTGAACTATGAAAGAATAATGAAAAGTTGGCAATGCTGCAGCTGTATGGTGATTATCGTAATATCGATTATGCCTTTCAAACCAACCGAAAACCCAGAAGGCGTTCACCAATTTTAATGACATCTTCACAAATATATACTTATTACATACATAATCTGTACCTCATTTACCCTTCGGTGTCGAGGCCGTATAGACACACCGAGCCGTCGTGACGTGCATGTCACCAGCGAACTATTGGTCTTTCTTGTCATTTTCCGGCATATTTTGGACCCATACCCATACCCATTTTAAAACTCAAAACTTCTACTTCGGACGGGCTAAACAACTAATTCTTGCCTCTTAGAAAAGATAATTAAAATATAATATTTTGCTATTTCATTAATTTCGAGTTGCCATTTTTTTGATTATTAGTATTTCGTTGATGTTTCTCGGATGGGATTTTTCTGATATTTTCGTATTTAGATAACTTAAATTTTGTAGATTTGTTCTTTCACTTTCGTAAATTTTACTTCTTTAATTTGATATTTTGCCATTTTGTTAATTTAATTGATATTTTGTGTAACAAATTTTTTGTTAATTTGTAATTTTTTTAATTAATACTTTAATTAATTTGATAATTTTGTTTAGGTATATATATATATATATATATTATAATTTGTATATTATAACTTATTATATTACTCGTAATTACTATTTTTTAAATTCTACATTTCTTATTACTCAGGTTTGAAAAGTTTTATCTAATACATATATGTACAATATAAAAATCAATATTTATTTGTTTGTTCGTATTTGATAATATGTATTCGCAATGGGGAGTAACACCTGGGGACTGACATCCCCAATGTGTCACTCCTTTTTGTAAAAAAAAGTTCAAACCGGGCAAAATTGAGTATTCTGTAAGATAAAATTGTCACAGTATGACAGTTTTAAACATATGACGACCCCAATGTGTAACTCCTTTTTCGTAAAAAAATATTTTAATATCAAACCGGGCGAAATTGAGCACGCTGTTTTTGGGGTGTAGCACCGCGCGCTGGATACAAGCTCGTATTTTATATTTCCGTAATCTAATATTTTGGTGTTTCGTTAACTTGGTACGTTGCTATTTCGTTAAATTTCGACTTTCATGATTTTGATATTTTTTGTATTAAATTTAATATTTCATTGATTATATAACACATAATAAATTGAGCCAACAGCAATTACAGATTTTACATATACTATTGTCAGTAACATTTTTTTGATGTTTTTTTTTTTTTGGTTATACATATACATAATCGTAATGCATACCACTCGAGCAAATGAAAATAATCCGATTATACCACTCCTCTCATTCGACCTATTCCGAGAAGCGCAGCTGTTGTGGTGTTTCGCTAATTGACATTAATTTGTAATTATTTCGTTAACTTCATGTTTTTTTTTTCGCTAATTTGACATTTCGTTTCTTTGCTCTTTCGTTAGTGTGATAATTGTGATATTTTGATAATTCGTTAATGTGTCATTTCGTTAATTTAATTTTTCGTTGTGATGTTTTAATGCTTAATTTCACGTTTTATTGTTTCGCCGATTTAATATTTCACACGTGTGATTTTTATTAATCTGATATTTTGGTCTTTTCTTAATTTAGATATATTTGTATTGGTCGGTCTGATATTTTGATTAATAGTCATAGATGTGTGGTATTTTAAGGCGAAAGGTGACAACGAAATAGTGAGAAGCAAATCCGCTAGATGGCTCTGAAACCAGTGAAAAGTATCCCCGCAATAAAAATGAAACGGAAAAGCCAATTTCAATTCTGAAAACGGTTTTGTATTCAAAAGATCAGTAGAATTCACGCTTGTTTTCAACTTTTTGAATTTTCTAATTTTATAAAACTTGAAAGTGAAAAAACCCAGTTTTTTGGAAAAATTTCAAAAATCCCAGGTATACATTTTGCAGCTGACATACTGCCATTCCAAATAACAAAAAAAAATAATTCAATTTCATTATTTTTCCCTATCAAAACTGCGATTTTCTATTATTCCTTTGACAGTTTTGCCGCTCGTCCCGTACAATGGCCGTAAAAGAAAGCCGACTTTTGTACCTAGTCAGCGACGGATTAGAAATTCCAGGAAATGTGATGAAGATTTTGTTTTGTCTCGGTCAATTTGGATCAATTTCTTTCTCGCCTTGAATAAACTACTGTTTTTGACTCCTTATTCTACCCTTGCTTTACATTGACTACGTATCGTGCAGAATTTACAGCACTTTGTCACTATAGTCAGAGGTTTTCGTGTGGAGTGTTTTTTTTTACATTGTATGAGAATGAATGAAATTATCTAAAATAATAGATCCTCGCTTCAATAGGAATAATGGAGTTAAAAGGAGACATAATCAAAATGATCGTCAATTATTTATATAGGACGCATTTTTTCTTATAATAAAATCCTGAAATTAGACTTGTAGTCTTATTATTTCCGTCAAATTTCAAGACCCAACATAATAATCAATTATACAAATTCAGATAATGTGAAACTTATTACTAGAAATTAGCATTGAAAATGTCCCAAATCCGAAATATTTATTCCTATTATACCTAGTATTGCGTCTTTCAATTTCATTACCCGTTCTGACTGCACATTGTTTGCACATCTGTCAACTAGAAAGCATTTTTGTAAGTCGATGGCGTACATAGCGATGTAATAACTGTTCGAAACGAATCCAAAGCGATAAGTGGATCCTCCCAAGAGTTTATAATCTGTGGGTGTAAAAAATTAATTATCGCTCCAAAGCATGTTCGTGTATATAAAGCTGAAAATGCTTTGCAACTCTAAATGACACAACAGTAGTTCGTGGAATGATAAGAAATATGAGTAGTTTTTTTTAATAGGATCCAGAATTGTTTTATTTTTTACAAGCCAACCCGACATACGTTGTGCTGGCCAAATTTCAATAAAGTTGTTTTTATGCCCTACCAACGTCTAGATGACTTATTATTTCACACAAATGGAAGGTATAATGTGGCTTTTTACTCACAAGTGATATAATATTCAAATGGGGTGGATTACTATGGTCACACAATGGTAAGACATTAATAAGTTCTTGAATTTCATTTTGACAATTTCATTAATTTTTTTACTTTTTAATGTTTCACAAGAAATTACACGTCGGGCATAAAACGTCGTATCTTACACGTGACCGAAATGTCATTGTAAACTCGTGAGATGTGTATCACTCCTGCTACTAGATTCAAGGATCTCACTCGGTGACAATGAAGCATTTTGTAATCTACTATTATTTTAGTTTTAATTTAGACTGGAATGCGTTTTCCCAGATTTTCCTCCCGATTTTTTTTCAATTGAAAACATTTCAGTGAGTTATTTCCATCATTTGAAGCATAACGAACAAAATGAAAAAAGAATCAACCAAATACATATTATGTCGTTCATATCGTAGTTATGATCGAGAGTACAGACAGATTTTTGGACTTTTTTTGGATTCTTGGTCCGTATTTTTCGACTTTTTCTTGCAATTTTATTTTTCTGAAACTTTTCCAGAACCACAATGAACAAAACAAAAAAAGAATTATGCATATCCATCGTTCGAATAGTGAGTTATGGTCTTGAGTTCATACAAAAATCCCATAGAAAACAGAAATTTTTCTTCCATAAGAACCTAACCTAGACCATTACGAATAATATCCTAAAAAACAAAATTAGCCAAATCGGTCCAGCCGTTCTCAAGTCGTGCGCTTACCAACGTACAGCATTTCATTTTTATTATATAGATTTTTGTTTTCATTATTTTAATATTATAATTATTCTTTTAGTTATATATACTTTCATTTGTATTATTTTTTGATACTTTAGTTCGTTTTATTTTCTGATCCTTAAGTAGGCAAGTAAAAAAGTGCAGAATACAAAGCATTTAAATACCTACTTATTTCTCCTTTCACCTCTATTCTAACTGTTTTTGCTAATTTATTTCGATGGTTTACCGCACTTATATTTTGCAATTTTTTTCATTTTTTTTTCTTTTTCATTTTTATCACGAAATTAAAGATGCCATCTAACGATTTGTTTGATGTTTTGAATTGTGGACACAAAGTACTAGTAAAATCCGCTTTTGGGTGATGACCCGTTTATTTAACACAGTATAATTACACTATGTACATTTCATAAAAAAGGACATTGTTAGAAGCAAGCTCCGTCTTAGTGAAGATTTAGATTTTGAATGAATGGTGTGGCTGGAGCCACCCCAAAAGAAAAGGTAAGGTGGGGGTGCGTAGTACCCCTTACCCTAAGTGCCTCAAGGGCGGAAAAGATCGTTCACTATTGAAGGACTTATTATTTTCAAATAACAGGCCAAAATAAGTTATAACAATAAGCCCTTCGTTTTTTTTTCCGTAGCCTGATCAAATTACTCTTTACGTTATTACTCTATACTTCGAAATTAAATCAGTAATAATAGCAATCAGAGAAAATTAAAGTCTAACTCTCGTAACTAGCCTCACGTCTTTATTTTAGATTGAAGAACGGGTAACGGAATCGTCGAAATGTTCAAAGCTAGTTCTCGGCAAATTGAAAAGCGCCATGTTAGGTGGGAATGAAAATTTTGGACTTGGGACATTTCCAATGCTCATTTCTAGTTTTAAGCTCTTTATTCGGATCTGCAACAATGGTGAATCTAATTTTTAAAACCCATATTTGTAGCGGGGCGAAATTTACTCTGAATATTTTATTAGGTACGTAATCTACATTTATATTATGTATAGTATGTATATGTATGTAAAAATAGCATTGGCTAACGACAAATGGAGTTGCCCAGTGTTAGAGGCGTTATTTCTTATTATTATCGACATAAACCGCACGCATCGGCAAGAACATAGGAAGCGGTAAAATCGTCAAAGGCAAAGTGAAAAATCAATTTTCTGCTATGAACAATTTTCTAATATTTTCAAACTTTGGGTTATTTGTATTTCTGAATGGATTCTCCACAATTTGTATACCTTCAATTTTGAAAAAAAATCATAATTCTTAATTTTTTTTTGAAAAAATTTCCAAAAATTAAAATTTTTGAAAATTTCGAAAACAAGCGTGAATTCTAATGATTTCTTGAAACATAAGCTGTTTTCAAAATTTGAATCGGTCGAACCGTTTCGTAGAAAAAGCGGGGACACTTTTGCATGAATTTTGTCTCTGTCGCACACCAGGCAATAAAATTCAATCACCTTTAGCCTTAAACGGTTAGAATTAGAGTGATTAAAAAATTTGACCATGGCCGCTGTTGTTTTTTTCCGTTTATGAAAAGGCCCTTAGCATGTCTAGTTTTGCTAATATTTTTATAATATGTTTACTATTTCTTCAATTTGATATTTTTTCTTTCGTCAATCTAATATTTAGTTAATTTGTTATATTAATATTCCATTAGAACAGAAAATCGCGGTGGCATCCGTATATAGCAAAATACTAGGACTTCAATCGTGCGTCTTTATCATATGCAATATGTATCTACATACATATTACTCAGTAGTGTTATCTCGTCATCTTAACATCGTACTCACCGGCTTGAAAAACTGGCGTAAAAACTACCTATATATATTTGGGATGCGCCGAGGTGAAACAATCATCAGCGAAAGTATTTTTGGTTGTCACCATACGCCTTAACAACGTATTTCCGATTTTTAAGCCATCTGGCTGACAAAAAAATTCCAGTTGGTATTTAATGAACGCCTCGTACAGTTAAAAATGTATAAAGATAAGAAGATAGTGTAGACTTTAATATTAAACTTTATTGAAGAATTTCAACATTTATAATAATAAAATATATTCTATATACACGAGACTGCTCAAAATCATACAGCATGTTGAAACAAATCTATAAAATACAGTCTTTTACTTACAGTACTGCTCTTCCTATAAAATTTTAATCCAAAGTATAAATAGCCCAAACTAAAATCTACGACGCTAACTATAAACCTAACTGATTAAAAAATCTGCAAAATTTAAGCAGAAGTCACTAGTCTTGATCCTGACTCGGACTTGTAGGTGAATAACTTGGACTCGAAGGTGAATACCTCGGTGGTTGAGGCGAATAAGTCGGTGAGGCTGGTGAGTAACTTGGTGACGTAGGTGTGTAGGTGGGGGATGTCGGTGAATATTTTGTGCTGTGTGGGGAATATTGAGGCGATGTCGGCGAATAACTCGGGGAACTGGGCGAGTAATTCGGTGAAGACGGTGAATATCGTGAACTCGCGGCTGGAGTGTGCTGCGGACTTGACGGCGAATAGCTCGGCGACGTCGGTGAGTAACTTGGAGAAGTGGGGGAATATTGTGGACTTCCTCCTGCGAACGATGGAGACGTGGGAGAGTAACTCGGTGACGTCGGCGAATATTTGGGCGACGAAGGTGAGTAACTCGGTGACGCTGGAGAGTATTGAGGTGAGGAAGGTGAGTAGCTCGGGGATGTTGGGGAGTAACTTGGGGATGCTGGAGTGTATCTTGGAGATGAGGGACTGTAACTTGGAGAGGTAGGCGAATAACTTGGAGAAGTCGGACTGTAATTCGGACTTGTAGGAGAGTAACTGGGAGATGTGGGGCTGTAACTGGGACTTGTAGGAGAGTAGCTAGGGGAGGTGGGACTGTAACTGGGACTAGTTGGAGAATAACTTGGAGATGTAGGACTATAACTTGGACTAGTTGGGGAGTAACTCGGAGATGTTGGGCTGTAACTTGGAGAAGTCGGCGAATAGCTCGGAGATGTGGGGCTGTAACTTGGACTTGTGGGCGAGTAGCTTGGTGACGTAGGCGAATAAGAAGGAGAAGTGGGACTATAACTGGGGCTGGTGGGAGAATAGCTTGGGGAAGTGGGACTGTAGTTAGGGCTAGTTGGAGAGTAACCGGGAGACGTCGGTGAATATCCTGGTGATACAGGTGTCATGGATGGCGATGTCGGTTGGAAAGATGGACTGGATGGACTATATGATGGAGACTGTCCATGTGGTGACGCCATGAAAGGCGACATTGCCGGAGATTGTGGGGTTGGTGACCAAGCACCATACGCAGGGGACATTCCAGAAGCATCTGAAGCTGCCGATGGAGAGAATGCGGGTCCTCCAGGTGTCATACCGCTTCCCATCAAATTGTGTGGAGACCAGGCGCTACCAACATATGGAGTGGTTCCTTGGGTCCATGGTGTCATTGCACCACCCGGACTCATACTAGGTGTTGCAGCTGATCCAAAGAACATTCCAGATGACATAATGTCACCGCCATGCGCTTGAGGAATGGGGATACCCATTTTACATTTTTCGGCGTCCAATAATAAGTCGAAACAACCGGTACCCATACGAGGCAATTGTCCCATTATAATGTTCTCAGACACACCTCTCATAGGGTCCACCTCTGCGTGTGAAGCTGCATCCATCAACACATCCACAGTTTCTTCAAAAGAACATCTCATGAGAGCACCAGTGTCCTGTCTGTTAATTCCGTGACGAGTAATAGCCATAAGATGACCTTTAGCTGTCATGACGTCACACAACAAAGCAAGATGACGGTAGTTTACGTAAAGACCGTAGAACTGGAGTACAGCGTTCATTTCCTTTTCGACAGACTTACGAACAGCCTCAATTCCAAGCACCTGAAATTAATTGATTTTTAGCACATCTTTATGCTTTAACAGATTAATTACTTACCGAGAATATCTCGCAAATATCGTTAGAAAATGTCCTAACAGGATCCACATCACGTTCAGACAGAACCTTCATCATACTAGTTCCGTCCGTTTCAAGCAACCATTCAGCAATGGCTTTAAACTCTCCAGTCTCTGTGATGACAATCCTTTTCTTAGAATCATTTTGGGGTAAATGCATGTACACTTTCGAAATCGCTTCAATTCCCTGCAACGTCATATCACTCAACATGTTGGCCTCAATACATCTCAAAAACATATCATCATCCATTTTATCTACATCTTCATCGGCACCATCCCCGAATTTCCCGTCATCACTGTTCATGATACGGATACGTAAAACCAACTTTTCAGCGTTGTCGTCATTGAAAATACAATTCAAGTCGTCGCCGAAACCTGCATTTATTTTTTCGGCAATTTGTTCCATAGTCAATTTCTTGTCCGTCATTCTTTTTCTGTCCAGTTCAATACGCAACAGCCAGGGTGAGATTCTAGTTGGGTCAAAGTCAGGCATTTCGTAGTAAACATTGACGAACTCCTGATCTTCAGGAATAACAGTATTTTGGGGATCGGGATCGTAATAAATGGCAGTATTCGCCGTCACTTTTCTTAGTGTGGTGTGTTCAAGTCTGCACAACACGTTTTTAGCCTTTTCGGCATCTCTGGCTGCGGCTCCCGTCAAGAAAACTGTTAGAGAAGGGGCTTTTGGCTTTTTGGAAATATTGATAATTTCCTTTAAACGAGGTACACCAAGAGTTACATTCTTTGACGACACACCAGCAAAGTGGAAAGTGTTGAGTGTCATCTGAGTGGCTGGTTCACCAAGAGATTGGGCTGCTAAAGCACCAACCATCTCACCAGGGTTGGCTTGAGCTTGTTGGAATCTAGTTTCAATTTCACCAATCAACCACTCAAAGGCTTCTGTGCTTAAACGGAATTCTTCCGACACGCATTTTGTGCAAAGTGTGGATCTAACCAAACATTGGAAAAGTAGAGTCGCGTTTTCGTTAGCCTGTTTTGAAAGTCTGTCTTCACCGGCGACGATAACGCATTTGTTAAGAAGCTCGCGGACTCCTTGAATAACTCTCAGAGGAGAGAGGTCAGTAGGGGCTCTCTTATTTATGTGGAAAATTTTCTGGACATTCCAGATCATTCTTTGTAAATTACATGGAAGTACAACTTTGGATTCTCCACTCGGGAAAATCTGACGTAACGCTTCCCTATCTTTCTGTAATTGTTCCCACTCGGTTTCCAACTCGGATATTACTTCACCAGACCCCATCAAATCCTTTATAACGTCTTCATTAAACACCCGGCGCAAATACCGCTCGTTACTCGGGTCGAATCTGAATTTCCTCTCAAACGCTTTGTTCGAAAGTTTAACTGTCGGTAAAGTCTGAAACTCTACCATTTCTCCACAGAGCCCGTCCTCTCCGTAACGTAACTGAATGAGCTGCCCAACAGAATTACGTACGGTCCCGTCGTAATTTACCATTACAGACTCCATAGCTTTGATTAGACGTCGCTGGATGTAACCAGTTTCGGCAGTTTTTACAGCGGTATCGATGAGACCTTCACGACCTCCCATAGCGTGGAAATAAAATTCGGAGGGTGTCAGCCCGGCCAGATAGGAGTTCTCGACGAAACCACGAGATTCTGGACCGTAATCGTCTTTGATGAAGTGCGGGAGGGTACGTTTGCGGAAGCCGAAGGGGATTCGTTTACCTTCAACGTTTTGTTGACCCACACAGGCAATAACCTGTAAAAGAAATATGATTTGTTAATTATAATACATTGAGTATTTTTGAGAGAAATATTACCTGAGAAATATTAATATTGGATCCTTTAGAACCTGAAACGACCATAGCCTTTAAGTTGTTATATTCAGTCAATGACTTCTTAGCGGAGCCTCCAGTTTTGTCTCGAGCGTCGTTCAAGATTCTGTTTACTTGATTTTCGAAGGTCTGCCTCAAAGTGTTACCGGGTGTCGGCTCCAGTTCCATGTTGTGTGCCTTTTGGATTACTTCTATTACATCTTCTTTGGCTTTCTTGATGGCTTTCTGAATTTCCAAATAGGTTTGCGGATCGGCAATAGTATCCCCAATACCAATACTGTGACCTAAAGTGATGGTTCAATTATAATATGTACATCTCTTAAAATAGAAGTGTAAGTACCTTCAAGAAGTAGCCAGTTGTTGACCACAGTCTGAATGTTACCATAGAAACGCCCACATACTTCATGTCCCAGCTCCAACATACAAATATGCAACAGTGATCCTGCTGAAGTACCCAGGGTCCTTTTACATAAGATTCCCATAACAAGTTCGCCGTGTTCTACCATGACCTTGGTATCTCCAGGTGAGATCCACTTGTAGGGTCCATCATCTTCATCATCTGGATGGGTTGAATGTGTTCTGATCATGTTTACGTTTCCGGGGATGATCAACGAGAAAATCTGTTTTCCAGTCCACAGCGGCTTTGGTTTTAAAATTGCCGGTCTGGGCATTTTCCCGTCCCAAATTGGCAAAAACATCAACAAATTCATCATCTGTTCTTTTTCTATGAATACGTCTCGTTTTGTCATTTTTCGAATTGCTGTAAGTGTGTCTTGTACAATACCCATAACAGGTTTGTTAGCTTGTGGTGTAATAATTTGTCTTGGAGTAATATGTAGGTTTTCAACTTCAGCTCTTGTTTCCATACTTTGCGGGACATGTAAATTCATCTCGTCACCATCGAAATCGGCGTTATACGGAGAGGTACAAGACAAATTCATACGGAAGGTAGACCAGGGTAGTACTTTGACCCTGTGCCCCATCATACTCATTTTATGCAGAGTAGGTTGCCGATTGAAAATAACTAAATCACCATCTCTGATATGTCTCTCAACTTTATAACCACATTGTAAGTGAAGATCTGAGGATTTTGGGTGAAACCTGAGATCAATCCTCTCGCCATTGTCACGAATAATATATTTGGCTCCAGGATATTGAGAGTTGCCTCTTTGGACTAGTTCTAACATTTTTTCAAAATTAAAAGGGGTGACTATTTCCGGAAATGTTAAATTCTGGGCTATGCTCCTTGGAACGCCTACTTGGTCGATACGAAGGTTCGGATCGGGAGTAATGACGGTACGTGCGGAGAAGTCCACACGTTTACCCATAAGGTTTCCACGGATTCGCCCTTCTTTACCTTTTAAGCGAGCCTTTATTGCTTTGAGGGGTTTTCCAGATTTTTGCATAGCTCTAAAAGGGTTAATAATTATTTAGTAGTAATTTAAATCACAAATAGTTTTATACAGGGTCTTCATAAATGATTATGTACCTACATGTGGATTTTGTTTTTCACGGGCTATATAATGTACGAATTATTTATGTAGACCTGATATCAATATTAAAAAATTACAGCAAACCTACCTAGGCATGCCTGGCATGTCATTATCCACCAATGTTGCCACATGAAACTGCAGCATCTTTATATTTTCTGAGATCACGTGAGCTGCTGCACCTGCAGCTTCATTCTTCTGCAACTCATTATTCGCTTTAATTATATCTGCTAATTTATGAGTCAAATCATCCTGATTTCTCGCAGAGCCGTACATGACAACAGCCGGCCTTACTGGTAGGGGTGGAACTGGCAAAACTGTGACAATCATCCAATCTGGACGTGCAAACTTTGGGTCCATTCCCAAAATAAAGCACTCTTCATCAGTGATATGTTTAAGAATTTCCCAAACTCTCTCAGCAGACAAAGCAATTTTCTTTTCTTGTGAGTCTTCATTTAGATGCTTCCATTCTGCTGTGAGATCAAGCCCTGTTCTTCGAATGTTTGGTTGATAACGACCGCAACCACCATGCCCTTGTTTTTTTCCTAAAAATATAATGTTTAAATGCATACTATAAAAATACAGTCAACAGACCTTGATTGGGATCCTCTCCCTCTTTTCCCACATCCATTTCGTCACCCCCTTCGCAAATGTTTTTGCCTTTGCACAGGTCATAGACAAATGCCAAACGTTTTCTGGGCTGTCCTTTCGATTTCATCACAACCTCTTTGATTTTTGGATTGTTGGGACTGACCAGGAGTTTGCTGCAGTAAAAGCAAACGCATCGTAGTATCTTTATAGTTTTTGTGACGAATCCCACGTGGAATACTGGCTTTGAGAGATCAATGTGTCCAAAGTGTCCAGGACATTCAGTCATGTTCCCAGCACATGTCTGGCACCGCGAGTGGCGGTCGATAACACCTTGCCTGGGGTCCATAAGTCCACCCATTTTGGGGCGACCCGCTTCCATGGTTTCTGGAAAACGGATGCCGCCCTCTGTGACGGACATTCGTCGCTAAAGCAAGAAACATTCTTGTTATAATTGTATTCTATATTTTATATAAATATATGTATTTTTCATATTTTCACTATTAGATAAGCATAAACAAGCATAAACATATTTATTGTAAGCTACATTTTTAAAGTATATCTCCTTTTAACAGTATGTAAATCTAACAAAACTAAATATCAGATAGGAAATCTCTAAGTATTGCATTTAAATTTCATCTTAAACGTTTACTGGTAATAACATGTTAAGTAAAAATAAAATTGGAAATAAGACAAAAATATGACAAGTTAATAGAAGTGAAATTTATAAATTGTATGGTAAATGTGATATTTAGTGGATGAAACAAAGGTCAGATCAGTTGCTTCTGCCCCGCATTAATTAATTTTTTTCCTCCGGGGAAGACTTCCAAATTTGTGCCAAGGAGAGCGACAACAGTGAATTTTCAGTTGTCAATTTTAACGGTTGGCAATACCCAATGTCACCATATGATTTTTCCCCAAAGCAACAAAAAAACTCTCATTGTTATATTTTACTCAACAAACTGAATACACGAAGTGATCAGACGTCTCTAAGGTAGAATTTCCTGATGAAACTATACTTTTGGAGTTACTGTGAGTTGCACAAGACCACATTTCATTACATGGGATACGGGCTACTCGAAGACCGTTGCAATATTGTTCTATTTGCATTTATTTTATGTTCTTTTGTCCCAAATTTATCGTCAAAAGGTTACAAACGATCTGAGGATCAGTTTACTTACTACTTCATCGGGACTTAAAATGCCAAACTGCACTTTTTTCACTGTTCTAAGCGGAGCTTTACTGTCACTTGCTGCCATCTTGGTGGCAAAAGCAAGCCTCCTGCGATCGTTTCCTCAACAAACGCGCTCGTCTCTGCGCCACAGCGGGATCCGTGTTTTGGATCCCCTCCACATCGCGCGCATGCGTTTTTGACGGCTGCACGTAGACAGTGGCGCCGAATATGGGGTCTATTTTGTGTAGGTATTTATAGTTATTAATGACACTAAAATTATACCTCATTCTAGACCTTTTTTTGTAGGTAAATGTTGTGGTAGCGATGCTTCTGAAAATGGGGTTATAATTTATTTTTTTATTTGTCCACTCATGTGGCAACCTCGATCGAAAATACAAGTGATAACATGGCTGAGTCATGTCTGGTGTTTTTCTTGTCATTGTAAACAAAAATTAGGTTAGGTACAATTACGGCCACGGAATTTTGGCCGTCACTTATCATTTATTCTCATAAGATGTAAGGCGACATTTAGATATTCGTAACCTAACTTTCTACTATTTCAAAGACTTGTCATTTTGACACTGACTCACTCGCATGAAAACACTAATGCCCAGTTGCACCGCACATAACTAGGCTTTAAGCGGAACATAACTCCATAGATACCATTGTTGCAACAATAGTTGCTATCATGTTAATCTCTACTTAAAGTTAAATTTTGTGCGGTGCAACTGTCCATAAGAGTTACAAATTTTTAGATTTCAATTCCAAAAAGTCAATCATAATGACAATAAAGCATGGACTACATCCGTTTTCTTTTAATTGACATTAAAGTGACGGCTAAAATTCCATGGCCGTGACTGTACTCAAAAATAGTAATAAAAAGTTTAAAATTTTTATTATTATTTGAGCGTTGGATCAATGCTTTTAAATTCATTGAAGCAGTTTATTAAAGCAGTCTTTAATTTGTTTGTTCAACAAATGGTTTTGCTTTCGCGGCATAATTGAATTTATTCAAATTTAACTGTCTGTAACATACTTGCTGTTGAGCTGACGTGTCTCTGACAGTTGACAATAAATGTCATCCAAGCTATTACCACACAATTTTTTATTTACATTAATATAGGGTTCTCTGTTTTAACAAACATAACGTTGATCATGAAGCCAGTTTTACATTTATATGTCAAAGAAATGACAAGTCGTTCAGTCGTTAAAAATATTAAAAATTAAAATATTGTCCGCCATAGTACCTACTTTTAGAAAATAGCTCCAATTTTTAAGGAACCTTTTTCTAAAAGTACGTCACGCCTCTGGTCGTAATTGACTTGTTTGAACTTGTCAAATTCTTCGGATGACTCACGAACTCATGAGGCTCTGATTTAACAACACGTACTAAGTATGTATGTATCTATTTCTTAATTATGTCTACTTGTCCGTTATTCTTCGGCTAATTCTTTTATATACAGAGTGATTCAGTTTAAATGCCGCACCTGACGACATACATTATTGGCAACCCAACATACATTATGTACTTTGTGTATACTAGACATGCGACTTGTATGACAAAAATATGGAAATGTTTAAATGGTAAAACTAATGGTAACGTCTTTTTCTGCAGATAGGTATAGAAAACGCCAGAGATATAGTGATGTAGGGAAAATAAACAAGTGCAAAATAAAAAACCTGCTCTCCGATTTGTACACTTGCTATTCAAAGTTCTGCCGACAACAATCAAAGAATGCATGATTCTTAATAACAATTTTTTTTTATTTTGCACTCGTTTATTTTCCCTATACGACTATATCCCTGGCGCGTTCGTTCCAGAGAGATCGAAAACAAATATTTATATATATATATAAATATTTATGAAATATCAGGTTGATAATAACGGGTGTTTTTTTTTTAAATTTGGCGTCGAAGTTGGCCATAAATGTTTAACTGTGAACGTGCCATCGAACTGACATTTGAATCTATATCTAACCTCACTTTTAATTTAATTAAGCGACAGTTCAACACGCTCATACTCCTACCTTTTCGGGGTGCAGTGGAACCTCTTCGATAGAATTAGGTTTTTCTGACCTCCACATCCGCATGTTTTATGAATTCCCATAACCGTCTAAATGCAACCAGGTAAAAAACTGTGGCTTGTTTACATAAACTCATAGTCAGCGCCAACTATGAGGCCAAATTAAAAAAAAAACACCCGTTATAATGTAATTGATTTATAATTTAATACAACCAAACCTTTGACTAAATTAGTTTTCGATCTCTCCGTATAAGGAAGGAAATTAAGTTACTACATGTACAAGCAGATATGGTTACCACCGGTTTACCCCATCTACGGTCCATCGCATACTTCGAAGCTGATCTAAAGCCTCTCCTACACCTGACGAACGTTTCCGCTCGTTCGCGCTGCCAGGCATTTCTTTCGTTTCTTTCGTCAGGTGTAGGAGGGGTCTCGCGGCGAGCGGGCAACAAATCTATCACCTAAAAAGGGTACGAATGCGAACGAAGGTTTTCCATCCACTGTCGGTAAATTGAAAAAGATCAAAGAACTTTCGCAGCGAGCAGGTGGAAACGTTCGCCAGGTGTAGGAGAGGTTTCAATCAATTGGCCTCAGGTAGGTGGGCCCGTCAAGGACCGTAATGCAACATTTCACATTTTTTATTTTTAAATTAATTAATTAATCAATAATAAAAGATTTTTGCACATTTTCCTTGGAGTTTGTAGATCACCTAGAAAATTTAAATTGAATTTAACTTCAATACCCACGAGTGGAGCGTGAGAAAATGCAACGAATTGCACCGAACTTTCGTCAGGTGTAGGAGGGTGTCACGAACGTTGATTTCTTTACCAGCAGCGACTGCGAACCACCGCGAATGCTGGCACAAATTTGGTAACCCATTCACCGGTTTATCCCTCAAATTCAGGCCCGCATATAGAAGTTTCACATCGATAATTTTACATTGGCACATCTGAATGCAAACTCGTCAAACTAAACGTCAAAAAAATTTAATGCTGTCAGATCAATCCTCACTTTATCTTAACCAAAAAAAAAAAACAAGATCTGTCAAGGTGTCAAGGGGTGCCAATCTATACATATTATTTTAAGATTAAATAGTCACCTGTTTGATCCAATTATAACAGACTGCTGCGACGGGTTTGCAAAGAAAATAAAAACACGAACATTTATTAAAAAGTTTATTTACGAAAAGTGCATATCATTTATGCAATATTTTATAGATCAAAAAGTGATCGATAAATAATACTGTGTAAAAGTGTTAAAATCCAAATTCTTCTTTTATGCCAAATTGCTACCGCGTACCAGATGCCTTCAATCCCATCAGAGTGCTCTGACTTATAATCCCATGTGACTGATTATAACTGTTAAAACTTGAAAATTCGGTTTTCACATTTGTGAATCTCTTTCTCCCATTATCCTTAACTGCTCCTCTGTCGTTAATATACAATTTGCCATTACTTAAGTGTTTAGGAAACTGAAGGTTCTGCTTGGCTATAACCTTGGAGTCGGATTTGATCATCGTCACCACATGACCGTTACTACTTCTGGCACCGAAATTAATTTTTGAGTCTGACTGGGTCCCGCACGATTTTGGCTCTTTCGCTGTAGGTGTTGGCTTGAAGTTACTTCTAGGAAGTCTAGAAGGGAGCTCAGGTGTTAGAATTTTAGTTTTGTTACAACTTTTATTCCTGGTGTGATGAGTAGACATTATTTCATACAGTTTGTTTCTGTAGTCTTCAACTGATAAACGGACGTCGTCTTTGAAAGGTATTACAATATCGTGCGATAACACTATTTCTTGGTCGGGATCTCGGAAGGTGGAAACGAAATCTTGTTCCAAAGCCTCTTCAGCGGTCAGTCTTTTGGTCGGGTTGAAAACCAACAATTTGTTTATTAGAGATACAGCTGATTTACATCCGTTTTTTCCTAGTAAAACATGAAGTGGGACTTTCTCAACAGCTGAAGCGTTTTTTATCATCGACACTCCAACACCGGAGACACAAACCGTATTGATATCTGCAATCAGTAGTTTTAGCTACATTTTTATGACAGAAATGGTGTATACCTTCCTGAGACGGTGTCGGTATAGTGGCCATAATTTTTTCAACTTGATTCACTGTTGAGGATCCGGGAAAAACTGGTTTTCCAGCTGTTATTTCCGCTAAAATGCATCCGAGGCTCCACATATCGATGCCTTTTGTGTATCTTCTATTGGCTATAAGAATTTCCGGAGCACGGTACCATCTCGTCGCAACATAGTCAGTCAAAGTTGGATCTGTTTCACTGAAAGTTCCATCAGAGGCTTGACTCAACGAGCGTGCTAAGCCAAAATCGGCAATCTTGCACCTGGAAGAAAGTTAAGTTTATACATTTTAAGTTAGTGTGTAAGATATTACCTGCACATTATATCTAGAAGGACATTGCTCGGTTTTAGATCCCTGTGAATAACGTTACCCGAATGGATGTACTTTATAGCTTTGAAGAGTTGGTACATTATGTATTTCTTGTGGATGTCTTTGAGGATTCCCTTCTTTATCACGTTGTGTAGATCTGTTTCCATGTATTCGAATCCAAGGTAGATGTCGCAGTTGTTTGCAGCTCTGTAAAGAAAAAAGACAACAAACTATTTGCAATGCAAATTTTTACACCATTCAAGAATAAAAGGAATGCATAAACCGCAAAAGATGTTCATAATAAGTTCTAATGAAGACTATTTACTCGTCATACAATTAATGTAGGTAGGTAGTAGAAAAATATAATAGATAAACAGATAATTCAAACTCGTCAAACTGTTGCATGTCCACCGCTAATGAAACCAATATAATTGCTATACTTGGTGAACAGTAAGTATTGATCAATCCATTAATCGTTCACGTTCCATTATAACAAACCAGACCCTTTGTGATTCGAGGCAATTTCACCGTCCCCTTAACCCACTTTTATCGATAAAATAATAGGTGCCCCTATCTCCTAACTGCAATTAAGTTTCGAGGCATACCTGTGGATGCTGAGCAACTTGACAATATTCGGATGATGCTTCAAAGATTGCAAGAACATGATCTCCCTGAAAGTTCTTTGAGCGTCAGTTTGGTTACGAAAAGCATCAAAAATTTTTTTCACAGCCACGACGTCTTTGGTTTTTCTGTCTATAGCTTTCCACACGATACCATACGCTCCCTTTCCAAGTCTTTTTTGTATGTCAAACCGTTTGGAGATGTGTTCGTCAATCTCGAAGATTTTTTCCTTTGGCTGCGGCATATTGGGAGAGAAATTAGTTGCTAATAAGTGGAATGAAACATAGTTTAGGTCGATGTTGAAAATGTCACGGTGACGGTGGAGTATTTGGGTGACATAAATGTTTTATTTGTCGTGGTTATCCTTGATCTAGATTTAGATCTAGAACAATTAAAAAAATGAACAGATAAACTTAAAAGACAATTGTAGCTCAGAAGGGAGAAAAAGAACGTTGCACACCGAACTGGACACAAAAATCACAGAATGTTTTATCAATTAAATGAAATAAAATATAAAATTGGTTTGTTTATTCGTCACATTTTACTTGTATTCGTCGCTATGACGACAATCAATCGGGAGCTTCTGGGTAATTTATTGTCAATGAGGTTTGAATTTGAATCGTGTGGCGACATCTACCTACACCATTCCGATATGTTGCGACTGCTGCAATAAGCGGTCGCTATCGCCTTATTACTGATCACTCTGTAAATTTAAAATGTGTTTTTTCTTCTTTGAATTAGTAAAATTATTATTTTTTTAATAATTTAAAAACACAAAAGATTGTATTAATGAGTTGTCAGTAAATTTCTGTAATAACATTTTCTATTTAGGCCCGTTTTTAATAAGTCTCAAGCCTTGACCGTACGAGGGCGCTGTAATGTCAGACACTGGTTAAAAAGTAATTTAGTGTATCCTATACACATTTTTTACAAAAAGCAACACGAAAATCCTTACAAAAAAAAGAGCACACAAAAATTTAATTCTCGGAAATAAAGTAAAACATTTTCACACACAAGAAAGGATTTGGAAGGAGTTTGCCTTTACCAATCTCAATCTTGAGAAACGTCAGTAACGAGCTCCGCCAGGGGTGTTGCTATGGTGATGTTTCTTATAGAACAGATTAAGAAAATTTATCTTTATTCTTCCTAGTTCTGGACTGGTATGTTTTTATTTCGTGAGAATAATTTCGCTCATTAGCATCACAACATTAAGCTAAATATATTATGATACTATTTGTCTCGAAGACATTTACTGACAACTATAATTGCCGAGATCTATTTTTACGAATGATAAAAAAAGATTTAATGGAGTTCTAAGTGGTATCGTCTAGTGCAATTAAATCAGATGACATATGAAATAGCACCTAATTTATTATGCTCTTTATGAAGCAACTGTTCATACCTAATTAAATTTGTTAACAATATAAGCACCTTTGTAGGTTTATAAAATGATCTAGATAGATTAATATATCAATAAATGACAATATTATAAGTCTAAGTGAATAGTTTCATTAGCGTTAACGTTAGATTTTAACCGTCTCATAAAATAAAATTATAACAGGAATTTTTCTTGCAATATATTATAATTACCATCTGATTAGACAAATATCTTAATCGTGTAACTAAAAATTGTTGGGTGTAAATTGAGTTAGACGTGAGTAAATCTGGTGATAAAATTTTATTTAATTTTCACTCATATTGTTTAAATAATAATATAATTTGTTCTAATAATGAGTGATCAAGGTTGGTGATTTGGTTGTCAGCCGATGACAGATTGTTGACAGGTACATTTAAATTTGAATCAAGCAAACATAACCTTACATTTGCAAATGGCATTCCGCCAACTTAAAATCAGAGTCTATTATCAACTGTAACATTAATTGTTGATCAGTCTGTATATTCCATACTTTTTATTAACTGTCAATTTTCTCGTTTTTATAAACTATTTGTTGCCCGCGACTTCGTTCGCGTGGTCTTCAATTTATCCAAAGGAAGGAAGTGTTTGTGTTTCAATTGTGTTTATTGGAGTTCTTTTGGATACACAATATTTTCTGTTTTTCCGTCTGCTGCGTGATGATCCGTGTGAGAAGCATGAATTTTCCAAATTTAGTCCACATACTTGTAGTGATTGTCCCTGTGTTTTGTTAATGGTGATTGCAAATGCGAATCACACACAAACTGAATTGTCGCTGTTTGTGTTTAATTCAATTCAGTCAAGCGTGCGCATTCACACACTGAGAACACACAAACTATTGCTAAAATTGCGCTCCCTTTAAAATGGTTGTATTAATTCAGAAACCACCGCGGGCGTGCGTATAACAACTCGCCAAAGTTTCATCGCAATCGGATGAATGGTATAAGAACGCATTCGGGACAAAGAAACATTCATTTTTATGTACAGGTGTTTCAAGAAAAACGCACAGAACTATATATCTTTCTTATTTATTATTTGATTTTAACGAAACAAAAACCAAATGACAGTTCTTTTATTCAAGTGTGACAAATATTTATATTTTCTCACATTTGAATTTCAATGTCAAACAATAGTCAACTCTATTTTTTTAAATGTAATGATATACAATGTAACCTTAATATAACGAACCTCAATATAACCATTTCCTCGATTTAACAAATTCTTCGAAATCCCCTAGAACTGCTAAAAATACCTTTACATTACGAATACTTCTTGTCAAAAACCTCTTTATCACGAATTTTCAATCATTGCAGAATGTAAATAGAAAGTACATATAATAAAGTGTAATAAAAAAAGTATAATCTATTCAACGATTTTTGTCAACTTATAACTCTCGACAGGTTCAGACACGTTAAATTTATCGTAAGACAATCATAAAAAAAAATATAATTAGATATCGCTAAAGAGTTCAAAATTCCCGCAAGTATACATTGGCCACAATACGTACGAAATGTTGAGGTTAATAAACAAGTTTTCTTATCTTGTTAAAACAAATTTTAGACCAACCTAACCTCTATATCGGGTATCTCAACTAAAATTTGTACCCACCAACAATTATTCCAATTTCGAAAAACTCGGAAGAAAACGCTCGAACAGGTCAATTGTGTTATCAAGGGGTACCTAATTGTACTAAACTTTCAAGTCTTAGATCTCACCCCTTGAGCCAGGGGAGCCACCCCCTTAAAAAATTTAAATAGCATGGGGGCATCATTTTAAAGCTTATTCAATTCTCTATCCAAATCTACTTTTATCGATTTGTTTCTACAAAAAAAGCATGCATTTGTTATTTTCCAAATCAAGAGTATTTTATGTAGATTTGGAAAATAACACATTCTTATGTTCTTTTTTGTACAAAGGAATCGATAAAAGTAGATTTGGATAGAGAATTGAATAAGCTTTAAAATGATGTATCACACGATCCCCCATGCCATTTAAATTTTTTAAGGAGGTGGCTCCCCTGGCTAAAGGGGCGAGATCTAAGACTTGAAAGTTTGGTACAATTTGGCCCCCCTTGATAACAAAATTTACCTGTTCGAGTGTTTTCTTCTAAGTGTTTCGAAATTAAAGTGGTTGGGGGGACAAATTTTAGTTGAGTATTTTATCTAGATTTGAAAAATATCGATATCATGTTTTTTTTTTGTAGAAAGGAATCGATAAATGTAGGTCTGGATAGATAACACCGGTCAACACGATTTTTGGATTTGAGTTCTAAATATCAAATTTCGTTTTCTCTAACCAGAGAGTAGGCTCTAACGTAACTAATAAAGGGAAAAATAGTTTTTTTGGTCAAAGTTTGCTTTTGTAGAAACCAGAGCGATATTTCGATTTTTAGGGAAAATTACCGATTTTCTCAGAATATTATTGTAAATTATTATTAAACAAATTTTTACTATACATCAGAGTCACTTTTATTAAAGAATTATAATTAATAAGACTAAAAAAAATTGTAGGTATTGCACAATGTACATTAAAATTGAAAAACAAGTTCAAAAATGAATATTTTTGTAAATATTGGGAATTTATTGTTAATTAAGAAAAATAATTATAATCGAGGCCAATTGGCGTTAATTCTGATGATTCTTCCTTATAATAACATTCATTTACTGTTCAGGTTACGAAAATAACTAGTATGCTCAAAAATTAATTTTTTAACCTTCTAAAGTATTTTTGCAGCTTAGACAGGAGAAATGAGGCATACATTTTTATCTTTATTTCGAATTTGTAAGTTAAAATAGGCTTCATAAGCTTCATAAAGCTTTAAATTTGTTACCAAAGAAAATTTTGTACTTCTTCCTTTGATAAATTCACCACAAATAAAACAGAATGAATCAACATCATTATTACAATGTTTTGACGCCATTTTTTGCTTAACTGACAATCAAAAACTGTTTTTATACGTGTGATAGACAAGTAAAGATCACTGTGCACTACGCAAATGATATGCAACTGGCCGCCCGTTTGTTTCAATGTGCTGCTACTTGTTGCTCATAAAATCAATTAAAATCTTCAAAACTTACTTATCGACGTAAAACTCACAAAAGCAAACTTTATAAGTCGAAAATGGATATTTTGGTTTTACTTTATGCATAGAATCAGAATTTATGCATAAAAACAGAAACCCAAAGAAAAAATATTTTTTTGTCGACCTGTGTAATTGAATAAGCTTTAAAATGATGTACCTATCACACGACCCCCCATGCTATTTAAATTTTTTAAGGGGGTGGCTCCCCTGGCTAAAGGGATGAGATCTAAGACATAAAAGTTTGGTACAATTTGGTCCCCCTTGATAACAAAATTGACCTGTTTGAGTTTTTCGAAAGTGGAATTGTTGGGGGGTACAAAATTTAGTTGGGACACCCTGTATAACAAACCTCATTGTAACAAATTACTTGGTATAACGAATATTTTCTAATTCCCTTCAGCTTCGTTATATCGAAGTTGCACTTATTATATTTTTAATCAATTTTAAAAGTCTTTTTTTTCTGAATTCAATGATGTATTTTTGAGGAAAAAGTTAATTATTATATTATATACCTAACCGAATACAACTCGTTATGAAATATTATATCATTACATCTGAAAAATAAAAGTTGACTATCGTTTGACCTTGAAATTCATATGTCAAAAAACCGGGTTGCTATGGAAACGTCTTAACTAAAGACCAGGCAGTAAGGCTCAATTTCATGTGAACTGAAACATGAAATTTATCCTTACTGCCTGGTCTTTAGATAAGCCGTAAGACCCGTCGCAACTCAACATGAAATCTATCTGTTATATTGTGCGGTTATGTAGAAAGAGAAAGGAACTAAGCGATGGAGTTGTTTTTTTTTTTTTTTTAATACCAACTAACGTGTGACGAACATTATTCATTATAACCATAGATTAAAAAAAATATTTGTTAAATGTAAATCATACATACCTCTTCATCTTTAGAAAATAAATGGGGTCTTATGTCGTATCATTAGTGCCCAAACCCTCAAAGACACACAACAAACGATGACCATTGATACAAAACGACAGTCACGACAATTATTTTTAAATGAGGTATGACGTTTTTCAGATCACCGTTTATTTGATTTTTATTAAACTCAGGACTACTTACACGACAGTGAGCGCCATCAGTATAGGAACTAAAACTTTGTATTAGGGAAAAACGCCAATGTTAAAATATGAGTATTATGTCAAATATTTCAACGAAAACTTTAAGTTCAGATTTGGTCCACCTCAAATAGATATTTTCTCTGCATGCGAAGAACTAAAGATTAAGCTAAAGAACCCGCACTTGGCACAGAATAGAAAGTTAGCTTTGCAAGGCATCAGTGTACCTACTATATTAGAGGGCAAACCCACAGGCATCAGATATTTTTCATTAGTTAAATCCTGCATATCTTGATGGAAAAGTACCTATACAGGCTCTTCATAAATGATTCATACATCATGTTGCCTCTAGAAAACTGCTATAGCATGTAAATTTTGTTTTCCAGAGGAAACATGATTCATAGAATAAGTAGTATACATGAAGGGTCACATTTGAGGAGTGGCTATGATGTACGATTTATATACAGGTAACAATAGATACACTAGATACTCTAGTTAAAGAGAAAATTTATGATACAGTTGACCAATGAGCGGTCAGATTCATCAAGGTAAATGAATAAATTATTTCAAATATTTATTTGTTGTTTTTTTTTTTGCACCAAATTGTTTTAAAGTAGTAACTACCAAAAGGTATTTGTCTTAACTTATAGTATGGGTAAGGCTCGCCTGAGGCTATAATGTTTTCTTTTCTATTTTAAAGACCGCAAAAAACTTGTGGCACGCTTTCAGTTAATTTGTGATGGCCTCAGAATTGAAAAACATCTGAATAAGAAACTGGTTTTGCGTCGCAAAAAAACCTTCATCGATGCAGGTACATCTGCTTGTGATACAGGGATGAATTCAATTAATTTGTAAGCGGGCTGAACAAGTGGATACATTGTGTTTTAAAGTTTTATCCTTTTCAGTGCGTCTTAGTGTCTTGTGTGTTAAGTGTTTGGGGCAACTATAATTGATACAAGTTTACGGAATCCGGTGTTAAATTAGTTATAGATAATCTGACTTGTCATACTACTGTCAAATGAGACAGATCGTTGACCAAACAAATAAAATTATTTCTAAAAAGCAGCCATTATTTTTGTAACCTACCAACCAATTATGTATATTGAACAGTTTTACCTAAACCAACGAGTTCTGGGACACTCTGTATAGCGGCTTTATTACTTTATGTCATCTACCGCATCTCAGCTTCCAGAAGGTTTTAACCATAAAATCTCCGTCCTCTAATTCCCTTTTTTCCATAGATGCTTGTATGTATTACACAAAGATTTTTTCAGTCTTCATTTCATCCTATTCTGTGTGGGTTTCCATTCCCACATTTGCCTTGGTGTTCGATCTACGCTCATCTCTCTCAACTGACCGTACCATAAAAGTTGTCTTTCTTCAATTTTTTCTAGAAGCGTTTTTTTTTTATTTTCGTATTATCTTTGATGGTGTTGTTTCATACACGATCCATTATGGTCAATTTACAAAACCTTCTCCAAGCCATCATTTCAGTGGATCTATTTTTTTCCTCCATTCCTTTCCAACTTTCTGCTCCTGTGATTGTATTTTCGATGAATGTCATAAATATTTTTTTTTGTTGTGATATAATATTTCTTACTTAATTTAATTCCAGGAGATCTTCGCAGGTAGCTAAATCTACCGACCCACTAATAATAATTATAGATAACTGACGGCTAGGCAGTGTAGTTATTTAATTTATAGCATTCGTAAACTCAAAATAGAGCAAAAAAAAAACTTTGGCAGGCGATCAAGATTCTACACCGCTTCCTCTTCTAGGAAGGGCACCGAATTTGTTCCGGTTGCAATTCGGGTAAACCTTCCAGAAGAAGAATAAATGATTTTATATTTTTACGACTCGCTCTCGTTTTATAGCCTCATAATTTCAGATGCTACCGGTACTGCAATAAAAGTTTAGACCTTTTGTATTTATTCCAAAATTCAGGGTAAAATATTTATCTTCTGGTCGGTGATTGGCCATTATATTTCAACATTTCGCTCGGCTGTCCGACACTTCTGCTCGATTTATTTGTAGATTAACTATGAATAATATTCTCTTTATAAAATTCGGTCGAGTATTACATTGTATTACAAAGCTATTATTCGTGTTGTTGTGACAAAGCAACAGACGCCGTATTATATGATAATAGAGATATGTTAACCCCATTATACAAATGGGGGTAGGATAGAAATGACGCGGGGTTATCTCTCTTTATTACATGAAGCGTTTCACGGTTCGGAAGCAATTCTCTCGGTTTATTGCGTTGTATGATAAGACCGACATAATTTTTGAGAGGAAAACTTTTATTAGAACGTCCGAATTTTTCAGATAAGGGGCAAGTCAGTTGAAGGCGAAGCTTTGGACATGCAATTATTCATATTAAGAGATTTTTGGAGAATATTTATTAAAGTTCCCGAAAGTTCAGAATAAGAGTGCGAGAAGAGTTGTCAAATCAACTCAGTTCAATTTTACAGATGCGAAGGTGAAATAAAATGGGACATTAGGAAAATATTTTTTTTTGGGTATTAGGTATATGTATTTCTGCTTTCTACAAGTACACAAATAAAATATTAATAAAATTATATTCTGCAAGATACCACAATATTCAATAAAGCACAAGAAGTCGCTTTAGTCTTCTAGATTTTGTTTAGCTATTTATCTCTATTTTCTTATTTTCTTCTGTAATTTTCTGAACAAAATGCTTGCATGAAACATCTTCTAATTATTAGCCTCAAATCAAGAATGAAGTATTCAATACAAGCTCCGGGCAATCTCCTTAGCCCTCATTATAAAACACTTTCTACTTGTAAAATTTCTCGAAATAATCTGTAATAATTCTCAATAAAACGGCACGCTTTCGTCATTCTGCTCCCGTCAACAAGAACAATATTGTGACATGTTGTTCCAATAAATCTCGTCTTTACTGTTACTCTCTAGAAGAATGGAAAGTGAATTGGAGCAAGGACATTTTGTCAAAAGCAAAACTAGGTGACTGTTATAAAATGAACAAAAGACCGCCATAAACAGTAGCGAAAGCACAAAATATCTGATCAGCCCCAATAATGACTGAAATCATTTTGAAAGCTCTGTGAATTGTCGGTTGCCATTGTCGATGTAACTGGAAATTATTGCGTTTGTTCTATTTTTGTATAATTCCAATCTGTCAAAAAGTAAACAAAACCGGTCAAAATATTATATACAGGCTGTCCCATTTAAAACTCCCCAGTCCAGATTTCTCCGATTTGATTATTGTGATTGAAAAATCCTCGGACAGGTCGATTTTGTTTGCCAGGGGCACATCTTTCCAGATGCTTTTCAAGTTCCGGCGCTTCGCCCTCTTCGCGAGGGGGCTGTTAGCTCCAAAATCTTAAATGGCACTATGGGTCGAGTGATGCCTCATTTGAAAGGTATTAAAGGCCTCTCTACAACTAACCACTTACTTTTCAATATCTTGCAGTTTTGACCGTAAAAATAATAATTTCTAATTTTCAAGATAATGCACATTTTCTCATGCTATGTCCCACAGAAACCACAAAGACCAACATGTAATTTTGAAATTAAATTTATTGAAATTTTTGGGTCATTAGGTTGTTGATTTTGATTGCTAAATAGCGCGAAGGAGTTAAAACTGAATGTAGAGTATGCGACACGATTATTTTTCAATAAAATGATCTAATTAACGTAATAAATGTTGGATATGGGCACCATTTATTTCCATGCAAAAATACAGACAATTTTCAAAACTGTTCGTGATGCTACAAGTTCAATAAGCCTAATTTCAGCAATAACATGTTTGTCTTTGTGGTTGCTGTGGAACACAGCATCAGAAGATGTGGATTATCTTGAAAATTGAAAATTAACGTTTTTTTGCGGTCAAATCACCAAAAGATTGAAAAGTAAGTGGTTAGTTGTAAAGAGGTCTCCAATACCTTTCAAATGAGGTATCACTCGACCCATAGTGCCATTTAAGATTTTGGGGCTAACAGCCCCCTCGCGAAGAGGGCGAAATGCCGGAACTTGAAAGGAACCTGAGAAGATGTGCCCCTGGCAAGCAAAATCGACCTGTTCGAGGATTTTTCAATCACAATAATCAATTCGGAGAAATCTGGACTGGGGAGTTTTAAATGGGACAGCCTGTATGAGTTGTTGCTGTTGTTCAGCAGTCAAAAGAGTATAATTATGACTTTCTAGGTTCGACAATTTATTTATAAATTGTATGTTTTTTATATTCTTGTTTTCTTTCGGTTCTACATTGAACTTCTTATGTGAACGAAAGGTTACAAGTAGATAAAGTGGCAGCCATAAATAAATATATCTTTTCACAATGTAATTAGAATTTCGAAAAAGTCGAATTATATTTAAATTACATCTTCGTTGATTTTCGAATTTTAGTATTTTGATTAAAATTGGAAACATTGTACACTACCGATTTTATATAAATTTATGGAACGACCAGTACACACGGGGCTGGATTGTCATGTTAGGAGTTAGTGGTGTCGGTATAGGATATAAAGGAGGTCGGATAAGACTTATTTACAGCTTAATAAGAGAACGCGCTGCCACCAATCTGGCGGCTAAATTAACTGATCGCCCCAATTTATTGAGGGTAAATTACGGCCAATAAGTCTATCAGGATAAACCGTTAACTCAACGATACAACGCATACAATAAAGCGGCTTTATTAAACAGAAAAAAGCGGAGTTTGAGTTTTGATGTGCTAGTTTATTGTGGGGTAAATGTTTATAAATAATGCTTCCCTTAGTAAAAGACGCGACTATCTGCAGTAGTTATCTGAAGGGGATAAAACAAGGAAAAACCCGGACGTTTGATAGTTTATAGGTATTTTGGAAGGAGAACGCTCGGAGTTGTAGCTAGGGTGAAATCGACCCAGCAACGTTTATATGCATGTAATCTAGTTCGTGAAATAAATAGCTGTAATAAATTGTGAGCTGTGCGCTCATCGCATCTGAGCAACAAAACTCCCGTGCCACCGCCTTTGCCTTTATTTAGATTTAAATAATAGAGTAGCAGGAATACAACTATTCCGATTTTGTATACACTTTGTAGACTTCTGACAAGTTTAGAGTATTTTGTTAAAAATATGAAGCGTAATTTATCGAAAAGAAATCACACAGCCTGTTTAGAATTATGTACCTACGCACTGTATAGTACTTTCATCCCTTCTCTTCACGTTCAAATTTTTGCTCCTTTGTTGTTCCAAGTTTTCCGGGGTCTGCTTTTACTATCTCTTACCAAACAACCCTTATTTTGTATCTCATTTTATTATCTCATTGTATACATCTTATTTCAGCCTCCGGTGACCGGATTTTGAATATTGTGTCGCAATTCGCGCAATTCCATCGGCACTCGTCGGCTAGTGTTGCCGGTTTTCAAGTTACCTACCACTAATTTTGAATAACGCTTTTTTCCTTTTGTTTGAAATAGTAGCCGTATTTTTTTTTTGAATGAAATGACATTCAGGATAAATCCCATTGTCTTTATTTATGGGCTTTATAGTTTAAAAAATAAGGATAGAAAAATATTCCAAACTAGCTGACCCGACAGACGTTGTCCTATCCAAATTTCAATAAATTTGTTTTTGGACAGATCGCAAAACAACAAAAAAGTAAAAACGTGTATAATTCTGTTTTAATTTAGGCTGGAATGCGTTTTTCTAGATTTTTCTCCATATCTGCCCGATTTTTATTTTCAATTGAAAGCAAGTTACGGGAGCATAACGAACAAAACAAGAAAAGAATCAACCAAATGTTTAATTAATTTATTTACATAATTTTATTTTGTTGACAACTTCCAGGACCATAACGAACAAAAAAAAAAAGAATTACGCATATCCATTGTTCCAATCGTGAGTTATGGTCTTGAGTTGATACAAAAATCCCATAGAAAAAACTACTTTCAGTTTTTCCCGAATTTTTCAATTTTTCTTTCCGTAAGAACCTTATTTGGACTATTACGAATAAGTATATGAAGAAAAAAGAATTAGGCAAATCCATCCAGCCTTTCTCAAGGAACAGCATTGCAGTGCACTTTCAGTTTTCCCTGTTGGTATAAGCGCATCACTTGAGAACGGCTGCACCGATTTGGCTATTTTTTTTTTTTTTAATTTAAATGTATTCAAGTCAAACTCCACAAACATTCTTTAAAAGGGCTGAACATAGTTTTCTCCCGAACATGTTCCTATTGTAATTTACGTTTAGGAAATATACGAAATAATCCGAATGAACAGTTTTTGTCTGTCCTTATTGTTGTCGGCACATAAAACACATTATGTACGCGTTTAGTGGAGACGTGCTTGTAAATAGACCTCCCTCATTCCGCCTTTTTATATTCTGCGATTTGTCGCAAATCACCAAAAATTACGTATTCATAATACATAGCTTCATTCGGAAGAGTGAATATCAGGTACCTAAGTTGACGGTGGTGGCACAGCATAGATGCTGTGGTGGTGGCAAACTGAAAAAACATAACAAAGTAATAAAATAGGTATACATGTGATAAATTTCAAATCCACAAGATAGTAATACAAATAATAGTTAGAACGATGCAAACAACACATTGTGTAATAATCATGAAGATCGTAACAATTAAAGGAAGTTGCCTGAATCTCAATAATTTATGCGAACCCCTAATAAATACTAGGTACCGATAGACGCAGTAAAGACGATTGGTTGACCCAGTGAAATAAGTTCACACCCACGTCTCTATTGGAACAGCATCTCGATCCTTATTTTTTAGCTCCATTTTAAGTAAAACCACGGATCAAAATTTATTTTGGTTTTCGGATTCGGAATCAGCATAACAGCTTTCATAAATTAAGATTCAATCTCATCAATTTTTTTCCAAACTTGACTGGTTTTTAATTTTTTTTTGCAAAACCACTTGCACTAGGATTTTCAAAATAACAGAGTAAAAAGTGTGCCCTGTTCTTTGTTGTGTCAAGATTTCATTGGAATTGCTTCAGTCGTTTTCCTTACATTGGTTCTCATAGTTCTTATGGAAGAATAACACGGAAGGATCCCACCCTTAAAGTTTGTGGAGTTTGACTTGAATATATTTACATTTTAATTCAAATTTACTCCACTTTGATTCATCGACATTCTTCCCGTAAGAAAATGACCTGGACTATATTAGGAATATTCTAAAAACAAATTTGACAAATCGGTCGAGCTGTTCTCAAGTTATGCGCTTACCAACGTACAGCATTTTATCATTTTTATTATATAGAATTGCTTGAAATAGTAGCTGTCAAAGAAATTATACATAGTAGGGATTTATCTGCTTTTGCTTGAATGGATCGATTTCTAAAATGATTTTGCCTCACTCTCTTTGTTGTCACAAAGCATTCGCTTTCCCTCTCCTCTACCTTCACTTTACTTTTGTCCTTTCGTATATCTCCTCCACCTTTTTTACCATCAGCCATTCATTTACCCCTATCTCTCTCAGACACTCGAACTCTATCCACCTTGTCGATATCCGCCTTGAAGTCTACCAATAATAATGCATTTCCCACCATTTTATTTTCTCTTTTTGTCACTGCTTCTTCTAATATCTCTTTCATTTTATTCTCCATCTAACCTACTTCTAGTTCTTCGAATCTTGCCTTTTTTGTGCTTTTCCGCTCCTTGTTCGTCTCATATTCTCCCATTACCTTCTTCTGCGTTTTCTCTGTTCTTTCTTTCCTTCTCTTGTCTCCCTCTTCCTATACTTATTTCTATAGGCAGACTTTTGACTCTATCCTTTCCTCTACTCTGAATTTGTCTACTTCTTCCCACGCTTCTTCGTTTCCTATTTCGTATTCTATCCCCGTTACTCCTCTGCCGCCTAGTGGTGTACAATTTTCCTTTTTCATCCCATCAGTTTATTTCCCCTCGCATTTTTTTGTTGACGTCTTTTATGAATTTTCTATCTCGCTTATTGTTGTCTTCATCTCTTTGCTACATACTGCTTATTCCCCCTGCCGCTTCTTTCACTTAAATTCTTTTTGCAGCAGTTTTTTTGTTTTCCCCAGCTTTGTTCTTCTCTCAATGTTTTTGTTAAACCCACTATACCACATCGAGTTGCCTCACATAGTCTTGAAATCTTGTTTTTTTTTAGTCCCGCTACATTCCAAAATAGTGCCATCGCTCTTGTTGTTTCCGATGCCTTTTTAGTCCTCCCGCCCCTTTTCTTGCCTTCTCCCTTACTTTCTTCCTTAATTCCCTTGTTCTTCTTTTCCCTTTTTTGTCCTTTTTCGTTTGCCGTCATCGCCATTTTCTCTCTCGCCCTTTTTTCTTCTTATTGGAAAGCAGGTAAACTCGCTCTCATTTCATTCCATCTTCACTTCACCCCGTCTATTATTAATTTTTTATATCCCATTCTTACTTCTTTCTCATCTCCCCTTTCTTCCATATTTCACTATTTCTAATGATTAATCTATAATTGGTAAATAAAAATCAATTTCTGCATGTATGAAAGATCATCACTTGAGAACAGCTCGACCGCTTTTACATTTTTTTTTAAATATTCGTAACTAGCTAACCTAGCGAACTTTGTACCGCCTCAGAATCAATAAATGTTGTGTTAACTTACCAGCTAAATTAAATTCAGTTTTTTTATCAAAGGATAATGCACACAACGCCATCTACTGACTTTACCGGAACCAGTATACAGTCACGGCCATGGAATTTTAGCCGTCACTTTAATGTCAATTAAAATAAAATGGATGTAGTCCATGCTTTATTGTCATTATGACTGACTTTTTGGAAATGAAATGTAAAAATTTGTCACTGTTAGTGTTTTCATGCGAGTGAGTCAGTGTCAAAATGACAAGTCTTTGAAATAGTAGAAAGTTAGGTTACGAATACCTAAGGCTCGCCTTACATCTTATGACAATAAATGATAAAATTCCGCGGCCGTAACTGTACAACGCCATATTTATTTTTGTTTCTGACATGTATCAGAGATGGCGTTATATATGGAGTCCATTTAAGGTATGAGAAAATATTTTTCGTTAATTTTTCCGATGTTTTAATTCAAAATCATCATTTTTTTTGTGTGGAGTCCACGCGCAACAGAAGTGAAACTTTGGAGTTTACTCCTTAAGAATCTATTTTCATTTATAAAGTCCGATACTTTGTTATTGTCGTTGCCCTGTACCATAGGGGTCCTCCTGGGCCGCCCTGTCCCAAGGGAGCCCCCTGTACCAGAGCGGCTTTGTTATTATCGTTGACCTGTACCAAGCTCCCCCCGGATACAAATCCAACAAATCAAAGACTATAAACTCGGTCCAGCCGTTCTTGAGTTGTAAAAAGTTGTAAAAACATTCAGGGAAAACTGAAAGTGCACTGCACGTGCGTAAATGCTGTTTATTGGTAGGCGCATCACTTGAGAACGGCTGCACAGATTTGGCTATTTTTTTTTTTTTTAATATTCGTAATAGTTCATATAAGGTTTTAAGTAGGGAAAAACTGAAAATGCTTTTTCTATAGGTTCTTTGTATGAACTCGTCTTGAGTTCAGGAATCGAACGATGGATATGCGTAATTCTTTTTTTGTTTTGTTCGTTATGGTCGTGGAAAATTTTTAATAAAACAAAATTTGAGACAATTACAAAGGAAAGTCTGAAAATTCAGACAACCTGCAAAAATAATATGTATTTGTATGCACTCTCGATGAGAACTGACAACAGAAACGACTGTATTTGGTTGATTCTATTTTTTGTTTTGTTCTTTATGCTCCGGAATGGAAAGAACTCAATTGAATGTTTTGAAATAAAAAAAATAATACGAGTGTGCTTTAGACCACACGACTGAAGTAAAACTTCAGTTCGCCATTGTGAAAGTGCTCTTAATTTATGTAAGTTTATAAATGGAGCTAGAGAATCCTGAATTAATACCGTCTGCAGTATCGTTGTCGTCAGCAAAAACTCGGCAATCATGTGTAGCGATTAAGGTGTATTATTAAATAGGTGTATTGTGAGAAGTGCGGATTCACAACGGATAGGACGCGGGTGCGAATCCCGTTAAGGCAAAAAAAAATCTATGAATTAATTATTTATTGTAAAATCGTTCGCTTCGCCCGATCACACTTTTCGTAACGCTCTCGTCACGCATTCACCAGCTTACTACCCAAGTCAAGTGTCCGTAAAGAAGTTTTACTTCAAAAAACTATGCGATAAGTTCTGGAGAAAATTACATTTGTTTTTACTTTTGTGTTGTTTCGCGATCTGTACAAAAACTAATTTATTGAAATTTGGACAGTAAAACGTCTGTCGGGTCAGCTATTTAAGAATATAAACCATAAATAACTTTTTCAATTATTTTACAAATTTGGTACCCATAGTGTCCTACGATTCCCGAAAGGGAACAAATCTTGTGCTACAGTGACGCATGCGCCAGGAAAAAGCAATCGACAGGTATCATACGGTAAAGCTACCCTCCACTTGTCACCACCTGAGGTAGTATGTTAAGTAGGTAGGTACTATAGTGGACTAAATGTGGACAAAAATTTTGAAGAAACACAACTGTAATTTTAAACTGCTTTCTGGTTAAAACAAAAGTCTTAATATACATTACATACATATGCCTACAATATGTTATACAAATATTTTGTTGAACTTACCAAGTGCTTGGTCTGTGTTCTCCTATACCTACCTCTAGCTCTAATGTTATATGCATATGGGATTCATGCCATCAGGATTTGCATATTTACCTAAGTAGCAAAAATTAACTTTTTTTAATCAATTTTGCTTATCACTAAATTGTTTGAGAATGTCGCCCTTCTGTCAAACACGCCTATATATGAACCTCCATAATAAATATTTATTGAACTTATTTTTTTTTTTAAACTAGTACCACCATTTATACACCGTCTGCAAAGTGCAAACTTCCAAGCACTAATCAACTGAAAATTTCAATTTCCGGTTTTACCTGGGTTGAGATAATTATTACTGCTCATGGTAAACCCTTTTTGTACAGTTCAGTTCTAGGTAGTTCTGAATATTAATAAGAATGTGTCTAGGACTTTTGACACCCTTGTACAATTTAATTAATTCGTCAAAGCCTCAAGAAGTACACACTCACTCGACACTCATGGGTCTAAAACATTAGAGATAGAGACTGGACGGAAATGAACACGCACTCCTCTTTAGTGCATCAGCAGAAGACCCCATTTGCGCCCCTTGTTGCCAAACTTCATCATAAAAGGCCATTTTTAGGAGAAGAAGTGTCATCGTGTTAGTGATATTTAAGGCAATAAGCAAAATTACATTTTCGAAAAGCCTACCCAAGCACAGGACAAATGTATACATTCAGTGAAGTTTCCTGACAAGATTCCAGCACTACATTTTAGCGGAGTGCCTCTGCACATGCCTCTCTCTCCACATGTACTTTTCGTTCTTAGATCTTTGAAAGTTTGGGATAATTTGGGTAATTAATAAAATAATTGGGATAATCAAATCAGTGTCTAGTTGCGATGTCTATGCAGAGTTCTAACATCAGTTTACCATTTCTCCAAAATAAATTTTTTTTTTGAACTTTCATGTCTGTGCTCACAGCATGTAAGAGTTCATTGTAAAATTATCCCATTTCCTCTCTCTCACCTTTTCCTCTCCCGTTTAATCAGGTAAATACCTGAACTTCTTCTTTAACTCCTTTAACTCTTTTTTATTTTATTATTTTTTATTTATTGATATGTATATTTAATTTTTTTCATCGTCTAATTTCTTTTATTCTTTACTTTGTGTCCTTTAAACATTTCATCGTTTCATGTTATACAATCTGGAGCTAGTTTGAGTAAGATCATGTTTAGAAAGTTTCTTCACCATTAGAATGGTAAACTAGAACATAATACGTAAAAATTATAGATACCGCAGGATGTTTTAAAAATCTTTAAATATCAATTTGCGCACTTATTTTGCTACTGACCAGCCAAGAAGGTATATTATATGAGGTAGAATTCACACATTTTACTTTAACAATAACCTAGTTTAAAAGGCACAATTACTCATTCATTGAACCTCCGTTTCAGGTAGAATTATGTAATGTTCTTTTATTATTTTACCTGAGAATTTGTCATAGAATTGTGAAATTTTAATTTAAACGGATGGATGCCCAGGATGATTTATCACCCCTAATTACACAATAAGTCTCACATACAGTAGTCTTCATCCCTCAAACATCAACGGATCCTTTCACGTTTATCACAGGTAATATTAAAATGATCAGAAGTAGCTAGTCGAAATTTCGCCCTTAGCGCACCAGTCTAGAGGGAATCTGCTCCGAAAGAGGCGTTACGGGGGCTGTTTATTGTAGTTTAGTACAATATTTTCAAACAGTGTCGACAGTTTTACAGCTTAACTGTGCACAATAATGTCGGCAAAGTAAAACGGTCTGGGACAAAACACCGGTCTGAGAGACGAACCCATTTCGTCACACTCGCTGTAAATTGGTCAATAAAAGTCAAAATACTCAAATATTGTCCCTTAATTTGTTACAGTAGCTACTCATCTGTATTGTTGCAAGGCGAGGATGTCAACAAAAGTTATGGCGATCTGATGAAGCATTGGATTGAGAGACCTTGGGGGACGCAAATCCCTGGAATAAATCGGGCACCTGATGCCATGTGGAGCAGCAAGTACGTCATTTTAGATTGTGATATAGCTTTCTGAAAAACTGGCAGGTTCTGATTTGTGTGCATGTGATAAATGCATTTAATATTTGTCCTAAGAGAGAGCTTGATTTTAAAAGTATAATAAAATGAGAAGAGTTTCTAGTTACACAAAATTATATACCTAATACATGCATAATTTGTATATATATTACAATGGAAAATAATTATCACTTCTTATAGATACTTACTACATATTCATATCGAATTTACTGCTGACAAAAGCTGGTTAAGCCAAATATAGTAGCTAAAATACTTTTCAATACGTAAATGACTGCTCTAAACCCAGATTTTATCCTCCTTTGTTTTCCATTTTCTAATAAACTCAGCTTGATGCAGCTTCGTCTTATGCTACGTGAACCAAATTAATGCACCGAAGAGTGGAAATCCTCCTTTGTATCTTTGATGGTTATTAAAGCATCAATTAAGTTCGAATCCGGACCTTCCGGATCCACCGGAGCGATGAGAGCGCTTATTAATAACTGACAGAGTTCCGGAGCGCATATCAGCTGAATTTATGAAAGGAATCAGTCTGAGCGAGGCAGCCCCGCTATCATGGCTGATAATGGAGCCGGAGTATTTTTATCGTTCCATCGCGAACGCTGATTGGTTGTGGCGTCGCCCAATATACGTCCCGATTGGCTGCAGGAAATTGCTAGGGGAAAAACTGACATAAAACAACAGACAATTTTCAGGACTATATTCGTTTCACGACGATCCACCCGGAGTTCTTTGTCTGCTTTGATAATGAAAAATGGGAAGATCGACGTAAAATAAATACAACAGCGTCCCGGACGAGAATTAATGCATTTAGACGCTTTCTCGAAGTAGTGTTCAGAATTAACGGGTTTAATAAACGATTAATGCGACTTTGTGGTCAATCTAATGAAATTAGTAATGGACGTTTGTTTGTGAGTCGTATTAACTTATAATTAACGTATTGATACCTACAATAATCCTCTATATTCGTATAGAAGCCCAAATTACACTAGCCAGACGAATTTATGAATATGATTGTTAGCACAGATTGATACGGTTGAAGTTGCTCAGATGAAGTTCATAATTCTATTATTAGACAGGGTCGACCATAAATTTGTTGACTCTGTACCATTGATGCCCTCATAAAAAAATTATAGCTACCTACAAAAAATTTCCACTGACAAATTCCATTCTTTTTTTCAAGATTTGCTTTTTATGGCCGCTCAATACGTTCATTTTTACAAAAAAATACTAAACATTAAATTAATTTATTGTTTAGTTTAGTAATGGATGGGTTGTTATAATTTGAAGAAATAAAAAGATCAGATTTATAGTGTCTTTATCGTTTTATGGCCGTTTAACTTTTATTAGTTTCACAACCTATAAACTAAAGTTCGGTCTAAATTTATTTATCTGCCAAACCTTTTCATCGAGATTTTAACATCAGAGTTGCTGTTATTTAGTTTAAAGTGCATTTAAAAATCTTTAAATGAATTTTTCAAACAAAATGCTTAGCATAGTGTCTTTCTGCCGGCCTAAATAAATACGACCACGTGAAGAGGAGGATCAATGTTTCCTTAATCTTTATGCCCAATTAGCAGCTTTGATGAACGATTAATGTTTAATGTGTTTTCCGGACGCAGATGTGCTAAAATCCCTAATTAAATATTTGATGACAAAAAATCATTGTGCAACGAGAATTTTTGAATCAACGAGTTCAATGTCAAGTTGACATGCCGTCACTGCTTTACATTGCAGATGCCATTAAGTTAAATGATAGAAATATTAATGGGTTTATAGTTATATGCGAATAGACTTGTTTGATGAGATGACGGAGTGTTAATGTTATTGACTTTTCTTTTTATAGTGAAATCAAATATAGCCACTTTCTTTTTATTCAGCATGCCTTTTTATTTTCATTGTAATTATTGTTTATTTTACAAATTGAAGTCGTCAATCAGAATGATGTTTCTCTTGTTATTATAGTACCAATTCTTTAGCAATACTTTCTTCAGTCAATATGCGTTAACGCATTAATTTTTACAAAATGTACCTGAATTTCTCCATATTGTTACGTTCTGGAAGAAGCCAACAAGTATAAAAAACGTTTAGTTTCCGCAGAAAAAATCTTCAAGTATACGGTTGGTGATAAACGTTGATTATTCAGCGGAATTGTCGCGATGCAAACGACTATGTCGGATTTACCATATGCGTAAAAATATGGGCAGTCCATTATTTTGCACAAACGTATAGGAGATACGTTTACCAATTGTTTATAAAATTTGCGCAAAAAACGTTCGGCAGTAACGTTTATAAAACGTTTATGATATGCGCATTTTAGGAATATGTAATAAATTGTAATAACATGACAAACGTCTACACACCTATATTGTATTGTACCAAGATATATATAGTTAGTTTACGTGTATTTAACATTTGTAATAAACGTTTACTAAATTTGTTATAGGTAATACTTTTATCCAACGTTTTATTCAATTTCTTCCCCATAACCAGGAAACCTTCTATTATATGTTTTTTTCCTAACTTTTAACTTAACAACATAATATGTTATCCATTATCGGGAGAAGATTTCTGTAAGATATTTTACATGTATAAGAAATAAAGAGGAAAAATGACGATCAAAATTGGGGATTCATTCAGAATTAACAAAATAAGCTGAAATTATAAATAATACTTACTGGATGAACGGCACAATTCGAAATTTGAACCCTATAGTGTTCCTTTTTTCGCGAAGAAACAATTTGGAAAAATAAATCTGAACGGTATATTTCGATAAAAAAATAGAAAACACAACAAATTAAAAGTAGAAATTGAACAAACAAGTCTAATAAGTGCTTCTTTTAAGTTTCTTTTCATATCTGGCTTTGGCTAATTAAAGCCAATCTTTAATCGCATCTTCAATGTTTCTATCCCTGAGGTCCACCTTGTGGCCTTGTTGGGAAAAGGCCACCAGCACCGCATCTAAGAAGTACCAAAATAGCCAAGTCTTAATTACTCAATATGAATATTAAGGATCTTGTCTTACTTAAGGCACAACATATCAGTCTCCAAGACTAAAACTTATGTTGAGTTAAGGTCAACTTAAAATGCGTTTCAAATAAATGTTTCTTCAGTGAATGTAAAATACGACAGCACAAAAATATACTTTAAAGTCTATCCCAAATCAACGTTAATTTAAAATGCGTTTCCTCAATGAATGTAAATTACAACAGTATAAATCTAATATATTTAATCGCTGAACATGAAACAATTTTAACCACATAAAACAGTCTGTACTGCACCGATTTTGATCATTGTTTTTTTAAATGAAAGACATTGACAAGTTCTATGTCAAGATTACTTTCCATTTTCAAAAATTTAACAGATTCATTAATTATTTGCAAATCATTTTAGGGGAAAAGCGGTTCATTACAGTAATCGATTTAAATGAGCGTGAATCGTTTTAAGTGAGAAGTTGGACAACTGTAGCTAAATATATCTTAGCCCTACCCTGAGGTTGTGTAGGGAACTTAAGACATGCTTATTAAGACATTTATACTTCTGGATGGATGTGTGGGTGCGGGGCGTGAAGAGTGTGAAATAGAGGACGAATGAAGCTGTGCAAAATACAATTCTTTTATCGCATAATTTTTCTTGCCGAAAAATTGGTTTACCAATTCCACAATATTTTTGTTTAACTGACCTGCGACTTTCTCAACAAATCAATCGAGAATAGGAAGATTTATTGTTTTATCAAATATATGAAACGGCTAATAATGAACAACTTGCCATTATTGATCATATACTTTTTTTCAACACAATACTGGTAGTAATGTCTTCTGTTTCGTACATTTTTACATTAGCAAACAATTCAATCAGGAGCATCTTTACCGCACAATGAACAAGTGTTTACGCAAAACATTGTATATAAAGAAATTATTCCGTCTTAATTTTTTTTAATTATTCAGACAAGGCAAATGAATAGCTATTTATTATACTATAGTGTCTTATAAGGCAAATAAGTCACGAAAGAAATGTTTAGCCACGAGAGCTTGCTCGAATTTTTCTTCAGTGACTTATTTGCTGTTAAGACACGTGTGTAAGACATAGGTTTATCCAACACCCCCTGCTGTAACAGTTCTTGAACATTCATCAAAACCCAAAAAGTTTTGACGTTCAAAACTGTTGGCTTATGAACTGGTGCTATGACAAATTAGAAAACCGTTGATTTATTTTTTCATAAGCCACATGTGTCTTATAGACCTCATAATCCATTCAAAATCGGCGTTATTATGACTACATAATAAACAAGTGTTGGATAAAAATTGTAATAATATGTAATATGGTAACCAGTCTTTATTCAACACCATTTACGTAAGTATTCATTTTTTTTAATTTTTACATTGATTTAATTACCAATTCAATACATACCACTCAAATTTCGAGTGACGGGCGATCACTAGTATACTTTAAAATGCGGTTAAAATGAACGTTTCCTCAATGAAGTAAAGAAATATTTAATACCTACATGTTTTTTCATTGAATCAGAAATATCTGTATAAACATAATTTAATAAAACGTATATATAAAACATGTCACTAATGATGAACTATTTATACGTTTATTCAACGTGTGGCTTAAACGTTTTAAAACGGTTTCTGCCAACATTAAAAAAACAGTTATATAAAATTATAAATAAATTATGAAATATACGGTTACACAACGTACAATTTATGACAGGTTTACAATAAGCGTTTGCGGAATATACCTTATACAAAAAAAAAAAACATTTCGCATAATAATCGTTTTTTCTTGGATGATGATCTTATTGTCAACTCATACGACCGAGATCGTTCTGGAGGAATTCTACTAGCGAACCTTCGAGAAGCCGCTTCCCTACAAATACGACGTGAAACGGTCGTCAGAGTCAATCAGAAGTCGAAACTACTGGACGACACAATCCGTCTAATTTATACAAACTGTTTAAATAAATAACCGTGTCTTTATAACTGAAATCTGTGCATAGACAAGTGTTGTTAAATAAATTGACAGTAGGTACTTTGTTTAAATATATAATTTGTGAACCCGTAAACGTAACAATATATGTATCATTGAAGAAAAACTAGTCCTTATAAGCTTTTCAATCGCGAAAATTTAATTGCGAGACGTTTTACATTTTTTTTAAATTTTACCTTGTGCTTTCGGCTAACGTAATCAGCACTTCTGTTCTATTTAATTAAGACGTCATCGGAGAGCGTTGGAGAAAATTTCGTGGTAAAAATCAATGGGGTTATTATAATTATTATACCATTGGGTACAGGAATTGAGAGTAATATCGTCGGTGAAATGTGTTAACCTGCTAACTCCATTTGGCAAAATTTTGGAGGAGACTATTAAAACGCTTGAATTTCGGAGTTTATATTAAACCATTTGGAGACAGCAGGTATTATTTAGAAAAAACATAAAACATTTTGTCTGAATAATACCTGATATCTCCAAATAATCTAATATAAACTCCGAAATACAAGCGTTTTAATAGTCTCTTCTAAATTTTGTCAAATGGAGTTAGCAGGTTAACACATTTCACCGACGATATGCAGTTGCATTTAGACAAATCTAACATAAGTTAATTATTTATTTTGAGAACAATTTTTTTTCACTAAACATGTGATCTTAATTTGTATGTACTAAGTGACAATGAATTTGAGTATAATCACATTAAGCTTTTAAACCTCCTTTACGTTGGCCAACGAAATTGTGTTCATCTTCGTCTAGAAACCCGGCAGACTATCAAAAATTTAGAAACCCAGATTAACAACACTCAGACATTATTCCTAATAATAAATGAATCATGTTAAATGCTCTCCACACCCAGCACAAAATAATTTTCCAGAAGATTGGGAAAGGACAACGGAGCAGATTAATGTTTCATCACCATGAAACATCGAGAGGGTTGTGAAATAATTATAGCTTGTCAGGGTTAAAAAGATAGTCATTGTGTCCACTTCTCTCCAGTCCAAAGCAAAATACGATTTTAAACTTTCATCAGCCGGTGTTACACAGCTCATTTCCTCCTCGTTTTCCGCGTTTATTTTTCTTCAACTTTGCCAACAACTTTTCCCTCTCTGTTGGTCGCGAAGCCGTCATCTTTTCATCTCCTTGAAAACGGCCATTTTTCACAAGATTATCCGCGAAGCCGTTCGCAGGTTCGCCTCGTGAAAACTTTTTGTGTCGAGTGAACAAGACCGGTGACACGGTTCTCGATATGTTTTTAAATCGAACTTTATACAGCCTCTGGGAAATCACGAAAGACTATGACATCTCCCAGGCCGTGGAGAACAGAGCTACCCCGTGCTATCACGTCGCCTGATTCTTATGCGCGACCAGACAGAAATATTTATTATGGAGGGAGAACCGATCCCGATTTTTCTTTCGTCAGCCGGCCGGAAATTGACGTTTATTGCAGACATCACGGCTGAATTAAAAATGGATTTTAAAACTTGAACTGAATTTTCAGCCACAAATTTACCGAGTTTGTAGGGGTGGAGGTGAACATCTATTTAGAAGCACCAAAAGTGTGAATCTTGTCTTAAATTGTTTAGATAATCTTACTTGTCATACTACTGCCAAATAAGAGATAATAGTACAGTTGACCAAACAATAGTTATTTATTATACAAGTGAGTAAAGTAACATATTATTGTCCATGGTAGAAATGTTGTACCCAAAGAGGCAATAATATAAGTATGCCACTCGTCGGCTAGTGTTTTAATTATAATAAAATAAATTGGTAAAGTTGATTTAATATCACATTTTTGGTCGTCGAACAAAAAGTATCGCCTACGTAACTCAAGAATTAGGACATTTACCCGACCCTCGCGAATTATCGCTCTCGGGTAACGCCACATGCTTACAACTATTATTACACTCGTGTGTGATCAGCTTCTTACCCTGCTTGTTACGTATTATACTTTTACACCTCATAAAACAACTAGAGCTAATACCACTAATTTCCGTAATAGTCAACCACCACAGGGGATATCAGAAGAACTGCACAATAACGAACATATTGATGCCGGAACTGATAATCCAGAAGAAACCGACGATATGAAATGTCTTCAGAAAGTCAAGAGAATATTGGTGCGATCATGGTAATAAAATACTTCTTTATCTTCGTTTGTCAGTCCGACACACTCTTCGTGGTACGATGTCCTTCTTTACAAGCATGGCAGTACCAAGAAGATTCGTGTAATATTTTGGTCCTTTTACCATTGCCTTTACCTTTAACAGTTTGAGATCTTTGTCTTTTTAAATTTTCTGTTTTATTACTTTTTTTAAATTTTTTGTTTGGCTTGTTTGATTTCTTTCTGATCCTTGTTAACTCTTTCTTCTAGGCATAGTTTGGAGTCGGCATGATTTCTTGAAATGGAAGCTTACGGTTTTGGAATTTGGAGATTAGCCAGATTAGCAAATGGAGAGCAAAGTAAAAGTGGCAACGTTGCTGCAGTTGAATCTTATATTTGGCACCTATGGGAGAGCTTTGACAGTTGTCAAACCATTGGCCATTATCGATACCGATATAATATGATTTACAACTTACAATGCAAACAATAAATCGAGTCCTGAAAAACCATCAAAAACACAAGCTAAAAAATCGATATCGATAACGCTATGACAGTGATATGACAAATGACTGCTCTTGTGTAACTAACAACATTGGTACCCTATATAAGTACCAATTAACTAAAGAAAATCCCTGGAATCCGTCAAATCGCGCAGCATTTGTTATCCTCCTTTAGACTGTTACATGTCATATAAGTTCTACTTTGTCGTTATGGCGGGGATAGGTCAATTGTCAATGCTGCATCGAGTTCCTCCTCGTTCAAAATTGTTTGGTTTCTTCATGACAGTCTGCTGTTGCGAAGTAGGGAGTTCTGTGTCAGACGATGCATACGCTTCATTTGTTAAAATCGAGGTTCAAATATCGGGATTGAATGGAAACAATCCTGGGGCCCTGAATCCATTCAGAATATGTTCATGAGTCAAAGATTTTGACCAAAATTTTGTTGTTAAAACTAGTTTTTGTCAAGCGTATATCGGTATATCGGGATTTTGATACAACTCCTAGATCGCAGTGATGCTCAAATAATTTATATATCGACTTATCAAGCGGTTTGAGCCCTTAGGTTGAGCTACTACATATTATGCTTTTCGGCTTCTTCAACAATCGGATAATCCAAGTTTGATGACGCTCCATTAAAGATCAACAAAATCTTTCCTTGCGTTTTATGCTTTGCTAAATGCTTAGAAAATCAATAATAATAAATAAGTCCGTGGTCATACTTTCTTTCGGAGCCATTTTCACTACACTTCCAGGTGGCAAATGTTCGCTAAACGCTGGTTTTTGCCTTTGATGCCCTGTAAATATGACCATTGGAGGGATAGCGAAGAGAACTACAAGGCTATTGTCATACTCTGGCGCTATCAAATGAACTCGACGGGCTCCTTTTGGCGCCAAAACAGTCTTGATGAGTCGTCATACAGTTTTTTCACTTCTTCGAAATGTTGATTAAAAATAGCTCTGTTTATTTTTGTGCTCTTGGTGGATTCCTGAATTAAGCCTATCTTTTTTAAATTTCGGGGTGCCTTTTCCAATCTTTACCAGCAAAATGCGAGAATCTTTTTGATTTTGTTTTTGCAGAAAATAAAATATGCTTGTCTCCTGATAACTTTAGGTGTAACAGGCACACCAATATTTGCAAATTATATAATTCGTTTAGCAAGATAATTTTTTAGCAACCAATTAGGTATATTGAATAGCCTTACCTAGCTCAGAGCTTCTGAGCTTCTCAGTTATTAATGGAGAGAAAAAAGCCTCTTTTCTCTGATGGGGAGCGGGTTCTGGGACACCTGTATTACCTATTATATCTAATTGTCTATTGTATTGTTATATTAAATTTAATTTTTTAAATTTCTTGTAACAAAGCTAACGGGTGTTTTTTTTAAACTTGGCGTCATAGTTGAGTTTATGTGAACAGGCCATTTTTTGTCTGGTTTCATTTAGGCGTTTATTTAGGAGTTCCGAAAAACATAATTTTATCGAAGAGGTTCCACTGCACCCCGAAAAGTTATTAGGAGTATGGGCGTGTTGAACTGTCGCTTAATTAAATTAAAAGTGATGCTGGATATACATTCAGATGTCAAATTAATAATTGTCAGTTCAATGGCAGGTTCACAGTTAAACATACATGGCCAACTTCAACGCCAAATTTTAAAAAACACCCGTTATTAACGCATTCATTTTGAGTGCGTTAATAAGCCATTAACGCACCCAAAATCTAGATTTTTTTGTTTCCATTGGTAACACACACTGAACCCTGCACTGAACGAAATGTCAGTGTGATTTTGAGGTTATGGTTCCATGTCAAGTCGTGTACATGTACGTCAGGTATTTTATTCTGATTTTATTTGTAAAAAATGAAATTAATATGCAAGTTAGAATAAGAAATTAGATGAAAAACTCGTTTTGTAAAACTTAAGAGCACTCGTTCTTTACAGGCATTCCTGGCTACGGTAGTCGTGCTGCAAACCTGAACTCCTGTCTTATTAATACAGTGGAAGCTCGATAACGTGAACACAAAAATCCTTGCTATGTTCATATTAGCGCAAGTGTTCACACTAGAGGTGGTGCAGAAAAGAAGTTTTAATTTTATTCAAAATGTAAAACGGGAAATGAAGTTGCACCTAATGTGAATTGAAATTTGAATTTGTCAATTTATGTCAATTCTTGTACAAACCATGCATTTCTGACACATAAGTGCAGTTTTATAACCTAAATTATAAAAAGCCGTTTTAAACTATGAACAATTAATATAATCTGACAGAAGTTTGGATACATTTTGGATTTTGTGTGTCTTCAAACTTAGATCTGTATTTATTTGGTTTAAAACCGAAACAAATAAAAATTTTAAAAACAGATATCTTGTTTTGAAAAATTAGCATTTATTTCGGTATTTTTTATATTAATTTAAACAGACACATTTGTATGACACGCCGTTTTATTATTTAATAAACAAATATTTTTTCTAAAAAGAAAATAATTATTTCTTTTCAATTTAAAACTAAATGTTTTGGATGATTTTTTTTATGTACCTACATAATAAAAACGGAATACTTTTATGTTTTTACATAAAATTAAATTATTATACATAGGAAGAGATACACAAAAGGATTAATTATATTTATGCCATAACATAATTATAAATAATTAATATTCTTCTGTTAAAATATTGATAATATTTTTATTGTCTTGGCACATAATAATAATACATAACTTTTTAATTATAAGTAGATAATAGTAGATTATAATATTAAGAGCATAAGTTACGCTGTATGTGCTGAGCCTGGACTGTTGACCGACGAACGAAGTGAGTCGGTTAAGTCCAGGCGAAGCACATAAAGCGACTTATGCTCTGAATGATATATACTATTTTATCCGCAAACCTTACTCAGAAGCCCCCTTGGTCAGGAGCCCCCTTGTTCGGGTTCCCTCTTGGTCGAGTCCTCCCTTGATCGGGAGCCCCCTTGGTATGGAGCCCCCTTGGCCGGAAGACTTGTAGGCCGGGAGCCCCCTTGGTCGGGAGCCCCCCTTGCCGGGAGCCCCCTTGGTCGGGAGCCCCCTTGGTCGGGAGCCCCTTTGGTCGGGAGCTCCTTGGTTGGGAGCCCCCTTGGTTAAGAGCCCCCTTTGTCGGGAGCCCCCTTGTCCGGGAGCACCCTAAACGGGAGTCCCCTTGGCCATGAGCACCCGTGTTCGGCCCCTCTTGGTCAGGAGCCCCCTTCGTCAGGGGCGCCTGTAAATAAAACAAGGAGGAGCTAGTCATTTCATTTACACGCGTCCCCATCCACTCCCTCGCTAGTTCACTTTCAATAAATTAGAAAACAACAATTTAGTAAGGATTTGAAAGAATTCATTGTCATTCATCATGACAAGGTACAAGTGTCACTTATTTTATGTGATTAAGCACATAAAATAACACCTGTTGGCTACTTTATGAGCCTAATCACATAAAATGACACTTTTACCTTGTCAATGGAGGCACATAAGTTGTCACTTTTGTGACGTTTGCGGATAAAAGTCATTTATTTCTCTAAAAATATACTATAACTGAAAATAATAAAATTATGCCACCACAAAATAATAAATCAGTTAATTTTATTTGAAACAAATAATTGAAAAAAAAAATTCACATTTTTTTTATGGTTTATCATAATAAAATTCCATGAAATTTTTATAAAGGTGACATCATAATGATATATTTGAAATTGATTTTTGCCACTCGATAAGTAAAATTCATAAAATTATTATTGTGTATCATAATGAATTAAAAGAATAGCAAATTTCAATTTTGTAGTTATATAATTATAATTTGAAATATCCGTCTTAAAAATAAATAAAATCATTATGACGATTTAACATTAGATTCCTATTTATTAAGAAATAATAAATTAATTGTATTTCTGTACATAATTTCAATTTTAACATTTCTGCTATGTACATAATTTTAATTAAAACATTTCTATTATGTACACAATTTTAATTCAAACATTTCTATTATATACATAATTTTAATTTAAACAGTTCTATTATGTACATAATTTTAATTCAAACATTTTTATTCTGTACATAATTTTAATTTTGAATTTTCAATGCGTACATAATTTTAATTCGATTTTTTTTATTATATACATAATTTTAATTCAATTTTTTTTATTATGTACATATAACTTTAATTCGAAATTTTTATTATGCACATAATTTTAATTCGAAATTTTCATTATGTACATGATTTTAATCGAGACATTTTTATTATGTACCTACATAAACTTAATTCTGGAGTTCTATTTCTATTATGTTCAAAATTTTAATTCAATGATTTATTATTAAGTATTTAATTTTATTTCAAATTCAGTTAGAATTCGGAATTTTATTGAATAAAAAATTAGCTAAAATTCTTGTTGAAAATAAAAATATATATCTTTCAATTTTATTTATATCACAGCATAATAAAAATTGCTAATTAAAATTATATTCCTACATAATTATAATACTGATATTTTTCTGTATGATGAGACATAATAATAATTGAGTTTTAAGATTTAGCCAAACTCATAATTTTAATTCACTATTATTTAATTATGTTAGTGCATAATAATTAGTTTGAATAAAATTTATGTATTAACATAAAAGTAATTCATTCTATTTCAATTAAGTTCTACGTTATGTATAAATAAATCATTTAATATTCGTTTCTTTAATATTAAGATATTTTTTTTGTGATTAAATAGTAAAACGGCGTGCCATACATTTGCATTGTTTATTTTACGGAAATGGTGATATAAACAAATACCTTAACTAAAATAATAACTAAATAATAAAGTCTTAACTTGCAGTTCACGTTATCGATGAGCGTGTCGCTCTTCACGTTACCGAATACATATAGTTAAGTTATAAAAATCGGGTGTTCACAGGACCGAGATGTTCACGTATTCGAATGTTCACGTTATCGAGTGTATACTGTATAAGTTTTACAAAACTATAATTAATATATTCAATTTGACATAAATTACTATGGTAAATAGTGGACACAATTTTTGAGCTTATTTTAGTGTGCTATAGCATAACTTTTGTGCTGAAATTATACTAATCACACCCTGTATTGTGAATTTTTTGTACTTAATTGTGTATATTATGATATATTTGTCCTACAAACGGAACGTCATAGCTCGGTTGTATTTTATCAAATTTATTATTATTATTATTATTTTTGGTTAATCACTGAAATAACTGAATCCGAGAACTGGAAAATGTGAAAGTCTGAAAACTAAATAAATTTAAGACCTGAAACTTAAAAGTGAGAACATTAAAAACAGAAGACCCGATATACTGAAAATTTATACAGTATTATGAAAATCTAAAAAAAAATCGACAATTTGTGAAATTGAGGCACTGAAAATTTAAAAACCTGATATACATTAAAAACCCCAAAAATTGATATCCTGATAACTGAACAAAACGAAACCCTGAGAACTTAAAAGAACTGACAAACATAGAGTCTAAAATGTTATAGGAAAATGAAAGACTGAGAGCGTGTGGATTTCATAACTTGATAAAATTAAAGTTTGAGAACTTGAAAATTTTAAAAGATAAACAACTGAAACGTGTGAGTCTGAAAAATTGAAAACGTGAAAACCTGAAAACTAAAGAGATTTACAGTCTTAGAACCTGAAAACATATATGATGAACAATTTAAGACTTGAAAGACTGATTTTGTGAAACCGAAAACCTGTGCAATTGGAAAACTAGGAACTCGAAAATTTGAGACATTAACAACCTGAGATCTTTATAACCTAACCTAATATGTATAATAAACTGATGACAACCTAAAAAGAACAAACCTTTGATAATAATTTACAAAGCTGCAAAACTGAAAACAGGAGAATCTGAAAACCGTTAGGTTTGATGAATGTCTGAGAAACTGAAGAAATAAAAACAACATAAAAAGATTTATGGTAAAACGATAATCTGATGAACTGAACTGAAAGTCTAGAGATCTAAAAACTTGAGAATTGGAATCTTAAAATCTAAGAGGTTGATAGCTTGATACCGTGGAAATAGGAATAAACAGGGTGGAAACTTTATAACGGGAATAAATTTTGTAACTTGCTTTTATAAATGAAAGTTCCAAAAATCACATAGGTACTGCTTTGTGTTGATCTCTATCCTAAAGGGTTAAAAATACCTAATTTTTTATTTTTAAAGTTTATGCCATGTGACACATCATTGGAAAGCTATAACAAATTTAAATTTTCACTGTTTTGCCTGAATGCTCATGTAGGTTGTTTTGTAAATTCTTACTTTCTGTAGGTTGTTCTGTTCTTGAAGATTTTACTAATAGTGCTAACTTGGACGAACGAACTTTAGGTTAGAATGAAACAACATGATGATTACATTAACATGTGTAGGGTACTTTTATTGATATTGGACGTAATTAATATTATTATTTTACTGATTGCTTAATCTTGAGAATTATCTAGAAAATGTTTCGTGATACTTTATGGATTATGCTTCTTTAAATATATGAGATCTAGAACCAAATGTTCTGCATATCACCAGCCACAATTTTTATTAATTTTTGGCCCTGTAATATTTTATTAATCGCTTGTATAAACTATAAATGCTGTTTCAATAATTGTATTACATAATTTGCAAACTTATGCTACAAGATATCAGCTAGACATAAATTCCCATTTAATCAATAGGCGTGCATGCATTTTATGAGCGTTTTATCGTGGATGGTCCCTACGAACATTTCGATACGCTGATGCACCTCATATTTCGTTATCATCATTTATAATCTCCACCTCCAGCCCTCCCCGTCATTAATAAATCAACAATATATCACAAATAATTGGTATTGATTTCCAATTATCCAACATAACAGAATGCGGAGGAGCGAGGCGAAGACACGAGCTGGTAATCCCATCTAATCTTATATCTATTACAATGTTGACTGCAACGGATTAATCCGATAGGGAATACAAACAATTTGTCACGCTTTCTATTGTGTGCAGCCCCTCCTATAATATAATACATTTATCTGAATTACCAACACGCATTCATACATTGCGAATTTCAACATCTGTTTTAAAACGCTCCGATTTTTGACTTGAAAAAAAAAAACTGTAAATGGGAAATAAACAGCTCAGCGAAACTAATCGATTGGTTCTTTGGTGACAATATTACCCCAAACTGACCAGAAATGTGGTTTATTCCCGCTGTAAAACCATTTCGAGCGGTCACTCACTCTTCAATTTAGTACCATGGTAAGGTCGTCGAACGAAAAATGGGTCTTTTATCGGCACCAACCCTTGTCGGGTGAAGTTACAATTTCGCAACGCTAAAAATTTATTGCCCCAATACCGTTGCGTCTTAAAAATTCTGCACAAAACTGTTCTTTTTTATGGCGATACTGCATAATTTTGCGTCATAACGGAGCAATTTTTACTATTATGACGGTGTCCTAACGGACCCTGCGATACAGTTTTGCGTTCGCAGAAGTCACCCTGCAACCAATAAAACCAATTAGCCGCAATAAATAAAAGCCGGATTGACTAAACAGCCGTCAAACCGATTTAATAGAGCGTGAGTAACATAACCTCACACGTAGGGATTTCGACATAATGGATCAATTTATCCCATTCAGTTGTGGGTGGTTGTGGAGATTCAAACGCCGCATCTGTCATCGGACATTAATGGCGATTGTTATTGCTTCCGATTCTGACCAGTGGCCATTTAGCTGCAAACAATTGATCACGGAATGCAGCGGCACGCGTTGGGGGTGTACTACATTACAAGAGTTCACCCCTTGTTAAGTTATTCAGAAACGGACGTGCAATACAGTTTGAATGATTTCAGAGAACTTCAACGTTATTTTTTGACTAAATCATAAATGTTCTAGAGTGACTCTGTCTTAACCTATAAATTATTTAAAATTGTGCTCCTTATTGTCATGTGAATCATTAATCCTTGTACAAAAATATCTTCAAAATAATAGTAGATATTACAATGCTTCATTGTCAGCGAGTGAGATCTTTGAATCACGAGTGCGATAGCACGAGTGATACACATCTCACGAGCTTACAATCATTTCGGTCACGTGTAAGATACGACGTTTTATGCCCGAAGTGTAATTTCTTGTAAAAGTTGGAACCATAGTAATTCACCCCTTTTTATCATTATATCACTTGTGAGAGCAATACTCCATGCGTGGCAAAAATAGTCATCTAGATGTTAGTCGGGTATAATAGTAGATTATTATAGGAGTTTCTGTGTAAATTGGACGCTTTATGCCACAACGGGTTTATAAAAGCACGAGTGAAACGAGTGCTTTTGTGAGCCCCGAGTGGCGTAAAGCGTTCAATCTACACAGGAACGAGTGTAATACAACGTTTTATCGTTCGACACCACCCCGGAGAGCCTTTAAATTGCTTAAAATCCATAAAAGTAGTGCGACGTTTATCTGTCATTTTCATTATTTCAGTGTTTACACAAGCCAAAATTTGAAAATTCTGACAGTGTCGAACGATAAAATAAATTATGTTCGCATTTTTACATTAAAATTGAACTAGGGGAAGGTGGGGCAGAACCGGATAGCGAGGAACAACCGTATGGCCTCATATATTTTTTCTTTGTGTCATCATCTCTTTGTCAGTTCGCAAATATCACTCAGTAGTCTGAAATAAGAAAATTTCGCCGAACAACACAAAACGCTGTTGTTTCATATTCTGTCCGCATTGAATTTACCACGTTTTGAAGTAAACAATATTCTTAAATTTTTCAGACACGTAAAATGTAAATTAACTAATTTTCTAAGCTTTCAATTATTGCTAGTCAACTAAAAAGAGCTCGAAAAAGAGCATGCTGAAATTTTTTTTCTTGAAATATTTTGAGCACGTGCCTTCGAAGCAAAACCGTTATTATGTTATTACAGCTGCCTATAAAGGAGTAAAAGAAATTTTTGTGACGAAGATACAGAAATCAGCGCCAAACATCGTCGTAGGAAAAATAATAAAATATAAAAAAACTAATTGGTCGAAGATGGATTTTGTCTAGAAAACATGCTTTTATTTAAACGGACAATTTGTACATCCAGGGATTACAATCGAATTTTGCACTGCCTCAGAAAATATTTTTTTGATATTTTTTTTTTAGTTGTTTTGTTGTTTATTTTTACAATAATATTGTTAGCATACCTATAAATACAAGAAATTCTCATCTACACATCAGCAGTATTCACATAACAACGCCTATAGGTGGTGAATGAAAAGAAAAATGATACAGCTTTTTCCTTCATCGTTTCAAAGTAATTCTGTCCGTTTAGTTCAGCAATGTCTGATTAAAATGTCATGTATTTTTTGGAGACGTTGCTCTCGACTTCTTTCTTCGTTTTGTATTTAATATGATGCTAACGCAATAGCCACATTTGCATTTATTCTATATTGCGTAGGATTGTCAACTTCATCGCCATATAACTCCGTATAGGATTGCGGTAGCTGAGTCATTTACGTTGTGGTCGTGTGACATATCTGTACAGTTGAGTTGATTGTGACAACCTGTTCAATGAAATCATGAAATTATGTATAAATAATTTTTGTGAATTTTAGAAATGTAAAAAACAGTACAAAATATTGGGTTCTGGTTCCGTTAGATAACACGAAAAACTTTAGGCGCTGTATTTTGATTTTTTTGTCAATTCTTTTGAATCTTTTGACTTAGTTATAGATTTGTGTTCACACCTTTAATATTAATTTATTTTTAAAGAAAATATTGGCGGAATATAGCGCCGAATATGGGGCTAGGTGTGGCATGCGTGGACATTCGGATGGAAGTCGGTAAACGAATCACACATCAAAAAGATACGTGGTACCATACACACCATCATGTGCACATAAACGCACATGCCCCATAGTCTGTGGCCGGCTTTAGACATTCATTCAATAATTATTATGATAAAAAGATTTTGGCGACTGTCTCTACCTGAATGTGCACCTTATAACAATAGCTTAATTTCATATTTATTTATTCATGACCTTTTCAAGCACGCTCTTTTATATTATCACAGTGTTATCTTATCACAACAATATTGTACTGTGACTATTAAAATAAGAAGAAAGGTTGAAAAATTACCTGCACTTTTAGATGAAGTAAACATTTTGTCGTTATGTGGACTGCTCAGTTTGATTGATTTAAAGGTGAAATGTTTGAAGACTCAGAAATTAATTGTCCTTACAAATTTATAATGCCACTAGTCGCGTCAATAAATACATAAAACATGCAATCTTCGGAAGTCGAACAGCTTCGATTTTAATGATTTTTTTTAATGTTTGTTTTTATATATTATTTAAAATCAGAAACCTTTTGAAGTGGGGAAATAATTATTTATATTGTTTAAACACTATTTATTATATTTATTAAAAAACTGTTTTTCATACAATACTTATTCTACAAATAATATACGAAAGTAAATTATAAAATTATTATGAATTGTGGACATTTATAAAAAAAAAAAAAAAAACAGATCTGATCAGATCCTGACTTTTTGACAATGGAACCACCTCAAGAGTATATACCCTTTCAAATAAAAGAAGAATTTTGTAAATTGGTCCACAATTGACGAAGAAATCGGTGAACATAAATGATATATAAATATAAACCAGAAGAATGTTCTTAAATCCAGGTGGAGTAAATTTAAATTAAGATTTAAATCCAAAAACTTTAATAACTGTAAAATTACTAATGGAACATGTTTCGGCAGAACACTTCTGCCATCATCAGCCCTTAAAGAATATAAAAAAAATTATATAATTATATATTATAAATTATATTTTTTTTATATCCTTTATAAAAAAAATATATAATTATATATTATAAATTATAATTTTTTGAGGTAACAAACATTAAAAAAACAACCGAATTGATAACTTCCTCCTTTTTTGAAGTCCGTTAAAAGGAACCGCAAAACGGGCACTATTTCTTTTAGATAAATATCATATATATTGTTTAAATAATATTAATAGTTATATGTCCGCTTCAAAAGGTTTCTGATTATAAATAATATAAAAAAAACACAAAAATTAAAAAAAGAAGCATCAAAATCGGAGCTGTTTCTGAGGGCATCCGAGAAACAGACTTCATTGACGCGACTACACCTGGTATTTATTATTGTATTCTTTTATAAAGTTGGTTATATTCTATTAATTTTAACACATGTGACTTCAATTTCGAATGCGTCAAACTGAAAGTAAAAAAAAAATCAATATATACCTACTATTAAACATCAGTACATGTACTCTGCAGATATCAATATCTGTCAGTGTTTTTTTAAAATTTTCAAAATCTTTGTGATATTAAAAAATCTCACAATCCCCTGGTATTAAAAAAAATTGATTCATAGTGATTATATATTTTTTTTAATGGATTCTTGATAAAAGCAGCTGAAGTACGCTGAAGCTGAAGCTCAAGCAAACGTACGTGTTCAATTTTTAAATAAAATATTCTAATTTGTAGAGAATGTTATCTTTATATTATAGAAATTCTTAGTTCTATATCGTTTGTTGGGGTGTTGCTTTGGCATTTGTAAGTTATTTTGCCAAACACTAATATCCTATAAAAAAATTGAGTATAATATAACTCAATATTAGGAATTAGTTCTAACGAAATAAAACATGACTAAAATATAAAATATAATATGTGAAAACAGTATAAAATGCCCAATTCTTAATTTTTTACTTAATTTTCTTGTGATAATTTATTTATTTGTACATAGTAATTATTTTTGGTGACTAAATAAAAAATAGAACATTCTTTTGATGAACCGGTCAACCGTATGTTAATAATGTTAATCTTACTTAAGTAATGGATACATATAGTTTAATAAATCATAGTTTCATATAATTATAGGACCGACATGATGGAGAGACGATTGAAAAATTTTCCTGTGTATTCCTCATCATATTCAGAGTGATGCTCCGGGTCTAAACTGATAAGGTTTATCAAGCAATCGTAAAATCGTCGGTATCAATTAAACAATCATAAAATGGGCGGTATGAATATACATACCTACAACAAAGAGTTTCCTGTCGTAAACGTGACCTGCATTCTGAGTTCTGAGTACGTAAAGTCTAATGGTTTCCGAAAAACAACAAGAATCAATTCAATAAAGCATTATTATTGAAAATATCCGAAGAACTTTGAAAAATAAAAAAATCGGGCACTGTTCTTCGGTTCAACCCACTTGAAAATCATGTAAGATCATGACACAAAAATTCTTCAGTTTTAGTTCATGACAATCTTTTTAGTTTTTTAGCATTGCACATTATTTATATACACTGTGTTTTTTATATTGGGTATAATCCCAAATTTGAACTTGAATGTTTATCAAACATACCTGTATTATATACAGCATCAGTCATTTTGCTCCTAGATGTAAAAATATTCCCAAAATAAAATAATAAACGTCTTTCGCATTTTTATCGATACCTAATCTCTATATATAAATGCGAAACTGATTTCTCACTGATCACCGCACAGCCCAGACCGTTGAGTCTTGAAGCGTGAAATTTGGTAGGTACGTAGTCTTTAGGACGTATACGCGCACTAAGAAAGGATTTTTGAAAATTCCGTTTCTAAGGGGGTGAAAATGGGGTTAATTGGTCTCTCTAGGCTCCAACTAAGTTGAAAACGAAAAACGGTAGAGAAGTGAAAATTCGTACCCGAACTCGCTTTTGAAAATAACTCGGCCCCTTTTTAACGATTTTCCAAAAAATTATTCACAGACAGCGAAAAAGGGGGGGAAAGGGGAAAACGGTTTTTATAAAAAAATTCATAAGTCGACAACTCGGCATGCTAAAAACGTAAAAATTGGGATTTAGACTTAGCTTTGAAAATAACTAGACCCGTGTTTGACGATTTTGCAAAAATTTCTTTACCGACCGAGAAAAAATTAGGGGTGGTTTACCCAAAATTCCTATAACTTGAAAACTGACGGTACTGCTGTCGTGAAAATTGGGATCTAGATTCTCCTTTAAAAAATACTGGACCCGTGTTTGACGATTTTGGAAAAAAAATTACCAACGGGGAGAAAAGGAGAGGGTGGATTTTTGGGGTGATTTTTCTCAAAATGCTTATAACTTGAAGATCGAGAATGTTACAGGCATGAGAATTGGCACTTGGACTCTTCTTTAAAAATAACTAGAAAATATTTAGAAACCGCAAAAAAGGGGCGTAAATGGGGAGGGTAGTTTTTTCCAGAAGCGCCAGTAAAGCCGACCCCAACTTACGCGGGCAAAGCCGCGGGTAACTGCTAGTAACTACTATTGTGTAAATTTAAATGTCAAAATTAATTTATGTAATGTAATGTCTAGTAGACAGGAAGAATTGTAGAATGTTAAAAATTGTAGATTTTATAAGTGTATGTATTTTTCTATTTAACAATTAACAAAGAATTGACCGACCCTGAAGAAGTTTTAATATAAAGCGAAACGTCGGAATAATTTCTAATTCTTGCTTGAATAGTCCAAATACCCGTAAAAAAAAAATAAAAAAAAATAAAAAATCGATGTTATTGAAAAAATGCAGAAAGAAATTTATTTTTGAATTTTGTTTTAAATTATGGTTTATGAAACCAATAAAAAGAGGTACTTATATCTAGTAAAAATTTCTAAGGTTTATCCTAAACATAAGTTAACATGGGAATTACTTCTTGATGAACCATTATTGCTAACAGAAAGAGAATCACTTCGAATTACGCTCGCCAAAGAAGTTTTCACTTCAGCCATGTGATACTAAGCACACTCAATGTTTTCATTTTTCTTCTTATTTCGATCAGAATAATTACTGTTTTCTGACTGTCATTTTTATTTTATGTGCGCGCCGGGTACCAGTTAGTATTTAATAACATTCAAACACTTAATAATACATATTTTTATTTTCATTAATTTTACTTTAATACTGATGAGATTTTTCAACAGAAGAATTTAATTACGCACAAGTTCGGTAAATTTAATGTGTTTGCAGGCATGCACGTATGGTGGAGACTCCTAGTGGCGGCACTCTTTCAGGGATAGGTAGATTGAATTTATTTTTATAAAATGTAGGTAATCGTCAATGATTTTTTGGTAAAGCGTACCTATAAGTAAGAACAGAGTGCATCACAATTAACCAAAAATTAGACCGCCAAGACAAAAACTTACAAGATGAATAGAAGCCATGTACGGCACTGCAGATCAACCAACTCCTTGATTTATCACGTCTTTGAAAGCTTCTTCTCTTACCTTCTGTCTCGCAAACCACAAAACTACAAGCATTGTCGAAATTCATGCGAAGATCGTTCAATTTGTCTTCGCAAACAAAACAGGACGACAGCCAACTTTGAAAGCCTGTCAAGTCTTTGGTCGCTGGCGCAGCTCACAAAGAAGATGTCGGTGTTTATGTTTACATATCGCCTTTCAATAATTCAGTGTGACTAACACAATTATAACAGAGTTAACCGCAGCAGTATTGATATTGAAAATTTTTATTTTAAATCTGTAGAAATAATTAATCAATCATATGGATGGCTTTGGGAAAGTTTGTGCCCTTGGAAAGTACATTAAAGGGTGGTAACCCTTACTTAGTTCAGTGAACCAATGCAAATGCAGGCTATATTTATTTATTGGACCCAATAAACTATAATTTGAACGCTCGCCCATGCTATATTGCTACTGTCTGCTACAAAAGTGCCGACGCTGCCAGGCTTGGAGACTCTTTTGGTTTCTCTGCTAACAGTCTCTCGTAATGTCAGGTAAATTCCTTTCACTAGTTTACGACTTCGTTGTCAAATTTCTTAGCGAGTGCTATTACCGAGAAATCATGAGGAATAATGTCGTCTGTGGCTGGATTTGCATTAATCGACAACACTTCAATATAAATATATCTGTAATTCGGGATTACTTGGGTTGAAATTAACAAAATTTCTTGCGATAATTTCTAAACTGATTAAGGGCCGGTTAACATAAGTGCAGTGTCACATAAAACCCGCCATGTTGCCAATATGGCGGTGACGGTAATCAATGCATACTTAGACATGTCTTTTTAAATTTATTAAATGCAAAGAAATAATTTTAATCTTATCGATACGAAACATTACTTCAACTTCACGTCGATCACACTTTTTGGTCTTTTTAAATTTAATATCTCATTACTTTCTTATTGGCGATAATTTCTATTTGATGTTATCCATGCCTTGCTCTTAATTTGGAATATAATGAATAAGATTTTTAAATGAGAAGTAGAGGGTAAACCAAAAGAAGCATAATATTAAGTAGTGAAAAACATTGTGACTGATTACGTCCCTTGAAGATTTTTTCCTTCTTCCTTCCGTACTGCACTGACGGAATAATTGTATTGTAGCTTCTCAAAGAAACTTCCAGTATTTTTTTCGGTTTATTACCCTTATTATTCACAAAGTAAAGATTCTATAAGTTCAATCAATCAATTTCCATTTCAGATTTTGCCTATTAAAAATTGATTTAGGTTTCCGCATTAATCTAATATATTAGATTTTTCTTCTGAGTAGTAAAATATAAGTTGTTGAAATATCGAAAAGAGCCCAAGTTGTCAGGTAATGAAAGATTTTATTTTTTTATAACTTAAAGCTACAAATAAATAAAGACCAGCTTAAATAAAATATCACAATAAACAACAACTTATAACTAATTATAACAATTATTCTAAATTAGAGGTATACTCTTACTAAAGATCTTAAGAAAAACAAACGCAATCGGTATTAAAATGCTAAGCTAAACCAGAATTAGAAATTATAATGAGAATCATAGGAGTGAATCACAATCTGTATAATAAAATACACATATTTACAAATTACACGCGTTGGAACTTCTACGCCTCCGACTTATACGGTTTAAAAAGCTTCGGTGGTTGACTGATCTTTGTCTGGGTGCTTGGTGACAACTTCTCCGTCGTCATCAGAAGAGGTTCGTGTTCGTCGGGACTCAGACTGTGTTCTGAATGTACTGGTGAACTCCTTGGTGAGATTTTCCCCAAGGCGTCAAATTTGGACTGATAACTAAAATCGAGTCCTAAATTTAGGGGTAATTGTGCACTCTGGGTGGGCAAAGGAACAACGTTGGAGGGGTTCAAATTGAGGGCAGGGTTCTGCATGGGAATCCCGGTCGGAGCAACTGGAAAGTTGGGATAGGCATGATACCTGGAGTAATGATGGGAGTAGACGGGGGGTGGTGGCGGATAGTGCAAGGGCAAACTGGTGGCTGCCGCGTGGAAAATGGAGGCGGCGAACGCTGGGTCGGTGTAGACGGCCGCGTAAGGCCAGGCTATAGCCATACGTTGGCGTTTGTCTTTCATACGCCGGTTTTGAAACCAGACCTGCAACAAAAAGAAATTGATAAGTGAAAAAAAGTGGATTGAGGAAATGTTAATTGGTTGGACAAAGCGATGGCTGGTAGCCGCCTTGATCTCGAGCGTTTAACACATCATAAAACATATGATTTCAGCTTATCTGTCCATTAGGCTACCAGAATTCGACGACTAAAAAGCGGGTGTTATAAAGGCTAAATTAGCATAAAAGCGGCGGACACTTATGAATGCGGCTCTTTTCATGTCTTAAAAGCTGTATTAGCGTTTTGTTTAAGCGAGTGATGTGCTAATTGGTAGCCATGGGTTGGGTAATTTATACTAACGGAAAATTACCTCGGTGCACCTTTGCGGTGATGTTTATGACTAATCAGAGGTTAAATTCAAGATTTAATCATGTTGATTAGGTGCAACAAGTACGCGGAAAATTATGATGAAAATGTTGGGATGACTAAGATTTGTTACCAGACTCGCGTTTTTATTGAAATATGAATTAAGCATAATGGTGGCCACGGAACAAATTTTTTTCCAACGGTTGGCCTTAGTTTATCTAATAGTCACAGCTAAGAATTTGACTCTAATTATGACGTACGTTGTCTGGCAACATATTTTCCAAAAGCATCTTCTGATCATTGAAGATAAGGCAATAAAATTAATGAAATTAAAATGCTCAAAATGTCACTGCTGAGAAACTATTTCGCTTATAAATTGTTGACCTATAATGTATTTTGTCCAATATTGTCTATTTCTACCAAGTCAAATTTCCACTGATATGTATCAAAAGATTTGTGTATACTACTCCATTCTACTTCTAATTAAATGAATGTTAACTTACTTTGATGGTGCTTTCCGGAAGGTTCAACTGTGCAGCGAGCTCGCACCTCCGAGGCCGGGACACATAATTTTCTTTGAAGAACTCCTTTTCTAACCTTGCTAACTGTTCTCTGGTAAAGGCTGTCCTATACCTCCGTATGTTTTGATCGTTAGCCATAACGGAGGAAGTGTTCGAAGAGTTGAGCTTGTCCGCGGAAGGCGTCGGACTGGAGCAATCTAAAGACGGAAGAAGTGTACCATTAATGTTGAGTGCCTCACTTAGACATCAATTAGTAGGGAGCCACCCCCGAAAACACGGAACTACACCGTCTAGACAATCAAGTGGTCCAATCATCCCCACATGTTGCTAAAGAACAACAAGGCGTCGCACTTCCGTTTCGGTACCTACCTTTAGGAGTAAACTGGTTATTCGGAGACTGCGGTGGGCTAGCACTCCCTTGATGATGATGGTTGTAATGTGGCGGTATGACATCCAACACTACCGGCATGTTGTTGTTTTGCTCTTGTTTGAACATATTGTCGTAAAAATGCATAACACTCACTGAGGAAGACACTACGAAACGAAACTAAGAAGTGAACGAGTCTCCGCATCCATGACTGGTTATATCGGGGGATGTGTGGGCGGAGCGCTCTGAAATTTGGTTGGCGGTTGGCCGTTAGTGGTGGTCCCGCCTTGCGCGCGTTTTTGTCCAAGCGATTTTGGGGCCAGAATCGCGTATAGCCCTGCTTATTGACTGTTAGTACATGTCGAAACGGATTAAGGCGCATGTATAGAACCTATTAGCGTTTCAACCCTTAATAAGGGCGACCGAGGCTCTATATCCGCAGCTATATCTGCTTACTTATCTGATATTGATTGTATTTTTATGATAGTATAAAGATACTTTAGTAGTTTAATTATTTCATGATGCCGAGATTGCTTGATTTAAAATGTAATTTTGTCGATACGGTTCTGCATTGGCACAAAACCGGAAATAAAATTTTACGGCGTGAGGGGGAAATCGAAACGATTAACTTGTTTGCAGGGAGTTTATCGGTGCGTTCTTTCTATATTTGGTTCGAGGATTTACAAAAGATGTGGCGATTTAAAATTTCACCAATTTTTAACTACCTACATTGGTAAATCGTAATAATATGCAGTCATTTTCTTTATTCCTATTTTTACAGACTATAGAATTCATTTTGTTTTGCATTCTATATGTGTGTGAGACAAAAGTAACCAGTATGAGTATTCTTGGTTTGTACTGATTTTCCGACGGTAATTTCTTATTTCACATGTTCCGTCTCTTAAAAATAATATAAGTATACCTACCTATCCTAATATATACCAACCCGAGGCACAGCATAATTAATTATTATGCTATGCCCGCGAGGTTAGAAAACGCGCGATGAGAAAAGACACTTTTCTTTACGAGTAGAACATGATGTTATTTTTTCGTATAGGTACCCTACAATGTTGTTCACAATAAGTCACAACAAAAATAATAATAATGAAATAAAATGTGGTAGTGCAAATAAATAGAGATTTGGAAATCGTAAAGAAATTTTATATTTCTGTCCGTTTATTGAACCACCTTTTTCGTAAGACTTAAATTTGTATGTTGTATGTTTTGTTTCTTTATAACTCTTGGATTGTATATAGATAGTTATTACTCATACATTTATCGACTGATTAAAATAAAAAAAGTCGATATGATGATAAGATATCTTATCCAATACTACTCTTGGCTGTTTGAAAATGCGTCAACGTGAAAGCGACTACACTGAGAGAAAATGGTATTTTGAGGCAAGTAAATGGTGTCCCAGAATATCAAAACATTGTCCAAAATCTAGTTTAATTGTCTAGCAGTTACTTTGCTTGCCACCATATTATAAATTTAGTTCTTTCAAGTGAATGGTCGAATTGCTTAACTTCATTTGAAAGAAATCTAATTTATTTGTTGCAAACAAATAACAGTTTAAACGAACAGGAATTGTATAATTCACATAAATAGATAGTATACTCTCAATAATTCAACATTTCTTTAAAAGAAATAAAATTTAGTTGTCACAAATATACCTATGCTTTTATCAAATACACAGTCTTTTTCTTTCTATAATTCACAACGGTTCCTCGAATCTGCGTGTTCGGTATTTATAGGTTTGTTTAGACTATGCAGTTTTGCAACACCATACGATTTTCCTGCGGTTTTCCATTGTCGTTTGTGCTCTGGTGAGAAGTGTTAGTTAAGTGTGTTAACAACAAAAGTTAACCGAATGGGGGCTGGAGAGTCTAATAGACAAATTCATAGGTGAGTCTTGGTTCTTTCATTACAATTTATAATAGTGGCATGTAATTACTTGTAGAGATTTGGAGGCTTTTTTAAAATTCGACCACAATCTGTTGGCGCAACTAAATTTTAAAACTGGGGTCCAGGCGAAATTATTATTATCCACGCAGAAAGAAAGGTATGTATTGTAATAAGACGCTTTATACAACTAGATGTAGTAATATGTAGTAGGTAATTACTTAACAACTAATCTGAAAGGGCCGTGATGTGTGTCAAAACGCACGAGCCCTTCCAATACTATACAGCTCATGACGGTAGAAAAACTTATTTCTGCACCTTTGAAAGCTTTTCTAATTCCGTTTCAAATTACCTATACGTTTCCATATTTCTATTTGACATTTTTTATATGAGGGCTATCGGAGGTGTGGGATCCCCAAAAAGTATAGTCATAAATTTCATTAAAATTAAAACATTAGGAAAAATTCACCATTTACAAAAAAATAGACATTAGTTTCTTACTGTATTTCCAATGCTTATGTTTAATCTTGTTATATATTTTGTGTTTATATTATTTGTTGTTTCAGAAAATTAAAGCTAAAGAAACGATATACCAGTCTACAGTATGTCCCCGGATTGAGTTTACAAGAGGAAAAAAATTTTTATTTTTGATTTTATGCCAAAACCTCAAAGGAATAAGATTTTTTGCTTGTCCTGAAACCAGCAAATCTGTAAGTAAAACTTTATTATTCTGACCGAGTTGAAAAAAACGTATATTTTTTTTCTTGATTTTGGACTTGGTAATGATTAATTTTAATCAAGTTTTCTTATCACGAAGGCAAGCTATCGTTTTAGAGTAGAATTGTGCGCAGTAATGGATTAATTGATTGGGGGTTAATTGAATAATGATTGTTGTTAAAAATTAGTTTTTTTTTATGTTAAAGGTGTTTGAGTTGCCATTTTTTTATTAAATTAATTTTAATTTATTTAAAATAATTTTTTTCACAAACATTTTTGTTATTTAACTTGCGTAAATTTATTTGTCAACGTGACATCGTTGTTAAAAAAATAAAATCGCCAATGTGGTGGAATTCAAAGAGCAGAGAAAAAAATTTATAAGTCTAAAATTAAGAGAAAAATGAAGTTTTCTTTCCACTGAGTCAGAATAATGAAGTTTTAATTACAGATTTGCTGGTTTCAGGACAAGCAAAAAATCTTATTCCTTTGAGGTTTTGGCATAAAATCAAAAATAAAATTTTTTTTCCTCTTGTAAACTCAATCCGGGGACATACTGTATATTACCCAGTGCACGAACTCGGTGGCTTCTACATCTCATTTTACCTCAGAAGTGGCTTCTTCCTCCACTCCAAATCAAGACATACAACTTGTTAATGTTTATATATACATTTCAGGAATAATGTTATGAGTAATGTTATGTTTCATGTGTTATGTTTTAAGTCCTTTTTAAATAAATTTATTTACTTTTTGAGTCGATATTGTCTTCCCATTTTATTTTCAGAGCAAATAAATATCGTGAGTACAACAAAAAACGACGTGAAGTGGGTCATGGATTGCATTACATCTCTGTCGGTCAATGAGGACCACGCACCTGACCGACAGAGATAAGATGCAATCCATGGCTCACTTGACGTCGTTTTTTGGTTGAACGCACGATATTTTGCTACCAACAATATCAATGAATTTAGAAGAAATAAATGATATATTTATGTGAAATAAATATATTCCTAGATCAACATATATGTATACTGTAGATAAATAAATTATTCTTCTTCTCAATATATAAAGTTGTTTGCGGCAAATGTTAGTTTACTAGCATGAATTAAGCTACATGTTTAAGAGAAATATACAGTTTATTTACCTCAAATAATACTAATTTAGGTCAAATAATTGGATATACTTGGGTGAAATATATATTTATTTCGAGCAAATAAATGCTTCAATTCTATGATTTCTTTGATTCAACTGCTATATTTATTTCGCCAAATCCAGGTCTGGCATTTATTTGGGACAAATAGATTTGATATTGTTTTAAATAAATACTTCTCTCGGTGTACCTACTCCGTTTACCTCTTCATCTACAGGACCTGCGAAAGGTTCCTTTCGGAGCAATAAAGCGTATTGCTACATTTTACGGTCAGGAATTGCTAATAATATAATTATTGTACTTTCCCCAGGCCCACAATACTTTTGCCAAAACCAGGCATCAATAACCTTGCAACTTCACGTCGGAATGTACCTACAAAGTAAAACTGCAATTATACCCACAACCCCAATTCTACATCAATAAAACTTTTTGGTACCCTACAGCGATAATGCGCATAATAATTTAAACCGATATCAATGTTCACTATTGGTACCCACCTAAAGTTCTTCGCATTGTATGGATAGATATATTTCGCCGATTATCAAAATATTAATTTATACCTATCGGGGTTTTAATAAAATTATTGCAAAACCTATTTTAGACTTTACCGTTTCGTTACAATGGAAAGATGTTTGATTGATATTCATAGGATATGAATTTAAAAAAGTAATAAAAATTATTTTATCTAATTCCGTTATGAAAAGTTCTGACGTTATGAAACGTCACTTTTTTCATAACTAGTTACGTAATGAAATCATTACATAACTAGTTATGTTATGAAATCACTAAAAGAAGCAAGCATAATAACAATAGTAATTTATTAATTTTCAAGGTTCCAATTGTAAACATTAACAACATTCTGTTTACATCAATTTTCGAATTTTTTGTACGCAAGATCGTATTAACGCTGTTTAGACTTTTCGGGTATTAAACCCAACACGGCCGAATTGGCACCTTCTCCAATATCCGAAGGTATATTTCGGAATCGGAATCAACATTAATTTTTTTTTATGACAGATGTTTTTTAAATACTTAGTTACACACTTACATACTTGATTTTAGATGTTGACAATGTCGAATTATTTGTACAGGTATGTAAGTATAATAATAATTAGTGGAAAGAACGATTTATTTACGGAATTAGATAAAACGTTGTACGTAAACACGTTATGAAAACGCGATATTGTTCAACTCGCGTAATTTGCAAAACTGGCTGGCGCTCGTTTTGGCAAGTAGGTACATATTACGCTTGTTGAACAATATCGCTCTTTTCATAACTGGTTACATAAATAACTAGTAAAGCGTCACTGTTGCAGAAAATTTTCTAATTTTTAAATAAAGTTTAATTTTAAATCCGTGAATAAAATTTATCCTGATGTGTAAATGAAGCCCAAAAAATCGTGAATTGCAAATCAAATGTGTAGCAAAAGAAGTTATATAAATACATTTTGCTTTTACCATAATGGTCTCCTTTATCAAATAGCCCTCCATAAAATTCAGTAATCAAACAATTCATACTATCTTCTCCGGGGCGTGGAAATATCTAAAGCAATACAAAATGAACCGCCCTCAGTCTTTGTTGGTACCTATACTTATTGAATTTGAGATAGTGACCTCTTTGTCTTCTCAGACTTATCGTCCGCGACTTCGCCCTTTCAGGTAAACTTTTACATTGAATGAAAATCCAATTAATAAAGTGAAAGGATAAGAGATTTCAGAGAATAGTTACATTTCCAGGAAGTAGGTACTTCCAACAGCTAGTGTTCAAATTCCAGTTAGGTGGGTGATTTCTGCAAAATATTTGATAAATTTTATTTTATTTTATAAGATACAGAAAAAGGAATAAAGTAGGTAGGCATCATCTTCAAAAAAGAAGCAACAATGCTTACAAGCCTAAAACACAAGCGTAATATTTCTGCACATGAGGCGTTTATTTCATTTTGAAAAAAAAAATGTTAACATGTGTTTTATCCCGTTTAATAAATTTACTACAGATCCAGCCCAGATCTCTAAGATTTAATAAGTATTTTATTTGTATTTTCACAAAACTTAATTTATTACTGTTGACTTTGGTTGTAAAATTTACTTACATATTTGAAAAATATAATCTAAACCGTATTAAAAAAATATTCCTAACATTGTCACTTTTTATTAAAACAAAAAATAGTTTTTTTGTTGCAAATACTATATTATTTATCTAGAACGAGAAGGGAAGTTTAAAGTACGAGCAAGCTGTTTACGGCCGAGGCGCCTAGCCGAGGCCGGAATTACTTGTGAGTACCTTTAAAAACACTTCTTCGTTCGAGGTAAATACAACATTTTATTTCATACTGCAAGTTTAATGAACTAAGTCAAAATAAAAAGAAATATTGTGTGTTTATCTTGCACAAATTATTCGTAATAATTAAATATGCGGGAACTAACATTCCCATAGTAACAAACGTTTGTCAAAAATGACAACGAAAAAACTGGGTCACGGTGAATGGTTTTGGATATTTTATTCGATTATTCCGTTTAAAATCGAGAAAATTGAGGTGCCTCAAGACATTGTAGATGAAGCAGATCACGTGAAGAACAATTTGATGCCACAAAAGTCTCGGGAACAATGTAAGAAATGATTGACGTATAATTTTAAAGTACTAGGACTTTAAAATTTTTCTTTAAAGTACTAGGACGTTAATGTTCCACTTTTGGTATCAAAAATAATCCGAAAAATGTCACTTTAGATACAAGTATGAAATAAACCTACTTATTTTACCAACTAGGATTATTTTGCGACTCTAAAGGGTAATAATTTATTGTAGAATTTATTGTTGCGACGGGTCTTACGTCTTATTTAAAGACCAGGCAGTAAAGATCAATTTCATGCTTCATTTCAAATGAAATTGAGCCTTACTGCCTGGTCTTTAGTTAAGACGTTAAGCAAAATTGTTTGTTGTAAAAAAAGTAATTCAACGTTGACTGTAAAACTCAGTTTGTGTCGAATGTCTCTTGATCTGTTGGTTTTCTACGCTAATTTAAAAAAAAAATCATCATAAAAATATTTAATTATAATATTTGTATGTATTTTAATACAATATTACCAAAATTCTAAAATATCTAAAACAAAATTCTTTATGATAGGGTGTTCTCAATAACGAAAAGAGTGTTTTCAACAAAAACGTATTTTGGTATTTCAGTGTATGTATTTAATAAAAATAATTAAGTAAATAAGGCCTTACATATTTGAATTATTTCAAAATAGTCAACATTAATGTTTCTTTTTTAATTAAAATTATAGCGTTATCAAATGTTAGCTCCTCGTTTGATCCCCTATCTCATGATAAACATATGGATGTAATAGAGTACGTAATTATACACCAAGGATGAGAAGCCATTTTTCTTAGCCGAGCTATTTTATTGCCCAAGATGCGAAGCATTTATTAACTACATATTTATAACTATTTATTCGAAACAAACACAATGATTAAATACAGTGCGTTTTTTTACTGGCCATGTTAAATTTTTCACCCCATGTTAACTCTTGCTTGGGCAAGTCTCCAAATTTTTACCCGACAGTAATTCTTATGGTGACGTTCTCCATTGCGCTCCAAAATGTTCTTCTCTCACCCCAAGTTTGCAGTGTACATTTATAAAAATGTTAATTACTGATCAATAATCTTCAAATTTTGAATAGTTGTAGATAAAGGATTGCTTTAGAACCTACGCATATTTTTTTTTCAAAATTGTTTTGCTAAATATGCAAAAATGTCGAACTGAACATAACTTTTGTCACCATTTTATTGATACTTACAAATTTAAAACCTACCAAGAAACATGCGTATCGCCTTGCCTATAGTTTTTTCTTATTGTAATTTGCCCAGCACATCATCCGACAGTTGGAGATTTCTTACTAGAAGTTCATTGGGCAACTGAAGAGTTGTTATGTGGTCAAGTGTTTTTCCTGACTTTAAAATCGATTTATAGACACCTAAATCGGAATTATAATTTACTTCTCCCTTTTCCATTACATTATTACCAGATTTATTTTTCTTAAGTATGAAATATTACATATTTTACAAGTTTATATTTGAAAATAAAATTGAGCTGAAGATTTTACTGTGGATTGCACGATTCCATAAGCTGCAAATATTTTTTGTATTCTTCTGGTTATATAGTGTATTTTTTATTTACAATTTTCTCAATTCGTCCAAATACCCTATTTGGTGGTATATGTATAAGAATGTACAACCGCAGGGAAAGTGATTTGTAATACTTCAACATTTGATTTACTACTGTAAAGCCATTTATAACTTCATTTATAATTTTTCTTCTTAATATGCAATGGGCATTTTTGGCAATGATTTTGGTTTATGTCTGCAAATATGTAGTAGGTAAATGTAACCATTTTTTTACTCTTTGTATCTTCTTTTTATTTCTTTTCCAATTTTGAACAATTCTCTTTCGTTTTCTTCCATTTAATAAAATTTACCACATTGTCTACTATACAGCCCAGGCGACAGAGAGTTCAATAAGGAAATAATTAGTGGAAAGCTGGAAATGGTCTTAATCTCTTTATTTGGACCACTTATTACTGTCCTAAGTTTTCCCCCGCGAGCGAAGTCGGCGTTGGCCCTTGTGGCCCCAAGAAGGTACAATTTTTCAGTTTTTTGCAAATATATCTTAAAGCATCAACTTTATCAACAAAATACTTATTAGCAAAAATAATCCAGAGTAAATTTGCAACAAAAAAGTTCTTTACCGTTTGTTTCTAAAGTTAACCGTTACGATGCTACGGCCATTCAAAGTGGGGCCCTTTTTGGTCCTTGCGGAAAAGTTATAAAAATAAAATCCTATATCAAAGTTTCTACATGTTATAAATAATTTTGAACATCCCACCTATTATAACTGGTATATAAGACAAACAGTTGGGGCTAACTATAGTCCAAGCAAATTAGACGAGAAAACGACGAATAGAAGAAATAATTTATAAGTTTTGAAATTTTGCTTATTTGGTCCCAGCAGGGACCCAAATAAAAATCCCACCCTCCGAGGGGGAGCTTCATCCCCTTTGGCACAAAAAACCGCCCCGAACGTCACCTCATTGAGCTTTTCTGCATTTTTCTCGTAAACGGTAACTCCTGACTTATGTTCTTCATTAAATTCTGCATAAAATTGGTCTCATGAAGTTTTTGTCTATCTCCCACCCAACGCTCCTAAATGACGTTGGAAAATGAGTATATAGTTTTCAGCGCAAACGCAAAAATTAATCAATCCCCGTTTTTTGACTAATAACAATTTATTGCAAATATTTTATTCAATATGGACTTACAGAAAAAATATATGTATATGTACAGAAAAAAACGCTTTACAATTTTGTTTGTGTAGGTTTTTTGCTCCCACTAATGATTTTTGAGATAATCGCCGCAAAAGACGGAGGTTGTCTTTGCGGTGAAAAATATACTCATTTTCAAACGACATTTAGGAGCGTTGGGTGGGAGATAGACCAAAACTTTATAAGAATACTTTTTTGCAGAATTTAATGAAGAACATAAGTCGGATAACATTTTCTCGTCGGAGTTTATCCGTTTACGAGAAAAATTCAGCAAAGTTTAATGATGTCACACCCGGGGAGGTTTCTTGCGCCAAAGGGGATGAATCTCCCACTGGGGGGGTTGGAACTCTTTGGATCTTCATTTGGGTCCCTGCTGGGAGTTCATAACCAAAATTTCAAAAGTTTATAAATTATTTCTTCTATTCATCGTTTTTTCGTATAATTGGTTTGGACTATAATAATTAGCCCCAACTGTTTGTCTTATATCGCAGTTATAATTGTAACAAGTTAATAGATTGTATAGGTGGAATGTTCAAAATTCGGTAAAGAACTTTTTTGTTGTTTTTTCAAAAAAAAGTTATGCAAGGTATCACTTTTTTACTCTTGTTGAATAGATAATTGAAAAGTGCATCTAAAACCCAAAAAAAAAAAGTTGGGGGTTGCCATTTAAAAAAAAATTACGATGGTGTCATAGTTCAAAAACAGATGACGTCATCATCAAAATTTTTATGTCAAAATATGGCAATTTGAAAACAAAAATAGACCTGTTCGAGCGTTTTTTGCAAAGACATAACTAAATTATGAATTTTGTGCGGAACTTTATGATCACTCTATATACAGTGAGAGGCAAAAGTATGGAATAAATTCATTGAAAATTAAACAAATTTTTTTTTCAAAATTTTTATTATGCGGGTCAATTTTGGTTTATAAAAATTAATATTTTTATCCCAAATTAAATTTCAAGCAGTCATTTGTTTTCGAGTGATGACGTCATCGATATTTTTTTTAAATAGAAACCGCGTATTTTTTTTCTTGATTCAGATAGTCCTTTCAATTATCTAAATGATAGTATAAAAATTTTGTTCTTAGATAATGAAAGTTTTGAGAAAAAAATTTAATTTGATTTTTTTATGACAAACAAAAACAAGTCAAAAAATCAAGTAGGTAAATCAAACAGTCAAATGGTACTGTCAGTTTCATTTCTATGTTTAAATTGAACATTTTTATAATATTTTGTTTAATGTTTAATGAATTTATTCCATACTTTTGCCGTTCACTGTATAATATGTATATGTATTTATATTTAATTTTGACTGCCTTTACTTGGTGTTAGTTTGTGTTAAGTATGTTGTTTGTAGTTTTGTGAATTTTATGGACAATTTTATAGTTAGTTTTCTTTATTTTGAGCGAAATTTTATGGATATTATAGTGTTTTTTATTGGTTAATTTACACGTTATCCTTTGGTCTGAGCACATACTTCAATTTAATCTTCTTTCTTATTTGACGCAGTTCGCTGACCATATTCGTGTTGTAAACTGGAATCTTCCTTTACACTTACTGATTCTTCGTCGGCAATAATATTAGCGACAATATTAGTTGTCCGTAGACATTTAAATTTAGTCCTGCCACTTTGGCATGTTTGTCAATTCTATATTTTAGGTATTATTTCAGTCTTTTGATGTACCCACATGCATATCTACTTAATTTTTACTGTAATATTTTTACGAATAGAACCAACTAGTCTGTACCAACATGTTAGTGAAAATCTGCGCAAAAAATTGGATGCTGAAGAACGAAACGCTTTATGTTGCCACTACAAACTGGAATGTTGTCTCGAACCAGATGTACAAAAAACCACAACATTTGAAATAAAATCTATTGTCACGGATTGCCCTAATCTGAAATGTACAAACTGGACAACAAACCACAAAATTGTTGTGCAACACAACAAAACTGAAGACGAAAAATTAGTGGAATGTAGGCAGAAGTTGCTTCTAACCATTAGAATGATCAATTCGGGAATACCAAGTGATAAAAGTGAATATGTGGTTATCGACCATGTCACTGATGCCGAAACGTTGAAGAAAGTGAGGATTTTGAATCCATATGTGGTTAGAATTAGACAGGCCCCGATACTGCAAATTTATGGCTTGAGGTTCGAAAGAGCTGTGAATGGGGAACCAAAGTACTTTTTAAAAACGTCCATAAGAACTATTAACGACCTTGTTTTAGAGAAAGAGTGCTCAATAAACACGACGAAAATTATGGTGGCTGCAACATCGGTCCCGAAAATCCCACGTGTGGTATCGTCGAGAACAACGGAAGAATCGTACCGTTCAGCGCGGGATTTTGTTGTTCCTGCAATCCTGAAAAAAATCGCTTAGTGGAAGATGCAGAGGCAGTTCAATGGCCCCTAGATGCTGGTGTACCTGGCTATCATAAAAAACATCCTGGAGAAAATAATTACGAACATTATAAAAATTATGGATTTACAGGGACGGATGGTAAAATGGTTTATGGACGGTCTCAAAAGCGTGCCGACAAAAGTGTGAATTACGGACAATTTACTGAGTTAAAGGATGGTAAATATGGATAATATCCTTGAGCAACACGGCTTTTAAAGCAAAGTAGTAGAAAAGGGGAATATTCGATGATAACTAAATTTTGGAACAGTTAAGGGAATGTCAGCGTTTTGCCTATACATACTGTAATTGAGGATGTGAGGATAGATGAACAATAATTATATTTTCTTTAAGCAAAATTTTTATTCTTGGACGTTATCATTATTCTCAGTTTCTGGGAATAATAATAAATCTAACTATCGGATTTGTGCATATAAATTGAAAGATGCCAGATTAGGTACTTGACTCATAATTATATAAACAGTAATAACATTGAGCAAATCTTTAACATACAATTTGTAATTTGGGAAACACGATTGCTATTATTGCCTGGAGATTTTACTATAAGTTTATTCTCACATCAATCAAATTTCATTCCTTTCATTTCCTTCGCAAATAAATAAATAAATGCTTTTGTTCTTCCAGGTAAATTTCGTCAACGTCGTGGCGGCCAAAGCTGCGATGACGTGGACTTCAGCGCTCTTCCTGAGTCTTTTTTGGAAAGCACTCATTGCCTGACTTTCTCAAGTCTTTGGTACTCCGTATATGAACTCAATAAGCCCGAGATTCTACACAAGCTTCGCGTACAAATTTTTCAGAAATATGAAGATTGTCACGGCGATACCCACTGGTTGGACTTAACATTAGGAAAAGTTATCGAAATCGGCACTCATCAGCCCAACTACATCGACAAAGATTTCATAGCAAAGTACTCCTCCGACGATGTTGACGAAAACGACTCTCTGCTGGACTATAAGAATTTTAAATTGGTAATTCCAGAGAGACGCGTCGAAGATCCTAACCAGTTCATGATGTTACCTAAGAAGATGTTGTCTGAAGATGGCAAAGAGTGTGATAAAATCGGCGTAGGGTACGAAGCATTCTATAAGCAGAAGAAGAGGTGTGCGTTACCTCAAGGATCATGTTTGGGAAATCAGCCAAATCAGTTGTATGAGAGTGACATTCAGGCGGAGAAAGAAGGAAGATTAGGGAATTATTTCTTGAAGTTTTTCGGAATTGTGGCCCAGGATCCTGTGGTTTATAATACAACAGGTCATGTGGATTATATAAAAATGGTACACACTAAACCTTTTGTTAGCAATTTGTACTTTGAGCTGAATGCTGACTTAGTGACTTTGCTCAAACCAAATGCGTTTGCCACAATTACTGAAGTGTACACGGAGGCTACCAATCCTTCAAAAATTAATTTAGTAGTTAAAGTTACCAATTCTGGGCTTCTTTATGGTGTTTTCTACGTTCGTTTAAGTGGTTGTCCTGTGAATGTACCTGCCAGTTTTAATAATATTGCTTCAAAATCAGCTCTTATTTCGCCACAGCATCAACATGTTTTTAATCTGTTTATAGAGTATCCCCTTTCAACTAAAGAAGTATACTGTTCCATCCATGTTCACAACATTAATCAGGAATTAGTAGCTGTCCGTCAGATCCGTATTCGAACGTATGACCGCTGCATCTGCATCTGGCACTGCGAATGTGCTTGTTATGTCGCAGATAAAGGTCTCAAGTGCACCCCCATGAGCTTGGACAACTACCACGCTGCAGGTTTTCAAGGTGGCTTCTCCACTCCAACTCCTCTCGTTGAATATTCCTATTTAGACGAAATGCTAGCCTTGCTTTTTAACATGTTCATTATTTTGGTGTTAACTCTTTTGGCTATGGGACTGGTTAAAGCTCTTTTAGGATTATTGTCTCAAGAAATCGGAGTTTGGGGTTTGGACACCGTTCTAGGTATCGAGAGACCCGACGTTGTCTGTGATAATGAAGATTGCGAGTTCAAGAAAGGCATTGGTATTTCTAGTGCTGCTCAGTTTTGTCTTAACATCTTGTTTTTCTTATTGTACCCTTTGGCGTTGATTAACATCGTTATTAAGAAGATGTGTTCTTCGGTTTATACCATGGAAGATGAGAAATGCAGTTGTGAGGACCGATGGGTTGACTATGACTGTGCCGAAGTTTGCAAGAAGACGCAGAGTACAGAAGAAAAGAATAGCGGGTTTTCTTTGAAGTATACCACAAGTGAAGAGAAGTCCACAGCGACTGAACCCAATAATGAGGATAAATCTGAGGAATTCAAATAAGAATTAGGCAAAGATGTAGTATATTTTTTACTCGTTTTGTTATTTCACAATCAATTCAAGGTGTAAATAGAAAAGTGTTGCCGTCAAACCATTAAGAGTAGCTATTTCTCCCTTGGCGAAAAATCGTAATTTCTTGTAAATTTTTTTGATTACAACAATAAAAAATTGAAACACGAATTTATTTTTGCTTCCACTGAACTGAATTGAAATTTTAACTGTGAAGGGTAACCATTTTTGTGTATTTTAGACAGAATTTCACACGAATTAACATTTTGAGGTTAGGTTTTGACAGCTGTCAAATTAAGTATTTAGTTACATATATACGTCTTTCTTCATTGTGTATTTTACAAAACAAATATAAAAATAATTCTTCTTTAATTTAGTTAATAATACATAGCAGGTAAACAATAATTTTGAAATATAAATAAATAAAACCAATTTTTCTGCTAATATAATTATTGTCAATAAGTCAATACACTGCACCGTTTCCTGCATAATTTTCCCGTAGATGTATGTCAAAACAAACGATTCAAAGCGGAATTTGTGTAAATTCTTCTGTTCCAGTGCACAGTAACAGCAATCAGAAAAAACCTTTTAACCGCGACGTAAAATCACCCATTAAGAGTCATCTCTAGACAAAGGAACAGATTTACAGATATAATCCGAACCCAAACATGAGCTTAATGGCGTTAATTAGAGTGTGTGATTCATTTAAATGGTTATTATTAAAATAAACACCGGACAAATTTCAGTCTATTCCTAAAATGAAACTCTTATTTGCCAATGATGGCAAAATCTTCGTTTTCTCTCGCTTTCATTCCGTCGTTTATTCACGTTTCATTGGACCCCAGGACTTGGCAGGATACTGAATGGTGGTGATGTCAGGAGTTTTGGGTCGATAAGAGCACATCTCACACCGGAGAATTCGCAAAGAAACGAATTTGAGAGGTTCCACAGCGGAAATCGCATGTTGTAATGTCCTGATGGGATGAAAAACGGCGGAAGTTATTTCTTAATGGGATCCATTAAAAACATTTATCTGGAGTGGAGGGCGGCGTTTGGAAGAGGGAAAACGCATTCGACAAAAAATTAACAGCAATATTTATAATTAGTTAATTATATTATTTACATTCAAGTATATAACAAAATTTACACATGTACTTTCATGGAGAATTTTGACGTTCATAGTCTACTGGATAATGAATCAGTTATGAAGAACCCTAGAGTATTAATAAAATCCGAGTAAAATCTATAATACCGGCGTTTCATGAAATGTTACTTATGTGACATTGCGCTGAATATTTGGCGAGAAGTTCGTAAATGTGACCAAATTGGGTGTATTTCTTGTGATACATATATGCAATCAATAGCTCAGAAGCGATAATACACCATAATTGCACTAAATTTTATATGTGATAGTATCTAGGTAGCCAGCCCATCATGGCGGATTAAATTATTAGTTTAGCAATGTAAGTTTAGCAAGTTTACTTAATAAATAAATAAAAAAGTTTTTTCACTACTAGCTGTAGAATGTACGATTATATAGTTTGCAGAAGATGTGTGAAATTGTTTTTCTTTGTTAGTATGTAGTTCATATTATAATAAAAATTAAATGCCTGTACGTTGGTAAGCGCATCACTTGTGAACGGCTGGACCGATTACCTGGACCATTACAATTATTAAAAAAAAAAAAAAAAATACAAATCGGTAAAGCCGTTCTCAAGTGATGCCTATTTTTTTTTCTTCATAATTATATATATTGGTAATAATAATCTTGGTAAGTGCTTTTTTCTATATTTTTCCAAGATAGATATGCGTATTTTTTGTTTTTGTTTTGTTCGTTATGGTCCCAGAATGGAAACAACTCAATTGAATGTTTCAATTGAAAAAAAAAAAATAAAATCTGGAGAAAAATCTGGAAAAACGCATTCCAGCCTAAATTAAAATAGAATTATACATTTATTTTTACTTTTGTGTTCTTTCGCGATCTGCCCAAATTTATTGACATTTGGATAGGACAGGACAACGTCTGTCAGGACAGCTAGTTAATAATAATAATTTCATCATTATTGACTAGTAGTCTTAGTATTTGTTATTATTCTTTATCCAACTTAACAACACCGCCCTTGGATTTTTACAAATTGCACCAGTTATAAATATTTGGCATTAATTAACTGCAATTAATGTTAAAAAAGAAATAACGTCGTGTAAAGTCTTGAACTATTACAAAATGCATTGTGTAATTTTTATGAAAATCCGGTCTCTGACAAAACTGTCAGTTTCAAAAAATACATAACCTCAAATTCGTTTCGACTCCGGCATTATCATGATTATTATTTGAAGAAAAGATAAGCAAATAGGGAAAAATAAAAATATATAAACCACGGTTGAGAAGCCTTTTCTTAGCCTGCATTATTATAGCATTATAAAACTGCTTGAATTTAAATAAATAAAAATAAATAAAAAGCATGAATTTGTTATTTTCCAAATCAAGAGTATTTTCTGTAGATTTGGAAAATAACATATTTATGCTCTTTTTTATAGAAGCGAATCGATAAAGCATTTAAATTTTTTAAGTGGGTGGCTCCCTTGGCTAAAGGGGTGAGATCTAAGACTTGAAAGTTTGGTACAATTTGACCCCCCTTGATAACAAAATTGACCTGTTTGAGTGTTTTCTTCTAAGTGTTTCGAAGTTGAGATGGTTGGGGGGTACACATCTTAGTTGAGTATTTTATGTAGATTTGGAAAATATCGATTTCATGTTTTTTTTTTTTGTAGAAAAGAATCGATAAATGTAGATCTGGATAGAGAATTGAATAAGCTTTAAAATAATGTATCACGACATGACCCCCCATGCAATTTTAATTTTTTGAAGGGGGTGGCCCCCTGGCTCAAGGGGTAAGATCTAAGACTTGAAAGTTTGGTACAATTAGGACCCTTTGATAACAAAATTGACATGTTTAAGCGTTTTCTTCCAAGCCTTTCTAAATTGGAATTGTTGGTACAAATTTTAGTTTGTACATGTATATATTTTATGTATGTTCGGGCATAACTTCTTTGCTAATTAACCGATTTCAATGATTCTTCTTGCGTTTTGTTCAGTATATCTTCAAGATGGTCCCATTTTAATTTCATATTGGACGTGAAATTTCGAAGTTATTAGAAGGAAATTCCTCAAAATAAAATGGAAATGTGGTGATTGGATATGTTTGTTTGGGCATAACTTCTTTGTTTATGAACCGATTTAATGATTCTCTTTGCGTTGTGTTAAGTATATCTTCAAGGTTTCAAGGTGGTCCCATTTTAATTTCATTCATATTGGACGAAAGATTTCGAAGCTATAGAAGGAAATTCCTCAAAATCAAATGGAAATGTGATCGACTGTGGGTACGGTATAGACGGATAGTTTATGACAACCCGAGAATAAAGTAGGTACCAAACTGTGGTCAAGGACGTGATTTATTGTGTTAACTGGAACCGACTTCAAACATAATTTCTTTGTTTATGAACCGATTTCAATTATTCTTTTTGCGTTTTGTTCAGTATAGCTCCAAGATGGTCTCATTTTAATTTCATGATATTGGACATAGTATTCTGTAGAATCGGGAATGGAAAATTTGGAATTTGTGAATCTCAAATCCTCGAATATCGAATATCCAATCTTGAATTTGGATTGATGTTCTCGATCTTCTTGACATTAACTTCTTAATTTATTTAACACTTATGCTCTTATACTCGACAATCTATTTTCGCGCTCCTATCTTGAGGTGCCTCAAGATATTCTAGATGAAGCAGATCGCTTGAAGCACAATTTGATGCCACAGAAACCTACTTTTTAGCTAACTTATGTTACTTTGTTTTTTTTTTAAGTCGGTTTCTTTTTTTTTAAGTTAATTATTATTTAACTTTTTTATTAATTTATTTTTTCTTATTATTCTTATTGATTTGACATGAACTAAACTTCTTAAACGACTTATATTTGTATTTGTGCTTGTGAATGAAGTCTATTTTCTAAAATTATTTTTCTTTCCATTTGTGCAAAGGCAAATGAAATTGTTGATAAAACAGGGACTGTGAACTATGAATGAAATACGAAAAATAAATGAATAATTAGAAAGAAAAGAAAGTAAAGCAAAGAAAGAAAAAGCTAAATGTCGTCGAATGATAAAATATAGTGTCATGAAATATTGTATAAATAATAAAGGATTAGCGAAGGGAATAAATAAGAAATGGTGGACGAGGATGAACAAAATATGAAGTGGAAATGAACATTAAATAATGGATGAATGATGAACAAATAGAATAACGAAGAGCGAACAATAAAGAAGGAATAAGAATTAAGAATCATATATAAGAAGTAAAAAGAGCTGATAAAAGAATACTATAAATTATAAAGAATAAGAATATCAAAATAATGATTGATAAGGATAAAAAAATGAAGAATGAAGTATAAACTATGAAGCAACGAGACAAAAAAAGGCAAATTAGTAAAAGAAAGAGTATAAATAAGAAGTAAAAATGGAAAGAGGAAGAAATAAATCTGTGAGAAGAAAAAATCGTAAAAAGGATTAATAAGGAAGAAGAAAAATAAAAGGTGACGGATTCGTGAAAGTCATATATCGGACTGATGAAACCGGTTGATTAAAGAAGAGAGGATGGACGAGATATGTATCATAAATGACGAAAGTTGAACAAAGAAGTATAAAAAATTGAAAATAATGAATTCAAACAATTATAGAAAAGATGATACACAAGGAAGGATGAAATTTTATAACATTTACCTACTATGTATTAAGTATATCTACATAAATTTTCTAAAAGAGAAATTTTATACACTCATCACAAGAAGAACTATCTTTAGTATAATAATACATTGTTCATTGGATGTTTATTTATTTTAAAACCTTAAATTTGTAAACAAAACGAATACATTTTTTATTACAACAGCATTTTCCTAAATCTTATTTTAGTGTTTTATAATAGCTTAGCTAACGTTGTAAAAACTTCTTAAAACATCAAAAACTCCTGAAAATGTTTTATAAATCTTTAAAAGACATATACTAGAAAATTATATAATCGCTATACTAAACTTAATCCTTGCCGTTTAACTTTTTGTCCGTCGCGCCGCCTTCGGTATAATCTTGGCGTACTTCTCACTTCCCAGCCACTATCTCGACAAATAAAAATCCAATTTAGCTAAACGACAAAACAAGCTAAAACCTTCCGCTATAAAGTCATAATAAACACACATCTAAAAACATCCCCTTAAATAAAGGAGATAAAAATCACATACGCACCAGTCGGCCTGCCACCGCTCCCCTTGTTTTGACTACCGCATATAATTTGAAAAAAGTACTTAATCGAGCACTTAAATACTCGAAAATTATCCGGCATAATGGTTTTCAGCAGTGTCGTAGTTGATTTGTAACCAAACAGATACAGCAATTTTTATTTTTAGTATTTAGGACACATAATTCATAATAAAGGTTTAGTGTTGACGTTTTTCTTTCAAATCCCTCTCGACTGAAACGCTACCTGATTTTTGTGGACCCAGATGCGAAGCATAATTTTTATCAATTAAATTCAAGGGATGACAAATTGTTTATTTTTTGTGAACACTTTGTGTCGTGCAGGGATTTACACTTTTATTGGGGTTTATTCCCTGATGTGCTATTAGAACGCGCGACCCCTGTTTACGATGAACTCTGCAGGGTTGAAGCCTCATTGAATTTTATAAACACAGTTATTATCTCCCAGGATTTTTTTAATGTTAATCCCAATCATCCATATTTCACTCTACGCATTAACGATTGAAAAAAACGAAAAAAGTTTGAGGAATGTATTCAAGATTTTTGTTGTAAAATTGCAGTGTAAACCGTGCTGAGCGGGTGCCTAGATTATACTCAATAATTAAACAATTATGCAACGTTTACTTGTCTCGGGGGAGGAAAGCAGAAAATTGCCTTGGGCTGCGCAATAACAGCAGCTTATTCCCTTATGATATTAATAACGAGCTTCCGAGCTTTGCTGGTAAACGCTAGAGAAGAAAATCGATGATGGTGAGCTGAGGCGACCTCTTACAAGCGCACTCGAAACTAATAGCATTGAGTGAAGTCCTGAATAACCGACGAGGAAGGGATCTCTGCAGTCTGCTGCTGCCGCTCAGTATTGCAAAACAGAAATCTACTAATAAAAACTAATGAAATTTCTGACCTCTTTCTACTAGTTTCCACCGGGATGAAGAGATTTTTTTAATAGGTATCTACCTCCTCGTTTTAATTTTTGTTGCATATCGATCTGGTCTGGACTATTCTGATAGAAGTGGGTTGAGATGAATTAACCCGAAAAAATTACAAATCGTCCACTATTAATTTTTTTTATATGTTACCAAAATGCATATTATATAGATTTTGGACCTTTTTTAATGATTATTTTACAGAGTTCTTAGAATTATACTAATCTTAAGTATGATACATTAAAAGAAATATGACAGATGAAGATGCAAGATGCAACCTTATTACCAATAAGTGAAAAAAGAATGATGAAAATTTGGAGAAACTTCCCCAATCTATTAGAGGAGCAAAGACGAAATAGACGGAAGGTTCAAACAAAAGTAGTACAAGCAATACACAACATAAATGCGTCCAAACGATATGCAAGAACAAGTAGGTACATAATACAAAAAAAAAAAAGAAATCAACGAAAAATTTCAAAACGATCTGCTGGAAATAATGAACCATTTAAAAATATAATAACGGGAATGTACAAAAAAATTAACAAGTATACGGAAGAATTTAAAAGAAGGTTAAAAGAAAAAAACTCTAGAAAACAATGAATTGTACCGTCCATCTATGGTTCGTAGATATCGAAAAATCATTCCATAAGATCTGAACAAATTTACATAACGTGTTTTTATTGCCTGTTGCAATAAGTATTAATTAAACAGAATCTTGTCAAAAACTAGAAAAATTAAGCCGTCACGGGACGCCCAGCAAAGAATTTATATTAATTAAAGTAAACCAATAAATAAATATGGAGTAAAATAAATGAAAACATAGTTTCGTTAATAAAATATGTTAATATATTAAATTTTTTTCTTCAAAGGTCAGCAAAACGTGACATTCTATACGTCAGTGGATTATGACAAATAGCCATTTCTCTGCCATGGCAGAGAAAGTGGTCTAGCGGCGCATAAAGTAACCTTGAAATTAAAATACGTTTCAAGAAGAAATAGCATGTTTTATTTGGAGAAAAGTGGCTTTTCATTTCTCGTTTGTATTATTTGTCAAACCTACAGATTTTCCTCAAAAAGCGTCACTTTTGTTCCTAATAAAACAATTTGCTATTTCTATATAATATTCACGATATAAATACAAGACAAATAAATATATTTTGTCATTACCGGTTAGAAATGTGGACTGTGGTGGGTACCTCATTACGAAAATTTACCTTTCGCCCCTATAGGTGCAAAAGTGAATAAAAAATAAATTTTAAATAAATTACTTTACCCTGTTCTCATAAAATTTTAAAACAAGCTTCACAAATGCCATGACAAGTTAATTACGCAGCCTACGATTCAATTCTTAAAAAGTTTGTTTTACCCGCCTACTTTGTTTGTCAGAAATATAACCGATTTTGTTGTTGTGGCGGTAGGGAAAAAATAGTATTCAAACCTTGTTAAGAAAGTTCCCTTACAAACCTTGAGAGATTACAAACATCGCCTACGCCTCGGTTTATAAACTTTGCCCGCGGTCTGGAAGAGAGCACTTTCTTACCTTGGTTTGACACTCAATAATACTGTCACTGATTTAAAATCTTTAAGCACTTCAAACAATATTATTTTGAAAACAATAATAAAGATCTCGGAGATTCGGCTTCTCACGCGCGCAGTGTATACGTTTTCACATAGGAATTTTTATCAATTTGTAAATTAAGCTTAACATAATATATCATGTCGCCGCGGACTTTTTTATGGGCCTTTTTAAGCTCTACAACTTTTCTATAGGAAACATTCGTATATCTCAAAACTTCTGTTTTTACGTGAACTTGGGTAACGCTGCACTTCAATATAAAAACGAATAAACGTTTTTTCGTCGACTTACTTTGCAAAAGTGATCTCTACGAAAAGTCCTTTTATTTTAACGGGATAATATACAGCCGATGTCCTCCCTGAAGGTCCATTCTAAATACTGGTGAAAGAATTTTTGAAATCGAATAAGTAAAAGTTTCGGAAATTACTTCGACACGAGCTCCTAGTACACACATGGGAGAAAAGAGCGCGGGTGGCGAGGGGACCTAACGCCGCTTACGTGACGACATTCGATTTACACCTATATTATTTATGTTACACATAAAAAAAAATAGACCGGGTGTCCCAGAGGTGTGTGGACCATCAATTACGCCCTTATTTTGAAAGATATCAAAACAGGGTTTTCGGGAGACGATAGCCACACGATACCTTCACAATTTAAAATTATTAGGAATCATATACAGAGTGTCCTAGTATTAGTAATATACCAAAGTTATGTTTTTTTTAAATGGAATTCCTGTATATTAGTTGGTGAATTGAAAGAGCAGTTAATGCTGAGCAAAATGATATAAGGTACTACAGGTTTATTTTATTTTTTATAGACCCAAACTTTAATACACACTGATTAAAAGTCATCTAAATTGATATTTCTATACAGGGTGTACGATTTCGCAAAATGTATAATACTTTTTTTTTTTCAAATGGAACACCTTATATTCCGTTATAGCATCAAATAGCATTTTTAATTAGCTTTCTGTCAATATATAGTTTGCCTCGGCAAATGTTCGTTCTTTAGATAATTTTTACAAAAAACGTAGAAAAATTTCCCAAATTGATGAAATCAGATCGCCTTGGACTTGTTGCCATGGAGATATCATTTTAGACTGGTTACCATGGAGTCGTTTGTTCTTGTTGACAGTAAGTTATCCTGTAACAAATAGTTTCACTTTTGTGATTTTTTTACAAAATGAATTTTACGAAAAAAGTAATGATGAATATGGTACAATGCTTTAGGAGAAGCCGAAAGAAATTCCTTTTTGCCATCCGAACCGCCGTAATAAAATTATTTATTTTTCACACCGAATTTGTAATGAATGGTAATAGATTGAGGTAGGTGATTCTTCTTCTACCTCTTCCTCCCGCCTTATTGCACCACCGAAGGGGTCCATTAAAAATTATTCATTAGAATGGTTCAAAAATGCGTTGACAATATTGATATGTATTTCGACAATTAATAATGTCAATTGTTTGAGCGCCTACAAGTGCAAAGATTTTACTGAAATTAAACCTGCGAATATTTCTATTATAATGGGATTTAATTATTGTAATTCGGACGATTGTGAATAAAATAATGTGCAAACCTTGCTGAAAGTTTCATTCTTGTCTCTCGAGAAATAGTTTAGCTCAGCACGAATCGGTGAACTATTTTCTCTCTCAAGAGACAAAATGAAACCCTTTCCACCTCGGTATGTATTATACTATTCCCATCACTTGTATCTCTATCGCCAAAACTTGTAATAAAATATTTTATCTTACAGGTGTAGTTTTTTAGGTACCTTTGTTTTCGGTGACAGAAATCAAATTTTAATCACAAGATAGATAAAGCTGTCAGTTCTACTCACAAGTGAGTAAATCTGACAACTGTCAGTTGTAATTAAAAATCGTAATGGAATTACATGCGATGTAATGTAATTCTCTACCTTCCACTTCACGAACAGATCATACTCTTTCTCGTACATGTGTCTCAACCTTACCGGGAGCAAACTGATAACGGCGGCTTCCACGTCTAGTTGAATATGTTTCGGTAGAAAGTCAATTTTTATTACTTTAGTGAAAATTGTGAACAACAACGAGACTATTTATTTCATAACCATAACAATCACAGGTTACTACGGAAACTGATATTAGAACCATGCTAATGTTACAGGCGGATATTTATTTGAATAAATATTTCTTGGATTTTTATACAATGCACCTGTAAGATAAAACGTCGTATATCACATGTGATCGAAATGTCACTATAAAGCTCGTGAGAAGTGCCCCACTCAAAATTCTCACTCGCTAATAATGATGCATTTCTATCACTTATAATATAATGTACTATAGAATACTAGCTACATATAATAGAACAACTTTCACGATGTAAATTAAAAAGCAACGAAAGAGCAGAATACTAACCCCAATTAGAAGTAGAGACTGGTTCTAATGCGAAACCAACATCAGGAGTAAAAAAACTCAAGGGAAAATGGAAGAGAGAGTGTGCTTGGTCCGGTGTGTGGTCCACCGGAAGTGAAACTTCTTATGCCATATACAAATGAGTGTAATTATTTTTGTAATTTTGAAATTTTTCATAAATACCTCAACATTTTAAATTAATTTTGATTATAAAGTTTTTATTTATTTGCTAATTCCGAGTTATTTATTTACGCTTTGAGAGATAATGTGCGCGCTCTATGAGGCGGGTAAGTGCAGTACAACAAAACGTTTTCTGTACAATCACATTTATATAAATCAAATAATAAAAAAATTGAGTCGCGACCGTAGCACTATCAAATGAATATAAATAAATATACAGGGTGATTGTTTGAAAAGTGAACACCTTCAGTAACATTGTACAGAAAATTTCCAAAAACACGTGAAGTTTTAAACTATGGTAGACATATTTTGAGATAATATTAAATGGAACGACCCATCTTGGTTTAAATTTAAATTCTATGGTGCGATGAGTTGGATATTTCAGACTTTGTGGGACTAAATCAAACTAATAACCAACAAGAAAATAAACAAAAATAGACAGACATTGTAGTCTAAAATGTAGAAAATTAAAAATGTGACAGTCCAAATACCTAAAATAATTTGATTTTTTTCGTTAGCACGTTGTGTCTTGTAAACCACCAATTTAAAATGATTTTAATGAAAAAATTCAAGGGGGCCAAATCAGGTGATCGTGCCGGGCATTCAATAGCACACCTACCAATCCAAAAATAAGAAAATCTATTATTTAGCCAATTTTGCACATTGACGGCATAATTTGGTGGAGCTCCATACTGTTGGAAAAGTAAGCCCTACTCGTCTAACATTTAATTTTCTCAACGTCGCGCTGATTTTCTAATTCTTCTGTGATTAAAGGATCAATTGCTTTTTCTAGCATATCCATGTAAACTCTGCCATTCAACGTCCCGTCAATAATAACTCGACTTATAATTGCGTCGCCAAGTATACCAGCCCATACATTCAGTGCCAAAAAGTCTGAAATATCCAACTCTGCACCGTAAGGATTTATTGACCTGTTATCCCGTAAATAAGTATCAAATAGTAAAAAAAAAAATACATGGAAAGACTCCTCGTGAAATAAGCTTTCAAATGATGTATCACAAGATGAGTCGTTCCATTTAAAATTTTTAAGGGGTTGTCCACCCCGCTAAGAGGGTGAAACCTGTCAACTAAAAACCTCTCTAAAAATATGTCCCCCTCTGTATAAAACTTGACGTGTTCTTGGAAATTTTCAAATTTCGTTTCTGTTCAAAGTTATTGAAGGTGTACACTTTTCAAAAGATCATCCTGTATAATAAGGATATAAAGAAGTTTACAATATTTTGTTGTAAACATATAAGAACTGTTCTTAGACTTTGGTCAATTCAACAAAATACGGGATGATCATAAATGATTTATATTTCTATCAAGTTGGCTTTGGAAAATATGTCAATAATGCACAATATTCACTGTGCACAATGATCAAGAAGTAAATTGTTGGTTGCCTACTAATGAAATAGAATAATTGGCTTTGGAAAATAAGTCAACGAGTTTTTAACGATCATTTGTCTGTCGCTTATTAAAAATATATATTATATATATATATATATATATATATATATATATATATATATATATATATATATATTATATATATATATATATATATATATATTATATATATATATATTGGTATTACTTTTCAACATAGCATTTTGGGCTTGACATTGACATATATATATATATATAGACATATACGGCGGCAATGTCAAGCCCAAAATGCTATGTTGAAAAGTAATACCAAGCCCGACATCGTAAAATTCACGTGTATATCCGAGTTATTTCTCATTGATACGACTAAAGCCATTTACTGGCAAAATTTTCATTTGGTGGGTAAAGTCACCATATATCGTAAAATACACACGTTTAGTTTTTGAAGTTCACTGTAGGGGGCGCACGACAGATTTGTATAAAACTGTATATCTACTGCAGATACTTTGTCGATGATGCCCGACCTTAAGATGTTTAATGCATAATAGGAATCCCGCTCATGTGACAACAGCGCATTCACTCTTTTATTCATTTAATGTAATATTGGAGATATTTAACGCTACGAGCGAAAAGATGATTTAGCGGTAACAATTCAGAAAGCTCTTATCTGAGAATTTTAAAATTATATTTTAATGTCAAACCACCTTTGAAACGTTTTTTCAACTCTTACATACTCAGTTTTTTTATTACAACCAAATTTTTAAAACGTTTTTTATAGAACAATTTAAAAATTATAAACAGTGTCAGATATTTAAAAACGCCCTTAAAACGGTTTTTGAACCCATCATTCCAGTCACAAAAGGTTTTAGGTGTCCTGCTTAACAAATTTTCTTCTAGTTTTGGGTTTTTGATACTTTATGTTTTTTGAGGTGGAATACGAATTGGGTCTAACAGGTCTAACCTACCATATTTTTTTGTCGGGTGAACCGTTTAGGCGCAACAGTGCGTTGAAATGGGATATTATTGCCAGATTTTTATTTTTCCGGAGGCGGATTATGTTAATTTTGTGTTTTTTTGATTTAAAATGTTGGTACCCTTTTACCCTTTTAAATTAGGTTTAATATTTGGTTGTAATAAAAGCAAGGGTGTATTTATGGTTAAAAATAATTGTTTTAAGGGTGTGTTTTACACACACTGCTTTAAATTGTGTTGTGTTTTTAATTTGATTGTAAAGCAAAGGTGTATTTATGGGTTAAAAACTTAAAAAAAGGTGGTTTTTAAATATTTGACACTGTTTATAATTTTTAAATTGTTTTAAACAAGGCCAAATTTTAAAAGCATCCTTAAAACTATTTTTTAACCCTTCAATACACCATTGCTTTAATTACAACTAAATTTTGGAGACATTTTTTATGACAACTTAAAACTTAATAATAAATAATAATAAAAAAGCTCACATCCCGAAAGCAGAACGAACAAAACAAAAAAATAGGTCTTTCCTATCATCAGTTATGATTGAGAATGCATACAAATATCATGATTTTGCAGTATTTCCTAATTTTCCGACTTTTATTTATAATTGGTTCAAACTTTGTTTTCCCGAAAACTTTTCCAGGACCATAACGAACGAAACAAAAAAAGAATTAGGCATATCCATCGTTCGAATCGTGAGTTATGGTTGTGAATTTATATAAAAATCCCATAGAAAAAATCACTTTCAGTTTTTCCCGAATTTTCCAATTTTTCGAGCAACTTTTACAATTTTTATTTCCGTAGGAACCTTATCTGGACTATGACGAATATGAGGAAAAAATTATTAGCTAAATGGGTTCATCCGTTCTCAAGTGATGCGCCTACAAATACACCATTTCAATATTTACGCACGTGCAGTGTATTTCAGTTTTTCCCGAATTTTCGAATTTTCCGGGTAAATTTTCCAAAAAAAATTACAGCGAATGACAGTAACCTCACTATTTCCAGCCAGCTGTTGACACGTCACTAGCACGTGCGTTTGTTTTGAAAAGTCCCCACTCTCAGTGACGTCACGACTTTTCCAGTCTATTATATAAAAATGAAACGCTATTCGTTGGTAAACGCATCACTTGAGAACAGGTGGACCGATTTGGCAAATTTTTTTTTGAGTACCTATTCGTAATGGTCTAGGTAATGTTTTTATGGAAATAAAGATTTTCCAATTTTCCGGCAAATCTTTCCCAATTTTTATTTCCGTAAGAACCTGACCTGGACCATTACGGGGATTCTCAAAAAAATAGCCAAATCGGTCCAGCCGTTCTCAAGTGTTGCCAAGTGTGTTACCAACGTAGGTACAGCATTTCATTTTTAGGGTTCCGTACCCCAAGAGTGCTATTACTAAGGCTCAGCTGTCCGGCTGTCCGTCCTTCCGTCTGTCACAGGGCTGTATCTTTTGAACCGTAATAGTTAGACACTTGAAATTTTCACAGAATGCGGACAACTATGGCCGCAATAACAACAGATAATAAAAATAATAAAAAAAATTTAGTCTTAAATAAATATTGTACGGTGGTACGAAACCCTTCGTGTGCGAGTCCGACTTGCAATAACACGACTGTTATTATATAGATATGTAAACTACCAAGTCCCTACAAATTTAATGTGGTATAAATAACCATTCTGGGACTGTAATAAACACTGTTGTCAAATGTGCAAATACGTGTCTTTAAAATAAATAAATAATAGAAATTTCAGCCAAACGCTTCAGTTCCGATTTTTTTTCTGTTTCGACAGTTGAGGATTTTTAGTTAAAATATCAATAGTATTTTACTAAAAAAATAGCATAAGTCACAGTAAATTTTCTATAAAACGCTTGTTTGTACTGTTTTCTTTGTACGGACAAAAGCTTGACTTGATTTCCACGCAAATAAGCGCAGGAGAGTTGTTAAGAACATACTCTATTAATTTTAGAATTTAGGGTATTGTTGGAGACATCAAACCACCTTGACTTTTAATTGAGCAATAACATGTAAAAAATGTCTTTGTAAATATTTTAGCACAATTTGGCTGTAAATAGGCGTTATAAAACGCCGATATATAAAAATTTTACCGAAACGCTTCAGTTCCGAAATTTTAGCAATAATTTTGTTTTTAAGAGCTTGTTGTCTAAACTTGACTTAGAAAGTAGTTTAAAGTAGTATTTAGCATAAATCTCAAAATTAAACAAAATATTTTGTTCTTACAGGCCTCACCCGTGCGAACCCGTGCGACAAGGTAACTTGTTTGCACCAAAATTATTCCCTTTTGAAGCCTTTATTGAAGCTTCATTTTACCCTAAATTATCGTAATTATTTTTCATAAATAACAGTTCTTGGACGGTAGTATGTAATAGTATATTTCATACGAGTGCGCTGTCATTACACTTTTCAGGGGCGAGGGCGAATTTTTGCAGCCCGAGGCGAATGCCGAAATGAAAAAAAGTACAAATTTACATCAGATTTTGAGGTTAGGTTGACTGCTGCCAAATTAAATACATACGATGCAAAATTGATGTATGTTGCTATGTATTTCATTACGCATTATGTGTTTCACAAAACGAATACAATAGTATATTTTATTACAAGGCCAGAAAATGTCATTTTGCAAGTGCGAGCACAGTTTGTGGAGGCGAGGCGTAGCCGAGACTTCACAAGTGCAAGCACTTGCAAAACAGTTTCGGGTCGTGTGATAAACGAAACTTTTTCGGCCGACAAAAGATTTTCATTGTTCACTTTTGTAGGGGGGCCTCATGCCTCATGGGGGCCCACGTGTCGCAAAGAGCCCCCTTGGGCCCCCATATCGCAAGCCCCCCCACAAGTCTAAGGGGGCCTCATAACGCATGGGGGCCCTCGTGTCTCAAAGAGCCCCTTTGGGCCCCCCTGTTTCAAGGGCTCCACATGTCAAAAGGATCCCCCCCATGTCTTAAAGGGCCCCCTTAGGCCCCTCTGTTGAAGGGGGTTTTGTTATTGTCGTTGTCCTATACCAAGGGCCCCCCCCTGTAATTTTTCCGATGTTTTAATGGTAGTTATTCTGCTATTCGGGGCGGTGACAAATCCAACGAACATAAAAGCTTGCATTGAAAAATCCCTAGTTTCCATGTTCTAGCCTAGGCAGGCAAATATCGTTTTCCAGCCGATTTGGACGACTGGAAAATAACAAAATTGAGACGAAGGCCGAAAAAAACACAATATTTGCTCCGAAAAATTCGTGAGATGGTATGAGGGGAGGCAGAAATAGAATTCCCTCAAGAACAGCAGAAACAAAAGGGGATGTTGTAAATAATGTAAGAGGCACAAAACTTTGGACTTTTTTGTATATATATATATACATACCCAGCTATCCATACCAAGCCCGACAAACACCACAGGCACTCAGAAGCCCGCCCTTTCCTTTATAGTTACAGATATATTTGCTGGATATATAGGTTTTATATCACCACATTAATCAGCGCAACCTGAGAGGGGTAACTTTTTGTTGACATACAAATAATTCTATGTTCAAAAACATCATAAACATCGCTAGGCTGAATAGCGACCGCAAAATATAAATTTGTATTTATATGCAAATATATATTTATATTTTGCGGTCGCTATTCAGCCTAGCGATGTTTGCGTGTCGAGGATAAACATACACAAAAATACTACGCATATTTCTTATATATCGCATATTTTTTAGAAAAAAGAAGACCGGAAAAACTTTCTGGTCAGTGGGCAAGCTGCTACAGCATTAATTTCTAGCCTTTTGTTTTCTTTTGTTTTTAAGGGAGTTTATAATAACTATCTGACCCGACAGACATTGTCGTGTCCAAATTTCAATAAATTTGTTTTTGGACATATCGCGAAACAACATGTAATTTTATTTTAATTTAGCCTGGAATGGGTTTTCCAGATTTTCCTCCATATCTTCCGATTGTTATTTTCAATTGAAAACATTCAATTGAGTTATTTCTATTCCGGGAACACAACGAACAAAACAAAAAAAGAATCAACCAAATATGTCGTTTCTATCGTCAGGTATAATCGAGAGTGCATACAAAAATTATGTTTTTGCAGTTTTTCCGAATTTTTCTTTCCGTCAAAACCTTATCTAGATTATTACAAAAATAAAAAAAAAACGCGATATCGCGGTCCTGCCGTTCTCAAGTGGTGCGCTTACCAACGAAAAGCATTTCATTTTTAAGATCCGTACTCAAACGGTTTCGACGGGATCCTATTACTAAGGCTACGTTGTCCGTCCGTCTGTCCGTCTGTTACAGGGCTGTATCTTTTGAATCGTAATAGGTGGACATTTAAAATTTTCATAGAGTGTGTACTACTACGGCCGCTATAACAACAAATAATAAAAATAAATTAAAGGGGTTCCCCATACAAGAAGCCTGTTTTTTCGGCGTTTTTTTTGACCAAAGTATTTAAAAAAATATATGTTGTGTTAAATATTATACGGTGGTACGGAACCCTTCGGATGCGAGTTCGACTCGCACTTGGCCGATTTTTATTATAGCGATTCGTCACTTCAGAACGGCTGGACCGATTTGGCAATTTTTTAGAATATTCGCAGTGGCCCGGGTAAGGTTTTTACGGAAAGAAATAATTGGAAAGGTTTCCGGATGACTTTACCAATTTTTCTTTCCTTAAAATTCCCACTCAGACTGTTACAAATATGTAAAAAAAATGCCAAATCGGTCCAGCCGTTCTCAAGTGATGCGGTTACCAACAAACAGCATTTTATTTATAAACTAGCGGAAAAGCTCGGCGCTGTCGCTGTCGGCGTGAAACATTAGTGTCCGTAAAAATGAGGGACATACGCGTCAAGTTTTCGACGCTGTCGTAGCTCTCGCATTTATTTGGCCCTGGACATTTTTGGTTTCTTGCATTCCTTTTGACACGAGCTTTCTTTTCAATTTAATGTCGATCTTTACTTACATTCCGACGAATATTTTTATTACATACATATTTCACTTTGGCTCTTTGTAGTGCTCTTTGTTTGCTTGCTCTTTACAATAACACTTGAATAAACGTCCTAGATGAAGGCTGATTTCTACCAATATTATGAAGTTTGGGGAACATTTGCTTGCCAACTCATATTATGACTCAAAAACCCTTACTGACATTTCAACATCTTGACAAAATTTCAATACAACAAGGCCAACGTTCGCGCTCGTCGAGAGTTTGCCAAGTAGACGAACATGGACCAACGTTGGAACGAATTTACGTCGGCCTACAGTTGCATGCCGTCTGGAGTCATAGTGTTTGATTTTTTTAAATTTTTCGATTTGTCAAAGTTAAAATCTGGGAAAAGCTAGTCGACACAGTGGAGGATTTTTCTTCTGTAACATTCAGATATCAGAAGAGGAAGTAAAAAAAAATCAAAGGAAGCGACAAAAATAGTAATTTATGTACCGAGGCCATAAACGTTATCTTTTTTGGACGCATCTGTTGTTTGTGACCGAGGCGTGAGTCAAATTCAAACAGATCAGTACCCAAAAAGTAGAGTTTGAAAGATCAGTCCCCCAAAGTAGAGTTTGACAGATGTGTACAAAAAAGTATAACTTTACGGCTCCAGAAGATGCCGTCGAATCATCTTTTTCGTAATCATTGCCTAAAAAAAAATTAAACAAAAAATGAACCCTTTTGGAATTACACTCTCAGAAAAGATCTAAAAATCAAAATTCTAGTGAACAGGTTAACTTTATTTATTTGGACGACACTTGGATATATTAATATGGGATATCAACATTATTTGAAGAGTTATCCAGCTAAATTAAAAAGTGAAGGTAAAAGATTTACCATGCTACATACGGGAACTACTTCAGTATTTTTACCCAACTGTGACTTACTACTAGTCGGTAAAAATAACGACCGCGACTATCACAAGACAATGACAGGAGATTTTTTTATAGAGTAGACTGAAAAACAGCTCATTCTTGTGTTGTCAGACTTTGACGAAAATGTGTGGTGGTTATGGATAACTCTCCGTATCATTCAATGCATGCGAATGGATAAACCACCAACATATTCTAAAACAAAGCAACAAATACGATACTTTTGATAAGTTTTACAAAAAAAAAACAACTTCAGACTATTGTCGCAAACGTTGTAATATTTTACAACCTTTGCGACAAGACACTGGCAAATGTTACGTGATTGACGAACTACTTTAATTATCAGGACATGAAGTTCTTACACTACCTCTATACCTCTGCGAATACAACCCAATCCAAATGGCATGGGCGAGGTGTAAGTCTCATTATGATAAACACATAAATTCGCAGCCTACATCTAAAGATGAGGTTGCAAATTTATGGAAAGAATCTTTGACATTGTGTACAGTTATCTTTTGGACCAGCTGCATTAGAAACTGTGAGACACAATATTTCGCAAAACTTATTGGTATTTGTGACGTTAACGATTAACCTCCTATTATGTATAATGATTACATTGGGGAATCAGAATAGGAAAGAAACTTTTCAGATTGTGAAACTGATTAATTTAGTGAGACTGCCAGAGAATTTTTTTTTTTTTCGCAATTGTGCTAACTTACAAATTCTTTTGGGGATATTCAATCCCTTTTGGCCCTTAAAAACTATTTATTTCAAATGTAACTCCACTTTATAGGTCTAACAATTTGCATAAAAAATTTGGTCCTTTGATATTTCACGTGCACCAAGATTTCAGTTCGACCTTACTTCAACATTTTCTCAAGACTTCCCCGGAATTTCGTAGATACTTCCTCAATACTCGGTCAAAAGTTTGTTCCCTAAAGAATAATTATCAGTACCTACTGCCAACCTTCCTGAAAACTGAGAATGCTTCCTCAAGATTTTAACAAACATCCATTCCACGATTTTCAGTGTCGACCACCATACAAATTGTTCTTTGCTAGATTAGGTTGCCAATGCGGTGCGGTGCACAATGAGGATCGAATATTAGGTGCATTGCTATTGAGTATAATAATTATAAAAGAATCAATAATAAGTTATACAAAAACATTAACAAAATGGTTTCAATTAAGACTTTTCCATTACCTATTTAGATTTTATTTTCAAGTTTGGGAAGAGATTTTTTTTTATGTGAATTGATATATAGTTCTTCTATAATCAGAATATACATATTATTCTTTGACGACGCACTTTTAATTATTGTAACTCAATTAGCGGAAATAATAAAATAAGGTTCTTTACATTTACTGTCAAATTAATGACAAACTGGAATTTTTTCCTTACAAAAAAAAACTAACCTTAAAAAGTATATTCTACAAAAACAATGTAACCAAAAAGTTAGTCTCACTATTTATTGAAAAGTTACTAATGTCACGTGAATTAGTTGCATAATATAATAAAAATAATTCAAGTTATAAGAAACTTGTGAAACTGTTTGCGGTCGGTAAATAAAATTTTGCAAAATCGTCAAATACGGGTATAATTATTATTTTTAAGAAGGAGTTTGGATACCACTTTTTACGTCTCTAACATTTCTGGTCTTCGAGTTTTCTAAAAAATAATTTATCCCCCTGTTTTATCCTTTTAGCGACTTTAAAAATCCTTTTTTATTGCTTCTTAAGCCTATATAAACGGAACCTAGTTTCCAAGTTTGGTGTTTAACTTAATTAGTTTTGACACAAAAAAAAAAATTATATTAGCTTTACTACACACTTTTAGGGAGGTAATTTGAAAAATCCTTCCTTCTGCACCCCTAGATACTCAAGGAATATTTACTCCAAATTAAAAATTTCTAGGTCTACCTGTTTAAGCTGTGCTTTGTCTATCAGTCAGTCAGTCATGGTACTGTTTTATAAATAATAGATTTTATCGTTCGACACTGTCAGAATTTTCAAATTTTCGCTTGTGTAAACACTATCTGTCATAAACGTGACACTATATTTATAGATTTTAAGCAATTTAAAGGCTTTCCGGGGTGATGTCGAACGATAAAATGTTTTATTACACTCGTTCCTGTGTAGATTGAACGCTCTACGCCACTCGGGGCTCACAAAAGCACTCGTTTCAATCGTGATTTTATAAACCCCTTGTGGCATAAAGCGTCCAATTTACAGAGGAACTCGTATAATAATCTACTATAATTTAATCAAAAGCGCCCTACCGACACTCAATGAAACTAATGTATTATTTTGTCGTTTAAGATTTTTCTTATGCAAATTTTCAAAGCAGACACATACTTATCAGAGATAATTAATTATAAATATTTCAATATAATGAGAATATCAGTCAAAATTCTATTCTGACAGTGTCAAAAACTGCCCAAAAATTTCAATTCAAGAGTTGAGTTAGAAAAACTGCAAGAAACTTCCAGCCCGCAGCATTATTTGTGCAGTGTGTTTTACGATTTCTACGAATTGGGTCAATTATCTGTCGCCAGACGTTAGGCTCCATAACATGTAAAAGATATATATTTTGCTTCGTGTATATGTATCTAAGGTGGCGCCCCCAACAGACCACTTTTTCGAACTAATCCGTATCTTTGAAGGTATATATAGGTCGTTGTTGAGCCCTCGTAAAAATAGCAGAAATGGCATTGTCGTGCCATCTAGAATCTCTTGTGTGTATATATATATCATTGTTATTTTCACGATCACTAGCATCAATAGTATTAAACATGCTAACTATAATGTGACATAAATAAATTATACATTACATAAACACAGAACGAAGAGCAGACCATGGATAAAACGAAATCTTGTTCGACCCTTATCTGTTCAGAATCTGTTTTAATTTGTCGCACGAACAGAAGTTGATAAATTGGATTGTAGCATGCCACACAAGAAATGTTGTTAAAAAAACTGCAAGCAATCTGTAAAACGGATTGTATGAATTAAAAACTAGAAAATGTGCCAATAAAATGTAATTTTTAAAAAATTTGGTAGGGAGTTTTTTTTTTCAATTTACAATCGATTTTAAAATTTGTATGAAAGATAATTATAAATTTTTTGAAGAATATATTATCATTGAACAAATAATTGAAAATACAACATAAATATAAATATGAAGATATTCTACAACAAATTGTATTATTAGTGTAAGTAAAAATTCTCATCAAAAAATTATTTTCATTTTGAACGGCGAGTTTTCTTAAGAATAATTTGTCATATTTCCATCTACAAGATCTGAAATAGCTTCATACAGTTTTTAAAAGTTCAGTAGCACATAATATATAATATCTCTATAATATACATCTATCTTTTGTTCTTTATATACATACGAAGATTTCCGAACAATTTAGTTATCAAATTGTGGAATTTGAATTGGTCTTGAATTCCTAGTAGAAATTAAAGTAATCTTTTTATTTTTACTGACAATCTTTGGTGTTGACGTCCCACATATTTTAGTATTTTTTAAAAAGTTTTAATGGAAAAGTATCTTCCAACTCCAAGTTTATTTATCCGACATGATATTGTGGAGAACAAAAAAATCATTGATTTTTATTCTGGCACAAAATTTAAAACTATAAAGCAACAAACAAATAAACTGCTTATGTGAATGTGTAGTTTGACAAAGCATTATCGGCTAAGTTGTATTTTTCCTCTCACACTGTTATCTGCTTTTCAAACAGTACTGAATAAAAGAATAGACGTACAGTGGTGATAAGTATATACGAGCACACTCGACAGTATTTCACGTGACCTCTTTCGCGAAGTTAAACCTATCATTTTCTGAACCAAAACAAAAGGTTAGGTCAGCAATAAAGGACTGCCTAGACTTGCGTACAAACCACCCTTCTGTGCGATTTCAGACTTGAATGCACAGTGTGCGTGCCGCCGATTCGATCGGACACGTTCCTTACCATTTTTATTAGACAAACAGTAGCAAAGTCGACGTGTAAAGGGTGCATTACGTGAACAGTCACCCTCAACAACAAGCTTTTGCATTATTGATCGTGGTCCTCCTGTTTCAATCGATATTGTGGCCGGTAGGGTGAGAGCAAAGCTTTTGCAATAACTATTCGGTTTCTAGTCTGCCAAAAGCCACCACAGGTGAGTTTCATGTGCTTAGTGTCGTTTTGAGTGTTGTGTTCTAGACCGGTGGCTGTGGTTTGACCTACACAACGTTGAGGAACATTGTCAGGAGTGTTGTATTTGGGAGCTTTTGCGACGCGTTGGAGTTTATTCCAGTCATGTATTAAGTTAGTTATTATCTACCATGTTTTACGACCCCATTTCGTTCGCTTCAATTTCCAACATCAAAATCGGATTTTATGAAATTTTACAGGTTAATCACTACGTAATTTTGTGCCCCTTCTGTTCAAAGTTGAAATACAGTTTTAATTGTCAGTAAGCATACAGGCAGGCACCATAATAGACGTTTCTTAATTTAATTAGAAGGTAAATTTAATTACAGCAAGATTACAAGATTTAGTAAATCTTTGCTACATGTAATTAAATTTGTAACACGATTTACTTTTCATTAAAAAATAGTTACACTGCGGCGCACTAACATTATATTAAATTTATGACGAATTGTTAAAATAAATCTTGAATATAAATTTTATGTAAAAGAATATCGGTTCTATAAGGATGAATTCAGATACGGGTTCTCTTGACTGTTTTGTGTATTTTTCATTACTTTTGTGCATTCACTTTTACCTTATTTGCTCTTTCTTTTATCTTGGGCAATTGTAAAAAAAATATATGTAAACGTTTCAGATTTACTACCGTTCGTTGAAATTATTATCATTCTATATTATTTAGTTGAACTCCCTTTTACAACGATGCCTCTGGAAATATAATTTTATTTACTATAGAGGTAAATACATATGTAAATTGTAAAAACAGTTTTATTTTCAGAAAGTACATAATATATCGTTAAAAATTTTGCAGTGTAGAAAATTGGTATTGTGTATGTAAGTAGGGTAAAAGTAGGGGAGCTTGGACATATGGATTTGATTAATTAATTATTTTTGTTTCTGTTACCATTTTATACATCGCTTTAGATGATGAAAGCAAAGTACTAAGTAAAACCCTGGCCGTTTGGCTGAGAGCAGTGTCCGATTGTGATGTCATTAATATATTATCTGGATAGTTTTTTCTCTGCATTTAATTATGTCTTTGGTTATAATATTACTTTTTGCATTTCAACTGTTTGTATCATTATGTGGTATTAGTGGTATCCCGTGATGACTACAACACAATCATTTTCTTTGCGACAATTATTCGTGACTTCTTAATTTTTGATCGATTGGTATTTGTACAGGGAACATCCATTCTGCTAATTTCCGTTCTTTAATTGCGATTGAAAAGGCTAAATCACTTTCCTGTACAATGTTATAAATAGATTTTGACCCACCTTCGCTGTAGTTTCTCAAATATTTCGGCACCACTCAATACAACGTTGATCCTTTGTTAGTTGATGAGACACACGATAATTAGAGCCAATTATTTTCTCACACCTAGATGCTCAATACCAATAAGAATACATGACAGTCATCTGTATGTCTGGGGTACCAGGATGCTGTTTGGTTAAAAGATTTCGTGATCATCGTATAAGTCAATGTGTGATATAATCAAGTTTGATCAGTAATATGGGGTAAATCACTAATAATTATAATAATAATATGTAATTAGTGATCGCCAGTGGGTGTAACTCACACACACAAACATATATCCGTGTATTTTTTTTAAACACATCTTCGGCTCAAGAGCTTTCCAACGATGTATAATATATTGTTTAGGTGTGTTGAGTGAAAATAGTTTAAATAGATACGAATGTGTCGTGTGTTTGCGTATTAATATATAGTTAATATACAAATAAATATATAATATAATTTTGGAATAATTTTATATAGTGTGGAAATTAAGTAAGGAATAAATTCAGTAACTCCGTTAGTATTTGCGGTAAAAATAAAACTTAAAAAGCATGTGGTAGGGCTAATTATAGCGCATCCGACGAATGTATACTAATTTTTTTTCGTCACTTTTTTTTTTGACAGTTATGACGTCATCAATATTTTTTTTAATGGCACCTTATGTTTTTGATTTTACATTCGCATAGAGTTTTTTATTCTGATTTCAACGTTATCAAATACTCAATAGGTTACATAAGGAAAAAATATATAAAAACGGCACTAAATTTCAAATTAGTAAAATTTCCAAAAATTAACAGAGCTGTCTGATTTTATCAGAATTTAAGGAAAAAACCATAGAAATCCAAACAAAACAAAGTTCCCAAAAGCAATCAATGAGAAAAAAATAAGAAAGCAACTCTAAATTTCAAAGCAGGGCTAATGAATTAACAAAAAGACTATTGATGTGAGAGTTATAAATTAAAGATATTACACCAAATGTTCAAACTGATGACCCTGCATCATCTGACAAAATCCAAGACGGTCATAAAAAGCAGTCAATACGTTTGAATGGTTTGGGGAGTTATTCAACTGCACTCATGTCGAATTCTTCCTTCAAGATCATCCAAATTGTTGGGTCGGTTTTGATACATCTGGGGACTTAGCCTGCCATTCTATTGGACCTCTTCTTCCATCTTCTTGGGAACACTTCGTCCAAGTAACGCCGTACCGGGATTAGTGTGTTGGAGCACCATCCTGTTGCAACCAGATATTATTATAAGTTCATTTATTATTTAATTATAGAAAAATAGTCCAGACACAATTATTTTGTACCAATTCAGAACTTGCCAACATTGTATTGGTATCTCTATGGTTTTTTCTTAAATTGTTATAAAATTAGACAGTTCTGTTAATTTTTTGAAATTTATTAATTTGAACTGTAGCGCTCAACTTTGCTTTCGTGGGAAATCGACAACTTGCCGCACTAGTTGCACAATATACTATTTTAGTCTTCAAAAAAATTATTGTTATTTTTTATAGTCTTTATGTGTGTTTATTGTTTCTGACTTTTGGTTAGGTATATTTCTAGTTGTTTTGTTCAGAATCCCGAGAATTACAAGAGGGCTGCCACCGGTGCCTGATGACTTCAACACGATAATATTTTGAGTGAGGCGTAAAGCCGAAAAACTGACTAACAATTCTACATTTACATTTAAGGTACTGCTCTTTGCTTAATAAGTAATTGATTTGACAAGATTGACATCCGTCAAAGCTCTTGAAAGAGTCATTCAACAATAGGAATGGTGGATGCAGCTCTTCAAAATAAATTCTTAAAACTTCAAAACCGGCCATTGTAGTTTTACTAAATTTACTAAAAGCCCTTGGAAGTGTCATGTAACAATTGGGAAAGTAACAATAGAAATGGTCGATGCAGATCCTAAAAATAAATTGTTAAAAAATTCAAATGAGCCCCGACACAACAATTTTACTAAACGTTTTTGAGGATCGAATATGAGATTCACATCAGTCAAAGCCCTTGAAAGTGTCATTTGGGAAAGTAATACATGTAAACAGAAGGTGATTTATGAAGGGTTTAAGCCCCACTAAAAATAATAATTAATATAACAACTTTTTATTCTGGTGTTCTGAATCAGACCAAATCAGACTAACTGCGCTGCTCTCTCTGTACTCGCGCTACATTGGTTGACGCGTGCGCCCTCGCTCGCCAGTCCGAACAGACCAGGAATCCCCTTATTTAATTTGTTCCGCTAACACGGCCATCCTGTTCTCGATTGCGTCCTCGCAACACAGGATCCATTGCAGAGATGTCTGAAAGTACAAAAGCACAAGACAGTACTTATGTTTTGCTATCACTTTATGTGTTGTTTATGTGCAAGTTTATATTTCTTTTGCGGCGAGGTTGTCGCCTCTGTTTACTTTGTTTTGTTTACGATTTGTACTCGGATTTCAACGGATGGTACCAGTTACCCTCGTATGATACTGCCATCTTCATTTTTACTTTATAGTGGTGATGCCACTATCCTTTCGCATGTTAGATGGTACTGCCATCTACCTTTTATTGGTTTCTCAGGTGGTACTGTATATCGTATTATCGTATAAGACGATTTTGTCGTGCTTTTGAGATGGTACTGCCATCTTTTTACCTTTTTATTTTATTAGCGTGGAATTACCACCTCTACTGCGATGCAAGTGGGATTGCCACCTTTACTATGATGCGAGTGGGATTGCCACCTTTATTGTGATGCAAGTGGGACTGCCACAAATAATTATTTTCTTCATTGGAGGACTGCCCCAAGATCATGGCCAAGCTCAAAAAAAATATAAACTTGTATTTGCAATCTCAAAGTAAAACAAATAAACTCAAATACACTTATTATTGTTTTGGTTGTTTGTTATTGTTAAGTTTGATGGGGAAAAGAAACAAAAACAAAATTAAAATTTTAAGGTTCTAAGTGGGATTGCCACTATCCTTTTATCAATGTTATGTTTGGTTTCGTTTGTTATTTAAGTAAGTAGTGTACTTACTTCTATTCAGATTGTTCTGTTGAAGGCCAGCGTCTTAACTGCTCATGTGCAGCTACGGTGGTCCTACGTCCCTTTTTTGTTAACAGGTATCTCTCATTGGGAAGTACTTTTGAAACGGTGTAAGGGCCTTTGTATTTGGGTTTTAACTTTCCTCCACCAGCCAGCTGAGAATCTTCAACTGCTACAATTTCTCCTTCGGAAAACAATCTTGAACGGTATCGGGTTGCATCAAATCGCTGTGCGTTCCTAATCGTCCGTCCTTCCATTCGAACACGTGCCTCGACGACGGCCTTGTCTGGGTCGACGAAATTATCGCTCGGCGGCGCGGCTCCCAAGAATTGCAGCGTCGACTTTAATCTCGGATTTGTTCCCAGCTGGAGTACCGCAGGCACGTGACCAGTTGTAGAATGCACTGTCGAATTCAGGTTGTCTTCGACGGCGGCGAGTGCAACGGTCCAGGTATTTTCTTTTTCAGCGGTGAGCGTCGCTCGTAACAAATTGAAGATGGTTCGCATGACGCGCTCCACTTTTCCATTCCCTCTCGGCACACCCGTTGCAACATAATGTAGTTCAACATTTTGTTCATCCAGAAAGTTTTTAAACATAGTCGAAGTGAACGCACTTCCACGGTCTGCAATGATACGTTTTGGTTTCCCCAACTCTTCAAAAACTGCCAATAACGCACAGATTGAGTCTTCAGATGTTTTTCTGGGTATTGGCTGCAAGCGGCAATATTTGGAAAATGCGTCAATTACTACCAGGATCTGCGTACAGCCATTCGATTTAACTAAAGGTCCCGCGTGATCGATGTGCCAGGTCTCCAAGATGTCACTGGGTTGCTCTCCATGTTGCCATAATCCTGATCGGCGACCCGTATGAGATTTCCCAAGAACGCACGATCGGCAATTTTTGATGTACTTCTTCAAACATTGTCCCATTTTTGGCCAGAATAAATCCTCACGCAGTTTTGTGACACACTTGTCTCGACCAATATGTGATGAAAAATCGTGATACAGTTTCATCGTCAACAAACGAGCTGCGATGGGCACAAAACACTTTGGTGGTTCCGTTTTCGTCACAACTACATTGTTTATCACGGTGAAGTGTCGATTACAGTCTGGGTTATTTAGTATTTCACGGCAAAATTCGTCGTTGTTTTGAAATTCTCGGAGCGTTTGAACATCTGAGATTTTGTTTATGTTTATGGTTTTCAAAGCACACACTTTTAGTTCACATTCGTCACTAATGGGATTTCGGCTTAAGTAGTCCACATGACCCATTTTTTCACCAGGTCGATATTCAATTGAAAAATCATAGTCTTGTAACTTGATCCACCAATGAGCTACACGTCGATGTAAGTTTTTCTTCAAAGCAGTCGCACGCACTGAATTACAATCGGTGAAGATGGTGAAATGTACACCGTACAAATAAACTCGAAAATGTTCGACGGCTTCAACAATGGCCAATGTCTCTAAGTCATATGACGGGTACCTTGATTCATAATCCGTAGTTCGGCGACTATAATAAGCAACAGGCTGTGAAATTCCATCTTCCATTTGAAGAAGCACGGCTCCGATGCCCACTGAACTAGCGTCTGTGTGTAGTTCACATTTTAATTCTGGATTATAAATCCGTAAAACAGGAGTATCCGAAAGTTTGTTTATAATTAATTGTCGAGCACTTTCGCACTCTGGTGTCCATTGAAAAACTTGATTTTTGCGTAACAAAGATGAAATAGGTGCAGTGAGTTGAGAGAAGCTTTTGATGAAACGGCGAAAATATCCTGCTAGTCCCATGAACTGACGAACACCTTTGATGTCGGATGGGGGAGGCGCTTTAATCAAAGCACTCACTTTTCGCGGACTAGGTCGTATAGAACCAGCACTTAATATTACACCCAGATACTCAGTTTCTGTTGCAAAAAATCGGCACTTTTGATAGTTCAAAGAAAATCCGCCAGCAGACAAGGCACATAGCACTTCTTGTAAATTTTCCAATCCTTCTTCTATTGTTGTTGATGGAACCAGGACATCGTCGATGTACACAAATGCTTTGCTGCCTTTTAGGTCACCTAGGGCTTTGTCTATGGCTCGTTGGTAAATTGAAGGAGAATTCACGTAACCAAAGGGCATTCGGTTGAATTCATAATGACCATCAGGCGTTATAAATGCTGTTATGTGTTTTGAGTCTTCATCGATCTCCATCTGGTAAAATCCAGCTCTCATGTCCAGTGTTGTAAAGTATTTAGTATGGCACAAAGCGTTAATTTGGTCTTGAATGTTCGGTAAAGGATATCGTTCTTTAAACACCTTTTTATTAACGTCTCTGAAGTCCACACACATCCTGAGTTCACCTGTCTTTTTCTTCACGAGTACTATCGGACTTGCATACTCTGAATGGCTTTCGCGGATAACACCACTTTGTAAAAGTTCATTCACTATTTTCTTCACTTGTCGCCGTTCTTCATAAGCCAATCGTCTTGGATGATACGCCACTGGGGTAGTGTCTTTCAATCTTATCGTCAATTTTCCGGTGGTGATATGATCAGGTGTATTTTTCTGGTAAGTTGTCAACATGGTTTCTAATTTTAGCTTGAGGTCATCGTCCAGCCCAGTTTGGTTTATTTTATTCGGATGGATGTGGGTCAGTGTAAACACTTTGGGAACGTTGTGTTGATGTAATTCGAGTCCGTCAGCTGTTTTCTCGATACGCAAGCAAGGTCGACTTATAACATCCCATCCGATAATCACATCAATTTCGCCTGGAACGACACTATCGGGAACAACTAAGAAGACTATTTCCAATGTTACTTCTGGTAAAAAAGTTATGAGTTCACAGACACCTAGAGCATTAATAACTTTGCGTCCAATTCCAGCGAAGGCGCGCACCTCACAATTCGGTTGAATTGTAGCATTTAAAGTCTTAGCAACGGAATGTTTTATTAGGGACACATCAGCACCACTGTCAATAAGGTACACGAATTGGGAAACATTAGGTTTAGTTAACAATGTGGCCATTGGTGTTGTGTGCAGGTGGCGTCACTTTTTTAACAAGAAGGCTTTCTTGGGTTTCCCATGTTTATTCCAGCAATTCGGTTCGGTATGACCGATTTTCTTACAATGAGAACATGTTGGTGGGCCGACTTTGGTTTCGTTAATCACTTTGCTTGATTCGCTGACATTAGCCTTATCGGGTTTGGAGTGACAACTATTTTGATGATGACCACTTTGACCACATCGAAAGCACGTTCCCTTTACGACTTTGTCGCGACGTCTCGATGTACTTGCTTCACTTGGTGACTCATTTGAGCGAAAATTTTGCATTACTCGATGTTTTCGACGACGTGCATCGAATTCACTAAGCATTTTGAGGAGTTCTCGATCGGAAGTTGGTTGTTGCATTCGGATGGTAGCTTGCGCTTCTGCATGATCCAATCCGTACTCTGTCATACTAAGAATAGTACTCCACGGCAAGTCATTATAAAACCGCTTAATGGCACGAAGCTTTTGAATGCCGTAATCGCTAAGTGAATCACAATCACGGCTTCGTAAAGTTGCAGCAGTGTAAGCTCGTGCTCCTGGTGTTTCGCGATCGGGAAAAGCAACAATGAGGTCCTTGCAAAATTCATCCCATGTACGAAGCACTGGTCTCCAATCACAATAATATCGATGAGCACGACCTTTTAGGGCTTCTCCGGCCTTGGCAATCATGAGTACGTCTCCAATGCGCAGCTCTGTTTTTAGCTTTGTTGCTATATCAAGCCATTCTTCTATTGCGTAATCACTGCTGTCGGGATTAAATTCCGACAAGCGAAATGAAACGTTTGTTGTTGAAGCCTGCGCAGTTTCGCATTCGACTGTTGTTGCTGACGAGGCTTTGGGCGTTGGCACAGGCGCCATGTTGCAATGACGTGTCAATTCCAATAATTGTTGCTGTTGAGCAGCCACAATAGAAATTAGGGTTTCTTGCCAAGCAACCCTTGCTCGTTTTGGTTCTGGGGGCTGCGGGTTTTCAGAATGCGCCTCTTGAATTCCAGGATTTGGAATTTCTTCCACTTCCTCTTCCTCAGAGCTGACGTGGTCATCACTTGCTTTATTCACTTCCGACATTATTAAAAGTTCACAACTTTTCACTTGACGTTTAGGCTTTAGAATCCCACTTCTGATGTAAACAGAAGGTGATTTATGAAGGGTTTAAGCCCCACTAAAAATAATAATTAATACAACAACTTTTTATTCTGGTGTTCTGAATCAGACCAAATCAGACTAACTGCGCTGCTCTCTCTGTACTCGCGCTACATTGGTTGACGCGTGCGCCCTCGCTCGCCAGTCCGAACAGACCAGGAATCCCCTTATTTAATTTGTTCCGCTAACATACATAATAGGAATGGTGGATGCAGCTCTTCAAACTAAATAATTCTTAAAAACTTCAAATGGGTTTCAACATAGTAATTTTATTAAATTTGGGTGATCTTGAAAATGAAATATGAGATTGACATCAGGAAAAGCCCTTGAAAGTGTCATTCAACAATTGGTCCAAAATATATTTTTTTAAATTCAAACGAGTCTTGACATCGCAATTTTACTAAATTTAAGTCATCTTGAAGATCGAATATTATGAGACTGACATCAGTCAAAGCCCTTGAAAGTGTCATTCAACAATTGGGAAAGTAACAATATAGGAATGATGGATGCAGCTCTTCAAAATAAATTCTTAAAAACCGCAAACGAACCCCACCATTGTAGTTTGACTAAATTTGGCCCATATTGAAGATCAAATATGCGATTGACATCAGTCAAAGCCCTTGAAAGTGTCATTTGGAAAAGTAATACATAATAGGAATGGTGGATGCAGCTCTTCAAACTAAATAATTCTTAAAAACTTCAAATGGGCCTCGACATAGTAATTTTATTAAATTTGGGTGATCTTGAAAATGAAATATGAGATTGACATCAGGAAAAGCCCTTGAAAGTGTCATTCAACAATTGGTCCAAAATATTTTTTTTAAATTCAAACGAGTCTTGACATCGCAATTTTACTAAATTTAAGTCATCTTGAAGATCGGATATGAGACTGACATCAGTCAAAGCCCTTGAAAGTGTCATTCAACAATTGGGAAAGTAACAATAGGAATGCTGGATGCAGCTCTTCAAAATAAATTCTTAAAAACCGCAAACGAACCCCACCATCGTAGTTTGACTAAATTTGGGCCATATTGAAGATCAAATATGCGATTGACATCAGTCAAAGCCCTTGAAAGTGTCATTTGGGAAAGTAATACATAATAGGAATGGTGGATGCAGCTCTTCTAACTAAATAATTCTTAAAAACTTCAAATGGGCCTCGACATAGTAATTTTATTAAATTTGGGTGATCTTGAAAATGAAATATGAGATTGACATCAGGAAAAGCCCTTGAAAGTGTCATTCAACAATTGGTCCAAAATTTATTTTTTTTAATTCAAACGAGTCTTGACATCGCAATTTTACTAAATTTAAGTCATCTTGAAGATCGGATATGAGATTGACATCAGTCAAAGCCCTTGAAAGTGTCATTCAACAATTGGGAAAGTAACAATAGGAATGGTGGATGCAGCTCTTCAAAATAAATTCTTAAAAACCGCAAACAAACCCCACCATTGTAGTTTGACTAAATTTGGGCCATATTGAAGATCAAATATGCGATTGACATCAGTCAAAGCCCTTGGAAGTGTCATTCAACAATTGGAAAAGTAACAATAGAAATGATGGATGCAGATCGTAAAAATAAATTCTTAAAAAATTCAAATGAACCTCGACATAACAATTTTACAAAATCTAAGTCATCTTGAAGATCGAATATAAGATTGACAACAGTCAAAGCCTTTGAAAGTGTCATTCTAGAATTGGGAAAGTAACAATAGGAATGGTGGATGCAGCTCTTCAAAATAAATTCTTAAAAACTTCAAACGGGCCTCGACATAGCAATTTTATTAAATCGGGGTCATCTTGAAAATCAAATATGAGATTGACATTAGTAAAAGCCATTGAAAGTGTCATTCAAGAATTGGTGGATGCAGCTCTTCAAAATAAATTCTTTAAAAATTCAAACGAGGCTTGACACTGCGATTTTACTAAATTTAACTCATCTTGAAGATCCAATATGAGATTGACGTCAGTCAAAGCCTATGAAAGTGTCATTCTACAATTGGGAAAGTAACAATAGAAATGGTGGATGCAACTTTTCAAAATAAATTCTTAAAAACCTCAAACGAACCCGGCCATTGTAGTTTTACTAAATTTGGACCATGTTGAAGATCAAATATGCGATTGACATCAGTCAAAGCCCTTAGAAGTGTCATGTAACAATTGGGAAAGTAACAATAGAAATGGTGGACGCAGATCGTAAAAATAATTTCTTAAAAAAGTCAAATGAGCCTCGACATAACAATTTTACAAAATTTAAGTCATCTTGAAGATCGAATATGAGATTGACAACAGTCAAAGCCTTTGAAAGTGTCATCCAACAATTAGGAAAATAACAATAGGAATGGTGGATACAGCTCTTCAAAATAAATTCTTAAAAACCTCAAACGAACCCGACCATTGTAGTTTTACTAAATTTGGGCCATGTTGAAGATCAAATATGCGATTGACATCAGTCAAAGCCCTTGGAAGTGTCATGTAACAATTGGGAAAGTAACAATAGAAATGGTGGATGCAGATCGTAAAAATAAATTTTACATAACAATTTTATTAAATTTCGGTCATCTTGAAGATCAAATCCGTAAAACCCCTTAGTAAACTAAGCTTTTATGAGTACTAGTGATTGCCCGTCACTCGAAATTCGAGTGGTATGTATTGGATTGGTAAGCGAAACAATGTAAAAAAAAATGAATGCTTACTTAAATGGTGTTGAATAAAGACTGGTTACCATATTACATATTACAATTTTTAATTTGTTTTGTTTAACGGTGATTTTGATTAAAAGAATATTAGTATTATTGTGCGGTCTAAGATGCCCCTGATTAAATTGCTCGGCAATGTAGAAACGATGTCCGAAGACAGTTTGTGATAATAAAATCCCAACCTTATTAAAGGTTTGCCATTGCAATTTATTAATGGTCATAGCAAATGTACCAGAACCCGTCATATGAATTCTGGAGATTAAAATACGTTTCCCAGTTGATCGTCCGGTTCAAATTTCGCAATCAATTGCATTTTGATGCAATCGCATTCTTGAACCATTCACTAATGCGTTTCCCGTATTTAAATTTCGTATTAGCAAAACAATTGCATTTTTTTTCAACAGCAATTTATGTGGAGGCAATCCAGTGGGAGATAATGAATTTAAAAACTCAATCGGAAATTGATTTCGTCCGAATTCATCATCATTTTACCGGGCATTTGTAGAAGAATTGTTTTTTAATAAATACGCAATCTGCATTTTTGGAAGCCAAGATAACACACCGTAAAATTTCTGAAGACATAATGTGGAATTTAATTTGTGTGATAGCGATAGTTCAAGTTGGGTTAGTGGCCGTAAAGTTATATTTTTTTTACGGTAATTTATTTTTATATTTTATTACTGTACCCTTTGATCTCTTTCTTTGAAGTAAGACAAATTCCTAGTCTCTGAACCACTTACGCACACAAACCTCAGGGGAGGGGCCAAGTTATATTTAACTCTAGTTAGCCAGCTTGTTACTTAAAACGATTCTCACTCATTGAACTCTGTGACTGAAATGGACGGGTATCGGTCAAAAAATTACATGCCAATAATCAATGAACCCGTGAAATTTTTGAAAATGAAAAGTTATCTACCGGTGTATATTATCAATCTTTTTTTATTTAAAAAAAACAATTATAAAAATCGGTTCAGTAGAAAGATATCTAGTGATGTCTCCCAGTTTCATTTTTACAATCACTGCACTAGATTAAGTGGTTTTGCTCTTTTAATACTTTTCACCTCTGGTGTGTATTATCGAGCAGTTGTAAGACTTCAGCGTTACTGGTGTGTTCATAAAGTCTTATTGCTTCGTGTTTGCTAGCTACTCCATAATCTCATGATGTTCTAGTGGAATTCGCTAAAATCTTCTTTCTGAATGTTTGAATTATTAAATTTAACATTCGACTTTTTGGTGCCTCCCTTTAATTGGACACCTTCAAAACAATATTTATGCATTAGCCAGTAGTATTTTTCGTATTTTAGTTTTTGTTGCTCTCTTTTCTTTTTGAAGTTAGTTTTCCTGTAACTTATTTTTATCTTAGATTAGTGCAACATATTTTCCAGTGTTTGCATAAAATATTTCTTTGTTGTTAATTGTTTTTCTAAGACTATTTCCAATTTTTGTTTGAGAAATTGATGTATATACCTACCGATTTCGCTTCATCCAATTATTATTATCTGCCAAGCTTGGCTTTTTGTAATTTTCTTCCTGGACGTCTCGCAGTCTTACCCAGCATCAATCGTGCAATGTTCTCTGCAAATTTCTTTTTCTTTCGGTGTAGCATTCAGCTGGTACAAAAAGAGACAAAAAATGTTTTTCAACTATGTGTGAACTTACATAATATTATATAGTTTATCGCCAATAAAGACATAATTAACTTGCCACCGGCAGTTTAGATTATATAACTTGTGAACAGATTACCTTCAGTACAAAAGATCCATCAATATAATGTCAATCTGTTTTGAATATTATACAATAATAATGTTCCATTTCGGAGCCTATTTCAAATTTAATTTATAAATGTCATTTATAAATCTGGTGTTTTTTTAAAAAAGCGCCACTCGTATAGGTTTAAATCGAAGCAAGTCAAATTATACCTAACAAATAGTAGACTCTCTAAAAGGGGTGTAACACAAACTTTTTTGTACTCTCGTGTTTCAAAAATTCCCTCGCCCCTGAAAAGTGTCTTGATATAGTACTTGTATCGAAATTTAGTATTTTGAACATATTATGGCTTATATTATTTGTTTACAAAAAGATGTATTCTTGTTACATAATTGAAAGAGAGATAAAATTTTCCTCTCCGAGCAAGGATAATCTTTGTTATCTCTTATTTTCTTTGTATCTAATGTGATCTCTTGAGCCTTCTGTGAAATTCTCCAGTTTTATTGAAACTAAACTCATTTCCATCTCATTATGAGTTTTTTTACTACCTAATATTTATAAAAAATACTTATATTAAAACCACAGCAGCGAAGCCCGAAGAAGACAAACATCAATAAAACAGTGTGGGTGTTAAAGCTCGTTTGGCATTTGTGACGATGCTCATTTTGGAGGAATGAATGATGAATAGATTATTACCCTCGCTACATCCAAAGTGAAACAGTGTAAACTCTGCTTTAGTTCTCGAAAGTTTTAATTTTTATCCCTCCAAAGCTTGAGATCAACGGAAAGGCAAATCAATAAAATGTAAATTTTCTGATTCTGAAACAACTGCAACATGTTCCGAATTAATTTGCAATCTAAATTCAAACATTGTTAATTTCAGATGGTTGATGCCAGTGGTAATGACGAAACGATAAACGATCGCACAACTGGGGGTAAGGATGTGTGAGGAATCCGCATGCTTGGTACCTCCGTTGGAACAGAATCAGAATGGACCAACTGAATCCCGACGTATGTGTCCTGAATCATCCTCATTTGCATGATCTTGCACCTTCATCCTATTTTTATGTCAGAACCTACAGTAATTGCCATTTTCATTTACCGACTACATTTTTAATTGACTTAGATTATGCCCTTTCCTTCTAATTTCTAAGAAATAAAAACATTAGAATTTCGTCCATTAATTACGTGAGTAGAAATGCGGGGGGTGGGGTCTGACCAAATCTTGCCCAATCTCAATGAGGGGCAGGGGGATCTACGCACGTCTCACGTCAATTTTTCTCATCAAATCTCACCGAGAGGAAAGGGTATAGGAGATGTCAAAAATGTGAAAAAGAATTTCATTTAATTAATGGACGACTCCTTAGTTCCGATAGATTCAGATTTTGCAGTAGCACAATTCTTACCAACCACCCGATTTAATGAAAATAACAATACCTTTTAAATCGTAATCAATAGTAAGAACACCATTGATTGTAGTAAATGTCTCTTCTGAAATTCCAAGATAGTTTGTAATAATTGTAACCGCAGAAATAGAAGTTGTTTTACATCCATGAGTCAACAATTTTTGATGTTCAATACTGTTAGACAAGGAGATATAAAGTAAACGTGAATATCGATCATCCAAGTATTGATTCGATAACGTGACATTATGTCGTGCTCTGCGAATTTGAGCAGTCTATGCAACCCTGCAAATGAGTAAGCAATAAACCTTAACTAACCATGATCAAATATTCAGTTTTAATATCACAAGAGCATCGGAAAAAATCGATTATTCTTCCGAGAAATCAGAAAACACTGCTTTGCGAAATACGTCGGATGAGGAGGTTAGTATAATCGGATTATTTTCGTTTGCTCGAGTGGTATTCGTTGCGATTATATAACCATTTATTAATAACATCAAAAAATTGTTATTATGACGAAGTTCATTGTAGGGCCCAGCCGCAAAACCGAAGTGATTATATCACGTGATCAAGGGTATAATCGCTTATCTATACACTATACATGGTAGCACTTATTGTAACGTCATAGTGAATTATTATTTATTAATGTTTCAGTCTCAACAGGAAGCAACGGAGCGACAAACCACAACGGGGAAGCTCTTGTAGGCTTCCACGAAGATGCCCTTTCGCAAGCAGCTGTAGGAAAGGCCCAACTTCTATTAGCTTTAGTTCTGGGCCTGGGACTAGCAGCAGATTGTTCCGAGTTGACAATCTTAGGCTATATTCTCCCGGCTGCTGAACTGCAATTATGCATAGACGAACACAAAAAGGGATGGTTGGTTTCCATCACTCTTCTGGCCTTGGCTGGAGGATCCATTGCATGGGGAATTCTTGGAGACCACCTTGGCCGTCGTCGAGCACTGATCAGTGCTCTTTCCGTTGCTGCCCTTTTTTCGTCAGTGGCAACCGTTATGCCCACCTACGGGACGTTTATGACGGCTAGGTAAGCAAGATATCTAATAGTATCCGTATATTCCTTCTTTTAGGTTCTGTTCAGGTCTTGGAGTCGCTGGAGCATTTCCTTTAACCTTCAGCTACTTGTCCGAAACCTGTTCTCGAGCTACCCGTACCCGGTACACCGGTCTTATGCACTCTTTTTGGCCATTGGGTGGAATTTTTACGTCTCTGATAGCCCACCTAACGATGCCAACAAACGGTGCTGATATCGTTGAAGACAATCGCGAACACTGGAGTTCTTGGCACAGATTTCTTATTCTAAGCATATTACCTACGATAGCTTGTATCATCGGCTTGATTTGGGCTTCAGAGTCTCCGCGTTATCTGCTAGAGGCTTCCCGAGAAGTGGAGGCTCTTGCTGTATACCAAAGGTTACACAGGTTAAACAAAGCACGAACCCAATATGGATTAACTGAACTGGAGTTGCCTGGAAGAAGTGCGTACAGAGAAAGACCTACGAGTCCATCGAGAAACGTTTTTGGACATAGTTTGGAATCGGTAATATACAAACATTGTAAAATTAGTTGGTTACGGCTTTTTCGTAGCTTCGAGAAGCATTTCATCGCATCTCTTCTCCGACGCACTTCCGCACAACCTTGCTTCTAGCAGCATTACACCTGATCGTAGGGTTTACCTACATGGGCATATCAAATTTTTCAACGTCCACTATAAAGCAAATTAAAGAAGAAGAGTATTATTTTGCTCGAAAATATATATTTAATAAAAATTTTACAGGAATTGTATTTAACACCACTCTGGAAAACCTCCAGTACATGAATTCATCATTCAAAAACGTGACTTTTAAGCATATCAATTTAAATCATGTCACGTTTCAAAACTGCAGCATTGAAGAAGCAGAATTCATCAATGTTAAGTCATCCATCAGCTATTTCTTAAATTCGACCATTAAGGAGTCAAGATTTGTGGATACAGATCTGACTGACCACCACTTTGTAAACTGTACTTTAAGCAACAATACTTTTTTGTCTTTAATATCTGACTGCATAGTCGATTTTGACTATAATATCTATTTGGATGACTTATATGAAGACACTCTGGCGTGGGCCGGATCTATGTTCCCTGCACTGCTCTTCATGGGTTTTATCTTAGAGACTGCTTCAAGACCACCTCTTGTTTTTATCACCATCGGAATTGCAAGTCTCACAAGTTTAGGGATGTTCTTTTGGACCAACACCTTTGTTGTTACCCTCATCGAGCTAACCGTGAAGATTATGTTGATGTGTGCGATTAACACCATCACGATGGTTGTAGTCGAAGGGTATCCCTGCCACCTGAGGTAACATTGTACTTATGACCTCCTAGACAATCATTTCTCTTTTACAGATGTACTGCCCATGGCATGATGCGCAGTTTATTCCACTTAGCGTCCCTCTGTGCTATTCCCATCTATGGCATATTTGGCCATAAGGTGGTTTTATTTCCCGCTGTGATTACCTTCTCCTTGACGTTTGGCGCTGCGCTGCTGTCTTTGAATCTACAGGACAACAGTAAAGTTCTTTTGTAATGTTTTTTGGTTCAATTTTTTGTAGATTGTGTCTGTGATATTATTTTTTAAAACGATCAATAATCATTTTGTCATTATCGTTTCTAAATGAGATAGAAAAGTCAATTACGAGTTTATTTTATAACTATTTATTTCATCATATCCAAGCTATTGCATATCAAAGATGTATGCCTCATGCATAGAAAAGAAGTCAAATTATAATTATTCTAACCCTTTTTACATTTTAATAATTAGAAGGTATTGTCCTCATGGTTAGTGACGATATTAATTATCATAATGTAATTTATTTTTTATTGTTGAACAAATAAATCCCGCTTAAAAATATACAGTTATCTTTACTGTCTACATCAATAATGCACACCTCCACAATCAACCGAATTTATCCTATCATACACGATACACTTGTGAGTGTATCGTGCTATCATAGTAATTTCTAAAAAACGTTCAAAACCCAAGAATTCAAATTATAAATATTTTGCCTGCTCTACTTTCCACAAACTCCTGAATCATGCAATATGAGAGACAAAATGTTATCTAAATCTTTTAATCTTCTCAGTTACCAACTTTGACGTTTTTACATCATTCTTCATTTTACTTATCCTCTAAAAGAACATAAAATGGTGATAAAATTTGATTTGCTTGCTGCTGTGGATGAAAATATGGGCATTGGCAAGAATAACCGTTTGCCGTGGCACTTGAAGTAAGTTTCTGTATAATGTGTAATGAAGAAGTAATCGTCTCAAGTATCTTTACAACTGTAACCCTATCAATAATAATAAGGGTCATATTTAGATTAACAATAATTTTCTATTTTTATTGTAAAGATCCGAAATGGTATTTTTCAAACGTATGAGCAGCGAAACGGTTGACGAAACTAAGAAAAACGTGATCATAATGGGAAGAAAGACATGGGATTCCATACCGCCGAACTTTCAACCTTTGTCCAATCGAATTAATTTCATCATGACTCGATCCAACTTAACATTTAACAGTTACAAAGACACTTACACATTCAACAGTATGGACGACGTGATATCAACACTTGAACAGCAGGAATTTCAGAATAAATATGAAAATATATGGGTGATTGGAGGCACAAATATCTTTAAGGTTGTAGTTTTAATATAAATTGAAATTTTAAGATTGGAATTTTAGGAAGCGATGCAGTCTAAATACTTTCATCGATTATATTTGACGAAGGTTTTGAAGAATTTTGATTGCGACACTTTTTTCCCACAAATTACTCCTAATCTTATAAAAATTAGGTATAATACATAAAATATATTGTATTAGTCTACAATATAAAACGTAATAATATGTAGTTGCATATTAATGGATTGTATTTTGCAGTGACCACAGAGTGCCTAATGAAGTGCAGGAAGAAGATGGTATTAAATTTGTCTACAACGTTTATGAAAATCCTAATTTTAACAAATAATTATTCTGATTTAATAATAATCCAACTTTTTATTTTAACCATTTTTATCCAATATCAGTCCTGAAACACATGAAAGGAATTGAAATCTCAAAAAAAAATCTTATTTAAATTTAATATTTATGGCTAAAGAGTTTCTAAATTATTCCATTTATGTTCTTTTATTCTGCTTTGCACTTAGATACAGTTCTCGATTTCTTCTCGTATTTCTTTATAAAGTTATTCCGGTATGTTCTTTTCTATTTCTCTTTTGTCCTCTGTCCTTCCTAATGTCTGTCTATTTATTGTATAAAAAAAATGCATTTCGAAGCCCCAGGAGACCAAAAAAACGCAATATGCAATGAAGTAAAATTTTGCGATTGAATTTGCGGTAATCGATTTAGCCATACTTTCTGTACTTCCGTTATAAATTACCAAGTTAGGAGGACGAACAATTTTTTTCAAAGAATATGTGCAAGAATATGAGAAAGCACAAAAATGTTTTTTTTTTATCGGTGGTACAGTTGCGGTCACAGAATTTTGTCAGTAGTTGTCACTCATCTGACATCGTTGTGAAACAGTCTTTAACTATTTATAACCTTAAATTTGAACTCTTATGACGTACTGTATACTGCTGGCATTTTAACAAGCGCTTCCACGTGACAGACGAAAATTTAGAGACGTCATAATGACAGTAAATCATAGAATACATCCCTTTTTTTGAAATAACATAAAACTGACTGATGACGAAATTCTATGACCGCAACTGTACCTACAGTCAGTCACAGTTATTCGTTCAACACATCCGTTTTAAATTACAAACTTTGGTTGATTTCTTACGATTTTTGAAAAAAAAAGATTACCCGAAAAAGAAACCTCGAACAACTTAAATCTTTCTGAAAATTGTTCCAGGACAAATCCTAATCTGACAAAATTTTCAACTTAGAAAGTTGTCATTTCGAAAGCTCCAGAAGGCTGTGATAACCCCCCGTACCTTCCACTCCTTTTGGATATGAACATGGAATGCAGTGTCAATGACGTGCAACAAACGTCAAACTCGAAAATTTGGAACAAACCGCGAAATTAAAAAATTTAAAAAAAGCATGAATTTGTTATTTTCCAAATCAAGAGTATTTTATGTAGATTTGGAAGATAACAAATTCTTATGCTCTTTTTTGTAGAAACGAATCGATAAAAGTAGGTTTGGATAGAGTTTTAAATAAGCTTTAAAATGATGTATCACACGACCCCCCATGCCATTTAAATTTTTTAAGGCGGTGGCTCCCCTGGCTAAAGGGGTGAGATCTAAGACTTGAAAGTTTGGTACAATTTGGTCCCCCTTGATAACGAAATTGACCTGTTCGAGCGTTTTCTTCTGAGTCTTTCGAAATTGGAATTGTTGGGGGTACAAATTTTAGTTGGGACACCCTGTATATTTATGGACAGAATATTGGAAGAGATTGGTGGAGATCGCTTTCATCTCCGGTTTAATTTTTCGTTTTGGTGGGATCGCCTTGTATTTTTTTCTCTAACTACTCGTGACTATTACTACGAGCTACTAACTACGGTCTTCTAATAACTCAAACTACTTCTACTTGGTTAGCAACTGTTAACAAATACTAATAATATAATAGCTTCGGCGTGCCCTATAGGAGGGAGTTAAAACAATAATTTCCTGAAAAGGACGACATGACATTTAAACAAATATTTGTTGCTGAAGGCTAAATGGTGTCGCAAGTACATGGAACGGTTTACTTTATTGTTGCGTTGCTTAAGAAATGAGGGGAGGAGTAATTTTTAGATAATATACACAATTTACATGGTTATAGAAACAAAAATGGTTCATATTTGCACAAATAGCATACCATTACATTACATTACATTATTTAAACAAATTGTATGGCGGCTTCTAAAGGGCTAGGCGGTGCCGTGCACCGGGGCCCTCAGGTTCAGGGGGACCCTAGGACTCTGACCACCTTCCCTTCAATTCTTTCTGTTGTTTGTATAGTGTTGCCAACTTTACTTATTGAAAAATTTTTAATATATATTTTCAATTTTTTCATTGTTCTATAAACTTACTTGAAAAAAAGCTTCCAGTTCCATGAAAAATCTTACCATACTTATTTGAGTATTATCTTGCTGTGCTATTTAAATATGTAGTTTGTATAAACAACATTGAAGAATGAAAATATAAGGTTTTTAATGAATTTAAATTTTGAACATAATAGGAATACGAGAAATGCTATTTTTTTAGTCTCTATAGTACATTATAGAATAGGCATACTACTGCCACCTTTCGATTATCTTGAACGACAATCGATATTTATTGCGTTTCTTCTTCCTTTTAACGTCAGCAAGTACCCGAGCACACACGAATTGTATTGCATACATTATAAAACTAAAATTATGAATAAAAAAGAAACAAAAAAAGCCCAAAATTGGCAAATTTTTCTTAGTCAGCCTTCTACGAGTATTTCTGGCCCAAATATCTCTGTTAATAGTGACTTAGATAATGTGGCCACTACAGTGTTGCTTGAAAAGCCTACTGAAGAAGATTCGACAGTTATATATGTTTTTACGTCTCATTATAGACAAAAGCGGTGTTATAATAATTATACTAAAAATAATATATCTATTTTTTTAATTAGCAATCTTGGCTGATCGTGGCAATCTTAAAACCTATACTTCGCTGTCAGGTCCAAGTGGCTGTCAATGTAAATTGTCATTATTACTATTGTTGGCATTTGTGTTGGTACTTACTTCACGTGCATTTGGGACACGCGATTTTGTTGGGGCATTTTGTGTGGGGGTGACCAAGCTAGTAACACTTAGCGCATTACAGTGGGAAGGGGGCTGTTGGTTTAGGATGGAAAAGTGGCAAAGTAGAAAAAATACTGTATGATAACTCGTTTATAAGGCATTTTGTCGCACACTCATTTATTATAAACCCGTGCGTGCGACAAAATACTTCTTATAAAACTCGTATCATAATACATAATACTATTTATAACTTGGGTGACTTCACGAATTAGATATTAAGTGATAGTGAAAAACGTCAAATTCTTGAGATGGGGCCTTTACAACTTTCAGGTCCTTTTCCAAAAGACATCCACCAGAACAACAGGTGTTTTTCCAAATGGTACTACTTTTCAACTTTGGATACTGCCTAAAGTTGCTTACTAAATCTCACACAAGAAAAATCATACACATACATGTAGGTAGTATGTAGCTTTGCTTTTCTGTGTTCTATAAAGCACGATAAAGAGCTGAAGATAAAATAGATTTGCAACTTTAAAATATTCATATATGTATTTAATTTTTTTACTTTTTTACTAAAACCTAACCAGTTTAGATAGGGCCTTCATTTGTGTTTTGCAACAGGGCATTTGCATACCTAGCTACGCAGCTGAGAACACATGGTCATAATCGTTTGCAAATTTTATTGACGTGTACTTACGAGAGATTTGGCAGAAATATAAATATGATATATAATATAAGAGGTTACCTGTGTATCCGGTGCCTCAAACACTCGAAACGTGGTTTTGGAAGCCACTTCAGTCAGTCTCGTAAGGTGAATTATAAAAATTCGATTTTTAAATTGACACACAACGATAAACAACATGGACAACTTATGGTACATAAAATCAGATTTAACAAATTTTAAGAAAATGATGAGAGCTGGCTTCGAGGAAACGATATTCTCCCCAAAATCGCCCCTCTCTGGATTGCGCTGTCAAATTAGCCCCAGGTCAGATAGGCAATCCCAATTTCTTCTTTGTGAGTTACAGGTTCCGTACTTCAATGGCAAATTAAAACAGTCAAATTTGGCAAAGAAATTTTTTTTAATTTTGATTTTGCAGGCTCTTGATTAAAAGTGTCGGTATTGAAATTTGGGTTCCGGCAGCCAATTTAGTAAGCTCCAACTTACAAATTCCTAAGTGGAATAACAAACTCTTTACGATTTTTGAACTCCACAAATGTTCCAAGCTCAGCAAATCTCAAAAAAAAAAATTAAACTTTTCCCGGGAATTTTAAGCATATGTATATTACAAAATATTGTGACAGATTAGGTCACAATCTCCAATGTAGGAGCTAACTTCAAAAATCATCTCCAGAGGACCAAAGAAAGCGTAGTGTATCAATAAGGATATAAAAAAGATATGATGAAAGAAGTAAATAAAGAAGATACAAAAAGTAATTATACAACCTGAAAAACAGAAGCAAATAAGTAGTTAAAGTTATTAGAGTTATTTCCATACCCGCTATTAGTGTGACGTAGTTCTTGTGGTGGGCCATGTGTGACTGAAGCCAAACAATGGACAGAAGGCATGGGAAAATTAAGTTCTTATTCGGTTCTCATAAATAGTGCGGTTTTAAGTGTGTAATATGTTTGCTATTTAGTATTGTTATTGACACTAGTTTTTCTACTCGGCGTAAAAATTTCTTTCCTTCGGGAAGGGTTCTAAAAAAAATCTAAATATCTTGGCGAGCTTCGCGCCACTAGTTGACAGCTTATGCAGATTATTAAGATGGTAACCATGATGTTTCATTTCGCATTTCATGTGTGCTTTGTTGCACACGTTTTCGCGTGCATCCCTCAATGTGATGTCCTTGCTGCGAGGATCTGAAGTTCAGAAAGACATTTAGAATTTTCACGACTCTTAAAGTCTAACGAGAACTAAATAAAAAACTTAATTTCCCCATGCTTTCTGCCCATTGTTTGGCTGCAGTGCACTGACTGACTAGACCTACCTCAAACATCAGAAGAAAAAAGTACATAAACCTTTAAACCGTTTTGAATTATGCAACCCAAAATACATCATTATAGCAGCATTCTGCAGATCATAGTGTTGAGCAGTGGTTGCTATCTTATCCTTTTGCAGACCTTGAATATTTATTACAACTTATTTATTGAATTGTATCAATGATTAACACTGTCTGATCTCAGTTGTTGAAATGGCTATTAAATTCCATCTAATTGCTGCAGCTTGTGAAAACATGGGCATCGGCAAAAACAAGGACCTGCCATGGCGGTTAAAGTAAGTTTTAAACAATTTTATTTTAAATTTCGATAGTCTATGATGTGTGCTAATTTTCACCTCAAAGTTGTCTCAAAACAAACAATAGAAAATTGATTGTGGTCAGAATTCTCATGCCAGAACTATGTCTAACGTTGTTATTTTAGGTTAAGTTGAATATTTTTTCATAAATTTATTCTAATAACCATTGTTTATATGTTATATTAGTAAAATATAAACAATGACATTAAATTATGTCTCTCCTTTTTATAGTGTTTATAAATTAATGATTCATACATCAAGTAGGTTTTGAAAATCAAAAGTTTAGCTGTGTACAGCCAACTTGATGTATAAATCATTGAAAAACATCCCTGTATATTTTTACTTAGAGTAAAATGCAATACTGGCCTCTTACTGTCTTCCAATATGAGAATATGCTTTTGAACATCATAATTTTTAACATTTCTAAGATCTGAAATGGCATTCTTCACCCGCATGACCACCGACACCATCGACAAAAACAAAAAGAACGTAGTATTGATGGGAAGGACAACATGGGATAGTATTCCTCCAAAATTTAAGCCACTCTCCAACAGAATAAATTTTATTTTGACCCGCTCAACTATCAATTTAGAGCCCTACAAAGACTGCTACAGCTTTAAAAGTTTAGAAGACGTTGTAGATGGTCTCAAAAGCGACAAAATCCGAAGTCAATATGAAAATGTGTGGGTTATTGGGGGCGCCTACATTTATGAGGTTACTCGTGTTTTATTGTTTGGTTGCACTTTTAAAATTAACATTGCAGCTTGCCATGAATTCAAAGTATTTCCATCGTTTGTATCTAACGAAAATTTTAAAGGACTTTGATTGTGATACATTCTTTCCAAAAATTAGCGATAAGATGATCAAAATAAGGTATGTTATTTTTTAGGCTTAGTGCTCTTGATGTTGATTCTTCTGCTTACAGCGACCCTAACGTGCCGGAGGGAGTTCAAGAGGAAAAAGGAATTCAATTTGTTTATAATGTGTATCAAAATCCTGATTTTAATGAATGAACTGTATTTTTCATAAAACTTTTTTATCTTCTGGTTGCATTTTCTTTCTAAATACAAATTGGACCTAAAAATAGTTGAGTCTTGAAACTTGCAGCATCATTTGTTAAAGATAAAGATTTAGTGTTTCATGTTTGTCATAGCTCATAGATATCTCTTTCTGTATGTAAACAAATCACGTCATTGGTGATTGATCTGACAAAGTTTTACATCTATTTATTCTATTAAAAGAGGAGAGCTCGAGATTCAACAATTTCCCCAGTCCAACTCTCGCATATGTACCAAGTAAAAACGCTAAGAGAAGTTAAAACTTATATTGTGGAACAACTGTTTTCACCGTCAAATTGGCGACAGAGCGTGGTGCGTACCCCTCGGGTTTGGTCAGTACTTCTGAACTGTTCGTTTCATTTTTGTCTAGCCTGCATCAGGTTCAATTTAGACGGAAGATGTAACGTTGGTTGCATACAAAATTAAAAGTCTTCCAAAGTGGACCAAGCCGCCCGATTCCACCCCCAAACCAAATAAAACACCGTCAAAAAGTAATTTATTTATTTCAATGAACTATACTTTTTTGACAAAAAATATTTTTTAATAAAATAACCAAAACAAATTGTTCATCTTTAAAATGTTATATACATCTTTACAAACTTAATAAAATTTAAAAATCTATTTACATGATATTTTATTTAGTGGCGACCTTTGGTCTATAAATTTACCAGCGTCATTAACTATCTTATCCATTATATGGAAAATTCTAAAATATCACATTCATGCAACATGCTTTTCAAGCATTCAAGATTAGCCAACAACTATTATAGTCACAAACTAATTGCAACAGATTACTTACATTTAGTATATAAATAAGTATTCAACTAGTATCAAGAGCAACATAAAACTAAGGAATTACTCCTCTAGCTACATGGCCCCCGTCATGGATTCTTGCGGAAGTTGGTGCTTCTTAAATGGAGTGGCAATTGTTCTATGAGAGACATTGGCCGCTTGATTTGACCAATCACCCGTTTGGACCATCGTCCTGTAGAATTTGGACGCAGTTTTGTTGAAAATCGGTAACAACTCGTTGGCTTCGTTAGATAAAGCCTACACAAATTTTATGTGAACAGAGAAAACACAAACATTGAAAATCACCTTAAGATAAATAACAGCGTCAGTGCCATGCCCTTCACACGACAACAGTACTAAATCTCCGTGGAAATATCGGGCGTACAACCTTGAGATTGGCAAACCATATCCATAACCAGCCAATGGTACTGTATGGGCATCAGATTTGCTGGGTTGCGGTGCGGTGGAATACATGTATTTAAACAGATGATCCATGGTGGACCGTGGAATACCGCCACCTCTATCAGACATCTATAAAAATACGTTAGGGTCAACAATTCCCTTATTAGAAAACTTACTTTAAGGGATATATCTTCCTTCCCCTTTGCTATAGTCACTGTGATCGGCGGGTACTTGTCAATCTCAGAATGATATTCCATAACCGCCCTCATTGCGTTTTTAAACAGTTCAAACAACATGTGGTATAAATGAGAGGGTACATACACGATATTTATCTGGCCTTCTTCCTGTAAATCTGAAACAACGACTAGTAGTGTTTGAAGTAGGGTTTGGGTTTGTGTTTTTACCGTTATGTTGAGCCTCGTTAATGATCAATTCAGGTGATGCCAAGTAGTATTGATCACATAGGAACCGTGCGTTTTCATAAGCGTCTTTTATGACACTAACTATATCGCATTGGGGATCAATACATCCGATATATTTGCTCTGATTGGGGCCGGGGGCGTTCTCCAGTTGTCCCCCAAATAACAGGGCTGAAATTAGAGCGATTAGCATCTATACACTTTTATACCCAGAGGGGTTGATCAAATATACTTCAAGAATTGGAAGTGGTTTATAAAATATACTTATTTTTGAAAGTCACACACTGTATTAGTCCCCCAAACACTACAATTAGAGTCACCAGACAATTGTTATCAATTGTAGTTACACCTTAATGAAGCCGAAAATAGCCACAGAAGTATCACGCAAATATGATACTGACCGTGATCAACCCTCTCTTTCAACACTCACCACTTACTATGTTGATTAATCAACATTCTGATGGATATCCTCGACATGTAAAACCTGTCAAGAAAATACTGAATACTGTGTTCCGTTTGCTGATCAACATCGTGGGATTCCTTCAATTCCAAGACTCCCTGAGCCATGGTTTCGACAACATCGGCATGCCGATTGCGAATTTTAACCAAGCTGTCACAAAAATAGTTCAAATTTTTGGTAGTGAACTCTTTTTTTTCAAATTCAATTATTTCTTCAAAACTTCTGATGTACCAATCGTTCACGGCAATCACTGACGGCATTCGGAGGAGATTTTCAGGCAGAAGAGCGATCTCTTTCATTATGTTGGCGAGTCGAACTGGCAATTCTTTCCTCAGGAAAATAAATGACTTCTGTTCTGATGCGTTGAGGCCTGTAAAAGCAGTATATTAATATTGTGAGATAATTGTAGCCGTCATGCAAGTATTATAAAATAGCCTTGCAGTATGTAACCTTTGAATTTACACAATCAGGTTAGATAAACATTTTTCTCAAATTTATAGAATATAATTTGCACACATATGTAATTATCTTTGGCCAGTTAACTTAAGACACCTGCAGAAATAAATTTGGCTGTACACATTAAAATTGGTTTAAGAAACGACGAGATTTCATAAGAGAAACAAGAACTTTCATCAGTTTGCGCTGTTCAGTTTTGGCCTTGGCAAAATTGTAAATAAAATGTATGAATTATTTAAGAGGTTATTGATCTCAACCTGGAAAAAAACGCATGTGTAACAGATTATTGTAGCGAAGATATTTTGGACCTTTTCTCAGTAAAAGGTCTATGGACTTGTGTATGCTCCGTTATTTTCTTATCTACCTATATAGGATATAATAGAAAACTTGGTGTTTGGTGTACCTAAAATGTAACAGAAAAGTAATGGCACTAATGGTATGATCCATGTTCTAAGTACAAACTTGGGATACGTTAAAGACCTTGAATTCAATCTTCAACGAAAATGTGACAGTTACACTTTTACAAAATTAAAATCAAACGAACATTTTCCATCTATAGCATACAATAATTATGATTAATAACAACAATAGTCTGTTTACCGTATTTGCCTTGGAATCTCAACCTTTAGTGTGCCATGGATGAAAAATTTTCAATGTTGTCCCACAATGCCGTCAAGTATAAATTATAAAAGGAATTAGAAAAGGTGAAATATACAGGGTGAGGCATTAGTGTGGGCTCGGTCTCGTATGCCTTGACTATTAATTTAAAAAAATTGTCAATAGAATAAAATTATACCGGAAAAACTGCATTTCCTAAAATATTTTTAGTTAAATAACTGGACCCAATTTTCCAGGACCGTATTCAACTTTTTTTTGCTTGTCGTAGTAAATGCTATACAGCTGTGTAATGTTTTTTAATTTTTATTGAAGAACAATGCAGTTACATATAAATATTTTTTTTTCAAAAAATGGTTAAATACACAGCTTTCCAAAACAATTTATAAAGGCTATTAACCATAAAATTATAATATTTTGTACGTAAGTAAAAGAAGGTACGTATGTGGCACTTAAGGAAAAAAAAAACGATATCTCCAACGTCAAAACTTTTTTTACTTTTATTCTCCTCTTTCTTTTTTATTAAGAATTACCTATACTTAGACCTACAGGATTTGAAGTTGTTAAAACTTTTCTTAAAATTAATTGTAAGATTAGGTATTATCCATTGATAGTGCGCTGTGAAATCCAAAATCTCAACATAGAAGACAAAGAAGAATATGTATAATAATAATTAAAACAACTGTTGTTCGGATGTATTATAATGGTTTAAATCATTTTTAATATAAAATTACAACAAAAATAACTATGAACAAAAAAAAAACAATAAATTAACAATTAAACAAGATGTTCGATCCTGGTTACAAATGATATTAACATTAGCTGAACATCGATTAACTGAAAAGCTCTTCTTATTCTAATTTTCATGTCGTTCTTCGATGTGAGGATCTTGGTATACTAAGTACATATTTTAACGGGATAATATACAGCATATGTCCACCCTGAATGTCCATTCTAAAAACTGGTGAAAGAATTTTTGAAATCGGATAAGTAAAAGTTTCGGAAATTAGACACGAGCTCCTCGCACATACATGGAAGAGAGCGCGGGAGGCGAGGGGGCCTTACGCCGTTTAACGTGACGACATTCGATTCGGTTTTACTCCCATATCGCGGCTATAGATGTTACACATCAAAAATACATTACAAAGCAATAATGGGGTTTTCGGTAAATAATAATAATTCAACCGCGGATACTAATAAAAATTATCAGTGTTTAGCATCATCATAACAATGATGTTGTGTATTTTTAACGATTTTACAGCTTTGACGCGAACAAATTTCGAGGAATGGACACAACTTATCAATATAATACCGTGATATATTTCGTATAATGGAAGTGGGGAAATAATTGAAACATTAGTTTCATATTTGGGATGCATTCAATAGCCATTATGTCGTAGGTCGAGGATTCTCATATAATTTATTATAAACACAGTAAATCCTCAAGATGACGCAATGGTCAAAGTTTGATTAAATCCAATGTCACAGGTCAGTTACAACATCATGTGGACAAACAGTCGATAATGTGGTTGATACATCTCCAACAAAACACAAAAACATAAATATTCTACTGGGGGAGCGACGAACTATAACATGAAAAAATAGGTATATTACATATTTACTTTTTTAAAACAGCAATAGAACATGTTAATAGACAGTCGACGTCATATTTAGCAGCTGATGCTCCGGACAACTCACCTGTGTAAACAATAAATTGAAGCCCAAAATTTGAATGAGATCCGAGTTATCAGAATTGTCAGTAATTACAACAAGCTAGACGTGTGTCTTCCACTACGTTTTTTTTTCCGTAGAATTCCGATATTTATATAAGTGACCCACTTCCTGTGAAAACGACTTTTAAATAAATATGTTTTGATTCTACTTTTCGTTTCACGTTCTTTTTTTTGTCTTGTACTTTGGCCTTTGACCAGTAGGAAAATTGGGCGGCCGTAAATATTTGGCGAGAGCTTTCGGAAAACTCTAATTTGTTGACGCAGGCCTCACGTGTTGGTATAAAGTTATTTTTAAATCTTCTCCGGACTTTCGATTGAATCCCTAACGTGAACACAAATTCTTATATGTGCTGCCAATTAATTAAAATTACGTGGTAAGGCAACAAAAAAATGTTTTGATTTTTTATGAGGAAGTTTGTGGTCAATACATACTACATCACATTCGGTTGCAAAAAAATGTGACATTGGCAAGTTTGTTATGGAGGTTATAATGGTGTGTCAATGTATCATTTTTTGCAACCTAGTGTATATTCGATTTTTTCTATACTCGGGACCCCGATAATCAAAAATGGAAATGAAATGTTAGCCATGATGCCTTAAGCGTTCCAAAACGGATTGTGTTGATCAAAACAACAACACTAATAATGGCAATGACGTGTCACTTGACACATTTTCCGCATCCAATAACACGGCGGGTTTCCTGTTACCGTGCTTCCACAACATTAATTCTGTCAATGAGGAAAAATAATAATTGTAAGTGTTTTAAGGTTGTTGCAACATGTGACTTTCATGTTATCCTTGTTATTTTTATTAATTTAAGGACTCGTATCTTATAGGTATCTCATCAACAAAACATCGTCTGTACTGATTAAAGTTATCTTTTACACGTGCTGGAAGATCTAATAGCATAAAACCCTATAAAACGACAATGAGTTAATGAGCTCAAAGTCCAGTATAGGAGGATCCCCTCAGGCTTTGCGGTTATTTTCGCTGCACTGACAGTACGAAGTCCAAACTCATTTCAACCTGTCAGTGTTGAATGTTGTGTCTCTGAGTCCCCGTATGTAGCCGAGATGACTGACATGTTCATTATGAAAATGTGATCGATCATCGAATTAGAATATTATACACCACGTTAATACAACTTTGCGCTGAAAGAGATTCACTCCAACGACTTTTATTCATTATTTTTTGACTGTGGTTTTGTACATGGACCATCTTTTTTTAGAATCAGTAAGATTATTTTGTAATTTATTACTTTTCCTCTGAATACCATAAACACTAGTTTCTTTCAATATAAGTGCATAATATGGACTTAAATACGACATTCATATGAGGCCCCACGTGTGGCTAATTATTAAGCTAGAAACAGACTTCTCTGATGTGTTGTGTTGTGTTGTGATGCAACGCAACGTTGCATGGATCAGATAGAAGTTTTAGCATGTAATCAAATGAGGCCCGTGCACACTGTTCTGATGGCTTCTGACGCGTTGCGATGTGTTGTGTCGTGACGCTATGCAATCCCTCGATTCCGGATTTTCGTCAGATCGCAACACATCACATCACATTGCAACACAAAGCGTCAGAACGCATCAGAGAAGTGTGCACGGGGCAGAACGTCATAACACTGCATCAGATAGCGTCAGTTACCCCCGAAACAGTGCCATTGCAGGTTGCGACACATTTACAATGGATGAAGCTACTTTAATCGAAAAAATAAGAGAGCATGAATGAGTCTATTTAATATCAAATTCGAATATTATCGAAACCAGCATTTATGCGATATGTTAGGATCTCTCGATTTCAGCAATAAATTATTGTACACATTTAAGTACATTAATTGTTTTGCCTGTTCATTAAAATGTAGTGTTTTTCTTTTGACAGGAGGAGAATTAACGTCATCGGAATCATTAATCTCTTCAGCTTGTTTGCTTGTACTCGGCACAGGTTCCCAGGGACGAAACATCTTGATATTCACTAATTTCGCTTCTAAATCTATATAAAAAATAAATATTTTAATTTACAAAATAATTAACAAAATCACTACATAGTTGGATGAATATAATAAATAAAATAATACGTCACTTAACACACAAAAAAAACGCTAAGACTGGCAACAAGAACGAGATTAACATTCGAGGACACGACACATCGCGTCAGACAAGTGTGTTCATGGCGTTCTGACGGCGCATCACAACACAAGGCGTCAGACAAATGTGTTCATGGCGTTCTGACGACACATCACAACACATCACGACACAACACAACACGTCAGAGAAATGTGTTCCCCGCATTATGCTAAGTAGGTTAAGTCATAAAATAAATACTTTGTTTTGCATACTTTATTTTGCACTTGACAGTTAAGAACTTTTTAAATACCTGTACAGCTCTCTAATTAATCTGTTTAAAGACTGATAACTCAAGATAGGAATATTCTGTAATTGAAGTTTGGTGCGAATAGAATTAGAATGTGCCTTTCTTTTATATTGCCCATAAAGTATTTCAATGTTTATTGTTTGAAATGCGCTGTACTTACCAAACCAAATAGGTATATGCATCACTAAATAAGCAGTGTCGGAACGTCAAAGTTCAACCTTTGTATTCACAAACAATAAAAAGAAAAACAAATCAACGCAATAAAAATGACTCAAGATATCCTTTATTTTCATCCGAAAGATATATTGACGTAGTATAGTAAATATAACAACAAACAACTTATTTATTAGCTTTTACGACATATATGTATCATCTTTCGCAATGCTTTTATCGTTCGTTATGAAGTAGCAGACAAAAGGTTACAACAATATTTTTTGTTTTTCAAATTCAATATTTACATCCCAAATTAGACTGTACGAAGAAAGGAGGCTCAACATATGAATGAGTGAAATTGCTTTAATTCCAACGTTCAGCATATTATAATTTATGTATTTGTCCTTTATATTGATGATCGTCAAATTCATACCGTCAAAATCAATCAATTTATTTATACAGTACAAAGATCGAAAACTGAATTATTCAAAGTTGGCCATGCTGCTAAAGCCCTGTTAACATGTCAACTTGACACTTAATTAATACTGCTATTAAACCACCGGTCGATAAAAAAATTCATCAAATCATACTGAATAATACATAACAAAGCTAAAACTTCGAAGTTAAAGCGCATTTCATTGTTGAATGTACATATACGAAATTCCGTAATTAGTTTTTTAATAGCTATACATTAAAACAGGGCATAATACATAATTATAACGAAAATTTTTTATGTAGGCGATCAAATTACCTGTAAAAAAAGAAAAAAATAATATCAACGATTCAGAACAGAAAAACAGATATGAATTCAACAAACACTTCAGAATTTGAAATATAGCGATTAGATTGTTACAGTCAAGGGTTCATCATTCTTAATAAAAGTAACAGTGGTTACATCATTTTAAAAATATTTTGAATTTACGCTTCACTTACACTACTCAGTACCTTTTTAGACGAGGACCTGTTGTTACCTGATCATATAAAAAAAAATCGTCATGTCGAGACTGCAAACTACGCTTATTAGTAAGCCATTATGGAAACCTTAGGTCATAAATGGCACGGAGGCGACCTCGCTTGTCATTTGGAAGGTACCGAGTTGAAATATGGGTGCCGACTTGCATTATTAAGTGCAATGATACAAGGATACGAACTCTTGCTGTTCTCCCCTAACTCAAACTCCTATAACTCGAAAGTCTCTAACTATTCTCAAATCCCCGTCCCTTTCCCAAAATTTCCATGCATAAATTTATTTTATCTTTTATGTAAATTCACTCTAAAAAATCTGTTACGTGACCAGATACAGTCAAAACAATAAATACAGCGAGTCAGGGCCGACAAACCTATTGGCGCGTATACTAACCATTCCACGTCCATTCATTGTTATATGGAAAATGTTTACGTTCAAAGCCTTCTGGATGTACGAATCATTTTTGAAAACCTTGTATAATAGCAATAAGATGCTTCAAAACTGAAAAGTCTTAAAGAGAAAAAAAAAAAAAAAATTGAGGTGATTTTAAAAGTGGAGTGGAACCCAGATGAAGAATGTCCCCGCTGAATAGCCCTACTCATTGAAGAAAAATGTAAATGGCCATGCGCAAAGTTCTTGTGGAAATTGAGGTTGTGTATTTTTGATTTTATATAGTTTATAACAGTAATCTGTAAAAATATGGATAACAATCCTCCATTTAATTCGTATATGAAGGAGGCAACAAGGCACAGTTCTTTTGGTGGTTGTACAGTCGCGGTCACAGAATTTCGTCAGTCACTTTTGTCATTTAAAAAAAAGGGATGTATTCTATACTTTATTGTCATTATGACGTCTCTAAATTTTCGTCTGTCACGTGTAAGTGCTTGTCAAAATGCCAGTAGGATACAGTACGTCATAAGAGTTCAAATTTAAAGTTATAAATAATTAAAGACTGTTTCACAACAAATGTCAGATGAGTGACCACAACTGACGAAATTCTGTGATCGCAACTGTACCAGCGACAGTCGATAGGAGAATACAACACGAAGTGCTATCACTTTCATTTATTTTGCAAAGGAAGGTGCGCAAAAAAGAAATAGTAATAATAATTCTTTGTTTGTTTGTGCGGCCTGGGGCATGCGCAGTATACCGCAGGCTCAGGATGAGAAGGCCTACATGTACAATATACCGACGAGTACCGGTAGTATAGTATGGGTAAGATCTCTAAGACGCGCCTGAGGCTATAATGTTTTGTTTTCTTTTTTAAAGACCGCTCAAACTTGTGGCACTTTTTCAACAAAGTAGACCAGTTAATTTCTGATGGCTTCAGAATTGAAAAACATCTGAATACGAAACTGGTTTTGCGACGCAAAAAATCTGTGTCTTCATCGATGCACGTGCATCTGCAAGTGATACAGGAATGAAGTTAATTACTTTGCAAGCAGGCCGAACAAGTGGATACATTGTTTTTATTCTTTTCAGTGCGTCTTAGTGTTCGAAATTTTTGCATGGTGTCTTAATGTTTTTCTTGCGTGTTAAGTGTCCACATTCGAGTATTTATTGACGTGATAGTGTTATTTTAATATACAAATAATGAATAACAAATGAACTATAAAAATTTTTTAATGGATGATATCTGTTAAAATAATACTTTAAGCCACCCCTGCTTGCCGACCCGAGCGAAAACTCACTCAGTGATTGAAATACCTTGGCATACTGCCTGTCATTTACTAGGGATAAAGCCTATACAAAATGCACCGGAAACATACTACCATTTGGAATTTCACGGGTTTACTTTTGATTATTCGAATATGCGGTTATGAAAAATCTATAAAGGACATCTTATTTCAGGGTAAGAAGGTATTACAAAGCCCATATCAGCATTTGTTTATTCATAAAAATTGATAAAGGTGCTTTGGATTTTTTTCTGAAAAATAAAGTTTGACTTCGCTGGTCATCTAGACAGCTTCAGTGCACAATACAGTTTGGGGCACCAGTACTGCACACATGACACTACATACTCAACCACTATTAAGAATAAATCGTCTATTATTTACATACATAAAAAGTAATCGGGATACTATTAAGAACAAAAATATAAATTCATGTTTTGGTATAATTTATACACATGTATTTATTTTGTATTTAATCTTCTTGTTGTTCTGGTTATTTGTTGTTTTTTACTAGGGACGTTATACGCTATATATGTAATTACTTTAGGCGAGCTCCACTGTACTACCATTGTATTCTAATATTACCTGTGGGCTTAATCGTGTTAATTCTTTTTGTGTACAAAACATTTTAATTTCTTTATCGGTCCCTCATTAACCCCTGCTTTTATCAGGTATTAAAATTTATATAAATCCAGTAGACTTCGAACGTCAAAATTGTTCATCTAATTTAATTTAATACATGTTGTTGTATCAATCATTTATAACCACCTTGTATTAGCTATCAATCCATAATATAGGGTGTCTCGCGTAAGGTTAAGTTAAGTAACGTCAACAAGGATCTAAACCAGGAAAAAAAGAAAACAAAAAAGAACACCCCTAGAAGTAAAACTTTTGAGAACTTCTGTTTAATAATACATTTTTGTGTTTTTGGGAACAGCCAAAATTGACACTTCGGTGTTGCTATAAAAAATGAATGACAGGTTGATTGTAGAAGGTTAATCATTGTAATTATTATACCAGAGGTTCCAAAATGTAATTTTACAAAAGTGTCTTATGCTGTTTTGAAACGTTCCGGAACCTCCTATCAAATAAAACTATCTGCCAAAAATCTCCCAACTTATTCGATATTTTTAACGCTGCAAAATTAGATATTAAGAACGTACAGAAAAGTTTAGAACAAATTCACTTACGATAATCTTAGCTACTGATGCCAATTTTAAAAGCGTGCTCTCCAGACATTAAAGAGTCAACGAATAATAAGAACTTATTAGTCAAAATGAAAAATTGATTTTAAATTATTATGTAATTAGATGTAAAGGCATGAGTGGTTTCAGCTTGTATGGGGTTTTTACCGTGTGTAACGCTCCCGAGCCTACGTTGTACACATATTGTGGTGGTGAAATAATGACAAGACAACCTGTGTAAAAATTCAACAAAAAAATTAAAACACTTGATGCTTTGTAGACGTACCCGAGGGGAAAATATTTTTTAATTTAGCGCAAAATTAATCTGAAATTAAGATTCTAATAAAAGATCCAAATGAATAGCATAAACATGTGCATCTGTTCGTTACAAAACCACTTTCTCTTTCAAAGTCCACATGCATTCAAAATTAGACCTACCTATAGAGCTTGGACTGAATTGTTGGCAAACGGTAAAATGCATTTATCTGCAACGAATGAAAAAATATGTTTTGGATAGTTTTTTGAGAGAGTACAGAAGTTCGATGCACCCTTTTTTAACCGACTTCAAAAAAGGAGGAGGTTATCAATTCGGTTGTATGTTTTTTTTTTTTTAATGTTTGTTACCGCAGAACTCCGTCCTTTATAAACCGATTTGTAAAATTCTTCTTTTATTTGAAAGAGTATACTTGCAGATTGGTCCCATTGTCACCATTTCAGGATCTGATGAGGGGATCCCATGGAAATCGAGAAAAATGCTCAAATTTTCGCTCCCTTTAATTAACCGACTTCATGTATGTTCACCGATTTCTTCGTCAATTGTGGACCGATTTACAAAATTCTTCTTTTATTTGAAAGGGTATACTCTAAAGATGGTTACACTGTTAAAAAATCAGGATCTGATCAGGGAATCCCATGGAAATCGAGAAAAATCGTCAAATTTTCGCTCCCTTTTATTAACCGACTTCATGTATGTTCACCGATTTCTTCGTCAATTGTGGACCGATTTACAAAATTCTTCTTTTATTTGAAAGGGTATACTCTAAAGATGGTTACACTGTTAAAAAATCAGGATCTGATCAGGGAATCCCATGGAAATCGAGAAAAATCGTCAAATTTTCGCTCCCTTTTATTAACCGACTTCATGTATGTTCACCGATTTCTTCGTCAATTGTGGACCGATTTACAAAATTCTTCTTTTATTTGAAAGGGTATACTCTAAAGATGGTTACACTGTTAAAAAATCAGGATCTGATCAGGGAATCTCATGGAAATCGAGAAAAATCCTCAAATTCTCGCTCCCTTTTTAACCGACTTATCATGTATGTTCACCGATTTCTTTGTCAGTTGTGGACCGATTTACAAAATTCTTCTTTTATTTGAAAGGGTATACTCTTGACGTGGTTCCGTTGTCAAAAAATCAGGATCTGATCAGGGAATCCCATGGAAATCGAGAAAAATCCCCATATTTTTTCTTCATTTTATGTATATAATTATGTTCATACCGATTTCTTCGTCAACTTTATTGAGGACCTCAATATTGGAGAAGCGTCTTTACTAGGTATCACTAACTTATCACTTAAAATTGTAAAAAAATTTGCTTTTAAAAAAAAGAGAACCGACTTCAAAAAGTGAAAAATAATTGAATACATGTATTATTACATGTACTACCCAATGATCTGACTGAAGTCGGTGCTAAGCCAAATAGGTAGTAGATAGATAGGCTGCCTACTCCAGCCACATCGAAGGTCTCCCGGCCAACGCACCGGAATGCGTGAGCGTGGGTGGAGGGCTCGTGCTGAGCAAAACATCCCAAACGGCAGACGTCGTTGACGGTCGTCTCGAATGATATCGAATTTTGTATGCGTTATAACATTGTTGATATTTTTGTATAATTACAATATGTTACAAATTTGTAACCTATTTGGCTTGGCACCGACTTCAGACAGGTCATTGGGTAGTACATGTAATAATACATGTATTCAATTATTTTTCACTTTTTGAAGTCGGTTCTCTTTTTTTTTAAAGCAAATTTTTAGGATAAAAATCTTTTCATTAATTATTATTATTTAATTAACTGTTGCAATACTTCTACAAGTATGACAAAGACATTTGAACAATAGCAACTGCATAGTCTCTACAGACTGATGATCATCAATTACATATTATTAATATTTCAGTTGGTAATAAATTCAGATAAAAGGGTAGATTTATTTTTGCCTTTAAGTTGGTGGAATGGCATTTCTTTCACTTTTGTTTATATTTATGGAAAAACAATATTTATGTGAAATATTTCCATTGGTGAAACTCTGTAACTCTCGACATGTTCGGCTGTTTTAGCTGAATTCTGGCTGAAACACCCCATTTCTTCAAATATTCTTTTAACAAATGGGAAAGTTCATACCATTTCTTAAAATATTAGGTTATGCTTAGTGAACATAAATTGTTAATCAATTTTATTTTGAATTTCGGCTGTAGTTTCTTCGTGCTTTTAACATTATTCTTTTGGCGGTGCAGTTTAATTTAACTCATGTGAAGAAGAAAATATGGAACGCAATCGTGAATTGCGTTTAGAAAAACACAATTTGCGTGATAAAAGTAACCCATTGAATCTTCCGGATAGACTTAAATTATTATTAATAAATTATCATCAATAATTATTGATATTATATAATATTGATATTATATAATATTGATATTATAATAGTTGATTTATTTTTCACCATATTGATATCTAGATTATTACTAAAATTATTTGTTTAAATTATGTATTTCGGTGTTAAAAAAATGAATTGTGAGCGTCCTTAAGTCTGTTCATTTTCGTGAAAAATAAATAAATAAACAGTTGGACGTAATTAAATTGGACCATATAAAATATGGACATTGGTCACAGATCAACCAAAATACCAACTGAGTGTGAATTTTTGCAGTGTTTAGATATTTGCAACTCTAGATTTTTTGCCACTGATAATAATTATCAAAGACGTACTGGGGAAGAATATTTAATCAATGAGTCAACAAGTTGTTGGCAAATATGTACATTATATTTTGAAAGCCCAATCACGCCAATTTAAATGTTGAAGAACATGCATATTTTAATACACATTTACGACATTCACAAAAATGTCCAAATTATTTGTGATAGTAATTTATTAATTTCAATGTTATTGTAAACGTAATTATTTGGCAAGTTTTTTATATTAAATTTTATTACATAATTAATAAAAGAAATTCATACTGTTTATGTGTATTCCATTTGGATTTTCTAAATTATTCTTTCTATTTGCATAGTTGGCTGCATAAAATTGAACCCAAAAGTGACCACATGTGGCTTCAAGGATATTGCTTTGCAACGTATCTATTAGTGAAACATCGTTGGTGCAAATTTAAATGTAGCTATCAAACATCAGTTGACAACCAAATCACAGGTTTACTAATTTTTATGTAAATTGTATTGTTGCCAACAATTTTTTTAAAAAATGTGCATAGTTAGAAGGTCAATTTTGACTTGCAGTCTAGTGGACGTATGAATCATTTATGGAAATTTTGTATATCGTAGGAATCAGTTATCTCGCTAATAATGTCAACAAATGTGCTCTTACGAGGGGAGATTTTTATATTATGTACCTAGTCATGAACAAAAGAAGGGACGATTACAAGTTTTTGCTATCAAGTAGCTGTGCCATTTTAATGCATGCTGACCAAGTTTGGTGCAGATCCAAAGTGTTTTGTTGTTTTTATGAAGCTTTAGCTAACAAAAAATGAGTGAAATTCAGTTGAACATATAGAAGCGTGACCAAGTTCTTGACGAAAGAAGGAAGTGGACCCAAAGATATTCATTAGGGGATGATTAACGTGTATGATGAAGCAATTGTGGTCTAAGCAATTTCGATGGGATAGGAAATCAATACGAGTAGACCCAAGATGCGGAAGGCCTGTTGAGGAATTGGTCTTAGCCCATCGAAGAATAGGGATTTCAGTAATTGCCGCTGAAGTGGGGATATCATAAGCCACAGTGTTAAAAATTATCCACGAAGATTTAGGAATGAATAAGGCGTCAGTGCGTTGGATTCCCAAATTGAAAATTGCCGAGTCCTTTAAGCTCGCCAATTCTGAGAAGTAATTAACTAGTGCAACTCTATAGAGATGGAACATCCACCTTACAGTCCGGACTTGGCACCGTTTGACTATTATCTCTTTCCCAAATTAAAAAAAAACAGTTGCGCGGACGTCGTTTTTCTTCTGATAAATGTCTGAGGTGGAGGTGATTTTTGAAGACATTCCGGAAAAAATTTTTTTGGGAGGTATAGCCTTATTGAAAAAATGTTAGAATAAGTGTGTGACCGTTAATAGTAGACCTAATATTGAAATATAAAATATTACTTTTCTTTCGTGGCTAGGTGGATAATATAAAAATCTCCCCTCGTATCATGAAATTGCACTTATATACCAAACCGATACCAAACTCTTTAGCAGAGCACCTGTGCAAAAATGAAAAAAATAAAAATGTGGCTATTTTAATAAAATTATAGAAAATTATTTTCTGGACAGAAAAATTACCGTTATAATAATAAGTTATTGTACATTTTCATGTATGAACATTACTGAAGAAGAAAAATATAGTAGAACTGCCACCAATTTGTTAGATTTGTTCGTTATAAACATTTTCTATGCCAACTGAAATTTAGATAATTCAGAAAATACAATACATAATAAAGGTTTGTTAAGATTTTTTTCTAGTTTGTCACAATTCGTTAAAAACTCAATGTTGTCTGGAGGTGTCACTTGCACAAAAACTTGTTAAGTGTTCTTAGGACAACAACTGTTTGTTGAGCTGTTAGAACATGAATTTCTACGTCGCTGTTAAATACTTTATGTTCTCCATTTTCATATTCATCTGGGTCGTCAAGGTCGTATTCTTCAAAATCGAGAATGTTGTGGACCTGAATCCATTCCACTAAGTTAGCATCTTTCTCGTTATCTTGTAGGAATTTTATTATTATTATTATTATTATTTTATTGCATAATTGAACAGGGTTCGTTATAACCGAGCTATTAGTAATTTATTTTCTTTGAGTTTTTAGGTTGGTATTGCATGTCGTCATTTGTGCTGAAATTGTGCTGAATTACGGAACAGTCCCTAAAAATACGTGAAAAATACGTCACTCCATGAAGGATGAATATTGCTCTACTCTATTTGACGGCAATTTTCAATAATTGTTCTAAATTTAGACGTTTTCTTTATGCAGGGTGTCATGGAAATACATACTTCCAATAATTTTAGCTACATCAGGAAGGAGACCAAATTATAATTTTTCTTTTTCAAAATTCGCTTGAGGCAAAATCTCCTAGTACTAGACATAACGCACGACATGCTACCGTGCGATCATTTCAATTATAAATTAGAGTAGGCTGTGAAATTTAAATTAGGTTGGCACTACTAACTGTTGACAATTTGGTTTAATATTTGAATGTCAAAGTGACTTTAGAGAATTTCCAAAGTGCTTTTTCACGGTTTCCAGGTGGTGCCACACCTGTGAAACAGTGTTTTCATCAAAAGTGCAACCCCGTTCGACCAGCGGATTCGGAATAGATGCACATCTAATGATGTGCGCTTTTCCCGACCACTACGAGAATAAATCCTAAATGCGATCGAGCCGTCAAATTAATTCTGGAAATTCTCTAAAGTCACTTTGACACCTTTAACATTCAAATATTAAACCAAATTGTCAACAGTTAGTAGTGCCAACCTAATTTAAATTTTACGGTATTTCCTACACATTTAAAAACTTTGATGAACAAGCAAGGCCATACAATTTCTCCATTTCGATGTATGTATATAACTGTTTTCAAAATTTGGATTAAGCCACTAAGTCACCTCCGCGGTATCTCCGTACACTACAAATCCCAAAAAGAAGTACCAAATCTGTATTTGCCATACTTTTATTGAGAATAAACTGCCTGCAAGAACAGTGTGTGTTTCTAAACTTTTAACATGCTATCAACTTTTTGTGACAGGAGTGAAGGCTCAAAACAAGAACAATATTCTCATTATGATCTTATTCTTCTTATTCTTGGTCCGAGAGTGAAGATATGTTGACCGTGAAACCGCTCTTCAAGTTCACAGCATTGGCGTGTTCGGTAAACATATTTAACTTGAAGTATTTTTTTGCGAACTTGGAAATTAGTATGTATATCGCTATACAATCATCCTGTATGTATATCCATGTCTTAAAAAAATAAATAAATCGCTTTCGGTTTGTTTTGTTTATTTGAATGGTCTTCCTATAATGACCTGTCCCGCGCAATATGTTACAACAAGGGTCCACGCCCAACGTGCATGGGGGTGGTTTAAAATCCTTGAAGAATCATAGAACATTTTAGCACGTATCGTGTCAGTGATGTCAAGGTCTCAAAACTGTTTATTTGGTTTGTATGAGTTATGAGGAAATACGTGCATATGGTTAAACCATGCTAAACGTTATCTTTCTTTTCTAGAATAACAAATTCGTGTCAAAACTTTGGAAACAGATATTTTGCAAAACTTCCAAATAGACTTAAAATGGGTAGGCGAGTTAAACACTCAATTTTTAGAATTTAATTTTATTCTTAATTAAACGTTAATAAAAGAAATAAAATTTTATTCATAATGTACTCTATTAAATTTTGACAGAAAATTGATTTTGTGGTCCACTTGTCAAAGCTGACTTCGATAACCAAGTTAACTCATTCATCTATGCTATTAGCAAATCTAACCTTTAAACTAAATAAAATTTATAAATAGGACGGGCAATCGTAATAGAACCAACATGATCTAATAACAAAAACTTACCAAAATCTATAAATTTCTTTATAGACAGTGGCGAAGGGTTGAACTGGGAGTAAAAGTCGAGCATTTTGGCAATGCTCTGGAAAGTTTTCGGGGTTATTTTCATTGTCGTTCTGGCAAACTCGTGCGGGTTTAATCACAATTATTTCCAACACACAAGCACTCAACTCTATCACAACAAAACTGAAATGACCTTGCCGGTACCGTATTTTATATAGAGGAGTTCGCAAATAGCAAAGATGTAATCCCCATTTTAATTGGATTGTTTTTATGTCGGCAGCGCCCTCTCATGGTGAGGATTATAGTCAGAACAAACAATATTATCAAATGTTAATGTTTCACAATAGGTATGCCTTTAAATATCGGAGCAACAATAAATAATATGCATATTAATATAAAAAAGTGGTTTTTATTACAACGATAATTTTGAGTTATTCAGTTTTGTGTGTCGGTATCATAGGTATCTAGAACTAGGAAGTAGCGGCAGACAAATATGGCTGCTTGAAGTTTCAGTTAGGTTAGGATAGGGCACCGCAAGTAGAAATTACTTCAAAAATCCATGTAATGTGATATTAGTTGATAGTGATTATTAAATTGGATTTAACACAAAGTGCTCGAAAAACATGAACCAAGAGATCAATGGTGCAAAAGAAGAGAAAGCTTATTTTCTGTCGGTACTTTCTACTTTTGAAAGCTATAGGTAAGACAAAGAAATTCACCTCGTTATTCCCTTGTTTATCCTAGATAAAAAGCGTGATCCAAACGCTAAGTAAATAGTTAAACCCAGAATAACACGCGCCTACGCAACGGTAACGTCATCGTATTTATTAATAATAATTGTTATTCCAACCATCACAAGGTCTCATTCAAATTTGTTCCAGAGAACAGTCGTTGTTGCGAATCGAACACAAACAAAAATGTCTCGCTACACTTCCCTCATATCACAAAAAGTGGCTCTCAAAGTATCAGGAAGACTTACAAACCTTCAAGGGATGCATCGAAAAAAATTCTAAATTTATCCCCATCGTTCTACAGCATGCTCACACGATTTTCGACAATGTTTACAGTAATGACGGATCTTCGCATTCTGAGATTAAAGTTGGAACGTTAGCGGAGGGTCTAGACAAAGTACAATCCGTCTTCAAGCAGTTAATGCGTGATTGGAGCGCTCTAGGGGCTGCAGAAAGGAACCAATGCTACCAACCTATAATTGAAGAAATTATTCAACATTTCCCAGAAGAGAAGTTTGATAGGAGTAACATTAATGTGTTGGTACCAGGAGCGGGTCTCGGCCGTTTGGCGTTTGAAATTGCATCGAGAGGCTTTGCCTGTCAAGGCAACGAATTTAACCTATTTATGTTAATTGTCTCCTATTATGTTCTCAACCATTGTAAGAATGTCGATGAGTATACTATTTACCCCTGGATTCATCAGTATTGTAATAATTTAACTGCCGAGCATCAAATGACAAGTGTTAAGTAAGTATTAGCACTATTAGGGATTTTATTTCATTTTATAGCAGATGTATTCTTAAAGCAACATAGAGTAGATACAATAAATCTATACAATATATGCTTCTACATCTGTTATAAGTGAATATAGAGGAATCTGAAGTTATCTTAAGTAAACTTTCCCATGACTAAACAAGCATTTGTTTTAGATGATAATGTATCACAGAAGTATTATTGTCAAAAGAAGTGTTTATTCATTTGAGTTAGTTAGCTGTGTCTGAATCTTAAGTATGTGTGTGATCATTTATTCAATTTATGAACGTTTTGAGGTTAATATAGCAACTACCTTTTAAATAATAAAATGAAATCATAGAACTACATGCTTACGTAACACTGATTGGAATGTGAATTTACAGCAAATCAATATGGTTATATCAAAGACTCCAGTATTGATAGACATCACTTCAAATAAGATTTTATCCCATTAGATTTAATACCCTTGAATACATAATATCTTAAATATGTACCGCTTCTACAGAAGTGCAATGACGTAACGTTAAAAATTTACGTTTCTGTCAACGTATTATTTTTTTGCGCCATACAAAGTGATGAACATACAATAAACAAAAAGGATTCAAAAACACTTAAATAAAAATCTATATTTTTTAATTTTGTGGAAATTTTATTATTTATTATATGTCATTTAATGACAAAAACATTTCCAAAACTGTCAAATTAGCTGAACTTAATTTATACGTTTTGGAACCTGAGAAATTAATTTTTAACATCCATTTTTCTAATGTATTTTTTCTTTACTATATAAAGAGTGTTTCATAAGTAAACGGCAATCTCCGAGATTATGAATATCAACGATAAGAGAAATGTCTTGGGAAGTTTTTTTATTTTCTAAAACGTCTGGTTTAAAAATGCCGATGATGGTTTTAAATGGACCAACACAAAGATAGAAAATGAATTTGCACTAAATAATATATCAAGTTATATTATAGCATGGCGAGAAATTTGTCAAATGTGACGTACATTCAGTGGCGTTCTATTATTATAATAGATTTGTCTTGTCGTGTTTTACAAAAAAATGCGCAAAAAATTGAAATTTTCAGAAAAAACTGCAGAATAACGTTTCTTTAGCTTCTACGGGTTAGTGTATTAAGTATTGCCGTTTACTTACGAAACACCCTGTATGTATACATTAACCTTGAAAACAATCAGATTCTCATGAAAATATTTAAAAATCACTTTTTAAAACATCTCAAAATGAACTTCAATACCGACTTTTATCACGCCCCATAATTTTTGGCTTTTTGGAAGCTTCAAAATTGTGAACTCTGATATTTTTGAACCATCAATTTTGTACTCGTTTTATACTTTAGATTTTTGGATGTAGAAAATTCATGTTGACGGCCCTTTTTTTAATATACTGTTTCGTTCCATATATAATTTAAAAAATTCAAGCGGCTTCAAATTGTATTGACATTATAACTTGGCTTTGTGAACAACTAACTTTTCTTCTTACTTTAACTTCGCCTCGTAATAAAGGTTGGTTTTTAATGACAGACGTTGACATTTGAAATTCTTTGTTCATAATAGTACCACTGTCACTTTCGTCTTATAATCTTGGAAAGTTGGTACGAATTTCCCCAAATATATCTGTGTCATTTGGAACAATTTAAAGAGAGGTTCAAAAATGGCGGATGCGCCAGGCCAAAATAATTTACTAGTTCTCGTCTTGTAGTATTTTAACATTTTTCAGGGTTAATTAATTAATTCTTCACAGATACATTTTCCGACAATATACAGGGCGTTTCAAGAAAAATGGACAGAGCTGTATCTTCCATATTGTTTAATTAATTGTTTTCACGAAACCAAATGAGTTCTTGGGTCCCTATAAACAATGATCAAGGTCAAACTATAGTCGACTTAATTTTTGAAGTACATGTGTACGGGGTGTTACAAAATGGAACATTTGCTTTCCATATCTGTTATTTCCTTCCCGTAATTTTCATTTAGCCGTTAATTTGCTATAGAATTGATTTTTTTCAATCTCTTCTAAAAGCCCATTTTAGATCATCAAAATTTTTGTTTAATTATTATTTGTGCATAACCACTTGTTGTTTTATGGAATTTCTTGTTTATATTTATGTGTAAATTCTGGTTCGTTAAAACTTAAGTTAAAAACAATTTTTACATCGCTGAGTAAAAATTCTGACAACAAAATAAGAGCTACGTAATTCATTTGTCGTTTTAAATAAAGTATTTCTTAAACAACTCGATTTTTTTAAGATCTATTGTAGTAATGAAGAAGTATAAAATGTTTTCAATGGAAAATGATTTATCTAAAATACACTATTGACTTATACGCGTTGAAAATAAATTTTAAAACATGTCACAATATGTATGTATTAAAAAGAAGTTGACCAATTGGGATTTGGAAATTCATTTTGACCATTTGTCATTTGGTTTTTGTTTCGTAAAAATCGAACAATACATAAGAATGCAACTATGTGCGTTTTTTCTTGAAACACTACTTGAAACAGTCAATAAAGTTTACTTTTGTTTCTTGTATCAATAAATAATTGTGTTTATATTTAGGTTTCCAGATGTCAAGCCCATGCCCACTCCAGACAGTAAATTTTCAATGACAGCAGGCGATTTTCTGGAAGTTTATACAGATAATGACGAATGGCATTGTGTCGCAACCTGCTTTTTCATCGATTGTGCCCCCAATGTCGTCCAGTTTATTGAAACCATCTACCACATTCTGAAACCAGGAGGAGTTTGGATAAATCTGGGACCCCTGCTTTACCACTACTCCGATGTAAAGAATGAAAAGAGTGTGGAGCCAAGTTTTGAAGTAGTCTGTGAAGTTATAAAAAATATAGGTTTTGAAATGGAGAAGTGCAAAACCGGCCATAAAACGAAATATTGCCAGAACCCGAAATCTATGCTTCAATATGAATATGATAGCGTATTTTTTGTTTGTAGAAAACCTGTTGAAATTACTAACGGCAGTGGAGTGCTGGCAGTCAAAAATGAATTGTTCTAGGTTTCATTGAATAAGTACAATGTTGATTCTGGAATATGCATCTATGAAGTTATTTTGAAAATGTTACAGGTGTTTTTTAGACTTCATTAACTGAATTGTTATAAACTTGAACATTTAAGATCTGAGATAAAATTTGTAAGATTCTTTACACTTAACAAGTTCAGTGAGTACAAACCTATTGTTCTGCGATTTGTATTATTCTTTCCTTGGTTAGTTTAATTTTTTATGGAAGTAAAATTAAATTGAATTTGTGTTATTTGACATAAATAAATGTTATTTGACCTCTATCAAGTGTTTTGAGAAGTTTCAGAGAAGAAGGTAAGCCAAGAAAATAATACTGGAAGCAATCATTGAACATGAATCGATTGGTAACAAATAAAAGAGTGTGTACTGCACAGATTTTTATATTTGTTTTTTTTTTTAATGAAAGACATTGATAAGATACAGGGCGAATTACTAATTTCACAGGTCATTAATTATTTGCATTTTATTCTCGGCGAAAAGCAATCCATTACAGTCACCGGTTCAAATGAGCATGAGTCGTTTTGAGTGAGAAGCTGGCGAACTACAGCTAAATATAACTTGGCTCGTCCCCAGAGGTCTGGGTGCGCAAGTGGTGAATTCAGAGTGGTGTAGGGAACTCACTCATCTTATGGCATTTACCTCGGGATGTTATAAGTAAAATATAAACGTTCGTGGAGAATGCTGCGACAAGAGTTAGTCAACAAGAGACGCATGAGAATAAAACGACCAGCGTAGTCGGTTACAGCAACTGGCAATCCCGAGTCGAGCCGAACTCGGTCATATATCATCATTGCCACAAATAAAGAAAACCAAACTTACCGACGTGTAATTAATTAAGAATTATTACAACAGCAAATACAAATAAAAACACCTTTAAATGAGCATGTCTGTTCAGAGGAGATTATCTACTGCAGAGAATTTTTTTCGAGCTTTCAGAATCGCTCGAAATTTACACACGGTAGACACAAGTATTTGTATCGCATTTTAGTTACCATAAGCCACTTGTAACATTTGTATCAGAAAACAATGAAACAAACTCGATTCCTACCAAAATCTGTTTTGTTGCCCAAACTTCAAATATCAAATACTGTCCACATTTTAGAGTTTCGCGTGCATGGAAATATGACCTTCTTGGAGTATGTTTCTTTAAGGGGTCGAGAGCGTAGCGCGAGGCATCAATTTCAATGATCCACAGAAGTTGCCGTCTGTGATAATTTGTTATTTCGTGGATCATTGAAATTGGTGCCTCGCACTACGCGCTCGATCCCTTAAAGAAACATACTCTAAGAAGCTCATACTTCCCTTCATATTTTAAGTTTGGGCAATAAAACAGCGCCATCGCCCTGCCCCTGTCCCAAGGGGGCCCCTTTGTTTTATTTACCAAAAGCCACTTGAAGTTAACATTAGTATCAGAAAATAATAAAATAAACTTAATTCCTAGTATCGTCCTACCCCTGTTCCAAGGGGGCCCCTTGTTTGAGTTGCCTACCATAAGCCACTTGAAGTTAACATTTGTATTAGAAAATAATGAAATAAATCTCAGACCCCGAGACTAAATGGAGATGCGCGCGCACAGGGCATAGTGACCGTTCACGACTAGGCTACAGTAACTTTCAAAAGCTGTACGTTTAGTCCATCGTCCTAGCAAGTTTCACTTCAGTCGTGTGCTTATAAAGGTGAGGCACACATTTTTTTTTTCTATTTCTTAAGTTTGAAAACAAACTTTTCGTACACTATTCATTGGTCCTTCGAAATACACCATAAGAATTACAACATATGATGGGTGCACAAAAGGAACTCTGGAAAACGGAAAGCCCATGGAGCTGAGAGAAGTGATATAGGTCAGTGCTTCCCAAACTTATTCGTACTGTGACGCCCTTGGAACGCCCTTCAACCCAGCCCCCAAAAATGCTTGCCAATTTTTGTACTAGCCTACTAACAGGTTATCAGAAAAACACAATTTGGACATTTATAATTTTTATTAGAAAATAAGAAAAACACAAGCATAAAAGTAAAAAGAGATATTTATCTGGCTGGCTGCTAATGAGAAGGTACAATGCGGCGACGCCCTGGGGCGTCGCGACGCACAGTTTGGGAAGCACTGTTATAGGTAATTTAAATAATTTAAAGTCGGTTAGTCAGTTTTTTATGCGACTCCAAGCAACAACAAGTAAAACGTGCCCTTTGAATCCCCTAAAAATTTTATTTCCTCCCAATCGGGAGTAAAGTGCAACTTTATTCTCTCGTTTTCGACTAATAATGTGGTACTTTATTCCCTAGGGATTTTTAGCTCTTGCAGTAATGGCCAAAGGTATGTCTAAATTGTCTTCGTGATCGTTTTTTTGTCCCATTTCTACTGATATTAATTCTTAACTTCAATTCTGTGACTTGAGAGTGTTTTTTGACTCTTAAACAAACTCACAATTATTACTTGAAAAAAAAATCTTTTCTAATTTATTATTAACTTTGGCGGGTGGGAGGAAAGTTTTGTATGCATCTCTGGAATAAAGACCGTTAATCCCTGGATTAAAATGGGTATTTATTCCCTAGATGCATAAATAACTATTATATCATTTTTAAGTTTGATAAACTGTTGCCTTTCGTGTTTATGCTCCTGCTTCCAATGTTGAAGGTCCATAACCTATTGTTGGCTTCAATTATTATCGAAGTTACACTGTAATACTGGGATTATTTTGAATCGCGCATGCTCCCGCCAATTTTTTGTCCTTGTATCCATAGGGTTTTTCTGCTGTTACAGTTGCCTAGTGACGTCAGAAACAGAATCAACGCATTTGGGAACTGTCTCGTTTTCTATCAAAACATTAAAATTCACTAATTTTAGTTATCCTCTTCTAAATTCTCAGGTAATAATCGACTCTCTACCCTTAGTTTTGTTGTATAACACAGTAAATGTGCTCTAGTAGTGTGCACGTATAAAGTTTGAGGTTAGATTTCCCTAACAGGAAAATTACGATATTGCCTTTATTTTTAGTATGTCAAGTCGCGAGGGTGGTAAAAAGAAGCCACTGAAGGCACCTAAGAAAGAATCCAAGGAGCTGGATGAATCAGACGTCGCTCACAAACAGAAACTAAAGGAGCAACAAAAGGCTTTGCAAGAGGCAAAAGCAAAAGCTTCACAAAAAGGTCCTTTGGTCAGTGGAGGTATTAAAAAATCCGGCAAGAAGTGACCTGATGTGATACCTAAATATATATTTTCATCTATAAGTTTATACACTCTCAATTGACATTTTGTAATATAACAATGTAAATCAGCCAATAAATCGTTTCGTTTCCATAAATTTACATTGTGTTAATACCCAAGAGTGAACCTTAAGGTGTAAGAACTGTCATGGAGAGGTGTGTCAATTGGTATTACATATTTAGCTTGCAAACAAGAAACTGGAATAAGGTTTAAGGTATGTGCTCTAATTTTCTTATTATCTATATAAGTAAAAATTTTGCTCCATCGATACTTTCTCAAAGGGTAGCTCGACCTGGACGGCACCGTTAGTTTCTCTATAAAATTGATGAGCTTTGAAATTGCCGCTTTTGCGCACACGTTTTTCCCTCTCTACCACTGGCCAAGGCTAACTTGACAAACAGCTGACTAGTTACAGGAGTACCTGCGAGCTGTCAACATACGACGAGAAAGTAGGCTCTGCCAGTGCATTGTCTCAGAAACTTAAAAAAAAAACTCAAAATGTGTACCAAAAGACTTAAAATTTTTGACAACAGTGTGGTTATATAGCACATGAACAAAGTGTGAAGAGACAGGGGTGCAACACAAAGGTAATTAACAATGTTTTCTAATTTTTGTTGTAAGTTGCATTGGATCGGGTGCCATTTTGTCTGATGTGAGTTATAAATAAATATACAGGTTTAATGCCCTTTTTGTTTCGATATGACTCCGTTCATGGTTGCCGTTATGTTGCATAAAATCATATAGGAACTGTGTCCTAATTAAGGCATATGTTCTGTGCTGTTACACTGCCGCACTGTTACATTTTTATCCTCCGGTGTTATACTTTGATAATCACAATTTAACACATATTATGCCAGGTGCCACAAATTGCCCAATAATGAATGTTAAAAAAAATCGTTTCTAGCCTAGTGAAAGTTTTTAAAGTAATTTTATGAGTTAGTTTTTACATAATAAAAAAAATGCTTTCATTTTATAGTTGGCTAGTTTAGTGTATGACCACGCTGTATTTGATCTTTGAAAAATCCAATGACGTGCCCAAACTTTGTTTTAAAGGCCGGTTAACAATCGATCAATAAAAACTGACTTGATTCGTTGCATATTTTTAAAAAGTTTTTGAAAAGTCACCTTTAAAATTGAATGATTCATGAAAATATTCTTTCTGGAAGGTATTAGTCATAAATTTTCTCAGCTGGTGAAATGAATAAAAGAACACTTAATTTTAGATTATAATTTATATGAGAAGCACGGCACTAAAGTTGTGTACCCATAAAATTATTTGATGGCAAAAATAAATTTGATTGAAATTCTCAATATTTTGCTATAAAATGGTAAATTAACCTGTTGTGAAACCGATAATAACCTAAATACTAATCGAATTTAAGTTAAATAAAAATTCACGAAGTTTTGTACAGTAGTTTCCTACAGCTTACATTAATATTGAAATTACGTGTCTTAGAAATATGTATACCATCCATTAAGTGAGTTTTTTGACTAGCCGCGACAAAAAAAACATTACTTTTCATGTGTTAAAAAATGGAGAAAGATAATATGTAATTGTTTTTACACTTATTAAACAGCTTTGTGGATTTTGCCAATATTGTTGATAAGCTAATTAAACGAGACATCTATCTATAAATGCGATAAGGTTGATGTCGAGTGTCAGTCTTTTTATACAAAGGGTGAAATGAACACAACATGTGGAAAAGTGCTTGTCTGCAGTCTAGCGTTACGAAATCAACATCTTTTACAGAAAAGATCTGATACCAAGGCTACAAAAGAAAGTTGAAATTTCCCCCCACATTACACTGAACGTAAGCGATGTACAGTGCAGCAGGCACTTGTTTTCTGTTTTTGTGTATGTAAATTAAAATTAAATGAAAACGTTAATGTCATATGTTTTTTTGAAGTTTGTCATTCTGTCAGCTGTTGTATTAGCTAGCTTTTTGGTATATCTACAGTAGGGTCAGAATTTAGCAACCGCCACATTAAAAAAGTCTAGGGGCCGCATACTTCAAAATATTAGATAATTTCTTGATGCGTTTTTCTATTCTTTATATCGTATTATATTATAGTTTATTTTCTTTCGGTCGCTCAAAATTCAGTGTATTATTAATAATAATTAAAATTGTATTCCTTTCGATTAGTTTTTGAGCTTCCTGGACATCAAATTCACTTGTACTTTTTCTTTGTTTATCTAATTTTCAAAATGTATATTCGTTACTTAGTAACCACAAAATAATATAGGAATAAAAATTTAATTTTTGAAGTAAAACATATAACTTAAAAAAAAGTTATGCAAGGTATATCAGTTTTTTTTTGTCTTGTTGAATAGACAATTGAAAAGTGTATCTAAAACCCAAAAAAAATGGGGGTTGCCATTTAAAAAAATATATGACAGTGTTGTAACAAAAACAGATGACGTCATCAACAAAATTTTTATGTCAAAAGATGACAATTTAAAAACAAATATCGACCTGTTCGAGCGTTTTTTTGCAAAAACATTACATAACTAAATTATGAATTTTGTGCGGAACTTTATGATCACTCTGTACATAAGCAGTATGAAAAATAAAAAACGAAAGCTTGAATAAAATATGTATAGTATTTGTTGGAACACCCACATTTATCGAGACGCTGTTTTCTTGAAATCTTATTTAGTGTGAATTTACTTCCTGACAATTTTCCAGAGGAGTACATTCAAACATTTACATTTTGCCACATTTTTTAAATTAATGCGCCGCCACTGTTTTCAATTACAATAGGAAAATACGGGTGTTAACTATTCAATGCGTCCGATGGTACAAGTAGGTATAATTTTTTGTTGCTACATATTTTAGGTTTACAAATCAGCTATTAGTTTTGGGACGTCACGTGATAAATTTTTAATGTTTAAAACAAATGATTTGTTTAAGTTACGGACATAAATATCGGGGTTATCGCATAGTACTCTCAAATATATGTTAGCCATAAGTGTTACAAAGAATATTTATAACACAGTTATGTCCATCTTATCTTTTGCAATTACTCCCATTCCTGTACTAAGTCTCAATGAAGTTTTATCTGAAGACAAAAAAAGAACCGTTTTGTAAAATTACATCGTAGAGCTTAAAATCTGCAATCTCACCTTGGAACGTTTTGAAGTCTACAGCAATTACTATGACCAAATTGAAAGAAAACTGAACATTGACTTGCAGAAAATGTTCCTCGTGTTGAAGGTCGCAGACTGATCACCTCAGCGTTCGATGATCAAATGATTGGCATTAGACTCTTCTGATAAGAAAAATATAATACGGATGCTACTTTGTTTGTAAAAACGCCACATGGCATCTTTTAGCGCAGATTAGATTCCTGGTTATTGCTTGCAAAAACGAGCACAATGTGTGCGGTGAAGGGTTATCGCATTTCAAAATGGAAATTTTTAAATTAGGATTGTTCGTTGAAATCCACCATGAAATTAAGATCAGTTTTGACTAGAAAACTGCCAACACTAAAGTCTTACTATTCCCCTTTCAAGGCAGTAGTCCTCGATACCTAATTATCCTGTTTGGGTCACTCTCACCCAACGAATAAAAACTATAAATCTAATTAAACGTTACCAAATTCAGCAAAAACTACAGCAATGGTAGGAAAGGAAAGTTCGGCAAGATACACTTAACACGAATTATCGTGATGATTTGAAATTGCGGTTGCGTCAGAGCGGAAATGGAATAATTGGAATGGGCTTTGAAATCCTCGTTTCTGTGTGGATGTTACAGGTTTTAGTTGCAAAAGTGACCCTTTAATGTCGGTGAACAATAACATTTCTTTGACCTACAAATAGTTCTAGTTTGTTACAGTATGTATAATGCGCTTGCGGCAAAATGACACAATTAACTTTTAAAATATTAACTTTCAGCCCGAACCGTGAGCTTTCCCTTGTTGACAGTTTTGTTATCGATCGAGCCCTGTATATCGTTGCCCCTGGCATTCGGCTAATTATGTGGGATTTTGCAAATTTGAACCGTTTTCAATTAGAAGTAGCTCGTGTCGTTGACGCAACTTATGTATGTTGTAATAGAACTATTTTAAAAGAAGAACATGCGCTACTAAGCTACTTAAATGCACGTTTAAATTTAGTAGCTGCAATTTCTTGTAGGAAGAATCGTTGGTACATCATGAACAATTGCTTAAGTGATATACGTATTATGCATGAACGAATCTTGTATTGGATATGTGGTGGGTGGTGTATGGTTACAAAAGGAGCGTTCTCTTGATTTTTCAATACTAATTTTATGTGTTATCTTAGTTGTCATTCTACTGATTTGATATGGTTTCGGTTTTCATACTGTTGTTACTTTGAAAGCATGTCCGCTTTTTGGTTCGATAGTTTGAAGTAAATCCTGGCAAATCAAATAGGTTTTGTTGGTTATGTGCACCCTAGCACATAGTGCGGTTCTGGTCTGGTTAAATTTATACGTTATTGTTTTGTTCTTACATCAATGATCAGATAAAAATCTGTATAGTCATTACGGTATCACGCGACTAGTTTTACAAAAAATAAATTAGAAAGAGAAGTGGCTATAAATTTTTAGTTACACTTACAGGTATTTTGTGAAGTTATGAAGGAAAACAGACAACGCAGCAGAACTGATTAAAATTAAAATTGTAATAATGAGCAACCATAAATGAAGAAACTGAAAACTTAAAGAAAACTAGACGACCGAGAAAATGAAAAACCTGTGTGAATAATGCTGTGAAACCCAAAAAGATAGAGACGCAAAAAAAGAACACTAATCTAACTGTGTGTAGAATATGGAATAAAACAAAGTCGCCATTTGTTATGACTTATTTCTGCTTTCAATTCTTTTATTTAACATCCTGAGAGCTTGCATAACTTGTTTTATATTTTGAAAAGTTATTTCAGATTCGTTCCAGTTTGTTTATTCCACAATCAAAAGTAAAGAGTGTAAAGAGTATATAATTCGCGAAAGTGTTTCTTTTATTCGCCCTAATTAGCAGTTACGAGATTATTGTCGATTTACGGAACTTACGGAACAACTGCAATAGTATTTTACATTACGAGTGCCGAAAGTAACGAATAGCATAAGCGTCAATGCGCGACCGCCGTAGCCGTAGAGCTGCATGTAAGTGAGTTATGCTATTCGCCTTTCGCATGAGTTTCACGTAATTTTGTGTGCTGCCTTTTCTAAAATTAAATCTTTTTAAAGTTGATGTGGCTTGACATCATTATGTACTAATGAATCAACTATAAAATCTAATGTCATTGACGTTAAAGATCAAAGTCGTCTGTGTCAGAAGTATATAATTATTTCGAAATGCATTTTTTTTTTATTGGATTGATATAATTGATTCTGACAGGTTAGTTTATTTTGTAATTGTTTTTTGATAATTAATAAAAGAGTCCTTATAATGTTACAACACCACAAAAATGAATGATTTATGAGCTATAAAAACTTACTATGTATAATAATAATAATTACTACTATATGTTAAGAAATGTTAGCATAAAAGAGTTTTGTATAAAATCGTGAGTTTAAAGGACGTTAGCGTGTGTTTATCAAACAAAGAATATTAAAATATGCTTATTACCCTTGTTGTTAATACAATGGGTTTATACATTTTTATGTCAAGCCCATGTCTCGTAAACAAGTCAACTAATTCATCATGTATAGAATATTCGAAGTATCGATTATATTAAAGCAGCATAAAATGTAGATGTAATTGGAGGTTTACATATTTTTTTGTTTATCTACGAGATATAGATCATCGTGGAAAGAAAATTTGGACAATGCCGCGAGGGGTCGAGCAGGTTTTAGTTATTATGCATAATTTACTCATTTAATGGCTACATCGAGTTTACTTTTGCATTATTTTTGTGGCTGTAACAATAAATTTTGTAAGAACTGATTGAAAAAGTTACTAAATATCAAAAAGTGTATTTATAGAAAAGACAACAATTATAACAATAATTTAACAAATAACACAAATCAAACAATTTATACCGAAGAGGTACTTATGATTCTTCGTCTGTTAATTTAGAATCGGAATTCATTAGTCAAAATTACTTGACACATGTCAAATTTCTGTGCCTATTTAATTCACTTGTCAAACTGTGGCATTCGACCAATAGCAGCCGTAGAATTTCAAATTTTTGACTAATCAAAATCAATTGCGGTGACCATTCAGTCCACCTTTCAAACTGTGACATTCGTCCAATAGCAGCCGTAGAATTTCAAAATTTTGGTCAATCAAAATCAATTGCGGTGATAATTGTACTAGTACAAATTGCCGCCAACAATCGGACTAGTACTTTTAAGAAAAATGATTTGGTTCACCGAATAGTCCTCCGAATACGATTCGTAGTCAAAGTTGAAGTCTACAATTTCCAAGATGGTTCCACTCATGTTCATTGCCATTGCCAATGCGACTCGTGCAAGCACTTTTTTCTGACGTTCATTAACAAACATCAAAATAGTAAATTATACACCAAGGTTTAGAAGTCATTTTTCTTATGCGAGCTATTTTATTTCCCAAGATGCGAAGCACATTTCACAGATCTTCTACATACTATATAATCGTATATTCTACGGCTAGTAGTGCAAAATATTGTTAAGTTCATTGTTGGACCCAGCCGAGAAACCGAAGTGATTATATCACGTCGTCACGGGTAGGTATAGTCGCTTATTGATACACAGTAATTATGTAAAATCTCTAATGGCTATTGGCTTAATTTATTATGTGTTAAATAATCATATCTAAATCTTTTGTATACCAGCATTTTTTTTTATATTTCACTGAATCATTATTTGTTTTTTTTTTACCTTGACAACGAGATATATTAAGTAGGCTATAATGCCCTAAGACCTATAAATCATAATGGCCGCATATTATGCCCTCAAAAATTTTAAACGTTATTATTATTATTTATTTAGGTTGGGGGCATCAGTTTTCCTGAAAATTCTATTTTTGCCCGACGTTCCAGTTTCACGGGAGCTTCCAACTTCATAGATACAAGCCACCGCATATAAACATCCTTATTATGCCCTGGGCACATAAATATCTATAATGACCTCACAATTACTATGTATATATTCGTTAAAGAATTATCAATGAGAAAGATCCTGAAAGGTTGTGGTGGGGAAGTATAATAAACACTTAGGAATCTTAAAGAATGATGAAAAATCCTGACAATCATTGAAAACTCGTGAGAACCTGTTTGAAAAAAGCTCAGTCCTAAAGAATCCCTAAAAATCCTGAAAAGAGTCTTGAATAGTTCCAAATGGTTTTGAAGAGTTCTGAGTACTGCTGAAAAGTCCTGTGGAATTGTGCTTTCAGTTTTGAGCACTTTTGAAGAGTCGAAAAAAATATAAAAATCTGAACAGTTTGACTGATCCTCAAGAACTCTGAACTATCCAGAGTCCTGTAAATTCCCAAACGATCTTATTGAGTTCTACTAAAGAACCCTAAAGCGTACAAAAAATTTCACAAAAGCACGAAGAATCTCTGAGGAGTTCTGAAAACTTTTGACCTGACCTGACCTGACGATCTCTAACGAATCTTTAAACATTTGAGGAGTCTTCGAGAAGCTTGAAATACACAAGATGGTGTATCACCACATGCGGTGAGTCGCATTGGCAGTTGTAGTTGTCTGTCTTTTGTGAGGTTTCAAAAAGCCACAAACCATTGATTTTTCTTCATCTTTACGTATTTTTTCAAAGATCGACTCTTTCTCAATACAGTAGATCCTCGATTATCCGAACGAATTGGGACCAAGACTAGTTTGGATAATCGCCCTAACTTCGACAGGATTTCCAAACATTACGTTTCGATTGGAAGTTGCGCTGGTCGAATAAGGAAACGACGGCTGGTTGAACATGAAGATGAAAGACGCAAACGCTAAAAAAATAGAACAAAAATACTGAAACAATGGTGAATTAATATTACTACCTGAAAAATCTAATGCAAGGTACAAGGCAATTGTGCCTTTAATGATGACTCCCAGACGCAAAGATCTGAATAATAATTATTAAACGACTACATTTGAGAGAGTTCATAATAATTATAAAATGTGAGGATTTCGCCCGATTCCCATGCGATCCCCTCATCAGGTCCGGACTTGCTGATAATGTACCTCCGGAGTATACCCTTTCAAATAAAAGAAGAATTTTCAAACTCGATCCACAATTGACGAAGAAATCGGTGAACATACATAAGAGGAAAAATTTGAGAATTGCCCTCGATTTCCACGGGAGCCCCTTGTCAGATCCAAACTTGGTGACAATGGGACCACCTCTGGAGTATACCCTTTCAAATAAAAAAAAGAATTTTCAAAATCGGTCCACAATTAACGGAGATATAGGCGAACATACATAAAAGGAAAAAAAAACATACATAATTCGGATAATCGAGGTTCTACTGTACTTTAATCGTGGACACAGCTAGAAAATAATAAAAAAGAGAAATTGGGCGATTTAAAGCTTCAAAATATACCGAAAAATTTTGTAAATTTTAGAATTGGTTGTATCATGAGCCTGAAATCTTGAGAGCTGTATACAATCCAAAAATGGAAATGAAATTTTGATTTATTTGGAAAGGAAATTCGTGGGTACAAAAATTGTAAAAGAGGTGATGGATTAACTTAACAACAAATCTGTTGCTTTGTATATACTCTGCACCTTTTTTATACCAATTTAGATTCCACGGTTGTAATTACATAATATTATGTATACATATGTATAAAGTTTTCCGGTATTCGTGCGAGCCAGCTTTTAAGTTTAGTCCAAGCAAATTAGACTTTTTGGAAGAAATAATTTATAAAGTTTTGAAATTTTGGTTATGAACTCCCAGCAGGGACCCAAATAAGCATCCGAAGAGTTACCACACACAAATGATCATCCATGCAAATCATTACTGCAATCAAATCGCATTAAACACAGAAAGATCGCAGCTATTTATTGAAGCATCGTAAAACATTTGGCACAATTTAAAGAAGCTGTTATCATATTTTATTCGAAGGAACATCTGGTCTTTTTGTTCACGACAATAATTTATAGTACCGCCTATAAAATCACGTGGATGTTTATCAACCGTAATAAGAAGCTTGAAAATATAAAACTTTTTGATAACTAATCTGAGGTGAGCCCGTTATCGCATAATGATTTTTTGGCACTTTGATTATTCCATATGATAAAATTTAGTTTTTAGAATTTTAATCATTTCATCCTGCAACTATGTTCGTTCAGAAAACTACGTCTCAACTTGTTCTACCGCAGGTTAAAGACCTGCTGATCTGGATATTTTTGACGTATCACCTGTCTAACACATGATTTACTTAAGACTGGATCATTTTTTTCATAACATGGGTGGGTAATTACTACTCACAAAATCGACTGGCCAATTGAGAAGATTCCATAGGACACTGAACTATGGTTAATGAAAGTAATTTAGATAAGGTCACCGTTTTCGACATCTCCATCTGAGTGTTAATGAAGAGAAAGGAGTTAGTTACTTTTCGTTATCCTACAAACGCCATCTGCTAATTACACATCAGTCATTTAATATGCAAAGCTTTGTAATTCAAGGCAGGTATTAACACCAGTCAAAGTTCTTTTATTGTCTTGGCTTATGACTCATTCTAATTTTCCTCGATTGTTGGAAACCTCAAATGGATTCCTGTGAAACATTTTTTAGTGCAAGTTCTATTGTCAACATTTCGGCGCAGTCAATAATCTGCCAGAAATAAATCAAGCCAACGACCGGACCGGGTTGAGTTCAGGACTTGCCGTGTCCTTATTTGGCTGCAATCACTATTTACGCACAAAATGTCCTTTGGGCAACTTTTTGGACTGTTGCCACGGTCATTCGCACAGTTTAAATTTGAACTTCCTTTATCTACGCGAAACTACAAAATGTTAACCCGGTCTGCATGCTTAAAAATAGGTGTTGCTTTCTTTGTTCGCCACTCATGCAAATACGCAATGTTTGCATTGAGTAGTGCTTTTTTCCACTTTATTTTTCATGTAAATTGCGCGATGACGATAGTTGGTTCGAAAAAGGGAACATTTACTCTCAAGATTTCATAGGAAATTAGAATGTTGCAACATTTTTGAGCTAAATTGTTGTATTGTTTGCACGTGACTAGGACAGGTGTGTCACGCTGCTTGTGCCATTTTAAGGACCTTTCAGAGCTTGTTTTGCTTGAAAGCTCATCTAGGAATAAAAATACGTTTGAAAGTGCAGCGATCTTACCTGTTTATTTATGTCACAGCCATTTAAAATATATGTATGCGTATTAAATTTGGGGGTGACTACAAGGTAATTTAGATAAAAGTATATCGTTTTCAGGTGATAACTTTAATAAGAAGGTTCTATTATGTAATATGGTATTTTTGTGTGCTTAATTCAAGTTTAAGTTTACTGAAAAATAGTAATTAATGTCAAATGATTTCTGCATTATGCGGTTTCGCTTATATTTACGTAATCTCGGGTTTTTAGTTCATTGCAAGATTGTTTGGGTGATAGTGATAAATCTGTTACAAGTGAAGACATTCATGCTTAATAATAATAAAATTATTATTTTGGCACAGTGTAGCCTCTTTTGCAACTTACAATCAGTACTACCTCTGATTTATGAAGCGGTCTCGAAATATTTTATATACTGTATGTTTTAATTACAATTTGAAAATTAGAATAAATGTTTTCGCGCAAAATCCTTCATCGCAAACACTAGTTAGACCTTGGCCAAATCACACGTGCTTCGATCCATTAAAGAAAAACGCAAAAACAAACAAACGTGTTGGTAGTTAACAGATTCGGTATGGAAACCTTGAGACTGCTAATTTTTGGCAGGATCTCGATCTTGTATTTTGTACGAGCTTATGATAAAACATTCGGTTTATTTTTTTCCTCTTTGCCTCTTTGGATCATCGTCTTGGAATCTTTCAACATTAAAAGCTTGTCCGACAAGCTCGTACTTACAATATGCAAATTTTACCCTAGATTAGAAAATTATTGTTATCCACGGATGGTCTGAAGTAACTGGATTTTTAAATCCGGACCGTCATGCAAATTAGGAAGTTTTCTTTTCATTGTTATTCTCAAGAAGTTGTGCAATCTACATGAAAATATATTATATAGTACCTACTGGTCTATAGGTGCGAGTTTGGTGACTAATGGCAGAGTTGACTTGGTGTAAAATAAAATATTCCACTGAAATAGATGTATCTCCAAAGTACATAATTTAATCTTATGTAATCTTTCTCTTACAAAGTTATATTACAGACCCAATGTAAATTAATTGTTCTGTAATTCACCGTTCAAAACTAAACTTATAAATTGACTGTAAAATTGCCCTTCAATGTCAATAGTAAACGCTGTAAGGACAGTCTTAATTCCTACTGCACATCAGTGATTCACAATCAGTGAGTTGGTAAAAACTTTTCCGGAAAATCATGAATACCACAAAGATATGGTGAGTTTGGTTATTTGTCTACATGTTTGTTTTTCATTGATAACAGTGATTAAAATTTAGTTGAATCTTTAAGTTAATATTCAAGGGAGTAATTATGATTATATTTTGTAGTATTTTAAGCGAGTTACAGCACAATTTAGCCACTTCCAAATTAATGTTTAACCACTCGGGCTAGTATCTTCTATTTACTGTCTTGTATGTTTGTGCTACTTAATATGTCGACACTTAAACAAATCAGTAGAGGAAGACAAATTTACGTCAGTGGTAACCGATGTAACTATACCAAGTCACTCACTTACTGGTCTTGTTGGAATGTTTGTAGTAAATCTAGGACTAATATAGTAAGTATCGAATAATTTTTCTTACGCCAAATAAAACTATTAATCTGAATACTATTTAGACGACTGCATATGAAAGTAACCATATCGACCAACCAACCTACTTGTCGAAAGTTGACCACAGTTACAATATGGAATAAGTATATCGCAACGCTCCGGCTCTATACTACAACCGATTCTGTATCACAACTTTTATAAAGTAAATATGTAATATGTAATGAATTAAGAAAAGAATTTGCATTTCAAAATTTATTAAGGTTATCATAAATTAACGTAATTTTTTAACAAAGTTAATGTTTAACGCCATTTTACTTCTTGAAGTAAAAATATGCCAGCTCGAAACTTGGGGAGTAAACCGGTGCTTTATGAAATTTGAATGGCTACGATTTTTAAATTTAATGGAAATGCATCAAACGAAAGCTGGCTGTCTCTAATTATTAACGATTTCAGTGGTCATACATTTTGATGGTAAATTACATTTTGCAAAAATAGTGATAAAAATATTTTTGAATTTTGTTGGGGGTGCGAGTTATAATATTGTTTTTCGCTAATGGTATTTAATAATGTAACTGTAACTATTCGAAAGGGGAAATAACATTGCCCGTGTGATTTCCCTCATTCTGTTTCGGCTCGTTCGTCAAACTTCACACTCGCATGATATGTCTCACTTTCGAAAACTAATTTCATGTTCATGTCGATATTTCATTGGACCCGCCATATCCATCATGTTTAGAATATTTTTGGGTTTATTGATTCATATTTTTACAGCTTTTTTTGCTCAACATTGTTAGAAATGCAAAAATTTCTAGATTTTTAAATTTTTACGGCAGCGATTACCATAAATGTTTTTAGATTTCCGAGATTTCCAAATTTTTGGGTTCTAAAACTACAGGAATATTTTTGGTCTAGACTGGTTTTGCTTATCTTACAACTGTAGAAAACTAAAACAGTCAAACATTTTAATCAACCTGTTTTAAATTAAGCGGTTTTTTCTTTAATTTCGAAGATTTTTGTTTCTAAGTCCATAAACTGAAGGCAAAGTTGCTTAGCAACCTGAACACAGTGGCAGTCACGGCTGATACCTTATTTCGAGTAAAATAATTAACAAGTATAAGATTTGGGATTATGAGAATTTGTAGATTTTGAAATTTTGAGATTTTAAGGTCCTAAAGCAGTGCCGAAATTCACAAAATATAAAATATTTGTATATTTAAATTTCCAAAACCAAACGGTTTTGAGATTAAGGATTTGTAATATCCCAAATTTCGGGAATCTGATATTAGCCCAGTATACAAAAAAGGTCAAAACTTACAAGCTGGATTTTTGTAGAGACCTTTATTTTGGTGTCCGAAACTTACCCTAAAAAGTATCCTTGATTTGAACCGTGGATTTTATTTTAAGTGGGTAAATTATACTTTTTGGCGAATATCTCAAGGAAAAAAAAAGGTTCTTAGACTTTTTTGCGTAAAATTAATTTAGTCCAGTAAATATAGGTTCGATAAGCCCGTTTCCAGGAAAAAATTCCGGAAGTTTTTTTCTCAACGGTTCTATATATTTTTTTGGTCGCTGAATCCGAATTTGAAGTTTGCCCCCTCGCCAGAGGTGAGCTAACTTCAGGAAATGCAAGAAACTTCAAAAATTTCGGACTATTTCCAGTTTTTTTGCTTATTCCTACAAGAATGTGGTATTATGTTTGTTTCTATCGTTAATGGGACGGCCGCTAGAGCGCTCTGAATATAGACCACTTTTTCGCTCTTTGTGGAAAATGTGGAAAACAGGATTACGTTTCTTTGCTGGCTTTTTCATTTGTTTCAACTAAAATTTGTACCCCCCAACAATTCCAATTTCCAAAGACTCAGAAGAAAACGCTCGAACAGGTCAATTTTGTTATCAAGGGGGGGTAAATTGTACCAAACTTTCATGTCTTTGATCTCACCCCTTTAGCCAGGGGAGCCACCCCCTTAAAAAATTTAAATAGCCTGGGGGGTCGTGCGATACATCATTTCAAAGCTTATTCAATTCTCTATTCAGACCTACATTTATCGATTCTTTTCTACAAAAAAAAAAACACATGAAATCGATATTTTCCAAATCTATACATAAAATACTCAACTAAAATTTGTACCCCCAAACCATTTTAATTTCGAAAAACTTAAAAGAGAAAACACTCGAATAGGTCAATTTTGTTATCAAGGGGGGGCAAATTGTACCAAACTTTCAAGTCTGAGAACTCGCCCCTCTAGCCAGGGGAGCCACCCCCTTAAAAAATTTAAATGGCATGGGGGGTCGTGTGATACATCATTTTAAATCATATTTAATTCTCTATCTAAACTTACTTTTATCGATTCGTTTCTACAAAAAAAGAGCATAAGAATTTTCCAAATCTACACAAAATACTCTTGATTTGGAAAATAACAAATTCATGCTTTTTTTGTAGAAACAAATCGATAAAAGTACGAGGCTGGTTTGATAATTCCGTGACTTTTCGAAGAACGAACCCTCGAATCACAAATTCTATTTTTTGCTAAAGTTGGCCATAATTTTTAAACAAGCGCACCAAATTTCAATTAGATCTGTCATACAGAAACTGTGAATTTCGGGTACTAATAAAACATTTTTTTTTTTTTGTGGTAAAACTATTAAAGAGCTGAAGAAAAGTTAAGGAAGGAATATTATGGAAAGTCTGCTCCTTCGCATGGTATGGTCCACAAGTGGTTTACTGATTTTCATTGTGGTTGTAGCAGAACTAATGATGCTGCGCGCCCCGGACGCGCAAATGAGATCACAACCGAAGAAATGATCAACAAAATCCATGATCTTGTATTGGAAGACCGTCGAATCAAGATACGCGAGATAGCTAAGATAACAAACATCTCAAATGAACGTATTTAATATTTTGCATCAACTTTTAGGTATGAGAAAGTTAGCAGCAAGATGGGTGCCTCGACTGCTGACAGTCGATCAAAAACGGAATCGTGTGACCATTTCAAAGCCTTGTTTAGACATGTTTCAGCGTAATCCAACAGAGTTTTTGAAACGATATGTAACAGTTGATGAGACATGGGTACATTACTATCAACCTGAAACCAAGGAACAGTCTAAACAGTGGGTTTTTCCTGGTGAACGTGCGCCAAGAAAACCAAAACAGTTCCCTCAGCCGGAAAGGTCATGGCGACCATCTTCTGGGATTCACATGGCATAATATTGATAGACTATTTGGAAAAAGGAAAAACAATAACAGGGCTCTATTATTCTGATTTACTCGACAAATTTCGTAAGGAATTGATGGCAAAACGGCCCCATTTATCAAAGAAGAAAATCATTTTCCACCACGACAATGCACCTGTGCACACATCTGCTGTTGCCGTAGCCAAATTGATTGAATTACGACAGCAAATATTTCCTCATCCGGCCTATTCGCCGGATTTAGCTCCTTGCGACTTTTTTCTTTTTGGAAACATGAAGAAATGGCTCAGTGGAAAAATTTTGACTCAGATGAAGAGATCATTACCGAAACTAATCGCTATTTTGCAGGCTTCGAGAAAAGCTATTTTTTGGAAGGGATAAAAAAGTTATAAAAACGGTGGGCTAAGTGCATAGAGTTTAAAGGAGACTACATTGAAAAATAAATATAGCAATAATAAAAAAAAAAAATTTTTCTTCGAAAAGTCACTGATTTATCAAACCAGCTTCGTAGATCTGGATATAGAATTGAATAAGCTTTAAAATGATGTATCACACGACCCCCCATGCCATTTAAATTTCTTAATGGGGTGGCTTTCCTGGCTAAAGGGGTGAGATCTTCTAAGTGTTGAAAGTTTGGTACAATTTGGTCCCCCTTGATAAAAAAATTGACCTGTTCGAGCGTTTTCTTCTAAGTCTTTCGAAATTGGAATGGACAACTTGCATAAAAAATTTTCATAATCTTGAAAAATAAAGAAAAAAATTACAATTTCAATGGTGTTTCATTTATGATGATTGGTTGCCAAATAACTTCACAAATTAACGTTTAAAACACGGCGGTTTAAAGCGTCCGACAAACGGTGATAACAGAGCGCAGTGAGTGGGTGACGTCACGCAACAGTAACTGCCGCGCGTAGAAGAAGCATTTTGTGGTCTGTTTATGAGCGATGAAATGAAAAATTGTCAAAACAGACTTTTTGACTCTATCATGAGTTGTAGAAGTACTCGTTTGGTTTGTGTGTTTTGTGTTTAAATTAATACGCTATGACTGAAGCCGACAGTAAATAGTATATTAAGTATGGAGAACGGTAAGAGTTTGTTTTTTGCACGATTGGAGTATCTGGAATAATACTCCTACAAATTTTTGATAATCGGCGCGAAGCTTGAAACTCAAAATATTGCGTGGCATAGTTCTGTTTTCGAAGCAAAAATGAGCGATTCCGATATCGATAGTGATAATCTACCGAATTATTTAGAAGAAGCGTAACAAGAAGGATGTTCGGCAATAATCCCAGAAAAATCCAAAGTCCGATATGAACAGACATACAAGGTTTTTAAGGAATGGCGTGAAGCAAAGAAGATTGCTTTAAATGAAAAGGGCTTGTTAGCGTATTTTGTGGTGAACAGTGGACAACTGAAGACCCCGGGCAGTTTATGGGCGGAGTATTCAATGCTAAAGAGTACATTTTTTCTCAATGATGCTATCGATATTTCTAAGTTTCCTACAATAATTGCTTATCTTAAAATAAGAGTTTTCACTAAAGAAGACATGGAAAAATTCTTGAATGAAGCACCAGACGAACAATTTTTAATTCAGAAGGTATGTTCAGATGATGAGCTGGCAAATTTGGGTTCTAATAAGACATTATTCTTGTATATTTGTAGGTTGCAATGATAATATTGGGGGTCTCGAGAGGAATTATAACGAGTGAGCAACAAAATTCGTGATTGTTGGAGCCTCTGAATCCAAAATTTTGAGTCGATTCTTGATCGATACGATTGTGTAAAAAGTCATCGAGTAATGTGAATTGACGAGTATTAATGTAAACAGTAAAGTAAATGAACCGATATACGTTTAGCCAACTGCGATCACGAATTTTGTTTATAGTAAATGTTCCGAATATTCAGCGAACGTTCACAGTTATTGATAGAGAATATAAAGCAGTTTTCATTATTTGGAAATTCTACGAAAATACATAAGACTTTGATCAAGCAACGCAAGGTCAGATCATTTATTTCTGAATTACCGAAATGGTAAATGCACTGCCCAAGTCGTAGGAAAAGGCGCAATTGGAGGCTGGCCCTCAAAAATTGCAAAGTATTTAAAGTTGCAAGCAGCTGAAGCTTTTACTGGGCACTGGTTTGGACGCACATCGGCTACACTTTTAGTCAATAAAGAGTTGATGTGCTGGGGCTAAAAAGACATGGCGGGTGGCGTTCGTCGACGGTGGCCGAAAGTTATGTGGAAGATTCCCTCCATCACTTCAGCGGAATACTTACCAGTGATTTCATTTTTAGAATTTATAAATTTACTCAATGCTTTTACAGATGTAGGACATTTTATTTCAAGATCTGCTTCATCCGAAATACCATCGGGTGAAGCAAGAATGAATGGATAATGCCAACTTAATAGTAAACCACAGTTTCTATATGTTTCCAATTTCCTCTGTACCTCGCAAAGAACTTGAGATTCGAGGACAATGCCCCTTTGCGTAGCTTCTGAAACTTCAAATTTGGCAGCTCCATAAGCTCGTATTTTCTACCAATATTGCAGTAAAGGTTTGACAATGTGCAGCATCATAAGCTTTTGATGCAGTAATTCCGGCATAATGTAGTTCATACCACAACGGGTTTTTAGACTGCATCGTATGTTTTTCTACCTCCATGCAAGCTTCTTCAGACATTTGTAACCTGCAGAAATTTAAAAACAGACGCATACACGCCAGAACTACATTGTGCAGCTCGTACGGCGGAGCGCTCTTACACTGAAAGAAAATTATTGTCGGTAATATACAAAAAATAGTATGAAATACAATTTGTTCTAGTTATATATTTTACCTGCAACTACATTTGTATTGAATACTACGACAAAAACTGTATGCATCTTATTTTATAACATACACTTGAAAGTAGTAATGCAAAGAAATCAACAATGTGTTTGAAATACCCCTGCAGTAGTTGTATAGCATACTGCTACGGTAGTTGTAGAATATACTTTTACAGTAATTGTAAAATATGCTACAACGGTAGTTGTATAACTTACTACTACATTAATGGTATATTATATTACCACAATAACTATTGAATTTACTAATACAGTAATTGTATAATATAGTTTTAGTAATTATATATATTATTATTGTTTCGGAGAGGTACAACACAATAAAAGAAGAAGCATAATAATATAAACATTTATTAGACACAAAAATAGGAACATAAATGTACTCTGAAAAACATAATTATCTGGTATTTAAAGCACACTGGCTATAACAAAAAGTACTTAAACAGAATCTTATATATATATATATATATAAGGAATTTCGCTATTATGTTGTAAAACAAAACTGCAGAAAATAATAAGTGTTATTTTATCTTTATCTTTTCTGGCAAATTAAATACTGTAGTTGTGACATCCGTCTAAATCACACTGCTATGCGCTAGTTTAGATATGAAATGGAGTTATGACATAGTCTGTAGTCAGATAACTTACATATGTACAAGGAGCATACGAAAATAATTCTTGAAACTCAACTACTCCTAATTCCTCTGTAGCAACAACCTCAAATGCTTGAAAGTGATCGTCAAATGAAATCACTACTAATTTCTCAAAAATAAACATAACTGTTTCTGGATTGTACTTATTTCCTAAAATTCTTGTTATTAAGCCAAACTGTACTTCTAAGTCAATATCATTATTATTAAGTGCAATTGCCACATTAGCATGATACTTTGTTCCATTAATTTCAACCCATTTTGCAGAAAATAAGCAATCCTTGTATGTTTCTAATTTCTGTCTAATGTCCTGAGGGAATTCGTTTATACAATTCAATTCAAAATGTTTTCCAAATTTAATATGATTTTTAAAATTAAGACTTTTTAATAGGGTAAAAGAAAAGCCAAGCTGATGTCGCTTAGCAAGAGAATGGCAAATATTTTTACGACAATTGATAGAATTGGCTATGGTTTTTAAAGATTTATGTTTAGCTTCAAATCTTATACTAGATAAAAGATCAGGTGGACCAGACATCTCAAAAAGTTTTGGATAGTGTATTAATATATGCGCTTTAAAACTTAGAGATTTTTTCGAAATTTTTAAAAATGTTTCGTTATGTTCACATATTAAATCTCGAATTGTTTGCGTACATGATTTTTGTAACTGCTTAGCTAACAAAACTCTGACAAGTTTGGTTAGACAAATGTATAAATTCCAGACCATGTTATTTCGTGGAACTAAATCACCTACAAGTACACCAAAATAACGTGTCAAAAACAACATTTCAGAAGCCGATAAACGAATTTTACCATTTTTAATGTCTTCTAAGTATAAAGTTGGTGGGATATTGATGTTAGATAAATTGTTTTGAAATAGTTTAATTCGACTATTGAGGGTTTCGAGAGTGAACGTTTTAGTGTGAATTATAAAATATTCAAATATAAAAAGAAAGTCATATTTACATATACCCTCCAATACGTCGTGCATAACGTCACACGCAACATTTTGAGTCACATCAAATTCTTTCAACTGATTAAAAACACACTCTTGCTTTATACCAGTGAGAGATGGGTCATGTAGTCTTAAATCTTCGTAATAATTGTCTCTATTTCTGAGAGTAATATTTTCATCACTACAAAGAACGTTACGAGAAGATTTCGTTTCTTTGCAAAATCTACAAGGAAAATTTCCTGAAAATGACTCAATAAAACCAAGTAGCTGATTTTGGCCCAAATTATCACCAAGTGTTAATCCCAAGTAGAAATATATTGTTTCTACACCTTCATTATGTTTGATTTCTAAGCCATTCTTTTCCAATTCTGACAATTCTTTAACGAGAATTTGGAAAATTCCTTTATTGCCAATATGTTTATAATCCTTACTTTTAAATAGCATTAGTAAAAATATGTTATCTAATTTTGACGATATCTCATTAGGTAAAATCGGTAAGGTAAAGTAAACACCACCGATTTTATTAATGCCTGAATGTCCTCCTAATGGATTTCCAGTTTCGAATTCATCAAAATAAATAAAAATTGGTAATATAAGCTTGTTTGGATTCGCTTTCAATTTTGTTTGCCACAAGTTACCTTGAATGAAATTAGAAACTACCAGTTTTTCGTTATTCAGTTCATTCATATAATTTTTAACAAACTCCAAACAGCCGGGAATGGAGAATATTTGTTGCAGTGTTGTCTTTATTGAAATGTATGAGACATAGACATCAACAGTAACGTAACGTTTACGAAATTTTTCTTTTACTACAGTTCGTTTCGAACCTACAATTTTCTTTACTGGTTTATTATATAATTTTTTTTCTTCTAAAATTTTTGTAAATAAATATTCCGATTTAAATTTTTTTGCAATGGAATTGTGTTTTAAGAAAGTATCTGCTATATCGATTTCGGTGGGTATTTTTTGTTTTAATTCTCGTTGGATATCTTGCAACTGCACATTAAAAATTTCTATCAAATCATTCAAAATGGAAAATACGTACTGTAAAGGTATTTTTTTATTATAATACAATTTGGCAATGTATTCAAAATATAATTTTTCAATATCAATTTTATTAAATTCGTCCGAAGTAAAATGTAAATTTTGAGTTTTATTATTAGATTGAAGTATTTGAGTACTTTCGATTACCAAAGAAGTATGATCGATGCTATGACTCTCAGGTAACTGGTGTGATTCTTCTGACATTGATGATGTATTTGAGGCAGCATGTTCTATTTTACAATGTTTTTTTAATGTTGCAATCGAACTAAATGAACGGAAACAATGACCACATGGAAAAGACAACGCATTTTGATGAGTAATTGAATAATGTGCAAAGTATCCTTTATCAGAAAAAAATTTTTTACAATTTCTGCAGTACAACACAATCAACGAAAAACATATAACCGACATAACACTAGCAATAATTACTATAACTAACATGGTTAAGTTGGATAGGTCACTCACTGATGATTATTGTCCAAAAGTCTTTTTTTTTCACTTATTATATCAGAGTTGACAGAGTTTATAGAAGCCGATGATAACTTACTGTTACAAGGAATTTCATAAATGAATTCCTGGATCCAAAACCACACTATTTCGCACTGGTATGGATACCTAGCGTTCAGAACAAAAAAAGATTTAAAACAGAGGTCCACAGCTCTCACGGGAGTTTCAATGTCATAAAGGTGCTCATTGATTTTTAACACACTCCTAACTTGATTGTCATTATTACCCGCAATCACAAACACAAAAGGTTGGTCACTTTCTTGGGCGGCAATCAATCTGGCGGAGCGTTTTTCACATTCCACTTGGAAAAATTCTTCGTTCTGAAATAAAATTAGCAATTCAAATACCATTTTTAAACATGCATTGTACTTATATACCTCGACGCAACAGATAAAGGCTTCCGTCATTTCAGTTTTGGAGTACTTTTTAATTCCTTTTTTTACCCCTCTGAAAGTATTTGGAAACAGAAGAGGTAAAACAAACAATGCTATTGTTTCTTCTTGCACTGTAAACGTTATAATATGAGTAGTATTATAGAACTATAGGTTTAAATTGGTATATATTTACTTACGTTTGTAGGTACCTCGTTCTGTAAATTGAGCGAGAACCTTATTTATGATGGGGCAATTTTTGGCTTTTCCAACATTTATTATGGCTTTTGCCAGTGAGGACCATTTATTTATAAAATTTTCCTCTTTATTTGGGTATGACACCACAAAATCGATGTTTATCTGAAACATATTATCATTTCATTATTATGGTCATAAAAATATACAACTAATTTGTGTACCAGTGTGTAGCCATGAGGTTGTCTCAGAGGAGCATAATCTCTGAAGTAGTCATGGATCGGCGTTTCTTTGGAGATATATTCCTTTATTCTCCTCTTTGATGTTTTTTGCCAATTGTCTTGAATCTTGGGCCATTCACTTGTTGAGGATTTTAAGTACCCAACCAGTTCTTCGAACATTTCATCATTAATTTCATCTGCAAATTATGTTCCATATAGTCAAACCAACATGCACGTTTAAGAAAATCTTGATCAAGTAAAATTACCAACTATATTAGGTATACTATAAGTGCATATACCTTCAAGATCCGTGCAATGTGGTTGAATATCCCCCTTGGTTTGAGGATATTTTCTTTTCTCAATTAGGTTTAATTTTCTATATTTAGACCGTTGATTGATATATTTGTCCCATAATTTACCGTGGGCGCTAACAGGTTTTCCGTTATAATTCCTATAAGCCGGAATATAATAGGAATTTTCAGATTCTGTGGGGAAAACCTCACATATCTCCTTGCTTAATTGGATAAATGTATCCTTCGAAATTCTGAAAAAGGTACACAGTGAAATTACAAAAGATGTTAAAAAAAGATACATACCTGGCGTCTAAATTGTTTTTTAGTTCGTTACCTATAACAACGTCTACCAGCTTTCGACGTTTTAAAGTGCCCGTTAGTTTATAGGTCTGTAAAACTTCAAGTCCATCATTGCAATTTTTTAGTAATTCCAAAACTGAGTTTTTCTGAAGACATAGGGAAGAAATTATTTGAAATTGAATTAATACTAAAGGAAATTATGATTACTTTGTCTGTTTTTTCAAGAGCTTCATCGAGTGTAATTGGTGTACAAACTCCACTTTCCTCCAAAGTTAATACGATGCTGCTGGTTTCGCCAAATGAGGTAAAACTGCTGTTTTCGTTATTTGAAGCAGAATTTGTCTACAAAATAATTATATAAGTATACGCAGTAATTATTTGGATTCTGTAATAAGCATTAAAAATGCAAAAGATAAGTAAGAAAATAAAATTAGTTGCATTCTACCTCACAGACAAAAGGTTAAATAGACCTACAGAAGCCGGATTCTTTGTTAAAAATGGAGTAAAAATCTGTTTGAGTATAGTACTTAAAATATTTCTAAATTTACCAACATTAAAGGTCAATCAAAAATAACATCACTTCTAAACTGCGAGATTTGTCTCGATTTCTAATAAACAAAAGTTTTAGATTATTGCTCAAAAATTTGAAAATGCTTATAGTCCTTTTACATTTTGGTGGGAAAACTCAATTTTAACTAAAGAACCCAAAAGATAATTGTGCAATATAGTCAACTTCTTATAAGTTACACCAATGTTGGATAAAATTTTTATTAGCATTACTTATTCAGTAGGTAATAAAGCTAACCAACATTGGTTAACTAGCCCTTAGATTACATTTCAGTTTTCAAAAATTTGACATTATTGACATTTCATTTTAAAGGAAGATCTAAATTTTGTAATAAAAGAAGTTTATCATATAAAACTTTGAATTACTGACCGTAATCTAAGGTTTCTTTAAAATACTAAATATATAGGTAGGTAATTATTATGTTGAAACCTAGTACCATTAGATCTTTCCATTTTTGAATTAGTTTAACTCGTGGGCCTATCGGCTTAACAAGCTGGTTAATTTCGATTTCTGTAAGCAGACCAAATGCCTCCAAATCTATGAAATTCTCTACAAAAACAACTCTATGAAAAACATACCGTTACGCTAAGCTGTGAATGGGGCCCTATTCAGCGTAGATATCATCTCTTAAAAATTTTTGGCTTCGTCGCAATGGTCAATCAAGTTGACGGATTTACAGTGTTAGAAGAACACTAAAGGGCCGTTCAAAGTTACAGAATGAAGCCCACTATTGCCTTCCTTTCAAAAGATGATGCACACAAATAATTAAGAAAATCCACATCTTGCCACCAAATTAGTGACAAAATAACACACACTTACCTTCAAAAACAGGAATTAGGCATTCCAAACCCCAATTAATTAAATGTTCTTCCATTATTAGGTATTCCAAATCACAAAATCTCCAAAACAAATTGATCAAACTAACTGCTGAACACTGATGCTGATGCAATATCACGTTTTTACAAGAAAATTTTTATAATATGTTAATGCGCGTGCGTGTATTTGCTTTTGTGTTACTAATAGAACTGTAGTAGTATTATTTACAACTACAGAAAATTTTTAATACTACTACAAATTCTACTTTTGTAAAATCACAAAGAATAGAATACACCATTTTTAAAAAATATTACGTGTAGTTGTATTTGATACCAAAGCATAATACAACACAAGGTGTATTTTTATATAAATGTGGACGTTGTATTTCATATTAAAAAAAGTCATTTAATTTAATATTTGAATGGTTTTAAATATAATTCTATATATACTACGACAAATTTGTAAAAAGACACTGAACAATTTCTTTCAGTGTACCGTTGCGTGACGTAATTTTTTCATCGGCCAATCACACTGCGTTTTAGGTCGGGTAGGAAAGCGCTGACTTGCAACGAAAGTATTTTATTTATTATTCGATTACAGATAAACATTGAACAAAAATAAATTGATTTCGGCTTTCTGTTACCGGATAGCTTTATTTGGAGAAAGTTTGGAGGTAGAAAAAAAATCATGCAAGTCCCTCATTGTTATGGGGGGTACAAATTTTAATCGAGTATTTTATGTAGATTTGGCAAATATAGAATTCATGCTTTTTTTTTGTGGAAAGGAATCGATAAATGTAGGTTTGGATAGAGAATTAAATAAGCTTTAAAATGATGTATCACACGACCCCCCATGCCATTTAAATTTTTTAACTGGGTGGGTCCCTTTGGCTCAAGGGGTGAGATCTAAGACTTGAAAGTTTGGTACAATTAGGTCCCCCTTGATAACAAAATTGACCTGTTCGAGCGTTTTCTTCTGTCTTTCGAAATTGGAATTGTTGGGGGGTACAAATTTTTGTTGGGACACCCGATATGTTTGTGTTCTTGATGGATTAAAACATTTAGTAGATAGTGAAAAACCGATATTTTTAATTTGGCTTTACAAAAGAAGTAATCAAATTTAGCAACGGGTATCGGACGCTTTGTTCTTATTCCAGTTTATTAAATTCGCTGTGACATGCTTTTCATTAGAACCTCTATGCAATTCTGTCCGATACTTTCCAACTTTGTTGATCAACTAAAATCGTTCAAAAGTTTTTTTGTTCACACGTGTCAACTATTATTGAAAGAATAAATTGGCGTAAAAAGCAATTATTGTTTGCATGATTATCGCAACATTGTTCCTGAGGAGGGAATTTTGAGCCTTTGAGTTTATGTATTTACGTCTTCAGTACTACTTGATGTCTACTCTGCCATTTTTGTTTCCGTAAGAATCGATCTTGTGATTTCACAGGCAATTAGAAATGCATACATTTTATACATGCACTTTTGTGGAGTTGACACAAAATGATCAAAGAAAATTGAAAACAGGTTCACACGGTTAGGTTCATTTAATTTTAGTTGATCACCAAAATTCGCCTAAGATGCACTTTTAGAAGCATGTTTTGGTCTTAAAAGTTTTTACTGTACATAAATATTTCGGTTTCCTAAAGATGTAAGTTTATTTACTCGCCATCTACAAAGCACTAGTAGATTTTATAAAAGGGGATTTGAAGACGATAAATAAAACATGGAAATAAAATTTTACTTGTTAAAACTAAAAGAGCTAGGACCCGAGCATGTACAACATTTTCTTTGGAATGATTACTAACTATATAAGCACTGTTTGAAGCGTTTTCGCTGTACAGTGGTAGAAGTTTAGAAGTTCAAAAGAAATTTAAGTACACACCACCAAAATATTTATCCGTATGATCCCAATCCAGTATGAAGACCTTCCAATTTTTTTTTTTTGTATTACAGTAAAAAATAAAATCGATGCATTATTTTTTTGTGCGGTGTGTATTTCCATTAACTCCGTCGTTCGATTTCCACCCTCGACATTATCAATATCTCCGATAAGACCACGTCATTATCGTGGCAGATCCGCGAGAGAGACCAACGGACCCGTTAATTCCGCCTTGGAAAAAGCGAAACAGGTGATCCATAAAAAGTGGCCCCTGAGCGGTATGGTTGTCGATGGTGGTGGGATGGGTGTAGATGTTGGAATAGTGAATGCCCTCGCAGTGTTTTGACCCGATCGTCTGGTCTGGCGGGTTCAACAGATCCCCCTGCAAAGTTGCCTGCTACCACTGCAGCAGGGGGAACGACCAGCCGTTTCCAGACGGATTTTCAGGACTCGTAGGGCAATGCACGGTATTTTATGGCTGCGTTTACCTTTGGTGGCGTTGCCTTTACGGAGAGGTGTCGTTGACTCCGGACGAACGGGCCTACCGCAAATTAGGTGGCTTTGATGCTGCCCACGAAGATAATGGTGCGTGTGGCTTGGCCAGCTTTCCACAGTGTTGTTGGCCTTCGAGATATTTGGAGATAAGCGATAGGGGTTCGGGAAGGAGGAGGGACAGCACAAAGGGAGGCAAATAATATTCGTTTTGCTTGGGGCTTTTAGTTAATGAAAGTAACCAGTTGTGATGATCAGAATAACTCTGTTAGGAAGAAAAACTTTATATCAGACAGCTTCAAAAGTTTTGAAGTATGGTAGATAAGTAGTCTGCAGAAAAGATTTGTTGCGACGTCTGCGGTTGCTTTTACTACCGTTTATTATATTTCCATAACTGTCCGGAGGAACGGCACTTTATTATCCAACACGATCCGCCCAATTCAATATAATTTCTAAATTACCAATCATATTCATTCATTCATGTACTCCTATTTAAATTTATTGGTATGTGTATGAACTGAATAAAGCCGGAATGAATAATCAGTCAACTAACAATTTACTTCATTACATATACAATTGGTGTTGTAATTAAGAAGCAAAATTTCATTATAAAGCACTTAATAATTTGCACGAATTTTAATGAACTGTAATTTTGTTCTGTTGCCAACTCCCACATTTTGTTGCATATTTATGTCCGATTTTTTTTTGTTATCCTCCAGGATGTAACGAGATTACGTTGAAAGAGATGTGGTTAGGCCCCGTTCACACCTGCGCGCGTTTGAGCTACGTTTACGCTTGCGCCTCTACCGACTAAGTGGAAAGAGACGGATTATGTTTGATAGTTTGGAGATCTTCAAAGACCACTGCTATTTTGTCGGTCGTCAAGACATCTTCAGTTTTGCAAAGGTCAAATCAAATAAATGTAAGTATTTTTAGTTGCATCCCTAACTCGTTTTTAGTTTTTTAATGCACTGACAATAGAGCATAGTTTGGAAATTTTTATTATTACGGTGGATAGTAAAGCAGTAGTGTCGTGAATTATTGCCAGATGTGGATTTAGAAAGTCGTATGCAAGTGTTGTTTTTCACACAATATAGGCATATCATTGATTAGTTTTTATTTGTAACCTTCATTTTTCACCGTTACCTGTTAGGGTAATAAGAATATCGCTAAGATGACATTACATAATCTTACTTGCATAGAAAGTTGCATTGAATTGTGCATTGGCTGTTCCTTCCACTTGTGATAGATGCAATACCTGTTTGATCTTTACAGTCTACTCAGTGCTTACTAGGAATTAATTATTTCAGCAGAACAAATAAGCTGATAATCTTTAGTCTTTGAAAGACTTTAATCATAAATTGTTTTTTTACAGGTTGGTAACAAAAATTTGCTCAAACTTTCTTTGTCAGGACTTTTTTTCTAGAAAAATTATTGAAAATTAAAATAGTGTCTGTAATTGTCGCCCGATTCGTGATTGAGTTAGGACGTTGTTTCTATAGAAGATTTTTTTTTTAACATCAAACATAGGCTGCATATAAAAAAAAATATGTCAATACTGGCATAATTTTTTTTATAACATTCTAGTTTCTCGATTTCTTCAGTACAATTTGTTTAATCTTTTAAACGATTTTTTTAGTTTCTTTTTAAACTAGGTATTGAATTTCTGGTAAGAACTTGGTGAATGATTACGGTTTCAAAAAAAAAAATCTACAATAACGTGTCATTCAAATTAAGATTTCTTGTAGTTTCTTCTGTCTAGCTTTTAGACTGCTATTGTTTTACTGTAGTTTCATTATTATTTAGTTAGATTTGTATGATGTACATAGGTAAAATTTACAAAAAATATATAATTATTATACAGGGTTAGTCAAAAGTATGGAATAGGCGGTTTATCTCCGTAAATATGAATTTTATTACAAAATGTCTTTAATAAAAGTTGTTTTACTAATTATTCTCTATTTCTTAATCTGCTCGTTATTTTTATGTGTCAACACATTTTCATGGAAACGTAACTAATTTTTGTTTTTTGAATGGCAACCCAGTAATTTTTTGCTGATTTTTGTTTATCTTTTTTTATTTGAAATGACCTGGTATTTTTTTAATATCCTTTCATAACAAAATTTCTGTGTAAAATCATAATTTCTAATAAACGACAAAATTGGTATCAGATCAGATTCTCCAATTTTTAGTGATGCTTTTTATTCATGTGATGACAATTCTACAAAGAATTATAGCGGCCTCTGTTCTTTTAATGGTATTTTTTATGTCATTGTGAAGTACCTTTCAATAAGTTAACAAATCAATTTAATAAGGATAGTTTTATTTTAATTTGTAAACATGGTGAAACTTAGTGAAACTGAAAGAATTGAAATCCCCATGTTGGTTGGTTATGGAGATCGACAACGTTCACACCAAGTTGTTTGTCATTTATTTAACAACGTTCATCCTGTACTCGATATTGTACAATTATTTCCGGATGCAGATCGACAAGGAATGTCAAACCGAGATATTTGGTTTCAGCAAGACGGCGCTCCACCCCATTATTGGGTTGATGTTTGCCTATTTTTGGATAACATTTTTCCAGGTCGTTGGATAGGACGTCGGGGGCCAATTGAATGGCCTGTTATTTCCCCCGATTTAAACCCCTTAGTTTTTTTTTCCTTTAGGGTCATTTAAAAACTAAAGTTTACAAAGAAAAACCCCAAAATTTGGAAGATCTAGAAGTCAAAATCAGACATGGAATCGCAGAAATACCAGCTAACTGGCTACAAAATTCGTTACGCAATTTTTATGACAGGTTACTGTTTTCAGTTTGAACATTTAATTTAAGTTAAAGCTTATTTGATTGAATAAAGTATTATGGCCATTTTCTCTAAAATTTTGTTATCAAACCACACAAAAAAATACCAGGTCATTTCAATAAAAAAAAAGAAACAAACATCTGCAAAAAAATTACTAGGTTGCCATTCAAAAAACAAAAATCAGTTACGTTTCCATGGAAATGCGTTGACATAAAAACAACGAGCAGGTTAAGAAATAGAGAATAATTAGTAAAAAAACTTTTATAAAAGACATTTTGTCATAAAATTAATATTTACGGAGATAAACCGCCCATTGCATACTTTTGACTAACCCTGTATAATTGATCAACATTATTATATAATTGATCAACAAATATGTTACAGTTTGTAATAGATGGTAAAAATGTAGATTTATGTTTGCCTTTAAGTTGGCAGAATGTCAATTGTAAATGTAAGGTTATGTTTGTTTGATGTGAATTTAAATGTAGCTCTCAACCGTCTGTCATCAGGTGACAACCAAATCACAAACTTACCAATTTTGATGTAAATTGCAATGTTTCCAATTTAAATTTTTAATCTTCCTCACTCAGTATGATTTAGTTCTAACATTTTTTAAGCTCTTTCGTTTTCGATCGATTGAGACACAAATTTTTTGTTCCCATTACCAGTTGTTACGAGTGGCTGCTGAAAATATGGCAGTATAAATAGTAAAATCATGAGCGAATTTGAGAAATGTTAACGCAAGTTGGTTAAATACGCGATTAATGAGGTTGTCCCATAATTTTCAAAAACAGCTTTTCTAGAAAATAGACGCTAAAATATATTTTTTTGTTTATTCGAAATCATGCTTTTACTGGGTAAAAGAAACATTTCTTATTCGAAACGCGCGCCTTTATGTGACGTCAACATGGGAAAAAATTCACTAAACAACATTGAAAGTTACTAGATGGGCGGACAAATGAGAAGCGCACGAACCAATGAGAAGGCTCCCCCGAATTCGAAACGTCGCAAGAGGCGGTAAATGTAAAGCGTTTGAAAATGCTAGCCGAAATTGTGATTTTTCAAACGCTCTGTTATCTCACAAAACAACTTTATTAAACAACAGAACACGAGATGCTATATGCGATTTCGTCAAATTCAATTGAGGGGGACGACCCCATTATGTATTTAAATAAAAAGTTAGGAGCTGTCCTCATTTTGGTCAATGATTATTGATTGGGTGCATGTTTGTCAAAATATTTTCATAGGAAATATAAACACAAGACTTACACAAGACAATACATCACAATCCTCTTCTAATGACAGAGCAATTTTGACGTTCTTAAGCAACTGGGTGAACAAACATTTATAAACACTTTGTATAGACTTGACAAGGTTTAAATGTGCTAGCAGCAAGCGTTACAAGACTTTACAGGAAGTCTATAATGTAACTGTTTATGGGGGACCTACATAAATAGCCCGACATTATCATGAGTGAACTTTTTTACTTTTCATACTGTTTCTGCTATTACAGAACAATTTTAATTAATTGTAAAACCACTACAGGACTTCTCCCCATGACTAATATTCCGTTTTTTAAACGTACATCAATTTCAACAGAATAGAGCTTAAATAGTAAGCATCTTGTTACGTAGTCAGGAATTCAAGTTGAATAGCCATTGTTCTGGTAACTGATCCGGATGAGCACTATACTGCTAATATAAATTACATTCCTGCTGCTACAATAATTAAAAGTATCTCTTATAAATACCACCAAAATGTTCGCAAGTTTTTGTTTGTCATTTAATTATTGTACTGTTTCTTGAATGGTTCATTGCTCCACGATAACAATCCACAACAACAAGTCTGTATCAAACTCTCTGATATGCAACTACCATCGGAAATTGCACGCTATTCTATTGACGTTTCGATTACCCATCAATATTTCACGGATATGCTCCGACCATGGATTTTCTATTTATTTTCTCTTTGATGTTTTTTGCTGTTTGATCATTTTTCCCGTATGAGTTTCTAAGGAATTTCTCTGTATACCATATTAAGTATTGTGGGGCATTTTTCTTTTGCCGCTGCTGCTAATTTGAACACTTGGCATGCTTGAGCTAATTTACGATTTTCTTCCTCAACTGCCGCGGTGTCGTTGAACGAATTTGTCACATTATAACTGACGTGTTTCAGTTTTGTGCTTATTCGCACGTGTTCGGACAACTATTTATTTCTTCATTCTGTTTTTTTTTAAAGCTCGTGAACCCACCTTAACGATCTATACCTGCACGTATCGGCAGCTTCAAAGCGGCACTAAAGTTTTAGAGTGAGTGCCCCACACTAACGAGGTCCGACTGGCTGCATTTTTCCTGTTGATTTCTATTGGAATAAAAAGGTAGATGTTCGAAGCCACCGATTTGACCCTAGGCTTAGGTCAAAGTCGGAGTGCAATAACAGCAAACGCCTGGGCTGTCATGACTATTTGTATTGATTCGATTCACGCTGACGCTACCAACCGTATGGGGTTTGCTTATCACCTGACTCTTTGATAAGTTGTAAATTTCACTTCATTATAATTATTATTTTTATGTTGCTATCAATTCTTGCAGAAGATGGCATGAGGCCAATATTCATCAATGAATAAATGTTCCTTGCCGGCGATATGATGTCTTTATGAATAAAATTGTCTTGTTTATTGATGTTGAAAGAGGCGTGATCGATGTACTTTGTGCCAATCTCCAAAGCGCGTGGTGGTAGAAATGGGTAAGAATAGATTCATTGTAGAATAACTTTTGGCCTAATTCAACTTCGTTTCAACTTAATTCGTTTTTTGTTCTCTCATATTGTTGATGAATTGAACAGATTTGATAGATTAAGAGTTTTAGATTTTTTGTTGTTACCTAGGTTTCAAGAAACATACCTAAATGAAAAAGTACATTATGTCTTCCGAGATCAGAACTTAAAGCAACGTCCATGGGGGCTTTGGAATTTGGCCTGGGAGGACATAATATATAATAAGAAGCTGTGGGATTTATTTGGGGAGGCTTTGAACCACAAGCTCTCTGCCGTGAGGACATTGTGGTCACACAAGAGTCTTTCCACTACCAAATCTTCACTTTGTTATTTGATCTTTTGAATGTATCTAGTACTGTAGTCTGTTCAAGTTTAAGTTGGGGTGTTGTTAAATGTTTTTTGGAAACGTTGGCTCATTGTTTATGACGTTAAGCAATCTACTTTATCTCACCGCATATTAATAAACCACAAAGTTGACACATAACCTCAATAATTATTGATCGGTTAATATGTGAATAAAATGTCATTTACATATTTCATTGCTTGAAGGCTTGTCAATCGTTTTTTGATTGTCACAAATATGTAGATTATATTTTTATTCGATGGGACGGTATTTTAGGTGAACATGCATGACTAATTGGAATAATTATAATAAAATAATGTGCACACTCAAGCTTATCTTTATAGGGCAATTTTTGATGTAGCTATCTGTTCGCTGTTTCCTGCAAGTGAAAATATTTACTTGGCTTGATATTCTAATTTTAATGCATATTTATAATAGATAATTGGAAGTATGTAGTCAGTAGTGAATAATTCTTTCTGAACTTTAACTAATCGTTGTCAATGGTGGTCGTTTAGCAAAAGAGAGTTCGCTACATTTTATGGTATCCTGTTTGGAGAGATATCGAAATAAACATTTTAAGGGTCAAAATACATAAATTGGTTACGAAGTGGCCATGTTCCAAGTGCATCTATCTAATAAATTATTTAATCTTTGAACATGAATCCAGCGGTATAAAAAGCGGTGTGCACCGATTTACATTTTACATTTTCAAAAATTTCACAGGTTCATTGATTATTATTCGCATTTTATTTTCGGCGCACACCGGTCCAATACAATCACCGACTTGAACCAGCGTGGGTTGTCTGAGTAAGAAATTGGCGAACTGGAGCACGTTGACGCACGCACAATCGGTTCGGATTAGAATGCTGAATTTACATAATTCTTTTAATATTTCATTTCGGGACTTTTCACTTTTACATTGATTCGATTACCAATCCAATGCATACTTACATACTACTTTAAAGATGAAAGTTTCTTGCATATCGTTATGTGAATTCTTATAAAAAATTTAAATGGTTACTTCTGTTGAATTTTTCATAACTGTTTAAATTCCTAATTTGGTGATAAAAATAGGAAAAATTTTCACAATAATGAAAGCAATAACGGGATGACGGTCTTCACGTCTTTTCATTTCTACACAATTTGTACAAAATTACATAGAGACAGTACTTTGAAAGATGGCGTAATTAACAGTTTCATAAGAAAGTAATGGTTTTTGTTGCTCAAGCCCCAACCTTTTATCTTTGGTCCCGTTCTACTCGTGTGTGGCATTTAGATTGTCGCAGAGAAATTACACTCTCATTCTCAGAGATTAATTTGATAACAATGCAAGTACATAGCTACTTAAATGGGTATCCGACCATCCATAAACATTTCGACACTAGTTTGGCACAATCGCCAAAATATGTATAATGTTCTATACGTAAAGATCACTAAACTTATGTAACTGAAGTGGCGAACAGTTTAGAAGTTTAGATTAACGAGCAAAAAGTACGCAGTAACACTATTTACACAAATTAAACAATTGCCAAAGTAAAAAAGTAGGGAGTACAATAATTATAAAATAATCTATCAAATTTATCGTTGATACTAAAATTGTGCGTCATTGCTGCCAACTCGTTTACGACACAAATCGTATTAGGTTTTCAGTTCGACTTACTTTTCGTACGGAGTTTGCCAATTTTGATAATCGAGGTCCTTTCGTCTCATTGTCTTAAATTGAAAATCTGAAGGTCAACCGAAAATGTTAATTTTATTGTCTTAAACGGTGAACCGCAATTAGGTGTGACATCATCACAATTAGCATAATATTCGGTAAATTTTCACGACACTGCGCAGAGATAACGCTGTCATCAATGATAATATTTTCAAGGAAAATCAAATTTTCCTGACATTTTCATGCTCCACACAATATCGTCATAGTGAAAGCTACAAATCGTTGACTAATTTCTTCCGGTCACCGAGGTGAGAATGGATTTTTTCGTAGTTTTGTGCAATAATTTTTAAGCGAATTCACTTTTTTGTAATTCTTCGTTACTGACCGTGGCCAATAAAATCGTATGTCCTTGACTAACTGACTGCTAGACAGAGAAGCTATCACTTTTACGTTGATTCGATTTTACAGTTCTGATATTTTGTTTTGTGGTATTTGCTTGATATTTCAGTAAAAATTTATAGTTCAAGGTTGGTGTCACACGTTTGCCAACTGATTAGATTACGAGAGGTAACAGGCCTACCTTTTGCAACAAACTTCTCAAAATACATATAGGTGTGACCATTGAATGTGACAGTGTCGATGATTATTATAGAGCGTACATCTTGCATTTTAGAATTCTGTGGAAAACCAGTTGAATTTATAGTCAATTCAAAAATTGTTTGCTTAGTGTGGTAAATTAAATATGGTGGCACAATCGAAAGTTGAAGAGGTATTGCACAAATCAAAAATCGAAAGTTGGAAATGAAATAATGAATAAATTTATTTTCAATGTAAGGTACAATTTATTGGAAAAAAGTTCCTTGAACGGCAAACAAGGGGATAATAGACGTGGTAATTCTAGTAATGACGCCGGTACCAATTACAGAGCAATTAAGTAACTGGAAGGTAGTGGTGCCAATTTAAGTTTCTATTTACTGGATGATAGTATCAATGGTTAACTTATAGATTATATAATTACAATGATTAATTGGAATGACAGTTATTATTTAATCTAAATGTAGTACCGAATGACATAAGATTTCATTTTATTATTATTTTTTGCAGATAAAGTAATCTCGTATTGTAAAATATCTAAGGTTACTATTGTGATATATATTTTATTGGTAACAAAATTGTGTAAAATAAAATACGAAATAAAAGTAGACGAAGCGAGGCTTTCAGGAAAATAACATTGTTTAGGTCAGGTTTGAACCTTGTCATAATGATCACCATCAGGAGACAAGATGAATCCTCAACTAAATATGTTATCCATAACATTTATGTCATAATTCCCTTTAGTATGATTCATATATAATACATGTGAGTAAATATACACCAAGGTTGAGAAGAGCCAAGCTATTTTATACGTAGTGCGATAATAGGCGATAATATAATTTTTTTTTTACTACTATAGCACATTTGTTTAACTTTTCTTCACTCAATGATAATGCGAAAGGTCGGAACTAATTTAACTAAGGCATCCATGAAAAGCAAGTAGCATATGAAATTAAATCAATACCTGTCATTTCTATTTTTTTGTTGCGATGTTGCTATTGTGGTCCAGGTGACAAATTCAACAGTTCGCAAGAAATTCCAACTCCTCAGTTCTACATTGTCAGCCATCATTAATAATGACAGCAAATGTCAAGTCAGCACATCAACTACGGCAGTAATCATGCCAACATGTCAATTGTTTTTATTATCTACTACACTGAACGAAAAAAGTACGTAAATACAATAAAATAGTTCTTTCTCCCAATGAATATGAACATTAATATTTGGTCAACGAACTTATACATTGTCTCAATGTATACTTCTACATTAACCAATAAACGAATTCATCCTTCAATGTACAGTACATTGTATTAACAAATCTTTGTTTATTAAAAATGATTTCCCGATTTCGTTGAATCAACGAAAGAGTTTCATAACCTCAATGAACGTGGTTTATTGTCTCAATGTACGCCGTTTATTGTCTCAATGGACACCATTCGTTGTTTCAATGAATGCGGTTTGTTGTCCCAATGAACGCATTTGTTGTCGCAATGAACGCGGTTTGTTGTCTCAACGAACGCTGAACGTTGTCTCAATGAATTTGATTTATTGTCATAATAATATTTATTCATTGTAATAATGAACGTGTTGATTGTTTTTTAACGGATAGGTAAAAAAAAATATTAATACTATTTTAAATTGTATTATTTAAATCTAAAAAGTGCACATAAATAGCTAAAAAGTAAAAGTAAAATGTATTTATAATAAGGAATAAAAAACAATAATACATGTTTACTAATTTAAGCTTTTCCTTACAAAAATGGATTAACGAAAATTAAGCAACTATACATAAGGAATTTAAAAAAATAAATATCATGTATGCAAAGTGCATGATAAGCAAAAAAAAGCCGTTTGTTATTTCTAAAAAAATTTAAATTATCAGAAACATATTTATAATAAGTACCTACATAACAATTTTACATAAAATATATGATATAATATACGTTTGACATTTTGACATTAATGATAAATAAAAAAAAATATTTTTAGGAGTTCTGGGAAATACATTCTGATATTATGAAAGCTTTTGGATTTTTTTTTTTGTAATTTTAATTAAAAAAATGTTCGATGAAATTATAAAATTGCATTCTACAGGAAAATCTAAATCAAAAAGAGATATAATTTTAAGACAAAAGTCTACTGACCTTAAAAATTTAAAAAAGTTATAGGAAATAGACAAGCATAATTTTTTTGGATTTCAGGTGAATAATGTAGTCTTCTACCTCTTGCTTGGCAAAACCCATAAACACAAAAGACTCTTGCGTGTCTTTGATGGTAAATTTCGTTGTTTTATTTTTCCCATCTTCATCTTTCTTCACTACCTTGTTTGTGGAAAGTATACTCGTGCAATGCCCAAAATAGAAGCACATCATTTCGTGAATCTGTAAAATGGAAAAAAAAGTCAGCAGTATTTAATAATAAATCAGCTATATTAATAAAGTTTAGAAGTAAGCGATTACATTAGAGCCTCCCTAACCCAAAGACACGTTAATCCGAACTCCCAATAATTCGAACACCCAGTATTTGTGTTCTTCCTTTCTTCTGAACAAAGTCAAATTCCGATGCAATTTATATTATTGCTACAATATACATACAATTTTTAAAGAATTTAATAGATAGTAATCTCGTTTTAGCCGTTTCAAGAAAAAATTTTAATGATATAACGTAATAAATCTATTAGCTATGTACTTACTTTCAGAAATATTTTGATTGCTTTTAAGGATATCCAAGAATATCAATATCAGGAATGCTCAGGAAAAACGAGACACTCATCCATTCCATTTCTCTAGTAGTTGTTCACCGTTGCCAAAAGCACCAAATATTATCCATTATCTTCAAAATAAATTTAGTTTTTATGTAAGTGAGTAGGAACCTGTTATAATACAAAAAAAAAAAATAATTTAGAATATCACACAGTTTTCTTACCTTTTCGAACTGCTCAATTTTAGTTCTTCACAACACTCTTCTCTTCACAAGACTGTTCACTTCAGCCGTGGATACAAAATATTGTCTAAATAAACGTTTCTTTACACGGAAAGGCCGTTTCTACGAATTCCGAAAGCGGGAAAGATTCCGTACATCGGCCTAATGTACGCATACATTGGACCGATGTACAGTACTTTATCTCAATGTACGCGTACATTAGAATCATACATTGAGTAGAAGTACATTGGGCTGATGTATAAGTTTGTTGTCTCAATGTTTGCGATGTTCTTATATACGCTAACACAATGTACGATGTACATTAATATAACGAATGTTGTTCGTTAAAACCAAATAAACAATTTTAATAAATCTATATATTGGGACAATGTACGGTTTTCGTTAGTTAATGCATACCTGTTCGTTGAGCCAATGAATCGCAATACATTAATTCAAAGGACAATTTATTAGTCGATCATTTTATACATTCTCACAATGATTGGATTTTATTAATGTTATTCATAGTTTTTAATAAACGCATTCGTTGTAATAATGAATAGTTTCATCATATTGATAAAATATTCATTGTCCCAATGAAAAATCTACATTAACCAATGTAAAAAAATTCGTTGTTACTATGAACATGAGTTCATTATGACAGTGTACTTCGTTATTATTTAATGAACAACTGTACGTTGTAATAATAAAAAAATTCGTTGAACCAATGAAAACTTTTCAATAAACGCTGTTTATTAATATTACGAACAGTTTTTTTTTCTGTGTAGTAGGAGAGAAAAATCCGTTATTGAGTAAGATACAGAAAATCAATTTCTGAAGCATCAAACACGATATATAATGATGTTTTCTGAAGCTAGTAGTGAAAAAAATTAATTATTGTTTATATACATTCTTGTGGACTAAATGCTGGAAACGGTCAAAATCTCAAAAAATAATTTCGTAATACAAAAGTAGAGGGAGTTTGCAGTTACGTACTTTCCAATTATTGTATCTTTACCATATGTCCCTATTTGAATAATTGCGGACAGTGGGATGTAGCACAAACAGTTACGCGTTACGCCAAATATGTACTTATGTATCTACCACCGAAAGCATTTAAAATATTTTGTTGGCTGTTTAATTTGTTCTTTTAACAATCTGAATTCAGATGACAGAGTTCATGGTCTTACAGTTTCAGACAAGTCTGATTCACACGGGTGAAACTGTAAATTTTGGTGGGTTTACACAGATACAACATGTTCCAGTATCTATTTTCTGGTCCGGGGGATATATAATAATTAGGTGTGTTTCAGGAGAATTTATGACATTGTTGAAACGGAGCTTAATAATACATAGTTAGCGACGTATGGAATCCTGTCATCTTTTTTTCTTTCCTCGGTCTCATATAGGATATTTTAACCAACCATGTTCCCGAAAATGAAAGATCAAGCCACCAACCTCATTTGTCTCCGCCCCAACTAGCAACGACATCTTAACCAGAGCGATTTTATCGCACCTCGATTTTGAAATTAGCATGCAAATTCTACTACGAAATTTCGGGGCCATTAACATTACGAGTAACAAGTTGAAAGTCTCCACCCATAGCGGCCTTCGATTATTATCGAAAGGAACAATTGATGGGACTGAAATAACTGACTACGCAACCGCAAAATCTGCGTTGACTGGTTTATATGCCACCTTGATTATCTCCGAAGAAAGTATAATTTGTCCTATTTTCTTGAAATCGCAGTAGGCGATTTTGCGCATTGCGATTTGAGACAAAAGGCCGCACGTGCCGATGCAACCTTGATACCGACGCATCAGCTGGCTTACCGATCAGCTGTGCGTGTGGCAACGTGGTATTTATAAACAGGAAGGGTGAGCGGACCAATCAAGAGCTCAGTTGCTGTATTGACGTCATGTGCTTTTGGGTGGTGGGGAACGGCAGGGATGACAATCAGCTGGGTCGCACGCGTGGAGGTAGGTGGCGCGACATCTGTGCGGGTTTGTTGGAATTGATCGGCCAGGTTGGCTTCATGGAAAGTTTATGGCTTTTTCTGGCTTTATGCTTTATGGAAAGTTTACTTCATCAAATGGGAAAATAATGTTTAGCAGATAAATTGTTTGTAAAAATTGGACAAAACATAATTGATGATAATTATACAGGATCTTCCTTGCGTTTGATATAAATGTGTAGAAGTGAAGTCCTTTCGTGCGTTTGACCCAGAGGATTAAAGTTATATGCACTTACAATCAGGCTCCTATGAACTTTTTCTAAACGTTCGAAAAGCCAACCACACGTTGCCCAGTATTGACGTTGCCATATAACATATTTATTATTTTCTTTGATCTTCTAATTGAACGTAAACATAACAGCAAAGATGTGTACAAGCCGTTAGATGATAAGATTTGTTTTGAAAACAAACACTCGGAGAGATATTTCCAGTTTGATGCACAGATTTTGTTTTATTTCGTCGGAATAGGTAGGAAACTCCATAGTCCGATTAATCAACCTACCTACTTATTATATCTCAAAAATTGATATTTTTATGGGTGATGTTGGTTAATGGAGCGGAATATGTACACTAATTTAATGGATTTACTTTGGAAACCTGAAACGGGGTTGCGTTCTTTCAGTTTCCAGATCGTTTATGCTTTGCGGAGCTGAAGTACATGAAAGGACACCATAGAGCTGTAGCGGGCACATTTTAAAATACTTAAAAGCCTATTGTTGTCTTTATTGTTACTTTTTACAGTACAGAACTAAGCACTTTGGACCAGTGTTACTGAACGTCATATGTTACATTTATTGGTAAAATGCCAAACGAAGATAAAGTTGTTTACATTTAATATAACAGTAAGTCGCAATGAATGCTGATTAGTCACTAAACTGCGCTTTATAAAAAACATAATTTTCTGCCATTTGCTGTTATTTATGTGCATTATTTCGAGGGGGTTGTGAGATTTCCCAAAGGTCTTTTACATGGATAATGCATGCGAACTTGTTACTAGGCACATGCATAATTTCACACTGTCGATGTTTTAATATACTTTTTGGAAACATTCGTGGAACATTATCTTAATTAAAAGTAGAGTTTTAAGTACTAGTAATCAGCTTATTTTATCGATAGGAGTGGTGTGTATTATGTAAGTAACGAATGCATATAGGATCACTGAAACTCAATTTGTGGTGTGCAGCTTCTCGCTTTTTTTAATCGATAATGGCCTCGAAGTTTCCATCAGATTAATTTTTAACGATGTCATGCTTAAATAAAAGAGGTAAATGACCATACCGGCAAGTTGATTAAAATGGAGTTACATAAAAAATTTATTAAGCCTTCCCTCGTTATGTGTGTTCAATTAAACCCTTTTAGTAGATTGCAGTTTTATTTGTGCAATCATAATGTCCTCGTTCGTATTTCAAATGAGCGTGACATAATGAATTTACTGTTACTTCTCAGACGTAAGATTCATTGGATGCTCGCAAAGAAAGGGGAATTTGAGAGAAAGTTAATGTAGAAAAATGGAAATTATCATTATAAGAAAGGATAGTGAGAAATTGAAACATAATTACTATTATGTATTTATTTACACCAAAGCGACAGTTTGTTAATATTTCAGTGTACTAGTGTATAAATCATAAAAAGCTGAAGACTCATGATTTTCATAACTCACAGAACAAATAATTTCGAACTTTTTTTATTACGCACTTGGGCTTCAGAAAGTTAAAGTGGCCTCTTTCAAGTGATTGAAAGAGTGGGAAGTAGTGTATGTCACAATTTGTGACGGTGCAAATGAACCTTTCCATGCCGCTAATTTGCGACCGGAAAAAGCCCACTCATCAGATACTATGAGAAAAACGGTTACCAAGTTATGTTTAAGCGACGTTAAAACAATTGTAAGATTCTCAAGATTACTAATTATTACAATAATTAATGCTCCGTTTTTTGAAGAACTTTCTCCAACCTCCTTTCTCTGGAGTTTTTCTCTCTTCCGTATCGATTACGTGTTTTTCGCGTGCACCGACACCTGGGTAAACTAGCGTTGCATTTTGACAAAAACTTGCAATTCTTGTTTTTAGAGTAATAAAATAGCGAAAATGCTTGGAGCGAATAGTACCACCTAATTATTTTCATCACTCCCTGACTTCTGGCGGATTGTATAAGTAGTTCAAAATCTCATGGGTAGTGAGTCATCCTGCTCGGTAGACCGAATTACGTTCGAAGTTAAAAGAAGTTAAAGATATTCTGATATAATTGTGGAAATGTGTAAAATAATACAGTGAGTGTATGTTTTCAGTTTTCACCTATAATGGCCACTTCCTACGTAGGCCGCCCACTCTTCGCGCAGATTGTTTCAAGGTCACTGCCCATGAGGTTTTGGAATAATAAATTCGCTTAAATTCATGTGATTCCTACGACCTTGTGATTTTCACAATCTTTGTTTTGTTTGTCTTTGTTTAGGTTAATTCGAAGTATCCTTATCGTAACATTCATTATGTTTTCGTTTGTTCCAGATGCATAGTGCAAGTTTTGACACAGAAATCAACGGCAGAGATGGTGGTGAGGCTCTTGTGGCGATTGCGGCTCTTGTTACAGAAGGACGTATTCCCGGAAAGCTGAGTAGTAAGACGAAAGGATTTTATGAAGGACCTCATTGTCCTTTGAATAAAACAGTCAGAGAGCACAAGTGCGACCTATCAGATTTGCTGGTGAGAATTCACGTGTAGTGTATCATTTGTGAGGTTTTTTCCGTTTTGTATACTTACAGAAGAATTTATAGATCGTGTGCTGAAAGATTGATTTTCTAAAGCGGGGAGCGGAGAATCTCTAGATTAAAAATAGTTGGAAAAAATTTATTGTAGCTCTCTGTCTAACCGTTCAACTATGGATAAATTCAGTACATTCGGATTATGAATGTGGCAATAAAATGCAGACGATCTCTTACTGTTTTGGTAATTTTGTACTTCAAACAGAAAATTGTAGATACAAATAAAAAATATGGAAATACCTACCAATAATTTACATTAACTTTATACATCACTGCATCTGACGCCAAAATACCTCTCAGTAAATCTACGGCGATTTCCTCAGTTTAGACTGCGATTCGATGAATGTTGAGCAGCCACATATAAATATAAATTTCATGCATGGAGCCCGTTAATCTTATCAAGATTTAGCTTTACAAAATAAAAACACTTTTTTATTATTGTGAAGGCCCCATTAATAGATTTGTGTTATTTATAACTTTGTACTCCATTCTCGTGCATAAAATGTTACATAAGGTTTTTAAAAATTGTTTCGCTGTTTATTGGAGATACTCAACAGTTTTTTTTTTCAATTTTATTGTACATGTGTAAATAACGATAGTAGTATTTATTCTATGTGTTTATTTATTGTTTGAAATGGTAGTCTTGATCCAACAGATTTATTCCCGTATTATTTGTACCTGTTTCAACAAAGAACTTGGAACAACAAATCGCAATTTACTTTTTTTTTACGTAGCAACATCGATTTTACATGGAGTATATTTGATTGTTCCACTTATCAGTTCCATGTTTATTACATTTTCTTACAGTTTGCAAACCCAAGGACACATAATAATTAACAACATTGAATCTGGACGTGTTTGTACTCACTAAATTGCCTTTATCAGATATGTACGAACTTTCGTGTTGTTATGCAGCCTATTTTATAAAATGTCGGAAAGTTTTTCTATCCCTGTGTCATAAAATATACATGTATTTTATTTTCCATTTGTTATACAAACTGAATAAATTTTGGTTACGTCAACATGGTCGCACTTTTTGCCACCAAGCTTTGTTTCTTATTTAGACGCAAAGATAATGTGCATTTCTTTTGGTTTAAAATAAGAAAATATAAATATAACTAAACTACAACCCAATTACATCCCATTAGATCAACATCATGGGCGGCGCCTATCAAAGAATTTTTAGGGCTTTACATAACCTGTAAAAAGTTTTATATGACGGATATAAACTCGGTGGCATTAAAAACGAAATTCTGTTAGAAAACTGAGGGGTCAAATATTTGACATGCACAAAAGTGGTGTGTCATGTGGTGAAACTGCAGGTCGTTTAGACCGCGGCCATCCTTGTGTATTTCATGCATGGATATATTGGACTTACGCTGGGCTGCAGCACCATCGTGGTGGCAGCGAGCTTCCTCGTCTAACTACAAAACGTTAAGATCGGCACCTTCCACAAACTGATCTTACGAGACAGATACCGGCCTTCATCTGCAATTGGGGCTGATTTAAGACAAAGAAAGAACACCCGTATACAGTTTATTTATCGTCATATCACATTTTTTTGCCCCCATTCTTTTTGTCGAATTTCACGACCACTATTCACTCCAATTCATTGAAGCGCCCATTTCCATCAGTGCTAAGAACCACAACACACAGCACACTCTTTGCATCCTCTCTCCTCTTTTTTTTTTCAAATTTCTTACTTCCGGGTCGTCCGTTTTTAATGTCACCGAGTTTAAATAAAATATTAAATTGTCGTAGGTATATCACAGACGCAGCTGGTTTCATTTGAAAGATATTTCTAAATGCAGATATGAACTTCAAACTACTGGGATACTTTTATGCAGGATGTTGTGCCAAAGTCAATAATTTCTGTCATATCCAGGATTTCACTACACCAATGAATTATTGACTATCCCATAAAAAAAGCTCTAAAGCACTATGTAACCAAATTTTTAGATTTTGTTGTACAACTCTGGATGCAGTAATAATATTTTATATTGTTCTATATGCATTTGAATTAAAATGCTTGGACTCACTATTGTTAATATGTAAAACTATCGGCATGTTCTTGGTGGAGAAATCCATTGTGGGTTACTAAAAAAAACTAGAAACTACATAGTGATCGTTAAATATTTAACTAAATTTAAAGCGTGAATGAGATCCTGTACGTCACTATTTGACAATGAGATATTCAGGGTGTTATGGCACTGGATACAAATATTTTAGGGGATAGTAAATTTGAGGAACTTTTTACCCGCCACTGTCTATGACCAACTTTATATTGATATGTATTCGTAAATTTTTTTAACCAAAAACAAATGAAGCAAAGAATATATTATTATTTAACGGTGTATTTAAATAAAGAGGCAAATAAATACCATTAAAAAATGCCTATAATGTCGTCCTTCGCTCGCAATACACACTTGAATCCGTCGTTTCATTAAAATTTGTGTATTAATTTTGACGTTATGCCGACAGCGAGCATGTGATGTTTGTGAACGACTCGTGAAAATAAGGGGCGGAAAAAATTTGCGATTTCAAAAAAATATTTGTCTCCATTTCCATAACACTCGGTATATACACATAATAATAACTCAAAATCACATTATGCAATTCTATAATTTTTCATGTCACATTCATAACCAACTGAATAGTTTCAATAGTTCTTCTAGAAAACCTCAAAGTCAACATTGTATTTTCCTCTGGCGTTTCTACCTAATTATCTTGTTTGTTACATGCCCAACCCCGGGAACTTGATTCTCCCAATCCGGAGTTTTGTAATTAAAGTTTACGAAATTACTGTTTGTTCCAGTGTTCGACCTACAAAAATGTCCGTGGCGAAGTTTTAAATCTATGGAAGAGAAACATTCCGGTTTGTTTAGAAGTACTTCTCACCTGTTCTTGCAAAAACGACGCGACTATAAAATCCGAAACCTGTGACGAAGATTTTCTTTTGGAAAAATGGTATTTCAGCATCAATCACCGAAGGTAATTGTCTCGACCTTCACTGCTCCACAGAAGTTAGGGATTTTACCACAAAAGTGCAGTAATAATATTGTCGCTACTTTATTATAATAATTTTATTAAAAAACGAAACTGGTGTCATCGATTTCCAACTTTGGTACGTATTGTTTAGGTATTAGCTATTACTGTCCATTCATGAGATGGATTTCTATAAATATTAAATAACTGTTCCCGGTGTACCGTTTGACGCAAACCAATTTAATTGGTTGATTTCCGTTTTCAGTGTCTGTGTCTAAAAGAATTATTATTTGTCGATAGTATGAAACAAACTTGTATTAAATAAAAGACACGAAATGGCATAATCCCTAACTTTTGTGAAGCAGGAAAATAATTTAAATAATTTTTCTAAACACATCCCTTTTGTAGGAGTGCCGAACCGCTCTTTTTCAACTTTGTCCAGCTTATGAACGCGATTCGATCCCAGTTATATTTCTCTCAACTGACAGCTTGGTTAACAGTTCAAGACGACAATAGTACCATTAAAATCACCAACAAGAATATTCGTTATCGTTTGACACTGCCTGGGGAAACTTTCGAATCATCGAATTTTTGCTCTTCGGCGGTGAAACACGATTTTCCTCTGACGGACATTGGCAACGGTTTTACGGCAACGGTGTCATTTTTGAGTATGCCGCGGATGGCGACAATGCCGGATTTCATGTGTCATAAGTGCGCTCCGAAGCCCGTTAACATTTGTGAAAAGAAGGCAAAGAAATCGGTGACGAACGGGCTTGTTGACGACCGCATGCACACCGTGTGCACCCTCAAGGGCAAACATCGTTGTGAAGATTTTGAAGATATGGAGAACTTGAAAAATGTCAAGGGGGCTGCGTTTAAGAGGTTTTGCCAGAACGGAAAGAAGGAGTGTCCATCTACGTCGAGGTAGGTGTAACAAGATTTTCCTACAGTATCTTGTTTTCCTCCTCTCCTGAAAATTTTCCTACGTTTTGGATGTCCGTATCTCTATGCAGTTACGACATGAAAACCCAAGGGTAGTATGCAATGTGATTAGAGCACAACCCGAGCCTGAAAAAACGTATTTCATTGTTAGTTTCTCTCTTTTATCTAGTACGTCTTTACAGACCGAAGCTGATGGTTGACATCCACAAGGCGAACTCTTACCACTTCCCGGAATGGTTTTCGATTTACCATCAGACGCAAGCCGAGAAGAACCTTTTAAACAGCCATAAAAATGATCTCAATGTGGTCCAGGACAAAGGGAAGCTCTTACTCGATGCGATCGAAAGGAGCGGCCTGAAAAGTACAAACGACAGACGCGTGAAAGACGGTGATAGAAGATGTGATGAAACTTGTGTTCAAAACGGACGGAAGAATGAAAGTGATATTGGATATTGTGATATGAGCGAAAGTGATATTTATAGTATTAAGGCTAAAAGCAAATATGACGTAGATGTAGATTCTTGTGATAGTCTAATAACTAGATTGAGACATAAAAAACTCAGAGACGTTATCAACATCGACCATGCAATAACGAAGGGAATCAGGAAGAAGTTGACATTCGACGATGACGAGGAGAATCGTGAAAGACCTGACGGGAAATGTGAAATGGAAATACCGACTGCTATGGAACAAGCAAAGTTTAGAAAAGAACTGGATAACGCAGCGTCGATGGTATTCCATTCAAGGACTGGTTTACCACTGACGAGCAGTCCAGCACCGATAAGAAGAGGCAAAACGTGCTTCGATTTTGATTCCTCCATCAATTCTGTTTCAGCTATCAAAAGGTAGGATTTTAACCAAAGCGCACATTTATCTAAAATTTGCTTTTACAGCGCCTTATTTCCAACTAGTTTTTCAACAGATGACGACAGTGAGAGTGATGGTAGCATTGTTTCACCTTGCAGCCCCGAAACTAACGCAGTTCCAAAGAGGGAGCTGTCGCCAGTCAAGTTTCGGAGAAAAGGTCACGCTGCAAACTTGTTAGGTTGGTGTCTTATTTCAGATATATGTAATTATTACGTCCAAACTTCAAGAACGAATTTTCCCGAACGTGTAGTTGCCGCTTATGGTGTTTTTTCATTGTGTGCAAGCAACTCTTGTCATTGCAGTAACAGTTGTATTAAGTGGTTTTTTACACCATACATCTTTGTTTTAGTAAAATTAATGAGTGATGCATAAACACACTTAGATAACAAACTGTGATACCTTTCTCAAATATAGACTTGCAGCAGGGTTGGAGCAGGATACCCATGACTGGTTTAACACAACACTTATTGTTAGGTCTGAAAATAAGAGACACAAAAAACATTACAGGGCGTATACCACCATTATTAATTAAATTTGTATACTTCATATTACATTGCATTTTACCAATCATGCTGATGGTCTACATTTTAGCATATTGCATTTTCCACTTCCCACCGTTCTTACCCCAGATTGTATTTTTTTCATAAAATTTCAATAAATGTAATGTTAGTTTTATTGGTATTTATTTCATTGTTTTCCATAAACAGAGTCGACACACGGTAAAGAAAGTGGCAGTATTTGGGTGAATAGAGCAGATAATATTTATGAAATATTTACGCGCTAGACAGAGACATAAACGATATTGCATCGAAGCCGCCCCTACGATTTGGGCATCAGTATCGTGTATTCACCAATTCATTCGTCTGTCCAGCGAAGGAATAGATGTAAAGTTCAGTTTACCGTTGTTCACAAGATGTAAATAAAAATATTCTATGTACTTGTATTTGCAGAATTGCAGGAACAAAATCTCAAATTTATCAAGAGGTTACTTTTTTTAAGAGGAGATAATAGATTTCATAGAATCACCCCATGAAATATTGGAACGTTGTTTCCGGCCAGCCTGTATGTGTTGATACATAGCAAAAAGACTATAAAGATTTTTAACTTCCCATTATAAATAAAATAGAAATGTACGCTTTCAATTTTTTTTTAAGATACAGTAGAACCTCGATATTTAGAACCTCGATAACGATAATCCTAGCAGCTACCTTCTGGTTAGTTCATTGTCCATACTATCACAAATAAATGATTTCTTTGAAAGAATTAGAACATACAGGGATAAGCCTGTTTTTATTTTAACTAACTAACTAAACAAACCTCGATTTTTCTAATAAATTTCAAGGTAAAATACTCTCGTAATTAGTTTAGAGCAAAACGTTAAATATAAAAGTTGTAAAGCAAAAAAATCTCACCGAAATCTAACTTTAGTTTTCGTATAACAGCTTCTTGTAAAGCAGCAAAAGAAAACAAAAAATTTCGGAAAATAACTACGGAAATTTTGTCACTTCCATGCTAACTACTGGAAGGAGTTTGTTTGAAATAATTTCACCAATAATTAAAGAAAAGGTTAATTTTTTGAAGATGTTCTTGAGGGGATATTCTTAAGAAATGTTTAAGCGATTTTCACTGTTCTTAATGATTAATGATAAAATCATTTTGTCTCTAAAAATTATAATTCACTATCGAATATTTTTTTCCTTCAAAAATAAAGTTAGTATAGTATAGTCATAGGCCCTGATGATGCCAACATTGTTGGCGAAACGTGCGTCGGTAATTTTAATAAAAAATATTTTTGGTGTTTTAGGGGAAAAACTGATTAAAAAAGTAGTTATCTATCACCAAAAGTGATCCAGACAATTGCTGTTTATGAAATATTTTCTTTTAAAACACAATTCGAATTATGTACGTTATTTCGTTGTCAAACTAAGCCCTAACATGAAACAAAATATTTCATAAATAACTTGATTTTTGAAAATACGTAAGTGAGTGGGTTAGGTGTAAATTATTATTTCTGCACCCCAGAGCCGAAAGCCGGTCTTCCCGACTTGCTCCGGGAACAGCCGCTTTTGTGGCCCGGCCCATCAAACAATAAATAAGGAACTGTCCGTTTTTCTTGATACATTCTGCCTTGAAATTATGTAGTACGAAAAAATGCGGGTGTCAGGTTAAAGTTTTTAGAAAACTACATTTTGTTTTTATTCCGTCACAATCAAGCAATTAATATTTTTATCTTAATACGGCCTTATCTTTTGATTTTTTTCTGATTTAGAAAGTTGTTACGTCACTAATAAATCACACCTATGAAGCATTAAATGATACGTACCTACTTATCAGCAACATGCATTCGGATCGCCCCAGTGTGATAGATCAAAAATTGAATTTTCCACTGTATTGTATTGCAATACAGAAACATTGTATGGTTACTGATGAGTGTTGTATCGATTTCTTGATTAGACATACGTAAAATTTGGTCACAGCCAACTAAGCGCACAAATCCGATACCTTATGCACTTTCATAACCAAAATATCGAAGTTCTACTGTACTTTAATAAGATAAGGAAACCAATAATACAAGCCTTAAAGTGCGAGGCACGATAATCACACATCTCTAAAACCGGGACCCATTGCCTCAAATTAGATGCACAATGAGAAAGGTTCAGAGTTGTAAATCAACAGGAAGCGGCAACGTCTTTGAGTTGCTTGTTTATTGGTGGATGAAACGGACCGGACTCGAAATTTCTGGGCCCCAATTTATTTTTATAGGAATACACATTGAACTGAAATTTGTCCTGTGCATGTGATTATTACTTTCTCATTTTATAAATTGGATTTTCGTTTCACACTGAATATTAGACAGTTACAATATTATGCTAGGTGTACAATAGTAATTTGTACAACTAGTTTTACTAATAAATAATATATATTTTTGCATTTTAATATCTGCAGCAATATAAAAAATAAAATACCTTACTTATTTATGATAGCTTCGGTGTAAAACGTTTTGAACACAATTTTCAAGTACGGTCGTGGCTTCACGGCTTCAAAAAAGCTCTCGGAGTGAGCCACACTTTGGTCTCGGAAATTTATGGCTGGGTTTAGTCTTCCATTGTTAAGATAATTGTGGGCAATAGACCCCGTTTTATGGGTGTCAGAATATCTTGCACTTTACTATATATGTATATCGTATAAAAAAAGTTAATTTGTTGTCTTTGTTAAATATTTTATGTTTTCCTCGTTTAATTAAACAATACAAAATGTATCACTACTGTCTTTGTAAATTGTTATATACAGAGTGTTACAAAAAACGACTAGCTTTAATTATTCACAAACATTTGTTTCATATCGATTTCTGGAAATAAATCTTCAGTATTGTTAATGATGGTGATTTTTCAAAAACTCTTGGATTCTGTCAAATACGTACAAATTAATATTTTATTATTTTTTTCCACAAAAATTTTCTTATATAAGATCATATTTCAATTTGACCTTTGGATTAACAAAAAAATTCACAGAAAACATAATTAAATTTAAGATTTAAAAAATAAAAGTCGACTGTCGTTTGACTTTGAAATTCATACGGAAAAGCGTTTGTATGTAATTTGGTATTAATTTCAGACACCCTGTATATTGTTGAGGATTAAAACATCGGCTTTTCCTTTGTGAAATATTCATTTAGTGTAAAATAATTATTGCTGTTTTCTAATCTTTTTTCTTTCTTGTTCCCAGTGTATCAGAGAAGTAAAAATTTAAGTCCAGAGCATATCGTAGATTTAAGAGTAAGGGTTTGAAGTCCTTTAGCTTTTGACCATAGTTTTTGAAAATTGGTTAAGAACATATCACAGTATCGCCTCCAAACCTCGGGTCCAATAGAAAAAACAGAGCTATAATTTGAAGGCTCTTTGGAATACACTCATTCTCAATACATTTTTCGGAATTCCTTAAGGTAATTAGTAAATACTATTTAAAGGCTAGTACTTATCCTAAATTGATCTTACTGACTCTCAGGACAAACTGCATTAAGTACAGTAACAAATGTTACTTTTGATATTTCAGTTGACAATGGATTATGGGGGAAACATCTTTCAGTTGATTCAATACTTGAACAGTTTAGGGTCGGAAGAGTAAGGTCGGTAGCTACGGTTTTGCCCACATCGTTCAAAGTACAATTTAGTTTTAGAATCTTTATTTTGCTTTGCGGGAAATTTGAGTACTATGACTGCCTTCTTGATTTACAATATGATGGCCGAAGAAATACTCAAACTTCTAAAACTTTGTAAACATCAATTATGAATTTACCATTCTGATGAAACCCTTGTCCTGTTACAGGAAGTTTTGAAGAGTCTGTATTAAACGGCCGTCTCGAACCAGTGTCAACCGTCCATGGCTTCACTGCTGAATTAGGGGCCAGTGGTTCTTTTGTTCCTAAACATCTAGTTGTTCCCGTTACTGTATTTTTCTATACTTTGGGCGATAACGACAAAGTTTCATCGCCGTATTTGGTACATACTCTACAACCCTATTCCGATGGCATCTAATAACGACCTTTCAGAGCCACATTAACCTAGGTAGGAAGGGGTACAATGTCCCAAAATCAGGAACAATTCAAGTCACCCTGTTCAACCCGCTGGGTACTGTTGTGAAGATGTTTGTTATCATGTATGACCTCAGCGATATGCCGCCCAATTCCCAGACGTTTATCAGACAGAGAACTCTGTACATGCCGACCAACTGCAAGGAGGAGAATGCCGAATGGGGTCCCAAGTGGTTGCGCTACCTCATCCATTTACGGTACCATCCATACATATCCATATGTGCATTGATACATTTTACGTTTGTAGGTTCATGAGCTCAAAGTCGGGCAAGATCTATTTGCACAGCGACATTCGGATGATAATTTTCCGAAAGAGCGATATGGACACAGCCACCGCCCACGGTATCGATATGAGTTACGAGCTCCGCAGTTTTACTCATATGCCAGTCAATCCTAGATTTTCACCAAGGAAGTAACTAGAAGTCAAATTAGAAGAGTCACAAATTTCCAGAAATGTATTCAATCTACATTATCATATTTGCTGTTCGTTATTTAGTTGTTTCATGCAGAATGATGGATAGAGGTTTCTTTGCGAAAATTCGTTAGAAAAATAGCTCAGAACTGCCATTGTTGTAAATATATGTAAATATTGACTTTGTTTGAATTTTTAAGGACAATACTGGTCAAAATTGTTTTTTTTTTTGAAATTCTAGAGTTTAGAAGTTATTTTGTTGATTATTTAATTGGCAATTATATTTTTAGAGTAGCACCAGTATCTACATTACATTGACAACATTATAAGAAGTTATGATTATACAAGTATCAGAGATATTTATTATTATACATGATCATAGAATTATACTAATTTTGTATTAGTCATTGAAAATAAATGTGTGAAAAATATAAACTTACTTTATTTAAAATTAAATTACAACTTAAAACATATTTGGATTCTCTTTAATTTCATCATACACTCGTTTTTCAACTAAAGGCAACAGTGTCCTATCATCTTCCATATTGCAGCTGACATACACAGTCTTATTTAGTTTTCTAGCAAGTCTTAGAGCCATTCCTTTTGATACCTCGTCCATGAAGTCGCCAAGTATTCTCGTGGCAATTGGTTGATCTTCATACCGGTTTGTTAACGCCAAAAACATATTACTTAGCTGCATATTATCCTTCTCATTTATAAATATAAGTACAGAGTCGATCATTTTTAACGCCTGATAAACAATTTTCCTTTCATTAATTGTGGTATTAAATTTATGAAGGGTAAAATTTGGGGTTACGTATTCTACGGAAGTTCGCTCACACATTATCAATTCTAAAATATTGCATAATTTTAATCTATAATTAAAAAGTTTGATAAAACACTCACCCTCTAATTTTAATTAAATTGACTAAAACAATAAACTCGAAATGTTATATTGAGGTTATGTTTATTTGCAAAGTAAACTGTCACCATCAAAATGTGCGCCAAACAGAATTCTGTATAATGTCAATATCAATGCACTAGAGGGCAGCAGCATCTATGATACTACATGTGATACTACTGTGTGATACGTGTGATCTAAGCCATAGCCAAATATCGGATTTTATAAATGGTTTATTCATCAATTTTATATGTTTTATTTTTATTAATTTATTTATTTTACATAATATTACATAATTATTATAATTTTAGAGAATATAAAAACATTAGGACTACTTCAAAGTTGGTTCATTTGGCGCCATCTCTTAATACATATTAGTATGATATTTTAAACAAGAACTTTTTACGATTTTTGAAATACAGAGTTGTCTAAAAAATAAAGGCAAAGAAATATCAACCATCTGTCATTTTTCTGGGAGCTTTTACTAGAATTCTGAGAATAAAAGCAAAACCAGGTTTGATTTCTCAGAGTTCAGTAATGCAATCTTTAAACACACACATAGATGCATGGGACCTTGACAATGAAACAATTGTATTCAGTAACAGGGTCAAGAAGCGCCCAAAGAAAACTAGTATTTTAAAGTTTTTGGAACTTTATCTGTTTTTATATTTACTCCAGAATGGTAAAGATTTCGTCCGTTCCTCTAGAAAATTTTCTAGAAAATCTCAATAGTACATTATTACACAAGAGGCTTCATTGTGACATGAGTGGGTTTGGGGCACGACGAGCGCAGCGAGAAGTGCCCCAATAGAACGAATGTCACAATGCCTCGTTAAACGAGTGTAATATACTATTTTTTCTACTTTGGAGCTCTTCGTTTTATGAAAATGTTAAAATTATGCTTTTTAAATATTCTAGGGATATTTAGGATTAGGTAGTACTGGTTGTGTTTGTAGTTATGTCTTTCCTAGTCTAAGAGTTATGTTTTTTATCTGAAAAGTTGACACTTGGCTTGACTTCGACAGGAGTTGGTTAGAAATGCTCAATACCAACGTAATACGTATCAAATAAAAAAAACGAAAGTAGTTTCACAAAAAGTTCCTTTGTGACACTACTTTTAGTTTCACAAAAACTCAATTATGACACCAAAGTAGAAAAAGAAATTATTAAATCATTAGGTATAAAGTAATCTTAAACAGAAGAATGTGGGTATGAAGAAGATGCAATGTAACTTTTAAAAGGGTGGATGCGCCATTCCAAAAAAATGTAATTGTGCGTGTCAGCTCCGACGCGAGACTGGAGTTTATTCTTTAAGTGAGATTGTCTTTAGAATATACAATAGTCAAGGGGGGTAAATAAACGCATCTCTTATAATATTGAAAGCATAATACATATATACAAAATATTTCATATTTATTTATATTGACTCGATAAAATATTCTACATATTAAACCATGTTACATAAAAATATATTACTACATTACATAAATATATTGTTAATAAGATTGATTTCTTTTACTACTGATATCGTCTTGAATATTAATTTCATCGATACTATCGTCATTATTAAATATGTACTGTGACAATAGATTCGTGGTAACTAAAATACGATTCCAAGTCGGACAATATTTTAGGCATACCTTTGTTCACTTCACTGTATATCAATATAATATAAAGATCAATAGAGATAAATAAAAGAAAGGGGTTGAGGGGTGGAGAAATATACGGAGGAAGAAACGGCAACGAACAATAACAGAAAACGACGGCAACGAACAATACATGGTACAGTGTAGAGGGTTAAACGCGTTTTGTTAAAGCTCGATTTTATTACCCATCAATTTGTCGGACCGGGCTTTAAAAATCGATTCTTAAAGAGTAAACTCAAAAAACCTTAAATGGGGTCGTCCCCCTCAATTGAATTTGACGAATTCAACTATAGCATCCCATAGACTATGTAACATGAAGCCCTAAAACGTGTTCTGTTGTTTCATAAAGTTATTTTGTAAGATAACAGAGCGGATCAAAAATTGCAATTTCGGCCAGCAGTTTCAAACGCTGTACATTTACCGCCTCTTGTGACGTCATTTCGGGGGACCATTCTCATTGGTTTGTGGGCTTCTCATTAGTCGGCACGTCTAGTAACTTGAATTATGTCTGGTGAATTTTGTCCCGTGTTGTCACAAAAAGGCGCGTTTCAAATAATTCAAATGTTTCGGATTTTTTCTACCTAGTAAACGCGTGATTTCGAATAAACAAAAAAATAGGGGTACAGTATTTTTTCGTCTACTTTCTAGAAAAGCTGTTTTTGAAAATTGTGGGACGACCCCATTTCAAAATAAATTCCGTTGTGTTATTTTACATTATTTCTTATTTTGAACTTGAAACAATTGAATACATCGGATTTCACTGGAATGGAAAATAAAGGCTATAATAATAAACTATACTATATACGAGGTGTTATGGAAATGTATACAAATATTTTAAGGGATGGTAGAACTTGCCATTTCAATCAACTCCGAATTCCGTGCAAATACTTAGTTTTAGTTTTTTAGAACAGTTATTAATTGAGATAGGGAGGGCGTGACGTCAGTCCTGGTCAGATCGCCAGTCTGTCGCCAATACGCCTCTCGACCCTGCAGCTTTATGAGTTTAGGGTATTTTAATTGTCAAAGGAACGACCTCGGACCGACTCTGGGATTTTCCAAAGTAATGATATAAAAGAATATGTCGGTCTAATCGGAGAAGACAGCTATTTCGGCAACGGATATAGGCAGTTATAGCCCCTGTCTGCATTTTATTTTCAACGACACTCTTTCACTCAAGACCCCATTGCTCTGCACGAGAACTTCTTTTCTACCACAACGACGGAACGCTCATTTAGGCCCGAAGCCCTAGTAGTGCGCATCGTCCGGCGTCGCATCACCTCCTGGGCCCAAAGACAAATTGGAGAGTTTTTGGTCACTGGCCAAAATTGGTTCCTTTTCATTCGAAGCGTCCAATTTTGTCATTTCTTCATTCACAATTTTTTTAATTTTTATATTCTGAGTACATACTTGAGAATTTTTGTAGACAGTAAACTTTTTGGACTCCTTTGGACAAACCAAGGTCACAATAACGTTAAAAAATTAAATACAATTCAAAAATAAGGAATACAATATAGGGAATCAGGATCAAAGGTACATATCCCAAAGAAAAACATAACAGTCAAAACCAAAGATATCAAAAAGAATCCAAAAGAAGAAAGAATAAAAATACATTAAACTTGAGAGGATCGAAGAGTCAAAAACTTCAATACATTTAACACAGAAAAATAAAAAAATGCAATCAATTCATAATCATAATATGCAAGGATTCCAAAGTATCCAAAGAATAGAGAAAAAGAATGCGCTTGGTGGACCACACGCCAGAAACTTCTTATGTATAATATTTTTAGTTTTATCAAAACAGAAGCAAAAGGCTTATGATAAAAGAATGATAATGATAATAATATTAACTATGCGTTTACTCTCCAAATTCCCGTAAGTGTGCTTGCATTTCAAAAGGGCACAAATTTCATAACGCCTTCACAGGTTTATTAATGGAAGCACTCTAAAAAAGAGTCAAATGAGTAAAATTCTTAAAAGGATAAAAAATCTAAAGAATGAAATAAAAATTAAAGAATCTAAAGAATCGAAGAAATCAAGAAAGCTGGGGATTAAAGAATCTTAAGAAAATTAAAAAGTACAAGGGATCTAGATAATTAGATCCATTGTGCGTGTGATAATGTGATTATGACAACACGCCTGAAGTGAAAACATCTTTGGCGATCGTAATTGAAAATATTAATTTTTCTTTCTATTGGCAGTGGTGAGGGTGACGCAACGCGTCGTGACACAAAGAGAAGAGTATCAAGATTTTGTATGATTTTCTAAAATGGGTTGAGCTAAAGAAGAGTGGTTACAGTAGTTGCATATTTTGTTTTCGGCAATGTAGGTACTACTAGTGATTCTATATTTTGCAGTATTCCACCATGGACGTAATTATTCATGTTATAATAAAGCACATATCGGAAGGTCTTTTTTCAATTGTCACTCCAGAAAATCTATGGCCTAAAAGTGATAACAGATGACAATTGATGTACCTATGAAGTTATATATTTATACTTTGCTAGTTAATTTAATATCAGAATATTGGCTATTCAAATAATCCAAAATTTACATGTGGTTAGATACAGAATTTTGACATTCAAAGTCTACTGGATGCAAAAGTAATGTACTTAATAATGAATAAAATAATAAATGTAGTGGTTAAAATTGTATTAGTTTTAAATATTTAAACCTAATAAAGTTATAATGATAATAATATAATAATTTAGTAATAATTAAATATTATAATGTTAGTAACAATACTCAGTGCATTACATGTAATATTGAAACTTTCCGTGTTTTCTAGAATTATCCCGTTTTGTTCGGACCTGCTCCCATTCATACACTGAAGGATCGTCGCCCATTTCCAGTTGCTCCAAAAGTTCAGGGGAAGTGAGAAATTCGGGATCATATTCAAAACGGTCAGCAATATCTGCCCACAAGGTTCCTGTAAAACCCCAGTTTAAACATGAAAATTTAAATAAAAACTCATATAACAACCTTGTAGTCTTTTCTCGACTGGGTGTCCATACTCTAAATTCTGTAAAAATATAATGTTTTATTCCTTTCTTTACTATATAGATGTATTTATTACCTCGTTACGACGTCCGATCCGTGGCACAGATTTAGATGCTTTCATAAAGAATTTACCCATTTCGTCTAAGTTGCTATTCTTGTTGCTTCGACCGATTCTTGGAACATTTTTTGCAGCTTTTAAATAGAAATTTCCATCTCCTAATAGGGTGTGGATGAAAACGTTGATAAACACTAACGTGGTTAAAAAATTGATACGACGCATTGTTGTACTAAAACTGCACGACTGACTAAATCCGAGCTTTGAGACTCTTTATATAGGGAGACCAAAATTAATTAGTATTCTGTAGAGTTTCACCCCTATGGCTCGCTGTTGTTTTTTAAATAGTGAAGAAACACCTGGCTTTTATTTTTTATAAGGAAAAAGATAGTAGAGAAATATATTTATTGTACCTAAATAAAGGTTTGAATAGGTAGTTCATTTTAATTTTTGGACGTGTTATAGGGTCCCAAAAATGTCAAGCCTAAATAGGTAATTTTAAAATGTTTAAATTTTTTAATGTAGATATGTATTTCGAATGCTAATTTTTTTCTCAAATCAACGTTGGGTTTAAAGTATGGCATTTTAAATAAAATATTGCATATAATAAAACAATTTTTAGAAAACTTTTTGAAGTCGAAAAATTCAGTGGTATAGTCAATTTAATGCAATAATGGGTCTTACACATTGCCAGAATTACGAGAATTAAGGTAGTGATCATGTGATTTTTATAAACGTTTCATCAAATTATTTACATAGGGTAAAGTAAGGTATATTGATGGACCGTTTACTAAATTGGATCAAACTATATCGCAAAGGGTAGTTGTTATTAAAATTTTTGAATTGGCAACACCATACGATTAGGAACCAACTTCATTTGATCCATATGCAATGTAATTTTAAATATTATCTTCTAAATGCGTAGTAAAGATAATGGTAGGCTTTCAGGTGCTTGCATTTTAAGTTTTTATTCATTAACTATCTAAAATTTACTGCAGTTTGAAACAAATATATTAACTACTAGTATTATGGTGTTTTTTTTTTTGTCAAAAGCATTTATTTTCTCTTAGATTTTTGTCGTTGTTAATCCAATTTAGTCATAAATTATTCTATTAAAATTTAAATATATCTAAGTCGAACTCCACAAACTTTAATAACTGTAAAATTACTAATGGAACATGTTTCGGCAGAACACTTCTGCCATCATCAGCCCTTAAAGAATATAAAAAATTATTCTTTAAGGGCTGATGATGGCAGAAGTGTTCTGCCGAAACATGTTCCATTAGTAATTTTACAGTTATTAAAGTTTGTGGAGTTCGACTTAGATATATTAAAATTTTAATTTAAATTTACTCCACTTGGATTTAAGAACATTCTTCTTGTTTATAAATTATTCTGACTAGCCGGCTGATTTGAAGTTTTGCTTCAAGTGTATGGGGGAAAAAGTGTCTATACAGAGATAAGACTATCCTGGAATATTTACTTACAACAGAAATTTACTCAGAAGGAATCAAATAGTATCATTAATTCTAAAAACATCGGAATAGATTACACTATGGAACCAATGCAATGATTACTGTGCAATCATTCTTGAAAAAAAAATTGTTTACGATAATCTACCCCAATTTACAATCATGCAAGACCAAGAGTATGACCAAGATTACAACTAAGACTGACTGAGCATCAAGACCAAGACTAATGGAGTACCAAAGTGGAGTAGCAAAGCCAAGACCCTATGTGCAAGAATAAGATCAAAGCCAAGACTGCCACGGTCTTGGTCTTGTTTTGTTCATCACTATCGTCTACGTCCAATTTACATCTCAAAGCGGTTCTTTTGATATAGGCGTTGACTCCGTTTTTTTCAATACCCGCACCGTTGTTTAAAATCGATACTGTAGCCGTTGTAAGTTGTGCTCGTTTTGGCTGTAAAGCTAGTTTCAGACGGGCGACTTTTTGCCTGGGATACAAGTCTCCGGCACAGTGTCCCGGTCTGAGACTAGTCTTAAGAGCTATGCGAATTTAAGAATGTGCATTTAAGGTAGTAATTATATACTCAGGGAAATTTGGCCAATTAATTTATCACGGTAGTGGTTGGAACTGCAAGTAGACAGTTCTGCAGTTGCGAAAGCAGATAAGAAAGATTTTGGTTATCAGTAGGTAGAGCAGGATTCGGACTGATCCGATCAGGAGATTCGAATAGTTCACGGACTGTAGTCCCCTTCAAGTTCGAGCCCTAAGTCAAGTAATTCCAGGAATTAGTTCCCTTCAAGGTCGCGAGCCAAGGACAGGGAGCAACACACCTGCGATTCCAGCCAGCATGGAAGGACACACAGCTCTCTAGTCATTAGTCAGATCGTATTAATAATAATTATTGTTCATACTAGTTACTGTTAATTCTTCAGTTCGTCTTCCGTTGTACATTAAATTATTAATAGTGTAGAGAAAGTTTCTTCAATTTCCACACTTCCAACCGAATAAGATTCAGTAAGTCGGCAACCTGTAGCGGACAACAGCATTATACATGTTGTAACAGTACCCTCCGAATATCGAAATTTCAGCCTCCAAATGTTCCACTCTTCGTCCATTAAGGACTGGACAAGAGCAGAGAATGTACTCTGAAACACACACACACATAATCCAATGATGCACAGGTGTTTATTTACTGGACAGTGTCCTGTAAACAATCCAATCACTGTTCTCAGGTCCCTTCTGAGGAGGCTTTTGAGAATCTGAAGAGCCGTTTTTGCTCCAATAAAGTCCTCTTTGGAGCCCAATTTGCAAACATATTAATCCTTTCGTTACCCTGCAAAGCACAACTTTCTTGTGGGCCCAGATAGGCTCTGTAATGCGTTATGGCACTCCCAAACAAGCTTCGATGAGTACCTACCTGCCCATAAGCAAAGCCCTCAGGGAAGCATGGCTGTCAGTGAAGACAGATGCAGATGCAGAGATCAGCCCCGTTAGAATTTCGATAGCCGCCGTGGGAGTGGTTCTCATAGCTTTTGTACCATTAGGCAAGCTAGCTGCTGGGTCAAAAAGGTTTTAGTTCACAGTTTACATGCAGATTCCCACCAAACGATGAATCCGTTGATCTAAGGGTTAATCCCCTCGATTTAACTGCACGCCCAAAACGACAATAGTTTTCTGCAGTTTGTTCATCAAATGCAATGTCCAGGTAAGTCTAGAATCAAGGTGGATGCCCAGATACTTGACCTTTGTTTGACCTTCTAAAGACAGTCGGTGCTACGTATTAGCCCCATGTCTTTTTGGTAAAGATGACATGGTTTGTCTGGATTGACAGATAATGGCGCACACACCATTTCTCAACTAGCTTAGGAGCCCCCTGCATGAGCTCTTTGGTCACGTTGAGAAACTACCAAGTATGGCTAGAGCCCACTTTGTGAGTGTTGGGTCCCCGCTACGCTTCTCTAAAGTCACTGTACTTCACCAAAAAAATCCTCATCCCTTCTGATACTGAAATGATGCGCTCAGCTCTTTCAATTCATGCCATTCTTTAACCTTGCATTTCTCGATGACCGCTATCAGTTCAAAAGTTGGCGAGTCGAAAGGAGACCACAAGTGTCCTCAGTCTTCCTTTTCTCGTTATGTTAACCCCAGCCGCGACCACATGTCCAGTGCATAAATTCAGAGGGAAGCTCTTGGTCTGCATCCAGTAGAACCGGCCCAATATCTATGCCTCAAAGATCTGCCTGTCGGCCGAAGCAGCCTGCAGGTTGCAATGTAATGGTGCATATTTAGTTGCAAAAACGAGAGTCGGTTCCTATTATATTCTGTTATCTGGTCTCTGGTGGACTTCTTCAAACGGGCCGTTTGGCCCGTGAGCCTTCAAAGCGGGAAAGGCCTCGCAATCCCGTCTCTTTTCAGTTCGAATGTGCTCCATTTCAAATCGGTCCCCGTACCCAGTTACCTCCGAGTCCATGTTCCGGCCTGGAAAAGAAATCTCAAACATTTCTTTGTCCATCTTGCAGAGCTAGTGCGAGGATTTAGGTAGTTACAACCGCAGGACAATGACCGCTTCAACTATTCTCTGGAATAACATAAAATCTATTTTTCCTTCAAGCGTATCAAAATGTTTATATTTTGGTATTTAACGCACTACTTAGAATGAAATCATCATGGTAGCTACGCCTCCCTGCCTCAAGGACCCTCCTAGGGGCCTACGCCCACGGCCAGAAGACCTCCCCGGCCCCTGTCTCAAGGCCCCCCTCAGCCCCGTGTCTCAAGGGCCCCCCTCGGCCCTCCTGTATCATGGGGACCTCTTGCCCCCTGTCTTAAGAGGCGCCCTCGGCCTGCCTGTCGCTTGGGAGCCTCTCGGACCCACCTCTCTCAAGGACCCGCTGTTTCAAGGGGGCCCCTTTGGAGGCCTCTTTGTTTTAGTTACCGTAACATTTGTATTAGAAAATAATGAAATAAACTCGATTCCTACCATGGCAAGTTTCACTTTCAGTCGCGTGCCTTATATTTTTTTTTATAAAAATGTTTCTTTGAAAGTTTTTTTTAAAAATGCTTGAAGAAAAAATAGTATATGTTACTCGGAGCAGAAAGCTTTTTCTTGTGATTCGCCCAGATTGCTTGGCCTCGGCTAAAGCCTCAGCCGCAACCTTCTGTGCTCAGCACAAAATGTGCGCTTTCTACTCCTAGTAACATAATATACTAAACTCATCGAAAAAAGTTAGGGATATTGCTTAAATTCAACTTAGGGCTTTATAAATGAAACATTAACCCTCCTACCATTTCTTGCAAAGTTTTTTATGTAAAATAAGTAAATATCAGCTTTTTCGGATAATCTGTTAAAAAGTTAACAGACAGTGAAAGAAATTATCTCAAAATGCAAAAACTGATCTGGACATTACTGACGACATTGTCGAAAATTATCGTTACAATTGGGAGCCTCATTTACGATTTCTGGACGATAACGCCCGGCAGCATCGAGCGCGACGTGTGTTAGAGACTGGAAATGTTAGAAATCGATCGTTTGCCTCTTCCAGCGGGATTCCCCGATCTCAATCCAATTGAGAATGCTTGTTGCTCGTGCGTTGGCAGACTACCAGCTCCGACTAGCACACTGAGAAGACAACCTAATTTACAGTACCTATGCCCCACAGAGTCCAAGAAGTTCTACAAAATCATGGTGGTAGGACTCATTATTAAGAAAAAATAATAATTTTTAGACAACTTCATAATTTGAAACAATGTTATTTTTTTATTTTTTTTCTTGAAGCGTATTATTTTTTTGGAACAATTTTTTTATAAATCTCTTCGGAAATGTTGTTAGTTTTTATTAGTGTTAAAAGTCCAGAAAAAATTACTTTGGATTGGTAAATTCAGCAATATCCCTAACTTCTTTCGATGAGTTTATTTTCGGCCTCCGTCTCAATTTAGTTATTTATCCAACACTTGTTTATTACGTAGTCATAATAACGCCGATTTTGAATGGATTATGAGGTCTATAAGACACATGTGACTTATTGAAAAATAATTCAACGCTTTTCTAATTTGTCATAGCAACCAGTTCATAAGCCAACAGTTTTGAACATCAAATAAACGTAAAATTTTTTTGGGTTTTGATGAATGTTCAAGAACTGTTACAAAAGGAGGTGTTGCCTGCCTAGGCTAGAAAATGGAAACTATTGATTTTTCAATGCAAGCTTTTATGTTCGTTGGATTTGTCTCCGCACCGAATAGCAGAATAACTACTATTAGAACATCGGAAAAATTACAGGGGGCCCCCTTGGTATAAGACAACGACGAAAACAAAACCCCGGTACAGGGGGGCCTTTAAGACATTGGGGGCCCTTTTCGACATGTGGAACCCTTGAGACATGGGTTCCAAGGGGGCTCTTTGAAACACGAGGGTCCCCATGCGTTATGAGGGCCTCTTTAGAATTGTGGGGGCTCTTACAACATGGAGGTCCCAGGGGGCTCTTTGAGGCACGGGGGCCCCCTTGAGGCATGAGGCCCCCCTACAAAAGTGAACAATAAAAAGCTTTTGTCGGCCAAAAAAGTTTTGTTTATCACACGGCCCGAAACTGTTTTGCAAGTGCTTACAGTTGTGAAGTCTCGGCTAACGCCTCGCCTCCACAAACTGTGCTTGCACTTGCAAAATAACAGTTTCTGGCCTTGTAATAAAATATACTATTGTGTTAGTTTTGTGAAATACATAATGGAGAAAGTAATATATACAACTAAATATACTACTTGTCATAAAATTCCGAACACCAAGAAAAAAATATTTTTTTTCAACGAAATTTTGGGTATAAGGTTCTATTAGCATGGGTATCATTTGGTTTTAATTTGAAGCAAATCGGTTCACAGATAAGGTTTTTCTTTTCACTAACTTAGCGCTTTAGTCGGTTTTTGTTTTTCCTTTTTGGTTAATATTGAAGACAGTTTGTCCGGTATCAGTTGTCGTTTGTAAGTGTAGAAGATAAGAAAGATGCCCCCTTTAAGAAGACGTGGTGGTTTTCGGCAATTAAGTTCATTTGAACGAGGACGCATTGTCGGTCTTCGAGAGGGTGGTTTATCATTGCGAGAAATTGGCAGACGGGTGAATTGTTCTGTGTTCACTGTATTACAGTGTTGGAATGCATGGTCTGTAGACAACCGAGAACATCGAACTCCGGGTTCGGGACGTCCCAGAAGAACTATAGATGAAATCCTAGAGCCCGTTGTAATTCCTTACGTTCGAGGTATTCCCAACGCCATGTTTCAACAGGACAACGCTCGACCACATATCGCACATGTGTCCTTGGAATGTTTAGAAGAAGCTGACATCACTATACTGCCTTGGCCACCACGTTCCCCAGACCTCTCGCCAATTGAACATGTGTGGGATACAATCGGGCGAATGCTCAATAATTTGCCTCAACCCACCACAAACACTGGAGGCATTAAGAGAGGAACTTCAACTTGCCTGGGATCGTCGGCTTCAAGAAGACATTGATGGGCTGGTTCGCAGCATGCCACGACGTGTTGCTGAGTGTGTGCGGCTCCAAGGAACAGCTACCCATTATTAATAAAAATAAATTATATCTGACGTTATTTAGCTTCAATAAAAACAAAACATAAACTAAATGTTGCTTTTAATAACTGTGACATTCTTCCAAAAATTCGTTTAAAAAAATAACTTTTTCCTGGTATTCGGATTTTTATGATAAGTAGTATATATAAATATTCCTGCATATTATGTATTTAGTTTGACAGCTGTCAAACCTAACCTCAAAATTTGATGTTAATTAGTGTTTTTTTTCTCCTTTTGCGTGACCGAATACAACACTCGACCGATGCCTCGTGCTTCAAGAATTCGTTCTCCGAGCACGTTTTCCACACAGAAAGTGAATCCTACAAGAATTAACGCATATTAGTGGTGAATGAGATGCTTAATCGACGTATTATTCTTCCTGTTGTGAATTCGCCACATTATTGGGCAGTAAAAGAAAATGTCCCATTAGTGGTCATAAACCATCCAGCAGGATAATTGTAATGCCATATCAATCATCTCTACTTTCCCGCGTCTTTTGTATAGCAATGTGGGAGTGCGTCGTGTAGTTTCATTTTAAATATTTCTTGAAGTCTACTGGCTCCTGCATCCTCAATTCGTTTAGAAGAGTAAGGTCACTATATAAATGACGATTTCGAAGCCACTTTTTGGCCCAAACACGTCGTTTTTTTCTTTGTATATAACAATTCCACACCAAGATTAATTATCACTAACCAACGCGCTTTCCTTAACGATTAGGCTTTTGTAGGAAATCCGCCAGAAAAGCTTATATGTACGTTAGTGGGCTCAATGATGATCCTTGCTGAAAACTGACAAGACCGTTCCGCTGTAAAGAACGAGGAGAATACACAGTACACAGTTTACGTTAGTGGGCTACGAGAAGATACTGTCCGCCTTGTTTTCCCAACGGAATGAATTCCAACGGAAAGAATGACAAGAATAACCGTTCGTGTATGGGTAGCTAATGATGATAGTATTATCCTTGCTGAAAACTGACAAGGCGGTCCCGCAGTAAAGAACGAGGAGAATACCACCAGTATACAGTTGGCGTTAGTGGGTTAGGAGAAGATACTTTCCCCCTTGTTTTCCCAACGGAAAGAATGACAGGAATAACCTGAATTTAAGCATTGTTGTAGATATGTTTAAGGATTAGGAAAATATGGCCAGAATTACCTATTGTGGGTGTAATATGACCACACTGCTGAAGTGAAAACTTGTTTGGCGATCGCAATTCGAAATAATTTTCTTTCTATTGGCGGTTAGTGTTGATATTCAATGGTTTAAACATACGGTCTCAGGAAACTAAGACGGGAGGATTTTAGGACCAAGATTTTGTATACCTAATTTTGAAGTGGGCCGAAGTACAGAATAGTGCATACAGTATTTGGCAATGTACTATACAAAGTTACTGTGAGAATTTCACCATGAAGATTCTGTTTGCGATTATCGCCTCGGTCTTTCGACTTCCAGCTGCGGGTGACACGGTTGGGTATCGCCGTCTATTTTGGGCTCAGGAGTTACAGAGCAGGTCGTGTAATACGGATTAAGAGGCGGTAGATATACCGCAATATCAATACCGATATACATGATTGAAATCGGCAATGGCCTGATTAATGTCGTAAAGACGTGATTGTATCAAAAGAAAAAGGATAAGATAAAATTTCTTGTACTGTGCAGATTTCAACTGTTTCACCAATCAATTTAGGCTGCATCCACCAACTTATAGGGCTGGTTTTCTTCGCTTCCTCCCTCATCCGTTGAGACCTTAATTTAAATTCGCCGAGACCTAAGGGCGAAGTGTTGCTGTTGGATTGTAGAGGAAAGGAGATCAAGATGGTTTGTGAAAAAGTTTGAAAGGGTTTGAGAGAGTTTGAGAAACCACAGCTCCAACTATAGCCAGCCAGCCAGCATCGTCAAGATCAGCATGTAATTATATAACTAATAGTTTCAATTTTTTGTCAACGTTCCATAGTTTGTTTTTATTTTCATTATCTTTTGTACAATCAACACGTTAAAATTTGTCATTCTTTGAATTTATAATTGTCATTTTATTTTCTGTCAACTTTACATCTAACAATTTTGTTCAATTATTCTTCAAAATTCTTTTCACCATTGTTAATTGTATATTAGGAATAGGACATGTCGAATAAAACTGCATTTTACTTGTGACCTAGACCCCACGTTAAACCTTGCCAGGAACGTTACGTCAATTTTGATTGGAACAGTATACCTACCTTTAATAGAAACATAACGGACAGTTTTTTTTTTTAATTTATTGCCTGTCCAGAAAATATATACCTATACCATATCCACAAAAGTGATAACAGACTGATGACTATGATTATGGTGGTTTTTCAGGTACCTACGCACTATAGCTAATTCTCTTTTGACCCATCTTCAAGTGACTTAACATTATAACGGGTCTTCATACATCATGTTACCTGTGAAAAAAAAAATACAAGTAGTATGGAGCATTTTGACTTTAGAAGCTTACTGGATGTATGAATCATTTTTATTAACACCTTGTATCACGACCTTCTTGATAAATTTCTCTTTAGACCGACCTGTTCTATTCTTCAAAATTGCATTGATTTCTTTGAAGTAAATTATTGTTGAATTTTGACATTTATATTGCCATTTGACCGTTACCGCACATGCTCAAAAACTCATCGCTCTGATGATACCAACATTATTGGCGAAACGTGCGGCGGTAATTATAATAAAAATTATTTTTGGTGTTTTAGGGAAAAACTGATTAAAAGTTCCGCACATACTGTTCAAAATAAAATGACAGAGTGTGGTACTTCTATGAAATTTGATGTTTTCACTCAACTCAGCATGACGACTCATTCTCATTCACTCTCAAAAATTTATACAAGGTTTAAAAATGAGGGGCTGAATTTTGAGCTTTTAAAAAATATCTGCTCCGTTTTTCGCGAATATATTTTAAATCTAATTTCATCTTCGGAATCCTAGACTTTTAAACCCTTAAAGGTAGATTTTTATCAAAATTAACAATTTGATGGTCCAGCTTTAAAATGTTCTGCAAAAAAAAAATTCAAAGAGAGGGTACCTACTCCTTAGAATCTCCTGACAAAAATTGGAAAAACACCCTAAAGGGTCTTAGGTATTTCAATCTGAAACGTATAGGTCGCACCGAAAGTTTCTGCAAACTAGCAAAATGAAAGTTTACCTCCTACTGGTCACAATAAAATGCATCTCACGTGAAAAAGTCTCCACAAAAATGGTGTTCTTGTTTTGATAACTGGTTCTATAGAATGAGTAAATATACATAAATAAATTTAAAAGTAGAATATTATCTCCAAAACTCCACCGTTTTTCTTTTATTTTGCAGAAATTTTCCGTGCGACTTACATCGAACCGTTACAATTTTTTATTCCCTGATTTTGGCCACTAGTTTTACATATCGCAAAAAATACGCACATACTTTGCTGTAATATTAACGTTTTGTTTAATTTTGTTATAATGTAAATAAGACCTAACTGACGATGTAATAACTCAATATGTAAATAACGATATGGACGTATTACAGAATCTGAGGAATAGGCTAACAGCACTGGAAGTTACTCGCCTCGTTGCCATATTAAAAGTATGGTATCATTCGTAAGCTACCAATGGTAAACCTGCTATTAATAATTGTAACCATGACAACTGTAAACAGAGGGGATAAGTAGGCGTGTTTTCTACGCGCATGCACTTTTGAGGAATAGGAGGTAGCAAGTTTACGAACCAAAGGCGCCACTAGTGGCCGATTGGAGTAACTAACTTACTTTGTACTGTGTCTACTCCCTTCGAGAGGTCGCCAGTAATCTTTGAAGAGAAGAAATTGAAGTTGAGTTGCTAGATTGGAATTGTCATTTAGAGTAAGATAAAATCATAATTGTACAACAACTTAGAAGGCATGATTTAATGTGGTTAGAATTCATGCATTTATTTTACAGGATCTTTAAAAGAATTTCAGTTTGGTATTTGAATTAGAACAATATTCACATAAATACATAACAAATTTTGTTATTGGCAATTTTACACTATTGTGATAAATTGTGTACTCTTGATAATTTTTGTACATTAGGTATAATACCTATATTAAATTGGCATATATAATAATATATTTGCTATACGATTTGCCTACATATATAACCATATTCACTGTTATATACGCTCGTCATTGAGAGCATTTAGTGATTAAAATATTTTTTTTTTCTTGGATTATATAAGATAAATCTTTTTGTATTTTAGCAATAGTCAGCTTTATACATGGTGTCCCGACCAAATAAAATTATTTTAAAAACACTTTAGGAGGAATATGTTTGATATTGACACGACAACGTATTAAAATTCATGCGTCACAAAGGCTTGCTCACATGTCCGCGTCAACTACTCATTAGGTACTTATGAGCAATACGTTAAATGTAAATGTTACGATAGTCTAGGTCAAACCTTCGCATTTATGCCTCACGCAAAAGATTTTCATTCTGAAGTGATCAGGGAGCGCTGGCAGGCCCCTTGTAACCCCCTGTATTTTCATGGTTCGGTATACTTAAAACCGATGTCGCACCGAACGGCTTACTCGACTTGAGAATTTTTGGTGCCAGTTTGTCCGTAAAGATGCAGCGTAACTAGAAACTAAAAATAATTAATACATACACATGTAGTGACTTTCCAATCAATATGTAATTAATTATCTAATATAATTGATAAAGACTAAAAATAAAAATTGTCAAATATACAGGGTGATTCACTAAGTGTAGCAGACATATCATCAGTCTGTATAATTATTAAGAGTTTGGTGTAGATCATACAAACCGTGGTAGTCTTGGTATTATTTTTGTTTGTGGTTTTGTAGGATTATAAATTAGGGTAGATTTTCGTAAATAAATTAATATTAAAAAAAAATGAATATCATTAATGATATTTGAAAAAAGTCTTTCGGCAGAAACTCATAGTTATGAGCAAAGACCGGATTATAGACAACTTAAGAATTGCAAAATATGCATAAGAGTGCTAATCTGAACATAATATACTTACATAAAATGAAACAAAATGACCTTTTCACGAATTATTTTTGCGCAATCTCGACAGTATAAAACCGTAAATTCCGACAGTATATATCTTCCACGACAGTCTATTATACCCACGTAGAGACACTTCTTTTACCTCGAAGCATGGTACATTAAATTTGAAGATTGGCACAAACAAAAAATTGTGTAAAATAATTATGTGCTGCCAGCAAGTTCTTGTAATGCTGCTGTAGTATTTCTGATAACCTAATTATGTAGATACCCCAAGGAAATCTGGGACCAATCTGGTCTGGTTCTTGCATACATGGTCTTGGTTTTTGCAACACCAACAGCAAGACTGCAAGACCGAAACCAATGTTGCTCATCACTAATTTTGAATTACATTATCATTGAGACTGAAACTTATTTATTTGTTTAATGAGATTCTATTCAACATAAAAGAATAACATCTTGCATGTTTTTTACAATTTTCGTGCTTCGTCTTCGGTTTAGAGGCTCGATCAGAACTGAGGTTGATCAAAAAAGGATGACAGTTTTTGTCTATTATTTATGAACTGAAGATATGTCGTAAAAAAACCTTGTTTTCATTGAACCGTATTATTTTAATTTCCATAGGCGTGCACACATTTTATAGCCAAACTTTAAAGAATTTTATCTCCATACAGGGCGGAGTGGAAAACCCAAACCAAAGGAGTTGCACTGTACTCATCCCAAGGTGTTACCTGATTTTTTTACGTTCATTTAGATTTTACCCTGTAAGTCCATACAGTCGACTCCCTCTAACTCGCCCTGCCTCTAAGTCAAATTTTTTGGATGGCAATATTACAGAAAGCAGAAAATACCAGGACAACGTGATTCTGTAGACACTTCCAAATAGTTGTCACTTTTCACAGTTCACCAAGAACGAATTAATCAGCTTAAAACTTGGCTGTCCCAATTTTTTCTGCTCTCCGTTGCACAAGTATCGATTCTGAAGATGAAAGTGAAACGAGAGTATGATCGAAATTGCAAAACACAATATGACGACATTCAAAATGCTATCAATAACTTTAGAAATGAGAGAAAATACTGAAGAACATGTATATAAATTTAGGTTATGCCAGATCAACACGTGCAAGAGCACTTTTGCACGTATTGCTCACGATAGTTACTTTTTCTACGCTTATATTAATTGAATTAAAAAAACAATGAACAATAATTATTAAAAATTAGAGGATTTGTGCTTGTTTTGTTTCCAGATTTTGAAGAAAATGTATTCGGCAGTATTTATTCACATCTTCTGTTGACATAATTATGCACTTTACTTGTATGCTGTCAAACGTCACATGTAATTTGACACTTTCGTACAGGGAAATCAATGGCGAAATGTCAGTTTTAATTTGTGATTAATTTCTACATTATTCTTATTAAAAAAGTTAATAAATATCATTTTTTTTGTTCTTACTTCGAACTTTTTCCGATGACAAGTGATAACTCGGCTTAGAGGGAGTCGACTGTACTTGAAATAGGCTACTATAAATCAATGAGCCTTTTTCTGTAAATTTGGACACAAATTAAAAAAAAGTCTTACAATTAGAGACACTGAGGTTCAGGTGGGTAACAAGCACCCGAAGTGACTGTTTTGACAAAATCTGCCTTCAAACAAAATACAGTGAAGAGACTTTTAGAAAAGCCATGTGAAAAGTATGTGGTATGAACTTGATATTATACCTACTCCACTATCATAAGATTGATTTAAAAAAAAAAAAAAATTAAAAAGGCTCTTGGTGCAATCTGTTCTGCATTGGGGGCTGGATAATATCTGAGTCACCATTGCATGCAGTTGTTGCTTTTGGTATAGGAGAGAAAAAAAGTACTTCTACATGAGTGACAAAAACAAACTTATTGGTTTCATGCTATAATAGCATCGGAATGCGTGGAAGAAAATGGTACCTTTTGGTTCATTTTCTCTCATTTGGTTTATGGACTATTCGAAATGCGTGGTCGCTTTAGGTATTATAGAAGATCAAGTCGTAGTTTTCTTTTGGGGTTAAGAATATACTTAGCAGGGTACAAAAAACTTATGCCTCCAAATAAAAATTGCATTGATTGCTTTCACCATATTGACGCCAATTATTATTTTGTGGTTCCTTATGGGTACGATAATTTTTTATAGTTTGTTTTAGGTTTTTACACTATATTTTCGTTAAGTTAAAAGGATAATTAAAGGGGTTGACTATTATTACACCTATTACAGCTATTGTAGTTTTCTAATAAACATTTGAGCAGTGATTTCATTTTCCTGGATTAATATCTTTTCTAAAAGTATCTGAAACCGTTCTTAAATTTTGACTAAACGAGACCAGTCAAACCTCTGTTACAAGTTGGTACAATATATTAGCGTATGAAATGCAAACTCTTTTATGGTTCCAACAACAATAAGAAAAATCGGCGTGTAAATCACAAGAAAGAAATTGTTTTAGACTCTAGGTTTTTCAATTTTTTTTCAACGTCTGTCGGTATACAACGCTCGAAAAGCCCCTTCAGAGTAAAGTCTCTATAATAAACACCAAAGTTATGGCATTTAACATCAGTTTGCACACATCCATCCCCATATTTCTCGAAGCGTCTGATGTTCAAATTCGTATAATTAGTCGAACTCCAAATCGTAAAACGAGTCGTTGTAAAACTGGTCGGTGAGCGATCCAGAGACAAAGAGAATCGAACCAAGTGGGAGGAAAATCGGCCGATGTAAATTAGAGACGTTGAAATGCCCGTTTCAGGTAAGTGTAACAAGGTCGTCACAGAATGTCCCCGTCAAACAAATGACCCAAATCCAAGAATTACTTGAAGGAGGAGGTGGAAAACAAAACTATTTTTTTCCTTTCAACCAACGAATGCATTTTTTGCTGGGATTGAAGTAATTAAAATTTCAAACATAGCTTTATTTTTAATGGGTTTCGTAAATTATAGAATCTAAATGAAAATGCAATTGTAAAAATGTTACCGGGTTAATACGCCGTAAAGTTTTTTTTATAGTTATTACTAGACAATTGCGTAAAATAGTAAAATAATATATCAGTAAAATTTGATCACTCTTTAAATTTTTTTACTGGACTTTGTTGACTTTGTTTATTAAGTGATTTCCAAAAGCACAGAGTCAAATGAAGGATCCACAAGATTATGTGTGGTAGTTTTAAATATGTACATGGTATGTGGCATCCACGTCTTTAACCAGGTAGGTACCGTCAGAACTGTGGCAAAATCATTGCTAACTGCTGCAGGTCAATAGCTCCTCGTTAATTTTCTCCTCGACTGTACACCCAGAAAGGCGTTGATGCCTCTAAGGATCCTGTTAAAAATGTATTATTTTTTCTTTGGGAGATGCCGACTGGCGCCGTCAAAGAACTAATTTATTAATTAACCCAACTACAAATATCAGCGCTCGCATTGTTTTAAATACTCTTTATTTAGTCCGCTTGACCTCTAATTGCGACAAGTAAAAATGCTGAACACAAAGAAATTTAAATAACTGTCGGCGATAATTAAGCCATTTTAACTTCCAGCGTTGAAAATAGGCGAGTTTTGACTGTAACTTGTAAAGAGAGAAAAACGAAAGGTGTTTCACATAAAAAAGTATGTTTTCGATTTTATGTCTAACACATAAACGCAACCGTCATAAACATTCGTAGTTCTTAAATTTACTTTCTCATATTACTCGAGTTTACATTTACTCTTTGAAATACACCTTATAAACTTTAAAGACCTGCACTATGGCCAATAAAATGGAAATGTTAAAAAAATGTATTACCATTTTTATGACCTCTTAATAAAGGTTTCGCCATAAAAACCCGCTTCAGCGTAAAGGCAGCTTGATATAGTTATTATATAAAATAAAATATTACAGTAGCAATTAAAAATGTTTTAATTAAAATAAATACCATTAATGTCTTCGTTTGGATCGTAAATTACTGCTCTTTATAGAATTTCGGTCTATGGCGAGTCACCCAATTTACAATTTTATTCCCGTAATAAATAACTTAAAATTGAAAATTAAAACTAATGGGAACGGATCTCAGTTTCGGAACTTCTCATTAAAGGTAAGGTAGATGCCACCAGCACGGTTTTTTATCAAACTCTTTATTATCGTCGTAGTTCTCATTCTAAATGTCTGTTACTCATTTCTGACCCACTCGACACTCCTTAGATTCCCATTTTTAAATTGGGTAGAGCAATTTGATTATCATCGTAATTAAACTAATTTAGAAAAATGTTGCCCAAGAAACGCTGAGTAAAAAAGGTGCAAAAACATTCACTATTACATAATGTGGTATCACTTTCCTTTGTTGAGAATTAATTACCTAAATAATTTATTAATGAGGTCTAATTTAAATTAGGCAGCAGGTCGAGCATTGTTTCCTCACCTGATTAGGTAGGTATAGGACAGGTTTAAATAATAATTAATTAATGTTAAAGTTTGTTTAATTATGTTATAACATAATGTATGATTTTTTTAATTAATAAAATTATTTAATCCTAGAGACCATCCACCCCTAAAGAGTGCAGGACTGGATTGAGTCGAGTCTTGAATTTTCTTTCTGTGAATTTCAATATGATTACCCTTTTATACCTATATATGGCCTTGTTTCTGAAGAACGTAATGTTTTGAAACAGTTAATGTCCTTAGATTAATAGTTATATTTTCTGCACTGTCATAAATATATAACAAAAAAAGATACCACAGTCACCAGTTTAGCTTAAAGTTGTTAAACATTTATTAATAACAAATAACAAAAACAAAATTTGCGCTAATATACATTTACCAAGTTTTCTTCTTTCAGCTCTCTTGTTTGCTATAGATTTTGTTGGTTGTTTCAGTCATTGAAAAAAACTAGTTATTCCAATTATGTATTTACAATATCTAAATTCTAGTTGACAGATTAACTTTATTTATTTGGATGAAACTTTGGATATATCAAAATGGGAGGGCTTCTATTCGGCGTGGGATGAACGAACATGATTTGAAAAGTTATCCTGTTAAATTAATAATTAACTTAAAAAAACTACTTCAAAAAACTCAAAGTAACATAAGTTAACTAAAAAGTAGATTTTTTTTTTCAATGTCAGTTATTTGCTGTTCCTCTTAATGTAATAATTATTTATTGTTCCGTTTAATGGAATTAAGAAATTATTGTTTATTATCTAATAATTATTAATTTTTTAATAATTTTGAAGAAAACAAAGAAGCTATGCCCGAACATACAAAAAAATACAATCGAGAACCTACTTCTTTTTTTGAAGTCGGTTAAAAAGTGGAGGTAAAAGATCTACCATTCATCATGCCGGAAGGATTTCAGGATTTTTACCGGGCTGTCACTTACAACTAGGGAGTAAAAATAACGACCGCGACTATCACAAGACAATGACTGGAGACCTTTTTAGAGAGTGTACAAAAACCAGCTCATCCCTGCTTTGTCAAGTTTTGACGAAAAATGTGTGCTGGTTATGTATAAAGAGTGCAAAATCCAAAACACAAAGTCTAAAATCCAAATTTTCAAATATTGAAATCGATAATCCAGTGTTTACTAGCAGTAAAGCTTAGCATCCAGTATCCAATGTCCAAACCCCCGTAATTTTTAATGTAACGTTCAGTATCTAGAATTCGGAATACAATGTCAGGAATGCAAATTCCAGAATACAGAACAAAAGAATCCAATGACAAACTACTAAAATCCAGAATATATTATTATAATAACCGTAACCAGATATTATCCATAATACAATATCTAAAATCCAGTAACAAAACAAATCCGGTATACAAAACCCTCAACACATCATTTACAGGGTTTTCATAAATTATTCACTCAAAATTTGATCTAGCTACATGTAAATTTTGTTTTCGACAGACAACATGATGTATTGTTGCGTTTCTGGGGTCCGATTATTTATTTAAACACTATGTACAACTTATTTACACTTCTTAGATACAATATTTACATTATTTACAATATGTACAAATTACTAATTCACCTACAGTTTCGTATTATTTATTTCCACATGGCGCGGCACTCCAGATACATAAAGGCAACTGTCCGACTCGACCCACTGATCTTCAACTTTGTCGAACTGCGATGCGACTATACTACACCCGCTGGAACGTCCTCCAATAAATATACCGGCGCCCAAATCCTTCGAGGCGCCTCCACATAGTTCCATTTGATGACATCGCGCTCTCGATGTGTACCGGATATTTCAAAAGATGATTTCATACTATGTATCTCGAGTACGTTGTAGTAGTAAATCCAGAACTTTCTAGTAATTGATGACGTCATAATCTCAAGCCGCGGCAGCTATGAGTCATTTCGGGTCCACGATCCGTTACAGTATGATTCATTTATACAGATATAATTCAATATTAGTTAGAATACTAAATAAAAGATCGTTATGTTTATTTGTTTGGATTTTCGGGTTCTTAGGTTTCAAGCCTATATTTACAGGTTCTTTGGTTATAAACCTCTCAAGACACAGTTGTTTTTTTAGTTTTTCAGGTTTTAGTAATTTGATTTTTAAGCTTCTCCCTATTATAGTTTTCAGAATTTAAATTTCTTTCACCCTCACATGTCCTCAGGTTCTCAAGGCTTTCAGTTTTTAGTCTCTCCGATTTTCACTTTTTAGTTTAAATTATTTCTTTTTTAAAGTTCTCTGGTTCCCAGAGATTATGTTGTTAAATTCTCAAGCTCAAGCTTAGGCTCTCAGAATTTTTATTTCCCAGGTTCCGTCTTTCGGATTTCTTTACTCTCAACTTTCAAATTATAGGTTTTCTATCTTGTTTTTAGCCTCACATACATAGTTTTGGTTTTTGAGTTTTTGGAGCTTGCCGGTCGGGTTCTCAGGTTTTTGCGGTCTAAAGTTTTTGGAGTTTTATAATTCTGAGTATTTTTTTACAGATTTTTAGTTTTTCAATCATTTTCGGATTTTCATATTGTTAAAGGTTTATTTTATAATTTCTTAGGTTTTCGGATTCGGTTTCCAAATGTTCAGCTTTTCAATTACTATACTTGAGCCGTTCAAAAGGGAGAGCTATCACGTGAAACCTGCGTGTTTTGGGCGGGGTGAAAGCATTCTGTGGGTGGAATTGGGTTGTCTTCGCTGCACTCTAGCATACTCTAGTGTGCAACGGGTCATTCCAACCCCACTTTTCTAATGCCTCATTCATTTCGCAAACCAATAGCAAGCGATCACGTGCCGATCACGCGTCTTTACAACTCTCTCTCTTGAACGGCCCGAGTATAGTTCTCTGGTCATCATGCCTTTGAGATTTCAGGTTTTCCAATTCTGGGTTTTCATGTTCCCAGGCTTTCAGTTTGTTAGGTTTGCATTTTTCAAGTGTTTATAACTTATATTATAGTTCGACACTGTCAGAATTTTGAATTTTTCGCTTGTGTAAACACTCTCCTGTCAGGCAATAAGAAAATGTCAGATAAACGTCACACAATTTTTATGGATTTAAGCAATTTAAAGCCTTGCTGCGGTTATGTCGAACTATAAAACGTTGTATTACACTCGTTCCTGTGTAAATTTGGGTGCTTTCGTGCACTCGAGATACTGATTAAGCCCTCGTGCCCGAAATTACCCAATTTACACAGGAACTCCTATAATAAATTAACTATTATAAAATTCATAAAATTTCAGGCTTTCAACATCTCAGATTTCCGTTTATAACGCGTTGGAGTTATTTTAGATGCTATCTTTCTTTTCAAAGCTTTTCACATTTTCAAGTTTTCGGCTGCTTATGGTTTCAGAGTGTTCAATTACTCATTAGTGTCCAGCTTTTCAAGTTCTTAAGTTTCCGATGACCGTAAACCCAACCATTTTATTTTAGGTGAACCTATAATAAACGGATACAGGAGAAAAGTAGATTTTGCAAAGAACACTTATGCTGGAGGGTTGGTTTTTCATGTAATAAAGAAACACGTAAAATTTGAAAATACGCATAGAAATAAAGACTTGTTGTTTTGACCTGTCGAAAAAAAAAACTTAGTTTTTGATTTTTCAATTCTTATATGGGGTATTTCGTAAATTTTCAGTCCTTTGGGGTTCTCAAATTTACAAGTTTTTACGTTTTCAGTTGCACTTTCGTCCAGCTTTCCAGGCGTTCAAGATTAGATTTTTGGGTACTCAAGATCAGTTTTTTAATTCTCCGGTTTTCAGATTCTCCATTTTTACTGAATTTTAGGTTATTGGCTTCTCAGATGGTTAAATTCTCAGGTTTGCATCAGGTTTTAACATCTTAGACTGATGTTTTGGTTTACAGGTGCAAATTTTGTACGTGGTCCAAAGGCACAATCTGTCAATTTTAACATCAGATTTATATCTCGAGAGCCAAATTGTTTATTTAAAAACAATTAAAAAATCATCAAGATGAGGGCTTCACAATCATCAGGTAGCTTTCAATGAAGAAAAGGGTTCACCTCACATCAGCAGCCATTATAAAATGTCGGTTTAAACGTGTCCAACTAAGGGGGCCCAAGGAGACTTCTGCCGAACCAAGGGGGCTCCCGCCGAAACAAGGGGGGGCCCTTCCAACCAAAGGGCCCAAGGGGACCTCCGCCGAAACAAAGGGGGCCCAAGAGTGGACCCTGTTGCAAGAGGTCTTCCTTGTATACAACATATTTGAATAGTATACATCATACGAATTTGAATTAAAACATTTAAATATATCTAAGTCGAACTCCACAAACTTTAATAAGTGTAAAATTACAGATGGAACATGTTTCGGCAGAACACTACTGCCATCATCAGTGCTTAAAGAATATATTTTTTTTTATATATTTTTTAAGGGCTGATGATGGCAGTAGTGTTCTGCCGAAACATGTTCCATCTGTAATTTTACACTTATTAAAGTTTGTGGAGTTCGACTTAGATATATTTAAATTTTAATCTATGAAAGTCGATATAAAGAAATATTAGCTTGATGGGACTATACCGAATGGTTATAATTTTTTGAAAAATTGGTTAAATCTACCGATCTGCCTTTAATTAACTCAACCAGATATATAGTTCAGTTTACTAAATATGATTTTTAAAAAATAAGAGTTATTTCAATCTTCACGGCCGGGGCGACTACTATTAATTATTAAGTATATAGGCAACTTTAACTTTTTTTTGTAAAATCATGTTCTTTCGGAAAAAGTATTTAGATCCGTCATTTACAATACGTCTCATGACTGAAGTTTAGGCAACCCTTGAAACCGGAGGCCCCGAGGTGGCTTTCTTGAAGCATGGGGGTTCGAGGGGCCCCTTTCGAAACATGGGGGCCCGTGGGCCTCCGCCGTAACATGGGGACCTGAGGCCCCCCTCGAAATATGGGGCCCCGAGAGGGTCCACTTGAAACATGGAAGTCCTAGGGGCCTACTTGAAACATGGGGGCCTAAGGGGGTCCACTTGAAACATGGGGACCCGAGGGGGGCTACTTGAAGCATGGAAGCTCGAGGGGAGCCACTTGAGACAGGCGAGCTTGAGGGGGCCCCCTCGGTTATCAACATCTTTCTAGAAGTCAAAAGTTGAATTTGTTAGGTTTAGAGTACATTTACGATACGTCTCATGACTCCGTTTAGGCAACCCTTGAAACCGGGAGGCCCGAGGTGGTTTCCTTGAAGCATGGGGGTTTGAGGGGCCCCCGTCGAAACATGGGGGCCCGAGGGCCCGCGCCGAAACATTGGTGCCCATTTGAATTGGCCCGAGGTGCCCATTTGAAACATGGAGGCCCAAGGAGGGCCACTTGAAACTTTGGGGCCCAAAGGGGGCCACTTCAAACATAGGGGCCCGAGAGTGCCCCCCGAAACAAGCAAGCCCGAGGGGGGGGCCGAATCAGGCGGGGCCTCTTCGGTTATCAACATAATTATAGAAGTCGAAAGCTGAATTTGTTTATAGGATTGATCAGTTTTTCCCTAAAACACCAAAAACAAGGATTTATGTATGAGACAAATTTAATTGACTTGAAGTCTTCAGGCAGGCCCCCTTGAGACATTCTTGGGAAAATTTTTATTTCAGTTCTTTGCCAAATTTGAATTAAACCAAATGAACTTTTGAATTTGAACTCCGCGCGTGATCGCATGCAATTGCATAGCTCCAGCATGGCTGGCCTTCGTTTGTTTGTGCTGTCCTGTGTACAAAATGGCAACTCGATGGTGATTTAGCATTATTTTGTATTAAAAAACGGTAAGTTATCTATTTCAAGAATATTAGGTAATAAAATTACATAGTGTTAATGTATCACAGTTGTCATATTATAGTAGTCGCAGCGCAATGAATATTTGGGAGGTTAGAATCTTAGGTATCACTAATTGAAAATATCTTACAGACCGAACAAATTCTGTTAGGATCTTTGAGATTTATAACTCTGGACTATCACAAGATTTTACTGAAAGTCAATCAGTTGGTAAGTGCAATTTTTTGTTACAAAATCTATTGCTGCTACATCACATGGCACTTTTTTTAGAGAAGGCGAATAAACCCGTAATTCTTCATGTTTTAACAATGGTGGAATAGGGAAGTTTCTAAGAATCTTCCAGTGCCACGTCTTCACCGCCTTTTCCAAGTGTACAAACAGCAATAAATTCTGGTAAGTTTTTAACTTCAATAAATTTTAGTGTTTTTTTTTTCACTGTTCATATCGTAGCAAAATGTTTAGTTTTTGAGGTTGATGGAAAAACATGTATTTCATTTCCATTATTGGATACCACATAATACTTGTTATTGCTTTAAAATTTATATACTCTTATTAATGTTTACTTTAGTACATGAAGTATGTGACTATTGTATATACCTTGTCATATGTCGTCATATTTACGTAACTATCACGTCAAATCTTTTGGTCATATGACGTAATGACTAACTAAAAAGAGACGTGAATATCACGTCACTATGTTAGCTGGGTACTATAAATTTGTAAATTATTTATATATATATTTATTTTTTATATATTTAATTATTTAAATTTTTTTTAAATACTTACATGTACGCTCAATTAGAGGATTTTGATTTTTTCCTTTTTGTTTGTATTTCGAATTAAATGGGCCCTTTATAACATTCACACTTTTTGTTTGTATTCTTTTATTATTATTAAATAAAAAAATAAATAAAACCATAAAATTTTATTTTAAACCAATCCGACATGTGAAATGACTAATTTAAGTCATGGGTACAACTAATCGATTTATTTAATACAACCTTATTTTGGTGTTGATTTAATCAATTTTATGAGTTCTTAGAAAAAATTATTAGCTTATTATAACAGCATATATAATTAGTTGAACAAAATAATATTGTTACATCAAACAAACATCTGAGTTGTATGAAGTGCAAATCAACCAACATATTTAGTACATTCAACTCGCAAATGAATGGTCAATTCAACTGAGCACATGTTTGTTTTAACCAAATATAATAGTTAAAAATTCAACTAAATAGAGTTGTTAAAACAACTAAATATTTATTTGGCGCTATTGAAACAACAGATTTAGTCAAAGGAAACCAATAACAGTTGGACCAACTAATCTTTTTTTTCTGTGTACTAAAATAATTCGTACACTTCTTTCGGGCAATTTTTGGATTAATCATATCGGCTCTAAACGCATTTTGTGTTGATTTTGACGGATATTTACGAAAGTATACTCGCACCTTTGTTCCTTATAAATTGTTTGTGATCAGGTAGATTTACACTGAAAATAACAGATGGACTAATTTAATGGGTTTTTAGTGCATGGTGTACCAATGGGATTAATGTTAATGTTGTTTATTACCAACGTGAGATGTCAGATATCGTCAGATGTTATACATCATATTCGACTACTCGAAGGCTCGCTAGTTTTTTTTTTTTTTTCAGAAAATATATCTTCTACTGTTGAAATGTACCATTAATATCTTCAATTGTGCATTCGATAATATTGATCGCACTCGAAGTGGTAGTGCTGATCCAATGCTGATCTGACACATTCCAACTGGTGATTTCAATGTCGTTATTGTAGAGAAGTCTTAATAACTTAAAATTTAAATATATCTAAGTCGAACTCCACAAATTTTAATAAGTGTAAAATTACAAATGGAAAATGTTTCGGCAGAACACTACTGCCATCATCAGCCCTTAATGAATATAAAAAATTATTATATTAATATTATTATTATTATAAGAGTAATTTCTGCTGAACCTTGATATTTGACGCTTCAACAAACGACTAATTCGATCAACTGAAATCAATCTTCCTAACAATGTATTTATGTAATATAAGTAATATATTTTTTATCCAACACCTGTTTATTATGAAGTCATAATAATGCCGATTTTCAATGTATTATGATGTCTATAAGACACATGTGACCTATGAACCCATAATTCAATGGTTTTTTTAATTTGCCATAGCAACCAGTTCATAAGCCAACAGTTTTGAACGTCACAATTAACAGCAAATAGCTCACTAAAGAAAAACATTTATTAATTTCAAAAATACTTTAAGGTAATAACCCCTCTGTAATTCATCAATTGTATCATTAATCTCTTGTAAAATTAGGGCTGAAGATGAGAGTAGTTTTCTCCCGAAACATGTTCCAATTGTAATTTTACGTTCATTAAAGTTTGTGGAGTTTGACTTGAATATATGTGAGGTGATGAATTAATTAAACACAGTCATTCCCAAAATAAAATTAAATTTAATGCGACCTACATGTAGGTTTTGGCCATCTTAAATAAAATAAATGGCCATTCTCAAGCCTTATATAAAAATAAAAGAAACGAAAGAGAATTTAACACTAATAACTACATACTAGTTGGATGGTGATAGATAAATATTAAATATTAAAGCCAGTCTTCGACCACATGGTCGTCGACTGGATCAAAATTCGAAACCGAAACCAAAAATGCGAAACCTACATGTAGGTCGCATTAAATTTAATTTTATTTTGGGAATGACTGTGTTTAATTAATTCATCACCTCATCTTTCTTCAACCCAAATGTGAGAATATGGACCTTCTCCAACCTTGAATATATGTATTTAAATTTTAATTTAAAATTGTCTATTACCAAGTTTTAACATGTTATACTACTCTATCGTTTAAACACCAAAGTTGGCAAACTTAATTTGATAAAACAGGTGAATATGTCAATCTTTTACAGGTATCGACCTGATCTAAAAACAATCTTCTTTTCGTATCGCAAAACCGTTTTTGACCCCCATTTCCAATACCCAATAACTCTTAGTGGCAATTTTTTTAATAGTATCTTAGCCCGTAATTACACCCCACCTGCCTAAAAATAGTAGCACCCTTAAGTTGCGTGCGTTCCTTATTTTCCACTATTAATGGTAGATGCATTGTTACACCGACATTATGTGCGGTGGATTGCATCCGAAGACGCCAAAATTCTGTATCTCCAGGCAATATCCGTCTAGTTTTTGTGTGGTCTAAATGGCAAATCTTGCGAAGACGTTTTCCCGTTTTCTCAACTGCACCGTTTCTAATCAAATGACGCTATTAAACGGTAACAAAATCGTTTAGTTCCTGAATAAATTAAAAACCGGTAGCTTTGAAGTGATATTAAAACTTTGATAAATTAACTTTTTCAGATGTGTTTGCACAGAAAACTAACCTGAACTAAGTTGAGAGCCGACAGGATTATTTATGTAGAACAATATACGGTTAACGCCCACCTACCTGGCCGTTTCACAATCTGAAGTCTACGAAATTACCTGAGTTCGGCTAGGGAATCTTTTGAGATTTAGAGAAAAGCTATAATGTGATGAGCGATCCATAAAAGTCAACGAAAATGTATAAAACGAGGAACACATCTAATTGTGTCTTAAATAGCCGACAAAAGTCGTGTTTTACACGGATGAGAGCTATTTGGTCGTTCCGAAGATTTAAAAGCGCAAACTAGCTTGGCTGGGGCTAAATGGGAAAACAGGCACATCTTTGTCACAAATTGGCTCAACACAACATCACGTAATTTGGTGATTGGTAGCAAGCAAAAGTTGGGGATGTTTGATAAAAATCAGGTAAATATTTGTAGTAGAATATGCTTATTGGAAAAAATTGTGATGAAATTTTCAAAAGTAGGTAACAGATTTTCTCAAAAATTATGTAGCAGGTTCTGCAAAGAAGAGACAAAAAATCATGAAAAATGAGCATCGCCGACATCTTATCTGAAAACGTATAAATATTTTTTTTCCCGTATTTTTTTAAGTTTCCCCCCAAATTTTGTGGTTCTCATTTCACATATTTATCTCCATTTATTTTTTGACCAATGAGTTGAGTTTGGACGATCATAAATATGTGATGCATAAAGGAAATTCGAAAATTTTAAGGAGCTAAGAAATAATAATAAGAAATATCTTTTATTATTTTTTAAACAGTGTGTTAACAAAAATCTTCTAAAGCATATATCATTTCTAACAGTCTTATCTTGACTCTAACAAGATTACAACGGAAGATCTAGATAAACTAATAAATCTAATCTAATAAACTAGCTGACACGACAGACGTTGCGAAAAAAGATTCAACCAAATATTATGTCGGTCCAGCCGTTCTCCAGTAATGGGATTACCAACGAGCAGCAGTGGGCGCCTACGTAGTAAAATAAGTAATTGTGCAAAATTTTATTGCAATCGGTTCAGTGGATCCGGAGATTAGAAGAGGCAAATATTAGATAATCAAATCTGGGTGTGCAATCAAAACTCAACAACAGATGATTCCTACGGTAGTTTATTACTGTAAACTTTACACAATTTTTTAAAACCATTTTTTAAGTTTGCTTTTTCATATATTTCTTTTAACATTTCTGAATCATATCACGAAATTATGCTTTTAATAAGTCAAATTTACATTTAATTTAAAAAAAACTTTGGTGTTTTCAAAATAATGGACGGTAGTGTACGACAAATATGTTCAAAAATGATGGCCAAATCGATTGCCACGAACTACACTTATATAATTATTTTGTTTAATTTTTGAATTAGGAGCTTTTAATAAAATCCCAGATTATCCTTTCGTTAGTTCTGCTTAGAGGCGTTCAAATTGAAGATATTAAACGAAACCTGTGTTCCAAATTAGTCCAGAATTTTGTTCCAAAATGTGTGGAAGTGAAGTTCAACAGAATTTTTTTTTTTGCACAGCTGGATTCCAAAAATTGAAAAATATTCATTACTCGTCGTAGGTTTTTGTAATTTACTACAAATATTCAAAAATGATGGCCAAATTGTTTGCACAAACTATACTTGCTGACCCGGCGAACTGTTGTGTTAACTGATTAGCTGAATTAAATGATTTTTTTATCAAAAGATAATGCACACAACGCCATCTACTGGCATTAGCCCCCCTCTGTCCATGTTCTAATTGTTATTCTGCTATTCGGAGCGGAGACAAATCTAACAAATCAAAGATCATAAAAATCGGTCCAGCCCAAGGGGGCCCCCTGGGTCCCATGTCCATGTGAAAAATACTTTACGACCTATTCTCATACCTACCAAATATAAAAAAAACATAAAAATCGGTCGAACCGAAAAATCGGTTCAGCCCAAGAGGCCTCCCTTGGCCCCCATGTCCATGTGAAAAATAGTTCACCACCTATTCTCATACCTACCAAATATTAAAAAAAATCATAAAAATCGGTCGAGTCGTTTCGAAGGAGTTCGGCCACAAACACCGTGACACGAGATTTTTATATATTAGAATATAAAAAATATTAACTTTTCGTTAGTTCTACTCAGAAGAGTTCAATTCTAAATTTTGAACGAAAGCTCGAGTGTTGAAATTAGTCCAGAATTTGATTCAGCGAGTTCCAAAATGTGCAGAAATGGTTGACAGTTTGTAGAAAAGCTCCCAGATGCAGACTGTTTTTCGAGCTTTTATCCAATTAATTTTTTTGTGCACAGTTGGATTTCTTCCTAATAATTTATATTTTGTTAGTTTTTGATTTATGAGCTTTCAAAAACACAAATTAACTTTTCGTTAGTTCTGCTAAGAGGCGTTAAAACTCAAACTTTTGAAGGAAAGCTCTAGTGTTCCAAATTAGTCCAGAAATTGATTCAATTACATAGTTCTAAAATGTGCAGAAATTATTGATAGTTGGCGGAAAAGCTCAAAGAAGAAGACTGTTTTTAGAGCTTTTACCGAATTAGATTTTTTTGTGCACAGTTGGATTTCAAAAATTGTTAAATATTCATTCGTCGTCGTAGATCTTTGTAATTTGTGACAAATATTCAAAAATGATGGCCAAATCGGATGCCTACAAGTTAAGAGCTTTTAAAATATTAAATTAGTTAGTTCTACTCAGAAAAGTTCAATTCTAAATTTTGAACGAAAGCTCAAGTGTTGCAAATTAGTCCAGAACTTGATTCAGCGAGTTTCAAAACGTACAGAAATGGTTGACAGTCATCAGAAAAGCTCCCAGAAGCAGAATGTTTTTGGAGCTTTTAAATTTATTAATCTTTTGTGCACATTTGGATTTGGTCCTAGATCTTTGTAATTTACAACAAATATTCAAAAATGATGGTAAAATCGGATGCCATAAACAGAATTTTTATATTTTGTTAGTTTTTGATTTATGAGCTTTTAAAAACACAAATTAGCTTTTCGTTAGTTCTGCCAAGAGGCGTTAAAATTCAAATTTTTGAACGAAAGCTTGAGTGTTGTAAATTAGTTCAGAACTTTATTCAGCTAGTTCCAGAATGTACAGAAATGGTTGACAGTTATCAGAAAAGCTTTTTGTGCACAATTAGATTTCGGCCAAGATCTTTATAATATACAACAAATATTCAAAAATGATAGCAAAATCGGATGCCAGAAACAGAATTTATATATTTTGTTAGTTTTTGATTTATGATCTTTTAAAAACACAAATTAGCTTTTCGTTACTTCTGCTAAGAGGTGTTAAATCTCAAATTTTTCAACGAAAGCTTTGTTCACAGTTGTATTTGAAAAATTGTAAAATATTTATACTTCGTCATAGATTTTTGTAATTTACGACAAATATTTAAAAATGATGGCTAAATCGGTTGCCACAAACTAACCTTACATATTTTGTTCAATTTTTAAGTTACGAGCTATTAAAATATCAAATTAGCCTTTCGTTAGTTCTACTCAGAAAAGTTCAATTCTAAATTTTGAACGAAAGCTCGAGTGTTGATTTTTTTGTGTACAGATTTCAAAAATTGTAAAATATTCATTTATTGTCGTAGATTTTTGTAATTTGGGACAAGTATTCAGAAATGATGGCCAAATCGGTTGCCACAACCTAAACTTGTTTATTTTGTTTTGTTTCGAATTACGAGCTTTTAAAATCCCAAATTATCCTTTCGTTAGTTCTGCTTAGCGGTGTTCAAACTTGAAATATTAAGCGAAAGCCCGAGTGTCACAAATTAGTCCAAAATGTGCAGACATGACACAGTTGGTTACATACATTTACAACAGGTTACCCAATAGGCGCCCTTTATAATTAAACATGAGTTAACAGTAGAACTAGAAGGTGGCTTAGAAAGAACGGTCCACGATAACAAAACAAGATGGTCTTTCTGGTTCCCAAGGGTCCCTTCTGAGCAGACTGGCGACTACCCCTAATTACTAAAATCTTATTCTAGAGGAGAGTTAGATGAGGTGCTAAATCAGAGACAAATGGGTTGACCCATAGCGCCACCTATGAAAAATCCATTGCAAAATTACATCGCACAAGAACTATGACAATTTAAATGAACAATTTAATCCTTCAGTTATTAAAGTTTGTGGAGTTCGACATAGATATATTTAAATTTTAATTTAAATGAAAATGATTGACAAACTCAGTTGTTTTTTAACCGTTACAGAGCTTTTGAAAAGAGAAAGAACATCGTCCACATATTGGTGCCAGAACTGGATGTGATGGTTTGCTAAAATTTTGTTTTCTAAATTATGCATGAAAATTTCTGCCAGTAATGGAGCGAAGCTCGAGCTCATAGGTAGGCCCTGGTCTTGCCAATTTCTGCTAGAATGAAGAGGTCAAGGGGCTGTCTGAGAGGAAGGGGCTCTCCAGCAGGAGACTTTTTGCAGGCTTTGTGCTTCTGTTGTGGGGATGCCGGTAAAAAGGTTACACACATCAAAACTGATTAAGAGTTGTGTAGGATGTTAAGATTTTTGTTTTTTGTGCTTAGGTCAATAATTTTTTTTATGGAATAAGTGTTGTCAAAGGGAATCAAGGATATTATGGTAGTGTTGAACCATTTGAATAAGGATGATACCGGTGATCCAGTAAAGGAGACTACGGGTCTGGACAACCTGTTTTGTGGATCTTTAGTCATCTATACAATCTAGAAGTGGCTCGGTTCATGGGGCAAATCTGGAAAGGTTTAATTTTGAAGAAGGTTAATGTGTCAGGAAGGTCTTCAAGGACGGCTTTAATTTCGGTAATGAAAGAAGTAGTGGGGCTTCTGGACACTTTGGAGATGTCTTTCTCCAAGATGATCACACAATTCCTTCTGTCTGCCTTGGATGTTAAAAGGTTGTTTTCCATGATGTTCTTTAAGGATTTAAGGGTTTGGTGCCATGCGACTTATGTAGGTCAGATGGGATGCCGAATTTCACATTGTTCCTGTTTTCGAATACGGAAAATTCGCTCAGTTACCGAATATAAAACAATATAAATTTTAGTGTGGCAAGATTACATATGAATAAGTATGATGTATCTAAAATAGTCCAATCAATATTTAGAAGGTCTTTATAAAACTTTGCTTTATGAAATTTATGTCCATCTTTTGCTTGCGCCGTGAGAATTTCAATAACACCCTTCGCAATTCAGATTTAACATTTTTCTATTTGCATGGGGAGGTTTTACGTCGCTTTCTGACAACTCTTTACATGCAATATGCAACGGGCCGCGTTATGAAACCATCCAACTCTAGTACTACAGAGTACAAACTACAAAATTTAGAAGCATAACAAGAGAACAAAATTTATTAATCTCACAGCACATAATTGTAAAATTTGATTTCACTTTACATATAGTTTGGGTAGGTATTCATTGTTTTCAAACATACTTGTGAATAACCAATAAAGAATAAATTCAACAAACACCTTCGAGACTTATCCACTGACTATCTGCAAAAGGTACAATCAATTACCTTCGTCTCTTCCAGTTCGATCCTCAAAACGAACCCTGCATTTGCAGGAAGTGAAGGTAGCCCTCTAACCACAGCGTCTTTTGGAATTCGGAGTTATTAGTGGTTAACGGTGCCGTGGGGCTCGAGGTCGGTCGGGGTTGGGTCGGGGTGGCGTGTTGCGGTCGCGTGACGAGCAAGGGAGCAGCACGCCCGTGGCGCCATAAGGGTCGCTGCATCGTTCCCTTCACATCGGGCCACCTCTTTGATCCGCAGGTGTAGACGAAAACGCGCCTTTTCTACCATTCTTGCACTGATGGAATCGGTAGAGCGCAAATATATATTTGCGGTTTATCAAACGGACGCATTGTATGAGTACAAAGAAGATTTTTTTTTCGATTTGATTTGATATACACATGAGTGTAGGAAAGAAGATGATCGTATGTGTCTTTACTACATAATGGTGTGATATGTCTGAAATTTTTAAAATAATTGTAGCTTTAAGTTACTGCAATCGATGTAATTGTGTTTTTATTATTTTCTTGTGGTGTTGTCAAGAACACTAAATTTTATGACTATGTTGAGTCTTAAAAGTTGATTATTATTTAAATAAGGATGTAAAATTCTTACACTACTTCTATCGGCAAAACTAATAAAACTAGGTAACTAAATAATTATTTGCTGGTGTGTAAATTTAGCTACAGGTATTTCGACTCTATCGGTGTAGGTAATCGTCAAAATTTATAGAATTAGAAGATGAACATGTACTCCAGGACAAAGGATTCCAGAAGGTCGCGATTGCACACAAACAATCTTAAAATGGTGAAAGCATATCAGAATAATTTTAATGTTAACATTTTTTGGAAAGAAAAAGGCAAAAGATACGCAAAGGCGCAATTCGGGCGCGACTTTTTAGATTTCTTAGATTCGTTCTGACGCGAGCTTTGATCTGATTTGCGTTCTCTTTAATTCCGAGAATATTTACGACTAATGTTAGACATCCTTTTTTGTAATTTTTAATTCAACATCGATTTTTACTCACATTTCGGCGAATATTTTTGTTATTTCACTTTGGCTTCTTGTAATGTTTTGCCAGCTCTTCACAATGACACCTGAATCAACGTCCTAGCTAAACGCGTTTATACGCTACACTAATTTATAACTTTATACAACGCTAATTTCCATCAATCACAAACATCTACACTAGTCCTATGACCTCACATACAAAACAAATGCAGCACGACAAACACTTACAAACATGCCCTACCCGTTGTGGGCTCAACCCTTGTTAACGCATTATTAAGAAAGTTTGACCGGATCACTGTAGGTACTTGACGAGCGAATAGACGCTTTCACTTTAAAATGTCTAAATCTGTACTTTTTTGTAATGATTGATGTTAAACTTAATAAAGAGTATTGGACTAAAGGTTTGAAGCTGTTCTACATTCATCGAAACGAGTCACCGCCCCAAAACAAGTTCAAATAACAGCAGTTTACGTGAAAACATATCAGTCTTATTCTCAGCTTCATCGTCTCTTCTTTTGAGCGTTGTTTCACGTGATTCTGACTGATTCTGGCCCCCTTTATAAGAGTCCATAATGCAACAAATTCTCGAGTCGTTTTGATGACGGTGTTATAGACGCATAGATACGACAAGATATTTAGAGCGTACCGTTAAACGATTTTACTTATGGAAGACTGGGGGGAATACTAGGACTACTTCAGGAAAAAGATATTAACAATTGCGACAAAAAGGGAAATTCAAGCAACATAATTATTACGAATGCAAGATGAGATAAATGTGAAGAGAAAACTTTCGTGATTGGACTAGAAATGCTAAAAAAGTTAGATCGTCCGTCAAGAAAGGCCCTGGAAAGAACATCAAACAAAGTAATGTTGAAAAGGTTTAAGTGCAAAAAATGTATGATAAAGATGTCTTTCAAGGTCACTCTTACTATTACTGTTACTGCGGCTCTACATTATCAGGCGAGAAGATTCGCTAGAGAACGGTAGTACAATTTACCCCCAACAAATTGAAGCCCGATGAATGACCATCTACACTAGCTATTGACGACAACGTTTGGTTTTGGGTCTGCAGAGTCTGTCTTGGTCTATCCAATGGAAAGAGAGGTATATTTGCACCAAAGGGTGGATGCTTATTTGTCTTGGCAGACCGCCAAAATTTGACAAGAAGGCGAATATGTCGACGAATATCCGAGAATGGTGTCTACAATCTCGTTCTCGTTCTGTCTCGGCAACAGTGTAGTGGGCCTTTTTTCTGTTCAATATGATAAAAAAAAATACGAGTGTGCTTTAGACCACACGACTGAAGTAAAACTTCAGTTTGCCATTGTGAAAGTGCTCTTAATTTATGTAAGTTTATAAATGGAGCTAGAGAATCCTGAACTAATACCGTCTGCAGTATTGGATAACGCATGTTTCAGTTTGTCGTCAGCGAAAAGTCGGCAATCATATGTAGCGATTAAGATAAGTAGGGCAATTGCATACAAAATTGACACAAGCAAATAGGTGAAGTGAAGAAGTGCGGATCCACAAACCTATAAGACGCAGGTTCGAATCCCGTTAAATCAAAAAAAAAACATGAATTTATTATTGTAAAATCGTTCGCTTCCCCCGATCACACTTTTCGTAACGCTCTCGTCACGCATTCACCAGCTTACTCCCCATCAAGTGTCCGTAAAGAAGTTTTACTTCAAAAAACCAAGTATGATGTTTTGATTATATACTCCAAACGTATGATACCTAATTATTCTGATAAAACCTCTCAGAACATTTGTTATTTGATATTGAATGACTTAATTAGCTTCAAAAAATTTAAACACGATTATGCAGAACGTAAGTGTTAAGGATATTCTCATCTTAAAGTTGTTTTTTCGTTAATCGATCACGATTTTAATCTCTCTTCCAAAATCTTAAAAGAAGGCTTCCATGCACCTTTTTCTACAGCAGCAAGGGAAAGTAGGTTAAATTGGACCACTTTTATTCAATCTAAATCTTTGCTGAATATGTATTAAATATAAATCAACACAATTATTATATAATTCTCAATAATCAACAAAATTTGATATCAAATTAGCCGAGTATAATAATTGGATCTTTAAAAATTGCAATAACATAACCTATGAAAGCCGATATTTGTTTTACTTCAGTAAACAGTAGCTAGAAGATGAATAAAAACTAAAAATACAAAAATTGAAAGATTACCACTAACTTTACCAAGCACTTTTAGAAAAAAAAAACATTGAAATCTTCAAAATTATTATTTCGTAAACAACACACCATCGCGTAAGTTTATGACAAAAAAATTGAGGTCCAATTTAGCAAACGGTCCAATATATTGTACTTTCCCTTACCTACCTGCTTAAATTTTGAGTGTAAATAGCTCCCATCGGGCGTAATGATCTTGGTCTCATGAATTCGCACGTTTTTTGATATTATATTGCCAAAACCGAATGTGGGTGTCTCTGTTCCTTTTCTTTACGTTACCTTTTCGAAATGTATAATTAGATCCCTACTTTTGAAAATCCAGTGCAGGCATATATATTATGTATTACATTCAGTTCACCTTTGTAAGTCTATACTTCTGTTATTGAAAACTTTTTATAATCGTGCAAAAACAGGACGTTTGGTGAAAAAAAAGTACCTTTTTGATGCTTTACTGAAATACAATTCTTCTTTAAAATTATATTAAATTGATGATGATGTAACAGTTTCTCCTTGTGAGTAGGTAGTATCCGCTTTGTTTCTAAATGCCGAATGCCGCTTGGATAACAGAAATTAAAGTAAGTATTGTACAGGGTCATTCACGAAGTGTAGTAGATATTTAACCCTCAAATTATATTGCCCCTAAACGTAGTTTTGTCGGTATTAAAAAATTAATGTCAACCAGCGATGCGCTCAAAACATTTTGATAGTCGCTGGACTTATTTTGGGCAAAAAACTTACTACTTATGATACCAACTATTATTGTAAACAGCTCGATTTTTATTGATTAACCTTTTCCGACTGCCAAAAACCACTCTTGCTTTCAATTGAAAAAGATAAAGACTCACCTAGGCCAACGTACCATTTATAAAAATTGTGCAAAATGACGACCGCCCTCGACTTTGAACACTTGGGGGATTTCGTGGATGCATACTCCACTATCTTTTGCGTAGATAATTATTGCACACGAAAAAATTACTTTTTGCCCATCCACCTTGTCTTATATGTCTTATAAGGCAAGTAAGTCACGCAAGAAATGTTTAGCCACTAGAGCTTGCTTGAGTTTTTTTTGAGTGACTTATTTCCTGTTAAAACACGTGTGTAATACATAGGTTTATCCAACACCCCCTTCTGTAACAGTTCTTGAACATTCATCAAAACCCAAAAAATTTTAACTTTTATTTGACGTTCAAAACTGTTGGCTTATGAACTGGTTGCTATGACAAATTAGAAAAAAGTTGAATTAGTTTTTCATAAGTCACATGTGTCTTATAGACCTCATAATCCATTCAAAATCGGCGTTATTATGACTACGTAATAAACAAGTGTTGGATAATGGCAACTATACGCTATTTTCTTGCCCAAAATGCGAAGCATCGAGGCCAATAATAATGCGAGGCTAAGAAAAGGCTTCTCAACCGTGGTTATATACTATGTTTTTTCACTACTAGCACATTTGTTTAACTTTTCTTCAAATGATAATCATGATAATGCGAAAGGTCGGAACGAATTAAACTAAGACATCCGTGAGAAAAACGAGTAGTATATGAAATTAAATCAATACCTGTCACTTCTGTTTGTTGTTGCGATGTTGCTAGTGTGGTCCAGCTGGCAAATTGTTAACATTTCGCAAATTACAACTCCCCAGTTCTACATTGTTGAGCTATCAGCTATCATTAATAATGACAACAAATGTCAAGTTAACACATCAACTACGGCAGTAATCATGCCAAAAAATTGTCAGTTGTTTTTATTATCCACTAGAAGGAGAGAAAAATCCAATATTGGGTAAGGTACAGAAAATCAATTTCTGAAACACGATATATAATGATGTTTTCTGAAGCTAGTAGTGAAAAAAAAAATTAGTGCACCGTCAACAGTCAAAGTAAAACTGAAAGTGATTAATTGGCAGTTGTTCACCGCACTCATTCTAGCAAAAAAGTCCTTTTCTGTTTATGCCAAGAGATAAGGGTTTATTTATTAATGGTTCTTCAATTATGCCAGCGGTTCTCAATCGGTTTTCGCGTAAATTTTAAAACCATATATAATTTTTTTACAGTTAGAATTTTTTTTTTAAGTCTCCTCGTATTAGGGGCTGTCACAGGTTTAAATATCTAATACAATTCGTGAAAAAAGAGTGTGGCACTTGACGGGTTGTCCAACTCGAGATTCGTGGCACTTTACTTTACACTATTAATTTATATATGTTTGTAAAATCTGCTATATTTTTGGCACATTGAACTAAAATTAAAAAAAAAGTGTGTACGAACTTGATATTTTGCATACTTAAGATGTATTGATCATAATACTGTAACTACAAAAAAATTAAGAAATACTTGGTTGGTAATTACATAATGTATTTAGTAAATAAAAGTAATTAATTAATATTAATTCAGTAAAGTCCAAAAGTATGAGAGGCACCGCCTGCACGTTCTATAAAAAATAATTTATGACGGTGACGGTCTTCCCAGCCGCATTTCGCTCCGGGAACAGCGGCTTTTGCGGCCTGCTGAGAGAGGCAACAAATAAATCTATAAAATACATCTCAACACTTTCGTTTTATTCGCGTTGTTTTGTCAAGACTATAATTTTGTTAGAAAAAGGCGATATAAACGTAATAATTTACAAAATAGATATTAAAATCAAATTTTATCTTTGAAATTTGTATGTTTTGAAGTAAAAAGAGTGGTACTACTAAGAGTGGTATCACTTTTTTCGGCGTAATATTTATAAATATAATAGAAAATCTGGATATGTACATAATTGTTTTTTTTATTATTGAAAATTACAGTTCCCAGATTTTGAAAGTTCCAGCGGTTGAGCGTCACATTTAAAAAAAACTTTAAAATGGTTCTATAACGACGACTCGGTGCGTCTATCCGAATCGACACCGACGGGTAAAAGTGGTACTGATTAATAAGTATGTAGTCCAAAAATGGTTCTAATTAAAACAAAATTAAATGAGTGTAATTCGAACTAATTTTGAAATCTCACTTAACTTAAATTTAGTTACTCATTAAGTAGTCCATCCATTCGGAAAATTTTGGAGACAAAAATTAAGGTTGGTAAGTTGAAAACGAGTTCTGTAAAAAGCCACTTGATGGTGTAATAACTTTTTTATTTTAACATTTATTTAATGAAATATTTGGGCAGTATTTTACCAGTGTGATACTATACAGTGATAAATACAGATATAAATTCGTAATTTAGTTATGTACTGTTTTTGCGAAAAGCGCTCGAACAGTCGGTTGTCTTTAAAATGCCATCTTTTGACATAAAAATTTTGTTGATGACGTCATCTGTTTCTGAACTATGACACCGTCATCAATTTTTTTAAATGGAAACCTCCAACTTTTTTTGGGTTTTAAATACACTTTTCAGTTCTCTATTCAACAGGAGTAAAGAAATGATACTATACATAGCTTTCTTTTTTCAAAAAATTGGGCTAGTTTTACTTAAAAAAAATATATATTTGATGACGTAATCATCAAAAATCGACCTGTTCGAGCGTTTTTCGTAATAACATTACATAACTAAATTATTAATTTTGTGCGAAACTTTATGATCACTCGGTATATGAATCTGAATATTTCAAAAATATATTATTTGTAAACTAATAATTTTAAGCTAAGTCATTTAAATTTATCTCTTATCTTTAATGTTCCTGAAGTGCCTTTATCTGACGTAGGCGACAGTTTTTGGAGGGTTATTCGTGTCCAGAATTTACTCAGGGGTTTGCCATTTTGGCTCCTGAGACAAGTGGGCCTCTCGATTCATCAAATTTCCAAGTTTCAGTAGCACACTCTTCTATCACCGTGATCTATAATCTTGAATTGAATGGAATTGGATTATCTCCATAACGTTGGTGGTTGTTAGAGGTGGAAGGTTATTGGTAAATTAGAATAGTAAATATTATTATCGATCTACCAAGCATGATCGTGAAAAAGACACAACAGAAAGTTACTTAACACTGGAATTTGTTATAATAAGTTAATTACTTACATGTATTTTATTACTCCACATTCTGAGCGCTATATTTTACACTTTTCAGTAAATATTGTAACACCTTAGTACCATTGTTTTTGGACGTCGGAACAAAGCCCTGTCGCGCCTAATATGTTCGTCCTTGTTCGCAGCATGTCGATGAGAGGAGTTTTGCTCTTTTTCTACCTGGGCCCGGTACGGCGCCACTTAAACACACCTCTACATCTTTTAGCGGCACCGACACACGGCTCATCACCTCTTCTGACGGCTCGCTGGAGATGAGGCCGAGGGCTTCCCGATTGCTGCGTCATGGATTGACTATGCATATCCGGATGTACATACATGCAGTTCCTGTGGTTTCAACTTTCAGATCTTCTAGGAATACTGAGGTCAATCAGATTTTCAATTGTTAGAAAAAACATATTTTTAATTAGTAGGTATGTCATAGAATTGTGGGGATTGCGAGATGGAATAGGGTTTATTCCTTTGGAAAAGCCATACGTACGCTTTTTTACACGTCAATTTATGGTTCAGTAACGTGAACGCTAGTCTGTGGTCACTTCTGTTGGTATTGTTAATTAGGTAAGTACATAAGAGCCACAATGGGTAGATTTGTTGAATTTCTATAAACTACATTTATACGTATTGAATAGATGACTTCATACTCATGGACTAAAAATCATACTTACATTCATACAATGTCCATGAATTGGTCATCTTGAAGGTCATTTTGGGGTGCCGGGTTTCAAAAGCTCTAGATGTACCATAGAAGACATTTGAGACAATGATCAATTAATTTCTTTTATTTATAAGTCTGATGTTACAAGAGCATGTCGTTGATAGCTGCTACTATATAGGTATTGTCGTTCATTTGACACTTGATATAATTATGTATCTAGGATTGGCTAATCAACCACAGGCGGCATTACATACATATAAGTATATCTATCACTTTCTTCGTGTAGCGTATGGAACACTGAAAACTGAAAGGGATGTTTAATTACTATAATTTTATTTTCAATAGTGTACAGACAATTATTCGTTTTCGACCGATAGTTTATAACACCGTTACCGACAGAAAAATAATTTAAAATTAACAATTAACGACAAAGATAATTACGTAACAGTACGCGTGCTCTTTGTCAATGTTTAGAAATAAGCACGTGCAAACGTCTCCTTCAGGTTGGTGTTTATGGGCCACACACAGTTTACAAATTTTCACGGTGATCTTTTTTTGACCTGGCAGTCACAAATTTCGGTTTTCTTAATAAGAGACTGGAAGTGTTTCTATGGGGAGTTTTTGTTTTCTTTGACACATGTCAATCACTCCGAGTTGTAAGGTGCCGCGGCGGAAACACCATGATTTTTAAATAGTGTGTGTATTATAAAATTTGCTTAATAAGGAAAGTTAATTATCTAATGGATACCGCAATACAAAAAAGATGTAGGTTAATAAAACTGTGAGTAAAAAGATAAGGCGTTGCTCTCGGAGTGTGAATGGTAAATGTAAATCGTCACGGGTCTGTAGGTTTCTTTGATTTGCATTTTAAATTGTTATTGTTAAAACGTATCTTTATTAATTTATCATAAATGTGCGATAATCTGGAATTGTTCAGAGAGTTTTGTAATATTTTTTTGTGATTTATTTGTTCATAAGGAAGAACACGGCTGTTCACGGTTGAAAATCTTCTGTGGAGTTATTTGCGTCCGCAAATATTAAATCGAATTAAAATATTAAAAATTAACACATGGATTAATTTCGTGGTGAAAAAGTATACGTACAAAAAATCCTAATGTCATTCCCCCTATATAGCTAAAACATGTTAGGCAGTTTTTAAATTGTCGGTAAATCCACAAAAAAGAATAGTTGAGTCATAAGGATTTACATAAGAACATACCTAACTTTTTGTAGTGATTGTGAACTCAAATTCGTAATAATGGTGACAAATATGAAAGAAAGAAGCTTAGTTTTTATTTTTTAGTAATTGTAATTACGAATACAAAAGAGGAGCTGCTCCACACCGTTGAATATTGTGGGATTGGCTGCGTACGTTAGAGACTCACTAACGGAGTAGAAGAATTAGAATTAATTGTACTGAACAGTTTAACATTGAGTTTATTAAGGGGACTCTTATCAAATAATTCAACAAAGTGATTTGTAGATATTATAAATGAATGTGTCATTATTACAATAAAATATAGTTACATGTACTTTTTTTTGTTTTGAGTGGTGGACGAATGAAAAGCATAGTGTACGACCAAATTATAAAAGTGTTTTTTTTTTAATTCGCTTGGTGCAAAGCCCGCCAGCCAGAGTGAATGACACCCAGAGTGAATTTGAGAAGACTGCAAGCAGACGCATAAAAGCCCGGTAAAAACTGTGGCGGTTTATACGGCGAAATTTGAAGAAATAAGTAAAGTACTTACCCAATAAAATACAATAATCATCACAGCGGCATAACCTAGTATTTTGCATACAAATAAAAACGTTGATGAACACGTGGAACCATGCGCTATTGCACAATTCCAACTTAAAAATTTTGTCACTGTCACAAAAAGTTTACAAAGTTCTTGCAGTTTATTCGCGTCGGCTGAAAGAAAACTATTTCTGATTTTTCGAAAACAGATATGGTGTTCTTTGTGATATTTTTACCATGGCGGAAATACCACTAAAGTGCTTCTCTGTAGCTTCATCAAAAATTTGAAAGCAGTTGGAGAGGTCGGAATGGTGCAGTTGCATGCCCCTGCACGTTTATCAATTTTTTTAATTGTGTGCGAATGATGAGTAAGTACATTATTTTGTTCAAATTTCGCCGTTTTTAACAAACCCACATACACAGTGTTTTTCACCGTATTTTCACTTCGAAATCTCTATTCATCTATTCTCGTATATCGCCCCTCCAGCTTCGTCTAGGTCTCTATTTTATCTTTCGGTTGGTACCCACTCCAATATTTTGCTTGGTCATTCTGTTCAAATCTTTTCCTATGATCAAGCAATACTATTTTTTTGTTTTCATTTTGTTTGTCCTTACTTTCGTCATATCTCTATAGTTACCGTATAGCCTCCAGTTTTTTTACATATCCGTCGCAGGTTGTCTATCTCTGTCGTCAGTAGCTCTCCTATACACAAAGAATTCTTTAACAAGTACGGTGCTTAGTAACTGCGATTTTACGATCCCTCCAGCAACTTTCCCACACTCGGGTGCTTGTCTTGTTACAACGATTTTTTACCTAACCCAACAAAAATATATTTTTTAAGTATTAATAATTAAAGTCACTGTACCGTGTGATCATTTAAATTATAAATTAGAGTAGGCTGTGAAATTTAAATTAGGTTGGCACTACTAACTTTTGACAATTTCATTTAAAATTCGAAATGTCAAAATGACTTCGAAAACACGGCAACAGAATGGTCAATATGGAGTTAACAGCTGAACTGAAGATGCGGGAGAATGTTCAAAGTGCATTTGCTGTAATTCTCAATTATTCTACATTATTTTATCTTTTATTTTCATGAGAAACATAAACGTCACAATGTTTACGATAACCTCAAATTTTACTATCAGTCTAAGCTGTCAGTCAATTTGCAGGCTGGGCCATTGCATAATAAAAAAAGCGCCTACTTTAATTTATAATTTAAATGATCGCACGGTATATGGTGAGTTTAGTATATTAATTAAGCGCCAGCGCCATCTTCTGTGTAATGAGCTACTTGGTAACACTGCCGTTATCCCATTTATTATGTCATTAACATGTTAAATGATATCTTGCACAATTCTTAAATAAATAACGAAAATTAATTATTTCCATGTCTCGACAAAGTGTTGGGCTGAAATCACTTCAAAACAAATGGGGACTACTTTTATGAGCATCAGGATCACATATAAATAAGAACCAACTATTTATTAAGAAAAAATAGAATCATAGCATGTTATATGTTTGACAACTACGATGACATACAGTGCAACCTTGTTAATACGGATCGCAATACTCAGTTTTATTGCTTACTAGCTGGTACCCGGCGCGCGTTGGTACGCCCAAAAAAATCAAGTAAAACATAAAGTAAAAAACGGTGCAACGAACAGGTAAACCACGATGGGTAAACACTCAACTTATCCGGGTGGTATTCCGCTCATGTTACACACTTCTCTTGACGAATATTATTTGATTTGTGGTAAAAATTTCGATCCGTTCTCCGGTGTAGGAGCCTATTCGGAACATAGAAACACATTCTTTTTTAGTGAACAGTATTTTGGAATATGTATTTTATTGAATTGTTTTCCTTATTATTCTAGAGCAGTCGGGTAAACAATATTTTTGGTTTTCCCATTTGGCGAATGCACAAAGAAGTTTTTCGGTGTTCCCTCTCTGTAGCAAGCAACATATAATGGGCCATGTGAGAAACATGGACTTTCCAAATTGAGCCTAGCAACACTCAGTGACTGTCCTTGGGCTTTGTTGATGGTAATTGCGAAAGCAAAGCTTACTGGAAATTAAAGTCATTTGAAACCGAAAGGCAAATCGAACCATTTGGATGGTCGTTTCAGCTTTTGATCTGAAATCTCTTAACCGCATTTCCTCCACATGACTTTCACGTTGGTCGGACCTGTCCTATTGCCTTTCATTTGCCTCGATTTTTTAGTTGATTTTCCAACAAATGATTTTCCTTTTTGGGCATTTTAAACTATTTTCTGAAGTAGTAGACAAATGTAAGACATTCAAAATTCACCTGTCGCGAGTAGCTGCGCCCCAAAAATGAACTAGTTTTTTTTAGTGAACAGCAAATTAACGTTATAAAATTATTTGGGTAGCGTTACTTGCCGAATGCAGGTCCTTTTCAAGAAGGACTTAAAATTGCGCTTAGTTGGAAAGCAATCCTGGACACATCCACAATCAATTTTGGCTCTTCTCCCTCGATTTCACCACACTATTCCTTCCTTGCGAAATGATTTTTTCGAAAACTCATGATTGACGTTTATGTCTAAAACTGTCACTGGGACATTTTTATCTGACATTGTACTCATTTGGCCGGTTTGAACTTTAAATATATTTTTTTAACGATTTGTTCACCGGTTAAGGTGACCATAACATACGAACAAACAAACAAACATTGATTTTTATATATCAGATTAACCAATCATAATTTGGCAGACAAAGGATGTCTAGGCGAGTTATTACGTCTTTAAATGTATATATGGAATCTATATCGATTTTGTACTTTTTTTCGAGGTTTGCAATAAAATTTGTATATAAAAAAATATTGCTTCAATATTACGGATTTTTGTATTCCGAATCGCTCTGGTTTTTAATGATCCGGATTATCAAAGTTGCACTGTATTATGACAGATGTAGCTATATTTTCGATCTCATAGTACTGATATTTTTTTATATAATGACCTACATATTTTTTGTATAATCAAAATCCTTGTTGCCAAATTTCAAATGTACTGAGTGTTGAAAAATAATGTTTGAAGGCGCGTCAACTGTGACAATTTGCCCCAAGTTGGAAGTTGGGGCAAGTTGTTACAGTATCCGGGGTAAGTTGTCAAGAGTAAAATATATTACGTCAAAAACAAAGGTATTCAAGAAATGTTTATTTATTTTATAACTTTTATAACAATTTAATAATCGTCATCTGAGTCACAGTTATGACATAAATATAATAGTATAATAAAGACTGCGATCAGTGCATTCTTCATGGGACCATTTTTTGCATTTCGTACACTGAATTCACAGGGTTCATTTTACACACTATATTTTCCCCCACAAACCAAACTCTTCAACTGATATTTTCTTTTTTTGCCACCTTTTTTACCCCTTTTGACATGTCGCAATCTCATTTCCAAAAATCTTTTTTTTTTCTCTTATACACTCTAACCATCTGTAACAACAAGTGAACCCTATAAATATATTTATTTCTGTTTTGCACCTATGTTATCGGGGCACGTAAAAATTTGTCCAGTAGTAACCAACAAGTATTATTTACCTCACAATGTTTATTCCCGGTCTCCCTTAAGTAATAACTTCTGAAACGTTGGAGATCATGATGAAACAAAGAATAAGTTACTACCCATAACTTGGGTAAATTTCATGTTAATAGTTTCAGTAGTTTTCGAGTTAAATCATTTCAAACCATCGGAAGGATAGAGAGATATTATAATATGAGAAACAGAGATCAATTTTGTTTATATGTATGATTAACATTTTAAACATTGTGTTGTTGACGGACGAAGCGGGGTTTACACGTGAAGGTGTGCAAAACAACAGTTCCGTCATTTTGGACGTCATTTTGAGATATGTAATTATTATTGAGGCAGGTAAATCAACTTCAATGTCAAGTGTCAATTTAAACCTTATTGCTGGGACTCGAGCGTATGCCATGTCGATTTCATGAACGCCGAAACTAGGCTGATTTAAAAAGTTTATGCCCTATTAAAAATTTTTATTCAAATTTTCATAGTTATGTTGAACTGGAGCTTATGATGCACCAGTTAAAATTTTTACATATAGATATTTCAATTTCACCCCGTAGAGACACGGTTGAGAAATGGGATGAACCTGCAAATTGTAGATTAATAAAAACACCGTGACATTGGCTAAAAAGAAAATTCAACAGGTTGAGTACTATTACAACCTAATAAATAAACCTGTCAAATATTGAGATATGGGTTAAGACACAGAAAAATGCAGTTATGTCTCACAATGTCATATAATGATTAAATTAACAGAGATTATTTAGAATTAAATAATATTAAATTAAACGATAGTTAAAATTAAATTGAAAACTAACAAGCTGGTAAAATAATAGTACATTATTTAATGAGCATATAATGGTGGCTATTATACACGAGAATGGAAATTAAAATACTCGCCAAAGGCGAGTATTTTAACCATTTGAGTGTATAATAGCACATTATATGCGAGTAAAATACGACGTTTTATCTACAACTGTACTTTTACGTTGTTATTTATAAATTATTTATTTCAAACAATCAAACTACAACAGATTATAATCAAAACATCAGATAATAATGTAACTATTAAAAAGAAATAATTTAAGTAGGTATCACATTATTTCGTTTACTTACATATAATTTTTTAAATTTTTTATTGAAATTGAAATTGATGGTACCTGAACAGTGTTCAAATTTAAAAGGTACACCACAAATATCAAACGAAACATCACGAGCTACTGAACTAGACGGTATCTTTCCTAAATCCTAAATTTTGAAAAGGAGATAACACATGAGATCCAGTAGCCTCCTCAAAACCCAGAGAATTTTCATTTTCCAAAGTATCTTTATTTAGAACTTGGCTTGTCAGTGTTGAGCTTGGTGTTGAAACTTCAGATGATTGGTATGGCACTTCTTGAGGCACAACTGACTTATTGAGAACGTAATTGTGCTGAAGAATTTTTCTAGCTGTTTTGAGTTTATTATTAAGACTTTCGTCAATGTACTTACTTCCGCAACTTGGGTAGATTTCCATCCCCCGTGGCGCTTTAGATCTGTGATGTCACCTCCAACATCTACTAATAATGTAGCAGAGGACCTTCTAAAGCAGTGACCTGTATAATCACTTGAATTTGGCAATTTCAAGAATGCTGCTACAGTTTTAGGCATTGCAGCTAATTTGTTTTTTCCAATTCTTTGAACCGTGCATTTACCATTCTGATAATTTAAGAAAAAAGGAGTTGAGGGAGAAGGTGATTTTTCTTTGCGTAATTTTACATACTTTTTGCAGATGCCATAAAAACTGTCTGTAACTAAAAATTTTCTGCTCACTTTAGTTTTCGTATTAAGAATAGAAACATAAAATGCTTTGTCCAAATCTTGCACATCTTGTTTTTCAAGCAAATATAATTCTTGTGAACGGCAAGCCCCCATAACCCCCATAATCATTGCAACCTAAAAAAAATATAATTCTGCATTTTGTGTTGCTGAGCTGATGAGACCTACCTTTACATCCAGGTATGCCACATCAGGGGCTTCTGCAATAAATTTATTGATCTCGTCATAAGACAAAGTGCGGGCTTTTTTTGGCTTGTAGTTTTCTCCTTTGCGTTTTAAGAAAGATTTTAGCTTTAGATAAATTTCAATATTCACGTTATGATTTATGTTCAAACTGCTTCTCAACATAGAATAATATGTCCAGAATGTAGAGGATTTGTACTTTTGTGCTAACTCCGAAAAGTGCGAGAAATACCCGCTCAGAAAAAGAACTAATGTTCTTTGAAGATCTCCATTTCATGAAGTTATTGTAAGCAATTTCATAGCATTTTTTTAGATTCTTGTGGAAATAAATTTTTTGCAGTTATGTCCGCAAGTTCTGCAATTTCTGGTGGCGTACAGCTGATATTTTCGTCGTCACTCATGTTTCTCAATACCGTAAAAAAGATTCTGAAAATAATTGCCCAAATTGTTGAATAAATCTTGCAAAATAAACAAATAAATAATCAATATTAAAACTAAACCTTGTGAAAAACTTGACGTTGAGGAGAAATGTCAACAGTTGTCAATATTCATTATTTCATGGCGAGTTAATAATAATTCTTAAAAACCGAGCCTGGTTGTCTGTGTTTAATAGACCTAGTTAAGTATTCATAGTTAGTTCATAGTTAGTTCAGTTGTAGATAAAAACTATAATATATGTCTGAATAAAGAAAATGTAACAAATTATAATACAAATATTGTACAATTTTTTATAGATTAAGCTACGTTGAACAAGATTAAGAAATGTTAAGCTGAAAATTACAATAAAAGATTGATGCGAACAAAACCACTTGGAATTTTCTACTACTTATCTTATTTTGATCTCGTTTTCGACGGTTTTTTACTGGTCTTTGGAGCTGCCGCGTTCTGTCAATACCTCCTCTTAGAGAGTGTCTATCTTGTTAGGATATTCTATGGGGTCCACGTGTGGATTACGACAGTCACGTTCAGTCGAATTACGAGAGGAAATAAACTACTCAAAACTTAAAAACACTTAAATCGAAATGATCCGCAAAAGAACTTCCAATTTAAAACAATTATTGGACATCTCCACCACTTACTCCGTTCAATGAACGATTTTCCTAAACTCTTAACCATTGATTAGGACAAACAGTGCGGTAAAGATGTTACCTCGATAATTGTTCAGGCTCCACCTTACAAGAAATTTTTCACCCGCGTTTTTGTGTCGTCGTTATCTCTAAGCGTTGATTCGTTCCTGGATTCAAGACAGTGGAGCCCGGGAGAAACAAAATTGTAACAGTACTTACATAAAAAGGCAATCAGGTTCTGGACTTCATCAACTTTCTGAGGGAAAGTCCCTTCAAGACAGCGATTTCTGTCAAGAAAGAAACCGATTTTCTAGCGCCAAGAGTGAGTGCTACTGAACTAAACAATCGCTGTGCCGCCAATAAGATATTTTGACTGAAGAGAATAAACATGAAAGAATTGAATTTACTGAACACTATATAAATCAACACAATTTTTGGGAATATGTCTTTTTTTCTGATGAAAAGACGTTTCAATCTACGCATAATGGTCGTATTCGTGTTTATAGACCTGTTTGGAGCACGCTATGACTCTCGCTATACTAATAAGGTTACCCGGAGTTCCAGGTTCTCGGGGTCCTCCAGGTGTCTGCGTTGCATTGGAGGAGAAACTGAAGGCCGAATTGCATTGGAGGAAAAACTGAATGCCGAAGTGTACCGGAGTGTTTTAGAACAGTGCATGTTATCATACATGGAACCCATCTTTGTGGAAAGTTACATCTTCCAAAACGTATACAATTTAAGAAAACAAAAAGTTGGAAATTTTTAGTTTTAAAATTCTTGTAGGACAACTGTCCAGTTTATTGCATTCTTAATGCATGGCACCAAATTACCCCAGAATACACACAGCAGTTAGTTGAATGAATGCCTTGAAGATTGAAATGAAGTATTGAAGCAGTTTTTTTCCACATTGATCTGTTTCAATTTCAATACATAGTTTTTTGTTTATTGTGTTAATAGTAACTACTAGAGGAATCCATTGCTCATTTTATTCTTAAAATATAAAAAATCCAATTTAGTTACTACTTTTCTTATTTTGACTACCAACTATATAGAGATATCCCATTAACACGATAACGGAAAGGAAGTGTTTACATCAAAACTTGAATTTTGGAAGTGTCTACGGACACATTGTGTCCTAGACTTTTTTGACAACGATGGTACATACTAACCAGAAGAAATCATGATTTAACATAATGTTTAATAAATTTTTATGAATGATAGCAAATACGCAATAATTAAAGCTTTTGGCACTTATAGTAGGTATAACGCCTTCATTGTGCTAACGTAAACTGATTTTCTATGTGTTATCCCCTGATTGCTGCTCTGTCCTCTGGGGCTCCAAATTGGCTGGAATATGACCCGCAAAATTAGAAACCGATCCATTGATCGCTGCTAGTATACGACAATGCGTAACACGTTCCGACCCGAGCAAATAACACCATTCAGATAACACGGGCAATCAGGGCGAATATACCCTTATCTTCGGTCAACCAACAGGCGGAATAATTTCATTCTAATCATAAAAAAGACATTACGATCTAAAGTAAATCAATTGTCGGTCATGGGCTGTTCAAGCATCGCGTCCTAATCGAAAACCAACCGACTTATCACAAATCAGCTCCACGAGTCACTAATTGCCATTTAAGTATAACTTTACTAAAATCAATTTCAACACACAGATATCGGCTGGCATGCCGTTCTTTTGAATGTTTGATAAATTATTATTTAACAAACCTAATTACTGGATAATGGGGCATTTGTTGTATATGATAGGCATGAAATAACTCGACAACTCCTTGAAAAAAGTAAAGTCACTCTCCAATAATTTATCAACTCTATAATGCGCCAGAACGGCAAGGGTGGACAAACAGCTTCTGCCACAGTTTGTTGTGCTAACAGATTTATATAATGAAGTCGTCACGGGTGTCGTGACTTTCGTTTTTGAGTATTGCTTGCTAAAGGAGACATTGAGTATCATAGAGGATAAATAAGTTACAATGGTATTACCTCCAAGTTGCTGAATGTTATAGTTGTGTAACGATAAAATAGGTGTACCTGAAAAGAAATATTGTAGTGTTAACTACTTAGTCATTTCAGGTGGTGGTGTAATGCAAATTTGCAATAGAATACTTATGTTAAGACCAGTTAACTAAATTATAAACGATAGAATCCAGAAAACAAACTGAATCACAATTTTCTCTGGCTGAGAATTGGAATTTTGAAACTATTGGACAAATTCTTTTTTACCCATGATTCCTATATATCAAAAATGGCTGACTTCTTTCTACCCCTATTATGCAATAAATTAATAAGGAAGATACAGCTCTATCCGTTTTTTAAACACACATGTATATCACTTCATAAAATATTTATTAACAATTGTTACAGTCCTCACAATCCCTCACATTGTTTTGCTTAAGTCACATAAAATTCGTGTCCTGTTCTTGCGAGTATAATGAATTATTTTTTGTTATTATTAAGCAACAGTGATGGGACACATGGGACAACTCCCAGGCTGAGGGGCAAGGCAAGTTAAAGATGTAGTCTTCAAGAAATCAGACCTTTCCAAAGTCGGAACAAAGAGAATAGTATTTACACAAATACACCTCACAAAAAGAAATTTTAAAACGAAAATTAAAAAAAAAATGCATAACACGAAGAAAAATGTTCTAAGAAAAGAATGCAAAAAAGGTTCATCCATAAAAAAGTTTGGACGAACCGATTGAAGGAATTTAATTTAAGTAAATAAATCCACGGCCCACTTTTGCAAAACCGAGGTGAAGTTGGGGAGTGGTGCTGCGCGCAAGCCGAAGAAGCTGTTGTTACCGGGGCGAAATGAGGCCGGGAAGACAGTACTTTCGGCTATGTGATGTTCTGGGATGTAGAAAAGATTGTTATGTCCGCGGTATTTTATATAATATGTTCATCAAGGCTAACTGTGAAAATCAAATGTTTTGACCATGTGTGATTTGAAATGAACCTGCGCCATTTATTAGAACATGTGCACGAGTCAGATTTGACATTTGTGACATTTGAACTTGCTGAATAATTTTGTGAATAATAATTATTATGGTAGAAAATGATAATCCTTTTTTGGTGTCGATGGCGAAAAGCTAACTGTTTAGTTCAAAATGTGAATCAATATCTTCTGAAATATGCAGCTGGAAGCCACCTTTGGATCATAATTTATGGTATCAAAACCTCAGGAATTGGAATATCCATGGTAATATTATCTATAGTAAAAATCTGTAATTTCTGCATAACTTATGATTATGACTAGGATGTAGGTACACAGAGGTCGGAACTTATCTGCTTATGTGTAATCATTTTATCATATACAGCCAAGATGCTGATAAGACAAATACTATGTCATTCTTTTTTTGGAGAATTACATCAGTTTCGTGTGTGCTTCCAAGGCCGTTGGGGCTTCCTTTTCCCGAAAAATGTACAAAAGACTGATGACTGATGTGTCATGTGCGATGTGGTGTGAAGTGTCGGTTTCGCTGAATAGAAGGTACTCGATTGAGGATTTTTGAATTTATTTTGTATTTAAATTGATCACTGAAACAATGCTACCTAAATTAAATTACGTTTTTGTTATTTTCGGGATGCCAACCCCACGTGCTTACAAAATGAGGGACGTTTTTTTGAGCATTTATTATAATGTTATTGAGGCAGGTAAGTCAAGTTCAATGTCAAGTGCCAATTTAAACTTTATCATGGTGCTACAACTATGATGCTTTCAAGAGTTTATGCCCTGTTAAAATTTTTTACTCAAATTTTCACAGATATTTTAATTTCACCTCGTATAGTAGGTAGGTACGCTACTGTGAAGACCGCTTTAATTTGGATGATAGCCACTGCAATTATGTGTAAAAGTGGCATAAAATCTTTTATCATTTTGTTGGGTTATTGATGATTTAAAGTTTAAGCAAATAAGTTGGATTGGTATCACTGAATGATCCAATAGCTTTGGATTTTCTGACTTCTAGTTTCAAGTATTTGACTTTGAAATCATGTATACCTACATATAACCAACTTTACAAAAAAAAAAAAATATCACGTGGCTATACAGGGTGTCTGAGTTAAAATTTTACATTTACGTGAATTATTCATGGACATTACATGTTCTAATATTCTCTATTTATTATAAAAAATAATGTGGCAAGTAATTATGATTTTCTACAGAAAAGCAGCTACACAGTAGACTTTCGAGATCGGGCATATGAAACAATCTGGGAAACCCTGTATATATTTTTTAGTACCTATTGCTATTGAAATTCATGAGACAAGAACAATGGAACTGATGGACATATTTTTAGTGAAATAAATTTTTTTTTCTAATTTGTTCAAACAAAAATAAATAAGCCTAAATAAAATTGAAAATGACACGTCACTGTCATTTACCTACTTGCCAAATAATAAATGATATTTATATGTAATAATTTGATCGATAATTTTTTAATAAAATAGACTACCTATAATGTTGAAATCTGTTGCAGAATCGTTTTACTAAAATTATAAAAGCAATCGCATTTTCAGAGCTATTTTTAGTATTTATTGACTCCTTTTTTGTTTTATTTTAACACTTGAAACTAAAATTTTAAAAAATTGTTTCACAATCATGTTTCCTTTGTTTCAAAGTTTTTCATACTCAAGAAGTAAATAAATAGTCTTAAGATCCTTTTCGCAAATTAAAAAGATACCATATACCCCTTACTTATTTCATGTATTTCTGGTAAATCTTGATGGTGGATTTGACAAACATAAAAGAAATTCCACCGAGAAATTTTCGTTTATTTATGGTAACAAGAGCTCATTATGAATAATTTGAGGTTTTGAAGTATAAGTCTTAATAAAGATAAAATGCATTTTTCCCTGCGTTGTCTTACGCAGTGGCAAAACCGGCATTCCACAGTACCCATTCTTACTTTTAATACTTCATTAATCACCTGCCAGTGCCAAAACAGCTCCAGTCCTTCTCTCCCGCGGTGGAGGTGTCGACAGGTAGACCAGAGCCGAACCCGGTGACATGCACATTGTACAACGTCATGCTGTTTAATGATTCTCCATCTGAAGATGACGCGGCAGTAAGCCCGGTAGCTACTTTACTTATCTATTTAATATAATAGATTCGACGCCAGCCAGCAAGAAGCGGGACCTGTTTCGTGGAGTCGATGCAGAAACTCAAGATGTGGCGGCGGCGGCGGTGGCGGCACTCTGCCGATCACTCACTCATCATCTGCGCGCTGTCTAATCATTTCGATCGACCGCTGCTCTGCCTTTCTACTCTTTATTTCTGCTGCATAATCCACATGAATTGATGGTGCACATTGAATGGGTTTTTTTCGTAGGAGATTTTGAGACCGCCTGTACAGGTGTTGGGGGAAGTTGATTGGTCGGTGTGGGGAGATTGCAAAAACGACAAGATGATGGGTTGGTGGAGAAGACTTTCATTCATGTACGAAGTATACAGTAGTGTCAGAAATATCTGAACAGACGCGGTGCTCTTTGATCAACGCTAACAAATATTTAAATGATTACAACTTTGAATTTCTGGAAGTGCTGTTGCAACACCAACAAGGTTTTTTCATTGCCTTTGCACTGAAAAGCATTTCTCATAATTTCAAAATTGTGTCGCTTTATTTGAATCTATATCTTGTTGATTCGTATAAACAAGAAGATATATCATTACTGAATTTGTATATTATTAGTTTTGTTTCACAATCTTCTGGCGTAAAACGCCTCAGACAAACAAAGACACCATAACTAGGAGGTATTAAATGATTTTGTGCAGTGATTTAAGGCAGTATTATGTATAAAGTATAACGTGTACAATTTTCCGTTTATAAACCATTGAGACACTCCGTTATAAAAACGCCTGTCGGAACGTATGTCTACAGAAAAGATGGAAATTGATGCAGCATTTTTTATGGTAATCTAGAGAAGTAGTACATACATTGATGTTACCTATAGCAACACCGTTCTTCTTATAATCGCAATAATTTTTATCGCAATTGCAGTGTTACCGCAAAAACTCTTCTACATTGATCAGACACATGTTGCGTAAAATATCAGGCAAAAGAAATGTAGGTAGGTAGATGCCGTTCTAATTCCACGTTACTGCCGGATATCATTCGACTTCTTATTGTAGAAACCCAAGCTGCAACCTACAACGTATGCAGAAATCCATCACTTAGTGTGCCATCCAGACATCCGTCATTCGAAACGGAAGACTATCGTAATCGTAAATTAAAGGAAGTTTCCATCGCGAAGTCATCTCAATTTAAATGACTTTTTCGAACTACACAACACAAATTTATGCAAAAATAATAACAGAGCCGACTCCAGCTCCGGCATAAATTTGTTTAATAAAATTGTTATTGGAAAAAATCGTGTACATGGATATTTTATTATTCAAAGCAGTTCAATTTTTATGCGATAATCATTGAGACCAGACAGGAGCCGGAAAATGCTGCGAGACAGGCGAAGAGTAACAGTTTTTTTATTTCCTCGATCATCATCGCTGCACTGTTAACAATGAAGAACATATCGTTTCACTCAACCGTCCAAGGATAATATGACGAAATTGACAGTCGTTTCATTTATAGTTACGCTCAACAAGCGGCGTTTGTAACAATGTTGTTATTTTCATCTCTTGATTGCCTTATTTTAATCGGACGCATCATGCATGCAGCTTTAACATGCGAAGAAAAAATGTTTATCAAAAATAGGGGCTATAGCTGGGACGTTAATAATTCTTATTTGTTGGTGATAGTAGTACAAGGGACAGAAACGCTTCATTGTCAGCGAGTTAGATCTTTCAGCTTACAATGATATTTCGGTCACGTGTAAGATACGATGTTTTAACCCGACGTTTAATTTCTTGTAAAACGTTAAAAATAATGAAATTGTCAAATGACGTTTCAAAAAATAATTAATGTCTTACCATTGTGTAACCACAGGAATTCAACCCTTTAAACATTATATCACTTGGGAGTAAAATGTTACAATATACCTTCCATCATTCGCGTGGAATAATAAGTCATCATTGGACATAAATGTTTTTTAAATTCTTTTCATGGGATGCAGTGAGTCCTTGCTGACTCAATTACTCAATCAAAAAAAAAGAGTGTGAAATTTTTTTTTAATCCATCAACTTCGGAGAAATGCCTCCCACCACTGTTGTGAGAATCGATGTACTTCTACCTATATGCAAAATTAATTTATTTTTAACAAACAGACTGAAACTTGCAGTTGGTTCTAAAATAAAATGTAACATTTTTTTCATAATTTGTTGTACGAGCTATAAATAGCGAGGTTACAGTAATTTTGTAATTATTTAGGTTATGCTGACAATTCAAAATTCATTGACAATTTGAGAATTGAAGTGATTTCGGGAGTCCGTGATTTCAGTTGGGTTGTCCCGTCGATTTTACAATCTAGTGTAATTCAAAATCTACTTACATTATTGTTTATATTCTTTTGAAAAGTTCGAGAAGGATTTGGAAACACAAGAATTTTTTCGACCTGTATAACAGCAGCAATATGCTTGGGTTACATTGAACCATTTAGATAGAACTTAAAATACTTAGTGGGAATTAATTTAAAAAAATATTTCCCTAAATAAGGGAACAATTAAAATTATGTCTCCTTCAAAGTTCAAAAGAGAGTATAGTAGGTGCCTAAGTATCTATAAGTACTTGTAGTGTAAATGATGGTTGTTGAGAGTTCGTTGTAAGATCAATAAAATTTTTGAATCTATACAGGCTGTCTTTTAAATGTTTTTTTACAGTTACACCTAATATCTCGAAAACTAACCTGATTAAATTTTATTTTACCGTTTCAATCTAAGTAGGTAAGTTAAACTCTACCTCTACTGTATACCCGTCTATACCGAAATGGATAATATGCGTTAACTCAAAAAGATTTTTTATAGGGTACCGTATTGATTTTGTTGAATGTAAATAATTAACTCTAAATAAGGCGTGATGAAATCTGTCAATAAAAAAAAATATTTCAATGCACAATGCCTTTCTGGTACATATTAATTTTGACGATATTGAAAGTCAGCAAAAGCATAAACCGGGAAAATCGGTATATTGATAAACCAGCATCTCATATACAGGATCTTCATAAATGATTCATACATCCAGTAGGTTTTGAATGTCAAAATTCTGAATCTAACTGCATATATAAATTTTGTTGGATGATTCTAAATAAATCCCAAACAGTTTCGCCTATGAGATATAAAATTACTTTTAAGGTAAAGCAACACTAAGAGTAGATAACATCACATATATAAATGAATTTGTATCGCCAATAATAATTAATTATTTGCTATATATAAGAGTGTACATACTACTTTTAAATAATTACCATTCATTGGTCAAACGAGGAAGTTATGAATTTTTAACGTACTCCAAGAGGGTTCGTTAACATATCATTCGCAGATAAATACCAAATTAAACCCGAGAAATCAGCCCCCACTTAACCGCCAAAAATCAATAACTGCATAAACCGTTCCTATTTGGAAAATAACCATCGTTTTGGTTTAATCGTCGGTTGTTTATCCGGACTCTAATTTACACCATCAAATTATAATGAATTGTCACCCAAAAGCACAATATTTAAAGAGATTGATCATAATGTGTCTGTAATAAAGCACTCGGCTGTGTTAACAACACCTCAACCTAACCTAAAAATGAAGCGCCTGGAAGTCTGGAAGGGTGGAGCGAGAGGTGATGAAGACGCCCATTTGGCACAGCTCCGGCCAAGAACTAGTTTGTGCCACTCCTTGAGCGGTTTCTAGACCAATGGAGAGGTCGTGGGCCGGTGTTTAGCGCGCGTAACGCTGAATGGTAGCGAAATCTGCCGGTTGAAAGGTGCAACTAAGCGGCAAAGCCGACTATTATATGATTATTCTTCATTATAGTCCCTACAGTCGTAGGAAGTAGATGGTTGGTTTAGAGAGAGCAATTTTCGACGTAAAAAAACGACATATGCGCTCAATTTCGTGTAATTTGGTTTCGGGTTAATCTTCAAATAGTTTTTACTCAATTATAGTGTGAATTACACGTATTATCGCAGTTGAGTACCGTAAATTGCCCCACCGGTTCCGATCGCAGTGGTTAACCGATTAGCACTATCCAGTGGCAGTTCTCGGGGGATTTTTCGGGATTTTCGCGGTGTTTCGAGTGATAGAACCGAGTGCAAGTGTACGACGGCCGCCCCAAACTGTGCTTCCTAGTGCTCAATGTGTTTTTATTCCTGAATTTGACACAAACTGTCCAAGACGCCTCCGCTGCTCTTCAAAGTGGATAACAAACCATTCACGACGCTGAATTTTACGGATTTGGGTTCCCCGTTCGGGGGGCCTAACGAGGATCCCCCCGGGACGCCCAACACCATGTCGGGGGAGGCGCACATTGGGCCGCCGACGCCCCACGAGTCCAACAACTCGACGCCGGTGTCCAAGAGCGCCTTCATCGAGCTGCAGCAGCACGGGTACGGCCCGTTGAGGACGTCGTATCAGCACCACTTTAATTCCCCGGCGGGAAATGCGCACACGGGACCGACGGGAGCACACGACGGCGGTTTCCCGAGCCCCAGGGGGGCGCTGGGGGCTTACCCGTTTCCTCCCATGCACCAGAACTCCTACGGGGGATACCACTTAGGGTCTTACGCCCCAAATTGTCCGCCTTCACCCAAAGATGATGGTAAGTCGCATGTGGTGCAGTGTTGGAAATTCTGGGACCGACGCGAAGTGAAAAGTGATGATGAGTACCACGATAGCAACCTTTTAGTTAACGCGGGTGCATAAATAAAACATTAATGTTTATAGTTCTGTCGCCACTGATGAAAAAATTTACTCAGAATGACTTTCCGAATCTTATCTCTATGAATCACAACTGTTGTGACAATATCTGATCACTATATTATATACCCAGCTACTAGATTTTAGCACCACTGGATAAAGTAAAAGAAATACAATGGAGGGAAAATAAAAATCAACCATGACTAACAAAACTGAAGCTTTTACGTCGGTCTTCCATTAATATATGTATTCCGTAAATGTTTTAAGGTCGCGTTGTTGTGATAGTTTTAAAAAAATATTATCTACTGCTTGCACGTGGTGACTAGTTTCATTTGCTAACTATCTATTAACTGTTAAAACCGCCGATAAAGAAGTAGCTTTATGAGTTTAAATACCTATCTGAAAATGAATTTTATTGGAACCGTCAAACTCTAATCTAAAAAGCTTCCACTAGAAACTTACAGCACCCACAGTTATATTTTTCGATAAAGTCTATATACTCAAAACAAGCTTCGTGACATAATGCAAGACCTTAACAACTAAGCAGCGGTTAGATAACATTAATCGCATGTATATAATAAATAAAGACAATTGTTTCGTTCGTAAAGGAAAAATCCATGTATATAAAAATAAAAGTCTTCACTATAATATAATGTGGAATCTGTGACCTATTGTGTTGTTCAAGATTAAATTTTTGGTGTAATAAATGTTATACATATTTTTTTTAATTGTGCTTGGATTTATGAAACAACATATTAATGTATTTATTTTAAAGAAAGAACCCACACCCTTTACGATAAAATAAATAAGTAAGGACCTATGAGTTACGACCATTAAATTAAAAAAATATATCTGCGGGTTGTCTAGAAGTGGTGTTTTTAAATAATTGGAGAAAGAATTTTCTATGTGAAAAAAAGTTCCTTAAATTGCGGGCTAAAATGATAAAAAAAAATTGGGTAACCAGTTCAAAAATATTATAGAAAACCGGTGTAATACTATATAGTACCTACTACTCAATCGATTTATGGAAATTTGAAACCCATTTTAATTTTGTTGATACATGATCAGAGGTTAGGTCTCTTTAGACTCGATGTTGAAAATCCATTTTAGGAAGATTATTTACCTGAATTGGGTACGTATTCAAACTGGATGGCAAATCAGCTCCTCATATAGCACATATTTTTTGTACGGCTGCTGCTACAGTATCACAAAAAAAAATTTAATTAATACTGACAGTTTATATTAAAAAGTCGATAATTAATTTGAGTAAAAAGTATTGTTTGTACAGAAAAGATGTACCAATAATGTCTACCTTGAGTTGTTGTCAAGCTGAAGAAGTTTTAATGATTTTAATTCTGAAACTATAGTGGTTTTATAGTATGGAGGATGTATTTTCCCATCAACTATTTATATTGTAGAATTACGGGGTATTTATTCATTGCATATTACAGAATAACTCAACGTTGAACAACAAATTCGCCTGTTAAAATCTTCCACAGATTAATTTTAATAAAATCATTCACCCAATCGCATTTTCGTAGTATAAGTGCTATTTTTAGTATTTTATCACTTCTTCTTTCTTCTTTATTTTAACACTTGAAACCCATGTAAAATAAATAATTATGTGTTTACAATTTTAATCTGCAAAGTTTTGCTGTAAAATAATTGGGGAAGCCAATATTCTCATAGGTATTTTTAATTTTGCATGTAAAATTCCTGTGTCAAAATCCGCTCTACACCCGGTATATTTTCAATTATATTGTACAATATTTTTAGCACATGGAATTAGACACTGAAATATATTAGTAACACATTTCAGTTGTGAAATTTTGTTTTTTTTTACATTTTTATTTTATTTTATTCTAAATGCGAAATTTACTGTCGCAATGGACATTAAAAAATCAGTGTTACAAATGTCGAGCCAAAAAAAGTTTCCTGTTTTGCAGACATTTTTGCTACTCACATTAACTTGCTAATACCAACCAGCTGAAGTGAGTAGTAAATATGTATAAGGACGCAGTAAAAAGCTTTGAATTTACAAAAAATATATTTCTTTTGAAAAGTATTTGAAATATTCGCTGAACATTATATATTTTTCCGGACAAAAAATATACCTTCTTATATATAGGTAGACGCATGCCATTTGGCTTTGTTATAATTTTTGTCAGCAATATTGACAAAGTATGTAATGATTTAAAATGTTGATTTTATTTAAAAATGTTGGAGCATCTTCTTTCACCTATATCTTTGTTGGTAGGAAATATTTACCATCAGCAAGGTATAGGTACATACATAACTTATTTCTTTGTTCTATTCTGTCATCTGGTCAATATTTACAGATACGTATTTTTCTATTGTCAAATATTACCGCGCCGCGCCGTCAGAAATGAGGTTATTGTATTTTTAGCCTCAAAGTAATAATTTTTCCATTTAATTTTCTGTTTCAATGAGAAGTACAAATTTTAAATAAACCTAGTGGTTTCAGAAAACAGACAATTTTTGGAGGCGGTAAATTTTATTTTAGGAGTACGCACAGAGAATACAATAGCATCTGCTATGTTAAAGCAGCTTTCTTTCTATTTTTTCTCACCTCAACGCAATTTAATAAATAGCTAAATAAAAACCGCGTCCGTGTAAAATCTATAACCGACGTTATTTAGTCCAAGAAAATTTCCATGCCCACTTATCGATCAACATGATTCTTTAATAGATGCAGAAACACTTGCACCGCGTACATTTTATCATATTGCAACAAATTGTTAACTCTCTAAACATGTCAGCGGCCGTTCTTAGAACAATCTCAATCTCGAACTCCTCTACCACAATTAATGGCTTCCATGAAACATTAAGATACCACAACCAGTATCTCCTCTATAGATCACACCGCCTCGCGTTGGACCCCTTCATATCAGATTTAGCCAAAGCAGTTTTTTAATGGCAACATCAAGTTTTCCAATAGTTGGATCAACCAAAAACTGTTGAGAAAGCGGTAAATGTGGTAGTGGTGTGGAAACCATGTTTTTTTTTTTGAGAGGAGCAAAACAGTAAATTTGATCAAAAAATAGCGGAAATAACAAAAAATTGTTTGTTTTCATTTCTGGCTTTCTCACATTCCTTGATTCAGGAAGAGCAAGTTTTTAGAATTGACCAGAGAACCCGAATCGTTGGAAATGTTGTGGACAGCTATTGTTTTCGATAAAAATTTATCCCTATAATGTTTTGAACCGCCGAACACTTCAATCGTTCCACCATCTTTGTTTTCCATTGTGTAAGAAAATATGACGACGGTTCGTTATGTAATTTTACTTATGAGATATTAATTCACAAAACGTTTGGTCTAAAGACGACAGGGTCATCTGCCTCATCACTCGATCGTCATTAATTATATTTACCGGAATTAATATAGATTTACGACAGGTCTGGCGTAAAGCAATTAACCAATTAGATAATTACAAATTGATGAATTAATTGCAGTTGTTTTTTAATTCGAGCGTAAGCTATTTGTGTCAAATTTCACATGTAATCTCTCTCGTCCGATCCGCAAATAACATCATTCGAACATAAGTAGCATTTAAATCTTGTTTAAACCGACTCGTTTTACCATAGATGTGACCGGAGCGTTAAGGAATAACAAATTGAGTTGTGCAATAATTAGCCATTTTATCTACCGTAGGAATGAACCATTCGATCGCTCGCAAAGGAGCCGCTCGTATTTTAAATAATTAGGAGAAAAAGAAAAATGGCATAGCTTTGCGGTTGTGTCTCTGGAAACTATTGATTTACAACCACAACATTCCCACGAGAGTTATGGATTTTTAATTTCAGAAGAAGTTAAAATGTGAAAGCGGGAAATTTTGTGCACGGACATGAAGGAACTTAAATATTTTGTTTGCCCCGATGGTTTTAATTACGTGTTCGAGGAATCTCATGACATAAAACTTTTCTCTTAATTAGTCCTGTTGGTGCTGTTAATTAAAGCGAGTATTTTCCTACATGGAAATTTAATGGTATCGGCCAATTTGAATCGCTGTTACTGTCAAATAATGATCTTTGACCGGGATTGCCACTCAATTAATAACGCTATTTACGAGCACGTAATTGCAATAGGTAATTGCAAAAACAACTCTAGTTCTAGTTCTGGTTTATTAATAATAGCAGTCGAAAAGTCCTTCGTTTGCTACATGTCTTGGAGTTTTTACGACTTGATTGCCGTATTCCTGCAAACACTAAAGACTTAGTTTATTGTTACTTTCTAATCCAACACCAATTTAAACAACAATTTGTTAAATTACTTATAAAAAACGGAAAGATTCACTAGCGAACGTAAGTGGAAGAAATCGTGTTGGGTTCCACAAACTGCAGTTCAGGTTTTTTCATAAGATTCTTGTTATAACGATGGAACATAATGTTGAGAGATTTTCCAACATGTCGAAAGTGCTTACAACACTGTGCCTAACAATACAAACTGTCATTGCAATGACATTGTCGCTTACCTGAGTAGCATTGAAAGTTGATAAATTTATTATCAAAGTATGTGTTACCTGTAGTCGCATGTAGAAAACCGTAATGTTTTAAAGTGTTTTGATATAATATCGATTGCATTCTACAGCTAGTAGTACAAGCGTATGTTAACAAAAGTTACAAGGTCAGTATTTGTCAAAAGTTTGAAAACTTTAACGTTTTTTGGGACTTTTCTGAAGGAGAGATTCAAATTAAAAAGCAAGAATTTTATCGCTTCGGGATGTGAAAATTAATCCAGTGTCAATCCGGTATAATAACTGTAAGCTAATTTAAAGAAGTTATGAAACTAATAAAATGTGCACTATTTTAATTAAAAGCCATCAGGGGAATCTAATATAGCCTACCAAGTTTAACTTCTAAATGTTTAAAATACACAAGAGATATAAACATAAATATAACATTGTGTAAAAATTTTAATTACTTACTGATACCTATTCAGACGCTTTTGAACAATGAAGCTAATTGACATTTATTTAAAATATTTGTTAATGTATACCAACACAAAAAATAATTAAAGTTATTATTAGGTATCTCAAATTTTTAGATTTCATATACGTTTTCTCAATCAAGCAATTATTGTGCGGGTAATGTTAATAATTATTTATACTGTCGTCTTGTAAAATTAACAACTAATTACACAATCGTATAATTAAGGCATTAATTCGATAATTAAACAATTCGTTTAATCATTGATGGATGTGACAAACTATTATTTTTATTTTACTTATTTCAACCGTTCAGTAGTAAAAGTAATGTTGTTTGTGAGACTTAACATTTGGTTTCCCTACATGATGTCTTTAGTTGGTGTAGATGTATTGTTTTTTATTTAACAAATGAAACAAGGTTACATTCTTCATTACTAGCATGATTCATTGTAAACATGATTGAATTTTTTTTTTTTTTACAAAATTTTACAATGTAGATAAAGAAATTAAAAAGTGAAGAGGGAACAAAATGGTAAAACACAAAAGAAAGCAAAACACAATTTAAGATGCAAGTAGAACCATAAATCTGGAAATAAAAGAACAAACGGACTACAAAATGAAAGAATTAAAGGATGAGAAAACATTCAAAATAACCAAAAAGTGAAGGCTGAAAAAGAGAAAGAGCGCAAAGGAGGAGCAGATAAAAATAGAATGAAGGATATAAAAATATAAATATAAAAAATATGAAACGATAAAAGAGTCAAAAAAGAAATCGATAAAAAAGATCAAAATATAAAATATTAAAAAAATTACATAACTTACTATACAGTATGTCCCCCGATTGAGTTTACAAGAGGAAAATATTTTTTATTTTTGACTTTACCCCAAAACCTCAAAGGAATAACATTTTTTGCTTGTCCTGAAACCAGCAAATCTGTAATTAAAACTTCATTATTCTGACCGAGTTGAAAGAAACGTATATTTTTCTCTTGATTTTGGACTTGGTAATGATTAATTTTAATCTTAAAGTTTTCTTATCACGAAGGCAAGCTATAGTTTTTGAGTAGAATTGTGCGCAGAAATGGATGGGGGGTTAATTGAATAATGATTGTTCTTGTTAAAAATTAGTTTTTTATGTTAAAGGTGTTTCTTTGAGTTGCCATTTTTTTATTAAATTAATTTTAATTTATTTAAAATAATTTTTTTCACAAACATTTTTCTTATTTAACTTGCGTAAACTCATTTGTCAACGTGACATCGTTGTCAAAAAAATAAAATCGCCAATGTGGTGGGATTTAAAGAGCAGAGAAAAAAATTTGTAAGTTAAAAATTAAGAGAAAAATTAAGTTTTCTTTCCACTGAGTCAGAATAATGAAATTTTAATTACAGATTTGCTGGTTTCAGGACAAGCAAAAAATCTTATGCCTTTGAGGTTTTGGCATAAAATCAAAAATAAATTTTTTTTTCCTCTTGTAAACTCAATCCGGGGACATACTGTAGATTGGCGATAAATTGATAAAAGAATTCGGTAAAAAATCGAAGAATAAAAAGAAATAAAAGATGAAAGGGGGAAATGAAAGCAAACAATAAGAAAATGACAATTGAAATGTAGAGATGATAAAACAAAGGAATGTAAAGACAAGAGTAAAACAACTTCAGAAAATATATAAAGAAAAAATTATGTTGTAATTGTAAAACTGGACTTAAATAATAATTATGTAGAATAGTAACTGCTAAAGTACGACTATGTTGACATTTTTACCATGTACAAAAAGGATGACAAGAATTATATAGACTAAAAAAGTACATAAATATAGTAATAAGAACTATTAAGTTGTTTTAACTTATCTATATTTAATTTAATAACAATTTTCCACCCATCTAAAACTTATTAACTTAAACTATTATCATTCTGTTATTATACCAACCCCTAGCAAATTTTCATACCAACTATCTCCGTTTTTTGTCAAGTGTCAAAGTTACTATGTAATTTTTTCAAAATGACGTTTCAGCCTGAGGTAGATTAAGGCACAATTTTCTTGTATTTCGTAGATCCGCTTCTATAAACAATAGATGTTAAACATTAAATTTCACCGAGGTAAGAATCTCATTGCATTTTTCTTGACAAATGTACATTCTACGTAATACATAACTGCACTCAGATTTTCCGTCAATATTTTGATAAACGGATACTAGTATAGACACTTCTTATAAATATTTTGTATGAATTCTAGAATGTTTTATGACCATCTGAACTTTATTATCATTTTGATACTTTCATTTATTCATTTTAATTTTAATTATTTCTACCTGGATATTATATTTTCATTATTTAGTAAATATATAATGTAAAATTTGTTGATCCATATACTCTATTATTATTTATTTAAAAGTAATGAATCTTTTATGTTAGTCGAGGAAAAAACTACAGAAAAGCCCCCAGCAAATTCCTGCTGTGAATTTATGTAACTACAGACATAATAAAATCGTATGTTTAAGATTTACAAATCGAGTTCTTCTACATACTCAAAACTAACTACTTTTAATCAGTTTTTACCTAAAACACCAAAAACAATTTTTATTACAACTGCCAACGCACGTTTTGCCAACAATGTTGGTGTCATCATGGCGATGAGTAAAGTAAAGTAAAGTTGAGTAAACTCAAAATTAGAGTAGGTGGCTTTTTTATTATGCAATCGCCCAGCCTGCAAATTGACTGTCAGCTTAGACTGACAGTAAGATTTGAGGTTATCGTAAACATTGTTACGTTTATGTTTCTCATGAAAATAAAAGATTAACAAATAATGTAGAATAATTGAGAATTACAGCAAATGTTCAAAGTGTTCTCCCGCATCTTCAATGCAGCTGTTAACTCCATTCAACATTCTGTTACCGTTTTTTTTTAAAAGTCACTTTGACATTCGAATTTGAAATGAAATTGTCAAAAGTTAGTAGTGCCAACCTAATTTAAATTTTACAGCCTACTCTAATTTATAATTTAAATGATCGCACGGTACATTAGTTTTGCTTGATCCTGTAATTTCGGGATTTCGATCGAAGAGCATTTGACAACAATTAAAATTTAATATGCTTCTTTTCCCATAAGTACTGTTTGGATCAACATTGGCGTAAGGTTCTCTGTCAAGGTTGGAGTGTGATCAAGGTTACAATAAAAATACACTTAGTAGATGTAAAAGATTACAAAATTTAAAGTATTGATTTTACAATAGATAGCGTGAAGAAAGACTAGAAAAGAACGTTGACAAAGAAATTGGTTCTATTCATTTATATTATTTTTATGCTGTTTGCGACACCTCTCGCTGTCTGGAGCTGTGGGTTTTTCTAATTACCAAACTACCTTGGCCACTTTTACTCTACCAAATAACGGGCACTTGATGTATCCGCCGCTGATGAAGTAAATCCGTATTAATACGTTTTTTTTTTTCTAAACTATGCTAGAAAAAGTTTTTTTTATCTCATCTCAAAAACAGAAAAGAAACATAGAAAAGATCTTTAAAAGTGGGGAATCCACCGGTCTTGTAGAATTTACAAAAAACTTCAGTTGAATCATGGGGTAAAACCTCCTTAAATCTCTGAGGTATGGGTGGTGACACAAAAAATACAGTTATGTCCCCAAAAGTCATATAATGAACAAATAAATTATACAGTAACTTCCCTACAATTAAACAAAATTAAAATAACGTTATGATGATTAAAATTAAATTGACAAGTAAAAAGTTGGTTAAGTAAATAAAACTATGGATATGAATGTTGAAATGAAAATAATGTAACAAATTAAATTATGTATGACTATTGTACTACTCTTAAAAGGTTAAATTACATTGAAATGATTATTGAAGATTTACAATTTTAACTGACGCGATAATAAAAAGAACTAGATGAATTGTTAACAGAACAAAAAAAGATCTACTTATCTTCTGAGCCGTTCAACGGTTTCCTGCTGGTTTTGGAGCTGACGTGTCCTTACAATTACTTTTCCTGCGATCCTGGGAGTCAATCGTATGGATCTTCTGAGTCCACGTGTGGATTATGACAGTCCAGGAAAATACTCAGCAGATATTCCAAATGAAAGTGATACAAGAAAGAATCGTATGGTGAATGCTGGTGGATCTGCCTATTTGATTGAGAGAGAATAGTCAATGTCTGCACGCAATAAAGTACTTCTTCTTACCTCTTTTTCCTCCGAATCAACACCTAATCGATATATCCGCTAATGCGATTTAGTTATGAAATTAAAATCTCAATCGTATAATCCGTACTTAACGCAATTCCCTAGATTTTACTCCTTGTTTAGGACAAAATTACGACGGAGATGTTACTTTGTTCAGATGTCGATCGAAAAAGAAAGCCGTGAGTTCGTCGCGTGGTATGCAAGAAGTTTTTCGTGCTTTTCTGTGAGTGCGGGTTATCTCTAAACGCTGAATCTTCGATGGTGCATGCGCGGCAAAATCAAATTGTATCAGTACCTATATACAGTGAGCGGCAAAAGTATGGAATAAAATCATTAAAAATTAAACAAATTAAAAATTTTGATTTATAAAAATTAATATTTTTACCCCAAATTAAATTTCAAGCAGTCATTTGTTTTCGAGTGATGACGTCATTGATATTTTTTTTAAATAGAAACCCCCTATTTTTTTTCTTGATTCAGATAACCAATTTCAATTTAAACATAGAAATGAAACTGACAGTACCATTTGACTGTTTGATTTACCTACTTGATTTTTTAACTTGTTTTTGTTTGTCATAAAAAAATCAATTTTTTTTTTCAAAACTTTGATTATCTTAGATAACAAACTTTTTATACTATTATTTAGAGCATTAAAAGGGTTATCTGAATCAAGAAAAAAATAGGGGGTTTCTATTTAAAAAAAATATATATGACGTCATCACCCGAAAACAAATGACTGCTTGAAATTTAATTTGGAATAAAAATATTAATTTTTATAAACCAAAATTTACCCGTATAAAAAAAAATTGAAAAAAATTTTGTTTAATTTTTAATGAAGTTATTCCATACTTTTACCGCTCACTGTATATTTTGTTATTCATATATTTGTCTTTGTGAAAAGGAGCTTCCGTTAAATAAATAAACAAAAACAGAGAACAATGGAGGAAACGAAATAGTGAAAGAATCTTATACCCGTGAACAACGAAGGAAATGAAATAGTTAAAGACAGTTCCCAAACCCGAGAACAATAACGAGGAAAACCAAATAGTTAAAGACAGTCCCTAAAGCCGAGAACAACGGAGGAAACCCAATAGTGAAAAGCAGTGCTTAACGCGAGAACAACAGAGGAAACTAAATAGTGAAAGATAGTCCATAACCCCGCGAGAACAAAGGAGGAAAGGAAGTTGTAAAGGCAGTCCCTAAACCTGAGAACAACGAAGGAAACGAAATAGTTAACAATATCCCTAAACCCGAGATCAACAGAAGAGACGAAATAGTTAAAAGATATTCCCTAAACCCGAGAACAACAGAGAAATATTGAAAGACAGTCCTTAACCCCGAGAACAAAGGAGGATACGGAGTAGTTGAAGACAGTCCCGAAACCTGAGAACGACGAAGGAAACGAAGTAGTTAAAGATGCTGCCTAAACCCGAAAACAAAGAGGGAAAGGAAATAGTTAACCAGACACCTAACCGGAGATCAACGGAGGACACGAATTAGTTAAAGATACTCCCTAAACACGAGAACAAAGAGGGAAACGAAATAGTTAACGAGACCCCTAAACCCGAGAACAACGGAAGACACGAAATAGTTAAAGATACTCCCTAAACCCTAAAGACGTCAATTCCGGGTTAGTAGCCAGCATATTAAATCCATAATCCTAACCCTCCTAACTTGCCGAGTATCTGCACTGACAAAGCAGCTAGTGCGCTAGTACGACCATACACGCTTATGTCGTAAGTGGTTCATGGTTCACACAGTCCGGTATTTATAACCGGCACATTAAATTTTCATTAAAATAAATCAATTCTGTCTAAATAATGAAATATTTGTGAAGCATTGATTTATTGATAAGCTAGAGGTTTAAGTCAGGGTGTCTATTAGAGATGCAAATTGCACAAATAAAAGAATTCAACAACAATAAATAATAATAATCGGTGCCACCGCCTCTTGTTGTAACGGGTGAAGTAGAAGTAGGACTCCGTTCGTAAAAAAATTGCTACTTGTTGGAGCGATGAAATAATACTTTTACAGGAATATTCGGTTGTGTTATTAATTAATAGCGAAATAACGGGTGAGTTTTAATTAGTCAATACTGAAAACTCAATTTTAGAATTAGGTTGTTCGGTTGGTATTTTTTATTTAATATTAAACAACACAATTAAATTTAGATACTGTTTCGGAAGTGAAATTAATTTTGCATCGTGGCCAGAAAGAATCGGTGGGGTTCACAACAGCCGTTTATTGTATCAGAATAATTTTATTTTAATACATTAAATTGAGATGTAATATTTGATGCGTTGTTGGTGATGAAGCTTACTTTCTTACGTTTAGTAAGAGACCAAAGTTCGCACTTTAACGAAATAAAAAATTGTTCGGTGCAATAAATGCCGCAACTGGCTCCAATTTTGCGTGTTTCTTTAGAACTCTTCAATAACTCATGTTTCGCATTCTGCAGACAAAACAACAACTTGCAGAATAAATTTATTTCTATACCAAATATATGTTTACTTAGTATTGGTATAAAATTTTTACGATAATGTGATATATTTAAATAATTCACACCAGATCGATCCGAAGTGTCATTTTTGTTGTGATTCCCTCCATTATTTTCAGGCTGTGGTATACGTTATAAATCCGCCCAGTGTCATGACATTGCCGGGACATTGTATTATATTAATTGTTCTTTTTTTAATCTACATTTCGAATGACGTACACTAAAAGCCCTCAATCCAGCACTTCCAACACGTTCGTCTTCATAAAATATTCAGTAATTCCCACACGTTCCGCTGGAATTAGTCGATGTGTTGTAAAAATTGAATTTACTGAACGTACATCAATCAAATCGGACGATAAGCCGCGGAAAATAAATTGTATTATAAGTCGGAATATTCGATGAGTCTATAGAGTGATATAAGTCGATAAGATCGCTCAGTGGTGCCGAAATATAATAGAATGATGCCATTAACAAGGTGTTTATTGATGGATATCTTGTGACAATTGTTGGGATATGGCGCTATGGCTAATTTACATCATTACGTCGGTGTGTAATCAGGGGCAGATGGAAACGCCATTCATCTATGATTTTTTGGATAGGTGTAATTTGTCGCTTTCAGAAATTAACTGCGTTTTTATTTCGTAGTTGGGTTGAGTTTTGAGTTGAACGACTCACATTCTGTTGATTCATAAAATACATTCAATAATAAACATAATATGAATGAAATTAAGGACGATACAGGAAAAAAATGTTCAAGTATTATTACATTACATTAAAATATATTATTTCCATGTTGCAATGCTGCTTTTGCTGTAGTTTTCAGTGGTACAGCTCTGGTACTTCTAAGCACCACCTATACATATCCACTTCCAGTCACATAAACCCGTAAACAAAACCACTACGACCACAAAATTTCATTTAAATGTTGTTTAAGAGCCTTGAAAGTTCATTAAGTTCACGATTTTAATCGCCTGGATGGGCGTAACGCGTTTTGAAACTTTTTCTTCCCACTGTTCAAACAAACGATTTTGTTGCAGAAAAGTGTTTATCGTTGGAGAGGCCGTCGGGCGGTGGTAAGGGCAAAAAGATGAGGAAACCAAGAACAATCTATTCAAGTCTTCAGCTACAACAGTTGAATCGGCGATTTCAAAGGACGCAGTACCTGGCCTTGCCCGAAAGGGCCGAATTAGCTGCCAGTTTAGGTTTAACGCAAACACAGGTAAGTTATGGGCTTTTTCTAGAGCGGTCAGAGTTCAATAATTTTTTATCTATTAAGCTGATTCAAATCAATGACATTCATACGTGATGTACCTACCACACTGCTGTATATTTTTTTAATCATTGTATCAGTTTGGTTTCTTATTAGTTTTTGCAAGGGTCTTCCAAAAGCATCAAAGATGAGCACGGTGAATCAGTCAGATGTAATTGTGTGATAATTGTAATAAATAATTGTCCAAAAAACAGCATTTCTAAAATTGGCGAATTTGTTGCCTGGTCGTGAAAATTTAACATTTTCTAATAGGCGAATTATTATACGTATTAGCTCTAGATTTGTCCAATATGCTCTTCGTGTTAAGTTCCTGGTCCATTATCATGACCTGACGCTTCCATACAAAAGTTTCCCTGTTCGTTATAGCCGAGCCTTAGCGCTTAATTTATCTGCTTTTAATGGAGAACAAAGCTTCATAATACGAGGTTGTGAAGTTTTAATAACTTATAAAATATTTATGGCCGGTTGCCCCTGCATCGATACAATTTGTTCGCTGAAAAAATACATGAACTTATTAATCCTGCGCTTTCGAAAAAGCTCACGTATTCGTTACGGTGTTATTCAAAAAACTTCCTTTGACATTCGCCGATTTTGCCTGAATTTTGTGGGTAATTAGAATGACACTAAAGATAAGTCAAATAATAAAATCGGTTCTTATCGAATTATAATTGGTAGTTTTACGACAGATAACGCTTTTTACAACTACCGGTCGTACGAGCACCTGAATGTAACGAAAAATTTCGATAAAATTAAAATGATAAAAATGCTTCTGATAGTAGAAGGAAGTCGTTTTTGGGTGGTAATTTTTACAAATTGCAAATTTAGAAGTTAACACTGTTGTCTATGCTAATCTTAAGTGAGTCATTTCAGGAAATGAAATACATATTTTGAATATGCAACTGGAATGTTTGTTTTTTTAAAGCAGTTCTTGGAAAATAATGAGCAATAAATGTGTTTATTGGATGTTATTATTTGATGTTTGTGCAAAACATACACGCGAATGCGCTTTTTCCATGAGCTATTTTTATTACTGCGAATCAAGGTTCTAAAATTGATACTGGAACAATAGGGAACATGTTTGTGTTATAGTGGCTTAGCAGCTACACTAGCCGCTGTTGCCACTGGTGACTAACCGTTACTGCAAATTTGTGTATTCAGTTCTTACAAATATTTGTATGACCGACTAACAAAACATCTGCATTGTCCTGGTTTTGCATAAAGGCTTGGAAAGTTTTAAAGAAAATTACAATGATCGAAGAAAATATCAGTGGTCACACTGTAACTATTGCACTTTTTCTGTAAATCCAAAATTGAATCTAAATTCTAAATCATTTTGGCCATTTGTTGACTTAGCAGCTTATACTTTGTGACCACAGATTTCCCTGCAGAATTGAACACTAAATCCTTTCAGTTTTATATCTTAAGAATTATCATGTCGTGAGTATAGATAGCTCATAAAAAATCATTTAACTTAATGATTGCAGATATTCCAGACATAAGTTGATTTCTCAACGTTTAATGTGTAATAAATATTCAGATTTATGAATATGTTTAATATATTATATGACTAGTTATGATTCATTACATTACTATTGCATTATACTAATTTGCAACAAGACTGTTTGACGATCTACTCCTGTATGTAGAAATTTGGTGAAAAATCCAAAGTAACGTAGTTACTGGGCAGATTAGTTTTAGAGACAATTTATATTATTATTTAAGTGACGACCTTCTTAACTTTAGTACAATTATAATTACGTGATTGGTTAGATATAGTTATGTTTATTATTTCAACGACGTATAATACAAGTACATTTTTACCATCAGACTTTTCATTTTAGCAGTATAATTATTGACTCTGGTAATTGTCTTATTATTATGTAAATAAACAGTCAACATTGAGGCCGTCCTTGTCGAACTTGAGTTTATCAATGAATTTGCGTTACTGTATCATTCATGATCATAAATGAGATTGCGATACTAAATTAATTACCGAGGTCTTACTGCACTTACTAAATGATTTCCTTATTATGATGTGAGAATGTTACCGGTTGAAATCAATTAACAAACGATAAAATAGGTATGCATAAAGAAAATATAAATAAATGAATACATTATTAAGGGCAGAAAATAAATCACCCACTTGGGTCAAGAAAATTTATTTTTATTTATTATGATTTAAAAAAAGATGCCTCAACGACATCTATGCAACGTAATATAAAAACTCTTGTAACAGTGTTATTTATTCATGACGCGTTGACTTTGTAGTTTTAGACTTTGTCGCATTAGACATACATATGCTTGCAACTAATTATTTCTAAGTATATAAATTATGGGAAAAATATTTCCGTACTTGGGAACAAACCCGTCTGTCAATCAATGTAAAATACTAGCACCATGCATTAAATTCTTGTTTATGCAAATGCGTAACTTTTTTATCTTCGTCAGAGTGGTGTTTTCAATCGATTTGATTACCTCATTCCTTGTTCGACAACTTCCGACCTGCAAGTTCATAAAAATTAAGAACTGCGTGTATAAAAAGGCAACATTGTTTTAATAACCACGAAACCTGTGATCTACCAGGTGTACCAACCGAATTTCAAAAACCAAATCCTGCGGCTTCTCATCTAACGAAAATTTGCATAGCATTCCGATCTCAATCTTGCAAACCAGCTGAATCAAAGTCATTAATTATCGGTAAAAATGCGTACCATGACCCTTATAAATAATAATAATGGGAACATTGAATGGTAATATGAATATATGGCGCAACATGCTGGTAGTACCTTCTAAAGAGTGACGCACAACCTGCTGCAATTAATCTAACACTGGGTAATTTTGCGTAAAAATGTTGGCAGCGTTCTTTCAGTGATGGATGTTTGTGTACATTTCCGTTGACTCCTGGCAGGATTCGAGAAGGTACAATAATTAATTATCTATGGTGCAAAAGGGAAATGAGGCCCGGTGGAGAGATCAATCGATCGTCGAGCTCAGTGGGAAGCAATTTTTTCTCTCCATTGTCCATGCCTTCTTGTAATAATAAAAAGAAAGGCCACAATAATAATATGTATCGAATTAATAATTGTAGCCGTGAAATTTGAAATTGCGCTCGCTCCGTTGCCCAGCCAAATCTTCGCCATCATTAATTATTGTTTTATTTATTAAGATAATCCGAAACGCGTTTGGTCTACTGCATTTTACAGTATGTTGCCAGGTGAATTAATGATCGGAAGAACAGTAGCTGCGTTAATAAAAGAATGAGTGTAGTTGAATGGAATCTCAAGTCTTCATTTGATTTCAATTTCCTTTTTTATGAGCTTTTGTTGTTCTACTCATTTCACCGATAGCCAACCAAAGAGTGGATAAAACATTTTGCCCCGCATCGAGAAAATTCACTTTAAATGTTAAATAGCATCCGGGTTTTTAGCTTAATGATCCTTCTTACATAATGACTCGGTACTCTTGGATTTTATAGCGGAGTAATTAACATTTTTTTTTATTTATTTACTGTTTATGCCAGCAAATCGTAATTAGATCCATATTTTATAAAATTGTAAGAAAAATTTCAAGTGCCGCTATCCTTGCTTTAATCAGCGAGTTTGTTGTCTACCGCGTATAATAATGTCATTATTCAAACTGGAAAGCTTTGTCGTTTTTGCGTAAGCACTGATTTATAATCCAAGAATTAACTAGATATGCAGAAGTCGTGGACTAGTAAAGAAGTGCAGATATCGTTTGGAAATATATGGGATATTTTTAGTAGAACCATATTTACAATTTTATTCCTAATTGTAAGAGTTTGGATTTTAAATCAAAAATACATATTATATTGTTAAAAACTTCTGTTTATGTTACAGTGTAATTAGTTCTTTGTTTTTCTGTTATCTAAAGCTTTAAAGCTATGTTTACACTTGACGTTTATGTCTGACATAGCGTATATCAAGTGTAAGCTTTGATTTCTAAGTTTCTCTTTCTGGGAGTGTATGTAGACTCAAAGTTTACACTTGACACAGAAATGTTGCGATAAAAATCTAAGCCTAAACATAGCTGTAAAGTCAGAAATCAATTTACTAGTTCACGTTGCTCTTAATGTGGACTTTGTAGGAGACGGCAGCATAAGTTTAATGTTCAGATATTATGATTTATTAAACATATTGATAAAGTCAATGGATAGTCCAAGTCGTAATAAAAATATTGCCCAATGTATAATAAATGTTTACTCTAATGTGTGCGCTCTAATGGTGCAAAATTGATATCTAATGATTTGTGTGGCCAATAAAATATCTACGCGGGGTTTCAAATATGTCTTACATTTGACCATTAAAATTCAAGCCTTTCCTAATTCTATTTTTGTTATCGCAATGCAGCTCCTCGTATCCATTTAAGAGTATTGATTTCGAACTGGGGACATTCGCATTACTCAAAATAACCATGAAAAATTAATGGGGTAAAAGTTTTTCAGATTGTTAGCGACACTACTCCTTATTCACTAATCACACGTAATTTATAGTAAACTTGTCCGTGCGGAGTAGAATTAGAAATCATGGAGTGCATAATTGATTTATTTAATTAAGCATTCAAACGTTGATTTAGTGAGTAAGTAATACTATTTATATGGCCACGAAGCGCTAAATAAATTATCCGGGGGTCTTTTCGCTTAATTTATAAATAATGAAGTATAAAAGGAAGCGGTACTTGTCCAGGAGCTAATTATACACAGTCGTAATAATCAATTCGGATAAACATACCATCATTTAATTATGCATAACTCACTAAAGGACGGATTAAAAACAGTTTAACATCAACAATGATTTGCTAACCCAATCGATTACATTACCATCAAAAGTCGATTAGTTTACGGGAAAATCGGCCATCATTTCTATTCGGCGATCGGGAAAAAATCGTGTTAACAAGCCGCAATTAGTTTACGTAATTGAATTAATTTAAGTTGCAATTAAAGCGTAATTGCCCCAGACGCGGCACCTTTTCCCCGTGTCGGTTGTCGCGCGACTTCTGCGCCAGCCTGTACTAATTAGGAACACAATTTATGAACCATGGAGCCCCAGTTGTACAGTAATGGTCAATTAGGAAAACGCTAATCTTACTTCTTTATGGACGCCACCCCGACGACGGCGTCCATAAATTATGACTGGGGTAGTAGTAGTGTAACAACTATTATTTTTTCAACTATTTTATATCCGCATTTCTGCAACTGTATGTACCGTATTTTAATCTTGAATACTGCCATCAAGAATTTTTTAATGCTTTAAATAAAGTACATAGTATACAATATAATATATGCTTGAAATCCTTAAGTACATCGACATACTGTTGTAATCAATACATATATTTACAAATAAATGTACAAATTAATCCGTGTACAAGGAAAAGAAAAGAAACGGCAGATGCAAATTTTTTTAACTGATGGTGTGGAAAACAGCACTTTTCTCACACAAGTGAGAAAAGTGCTTGCCACACTTTTTCTACGACCACATTATAAAATACCCAAATAAATAATTTTATTTAGATACAAACTGAATTGTCACATTTTGGCAGTTAGAAATATTAACATCTGCCAATATAGCTTTCTGCAACTTTATCTGACTTCCATCCGCCATGTCGTTTTAATATGAGTAGACCAGCCCCTGAGTTCTCTGGGATAGTTGCAGAAGTCCTTCTAAAACCTTGTTCGGTATATAGTTCAATGTTGTTCTATTAGCTTCGGCAGATTTCGAAACTTATTTACACCAACCGCTTGCTTGGTACAGTTACCATTTTGGTACTTAAAAAAAATAGGTAAAATTTGGGACTCATTTCCAAATATTCTTTTACAAATGGTATAAAAAGTCCCTGACAATCAATTAGTCCTGAAAAATAAACCGGGCATTAAAAAAAATCAACAAATGATTATAAATTACCTTTGTAAATAAATAGTTTTTCATCCGGGGCAGTTAGTGAGAAATTTATTGATTTCAGATGAGCCAAAGGATTTTGATTTCTCGCTTTTAAAACCAGATGCTTGTCGCTTTAAAAAAGGCTTTTAATTTTTTATATCTTTCAATATCAAAATCATGCTTGATGTTCACTATAGATTTTAGCATAGATCACACTGACTTTAGAGTAGATGGTTTCATTTATTTTGATAGTTAGTTGTCCAAAATAGACCACATGACACATTTTCAGTGAAGGAATCCGAAATGGATGATATGATATGAATGGAAAATAGAAAACGGAATTATTGTTGTCATCGCACGGTTGCTAGGCAACGTGATGCGCCAGGGATAGTAAACATTAGGTTGTCTCATTGTGTAACTGACTTTTATACTGATTCTAATACCGTCTTTCTTTTTAAATTTTCACTAAATCTATATACTTATATTTTTTTCTGTGATTTGAGTTTTTTAACCTTATTCAGTCTCATGAAACAACCTGGTGGTGCAACAAAAATCAGAAAGTCACGGACAAGGACCAATCAGAGCACATCAAAGTCACGGGTAGAAAAAAATCTAAATTTAGTATATAGTTCTTTCAGTAGTGGTGGTAGAAAAAAAAACCTTTTTGCATTCGTTTTGTGAAATACATAATGTATAAATATTTCTCATATGTATTTAATTTGACAGCTGTCAAACCTAACCTCAGAATTTCATGTTAATTCGTGTTTTTTTTTTCATTTCGCGTGAATGAAGACAAAAAATTTTGTTCAAAACTCGTACGCTGCCACTTTTCAGGTGCTCTACTATTGCGGAAAATAAAAGGGAACGAATATATACATTTTAATATGGAATAAACTGATATACTGATACATTCAGAATGTGGATGAACTGATGCATTTTTCAAAAACTAGGAGATCGGTAAAAGTTATAAATACATTAAAAGATAACCCTATTTACAAACACAAATTTAATTAATTAAGTTTTACAGGTCTTGAGCTTACAATATTATTAGAACCAAGACACAAAATTACCACTTTTTTTACACTGATTTCTTCTTCTCTACTCCTCCTCTGTCGTCTTCTTCTTCCAATTGCGGACTCTTATTATGGACGCCAGATCTTTTTTATTGATTCCTTTATATTAGAACTCTATATAACACCGTCTTGAGTATTCTGTCCCCATACATTATTTCCAGGTGGCTTCGCAATTTCATTCTCTACACCCTCATGAAGGTACTAATGTTGTCCTGTCCATAAATTGTTTCAGTTCTTCGCCATGTTCCTTATTCGATCCGTATTTTAAAATAAATGTCTTGTCACATTTTTCTCTATATTTTCACAAAACTATTCCTGACTCTTTTTTTTGATGATGTTTTTCGTGATTATTTTCAAAACTCTTTGTTATTTTCGGCTTTTTTTAAGACTAGTGCTTAGATCACTTATTTACCTTAAATGTGTGTGGCTTTTGCCCTTTCATAAAATTATGTGTTTTTCTTGTTGCAATTTTGATTAATTTGATAAAAAAATAATTATGATTAAATAAAATTCTACACGTGAAGGGTACGTAAGATAAAAGATCACATCCTGGTGTAGCATGTAAATTATACATATTTATCTAATTTTATAACGTCATTAGATATTACTATTTTATTAAAATACGATCTTGTTATTAATTTATTACAGATCACCTTCATTAATGCATAACTCAACCCACAATGTGCTGTTTCTTTGCTTCATTATTTATGATTATATTTAATCACTTATTAATAAAATACATCATTCACGCTTTTATTCTTTTCTAAAAAGTTAATGTGAATATTAAGTCAATCACAATCAATATATCAAAAAATCTAAGAAATTAATTTACAAAGGCTCTACCAAAGAGTCATAAAGTATATTCCAATTTATAATACTTATAAAATTTATTGCTGTAATAAAATATAGCCGTTTCGGATTTAGAAGCAATGCTAAGTATGCAAATCGAAGAGGAAATCGTTCGATGAAGTCGTATATTGATCGCCGGAAGATATTAATTTGTATTTCTGCAGAAATGTTTGTCTGCTCAGCATTATTTAAGATTTATTATAGGTATCCATTATTTTTATTAAATAATGCAAGTAAATGTACACAACTTATTTTCGCATATTATTCTTAGGTATGCGCTAAGGCTTCCGCATTTATTTAATGTGTGGAATTCTTTTTGTGGATAAAATGCAGGAAGATATGATTTTACTTTATCTGCACTTAGTGGAGTATAAAGCTGAAGTGCACATGAAGCACTTTATTTTAAGCCGAGGGGAAAGTATCCATATTGACGGAAATAAAAACCGAGTTGCTATATTTTTTGTTTGAGCTTTTGCCATTAGTCCGAAAGAGCAAATTTTTAAATAAAAGTGTACCAAAAAATTAACCAATTTTGACTTTCTACAACGACAAATCTGCAACCTGAAACCGATACTTCGCACACAATCTGAGAGTTTTAAGCAACAAATTATAGAAAGTGTTTACAGTTATTCGTTCTTCAAAAAGTGGCCCAAAGCTTCAAGATGATGTTTTGGTAGATAATTAATTAAAATAGAAATATGTAGACGTGGGTGGTGTTGGAATTGGGGTTTAGCCGAATTTCGACGCTACCCTTTCGAAGCATCCGACTTTGTTAACAAGGTCTCTCTCTGACGCACATACGCACTCATAGTTAAGCAATTCTGGTAACAAAACGCCCGTCGATAGCTCGTTAGTGGATCAGGTCAGATGTCAAAGGTTTTCAGTTCCCTATAATTAGTACATCGTGTTGCCACGAGCGCCGCTGTTGAATACCCCAGCAATGGGATGATAGTGTTGGAACCCTCCGTATGTCCATAATTTATACACGTTGACTCATGTTCATTGATAATAATAATGCTAAGAAATCAATAACATTTCTTGGTGGTGCTCTGAAAGACTTCCGAATTAAATAGTTTGCTGTAATTTGTCACTCACTACTCAAAATTCTGAGAGCCCCCAAAGTTCACTCACACAATTTTTCTCCGTTTCGTTAATCACAGGTTAATCGCAGACCCCTATCTCATTTTTGGATCAACTGTGACATTTTTACAATAGATAATCACCGGTTAAAGTTGACTCGTACGCGATATCTTTACGACTTCCACTGACATCTGTTGTTGACTTTTTAAAATATCGTGGCTTCTAACACACAATACTTAAGTCGGTATGGCGAATGGCGTGCTTCACTTAACACAGCTTACTAATAATAGCTTTTGCGTTTGATCTGTTGTGACTTTTAGAGCCACTGGCCACTGGTGTCGGTGCGAGGAATAATTATACTGTGCTAATGGTCGGTTTCCAGAAGAAATCAAAGGATCGGCTATGAAAGCTGTGGACGCCATTTTCAGTTTTCAGCGGCACAAAAACATACAACATGAATAAATAACTGGAAAAAATAGTCATTAAACAAGGCAGGTGCCGTGTACCGGCACGGAAATGAAGCTAATGCTTTTTGGTGCTCAGTTTGGTCACGACGAGATTTTGTTTAATTACTAGAGTGGAGCCTTACTGTTGTAGGCGTTCGTTTTTGCCATTTTCGTGCCTGTTTTGAAAAAGTAAATTAAAATTTGCCCCTGTCCACATTTCTTGCACGGAGATATTGACCTTGTCATATGTCGGAAGCCCGGATCAAATTCAAATCACCTGTTTGTTAAGCGCATTCTCCTCAATTATTTCAAGACACGATCGAAGCGATGCAACTGGAACATCAAGGAAGAACATTATCTATGGTCGGTTTTGCAATGCTGTTCCTATTATCACGATTATTAGTGTTCCTATATAGGTATGTTGGACCCACTGACTGAATTCGGTCAGTGGCCGAATTTTGTACCCACAACGTGTAAGCATAACCTCAAATCAATTGACCTTTTGTTATCAGTTTATGATTATACATTTGGATTTCAAAGAGGCGAAAAATTGTAAAACCAAAAGTGCTCCTTTCAATTATGTACTTGTGACCAAATTTTTCTTTACGTATCACTTTTTTATTCACGTTTGTTTCTAAATGTAATATGATTTTCCTTTTTTTTACAAAAAGGGCAATTGTCACCAATATAAGTAATATATTTACCGACGTTATAAGATATACGGTATAAAATGAATTCTATAGCTTTTTCCACATAGTGGATATTTTATTTATTCTTTATTCTTCGTCTCGTGGGTATTGCGCTTCGGCAAGTGGCCGAAAACTCGCATATATAAATATTTCCACAACGCGTTGTGAATACAAAATTCGGCCACTGGCCGAATTCGCTCGGTGGGTCCAACATACATGTAACGGGTGTTCAAATGAAAATATATTTTGAGTAGGCGCTTGGTGACATTTTGCTTCACTATGCTGCGCACATATCAAAATGTCATTGTGAATAGGACTCTTAACGCATCGTTGAGTATAGTATAGTATAGTAGGTATAACAATCTATATACAGTGAGTCTAAAAAGAAGGACAAAGCTGTAGATCTTATTTATGGTTTGATTGTAAAAAATCAAAAACCAAATTATGACATAGCTCTTTAGTCGTTAAAACTCTAATAGAAAGATATTTTTTGAGATGTATTTCAAGGTCAAATGATGGTCAGCGATAGCGTATTTTTCCTAAATTCAACGATGTAATGATATATGTATGATTCCAGAAAAAAAATTGAAAAAAAAGTTATATCTATTATATAATTACTATTATAATATAATTATATATACCTAACCGAATACAACAGTATCTTTTTTAAATCCAGTTACTTATGAAGTATTTGATTTTAAACGATAATTTGAATTACGCAGCTGTCATTTTTATATTAGAATTTTCATTTAATCGTTTAAAAATATGCTGAACATGTATTTCTAATGTATAACAAAAATACCGTAAAATTAAAGGTTATAGTAAAAGATGGTAGTGTGGTTTTACAGGTGTTGTGTGAGGTCAAAATTAATATAATAATGAAAATTATGATGATAAGAACTTTTTTTCTCAAAAATTTTCTAATGGGACACCGTTTTAAAAATACATTACTAAATTCAGAAAAAAAAAGCTGATTGATATCTTTATAGCACAGTTTGTGGCCACAGTGTCATTTGGTTTTTGTACCGGTAACATCTAAAAAACAAAAGATATAGCTCTGTCCGTCTTTGTTGAAACCCCTCTGTTTATAAAAATTAATGTATTTTTGTTTGTACCGTATGCAGTGAAACTTTAGTGAGTTCTTGTGCGCACGCCCGCGAAGATTTCTGAATTAGTACAGCCATTTTATATAGGTGGCGTGCGAGTTCGTTGGTAATTTAGCGACAGTTGTGTTTTCCGTGTATGAGTGTGCATGTTTGAGAGCATTGAATTAAATAGAAACAGCTACATTTCAATTTGTGTGTGATTCTAATTTGCAATGACCAAAGCACAGGTACAATCGCTACAAGTGTGTTGACAATTTGGAAAATCCATGCTTCTCCCATGCACTGTGTACGTACCAGACGGAAGAACAAAAAATATTGTGTTTCCAAAAGCACTTCAATGAACATAATTAATACTAGCACTTTCTTAATTATAAATATGTTATCGCATTAAATTGAAGACCACGCGAACGAGGTCGCGGCAACAGCTTGTGTTTAATTCAATATTTAACACAGAAACACAAAGTAAATATTGTACAATTTGTTTTGTTCTTAATCTTAATGGAAAAAGTATATTACGACGCATGGCCAGAAAATTGAATTTCCTGGCGTATGTGATATAGAGGCCTTATATCGTATCGTATATATTGCCGCGTGTCGTATACTGTTTTTCTTCATCCCTCAGCAGACCGCAATAGCCGCTGTTCCCGGAGCGAAATGCGGCCGGGAAGACCGTACTTTCGGCTAGGGACTGAAAAAAAAACATTTTTAAGATCCATTTGAGTGTAAATTCACAATATCTGTTAATAGCAGTTAAAAGCTCATATTTACTGAGTTTATGCAATCACTCATAACATTGAATTTTATTTATCCAGTATTATTTTTGGTGTAATAGGTTCATTTTGCAGTTTCAGATCTGCCGGTATTTGCACCTGGCAGAAGTTGTAAGGTCATAAATAAATTACTTTCTAATATCATTATACTTATAGTTTTATAATTTATTTGATAACCATCAGTGTGTCTATATAAATCAAGACTTAAAGATGTAGTGGATAATTTCGTGATACGAGTTTCCTTTCAATATTTGACTTATCTGTCTGCTTCAACATTTTCTCAAAAGCTGGTCGATGCGAATCGTTGCGTGCCGCCTTGTAAAACCCCAATGACATCGAATTGTGTCAGTTTAACTTTAAACCCAATCCAACCTCAACTTTTAAGCAACATTCCCAAGTTATGTAAATAATTCTGGCACTAATTGAATGATTGATGGCCGTATGTGTTGGGGCCGAATCGATTCGAGTTACCTGCACGAGACCACACGAAATTCTGTCCACGACTTCTTTAGAGAAAATTTATTGGAAAGATTTCAGTATTTACATTTTCATTAGTGATAAGAATAATAACAGAGCAGGGCGGCCAAGAAAGTAAAATCTTAACAAGGAGCGGTGCCGCTCGATAATTACAAAGACAAAAAGAAGGGGTAGATTCACAGGAGGAAAACACAGAATTTATCATATTTTAGCTTTAAATAATTTATATTTCACGCTGGTTTCTTCTGAACCGTCGTTTCGGTATCGATTAAGCTATAATTTATAAAGTATTGGGGCGAATGCATGTTTCCTTTCGATAAATATAAAATTGAAATAAATGCGTAAAGAAGGAGGAGTTGAATATATCATGCGTCTCAAGAGTATTCATTATTTAATAATTATTGCTTGCAAGTCGCAATTTATTGGAAGCCCCGGCTCGGTGAAAGGGGGTGGATTTTTTCCGCTCTCCACACACGATGAACCCGATTTCCAACCGTTGCAAAACCCTGACACACTGATTGTAAGCGGAAAGTACTCTAGGTTTACGGGCAAATTTGCAACGACAAGGGAACACGCGAGAATCCCATGATAAATTTATTTTGGCGATAACCCTCGTGCAAAAATTCACTAAAACAGCATCAAAACTGCTTTTTACTTTTAGAAAGTCAAATGATTAATCTTAACACATCGTGTGCTGTTGGATTTACATTGACCATATTATGTATGTACTGTAATGAATCATTTTGTGAAAAGGCCTAAATATATGATTAGGATGTTTAATGACCAATTTCTCAATATATCAAACATTACTAACGCTGTATTCGTTTGAATAATGGGGAGCAGATAAAGAAGCCCTGTTTTATACTCTTGTATATCAGATTTCACCCTTGATTTGTTTAGCCGTTTATTAATTGAGAACAGTACGGATTTGTGGTATCTAATAAGTACATAATAACACATTTTTCAAAACTGTTTATACTTAGTGATCAAAATTATTTGAGTTGGCAACAATATAAATTTACAACAAAGCCTGTGATTTGGTTGTCAGTCGATGACAGAAGGTTGCTACATTTAAATTTTCATCAAACAATCATAACGCCCCCAAAACTTTTAGGTGAATCTATTACCAACTGAAACATTAATAATTGTTGATCTGTAGTTTGGTTTATCGTTTAGTTTCAAATCATTAATTTGGTTCATGGATGTGGTCACAAATTTTTCAGAATTCCAGTAAACAAAATACTTGTGTTCTATGGAGTAAACAACCTGTAAATTTTGTGGCCTAATTTTATATCACATTCTTTTTTTTTATTTTATATGTGTACTCCTATTTTTAAAATTTAAATATGTAACCCATAAAATTCAGTTTGCTCGTTTGAAGACCTCTCCACCTGTTGGGATTTTCCCTACACTGTTTCTTCAATTAGTGAATGTTACGGTTCGGGAGCCGGTAATTAAGAGCATAGAAAGAGCATGTCAGTTGCGGAACGAAAGCAAGATTGACATTTCGAATTAAAAGAAATACATTTCGCTTAATTAAATTTTACGAAATGGCACGATGTTTGAGTTTGAAAAAAGAGTGTTTGGTCACATCTGGATTTCGAGAGGACGAAACCGGTAAAAATGACAATAATGTATTTAAATAAAAACTCTCTGAATGAACCATGGCCATGCGGAATGTTCATCTCGGCAGATTTATGTATGTCGCAAGTTTTTCTCTTGCGGAATCATTAAACTCGTTAACAATGCGACTAACTCTATTGGTTATAGTTTTTGCACGTTGTCGCGCAAACCATGGTGAAAATATCGAAATAATCGATGACTAATTGGGTGTAAACCGTGGGACTAACTCGATCTTCCACAGTATTTCTTTTTTGGACGTTTTCTTTGATTAAGCTTGCGGTCAGTGGTGTGGTTGAAATGTAACTGATCTGTATCGAGTCTAACTTATCCCACAACATGCCCTTGCTCGAACACTTTGTATTAGTAAACTTAATGAGTAGCCAACGGTCCAGTTACAGGATGCTGGTAAATCCGTTACAAGAAGTTTTAGATAAAATAGTTGTTTTATTACTTTACAGATCATGCCTAAAAAGAAAAATATACTTTTATGCCTTTTTAATTGCAACAAAACAAGTTTCCAGCCGACCAGCTGGGTTTTCGGACCATCTTCGACCATTAATCTCCCGGCCGGCTGCGATTCAAATCTGATATATCCCAGGACGAAATTACACGTTACCAAAGAAAATATAATAATAAATTCCGATAATTATCGTTATTAAACGCTGAAAATACGTTTTATTATGTTTGCTCGTAATTTTTCACGAGCAAAATATGCAATTTTCCGGTAGTCGGCACTGTCATAACGTATTAATCAATCGACCGATTGATTCTCCACCAAAAAGTTCGACACTCAAGCAGAAAGTAATCAGCTGGTGGCCATTAAATTTCAGCTAAATACTCGTTATTGTTCACAATTAGCGATACAGTTTTGTGTTTCGAAATGGTTTTTATGTCGGGGGGAAATATTTATTTGCTCATTAACACTTTTAGATACACATCATTAATCAGGACACTTTTAAAACTGTAAAATGTACTAAAAAATATTGTTAGTAAAAGTTGTCAAACCATGAACTTAATCGGTGTTACTCATTTTAAACTAAAAGAGGCAATGCCACACATACAATAAAAGCTCCAAAGAGTTGTACTTAGATGGGTGTTGTAGCTTTTTACCTCGAGTGGTCTGCTACGAACTGGGTCGGTCGTGGGATACACCTAGGGAAGGTGGACGCAGTTATCGAGAATCGATGGGTTTTTTTCCCTGTTCCGAGCGGCTCCACAAAAACTAGCCCAGAAGTCCGATGCGCCTCGAATTGCAAATGAGCCATTGGTGCAACATTTGTATTCGACATTTGTAGTGGCAGCACTGACACCTCATTTGTCAATATAAATTATTCTCGATACAGCGACGTCTTAATCCTGCGACTGGGAAAGCTCCATTATTCATGGGGAAAATATCGACACTCTGCGCCATTAAATTTTCAGATTTTCGCGGGAAATACATTGTATATCTTCCGCTAATTACGACCAATTAATCCAGGATGATGATGATACTATTCCGTTTTAGAACAGCTTCAATAAAACGAAATGACGGAAGTATGGTGGTTTTTATTGTTTTATAGGACAGGTGTTGGGATGGGAAGATTTTCATGGTAATTTATGGCAGGCCGTTGAAAGTTTTTACAGTTTGGCGTAAGATCGACGTGTAATAAAAGATAGGCCGCGACGGTTATATAGATCCAAAAACAAATTAACTAAAATTAATGAGAAGGGATATAAAACCATTACAAGACCAAGTCCGCCTTCCAGTTAATCATGTTACCAACTTAGCGAGTTTCCCACCATCGATTGAAATATTCGTGCCCAAAATGAGTTGCCGGCTTAATTATTTTTCCGCATTTTTGGGGAACACTAATCGCCGAAGGAACAAGTTTTGATTAGAGAGCGTTTTAATTTTGTAACCCGTGTTCAATTGAAAATATAGTTGGAGGACGCCATGCTGCACATTACTTTTGCCCTAACTGCACTTTACGAAATTAGGTGCACCGTGCGATGCGTTGTACTTTTAGAGTTTTTGAACAGTATTACCTCAAATTAGTTTAATCAGTTTTGGTAAGTTCAAAAAGAAGCTTTTTGATAATTTTTCTGTTATAAGTTGTTTTATTATTGATTAGTGTTCATCATCAACATCAAATAATAATTATTATGCTGCATTAGGTATGTCTCTATATTTTACTATTGAAAGAAAAACACAATCACTTCACACTACTCTATCTAGAGATTCACTACATCACTTAAATTACTCATTTGAAATAAACTAGATAAACATCTCCTTCAACTGTTAAAGGAAGAACTGCGCAAGTCTTCACTACTGGATTTTGTTTTCAAAAAATTGTTTTATTCAAATTTGTTATAAAACATTTTGTATAAAAAGGAATCCCTTCGCTTTTCCATCGTTTTGTGTCCTACTAACAAAAACAACAATAAATAATGATCGTCGTCGTCGTAACCTCTGTGCTGTCTTGTCGGACATGTCATCTGTGACAGTTTACAAACTGAAAAAATATAAAGCAGACCCATACACACTCCAATCTTTTTTCAATTGAACACCCGTTAATTAATTACATTAATTAATTAATTTTCAGTTGAACACTTGTTATCAAATACATGATTTAAAAAATAAATAACTAATCTATAATAAAAAATAATCTCTTTCTTTATTAATAAGTTATTGCTGGTTTCTTTACTTACAATTAGTCAAAATTGGAATTTTGTAGATTTGCATTTTAGTATAAAGTGAATACAGCAATATACCCGCAAATGAGGCCGTATGGTTTTGTTGAAACCTTGAAACCATTCTGTGCTCTTTGGCATTTAACTTTGGGAACCGGTGTTAATTAAACAACAAATAAATGTCCCTACTTTAGA